>OX388343.1:103407233-106066022 GCA_947579665.1 Sympetrum striolatum
AGATAATGTATTCAACATTGAAGGGAAAGTAAGTAAGGGAACCCTTTATAATAATATGAAAATTATGAAAAAGCCATACATAATAAATATTAAATCATTTTTTGCATGGAGCTAAGAGGAGTTTGAATACTCAAGCTTAATGTGTGTACATCCCTATCTAAATACTACTTAGTGTTTCCTTAAAATTTCTGAATAAGTGAAGTATTTGTAACACCTGGGCTTCTCTGTTGTTATTAAAATTGGTACCTTAACGTTCAGTAATATACTGAAGTTTTCCTATTGGATGTTCTTACATCGTAAATTCAACTTACAGCAAAGCATACTTGACTATTTTCTTACTTTCTCGAAAGCCGTTTTGGCTACGTAAATTATTACTTCAATTAAATTGCTAATAAATTCACCACTTAAATTCAAGACAATGGTATTTATGCCTTCAGAATAGGGAGATAGATATTTTACTGGTGTATTAATGTTAGGGTCCTTATTGAAATTTAATTACAACTTATAAAACTATATCGATGGGATGAGAGGCTTCCATTTTGTATTGCACCACAGAGACGCATTAGCCAATGCGCAATTTAAGTAGTCTACCGAGTAAGTCCCTATAATTGGAAAAATTACGATTACTCATAGTCGAAGGAAAGTTGAAATATTCCACCAAGTGAACTCATCTTGCTCAAGAAACACAATGGACGGTCATCATATGAGAATGGTGATTTTAGCCAAAGAAAAGGAAAATAATGAATTTGTCATGAACTATCTTCTGAAATGTTATATCCTAAGTGGACGAGTTGTTGATACTTCAAATGTTTTTAAACTTTTCTCCGAAATTCTAGCAAGTAACTATGACAACAAAAATCAAAGTAGCCTTCAACTTTGATTATTGCTTTTTTCTCACGATAAGCAGAAAAGCAGCAGAAATATTTCTGCGAAAAATCTAAAATTATAAATTTTTATAGTTTACATGAAATAATCGTATTAATGATAGCGGCTTATATAAACGACGCGGTAGTTCATGTGCATTTCAACTTGTAATTAATGGCTGAAATGAAATGACAAAGAAAATGACGGCCATATTATTGCATTTCTTAAATTGAATATTGAGTTTTTCAGTATAACCAGTTAGGTAATATTTCCTCTCCTGAGTTTGTCTATCCATAGACCACGTATAAAATTTTAAGTATCATTTTAGGTATTTATGTGGTAAATTCTTCCATTTCTACATTAGCTTGGTCTCTCTTGGCAGCATTTTCGATTCTGATTCCTAAGCCTCTCCTTCATTTTGCGATTAGCAGTATCTTGTATCTAATTCATAATTTTTCTTTTTTTAACATTTAACTATCGTTCTTCAAGTAAGAGTGTTCTGGAATACTTCATGAGTTATGTATAATCCTCGATTGTTTACTGTTATTCACGTTTTTCCAATGTGCACAAATGAAACAAGTCATCGTATATTTTCACGAATCGCCGAAATATAAGGCCAAGGGCTTTTTTGAATTCTCTCCTAAATATGCACATTAACCATAAGGAGTGCGAATTTTCTTCTCTACTTCCCTCTCTACCACTATCCAGGAGCGAAGGAACCGATGAGAAGAGATCATTTCATTTGGATGTCGTCAGTTCCCCGGCGGAGAGGTGCTCTAAATTAGGACGGATGAAGGAGAGATCGTTGGAGCAGAAAGATGAGAAAAGGGGGAATTACTTGATTTCCTATCGCAGGCGACGTATCGGTGCGGAAGGGGTGAGAGAAAGAACAACAGTGTCTGTTGGGATGAGGAAAGGGAGATAGGTTGTGAGGAAAATAACTTTTTTTCGTATTCCCTCGGGCGGAGAATCGAGACATCTCGATAACACTCAAGCGTTTTCGAGGAGTCGTTTCCTTTCTTCGTTATTTTCTGGCTGTTTCTACAGAATATATAAGCAAACAAGATAACGCTGAAACAGAAAGAAAAGAGGGCTAAATACATATAGCGTTTTTCTTAGTTTCGAATTAGAACTTAATTCATCTTTGTTTAAAGAATAAGAGACTAAAATGAAGGAGATCTACAGCTCAGTTGGTTTTTTTCCTCAATGATACTCTGATTCCGGCTATTTTATTATTTTTATAGATATTTTATTTTTAAGCCTCCAGGAAAGACTACGAAAGGTACTTTAACTCATTTCTATTCTGCATTGATTAATGCCGCAAAGTTACGTGATGGGTGAGAAAATCGCATTTTTCTAATTCGGGGTACGACATTGCATATAGAGGCAATTTCTTAAAAATTGAAACAGAGGACAAAAAAAAACACTATTTTATAAATATATTTAAGAAAGTAGTATTACTTTAAACTTATAATATTAATACTATGACTCGAGAAACATGATTCATTAAAAATTTGAAAGTTACATAAAAGGAAGTACTTTCGATATCGATGGCTTCATAATTTCTAAGACTCCGTCTTCTTTTTATTTCTTTTTAGGAAATTAATGATTTTTATTGTTCCATACCTTGTTGCTGTTGCGTATATTACTTTGGAATCAATGTTTTACAACATTCGTAAGCCTTTATTGATTGATGTGAAGGAAGAAGAAACAAAAATGATTAGTGTGAGAGTATGTTTATAGAAAAAAGTATATTGGTGGACGAAAAGAAAGGTACCATTGAAATAATCATTTGCTAACTTCACTTTTGATATTTTGTATTAAGTCATAAGCAGCGATAAAGTTTCATATACGAGTTTACATTTATTTATTTTGATGACAGCTAAATTTAGTATGAAAGTTGAATAAAGACAAATTGTTACGAGGATAGTATATAACGCAACCAAGCAATGAATTACCAAGGAGAGGATAAAGAAATATGCTCCATCTTCAGTCCCATGGAGTGAAAATATTCCAATGTTTTACGAGAAAGATCTCCCAAATTAAGAACCTCTCGGAAACGCGGCTCCAAGGACTCTTAAATTATGGGTGCGTACTTTCCGCCATTCTCGCGAAAGATTAATTTTAGCGAATTAAATGGCCCGAGGCCGAAAAATAATGTGTTTCTCCCTCGGCCCACATCAGCGTCCTTTCCGCCTCACTTTGAGTAAGTGCCTTGAAGAGTGTGTTTTCGCACTCCTCGCTGAGGGAAGAGCCCTGTTGAGCTTGTTATTCCGCGGAAAGATTTCGCAGAGCGGAGAGGGAGCGCTGGATTAATTAAAGACGGTGACAATGCTTAGGATTCCGCCTTTGGAGCCTTTTTAACGCGCGAGGTATTTTCTGGATAGAGGAATATTTCGAGCATCGTGACCTTCTATTTTTAATACATTAATATCGTAGTGGGAACCACGCAATCAGCATTTTTAATGAGAAGACGAGAATATTACTGAAATCCCCGAATTTTTTCTCGAAAGACGCTACGACACGCATTCGAATCTTTCTCCTCATAAATCCCGGGGATTGCAAATCGCGGAAGGACCTCGTGAGGAGATAGCGCCTTTGGGATAAATTTCGAAGGCGATGACTTTCCTCGCGATAAATCTGTTATTTCGATTCTAGTTTTAACGGGAGCTATAGTGCCTCCTTTATTCTCACAACTCATTCATTTTCTTATAACACAACCAAAAACACTCTATTGGTTCTCTAGGTTTAAGAATTACAGGTATGGGGATGTCACACCCGATAAATAGTAATTTCGTTCATTGACCTTTCCCCCCAAATCATTCCATCGGTTTCAACCGAATTTCTTTTCCTTTGAAAAGGTAAATAAAGCTGTGAGACTTTCTCAATGCCAAAAATTCCAGGTTCGACTACAAAGCCTTCGATATGGCTTTCATAAGGAATTCCCGTGAAGTTTGTTTTCGTATCTTGCAGTATTATTAAAAAATAAATTAATTTAGAAAAAATGGTCCAACGAAATCGAAACAACTTCCGGAAGAAAGAGAATTGAATGAAAACCCTTTATTTTGGCTGTGGAATGTCGTTTTGATTTCAAAATAATAAGAATTGTGACCAAAATTTGATATTTCGTGGTTATTAATAACTCTCCCTTTGACGACGAAGGCGATAGTTGATTTCGAGCTTATTCATTATTCCCTAAGAATTTAACGGAAATGTTTTCCCGCATAGAATTAATGGCAACCATTAATGATATGATTAATGAAGAGGGAGTAATTCTCTGAAATTCAAGTATTTTTGCGAGTACGATAAAGCAATTTCGGGAAATCTACTGGGATGGATTCGTCGCAGTTTCTACATTAATCGCTCGAAATTGGCTGAAGAGGTCTTTGTTAGCTGCGGCAGCCTGTGTTTATAAATACAAGTTCTGATAGTCTTAGGCTGATACCTTACGAATCATTGGCTGTTTGATCAAGAGTAAGAAAAACGTTGCAATAAAATTCTGTGAAATCTCATCTTAGTTATTTCTACCGTTACTTCAGTAATGGAGTTTCACCAAGTGATGGCGTCCTCATTCAATTTTATTTTCGTTCTTAATTATTTATGAGTTTACTGCCGAACTAGCTGTAATAGCTTGGAGTTTGCATAGTGTGTAACTTATGTAAATATCTATAACGTCCTTGTTAAATCATTTAACTTTTCTTCACTTGCGTATCGACTTCAACCCAACTTCTATTTTGCAACATTTACTGTTTGAACTTTGCTTTGCAATGAAAAAGGAGAGGTCTCGCGTTGAACCATATCGATTTTACGGAAATATCAGGTTTGCAGCTTTTATACATAGGATGTATGTACTTCTATGAATGAATATACTTGAAGCTATGAGGCATGATTAAACTGGAGTAGCATTTTATGTGTTCATCGCATCTATCGACAGTGCGCGTATGTGTCGTTTAATTTTTTTCTCAAGTTGTACAAGAAGAGAAAAATAGTGACTTGGCTGGGACTCGAACACCTGCCCGGAAAGTGGGAGTCCTGGGTTCGAGTCCCAGCCGAGTAACTATTTTTCTCTTCTTGTACAACTTTAATCTCAGATTTTTCGAACATTCGTGAGCCATTCATGAGTGAAATCCCAAAATATTCAATTGGATCGGCTACTTAAATGTGAAAATAAGGAATAGAAAATAATTCCTCTTACCTATTTTAAGTTCAAATATACGGAATGTTTTCATGTAATACTCTCTAGGAAATGCATATTTGGCTTTCTGCTGCAGCTATATATATATACGAATCCGTCAGGTGAGGCATTTAGAGATTTGCTTCGTAATTTTTAGATTTTGTAACATTCTAAATATTTCAAAACGAATGTTGGAAAGTTTTGGAAAGCACCAATTTAAATTAAAAGTTATACTATCTGAATGCGCTCAGCTGAGATGCTCATATAGAATGATCACAATGATGCTGTCAAAATCTGATCGAGGATAATCAAACGAGGAAATTCAGTGTTGTTCAATGTCTTGGATTGACATCCTGAAATATCATCTTCAATAAATTCAAAGGAAAACTCAACTTAGCTCCACACAAAAATGGTTAAATCTCTATCAAAGATTCTACATGCAATATGACTCTACTTCCCTAATGGATGCATTTCGCATATCGTTCGCGGACATACTTAATCCTTGAAATAGCTAATCCTATAGTCTGTTTCCCTTATTTTTCTTATAGTATCAGAGTGGAATATATCACCGGGACGACGCATAATATCAGAATGACAAAAGAAGGCCGCGCACGATTTTTACTCAGAAAATCTTTTGAAGAACAGTAATAACTTCCATCAATATCTTAGCAGCGTACAGGGAATAAAGACAAAATCAAATGCATACAGAATTCAAATAAAGATTATCTTGTAAATGAAACCGAGATCGTGAACGAATTTAGCAACTTCTTCTCAAAGGTATTACAGGAACAACGAATTTACAGAAATCAAAAGCGGTAAATCCTGGAAATACTCTTCTTAATATATCCAGGTTAAACATTTTAAAAAATATTTCTAAAATTAGCTGGTATAAATCAAAATTAAAAATATCATCAGCAAATAGCTGCGCTCCCTCTGAATGGAAGACATGAGTTGCAGTCTCCATTTACAAGGTGAGAAATCTAACGGATGTATGTAATTTCATACCAGAAAGCTTAACTTCCGTCATATGTAAATTAATGGAGAGAATAATCATGCATTGTGTAAGGGATTCTCTAGAAAACAGACACTGTTTTTAAAATGCTCATTGCTCAACTTAGCTTTAGAGAAGGTTATGTCTGTGGACTGCAGCTATTATGACTCTGCCAAGGCATTGATGAAACGCTAGACAAGGGGGAAGAAGTCGACGGAACACTTATTTGATCTCTTTAAGGTTTTAGATTTATTTATTCACCACTTACCGAAGAAGAATCTACATAATCTTTGTTTGGATCGCAGAGGAGTTTCGTGGATATACAGTATCCTTGACAATAGAACGCATTCAGACAGACGACTGTTTATCAGTTGGAACGAAAGAGACCAGGCTTACCACAAGTAAGTGTTCTAGAACACCTGTTATTTTTAATAAATATTACTGATCTTTCAAGTGCAATTAAATCTAAGTAAGACTTTTTGCCGATGACTGCCTCATTTATAGAGTAATAAAAGATGACAAAGTTTGCAATTTGCTACAAGACGACGTAGGCTCGTTCGTAAATTGGGTGAACCAAGTCAACAATTTAATTTATATAGGCGTTAATATAACTAGGAACTTAAATTTGGGTATGCAGATAGATAAAATCGTTACGGAAGGCTTCTCAACTCAACTCTTTGGTTATGTGAAAATTAAAAGATACTGTAAAATTAAAACAAAGTTTCTAAAATCCACTATTTATTGGAAATGCACAACCGGTTTTGGCTATCCTCAAGTACAACCGGTTGTGCATTGCCAACAAATTGCGGAAGTCACAAAATTTGTTTTAATTCTCTTAATTTATTCCTGCCTCAATGTTAACTCTTTAACTTTTGACTATCTTAAAAATAGTACTAGACGAGCAAGGAAACTGGCGTATAAATTAACTGTCAGGCCGGTCGTAGAATATGATTCTAAGGTTTGGGATCCATACCGTGATTCATATGTTTCAAAGTTAGAAAGAGTTCAGGTTTGTCTTAGGGATTCTCAATGAATATGGCAGTTTAACGGAGATGCTTACTGGATTGGGTTGGGACGAATTATCTCGTAGAAGAATTAGTAAAATGGAAGAACTGTATCAGGCTTACACGGATAGTCCTAGCTGGAAAGAGATTCAAAATATACTGATCGTCCGTAATTCACTGGTAAATATGATCATACTTATAAAATATACACAAAACCACATAAAAAAGACTTTGGTGAATTTTCTTATTTAAAAGAGCTGTAAAAGAATGGAATGAATTTCCTGAAGATATTTGTAACTCCTTCCGAAGTCTATATGTTACGTTTCGACGAAGTATAGAGGGTCACCTCTGATACAAATATTACTGTAATAATGTATTTAAAATTTTTGCAGAATATTACTTCAGATATAAATTTTATATCTAGAGTTTATATTTTCTCCCTTTAAAATTCGATTATAATAGTTTCAAATATCATACTATTGTTTATGTATTATTGATTTCATAATTTTATGTGATGTCTTTTAATTCTGATTGTTTTCCTATACTGCACTAAACTCATCTAATTGTATAAAATTATAATGTTACGGTGGATATTGGTCGACCTTCTGACAGTGAATGTGATTAGCTACATGTGTTTTGCTGTGGATCTGTGACAGACGTTATGATAATCATTGTTAGACTATATTCATATTATGCATTATATTATACTTTGACATAGAGACATAGACATATTTATATTGTGTGATTGACGATATTATTGGTGTAACTGATTAATCCATTGTTACTTATGTGGTTTCTGTTTGAACAGAAGTGTATTTTGAACTCCTTGCTACCTGAATATTCAGTTCTATTTGCAAGTTTTACTTACGCACTATATAGGAAATACTAATATAGGATTACCACTAACTTTCGGTGTATACATTTGAACAGGCAATAATTCAAATCAAAGTAGCAACAAAAGCATAATACTAATCAAATTCAGTATCGAGACTCTAAATAGAAAATACCACCCTAGATTCTCTTACTTCATACGATTGCAATTTTTATGCTAATGTTTGTCTTACAAGCTATTTTTAATTATTTACTACTATTTTCACCTTTATTTAGATTTCATATTGAACCATCCAAGCTAAATTCAATTAATGGCAATATGATAATTGGTGATGAATTTTAGTTAGTTATTTTGCACTTAATTCTATAGATTGATGACACCGTAGAGAGTACATTACAACTCAGAAAAGGGTTTTTATATTACAACTCAAAAAGTTGTAGCAAAAAATTATTTCATTAGACCTTTCCATTTTAAGGAAGAATAGACTTGAAAAAAGTCCGACGGGACGGAGAATCAAATAGCTTGAGAGAATGTTCCGGCGTGATGGCTCAACGGACAGAGCACCTGACCGGCAATCGGGAGACCCGGGTTCGATCACCGGTCCCGTCGAACTGTTTTCAAGTCTATTCTTCCTTGGGATTTATCCTGGCTGCACGTCATTTCGTGCAAATAACCTTTACCTATTTTTCTTTCTATTTTATATTGTCTAATTTTAAATAAAACTATGTCATTATCTGACTTGTTTGTACTTCGAATGTTGTAGTTCCACAGAAACTGTTTTCTAAACTTCTCCCATTTTCAACCTCCTGGTCATCTCAGGATATTTGTCGTCCTTATCTGAATTTTGAATCTTACTTTTGTTAATTCTAATAATATACCATTTTTGATCTTCTTTTCGTGTTGAATTAGTTCTAGTTCTTTGTATAGAGTGTCAACTTAAACTTGTAGCTCACAGAATCTAGAGCTATATTATCTCACCGATTTCGTGTACTGAATATCGCATATTCGAACCGTTGATGAAATAAATGAAATTATAAGATTACTATTCAAGGAATAAGGCAGCCTATTCTTCACTCTGAAAGTCGGATATTGGTTCTTCAAACCAAATTCAATTAACTTCATTCCTCATATCCTCCATCGCAGAATCCTATTCCATGCGGAAATTAAGGCTCTTGCAATCCTCAGATTCTGAACGAAAAGCAATATCTTTTTTTTTAGCCAAACAAGATCTCTCGCGGATTACTTATTGGGCTCTTGCTGGGAATCAATTCCGCATTTTGTCTTCCATTTTGTGAGATTCAAATATTGATTATCAATGCCATTAATCAGCAACTGATTCTCGTCATCTTTAGCTGTTTTATGAGAAAAATAGTTATCCTTTTATTGGCTTAATTACTTTTGATATCAGTTGCCTTAAAGTAGGAATTTAAATTACTAAAACATATCATATCCAGAAGGTATTGAACCCTAATTCTGTATTCCCCCTTTGAAATATATGGTAGAATACTAATGGTGCCCCAGTTTCGAGCCAATGGTCATAAGGTAAGAGATAAACTATTTTTAAGGAACATTTATTACTTCTCTTCACATGCCTGATCATAGAAATTTCAACTTCTGGGTAAATGGTTTAAAAAAATTGAAATTCCCCCCAAGCCAAGTATTTCAAATGGTAGAGCCGCCTGGTCTTTAATCCAGGACATTGTCGATGATATGAATACATACAACGACCATGTAGGAATAAAACTAATTTAATCCAAAGTTTTAAGTGGATATCATACCGGGATGATCCTGAAATAAGATTCCTTTATCGCCATTTGCAATGCATAGAGGAATGTAAATGGCGCTCCTGCATCGAAACAAAGATCATGAGAAAACCGTAAAATTGTGATACGAAGTTTATTTACGATCTCTATTCACGTGATGGATTTTGCGTTTGCATGTAATCGGAAAAAGGAATTTTAAAATTCTTAAAAATCGCCGAAATTTATTTTAATTAGGAGAAATTTGCACCCACCTGGTGTCGAACTGACGCACATTTGGTGACAATTTTATAGATATTAATAAAGAAGAGCGCGTAATCTGGGACCTCTGTGATTTTGAATTCCCTCTCCTACCGGAATGTAGCTTAAAATATTTTCGAAACTGAATCATAAATAATTTGACATTCCTGCCATAAGTTTCAAATAGTTCGGCTGCCTGGTGTCGAACCCAGGACCATTTGGAAGTTGTGAATACATACAACGCCTTGGTAGAAATAAAGTTATTTAATTTAAATTTTGAGTTTGATATCATACCGGGAAGGTCCTAAAATAAGACTTCGTTATTCCCAATTGAAATGCATAAAGTGATGTAGATGGCTCTCTGGGATCAAACCAAGAACCATCAGGGAACCGTTGAACAGAGCATATGAAATGTATCTATGATCTCTATCTATATTAGGCTTTCGCGTTTCCGTGTTATCGGGAAAGGATAAAACAAATCTTAAAAATCGTCTCAATGCATTTTAAAGAGGAGAATATTTGCCTTGACTTAGCGTCGAACCAAGGATAATCTGCGAGGGTGTGAAGTGCCTCGAAAAAATTCCGAAAATCACCGCATTATGGAGAAAATCGGGACTTCGGGGCCTTCTGGCATCGAACCTATGACACTGAGGTTGAAAGTCACCATTTTTCTGTTGGTTACACGCTATGTCCAGTGCGTGGTAAAAAATTCAAGTCAGTTACGCTTTTGGAACATGGTTAAAATTTTGATCCCCTATATCTATCTATATATATATAGACGTTTCTCCGGATATACCTATACATCATTCACTGGGAATCAAAATTCTAACCATAAGTTTTTACGACTTACTGGCCATAACGTGTAACCGCCAGAGAAAAGCGAATTTGAATCTCAGTGTCATGGGTTCGATGCTAGAAGGCCCCAAATTCCCGAATTTTTCCATAAGAATGCATTGAGGGGATTTTCGAAAATTTTTTGAGGTACAGTCCTGGCCAAAATTAACGCAGCACCTCCCTTGCGATCCTAACGACCGGTGCTGCGTGAATTTTGGCCAGGACTGTACATATTTTCCGGCAAATTAGAGAATTGGAATTTGAGGAAGCGCTGGATGCCGTGCATATCTGACGAAGATTAAAATAACATCTTCGACGACTATCAGATTATCCCAAAGCAAATAGTTTAATGCAGTTTTATCTTAAAAAGTCTTGGGTCCGACATCACTGGGATACAGAATCGATTTTCACATAGAGAAATTTGGGATTCCTATATCCTAAATTTTCAAAGCAAATAGAACATTGCAGAGTACAGTACTTTAAACATATGCTTGCAGTATGTAAGCTACTTTTACTAGTATATGTATTCATGTATTGATTTCTCTTTTAAAGTGTACTCAAAATTTGATAATCAATTACATCGGAAGCTCTTCTTGGTAGTATAATTAGTTTATAACTAAAAGAACGTATAATTTATATTACAAGGGTATTACTTTTAATGCAACCTGTTTTTTGTCGAAGATGGAAAGGAAGTAGTTAGTAATTTAGCGTCCTATTTTTTATTCTCTTTCATAAATATGCGAAGGAAATAGATGCTTCTCTATAAGCATATCTTAACATTAAATGATTTTAAAAAGGGTTCTTCTTTATGGCTAGTGGAAAGAAAACCTGCATTATTTAATCCATATCCCATATTTATTGATGTATTGCAAGTACAGCACAAAGTAACATAAACTGCATTAATCTATAAGAGAATATTTGTATCCAAAACTCATTAGGTGCATTTGCTGGAATCCTTGAAAAGCTTGCGAGGATGATCGCTGTCAGCAGCATTTCATCAGCTCTTCCAAGCAGTCACTGCAATTGCTTCTTCGCCAGGAATGGTATCCTGTTGGCAAATAAATAATTACGAAATGTTATGCTCTTTCAAGTGATTCTTGGTAGCAACCCTGCAATACATCATTAAGTATAGGTTTATT
Organism: Sympetrum striolatum; assembly: GCA_947579665.1. Taxonomy (NCBI): domain Eukaryota; kingdom Metazoa; phylum Arthropoda; class Insecta; order Odonata; family Libellulidae; genus Sympetrum; species Sympetrum striolatum. The sequence goes on from OX388343.1 coordinate 103,419,072, forward strand.
AAAGAAGCTTCTTAGGTTACGTAAGCAGCATTTTTTTCATTATGACAGTTACGGCAGAATATTTTGTAGTATTTTATAGTAGCATGAAAGAAAGTACAAATAAAAAAATACAAATCTTTCTCACATCTTTGAGTTCTCATGCCAGAGAGATTGTAATTTACGATTATTTCCTTGTTTACTCATTTATAAATGACATAGGATAGAGATGGATATAAACTTAGAAATCCCAGTTAATATTTGTTTGTGCAATATTTTCTAATAAAGGTATTGACATCGAAATTTTAAAGCTTCAGCCATTATAGACAAGCTCGAAACTTTGAAATAGTTTTACAGTAGCCAATGATGGGCATTTAATTATTTAAGAATCAGATCAAAAATGAAAAGTTTCTTATTTTGAAAGATATTCAATAAGATGATGTAGGACCATGATATCTAAGTTAGAGATATAATCAATGGATGAAGCCCTTACTTTGTGGAATTCCATAACTGGAACAAATGAAACACCATGCAAGAAAACACTTAATAGTTTTATTCTGCCTTGACCGTTTTCAGCTAGTAATAGCCATCATTGGGTGAAGATTTTAAAACAAATATAATATTATAATATATATAATTTTATATATATCGGTCCAATTTCTTTCTGAAAATATCCAGATACATAATTAATAGTTCAAAAAACGTGAATCACCTATCGGAAATGCATCGAGAAAATTTTTCAAAATATTTGTGCATTTATTGCTCTTTCTTCTTATATATAAGTATGAAATAACAGTATCCATGAAAAGGTCTTATTGGCTATCGAGATTAGTCGTTCGTTAGTCTTAGTTTTCGTTTGCGTCGTTTGTATCTTTCAAATGTCGAATTAGAAATTAGAAAAAGGATCAAAATAAGGGTAGTTGAGTAACGAGAAATATTTTCGCCATGGACCATAATTCTTATAAATCTGTTTGCTATTCGAGGATGCGAATAATAAGACGAAATTGGCTAAACCTTGTGAAATTTTGTGATTGTAAACAGCCTGTTCCTATGACGTCTATATTGATTGTTAAATCTCAGCATTTTCTCAGAAGAAAACATGGGGAAATGATGTCCATTTATGATATGTAGGGGGAATGTTTAAAAGATGATAATTCAGTTTTACTTTAATTTCTTTTAGAGTTCAAATTCTCCTATAGCCGTTTTTATCGGCGTTCTTCTTCTCATTCTCCAATATTCCTAGAAAACAAGACAGGACACCGCACCTTTTGAGAGCACTGAATACTTAGGTATTTCGAATGCGGTACATTCTTCGTCAGGAGTAATTAGATTTTAGTGAATAATGTCTTTTAAAAATTTCTGTCCAAATAGAATGAAATCTGAGAAGAAGAAGTATTTTTAGTGTTAGCCATGTATTTTTTTTTGCTAAAAGAATTGAAAAATATAGTTTTATTTATGTTATTTTCATTATTATAATTGCGGAAAGGTATCCTTATTTATATTAAATTGAAGTTTTATGATAATAACAATCAAACTTTGCAGTGAATAATAATAATAATCTTATGAATATTATAAATGATAAATACATTACATTTTTATAAAATAACGATGCAAACATTCTAGCTTATAAAAATCTGATTTATACAGTTATAGTCATACATGATTTAATTAAATATGTAAAAGCCGACTGAATCTGTGTTTGGTGGAGGTGCTTGTATATTGTTTATCTGACTTGTTTGACACATTGTACTAATTGGGCATATTGCTACTGTTAAGATGTGTCCACGGGAGGTTTTTGGAGGGGTTTCCCTCCCGTCCGAATGCCGGGCAGATTTTGTTATATCCCCCTCAACCGTTGCCACCTGGTATTAATACCAACTTGCAGCGTTTAAATAAATAAATAAATAAATAAAATTAAGTTCCGTTATTTCTGATGAAGTGTTTATATATCTTCAGCTTTTAACATGCTTTACTGGCTTATTCTACATCCGGAAAGAAATCGATGTCCTAGGCAATCAGGAAAATTGTAAGCAATTGAGTGGTACCCAATGACGCTGAGAGTAATACATTCCTAAATCAATCTGAATTTGCAATCAGTTCAAATTGAAATTTACAATCAATCGTAAGCGAAATCGGAGGATCGAACGTCACCGCACACCATTGGGAATCGCCGCCAACGTCTTCATTCGCTAATCCTAATACAGCGAATACGGTTCCATCTACCATTTATTGTTCATATAATTTATGATATATTTCAAATCGATCTTTAAAAATTGCATCGGTATTTAACAGAAAAATCAATAAAAGTTTTACAAAAATTTGGTCAAAAATGTCGAAAGGTTCTATTTCTGGCCTACGAGTCACACCTTCTAGCCAGTTTGAGTCAATTATGTTAGAAAAAATGAAAAAAGTGCTCCTTCAGGTTTTGAACTTTTGTTAGTTAATACCAAGCAAGCGGTGGTTTAAACTGCAATTTAATTAATGCTCTAATCCGATGATTATTTGGAAGAGAAAAGACTTGTCGAATGCCGGTGATGCATCTTACATAATACGCCAACTCCTTGAGGCTGGGTATAAAATGTCCCACGTTTCAAGGTTATATCACGTGATTTAACAGTTCAATAAGTTTATTTTATTGCCAATCTATCCTTTCACCATTTCATTGCTAATCATTTTTATAATGGTTGTAATTCTTCAGAATTTGATGTTTCTGGGAATATTGACATCATTATTTTCAGAATGGATGCGATTCATTTATAGTATATGTTACATTAACTTCACTGCAAATTTTATCTTAATTTTGATAGTTTAAGCGAAAAACCGAAATGAGAGAGAAAGTGGATGATTCTCTTGGTTGCGTTAGTTAGCGTGAAATCCTGTAACACAATACGAGGTCTTACATAAACCACTAGATCATATTTAATGGGAATTATTCTACGGCAGGGTTTTCCTAATTTTTGTTAAACGCCATCAAATGGCTCACCAACGCATATGACATAATATAATTATCACTTAGGATCGAAACTTCCAATCCCGGATTAGATATTTATGCGAATTTTTTCGCGATTGCTTTTTATTTTCTTTAGAGCTGATGGCGTGTTCATGATGTCTTAATGCTCAACTCATTTTGCTGTTTGTCTCATATTTTTTGTATTCTAAACATAATTTTTGCATTGTAGATTTTAACAACTGTTTTTGATTAATCCTTTTTTATAATTTTCAATGTTTAATATCTTTTAGTGTGCAACTTTCCGATGCTATATTACACTTTCACGTTTACTATATTTTTATTGTTATTGTTTTCTGTTTAAGTTCTAGAAATAAAATTCCTTAGAGCAATGTAGCAATTCTGTAAGAATATTTTGCAGCTTTTTCACACTCCTCTTTTAATGGATGTTTTACTACAGTGGAGATTTTTTCTTAAGCTCTTACTTTTTTAAACCCTCATTGTAGTTTCTGTCTCTCTTCTTCTTTTTATTGCTTGTTTTTCTTATCATTACCATTTTGTAAAATGGCAAAGTGTTAGAAATAAGAGAAGACTTTACAGACGCAATCAGTAAAGTCGATTATATCATCTATAATTTTTTGCATACTGCTGCTTTAGATTCACTTACGCTTCTCCATTGACTCATGTGATCATCTTTCAAAATCGTTGATATATATAATAATACAGCATACAAGTAAATGAACTCTCTTCTCAAGCAAACTGTTTCGGGGGCTATTTTGTGGAATTATTAAACAAATAGAAAAATATGTAACTTCCACACAAAGGGTCAATTCAAGAACTTAGTTTCGATGCAATATCAAAGTGCTGCATCCTCATCTAACAAAGTTATACCGCAACGAAACATAGGTTTTGCATTAAGCGATTGTACATGGAAGTTACATACTTTTATTCCTTTGTGTCCTAATCATATTCACTCCGAAAATCTGCCGATTATATATTTGTTTTGGATTTCGAATTTTCCTTGATGACACTTTATAAGATCAGCACCAAAATATTGAAGACATTCGTCGGAATTTGTGTCATTGCAAACTTTGTTGCTTATCCGGTATTTTCTCTTGTGTACTCAAACCTCGCGCCTCGCTAAAAACCATCTTGTTTCACGCAAAGGAAAGTCGTAATTCAAATCACAATAAATAATTTTACTCTTTTATTACCAGATATGACTAAACAATTCAAATTTAGAGAATTGCGCGATAATTGGGTTAAAGTAAGAGACAGATATCTTCTTTGAAAATGTAGCCAATATAATGTGTCTTTCCGTTACATAGGACGTTATGATGCTGGGAGAAAAATCAATGAGGATAGTTCTAGAACTGGTTACCTTAAACATACTAACGATAAGCAACAGCAAAATATTAGGGAAATGGATTTATGTTGCATGTATCCCTGTTATACATCCACTATCACATCCAGAATTGCGGCTCGTGGAATATATAAGTAGGTTAAAACTAAATGAGAGGTAGAAGATAAAAATGAGGCGTTTTTATATAAATTAAAGCTCCAAATATGATCAGGTATGGAAATACAGCAGTATGCGTGAGTTTAAGTAGGCAATTAAAATCTAGAGAATCTTGAGCGTGGATCCATCAAGCATTCCCGTATAACGGCAATGATTTGCAAGTGAACTTCCAGATCTCGTCTCTGACGGCGGAGCCCTCTGACTGCTCATCAATCATTTGTCCTTCCCAAGAGTCATCATCACTTTGAAGATTCTAGTTAGGCAGTCCTCTTTCATCTCTATGAGGAAAAGATAACGAGCATTTGAAAATATGCAGATTATCGTTTTATCTGTCCTTTCCCCAAAATAGTGGAATGCTTTTCACTGATGATGTTTAAAAATCGTGTATAAATCAAAGGATGACGGATTCCCTTTCAATTAAGTGAACTAATGATCGATGGAACGTTTTCTCTTTAGGGTGTCTCTCGTTTCACTGAACGTCGGCGAGGGTCGCTCAATGTAAGAATTTCTTTTGCTCTCTCATAGTATACGCGGCTTCAATTAGACTACAAGTTAGTTTCCAACATCGATACTTGTAATATACGAAAATTATAATTTTTAGTTTTTTTTTTGATAAATCTATCTTAAACATAACAATCTCAACAAGATACACCTTACAGTTAATTTTTCATACTGCCGCTTAAGACTGTTCATAATTCTTTCCATTATACTAGCTAGAGTAAAATTCTACTCAGTATTAACTACCTAAAGTTTTTTGTCTCAAAAATAGGATAATTGATCGTTGTAAAGGCATTCGTTGGAATTAATTGGCATCCCTTATTGCTTAACATTTTATTGGGATTTGATAATTAGCCTTATGAATCTCTTAAATAATTCGAAATTTCGCTTAACTATATCCCATCAAAGCTAAAATTGCGGTGCATCATATATGCTGCTGTTTCATTTCATATTTTTATTCATAACTATACACTATAGTGGTTATTTTTCGATTAAATGAATAAATAGATTGGATTCTCACGTTCAGTTTGTTTTGATGTTACTCTGGCTCAGGCGAAATGGGTCGAGGCTTAATTCTTTGGTACCTACAATTCAATAAGAATTTAAGCCTGTAAAAATCCTATCTGGCTGCTTCATTTTGAATAATAATCACATGTAAAGAAAACCTCTATTGTCAAAATCATTCAAAAGATTGAAATTTTTATTATCTGTCTAGAATCTGGCTTAAATTGAGAATGTGTAAATGATCGTTTTACTATTTTCGAGATCATAAACGTAATACTCAACAACTCCGCCAAGAAGGTCCGAACTCGAGATTTTTTTAGGTTTATAAGTTTAAAATACTTGAGAGATATAAGAATTTTACAAATGATAGGGAATATTCATTATCTGAAAATGATTTTGTCAAATATACCGCGTATAAATCTAAAACGCGACTTTCAAAGGAATTACAATTTTTTTGAACAAGTAAAATAAATGAAGAGAGAGAAAAAATTTCGAAAACCGCATTCTGAATTGGAAAGTCTCTCTTGATGCAAAATCTCATAAGATGTCTGGGCACGAAGAATACATTGCATATTAGGGGAAATCAGAAAGAATGAATCGCTCAGATGAAATAGACCAAAAATTCAGAATTATGAAGAGTAAAGCTGAAAATTATGAATTGCGAAACAAAAAAGGAAAGTGAAGGTCATTTCAATATAAATTCGAAGAAAAAGTAAGAGCTCAGAAGCTTAAAAGACTTGGGAAATGACAGACGTGAAACAAAATGCAGAATTAAAATGAATAAGTATCAGGGTACAAAGAACTCGTTACGATTCGTATGAAACGAAGAAAAAATGCTCTTGAACAGAATGTAATGACGATCTTTATTTATCACTTTGTGCTGCAGAAGTCACATATTTCCGTCTTACTTTTTGATGGAGCATTCAAAACCTAACCTTGACGTCAAACGCGCTTGATTTTCACAATAAAGGATAATTTTAAACTTCTCGAGTTATCATGGCGAGCGGTTCAGGAATTCTATAAATGATAGTCTTATAATTTTAAAATTCAATCTCGAAAGTGATCATATTTATTATTTATTTTGTTGGAATTGTATTCTGACTCAGGCCGTAGGGCCTCAGGACCGACTCAGTAACCTTAAAAATTACATGTACTTCATTAAATTGAAAGTCTATTTTCATCTACGTCTACATATTTATCCTTCAAGGTGTAGCAGTGGATGCATGCATCATTACTTCCCTCATCGATTAGTTATTCCTTCGCGGAAAAATAAATGGCGACTATTTTTCCATCCATTGCTCTGATTTTTCTCGCAGTATTAGAACGGCCTATGTAACAAGAAGGTTGCTTAAATCGGATTCCTTCTCTGAGAACGTGATTTCTCCGAATGTGTTGAGTGAATTTTACCTTTATTTAATCTTTCTGTCTTCTAAAAATTCTCAAGCATGAGGAACTGAAGCATCTGAACGATCACCGATTCTTTTTAACTATTATTTACACAGCTTAAGCCTTCCGTTATACTTTTTCGAATTCACGAATGCAATATCACAGTTTTTTACTACACACTTCTCGGCAGCTCAATATTTTACCTTTTTTCATGATAGTAACAATTTTGCATTCATGGGAAGAAAGTGGAAAATTCTCCTTTCTAAATTTAATGGAAGCTCAATTATGACTTATCACCTAATGGAGAACACATGAATTTACTATTTAATTAACTAAATATAACTAAGTGGGTGGGTTTGTAATCGGAAATATTGAAGATTATTTTCGAATAGATCATGTAGATTATTTTAGGGAAGAAATTCCTTTACATCGCACGCTACCGCTACCAATTTTAAATGACCTGAAGTACATGCTAATACCATAACTCGAATCACATGCATATTTCTAAAACAGACGACGTAACTGCCGTATCTGCTGCAAACTTCAAGCTATCGCTATTTTCTGAAATATCGCACGTATCAACAAATATTAACGCACGTTTTCACAGAAGAATAATCATCTCAACCAGCTTTACATCTCTTTCGGATAGTTTACTGGAGAAATTATTAATAAAGGTCGATTTGCAGTATAATCTATTTATCACTTTAACTCCATTTACACATTTATCAGATATAAACAACGTATGAGTCAAAATTAAATGCTGATTTCTTGGCACCATACTTCTAGTAATGCCTGTTTCAGAATTCATTAATGAAAATGAAATTGATAAACTTGGTATTGATAAATGATGAACAAAATATCATTTTTCTCTCTATCAAGTTATCATTAATAATTCAAAAGCACTACCTTTCCTTGAAATATCTGTGTACATTTATACAAATTCTATCCAAGAAGACCTAAAAAGTATGCAAAATTCGACCCTTCGAATTCATTTTGAAATGAAATAGCGAGAAATACGTGTTTGGATGATTTCACGCCTAGCGCTTTCTTCACCTCCACAGTGTGATATCTGCATCTGGTTGTATTTGTATACTCTCGCCTTTGCAAACAAGGAGAAGTGTGGGCAGGGTGAGCACCACTCTCTAAGTTTATCATCAATATTAGCCGTAAACCGCACCCGGAAATTGCCAGAGAATAGAGGTTAAAAGGGATTTGTTTGTTCTAGGGTTCTGTATCCATGCAACCCACTGCAGCTGCGAATTGTATCTCCCTCAAGTAGCCGATGCCACTGTCCAAATAGCCACTGAGAACTGACCACTCCCCTGCGAATCGTATTGCAGAAGACGCATGGTATGTATGCACTTACAATATGTCAATTTAATTTTCAATATTTTCTGATATCGTTGTTTTTGGAAGTGGAATGCGCGACTTAATGTCTTTCTCCTGGGTATTTAGTCTTATTCGTCAACTTATATATTCATAGCTGTGTACACCACCGCAGGTGCATCTCGTACAGGGCGCTGATTTAAATGTAGCATTTTTTTTATCAATTTTAGATACTTCATCTATTCATTTCAGTTAGGAGACGCTTCGTACCTTTTTATATTTTAAAAACATTTCTACTTAATTTAAGTAAATGAATAAAAACGAAATGTGACGTGTACAATCTCAATGGAAGAATTAGTCGGTACTACTGCTTGTGTGTGTATGACTGTTTAATTAGAAAGGCATCTTTTTCCGGTGAATACTATGTATGCAATCTTCCTGGATTGTCAATCAGATAAAATAACAAGGAACCAAAACTTCTTCTGAACTTACTAAGATCGTAATTTTTTTCCGCGTTTTATCATTTGCCGAATTTCCATCCTAAACTTTTTCTCCTTGGGATTCCTAGCTTGCTAAAGTGAGCTTTCCATTGATAATGTCTTCATGATCTCTGTGATTATGGCTTCCAGTTACCTTTTTGAATCGATCATTCAACAGTTTGAACCGCCTCTGGTTTTCTTCTAGTTTCTGATGTTTACTTGTTGCATGGCACCAACCGTTAGCGTTCCTTTCGGATCCTGTGGTTACTTCCTCTGCCGAAGGGGTTCAACTTCAAAATTTTTTTACTGTTAACATTTTGCTCCGTAATCCTTGGACTATCTATTGCTTAATTAATAGGATCCTCCCGCGATCACATCCTTAAAGGATTCGTATTATTCGGATAGATTTATCTTATTCTTGCTTTCTTACACTAGCCTTAAACTTACCTTTTGCGATCTGTTAGTGTATTTTGTGATGAGGATCGGCAGAAAACGCTTGCAAGTTTCTTAAATGGGAGCTTTTTATCTGGATTCCACTCTATATATATTCTGCATAAAAACCACTTCTTCTTGCAATGTTGCCTAAATTGCAACTTTCGAAAATCGATTTCGTAACCGTAGAGTAAATTACAGCACGAATTATCCACTTTTTGTGGCATCAAAGTCAACTAATGTCTATGTATATTTAAGAACCCTGCAAGCCGCCTTTCGGCGTGAGGCAGGGGTTGCAAGCACCTTCACTCTATTTTCCTAAACGGTTGCTTTCGCGTATACTTCGCGGAAAAAATGAATTTTTGGAACGATTCGTTCTAGCATCTAATTCCCTAATCTTTCTGGCAGTATCAGAACGGCCCATATAACAGGGGGGCCGCATTATATCGGTTACATCCTCTGAAAACGTAATTTCTCTGAACTTATTTAATAAATTTATCCTCTGAATTTTTCATCTATCTTCTAATGATTCCCATCCCGCGTCCTGTAACATCTGAGTGATACTCGCTGTTTTATCGTAGCATAACCAAATGTTTATTCAGTTATCGAAAAAATAATTTAACCTAAAACTGCCTGAATGCGTAAGTCATTCGTATTCTATTTGTATTATTTCCTATCGCAGCCAAATAAACATGCTGCCTCCTCTTTAGACTTACAGGAAAGATAATTTTCTAAGATTTCGGAAAATCAAGCTGATTTCGAACTGGTAACATTCCTAGCAAAATTATTATATTATTCAATTTTTTTGGGCTATTGAAGATGAAATGGGAGAAATTAGATATTATTCAGCGATAGGTGTAATAAAGAAGTAAAGAATAGATTGTCAGGTTAAGATGCATATGAACAGTTGCATGAATTCGCTAAATTAGGATGTTGGAGACGAGCTGGAGTTGTGTGAGCATCATCGGAAATTTTGACGTGCTTGGGCATGCTTTCTAATCATTTAGAAAGTATGCAAAGATTGGAGACACGATTATTTCAAAGAAAGAAATTAATTATCGAGTCAAAAAAAAAAACGATTATTCTACCGCATTAGTCACAGAAAAGATCGTTGTGATACGAAGGCCATACCATCGCCACATTACATTTTTGACGGATTAGAATTGCCGGTCTTCGGAATTGCTATCGCACTAATTTATTGTCTTCAACGAGTCCTCCTTTTCATAAAGAATTAGTTGCGAACGTTATCATTTCAAGACGTATTCTGGAACGTTTCTTCGAAACGATTCATGTTTCCGTACGCATATGAGAACTTGTAAAGGAACTTTAAAAATTGATTGTGGAACTTATTAGTTGAGTGCTTCGACCTCACGAGCTACACATGGAAACAAAATAAACGAGAATGGAATGCAATGATGTCCGCGGACGTCAAAGGGAATATTCATTGGAAAGAACGTCCCTGCAGACTCCGGCGAATGAGCTGCTCAGAAAACGCAATAACAAAGAGACTCTTCACGGATGAGCACTTCCGTCGACTCCGTGGTATAACGACGCGATTCATCAAAGTGACTAAATCTTACATCCGACCCATTTCTAAATTGAACGCGATTGTCCTTCGCGTCTCTCCACCGCTCCTTTAGGTCCGAAAAAAGATGGAACCAATTCGCGAGGAGGGGTTGGAGTTGAACGACGAATGTGTAGGGGGTGGCTAACGTTTCCTCGTTTCATATCGACTTTGATATTCATTTTTCGGTCGGCTTAGATCGAGGATTTCCAATCTTTGATCGCATGTGAGCCGCATTTTCTCCTGCAAAGACCTTGCGGCTTCAGAGAATGTGCTTCGCCCTATTTCTAAATGTAAATTATCGAGTTTAAGATCGTTGATATTTGAAGTGATCGTACGTTTACATTTTTTATTTATTTACTTAAGTTCGCGTTGCAAGTTGGCCATCAGGCCAGGTGGCAACGTTTAAGGGGAACATAAAAATGATTCTAAACCCGGCATTCGCCCAGAGATGGGAGGGAAACCCCTCCAAAAACCTCCCGTAGGCTGTACAATTAAACTACAATACATATATTACAAATACAAAAAATCTGATGTGGCCAACACATGACTTTCGCCGTATTTATTGAAAAAAAGAAGCCTATGCCGGTAATATATAAATAACTCCAAAACAATGAGTGTTACAGGAAAATGTTTCATACAACATTTGTAGTAAAGTACATTATCTATAACTTTGGTATATAATTGTATATACCTACATTGCATTCTGACAGAGATATGTATAAAAAACTTCCATTTCTGGATAAACAACAACTTCCGGTTAACCATTATTGAATAACAACTCATAAACAATCAGTGTTACGAAAGAATGTTTCATACAAAAGTTGTAGGAAAGTACATTATCTACAACTTTTGTGTGTAAATGTATATCCCTGTATTGCATTTTTACAGAGATATTTAAGTAACAATATTTTGTTCCGGATAAACCACAACGTACGGTTAAGCGATATTCACCAAAAACTAATCAACTCTTGGCATTGTTAGGAAAGTACTAAATATGAATATTAAAAATGATCGGATAAATACTTTTTAAGATAGAGCGCCCGCAAACTTTTTTTACCACAGACAGACAGACACACAGACAGAAATGTTCGGGAAAATAGCGAAAACGTGCTCTATGGGCCCCAAAACATCTATTTCAGTCGAAAACTGGAGGTCGAATTTTTTTGCGAATACAGTGCTTTCTCTATACTACGTATAGGGAGAAAATAAAAATAAAATCATAAATCATTAATAAGAAGTATCATACATGAGATTTGCCAATTAACTAAAATAATACAATACATGGTAGAATATCCATATAGTCACATATATAAATATAGATTGATGGAATATATTATTGGTGGGTTCGAAGTTCATTTTATTATTTCGGTTGTCTGATTCAAGCATAAATGAAACTTTCAAGGAAGAATAAGTCCCATGGAATCAGAAAGAGGACAGCAAGTTCCGCTCAATTATGTGTACGATTTATCAGGCCAGGAAATTTTCTTAGTTATATTTTGAGTATGTTTTAAATCTTATCCAACCTACTGAAATTTCAATCCATTTCACTGTCCGTAAATATTTCACTGGGTAAAGTATGTAAAGTTAAGTTCTTTTGGAGCCCTTCAATGACGATCAAATATATTTCCGCAATAAATCGATTGCGATTGTTTTGCTCTGTGTTTTGGGAAATCCATGAAATGGAGACACTTGACTAGCTGGTCGATTAAGAGTACGGACAGAATGTGAACAAGTTCACCCAATCCAGCAGATACAGATTATACTTTTATCTACTGATAAAAGTTCTACCATCTACGAAAAAGTATAATAACTCTACATTTCAATTGTACTTGTATTTCACGTTACATGTAATGTACCTACTCTCGAACACCCATTTTATGATAAAAAGAATTTCCGAGGATTCAACTCAAAGATTAACACAAGCCTGCGTTTCACAAACTTCGCAGGCATCGTACAAGGTTTTAAAAGTAGATTGCTCCACTCAATTGTGCATGTTGTTATGCTTTGTATATCTCAATTTCTTTACTATTTTCCCAAATTAAATCATCTAACCCCTAAATAAACTAGTCTTCTGTCGATTCCTAATATCTTTGACTAACGTCGCGACGTTCTCTAGCTTGGGAAGACTAACGAAGAAGGGCCATTCCTAACCTGACCAATTCTTATTAGTGGGTGACCTCTGACCATTGCAAATCAAATATGACATTTCTAGACATCAGGTAAATTTCATAAATTTTATAAAGTTGATTAACAGCTGCTCACTTCCAACTCTCGGAAGCGAGATTTGGACATTTAATGAGTGTATATTTGCGGATTGGTGAAGGAAACTCGCGTAAGATTCGAAATATTTTAGAGAGGTATAAGGTGAGGGGGAAATTAGGGGGAAGAGAAGAATTAAATGTTTGCAATATCTCGTTACTCACTTTTTATTATTATAAAAATGCTGCAAGTGGACTAATCGTCCGGTGGCAACACATATTACATATATTATTATAAATCCCATCAGCACATTTTTTAATTGCAAAAATTTATATATTCACAAATTTATCCTTCCCTTTCCTCATAATGCAAGTTTTTTCAGGGTTCCCAGTAGGCCTTCACGGCTACCGTAGCGATCCCGGGGACAAGTCCTCACCGTACATCACCCTACCACTCCTACTCCAACAGTACTCGTCAAGCTCACTCGTCCTTAGTATCTTTACCCAATCTTTTCACAAACTCCCTATGATGTTTTGGGAAGGTCTCCAAGACTCCTGCAGGCAAATCATTCCAATCCTTAAAAGCACGATTTAGAAAAGAGAATTTACTAATGTTTGTTCTCTGTTTCATTAATTTAAATTTATGTCTATGGTCTTTTCTGCCATGAAAATTTGGGATAGTGACTTTGTTTGATAATTCCTCTAACGATTTAACTCCTGTGTATACTTTAAAAATTATAGCTAGCCTTTTCTTGAATCTCCGCTCCTCTAAACTTTCCCAACCTAATTCTTTTAGCAACTGAGTAACGCTATCAAGCCTTGCATATCTGCCTAAGACGAATCTTGCTTCGGATGAAGTAACAGAGGAGCGGAAGAATCGGAGCGAATGGCGTGTCTCTCTTACGAATCACGAAGGACAGACAGAAAGAGATGGTTGGGAATTTTATTTTGGGGTTGCCATCAGGCAAATTGTATTTAAGCCTGGCGTGAATCAGAAAGCTGCAATACTAAAAACTAGACCTCTGACGGACCAGTATTATGCTACGCATTACGGCAACCGACATCTGCTCTTTTTCAATAAACAACGTTTCATTATCCCCTCCTCTTAACTTCAGATTTGACAATATGGTAAGAATATAATCAATTTTGATTATAAGTACCGTTAATGACTAATTTTGTTCCGGAAAAAGAATGGGATATGTTATCTCTGATACAACATTACATCGATCCATTTTTACACTATTCAGGAATTCACCATTTGATACTCCCTTCTTTCCACTAGGCAGAGGACTTGCAAGAAATAAATTAAAATGAAAATTCTTTCTTAGGAACATAACTAAAGATTAATTCATTTATTATGAAAATTCCATGCTCTTTCTATCCCTTCCTCTATCGATAAACTTTGCTGGTTGACTGATTTACCCTGTATTCTGTGATAGATTATCTGGGATATTTATATATTTGTCTGGAATTCCTTTTGAAGGAGTTAACGAGTATAATTTGAAGTTCGTATTGATAGTTGAGGTAATAATCCGAAGTTAATTTTGAAGAGGAATTAAGCGGAAGTTGTTAGACAAAAACTATAAACGTATGGAATAGGGGGAATCAGGCGAGAAATAGAAAAGCATTTTACATCACTGTATAATTGAACTGTTTGGTGGCGATAATTAAGAAGAACCCCTTCGAATCCTTCAAGATGAACCCACCAGACGCCAATAATATGACAAGTGACGTATGTCGTATGCTATGATGAATTTTAGCGAGTGGAAATAAATGGCGAGGAAGTAAGCAGAGAGGACAATAGATAGGGGTGGAAGACATGATGGGGGAGGAAGGAGAGGCATCAAAGCAGAGGTCTCCACCCGCCCATTATCTTCAGAGAGAAGGAAAGGCTCTTTAGCCGTGCATTATGATAATAGTGGCGCCCTCTCTTGCTTCGTCTGCATTGCGCTTGTCTTTTGGACGCCTCAAAGGCCATAGAACAGACCTTTGACAACGCGAGGAGAATGTTTTGATAAATATAGTGAGGGACGCGTGACTTTGGTCTCGCCATATATTAATTATGGCCGTGCCTTTGATGCGGAGGATCAATCCGTCTCTCTGTGTATCCGAGAGGAGGAAGATAACGGCCGCTTAATCTCGCGGTGAGCGTAGACATCTTCGCTGATGACCCGTTTCCTATCAGAATGTAGCGCAATAATCATCTTTTATCGATGATTAGGGCTCTACAGGACAACTATAGGATGCAAATTCACAAAACCTGTCTAATATTAAGTCATATCGATGTGCCCAGGGATTTTATAAATTTACGCGTATCCCTTATCGAACGTATATTAATAGAAAGTATGAAAATAAGGAAAATTATAACTATTGGAATTATGCGCAATTTATGATTAAATATAGCTTTCCTTGATTTGGTGGAGTCTTTAAATTTTATCAATAACGATTGGTAGACAAGAGTCGAATTTTGACAGTCTTACAATTAGTATAAATACTAGATTAAAATGATTTAATAATTATTATTTACCGGATAAAAATAGCTAGGGAATACGTATATTTTTTATTACGAAGCCCAATCTGTATTTTCGTGTTGGGTGTAAGATGTGAGCTAAATTCAGGAACAACTAATTTTAAATCTAACAATCTGCTTGCTTGAAGTTGGCTAACCTGAACTTAATAATTTGTTTTCAGACTAGATTGAAACAGTCATACAAGTAAACCAGTTTACTATTGTGTAAATAGAGTATTTTACACTGTTTTTACTATTCTATTTATTTTCTTATCGATTCTTTCATTGACCGTATTGATACTTCAGGTTTTCATCCTTCAACGTTCATGCAAGTATTTCCCTTAAAATACTTAACTAGTGATTTATTAGTCTTGCAATAGAGGCCCTTTTATTTGCCTAATTTCATCATGAAGATGCTTTCTCCCATTCAACTCTTTTTAACTTGCGACTCTATATAGCCTTCTCTAAGATTCTTATGCAACCTGTAATATTTTCTTCATTATATGAAATGCTAAAATAGACGGATAACATATGAGAACATGGACGCTTAACTCATTATTTTCCTATATTTTCTGTGAGGTTGACCACAAATTTATCTCTAAGTACGAAGGAAGCATAATTAAGGGGATTAATGAAACATGTTTTTGCCAATAATCTTTTACATATACTTTTCTCAATTATTAATGTTACACAAATGGAGGTATGTAAACGAAAAATTAATTGAGTTATTTTGTTTTCCCCGAGGAAAATGCTGCGATGGAATTCAGTAAACTTGCAATTATTTATCTGATTATGTGTACAAATGGATAAAATGAGAATAAGTCGGTCAAATCGTAAAATATTGCTTCTTGTATCGTTTATCACCGGCTGTGGTGGCCGAGTGGCTAGCGTGCTCGCACGTTATCGTTCCAACTCCACGGTCCCGTGTTCGAAACCCTGCAGGTCGGATTTTTCTGGTTTCTCTTTGTAAATAATATTAATAATTGAAATGGATGTAATTGGGATGTTCCTGTTTCCATTATAGAAGTTATTATTTTATATTATAATACGATCAAAAACACGTCCACAGTTATCCAGCGGTTGTCCATGGTCTTTGAATTAATTCGATAGCTGCATAACGCAATGCTTCAATAAAATTGATAATTTCTTACATGTGCAACTACACTCAACTCTTGCTGAGATTTTGTTCATGTTTGAGACACCAATTATGCCTGCAGATTAAGAAGATGTTTCTAAAAATATGAAAATCCGTTATCGTCTAAACTCTTGAGCATGAAAATTAAATTTATGAGTACGAGATGTGTTAAAAAAATAACGGGGATATTGTAATTTTGCATGTTCTATTTTGCCGATTTGTGCGATTTTTACTTTCTCCATATACGAAGTATAGAGAAAGTATTGTTTTCATAAAAAAAAATCGACTTCGAGATTTCAACTGAAATACATGTTTTGGAGTCTCTAGAACGCGTTTTGACCATTTTCGGAATGATGTCTGTGTGTATGTGTGTGTGTAGTGTGTATGTGTGTGTGTGTGTGTAGTGTGTATGTGTGTGTGTGATAGTGGGCGCTCTAACGTGAAAAGTATTAGTTGTATCAATACCAAACTTCATATATAGTACTGTTGTGTGTGCTGTCAGAGTTGATTAGTTTTTGGAGTAAATCGGTAAACCGGAAGTCGAGCTTTATTCATCAGAGCTCATTTCCGGTTTTCAAAATATCTCCATAAATATGATATATAGGTATTTTGTATTACTTATAAAAGTTTTAGAAAATGTAATTTACTATAACTTTTGTATTTAACATATTTTTTTATCACCGGTTGATTAGGAGTTATTCGTGAAATACTTATAAACCGGAAGTAGCTGATTGTGTACATTGTGGGCGCTCTATCATGAAAACTGTTTGTCAGATCAATACCAAATTTCATATATAATATTTTGGTTGATGTCGTTAGAGTTGATTAGTTTTTGGAGTAAATCGGTAAACCGAAAGTCGAGCTTCAGTCTTCAATGCTCATTTCCGGTATTCAAAATATCTCCATATATATGATATTTAGGTATATACTATTATTTATAAAAGTTTTAGCAAATGTAATTTACTATAACTTTTGTACGAAACATATTTTTTTATCACTGATTGTGTAGGAGTTATTTGTGAAATACTGATGAACCGGAAGTTCCTGATTATGTACGTTGTGGGCGCTCTGGGCGCTGGGGCGAAAGGCCAATTTCATCGTTTTTCATCGAACATGTCCCGAAAAACATTATTTATAATGTTTGTGACGTAAAAGATAATATGTAAGAAATTAATCACTTATCTTCTAAGTTTCGATTGAATATAGAGTTCGAAAATACTGTCGTAGATAAATATTTACATCTTATATATGGAGAAAGTCATGTGCTGGCCACATCAGATTTTTTACTTTCTCCATATACGAAGTATAGAGAAAGTATTGTTTTCATGAAAAAATTCGACTTCGAGATTTCAACGGAAATACATGTTTTGGGGTCCCTAGAACACGTTTTGACCATTTTCGGAATGATGTCTGTGTGTATGTGTGTGTGTGTGTGTGTGTGTGTGTGTGTGTGTGTGTGTGTGTGTGTGTGATAGTGGACGCTCTAACGTGAAAACTATTGGTCGTATCAACACCAAACTTCATATATAGTACTGTGGTGTGTGCTGTCAGAGTTGATTAGTTTTTGGAGTAAATCGGTCAACCGGAAGTCGAGCATTATTCATTAAAGCTCATTTCCGGTTTTCAAAATATCTCCATAAATATGATATATACGTATATTGTGTTACTTTTAAAAGTTTTAGATAATGTAATTTACTATAACTTTTGTATTTAACATATTTTTATATCACCGGTTGATTAGGAGTTATTCGTGAAACACTGATAAACCGGAAGAAGATGATTATGTACTTTGTGGGCGCTCTAACATAAAAACTATTTTGCAGATCAACACCAAATTTCATATGCAGTACTTCTATTACAGTCTTTGGAGTTGATTAGTTTTTGGAGTAAATCGGTTAACCGGAAGTTGAGCTTCATTCTTCAAAGGTCATTTCCGGTTTTCAAAATATCTCCATAAATATGATATTTAGGTATATACTATTATCTATGAATGTTTTAGAAAATAAAATTTACTATAACTTTTGTATGAAACATATTTTCGTATCACTGATTTTTTAGGAGTTATTGCTGAAATACTGATAAACCGGAAGTTGCTGATTATGTACTTAGTGGGCGCTCTGGGCTCTATGGGCGAAAGGCCAATTTCATCGTTTTTTATCGAGCATGTCCCGAAAAACATTATTTATAATGTTTGTGACGTAAAAGATAATAATATATAAATTAATCACTCATCTTTCAAGTTTAGATGGAATATAGAGTTCGAAATTACTGTCGTGGATAAATATTTACATCTTATATATGGAGAAAGTCATGTGCTGGCCACATCAGATTTTTCTTTATTGTGTTGGTGAACTTGTCTGACAAGTTGCTATTCTATGATAGCCGAATTGAATATTTAGCTCATTGTCTGCTGTTAAAAGGGTTAATTGTGTTTTGGTAGGATCGGCAATTTTGAAAATGGATCAGAAAATTTGTACTAAATTTTTCTGTAAAAATGGAATAGGATGCAGCGAAGTCTTAAAAATATTAAACATTGCTTTTTGTTAGTCTTTTATGAGTAAAAAATCTGATGTGGCCAGCACATGACTTTCTCCATATATAAGATTTAAATATTTATCTACGACAGTATTTTCGAAATCTATATTCAATCTAAACTTGGAAGATTGGTAATTAATTTATATATTATTGTATTTTACGTCACAAACATTATAAATAATGTTTTTCGGGACATGTTCGATGAAAAACGTTGGAATGGCCTTTCGCCCCAACGCCCAGAGCGCCCACAACGTACATAATCAGCAACTTCCGGTTTATCAGTATTTCACAAATAACTCCTAAAAAATCAGTGATACAAAAATATGTTTCATAAAAAAGTTATAGCAAATTATGATTTCTAAAACTTATATAGAATATAATTTATACCTAAAAATAATATTTATTGAGATATTTTGAAAACCGGAAATGAGTTTTGAAGAATGAAGCTCGACTTCCGGATAACCGATTTACTCCAAAAACTAATCAACTCTAACGACACCAACCAAAATACTATATATGACATTTGGTGTTGATCCGATAAATAGTTTTCATGTTAGAGCGCCCACAAAGTACATAATCAGCTACTTCCGGTTTATCAGTATTTCACGAATAACTCCTAATCAACCGGTGATACAAAAATATGTTAAATACACAAGTTATAGTAAATTAGATTATCTAAAACTTTTATAAGGTATATTATATACCTTTATATCATATTTATGGAGATATTTTGAAAACCGGAAATGAGCTTTGAAGAATGAAGCTCGACTTCCGGATAACCGATTTACTCCAAAAACTAATCAACTCTGACAGCACACACCACAGTACTATATGTAAATTTTGGTATTGATACGACTAATAGTTTTCACGTTAGAGCGCCTACTATCACACACACACATACACACACACACACACACACACACACACACACACACACATACACACAGACATCATTCCGAAAATGGTCAAAACGAGTTCTAGGGACCCCAAAACATGTATTCCCGTTGAAATCTCGAAGTCGATTTTTTTCATGAAAACAATACTTTCTCTATACTTCGTATATGGAGAAAGTAAAAATCTGATGTGGCCAGCACATGACTTTCTCCATGTATAAGATGTAAATATGTATCTACGACAGTATTTTCGAACTCTGTATTCAATCTAAACTTGGAAGATAAGTGATTAATTTATATCATATTATCTTTTATGTCACAAACATTATAAATAATGTTTTCGGGACTTGTTCGATGAAAAACGATGAAATTGGCCTTTCGCCCCAGCGCCCAGAGCGCCCACAAAGTACATAATCAGTAACTTCCGGTTTATCAGTATTTCATGAATAACTCCTAAACAATCAGTTATAGAAAATATATTTCATACAAAAATTATAGTTAATTACATTTTATAAAACTTTTATAATTACTAGTATAGTCCTAAATATCAGATTTATGGAGATATTTTGCAAAAACGGAAATTTGCTTCGAAGAATAAATTTCAACTTCCGGTTAACCGATATACTCCAAAACCTAATCACCTCTAACGACACCAACCAAAATGCTATATATGAAATTTAGTGTTGATACAACAAACAATTTTCATGTTAGAGCGCCCACAAAGTACATAATCAGGTACTTCCGGTTTATCAGTATTTCACGAATAACTCCTAAAAAATCAGTGATAAAAAATATATTTAATAAAAATTTATAGTAAATTATATCTTCTAAAACTTTTATGCATAATAGTATGTACCTAAATATCATATTTATGGAGATATTTTGCAAAAACGGAAATTTGCTTCGAAGAATAAAGCTCGACTTCCGGTTTACCGATATACCCAGAAAAACTAATCAACTCTGACAGCACACACCACAGTACTATATATGAAGTTTGGTATTGATACTACTAATAGTTTTTACGTTAGAGCGCCCACTATCACACACACACATACAGACACACACACACACACACACAGACATCATTCCGAAAATGATCAAAACGTGTTCTAGGGCCCCCAAAACATGTTTCCATTGAAATCTCGAAGTCGATTTTTTCATGAAAACAATACTTCTCTATACTTCGTATAAGGAGAAAGTAAAAAGGGTTTAGGATTGGTACAAGCATTTCTAAGATGGCCACGGAGAAATTTAAAATAATTGGAACATCAAAGAACGATGAAAACATGGAAAAATGATGAAAAAGGTGAAAAAATTGATGATGCATGATCAAACGGTCGATAAAGAGTACTGCTTACAAGTTGAACGCCGTTTGCATTTAGAAATCCGAAAAACGGCCGGATTCTCGGCGAAACAATTCATGGCTTTTGCACCATGATATTGCATCTGCTCACGCTTCATTGCTGACTCGTGATCCAACCCAACCCAAAACAGCACCGTGTTGAATTTCCAGCCTCCAAATTCGACAGTCCTTGTGACTTTTTTATGTTTCCAAAAAAAAAGGTAAATAGGTAAAAGCTACCCCAAAGAACGAGTTCCAAAAGTATTTCAGGGATTGGAAAAAGCGCTGTCATAAGTGTATAATATCTGATGGGGAAACTTTGATGGGAATAGCATTTTTGTAGAAGAATAAATAGAATTATTTCCGAAAAATGAAAATTAAAGTTAATATCCTAACACACCTCGTATATGTATTTCTTAAGAATGGAAGATTTTTAATGTGGTACCATCGTTTCCTTTATTTATAATCCTAGGCATTTTACCCTTAAGACATTTATTTGTCTATAAGGTATTCAAATGTTTTATAATAGGGGAGGACACAAAATTAAGAACAAAGATTTACAAAAAATGTAAGAACTGGTACGTCTATATTAATAAACAGACCTAAGTACGAATGCTTCAAACGTACTTATTTGTATCTAGGACCTAAACTATGTTCTCTCCTCCCATGTAATTTGGTTAATTCAATTTCGGTTTTGGTATTTCTAAGAAATTTAAGGAAATGGCTCTTTTTCAGTGAAAACTTAGAAAATATTTTTAAATACATTCTTTCTTGTTTTTCCTTTTATGGTTTCTATGCAATTGTAAATTTCTTTGTATTTTTTTTTGTACCTATATTCCCCCTTCTTCGGTTTTCTTTTGGTCCCTATTAGACCAAGACATTGTATATGTATGATGTATTATGTTGTAAAAGGGTAGAATAAAAAGTATATTATTATACAATTTATTATTTAGTTTTAATTCCGAGTAAAGTAGGCAATTAACTTACCTCGAAGAAATATATTGAACTCAATAGCATTATGTAAGATCATTTGGTACAACAGCATAAGAATACATATAATTTCTTCTTTATCCTGATAAAATTAAATACTTTAACGAGATAAATGTAACTAAACCGAAGATCATAATCCAACTATATATCTACTGATGCTGCTCTTCAATCTCTGTCAAATTCTCACAGCACTCCGCGGTAACAATCAACTCGGGCACATTCTGCAAATAATTTGCGTATGTCTCACTGTCATTTGAAAGAGCAACAGAGCTTCACCCAGAGCGTATGAGATTGTGGATGGTGACAATCGTCAAGCCTCACATGCCATCTCATCAAGCACCTTTCGAAAACAGTCATTTTCGGTGGAGACATCCGATATCGCCGATAAACCGAAATGATCGTGATTGTCTCTTGTCGCTCATCGTCCTCACGCTTCAAGGAATTGTTTTTGCATGCCTTTTGTTGCCCCGTTGCTTAGAGAAGTTGCATTCGCTGGAGATTCCCCTCTTATCGTTTATTGCCTCAGGACCTCGGAATAAATCTATGAGAGGAATAGACCATATACACTGTTTATTCTTGCAATTATTACTGCGCAGTTCAATTGTATCTGCATACTATCAGGCAGCTACAGTTTACAATTCATAGAGCGAGACAATCGTATTTGTAGAGGTAATATCAGTTTGTAATATTCCTATGCTTTTCATTGACTTTAATTACTATTAAAACAAATACTCAACGCTCTTACTCACTAAAAACGTATTTATACTTCCATCATTTTACTATCGTCGCTGCTCAACATAATTATGTTCATTAATGCTATCATATAGTATTATTGGTACTGCACAATGATTATGGTTAGCAATGCGTATGTTCTACGTCAAATTTACAGTATTACAATATGTTTAGTGAACTTTTATAAAGTTAATTTACAACCGAACTAGATAAGTCTTATCGTGTGTACATCGACTCTTCTACTATCAGACTGAGTATATTTTATTAGAAGGATCCATGGTTAATGAGATTTAATTATTATATTCTGTTTCTAACGGAATAGCATTTTAGTCACTACATTCTGAGAAAGCCAATATCATTATATTCATTAAGAGAATATAGGTTTGATATGCACGATGATTTTCATTGTGGTAAGTAAGTTAGATACGGTTTTAGATTTTCTAATCGCATCAATTCATTGCGATTCGTCCATTGAAATCGCTCATCAGTTTAACCAACAGCACCACGTGAGTAACAGCTTATAAAAGACAGCGAATGTGATAATTCCGTAAGCCTTGATTACAAAATCGACCTGTGTTGCAATCGATCACATTTCAGGACTATTCATGAACAAATGTGAGCGGAGATAATTTATTGGATTTTATATAGAGGATTATACTAACATATTGTTATTAAAAATAATATTTATGAGAATTTTAGTATCATATAACCGTGAAAATTTATAATTTTGGATCAGCAATGCGGTGAAAATCACAAAAGCTGTACGGCGACGTAACTCTGCGTTTAGCTATCCTGATCAAGTGCAGCAACTTTCTTTTCCTTAATCGAGTGATTTAAGCATAATTCAGACTTGAGCGGTATAAGTTCTCATAAATAATGAAATGGCGTTTTAAAAAGAGGATGTCTGAATACCACGCTCGATTTGACTATTTCCGATGTGGATATTTCCTTATTCTACAAAATTACTTATTCTACTGAGCAAATTCCGCGTATTTTGCACACGTTCCGTCAGATATAATGTAATTCCTTTCGTTTGGTATTTTTTATTCTTTTCTACTTCGAAAATCAATATTTTGTTTGAACTGTAGACCTTTTTAAAGATTTTGGGACATCGTTATTTCAATAACATCAATTTAAAGTGTTTGGTACTCATGCGTTGGACTGCTTTCTATTCAAATTTTTGAGCTTCGCGACTTCTTTCCATGGTGGATTTAATATAATTTCTATTTTTATGGTAAAAAAGCGGCGGACGGAAGCGAGCGAAAAAAGCGATGGCCTCTGAAAGCAATGCGAGGCGAAAGAGAAGATGAGGTGGAAATAAGCAGCGGTGGTCGTTGAAAGGGAGAAGATGGCTTTGGAGGAATTGACGTGGGAGTTGAACAATCAGAGGAGATCAAAAGCGTGATTGGAGCTTTCTGAGTGAAACTGTTTCCTTCGCCTATTTCCCCAAAAGAGCCAGATCGCATAGAAGTCTCCTTTCACCCCGTTCGTCCTCTTGTTCAACTCCTACTTTCATCCATATTCTCTCTTCTTCCTTTTTTCATTCCTCAAAATTTACTTCATACCCTCCCATTTCTGTTTCAAGTACTTTTCATCGTTTACGCACGTTTCAATTTTCTTGCGTTGTACAAATCCATTCTTAATACTCAAACTCTAATATCTGCAACCTTTTTTCTTCTTCTAGATAACTTGGGCATGATGATTTTCAATTTTTTTATCTATTTCTACAATTTGTTAAATTCCGCAATTTAATTATCTCTTCCATGGGTCTTTTGTTTCTCATTATTATAAAGTTGCTTTTTTATTAACAATTCACACGTTGAATTTTCCTTTTTCGACAAAATATGAATTAAATCAGTCAAAGAAGTTTTAACTTTGTAGAACTCCATTCTAGTAATTCCCACCCGTATACTAAAATATGAATGTTTTGTAGAAATCCATTGCAACTTAAACACAATCATTATATTCGATATATTTTTAATTTTTTAACCTGTAGATGTATGAACTTAGTTCGTAGAGAGAGTGCTTGTGCTTGTTAATGGCACTTTCATCCATGCCCCTAGAAAACTCGCATACCGCAGTAATGTTCCTCTTTCTCCAAAGCTCATCATCAAAATATGTATTTGCCATTTATTCGCCATTTAATTAATCATTTTCTGTTCTCCACGACTGGAAATCCTTGTTTATACTTATTCAAGGGATTTTTCACAGTTGAGTAAATATTTAATTACTTGTATTAAAGATTGCAGTATCTTAACCTGCCACAGACGAACGTAGGAATTGAGTAAAATCTAATAGATACCGTCCCAATTTAAAGCTGATTCTCCCACGAGAGAGAGTTCGTAGCATATTAAATGACAATAAGTGAGAGATGTCCATCATCGATAGGAGCGATATGTACAGCGGGTCGACGGTAAAACATTCTCCGAACCAAAAGACATACTTTTATTCGTTTACCCTCACTTGCAAATAAGCTTGCTACCCTCTTTGGCTTTAGCATTATTGAGAAAAACTCGCTTCACTCCACTCCTGAACCAGGGACGATCTAATGCCAACGGACAGTTTCCGATATTCGGAACTTCTATATTTTGTGAAATTTTGGAGCTCGTAATATTTTGTGATCATGTCATTTATTTCCTTGATTTTAATCTTGTAATAATGCTCAGTCAACATAGTTCATGCAAACGGCACTTATTTTATAATCAGCACTTTTTAATCAAGATATACTGCGTGGAGTAGACGAAAGCTTCAGAATAGGTGTGATTTACCTAGATTTTAGGAAAGCATTTGAAATAGTGCAACTCATAAAGATACTGCAGAATCGCGAAATTACTGCAACCAGTTTCACGTGGTCGATGATTAATGGTGAGATGAACAAAATGGAAGATGAGACTAAGAAGCCCCAATTTCAACAAATAAAGTCCCTTGTATGTATGTATGTATGCATGTATGTATTAATCGTTCAGAAGACTGAGTCGTTTCTGATAGGCAAAAGTCAACGCGTGGTCATTAGCGTTTTTTCCATCGAACTAAAACTGCTATCAATCAGTTATTACTCAGAATAACGTCATTGGAACAATGTTTACCTTAATTTAAATATAAAGATGTAGTAGACAACATATAAGGCCAATGTAGACATTTTAAAGAGAAATGGGAGGTACTTCACCGACGACACATTTACGTAAAGGAAAATTAAAATTGACGGATTATTTTAAGCGTGAAAAAATGTCAATCAATGAGCATTATCCTCTCACTGAACATTCACTTAAGATAATTCCTCAGCAATATTTTTAGCTCGGTGTTCGAATTCGGAAGTCATCACACATACTCAGGCGTTTATTACCAGTACTAATTGACCGTTTCAAAAGTAGGAGTCAGGATGTATTGGGAGCCGCAGATATGACTGAGGCTGAGGAAAGAGCGTTCTCTTGGGCAGTCCATCGAGCGTCAAAGAGGCGGCTTATTTTTCATTAGTTGCGCGGAGTGGAATCCGCACGAGAAGGGTTTGATCTAGGAGAGCGTCCAACGAAGTGCAGATTGTTTAGGGTGGTTTGATAGCAGTAGATCAGAGATGATCAAAACCCTCGACTGGGAATCTCTAAAAGAAAGAAGAACCGGGTATAGGCACAACCCGTGGAAGATATTTTTAAGCGGTAATAAGCGTATAATAAGAATTTTCGCATTTATCACGAAAATGATTATAGAAATAACAGACAACTATTACGACTCTATTTACCAGATAATATAAGGCATCTCGAATCCGATAGTGAATTAGGGAGTTCGGTGAATTAACACCCCTTGCTATAATAATAGTAAATGGCCTTTATTCGAGCGAGATTGAGACTAGAAAGTCTCTTTTTACACCTAACCCATCTTCATATGCGAAACAGAAAGAAAAAGATAGTTTGCAAAAGTGCACGAAGAAAACTAGTGTGTGGATTTAAAAAAACCTAAGCTGAGGGCTCAGGAAAAATTTCCACTGCAGGAAAACACTCACAAGAAGAGGAGTGTGAAAAACCTGCGAAACCTACATATAGAAAACTATATATTGTGAAGAAGGAGAATAAATAGATTTATGAAAGACAAGCAGAGAATAGATAAACATTTTGCAAAAGATACAGGGCTATACGCCGTATAGTGGCTTACAGGGGACTAATGTAAGGACAGGACCTTATGAGGCTCACCGTTTATCATCCACATTTTCATCTTTAAATTTACGGCGATTTAAGCGCTTCATCTATTTCGAAATAGCATAATTTAATGTTTAATTCTCTTCTTTTAAAATGTTAGTTGGAAATTTACCCATATCTTTCTTTCTCTTACCTAAATCTTTCAGATTTCTTTCCAGCATAATTTGCAGATTTCAGCTTATCCGAGCGTTATAGAAGATATTTTGGTAAATCTTTTCGAGAATTTATGGATTACTCGAGTAAATGGTTAAAGGTAATACAGTAATAATCTCACTTGAGCTTTTTCAGCAAATACTACTAATACGGTTTTCTCCAAACATTTCAAAATATTCAGAAGTTTCTAATTATAACTTAATGACTCATTTAAGTAGTATTTCGGTCAAAATTTCCTGAGGTTATAAAAAATTGTGACTATCACCGCAAATACGACCTATACTCTTCGAGAAGCACACATACTGCCATAATACGTCTTTTATACCAGGACTATCATATTATGTCTGGAGAAAGAATAGAAAATATATTATTATTATTATTATTAGAGGTCTTTATTATAGGCGAGATTGAGACTAAAAAGTCTCCTCTTCCGTCTAACCTGTCGTTTAGTTGTTACGTTATTGTAAGTATATTACATTTATCAATGAAAACTTAGAGGAATATAGAAGAAAGTGTAAGAAGGGGTTGCGGATGTAAAAAAAACCTAAGAAAAGCTTAGGAAAAAATATCCGCTGCAGGAAAACACCCACAAAGAAGGGGGGCGTGAAAAACCTGCACAAACCTACCGATAGCAAAAACTAAAAGACATTAAAGAAAACAATGTACCTACAACCTGGAAAATTACAAGAAATGCTAGAGAAATATTATCAAGACAAATAATGAAAGTTGATAAAAATTAAATGTAGAGAAAACAGTAAGTAGATAAATACACTTGTGATAAAAAATATGACTGAACTAGAAAAAAGCATGTACCTTATTTAGCTTGACTACAGAATTTATTTCCGAGGGTTTCCGCATTTCCCTCTAGATAATCGCTTCATAAGCGCTCAAACAATGATTTATGACTCCAACCTTGCAAATCCACCAAAGGTGCGTACGTGAGAATTATGTCAGCGCATGCGCTGGATTTATAAATTTTTAAGCCAGATCGTGATGACTTTATGACCGCTTCAATAAGCCTAACTTTCCATATGGTGTACATACACAGCGCCCGCATTGAGCCCGCAATTCATTCCTCCCCCACTCATCCGCTGTTGTTTTCCAAAGCATCGGTTACGCTCATTATCGGCACACGAACACTCTTTTCCTCGCAGCATCCATGTCAGGGCGCCTCGGGTTCGATCCCGCCGGTCCCTCGCTCGCCAAATGAGGATTCTTTTTTTTTAATTTTTCGTTCCAACGCCATCCATCATGCCCGTTTTCGAGGATTTCCTTTTGCTGAGTCGCCTAATCCCAATGCTTTTCCAGCCCTAAGCCAAACGAGTTATTGGCGTATCCTCTCCCTTCATATCAAACTTCCTCGGAGCGCTGTCAACGTATATGTGAATGGGTGCTGGAGGCTGACTCGGATGAGTAAAAAGTGTTGGGTGCGCTTGCGATGGAAAATCAATCAAAGTGCGCGTATCAGCTCCTAAATTGTTTGTCTATCCTCCTTGAGATATTTTTCTTTATCTGAGGCTCTCGCAATAGACACAGTTTTGGCAGCAGAAGGTGATTTCGCTCAGGTACGCACCTTGAAAAAATCTCAATGAAGATCAGAGATGAAAAAACAGACAGGACTGGGTCTCGAATCTCTCTATTACCGGTCGGTTGCTCTATCTTATTAAGCTATCCGCCCAGAACTTCCTGTTTGGCAGACTTTGTAGGCGGGGGTGGTATAGTTGGTTATACGAGAAAATTCTGCGGAAAGTTTTTATAATAGAACTTTCGTAATTATGCGAAATTTTAAGGTGAAGCTCTATTTTAATAATTAAATCGTATGTTTAATTTTTATACCATAAAGAAAAAAAAACATTTTCGTTTCGGCGTATGTACACGATATTTTAAGAGCAGAAAAAAGCAGTTAATCGAAGGGAAGTAAATGCGGCATTTAAATTAATGATTGCTTGGGATTAAACATTTTGTGTAATATTTCTGTTAAGGCATAGAGAGTTAGTTAGCTATTTAGTGACCAGAAAATGTTAAAATAGCTACAGAAAGGGAACATAGGATCCAAGCAGCTTTGTCTTGACTTTAGTAACCTTTTTTAACATCCTAGTACTTCGTAGAAAAATTTTGTTTAAGTGTTCTAATAATTTTAGAATGCTATATTTTACAACCTCAAAGAATAAGGGCATTGACAATTACAGAAAAAATATTCTCCTATTTCTAAAGATAAAATACCAACTAACAGAATATCTTCAATTTAAACTAAATAAGTACTACCTGTTCGCTTATGAAAAATTATCATAATGATAAAGTATTGAGATACATTAGAATTTCCGATGTTAAATTCGTCAAAAGAAAAGTCTAGGGAATCATATATGTAGTACACATATCAAACCCAAATTCTCTAAAAAATCGCATTGAATGCGTTTATATCGAATACAGATATTTTTTCGATGTCGTTGGTATACATGTCTATTATGAGGTTATATTTCAAGAGGATATTTTGAAATAGTTGCTCAGAATGCTCAAATGCTTCTTATAAGAATCTCAAGATACCCTAATAAATAGCTTTTTGTGAAAGCTCACAGGTCATGCTGAAAAGTACTACTGGAAATTCACCGTAGCCAAGGTCAATTAATGTTTTTCCATCCCAATATAAAGTGAAATCGCCCAATGGTTTAGTTGATTTTTTTTCTGTCCGTTTACGCTTAACAGCACTGGTATAGTTAAAATACCTCGTTAATGAAAACGGAATTGTATTTTCGTTTTAAGTATTATTGAGCTCAATTAGCTGACAAAAGCTCCAGATATGTATATAACTATACTTATATAACCATATGCTGAGCTAAACTATGGCAGTTATAGATGAATATTTTTGTTTTGATCCATGAATAAAATAAAATCCCTGATAAATTTAGTTCTAATATCTGTGGATGCTATTAAAAGATATTAAAACAATAAATTGAATATATCAATGCAATAACAAATGGAAGATACAACGAAAATTCATGGTGGTCAAATTAGCTTCCTGAATTTTCGTTGTATCTTCCATTAGTACTTGTAAATTCAATGCTACGAAGCTCAAATGGTACAAATTTACGGCGTAAAAACGTAGAATACTCATTCGGACTTTTGATCCTCAATTACTGACTATTGATAATTATCCACGTAAAAAACTTCAAGAAGGAGCTAACGCTGGTCATTCTAATATTAATAAATGACAATACACCTACCATAAGTTTGAAAATACCAATTTTATTCTGAAAATTGCTTATTAAATCATCTTTTTTCATTGCTATAAATCATTTCCTTGCTTTCCTCCATATGTACACACATCGATCTAAATTTCAATCTGTAAACCATCCGTTTTCAAATCCGATTCAT
Organism: Sympetrum striolatum; assembly: GCA_947579665.1. NCBI lineage: Eukaryota > Metazoa > Arthropoda > Insecta > Odonata > Libellulidae > Sympetrum > Sympetrum striolatum. The sequence goes on from OX388343.1 coordinate 103,449,755, forward strand.
TTCCGAACTGTGCAATTGCAATAATTAGAAGTTTGAAATATCCAAAAGACGGCTTTTCGAGATTTCAAATCTCTAATTCATTAACATCCATGTTCCAAATTTTCTTTCTTTACTGCAATCGCAATAATGTCCATACGTAATACAATTGTGTCAGTATCATACCATCGTATGGGATGTTGCTGACATTTATTTCTTCTACAGCTTTCATCACTGGATCTTATCTCCAAAACAATACATATCTACTATATACTTTTTCTTACTGTCTAAAAATTAATTCAATAGATGTATTATAAATCATAAACATGACACTCTTGATTCTCCGTTTCTTATAATTAAAGCTCTCCGCATCACTTCGCTTATAATTAAGTGCGTAATTATTTTGTTTGTTATATGTATATCTTCTTAATGGCTAACAATATTATGATAATGATTAATATTATAATGCTGGAAGCTTGATATTACTATATCATATTCTTTTTACTGGATTTGAATTTCCTTACTTCTGCTTTTATCCTTGGTCGACGCCATGTGTCTCAGACGACTGTCAGCCCATCCATGTTGATGAGGCATTTCAAATGGGTGCCGTTGCCAATTGGTGAGGGTTAATATTTTGACTGATTAATATCAGAGCGTTAATTGAAACTATGTACAGTTGATGATACAATATCGCTTTTAGATTCATGTTTATTTTATATCGAGGTCTTTAATGCAAACACTTAATACAAAAATCATGTTAGATCCACGTAAATTTTGTACGATTAATATTAGCACGTGATCATCTTTTTTTCATTTGGACGCCAAAGTGAAGTTTAGCAGCTGTGAATAAAATAAGAAAAACGAGCTCAAGAAATAGCCCGTGTTCTGTGCGCGCATTTCAGAGAAGGAAGAAGAACTTCTCTTTCTTTAAATTGAGTCTCTCCCCGAGAGGGCCCTTTTACGCCCACACATTAAATGAGCTCATTACAATTAACGTTTGAGCCCTCATCCGCTGCCTTAGAAACAGCTAATGTCAAATTATCAAAATCTCGCGTGACTGGTATAACTGGAAGGAAATTATTCCGTTTCCTCTCTTTCGTGAAACGCATTAAGTAATCCATAGCCGTTTTTGCCGACTGACGCACACATTTTTTGGGAAATCTTCATTTTCCCCGAAGAGCAAAGGGGTTGGAGGTATTTTTTGAGTTGGAAAATTGTAAATTTGGTATTTCAGTCGAAGAAATATTTTTATGTACTCTTTTTATTCCAAAATTGCAGAAAATCACATTCATCCGATACTAAAGCGGGAGGTGATTGAAAGACGTATTTAATCATATCGAGCTCATCTACGGTTTTGTCTAGCAAAATATTGCTATAAAGAATGGATGCCTTTAAGTTTTATCCTCGTAAGGCCGACAGCTTGCAAATCGACGTAATCGTTGATAGAAATTTCTTTCAAATCGCTTCGATTAGAAATTTCAAGGTTGATAGAAACTTCTTTGCGATGAACTGATTGCCATACATCCTTCTGTTGATAGTCCTTCAGGAGGTGTGATTGTTTAGATCCTTTTTAGTACAATACGGGAACCATCTTCCATACCCAAATGCTAAATGTGTGTAATAAAAGGCGTGTTATTACGAAGATGAGGGAACAAATGAAGTCGAAATATTGTAATACTGTACCGAGCCATAAGAATGTTACTTTTATTCCAATCGAGTTACATTTTGCTATGCTTTTCGGCTTAGTGCTACTATCCATGCTTAAAATTTATATTTATATCATAATATTCTCTATTTATATGATAAGATGTGAAAAAATTAATTAAAGTATGCTTAACCAATGTTTTAATGCTCATTCAATGCACGATACAGATTCAGGGTTAATTTTGTGGTACTTATTAACTTGTAAAAAATCCATGGTAATTAAACTTTTACTACTATTTGCTAATAAATAGTGGTCTAGTAAAAGTTTGTTTACCATGGATGTTTTTTCTCATTCAATGCTTTTAATCATGTTGGTTCTTTTTATCATCTTCTCCCACGTTTTTACACGAGGATTTAAACAGAGATTCTTATCCTGCAATCTCAGAGATGAGATATTTATTTACTTTTCATTAGAAAGTTTAAAATTATGTTAAACCCCTGGGTTCTTGCAAAAATCATGGTACAGCCATGGTACTGCCATGGTACTATCATGGTTTTCATTCAATTTTTTGTTAAGTATAACAGATTAGCAAGGAGTTTTCTCCTCCAGAAGTGGTCATATATATGAATGCTGTCCTCTTAAACTGGATTTTCAAACCCTTTTATAAACATATTTACTTTTTAGACAACAATAGTATAACTTTATTGCTCCAAGTGAAGAAATATTAACAATTATCTTTGATTGAACGGTAATGGCGCTTTAAAGTCATCTCTTCAATGTAAACTATAATTAGTAAGACAAGTGGCATATATATGAAAACTAAGTTGATAAAAGTTCACTAAGATATACTATAGAGATATAGTAAATTAATCAAATAGTGATATCATTTAAATGCGTCTGGATACAGAATGTGACTGGAAACTATATAACTCTAATTTCAAGAAATAACAGCTTAATGCGACGATAAGACGTGTGAAAGATGATGACTTCAGAAAGATGAATGTTTTATTTTTAGTAGAAGATAAGCGATGAGTAACAAGAGAAGATCAGGCATATCTTTATAAAACATTAAGTTACGTTTTCTACTAAGTTTTATTTAAATACACGATTTACTACACGATTCGACGCATCGAATCGAATCAGTGAATTAATGCGAATTGAATGACTCAGATGTGACTATTGACGCACAGAGAGAAAGATACTAAAGGAAGTCAATGCACGGAGACATTCAGTCTATTTTATAAGAGAGTTCATTAAAGTACTTATCGAAAAAAGGTGAATTTTGAGTAATGAGGAGACATTAATTCAGTATCCAATGGACCGAAGACTTTTAATCGCTCCACATTCACTCATTCTTGGCAAATCCGAGAAGAGGGAGCACTTTTCCGCGAATAACCTCTGATCCCCCGGCGCCGAACCTACTTGCTTCCCGCCTTCCTCTCGAGACTTCCATTTCGACTCTCTTTTGTCTGGCGCCACATCGATTCCATATCGCTGCATGACGAAAAGGCCACCTCTATGTTTGTTCCATTCTCTAAATCCTCGCGCCTAATCGGCTGACAGACGCGAGTGATATTCGTCTGAGCGTTTATCCCTTTTTCAGGCGGGACGTTTGACCGGAAAACGCGACGATTTCGTTAAAATGGCGAATTCATACATCGCCGGCTGATGCATGGCTTTGACTCTTCGTAAATAGCTGTTCGTTCGCCTCGTGGGCGTTGCAGGATGAAGGATATCGAATTAGGGAACCGAAGATATGGGTTGAAACACAGAGAGAAATGAAAAAAGTGGGGAGAGAGGGAGATGAAAGGAAGTGAATTCATGGCAGAGGAAGAAATGGCGTGCAATCAAATGGCAGAGTGTTTGCAGCTATTTGCTGAAGAAAGAGAGACTGCGAGACTTTAGAGAAGACTGCGATAGTGCATACGAAATAAAATAGTAGGGGGTTAAGCAAAAGAAGTGAAGGTGGAAATTTTGAATTGATTATCGGAATAGAAGATATTTCAATCATTAACTTACAGCAGAACAAATACCTAACTACCTATCTACTTATGTTACTTAAAGAATCATTAAATTGTTATGTGTTTTAATTTTATTCGGTGCAAGTCAGATGAAATAGTAGGCTCCAAGAGGATTGTTGCAAACGATGAATGAGAAGGTTAATGCAAAAATTAAGAATCGTCACCTTTCTCGTGACATTCTATGACCCCCAATAGTGAATATTTACCGAGTAATTCTGCGCAGCTTAAAAATATCGGTAAATGGTTTAAAAGTCAAATGATAATTAAAAACGAACCCTCTCGAGATGCTCCGAATATTTAAAGCAGGAGTGAGTATCAACACCGTGGGCTAGTAATAATTTTCTCATTTTTTATGCAAATAATCTCTTACTATGATCATATCTCCAGGCAGATAGAACAGAACATTCAGAATATATTTGGACAAGCACTTGAGGAACTCTTAACTGAGCGAATAGTATTTCGTATGCCAACGAGTATTGTGTTCGAGAATCTGAAAATATCTTTCTCCATGAGGTGACACTATCTGTTAAGAATTGTCTTAACAATCAGTAAGCATAACCCAGGTAATGCAATACATGGGATGAGAATATTTGGAAGAAACAGGATTTAATTTCTAACTAGATATCTTTTATAAATTAGGAAATAAATATGATATCTCGGAAGACGTTCCGGATATTATGCGTCTACCCTGATACATGCATTGATAAGATTCCACGAAGAGTAAAGGAAACAGTTTCAGAGCTCGTTCTGTTTTAGAAATTCAGTTTTACAAGGATGCTATACGACAGTAACTAATTAAGGGAAAAAGCTAAAGGATGCATGACAAAGGACCCTGCCACACGCCGGAAGGCTTATAATTGTAGTATCTGGGTATAAGTCTTAAAGAAGTTACGAATGTGCGAAATATGAATAAAATTCACAGTCTCTGGCGATGTCTTGTGGAAATACGTCATGATGAAGAAGAAAAATATGTACATTTTTGAACACAGTATTTAAATACTGTGGAAAAAGTACAAATTGTTCTTCCTCATCGTATGAAATATGGTTGTAGTTTACATGGAAAAAAGTTTCTTTACCATCTTAAATTTTGAAAAAATATTACGTAATATTGCAGGATGCTATTCATCATGAAATACTTTACTCCGATATTGCGTAAATTTGTAAGCATTAAAAACCAAAAGTTTTACAATTGGAGAGTCACAATGCTTATACAATGAAATAGCGCTAAATCTATTAGTTCCCTGATTGCCGTTATCGTTTTTAGATTGAAATTCTAGGGATGAAATCCTCTTTGTTCCCTTATTTGTTACGTCACTTCATTTCATATGAGTATTTCCGTCGAAGCAGTCTAAAACCTTTGATGCATCTTGACCTGAGAACGCCAAACTCTTTCAATTCGACTTCATTATCAGAATTTAATGAAGGTATCATCCACATGCCGACCACACACTCTCCCTGGGCATATTGATCATCGCCTTCCACTCTTTTAAGTGCGCATCGGATATCTTTCGATGGATCGCTTCATCGATTCGCAGTTTACATCGTTATTCCGCTGGATGTCCGAGAGAAAGCGAAAGGAGAAAAACAACCATTACTGCCGTCGTTCTCCTCAATACCATTAAAAAATGGACGTAAAACTTCAATTGGAAAATAGTCCACCCGTATAGTCTCCGTCTCAATTCCCAGCCGCAATTGACTCTTTCCCCGAGGCGCCATTCTCCCTCCGTCCATTTCCTCCAAATCCGCAATATTCCTCCAAGTGGCGATCGCCTCCGGCTGCCATCTCGGATTGGTTTCCATGAATGCCATCCGCAATTACGGGAGGTGCCTCCCCAGCGGCCTTCCATTTCTCATTTGTTTTACTCGCGTTTCATACTCTCTTTCCTGTATCCCATCATTGCTCGTCCCTTCTCCAGTCCACTTTCCCGTCGTTACACGCTGCCCACTGTTCCCCGAAGACTTTTTATGGGATACGATCCCGACCTCAGCGGAGAACTCCAAAGTCGATGGCGTGCGCGCATAACGTCGATTCCGTCGTCGTTAAGCGAGGTTTAGCTCATCGTCGTGAGCTTTTAAAGTGCTTATAGTTCACCTCGACTCCCAATTCGAAGTAGAGAGAGCAATTGAGGAAGAATTTGCGAAAGGCGCATATCCTCGTGGCGTAATCCGTTGGGGTTTGCTTAGACAAAGAGGGGGAGAAAGCGGAGGTGGGAGACAAATTCGAGGGAAGTTAAGAATTCGTTGCAAATCTGGAAGATTTGCGTTAGGCCGCTTTTGGAACAAAGCGAAGTGGAAATGACGAAGGCGTCAATTCAAACTTGGGCTCCATTTGTAAGCCATCCCGAGGGATTATCATTTGAGTTATCCTTTCACTTGAACGTGACGTCTGCCTCTCCGAGAGAAATAAAAGGATTTAATCAATCTATTCGGTAACGTTCCCTATCCGGTTATTTGAGGTAATAGCGATTGCATTATCAGATCGGACCCAGAAGCTTAGTACGGTATGTTTTAAGGAACTACGACGCGAATTCCCCTATTACAAAAAAGTGAGATGCTGTGCTGACCAATGTAAGGCATTAAAATTGGTTACCTGTAGTTTGTAGTTTAAATCTTACTGTTTTTATACGTAATACGTAACAAAAAATGAGATGTATCTGGATGCAAAGTTTTCTAGATGCAGTTCTTTCGAAAGGTACTTACATTCACCCAGCATGCAATAGTTTCCCTCGAATTTGATGTATCTCCTTTTATGAAATTAGCGTGGGCATTTTGGTTCCCCCCTTCTCGTTGATCACCTCCGCTCTCCGGTTTTAGTCAACCAAATACCGGTGTTCGGAGGTTTTCAGAAAACTACTCCAAAGCACAAGGTATCCTTCCCTATCTAAGTCTATTAAACAAACTTTGCTAACAACATGCGAGCCGTATTACACTTGAAATCAATGTGCGTTGATCTGACTTCGTGGAACGACATTTAACAAGTAAAAACTGGAAATTACATTTTCTAAAATATTAATAGTGTCATGCCCAGTGAATTTAGCATTACAAATTATTTTAATGAAATTTCCAATTGGTTTAAATTTTACTTTCATGTTTGTAGAATGGGATAAAAATTGCTTGGTTTTAGAAATTCAGGAGACGTCCTTCTAAAATCTTTGCACCTTTTGACGCAAACTGTTATATTTTATGACCCTTTCTCCTTCTGTAAACAAGTGTATCTACGGTTGTGCAAGATACTGTGATATGTGTAACATTTAAGTTAATTTACATCAAGTGTAACTACATTTCATCTCATTACCACTCTACTGAATATTTTGAAGAATACTTAACATTATTCTATACAATAATTTAATACAATCTTATTTTCCCCAGCTCATCGTTTGCAATCCTATCAAGGCCTATGTCTCCTTTTCTAAGATGCTTTCAATGTAAAAAGGTACCCGGCTTTCGATTATGTAAATACAATGTGTTTATTGAAAATGATAATATACTAAATTACACCGGAAAATCGTTTCAAATAATTTTATGTCTATCAAGCCTGATAATTTTATGATTTAAAAAGCTAAATATAACGCTGTTCAAATTATTTACCTACATTCATAAAATGGCAACTCGTCCTTGTATTTAATTACTCATCCAGTCAAATATTTAAATTTTCTCTCGTTTGAATTCCAAGAAAAGTTATAGATACGCTCACGAACATCTATCTTCGGTTCCTAACCTACAACCAACAAAGGTCCTTATGAATTCTCAAAAGAGAAATATTTAAATATTTTACAATAATAGGCTGAGTTCAGACGAACGATATAAATACGGTTTATACTCACAATGGAGGAATAATAGGTATTGTATCGAAACCTTGTCTCTCATTTCATCCCTCGATCTTAATTTAATTTAAGAATTATATGAACTCCCTTTCTATTTGTCAGAAACATTTTTCCATTTTAATGTCGACATAATGCCAAAAAATTTTACAATAACTGAAAGACTTCCTCTATTTATCCACTTCCTTTACATTCGGTGTGCCCAACTTTTTGTACTTGTACTATTTGAGAAGATTGACTAAAACTGCAATACTGTGTCACTAATTGTAATAAGTTCGCTCTCTATAATGTAGCGTTAGGTTATGTTTGCAAGAGTAAATGAATTGTTAAATTTTTACTGTTCGCAATTCTCCACTTATAGTCTTGCAAAGGGTCTCTTTTGCAATTTTCGTTGTCTGTCAAAAATTTAGATCTCATTCCTTATCGTATATCATATCTCCTCTTAATAAACAGTGTATACGTATATCTTTATATAAGAAAGCAGCTTGAGCGTTGCTGGACCGATTTTTACTATCACAATTATTAGCATCTACATGTATATATTTATATCCGTGTCATTTTTAATGATAAACTCAAAAACAACGGTGAGAATTAGAGTTTTAAAGAAGATTCATTTATAGCTGAAAATATTCTCTCATTTAAAGCTATGAATTATTATCTTTCTTAATCTAAAGGCATTTCAATATCGCGTCCATCAAAGGAAATTCAAGAGGACAGGCTTTCTGAGTTTACATTGAAGCACGTGTATCATATGTCCGTCGAAATTCGCCTTCCTTTCCCTCACATTAGACAGAGGTAATTAAAACCTTACACCTGCAATTTGAGGTAGTTCTGGGACAACCGCTTATTAAAGCAATAGCCAACACTAAAAACAGGCCTCGTGATCTCCCCTTTTCAGAAAAGACAACAAAAGACTTGACCAGCGCTCCTCGGATGCAGGTCCTCCATTCGCATTCATCCCAAGGATGAAAAGGGTTGAAAAGAGGAATGGTGTGAGGATGGCTCTCTCTCGTCCGACTACGCTACTAATGACGCGTGATACGGTTTTCGTTTCTTCTTTCATTGATTATAAGCTCAATGATTAAAAAAAGGCCCATTACCGATTTTATTCTCGTAAGAGATGTATGGATGCGAAACGATATGGGATGACAGGATGTAAAAAAACATTTTGATGCGTAGAACACACACAAACATATTATGCCTAAGTTAATTAATGGTACGTATGAAATAGGTAGTTTAATTTTTCATTTGTGGTGCAGTGTAATGTTTACTTTTGTTTTTCTATTTTTATCAACCAGTTCTTCTAAGTGAAGCGTTTATGGGAATCACCCTTCTTGAAAACTAAAGGTTTCAAAACGTATTCTTTTGGTGGAAAGATGGTTGTTGTCATATATAAGCTTCAAATTCTGTGAATGAGATTGGATGCAAAAATACGTCATCAACCGGTGAGGATGCTAAATCTTGATTGGAAAGTGCAAATACCTTTCGTAAAATTTAAAATTTAATTTAGCATCTAGTAGTCCCCCGTAGGACATAACTTTTATTTCCTAAGATAAGACTTCTGCTCTTTGAAGGCGTGCGTTTTTGTCGACTTGTGAGGGAACAGTTAATTACTGCACCAATATTGCTCTGTGTATCACATCGCGCATAGGGAAATATATATAATCTAAGTTTATAATAATATTTAAATAATAATATATGATGCGCGCTCTCAAGCTGTTGCTTGTAGGGAATATTTGTATTAAGGTTCACGCCTCCGATGCGAGAAACGTATTTTAAGTAAATATGTAAGTAATAATGGGATTAATTGATAAATCTGTCGTATGGAAGATTGCCGATTGATGCCTTCTGAAACATTTCTGCTAGAAGAACATTTTTCATATTTTGTGTCAAAGCTAAAAAGGAAATTTCGGCCATATTTAATTCAATATTAAGGGAGTGATATTTCGAAATCAATGCGGCTGATCTAAGAAAAGTTTATAAAGTATTGTACGATCATATGATAAATGTTATTCTTCATTTGACTTCAAAAGGAATAATCAAACATCGGCACAATTTGAAGAAAATTAGATGAAATCATGTACAATAATGGGAGTAAATAAAACTGCTTCTAGAAAAGGATTTTTGCAATGGTCGTGCAACGTTTTTTCAGTTTACTTTTATTTCTGATAATAAAATTTACGTTGAGATGTACCATGTTTCCAATAATCAGGAAAGGGATAAGCAGTTTCTTATCGAAAATTTAATCGGAAAATAACTTTCCTCTCTTATTTGTTAGTCCTTGATTTTCGCTTCAATTTAACATTTTTGAAGTTTCTTCAGAGAGGAGTGATTCAACAGTGAGCGTTTCTTTAAAACTCAATCATCATTACGTAGGCAGATTATGAATTCCTGCTTGAGAGGAAAACTGGTGTTTCATAATCCACCCATTGATAAAACTATTAATAGTAAGAAAAATACTTAAATGTTTGAAATATTTATGGGAAACTTTTTTATGGACATCCTTTACGTGTATTCTTCTTTTTATTCCATGAATAATTTCTGTTGAATTGTGAAACAAAGTTGAACTACAATCTTATCCTGTAATTCTTTCAACATTGGTCATAATTGCATCTCAGAACTAAAATACTGTCTAGTAATCTCCTACCGAAGATGGTACAATGTTTTCGTTCTCGATGATATCCAGCGCACCTGCCATTAGCAGTCTTCCTTTGGTTCTTCTTTGGTAATTGGATAACTCCCACATTAATTTCCCTGAACTGGTTTCCTTATTTAGTTACCATGTTCCACCAAGAGCAACTAGTCTAACTCCTCTTCTCCATGTTCCTTCATTTAGATTGTCCCTTGCTCAACGTTCCCTACTTTATAGACTTCCAAACCTTTTGAATTCCCTCCATAAACCCCTTCTGTCTGTCGTTTGACGCATTCTTAAATACTGTAAATTCCTGTAAATAATTTTCTACTTGGATCGTATTCTGTGCATATATATATGCTATTTTTAGTTTAATTTGTTCAATTTTTATTTCGTATAATCATGTATATTTATTTTAAATCTATTATGTTAAGTGCATTCACTGTAAAATGGTTGCAGAACTGTACGTGAATCTTTGAATAAATAAATAAATAATCACGATTATGAACTCCTCCTTTCTAGTATATTAAATCAAAGAAATGGCTAACACACTCTAAATGAGAGATACACAAAAATTAGAAGTCCACCAAACCCCGAGGAGTAGGCCCCTTGAAAATAAAACTGCTTTTACCTCTCGTTTAGAGTAAGGGAGTGTGTGTGAGAACCCTTACAATCCATAGGTTGGCTAGTATCTCCCACGCTAATGCTTCGGGCGTTGAGTGGCAGGGAGAGTCCTTTAATGAGCCTAAGACACCTCTGGAAGGGAAGCCGTCCATCAGGTGGCCCCTATCTCATCTCTTTGGACCCTCGTCACGATGACACCAGCTGTCCTCCATTCAACCCTAGCTGCTCTTTCCCCGTTCTGCACGTTGAATCGCTTGTTGTGACCATTCGTAGTCGAAATACGCGAAACGTTTGACAACTTTTATTTTTTCGTTCATATTTGACGCGTTTTGGGGCAGACTTCTTTCTTCGAGTCCACTGGAACACCTTTCGGACGAAGATATGTCGTCCCGTTGTGCTGTCGGGAAACGGATGTGAACGGGATTAAGGATGAATATCTGACAACCAGGAAGTTGGATGCTCTCTTATACATATGTCAGAAATAATTTTTACGAAGTTGCAAAAATATTATCCTGTGGATGAAATTCTAAGAGGAAAAAAAGTCTGTAAATGGAATTCTTTGCGATAAATGAAGCATAATTTGTGCTGAGCTTTTTCGAAAAACAAAAATAATTCTTATATTCATCTTCACCCTTTGATTTTGTGAAAAATGTATCTTTATTCAAATATGTTTTTGTTTTTATATTGATAGGTTAGGGTATGATTCAGTTGAAATACAATTTTATTAATATAACGTATGTATTTTACCATTGAATGAGAAGTTTGCATTTGCAACGTTTAAACTTAGGTATATCATTCAATGTAGAAATTGTGTTTTAATAAATCAAAATCTAAGATTAATGCTTATCTAAGACTTACACGAATTGTAAAATGCTACTAAAAATGTATCTACTTGAGTTCATTTGTGTTTTACTTATTTTATTACGACAGTGAAACAAGCTTGCATTCAGGTGAAGGAGGATTAAATCCTTCTCTCACGTTGGCCAATATTTCAATCATTTGGGCCCCAAACGGCCTCACAATGTTTCACTGAAGAAGGTCCAATAACTTGAACTGGGAAGAAAAAGCCATGACCGAAAAGGAACGCCTACAAACTTATACTCTTATGCTAAGACATTTTGTTATTCTCAGTTTCCCCTTTTCGGTAAAATGATCAGTGATACCGAGTGTATTTGTTATTTTGTAGAATCGAGGCGTAAAAACCACTCTATCCAGAAAAGTCTTTGCCATTTATATAGCTAATAGACGACCTCCAGCCATGTTTCGGCTGCCAGTTTTCTATCCTTAGGGAAAGCGCTTCAAGAAATTCATAAAATCGGAGCAATACATTAAGTATGGGAATATCGGAATTACAGACTGATTGGGAAGGAATCCAAGATCTCAGTTCTCACGGAAGAGTCTCAATCCTATCCGATATCTTTCTAATGAGAGCTTTATGTTGACGTAGTGTAAAATTTATTGGAATAAATGAGGCAATAAGAATCAAATTTTCAGGGAGACGCATTTTTTGTCATACTAAATAGTCTCTCGTAAAAGTAACATGTTGATTGAAGATATCATTTACGCGCCATTCTTACACGAATTTCCGTTATCCAATCTCTAAATTCTATTAAATAAGGCATTTGGTATTATCAATCGGTTTATGTTTACTTCGAATGTTCCGATTTATTTTAATTTGTTAAATCACTCGCTAAAATATAAAAACGAGTTTTTATATTTATTAGACCAATAAAATCCCTTTTGCATCTACTGCACAAGTACACTGCAACCCACCTTTCGGCGTGTGGCAGGGGATGCCTACACCTTGACTCCACTTACCCAATTGAGTTCCATTTCGGGTATTGTTCATGAAAAAAATTAAATCTTGAATCGATTCGTTCTATCATCTATTTCCATAATCTTCGTCATCAGAACTCATAACATGAAGGACGCATCATTTTATTTACAACCTCAGAGAACGTCCTTTCTGTTATTTTATAGAAAACATCACGTATTTGTTTAAATATTGTGTTCTAACGATTCCTAAACATAAGGTCCTTAAGCATTTGAGTAACGCTTAATAACATTTCGTAGCAAATCTTCACAAAATTTTTAATATTTTTTTAACTTTAGTTTTTTTTGTATGATTTCCTGTCGAGAGCCAAATCTGATATTATGGAAGCCACATATTTTCTTTCAAATTAAAGTTAGGGCTCCAGCTTATCGAATGGAAATGCACCAAAAAATTCCTCATAAAAGAAGCACTTAAGCTCTTTGAATCATTTGACGGAGTAAAACTATCACATTCTTTCTATCCATTACGAAAATTCACTGATGAAAATGGATAGATAAGTATACTAATCCAAGGAAGAATCGTTGGAGGAAAAGTCTTCACAAAGGATGTGGAAATTTCAGAGGGTGAAAGTAATTTTTGTTTCTTAAAAGTGCTTCGACAGCTGAGGTCATTTCGCACATGGGCTCCCACCGGGATTCGAACCAGGGATCTCTTTCATTAAAGCCGAACGCTCTGCCTCCTTGGCTAACCGGGAGCACAACTGAAATTAATGCAAGTAATATTTTTTTAGTGTCTCATCATATCATAGTTTTATGTTTCAGAACATACGTTAAATATGTTCAACATGTCATCATAAAATGAGCTTTTATGTCTTGATTGATTTTCGTGCATCAGATAGCTAAGGCTATCTATTCTTACTGATGAATGCATGGCTCTGGAACAACACGTCACTGCTGGGATCCGCCTCTGGGTATTCTCTTCACCGATTTAGCTAACGTAGATAATTTGATAAACTTTCCAGTCCATATCATGGACGGATACAAATTAGTGTTTCTATGGTATTATGTGAGTTACTATTTAATGGAAAATCCTTCTGGACCTAATAAATTTTCGAAAAATCGAAGAACGAGTTAGTATAGATGTTTTCAGCCGTAATAAAACTTTACACAGGAAATATATAGCATTACAATTGTTAATTTTTCATGATAAATGGCAAATATTATCTTCCATTCTTATCTCAAAATGGAATTATAGTACAAATTTTCAATGGATATTCAGAGAAATTATATCGTGAGTTTACGCGGAAATCTTACTCCACGCGAAAATAGTCATTAGTTAACTTCTGTTAGATAACAGTAAAAATGAGTATAACAGAGTAATAACAGATGACCAAAAAGGAAGGAATGTAATAGATATAGGGGAAGGTTGCCTAATTTGGACCATTTTTTATTTTCTTGTATCATTACTAATTATACAACCTCAAACTTTAATGCTGTAAAATATACTTCATAGTTTCCCCTTTCATCCGGTGGTTTTATATTTGCAATATATTACTCTTGAGATAAATTAAGGGAAAAAACTGAACTAATGCTAATGGTCCAAATTGGGAAACCAGTTGCCCTAATTTGGACTCACAGTTTCCTAAGTTGGACCCACGCCCCTGAAGCTCCCCTATGCTGACTGTACAATCGGCTGACGCCCTTAATGTCCGCAGCCGCGAGATGGCAGCACTGAAGCTCGCCCTTTGAAACCATAATCTCATATGGAGTAAATGGAAAAAAACAGCACGATTATGATACGTTTTCCCTCTTTTTCTTTGCGGGAGTAGTATGTACCAAAGATGTAATTCAGAGTTAGTGATTCATCCATTTATAAGTACTTAAAACAATCGAATAAAATGGGCAAATTAGTAAATCCGAAGAATAAGTGCAGGTTGCCTTCAGGGCAGACCACAAGTAACTTCGTCGCTGTGAAAACATTATTCGTAGATCAGCGAAGTGCAATGTATTCTGCTTGGATACACGGAAAATAATTGATCCTTAATAAATTACCAACGTTACATCTACTTTCAACTAGACCTTTTCAAAATAGAATCTGAAAAGTTTCCGACATTTCAACATTTCTCGACATGTTTTCATGAATGTTTTCTGAAGAAGTCTGAAAAATCTGGGGTCGGAAACTTTTCAGACCACCCTCGTATATACATTTCCTAAAAAAAATCGAAGTTCCGGGAAATAGTCTCCAGGAAATGAGTAAACGGTCAAATATTGTTGAAACATACATAAATCCAAAAGTATTAAATTTTAATGACTGGCGTGGACTTCATTTTATCTTGGGGAGGCTGAGATGTGAAGTTAGGCTATACATTATACAAACATAAAGGATAGAGTGGTATAAAAAATTTATTGATCAAACATTAAGTTTTAGACAGTTTCGCAATTTTCCTTTTCGATACACTTTCTTTAAATTTATAAACTTTGCATGCTGTCTAATCCTCATAGTTACATAATATTTTATTATATATGCTATGATTTCGCTTCCGTGCATGGGAAAGTTATCTCTTCATCACCTTCAAGTAACTCTGTAATTATGCACTCAAGCACATCATTTGTCTCACAGTGCTTTACAAATTGTTCCTCCTCTTTGAGGATGAAAGTACGAAGGTTTACATTAGGATGAACCAAAACCCCCATACTTTTCAGATTTGTTAACTTTGCTCCTGGATGGCAAGAGAATGACCCGGATGAATTAATGCTGTCTGGCAAACAGCGCACTTGCTGTGTTTCTTTATCTGGTGCAATACAACGATGACAAGGCATTTTTAAGATTAAGGATACCTTAAGGATATCTTAAAATTTATGAAAAGTCTTCAAGCGCAGTAACGACAATGAAGATCTCAAACTCACACAACATGGTCGCACTTTCCAACTTACATCAACGTTACCGTAGAAAGGGGTGACTTCGGCCACGCGTGCACTGCTCCACAAATTGTAAATTTTTAGTACAATAAATTATGTAGTACTAAAATTTCATGAAGTAGCTATTTTTTCCTGCCCTTTAGAATTTAGATTGTCTTGACATATCGCCAGCAAATCCGTCTTGCTCCTTGCAACATTGACAGTACAATTGTCATTGGGAACTAAATTGAAAATCGTACAATCTCGAGACAAGTCTACGAAACCTCAGTCTGTTAACTTCTCTCAGTAACACTCAGGAAGATGGGAAACATTTGAAGACAATTGGAGGCCAAACAGTGCTTCTTCGTGAAAAAGAGATTAAATTAGTGGAAGTGCTGTTAATTTTTTTATGAGTATTCGTGATATCCAAATTTTAGTACAAACGTATTTGAACAGTAAAAAGTAAATGTTCAGTGCTTTGACAAAAAATTCTAGAAATTGTTTGGTTCCGAGATTCATTAGTAGAAACAAAACACTGACTCTAAGGCTTGAAAATTTTTTAAAAGGGTTCGAGTGACAGTGAGTAAGTTTTCTACAATAATTTTGCATTCTTTTTGTTTTTGGAGGAAAAAAATTAAAAAATGCAAAAAAATTATTTTTCTATTGAAAATTTATAAATAAATTGGAAATACGTTATAATGAGTCAATAACTTCTTATCTCAGTACCTATTAAACAAAGATTAAATATAATAATAATTTAAAGATTTTAAAATATATTAATGGTCGTAATATTAGTCATATAGTTAATTTTATAGGCGATATTTAGGAAACATATTTAGTGGCCGAAGTCACCCCATCGGTTGGGGTGCCTAAAGCCGCTATTCTTTATTTTTTAAACAAATTCCGTTGTTTAAGAAAATGTTTTAGATACTATTTGCATGAATAAGAATTACCTTCATGTAATTTAAATTTTCTGAGCATAGAGAATGTAATTGAATGCAGAAATATTTTTTTTTATCTAAAAAACGGCCAAAGTCACCCCATTCTTCGGTACTGTTCGTCGCCTTTCAGTGATTTACGGAGATTGTTTTTACGGCGACAAAGTTACCTGTACTATTCTGACATTATTTTCGTCACACTCACTATGTTTATTTGACCTCTTCGCCGTTACACCTAATCAAAGTTACCTGTGTTTTGCACATAAGGTGAGCACCTATTCTTCGGATTTGCTAATTTGTCCGTCTTATTCAAATGTTTTGTATTCAATTTAAAGTACCTATTGATGGATAAAACAATTACTCTTAATTCCATCTTTGGTAAATATTACTCTTTATTACATATGTATCATAATCGTGCTTTTTCGCCGTTTACTCCATATAAGATTCAAAGGGCGAACTTCAGTGCTGCCATCTCGCGGCTGCCATCTTGCGGATGCGGACATTAAGGGAGCCAAAAAATTTCAGCAGTTTCCAGTCCTATACTTTCTAAGTTCGTGGTTGGACCGTATTTTCCCTAAATCATCTTGCCCCTAATTATTAGGAAAGCGTTTGCAGTGAGGTGAGTTACATAGTGTGAGTCCAAACTTTTTGAAGAACAATGTAACTGACCACACTGCCTCTTCCCTAGCCAGTAAGGAGAAGATGTTTCAATTCCCACTGTGTGCCTCTCCACCGACCCATCATCCTCACTCCAATTGTTCCCAGAATGCACCTCCTCGCCACACCACCACCCTTCCTTTATCCTTTCCCATCACCTTTCCTATATCAAGTCTCCCCTGTCCCCCCTTATTTCGAGTATAAATAACACTGATAATCAATTCCAAATTTTGTACCTGATGATGACGCCTATGCCTCGAAACTAGTCGTACCAATAAAAACTCTATGGACTATAACAAAGTTAATTTATACTTTCACTCCATACACACGGACGCAGCCATCTGCAAATGTTTTTCGTCACATTTCCGGTACACACCCCTTTTTTCTATCATGAAAACCTATACAAATATTCACCCAAATATATTAGATATATACTGTGGAAGTCAAATTATTTTTATTAAAAAGTAATACATTTCCTAATTGCATCATTCAATATTCTCGTAAAATGGACACGCGGTGGTCCAACTTAGGCAACATGTTCCCGTCAAAATAATATTGGTGCCAGACGAACACACGAGGTTTCACACACATAAGCAGTATGTCGTTAGTAGCTAACGTAATTCCACAGAAAGAGTGATTCCTTACTTTCACTTTAGACAGCAGCTTACGTAATGAAGGTAAATAATTATAGCGCAACCAACCAAATCACACTTACGACCATCTATATCGGGGTAATGACTCCAACTGTCTGACCGTCAAGTCACGTGTCCTAGTTGGTATCACCACTAACTCAAATGCTTGATATGTTCATAGGGGAGGGAATACGAATGCGATCCAATTTAAGCAACGATCAAATATTGGCAACCTTCCCCTACTATGGTAGGATAATTAATTCACTAGATTTCGGCTCAAGCAAGAGAAAACTGTCAAGTCTATGAATATCGCGAGTATCTCGCATAAAATTTAAATGCTCTCATTAAGGAGAAGGGACAGGTATTCCCCGCACAATGTGAAGCCGATCACAGCGATACCTAAGCATTCTTATGAGAAACCTAGAAGGAGACAAGATATTTGAGAGACTGGAATTCGCTCAAAAGAAGAAAGTCTAAAAGGAATTTCGAGACGAGCAACACTTTAGAGATTTTCACGAGGGACTTGCGAGAAGAAATGGGATTAACCGTTTCTCCGGTGTGCTCTCGAAGAATATTTTAAAATATCCGCATAAAATATTAAATACTTACGTTTCTTGCAAATATTAAGATGAAAATGATCGGTTTTGAATAATTCAATCGAATATTTTATATTTATTTAAATTACTGATTATCATTTACTTAATTCCGCACCTGTCTTTAACTTTGATTTAATCTTCTTACATTATTTGCTCACTGATTTTAGGAGAAGTACTTACGTTCACAAATCTACTCTCAGACAGAATTAAAATTTTCATCTTCGCAAAGCGAATCAAAGTTGAGGGAAATAAAATGGAGGAACGATTATTTGGAAAATGGAGGAAATTATATTGGAGAAATGCAATTCATTACAGAAATTCTGATACACACCGTCTAACGATTCCGATTTAATTTGGTATTTCTTCGGTTTAAAATTGAATCCAAAACTCAACGGGACTCACACTACGACCATTATCTTGTCGAAACTCTCAATCGATGGAAGTAGAACTATCTCTTTTTGGAAGATTATTAAAAAGCTCGCAATAACTTTTCGGCAGATGTTATTGATATTCATTATTTCCTTATCCTTTAGAAATTTCAGGATCTCATCATCAATCCACGCAAATAATATCGAACCTTCTTTATGAGCAGCTGTGAGAAAGTTTCGTTGAACACTTATCTTTCTTAGAATTTTGTGATATTCGGGAAATATTTTACTTTACTCAACTTTCTCAATCTGAGTGAAGAATCCTAACAGTATCCACGTGTATTTTGGACTCGATTGCTTATAAAATTGTATTTCTGCAAACGAACGTGGTGTCGGAACGACTTATTTGTGTTACCATAGCTATTGTTGTTGCTCAATTTTGAAACTATACAATTTAAGATTCGTGAAACTTCGACGTTTCAGTAAGGTTCAACAGATATAAGCATTTCTCCTAAATTAATTAAAATTGTAATTGAAATAATAATTAATAGTCTATTCAACATTTTTATTTTATTATAGTACTGCGTAGTAGAGAGCCTGCGCGTAAATTTTCGTGCATCCCCTCGTCGGAGGGGTACACCCACACTCACGCGTACTCCTTACTCCTTGTACTCCACGGTACGACCTTCACTTCCTCGTTGTTTCCAATTGTTCTCTTGTTCTTCTTAAAAATATGCCCTTGGTAGGCCTAAGGAATTTGTAAATTGAGAGAATTCATTTACACTGTGTGATGTGCACAGAAGAGACTCACTGCAGGAGAATGAGGTTACCAAAGGCGGGGCTGTACCAAAACAGGCTCTTGACTACGCGGTATTGTAATATCTCAGTGACCCAGGAGTATTAGTAAAAAGGGAATTTGTAACTGCACCAGTATTTTCATTATCCCAGAACATTGATAAAGCTCTTGTGATATGGCTTTGAAATGAATACTTTAAAGAATCCATATAAATACGAAGTATATTTAATTCTTATGAGCATTAAATATACTTCACATTTATATATGAATATATTTTACTGATAGTGGGCACTATTAATATCAGTTTATCAAAGTTTTTTTAGCGAATTTTAATGAAGGGAGTAAATCAGTTCTCCGTAGAAAGTTATTTATTTTTTAGGCGAAATAGGAATATATTTCATTTGCGGTCTTAATTATGAATGACTAATAAATTTCATGATAAAAAAACGAAGGCGCACATGAATGAGCTAAACGTCATTACAAATCCGAAGAAATTTATCCTTAAAAATGTTGAGTAAATATATATGCTCCAAATCTGGAGACAGAAATGGGATTTATTAGGCACATAGTAAAAGCTGTATCCAGATTGGTCATGCTTGAACTGCGTTCCTCATTCGACCTTTAAGGAAGTCGACGGAAAATTTTTAATGATCCCTAAAAGAGACGGTAATGGCGAGTTTCTCTCTAATGAAACTGATCAGTTATACCGTTTAATCAACCCGAAGATCACTTAGCGTTTGTGCGGGGAGATATGATGATGTTTCGGTTGCGACGCGAACCTTCTCAAATTACATGACGTTTGAAGGGCCTTATGAAAATTCAAAGGGATTCCGTCCAACCTTGGATAATAACTGATCGTAAGAGGAAAGAAGTCATTCGTCTGATAATATGGCGAAATCAACCTGCCGCAGCGGAACGTATCCTTAAGTGATTGGCGATATGAGAAATAATGAGATGCGCTACTTCAGCAACCGGGATCTTTTTAGCCTAAACGAGATACTTGAAATTACAAATGGAGGGAAACGTTGGGAGGATCGAAAACGGGAAAAATTATTCAAGGCGCATTTGACGTAAAACATCTGAGTAATGAAATTGGAAGAGGGCACTATTATATCCTTAATTGCAATCTCAAAATACAGTAAATTGTAATTGCTACGTTTTCATTGCCGTTCTCCAACTACTGATTGGAATTACTCTCTCCACTTTCTGTCTTTTTCCTGTTTCATATAATTCCTCCACTCTATTAAACATGCCTTCTTTATATTAATTTATCGTTTATTTCGATGTCCCCGTTGCTTATTATATATGCCCCGTTCCCGCTTTCCTTTTCATTGCTACCTTCGATGTTGATTTATTTCTTATTATTTTCTACGTGGGAACAACGAAAAATATTTGGCTTTTCTAAAGCCGTTCTAAACTCCACTCCTATCTCATGTCTATTTTTTTCGTTTATTCAAATGCCTCTAGATCACGAAGGTGCATCAATTAAGTATCACTTAAGAAGTTATCACTCTAAGAAGAATCGCTGACACAATCTCAATTCTATAACATTCACTCTCTAGATTTGTCCAACTACGCTCTCAGTACGCAACACTTGATGTATAAAGCTTATTTTCATATTATAATCATTGTTGATGTAAAGAGTGTGGTTTGGAATATACTCAGGTGGCTTTCACGAATGTCAGTCAGGTTAAAGTAAATAGATCCAAAAAGATGAGGCGGTTATATTGGCAAAGGCTAAGATTTCTTGTAAAACCATAGAAATATTTAGTGAAAATCGGTAGAATCTCTTAAATTTTTGGCATTTTCTCTTTTTTGCGTTAAATTTTGCTTTGTAATTTACGAAGCCTTACCTTTTAAAATCTTACAATTGTCAATCATTCCAATGCTACAGTTCATCATCAACCCTATGAAATGATGTTCACCTATCTTTAACTGAACAATTTTTACACGCACTTCTAAAACATATCTTCGCAAATCTAAAACACCTGAAAAGGGCAATACATGCCCGTGAAATAAACTATTATTATTATTATTATATTATCGAGGGAAATTTTTGTTTGGGAATCCATGGAAAGGTTTCTAGTATCTTTATTGCGTCATTTTATATTATTTCATTTTTATTTATTTGGTTAATCATGCTTTGCTCGAAATATAAAGACCATCCCAGGATTATTTCACCATTTTTGATTGATTGACGTATTATATACAAGGAAACGTGAGTTGAATGCGGCTCATTTCTGGAAAATGTTCTAATTGACGATTCGAAGCGACCGCCCTCACACACCTGTGATTTGTTTCGACGATTCCCCGTTGGGGGCACTGCGGAGCTCAACGAATAATGCCATCGATCCCTTTCTTTTCAAGACTTAGAGTATATATGAATATATAGTAAAATAAATCAATCAACGTTCATGCAATGATAAAATTTGTTCATCTAACGAATCATCATTAAGATCGTGAAATCTGACTTTATTATGGTATTATTTATTTGATCACATCAGTATTTATAGTCCTGCTAATACTGAAGTGGCAATTGTATAATCATATCAAAGATGAAAGTGATTGTCTCGAGTGTAACTTTGTAGTTATTATCATTTTTAAGTCTACTGATAAACCGGATAATTGTTTTATCTAATATTAAACCTCCCTAATGACGTCGCATTCTATAGTTCAATAACCAAAGTCGTCGCTTTCTATATAAAAAGGTCATTGATGCCATAAATTTTAGAAAGATTTGTTGCATAAAAGAATTATATTGTTAGATTGGCCAAATGAGTATTTTTAACTATGATTTTAGCACTTTTAAATTTAGCTGTTTACTTTTCCTTAGTCTTCAATTTTTATGTCTAAAGAAATGTAACCCATTTATAAAATTAATTTCCATGTAGAAGGTTAAAAGGGGCAAAGAAAATGTAGCTCCTTTTTTAAAATATATTGTTATGGTAAAATACGGTTAAAACCCTCCAGCTTGAGACGCTATGCCGTCTAAGGCCCTTTCTAGACGAGCAGGTGAAGCGCCGTGTATTGTCCTCTACACTGCTCCAAAATATTGTTTACCCTCACGAGCGGTTGAACCGTGGCGGGTGAACAGCGAGCACAAAGCGAGTAGAACGCTCGACCAGTGTGAATGATGTAATCGCGGCGGCCAAAACGCTCGCTATCGTCGGGTGGAATGCCTCGCGGTTCACCCGCCGACGCTAGAATCGAATAAAATACGAAAGTGGCTCTTTTGAGTGCAGACTTTGAAACTTCGCATAGTTACTGCTGAAAAAATTCCGCATACAACTACACAAGCCATTTACGTTGATTTCGGCGCGTTGAGATTTTGCAGGCGGTAAAGTTGACAAAATTTTGCGAAAAATGCCGGTCTTAGATTATTCGCGAAATTCTTCAACTTCAAACATATTCTCAACGCATAACAAGAAAATCATCGGATGGAAAACCCAATGAATTGTGATAAACCTGCACTTTTTCCTTTACAAAACTCGATATCGATGATCACAATTGAGTATTTGCATACTTAATGTAACAAAATGACGGACTCTCATTTAAGAGAAAATAATTTCTTAAAGCGAGGAAAACAGTAGAAATCAATGTTGATCAACACGGAGATATTTATACCAAATTATTCTTAAAAGCTTTCGGAAGAGGATCTGTAATAAAATATTTCCCCGACTTGGCCCCCCGATAATAATACCGAATTTTCGACAACACTTAAAAATATGCGCGGAGGAATACGGCCACCCATGACAATCTCGGCTTGAGAGGGACAGCGGATCTTCTTCTCCATTCTTCCTCATGCTTTTCGATGGAATATTTTGTTGCTAAAGCTAGTTTTATACTCTATAAATAATTTAGATGAGAAGCCTGAATGGAAAACCCCAGTTTCATTCCGAGTGATCGGTGTATATCTCCACTGCGGCTAAATTTTAAGACCTAGAACCATGCCTACGCCTTTTAAGTAGAATTTTCTTTTACATACAAAGTATTTTATGACTATTTTTTAGCTTTGAGAATTTATTTCCATCATGATTGATAAGGAGCGGTCTTAAAAGACCGGTTATATTGAGAAAGAATCAAGATTAGATAAGGGAATAATATATATTATAGTCGGTTGTCGTGGAAAGCGATCCGCAGATCTTGATTATTCAATATTCTTAATTATAACACTAAATCCAACTACCCTGGGTACATTTACCGCAATCAGAAACATGACTTTAATCAACACATCATGGCGCACTAGTGATCATGAAATATATGACAATGAGCCATCAAATTTCCCCGCGCAGACAAATCAGGCCATAAGTATATGTAAAATACCGACATAATTCCGTTCCAATTAATTAATTTAAATGGGATTTTCCTCCATTTTATTTCTTTTGGTTTCTTTAATTTTAGCGTTAATCTGTTGTCTTAATCTGAATTTCGCGTGAACGGTAGGAAGGCAGTGAACACACCGATCAGAGGAGGTAATAAGGAGAGGTTGAGAAGGGCATTTATATGGGCGGAACTACACTTGGACTAAATTATCTCCGAGAAATAAATGGATTGCGCCGAAAATGTGTATTATTGAGACACTCTCTTTGAAATTTCTAAAATATCCATTGAGGATTGAAGCTTGAGGATGAGGATATAAAAATCGAGCCATCTCGAGTCATTTATCACAACGCTTTACATTTTCCCACAATGTATCGTCTTTAATAACGGTTTTAGGTGGAAATTGTAACTTAGAATAGGTAAGTGCAAATGATTACAAGATGGCTCTTTCAAGCACCACATTGTCAAGCCACTTTTGAGTTTTCTTTTTGGTATGGATCTTGTAGGTTATGTCCCAGCGATCAGAATTTACGCGCAGTTCATTAATAACTTTGGGGCAAACATAATGAGACGAAGTTGCGTCGATATACATTTCCTAATTTTATCTTCCGGTTTACCTTCTCCTTTCGTTGTGTCCACTGTTTCTTTGCCGATCACGTAAACTTCAGAGTGAATAAACATACAAACATTGGAAAGAAAAACAAAAGTAATACAAAGAAAAGAAAGAAAAATGTAATTATTTCAATAATTTAGCAGTAATTTATGTCGGTTTTTGAATCGATTTTAATGGTCTGTTTCGTCTACGCGTGGCAGTGATGCAACGAATTGACAGATATCGCAGACGATAATCATCAGTGCATCTTGATGTGTTGATGAAGATCATGTTTCTGTTCCCCGTAAATGGCTCGACGGTAAGTAGATTTAGCATTGTAATCAGGTTATTGACATCGATTAAAAAATTCCTCAATGTACTTTCCGAACATAACTTTGACAATCGACTGAGCTATTGGTTATATTTGGTGTTAAATTTACGAATTAATGTGTCCTTATTTCGTGCCTCTATTGCCTCTTCGGAGAGATCACCCAATAAAATAATTATTTCTTTTGCTATCACTTGTTACATCACTGTGGAGTTCGTTTTCAAATGCAACAAATAGTTGTTGTTTTCGTTGCAGTTTTTTATTTTACTTTGTTCGCGGCGTCCTCGCGTCGGCAGTTGACTCCATGTGTCGGGGTCTCTGCGGCTCTATCCAGTGATTCATCCTTCTTTGCTCTTACGTGGAGACAGTTTGGCTACACGTTTGTGAAAACGCGATAGTTTTAAGTCTGCATTTTGCGAAGGTATATAGTTTTCTGTGTTTCAGGGTGGAGTGGTATGGGGGCCACTGTCAAACTGCGCCGCAGTGAGTCAAGTTTTTGTAATATCAGTTTGAATCCGTTTATTCTCTTTTTTTTAGTTGATACTCCTTTTATTATTATGTGTCGTATCCATTTTGAGATTTAGCGAGTGTTATTAGTTATTAACCGTTGAACTATTTAGTTTCTTTATTGCGTATTAAAACGACCCAAACATATTAAATAAACGAGAAAGGTACTGAAATATGTAGTGGTAGTTCATTTTGACGGCTGTGACTGCGATTGTCGTCGAAGAATTCGTTATTCATCCCTAATCGTATATCTGATAAGGATTGCTTTAGAGACAAGTAAAATGACTGAAATAGAGCTGGAGAAGAAGGTATTATCTTTGTCTGAAAAGTTGACTATCAGTCAATGGCATTCTTCAGTAATATCGCAATAGTCACTAAATCCTACGCAGCGATAGCTCGCGGACTCTTTCGATATCCCATCCTCAGCTGTGACAAAATAAACAAAATAAAGAAGGTCCTTTTTACAATTAAAGTTTTAATAATTATGTAAAATTAATTTGCAAAATAACCCGTCCATGCTGTTTTAGAATGTGCAAGAAATGAAGTTCAGTGATATCTTGTAGGAAACGCTATTCTGATTTTAACTGAGTTTTCAGTTAGTCCCCCAGGAAGCGTCTTAAGCGATAATAGAAATTATTAAATTGATTTAAACTTCACGTATGGTTAATGTAACATTTTTAATGATTAAAGACGCATTATTTACTTGTATGATTGGTAAAACTAAAGTTAAGATACCTGTTTTTTGTTTTCGAAATTCGCCGCTAGGTTGCAGCACCCCTATTACTTATATTTTACGAAAGGAATCTTACCTGCCCTACTCAACGCATCGGCACCGCCCATATTTCGCGATTAAAAGCGGAGATTCGAAAGGAACGAAAAGAACCCTACTTGCCCTACCACAACCCATCGGCGCCGCGCATATTTCGCGATTAGTAACGGAGATTGAGTGCGCGAGTTCTGTAGAAATACATTGTTTGTTGTTGACAAAAGTACTGCCACCTAGCGGTGAATTTCTAAAACAAAAAACAGTTATCTAAACTCTAGTTTAACCGTATGATTACTTCTCTCAGTATACTGTTCGGATTTCTGTAGCCAAATGTCTATTTGTTTTTCTGTTCTATTAGAGATTAGGAAGCGAATTACGGTAGACAATAGATTTAGGGATCTAGAAAGCAAAACATCTATACTGGATCTATACTGTTTGTAAATCACAGTTTTGATGGGAGTCTACAGATATAATTTCGCTAAAAAAATAATAACCTTTGGTCACAGTTTAAAGTTACTGAAAGATTAATTTGTTAATTTAAGAAATTAAATAGAATTGAGTTGATGGCAAACATTCTCCCCTAAAAATGCGTATAACGTAAAAAACTAGGTATAGAAAATTCGTTTACCTTATTCACTGTATCATTAACTAGAAATTCTACTGCATGTAACTTCACATATATAATTTTTAGCTATAATTGCTCGTTTTGAAATTAAAATGCTTGTAAAGTTCGTTCGCTAGCGTGATGTGTTTTAAAATTCGTTAACTTATAGCGTTTCCACTATATGACAGCGATCCAACATGAAAAATTATCAATAATGTCAATAAATCTCGTCGAAAAGAACGAATAATGTAAATGTTGGATATCTAGTTCTCAAAAGTTTAGTCCTTTTCTGTTCTCCAGAGCGATATGAAATAACTCTATGAAATGAGTGCGTCCTCAGGTTATTTAAGATGTAAAATGAGGCGTAACTTCTGACATCGTCCATAGCAGAATGCCTCGGGTCTCCTTCCACGGAATAATGACCAGCTTAATTCCATCGCGAATTTCCGCGGGCACATTTTAATTACGGCCCCCAAACAAGCGAGCGTTCATTTGTCGACGGAACATCCCTTGTTTTCTGTAGAGGTGCTTCGACGCATTTATTTATGTTCCGTATGTACGTATTAAGTGCATGGATTCTTGGCTGGGAATCGAGAGCAAAGGAAAAGCAAAAGGGGGAAAGAAAGCGTTGGCCTAGATTAAGGAAAGATGAGTGGGGGAGATAAATCATATCTTGGAGAGAGATGATTAAAGGAATGAGGGTATTATTAAGAATTTGTCAAATTGAGTCTCGCTCCCTCGGAGATGTAACTCAGAGGGAAGAAAATAAAACATTCCTCTTCATTGGTGTACGTTTGTGCGCAAGGTGAAAGAATGCAGTTTCATTAAGAGGCGAAAATAATTATTCCGCAGTTCTAGATATGACATGAATTCGGAATTCAATAGTATTTTTGCTATAATGCTTCTCTGTTAATGCTAGACACACGTGTACTATTCGTTTCTTTTCATTGAAACTCTTCCGTAATACGATTTGCAACGCGCAAGGAAAACAATAAATAAATAAAATAGTCATCTGAGCGAACAAGTAAACGCAACAGTCCTGCTTTCAAAATCTTTCAAAATTCGAGTTAAGAAAATTTAAAAACGAGTGCGTACGTTGAATCATGGGATTCAAACCTGGATGAACTTCTGAAAATGAAGACATGCTGACAATTTCAACTCATACTTTTGATAACACTGTTTGAATAAAATATTAAGCATGGTCTCTTCAATTCTTCTCGATGAATGATATCAGTACAATATGAGAAACGAAGTAATATGTACAGCCCAAAAATTAATATTATTGCCCCAATATAATTTTGCACGATGACTGAGTCTGCATTAAGCATCTACAATATAAGATGTTTATTTAAGAATAATTATGATATGTTTATTTATCTGACTATTCTTTGACATTTTTGACACTTCTTTAACTATTTTGTAGGAGTTCCATTTCGATGCACTTGCAGCTTTCTCTCAAGTCTCATAATGCCTTTCTCATCTGTTATGTCAATGCAACGCGAGATATACGGTTCCATGCCGATTTTCCCATTTCCTTTATTTAGTTCACTTTTTTAGATTGTTGCCATTCATTTTAACACTTAAGTATAGCGAAATATGTGCCACCGAAACATCATCAATGCTATTGATATAATTTCGAAAAACCAAAATCTTTTCTAGTTTTTTCTGTTCGTCATTCAATTAATTCATTATTGATTTATTTATTTATCATTGTTAATAAATGTGGAGAAATCATAAAAATGCAAGTTTACATTTCTTACCATGTTGCAAATCTTTTCCAAAAATATTTATCGTTTTCCGTACCAGGCTTCATTTGATGAGATAAATTCAAAGAAAGAAAAAAGACAATAAATTTGACCGAGTTAATTTGGAGACTTTGCTGCTAAACTACGTCTCTCTTGTAAAAACTAAAACTTTACTCCTCTTTGAAAATGTTTCCGATACGAAAACTTTAATATATATATTGTTTATTATTTTTTTCAGTAGGAGAATTTTTAATCAGTAATTCCACCTAGTGCTTGCTAATAAATAAATTTCCTAACTCGAATTTGCCAATTTATTCACATATAATAGCCAATAATCTCAAAGCCTCTTGATTTATATTAACGTATTCCTACTAGTTATTGCTCCGTAATTTTTAATTTTTCGATTGAGGTGAAAGTTCATATTTCGTAAAAATTCTTCAATTTTTTCTTTTCAAAGGTCATTGAAAATTAGTATTTACCAACGGAGATTTTTCTTCTCATTGCCGAGATAGTCTAGATACAATCAGTATATTTCAAATTGAAAATGTACGTACTTTATTTTATAAATATGAATCTAATTTATCGGTTGAAATATACGCCATCACTAGCTTGGAAATTGAGTTAACAAGGAAGACTCTGTTCATCTTTGAAACGGCGATACTGAAATTAAGATAAAAAATCTTAGTAAGATTTAAGAGTTTGGTGGGATAAAGAATAAAATCGCATCACGAAGACTTACTGTTAGTAAATTCTATTAGTCTCTTATTCTAGGAAAATGTAGAAGAAATGAAGATTTTGATACTTGCGCTATATATTAATATTCACCAATTTCATTCAAGAGCCTTTTGACTTTTCGAGGCAATGTCTGTTTATGGAGCCCTTTCAGTTCATTAAAATGTATCTCTGAAACAGAATTCGTCATGCATGAATTAAATGTTACGTCATTGCGAAGGGATGGTAATATGCTTATAATCAAGGCATAAAATAAGAAAATTATTCAATCCGACCCATCAGATTATTTTCATTACGAGATCGCGAGCGAGGTAAAATTAAAATTACAGCAAGAGGCAGACGAGCTCCTTTCAATGCCAACGGCGTTAAGATCTTATTTCCAGCGAACGAAACCTGGAACGAGTTTATTGAATTAATTCATCCCTTTGCGTTTTCATTAGTACAGAAATAACGAGTCCTTTCCCTTCCTCTCCAAAGATGAAAATCCAAGCACGCATTTCCCTTAGCTCTATTTCCTCTTCATTTATTTACGATATTCGTTTTTCATTCAATTTACGGGAAAATTCCCCTTAATAACTGCTTAGAGTTCACCTCCGGATGAGACATTTCGAGGATTATGAAAAGGATGCGAAGAAAGGGGAAGAAGCTTTACACGTATTTTTTCTTAGGTCAGGGAAAATCGAATAAAAGCTGAAGAACGTCTTTCGTTTATGATGCGCCATCCTTGACGCCACGAAAGACACTCGGATATTCATTCACTCACGTGCTCGGTTATTTTTAATTCTCTTCCATTAGAGGAAGCATCCTCGTCATTGGGAGGGATCGCTCGGATGAGGTCCGTCTTTTCATCGCTTGGATTGAGGCAGCCCCAAATTAAGTAACGATGAAAGGAAGGGGGAGCGAGATCGTTGCTCATCTTCCGCTGCATTTAGTATCGTTTTTGAAGAAGGAAGGACACTCCAACGGTGAGTCGTTCACTCGTATTTTCGGAGCGGATTGGTGCGATTTCTTAACATTTCCCTCCGTCCGGAGAGTGAGAATTCGCAAATTGGGCGCTTACAAACTTAATTTACCTATAATGTGCAGTTGAAGGGAGGCTCCTAATCTTTTGCATCCGTCCAAATGTTTGAGTTTGAAAAAGTAACTGTGTAACTGCCGTTCTTTGTGACGAAGGCATATATAAGAGAATGAATAAACAGTTAGAAATTTTGTTTTGGACTGGGCTCGACGATAAATTTTCTGGCAAGTTTGACTTTTTCCATAGTTTAAAGGCCTTTTCATCTCTTACGCCTTTTTGTCAATTATAATTCACTTCACAATATACTTTTTTTTTAAGCATATGGCATATTACTGCCTTATTTTTAAAATTTCACCAATTCAAAATATTTTATATCAGAATAAATTCCTGTAAATTACAAATTTGATTTTGAAATTTTTATGTGGAATTTAAGACAAAGATTCTGGAAATATGAAAATAAGGGTAATTTATAAGTGGTACATAATTTATATACTGTTAATAGATGACAGCAAGGCTGTATTATTGGATTGATTAAGAGATGAAATTATCTTTAAATAATTAAGTACTTTTCGTCAGAAAGGTATGATGAATTAATTCTAACACAGAGAATGTAATGAAAACCAAGCAAGAGACTAAAAGCAGTAAGGACGGATTAGTGTGGTAGCTCTGATCCGTTCCTTATTTCATCTAGAAGTTCTACTTTTGTTATTTAAAACTATAGACACACCAGATAAAAGGATTAAATTATTTACTGCCATTTAAAATGTTTAATTTGATGTATATATTCATTCAAACATGTCATATACATTTTGGGTTCTCTTGAAACTTACCCAGAGTTGTGTCCACTTTGAGAGAATTTGCTTCTTATTATCCCATCAAAATTGTTTCTTTATTTTACATGCGTTGATCGTGGGACGAGTTCCAGAGAGCAGAAGTAACCATATATTTATCACTCATATTTCTAATGCAATTTGGTTTCTTAGGAGGAAGTTATATGAGAGTATCTTTTCAAACTCTGAACCCTAAATTCACGCTGTAACTCTGTAACCTCCATTCATTTGAATGATTCGGCAAATAATAAAATAACTTGAAGTGGTTAAGTTTTGAATTTTAAATTCTACTGAAAGTAATTTTATATTAAAGGATTAACGATTCTAGTTTTTAACTAAATAGTTTAATATCGGCAGATGAAGTCCTCTCGGGTTCTCCGCCAGGTTAGATGTCCCATTGCTCGATGGCGGAGTGGGCTATCGAAACGTCGGAAATATAACATCTAACCTGGTTGTAAAAGAAGTGACAAGTAGTGACATGGCTGGGATTGCAATTCATTTTCTTTATAATTAATAAAATTTTTGTCTTTCTCTCATATGATGTATGATTTAAAGAATTCTTATACAGTGGTACCTTGGTTAACGACGGCCTTAGTTAACGACGGCCTTAGTTAACGACGGACTTGGTTAACGACGAGTTGCTGTAACCAAAAAATATCTTGGGTAAAGACGTAGGATTTGGCTTACGACGCCTCGTCGATTGATCTTTCCGGAGTTTCACGTGTTTCAGCACGTCTATTTATAATCACTATATGATAAACTAATATTTGGTGTGCGTTACGATGTTACATCATAAAAACATACTGAATAGCAGCTAGCGGAGAGTATTAAAAATAGTTCAATGCCAAATTGTAGCTAATTCACATAGGCACATGTTGTCTCACCGGAGTTAAATCGGTAAATATTATCAGTTTTGCTTCCAATAACTGGGGTGCGTCCTCGACGCCGGGAAATACGGCAATCCTTTAAAATTATTATACCTGTGGAAAATCGCGCCTTGGATAACGACGGTTTTGGTTAACGACGATTATCCTGGAACGGATTAGCGTCGTTAACCAAGGTACCACTGTATTTATTCTGGTGGAAAACCCGAAAAGGCTTCGTCTGCAGCATTTGCCAGGAAAGCACGAAATCTTTCAGTTTAATATCTGATATTTTTTTTCCATATTAACAAATTTCATTAAAAATACTGAAAATATGTCATGAATTGTATTACTGCTTCGAAGCTACTACTTAAAGTACTCTAGCAACTGAGGCTGAGCCAGCATTTATCACCATTTCATTGTCTGGATCTTAAACGTGGTTTTCGACGTCAGTTGCACATGTCGCCCAAGATATTTATGCGAAGGATTCTTTTTGTGGTTTTGAGTTTCGCTTTTAATTTTTACCGGAAGAATATTCGTCTGCAGTTTAGCCGATTGAGTTTGAGGATTTCCAAATTATCTTCCTCTTCAAACACATACTATGGAAATATAGGCATTCTTGGTACGAATATCACTCATTAATTTAATCATTACCAGACATTTCTATGAAATTACAATCTCAGTAGGTCCAATTGTTGGATGTATGTATAGAATTTGGGAGCCAACTAACTCATTCGCAAAGATATGGGCTTGAGTCATATATGTTGGGAAAGACCTGAAACAATTAAAGATATATTGGTTGACTCTTCAGGAACATTAACTGTTTGAGAAAAGTGGTGATATCAGTAAGGATATCTTTTTTTGGGATTAATTAGTTTGTCTTTTCATAAATATGGAACTATTAAATCCAACGAAACCCATTTCTATAACTCAATTTAAGAGCGATTCCTTGTTTTAAGCAAAAATGTAAATTTAAATCAGACCGCTTACGATGTCGATCTTCCTAGATTATAAGCGAAAATCTCTGTTATATCTCTCTTATATTTGGTTGTATTTTCTCTCTATTTCTCTTCTTTTCTAAGTGACGTCGTTAACAGGGAGGAGAGGATAGTGGAGCCTTTCAATCGATTACAAATTTTAATCGAGAGCTGTATCGTTTATTAAATAATAGTTGATTATTATGCACATTATTCTTCATTTGATTGACGTACAGCTGTGATGTATTTTCTTCTTCCTCGATTTTTCCACTAATTTTCATTGATAAGATGCTTTACTCTCCTGTATTGCCACCATTCTCTCCACAATGTACTATTTCCAATTCTCTTATTTCATATCTTATTTTCTCATAAAATGGTTAAATATTTTATGATATATTTAAGATAAGGACATTTTTATAAAATATTCACAAAAGTTTTCTTCATTATAACGTGTCTAAAATTAATTTCTTTAGTGGCACAATTGTCAGATTTACAGTCAAATGGTGGTGGAATTTTTCGTACCCTTACTTCTCTCGCGAAGAGAATTCAATAGAATTATTTTATTTAAGTGACATATGAATGTTTTCTATTTTATTTTATATTGGATTATTTTTAAAACCTTGTAAATGAGTCTGTCGAAAAATAAGATATCAATGATTTGGATGAGCATGGGGAGGTGAATATATATTCGTCAAGAATAGGCTGCTTTCTCTTGGAATCAACGTCACTCCGGCCAAAGACAATGCTTTACCCGCAGCACACCTTCGCTTTACCATTATGAGCTGAGGAAAGGCCAATTCATGTCTCGTAATTTCATATTGCCCGTCAACAGCGATTCTTCCTCTGATTTGCCCGCACTGCCGTTGGACAGCCCACATTTGAGAAGCACAATATCCCGCTATAATTATTTTTACGGATTCTGAAATGTAAACCATCGCATGCATGCCGTTTAAAGTGGGACGCATATTTTATCAAAGAGTGAATTAATATCTATAGATAAGCTATTAGCACTTAGAATATTAGTCCAGCTCTCCTTCTAAGTCTTGATGGATGGAATGTTTTTCATTCAGATGCAACCAAATTCCGTGCTACGAACTGAATATTCAGATAAAATCTCTTACAGTAATCACAATAATGTGTAGTAAATACCTCATGTGGTAATTTTTTGCTAAATTTCGATGATTTGTTATTAAATGTGTGAATAAATCGTGGATTGCCAGCAGGGTTCTATGTTTTTCCATACAGTTTATCCTCTCGTGGTTGATTCCAGATTTGAACTTAAAAATATTACATGGTACCAGCTAATTACTACTCAGTTAAGGTATTAGATACACCGCCAAGTTCCTATAAAATATATACTAGAAACTACTGGAGTGAACAATGAAAATCCAGTACTAAACAATTTTTGGGATAAAAGGAGGTTATTTTGCGAATAAATAGAAAGATAAAAGTTGTAAAGGTTGTACTGCGGCACCTCTACGTTTGGATTCGTCGCATTTTGCAGTCATTGAATTATTATAATTCATAGAGAACATATTAGAGGAATCCAAAGTATAGCATTTTAGTGGGATTAGTTCTTCTATGGAAGTAAAAGATTCTGTCATCCTTCCTTAATATGGCATTCATTTCTACGTTTCGTCTCATTAGTTTGTTGACTTCAATTGTTTTATTTTTGAGTGTTATCAAATGGAACTTTTTCATTTTATTCATAAATTAAGATTAATTTTATCCATACTCTGGTGAATATAAGCGAAGAAACTCTTATGGTACCATTCTTATGATATGATACTTAACCTATCTATGGTATAGCCAGGGTTGTCCAGGTTTTGGCCTGGGCTAAATTTACCTCTGCAGTGACTACACGATCAGCAGCAGATCATATATGCATCGTATTTCAAAACACTAATTTCGAATTCAAAATCCTCCCTTTGTGCCTTTCTGAAAATGTCTGCCTATCCTAATGTGATATTAATGCATATTTATATTGCTCAAAAGAATGTTGTCCATTCAAAAGATATGAGATTTAATACTGAGTTGGTATGGTTTTGTAGACATATTATAATTTTTATTTATTGGTTTGTTGGTTTAGAATGAATTAAATATAATATTAAATATTCCATTTTACTTGAGGAGATGATACTTTATAGTTATCTAGGATCGATTCTGTTTTTTTCACATCTATTACCATAGGATAGAAATATTAACCTTCAGAAAAGAGTGCCCCATTAAACCCCTGGTTTATACTTACGTATGACCTCATCGAATCACTGTCGTGAAAAGTGCTCTGAAAATAAATGGAGGAGATACGTGATGATGTTAAATTGTATTAAAAGAGCAAGTAATCGATCCAAAGTTAAATCCATCGAATGAACTGTCACTTTGTATCCATAACTATAAATGTAACTCTAAATATAACTATAAATATAACACCATAACTAAACACAAGGTAATAAAATAACTTTGTCAAAGTTCCACCAATTTTGTTCCATAAGACTACCGGTTTCGATTAAGAACTAGTCATCATCAGGCACAGAGATTGTTGCTAAATCGGTATTAGATACTGCGAAGAACACCAACTGTGGTAACCCATAAGTGGTCTGGCATCAGGATTTGCTATCGAATCTACTATTCCTTGTGACAAATTTTACGTTGTAGTTCATCATTGAACAATCACCGGATCAATTCCGCGAGGGAAAGGTGACTAAGCACATTTCAGAAGAACTGATTAACAAATTTTCAATACGGTAAGATGCAGCCTCAAATACATAGAACTTATACAAGAAAATTCGAATGAGAAAGGAAGGAATTTTGGCTCTGTGACACTATTAAGTCTATTACATTTCTTGATGACTTCTTGTTAAAAATATCGGAGCTTCGATTTATTTGAAAGCGTAATGATAATGATTTGAATAGTGAGAATCTTGAGGTGAATTCCAAAAGTCTTTATTTAGTTTTAGAATGTTTAACGAGATGATGATCATCAACCTATTTTGCGATGAAAATGCAGTTAGACTCAAGTCGAGTGAATTAAAATTAAAAAATAGCGGTTATTTTGTTTTTAGTGTACAGAATCAATCACCGCGTTTAAGCCATGCTATACAGTTAACCTGGTTTTGAGGAAAAGTAAAAAATACTTATAAATTCGGAGTTAGACATAAGGAGATTAAAATATGAAAACTGAGGAAAGGAAAACTTTTGTGGAGTAAAACACTGAAATGCGCAGTGATAAGAGTAAAGTGATTCCATTCCATGACTCAGCCACAAAGAGCGGGAGAGAAATGTAATTGCTGAGAAGTACAGGAAATAGAATAGCTAGTATGGAATTACAAATAATAAGAATTGGAATTTAAGATTAAAGTCACGGAAAATTTGATGCCTTTACCTTTGGTGGTAATTGAATATACTTCATGATCTTCTTTGAATTGCATCTGATACAATCATCATCGATTCCATTCAAACACGAGATTGATTCCTATGAGAAGTTATGTGAAACATTATATTTGAGAAAATTTCTCTCTTCTCAAGAAACTTCTTTTTTCGGAAGATTTATTTTGGAAGAGTATTTGTCATTTTTCTCAGGGCTCATGATTTAGTCCGTGCAAACAAAACCAAAAAAGTCTTAGTAAAAAGAATAAATTACACATGCAAAAATACTGCAACTATTCATTACACATTACAGTGATACCTCAGCCATTGGGTGACCTTCTAGCAAATATTTAGCCTTTTGAGGATTTTTTTCTGTTTCTTCTCCACTACCAACGAAAAGAAAATCAGTTAACGAATGATGAGACGAACTTACGCTTATATGAGTGTTCAAAAACGAATTTCAAAATGTCCTAAGTATTGTATTGGATTAGATTTCACTCGTGCTTGCTTGCTTTAAATAAAGTGTTAGTCCTTGATAGTGTTTACTCGTACTCTACGGGTATGCAATTTAATCGGATAATCGTATTACGGTCAATGCAGATTTTGGAAAGAGTTATCTCAGTTACTCGAGATATCGCTTTACCAGCATGGATGGACTTGAATCAAACAATCGTATCATAGTAGTTCGCTCTGAGATCTACGATTGTGGAATTAATCCGTGAAAGTACCCAGTTATGAATCTTTTTTCGATCGCGGAAGAAGCAGCTCGATCAAATGGCACAAGTTAGATGTAATCACCTTCAGTAGGCATTTCTCATCAGATAATACCACCACATCATAATCATCATCATCGGATGCGACATGTGGTATGTTTTACTCGAGTGGGGAGAACGGCAGAGTTAATGGGTGTGTTTTTGTTGGCAGAGTAAACGAGATGAAGGCAGGACGCGGCCTTGCCAAACATTTTAGGAAGCCTTTTATTTTATATATATTTCGCGAGTTTTCCATCCGAGAAATGGGAATGTATGAAGAGAGGGGAGATGGGCAGGTGCTCCGAGAAACACGCACTCACTCCAACCTCATTATTATTTTCTATAAGAACCTCCGCCATAAGATTAAATTGCTGCTGGTATCACATTTCGCATTGTCAGATTCGCGGGGGTGGACATAAATAAGGAGCCACACGTCCGCGAAATTCGACGCACAAACGCGCGCCCACATGCGCAACTTCGCCTATCCCCCGCTTTATTTAACCCCCTTAATTCCTTCGCGTTGCGCATCTGTCCCTCGCTAATGACAACTTAAGGGAAGACTATCTCGGTGGACGTCGGATGAATAACACGAAAAGAGGCAGTTCGCGCTTCTGCCATAAACGGCCGGACTTTTCCTTTCTTTCCGATAATTTTTCCATCGGAGCGAATGAAACGCTGGACGTACGGGGCTCTGAAAAGCGGAGCGTGGCGCGAAAGGAACAGTTTTCCTTTCTTTTTATTTATTTATACGCGCTTTCGTGTCGTCATTATCACCGGACGAAAATTGAGTCCCGCGCATAAAAACGTCCGAGTAGAAAAATGAAAGGAGCGTTAAGGCAAAAAGGTTGGACGTCAAAGAGTTCCAAAGGACGTTTTATTCACGTGCCTTCGGAATGTTTTTTCTAGGCGAGCTTAAACGATCGTTTGTGAATTTACGTTCCAAATTGAGGTAGGCGTCCAAATTGTAACGTTCGAGCGAGTTATCTCGAATGACGTCAGTTACTTAAATAGTCGGATTGAAAGGCGAAGAAAATCGATATCGCGTGAATATGCAAAAACAAAGAAATATCGATTTTTGGATAGTAATCGTTAACCTGCGCTGTTGTAATGAACGTAAAAGCGATCGAAGGAAAAAAATTGCAGCCGCTTTCAATATCGGAAGTCGATCTGAAAAAAATTTGAGTGTTACTGAAAATCGTATTAAACGATGGCGTAAGGTATATGAGATGTGTCGTCGAATTCACGGTGTCAGTTCCTGAACCTTCATCTTATTTCGCATTTCATTTTATGTATAATTTAAAACATGCCGTTATTGTTGCGAAGCATATTTATTTATTGTCATAAATTAACTACGTGAAGATTTCTTATAATTTTACATTAAATATATTATTATTCCTAGATTCAAGGTGTGAGTAGCGCAGGAAGAAATGCGTGTTAAATGTGGTCGTAAAATATGTTTATTGTAGTAATAATGAGAATAAATGTCTCTTTGTCGTTATCATCCTAGTTTTCTTAAAAATATCTCAAGTCTTTTTTGTTATTGAAAGTAGAGGATGATAATCTTCTCTAGGGTAAATGTTTGGATGAAGGAAGAGTGTAAATGCTGGCTTTGTAGCTTTATTATTACCGTTATCTTGACTTTAACTACTATACTACCAAAAGAGGAAAATTTTAGGATGCAAAAAGATTCCTAGTAACTAAGTTATTTGCAGAGTATCTTGCAATTCCTTGAATGAAAAAAATACCGAATAATCACTTGGGAAATTGAATTCAGCCAGATATCTGCAGCGATTTTAGATGTCTCTACTCAAAGACTTCATTATAAAATTAATAGAGTAAAGACATTCTCAGATAAAAGTAGTTAAAGCGTACTTATACGAGTAAATACTTTTGAATATGTTAATTTTTAAGATTTGCAAGGCGGTGAGTTATAATTTATGAAGAAATCGAAACAAGTTATGTTCAGGGAAGACGAGAGGGATACATTTTAGCAAAGAAAGTCTTCTCAGTCTTATAGAAAACTTTTAGTTTGATCCTGACATTGCAATGGTAAATATAACTATCGGTTACACAACACTTTTGATTCAGAAATAAAGGAATACCGTCAAGATAATCTAAAAATGAGTAACGAGATATAGTATTCTGGAAAAGGCCGTAATGAATAAGACCTGTGAACCCCATAATGCATTGAATCTAATCATATTCAAACGATTCGATGCAGCAAAACATCAATAAATTGGTGCAGCAAATGCTGATAAAAAATCATTCGTCCAATATTTATATAATTCATTTGAGTTCTATTCCATTGAAATTCCGTGTAATGGAGGACCGAAGATGGGCGTCAATCGCAGAACCCGGCGTCGGCGTCGATGAACTCGTCTCCGGCGGAGTCGTCTTCACCCGAGATTCCGCTTCTTCCTCCGTTAACGATCAGAGTACAAACGCACAAAATTTGTACACAAAGGTTGTACTTAGCTTGCATACATCATGTGTAATAAAACATAAAAAATATAAAATAGTGAGAAACAAACATCATTTGCCGCGATCGCGGATAATTTCTAGAATAGTCCCAAATTCAACATCATAATGCTCCGATGAACAAATTTAATTCATCACTGTGTATTCTAATTATAAGCCAATATGTAGAGCGTTATGAATTGGAATATTCAAAATTTATTTCGGGAAAAAACTCTTCGAAAGTATGTTTTTATCTCTGGGTCGACTTAGTGTTGTTGGTTTCTGGTCTAAATGTGTCTTTATATGCTTCTGTTGAAAATTTCACATTAGATTTAGATTTTAAAGCGATAAACAATCTATATCCCTGTGTTTATCACGCACGTAGAGTGTCTCGCTATTTTCAAACTAAATTATCAACCAAGTTTTGATTCAAAGAATATCTTTATTGACCAAGAAATAAATTTCATTTGGTTGTTTCAAGTTGATTTTTCGTTCCAGTTTGAATCGAGTCAATATCAAATCATTTAATTGTAGCTGATACATGATCATTTATTCTTATTTTATTATTAACCATTTTTTACAGATCCATTAAATGCTTCTTTTATCCCGCAGGTATTTTTCATTTAAAAACTTATAAACCATCTAATTCTACATAATATTATAACCTTTATTTTTATATGTCTTTTAATTGCATTATTGTATATAGTAATTACTTGTATGCTTAATTGTATGAATTTAATTGTAAAATATATGATGTACTGTCTTTGGATGGTTTTTGGGGTTTTCCTCTCAACTGGGATGAATACCAGACAGGGTAATGTATTTTCTTCCCCTATGAAAAGATGACTACCACCTGGCCAAGAGCCTACTTGTAGTCCTTATAATTAAATAAATAAAAACAATATATAATTAGCGAACTGTCTGTTTCACCCCTCAATTTCAGAAACGGTGAGGTACGCGGTAAACTGCTTTGGATTCCTAAATAATAACCCCTATTTCTATCCCTGGAATCACCAAGAGTCGAACCCCGGAACCAATAATTAGTTTCCAGAAAAAATACATGTAAACCTCACTTTTAATGCTTGAAGATTTTGTTTCCTTCGCACAATTAAATTAGTAACATAAGTCGTACAAAGTCTAGACAAGCATCAAAAGAAGGGAAATTGAATGAAGATATTATTTCAATCGTGGAATATCGTTTACAATTCGAAATTGCGAATGTTTTGATAAATTAAAACAATATTTTATCGAAATTTTAGGTTGTAAACCCATCCTTCTTACGACCTTGGCTATTGTTGATTTATGCTCATTAGTTAATCCTTTGGGAGACATTGGAAAAAAAATGATAAGTTAAAACTAATGCTGAAAATAAGAAATAGACTATATGCGATAGAAGAAATTATATTTATAGATTTATATATAATTATATTATTTGCATTTGCAGTTATAAACGGTACAATGTGAAGAATATCGCGGAAAAATATATGAACATTTAAAAAAATTCAAATTTTGTTTAATCGTCTGTAGAAATCGAGCTTTATTTATATGAACGTAATCGTTAACAGTCTTTTCTGAAATAAAACGGTTTGATTAGCAGTGCGCTACTTACAATTGCTTTCTCTTGATCAATTCAACTGAATACGTGTAAATAAACCGGTAAGTTGCGGATGTTTGTAATATAATTTTCTGAATTAAGGATTAAATATAATATATTTGCATCAATGCATATTTAGCGATTGACAAAAATGTAGTCAGTGAAGATAGTAAATATTTCCTTTAATTCCGTGTTTGTGTTCTTCAAGGAGTTGAACGGCGAGTGGTCAAAATGTAGCAAATCGTTAACATCGCATACCTGTCCAAAAAGGTAAAGCAATATTATGTTTTGTTATATTCAAAATACAATAAGTGATTCATCTGTGGTAATTTTAAGTACCTCCACTCCGAATACATTTACTATCTTTTAGTTGGTGTTTAATTTTCGTTTCTGTTTTGGCATTGTGATTGAGTTTGTGGTGTTTGATTGTGTTCCATGTTTATGCTACACATTTTAGTTTTGGGATACAGGTGAGCTCCATAATTCACTTACTTTCCGCAAAGTATATTCATCGTTGGTTTTTAGAAGGATATTTATTTATGTTTAGTGTCCGTTTGTGCCTTTCTGAAAATGTCTTCTTATCCTAATGTTATCTTAATACATATTTATATTGCTTAAAAGAATGTTGTCCATTCAAAAGATATGAGATTGAATATTGAGTTGATACGGTTTTGTAGACATAATTATAATTTTCATTTGTTGTTTTAGTATAAATTTAATATAACATTAAACATTCCACGAAATATTTGTGCTGGCCAAGCTAGTATTCTCCAATTTGTAGTTGCGTAGATATTATATGCAATGTTAACTAGATATAGTAATTATGAGCTTATTATTTTCATAGTAATGAAACGCATCAAAGAATTTGCATTTTAAGAATACTATTCAGCATTGTTTACAGAGTTTGAAATTCATTAAATTCATGATGGTGTTTCTCTAATGCCAGCTTGTCAATAATATGTATGCTATAAAATCATCTCCGTAATCGACAAGGATTTTTATGGTAAAGTATTTAAGTATTATGTGACATTTTTGTATTCAATTATACTGTAGAGTGCTTAATGTTCCATTCAAATACATACCGTTAGTGTTCTTCTTTTTCAATGAATGGAAATGTTTTTGCTTTTTTTTAATGAGGAAAGACTTGACAAATATAATATTGAATTCATTTAAATATTTGCTTCGATAAAGAGCCAAATAGATTTTTTTTATGATGTTGATTGGAAGGAATATAAATAAGAACACACATTCATGTATCGTAATTTCAAATAATGGCAGATGCAACATTTTTCCAGGTTTTTGAATTTACTGAGTGATTTATTTCTGTGTAATTACTATACAAAACCGATGCATGAGATTTAATTACAGAATGAATTATATCAAGAGAATGCTAGAACAATTTCACCTCATTAATAAGTAACCTCATGCTCTTTCATTGTTTGGATTCATCTCTACTAATGTACTTTCCAGCGAGAATTTTAATTAGTGTATCACAATGCTGCAGTGTATTCAATGAATTTGTAATAGCCACATCTTTGAAATCCTCATTACGAGGCAGACAAAGAACTTTATGGAGGATTTGAAAAGCTTTTGTAACTTTGAATTAATAGTAACTCTCCATAGTGGAGTATGTAACTATAATCAAAAGCAATACGGCTTCTCTAAGTACCTTAATTAGATGATTTATCCATCATTTTATGAGTAAAATCATGGTAAACATATACAGCAGGATAGATTATTGCTAAAAATTTCACTTTAAAACAAAAATAAAATGAAACGCTTTTAATTATTCAAAAGGAATCATTACTATGCAAGGTGACAATATGATAGAGGATATAACTTAGTCCCAACAAGAGAAATTAAGAAATGATTCCTCTTGTGGAATTGGAACTAGAGTAAGTTATTTCTCTAATTATCTGATGTAGTTAAAACTTCTTCTATCGATTTGATTACTATTTATGTTATTTATAATTATAAATATTTATTTAGTTATTTAACGAGAAATTGATGGTGCTAGGATTAAAAGTTAACTATAAAAA
Source organism: Sympetrum striolatum (assembly GCA_947579665.1). Taxonomy (NCBI): domain Eukaryota; kingdom Metazoa; phylum Arthropoda; class Insecta; order Odonata; family Libellulidae; genus Sympetrum; species Sympetrum striolatum. The sequence goes on from OX388343.1 coordinate 103,492,622, forward strand.
TGATAATACTTCTTCATTATGTTAAATAAATATTTCTAATAAAGGTAGCTCATTGATGCGTGCCATTACCACAAATTTAAGCCATAATTACTTGTATATTTATTATGTTTTTTATAGTCTCAGTTATCAAGAAATTTGCTGTTAGAGGTTAATTATTATCTTTCTAAATTTATACGAAATATTAAGGGGTAAAGAGTATTTAAAGCTTACATAAAAATATTTAACTTTATGATATAAAATATTGAATACAACCGCGATTACTGTCTTAAAAGCTAAACGAAGCTAAATTTAACAAGGCTATAAAATACTGTGTAGTAAAATAATAATTTTGTAATCAAAATTGTAATAACTTATAAAAGTTGTAATAACTCCAAGTAATAGCTTCAAATTATTAGAATAGTTTACCGTAATTGAAATTGAAGATTTAATTGAATAATTCACTGACGGCTAAGGACATTATGGTGATTGGTCTTTATGTAGGGGAATGGTGTACACTTAAGGGTTTCTTTTTTGTCACATCTAACTGGCTCACCCAAATTCATTTCAAACTAATCCTAAATAAAGTATGTTCTTAGTACTTCAAATTTGTTTTAAGTTTAATACGTTACATACAGTTATAAAAAACTATTTACATAATCTTTACACTGTTTGGTATTACCCTACCTGTCGGGTAATAAGGTATACTTAATTCTCCATATAAGTAACATAGGAAAATAAAAGGTCACATAAAATCAAATCATTTAAACAGTGCATTGCGTATTTCTGTAACCAAATAGAGGATGTTAAATGAGGTTATTGTAACTGGAATAATATGATTTATGACCGAAAAAGTAACCAAACCAAAAAAAAAAAAGACAAAATAAAAATACCGTTCATACAGAACGTTAAACAATTATGAAGCTTAATTTGCTTCTTGAAAGAACTATTTTTTTAAGTTTGCAATAGAATACAGTAGTAAGGAGGCTGAAAATTAAACATCAAACTGGCAGAAATTTATTTATATTAGCCTAAAAAGCTTTAGATGCATAAGTATTTGGCTAATATATGGCAATTAGTTTAAGGCAAGGTATCCTTCTCTTGCAAGACACAATTGTTATTTAGTCAGAAGGACATGCCGATTATTTTTTCACACGAATGTCACACTTGTACCCTTCTGGGGAGTCCCAACCAGAGCATTCAGCATGTGCCCAAATTCCACATGCAGTTGCTTGACATCAAAAACAATGAAATCAGTAATAGTTTCTGTAGGAAAAGACCACAAGTAAGCAGCAGGGATTACCGAACTGTGTCCGTCATTACCCGAAACTATACTTCTGTTCTTGAAAATACCTTATTGAAAAACAGCTGCCTATAAGCCTAAATCGGAAGGAATATTCTTATTTTACATGTTATTACTAATCTATGGGCACACTATTAAGTATCTACGGCAAATGATAACGCATGCATACCTTAAAAACTCAGGTAACTTCCTTAGATCACAAACTTCAAAAACACACATGTCTCATCTACTCCCTCAGATGAACTGACAAGATGGAGGTGCTGTTTCTGCTTCTTCGCATTGGAGCCCTTAGAGTGCCGCACCTCACGGAGCTAAGAAAATACGTTACTGGCCGATCATAGAGGTGTGTTCGCCATTACCCTCTGTTCGCCATTACCCGGTTCTCCCCTACTAATTGTCTGCGAAATTTTAGGAATTGTATGTAAACTATCAGGATCATATTGATGCATGCATTGTGTAGAAGCATAGGTTTTTATTGGAGCTTAATTTTTTTAATTTTGTATGTTCACCTTTTTATAGAACTTCCAGTTTTCATATTTTATAAATTTTACTAGGATGAAAAGGTATTCACATGCAAACATATACCTGCTAATGACTTAGTTTTCTTTTACTTTATTAAACCTTTCAGACCCTGTGTCTAATATATTGGGCACCGTTCTCAATGCTACTTATATATTATTTATATTAATTTAATATTTATATTTTTAATTCTTTTATGGTATTGCTACTTTTATTTCAATATTATGCCAATCCTATCATAAGCCAATATCAAACATAGTTTAATTCATGACTTTATTTTTAGTGACAGTTTAAAATGGGTGTCCAATATTTTGGACACCAGGTAGGAAAATTGATGTTTCTTTCTCGGTCCCAAAACATGCTGTTGAGGACATCGGGTTTAGTTTGTGTTTCAACATCTTTTATTTGCTTTCAATGAATTAGAGTTGCATGAAAATTGAGAATATACCTAAAAATATCATTTTCTGAAATAATCATAAGCTTTTAAATATCCTTCACTCATCCTTCTGTAGCTATTAGTAAAATTAAAATCTTTATCCTCTATTCTCCTCACTAAAGGAGACTCAATTCATATGAAATAGGATTTTAAACTTATTCATATTACATTTATACTGAGTTGTAATAAATATGTAATCATTATACATTTTTCTTGTGTAATTTTTCTTCTTATATTGACTTAACATATGTAAAAAGTATATAAGTGATGAAAAGATGATATTTGATTAATCCAAATATGAAAAGATGATAAATGGAGACAGAAAAAGGAAAGGACTGAGGATATCATCCCCGTGAGTTATGCGACCATTGAGACCCAATGTCCAAAATATTGGGCATCTCTTAAATTATTAACTAAATTATAAATTTCAAAGTTTATAAGTGGAATAAATATAAATATTTCTAAAAAAGACAAATTCTAAAATAATTTTTTTCTTCGTGGAAGAAAATTCAGGTCTGAAAGGGTTAAAGTAACAGAAATATATCGAATATTTTATACAAAAGCAAAGTAGTCTCTCACTGGGAATATACAAACCCACAATGCGCTTTGTGAATTCGAGTTTATATATTGTTCTACGGAAGATACCGAAGATTATGCGCCGTAGTCGCACATGACGTTGAATCCGAAGTATCGTAGTGAATTGATAACTTATAATTTTATTCACCAAACTTACAAATGCAATCCTGATTCAATCGTCTTTATATCGAGCTCTGGTTTAAGTTTACCCAAGAATAATAAAAACTTAATTGTTTAATTTATTAAACGATATTCCTTGTTTGCTGTTTCTATTTTATCTCTGAATCATTTAAAAGTTCGTGTAATTATTATCAAATTGTTTCAATAAGTCCTAAATATATATTTTTAAATAAAAATAATAAATAGGAGCTTTAGATATTTAGATTTAAATTATTAAAAGAACAATTACACTACCCATGGTCATATGTTATTTTAATTTTAGAATGAATGCCATCAATAACAACTTTTTTCCTGTCAGTAAAAAAACTTTTTCTTATTAGCTTAAAGTTTCAATGCCAGTCAATGTCAATTTTGTAATGAATTTCACATGAGTTACATGATAACTGATATTTTAAAAATGCCTTTTGTAACCAGGGAAGATTAAAGCTACTTCTTATTGTGAAATTACGGGCATATAGAATTTTATAAGTAAGCTAACTCCTATTTTCCAAACAACTTCATGAAAGATTTTGTTCTAGGATTCTCTTTTCTTCTTTATTTTGATCTAAAAATTGGTACAATTACATTCATCTCTCGATTTTTTTTGGCTCTGATTCCTTTCGTTGACTTGGTCAGTATTAAGTTACATCCTATAGGGTACTTTTTAAATAAGCATGCTTATAGTCTTTGCCAGGAAATGTATTCGGTTGAAAGTAACAGTTAGTTCAGGGCATGACCATACCAATTAATATTCTTAGTCTTAGAGGATGGCGTATTTTTTTACAGCAAAGTGTACATAATGGTAACGTAAATTAGATGGTAAAAGTATTTATCCAATTGGCTCTTCTCTTAGATATTCAGGTGATATCGCCTTCACATACCTCTTGGCATGTCTACCGTTAAATATTTCACTACGACCCTCTCACATACGGCGGAAAACATTTTTCGTTCTTTTATGGAAAATATCATTGACATCATTTCATTCCTCTCCTAAAATAAATCAAAATATTTCTCATCAAAGTAACGAACAAGTGATGGAAAACGCTGCTATGCATATGCTGGGTAACAAATAACCATTTGTTGTGTTTTGACCAATACGTTGATCAAAATATACTTTATAATGCTCTCCAAAGAAAGAGAATGAGATCAAATACTTAGAGAATATTGCAGATATATTATCGAGACTTTCATGTGACAGAATAGAAAAAGAGTTGATTATTTGTAAAACATTACGCTAACTCTAGCAAAAGGTTTAATCAAAGGACTTTTGCATTCTTTTCTTAGCATCGAAAGGGAGAAGTGTCGTGCAATGCCGTAGAAGCAGTATGTGAAATAAAGGACATAGAATTTTCAAAATGAAGACAGAGAAGCAGATTTCATCGGAGAAAGAGTTTAGAAACGAAGGTATTTTAAAATGTCATTACTTATGAATTTACATACTCAGTGGCCAAGTCGCTGTTATTATTTATTAATAATAAAAGCTTCTGGGATGGAAACAGGAAGATCCCAATTACATTCATTTCAATAATTAATACTGTTTACAAAGACACACAACCATTCCCCAGCCAGAAAAATCCGGCTAGCCGGGATTCGAACCCTGGACCTAGGACCTAGGAATTAGAGTTCTACCACGCTAACCACTCCGCCACCGCGTTCTTGCAGTTATTCGCACAATTTAACAATATTTTCTTAGGTAGATTTTAAGACCGGGATCTTCGCCAATTTTTTAATTTCATCTCTATTTGTTGGTAAATCTAGGTTTTTGATATACATAGTTTACTACTAAAAATAGTGGAGGGGAACACGGCTGTTTCTAAATAGAAAACTTACGGCTAGGAGTCATTTCTTAAGTTTTCTGTATAGTTTACTATTCAAAATAAGAAATGAATGCATGAGTGGAAAGAAAAATTTGTACATTGTTAATGATGAAATAAGACAACATCGAGTAGATGGCACGCAACATATTCTAAGGATATGTAAATCAAGCTTATTTACCAAAAAAAGTTTTGATCCGCGTACAAAAATAGACAAAGGATCCCCAGCAGGCTTAAAAGCATGGCTATCTTGCTAGAATATTTGTATTAGAATATGTTGTATTATGCCGGTAACAGTTAAATGTTGTCACAATTTCAGGATGAATTGGTAAAAGCTCTTTTGCCTCTAAAAAGATGAACATTTGTCTTTATTTTCTCCATAGCTGTTTTATAATGAATGTTACTAAGATATAAGTGTCGTTGAAGAACGGCATTCATTTTTCTCGAAAGAATTTTATGGAACTTATGTTTTCTGTAGGCGGAACTCAAATGATATTTTTCCACTCCTATCATTCTCATTTTGTGAATATTGTAAAACCAATCTACATCACACTTAATTTCCTCTTCTCTTTATGTAGCGAATGCTGTGAGACCGCGGATTCAATTAGTCTTACGGCTGATGCATTGCATTATCGACGAGTTTTTTTAATATTGGGGACAGTTCGTTGCTTGAATCCCGAGTAAAAGAGTTAATTGACATATTTTTTGTGAATAAAATATTAGAACTAGAAATGTTTTAATTATATTGAAAAAGAAAATATCAATATCGGTGTGTTAAGCATGTGCATACATGGGATCTTGCCGACTACTGTTGCTTATATTTGTATGAATATCCTAAACATACGCAGTGGAGGTATGGTCGTACCGATATCTTCATTTACTCGACGACTTGCTAGCTTTCTTTATTTAGCATTATATATAAAATACGTAACTTTTCCCTCTGACGACGATTTCTCCCACTTTGTCGATTTATCCTGATATCACTGGGATGGAAAAATCTCTTTCCAATGTATTGACGCTGCATTGGGTAGGAAAACATCTCAAATTGCTGGCGACGAATTCAAGGGAAAATAATGTTTTGACCTCATATTCTAAAAATCACATTAACCGAAGGATCTTATGAGCTGAGTTGAAATATCGTCGAATCTAAAACCTAAGCATCCGATGACTGCAAAATTTTAAAGTGGCTTAAATACAACGTTGTCGGCAATTAACTTAAAGTGATTTTATGACTAATAGTATCCTTTAATAAAATAATCTACAATTTAAATATAGTTTCAATTTTGCCCTAAATAAAGATGTTATTTATTCGAGTAAATGGATCCTCCCTAGTTACGAATAATAAATTTTAACGTAAAATCCAAGCTATTCAGTTTAAACTTATACGTGTTAAAATACTGTTTCTTTTTATAAATCCCAAATTTATCATGCAATTAGCAACTTAACATCAACGACGGAACAAATCTGGTCAATCAGCAGCCTTAAAAAAGCCACTTGCGCTCGATGAGTATCTCTCCTTGTATCTATACGGTTTCGAGAATTATTTATTAATCCTCATTTGGTATTTCGATTTACTGGGCACTGATTAAAATTTACAAGTTTACCAATTTGGCAGCGATCAATATGTTCCAATTTAATCATTAAGTTTCAATTCACGTCTCGAGAAAATCTAGAAATTCCCGGAAATATATAGCGATCATCGATCGTAAGAACCCTTTGCCGAGGCGATTTATTCCAATGAGTCGATCATTAATCCGTGAAATCATTTCGCAAAGCATTTCGACGGCCGCCATTCCTCCGACGCCAGGGAACGCCGATCGATGCTTTTTTCCTCGCGACATTAAACTCCTCCGCCCTCTTAATCCCCGTTTTATCCAATACTTTCTCACCTTTGCCCCCTTTCTCATTGAAGAAGCGCCCTCGCAGAGGAACAAAGGACAATGATGCTCTTTTGCTCGACAATTTTTTCCATGTTTGTGCTCAAGAATCACGGCTCAGGATTGTTCCGGACGAGGAGGGAGTGATTTAAACTCCCCTTCCTTCCCCGCTCTTCCTTTTTCGGGAGACATTTTCCCTCATTTCCCTTTGGATTAACTTCGTCTCCCATTGCCTTTCAATATTTCTATCAACGATTTCTTTAAATTCCGAGATAAATAAAAAGTGATTGTCTGTTACGTGGTCAACAATAGAGCGGCGATTTCCTCGGTGGCTATCGTGGACTCGCGGCATGCGAGTCTTTTCGTAAATTCTTTGCTCCCAAAGTATAAAAGAAATTTATTTACACTTTACCGCGAATGAGAATAGAGGCAGAATTTATCGAATTAAGAAAAAGTAACTAATATAAAATATTGCTGAAACGTTGATGATAAACGAGCAACAGCATATTATGAAATTAAGTTATCTGAGGCCATTCCCGGATCGCTCATGAGTTCCACTGGAACCGTGAGCTTTAGATCACTTGCTATAGATGCTGTAAAACACGGGAATGAACTTCTTTATCGAATCAGACGGATTCAAAATCGAGACAATCGATTGGATTAAATATTATACTCTCAATTCTCTTTGTGATCGTCGATGAGAACCGGGTTCCATTCCTGGTTCAGCTCAAGATTCAAACCGAACTCCAATTGATCCAAAATCGGTTTGAATTAGGTTTCGTGATCCTAAGGGGTTCGAATTTTGGAAATCGAAGACTTTCGAGTCTTTATTCTTCGGAGAAGGAAGTTTAGCCCAATTCCCGCTTTCGCCATTCCCTTCTCAGGCATTCCCCTTCTCCCTGTCTAGGAATGAGAATTCTCACAGTCCTCCTCCACTCTATTTCCTCACCTCTTCTCCCGAATCTTCCCTTCACCTCTGTCCCCATTTCCCAAGAGAGAATAAAGGGAGACTTCACTCCAAAATCCTTTTAATCCCCACATTCCCATGCATCTTTCCCAATATCCTCCCCCCAAACATCTTCCGAGGGAGGCTAAAGACGCTGGATGTGAAAATAGAACTGCTTCTTCGCCACCCACTCTCAGGTAATTTGTCCCGCGAAACCGTTTGGCCGTGGGACCTTTTCTGCCGGCTTCTTTCATGCCCGCTGCGGATACGGCCCTAACCCTTTCACGCTTATCTTTTTTATTCCTCATTTCGCTCACCGGAGACCTCTTTTCAGTGCCTCGTTCTTTACCTTGTCAAGCTTTCTTTCAGTTCCGTAATACTCTGTCGACACCGGCGATGTTACACGTGGACGTATCCGTGGCACATCCTCATCCTTCATTGTCTGTGAATTGGATAAGAAACAACCGATGAGTGAGCAGTAAAATCCTTTTAAGAGAAGTCTTTTTTTTTGTTGCAGCTGTGGTAGTTTATCGCATAAGAACTTTCCAATAAATACCAGCGTATGATCCCTTAAAATTATGTATCAGTATTGGAAATGTGAGATTTATGCGACGAGGTAGGGCATCCCGAAACCCAACTAACGCAGATTCGCCACAAAGAAACGAAACCATCGAAATAAATGTTATCGCTCACATCTTCTAAGGCACAGAGGAAGACATCTCCTTTTTCTTTTATCTGGAATTATTCACCTTCCCATCCGAGCAGTAGATCTTTCTTCTTTACTGTTCATCTTTCCTATCGTGATCTAATTGCCACACATTATTTACCACTCTACATAATTATAGTCGCAGTATTGTTAAAAGTGCTTCGACAGCTTAGGCCATGTCGAAGGGCCTCCACCGGGAAACGATCCTGGGACTGCTGACTCTTCAGGAGACTCACCTGCATCATCTCTGAATTTATTTGTCGAAATAGTTGTAAATTATAGCAGTAGAGACATTTTTTAGTTTTTACGGCAGCTACTGGATATACTGGATGGAGCTGGATAATGAGCAGTTTTTTTAAGGAGAGCAATTCGTTTTTCGTCAGGAGGCAAATGTATTCGTAAGAACAGCGTCTTATTGGTACAAATAATGAACGGAAAATTGAAAATTGACTGGAAGATAAATGTTTCATCTGCATTATTCTTACTATTTGTATGAATGTTGAAAGTTTTTTTTAGAGAAAAATTGTTTGCCGTTTGTCGATTTTAACCTTTCATCTAGTTGAACTGTATAAAAAACTATAGTTCTTATTACAACCCCATGCTCTTAAAATGAGGAATTTAACTTTATATTTCATTTCATTCGAAAAAGATATAGCTGTACCCTGAAAGTTTGTATAAAAGGAGGAACAGTTATTATTCTAATACTCTAATTAAAAATTCTGAAGCATTTTTTGTTTCTAAAATAAAAGGTTCATTGAGTATTCATGTATTGTAAAGTGATAAAAATGAATTGATCGAATGACAGAAAAAGAGGTTTTATTACGATAAACGGGTTTTCTGTCAAGGAAGGTATAGAAAATTCAAGCAAATGAAAGTTATTCACATAATAGTTTAATTTCTAGAGTGAAAAAGTCTGTCCTCTGCTTGCACGAGGAAACTGTCTTGCAAATTTTGGACCAAAAACTTTGATTCTGCAAACTAGGACGCATTTTAGAAGTCGTTAAACTAATTGATAAAAGATACTTTTAGTGATGTAGATCCTTCTTGAACACATACGGTACACCATTATTTATTTGCGTGTCGATTGCATTCATTGCTACAGAGGAAATGTGTAATTTAAGCAGAATGTGCTCGCAAGGTAAGAAATTACCGTTACACAAAATCTAAAATGAAAAAATATGTGACGACTTTATGCAAGTACCATCGTTGAGTAGTTGGAACGAAACGGCACGCATGGATGTTACACCTAGCAACTCATTAAATTAAATATCGCTATCAAACCTCTTTCCTACGATCGAAACCTAACTCGTGTTCCCCAATTCTTTTTGGAATTAAAATTATTCGGTATGCATTAAGTCAAGAAAGTTTGAAAGAAAGACTATTCTTTAGGTCCCTCCAATTTCTTTGCCATCGCCATTTTCCCTACCATCAATCTCCCTCCGCTATTCCCTCTTTTTTTCGAAGCTCTCTTTTTCCTCTCTCTAATCACCAAGCTGCTCCCTCTTTTATTACACCCCTTAATCCCTTACCTCTTCCCCTTCCCTTTATCAATTCTCTCGCATGACGATTTCTGTTACTTCCCGACCTAGCATTCCCCGCTTTCCCCGCCATTCCCACCGCCCTCTCCCGCGCAATCAAGAACTACTCTGCCCTCATCAGAAACGTCCATCGTCCAGCTGAAAAAAGGGAGTCCCTCAGGGTTCTCCAAGTATCCTCCTCTCAGTACCAGACGTGCTACCGACCGATCCCCTGCTTTAAGTGGACGCCACGAGAGAGTAATTGCTTCCTTAGGAACCATTGTTGTCTTCTCCATTACGTTCTATGAGCAGACGCGGATTCTAATACTGGCAGCGTCTTGGCTGTGGGACATGGCGTCATTAAAATGGAGGGGAATGAGGTTGCCAACTTATGAGGAGTCTACTGCGGGAAATTTTTCCCTTCAAGACTTGATAATTTCCTCGCTGGGATATTTCGCTCGACGAGGAGAAGGGTGATGGGCTAACGCGGCCATGAGATTAACGTTGGGAACAGAATCCGAACGGAATCATTTCACGATTTTTTCAGTCATTTGCGGAATTGTATCGATGATGAAATCATCCGTTCTTTTTCTATGCGTGTTTCCGTTTATGTACTGCTCGACATACTTGAATACAAATATCTCTTCGAATATTGCGCCCTTGTGGATGGATATGGCGAACATCGTAGCTGCTGGATGTTTGCTTTGAAAGACAAAAGCCACTGCGTAGGAATAGGTAGCGGAATTTAACCTGCATTTCTCATTTGGTGTACCTTGAGGTCATAGTTTTCCGTGACAAATTGTCTGTAATATCATTGGAGAAGAAATAGTTCACCATTCAAAGAAGTTATAAGCTTCATATAATCTATCTATTCGGCGGGAGATGTTGTGGAAAGACATAACTGAAAACAGATTTACACTTTTCCACAAAGGTTTTTATTCTGTAACTACCGGTTTCGGTATATTACCATCGTCAGGTTCAAACAAAACAGGTAGTTCCTGAATAAAAACCTTTGTGGAAAAGTATAAATCTGTTTTCAGTTATAAGCTTCAGTAATAAATTCACCAGAAACTGCGTTGTCTCTATTCACACTCAAAATCATAATTTTTATAATAAATTAGTAATATAATAATAAATAAATAAGTAATAAAATCATAAGCTGTATAACAATAACTTATAGAGCCACAATTGAGTACGAGCATGGCTGAAAGGCTTCTGCATGAAGTTTAAAATCCTCCTTTAGACAAAACAAGGAAAATGCATATCGTCTGATAATTCGAACTTTACACCGAGTTCTGTTTAAGAGCGTTAACACGAGTTAGCCTTAAGTTAGTTGATGAAGAACGGACAAAAATTATACAAGTGACAAAAATATTACATTTGAAATGAAAGTGTGAAGAAATGAAACAAATACGTAGAAGAACATAAGCAAAGGAAGTGGCAGTCGAGATGACGACGCCCTTATCATTGTGTGTCGCCAAATTTCGGATTCTGAGTGTCCGATGAGATAGACCACGCTTTGCCCCACCACTTTCAGAGGGTGATTAGAAACAGTTTATTCATATTTTATATCTAGAAATGACAAACAAAGTGGATTCTAGGATCTTAAAATTGGCTTCTTTTAACCAACTGTTGTCTTTAGTTTTGCAAAAGATTTAATCAAAAATATGTCGGCCATTTTTCGTTAAAAAAGGCAAAGAGAACTCGGCTATGAGAACTAAAACTATGAAGAAATAAAGATATAGAAACATATTAAAAATCTCGATTATAATTTTTCAAATATTTTGTTTTAATTTCTGCATGTCATCGTATTTAAAATTTTTACATAAATCAGTAATCATCCTTCCCAGCAAAGATTGGTCCAGTTAGACCTTCATGAAGCGTAATGGTTTCAAAATGCTCAATCAAATAAATAAGTACTTTGCGAATACCGGCGAAAATTTCTGAGACCTCATCTAAAATACAATTGTTGAACTTTTGTCCTGCTTTTTTAGATTCTAATTGAGAAATGTTTTATTGGATAAACGCGCGTGTACACGTTTGCTAATTAAAGGAAAAATAATCAAATCTTCCGATATATAGCCTTCTTTTACTATATTATACAGTATGCTAAATACCAAACGATGATATCCTAAAATAGGATTTTAACTAAAAAAATTGTTCAGGTCCACGAAAAATTGGCCATTGGTCGTCCTTACTGTACTAAATATCTTGGCCAGTTGAGGTGCCAGTATATTGCCAATTCAGAATTGCAACATTTGTCATTCGAGTGATCTCCAACGAAAATCAATTTTTATTAGTTGGATATGATATTAATGACTTTGTGATCCTTCCTCTAATTATAATTAGTATATTTTGATATTATCTTGTACAGATACATTAATTTTTATTCACATTTCCTCACGGATTATACTGTAATGAATGTAATTATGATTGACTAAAATTATAATACAGTTGTTGTCTGAGGGAATGTTTGACTAGTCAAAACAATACGTACTACAATATAAAGATGTAGGATACTTTTTCACAAATTTTGTGAAATACATCATCTTTATATTATGCATTTCCACAGCATCACGGCTGCCTACGTAGATTTTTAATATGCACAACAGGTATTGATGAGGTCAGGAGAAATTTAAAAAGGAAGGGAAACTTTCAGCGAATGCAAAATTTGCGGAGAACAACCCTTTAAGTGGCATTAACCGTGTTTGACATTTCTGAGGATATTCATCGAAACCGAGAAGTTAATCTGTAATCATCTTCATCATTCTACATTTATGAGATGCTACAATTGTATTAGGAGCATCGGTATACCGAGATTTTCAACTGGAATCTTTTTTTGGGAAAATATTATCAAAGACTCTATTCTGTTATTCTTTCATTCGATATTTCATGAGACATTCATAAATGCGGACAGGCAATACAGGAATTACTTTTCCCATAATATATTATGAAAATATCAGGCCTCGGAAAGTTAATGATAATATAAGTACAACATGGAATAATCGCTGAGGTCGGATATATGAATGTATCATAGGTGGGGCGCGATCTAAGGAAGCGGCTATCGCGATACAGTTTCTGCAGTTCCGATAAATATACATTCATGAAATGAATTTTAGGTTATATTCAATTTTGACATTTTATGTCAAATTCAAACTTCATGTAATGTCAAATTCAAATTCGATTTTGGAAGGAAATTAGAAAAACAACATTTTGTTTACAAGGAAAATGTTTTGAGGAAAATTATTGCAGAAACTCTCTATAATTGTTTTAGCCTCTGAACTTATATACATTAGCAAGACTGCGGCCAATCGTTTTCACTTTAATTATGGTTAATTATTTGTTGCAGATGAGTTAACTAATCTATAAACATATATACATATCTTACTTATGAGAAGTGAATGGGGCCCACGAGCCATCTTTCTACGGTTAACCTGCAGGAATAATGAACCCTACTGGGTCATAATACAACACATCGGTCTTTATTTAAATAGAAGAATTAATGTTTTACAAGATGTAACCATAATTCCTTTGCGTTGCTTGCCTTTTATCCGTTAGTTTTGGAAATGTGATTTTGGGTGTCATAACATAATTGTCCCCGAGAGAATTTTTTAGGTTGAAGGATTGCTATTTCCATCGTCTTTATCTATGTATATTGAGGTTAAAATATATTTAACCATTCACGGCTCATCCTTTCTTAGTTGCAACACTCTAAACATCAAAATGTTATATATTGGTCTGATAGAACTACCCCTTGGATATCACCTCCTAAAAATTTAACTCGCCTTTTAAATATTCCAAGCATTTACTGTGCCTTGAAATTATATTTTTCGATAAAACAGATTTCAGGCTAAGGTAAAGTTAAAAGGTAAGGTAGGTAATTCTATACCACAAATATGTGGCATAGAATTCAAATAAAGGTATTTTTGAGGAGAAAAGATAAATAATAATCAGAAAGGCCGTACATTGCAAACGCTATGCGCTAACCCCAACGCCACCGAATCCGACATTATTTCGCTCGCAGTGTTTAAATGTCTTCCAGATTCTCCAGAAAGAACCTAAACGCAGTTTTTGCTGTTACAAACTCTATGAATAATTTCATTATAGCTATATATTCTCTAAAATGGTTGTCATCAACAGGAGCCACATCCTACATTTGTAATGATATTGGAGGAGAAGCCTATACAGAAAAAAAGTGTAAAAAATAACCATTATTAATTTAACTATTAAAAATAACTGTTAGCATAGATGAATTAAAACTCACGGAGGAGGATTAAATATATTGGAAATCCGACATAATTGAAAGGTCTATTAAAAGGTTTTATAAAACAATCCTTTCGATAGATGAATTAGTTACTTTGCAAGATTCGGAAAAATAGGGTTTTTCAAATTCTTTCGTAGAAATCATACATGTTGAAAATAATATTTTATTTACAGTAATAAATATATCCCCTAAAAATACAAACTCATGATATCCTATTCATTCTCTTAAAATAATTCTGTGTAGATACTTCTTCGTTCATACCGGTTCAAGATAGGGCGACCACTTTTACGATAGATCGAATTAGCCAACAATATACACACCATGATTCCTTTCATAATCCAAATTTCAATCGATTCTGATTCTATATTGATTTGTCATAAGAATAATATCATTGCGAGGGGCTATCGCAGTTCTTTGGCAATGTAAATTATAGTTACTCATTTACTATGTACCGTTAGATATAGCTACTTTTATTATATTTATCTCATAATGGCCCCTTTTAGTTACTTTTCATAGTTCATCTGGTGACATTTAAAAATAATTTGGACCTCCGATACACACTTGGAATATCAAATGGAAGGAATCTCCGACTGCGTACCTTTATAAAGAGAATTTTTATATCCAATGCTAACGGATTTAAAGCACACACCAGTGTATTATAAGATCAATCTAATTCTAGAAAAGCCACGTGACTCAGGTATTAACTGGTTTCAACTGTGCACGTGTTCCAAAAATTACTAATTTCTTAGCGAATCACGGACTATAATTTTCCTTACGTTCTTCCTCGTCGATTTTCAATCCGTAGTTGGTTAGAAGCCTCTTTGTGGCGTAACATGGTATGGATAAGAATAACTTCCTGTTCAACAGAACATTTTTCTACATTCATAGATTGAAAATATTAAAAAAATAGATGTTTAAAAATTATAATTGAGTATATGTGCTTTCAAAATCAATAACATTTAAATTGCGATTGATTCAAGGGGAGGCTGGGGGTAATGGTGGTCAAGGGGTAATCGTGGTCACGATGATTTCTCGTAAAGTTGGTAAACAGTTTGCAGCAAATTGGTGCAGACACTGCTCGCCTCTCTCTGGTACTTATACAACAGAGCTCTCCATCTTGGCAGTTGTTGATTGAATGTTGAGCGAGAGAAAGTTGTTTAGGCGAGTGTATGTGGTAAGCAAAGTCACAGTACAGATCACATTTAATCGGCTGTTCCACTGCTTCTGCTGACATATCAATGATCACACAGTATCAAGGTAAGCCCTACTTTTGTAGTATTTTCATTAAGGATATTAAGCGCAGTATTTTCTTTTTAAATGTTGAATAAAACCATGGATACGGGGTGATGGCAGTCACCGTGTGGGGCACATTCAGACACCTCTAGGGATATTTGTGTGACATTTGCTCTAGTAAGTAAAATAATCAGCGTGATAGCTGACTATATACTTTTTATACCTTGTTTTTACTCTGATAATGATTCTTACGTATTGATTGTGCTCTTATGACTATGTGCTAATTGTTTATTTTGTGTAATTTTTGTAAAACTTAAACTATGTAATATAACTAAATTATATACAAGTCTTTCCTTTAAACGTGGTTATATCATTAAAAATCCCCATATTCCCCTATACATAGTCAATAAATAATCACGGTCCCCCTACCGCCATTACCCCAAGGTCGGGGTAATTGTGGTAAATGCTGATATTTCACTTTTTTGTCATTAAAAATTAATTATTTCGTTTTAATTCAATATTAAGTGATTAGTTCTCGAGAAAGAGTATAAATCTACTACTAGGCGTTGTAGTGTTTCAAACAAATACAAATCATATTTTTTATGATTTTTTTCCCTTTAGGTGACTGCCATTACCCCAGTTTACTATAGTAAATGCAACCGCAAGTGAGGTATGGGATATACAAGCTACCTTATGAACTTAGTTTAAAAAAGTAAACAATATAAATAATTCGTACATATATAGCGAATATCTTAAAAATGAAAATAGAAAATTTCTAACAAGAAGGGATTCGATCCTGGGATATTCCTTCCTGAAACGACTTCTCTAACCAGCTCAACTATCTTCACAATTATTGCGTCGTTTGGAAGACTTTTTCGAACATCGAAAAAAATTTTTCATGTCCATTTTTCTAAGGGATGCTCTTATGCATAAGTGCGAAGTTCATCATTAAACCTTTTTCTTTGCAAAGTAACGATTGTATTCCTATTTATCGACGAATCCCTTCGCATTCGTACAATTCACCTTTAAATAATAATAAATCGTAATTATAACACGCCTCCATTATCTATATTATAAAAAATATATATGTATTAATTGGTATTTATTATTCAATTCATTATTTCCTTACATCAGCAAGTTGACTCGTATCCTGGTTGACGGTCACCCGTATGACACCGTACAAAATGTATACGTGTGACCTAACGTTAACATTTTCGGGAAGGTTTTATGAAGGGGAAGGTACAATTATTTTACCTCGAAATGGAATGGTTTTTCCATTTCTATGGAATTCCACCTAGTTAAGCTTTCTCTTCTTGATCATGTACTTGGGAAGGGATTTAGGAACTCTCCTGATCATTCATTCCTCCATTTACCATTTTCGTATCGG
Source organism: Sympetrum striolatum (assembly GCA_947579665.1). Lineage (NCBI taxonomy): Eukaryota > Metazoa > Arthropoda > Insecta > Odonata > Libellulidae > Sympetrum > Sympetrum striolatum. The sequence continues at coordinate 103,509,335 of OX388343.1, forward strand.
GTAGAAACCTTCCCTTTGCGGCGGTTGTACATATTTTTTTTAATAAATTACATTTTATTAATAGTTTGAACGCTTTCAGTTAAATTTTGGAGTTAAATTATTTCCTGAACCTCTTTCCAGATCGGTATTACTTTATAAGCTTAGCGTAGATCACTGAGTCTCTGTTTGTCGACTTCCTTGTGTGACCAGTTCACAGTGCATTTCAGTGATACTGTCGTACTTTGCTATTTTTATTTCTATTCCAGTTTCTCGTCATAAATTAAGAGAGCCCTTAATAACGACACTTTATAGATGCAATATCCTCCAAGATTTTGGTTTACATGGCAAAGCTTGGGAAATAATAAAAGCCTCAATTAAATTGCATTATTGGAAAAGTAACTATTAATCATAAGTTGAAATTGTGCCGATGTATCGTTTCATGAATCTTACTTCAAAAGAGAAAATTAAGGAATTCATAATGAAATTTTACAAGTAAAAAAATATTTGCTAATCCTTGAACTGGACACAGGGTATGAGAATGTCACATTTCATTAAATTAAGCAACAATATTTGATCTTATTTCCCTGAAAAATAAATGCTGATTATCATATAATGGCATTTAACGCTTTACCATTTATTTCATAACTATTTGTGATGATTTTGGACCGTTTTTTACCATCCTATAGAGAAAAATCTATCTGAAAGTACCATTGATATTGGTTCTGGAACAATTTGTTAAACAATGCTTAATTTTGTATATTATTTAGAATAATATTATTTATATATCTTTATATAGTCCATCGTATTTATTATGCGTTAAATAATCCCAATTACGAAAACTTTACGTGATTTAACACAGCTTTGTCGATAAATATTTCAAATTTGTTTCCTTAGGCTTCGTTCGCATCTTTATATCTTGTGTTGCACCTGCTTAAAAACTCATTGTAACAATAGAAATAATAGGTATTTAAAATTGAATTGGTTCTTATTTGTCAGGTGTTTTTCAACTAACTAACCTAACCAAAAGTGATAATCTGTTTTTCTTGCCACAAGTTGCATTTAACTTCTTCAACTATTATTTAAAGGCATCCATGTTTTGTACAGTCAAGTATATACATATCATCATAACTAAATAATTTGATTTAATGATTCCGTTAAAGTCTAATATTTTGCTAAGCCAAAGAAAAGAATCAATTTTGTATTTCCAGTTTTATACAGTGTTATTATTCAGAATTATAACTGATATGGGGGAATTCTTTTTAAAACAATTCTTGCATGACATTTCAATGTATCCTAGAAGTCGTGATGAACCATTAGACCTGTGCAAATTCTTTCATAAATTTATCTCAATCTATCCTCAATCCTCAATATATCCTCAAACAATGCCTCAAACAATGCCTCAAACAATGCAAACTTATGCTCAATTGCTTCCAAAATTACTGCAATATTCTTATGAGTGTGCTTGAGAAGCTTTTTCATCTGAAATTTGTGCGAATGCATCTAAAATTTCTGTACTGATTAATATTTTTTAGCCAAATTATCCTGGTATCGTAAGTCGTCTTCTTTTGGGAAAAATTGAGGTATAAAACCATACATAATTTAAATTGAAATTTTTATTCAAATGATTACAGTGAGGACTATGAAATTAAATTGTTGAATATATTTTTTCGCACAAGAGTTTCGCATTTCTCGCTCCCAAAAGATATTTAGGATAATTTTCCATAAACACAAGCGCTTTTTTACTCCGATTGACGGGTGACATCGAAAGCCGCGATTACAAGCGTCGATCTCCCATCGAGAATGCGTCTGCGATCCCTTTAGTGCCAATATTTCGGAAAAGGACTCAATTCAATAAATATTTGGGGATAAAAAATACAGGAAAGAAACACGCTTCCCATTTGATTAGTCTAGTCAATTTGAATTCGACCAATTTAAATTCTCTAGGAATCTTAAACTCGATCTATGCAGTGAAATGAACCACAGCTTCTTGTAAAGGAGAATTTTCCGTAAATCTAGGTATCTACAAGGGTGATTTACGATTATGCGGTTTATTTCTTTACTGAAATGGTATTAGACCTGAGGCAATACAATTTACGGGCTATTTCAGTTAGAATTTTTTTTTCCGATTTTGTACATATTCGTCAAAATATGTCTGTTATCAGTTGCTTATTTTTTTGGTGATGATAATTGGTAAGTGAAATCCTCAAAATTGATTCTATCATAAAAGCAATCTTTAGAGTTTAGATATGCATTGGTTCGATGTGTAGTGGAATTCCATCTTGGTTTTAGTTTCTGTGATTCCTTATCCTTCCTAGGAAATTGTTTGGATTATTTCATGGTTTGTGAGGTTCTTGTGATCGTATCTGTGACACTGCAATAATCATCAATTTCTTTTGTTACAAGATAGAGTAAATTTATCTTCCATTTACTAATATATCAGTTTTTATGGCTATGATAGTTTAAAAACACTGATAATATGAAATTACAGATGCATGAGAGTTATGGAATGATGACACTCATTTTGTGTTCTCTTAATCGAATGCTATGGAAATTAATAGTCTCTCTTAAGATATTTTTGAATCTTTTAATGGTAGTTATCCTTTATACTGAGCTTCCGCAATTATTTTCAGAATCAGGCCAAGTATTGTGTAAATCCATAATGGAAAGATTCTTAATAAATCGTACTTTTTCCACAGGCTTTTTTATAACAGAAACACGACCGATTGAGACGAGTGATCGTCATCATCTGGTGACGATGATCATTAACATTCTAATATTAAGATTCTTTCCGTCTTAATTCTCTCTGATAGTCTTTTTTTGTGATTCTCTTTTTCGGAAAGATGACTCTTTACAAATCAGGAAAACTAAATACTTAATTGAATATATAAATTTTAAACATTTTATATTTCCAAACAATTGGAATTATGTAATTATTCCTAAAGGTACTAATATCTTGAACGTTGAGGTATTAAGATCTTAAACTCAAATTTTTATTCTTATTTCGTCGTCTAATTTAGATTTTGTGTCTGATTTGATAGTAAGTAATATTTAAGAGCGAGTATAAACTTCCAAGCGATATGAAAATTAGAAAAAGGAGCGAAGAATCCCACTGAATTGACTGAGGAAAAGATTTCTCCGTCTGCATAAAATCTTAAAGTTCATATGACATGACGCTAAACTAAATAGTATCCACACCGATATTCCTTCAGGAGAAACGGCACCGGACGTTTATATTAAGATGCGTCAATTAGAATATAAATTGTCGAAATAAATTTCTGAGTGTAGTAAATTGTTCATTTTTAAATTTAGTGTTATGAATTCTCCATTAGAGATGAACCAGGACTTGGATATTGCATTGCTTAAAATTTTAATGAATTTAGCTTATTATAATAAAACTATACGTTTTATGGAATTAATGAAGAGAAGCAACATGGATTATTACCTGACGTACATATTTTCTATGATACGTTTGAAACTTTAGTTCCTTGATTCCTTAAAACTACAACAAAATTTCATAACTAATTAGTTATACTAATCATATATCTTCTACTTTTTCTCATTCTTCCCTAATTTATTTTACACTCCTCGCTAAGTTTTCTTATTTTCCAAATACTAATAAGCTACCATAATTAACAATTTATACTTTTAAATAGAAAACACACTTCTACGCTACACTACGCAAAGAACACACTTCTACGCTACACTACGCAAAGAACATATATACATGCTTTGTGTGGTATAGCGTAGTAGCATGTTTTGTATTTAACTCCATGATGGTGGACTACCACGAAGTCAAGGCCGAGTTATTGGCTTCAATTTATATCATGTATAAATAAATATGTGAATATATGCACTCTAAATCCCTACATTAGAACGTTAATTCATTATTAACCATTTCCGTAGTTCAAAAGAAGTATTCCGATTCGCAGTTCGTTGTAATAAAAAAATCCTACTCTATTGGAGTAGATTGATATTATCCACAACTATAATAGTTACACGATTTATTCGATAGAACTTTCTCGTAAATGAAATCCTCCGCTAATAACAGTTTATTTCTAATTAAGATATTCCCTTTTTAAAAGATGAAAATAATCAAGAATTTGCGACTTTATTGCTGAAAAATATCTCGTTGTTGATAAAAAATCATCATGCGAGAATAATTTACATTGCTGGTAGCCAAACCATGTGGCTTTATTTTCACATATTATTTAGGGGAATTATAAACCTTTTTAAGCTTTCTCTTTACTATTTATAAAATCAGTATTAGATTCCTATTTCCTCTACCATCAGATATTTATGCATGCAAATTATAGCGATTTCTATTCCTAATCATAAATATTTAGAAACGCGATTATTATCAGTATAAACGCCATTGCTTAGTGAAATCCGAAAATATCTATTAAATTCACTATCTTCTATTAATTTAATAGGAAGGTTTACGAAGGACTGCCTGTACTACCGTTTGACAGAATTATTACATAGTTGAGTTACTTACGAAAATGGTTACCAGTCTCACATTTTAGGATCCTAGAAATGTTTTGTTTTCTGTTCTGTGGAGAAAACTGCTCATGTATCCCATTTAAATGTAATTATACCTTTACTTAGCTATAATTCATGGTAAATTACGGTTAGGTAATGTTTCCCTATAATACGGTGAAAATATACCTTTTATAGAGATTTTAAGGTTGTATTCATTTTAATGACTGCGGTAATTTTAGCGTTGTGAACAATGAAATTGGACCGGAGTCAAGAAGTTCATATTCCATATGAATGTAATTTGGTCCCTTTCAGCTTCATTAGAACATTCATTTGGTATCCTGAAATCTTTTCCGATTTAGTGTTTTCAAGTAATCATTTTTTACTTGAAACTTTGCATGATAATTTCTCTTTCTTTAGCACTCATAAGTTACACAAAATATCGTATTATCATGGATTTTCGAGTACAAGATTATTTCTTCAAAGAGATAATCCCTGTAAAGACTCGCTACTGAGTACAACATTTTTGAAGAATTGGAAAGAGTGCAATATTGCGATATTGCTTTGTATAAAATATTTTTCGTGAAAAAGCGAGAATGGTTAAGTCTCACTTCGTGTGGGATACTCTTAATACTAATAGTCAGAAAAAAATGATTTTGAAATCAGTAAAACCATTACACTGGTGAATTCACTTTGTATATTTCTACAACGAAATAATGGGTTGATAGTAAAGGGAATGTATAAATGGTAATAAATCTAACAACAATAAGGAAACAGCTATTTATATATATATTTCTGCAATCGCAATTTCTGCTATTTCTCACCCGAATGCATCATCGGAAAATGAAAATTTGAACTATTCAAAACTTTCTCTTTCAGTTGCTGGGGAAAAACTAGAGGTTTCCACTATTCTAGGGAGCTAACTATTTTTTTTAGCAAATAAAAATAAAAATTAAGTGGATTTGTTTTGAATAAATAAATAGTTACAGATTTAGGAAGGAAGTTGTGCGTGGAACCGATATATTTTACTTATGCATTTAATTGTGTAGAGTAATAATGAAAAACAAGCAAATGTTATAATTGTATAAAAGTTTTATATATTTGAATAAACATCCCGACACTTCTTCCTCCGGATTCAGAAGAATCTCAAAATACCTGTAATCAATGAACGTGCATAGTAATTTACTTATTTGAGATAGGCAGAGCAACAGTTTACAGGTTCGATCTTATAAAATAAATTATCAGTCACTACCATTATAATCGTTCACCATTAATTGGGAAGAACTAAAGTTTAAATGTCTTAATTTGTAATACTCTTTTAGTTGACATAGGAAAGCGTTTCACAGGAACTGTATTTCATCCATTCTATATGAAATGCTTCTATTGGCCTTACTATGAAATATCTTGTACCTTTATAGTGGATTATACAAGGTAATGGATAGCTTTAGTAATCATGGGAGTTTTTAGTAATCGTGGAAGCATCCCTAATGCTGCAAAATGGCAATGCTAAATATCGACTGCGAACGGGCATAATACCTGTGACAGGTATTCTTCCATGTCCATTTCAATTTGAATTAGAACTTTTTAATTTTGAAAAAAATTATTCAGTTTAGTCTTAGTAATTTGCGGATGAATAGTTTAGCTGAAATAAACCGTTAGCTTTTCTGGAATGTGGGGTTCCTGTTTATTTATTGTGGATTTGTTAAATTATATATTAAATTCTGAAGAGTAGTTTTACAATGGAATGAATAGAAAAAATCTTTTCTTTACCTGAGATATAGACACTTTCAACGCAAATTCTGAACCCACAATAAGATAATTTTCAAACAAGCGTTCTTTCAACAAAACAATTTTCATTATAATAAATTTGTGAATTTCAATTCTATGTATTTTCTTGTTGAAGTGTATCCTCGTACAAGAATAAGATCTATTCCATTGTTTTAAATATGTTATATACAACCTTGGCGTCAAGTTCTTTAGTAGCTGTATTCATACATTGGTTTGTATGCTATTTATTTTTTACTTCAATTCAACTCCAATTACTCAAACATTTTACTGCATATAAATCTTAGTTTTAATAAAATTATAAGCTTGGAAATCCTCTGACATATTTCTTATGTTCTTCGTGGAATATTTATTTACTGTCTTATTCCTCTAGAAGTCAGAACTAAATATAATATCTTTTCTATTACATTTGTGTGTATATATATTTCCTTATCCAAATGCATCCTCAGCATTATCATTAATTCCTTATACGAATAGACCTAAGTAGACTACAGGTGTATTGGTAGTATTTGAGAAAGCCATTTATATTATTTATTTATTTGACAGGTCGTAATTCACCATTCAGATGTTAAGAGTAAGTTTCAATAATATATAAAATTCATTAGAGAAAAATATCTAACTGTACTCAGTTAAAACCTACATGATAAAGTCTGTTACTTGCTCAGGTAATTATTTTTGCTAACGGCTGATTTGTTGAGGGAATTGTGTCTTGGGATAAAATGAATTACGATGCAATTGGAAGATGAGAAGTTAATATCCCAGGCATTAATTTGGAGGAAGATGTGAAACATTAGGTAAATTAAAAATAAATTCAGGTTCAGTATAAAAACAAGTCAAAACTCCTGCAGGTGATACTTTTTGTGGTTATTTACTTTAGGATTTGTGGTTGCTCTATTCTTTTCGTATTTTATTTTCTCGTATCATTTCGAAGTTATATTACTTGATTTTAAAATTGCTACATTTCAGAAGATGTTGCAACAAACTAACGAAGTCCTGTTTTCTTCTCAACGAAAGGAGCCTTATAAATATGAATATATGTTTATATGTTTCGCTGCAAAATCAGAAATATTTGGTTTGAATTTATCACTTGTTCGAAGCTTGACTCTGTTACCCGAAATTGATTATCATAAAACTGGAATTCAAATTTTAGCTTTCAGCCAAACAACTTTCTTTTGTTAGCACATTCGTTAGCAAAGGTTTACTTAACACTTGCGCCATTGCTGAAATTTGCTATTTAATTTTCACAGACGTAACAAAGCGGACATAATGAAATTCAAATGAGAATTCCTTCAATTGAACAATTTTGGTTGATTAAAGTAATGAGCGAATATTCCTACTAGGGATAATATCTGAAGAAAGAAAGAAATTGATAGGATGCGTGCATTTTCAAATAAATCCGACTAGCATTAAAAGTAAAGAAGGAAAATTTAGAGCAAGGTTGTTAATGAATTATAAATATCCATTCCCCAAATCGATCCCTGTTTTCTCCCAAAACTGGCAAAAAGGTGAGGAGCGCCAACAAAGATGGTTATTGAAGATTTTAAACATCTTCTACGATTAAAATATAATAAAATAGAAATAATCTACGAAAGATTTGTACTTTTACCACAAATTTATTTTTTCAAAAAACAATCACACGACCGGTTTCGACGATTAATCGTCATCTTCACGATTATTCGTCGAAACCGGTCGTGTGATTGTTTTTGTAAAAATACATTTGTGGTTAAAGTACAAATCTTACGTAGATTATTTCCATTACGGATTACCACAACACCTCGCCTGATTCAGTGAAATATAATAAAATAATCTAAATTTTCAGTTTGTTGCCATAGCTTTGGATTTTTGTACGAGAAAGTCTATTTGAGGTTGTAGTTGATATTTTAAAATTTCATATTGATGATTCATTAAATTTGAACTAAATCCTGGTATCATTTTTCTATAAAAATGCACGATTATGATATCACTGTATTTCTACAATCGACTGTAGCATGCTTATCGTTATGTAAATTATTCATGGAGGGAACTATTCAAGTGACAAGCGTTCCGATCCCCTAGCAGGAACCGAACTCACGACCTGTTGATATTGATGTCATTTATTTTTTTGCTGAGTAGCACTCTGAGTTTTCTACAGGTTGGAAAGTACTTGTGTTTTAAGGACTTCTTTGCCTAAGTGTCCTACAATATGTATGACTTTCAGCGGGAAATCTATGAAAATGAGTGTCGTGGCACAAACATGTTTCTTCTGATGAAATGCCTCATCCTCATGGTGGTCATGATAACATTAGGGTTAGGTTTCAGTGGCGTATTTATAAAATTATTGTTCCCATCCTTTTTATGGAATCTTTATTTTTACTTAAAGGTAAAATTTAACATATTATCTTGAGAAATTCTACTAAACAAATTTATAGGATCTCTCACAGATTTTACAGATTTTCCTTTGCTCATAATTTATGGAATGATATTTATAGCACATAGCATTTATTTTTAAAGAATCTACTGCATTTTATGTGCGTTGTATTTTTAACGATATTAGAATATTAAATCCTAGCATTCCGATTCGAGAGCTCGATCTTATACTTGAACTTCGGGCTTCTGATCATCTGCCGCTGGTTGACAATGAGGATAAACGGTACTTTAGATTTAGAGAGATTTATTCATTGAGAATGCTTCGTCGTGAGGAATGAATTCACGTATCCTTTATCTGTGAACTGCAGCTACAAAACATTTGCAAATCAGGACAACTGATCCAGGTCAAAGCCTTACTTTCTCGACTGCATATAAGTCGTAGTAAACCTCTTAGTTGGAATATTTATCATTGAATATCCTTATCAATTTGTGGAAATCTGTAAAATTAAAGTTTGTTTTAACGTCTTGCCCAAGTAGTAGCAGTTCTTAAATTTCAGCCAAAACCGATTTCAAAACATGAGAACGTGGTTAGATGTGCTATGAAAAAAAGGGGTTTACTTTCCGCAATCTTTATTTATTCCATTGTGTCATCGACCCGATTCTGCTGAAATTCTATACTGAAATTTTCCAATTCATAGAAATGATTCCTTTCGATGCTCGTCTTTTCTTGTCGCAAAAACTCTTCCATGGGGAACCCGTTGAAATTTGGTTTTAGAGTTACCATTTATCGGAAAAAGTATATTTTCCTATAAACTAATGTGATAGAACCGCAATTTTCACGTTTTGCTAGTATCTCTGCTTTCTCGAAGTCCTAATTCATCATGGCATTTACTCGAACGTTTTCTGTATTCTCATTGTTCATAATGAACATTAAGATGTTTATGCTGTGATTACATTAGGCTTCTTTTCTGACCGGAAGGAAGTATTATTCACTATATTATTTAATTACGTTAGTTCAAGGTTTTGACTAAACCAAAAGAATATTCCTTTTCCGTAAAATGTTCAATTAAATGAAAGTCATAACATGCGCTTTTGAATTACAAACTAATTCACTTATCAATATTGTATCTGAAGTCCATTTTATGATTTTAACAAAATATGCATTTTAGAATATCCCTAAGTAGTTCCTCCATTAACATCCTGGTCTTATTAATGCATCATAATCTTCTGTCGGAATGTATTACGCCATTACTTTAAAATAAATGTATGAAAACTTGACTTTTAACTTACTTCCTCATACTCCTCCTTAATCATCAAGCAATTCAAAATATATATTATCTGAGATTTCGCGGATACTTCTTCGTGAGATATAGTAAACATTTTAATAACTAACATCTTTGACTTTGTGTACGGAAGATTTAGAGAATATTTTTTTCAAAAATATTTTGAAATAATTAACAATATTATTTGATCTGATTAATTTCCGGTTGATTTTCGCATCTGTTAAAAGTATTTGAATAAAAAATCAATTTCAAAGGTCAAATTTTGACCGGAATGTGAATATACTTGAAGAGGATATAAATATTAATCTGTTAGTAGTTTTACGATAGTTATCAAATAACAGTTCAAATGAGTTAAAGAAAACAAAAAATGGACGAAAGCTGTGCTTCTTTAGTTTTGTTCATTAATAGTACGATTCAAATTCATGTACTGCCCGGAAAAGGATAATTAAATAATTAGGAAACTTTTTGCTACCAGACGTAGAGGCTAACATTGCGATTATTTTCTATTTTAACCCTACGCTTCCTTACTTACTTATGCTGTTATTATACGAAATAATTACAGTCTTTAAGAAAGAATTCGTAGGCCGTAATACGAATAATTCGAGAGTGAAAGGAAATTTTACTGTCAAATATTTGCTTTTTCGGCGAAACCAAATTTTGAGAGTGAATTCTCTGATCTGTAACATTTGACTGCAATCTCAGACTTTTACTGGTTCCTTCCTTTTCCATTTTCATTATCGGAGATAATTACTATATAATAGCTTGTATAATGGTGCGGCCTTCCTTCTATATTTTTTATTTTCTGTTTCCCTCTTACGTGAATTGGTGTATAGTTTATATTCAATATTTCCATTCCTACCTGAGAATTTATTGGTAGAATATATTAAAGAGAAATTACTTACTATATGCATATGTATGCAATACAATACAATACATATACAATGTGCAATTGTATTCCATCTAAATGTATATGTATGTATATTCTCTAAGAGCAGAAAGCTTTGATAATATATTGGAACGACTCACTCTTAAAAGCAGCCTTTTTTGATTTATTTCGGTTGTATATGGCTTTGCACTTCTGAATAGGCCCATCTTGATCACATTTCCTTATTTTTTCGTAGTGTATCTTCTTTCAAAGATAGAGCAAGTCAATCTTAAGTGAAACGGTCATCGTTTTTGGCACTGAATTCGGATTGGAGCGCCCTTTCTTCCCAAGTCCAAACAAGACTCCTTGGAATAATTTCGCCCTCTTTTCTTCAAGTGTGAGCGGAAGGAACCTCTTCTGCTTGCTGATTAGCAGGTAAGACACTCGTTTGCTCCCTTTCATCGACGCGGTGCAATATTTATCGTCTCTTTACGTAAGCAGTAAGGCGCATTTTATAATTTGATTAGAGGCCATTTAACAAAGAAAGAAAATTTTGAGCACGGCTATTAATGAATTAGAGGTTTCAAATCTTCAATAGCCGTCTTTGTCCTGTATACACAATCTATCTCTTAGTCGGTTGCTACAGATGTATAGAATATTTTTGAAGTTTTAAATCTCCAATAGCCGTCTTTGTCGGCGTTCCTCGTCTCACTCCCCGGTATTCGGAGTAAACAAGAAATGAATGCCGCACTTTTAGGATACTCAAAGCTCTTTTCTAGCTAAGCTATCGTCGTCAGGGGTAATAAAATAGCATTTTTTTATAATAGTAAATAATTTTATTGCCTAATAAGGAATTAGTTTTTGTAATAATGTCTAATAAGGAATTAGTTTTTGTAATAATGAATAAACAAATACATAATTTTTAATATATAATAAATATTTTTGTTACCCCTGGCGACAATGCTTAGCTCTTGAAAAGTGATTTATCTTAAAAGTGCTGCATTTATTTCTTGTTTTCTCCGAATATCGGGGAATGAGACAAGGAACGCCGACAAAGACGGCTATTGGAGATTTAAAACTTCAAAAATATTGTATAGTTTATACATCTGTAGCAACCGACTAAGAGATAGATTGTGTATACAGAATTTATTCGTAGGTCTTCCTATTTTGTCACTTTATATGCTTAGAATACGTTGCCCAAAACACGTAAGATACGATATCATAGTAAAAATCGATTTACGCATCCTCCTTAGAATATATGAGTAGAAGGACTATAAGTATAATTTATTTTGTACCTCAAAGGCATTCAATCTGCCACTGGGAGTAGAACAAATAGCCAATTTTGACTCAGTTCAACGTAGGAACATACCTTGAAAAGTCTAAGTGATGGACTAAGTGAATATTTTCAGTACAGTTTTCTCTCCCGTAGCGATAACAGTATTTAAATGAGGGTAAATATTTAGTTATGATCTGGTACTGTGATTGGTCATAACGTATAAAACGAGTAGAATGACTATAAATGGTTATATTCTAGTTTGATCCAATCTTTTTCATTTTAACTTAATGCAATTCGAATCAAAATTCAAAGTTGCTCATCAAGCGCCAATGTTTTCTGAAAATCACATGTTGAAGCATCCAGAAATAAAAAGTTTCTTTGATTATACCTAGTATGAAGTTCTTCCGGTAACCTTTAATCTCAAAGAAATTCAGGAAATTTTACAAAATGGAATTTCTGGCTATTTTTCTTCTGAAGTACGTATGAGTAATTATGAAAAATTCCAATGCAGAGCCAGAGAAGTTTAGCATGCAATACTATATCTATTATGCAGTTGGTTATTTTCAGAATTGCATATGGTTTAAAATATGCGATTTTATCTGCGAGTGATTTATTATATATTCAGAATTCCAAAAAATACGATATTCCTGGAATCGTTAGCTTTAATGTGAATGTTTTAATGTGTAATTTGGCAGTTAAGGACCTCTGGGTAGTCTTTCCTTAAGAATTACATTTTCCGTTTCCTTATTTCGTGTGAAACCGAGTGTTCTTGCCCACAATTTGCTTTCAAATTATTTATCTGAATGGGCGGTTTCGTCACTTCGTACATTTATGGAAATTCTGAGTTTCTATTCTCATAATGACTGCACAAGAGCGTTCGCCGCAGTGGAAGGATGTTCTATACCTCTAAAGATAATGAACATGCAATCACACCACTTGGTGATGGGTAATAGCAGAGCACTGCATTCAAAGCTTTCTTTCTCCAATAGAAAGGATACGCATATGAATATTTCATCAATCTTCAGCATCGTTCTTCGTGCAGCTAATGCCTTCGTTCCAAATCTTTATGAGGCATAAGTATAAACAACATAATTTATAGTACCGCATAACTGTTCCTAGGCCGACCTTCAAATGCAAGGCTTGAATTACTCCAACCTAGAGACGATTTTGTAGCAACAGCTTGAGTCGCCGTTACAGTTTATATTCAGCATAACATGTAATTTAGAAGCTAAAAGCTCATCAAAGTAAATTATAAGAAACCTAGTACGGCTGGAGATTGAAGCAAACATATTATCATAAATCGAATATTATAGGAAGGTATCGTTCAAAAGTCCAATGTATGCGGTACGTTACTTGAGATTTCAACAATAGCTTAAAATTGCAATTACAATGAATGAACCGAAACCGCGGCAGCGGCATTTAATTATTTTAATAGAGGGATGTTTAAATGAAGAAATTTTAATTTAATATTCGGAGTTGGTTTGTTTGTTGGTGAAATGATTTGAGGTAAAATTATGAAATCGAAGGCTAATGAAGTATTAACTCTCTTGATAATAAAAATAATGGATAGTCCGTTGAAAATTTTATAGCTTTTTATTTGAAGGATTCTCCAACATTATATCAAATATTATGATTCACATGATTTACGATTTTATCCCAAGTACACTTTTCTCAGCCAAGATTGAAGATTAAAATTTTGTTTTTAAAATGATTTTTCTTCGCTGCTTTTACCTACATTTTACGATACTTTTATTTTCGTGCATTCCTTCCTCCAAATCCCTACGTTCAGAGAATTTGAAATCTCGTACATCAAAGTCTATTTTTTTAGTCTTTATCTTCCTTTCCACCTAACTTCTGTTACGATTTTTTTAATTCCTCTCTTCATCTTCTCTCCAAAAGTCCAAGCCATCGTAATACATTCTTAGCATTCATTCGAATGAGATTTTGGTCCACATTATCTAATCACCACTTCATTTCCTTACTCCCATACCGTGATTCTTTCAAACTCCATTCGCTTTACCCAAATGTTTTTCCAAACCACTTTCGTCTCAGTAATAACACGCGTCCTCTATATTTTCACTTCTTCTGTTTAAAATTTCTCTGTAGATACAAGTACAATAATATTCATCTTTTTTACAAATTAGTAATTAATATAATTTAATTATTTTGAGCTACTTGTTTGCATTGCTTTAAAATTGGTTGGCGCTTCTTAATCTTAATTTTGAAAAGCAATCCGACATAGTTAATACTCGTAGATAGTGTAATCTTGACTTTAAACAGGTATAAAACTCCTATTAAATTTCTCTAGTTTCTTTCTGGTCCCATTCACTCATTGGTCGTTTTATCGTTAACGTAATCCATCTTATTATTTGTCCATTGACTATTCTTTCGGTAGGGGTGAGCCCAATAGAGAAGCATAGCAACGGTCCCCTCATTTTGAATGGCCCCATTCTTAAATGAAAAATTTCTGATTTACGGAAGGCTAGCAATAAATAATTAGAAAATAATGTTAGGTCGAAAACGTTTATTTATGGACCATTACGTATCACATGAGCATAGGATGCTCAGGAAGGACCTGAAAATAAACCTAGACTCCTCTCGCTATATACTTATATTGGTGAACTCTACTCCGCTGTTTACTCTCCATTTCCTCTCATAAATTTTATTTTGCGTTCGTCAAGACTTTTGGAAAAGTGTTTCTCCTCGATACTTTCTCAGTATCTTGATAAGGATATAATTTGCCAACATTGGATGATGAACTGTGAAAGATCTTCAATGAGTTCATTCTTTTCTTCCGTTTATTTCACAATGTCCGCTTTTCCTTCAAAAGACTTCCCTTACGTTGTTTCCCACATCTATTTCTCTCGTGGCAAACATCCGCAAACCACTTCTTGGTTCCTTCCCTGTGATCGAATTAATATTATCGTTCCCACCGTTTTTTCTATGGCGATCTTCTTTAAGTGGAAATCGTGATTTACTGTAATCCTCTTCATACCAGTAGCAGAAGTTAGTATTTTTAACGATGCCTCGACAGCTTAGGCCTTTAGCACGATGGCTCACGAGGAATCAAACCTGGGACCGCATTCCCAAAGAGGAACGCACTGTCACTTGATTATCCAGGATTCCCTATCCTCTTTATGTTATTTGATGATGGTGTAGATTGTATCTGTTATATTGCCTATTTTGAGTTTCAAGCGATATCCATTATCTTTACAATGGTTCTACCCAAATAGTAAAAGTCATTAATTTTTCCCCTCTCTTTTAGTGTGCTCTCTTCCTACTAACTGATTCATTTCTTCTGGTCTGTCTTTTGTTTTAGCATTATTAAAATTTATTTATAGATTGAAACATAGGTAAAAGTATTTTAAATCTATGATGCACGGCATGTTTTTAAGTATATTTACATAGTTTATAGTAATATAGTATCCTAAAATAAATTTAAGATGTTAGCATTCTTTAAAGTAGCTTAAAATTGATAATATTCGGCGATTCAATTTAAATCTAACAAATACGCAAAACTTAAAAATCCGCAAAGAAAATCTGTAAAAGCAGGCTCGTCCTGTCGAAGATAACGTCTTCGGCATTTGAAGAAACTGCTTCTCCATTGGTTTGCCAATGAAATTCCTCTCAACGAACCCTCGCTTGTGGAAAGATTCAAAGTAGTGAGTTATCTGTTTTGGGGCCACAGCACCTTTGCTCTGGGAAAGGGAGAGATTTGCAGGTGTTCATAGAAAAGAGAGGAAAATGGCGCAGTTGAAGAGGGAAAAGAGAAATGCGTCCACGTTCAAGATGGAGTGAGCGAACGAAAGGAGTGACATCTCTCGGAAGAATCGCAATGAGAACTTCCGGAGAAAGAGAAGAGGATTGGTTTCTCCTCGCGATAGAGCGGGCGGAAGTGACGTCACAGGTTAATCACTGTCACCGTCTTACGTCGTAGCTTGTCTCCGGAGTGGAGGCTCATCTTGGTGAACAAATGAGCGAGGGAATCCGTGAGGTTTCATTAGAGGCGGCGCAAAGTAACGCGTAGTAATTTGGTGAAAATCGCCGAGGGCACCGTTCACACGGTGAGAAATGAGCAATAATGAGGTCAAGTGAGATGGCGCTCTGGGAAAAATGATACTAGTGTGATTCACCGATGTGTCTTCCAAACCGATGGGAAGGTACTGCCTCGAATGTGAATAAAGGTCTCGCATCGTCTTTTGGTTTCAACGATCAACTTACGGAGAATATCGCAAATTCCGAAGGTTGGAATCGGTATGGCTACAGGATGAGCGTGAAATTCGTACTGTAGCTTTGATCGAAAGTGCAAGTAACGAATATTGTTACTTTATTATCATCCGCAGTATATTGCTTCGCTGTTGGATCAACGTACTTCCTCCGTATTACTTCCTTATTCACTGCGATGTCATACTTTGAGAAGACTTTTCCTCGAAATTGTTTCTTATAATTTCGGCCTTCATCTGTAGGGAAATTAATGTCAAAACTCAGTGCACCTGATTTGAAGATCAACGAAATGAATTTTAATTTCTTTCGTAAGAAACGGATATGAAGAAAACTGTACAAATAACCATTTTTACTAAGCGGAATCATAATCCGCGGCATTATCACTGGGATATTCGGTGCCAGCTAAGTATTCGCGAAACTACGCCAAATTCCCAAGATTCTCAGGAAATTCCGAGATTCTTAATTATCCGATAACACTGTTCAACAACATTCTTGTAGCAAAGAACTTGTTGCGTGTTCTAATAGAATTCTATGAATCTAAAAATGTAGCCAGAGTATTCCCTATCGGGCTCAGTTAATGTGTATTACTCTAGTGCATTTTTTATATACATACTTCCAAAAAAACTGAAGTTCGCTGATTTTGAAATCGGTTGATTCTCTTGTTGTGGGGGACATTACACATTAAATTTGTGTCAAGGGTTTTTAATACGATTGGGTATACGAGATATAAGAAGAGACTCAATTATTCCCGAAAAAATGACTTTTAGTTGTTATGATTAATTTCCTGAAGTTTGGCCCGGAATAGAAGCTGAACCTTCTTGGTGAAGTGAAGTACTCGTCCTAAAACGTGACTTTGCCTAGTAAAATTTCACGGAAGTTGAATATGACGATTTAGTTTTACGGTTATTAATTGGATAAAAGATTGCAGGTGTATTTAAATGTGCTTTGTTGGCTTCGATCATTTCACACTTGGGCTCCTACCGGGGATCGAAGAGCGATCTCTTTATCCTAAAGTCGTGAGCCTGTTTCTCTATTCAGGAGCCGGGAATGAGAAAGTATTTGGGTAAATAAATTTTTCTTGGTTGTATTAATATCGTTCAAGAAAATGTAAGCACCTCATCTTTAGTCCCCTACATTTTCGAATTAATTAGAACAGTCAGTCGTATGTTTTATCATAACTTAATAAGATGATTCCTAGTCGAAGTATGAAGTTCTGTTTTTACGAATCTTATCTCGTTATTCAGTAATGTTTAGGTAATTATGTTGCTTTTCATTTTACTACAAAACCATAAAGAGATACGAGTGCCATTTCATATCCTTTACCCTCTCAACACGGTTGAGTTTATATTATTCGCCTCTTCGTTTGGCTTCATCTCCCCCGGTTAAATGAAATTTAAGTCAAGTCATGCTCTGCGCCTATATTTCACGCATTAAATAATCGATGAATCTGTTAAATGATTGGCAAAGTAGTGAGAAAAGCCTGTTATGAGGCTCATATCGTGAAATTAACAGAAGAAATGCCTATGATTCCTTTGATTCTCCTTATTAGAGCAATTGATCTTGTGTATAAGGTAGTCAATCTTTCTATTTAGCTGCGTATCACTGAAAAAATAGTGATTATTTAATTTAATTAAGTAAGACAAATTATCGCTTTAATTCAAATATTAGTAAGGAAAAGTGAGTTACTAACAACGATTTTTTTACAGAACGATTCTACAAGTTTGATAAGAATAAAATAAGAATGATTTTGTTTGTTCTTCATGAACATGAATGCATAACATGCTGTGTTTAGGGGAATAACATGATGGGGTGGCAATTTATATCAGTTCGCAACTATGTATTTAAGATAACACGATGAAAATAAAATTACATTGTGACTAGATCTCATTACGAGTGTTTGCTGAGAATATCTACGCCTTAATCCTCGCCTCGTCCATTACGTCACCTCCGATGGAGGGTTTGTAGGATATAAATTCTAGAATAGAATAAAAATATAATTTTGTATCCGATCCACATTCAGATTTATCAGAAAAAATGCAGGGCGGACCTTCAAAGGTATTAATCACATATAAAATCGCTCTCCTACTCGACCACAAAACGCTCCCATGGAGCAATCGCGCCAGACCGAGCATCAAAATAATGGCGAAACGAGGTTTACATTTGCAACGGAGTGGATGACCGATGCTGCCATCTGCTCTGAGGGAAAAGGACTACGGGAATCATAATTGCGAGGCGTTTTGGGAGGGCCCTTTCCTGCCTTCTCCCAAGCGAGTATTGGCTGCACGGCTGAGGTCACGTCCTCGTGACTCCAAAGCAAAACAGGGTTCATAATCGCTGCTGTCGGCGCCATCAGTAGCGAGGCCTGCGCATGCGCATTAACACAGGTGTCTCGTCATTATACTGGCTCAATGGGATTAGCGACCTCGCCGCTCCAATTTAAAAAAAAACAAGCGAAAGGAGAGAAGCGTGGTGTACCTGGCACAGTCTCCGCAGAAGCCCCTAATGGACAGATGTAACCGTGGCTTCAAGCGAATCCCGACCTCGCTCATTTGATCATTAAACAACAACTGGACGGGTTTCGTGAAAACGGAATTAAAAAAGTGAAGGCGGATGACCGTCCTTACTCTGGGAGGAGCCTTCCCATTAAAAATATAATGGAGAGATAATTATGCGATTGCTGATTGGAGTGGGATTCGTCTTTTGATCAGCACAGAGGCAAATACGATATGCTGACGGATAATTGCATTCCGAGAATTTCGCTATATCTCGGTCGCCTTTTCTTCAGCTTGATCCAAGGGAGACATTTTTTAAGATTGTAATTACGGGAGATGAGCAGGTGATTACGAGGAAATGGTGACTTTCGAAGTTGATCATCCAGCACTATTCGGAGTTGTGATGAAAGATGTACTACCTTTTCAATGATGGAATACTTTGAAAAGATAAAAATAGCTTAGGCCCATAAATATTGGGAGATAGCTGTTAGAATTCTACTTAGTCTTTTTATATAGTAATCGATTTAATATGCCCGTAAGAAGTTGAGAAAATGGTTGATATAAGCTAATCAAATCACGAAAGAGATCCCCTTTAGAGGAATACGAAACTAAACAGTTGCGCCAATGAAAAAAATAAGTATTTTAATACCGCAACTATTTAAAAAAATCACTTCATGCATATATTACTAGTTAATCGACGCATTTTAATTAATACTATACGAATTGATGCCCCAATTTGGTGTGCTAGACAAATTGAACATTGTACCATTTCAGAGTTTAATTAAAATAAATATCGCTATAGTTTACTATGTCATTTATATCGAGGTTGATTGGAGGTAAATATTTAGTTACCATAAGTAATTGAATCTTTAGATGGTGGGAAAATGTTTATCATTCTAAAATACGAGTAATTATAAACTCAGTACTTGAAAATTGCTTTTGCCAAAAGACCCGGAAACTTTCCTTTGATATATTTCATTTCGTAATAAGATTCTCTCTTGTGAATTGTGGATTGTTATTGATTTTTATATTAAGTTATGAATGTTATCTACCTTTTCTTTGCGTACCTGGCTTCGATTGTTTAGAGATTAGCGTGCTTAATTAGCAATAACCGCCGCTTAGCTAAGTGGGCTCCGCGTTCGGCTGAACGGGTTCGAATCCCGGTGTGAGCGCATGTGCGAAATGGCCTAAGACCTCGAAGCCATTTTACATCAACAACAACAGTTAGCAATGCCTTGGTCCGGGGTCGAATTTCTTTATGGACATGGCTGTTTACGTGCTTGTATGAAATCAATTAAGTGTAAGTTAGGTCTTATGACAAACAGTCGTCAGATAAAGTCGTCATTAATTATATTAGTGGAACATCTTTGGAGGGATAGTTATATGTAACACCTTATTAGATAGTTTCGTGGTAAATTTACATTTAAAACTTAGAAAATGTTCTCAAATATAATCTAAGATAACCACACATTTCATACAGAAATTATCAACTTAGCTGCCGCTGGCACGCGGAGAAATATGGGCAACTATGCTGTTAAAAACCCCAGAACATTAAGACTAACTTGGGAAATTTATCGCTCTAAATGCATCGTTAACAAGTAAAAATTATCATCGCATATTCAACTAAATCGCCTCGTTTTCAGGCTATTAAAAAAGTCGAAGCGTAAGTGTCGCTAATGATAATAATTACTTCCAAATAGTTGCTCTCGCAAATTGGAAAATGTGGGAGATCGTCATTAAATCCGTCTTAATTTACAACTTGGTGAGATTTCTTCGCATTGTCCGTGCATCTCGCGCCAGAGTGATCGCGTGAATCGTCATTAAGTAAATTTTAACGACTCGTATTGCTTCGGCTGATGAAAGGCGGCGTTCCAATGCTTTGTGTTCGACGATATTGGTTCATCAACACGACAATGCATTCTATTCACATAATTCTGAAATAGGTCATTTTCGCTCGATATATTTTTGACAGAGGATCAAAGTATGGCGCTGTATGTTCGCATGGCGATGCATATATGAGCCCGAATGAGGGTGAAAAGGAAGTTCGAGAGCCACCTCTTAATTTATCATCGTGATATAAAAGCGTATTATACAGAGAACAAAAGCGATATACATTACCGTAAGGATCGTTTTGGATGGGGGATGTTAACAAAGGGAATCATATTGATTTCACTAGGCGTGAATCGCAACTAAATTGCTGTTTGTATTGATGTTAAGAAGAGAGAAATATCCAGCAGTATCAAAAAACATGATTTCTCCAGCTCTAATTCCTCCACGACACAAATCTTAACTCTAAATATGCGGAACACTATACTATTCGGTTGTAAGTTTCGGTCCATGTTCAAATTGAAAAGGAATACGAAAGATTCGGCAAATATATTAAAGTTCATATTTTTGAGACGAACATCGTACGATAAAATACAAACAAACGAATGTAAGGCGGACTTATAATTTAAAGCTAGATGCATATTGTACTCGTGGTTGACACTTTGGAGATTTGGTAGCTACAGCAAGAACCTCTTCCTTTCTTTTATCGATTTTCTTCTATTCAATTACTTTTCGAATTCTTTATAGCTTTTTCTGCAAATCAGGTAATCCAATAAGTAGCTCTAACATAATATGTTCATCCGGCTCATCAAAATTTCGTTTATTCGAGAAAAAGGTATAATTATAATCATGCACGAAATTCTAGTATTATACCTGTTACATTTTCGAAAGAGAGATTACGAAATTATATTCATTTTCTAATTTTCAACAATATTTTTGCTTAGCATCTTTTCAGACACTTGTCAAGACACAGCCACCGACATTTTTCAAAGATAATTTACATTTATGATCGTAAATTGTATGAGTCACGTCGATTAAGAATCTATAACTAATATCTAAAGTATATCATTTTATAACACTATTTTAAGATACCTTTGCATAGCTAGATCACAGCTAAGTTTTGCTGCCGATATATTTGAGGTATGCTAACTAAACTTTAATAGAGCGATTCATCCTCAAATCTACAGTTACAGTTACAAATTACAAACATAGAGTTTTGCGTCCAACGTCGAAAAAAACATAAAATACTAAGCTCCGCCATTCTATTTGAAAACATTTTAAATACCTCGGTGCAGTGTCTTTCTAAAGACGTGAAAGAACGATATTTCTTTTCTCGTTTTGTGTTATATTCCCGTAACGTATGGCTTATACCTATATGGGTTGTTGACATTTTAGAATCAATAATATTACTTGAAATTATGATACCATTTGATTCACTTTATTAGATTTACGTAATGGATTGCATTTGCCTTCACTTCATGAAACCGTCTAATATTATTCATAGTGAATATATCGTTCAACTTGTTCAACATGAATATTATTAGATTTACTCGGGAACACGATTTCCCTGATAATTTATTGCTGCATGTCTTAGATTACTGAAGTTTTTAACGTAGAAGTATTAAGAAGTTGCAAATCCAACTGTAAGAATACCGACATTACACAATCTCTCTGCAGCTAGTATGTATTTTTGCCCCAGGGTAACATAGCTTTCTTATTTTTCAATGCTCTTTAGCTATACCTATAAAAGGTATTCCTCTCTTACGCCTCATAAGTTGCCATAGCAGAACTCCCTTTTATGCAGTTTATGAGTATGACATACAAGTATCACGATTGATTCTTTTTACTCATTCTCGCATCTCTTCGGGGAATGTGTACTTATCCTCGGATCAAAATCTAAAACGCAACATGATTCTGATTATTGCTATTCTTTAGAAATAAATTGTTTACATCGTGAAATGCTTCTGCAGTTTTCTCTCATTGCGTCAATTAATATTTTGCAATTATTACTAAGGAGGAAATTCTTGGTAAGCGAATTGGAGCTCATTCACGATGTGTGTATCGTCTTCGCAGGATTCACAAACAATTCAATGGCCGCCGATATTTATCGAATTGGAAAGAAAAAACACGCAGTATAACTTCGTCGACCTTAAGTCGAAGGAAAACTAATCTACTCTTTTTCTCAAGATTCATTCCGAAAAATGAGTATTAATTTTTGTTTTAGAAGTTAACTGTAAGAATCGCTCCGTTGAAAATCTCGACTATTGATTTTATTTTCCGTTGGAATTATTTTTACAGATTTTGCTTCGCACATTTTGCATTATATTTTAACTATTAAAATGTAAAGATGTATTAAAAAGTAGATTTTTGCGGTTTCCAAAATAAAGTTATGAATATTATATCTCAATTAGTATTTCGTGATCGCTCGTCTGATTACTGCACATTTTTCGAATATACAATGAAAACGGCACTATTTTCAGGGCATATATTTTTTTACTATCATTCTAATATAGACGTTGGTCCGATATATTAGGATTATGTCAATCCTCGTTTTTCCTTTCGTTTAACTCATTTCTATTTAAATTGATTGATCTCTGATACTACAATATTGGCAGCGTAATTTCATACCTCGATCAAAAAGTAAAATTTTACGTATTCTTAAATCTTCAAATACTCTCCCTATTGTCATCATTTATCTACATAATCAGCAGCTTTCGTTCACTGTTGTATTTTCTATGAAAAGCATCGAAAATCTCATTTGGAATTCTGATAACTAACCAAAGGGTTGAGTACAAGAAATGAAGACATGTCAAACTATGGTTTGTAGAAAAGAATATAAGTCTTCCATTGCAGAATGGTATTATTTTTATAAGTGTCTCATAGAATCCAAAGTTGAGAAACCATTACCTGAATATTCACGTACTTACTCGAGGTCAGATGGTACTCACTTCTGCTGTGGCATTACCAACAATGGATAGTTAGGAATACTTTTGCATTCAAATGTAAGAGAATTTCGTATAAATAACTTTGTTTGACATTTTCTTTCGTGTTTTAAAACGGGACTATTATTAGAGTGTTTACTTACATCTGTCACTTTTTCATTTTGGAATTACTTCCTAATTTCTTGAAACCTTACTTTCTTAATCAGGAGATCGGTTTAAAATAACTTCCTTAAACGTTCCTTCCATAAATTAAGTATTTTTTAAATATAATATATTTTAAATGGACACACTGTTCAAATTATCGTTTAAAATATTCTATGAAGCAACATCGACTTACGTCAAAAAAATCGTAGCTAAACATTACGAAATATATAATACGGTAGAGACGGTTATGTCGCCGCTTCTCCATATTTATGTTCATTGAACTTATCTAGTTATGTGAGGTTTAAGCTATAGATTATTTCCTCGTTTGTATATCCTTCATTGCATATTCGGATTGCATTTCCTCATATTTTCGATTTCGAAGTACACAGCAATGGATTTCCAAGAATAAGGAGCAATCTTTATGGCCACCTTTGATGCAAAGGGTTATTCTTCGAATTTTGCGAATTGAAACAGCAAATCGCCTGCCATTTTTGCCCTATAGAATACGTGAACTGGACGATTAAATATAGACTAAGCACGTTCGATCAGAGAGCGAATAATTCATATTCACTCGCGAATTAGAATTGGAATGTTTATCGATATCTCGGGAGATGGTTCTGGAAAAATCCGCGTGGGGGCATAAGAGTCTGGCGCTGGTGTCGTCCAAATGAAGAAGGGGGCGGCTGAAGAGATGAAAGGGAGAGGGTAAGGGAGGGGGGGGGGAGGGAGGGGAGAAGGGGGAGTCTGTCGCGAAATTTCGGTTATTACTGCGCCGCCTTCGAACCGAAAAAAATGCATTCATTATTAGTAGAGACTTCTTTTTCCGGAATGTTTCTCTTGTTTAGGCGCATTTCGTTTCTAATTGGAGGGGGGACAAAGCCGCTCGCTATGTCGCGTTTCTTAAGAATTGCTCTTTAGAGCCTTCGCTTAAGAATGTTCTAGACAAACGGATTTCCCCGAAAACGCCGCCAACAGCTCCATTGTTTCCCCCGAAATAGTTAGAGAATGTGCATTTTCGCAAGTTAGAGATCGTAGACGAATTCGGGACTGTTGTGACAGAATACCGCGATCTTTGGATACGTTAGTTATGCGATCCAAAAGGTTGATCGGATCTAAAAATTGATCGGAAACATTTGCATATGAGTCGATAACTTTTATTTTAAGTAATGCGTATTTTATTTTAGCGATATGTAATAGCATGTGCATGCAATAGCGATCTGAGGAGAGAGCCGACAAAGGGATACAGACCATCGACGTCTTGCGTAATTTTCATTGTAAGCTGTAGGTAGTGGCTCGATCGTCTAGAAATAGAGATCGTCTTGACGTGGTCATTATTTGGAAAGGTTGTTTGAATATTTTTGTAATGATTTACAGAAGCAGTAATATTGTTAAAGGTGCTTCGAAAGCTAATTCATTTTTTATGTGGGTTCCCACAGAGGATCTAGCACGGGACCGCTTTCACCAAAGCCGAAAGCGGTGCCCACTTTTCCATTCGGAAGGCCTGATTTATAGCCTTCGATTCATGGAGCTGTCTCCACTTCACCAAAAATTTCATTCTACAACTACGGCCTTCATTTATAGGCTAAATTGGAATTATGTTTTATTAAGATGAGTCTATTGAATTTACTACTGCAAAACGCCGCATAGTCGTACAAAACTCGAACATCAAATCGCGTTGACTGAAGTGGTGATATACTCCACAAACAGTGTTGTAGGAAATTACGTAGTAAATACACTAAAGGCTTCCTTACGGTTTTCTGTTATAGATTTACTTTCCTTAGTAATAGGGAGTTGCTACGTGGGAAATCAGTTACTTTCGGAACTTGCCGTTGAAGTATATCTCTCTTCGTACTGGTCTGATATAGTTCTTCCCAGTTTTGTTTGTAATAATATTTTTTCATCCCCTCTCATAGTACTACGCTGTTCTTATGGTTGATAGATTCGCAGATTTTCCTCGGGCATTTAAATATCAGTTTTCAGCCTCGTTTATTGCACGACAGCATTGAAATAATTTTAAAATCATATCGCTTAAGTTATCAGTTCATAATATATAAATAAACATAATAAAGATAAACGTAGATAACTAGGCGTTCAGAATGATAAACGTTGTCACCGAAAAATATTTCGCTTACGAATCGAACAGAAATCCGAATTGTAGGAGATTCGGGGACATTACGCGGAGTTGTTTCCTTCGTTTAGGTTCACTGTTCTTTATTTCTATAGGCCTTATAGAATAGGGTTCTTAAGAACACTGCATTTCGTTTTAATAGCTGTTTAGGTGTACCACGGTGTTGACGTGACTCGTGTCTCTCTGACCTAAGGCAGAGCACGGAATTTGCCTATCTTCATTTAACGGTTGGTTGCGAGGTGATTTTTGGTGGATTTTTTATATCTTAAAAACGTATTATTATTAATTATTTTTGTTAATCTTTGCCAGGTAAACGAAAACGTCATCTACAATGTTACCATCAAAACAGGAATCAATCTATTAAGTATGTTATTAAGTACTGTATGTAATTTATTATAGTGTAGTTCACGGCTGTCTCCTCTGTATTGTTATCTCGATTGTATTTGTTATATTCATTTAATCTAGTCAGATGTACGTGACTATGTGGATATCTTACCATGAAATGTATTATTTTAGTTAAATGATAGATCATATATATATTTATGTATGATAGATTTTATATCTTATGTACCTACATGTATAGTGTAATTTAATTGTACAGTCTACTGGAGGTTTATGGAGGGGTTTCCCTCCCGTCTTTGGGTAAATGCCAGGCTTAAATTCATCTTTATGTTCCCCTTAAACGTTGCCACCTTGCCAGAAGGCCTACTTGCGATGATAACTTAAATAAATAAATCTCATTCTTTGCGCAGTGGACTTCATTGAGTTCTCTACGGGTATTATTCTAAGAAAATTATTTGCATTTTAAAAGCTATATTTATCTACATCGAAAATCTATAAGTTTGATTCATCGGTTATTGCTCAATCGGAAAATAAATGAATGGCTCAGCAAACTTTAGTAAGGTAAACATCGTGGAGGTAAACCTAAAACAGTAGCGATGACTATACATGTACATAAGAATTATAGGATTGATTATTATGATCATTATTCGTACATGGGTAGATAGCGTGATAAATAAATTAACGTTATCATTTTATTAATTATATGATAATTTCGGTAAAAGACCGGTTCTGAACTGAGGCGCAGGAGACATATTATATCCTCCTTGAGTATACGTTAGGTAATAGAAGGTCTTACCATTATGCTGTAATTGTAAACTATATGTAAACTTCTTTTTTGCCTACCTATTTGCGGGTTTGGTCTTCTACAAACTTATTTGATTTGACCGGGAATTGGCTCAAATGAAATTGCTTTGCGACCGTTTACTTTGCTTTGCGTAGAGAAATCGCTCAAATTACACTTGAATGTTTAACGTCATAAAAATTCTCAGGAAAACCCTTCAAAATCACTTTTTCTCGTTCTTCGAAAACACAGTGGCTTCTGAAAAAGGCAGTTACCGTGCGACAACGCCTCCTATTGTGTGAGATGGGCAAATGTAAGCAGAGGCGTAATAGAGCTACGCCACCTTCGTTACCACCCTAACGAGTGTCGCGCCTCTTTCCAAAATGGCCAAAATCGGAGAAGGGAGGAAAGCGCCTGAGCGGCGTAAGAAAGAGGAAATGGACGATGAACCGGCGAAGGAAGAGAATGGAAAGTTTCTGTGAGAAGATTCCAAAGGAAAGGAGCAGGAAATGTTTAGAAGAATGGAGAAAGGGTTGAAATGAGGGACAAAGGAGAAGTGACACGCTGAGGAAACTGGAGATATTTTACACGGATATTTTGCCTGGGAACAAAGAAGTTGGCGAAGATTTCAAAGCGATTCCGAATCACTAGAAGGGTTACTTTGAGGGTTAGGCGGAAATAGAGGAAGATGACGAGAAGAAATGTCGTTATTGTACGCGGAAGGTGACGAAATTATTTTTTTTGCGATGGATTTTACTTTGAGCTAAGGATTAGGGGAAGGTTTACAGACAACGACTGTGAAGTCTGTCTGTGACATTTTATCCCGTGGATTACGGAAATGTTAGCTTGTTCTTAGTATCTGACGGCAAAGCTGAGTATCATCTCATTACATCAGCAAAAACAGTCGCTAGTGCTAAGAATAATTTCTTTCGTTAATTAAATGCTATGCCTAATAAATTGTGAGTTCTGATACCTTTAAACATCTATGTAGAAAATTATCCAGAACTTCGATATTACTTTTTCGGTTTGTATAGATAATTCTAAACGCTCCAAATTGCCTTATTACCAACCTTGAATTTTAGTTTAGATATAACTTGAATGTCTAATATTTTAGATCAAAGTTCTTCGTAAAGGTTTATACCTGTGTATTGTTTGCCGTCCGCTTTGCAGTATTTTACTTTACTCCTTACCATATCATACATATATTAAGTTTAAGAGGATAAATTGACGAACAAGTAGAATTGTGCTAATAATTCACTTAGATATTATCAATGAGCTATCATTGACGTCATGATTTTATAATATTTTGTTTTCTATTTCGATATAAAGAGAATGTACTCAAATACGTTGTAGCAAAAACTTAATCAAACCTTTGCGATCTATGTATATAAACTGTCATAGTGAATTTTGGGAATATTAAGTCTCCGAAAAAGGTTTACCAGTTATTAATATTAATTTTTTTAATGGTACATACATTTTTAAGCGAATACTCAAATCGCGATCGAAAAAGCGCTGCAAGGTAGTAATCGCTTGAATAAATAGTTACTTTTGGTTGTTTTTTTCTGTAGACTTTTGGAGAAACTAAGATGAGGTTGGAATGATGGTGTCAACAAATTCCCTGCCATACTCTACTGGCGAATCAAGGTGTATACATATACCTAAAACAAGCAAGGATCACTTTCGACTATCCCCCGCTTGAAATAATTTAGTATTTGACTGAAAATTTTACCAATACCGATAATCATTTGTTCACTTCGCGAAATTATTTGGTAAATCTGAGAATGCATGCGTACGTGCAGCAAATAATCTAATTGCTGGAGAAAACGTCAACCTGGGATTTCTCAGGAATATCTCGTACAGATTTCAACACAAGAAGTTTGTCTATTGGAGAAATATAAAAGTTAGTAAGTTTGTTTGGAATGTTATTTTCAATAACCTCCTTTGCGACACTTAATGAATATTTTTTCTCGTGTAATACGGTCCATCATTACGAATAAAAATATTGGAAGTGGTTCGGCTTTTGCGAAACATTTCGTCACTACTGCTCAATACGTACTCACTCTACTCCGCTCAGAAGAACTCAGATTTTCTTAGGAAACATTTAGCTACAGCTAGTTAGTTAGTATTTTTGCGGGAAATATTAAGTGGAAAGGATCGTTAAATCTCTTGTAAGGAATTACATAGAACAACGTAATGGTTCTATGATTAGTTTTTGGAGAATAATTTAGAAAAATGTTAGATGAACATCCATACAGACTTTGATTAATTGCTCCCGTGACTAATAAGACAATGGGCGCCCTTATGTGTGTGCACCTATATCCGATACAGATGTGAACTACCCTACGAGCCCCAAAAGTGGGTTCTCCATCGCGTTCATGGCTAGAAGAGCCAATCTCTTTCGAACCAATTCAAATTTCGCAAAAAATAGCCGCTACGGGAATCGTATTTCGGGAAGAGATGAGGAATTTCACTTAACCCAAAAAGGGCTATACTAATGATATTGGCGAAGGATTGTAATCTTATTATAGCAAGAGGAATGAGCGATGTTCCCCAGGAATTTGAATTAAAAAATCCTGTTTTCTTATCAGTTTTACCAAACAATAATTAACATCTTCATTCTGCTACTTTCCATAAGTAATTTAAATGTAATTAGTTACAAGAGGCGAGATTGACATTAAAAATTCAATCTTAGTGATAGATGGGTAATGTAGGGATAGTTTTGGTCGGGAAAGGTGCGAACTATTAAGGGAGGTTAGAGGAACGGGATGCTTCTTTTGAAGTGCGTGGAGAATGAAAAACTCATCCAGGAGTCGACTTTTACAGTAATCATACTTAGTGCATATGCAGTGCAAGCTCAAGTTTGGGTAAAAAAAGGACCGAAAAATCATTGTAAAATAGAAAAACTTAAGGATATAAGACAGATAAAGACTTTGGTTGCGTGTTTGGGTGACGGGAGACATATTCAAAGCGACGCCAAAGTAGGAACTATTGATGAAAGATGGAACACCACTGTTCACTAATGGATGCACTAATCTGCTTGAAAAGTTATAGGTTTGAGAAATGAGAGAGTTTGTGAAAAGGAAACCATGGTTCATAGATGAAGTAAGTATCAGGAAAAGTAAGAATAAAAATTATACTTTAGGAATTTTTACATATAGTTGCAAAGATATTATACGTAAACCTTGATTTCCATTCCTATATTTCCGTGCAATGGATTTTCACTCGGTAAATCCTGCCAAAATATATTTTAGAGGTCCTATAATTTACAGAGAGAAATATTGATTAAATTTTCTAGACCAATGGATGGCCAAAGTGTTTCAGAAGAATAAAAAATAAAATTAGCCGAAAAACAAGGAGAAACTGATGAAAGTTCGGAAAGAATGAAGAAAAGAAAAGTCGAAATAATTGCAATGTAACCCTATACAAAAAACTGAAGTAACTCATAGAAAAATCAGACGCTACTTCAATATTCAGAGAAAATTTAACATCATTACTCAGATTAACATCAAAGGCCCAGAAAATGATAGAGTTTTTGAACACCTGCACGATGAACAGGATACGAATGCCAGAAAAATCGAGGAGGATGATAAAGTGGATGAAGATGAGAAAAAAGAGTATTTTCTCTAAATTTGAATCTACTACAAGATACTTATGGATAATAAAAGTCATCTGAACTAATAAAAACCTAGGGAAATCTCCAAAAGAACTATATAAACTGACGTGTAATGTTAAATACTGAGAGAAATATTCATGTATTTATAAATATGTACGTCGAGGCTTCCTATTACCTAATAGGAAAAGCGTTTGCCACTGGTAAATGTGGTCTCGGGTTCAGTTCCTGGTGGAGGCCCAAAAAGTATGAC
Source organism: Sympetrum striolatum (assembly GCA_947579665.1). Lineage (NCBI taxonomy): Eukaryota > Metazoa > Arthropoda > Insecta > Odonata > Libellulidae > Sympetrum > Sympetrum striolatum. The sequence goes on from OX388343.1 coordinate 103,540,088, forward strand.
CGTAGCTATGAAGGCCAATTCCTAAAACTATTGAAAGAGCATGGATGTCCTCTCACCCTAAAGAAAAGAAGATAGGAATATGAACTATTGTGGCCTTTCTGCTTGATTTTCTATAAATCAAAGATTCTAATCGAATCGTAGGGATTATAAAATTCGTTGGGTTAAATTACCGTAACAGAAATATCCATGCTTTTTATAAGAAGCAACACGACAAAAAGAGATGTAAAAAAGGAGTGAGGCTGCGATGCTGCCCATTACCATTGACTTATGATTTACATGTTTGAGAAGCCACAAAACCAATGCAAGGCAAAAACAAAAGGCAATAATTAGGGGGAAGCAATTCTGCGAGGCAGATCATGTAGCGAATCTCTCCGAAAAAGGTCAAGAACTTATCTAAGAGTAAGCTCTCAGCGGAAGACGACGAAGCACAATATATAAAAGGAAAAATTAGAGATTTAGGTGCTACAGAGAAGACAATTTCTTGGTAAAGTCAGATACGAATGATTCGAAAGAATCTGCCGTATAACTAGCGATTTCATTTGCAATAGAAGTAGAAAGAGATAAATATGCTGTCAAATTTTGCAGGCGAATAGGATTGTTAATAAATAAAAATAATTGATTACTTCAGATAGCAAAAGTGTAAGTAATGATTAATAGAAACCTATGCAATTATTGCTGCAATGATGAATTAAAGGTAATGGAAAATTAAAAGAGTTAAACAGTGTTGAGAATATAACATTAAAACTAAAATATCATTGCCCATTTTTCATGGATATCTCGTATCTGCGATTCCATTAGAATCGACTCCTGAAACAGGTTCTATTTCTGCCTACAAGATTTAGAGCTCAGAATCACTGCAATTATCAAAATCTCTTGGAATATCTATTATCGTTCCATTTTGAAAAATGTCACGAATGATAAACAAAACGCACTCGTGAACGGTGTTTGAAAATGGCAAAAATTATCAGCCGAATCACGAGGTTGTCAATTTCGAATTCTCGCTTTCATTCGAGTCTCATTTGAGAATCCCCGAAGGCGTCTCATGCCCTCTTTTAATTCTGCATTAATAGATAATGGCGGACATGTCTTCTTCCTTCATTTGTTAAACTCGCTCAGTCGTTAAAGAGCCATCTTCCCTTCGTTATTTGCATCTCGCGGGAAGACAGAAAGAGAGAACTCGTTGACATTTATTTTTCTTTCATTCCGGCGTTGTATTTCCTTTCTTTCCCTTCTGCTTAAGTGTTTCCATGGGAAATCCCTTCGAAACTTAATAATGCCTCCGACGCGATAACGTGTTCTCAACTGCGAGAGGCTGCTTGAAAAGAAAGGCGTCAACACATGCATTGGGAGTCCTCTTGAGTTAGCTGATTCCTCCATATTATCCCTATAATCTTGACATACATTGCGAGGATACGTGCTTCTAAAATTAGGCATTCAAATGCTATTGTTAATAAACTATGGTTTCACCTATCACACTTCGAAGTCAACTGTTAAACGTCCATTCATGATAGTTTCGGTGTAGATGCTTGGAATATTTTGAGTATAGTTTTTTCTCAAATAATATGGAATTTAATACAATAGTTCCTCGGAAAAGAAAGTTATTGTTGAGGCTTGCATTTGCAAATGCCTATTTATTATTCAACCAAAGTTTATATTTGGAGATTATTAAAAAATAAGGCCACCAGAAGTTATTAAAATATGCGCTGGTTTGAGCAATGTTAACATTTTATCGAACTTAATTATTACTCGTCATTATTAATTTACAGTTTGCCAACATAAATATAAAGTCGGATAGCAATCGGTTGACTCTTAAATTCCTTTTCCTACCGGAACCTTTTCGCACTTCTTCGATGCAGAAAATACTCATGAATATACTCACCTATTAAGCAGATTATTTCATCGAAATTACTCACTTAGGCTACAATCGCCAGATAGAGAGAAACAAACCATATCCAGCAAACAATATAGAATTTATTTAGATAATAAGTAATATTTTTACCTAAAATAATGCATATGAGAACAAGTCAGCACAGAAACACAATTGAAATAAGCCATTAGACGCTGAGTATGTATTGAGATTAAGCAAAATAATGAGAATAATTAGATAAATGTTCGAAGATATTTCAGGAATTCAACCAATCCTCATCCTCTAAATAATTTTGATCTTTCACAGACGAAAATGTGTCAATGAATGGCATGCCACAATTTCATTGATTAGGATTAATGGATAGCTAAAATTGGAGATTGCAGATAAATTTTCGATAGAATCTCCAGTAGAAGTATTTTGTCAATTTACCACGGATTCGCCAAACGGCACGAAAGAATTTAATTAGGCATGCTTCTATCTATTCCTACATCTCATTGGCCTCCAGCGTAGAGGGGATCCTTCTCTTAGCTCTGAGTTTTACATCAGAATTAATACACGCGCTAGAGTATTTTACAAGCAGATTTTCCAATATTTTTCAGTTGAACCCTCGTCTCCGGTGCTCTTCCCTCAAAAAATTCTCCAGCCACTCCCCTTCTCTCTGCTATTCTATTCATTTTAACATAAAATATTTTTCGTGGTATGACCCAATTCTGGTTGGCTGCAGAAAAACCATAATAATTTTAAATATGTTTTAAATTCCGATAATTTGGTCACAAACGGAAAATGTTTTAGTTAGGGGAATCTGCTTTTCTATAATACTGGGACTTCCTTCGCGTATCATCACTCTTAAATCAATCAAGAGAAAAAATAGAGCCGAAACTGTCATTGGTTATGGGGACAGTGACACTGCTCATTGAAAGCATCTCGTGCTTGGTAACTTAGCCTCAGGGATCGAGTTAAAACATGTCATTTATGTTCACGTCCGCGATGAATCCGGCAGCGTTGGCAACCCTAGGTAAAGGGGAGGGTAAGGCACGGTAAGTATAACGTGGGGGTGAGGAAAGATGGCCGTGATGAAGTAAGACGAACATAATTGAGAACAGAGGGTCTGCCGGGAAGACACCAGAAAATTAAAGTAGTCCCCCCTCCTTCCTGGGCTCTTTGCTCGTTCCTTCCCTTTTTCTCTCGGCATCCCTCACGGTATCATTCTAGGCCCTCAGGCCTCATCTCGCGCCTTACCTCTCTTTATCCCCTCCGGCTCTTCTCCTTATCTGTCCCTCCTCCCTTACATGACTCTTTTCCCTACTCCTAATCTCCACTTGCGAAAATTAAGCGTTTGCGTCCGTCAACACCTCAAGGCGACGCATCGAAGGAGAGCGTGAAGGAAATAATGAAAAGGAGGGATGGAAAATTTGGTGGAAGAGTTGAACGGAGAGGTTGGAAAAGAGATTTTCCTGAGTTAAGAGAGAAGTAAGTGGAGTGAGAGTTAAAGACTCTTTGTTTCACAACATTGATACAATTACCCAACTGGAAATGTTCGCAGAAGTCTCGCTAAAGCGGAAGATGGGTTTTGATATTGAATCATGTTGCAGAAATTTATCCCTAAGGAATTACATAGGATAATATGATACTCCATTTCTTTCGAAAGATTATTATATAGTAGCGAGTAGAGCTTTTAATCTAGATCAATGTTATGTTATTCTTCCGTGAAGAGCGCTAAAAATGTATCACTATTTGAAAAAATTACTTCTGTAATGTGTCCTGCCTCTAAAAATATCAATACTCGGCAATCTAGAAGATGACATGTCATTATAAGTTTTTGCATGATTTTTTGTGAATCTAACCTTAGTTTAAAAAAAATTTAATCAGGTATATATCCCTGCAAATGAATGAACTCAATTGATGTTTCGAATGCTGTTACATATCTCTCAAATGTTGACTATTTTATCGTATATATTTATATACTGAATATTTCCAAATCGGAAAAAGTTAAAATTGGGTAAAGAATAACCTTAAATGCGTGGCATTCCATTAAAAGGATTTCTACACTGTGTGTATAAATACGTTATTTATCTGTAAGCGTACACACACGCATAAATAAAATTTCTTAATGGAAGCGAATATGGGGGATTCAAAATTCATCATCCCTTCTCAAAGTATAAAACCATGTCCTTTTCTGGAGAGCAGATTCTATTCAAAGCTCCTCATGAAGATGTGGATATTATACTGTGTCACCGTAGATATTTTTCTATTACATTGTTCAGTTTTTCGAAAAAGGTTTTTTAAATAACTATCCCAAAAAATTGAGTTTATAGTTCTACATCGGGTATTGTGTCCATGCTGTATTTCGGAAAAGAGGAAGAAGCTGTGAGAACCCTTCCCTGTAAATCGCTCGTATCTAATCTGACATCCCTGTTTTCATCACACCTTCTTACAAAATTGTAGAGAGTAAAAAATGTCAGATACGAGTTTAGTCACTTTAAAACTATCACTGTTTTAATATGTGATACTCCTTTCCTCGAGAGACGAATATGTTAGATAATCAGTAAAGAAAACTTCATTCTGTTTCCAAATACATTACACCTGTAGTAGAGATATCTATTTCATAAGGTTGCTGTTTTGTTCCAACTAATTACCAAGTAAAACAAAAATTTTCATCAATTTACACATTCACATTGAGGTAATTTACATCCAAGCAAGTTAAATTTTACAGCGGGAAAGAATTATCTCGTGTTTTTCTTCTTTATTCTTTTCTTGTGGATACTCCTCTTTCAATCCAAATGTTGATTTTGAAATGATTACCTTGAACTTCAACTTTCACTATTTTCATGAGCTTGTATTATAGTATTATATCCCACCGGAAATTTAATTACCGAGAGAAGAAGGATAAATGAACTTTATAGCGTTATGAAATAAACTCCAGGGATATGGAGTAATTCAATTGAATATGAACTTATTGGACATAGAGATACTATGAGGCAAAAAAGAATTAGAAATATGAAAATATGATAATTGTAAACGGTAAGTAGTGGAAGTAGGTAAATAATGAACGATGAGGGAGTCTTTTTATTATTGTTTTTATGACGTTAAATATGGTAAATAGTAATCCTGATAAAGGGTGTGATAGATGGGAAGAAAGGAGAGAGTAATTGAGCATCTCCTTTTGGTGAGGCCACTTGGAAGAGAAACGTGATTGATGAAAAGAAATGCCGATCGCTCAAACCCGCCGCTGATTCGGCTGCATAAGAAAAGGCATCTCAGCTTCAAATGGTTCATTTTAGAGTGGGTAATGTACCACCTGCTAACGGATTTCATTAAATGCCAACTAACGAAGGTTTTATCGCTTCGTTTATAGCCCTTTGCGTGTTTAGCAGACCAAATCTAGCCTTTCATTCTTCTAAAAGTTATCTTCTTCTGAGCTGATCGTCGCGAAGGTTTCATCTATAGGTAGATAAATAGATTATAAGATAATCATTCTATTACCAACATTACTAATTAACTTTAAAATATCTTTCGAATGCATTTAGGTATAAGTCGAAATTTCATGCCAACATTTTTATGCCTACTAGTCCGACACCTCACAACGATTGTTTAGTTAAATTTTAAAATGATTATAGATTTTATTTTCGAATTCAATCTGTTGCCAACCAACATATGGTTCTCTATACCCTGGATTAAGAATATCTTATAATTTTGTCGAAACGTTTGCGCAATCTAAACAAAAAATAATTGGATTATTATTACTTTAAGATAAATATACGGTATAGATTAAAATATTTTTCAATGAAATTCGTTTCCATCAACTAATTATTTAACCCTTTCCTACTGAAAATATAAAATACATTAGTGAAATTATTACTGATTCCTTTAATTGTTCTACTAAATCTCTTTGTTCTGTTTATTTTCCAAAAAATACTTTATGACTAAAATATTTGTTTTATCTAATCGAAGGCTCTCTTAAATGATATTTGAAAGTTGTGCAGTCAGTATTGATTAGAGATTACCATTTGATATCTCTTTTGTTTTCTTATGCTTCTTATTTCTTGAGTTATCAACTCATGAAAGTGCACCTTCTTATTTAATGGATGCGTCAAGTGACGAAGAAAAATAACCACAGAGGAATATTATTCACAAATATCATTCCATGCGGATTCAAGCAACTCTTTGCTGCTCCCTTCCTGTTTTAACACACTACTCCACCAATAGGTGTAACATTCGAAGTGCAAATTTATCAGTCAAAAGATAGCCACTTCACTAATTATGACATAAAAATTTAATAAATTGTTTCGTATCGCCGTAATAACTGTGATGTTGTAAATCTGGTTTCATAGAATTGAGATTGAGCAATAGAATGAACTGCTCCTCCAGAGACTCCCTATAGAATCAAACACTATCTTCCGACTGTTTACGACCAATAGATCAGAAAAAACAACATTCCTGTAAAAATCAGTTATCTACTATTAGACCGTTCTCATAACTATTTAAGAGACATTTAGAATTATCCATCTCTACGAATTAATTGATAAAGAAGTGACTATAGGAATAGAAAATCAGGATGTTTTTACCTTAATGTAGGAATAAATTACTTATGAAGCTTTACAAAATTCACTACAAAGACAGTTCACCGCGGAAATTACCGAGGTAGATCGTTGGGAATTCCCTATTGCAATTTGATATACTCTGTAAACGAACTTATTTTCGGAAGACTTCCAATCTGACTAATAACTTATCGAAAGATCATTCCTTTACTTCATTTGCACTCCTTCAATGGTTGAATTATTAATGGTATCTTACGGACAGCTCCTGGCGTTCCTCAATACATCGTTAGCCAAAACATTTTCGCCAAGTACGAGATCGTGCATTTAAGTTGCAACGCAATCGATCCTTTTACTCGCTCGCTGATACTAAATCCACAATGAAATTTTCCCCAAACTCATCTTATACAGAATCAAACACTATCTTCTACTCCAGAAGTGAATTCCGCGATCTTCCTTGGAGGCCCAATCAATATGGCGCCTGATATATAAAATATAACGACCCCTGGGCGCGCGCGTAGGAATTGCCCCAATCGCAGGGAACGGTTGACTTCGGGAATCGCTGAAGAAATGCGATAACAATATCCTTCATTATCCGACGCACCCTAAAAATCCTTCCCTGTTTCGGGAGCACCCCAAGCAGAGTCGCGATTCATCCGTATTCGATAATGAGAAAGCGGGAGGAATTTATTTCCTCAATTCCCGTCGGGCATCTTCTGCCTTTTTAGTGGGTCACCAATCGATGGAGATCGATCCTCTCGAATGGACAATGGACGGGAAAAGAGGGAATCGCATGGGTGCCCCGCGTCTGGATCCGCGAATGGCTGAAAATTAAAAGTTGAGAGCGCATTTGTCGTAATTGTGCGAATACTGTATCGATTGTATTCGAGAGATGGAAGCGTTTTTGAATCTTTTCGACAATTCTCTTCAGCGACTACAATTCGAGAGTATAATTAAATTAGGCAGATTTTTTACCGTTGGAATCAAAAAGGCGTTATTCTCACGATTATGAGGAAAGTAACAGATATTTTAAAAATGAACCATTAACGAAGTTTTACAGAATTTATTAATATAGCAACTAAAAGTGTCGTTTGATTACCAAAGTAGCATTTTAAAATTAAAACAGTCTGTTAAACCATACTCGTACATCTCATTGGGATGCCTATATGTTTGGAGAAGACATAGATTTCAGTGATAGGATTCATCCGTGTATATGTTTAAAGTTCTCCAAAATTTTCAAATACACGTTTTTCCTGACTTTTCTTCTCACGAATATGGCGCAGGTCCTAATAATGATCTCCTAGTAATATTAGCTTTCTAAAGTTTAAAGTTTATCATGTCTACCTATTAAATTTCTTCTAAAATTGGCAATATAATACCGAAAAAATACCGGTAACATATTTATAGAGAATAAATATTAAACAGAGAATTGAAATCAGTTTATTTTATAATTGTTGTGCATCGTTGCACAATTTTAAGACGCTTCTGCGCGCAAACATTTTAAACAAAAATTAGCATTAAGCAACTCATCTTACTTAAAAACAATCTATACACTATAGAGTCAATTCATTTATGAATAAAAATTTAATTTTGATAACCAATGTATCGGGAAAGAAACGTTTGGAAAAAACAGGGCTTGTAATATAACATGGAATTTTATTGTTTTTTTTCGTCGTTTGCAATACTATATATATATATATATATATATTTTTTTTTCCCAGTAAACGGTAAATAACTGACATTGATACCAAATCATCGTATTATGCTCTCCATAGATTTTCTCTCAGCCCATAGCGCATACAATAATAACTATTTATTACTTTCATTGCCTTTTGTCAGCCACTTTATTTAAATGATAGCATCATCGGGTCTGATTATGCTAGCACATGAACCTAGCTGTTTATTAAATAAGTATTTAGTAAAAAGTACTATGGAAGAAATGCAGAGTTATTTCTCGTGTGAAATAAGCTCTTTTTTCAACTTGTAAATAAACAATTTATTGTGTGCATGTTTCGTTATCATATAAATTTTCCGGATGATTTCAAATTCCTGGTCTGCAAAAAAATTAAAATTTCGGTCTCACATAATAGCACTGAAGTCAAAAGGGTTAAAGCACCATGAGTGGGTTGGGGGAAAGAAGTCTGTGAGAAGTCAATGGCACCCAGTAATGGATTATGTTCGTCAACATGTCCTCTCTTTCTTTATTTATTCCCTTTTTCGATCCTTTCTCTATTGACTTTTTCCATTTATCTCTTTCTCTGAGAGCATTTTCGCCATCCGTGGGAAAAAATTCGGGCCTTTTGAAGTGAAAGATTCCCCTTCGACTTTGATGACATCGGAAATCATTCGAATCCTCTGTTATTTTCGACGGAAAGTGAGTCGAAAGCATCCGATAAATTTCACATACCGAGAGAAAGAATACCACGGACTTCTATATCCAATTAGTTTACCCGCAAATTCAACATATATCGGTATTTATATCTATGAACTGAAGATGTAAAGGGAGTTTTATAAAAGAAATATCAATCGGATGTGGTTTAGGTCGATATTTAGCCTATTTATTATACAAATAAAACAACTAAAGTATTGCAATGTGTGCCTAAAATTCTTACAATAGCCAAAAATTAATTCGTTATTATATATCTTAAACGAAAACACGTAAAATGGGAACTTACCAATAAATGGCCATCCTCAATTTAATTATGGCAATAAAGAAAATCCTTCTTGTTTAGTTTTGCATTAAAATACATTGAAAATAGTTTGATTCGTGGAGATGAATTAAATACTCTAATTCCATTAAAGTATTTAATTACATATGTAGCATATGTACAGAATCAATTGCCAAGTAAAATTATACTTGCGTGAAAGGAGAAGTGAGGGAAATATCCTGTAAGAAGGAATGCCATTTTAGACATCAATTTATACAAATATTATTATTTATTATGTCATAAAAATCACTTTCCTGATATGCACACATATTTTGTTGAAATTATATGAAGAGTAACTGCGTTACAAATGGACTCTAAATCTGCGATTTTTACTCAGGTTGTTTAATCTTCGTTGATAATCGTAATTGAAAAAGCCTAATTAGTCTATATAAAAGTCAGTAAGGCTCCCAGAAAGTTCAATTATCTATCAATAGTCTTGTAGTTAACTGAAGGTGCTTGCTTTACACATCCAATGAGCAGAAGGTTTTAAATATAGAATATACTTCGATGAGCAGAAGGTTATAAATTAATATACCGATCATAACAAATTCATTAGATAATAGCGGTCATTGTCGGCTTTCCACAGGTCCTTCATCGCTATTCGGAGACAACAGGAAGGCTCAGATTACAGATCTTTCGTTGTTCCAGAACCGTAATGGTGGCTGGCTGTGAATTGCTTTTCACTTGAGATGCATATATTAGTATTTTCAATTGTTGGGACGGCGGGCAAAACTTTTCACCTTCTTACGTGATTTTCCAGCACAAACTCCTTCACTAATATTTATACTTCCACGTGCATATACTATGTGAAATCGCCTCAGTCCAAACTGTTCATCATTTGCGAGTTCTTCGTTATCCGATGTAATGATTGAATCAAGCAAGCTCCTGCTTTGAAAATGAAACTTAATTTAGAAATTTTCATTTACGAGATTTTCACGTGCATGGAGGTATCTCGCGGAAGTTACGCGAGGTGGAAAACTAACGAAAAAATGCTGAGAACCGTCCACGAAGAGAGAGAGGGGGGCCTTCGTCTTGCGCCTCTTGCAGAAGAAAAGGGAGAGAGACAAGTAGGCTCAGCGAGAAACTCAATCCATTTCCAGAGAACGGTAATAAAAACCCAACGCGGCAGAAATAAGGACTGGGACCGAATCTTCGCGTAAGTTTCAATCCCGTTCGCTCGGATGAATAACGATTTGAAGGAATGCGAGGGGAAACCGGTAAAAAGGAACGTTTTTTGCGGCTTCGGCTCAAGGATGAGGAAAAAGAAGATTAAAGACGTGGAATAGATAAATAGAATGAAAAGAATGGTAGCGGATGGAAGGGATGGCTCGAGAAAGAAAAAATAAACAATTTCATTACGGCTGAAACGACTCTTCTGGTTATGTTGCGCTTCCGCATTTTAGCAGAGGTACCGGGATCGACTCCTTGGAAGAGAGCAAACACGAAGCACGCGAGATAGGGAATTATGATGAGAATAAAGTTTTACTGGGGGATATTTACTTATTTTACAAAGCTCCCCTCGTAGTTCACGTCATATTTATTTTACTGCACATATTTCATTCTGAATGCTATTTATTCTGCGTCGTATTTGTTGTCAGCGAAGCGAAAGAAAATTTGACTACCATGAAAGTAGTCTTCCACGATCAATGGCAATGCTTTTGGGTTTTCAGCAGGATTGTTTCTTAAGAACCTCCAACCGGACTCATCGGGTTTAATAAAAATCAAGCCGGTTCTTGGGAATCAAAGATGTCTTTTTCCTTGAAATTCGTTAAAACGTTTCTAATGACTATGTTAGTTCAAATGTATTTTACTCGTACGTCTAATTTACATTGAAATTTTGTGTACAATTCCCCAGTGAAATCCAAAAATTACCGCAGAAAACTATTCATGCAATTCTCAGAGAAAAATATCTGAGTTAATGCACTCCAAATTTTCCGTAATGTCACTACAAACCATTATTGGCAGGGGTGTAAAAGGATTTTTCTTGTAAAAAAAACATATATAACCCTAACTGAAATTACTGCAATGCCTTAGTTGTGTCAAAAAAGTTTTTTTAATTCGCCGCGTGGGGTCAATGTAACCCCAAAATTTTATGACCATTTAAAATGGTTAAAACAGTAGTTATTCTCTAATGCTCCGCCGGGAGAGCGACCAGAAGTGATTATTTAAATTTAACGCTTCCTAATCTTTTCTCAGAGTTCTTGAACGCTGTTAACTAGAGTAACAAAATAACAAAAATATTGTCTGCTAGATCAAAATTGATAAATTTTTCGGATATTTAGCGCTTCTGATTCTGAATGTCTAACATTATCTGACGAGAAATTTCATGGAAGATACGCCAGCTTGGTGTTTTATATATAATTTAACTAGAAGAAATAGGAAAAAAATAATCTCGACAGTAAAATCTTCTAGCGTGTGAAAGCAATTTAGTAGTAGCATGCAGTAAATGTTTCTCATAAGAAAGTCTTGAGAAATAATTATTTCAATAACTTGCAAGATGTTTTGTGGCTTTTTGATCAGGCTGTAACAACTCGCTGTTGGCATAAAACCACTTTTCTCGCTTCCGTACATGAAAGAGATTAAAGTAAGGGCTTAAAAAGAGGAGAAGGTAGTTTATGGGTGTAGAGAGGGAGAAAGAAGGAAGAAGGAGTGAAAGGGAGTAAAGAAGATGAGAGAGGAAAATTAAAAAATAGGCTTGAGAAACGTAGAGCGTAAGAATTTTTCCTTCTCCGACAACATTATGAATTTGTGTAGAAGGGATTATTTAAATTAATTCCAATCATTATAATAATTGGGGTTTAAAATTAATTGATACTAGAGTTATGAAAAGAGACGATAATAATTAATGGTTGGTGAGTTTTTAGATTGTTTACTTTGCCAATTTTGAATAAATAAATCGCGAGACTGCATTAGAGAGGCATTGCCTCAAACGCCGCCTATTGAAGCCTAAGATTTTTGCTGATATACTGGTTGTAAATGTTTATAGTACTAAGAAATAAATTTGATCAATTTGACATCAAATGATTCTAGCTGTTTGCCCACCACCTTATCTCCCAGTGTGTATCTGTTTCCTGGTGAATCAATTCAGCCCAATTTAAGTTGTAAATTAGTCAGGAGGTATCAATATTAGCTTGTGCGTAAGGTTAAGGTTAAGGTTAGAGGAAACAAATGAGACAAACTGACTAGAGAATTTGAATGTAGTAATCCTAGTAATAGAGAAAATATGAATAGAAGCCCCAATTTCAGACGAGAAGCTAGAAATACTTAGACAAAAATCATTCACTCACAGTGGATTACTCCAATCAATTCCCTTACACCGAGAATAATTTATTCAGAAGAAGATTTCAAAAATGTTATTTATAGCTATAAAGCGAAGAGGCTATAGTAATGAGGATAAATTTTAAATAAGTACACATAAATGTATAAATATGGAAGCGAGATGAAATAGAGATGATTAAATAGCATTAGAACTAAAAGAATTGACTAAATGAACACATTTTTACAATTGATTACCAGAATGTAGAAAAAATAGAGCTGCAACCTGTGTCCTGTACATGGAGCTGTAACTGGAAACATATTTTGAAATTTGCCTTCTTTCTTCTGAGAAATACTCTAGAAGGGAAGAATATGTCTACTCCTATGAAAATAATTCTAGTCGCGAATTGTCTACGAAAAAAAAAGAATTTCCTGAGGGAAAGGATTTACTCACTTTTAGTGATATCCGAGGAAACATTACACCAATTTCCAAAGCTTAGTTAACAGGCACCAATGAATGAGGAATGTACGCTAACACATTTGCCTTTCAAAAGGCTCATTGATGGATCTCATTTTTTGGAACATTGATCATTCATCACATTACTCGAGCATAAAATATTATCAGATAATATTACAATTATGAATGTAATTAGCATATTCTTTACAAAACTTTAAATTGATGGTAGCCCTATCGTTTCTCTCTCTCGCTACGATTTATCAACATTGTAACAACCAAAACGTTATTGACATACGCACATCAGTTTAATCAATACAGAAGCTTGCATATGAGAGCTTAGAACTCATCCAAATCTTTATAGATTTATCAATAAAGATCAAGCGCCATTAGTTCAGCGCAACGCAAATAAAATAGAAAATAGTAGAAAACGTGTCATAGACAAGTGCTCGAGGGAATGGATGCCAGAGGATATATCCCACTCGTATTAGGATGAAAGGGGCGGTGTACTCTATGGGAAGGGAAGAAGAAGTTGAGCGAAAGGAAATGAGTCACAATAAGAGCGAAATGAATGAAGGATATGAAAGTCCACCCTAGCAGGAGACGATCGGATGGGGCTCGCCGCCGGGGTGGACGTTGGAGCTCAATTTGGGTAATGCACATACTTTAGACAACCGCATCTTCTACTTGCATGGATGTCTCCGCTGCAGATGCCTTCAATTTTACCCGTTTTTTTATTTCACGTCCCGTGAAAACTTAATTTACACATGATTGCTGCGAGGAAGCTCGGAGATGGAGCGGATGTTTCTTTTCAGACAATGGGATTCCGGAGAGAATCATCTCGTTGGTTTCTCTAAATATTCTTGCCCAGCGTCAAACATTTGAGTTCGCTCGAGCGCATCATGAGTTATCCAATACCGTAAACGCGTTTTGTGTTCACGTTTTCACTCACCGAGAGAGCGAGTCTTTTGGAGCAGCTCTCGGTTTATTCCACGTAGTGGAAATAAGGGATGTTTCCCAATGTAATAATGTGCTCACAGGTGCTTAAAGGTATAAATCTTGATACAAGTGCATCCTGTGAGCTCTTTACACGGTTTGGTATTCATTCTTTAAAGATATTACGGCAAAATTCGATCCATTTCATTTGGGAAAACACCGCGCGGTGTTTTTGTTCCATCTATGTCGCGATGTATTAATTTGCTCACATCACCAACATCCAATTGTGATACCAAATGATGAACGTTTCAGTGGAAACATGATTTTCGGTATAACATGAAGGGGAGAATTAATTCTCACACATTTTATAGTTCACATTCCATCGCGAAAGAAAATGGTGATATATAAAACCCCATCGTGAATCATGGCTCCCGGACGGTCGAGTGGGTTTTGCTTTTGTTGATAACGACGCATGGTTTGACCGAATGTCGCTATCATCTTAGCTTTCGAAGAATTTTCTTCAGTACCCCTTCTACTTTCTGAATCATTTCCTCAGGAAGCTTAAGGAGGCTCAATGAAGGCTGCATTTCATCACTTTAACAGGTCATCCTCTAGGAAGCCTAATTTTTATTGATAGATAACAACTTCATCAACAATATTTGCCCCCCCCCATTTTCTCAATGGGCAATAATTAACCCATAGCCTGACAAAACGACAGAAAATCTCGCTTCATTTTATACTGTTGGATTATTAAGCATGATTAATGAAAGCATTTGCTTTTTGCCTTATGTTTCTCAGTCACTATGTATCGTTCCATTGACTCGCTAGGTGTCCAAGCGCTTCACCGCTATCTTGCGGTGAATTCAGTTTGGGAGAAACTTCTTTGGGTATACATTATAATAAATTTTCCATTTATTAGTTTTATTCTCTTGGTGCTAACGGAAAGTATCCACGTTCTTATATTTATTTATTTATTAGTAAGTATCAACAAACAGCACGAGGCCAATTACATTTGACGAAATAACAAGAAGCAAGCAAAAACCAACAGTCAGTGTAAAACAGTCAAAATAAAACATCAAATCAACAACATAAAATTAATTTAAATAATGAATAAAATTATAAAAAGTCAATCTCTTGCAACCATATTTTGGATGGATTTAAGAGGAGAGAAGAAAGGGTCGAAGTGAATGTTGGAAGAAAGGGAGTTGAAAATTGAAGGAAAAAGAGTGATCGTTTTACAGTTGATGGAGTGCTCAGAGAGAAGGTATCAGATAGGCGAGTTGTTCTCGAAGGAACTCGAAAAGAGATAGTAGGAAAGGAGAATTGATCTTGCAGTTAATTATATTATACAGGAAGGAGATGTCGGAGGAAGTATGAGAGGCTTTGATAGTAGGAAGATTGAGGTGATTTAGAAGATGAGCTTTAGGCTTGTTTTTGCAAGATGGCGCTCGAAAACAGACTATTTTTAAAAAGAAGTTTAAGACACGATTGAGAGTAGAGAGGTTGGAATCGGAAGACATGGTCCATATTGAAGAGCAGTAAGTGAGAAGAGGAAGATCACAGCTTGAGAAGTAGGTGCGAAGAGAGTCTGGATACCTGATGCCGGTAAATCTGTATAGCATCCCCAGGCAAGACTGGCGAGATGGCTCTTTTTTTAACATAGTTTATACGATCAGAGAAGTTTAGCTTTTCATCAATAAATACCCCTAGATCTTTGCATGAAGTAACTTTAGGAATGTAGCTATTGTATATGAGGAAGTCGTTACAATTTTTTTCTTTTTTTTAAGTGATGGAATTGACACAAAACCTTTCTGGATTTAAATTCAACTTCCAGGAGGAGGACTGTGATAGCGTTAATCGAGTCTTGGAGAGCAGAACAGTCACTTTTGGCATTGATATTTGTAAAACTTTTGCAGCCATCAGCAAATAATAATACCTGGCTTTCATTTCTAATGACATTGGGGAGACCATCAATAAACAGAGAAAAGAAATACGGACCTAGGACACTCCCTTGCGCAACACCGGAAAGTACAGGAGCCCATGTTGAGGAGTGGTTGCTCAAAACTACCCTTTGCTTTCTATTGAAAAGAAAGCTACTAAGTAGGGAAAGAAAATTAACGTCAATACCATATCTAAGTTGAAGTTTATGCAGTAGGAGAGAGTGGTCGGAGGGTCGAACGCTTTGGCAAAGTCGATGTAACAAAAATCCAATTGAGAATTACTTTGAATTGTTTCAACTGCATGATACTGAAGGGAGAAGAGATTGGTGAAGCACGAGCGTCCAGGAAGAAAACCATGTTGCACTTGAGAGAGGCGAAGTCCGAAAGTCTTCTCAAAATTATCCTCTCACAAACCACTGCCTTATATATTATTGTATCACTAAAACTGCAGCTTTGATCTCCTGATTTTCAATTCTGATCTTTCAGCGATCCTCTGATAGTCGAGCGGATAGCGCGCTCCTCTGTTATGAAAGTCGTTTGGGTTCGATACCCGATCTGGGCAAATATTTATCGCTGTTCACCCAGCAACGTTATATACAAGGTCAGAAATCTGAATTAATTGGTACTAACACGACAGAGTTGGAATGTGTTTTCCAATAAATCAAATGATTCCATTCCATTAAATCCATGATTCCATATCCAATGAATTAATTAGTTTATTTAAATAAAATATTTTTTTAGGAATTCATTGAATAAACTTAATTATTCAATGAAATAAATTAAACTCGGGAAATCAAAGGATTAAAATTTAATAAAAACAGTTCTCGTTTGAAAATAAGGAGCCTTAATTCGGGAATATCAATCACATGCTTGTATTTCTATGAAGGACACGGGAATTGAAAGTTGTATTTGAGAACATTACTCTTTACTCTAGCTCAAAGTCATGCCTCAGCTCATACCAAAGTCATAAACTGCTCCTGTAACCGCCGCAAAACATGCGCCATCGTAAACATTTAATTTTTCCTAATCGATTAAGTATCTACAAGTTGAATTTAGAATGTTTTTCAGAATGCGGAAGGAGGCCCTTTGAGATATCGTCTCAGATGCAGAGAATCTGATGAGGTCATGAAAAGTACGTTTAGGATTAATTAATTACTATCCTGTGCTTAAATAGATCAACGAACTGTATATAATACAAATGAAAGATTAAAAAAGAAAATATTTGAATCCTTACAAAGATAGATTAGAAAGCTCCCTCCGAGAATAAAACCTCTCTGCGCGATTTTCGGAGTTATCGAGAGATGAGATCTTTAATTATTTTCGAGGAAATATTTTTAATCTCTTTTGGGAAGGAGATTGAAAAAGCTAAGGTACCTAGCAGCTGAACAGTATATATTGTTTCGGAAATTAAAAAAGAAATATGAATTGAAATTATTAAGAAAATATTTTTATTATCCAAACATTTCATCTATTGGTGATGTGATTTCTAATAAGACATCTTGTCTGGATGGTTTTATGAATGGTATTAATTAATATCCAAGGAAAATCAAAAGTTAAAAATAACCTGCTTCCTATTACTACGAATTACATAGTGTGAATTCCTAACTTTCAGTATGAAATTATTTCAGAAAAAAATTGAAGAAAAACTAGAAAAATATGCAAATATCAGGAACATTTATTTATATTCGCCGCTTGTATTTCCAACTGACGTTTATAAAATAATATATACATTTAAAGAAAAAAATAATAATAGAAAAATAAAAAGTAAAATACTTATAATGATAGTTATTTTTATCGTTACATAACCCTTCTTTGCGCTTTAGATATTTTCTACCTTCGATAAAACTGTGTTCAGCCAGGTCATTTCATTTGGGAATGCATCGTGCATTTGCGAGATTGACTCGACGAATCCAGGAAAAGTAAACAAAATAATTGAAGACGAACTTAATGACTATGGCATTGTTTGTTATCATTCCTCGCAACCAGGGATCCCACATCACAATGGCTTTCGGCTACAGCATGGATATCGTCATTACGATGCTTAAAAACGCCGCTGGCACGCCTCCTTCATCAACTGATGACCGGATGGCAGATCCGCATGTATATCCAAGAAAGCATTATCTATGGATGAAAGGCGTTATTACGGGTCCTATCCACTCTTGATTTCGCCATTTACGGTAAACACAGCTTTCAATTGCACTGCCTCAGGGCTGCGGAAGAAACCAGGTCCTCATTAAAGATAGAAAAAATACGCCAAGTTTCGCCTCGTTATTCGATACAGCGATTCTTTCTTCATACCCTCTCAAGTGCAATGAACCGTCGGCTAAATTTTAATTTAATACGGAATCGAGAGGGAATAATTAAGACATTATGCCTCTCGTTTTGTTCGATCATTAACTCCTTAAGTTGTTCGAAATGTGTCCGTAGGTGTTAATGGGAAGGTGCCATGCAAGCGATCGGGAAAAGTAAGTGTATTCGATGGCTTTTAAGAGATACGCTCGTTTATCCCTATCGGTTCTCAATTGTGTAAAAGGGGAAAGAAATATGTTGCAATATGCCAAAATAATAGAAATTCTACGATGAATGCCTTCTGAAATTCATGATAAAGTGTATCTAATATAATCACTTGGGACCAATCAAACTATTAGCAGGTATGGAGATATAGGAATAAGAATAATATTTTATTTATTCTTCTTTTTGATTCCCTTCGAATAATTTATTTCAGTTTATTATTTATATTTATTTAACATTGTATAAACATAATTTTCTAAATATAAAATCAGTTGACGAAGCTGCCACTATGTGGAACTCCATAACGTTAGTAAGGAAAAGAACACTTTGTTTTAGTTCCACAGGATAATTTAGGCCTTGGCCTTGCCAGAAGATGACTAGACCTCAGTTGAAACCGGTCGCACAATAAATTATTCTGTGGAACTAAGACAAAGTGCTCTATTCCTTACTAACATTTTCTTATTATGTTGAATTTTATTATAAGGCGCATATATACATATATATCGGGTCCTCATCATTGCCACAGTTCATTGCCTCATCGGGGCGGAGGGGTGTTAACGGAGGTTGGAGGTGATGCATAGCCCAGGTTCAACCTTGCTAAGATAGCTTCAACATATCTCCAGCCAAATAATGAAAGTGGTATTCACCAACCGGCAGTAGGACAGCCTGGTGAATTATTGTCCTAACCCCCCAAATACAAGTACAATTTTCATAATGAGCTTCTTTAATAGAAATCTATCCAGACGTAAAAGCACCGCAGCTTGAAGAGTAAAGAGCGATTGCTGGTACTACTCAATGAAGCGGAAAAGATAAAATGGGATGCTATCGGTCTCAGCGAAGTCAGAAGAAAATCAGAAGAGCTACTTACACTAAAGGAAGGACATTTATTCTTTTACATGGGTACCAAGGAGAGAAGAAATGGAGGCGTTGGATTCTTGATCAACAAGAGATGGAAGGATAATGTGGTAAATATTGAAGGTGTATCAGATAGAATTTGTAAACTTATACTAAAGATCAATGAGCGTTACTCAGTACAGGTCATCCAAGTCTACGTAGCAACAGCGGCAAGCAGCGAAGAGGAAATTGAAAACTTCTACCAAACTCTCGGCACTGAACATGACAAGGAGGCCCACTACTACAAAGTCATTATGGGGGATTTTAATGCTCGTGTAGTTCAGCGGTAAGCTGATGACACTGTCGCAGGACAATACGGACTGGGCCAGAGAATGGTATGGTATGGTATGGTAATAACAGTAGTGGCTATATACGGAATGTATACAGAAGTAACTGGGCGAAAGGTCAAAGTTCGCACAAATAAAATCCACTTTTATATTTTTGGCCAGCTTTTTTCTATTCCAGCCCACTGTAAGGAGTTATGTGAATTAGAATAAATGCAAAATAACATTAAAGAATGCTTGGAAGGTAATAAGATGAAATTTAATCGCAACAATATAAGTCATCCGGAAAAGAAAAGTAAGAAAATAATTTCCTATTAACTCGAGATCTATACAGGAATGCACGTGTATGGTGTGGTTGCCTAACTCCAACATTCAGTTGCTGTGTTTTAATAAAAAAAGGCTATTGAGTTAAACGGTCGGACACGTATCTAACATTTTTAATCACAGAACGTGCTCTGAAAGATTCGTGTGAATCCGTTAGTAAATTTCCCACTTACCTGGGGTTTCCCTTCGGTCGGTACAAATTTTCATTTTTCGAAATTGTTTGGCATCGAGCCGGCATGGGTTACCATAATCCAATCGCAATAATATTTATTAGGTAAGTTAATAAGTCCATATAGAAAAAAAGTAGATGGCATACGTCCGAAAAAAAATGACTTCGATTTTTTTGGGACACCCTAATATATCACATATATATATACATACTTAACTAAGCACAATTTCTTTAAGAATAAGCGGGTTATCCATCTTTTCTGTATCCTCAATTAAGTATAATAAAGCTGAGACCTTTTTCTATCATTTTTTCTGTGGCTGGTAAAACGAGTAGTACTGATAAAAAATTATCATCAAGAGTATTATTTGAAAATTAATCCCCAAGTTTAGCAATAAATGAAAAATATCTGTCCAATGAAATTAATGAATAAATCAATGAAAAAATTAATGAATAAAGCCAATGAAATAAATCTGTGGAAGTGTACTAGTGTTCATTTATTATGGCCTTCCACGAGGTAACGCCTTCGCACATCGAATTTACCCAAGTTTAGCCATCGGTAAAAAGCTCGAAGATATTTTTGACAGTACTGAGAGTACGACGTGACTTTAATTAACGAGTAAAAGTCAATTTTTTCACCAAATACACCTCCATACTTGGGATATAATATTTTTTATTATTTTCAGAGTGCGATTGAAAAATTAAGATGAGATTTTAAATCGTAGGTTGAGGAAATAATAGAAATAATCAAGAGATGTATAGGACACGGAAGAACATACGGAAATAAAAATGATGCATCGAGAGTGCATTTCCGATTGAAATCTTCTAAGATATTAAATCCCACCCACTTCATTATTTACCACCAACTCCATTTTTTGCCCTGCATCCACTTTCCCGTTCAAAATAGATATCTTCAATTTTTGCGTCACTCTCGTCATCGCACTAATTTTAGTCGCATCTGCCTCCCTTCGAATGCACATCATCTGGAGATCCATGGCTGGCGCGTGTCACCCTCGACTAACCCATTAAGCAACACTGTGTTTGCTCGTTTTTATTAGTCTGAGCGGATCCTCGACGGCAGAGGACACTTAGACACGCTCCCGACTTTGATGATCCCCACTGTTTTCATTCATTTGAGATCGTGCGTGACGACGCACAGTGGTCTAGAATCGAAAAAAACTGGCCAAAAATATAAAAGTGCTTTTCTAGAGTGCGGAATTTGAAACTTCGCAAAATAGTTTTTTAATAAATTCTGCATACAAATGTGAAATCATTTGCGTTGGGTCCCACGCGTTACAATTCTAAGTGATCAAATTTTACGAAAAATGCCGGTCCTCGATTTTTCGCAAAATTCTTCAATTTCAAGCCAATCCTGTACCAAAATGAGCTAAATCATCGAAAAAAAACGATGCAGTATTATAAACCTAATCTTTATGTTTCATACTACTGGGTTTGAATGATTACAGTTGAATATTTGCATTATTTATACAACAAAATGGCGAACCCTTATTTTACGAAAATGTCTACCTAAAGTGAGGAAAATAGTAGTGAGCGCGATGTACACTGAGCTATTTATACCACAATGTTCTTTGAAGCTCTCTGAAGATGAATCTGAAATAAAATCCTGCGACAATTTGCGACGCCGACAAATAAAGCGACTTTTCGATGGCGATGCAAGAGCTATGTCGCTACGGTACCAATCGAAGCCGAATCGAAATTCCTGGATACTCTTTTTTAGTTTAATGCAAGATTACCAAAATTCGCCTATATATCCAACTTTCTACCTTGGTTTCTGCCCACCTAAATTAACGTTTTTAAAGTTGATGTCCGATGACTGTACTTTGTGGAAGAAATATCAAAGATAGCTAAGAAACATAACGTTGTAAGTTGCACTCAAGAAATTTTTGATTTATTTTACCTGATGATGACCGACAAGGGTCGAAACCAGTCGAAATAAATTTATCTTGTGGAAATAACACAGTTTTGTTTCTTAACCATCCCGAACGTTTTAAAAATTTCATGATCTTAATACTTGGTGTAGAATACGAGTATAGCCAATGACTTAAAAATGAAATATTTAGGATGAATATTTGATGATATAAGACAATTATATTTTCAAAATGTATTTGGCAGACATTTCCATATACTTTTTCCATATTTGCTGTACTCTCATCAGTTGAAAATCTTTCGTAATTTCTCATACACTGCATTTAAAGACAATTAATGTAAAGAGAGAATAATTGAAGCATATACTACTTTCCACTGTTTATTTGGCGCGATCGATTTCTACGTCGTCATCACCTTATTCGTTTATTCTCTCGTGATGGAGTACCACAAAACAACGCCTCCCTACGTGGAATCCAATTAATGCATTTTGCATCAAAATATTTGCTTACGAACCATAAAAAGGAATCATGATAATGTCTTAAATAATTCGGTCCTCATTCAAGTCAAATATATCCGTAGCAGGTTGTTATCAGCAATTTACCTGAAATGATTCCATCATCTTATGTAGTTTTATGTTGTTCATTTAGAAGAATATTAGTATAATTTGTATTACCGTTCAAATAAACATGTAGATATATTGTTAAAAGTCATGTAAATTTCCTGGTATGTTTAATCACAATTTAACTTCTGACAACGATAACTTCATGATGTATTTATGCTCATTTTACGTATTAGAATATTTTGATTTATATTATCTTTTTACTCGCGTTAAAAGTTTTGGTAGCTTTGGATCTCTTTTTTACATGCATTTTATGTTATGAAGCGATGTTTTCTCAGTTCTAGAGTTCTGGTTTGCTCCAAATATCGTCCTTCAAAGTCACAATCTGTTTGTTTACAATTGCAAGCGTTGAAGTCTCCAATCAAACTCATTGTTTCCGATTATTCATATTTTTTCTATAAATTTTAATGCTTCATTGGCCTTTAATTACTTGTATAAGTTTATAAATTTTCTTTCCGTGCTATGCTTGCTGACTTTGTCATAAACATTTATGAGTAATTCTTACCATAGCTAGTCCTTTCTATGAATATTTTTGTAACTTGCATTCCACATAATTCTGGGATTTAGGTTTTTTCTCATATTCCGCTCTACGACAGTAGATTTTCTGATATTTTCGAACTACGTAAGAGATTTAATTTCAGAAATGGCAACTAAATTGTAAATAAAGGATTTTTGATGAATTTTAACATTGATAATTGAATCTACGGAATAAAAATCAATGACGGCCTCATAATTATTCTTTCATTCCTTTCAGAAAATGGAAACTTTCAATGTTTATTCAAGGAATTTGTTTCTAAGATACGATCGAATACAAGTGTATGAATTACTCTCAGTTTAGGAATAGGGTCTGTAGCCGCGATACACAAGTTACAGGCAGGATGATTTTAGAATTATAAATGGTTTTTTATGAATTATATATATAAATCCCAACGAACCGGCCAGAGAGCTCAATTGAAGGAGCAACTGACAATCAATCGGAAGATCCAAGTCCTGATCGTTTCAGCATATTTTCACTTCCGCTCTTCCTTTGGAGAACAGAAAGTTAATATTATATCGATTTTATTTAATTTTTAACAATTCTCTCTCACGGAAATTATTGTATGAGAAATAATTACGCCCAAATTGTTCACTCACTCACTCAGGCTATAAAATTCCATTGGCTCTACGAATCTCTATATATTCAATCACATATCATTGTACTTTTTTATATGTAAGGGCACTTTCCTCTTTGATATAGTATGTTGTATTACGTATTGAATACATCCTTTATAGTTCTGAAAGCATTAATATTGCAATAATCGCAAATGGATTTTGTAATCCAGCTATCACTTTAGAATTGAGGAACTAATAAAAATGCGGTCTCATTACTTCATTACGCCACATTGAGAACAAAAAGAGTTAAAATGATTCATCAATTGCTCACGAGATCCTTTATCGTATTTCGATTTTGAGGTTCGCAGTAATCATTTATGCATCGCTGCCACCCTTTATTACACTTTTCCCGAGCGAAATAAGTCGAGATTTTAGCGTGTTCCAGGCGAGGTTTTGTTTCGCTAAGAAAGAGGAGGGGGAGCAAAGGAGAAAAATCGAGCTTTTGATGTCTTTCTACTTAGCGAAATGCACCCCATTAATAATTTTGGAGAAACGCGGGCTCCCGGGTATATATCATTTTTCTATATTTTCTTGAGGCTCCATTCTTTTAAAAACCTTGATAAAAAAGAGTGAGAAAGAGAGGCGTCTTCTGAGGCGGAAGGTCATTGTTTGTCTGTACGTCGTCTGCCAATCCCAGCACCACTCCTCTATCAGCTCCACTTTCTCCACTTTTTCTGCCTTTTATCCTGCGCATCGCGGGCCCCAATTCGAAGGGGGGGCCCGCTGCATCGACCTCATTGGAAGGCTCCCGCATAAAAACCCGCGCCTTGGTTAACGTAATGGAAGGCTCGCTCTACCAAAAAAATAAGACGTTTTTTCTGTTGTCCTGCGGGTGGCCGAAGGGGAAATTATGCGAGCCCATTCTCTTTCGACTCTTTCTTTTTTTTTAAAAAGATGAATTGAAGAGGCGACAGGTGTGGCGTAATGATGCGGAGGCGATGCTTTCACGGAAACAGATTGGCAAGAGATGTTGACAATGAGGGCTTGTATAATCCACGGATTTCTCTCCTTTATTTCATTCCTTTTGGTCTCGAAAGCTTTTCATCTACATGCAAATATAAAAAAATCGTACTTCCAAATTTTCACATACGTTTTTAAACGTTTTGAAAAGCTTAAATTCAATTCAACGTTAATTATAAATTCACTTGATTATTGGAGTCTACAATTTTTATTTAATTTCGTAGCTTTTAAATCAATTAAAATTCTTGACAAATTTTCTTATCATATCTAAGTCTTCGAAAAAAAGATGATTGAGGGAGGAAATTGAAGAATTATTTGAAAATGACGTTGAGATTTCGTTCAATCATATATAGTATGCTCCTTTTATATACTAAAATCATATCCTTTTACTATATTCATAAAATTACTAGAAAAAGAAGTTGGAAATTTCGATCACATTACATTTTGTTGACTAGTAAGGATTGATTTATCTCTCAGTTGATTACGGTATGTGCTACATAAAATTCCCATTATTACGCCACAGATAACCCTTTTCTTCTCACATTGAAGAATATTACCTCAGACCACTAATAAGTCGAGAAAATGGCTCATATGAGTTATTTTCTTTTCGTTGAACTCCGTTGATTCCATTTTTGCACCGTTTACTTTCATCAGAAATATTTTGCGCAGTAATAAAGCGAGTATTTGGTAACTAGCGACCTTATTTTAACCCGAATAATCAATCAAGTTAATTATTTAATCGAAGTCGCTGTCGGAGAGTGTCAATTTTTCCAGATGAATCTCGCGGTGTTGTATCCCCGAGCATTAGTTACATTCTTATTTGTTGCATTGTGATTTCCCAGATGGCGCAAGGGCTTTATGAGAGATTACTTTTTCTGCTTGTTCTAATATCTCGGAAACAAAGTCGCAAATGAAAAAGAAATCCATCACATAAAGCTAAGTGATTAGTTGGGAAATGAATATTGGGACGGAATTATATTGAAATGGGAAAAAAACATTTTCACTCTTGATATGCATTGGTG
This sequence comes from Sympetrum striolatum, assembly GCA_947579665.1. NCBI lineage: Eukaryota > Metazoa > Arthropoda > Insecta > Odonata > Libellulidae > Sympetrum > Sympetrum striolatum. The sequence goes on from OX388343.1 coordinate 103,565,602, forward strand.
GTGTCATTAAGTAAGTAATACGTAGAGGAGCTTTCTTATTTACTACCGTTGACTAAGCCCGAATAAATTACCTTTAATTAAGCCTTGTTTCATAAAAAATATTAGGACTTTTTTCTTCTTGTAATGATATTTTGACAACTTTTTCAGTTAATATATATTTTTAATCTAAAGATATACTATCGAATTTATAACTTATTTACTTAATTAGCTATTAGTGTTTTCTTAGCAAGCTATGAGTATTACTGCTAGTCTTTAAATTTTAGCCCTTAAATTGTCAAAAGAAGCGGAAAGTAGCAAACTCGGATGATGGAAATTCTTCTTAAATAATAACACTTTTTATTCCAATTCTGTCTGTAAAACAGCCTTCAATTATTTATGCATTTTGGTTTGAAGATGGTGCTTTATCTAAACCTATTAATACAGTATATTTTCTTCCTACAGATGATTGGTCGTTTTTTTATTGCAAATGGAAAATTGTTTCCTAATTAGGTTTCAGCACTTATAATTTTATGAGCAATTGAGGAAACATATAAAAATACGCACACACAACAGACACACGTATTGTGCGAAGTTTTCATAGATGAAATTATATCTATATATATATCTTTGCTTTTCAAAAGCTTTCACTAAATGCAAGAAACAAAATCTGGAAATAAGAAGATAAGACATGGAATTGGTCGGCACATTGAATGTTTTTTCTAGCAGAAGAATTCTGAAAAACTTAAACTCCATTTGGGTATTATGGAAGTTGAGAATGAATTATTATCGCAGTCAGTCCATAACGACTTTATGAACCCTTTCCTCGTTATCATTAGTTAACGTAATAAGTACCAGCATTAGCATTGCCAATAGCGGCTGAAATATTTCACTTTTCACACCATTTTGCTCATTCTTCTGGGTTGATGTATACTTTTTAAAATAACATTAACCAAATTAGATAATTTTCTGACTGTCCTCCATCCGCAGAACTTGTGGAATAGAAATATGTTATTGTTGTCGTCACTAATGGTTACTATGATGCTCAAAATTTGATTAAGATGTGAATTGCGTTATAAACGCTACTTATTACTTATATTAATTACAAACATTTTTATAGATCACCCAAAGGATCCAGTGATGGGAAAATATGTCTTTTTCTTTATTTAATCTAAATAATAAACTAAATTGTGGTGTTAGTGCTTCGGAGAGAATTTTCTAGAAATAGTAAGGGAAATAAGAGCGTCGAGCGTATAAATAAAGTGTCCTCGCAGTAAATGCAAGCATCATTGAAACTGAATTATGAAAATTGCTATTAACCCTTAGTACTTTTATTATAATATTCAGATTGTTTTTAAATATCAGTTCATAACGAATTATACTGCGCGCGAATGTATAAGAACTGGCAGCAAAGAATCAGTATACATGGGATTTATATCCGGATATTTACTCTCAAGAATGTAGATGCACATGTATTTCGACATTTCTTCTTTGGATAAATACGAGAATATTTGGAGAAATAATTCAATGAAATTCACCTTTGATATATTTATGTTTCGAAACAAATGATGCTCCGTTTTTGAACAAATTATTAATTGCATAATATACAACGAGAGCAATTTTATGATCAACGTTAAAATGGTCATTTTACTGCCGCTCGAGCATTCACGATATCCATAACCTCACGGAGTAAATATCAAGTCGAAACACGCCGTATTTCATAGTCATTGTTGTCTAATGAATATAAAATTTTGTTCAATTGAACGATTTAAGAGCAAAAACTATTTTGCCATGTCAAAATCGCTCAGGACTCACCTCATTGTCATCAGTTATGATGGTAACTTCTATGACCGAATACTTTCTTACAAATATATTAGATATGATTTGACCGAACTTGTTGGAACGCCACAATAAATGAGAAAGCGAATTTCGTATTTTCCACAAAATTTCGACCGGTTTTGGCCTTGCAGCCATCCTCAGGAATTGTTGCTTGCATGCTTTAATCTCATTGGTATTTCTTTATTTGTAAAATGAAGCATAACTTTACTACTTGCTTTCATCTTGTTCTTCCACAGTAAATATTCATAGAAGTAAAACCATTTTCTTTCGAGGCAAGAACATTTTTAGTCTCGTGTGGTTAACGCAGAAGCACAATTCCTCTTACAAAGATAGGAAAATATTTCTCTGCCAATGAAGCCTTTGCTGTCGAAGACTTCGGAGAGTGCAGTGAAAATAAGTGAGATTTTTATAATTGAGTTGTGTGGGTTTATTTGTATAATAATGGACTAAAATTTGGCTGTGTCGTGACATATTAAAAGGTGTTGATATTGCTATATTTTTCTTTGCGGTTATTTAGAAATAAACGATAACTTTTTAAAAGAAATCAAAAGGGATATGATCCTTAAATGGAATACTCTTGAAGATTAACAACTTTTGTAAATCATTACTTTCCAGACATATTACTCAATGGAAATTAAAATTTCTGAGAAATTATTGGACTTGTTCTCCTTTGAAAAAATCTGATGTGGCCAGCACATGACTTTCTCCATATATAAGATGTAAATATTTATCTACGACAGTATTTTCGAACTCTATATTCAATCTAAACTTGGAAGATAAATGATTAATTTATATCATATTATCTTTGACGTTACAAACATTATAAATAATGTTTTCGGGACATGTTCGATGAAAAACGATTAAATTGGCATTTCTCCCACAGCGCCCAGATCGCCCACTAAGTACATAGTCAGCAACTTCCGGTTTATCAGTATTTCATGAATAACTCCAAAAAAATCAGTTTTACAAAAATATGTTTCATACAAAAGTTATAGTAAATTGTATTTTCTAAAACTTTAATAAATAATAGTATATACCTAAATATCAGATTAATGGAGATATTTTGTAAAACCGGAAACGAGCTTCGATAAGTAAACCTAAACTCCCGGTTAACCGCTTCACTCTAAAAACTAATCAACTCTAACGACACTAACCAAAGTACTATATATGAAATTTGGTGTTGATACGACAAAATGTTTTCGTTTTCGCATGTTAGAGCGCCCACAAATTATGTACATAATCAGCTACTTCCGGTTTATCAGTATTTCACGAATAAACCCTAAACAATCAGTGATACAAAAATATGTCGTATACAAAGGTTATAGTAAATTACATTTTATAAAACTTTTATAAAAAATAGTATGTACCAAAATATCATATTTATGGAGATATTTTACAAAACCGGAAGTTTGCTTCGAAGAATAAATCTCGACTTCCGATCGACCGAATTACTCCAAAAACTAATAAACTCTGACAGCACCAACCACAATTTAATATATGAAGTTTGGTGTTGATACGACTCTTAATTTTTAAGTTAGAGCGCCCACAAGCACAGACACACACACACACACACACACACACACACACACACACACACACACACACACACACACACACACACACACACACACACACATACACACAGACATCATTCCGAAAATGGTCAAAATGTATTCTAGGGACCCCAAAACATGTATTTCCGTTGAAATCTCGAAGTCGAATTTTTCATGAAAACAATACTTTCTCTATACTACGTATATGGAGAAAGTAAAAATCTATGAATAAATCCGGAGCATTTAGGATCGTTTCTCTTATATTGCTGTACCAATATAAGGAAGAGAACATTTACAGGTATCCTTAGTTAATGAGGAATATTTCCAAAATGCTTTTCGTACTTATCTTTTGCTATGACTGTAATTCAGAAGTATTCAAATTTAAGCAAGCTTTTAATGTGTGCTTTTACCAACACATGAGCTCGTTCTTTGTCGAATGGGAAGCAGACAGATGATTACTTGCTGATACTCGGATCACTCTTTGATGTTGCCTGAACATCTGCTTCGTTGCTGTTCGATGGTGTTAAGTTGGATCGATCATTATTGCCCCTGGCAGCCATCTTGATTAAAATAAGTCATCAGACGTCTTCGTCTGATTGATCCTTATGTCAATCACTCGCTGTGTTTGATGTCGGTATCGGAACTTAATATTATTCGCCCAATGTACGATATCGGCCCCAAATGAAGCCTGGCGAAATTATCCAATATTCTCTGTTTTCCGATAAAGGAGCCTTTTGCATTCGAGATTGACAATAAATAAGGAGAAGATGGAAAATGTAGCCTCTGTTCGATTTTGCGGAATTTATCGGCGAATTGAATGTTGGAGCAATTCCGAATTTCCGATAATAACCCTCACTCAGTATCCACTAAGGAGCTGTAAGATGAGCAACGGAAAATTACAAAGAGAGGAGATCATACTATGACGCTCTGAGAAAACGAGTGATTTATTGTTGGTAAGGTGGTAAATGTAGTTTTATATATAACTGATATCCCAGTTATAAACTTTCGCGATCTTCGAGAGAAAACAAATAACACGATACAGGGAAGTATTTTTCGCCGTATAAGACGCTCCGGAATATAAGACGCACCCAATTTTAAAGGAGGAAAATCTAGAAAAAAAAGATTCTAAACCAAATACTGTAGTAAAATATTTTATATCAACTGTAGAAAGTTAACAACAGTTAAATAACAATTTTACGCCAACCATGTAACTTATTTACTCTCATTAACAGTCATTTAAGTCAGTAAATAATGAAAGTAATAAAAATAAGGCTGTAGTGTTTTTATTCGAAAACAAACAGTCTATTCGTCGTATAAGACGCACCATCTTTTCCCCCAGCTTTGGGGAAGAAAATGTCTGTCTTATACGTCAAAAAATACGATAGTTTTCAGGACAGATACTTATTTTTGGTCGTTTTTCCCACGAAATATTAGAGAAGCTAAGTGCTCTCCAGATCGGGATGCACACCCCCTGACATACGCTACTGGCGTATTGCAGGGTTTTTAAATGTAAATGTAGGAAACTAAGACAAAAATGTATTTATATTATAAACTAGCTTAGGTGCCCGTTGATTCTCAATGGGGAGAGCAGAAGTAGGATTAAATATAGTAGTTCTTTTATATAGAAGACAATCTTACATCACTCATATTAGCTTCGTTCTATGGGGCTGGTTACCGTAAACGAAACTTTTCCGCGAAAATCCCAATACCTTACGCTCTCATAATTTTTTGCCGAAATCTGTTCATTTGGTCATAAGAATATAGACTTTCATAGAATATTTCTATCAAAATTATCTCAGGTTGATAAGAATGATTCTTCTTAATTTGCTTTTGCAATTGAAATGGATCCCGCGAGGAATAACTTACATGCGCTTCTTAAGGAAATCATTCAACTCGTCCGGGATGGTACCGGAGGCCAATATATGCTTAAAAAGTAGTCTTATCATCTGAGGGGAGTCGATGTTAAACTATTTGAATGTTTGCAAGTTATGAGTCTTCTGACTTTCGGCATTTAAGCAAACAATCTTGCATATTAACCCATACTGAACTGATTCACGAGAGGGGTATGAATATTAATAACTACCGTACTAATTGCAATTGAGATGTCGATAAGGCGCGTTATTCATTAGTGTAGATCTGGGAAATCTTTACGAACTTCCTTAACTCCATTTTCGCCAATCGCTAAAAATACATCGACGAAAATAGATTAGATTTAATAGGTAATTTAGAAGATTATATTAATAAGCATTCGCAACTCACCAGGTTGTTTATTCGCATTCAGTCGAATTGATAGGGATAAATTAATTATTAGCTATCAAAGCACTATAAAGCCGTTTTAATTCACGTAAAATCACAAAAAAATTATTTTGCAATAAATAAAACTCGGTTGCTACGTTCTCGGTTCGTACGTTGCTTGGACGCTCAGACAAAATTTGAATTTTCTTAAATTTTCGTATATTTTTTCGCGAGATTCTTCACAGTATATTGTTCGTATCTTCAAAAACTTAAATCTCATGTAATTTATTCTGTCTCATTTAGTCTATCTCTTATTTTCTGAATTAACTCTATTTTATGTACATAGATAAGTTTTAAAGACTCTAATCAAGTTACTTAACTGATTAGAGTGACTGATATTTAAGGAATACAAGAGTTGATCAGATAATTTTCATCAGTATTTTTTTCTTTTCAAAAGGTGCAAGGCAGCATTGTTTTTCCAACAGCTTCTCTGGAGTATTCCATCCGATTTCCGCGTAAAATGACAGTTAGTTTGCTTGGGGAGGGATTGAATTATTTTTTGTTCACTTTTGATGTGTGAATTACTTAAGAGCAGTAATACCCGTTCCAACATTGACCTACTTCGTTTACGCAGTTGTCTAGTCGTAAGGATGTCTCGGAGCATTATTTCGTAGTATTTGTCGTTTCCCTTTGTATGTACCGACAAGAAAGTCACATCAGAGTTAAAGAATCTCATTAATATGCCATATTAATTACCCACGTTTATGTATGTAATATAGTTAGTAATATAATTATAAACCAAATTAAATCACAATTTACTGCACGCCCCAGTAGTATAGAGGTATGAAATAACACGATTAATAAGACGGACTAATCAATTAATTCTTACTCAAATAAAAATTTCGACTGTAGATGACTCGGAAATTTTTCCGTGAGAATTACACATGAAGTTTTTTTATCGTTGGATAGCTTCAACTTATTTACAATATTAAATTAGATATCATTTCTCTGCGATATCAAGCAAGTACCTTATGAACGGAAGTAAATAAAAATTCTTCTTTTCATCATATCATAATATTCGAATCTAAATGGCTATAATTCGTACAAAATCAGCGAAAATCTTGTGAAATGGGATTCTTATCACCAGTCCAGAACCAGTCAGCTCGTCGACTAAGGATAACGCTCATGCTTTTTCGTAAGAATACCAAGAATACCGTAGATTTTAGTCCATCATTGAGTTAATTATAAAAAGAAGATAGTCGGAATGTTCCTTATCAGATAGATTTTTGAGGATGTGGTTATCTTCGGCTTTGGCGTGATGAAGAAGACGGGGAACATCAAGATACTTATCAGATTAGAGAAAGAAAGAATATTATTGCTTTTTGGATATGTACAGCCAAAATATGCTGCGTGGATGTGCATTAATTAATATGTACAGCCAAAATATGCTGCGTAGAAGTAATTCTGTAGTGTCATTCCAAATAGTTTTCATGAATTATGTTAGTTCATGAAGTTATTTTCTAGTCCTTTTATTTAGATTTCTATCTCCAGATTTTATCACAATGGACATTTACAAAAGAAGGATTAATATTTATTGATGACCACCAAGAACGATAAGGTTTTCAATGCTGGTTCTTCCTTTAAAATTTTAATTTAGTTCCTTCATTCGTTCCGTAGTATTTAACTAACTTACAGTATACTCGATGATTTAGCGATTCATAAATTATCATTTTATCTTGAGGAGACGAAACATACAAATACTTCACGTATTTAATATTTTTTCAAATTTACTTGTTCGTTCGTGTAGCAACTTTTTTTACAAAAGAGATACATTTAACATTTAAAAACTTGAATTTAACCATTATCGTAGTTAACCTTACAAGAGGACCTTCTATCTAATTAACATAAATATTGATTTTTCTTGTGATAAAATTTCGTTGTCATGTTTGATTCAGGATTCTGTTAATGTGGAACAACTTAAACCGTTTTCTGGCAACAGCTGGAAATCGTCTCAAAACTAAATCTATATTTTAGTCAAGTTAAAAGGAAACTGACAAAAAAAGGGTACAATTATGGTCAATACAATAAATCAAAATAGGGTACTAATTGATGTCCAGGTTGCAGATAATCGAATTTTATTGCAGTATACCCAAATTTTGATCCATTACCTTGATACAAAGTGCTAATTTTTAAATAACTGTCTAGGCTAATCCAACTAATGGCTTTCGGTAAATATATGTGAGAAATATTTTCCCTCTTACGAATGTTATTAATTCAGGCATTGCGTACTCTTTACTTCTCAAATTCTATGGAAGCAGCGCATTTGTTCCCACAGCCATTCTGGCAAAGTTATATTTAATACCACGAATGTCATATATTATATTATTGATATTTTACCTCGCTTAATCAAGGGTCAAATAATCTAAATACTATATTTCTGGTTTTATCAGTTATTATTTTTTTCTTTGTAACTATTATATTTGTAGCCATTTTACCTTTAGATTTAACCTTGAATAAACCTTTCGGTTTAATATGCTTCTTCTCATCGAGATAATCATTGCTGTTACTCATTTAAAACTATTTAGATTCATTTAAGGTATGATTTCATAGCTTATTTTTTAATTAAAGTTATGGATTGTTATACAGGATAGCGGATATCACTGATAGCAGAAACCTTGTTCATCAAAAGCTTCGTTCAGTTCCTGTTGAGGGCCATACAGAAAGATTCTGAGATCTACCCGAATTAATATGAACCGGTTTCATGGTATTCTAGAAAAGCCAATCAGGTATATGTGCGAGCCGTAATGCGATCTCTGCTATACAAATTCCGATTTGTTAAGATTTAGTCTTTTATGAGCCTTTTCTCAGTATATTTTATTTAAATGCGTAATCATTAAGAGGTAGTACATTCAATTTATTTTCTTTTATGTATCAAAGAATACCGGAAAAGTTAAAAGTTTCTTCTTTAGAGTCTATGCATTAAGTATTTACAGTAACTGCGAAGAATTTAATGTGCCCATTACGTGTGACAGCCTTTATCACTTATATCGAATATATGGAGAGGATTGAGCGGTGTGTTATTTAAGTTATGTTATGTTTTACTCTGATTTTGTTTAGGAATGTGTCTGAGCTGTTGTCGGAAAATCTGAAGATATCAGACACGTCCCTAGAAATCCTTGGTTTGACCCTGAACGAGGGCAATTATCTCATAAGAATGCAATATGGCTGTTATATGAAATACGATTTTCTGCCCTTTCATCCTGAGAGTGATAAGATATTACAACAAATTGAGAGATTTAATCGACAACGGATATCTTTGGAGTATTATTATCATTACTTTTACGTATAGTATCTTGGGATATACTCCAAATCTTCTCCAAGAAATGTACGTAAATTTAAATATTTTAATTTTTCTTCGTTTCTTTTTAGCGACTTTAAATTAGAATTTCTAGGAAATAATTCTAAAAGAGAGAAAACTGAATAGATATTTTTTCTCATAATCAATAATGGATACATTAGAATTATTTCGAATTTGTGAAAACAAGAGCATAATACAGCAATATTTGGAAAGATTTAGCGTAAATCGTTATTGATCATCTTGACTACGAATGGCAATGTTTCGATTGCACTTTGTTTCAATGGTTTGGCCTTTCGAATAAATACTGTATCGGTTCAATTTGAATTCTTCTCAAGGGTTAGGTAAACATCCTAAAAGCATTCAGTCGACTGCATAGAACTTTTATATACAGAGATGTAGAGGACTATGGGAGCTACTTGTGCCTTATCACGAATGACTCCTGTCGTAACAATACATCTTATCTCACTAACTCGGCATTGTCCAAACTTATGCTAGTAAAGGATTCCTCTGTCTATAAACCTAGTTATATTAAGTTGGAATAACCAAAATACCTCAAAACCAAATATTTGATTCAGAGACACATGTCGTCCCCCTCCGTGGATTTTATTTACCTATGTTCAGATAGAACTCAATTCCATACAATTCTGGATCTATTATTGTTAATATCAAATCAAAACGTCACTTCCATTTTTCTATGGTTTCAATGCAACTTTGTTAAACTCGACCGAGCATCTTTTGCTGAAGGAAATACTCAAATGAAATAACTTAATATTTTTTATGCAGCCTTTTAAAACCAACTCATGATTAAAAATTGATTTCTAAAACAAAATACGCTGTACACGATATAAACCCTTGAAAATCACAGCAGAAATAACTGCGCCCAAATCCTAGACTTGTGTATTAATGGATAAACTCAAAAATTGAATCCACCAAGGCAATCTTAATTTAGGATTATCATCCAAACAGTAGTACATAGTATAATTATATGCACGGACGTATTTCATACTGATCACGACGCTCGATAATTTAACGTTTTGCGGCCATTGGGACTACTACACTCAAACAAACTAACACAATCCGAACATTAGAAACTATTTTTAACAACAGTTATCTTCGCCAATTTTTTATCCTTACGGAAGCTCAAGTCATTTTCCTTTACCGGAAGTTTAATTACATACCCTTACAAATCTAATAGAAAATAAAGATGAAGTTACCATCTTATTGTCACATATATTTGAATTTTTTCAAAATTGTAGCTTAATCTTACTAGAACTGTCTCTCAGAAATGAGTATCAAAGTAACTGGATCTTTTACTTAAAGGTTTTTGTAAGGAAGACAAATGAGAGGGACATTCTAAGGAATTAAAAATTATGACGGATAATTTCATCGTAAAATGAAGCAATAATAATAAAAATAGCTTTTTGGATCGGCAGTTTGCGTTTTCCGAGGAAATTTTGAAGGCCAATCAAAAATTCAGTTGCTTAAATTACTTAACTCAATACCTAATACGGTTGTCAATAAAATTACGTTGATTTTTTTAACGTTCCAAAGCAAGATAACGCAATACATACAAAAGCGGTTAAAATTTTCATTTTTAATTCCTTTAAATGAAAATTTGCATGTTATGTAGTCTGATCATGTATTATAGTGATTTTGTAAGAATAGGAAGCGGATGAAAACTGAAAATTAGATTTAAGAATTTTAATATTAGATTAAACCGAAGAATTAAATGAGAAATGGAATTCCTATGCTGAGAAGTTTAAATATCTGCCTACTCTGTATTTTTATTTGGAGTACAATTGTGTGGTCATATACGCCTATAGCACAAGGACCAGAAGTTGCAAACTTTTCAAACTTTGAAAATTGGCGCATTATAAAAAGCCACTGCCTCGCAAATAATAGTCTACTTTATATTTTACAAACGCTCTCCAGTTCGAACTTAGAAATGCCAGAGAGTCCCCTTAAGAAATTCGTGGATACTTCTTTTTTGGTTGGACGCTTTATTTGTTTTGGAAAATGAAATTAAAAGAATGGCAGCACGAAATTAAGACGAGAACATAGGGAAGAGAAATTTAAGTGTGATTTTAACATTTGCAATTGCGATCGAATTGCTGTGATGAATCGCGGAGGAGCGAAGGTTTAAGCGAAAAGGAGGAGGAATTAGACGCCAAGGGTAAAATAATGAACCAACTAAATGTGTTTTTCCTTGAGTAAATATAAATTATCCAAGCCGCCTTCTGACGTGTGACCAAAGCTTCGTGTAGAATCACATCTCTACTTCCGTAATCAGTTAATTTTGAATTAGTATTATCACAGTGGTATGCTAAATGACTTGCGTAACTTTTCATCTCATTGGCTACCGATTGCTTTTGTGTGTCGAGTAAGTCGCAATTCATATACCAGTTATCAATATTCACTTCCCGTTAAAAATCAACGGGCAATTCAGCTAACAGGATTTGAAATATATGTATGAATTCTCGTCTAAACTCGAAAAACTTCAAGTTGCAACTCCAGCAAACTTTTTTTACCCCAATGGGAATCACAAGTCACAGTCACTTTAGCTTTTTTATAATAAATAAACTAAATAATTGATGCACAGAATCCAATTTCAACAATTTTGATAAAACCGATTTATATTTAAACGGATATCCGTATAACTTTGAGAAAGTGATTGTAGGTGTTACGGTAAGACGTGCAAACAGAAATATAAATTACGATATTATCCTCGTCTCATAGCTCTGGACTTAGGACTTAGGACTTAGCTCTGGTCCGTTCTTTATTTGGAAAGTATTGTATTAGAAATATGATGACCTCAGTACCTATTTTTGCTTACAATTTGTTAAAGGTACGGGATAAAAAAGGCACTAACATAGTTAATACCTCTTTTGGATTAATTCGTAGTAAGATTCTCAACATTTTCGTTCACATAGTCTAAAACGGAATCAAAAGGCATGCCTAAAGTAGCATAGTTATAAGTGATCCATGACAATATGATAACAATTTTTGTTGTCATGCTAATATCCGAATTCACCTCAGTATAAAACTTGTTCCTCCAAACATGCTTTCATGTGTTTCGCGTCAAAATCATTTCTATTTTATTGATCAAATACTTAAGTGACCACAAACTCCCCGAAATCTTGTGTTCACTTATTTTCATCATTTGAATGGCATGACTGACATCGCAGTTTTAATCTCGTTGCTCTCCATTCATAAATATTTAAAGGATATTTTCCTCGTCTAAGAAGGGAATGAGTGGGGAGTTTAGAGGAATCGCTGGATTCAATGGGAAATGTAATCACTGCGATTGGAAAGATGGCGGGAAAATTGAACGGCCGAAGGAGGAGTGGAAAGGGATCGTTCGCTTTACATTTTTAAGGCGATTTAATGAAATGGGTGATGATTGGACGCCAGAGGGCTGCGGAGAAAACTGATTTTTTCCGATTCCTGCTCAAAATTACGCAGCCCTAAGGAGTGAATTATTTGCTTTGCAAGCAAGGGAAACCTGAGATGGAACGAGATTGGATTTTTTTAGTCGTATTTTAGTGCTCTGGAGGGTTGATTAATTATGATATAAGAAGAATCTTCGACGTTCGATTTCAATCCTTCTTAATCTGCTCGTTTACCTTCTCGAAAATGATATCCCATCATTACCAATCGTAAATGTAGTATCTAGAGACGATTAATATCGAGGCGTTGAAGAGTTTTTTTGAGATAGAAGTCTGATTGGAATGAGATGGTTTAAAATTTGAAAGAACTGAATATTAGTACTCTGCATCGATATTCAGTTTCATGTCCTAAATTGCTCCAAATTTAGCAAGAATGGAACCACGTTGTTTTCCCCTAATTTTAGAAAAATATTTATATTTTAAAAATCAATTTCTTTCTGTGTCTGTTCATCTAATGCGTGATTATTGTTATTTAGCTTGCTTGTTGTCCCTGTAAAAAATTATGGCAGCATCTCGATTCATAATTCAAAATCAATCATTACCTGATATCAGCCATAAAAAATTGTTCTCTTCCATAGTATGTTCGATTTTAACTCGTGTGACTTAATGGCGATTGGCACGTTTAAAACGTAATTACTCCAAACCAAGTTCATTTAAGTAGTCTATCCAAATGGAACAGTTCTTTTTGGTTCTAATTCCCTTCATCTTTTCTTATCATGCCGTTAATTATATCATTACCCGATTGAACTTACCGCTAAGGTTTTCGCGGCGGCTGTTGCTTGAGTGCTGCCTGTTCCGGGTTTCACCGAGATGAAATTTGTCTCAGGACAGTATCACCGACTTTCCTGTCGGAGACTTCAGGTTGAAGTGAAGACGCCGACAGAAAAGTCGGCAAAACTATCGTCAGATTTCATTTCATCGCTGTGAAACCTGGAACATGCAGCACTAAAAATTAATCGATTGAGTTTCGCATTGGTTCTGAAGGCAGCTCACTACTTCTATTTACTAAAAATGCTTATCCATGTCTACATTTATCCTTAGTTTCAGTATTACGCATTCCAAGACTAAGAAATATGATACATTTAAGAGCTTGTCATTGCAAGAAACAAAATTGGATTTTAATATAGTGTAATATTCAGGGTATATTGTGGAATACGGAGCGGTAAGAATTTTTCAAATATTTATATGACACCAATTCCATAATTTCTGTGCATAAGAGACAAAGAAAATAATTCAATTACGATATTTCACTCCTTAAATTGGTGAAATATAATTATAAAAGTTTCAGGAAAGACTCAAAATGCGAGTTGCATTAGTAATATAAGTTTGCCAGGTTAAGTATGAATCAGAATTAATTTTTCCAACAATAATTGATTTAATTCTGTAAATTAAGTTACGTTTGATTATTTGAAGTTTTTAACATTAACATTTCAACATTAAAATTTTCTTAGGGAAGTAAATGTATATTTTTTTTTCATTTTTGACAATGAGGAGATTATGCATAAGATGAATTACTTGATTCTAAGGAAATTATTCCTTTTCCTTACTCGTCGAAAAGCGTAAACAGTCTATCCCAAATAAGGCAAATATTCTGATTAAAACAATGCTACGTCTTAATTTCATACCAGCCTAGAAATCAATGTAATAGCGGGAAACCGTCGAGTTTATCCAAGAGTGCGCAATCTAATAAGTTCTTCGGACGTCTTTGCCTGTTGCACGAATGGGAGGTGCTCTTCGGATTTAAGGTCCTACTTTTCTGATGGTTTTTTCAGAATGTGAAAGAAGGCACTGAGCCCATTTATTCTCCTAATCGCCGCCTTAGCGATTATATGCGATTCGAGTGCCAATGGAATCGGCTTCTTCGCAGAGAATACACGGTGGAACGCACGGACTTTTCTCGGTCCTTCTTTTAACTTTAAATGAATTCATTGAATTAATTCTCCTTCATTTAGCTACATTTATATCATTTTAACTTTTATATATTATACTACTGACAACGCATCATTAGCAGAGATTAAGAATAATTGAACTTAAGGTATCTTTAATTCTTTTGTAATTGATACGGAGGTTTCCTTGTCTCTTCACATATCAAAATCCTTATCAGTTAATTTTTTTCTGATATCGTCTATCGACTGATACTTATTTTACCCATGTGCATCCATCCCATTTAAATTCTCTCCATGACCGCTTTAGTACCGTGGCCTCTTTCATTTATCTTCTCCCGAATGAAAAGGTTTTGGCCCACAATCTTCCAAAAGAACACCAAATGCATTAACTTAGAACCAGCTTATCATAGCGCTATTTTACATACGTCGTTGACCAGCAGTAATATGGAGAATATTATTGCATGGTCTTTAATGCGTTTTTAAAAACTCAGCATTGTTCGCCTCGGAATTCTGTCCAAAATAAAAGACAATTGACAGTCGTCTTGTTAGATTTCATGAGAGATATTTTTAAAAACATTCCTAATCTCAAATTTATATGCCGACGGTTATCAACTTGCAAACAGCACCAGTATCAAATATGCAGCTGGATAACTAATGTGTTCTCCGACACAGGATAGCGATGGTTTCGACCCAGCAGGTTGAAGTTAACTGAGGCGTCCCTCAGGGTAACGCAATAGTTCCTTTCCTATTGTAAGCATACACCAGAGACCATAGCAATGAGATTAATGGAATATTCTGGATTTTTTTGGATGACCCAGTCATTCGTAAGAATACAAAAAATATGGAGTAAATAGTGTCGTGCAATAATTGAGATGGAACTTTTAAATGACTGGTAATGAAATCTTAATATAAAACCCTTTCTGTAGATAATTAGTTCCAAATAAATCGCTTGTAGGCGATTATTCATACAGCCTTGGAATAGGAAATTTAATATTTGTAGGACTCAGTAAAATATTTTGGAGTTACTCTCCTGAATGCTAACATGGTGTGTCCATATCAGTGGATGGGCATAAGATAAACTCGCCTTCGACAAGAAAACAGAACGGAGAACAGAAAGTAGTAAAGGACATCGTACATGGGGCTACTTAGACCAGTTAGGAGAACGCATGCATTGCATGGAGCCCTATCACAAAGTGTCGAATCCGAGATTTAGAGAAGGCCAGTCCGCGAAACGGTGTAGCATTTGTTAGTAATGTTTTTGACAAATCAATAAGCGTTACCCAGATGCTTCACATTTTATAATGTAAATCTTAAGAATGAAAAAGCTCTAAATCTGATTCTCTCAAGTAATTTAGTGGGGACTCTGGGGGTACGTTGTTGCTATGAGAGCTATAACTCTATAAATTCCTAAGAATAGAAGAATGAATTTCAGGACAAGTCCATCGGAAAATTCGCCATTTTTCGTAAACGCTACACGACAGTAACCGATAAGAGATTCGATTCCTAGCATTTATTAACAATTTCCTTACATACTCACTTGTATACTTTGTAGAATTTCGTCTTCTGCTGAACTATTTCACTCTATTTCCTTTGCCAGTGTTATATCAATCGAAGGATCAAAACCATATTGCTTCTCCAATATCATCTGGGGCATAAAAAACCCCTATACGTAATGTAATTCATCATAATCATAACAATGTGTCAAGTTTCATAACATAATTATAAAAATAAATCATTAAAGGTACGTTCCATTACTCGAAATCAGATGTAACATTGATGAGGAGGATATAGGAAACATATTTCATAGAGATGATCTTAGAGAAACGATCCCAAATATAAAATCAGTGATTGAGTTTTCCCTTGAAGAAGATGAGAAAGGTAGTCCTCGAGCGTGTATCTTTGCGGAATTAAAATTTTTTTGTGAAAAATTTCCAATCAGCAAACTCACTTCTCAAATTTCTTATAAGCAATATACATTCATTCCGTACTCCCCAAGTACCTATGCCCGTTTATATACAACAATTTAACATTTACCTAATAAAAAGTTGATAAAAACTTCAAAATAAAAATTGATTAAAGGTGAATGGTGGAGTGAATGCTTCCAAATTCTATTTCCAAATGGAATGTAATACATTTGGAAATCAAATACTTCATAATACTCTACTTGTTGAAAATTATTCATTTAATTATGATTTCTCCACATTAATTCACATTACATTGAATACTGGGAATTTCCACAAAATTGCGGTTATGTCAGTAGAACTGCTATATTGCTATTAACTTACCTATATTTTATTATCACACAATGTTATGTATTCCATACTACAGAAGTTCAAAGTTTTGGCCGCAGGGCCAACCTAGAAATTTTATTTAATACATTGGTCAGTAAAAAAACCTTTGAATTCATGAATACTTTTTAAAGTAATCTATTATCACTCTTCAAAAATAGTTCAATAAAATAAAATAACGTGTATGTCCATATATCCCTTTATTTTATCCTATTGACAATTTCATGGGAGGTTAAGCATGGAAACTCGAGGTAGAATAAATAATTGCTTGCCAATTCACACATATAGTTTATATCAACATAATATATTTGATTAAAAATGATTTGTTTTATGTTTTAGAATTTCTGCTTTATTCCTAATCTAGTTTACGTACGCTTTTATGAAATGGGGATAAAAATCAGACAATATTGGTTTTCTGCAAACGCTGATTTAATTTCCAGACCATTTCCACTTAAGAATGACATGGATTACGTATCAGTATTAACTGGAAATGGTCTTATTGTAATGAATTTCCATTTTTAGCACTGTTTGTCAATAGTGATTTCATATTAACATATTTTCTCCAACTGTTAATTGGTCCTTCGCAGTGTTGTCTCCTATTATTTGGCTTCGAAGTATACTCGAAATTTGTATACTCGAAATGAAATATTTACTTTCAGATATCCCTAATTTTATTCCGTTTTCCTATTTTATCTAGACAAACCTTTGTAAAATAATTTGTTATAGTCTTAAACGAGTGTTCGTGAATATTAAAACATATCGGTCTCTTTCTTAATTAAATAACTTCACTTCAGTACACTCCTGAAGATCAGATCTGGCGGCCTAAAGGCTTGCTAATATGTTGCTGTGTATCTCAAATGGTTTTCTAAAAGTTATTTGGTATTTCATGCATTATTGACAATTTGTTTGTATTTTTGTAGTTTGTATCTATACGTTTACATTAGGAATTTTATTTGTGTGTGTGGTGCAAATAATCCTAGCTGTTGACGCACCCTCAAACCATAATACTACTACTACTATCTATACGTTAAATACAAAACACTGCTGATTAATATCAAGATGGGGTCAATGGGGTTTAGAATCACCCTATGATAAGAGATATTATGTTATCAAATAACTCTACAATATATTGTTAGGACCAACTTTCCACAGGGTCTGATTTCATTTGACAGAAACAGGGTATCGAAATTAAGTGCCTTAAAATGTAATCATGTCGGAGATTTACCGTATAACAACGAAAATATATTTGAATTTCACATATAATTGTTGAAATTCTTCAAACCTCTTCAATGTAAATTTCTTGGGTATCGAAATACTTCGAACTAATGAGGTCCTTTCACCAATTTAAGATATTTAATTCACGATAAAATTCAATGATATTGCAATTCTAATCCCATCAGAAACAGAATATGATTTAGATGCCACAGGTACTCTTTGTTCATTAAAAAATCGAGAAGATAGGAATATTGAGACTTGAGAAAGCAAAGATAACACAATCTTTGGCTGTTCTTCATTCATTTCATTTTCATTCATCCATTTAAGAATAATAAAATAACTATTTCACGATCGTTGAGTTTGCTTAGCTGCATCAGCGAAAGCTATGTTAAGTAAAATATTATTTTGTTCAGTGATAACTTTTCTGTTACTTCCCGTAATTGAAAGTGAATAGAACGATTTTCGAAGAAAAGAATGTAGCTCCATACTCGGGTGAAAATTATGACAACAAACTACCTGCTGATGGCTCATATTGCCGAGAAAACATAAATTAGATGGTTGAAGTATTTTCTTATTCCTTTCTGTAGAGATAAACAATTGAACTATAACGTAACATGCAACAGAAGATGGACAAATAAATTAAAAAGAGTGTGGTAAGCCTGACACACTGTTCCAACGGAAGTGTCTTAGGTTCTAAAAAATGATTATAACTCTTCGGTTTATTCAAAAAGTCAATATCTTGAAAGCTATTGCTATGTAATTGCTAAATTTCTTCGAAAGAATTTGGTAGTATTTCGAGGAGAGAAGTTCATAAATAAGTAACAAATTAGGTATTTTCCAAAAAAACTAACGAACCGGTCTCGAATTAAACAATCAACGTCGGGTGTGTGTATGAATGCCATAAGTGATGATGTTTATAAATAAAACATAAAATTAATACATTTTAAATGCACTATCTCATTTATAAGGAACGAAAGATCGATAAGATGACTCGTTAGATATAATTTAACAATTGCTTTTCGCGGTATTTGTACTTCTGTTGGTCTTAAGTAATCACCAACTAAAAAAGACATATTAGTAAACATCCAGTCGATAATTAATTTATTTAAATATCTGAATCAAGTATCTAGTAAGAGCGTGTGGACGGCCATTTTATCAACTTGACGAGCAGTGCGGCGGTGGAAGTATAAACAGCGGCTCAAAGAAAGGGAGGAATCACATGTTGAGGTTATAGCGCAAAAAGGATTTATGGGAGACGTCTGCAGATGAGGGTCGGGTGCACGAGGAGAAACAAAGACTGTTTGGAGGAGGGAAGTCTTAAGATGAAAGGGTCGTGAGACGGAAGAGGAAGCGGGATGAGCGGGAAAAGGGCTTTTGGATGCGTTTGTATTTCGGTGCCAATGAGACGGGACCACAGGGCGGATGCTGACAGTAGAGAGAGAAAAAGGGCCTTTTGTGGTTTGGGAAGAATGGTGGGAGAGAGGAAGAAGTGCTATTAAAAAAATTCGCTCGGCGATGCTCCTTCGAGGATAAAAGGAAAAAAAGGAGTCGCTCAGGGACACCTGTTCCCTCCTCTACCTTTTAAAGAAACATTCAAATGAACGGAGGCGTTCGATCGAAGGTGAGATGCTTTGCACTCGACTTCTGGTAATTAAGCGAGCTATTTGTCGATGGAAATTAAGTTGTGCTATCGTGAAATTTACTTTCTGCCGTTAAATGCGATTTTGTAAATGTTTCTCATGCAGTTCGGATGTACATCAGGTGAATTTGATGTTATCTAACGGCGGTTTACGCGAGAGCGTAAAATTGCTGGATTTTGTAAATAGAAGGTAATCGGTATGACGTCGCAAGCCTAAGCATACAGCTACGGAATATTTATGGAGGAGCAATCCTTCTAACAAACTTTCAACTAACGGAGATTTCCTCTGTTGGTTTTCTTCGGATACATTTCATTAACACGGATTCGCCTCTTTAATGCATCGGTGTAATTGTGTTAGTTCTTACATTCTTAAAACAAATGCTGTCAGTAATTCTTATCTACAATTAAAATAGTATTATTGCCGTTTTCATTTGTCCTCTATATTTCGTGAGGTCGCATTTCAGGTGATGATTTTGACCTGATAAAAGTGCCTTCGGAACGAATCCTATCGTAAACAGAGGTATTAACATACATCGATTATTAATTCATACTGATTTACTGCGTATGTTTTCTTATATATTCCTTAGTCTATGCTAAGTGATATATCAGTCAAATTACAGTACTTGGTTCTATGAGCACTCATTTTTCGCTGACATAGATGTGTCGATTGCAAATAATCCTCATTGACAGTGCTCAGAGACATGCAAACAGTGGTTTCCTTGGTATAAAATAGTTAATTTTTATACAATTATTGTAATAGTTGTTATTTTTACTCAAATAATTTATTACGTTGCGTTAAATATCAAAAATATTATAGTACATATGGTTGGATTTGATTTAATTAAAAAAATATTTGGCGAAAGTATTAGATTTTTTGTTTTAATAGAAATAATTTACTGTGAAGAAAATCGATTTTTTACAGGCTCGGGATGACAGTGTTTTTTCTTCATTCTGCAAGGACGAAAAACTGCTGAATCATTAACTATATTTATCAAATGAGTGAGCACTGATTTGAAATTTTTGCGCCCCACTTTAAACGAATTATAGTGAATTATGATGATTAGTAGCTACAAGAAAATTATATTTTAAACGTATATATTTTTTTTTGGAAAATTTCAATATTAAATTTCAATTGATATAGGAAGTGAAAGTATTCCATTTTAAAATTCCGTAGGCTGTCTCTATCGTTTGTTTTCTAAGAACATTCACGTGGCTTTAAAATAAAAACATAGAAGATGTCGATGTGATTTATCTCTGTCTAACATGAATTTCATTAAATTTGAATTGTGTAACCATATTATTCATTCCAATAAGAAATAGCGCAGTAAATTAAAACCGACTCATTACAAATCAGCTTTTATAAACTTGGAATGAAAATTTAGCTTTGTATTTCACCCAGTTTCAACCAACAACGAGAGCAAGTTTAAAAAATATTTTTAATTTCATGGAAACGAGTAAAAACAAGGATTGATGGCTTGATTTTAATTTTTGGGAAGCAATCCCGATTCCTCAATTACGTTTATGATCTTCGAAAATATTTTGATTATTCTGAAAAGCGGATTATTAGGAGGGTACAATTGTGTTCTTAGTTCAAGGTACGTTTGGGTCATAACATTAGAAACATATCAGTACATTTTATTTCGGATTAAATTAAAACCCTCAACGAAAATTTGTTCGACAATCAACAACTCTAACGATAAAATTTGGCTCTTAGACATTAGCAGGGAAACTAAGTTCCCTCGTGGCAAACCTTATATTGCTCCATGTCGACCGGGATGTCCCTCCCATTCTCTGCAGTCGTCCAAATAACCATGAAAACGCCGCAGGCAAAGAGAATGCTGCGTGGATAGACGCACCCAGCGGTGGCTGCAGTCTAACAAAATAGGGGCTCACCCTCGCACTGGGTCACGGGTCAACAGAGGTCATCAGAGGGGGATCTATCTCCACGCCCCCTCCGAGGCCCCGCAGTAATCGAACCCGGTTCCTTTCGGGGGACGTCCGCGAAATCAAGATGGGCGGTGGGCGGACTTTCTTTGAAGGGTTGTATGGGTGGGGGAAAGGGTTGTTGGGAAAGGGAATGTGGAATGGGTGGATGAAAATGGGAGGGGAGAGAACACTACGGGGGGTCTAATGGGGCAGCGCTAGAAATGGAACAATAGGAGGACTTGGATAACAATGGAAAGGGATGGAGAGGTGCTCCCCGCCACTCCTAGACCACAATCCGTGATTCATTCCGTGTTTATGGGCCTTGTGCCGCCGTTGTGCCGGATAAATGCGATTTCAAGTGGGGCGATCTCGGCCAATCCGGAGGTTGGGCGGGCAGATACAGCGAACGGATCGAAGAGTGAATGACATTTTCGCAACTGAATAAAGTATTAGAAAATAAATGCTTATCTATGAATATACAACACGTGACCTTCCATCAGCACTCGTTGAGTTAAACGTTTTACAGAGAGTCTGTTCTCGATTTATATGTTATGAGGTTGGTGTGCGTGATTTCTGTAAATTATTTGTATCTAATTGACATGCACTGATAGATTCTCAACTGATATTGGTGAACTCTGTCTAGCCCAAAGTGCTGACTGAATTAACAATTCCGCATGCGTCAGGACTTTCGGCAGCCGTTGTAGTAAACAGTATCTTTTCCGTGGGTAATCCTTCCTTTTATGTTCATTAGAACTTAGCATTATTACGATATAGATTAAAATTATTTGTTAGCGTTAGCTAAAGCTCTGATTCCTTATTATTTTGTGAATATTACATAAAAAAATCTAATCTTGCCCTAATACCAAAAGCAACATATTGACTCCGGCATCTTTATTTTCAAATATTATTTGAAATTTTTAACAAAGATTCTAAATGAATCTGCGTTAGCAACTCAACTGACTCCATAATTAGTATCATATGTCAGCAATATGTCAGCCAATAATCTTACTACCAACGCTTTAACAGATATTAAACGAATGATTTATCAACTATATGGTAACTCTTTTTTGGAAATATGATAAATAAAACGGAAGCCAATATAGAAGCTTTTATGAATAACTGTCATTGAGTTTATTTAAGCTTAAGAATTACTTTAATTGCATATTTATTCTATTTTGAACTTATGTGCTTACATCTAGAAGAAAATGTTTATGGCCTAGGAAAATGGAATTTTATTCTTGGTGATTCTGAATTTAGTGATAAGTTCCACAAACCCTATTAAGCAACCGGTGTTTGGAATTAATAGTTTCAAATTATTCAGAGGGAATTTAAAAAGGACTTTAAGTTAGAAGAGGTTTGATAATGAAAATATTATATCGTATCAATGGATGTTGTATGAAATAATGCTACACGTAGGTACATATAGAAATTGCTCTATTGAAATGAAATATTAATGTATGAAACAGAGTTAGCTCGATGCCTTGACGATTTGTTTTAGTTGGCTATATTTGATCCCCTCTTAACCAAGATTTTACTTTGCTTTGCTCAAAACAGAAATTAATATTCTTGCTTTTTTACACCTATTCGTGCTTATTCTCTTATTTACTACCTTTGAAGTTCATTTTATAATAAACGGAAAACAGAAATTGATTTTACGATTATCAGGTGCCTCTTAAATGAAAATCCAAGGAATCATTACTTTGTTTAGCTGACAAATTGTCGACTTTTAGCTAGAGGAATTTATCTTAAGTGAGGAATAATTTCGACCGTTTTCAAGTTAAGTTAATCAGCAGATACAGGTAACATGCATACACACATGCAAATGTATGTGGCATCTTTAAAATCATTCGCATCAGCGCACCTTTCAAGGGGAGTGATTCAATGGAAGAGGGATGGGGCGAAGTGAAAGGGAGTCAGTGTCTCCCACATTGTTTTCCGTGGGAAAATGACACGCTGATTGATCCCGCATTGAAATCGAGGCACAGAGATGGGGCATCACGTTTGACGAATTAATTATTCTTTGAATGTCTCTTTTTTGCGATCCGCTATGCGTCGCTCTTTTACGTGAGTGATAGACGGAGGGCGTGGAAGAGATCGGCGGCCCGTGAAATGGAACAAGTTGGCGCTAATTTAACTCTGTGATGTTACGACTCCTCTAGTGATGCGAAATTAGGAAAAGGGTTCTTTTGAATTCTTATCTTTGATAAACATTCTATGAGGATATGGTGAACGGAAAATCCGCTCTCAATTTAAAACTATTTCGAAGGATTTGATACGATTGCATTTAAAACAATGTCTCCTTTTGATAAAATAACACCGGTATATTTTCAATATTTCAAGATGCTCTTTCTTTTATATCATTAAAGCAGTGGCTGGTGATTTTCGCGCGATCCCACGGATCCCCAGACAA
Organism: Sympetrum striolatum; assembly: GCA_947579665.1. Classification (NCBI taxonomy): domain Eukaryota; kingdom Metazoa; phylum Arthropoda; class Insecta; order Odonata; family Libellulidae; genus Sympetrum; species Sympetrum striolatum. Next base: position 103,589,373 of record OX388343.1, read on the forward strand.
CCGTTTCTCAAATCGAGGCTCTAAACTTCTCGTGTCCACGTTCAAACCATATGCAGTCACGCTCATTTTTTTCGTCACACATCGGAAAGAAAAACAGGTATCAACTTGATGACATCTGACAAATATGTCATGACATTTTAAAATTTTTTTCAAGGTTTTCTCAAAAAATTACCAATTTTCTCCTTAGGCCAGTGATTTAAAGACTGTCCATTAAAAATTGAAGACCGTAATTTTTGCATTACTGGCTTAATTGCAATCCCTTGTAATTTACCAATGAATTTCAGTATTGATAAATTCCTGCAAGGATACGGAATAACGGTATCATCTTTAATATTTCTCGATTTCTGCACAAAGAATGAACTTTTTGAGAGCGACTTTTCGCAATTGAAACGAGACAGGTATAACTTTCATATGTCCATGGTCAAGAAATCAGTACCGTGGGAAACTTTTCTGTTTGTAATAATTTACAATGCAATCGAATAGAGAGTATAAATCACACACTCAGAGAGGATAGCACTCCCCAGGCCTTATCGAAAAAACGATGCCATTGAAATAACGTTAACCAAAAATCTGACCAATGGCATTATCTTTTTGATCCCTTCACCTCTCCTCGCCCTTCCTATAAAATGTTAATGAAATGTATATAAGTTATGTTATGTTCTTTTAATTACCTGAAGATGGCAATTCAGCCAAAACCGGTCATTTTAGTTTTTTAATTTATCTTGTGGAAGTTAAAGAGTTTGTCTTTACCTTAAATTTTATATTCCATAAACGTGTGCTGATAATTTAATAGAATATAAAAATTACAAGTAATACTCGTAGATACTCGTATCTATATTTATTGTCATTGTATTGATTTCTTTTTTTATTCTAACTTATGTTATACAGTATGATAGTGGATAGGTAGGCTAATGCCAAGGCACAGAAAAGTGCATTGTAGTTTCGCTAATCTGACAATTCATTGCATAAGTAGTAATTTATAGGATTCAGATGTGTTCAGGAGGTTGTAAACAATTAGCGCTCAATATTTTGCGGCGTTATTTAATTTATGTATGAGTTGTTATAGAAAGGATATTTTCATCTGCAATAATGATCTATATCTGTGTTTCTGAAATTTATATTTTAATAACTGCCAATAGTTTACTGTCGATTAACTCTCTATCAACAGAAATAGATTTCCAGAGAAATACGCTAATTAACTTGAATATTTTCTTCTGTGCGACCTAAAATGAAATACTTGGACAACTTTTGTTTTTAAGAATTACTTAAAATTTACGGTATTTCAACAGCATGAAATTAAGGTTGGATTAAGGTTGGATAAATGCCACGCGATGAGAAATGTAAATACTGGGTACAAAATGTCAGCGTTTTACAAGTATTCACTCACCAAAATCGAGAATCGTTTTGATTAGTATGTGTATTTGAAGTACTACTATAAGTCAGTAAAAATATTTGTTTTCTAATGATGTTACAGTTTTCTGCAATGGGGATGCTGCAGATTTATGATTTTTATCTATTATTTGATTCCCAAGGGACAGGGAAAAAAATATTTTCAAGAAATTCTAATTACAAGTGTTAGCTCCCTTGAGCTTCTGTGCGTAAAAAAGTGAAATTATACGCAAATAATTACATATAAAACCACTTTTCATTTGTGGTGATATTAATTAATTTTCACTCTGTCAGATAAGTGCACTCGAAATGTAATTTATGTTAATTAATGCTCACGGCAAGTGCACTCATTCATATTGATATCCATTAATGAGATTCCGTCGATTTTATTTGGAATTCGTATGCATAATGGAGCGGTGTACACTTAAAAATATTTCATGTGGTGAATGCGGTCAGAAATATTTTATTTACCGCTTCATCAATTTCAATAAGTGGAATCTTTGTTTGTGGAATCGCCGGGGATCGGTCCTTGAAGTGGTCGGAATGGCGATTTGCCGAGCCTATTAAGACTTAATGCAAATGATTCCTTCTCCCCTCGTGCGATCCAACTGGGAAAAATTAAGTTCTCAAATTTATTCATCTCTGCGGAATAGGAAAACATACAAGCTGATTGAGTATATTCATATTATAAATGAAAAACACAATTCATTATTTGAGTGTATCCTTTCTCAATTTTAATAGATTTATCTTACCAAATGTCATCGTCGTATTTATTCTTAACCGAAACGAAAGCAGAGATTTTTTCGTGGTTGAAGTTGTGCTCCAAAGTTCCCTGTGTAGTATTTTTTATCATCCTTAAGCCATAAGTAGAATAAAATTGTCCCTTCCAGCAGTCAATTTACAAAATGTAGAGCTGCCGCTTTATGTTATGATCATCATCATCATGAATGAATGTTCGTTTAAAATGATGATAATGGATCATTTCTTGAGCCTCCAAAGCTACTTCTATTTACATATCATAATGAATGATCATCATGTAGTGAATGTAGCTAGTTTACGCATTTTTTACAGTTTAATCAGAAAAAGGTAATACGGAAATTATATTTAAAATTATACCGAAAGTATTGTATCGAAGATTTTTTGGCGTCTTACGGCAAAGGTTTGTGAAAATATTTTAAAATATCTCGTCATGTCAGAGGATGGTTTACTCGCCGATATATGTCTTAACATTTATGTCTTGCGGATAGTAAATAAAGCTTATTTTTACCTTCTCTGCTAACCCCTCCACCGTTACTGTAAGCACTCGTCTGTTCTAGTTGTAGTCAATTAAAATTAATTGCTATCTGATCCAGTGTGAGATAGGAAAAGCCAATCGGGTGGCAATGATGACCCCTTTCTCAGGCCCCAGCCATATATGGATTATTGTGCCTCTCATTCTCCTGTAAAGTATGATATTTATGAAGCCTAGCAACCGTCAGACCAAGATAAATGATTTTAATCGACTACGGTACGTACTTTAAAAATTCAAATAAAAAATATTCAAAATAAACATTTAAAATATAGATAATCTGTTATTATTATTTAACTTTTTTCTCTGATGCTTAGTTTTCTTTTACATAAAGATTGACAGATTTTTGTGTTTATATGGTATCCTAAAAGAGTTGGAGTCTATCACTTCACGCGATAGCATAAATAAAATAATGGTTAAAACGAAACCTTTCTAATAGAGTTAAATCTCAAGTAATATTCCAAACAGTTCCTCATTTTCAAGATTTATCGATTTATAATTTATATATTTATATTCAAAATGTTAATATGCTATATAACACAAAAGTGAGTCATTTCCTGTTTATTTATGAGCGAGCAACTATCTTTTTATTCATTTCTGTATTTATAACCATAACCTTTGTAGTTTACTACATTTTTTCTTCGTTGAAAATAGAATTCAAAAAAATAATATAAGAATATAATAATTGTAATTTGTTTGAGAATTTTCTTTTATTATCAAATGGCATGAGTGTTTAATCAGAATTTCCGTTATGCAGAATGTTCTCCTCTAAAATAAAGACTAAACCAATTTTCAAGAATTTATGAAGCTATTAAATTCTCATCAGTTGATTTGACCAAAAATGTGGGTAAAATTCTTTTTTTCTTTTCTACCAAATACAAGGACCACTTTTTCGGAATTAAAAGAACTATTTTATAAATAGACTAGGTTAATTGTCTTCTTCTCGTACTTTAGTATTTGCTTTTTTTGGGAATTGAACCGTCGTTGAAAATTTAAATTATATTGCTTTCATTTTTCATGTCCGTAAAGTATTCGAATTGTGAGGTCCCTCTTATTTTATTACAAGCCCATGTTAGAGGTTAATTTAACCCCGCTGTCGCATTGACTTTCTCAATTCAGCAGATCCTGACTGCGACACCTAGTGAGAGCCCACGTGACGCCCGGACGGAGCAATCGACTCTCAGCGATCTCTTAAGCCGATTTCACGGGGATTCCAAGGCTGGATGGAGGAGCTTGGGATCAGAATTGGATCAGATCACAGGTAATCCTTGATTTTTCGCTTAATTATGGAGTAATCTTTAATATTGTATCTTCCTAAGAATGAATCATATCTGAAAAAAATATTTGACAAATCGGTGAATGGCTTCTGTTTTGTCATTCCTAGAAAACAATGGAAATACTGCGCCGCAAACATTAGCCCAGGTTCCAATGTGAAGATAGTTTTCGGGTTTTAGTTTCCAGCTATATGACTCACTATCCGCAGACTATCGATATCTTGTTGACGTATCGTGGTGTTATACATTGTTCAGGTTCATCATTTTCAGGTGATTGCATATTTCATTAAATTCGATGAGTATAGGTCATGAATCCGGAGAATTTCTTTTTGGTCTTGAAACAAATTAAATAATCATATTTCTCAAATTAAACACCTTCGCTTAAAAAAATATTAGAATACGTTTCATGTATAACAAGAAGAAACTGATCTTCATTTATTATTAGAAATCGGAAAGCAGTGATACCAAGCCCAGTGATAAAGCTCAAAATAAGTTGTTGCTTAAAGAAATCAAAAGATTAGAGGCTATGAAAAATTAGCTCTCTGGGTGATTTAATGAGAATGTTGGGTTTATAGAGGCAGCTTTGCCCTATAAACGAGCCCTTGCTATACGAAACTCCATCACAGGTAAAATAAATGCACTGTAAAATTATAGATAAATTATATGTTAATATATAATATATATTTTATTGTCAATGGAAATAATTTGAATAAAAGTGCCAAAGATCATGTAAAGGCAATCATTATAACCAAAATCAACATGTGAAAGTATTATTTGCACATATTTCTCCTTATGATGTAAATTTAACAATTAGCTTATTTTTTATTACTTTACAAATTAATTGGACGTTAAAGGCAGCTACACTTTCATATGTTTAATATTTTTCGAGATCTAAACAATCAGGTCCATTCTTGATATTATAACGTAATGAACAAATTGTTTTGTGTTCGATGATGATGAGTGGAATTTCCACATAAATTATTGCATTTCTGCTCCTACAAGCAAAATAATCTTGCAAATAATCATTTTTAAATTCTGGCTTATCGAAATAAATGCGAAAATGTGTTTCTATTTCGAAATGACGAATAACTGCAACATCACCCCTTTCAGAGGGGGTATGTTCGAGGGCATTCGCAGTAGGACGTCGATTGCCATTAAAATAATTGCATCACGTCTCTAGCAAGTGAAATTAGGCACACGTGTCACGCTCTTCTTTCTCTCATTAAAAGAGTAATTATTCTATTGAAGCAAATATTACACAAGGGGTAAACATCCATTAAATTCTTTCATGAAGAAGCATGGCTGAAAAATAATATCCCATCGTTTTATGTACGTAACATTTAAGCAAAACTAATGGACTGAATATTATGTATTATTTCTGTTGGAAACAGTATGCATCCCAAATACATATCTTTTAATTAGTAGAATCAGCTCAAGTAGGATAAATTTCTACTATTTCCTGAACGTTTCTACCGTAAATCCTACAATCTCTTGTAATATTTAATATTAGTCTAATATAGTTATTATTGAGCTACAATGGCTACAGTGATGAAACTGATACCCTTATTAGATTCATTACATTACTGGAGTCAAATTTTCTATATTTGTGATTATTTTGCTGGATTGTGGTTGTCTTCAAGTTACCCTACCTGTTTTTTTGATGATGATACAGATTATCAGACACGTTTACCCGCATCAAAACCGTTTATTTCGAAAGAAATTTCACTTGTATGTTGGGCAAAAATATTTTATAAGACATTCAACGAATGCGTAAAGTAAGAAATTTTCTAGTATCGTTTAGTTTTATTTTACAAAAGTTATCCTGATAAGATCCTTCTGTTCACTTTTAACCTCTATCCATGAAAGTGTAATTATGTACTATTTGTTCATTGATTCTCTCGAAACTTAATTTTTTATGCCAAATTTGGACGGTGTTTCTTAAATATCCTGAAAAATATAACGATAAGTGTGGGCTTAGTATTTCAATGACCCAAATTTAATCACCCAAATATCAGGGTGATAATTAATACGCGTTTATGAGTACCGCAATCAACCAACACCTGAATTAACAAACCTGAATCTGTATAGTTTATTATAATAACGCTTCAAACTGGTCGGTTAGATAACAATAAATGTGCAGCTGTACTATGCGATTTTGCTATTTTATATTATTAATTAATTTTAATCTTTATACATTTGGATGCAAACAAGTAAGTGTTGAATCCTAGTCGAGTTTTATTAAAAATAAAAAGTGAAGTTGATAAGAGTATAATCTTTTCCAGTTTTTAGGTAATAGATCACCGAAATGAATCGGTTTTTACTATGAACAGTGAATATAGTATACTTTGCTGAAAATTCGGGAGATCATTGAATTCCATGTCGTAACTAGCCGAGATAGTCGAGTGGCTGTTTATTTGCATTTAAAATTCAGGGAAGTATGCATATGTTGCATACAGGTATCGTCATTTATATGGTTATATCTCCAGCAATTGAGGGTGTCTATAGAATGAATTCAAATATTGCTCCGGAAATGATTTAGTCCAAAGCTGTGATTCCTGTTCAGTTTTATAGTAAAAATTGAGAATAATTTCTCATTTTTGGACTAAATTGTTATTAAGTTATGCAAGATCATCCAAAAACCCAATTTTAGGAAAATATTAAATAAACAATACAAAAGCACTATTATGTCATAGGTTTATAATGATATTATCCCATAACTTAAGAATTAATTTAATTACATGGCTTTGCTGCCATACCTCGATTTTATTCTTTTTCATAATCGCTTTAAAACGCACCCTGAATATTTTGAAGTAATATTGATTTCATAATTTTACTTTATAAGAAATAAACTGAAACTGCATTGGTTTCATTGTATTTTTTCTAATAGCTGACCTTAGTTTCAAGAGAGATAACAAACAGTCTGTTGTTAGCAAATTATGAATAAGGTTCTAAGCATAATTGGGAGGGTTTATAATGTACACAACGCAAATTAACTTACTTTGAAAAAAACTCTCTTTTGTTTCTCATTTATTTATTGATTGAGAATTGCCAATTGTAATATTATGTAGATTTTCTCATGTTTGCAATCATTTTTTTATATTTTATTGTATTTTCTTATTGATTGTTGACTATATATTCTCATCCTTAGAATGAATTTTTAGCCAGTTGTCAGATTAAAAAAATATAAATTATCATAATATCGTATTAATTGCTCGGATACGTTACAATTATTTAATTAAGAAATTGAAATTGGTGATAACATGCGGAAAGAAAATATAATTTACGCATATTCTTGCCTTCGCTGACGTGAGATATAGTGTTAAATCTATTAATTTACATTATATCTATTTACTTAGTTTTCATCTATTTATTTAATTTGTATTCCGTCGTAAGTTTCATGCCTCCGTAGCCTAGTTCAGGTGTGGAGACCTTTTTCCATCGAAAGACCGTATTCGGTCTCATTGGAAAGGCCGCATGTGAAACCATCTCTTACGTGTTTCCTACATTCCTGTATTTTAACATGGAAATTGTATGTGAGAAAACTGATTCTGTCGCTGACTAAGCCGACGAAGAACATTTTCCGCTTAAATAGTTTAATTGCGTTTTATGGAACTTAATTAATTAAATGGGAATATTTTTTACAAGAACAGACTAAAATGCTGCGACGAACGCCCATTAATGGCATAATGTGGCCTAAAAGCTGTATGTTCCCCACCCCTGGCTAGTTGATACAAGTTACACCACTACCATATTTTTGTTGAATTCGTTTTGCAATCGCTTTAAGCATGCATGCAGCAATTTTTACAGACGGTAATAATTTATTCGTCTTTTTGAAATTTCGTGAACTGAGTGATCGGAGATGTGTCTAAAAATATCAATAGATTTACTCATAGCGAAACATACATTTGTACCTTTTGAATACATTGAAATTATTCCACATCTTATAGTGATACTAAACGGCTAACTTTCGAATTTTCCGCCTCTTTGATTTTTTCCAAATTTTCAATTATTTTTGCGGAATTTGTGTTAAGATGAAATTTCACTGTTATCCGCCGCGCAAATGCTCAGGATACCGATTCCAATACTTCCGTCTTCAACAAATATGAAAAAAATCTGATGAGATCTACTCTTCTTTTTTTGTAGGCAGATCCGTTGCTACCGTAAGAAGTTATATCTCCATGGCATTTTAAGATCGTGGTTTCCATAGTGATGGTGTCTAGACACATCATTTTCATATTCTGATGAGAAATTTTTCTGGTTGTCTAAATGTGAAGAGGTCTTTCACACAGTAAAAAAACCTTGCAAACCAATTCTCGAGAGGAAAACAAAGAGATGTGATTACCATCATGGATTTGTTCATTTAACATCGTTTTTGAGACGTATTGCACAGTGTGTAATACGTCTCAAAAAGAGTGTGCAATGCACACTTTTTTTCATTGAAATCAATCTCATGGGGTTGAAACTTCCTGGAGTTAATTTTTGCTTGAAAATTTCACTAGCTTTAATGTGGATTCAAAAATAATTTACTTAATTTCCCTCTATTTTCCGACTTTGAAGTATTTGCGACACCTAATTCTTATCTGGATTCATCGCCAAAACAAGGGCGATATAAATTAATAGCTTCAGTTTTAATGGAATAGTCTGACATTCTTTATGTTCAGAAATTCTTTGTCCACATTACTGTCATCCAATACTCGATTTGCCATCTTCTGAAGTTATTATATCTATTTTTAGTCAAATCAGTGTTAAACGTGTATAAGATGTATATAAAGTTCGAAAAACCCATAATGAAGATAATGAAATTGTATAGACACCGGCGGTAAGAATGGTTTATTTAGAGCTGAGTTTGTGTATTTTAATGTATGTATTCTTAAGTTAAGGCAGAGAGAAAATACCAAATAATTAACTACTAAGAAAGAATTCGTATTCTACGGAAATGAGACCTCTTACTAATGAGAAAAAATATAGAATTCCGTAACCATAAAAAAATACAATTCATAAACAGTAGCCAGGAGCAAGTTGCAAAGAATTTATTTATACGATACCACAAACAAAGATAAACATACGACCCGGGTTTCGATGCGTTGCGTCATCATCATGTCATCAGGCTATCTCGATCATATTCTCACTACATTCTCAATTATTTATAGAAAATTCATTTATAAGTGTTAGAATGTATTATTTTGAATGAAAGATACGGTACAGCGTACAACCTCTAAGTTATTAAATATTTTGATAATGGTACGACCATATCCATAACTTTTCATTCAAGAAAGTTTTTAAATTCGTACAACTCTCCAGTAATAATCAAACTGCTGCTTTCCTTTGATATTTGCTTCCAATCCTGTCTTTCTATATTGTTTTCGCCGCATAAATCCCTCCTCGATCGTATCGATTTGATCATCATGTAATTGAATTTGATTCGCAGACTGTCGATAACCATTTCAAAAGCTTGTCAATGAAATCGAAGGAATACAAGGCATCATTATATTGTGATGGAGTTCCACGAACGTATTCCTCTGTGTGATTTATTTAGACTTTACAGTAATCGTTTTGGAAAATTTTCCAAAATTGCTTGCGAGTGGGTGACATTCTTAAGAGTTAACGTTTAAACAATAATCATATACGAAAAATATTGAATCTGGTTGCTTTTTGAATTGAAATTTTATGGCAAACAAGGTATCATTTGAAAAGTTGTAGGGCTTTGCAGATACCTGCTTCATTGCGTGGAATTCTTAATTATTTTCTAGTATTGTATTTTGGTGTACTGGCGACTAAAATAGTCGAAAATTGTCCCCTCAATCATTCGACGCTCTTTGTACTTGAAGTAAGTTCTTTGCTGACGGTGCCTTCGCTGGAAACCATCTAATTACGATAGTTCATTCTTCCTATTAAAAAAAATGATTGGAGCGCCTTACGCTGGTTATTATAAACACGACAAATACTGTTATTGGAAAATCGGAGGGCATTGGACATATAGCCGTTAGGATAGCCGTTCTGCATCCACGTGTAAGCGCATAGAGTACATCATGTCCGCGTACGTCGGAATCACATATTTTGTTTTCTATTAATTCGATTTTAATTATTTCAAATTTTTCGATTCAACACAATTTGCAGAAAGAATGGAGGTACGATCTCGCGGCCATATTTTGCCATTCATATTTACCCTAAACGTCTCCTTTGCTCTATGCCCACTTCGTCTCATTGATTTTCTCAAAATGTAAATTTCTGCCACGCTTTACTGTCTTCATTTTCTTTTTCGCTCTGCCGTATTGTCTCACTTGGTCCACTCTTATATTGCGTCCGATATCGGATTCTACGATTCCTTCACTCCAGCACACGAAATCCGTTTGAACGCCATGCTTTCTTTAAAAATTCTCATCGTTTTTCTCATTCTTCGTCCAATATACAAATATTTCATGTATTCATATTCATATATTTTAAATGAAATATATAAATATGATAGGTTATGATGGACCTATGATTGGCGAAACTGACGAGTTGAGTCACTACTTTCTCCCTATACGTAGTATAGAGAAAAATTATATTCGCAAAAAAATTCGACCTCCAGATTTCAACGGTAATACATGTTTTGGTGCCCATAGAGTTCGTTTTCGCTATTTTCCCGAACATATCTGTCTGTGTGTCTGTATGTTTGTGGTAAACAAAGTTTGTGGGCGCTCTATCTTAAAAAATAATTATCCGATCATTTCCAAAGTTCATATTTAGTATTTTCCTAACATTGCCAAGTGTTGGTTAGTTTTTAATGAATATCGCTTAACTGGAAGTTGCGGTTTATCCGGAACAAACTTTTGTTTCTTAAATATCTCTCTAAGAATTCAATGTAGGTATATACAATTAAAAAGAAAAGTTTTAGATAATGTATTTTACTACAACTTGTATATAAAACATTTTTCTGAGTTATTTTTAAATTACCAGCATAGGCTTCTGTTTTCAATAAATATGGAGAAAGTCATGTGTTGGCCACATCAGATTTTTTTTTCTGAGCTACCGTTGCCCTTAATCGGTGAAATCCCACTAAGCTGTGATGAACATATCTCTACTTAGTTGAGTCTTTTGGGAATCTCAGTCCAGTTTAAGCTTTTTTGATGATCTTATCACTGGAACGATTTTTCCACACTGATTAAACTTTCAAGTACATCTACTACTATTTGCTTTCAGACCCCCTTTTTTTAGCGACAATCGCCTAATGATTCACTTTTTATCCCTTCAAGATAGTGCTGTTGAATGGTATTTTATATTTATTTCTTGTCCCTTTTTGTAAAGTCATCTTACCTTTCCTTCAAATATCCGAAATGCAACGTTTGTTGTAATTTTAATAATTTGTCGAAAGCCAGCCAGATAATTTCACACGTTCTCCATTTCTAAAATAAGATAGTTTTCTTGATAGTAATCAAATAAAGTAAAATATAATTTACGTAATAGAATAAATAATTAAAACAATACAGGATGCAAAATTAGTCAAAAGTAAATCGTACGTACGATTGCTCTATATGAATTTAAAACCTAGATTTTATTAACAAAATTGAACTAGAAAAGGCTGGTAAAACAAAACTACATAAAGTAAGAAACATTGTTATCAGATAACAGCTGAAGGTAAGGGAATAAGGGAGATAATAAGAGTATAAGATAGTTAATCCGAAGAATGTATGAGATGGGAATACCGTAAGATGTACAGTAATTCAGAGAGGAAGGACCAAGAAGACGGTGGTTGGTTGAGGTCAGGATCAGGCACTGAGAAGAAGGGTGCCCACTTTGGTTCTGTCATAGGAGAAAAGAGGTGCGCTAAGCGGAACAACGTTAAGACAGAGAAGAATGTTGAGGACTGAACTGGATATAAGGAGAGAATCCGCACAAGAGAATTGGGGTATCTATCAAGGAAGAGTTGGGAAAATCAATCTTAAGGAAATTGTTATACAACTGTGCATTATGTGAGATTCTTCAGAGATAAAGGTTAGGGATCTTCTCTATACTGAGCACTGTAAAGTTTGTTTTTGCTTCACTCAAATTACATCTATCATAGTGAATTCTACTGAGGTGAAAGTATAACTTTAATTTAATATTGGGTTGTTTTCTTTGACAATTTCGAGATCATTTTCAAATTTCTGATACACTCCGAATAACGCAATCTGAGAAATTTCATTTGTTTTCTCGTTAATCACTAGAAATCTTTATTTTATTTATTAAATATATGTAGTGATACTTTTTTGTTGTTGTGGGCATATTAATGAAAAACATTACTCAGTATCAACTCAAGAAGAAAGAAAAAGCAGAACTGTAAATTGCCAGATTTTAAAACTGGATTAGTTCATATTAAAGAGAAGATATCTAATTTGCCCAGGATTTAAGAAAAATACGATCGGCCTCACTACGCATGTTTATAAAATAAAATCTTAAAGAACAAAGGAAAAGAGGATAATTTGCAAATGTAAAAAAAGCTTCCAGACAGAAAAAATGGATGAGAAGTCAATTTTTTCGAGAATCGTCGGAGTGCGCAGGTAACTTAATGGCCAAAATAGTTACTCAGGAATGTAATTAACTCAACGCGAAGATAAAAAGTACCTCAAGGAAGTGAGGCTTAGTGCAGCATTTCTGCGACGCAGAAGTCGAATGATATTTGGGAGAAAGAAAGGAACTGTTATTGAAGATCAGAATGTCGAAAATGACGACATGATGAAGGCAAAATCTCGGAGGAAATGTCGTACGAGGAAAATCCAAAGAGGAAACGAATGGCAAAACACAGAAAAGAAAGGAAGACATTAAGAGGAGAAAAGCCGGAGAACTTTCATCTTTGAAGCTTTCTGAAAAGAGTTTTTCTCTTAATTTATAAGGAAGTGTAATTAGCTTAACTCTAAGAGAGCTTTGACGATCGTATTCACCAAAAATATTGGTTGATAGCGTAAATACGAGTTATATTTATTTTGCCTTACATTCATTAATGCCATACATTTTAGCAAGCGAAAGAGCCCATGAAGTACTTAGACGAAACATTCTCACACATTTAAACCCTCTTGTAATGTAAATACAAAAGGTACTTTTTTATTCCAATTTATATTATGTTCTGTTATCATATTTAAAATTTTCTTTTTCTCAGTCAATGACTTTCTTTTCCTTATGTACCGTCCGTGTAAAAGTATCGTGGGATTTACTTATCAATTTTCATATAGAGCAGTATTATGCCTGCTTTAAGAATTTCATTGTCAACTTATTACTATCGGACGACGGTTGTGAACAATGTAAGGGAAAGCTATAATTCAAATGCTTAACATTTCATTAATTTTTGTCGAGATTTTGCGTAACATTCATTCGTTCATTCATTAATTCATTAGTTAATTCGTCAATCTCGGTTTTATAATGGAGGCAAAGAAAGGGGTTAAGCAGAACTGCGTCTTCTCTCTAATGAATTTTACCTTAGCAACCATGAGAAATGATTCATATTGACGATTCTCTTTTGTGTGTCGTATAATCAGTAGCTCTAAAACAAGTATTCACGACTTTCTCGGAGACTACAACATTTTTCATAATAATTGAAATAATTTTCACATGTATTTCACTTTGCGGTGGAAGTGTTTATTAGGAATTGTGTCCGATAGTCAAAACATTGCAAATAATACTGCGGGAGTGATGAATCAAATATATTAGCATTCACATTTACTCCATAATGAGGAATGAAAAAAAAATGTTTAAGTTTATTATCCTATGTTGCTTATAATATTTGTGGATTTTTATTTAATAGGCTCCTATTTTCTAATGCATTTTTTACTACGTTAACAGGTTAACTTCTTAGACAAATTATAAAATTCAGTTTTAATTCAATTCGAGGGATTTCGATGTGCATACATAGAAATAATTCTTTTACACCCAAGAAAAATTAAACACACCGAAAATTGCTAAACGTTAAAATAATACTCTATTTCAATGTCAGACGACGGTTTTTTTTCAAATAATATGTAACGATTCTTATAAAAATGTAGCCTCTCAAATCAATTAAAAGTAAATAGCTACTTCATGGATAGCACATGTAGCTTATGGGGAACTCTGAAATTAGTTATATAAAATAATTTATAGAATCAGGATACATAGAAACTACTATTGAAACAATCTAATAAACGATGGCGTCCTCAATGTTGAACGCATTTAAAGATTCATGGAATAAGTAAAAACTCAACATCGATCTGATATTCATTATCCTATAGATACCGTATATAGATTCATATAAAACATTCTAAATCATTACTATTCCGTTTTAATTGGATTCCTTTTTTTACTTGAAAGTGTTTTAGAAATATTTCTAGGAGGTTGAGTGTATGGCACCTCTTTCCATGATCAGGTACATTGCATAAATTTAATTTTAGAGGGGTATGGTGAATGGCGTCTAAGTATTTATCAAGTTTTGAAGAGAATTCATGTTTATCGAAGATAAAATTCTTTACATTGATCTAACCTAAATGTCAGATTGAATCTTTTTTATTTTTTTGTCACATATGGTCGATTGGAATTTCCTCGTACAGCCCTCTTGTCAGCAGGAATAAAGACCAATCATTTGGCTCAAATTCAATAGATACACGACCAAGAGGATTGCAACACGAGTTAAATTCTCTTTTCTATTTAAGGGCAATATCTATCTTATTAATTTATGTGTGCAAATGGCTTACCCCCTTACATCGCAAGCTAGATTGCTGTAGTTGAATGGTAATACGTTCTGAGGATGTATTTCCTAAATCGGTCTAGATCAGGGTTGGTGAACCTGTTGCGGCAAGAGTGCCATATTTGATGAAAATAAAGGGCTTGCGTGGTGATGTGGTGCCGAACCATACTGTGAGATGGTGATATTATTCGTTTTTTAATGACAACGATGTGATTAAGATATTTTATAGACTATGAAGCTTCATTTCTTAAGTGAATAATGCAAAATAATAATGCAGTAGGATTTTAGGGTGCCGAAAAAATCTCGCGTGCCATTTTGGGCACGCGTGCCATAGGTTCGCCACCCCCTGTCTAGATCTATCCATTTAATCATACTTAACATGTATCAATGTAACATTTCTGCCCCTTGAAAACTTGCTTAAAGTTAATATATAATTATGAAAAAAATTGTTGAGTTGGTATGAGTTAGAAAAATGTATATGTCGATTCGTCGATTCAAAAAATATGTTTCAATACCGATAGGGCAAAAGGTTTTTTTATATTGAGAGAATTTCCACTTCAAGATGTTCCTGTAATAAATTCTAGCGTCAATACCTTGAATCATGAAAAAAACATTCATATTGGTGTAAGAATTTCATTATTTTCATTAAAAGAAATTACAGTAAATTTATATAAATTTATCAGTTAGAATTGTTTATTCTCTTTACCTCTATTTTTTCTAATTACCGGATAATCAGTTCATACGGTCCTTTTTCTGTGTTGTCCTTTTTATTTTTTCCTGTGTCTACTTTCTCCTAATTACCTTCGGGGGGCAGATATTTTAATTTTAAACAAAAGAACTTCTTTTCGGAGGAAGAAGGACTCAATTGTCCCTCTCGTCACTTCGATGAAAAGAGATATTTGAAAGTGAAGGTTTGGGGATGGCAATCTGTAGGTTCAAATATGCCTTCAGCCAAATAGCACCTACGGAAAATGCAATTCTCCCATGGAAAAAACCCAGTGCCCACTTCCCGCCTCCCACCAGTACTATGAGGCATAATATGCAAATTCTGATGGCAGCATTTTTGAGTGTAACTTAAGATCGGTCCACTTAATATCTTGTACAGAAAGCTTTCATATCATTCTCAGTAATGGCACAATAATTGTGTCTTATAACTTCTTATTTAGCCCATTCTTGGAAGAAAACCGAACTCGAACCTTTCAGACTGTGAAAATAGAAAATTAAAGATAAATATTTGGGAACATCTGAGTTTTAATAACATAATAGATTTCTGGAATCTGAAACCATAATTCGGAAGGATTCAGGTTTTCATAATACTGCATATGAAGATAGTTCGCCATCATGTGGAGCTTTGAAAGCTGTTTCTTTCAATTTTTCGAGAAGTTTGTTTTCATATACCTTTTAATACACGCACGAGTCAATGAGGTAAGGCAATGGGTCAACTTATGAGATTAAAAATATCCCAAAAGAATTAATATCTGCTTAGAAATCTTCCCTTTAATCCATATTTTTTTAAAGTTCTGCAATTTTGGATATTGAATTAGTAGTAATTAAGACAATGGCAAGGAAGTAACGGAATACCTACGTAGATGATTCAATGTTTCGGCGTCAACTTTGTTGCAGCTCTTCATGACAAAAGATGGATTATATATATACAACTTTACGCTCGATATCATAAAATTTTAAATATCACGACTTAGGTTTCGTCATTGCGTCATCGCCAAGTTCATGAAGAATGGCATTTTTCATAAACCTTTCGTGGAATTAAATATTCTGTGATTTCG
Organism: Sympetrum striolatum; assembly: GCA_947579665.1. NCBI lineage: Eukaryota > Metazoa > Arthropoda > Insecta > Odonata > Libellulidae > Sympetrum > Sympetrum striolatum. Next base: position 103,605,777 of record OX388343.1, read on the forward strand.
AGTAAAAGTTTATTTCATTTCTTTTTCATCGCCTTCGCAAAGTGCTAAAACTGAATTTAAAATAGTTCTTGGATGACATTATGCCCGATTTCAGAGATTTAAACTTGGATGATGAAATTAGGAAACAAAATTTTATAAAATGAATTTTGGTCATCGCACTTTTTCGTGTGTGAAAAGCAATAATTGAATGGAAGGACAAAGATTTCTATCTCTGAATAAGTCGCCTGAGCCACAAAGATGGTTAGCTGAATGATTTAAAGTAAACGAAATACAATTTTAGAAATGACATGGAGTAATACACGTTGACTAGGTTTTGGATGATTTCCATTGAAGTATATTGCTGAAGAATCATGCTGCCTCGCATAAAAAAGGAAAATATGTATGAAATAATATGGCGTAATGTCTGATCAAATTCATAAACGGACGTTTCGTTTTTCTCTAAAATCTATCGTCTTTCCATCGCTCATATATGAGAGGTTCCATGTTTTTATTTTCCTGATAAAAAATGAGCACTGAATTTGAAAAAATTATAACCGTAAAGTCACTTTCAAGCGCAACTAAAAAGTTATAGAATCGTTTCTTCAACATTAGAAAAGGGATCATTACATAATGTAATCACACAGGGGGGGTTGCATATAAAGGCTAAAGCTAAACAATATTGGCAAGCCTCGAAATATACTGTTATCCCCATAATCTGTGTGTTACGGCCCGCGAATATAAGAAGTATTAGCGCATATTAATTTGGGGTTTGAATAAAAAATATACCAATTAAATTGTTTACTAAATTATAATTAAGTGAATAGTATAAAGATGAAGATGAATTACACCACTCATTAAAGACGATCAATATATCTTTAATGCCATCGTATTTTGCCATTAAGTACCGCACAGTAACGAAATAATTACATATCGACATGTAGACAGAAAGCTCACTAAAGATCCGAGTACAGTATTCGTTGCATAAGCGCATTAAATGTTTTAATTAAACCACGAAATTCTTTTGAGGGAATGCGATGAAAATAATATGCGAAATTTGTGGCACGTTAAGTCAAAGGTCTTGATCGGCCCGATTCGTTTCTCTGTTGATATCTGCTCTTCGCTATAAGTGAGTTAAATAGAATCGCTATTGCTGTGTCGTAATAGTATTCGTTGATACAAATGCACTGGACGATGGATGCTGAGAGCGCCAGTTGGTGGCTGCGTAACATGGCGAAGGACGAGTGTTAACTCTGGCAAAGGCCTCCCGCCGATGTTCGCTCTCTTCCGCAGACACCACCGACGAATCGCCGCCCGTTAACTGACTAAACCGCGCGCTGCTCAGTTTTTCCGTTTCCTAAAGCCTTCCTCAAACATTTTCTTCTATGATGAATAAACTACTGGAAATTTTACCTCATTCGTAATAGAATTGATTTCCCAAATGGCCATGCGAATAAATCTCGTAATACTTTGTATGAATCTTGCGTATGGAATTTGTTTTTCGTGGTGTATTGTTGATAGGAGTGATAACAATCTTAAGAAATGCTATTCGAATGTTGTGTAAAGTTTAACGTATTCACGCGGTATATTTGTCAATGTGGACATGCGTTGTTCTCTTGTATGCGTTTTGCGTCATGTTGCATTTCTGCTTTGTTTTTAATCGATGGATCGGTAGACGAGTCCATGGTAGTCGAGGGTCTATGTCATAGAGCAAAATAGTCTCTCGTTTAGTAGTTTTTGAGTTTCAGCGTGGAGTGAAATACGAAGTTGTATATTGACAATTAGTTTTAGAGAATTCCTCTGCCCATAAGGTTTTTCGATTCGGATTTCTATTACGTTTCAATAGAGTGTGAAATTCCCTATGTGTTTATCATGTTCATGGCAAATAGCGTATTGCACCGAATCCTAAAAAATGAAGAGTTTTCTCTCTATCCATCAAGGTGTGATTTTTCATTTTACCTAATCTTGTTATTCACTACAAATGTTATACAATTGGCCATTACTAAGCCTGTGATGGCCTGTATTGCAGAGCATGAAACAAAATAATTTCTCTTAATGAATATCTGAAATTCTTATATTTTATTAATAGTTGATAATAATATTAGGATGTTCTTTCTTTTAGTTCAAGTGAAATTATGATTTCTTTTTATTAACGTAAAATTATGATTTGTTTAAATTGATCAATTCATTCAATTTAAAATAACGATTATTGTGTTATCAGTGGACTTAATCCTCGAGAACTTGAGAACAAATGCTAAGGGATTCGTCTTTGCTTGATAAAATGAATAGGTTTGAAAAAATAATAGAATTGGTTTAAGGGTGGCGACAGCTCCCCTTTCCTACGTATTTGTAAACATCTGTTGTCTTCCAGTGTTGTTCCCCCTTTACTTGTATAAGCGTAGAATTTCTCTTTTTCCCTCTCCGGTTAATTACTTTAAATTTATTGGTTATTATTTTGTCTTAATGAGAAAATTTCACTTTTTCCTGCACAATTAGTTGTTATTCTGTTAAAAATAGATTTTTTCATGAATTTTATTGAACTTTACATAATTCTGTGGGAAATAATTCTAGCTTAATTAAAACAACGTGCACTAATTTATCAAAGGCTTATGTTACCTTTTTATAGCGTAATAAATTCTTTATTTGGTGCGCAATCTCGAATATAAAAAAAGGAATTCACAATACTCGTGTGCACAATTTTTTTCAGAGGTACTACAATTTTATTTATTCGGTAAAAGGCACTCCGTTTGAAATGGAGTAAATCAAAGATTCTTAATCGCAGTAAAACAAGAAATATGTTCCATTACTAAAGTTCTGGTATGAGAGTTATTTATAACGCATCTTTGTCATTTCGCAATCAGTTTCAGTCTGTGGTAACAGTGATCAACTTAGGTGAAAATTTCAACATTAGAAAAAAAAAAACATTTGAAACTAGAGAAACATTTCCTGCTGCCAAGGAAAATATCCTCGACATTTTTTGCTGCTCTCAGCATAAGTTAGTTGCGTAAAATAAAAATCCAAATTAAGAAGGAGATTTATCAGTAAATCTTAAATTATTTGGCCGGATCGTGGAAAGGCATACTGAAGAGTGAAGAAAAACTTAGTAATATTCACACAAAATCTTTTATTTAGTCATCATGTTATCAGGTCATCAGTGTAGTGTAGCCGGTATTGGTGGACTAAGTATGAAAATTTATGTGGATATTGCTATGTTTTTCTTCACTTTCGAGACTTAATAGCGTCTGCATATATTAAACAATTTTAAGGACGGCAGTATTTCCCTTTTTTCGAAAATTTTAGAATAACCAATATTCGTGACAGCGAAAAAATTAAATAATAAGAAGACGAAATTGAAATTGTTAGTTCCGGACGTGGTCGAGACTAATCAAGAAATACCTTACATAGAAACAGTCATCGTGTTGTTTATATCAAGTATTATATAAGGAATACTTACGTAGCAGATTTAATTTTGATTTATTGATTAATGTTGATTCATTTACATATACATTAGTATGTACCTTGATATATCAATCAAAATCTGATAATTTGAGTATAAAATTGTATAAATATTGTTAGTGTATGTGATAGCATCGAATTATATAAGTTGAAACCGTAGGAGTACAAGAAAGTTTTTGTATTATAATTGACGCGAATGGAAACATTGTTTGTGTATCTCTAACCTCTCTCTATTTCACTACTAAGACAGTAGATTTGAAGAGAGTATGTCTGTTGCTATTTATATAGATAACTGATTGGTATTGATGAATATAAACCTGAGTGAGGGATTTGAGAGTTGAATATTTAGCGAAACATACACGTAGGAGAGAAAGGAGAAAACTAAGGTCGCCTCATCAGTTCCTGATTTAATCCTGTATAAACATACATTTGGACACCTACATATGATCGGCTTCATTTATTTCGCGTTAATTCCCGTCTTCATTTGCCCACTCCCAAGTTGTCAAGAAAACGCGATCGGAGAAATTGCACGTTGCGCGCATCGTATTTCTTTTGTTTTCCTTCTTTTTTGAAGGCGAGCGAGACAATCTAATCTCCACCGCCTAATAATGATATCTGTCGGAAAAAGAACACTAAAACGTCGAAATAATGGCTGTAGGCGCGAATTATTCCTTCCCTCTGCAGATATATTTTTCGCGTTGCCCACATTAATCTGTGCTAAAACAGGAGAGGGATGCGGGTGGGCCTTTCATAGAGAGTGCAGATTAAGACGCCTGTGGCTGTTCCCACGGGGCGTCCGGAAGCGCACTCCGCCATCTTGGACGAATCGAAAGAGACATAATGCGGCGAAGACAGTGGAGATGTGTGGAGGGAGTAAAGTGCAGAAAAAGAAAACCGGGGCTTTGCTGGAGATGCCAAATAATCTTTTCCTACCAGAGGGCTGGGATTCATTGTTGGCCTGTGTACATTACGACCTCCGCGGACAAATGTTATGTTTCCGTCATTCATTCGGATGATATGGAAAGTGTAGTTTTTAATCTGTGGTCGTTTTAGAATTTAGGGCCATTGGATCCGCTCCTACGTCCAAAATATCCATTGGATCTCAAAACTGTTAATTAGTTTTTTATTTCGCCGAAAGTCTTAAGTGATAAGTTTTAAGAAATATTTCCGTCTCTGAGAGGTAAATTTTTGCCACATCGATGCCAAACAGATATTTACTAATCGATGCAGTTATTTTTTATACGATTACGAACCTTAGGTCTTCGTTTTTTAAAGAAAATAAGTTTCTCATTTTTTTGTTGGTACTCGTTTCGTACGCGGTGCCTAAAATCAATGTTATGCAAGGGGAATACACTTGTGTGAGAGAAAGATCGAATATGTTGCGCTTCCATGTCTACATCTTGCTGCCCGAAAAAATTATGAATGCTATAATATAAACAAAAAAAATTATTCTGTAATATAGTATTATTTATTAATTACTTTAATATAGTTTGAAATATATTAACATTATGCATTCTGGGCGACATGCATGCGAAGGAATTGTGTAATTACATTCGGGTTGAGAATGGCTCTGTGATCTTTAAGAAAAGGAATCTTGCGGGAGATAACTAACTTTATTGGAGGCATTCATACTTTGAGGAAGTGTCGTTCTTCATCATTAATGGTCGCAATATTTTTCGTTGATATTTATATTGTAATAATAATCTTATTTAACCCATATTCTCCGTTATTAATGTTTAGATTTAAATGATTTTAACATTAAATAGGACTATAAATGTCTGCAACCATTTCAAAATCAAATATTTATCGGAAATTTTATACTGTTTTCAGTCGACATCGAATTAAACCAGGATAACAAGAGAATATATCTATGTCTATATTTCCTCCGATGATATTGTTTACGAAATTCTCTATCATAAAAGTGAGGAAATTCTTTGAATTTTTTCTAGAAAAACTGAGGGTTTATTAAGCTGAAAGATTAGATTTATTTTAGATTATCAATTGGTTAATTAACCTATACTATACCTATATTAACTTTTGCTAATATCCAAATAGAAATCCCCTGCCGAACTCAGTAACCTATTCGATAATTCCGCGTTCTTTTTAAGCTCAAATATTTCGTTCTTCACCTGCAAAACGATCACACTCGAGTCTATTTTGGACGCTTCGTGCAAACTCATTCCTAATTCTCCCTCCAAACTCTTCAGCGAGTGGAACAGATAATACACGTCCCTTCTGCAATGACTCGAACGTTTGAACGAAAAAAATGGCGACCGATGAGCGGTGCAGTGCGCATTCGCAGAAGAAAAGTGTGCACAAATGTCGCCAAATCGCCATAATAGAAGAATGGATGGGTGGGATCGCGAGGAGTGAAGTGCGACAATTGGAAGGAGTGAAGAAACAAAAGACACTTGACGAGAATGCACGCACGAATGGGAGTGAAGGAGAGACGCATCACTGAGAGTCACTAAGAGGCGCATTACGAAAAATTCGAATTGAATGAGGACCTTAAATGTAAATGCCTACTCGGGTGTTGCTCGATACTTTGGAGGGTTGAAATCTCCATGGTTTAGCTGCGAAGGGAAGATCTACTTCCAGAATTTCGATGTATTACGGAAGTTTCGTACAATCGCTTCCAAATCAACCGATCATTTGCTCCACCGTGCTCTCGAAATATTTTAAAGGACTATTATTCGGGTGACTGAATGATTGCTGCTTTTGTTAAACCTGCTTGGGTAACCGATATCAGTTACTGACAATTTTGCAATATTTTCCTCTCCATCGCTAACATATTTTTTTTGAAGTAGAAAATTTTGAGTTTAAATTAGCCTTCGCGGTAAAGTTACTCATAAACTTTCTGAATAAGATGTGAACATTAAAATGTTCTTCTCGTTTAGAGATATAGATTACAGGCTGAGACGCACAAGTAGAAATATTTATTAAAGCCTTTAAGAAAAGATAATATAAAACACATAAAAGTCTACTGAAATCATCTCATGATTTGTATATAAAGTATAAGCCGAATAGGAACAGTATTAATGACCTCTGCCTAATAGAAGAGTTCTTTTACTTTTTAAATGAATTGGAATTCAAAATAGTAGCAGATAGAATTGGTAATGACCGGTAGTATTCCTTGGAAGATGAAACGTACGTGAAGTGGAGCAATCGCACTTTCATTTCACTTTGCGACAAAACAACACAATGTAACATTCCATTCCGCGCAAGCATTTGAAAAGAGCAAAACATTGCATAGTTTAGTTGCTGAAGTTATGTGAGCATACGAAATTTAATTTTATACTAAATCGTTTAGAGACGCTAGGTTTTGTGCGAGTTTTCTAACTACTAATTACTTCTAACGAGCTTTCTAAGTTATATTAGAGAAGAGAGGATTAATTCTTTCTTAACTTAATGGAGACAAAACTGAGTATACATTGAAATCACTTTTTCTCGCCTTAGTGTATATGTACTTTATAATATACATTTGCTGTTATTATAGAGAGGTTGTAACCCATTCTCTCAGATTGTGACGAAAAAACTTTTCTAGGACGCGATATTTTTCATTTGATCGCATTTTGTTTGAAATAGTCTTGCCTAGAAATTCTTATGTCAGAGTACATTTTCCCAGAATGATCTTGGCAAGTGAGGTTTCAAGCGTCCACTATGTGTTTTTCATTTCCAGAAGCTTTTATTCTTTTTTCATTCAGAGAATCATGAAGGACTTGGAAGGGAACCTCTTTAAAAGCGTTACTCTGGAAAAAGCAGAGAGACATTGCATGCACTTCAATATGAAATTTAGTTTTATCATGATTCCGCAAGAACACTCACACTCGGGAAACATCAAAAAAATTATTTCAGGGATTAGGAACATTTGAGTAGTCATTTTACATGAGATGTTTGCCGGTAAAATATTCTTCTAGTGAAATTCAGAATAGTAAATACATTGGTAAGCATTCTTTTAAGTTTACAAAGTAATTATAATGCATATAGCTGATGAAATGAAAATGTACCATTCAACTGATGCTGTGAAATATTTGTTAGAATTATATTTCCGAATTTTCGCGGGCATTTTACTTTCCATTTTACTTTGAATGAATGCTAAATCGGAGATTTTGGGGTGAATTGAGATGCAGTTCATTTATTTCCGAAGAAACTATTAAAAAATCGATACATTTGAACTTCCTTAAAAATGTTCTCCCCAGTATTAGTTGATCAAATACAGATGTTATGGAATTGAATTCATCTGGGTATATAAATATTGGGATTCCATTTTCTTGGAGTCGATTTTTATTTTCATCTCATAAATGTAACCTTGGATTTAAAAATAATGAGTAATAAAATTCTAAAGTAAAATAAAGTTGAAACCTGCCCTATCTGATATCCCTTGTCTTGCTCTTCTTCTGTTATTATCATCTTTTTATTGTCAATTCCTAATTCAAATATTTAATTTCCTTCTTCTATGGGATGATCTTTAATTTTTATTGTTATAATTCGTATTAGCTGGTCTATCCATTGGCGTGAGTCATTGAATATTTATGCAGAGTAAAATAAAGATCAATCACCTTATTTTAGCATAGAATGTTGGCAATATCATCATAAGTAGGAATAGCGATTTTTCTCGGAAATGAAATACATTGCATAAGGCAGCAGTAATGAGGTAATTCATTTCAATATCATACAAGGACGATAAAGCTTTGCAAATATCTGAATGTGCGTATGCATGATCATCTTTAGATTAATAATTCTAATACTCTATCATGGTCCTTCAAAGAGGAGGTCAGCTACAGGATCCAGTGTTAACGAAATGTGTGCTATACTTTTTCAATCGATAAAATTAACTAATACCTTCTATTATATATCTATTATACAATTATTCTTATAGCTTCAAGCAGCCATGTGTCCATATTAGAATATTAATTTATCGTAAATATGCCTAAAACACACATATTTCTGTTTTTGCCGCAAAGAAAGGAGTATCGAACACTATTGATTTTTCGAGCAATTTTTCGAAAGATTAAATTTTTTCTCAGAAAATACTCTCGGTTTTATTTACGAAGGGATTTCCCCAGGGTGTATTTTGTTCTTTAGTTCACTGGAAATATATTAAGAATTGTACAATGGAACATTGATGTGAAAATGAAAAAAATACATAAATGTAGGAAAATGGCTATAGATTTTCGGCTACTTGATATGGTCAACTCAAGTTATTGAATTTATGACTTTAAGATGTACTTTTTAACTTTTATTTTTATTTATATTAATTTTAGATCTAACTTTGAGACCTAATTGCGTCTTTTCCTTCCCTTAATGAATAAATAAGAAGAATATTCCCTTAATAAATACACTCTGTCACATACTATCGAAAACATCGGCAGCATTACCACTGATAGTCATTCACATGTTTCAAAATACGGTAAACACCAATTACATTTATTTCTTGAGATTTAACATATTTTTCCCAAGATGGTGAGCTTGTCCCACGTTTTTTGGCTATTTTTATTTCATCAACTCTTCGTTTCAGAGAAGTAATTTCTGAAGGTATACTGTTTATTCCGTAGGCGTTGAATTTTAGTATAGAAATAAAAAGTATATATCTAATAAATAATGCATTAAAACCTGAATTAAGTCCCCACGCTTTTAAATTTCGCCAACAACAGATTTATTACTGAAGAAAAACTCATAATCCTTTGTTGGTTTTTCAAAATATGGAATGTTTGCTATGTATGGAATTCTTTTCTAAAGTTTATGGTTAATTAGTTAAATAAGGTGTTTAATCTTTGACATATTTACGCCTTTTGGTTGTTTTCTCTATATAGTGCATCAGATAATGAAACCGCGCATATGATTTGAGCAAAATGGAACATTGCAGTATCTTTGATACTGGTTTCTCATTATTTGACACATGTGTTGGTTGATTCTACTATATACTTCTAGTATTCAGTAATTGTATACTCTTTCAAGTCCATAAAATATAGTGGTAATATCCAGTAGCTTATTACTTTACGTATGTAATTAATGAATATCAGAATATAAACAGATATATGGGCATGAAAATGAGTCCAAGTCATCGAACCTAACAACTTTAGCTCTCTGTCTTTTTAAAGTTTCTTTATGTTCAACTTCCAGATTTCTTAATCTCAGAATTCAATTACATTTGAGAGCTCGCATTTTCGAAGAAACTATGTTCTCGGCGGAGAATACGTCGCAATTTTCCAGCGTAGAGGCGCAGCAATGTGCACCTGACGATGTAAAATCACTTTCCGCAATTACTGCTGAAATGAACCGGAAAGAAAAAAAGAATAAGCGCTGAGTTGCGAATTGAAAAATTCGGATCGAGATTTCGTAGGGAAAAAATGATATTAGAGAAAGGGTAAAAGATGCGACGTTCCGATGCAAAATTAAATGTGCCGGGAATTGGGTGAATAAAATGCGGCAGAAAATTGGATGCGGCGAGAAAAAAATGAAAGAGGAGGGGCGAAAAGAGATGAGATGGGAATCGAACCGGGGCGGAAAAAGGGGATCATTAATGGATATGAGGATTCCTACTGTCAGGAAGCGGAAAACAGCTGAGGTAAAATACACAATAATGTGAGGGAGTACCTGCGAATGAACCGGCAGGGGTGTCGAATGACGCATAGACTTATGGGAATGATTACCAATGCATCCCCACTCGTGTCTGTCACGTTTGGGTGTGAAACGAGGAGTTAACGAAAAAGATGACTTCAAAGGAAGAAAGAAGGTTGAGATTTGGTGATGTGAAATAACGCGAGGGATGTCCCATGAGTAGACTGATAGTGGCTTTTCCCTCCCGTCCAAGGATTACGAGAAAAAATTAATAAAAAATATAATTCGATTATCCAATTACTTACTCGGGATATCGAATTGATCGTTCGGTCTTATTGATTTCCAAAGGGTATGAAACATAGACGCTGGAAAGGAGCATTTAAGACCGGCCTTGGTGGCAAAGTGGATAGCATGCCATCTAAGCAATCGCTTCTACCCCAAGGTCCCGGGTTCGAATCCCGGCATGATCGGACTTTTATGATAATGAAATGGTTGCGTGTGTTCATTGTTACTGTTGCCTCGGTGAAGCACCTCCTCGCAAGTTCATGAGAGCTTAGGGGAACTTCACCGATAAAGGCCAACAGTTGCTAAGCAGGAAAATAGTCTGATATTTTGAAACCAAAGAAAAATTTAGAAGTTGGTACTCATATGTTGAGGTCGATGGTATAATAAATATTTATGGAGGGATGTGTAGGGTTTAATTGGAATAAGCAAAGACTGGCAGATAGGATAGATTGTAGATAATAACATATACAGGGTACTCGAGTTTCCAAAGAAACTGCTATGGGACAGGGTCGTTGGGAATCATGGTACTTGTATGATCCGTGGACGGTAAATCGACCACGAATTTGTGTAGAGGGCATGAAATAGAACTGTTTTGGTCATGAAAGATGTTCTACTAAGGTACCACTGTGGCTGATGACTCATAATTAAATTTCTTGCCACCAATTTTTCTTTTTCATGGGTGAACTGAAGCAGCATAACTATCTAGTGTTTTTTATGTAAAAGTATTTTATTATAACTAAATACCCGTTCTAAATAATTATGTAATAGCAAAGAACATACGGTAAAATAATAATGATTATGTCCATTTTTTATTTATTTATGCAAAATGAACATTACCGTATCTTTGATACTGGTTTCTCATGACTTGATAACGATGATGGTTTATTACTGTGTTGAATTATAAGATGTAATAATTCTACAGTAATGTACGTGATTGCAGTATTAAGATTTCGCAGATGTTCTCTCAAATTTGAGAGACATAATCTATGATTTAGTTATCTAAGTCCATTAATATCTGATATTAATTACCTTTGAACACGTAAACATTTATTGATTGGCTGATTGATTATTGCTTGAGAATCACTCTTTTATGATTATTTTATAACTAGTTTATGAAAAGAATTTTTATACATTGTAATTATCATTTTTATTAAAGAAATAATTTAACTTTTATGCGTTATATTTTATATTAGTGTATTATATATTGTTATATTATTATTTATAATACTATTATGTATGTGTACTACATCGATTCTAAACGCAGCCGTTTCTCCGGTATCATGAAATCTTAGCATAGAATTTTTATAATTTAAGTACATCGTTCACTATTTTTCTGCTAAAATAGTTCAAAATTAAAAGACTTCAAACTCTTTATGTACTGATGGATATTAAATAAACTGAGAGGGTAAAAATCTCTTATTGAATATCGCCCGTGAATCATTTTTTTTCAAGTCTGTTGGTCAAATTTGCCAGCGAAATTCACCTAGTGTACCGGGGGATCAGCATACCAGTGATATTGATTTTCGGAGATGAGGTTTTCTCTGCATCATCAGCTCTCAGCGTTCGACTTTCAATTGAAGAGATTTGTATGAGATCCTATTTTTAATTAAATTCCTGCAAAGTATCTCAGCTGATGCAAATGGTAGCTTAGGGTCAGTTCGTAGTTGAATTCACTTATGTTTAAAGTGCTCGGTATTTGTAGCAGTAGTATAGTAGTAGTATTGTTAAAAGTGCTTCGACAGCTTCGATCATTTCGCACATTGGCTCCCACCGGGATTCTAACCCGGGACCGCTTTCACCAAAGGCAAACGCGCTGTCCACATGACTATCCGGGGGCCTTCGGCATTTGTAAATCTTAAGAACTGACACTGAGTTTCTTATTTATAAGTGGTTACAGCCGAAAAGAAATAATTTGCACATAAGAGCCAATGTGAATCCGTAACTGTCTCTTGATTTTCTGGCCTAAATTTAATTCATGAACGTCATGACTAATAGAAAGAGAAAGGGAAACGTTTTAATGGAGAACATTGTACTTAGGAGTGAATCCTTATTCCGATGTATAATTTGAGAAATTTATTTGCTATTTTGATTTTGTAACTAAATTATTAATTTGTTTCTATGAAAGTATTATCGTTAAAGCCTACGCTCAACATCAAATACGTTTAGCAACCAAATACTTATAACATCATGTGGAACCGTACAACTTTTATCGCCAATGCCTGTAAATTGTATTGATAACATCAGTTCTACTACAAAAATTCAAAAGTACTAGACAATTTTTAACAGAATTTCCTGCTAACAATCCACTTCTCAGTTTCTCAGAGTGATTACCGTTAACTTCTCTTAAATAATAGTTTAGATTCCCTCTCAAATTACCTAAAATCATAATCATAGGGAAGTAAAAAGATGAATAAATAATTAAAATTTGGCGGAGATGGAATATTTACGAAAAGCTTGAGTTATCATTTCAAAGGTAAAAAATTTAACATTATGGAACGTAAAATAAGAAACCGTATAATCCTTTTCATAGACATGGATTGATGAATGTTTTTTTTATCTTACAGAAAGAGGTTTCAGGATCCTACACGTAACATCCCTATGTATTTTTGTAAATATCTAAGCTGAGGTAAATGAGGAAATGCGATTATAAATTAAATTATTCCCTGTTAGTAGTTAATGTCTCTTAATACAACGCTTTAGATTCAGTTTCACTGGTTATCTTACTTGGGATTATCATTATTGACGGTCAGAAGAAATTATTGCGATTTCTGTCACATACTGGGCTTCTAAATGTACTCTTGAACTCGCTATCTCCTTCCTGAACTACCAATACTAACAAGATATCGATTCCAGACATCCGATGAATGGCTTCGCGTGATAGGGATAATTGGAGACTTCAAAAAGAAGTGAAATAAATTCGGAGAGGCGAGAAAAGAGATGGAACGTACTGATGTGATTGATTAAGAGAAGTAAAGCCAGGGGGTGCGATTTCGTTGATAATCGAGAATGATTCCAAGGATGAGGGAAGCTAGATTAAAATTCATCTCGCAGTGAAATTTGCACGACTCTGAGGAGTGGATAAAGTAATTTGACGAAGTTCTGCGGGATAATTTTAAGAAAAAGTTTAAGGAATTACTCGCTGCATTTTTCAAATCTCATGAGAAGCTGAAAGGGAATATTGGGTTAATTTTTGTGAATTTAATACTGAACCGCTAGCAAGGCACGCTTCGTCCATATTAAGCATTTTTTTAATGTTCATCCGTTCATTTTAGAAAATAAAATTAGAAATAATGGTCTTACGAGATGGAGACAAACTTGAAAAGAGGAAAGTTTCTTGAAAGTTGTTTATTGAAGATCTTATATTGTTACAAAATTATGAGATATTTAATAAAACCCGTCTCCTTGACGACAAACGCAATTTCTCTCTTCGAACTCAATGCATTTTCGTGTAAGAATACGTACACATGGGATTTAAATCTTCATAAAATTGATCATAACGATGTCAATGTCGTTGATAAACTTAACAAATGGGAGGCAATATTCCGAAGTCACGATCAAAATTCCCAGAAATTATAATGACGTTTATCAACGAAGAGACAAAAACTCGTAGAAATCAACGGATGTTTAATAAAATGTATTTTCGGTCTTGTGGATTTAATTTCTACGAAATGCAAAGTGTTCAATTCAGTTTGAAGGAAATAATTGGAAATTGAAAAAAAAAAAACGTTAACTTGTGAACGATAATTTCACTGTTTTAATTGACAAAATTTTCTACTAAATTTTAATCGACAGTATTTTAGACGAAATTTATTAGTTATCAATCCATTCACCTTCTAAGTAATAAACATCTATAAATGTTTTATATTTAAAATTCCCGCCTTCTAATTGAGATGGACCATAGGTATGCAGTAACAGATATTTATTTAAAATAAGCTCACTTCCATCATAATTGACGGGGAATTTTACTTCTGCATAATGTTAAATTTAACTAAAATAAGTAGCTCTGGTACCTAGTGAGCCTAAACTAAGTATCTTAGAATCGTAAGTTGTATGTAAGTTGTTTACAGAACTTTCCGGCTTAGAAATATTGTGTTGTATTTAAGGATGAATAGGTAATAAAACTTTTCAAACACGCAAACGAGAGTTTTGTTTTGTGCATCTTCAGTTGTGTAGAATGTACTAAAGCATATACTATTACCAATGAGGGACATGTCAAAAATATTTTCATCTACTAATTTACTGCAGCATTTATTTCTCAAACAAATGTAATATTCTCTTACGAAAACTTTCATTTCGAATGAATCCCTTGATCAAGTTCTATAGCGTCGCAGCTTCGTTTGTAATGGAGCTCTAAGTTTCGCAAAACCCAATCATCAACTTCCCCATGGTCAACTTTTCCACTGAAGGACTGAAGTTATCAAACCATTTTTTTTCAGGAATTTACAAGAATTGAATTGTTTGCCGTTGAGCGCTCGAGGTCCCCCTGAGAATGTCCTTGGACTCACAGTGGATTCGATGGCACACATTCTAATGTTTGCTGATCCGTTTGTTTCCACTAATTAAATACCGAGGAAGAGACTGCCACGGCTCCCCTCATATTGTCTGTTGCTCACTTTCCATGTGCTCCTTCTAAACCTCCGCTCGGTAGACATGCGTGGGATATAAAGTATATTGAGAGACTTCCGTCACTCTCTTCCGTCTCTTCCCGGACGCATTCGCATTTGGTGACACTGCCTTCCGACTCTCCACCGCTTTCTCATGCACGCAATTTTCATTATCCACTTCCTCTCTAGGAGCAGAGAACTTTCTAGGCGTTTGATTTGTGGCTCACGCTTCTGAAAACACACATGAATCTTGTTTAGTGTTCTCATGCTCTATTCTTTGGAAAGCCAACTTTCTTTTGCCCTGTCAATTATCTAATAAGGGGGATAATATAACTTTTTAATGCCCAAGCTTAATCCATTAAAAAATAGACGGAATACATAGCTTTTAAAGTAGCTTTATTATTTCAATTTCTTATAGAATTGATGTTATTTACTGAATTCGCATTTCATAGGGGATGTTAATGGTACGAAGTAGAATTTTCATTCATTCACCCTTTGTGACTACGTTTTACGAAAGATTATGGCTCGCAATATTACTTTTAGAGCAATTCCCTTTAATCCGTCTTCGAGAGAGTGGCTTTGGTTGTAAACACCGAGTGTTCGAACTAACTCTAACTTGTTCTCATCGCCTATCGTTCGTGGATTGAGACTTAAAACGACTTGTCTAAACGAAGGATCTCTTTCTCTTATTTTACGACCATTATGGTATCTGCCGAGTGAGCAGAATGTTATTGTAATGCCGATTACGTTTCGTATCTCCTATGCTTACAGGATTCGATGTACTGTAAGGAGCTAAAAATGTAAAAGCCTTGTCTATTCTGATTTCTGCTATAAGTGAGATGAATCAGATAGTTTCCTTTTCCGCTAATTAGACTAATAATTTGTTTATACATATTTAATTAGTCGTAGCACTTTAGTGGTTAGAGCATGTTCACTGAAAGTTCAAGATTTGAGTTTAAATTCTATGAAATGATAAAAAATTTGTAATCTTTCTCAGAAATATATTTAATAATAACTAGTTTCGCCGGCGAGCCAGCATTTTCACTTGAAAATCTCATTGTCATGGCCTTCCACGAGGCCTTCCCTTCCTACGCCTTACCATTTCAATGTATTGAAATTCTATCTTCAACCATATTTTTCGCTATATTCTCAATTTATTTTTATCAACTTTCTTCATTTATGAATATACTGTTCTCATGCTTGACTTCCTTCTTTACTAACCAAACGAAATAACCGAACGAAATCCAAAAGTTATAATAAAAACATAATTTTATGTACTTTACCATGCTATTAACTCATGAAATGCAACTATTTTATAATATAAAAACAGATAATATAACGGTAGATAGTTGCATTGTGTTTGGTTATACCAAGCTTCTACTACTGATTCATTTTTCCTTTAGGTTGCCTTTTAGTGATTTCTACAGAACATAATACCAGATACCTGCAATACCTAATATTTATTTATCAAAATCCATAGCTTGATAATGATTATAATTTTAGACTCGTTTCCTCTAAAAATATACAAGTAGTGAGATAATGAGTTAAGATTTCGACTTTATACCTCAATAATAATTGTATAATGCTATTTAAAGGTTTTATATGAGAAGAGATTTGTACTTATACAAATGAGGGTTATGAAGCCCAAGAGCAAGATGCATTATTATTTATTTCAATCAAACAAGAAAAATTAAAAAAAAACACTGTAAGATGCTTTCAATTAATTAAATTGAACATTTTAATGTGCAATTCAAATTTAACGTATACGACACGTTGATTCAATACAATAACATAAAGAATAGGAGTAATATATTTTAATATTACCTATTCCATAAAAGGTCAAAGTAACCTTCAAAACCTCAATAAGTTTAAATTTTGAGAAAACTGCTTATTACTACTTACTAACAGGAATGGACAGAAAGTTATGCGGTTGCTAACAGTTACAAACAATTTCAGATTTTGGGACCGAAAAAACAGTGACCATAGATATTTCTCTGCGAAAATGTGTTTTCCATTGATAAAACTCTTGTTAATATGTTAGCAAACTTTCATTTTTCAAATCATTTATATGTTTGATTTTCATTTTGAATTAGATGAATTCTAAAAAAAATAATTTCTAAATTTTATAAAACGATCAGATAATAATATTTTTAACCTGCAACTTACATCAATTTATGGGTAAAATAAAATCTTAAAATAAAATTTTAGACTTATTTTAAAATTAAAATAGCATTGCATTCGTCGATCTAAGGCTTAGTATTCATATTTTACATTTAACTTGTAAAATTTCTGACATGACATTTTATTTTTGGAAGTATATTAGGTTACTACTTATTTTAATTACTTTTTAGAGATATTTTTCATGATTTTAGCGACCTTTTTGCTAGTTTTCTGGGAACAGCTAGTTACGTTTACAAATAAAATTGGCACCTTCATCATCATTCGACATCTCTCTATAAATGAAATCGTACAAATTGGAAACCTTGCACACTCATAATCTATTTATAAATTATAAAAACATTAGGCACATTCGAAGAGAAGTCCTTTCTTACCGGTAATTGTGAAAAGCAACAAGAACACGCGTATAGAAGAATCAGAATCTGACGATCACTAAGCACTCTAATCCGAATTTACTGCTTTCCGAATAAATGCCATTTTTATCCAAATTTGCTTGGCTCCTGAATATGGCAAGTTTCACAAAGGTCGTTCCTATTCAACATTATTATGAAAAAATCTGTGGGCGATTTAAAGATATCGAAAAGATATATAGATATAAGATATAGATATAAAGAATAGCCTTTCATATTTGCTGGCGCTGAGAACAAATGCTTGGATAATCGTTCGTTGTATTTTTGAGTCTAAACCTTTTGATGTGATGTACCATTTCGATCTCGATCGGCGTTTCAAAACACGCCCTTTTCGAAAAGCAAACTTAAATCATAATCAGCATTCTCGTAAAGGTCTCTGTTTTGCGAACGCACGCTTTTTTCGCACCTCTCGTTGATTGAGTGTGTAGTCGATAGAGAGCGCCACGCGCCGTTGGCCACACAAACCATCTGCCATCAAGAGGAGGGAAATTATTCGAGGGAAATGACGCGCCCGCATTTGCCAAATGACTATGACAAATGCTATCGCGGGCCAAACAGATGAATAAACCGATGGACTGGAACCCTAGGATAAAGAGAGCGACTGATTTGGGAGATAAATCATCCGCGTCATCCTCGTCTGTCCGATTAACAGCACTGCTCCTTCCCCTTGTAACGGTCGCCTTTGTTTTTACTTCCAATGCTGGGCGAACCGTTATAACTCCAAGTTACTCGATACTCTTTAGCTTTACAAAGAGCTATTGAACTTATTAAAAGAATAGTTTTTATTTGAAAGATGAATCGTATGCTGAAATGGAGCCAACTGAGGTACGATAACTATTGAGTATGACATTTCTTAATGATAGGCCCTAAAAGCTTATACATTTTCAAGCCAATACAAATACAAATTGATGGAATTGATTGGAAAATTATGAACCTTTACCATATGGAATATAATTGCGGAACCTACGCTACCTCTCAGTGAATGAATTTGAACGAGAAAAATCGCAAGTATAAACAAAAAGCTATTTTAGGGCTAATTGGTTTGAATATACCTCAATCTTCGCAATCGAAGCAAAATCTCCAAAGGATTTAAAATATCTTTAACTTGATACATAGAGTTCAGGAGCGCATACTTTTAAATTGGGTAATCTATACGTAGGAGGCAAACAATAACAAATTGTTGTATTTAAATGGAAAGCCCCGGCCTGTCAAAAAATAAATATAGCTTCATAACAAACAGTTTCGTAGCATATCTTTAAAAGTATATCATGAATTACCTTTCACATGATTTGCTGTAAGATCAATTTATGGTATTTTCTCTATCCGTCATTTACGCTCATCTCAATTTCTAAATGTATATGTAAATTACCAGTGAATGAGTGATGTCATACTATCAAGACACGTCGTGTAATTTCCCTCAGGGCATATAAACCATGCAAGCATGGCGTATACATGAGTTTTCTGGTGAGTGGAATCAATTAGGAACTTGATTTTTTAATACTAAACAGTGAACGGTGAAAACTAAGGGTTACGGATTTAACTGTGGCAGACTAAATGAGTTTCTGTGAAGATATCCTTGGAATTCGTTGTATTTTGATGTATAAAATCATTTATCGAAAATTGCTCGTCTTACTGCTCCACAATAATCATGTCTCAAATTCGACGTCTTTTAGAGGATTTTAACTCTAAGGCGAAAACTACTGTTCGAAGTTATATTTTTTTATGTTTGAAAAGAAATTACGCATGTTTTCTATGTAAGCTTATTTATTTATGCAATAAGGGTATAAAACACTATCGGAAACTTTTGCCTATTTGCGGTATTAATCGAGGTCGAATTATTTGATTCTATCGAAGGAAAAATTTCCTAAATTATGTAAAATGAGGCCGAGGAATGTTTCAATGGAATGGTAGCATTATTAGTATTGTTCCAATCGCAATTTCTTAAATAAATAATTCATACTAAATTTTTTATGGTGTAGTTATGGAATATCGTTATGATTCTAGCGAGAGTGATGTACGCTCAGGAACCTACCGAATTCATGAATAGCTAATTTCTCTTTAAATGCAGTTTTCTAATTGAATGTAGTTTTGGCAAAGTTATCTTTCATATTCAGTTAACTTTCAGAGCAACAATTGATGGAACATGGAGATAATTAACTCTTCGCTGACTTTTTGTCTTCGTGTATGACTCGCACATCGACTTTAACCAGCTTCTCGTCTATTCATGTTATGACGCAAGTATCTGCATAGGATGGCGGCGTTAAATGCCTCCCACAAAACACGCGATTCCAAAAAGAGGAAAAATAGCTTTATCCTTTGAGAAAGTGAGCTGAGGAGAGGATGGAAAAGTGTCGAGAAAGGAAAGTCTGAAAGCATCTGAGAGGAAAAGATCTCCAATTCGCGTTTCCTGCAGACCACTCGATCCGTGGTAATAGCGGCATCTCCCAGCATTCTTCGCGATACAAAAAGAGCAAAGAAAAAATACGTAACAGGCGATGATTTTTCCGCGTTTACTCTCGGAGGTGCGTGGTTCGCCCGCTAGTGGCGCCCTTGTGGAGACAAAACAAAAGAAGGGAGAGGAGTGGTGACGATAAATGCTTAGTTTGGAGAAAGGAAATATGGCGAGAAGATGGAAGGGAGACAATGTAAGGAACGGGCGGTGAAGGAGGTTATTTTATCCGCGTGGTGTGGGAGTGGTTGATGGGGGAGAGGGTGGGGCAGCAAAGGGTTGGGTGGGCATTTTCTGGGGGAAGTTGAAGAAGGGGTAAGTTATTAGAGTGGGCGCGGCTAATACCCCGAGAGAGGGGTTTTTTATGGAGAGGGGGAAATAGGTTTCGGGTAGGGTTATGAGACGCTATTCCGTTAACTCCACTACTCGCCGGCGTGGGATGTGTCGCTACTGAGCCGCGTAAATGTGATGTAGACGAGGAAAATACAAATGGAGTCATTAGTGCGAAGAGGATTTTGAGCGATCGGAAGAATGCTCGAGAAATGTGGTGAAGAATGGCTCTCCGAGTCTATGAATATTCTATCCTGTCTAATCCGTTTTGGCGGAGCGCTGCGGTCGCAGAAAACCATATTTCGCGTTTAATAGTTGCCATACTCTTTAATTTGCGGTAAAATGTGATAAACATAGGGATTATGATTCCAGTTTTACCAATGAATTTAACCTGTAGCATCGCCCTGACCGACACATTTTCTAAAAATGAATTTTTATAATTTTCTAATCGAAAAATTGGTCCAATTATCGCTTGCAGCAAATAGTAGTGAAGTTAAGTAGTAAATTCAAAAATCGAAGTCATTCATTCGATACCACAACTTTATTATATCGTTTCGGGATATCTTTATCATACATTTCCAACAATCAGAACGTATCTTTTATATTTAATTTATTGTAATAATAATATAAATATGATACTATTGGAATATCTTTCAGTGAAAACTGCCATCACTAACGATACCGATCACTAAGAAATTAAATCAGTGGAAGCAACGATTATCATATTATATATATTATATTAGTATACTTTTCCACACAGTCAAGTTATATTCTAACGGATTTTATCGATATGTATCATAAGTATATGATGCTATCCTATTAAAATGATATACAAATAGAAATTTCCACTTCTTAAACAGCACATCTGTTTCGTCTTGGATGGATTTTTGCATGAGATAAAATCGCCTGTACAAGTCAATCCGTATTCTAGCTAAGCCTAAGTCAGTTAAATGTACACGAACATAAGCGATATATTCTCATAATTTACTCATATATTTCGAATGTATCCGAGACTAATATGGAAAAACCAAATAACGGAAACCTTTTATTATGTTATTTGAAAGTCTGAGGTAAACAACGCCTAAAATATCTCATATTTGGAGGTATTTTAGAAAATTTTGAATCCAAATGGAATGTTTCGGAACATGTCCCGAGCCGTAAATACTCGTCCAAAGAAGAAAATGAGAGCTATTCCATGTGGGATACATTATCTTCACGAACTCCAAATCAGTCTTTCGACTCATCTGATCTATCTTGATTAGAATATTAAATGGAAATTTTTATTAATTTAAAATCATAATTAGCTTAAATCAGTCAAGAAAAGGTCTTTTAGGAAAAACAATCATTAATTCCTGCGTCAATACTCTCATTGCTGATTGCCATTGAAAATTCGAAATCAGAAAAAAAATTCCCTGTTGATGATTAAATACTTAAATTTGTGGGAGAAAAACTTTTAAGCATTGCAAGTCTTTCCCCTGAGAGTAATTCTATTTCTTTCAGAATTATTTAATTCTTGAGAAATGAACTTACCAAAAGCAAATATCCAAATTTCATTCATGATATTCGTTCGTAGTAAAACATAATACTTAATTTATAGACGTAACAATTTAATAATGCAAAATATTTGGAATTATTAATTTTATTTCCTATAAAAATGTATAATTATGTTTGCATAGCATAACAATCTGCCGAGTTTTTAAGCAGAAATATAATATAAGAACCTTGACCCTTTCGTGCATTTTATATGTTCTGTGAGATCTTAAAGAGCTCATATTCAATATTTTTAGGAAATATCTTTCCTCAAAACAGATACGAATGAAAAAGGTATTTAATTTCGTCGATTTGACTAAATATACTGTCAATATCTGTCAACCCAACTCTAATATCTTGAATTTTATTCACTGGATTTCGTTTGCAACATTTGTAAGAATTGTTATATGAGGAGTATTAGTCTTTAGAGATACTACAACCTCCGAAATAAATAATTTATTTAAAAGCCCTAAAATATGCAAGCTATTTTTATTATCAGATACTAGATTGTGGCTGAAAATTATTTGCCCTCCAGGGGCTATTTGGATAACAGAGTTATGCAATTTCTTAAGAAAGAAAACGTAAGCAATATAATGAAGTCTGAGTTCGCATTATTTACATCAGACTTATAATTTTCGATACCTTTTGTAATGAAAGGATAGTAAAGGATATCTATAGTGAACGCAAATTCCATAAAAACTGTCTGCATCACTTTGATATAAAGTAACATGAAATTATAGCATTTTATATGAACAGATTATCTGAGATGGTTAGCCCTGAAACCGCTGTATCTAACTGAGACAAACAATTTCTGCTTTTTATAATTTGAAAAGTAGTGTCAATTGATAAAACGATCAAGGCAAAAATCTATATTTATCCTCTATGATCTTATCTTATATCTATAAAAGGGGATGTGCGTTAATTCATATGTTTTTACCACTATAACTCGAGAACTAGAAGTTGCACTATGCTCAAACTTCAAAAATCATTAAAATATTAGCCCGTAATAACTACAGATTACTTTTTATTTACCTCGCGTTCCTCGATTCGATTCCAGAAGTCAAAGTGTTTCCAAAAAAATGCATTGTAATTTCTTTTTAGCACCGCAGGCTTCATTTCATAAAAAAATTATATTAGGAAAGTTGTCGTACGAACCAACAACCAAAATATGGATAATCGTATACAACTTCATATTCTTATTTTTGTCGTGAAAATCATCTCCGATTCTAAATTTTGAGGATTTTGATAACATTTACGAATAATGTTTTAACTTTTTCGTAATTGTTTATAAGCAACCCATCCCCTGACAATCAAGCAAATTTTGAATGATTTCTCATGTTTTCTATAAGAATGCATTAAAAAATTAATCCCAACTTAAAATTAACGTAAAGAATAATTAATATATCAACAAATTATGATGAAATAGTATTTGAAATTACGGACAATATGCTGTACAGAATCGTAAATCTGACCATATAAAATAGATTTTCCAAAGTTGTTTACGCGTCTATAGTAACCAAGCTTTGTTTATAGCAACGTGATTGTTAATGGATGTTTCGGTGAGTAAAGCTCGGTTCACACGGTGTATGTTTTCTAGCTTGATTCTTTGCGTGGATCTCTGCATGCTCGCCAGCAATAAATAGTTCAGCTAGCAACGCATAGCAACCAAACATCAGCGAAACATGCAGGAAAAATAGCACTTGTCCTATTCCTCAAAATCCAGCAAGGGAGCATGCCCAGCACCAGGCAGACATCAAATTTTCGTGCTAGCGAGCATGCAGGGCTCCATGCAAAGAATCAAGCTAGAAAACATACACCGTATGAACCGAGCTTTAAAAGGGTTTTGTTAGTAGTATGTTACTTAATTTTGCTCTCTCAATTCAAGTGATCATGTATAAAAACCATGGTAAGTTGGGAACGTTTTTTCTATTATCGTCTGACTATACTCATAAATCACACGTGTTTTGATCGTCGTATTTATCAATTTTTCGTTTATTATTTATATTTAGCAGTTGACGAAAATGAAGAAGTGGATAAAGAAACGGAAGATTTTATTCGATTTGGTGTTCGCTTTCTTTGATCAGTTAAGCACCAAGTTGTCGAGTGGCTGGGAATCTCCAACATAATTTACCTGACCGTAAAGTAGAGCAATTTTATGCATTGTTTTCTATAGAATGCAAAAACTTAAAGATGTTCCGATGTAATGAATATTTATGAGTAGCAGCTAAATACTAAATTTTGGACACAATAGTATACCATACCAAATCATAATGGTATTCATAAAAGTGTCTTGATTTGAATTAATTTTGACACTTTACTGGACCACTAAATACGATATGATCCTGGTTAAATCAGGTTGACCTGATGGTGCATATCATTTATCTGCATTAGTAATTATCGGTGTCGTCTTATCTTATTTAGTGGTCCATAAAGATGCTATTTCAAATTTTTATGTGTCTCACTATCAAAAAGCTATTCCTGAACTCATTATTTCTATTTGTGCTTTTCGTTTGTGTTCAGAGTTTTTTATTGATTTTTGTGTGTTTCGCTTTCTACTACACTTATGTCACCAAAAGATTTTCGTCGGTGATTTTTATAGGAGTTTTTGCTTGCCATACATTTAATTTTTGCTTGTTAAATTTCCGTTTTCATTTAAACTTTTCTTCCTATTGATTTCGTTATTTCACTAAGCTCAGTATTTTTTATAGCATACGTAGTGGTGTCAGTCAGCTCCACTATACATTTACGTCCCGGTAAGATATTCATCGGTCTTTTTTAGAGTGAATTCCTTTCTATTATTTGTGTTTAATATTCGTTCCTCCATCATTTCTGAAAATGTCTCCCTAAATGTGCTTATCCTGATTTGGATGAAATTTATAATTTATTTAAATATTCTTGAAAAATTGTTGTCTTAATCGAAGAAGATATTCGTTGAACAGATATGAGAGTGTTTAATGAGTTGAAGTGGCTTTGTAGACTTAATCTCGTTTATTGTCTTGATATATTGGTTTGGAAAGAAGAATAGCCTTGTATTTGCGTTCAACCTACACCAATGAAATATATTTTCTGATCAACGCTGTAATGCCGGTATTTATCAATTTTTAATTCCCCGTTGAAATTAACTGACTCTCTGCTCTGATATTTCAGGAATTTGACTCAAACTTCCAGTTTGTAATTTCAGAATCACTGACAAAAATACACTCTTTATCACTATGACTACTTTGAAACGAAGAGAAGCGTTTGCGAATTACCCTACAAAGGAATTTCTGCTCTAATTTATAATTCAACCAACAAATTTGCAAGTAACTCGATGAAATCCTTAATCTATACATGAGGTATCTTTTCTTTGACTTATTTTTATCTTTTTGTCAAGATCAAATTCAATTTCTCTTGTAAAGAAGGAATCATATATCTTAAGTGTTTTCCACAACTTCACAAAAACGTCTCTTTGAACATGGAGACATAGAAATCCACATTCTTTTAGTACTTAGAGATTGTCTCCAAATTTTTAGTGTAATTTTCAAATCGGAATTTGGTAAAATTATTGTAAATAGCGATTAATATAATTTTTTTATTCAATTTAATTATGTTTTGCAATGAATTAGTACTTGCACGTTGGTCAGGAGTCGATCTCGTTGTCAAAATGTTACTTTGGTAAATGTTAAATGAGTACGTACTTATACATTTATATTAATGAAGTCATTGACTAATTAAAATAATTTTGAATGCAATCTGTTTTAGCAATATCTTAGTGATGAGTATAAGAGGAACTTATGGTATGATCAGCAAAGAAATATTTGATTTTTCCCTAATTCTTGAAGGATATCGTAAAAGTTTATCGGTTTACCAATTGATTATTGGTATACTTAAAGAGAACCCAGATTTGGAAAATTTTGGTGTTTTTCAGGTTTCTAGTAGGTATGTTGCGGGCTGTGCATAAAGTCTAGGTTGCTGTGAAAGTGAATGCACACAATTGTAACATTTGTGAGCTGGTACAAATCACTCCATATTGAGCCTAGGTTTTTAACCGGAAAAGCTATTCATATAATTAGTTGTATTCAGTATCAAAAAATTGATTCCAAGGAACAACTCTATTTGATACACCTGAATGATAGATTTAGGATGATTAAAATGTTTAATTTTATTGAAATGAAAGATTGCTCATCAAAAATTTATTGATAATTAATAATTTTTATTTGACTTCATTGTTATTAAAGGTGAAATAATACTCTGCTACTCTCAGGTTGTTTTCGTATCCATAATTTATATTTCATAGCTTTTATTACTATTTTATTAGTTCAATTTATATTGATGACCCTTGATGCAATTGAACTGGATATCTCAATATTACAGGTATGAAACCTGCATTAACTTTTATCGAAATCTGAAATTCAAATCCGGAGTTTTTACTTGCATATATATTCCGCTAAATAACTAGTAGCAGAACATATTCACTCTACTAATGTAAGATCAAGAATTAATTTAATAACAGTTTTCAAAGCTATGTAAATTGATGAGGGATATGCATTACAGAAAACACACGACATCATTCATTCATTTCCTTTTGAGCAGCGCATTAACATTTCTGCTATCATTCTGCATACATTACCTGATGAACAGAATCCTTCTCGTCTGTCTTTAGGTGCAAGTTTAAGAAGGGCATATCTCATATTTACTTTTGCATCAGTCCAATCCATCGCATATACAACTCGGTCCCGAATAGTCACTCAGGTAACGAAATCGCATTTAAAGAAAGTGGTCCTGACTTCGATTCTCAATGGTGCAAAATAACCTAATCTGTCGAAAAGTATCGCTAAAATACGAAATCTACTGAGGTATTAATGATGTGGATGAATGGATATTATTTCAGTTACCCTTAGTTGAACCTTGAGGTGTTCGTAGCATTCTTTTCCTGATCATTGAGCAGTGCACATTCATTGACTTGTTCCACTGATCAGACGTAGATCACGGGCAAACTAATTCACTTCAAATCTCATGCAGTCACTTGATTCCCTCTCAATTAATTGCGTTCTGTAGTACATGTCGCAGGGGCTGATTTGCAGCTGATTACTGAATTGAGAACGGTTACAGTTCACATATTCAAATTCGAAGAGACAGCAGGAAAAAAATATATTTAAACTATATGCTTACTTCTATTTAATTCATGACATTTGAAAACATAAGCGAATAGGTATACCTTAAATAACCATACCGATTTGAAAATAAATTCGAATTTGATTTTCATTTTTACTGCATAAAATTCGCACAGCGTTGGGAGGGATCTAATTACATTTTAGTTATGTTTCCAAATTATACTCGAACTAAACAATCGTGAAGATCACCATTCCTGTTATTAAAGTGAACTCGCATACTTTCAGCGTTTCATTTCATTCACATCACCTTATTCCGTCTTTCTCATTCTTATCGAGAATTTTAACGTAAACGCCTTAATTTAGGAGGAATATTAATGTACACATTGTTATGTAGAGATGCAAAAACACAGAAACATCTCTTCATCCTTAGTAGTCATCACAAGAGTTAACGAACGGAAGTCCTCAATATAATCTCACTGGAAAAGAATATGAAAATATGAAATTGAATGATGCGTTCATTAGTAATGAATCATCAAGAAAAACCAATGGAAAAAATAGCAAACGAAGGAGAAGATGATAGGAGAGGAGTAAATAGTCAGTCCCGTATATCTAATTCATTACTTTTTCTTCACTATGTAGCCTCTGTATTGGAGTGCCTCTGCAAATCAGATCGGTGAAGACCTTCGGAGAGGATTGTAGAAAATAAATTGTGAAACCTATGAATCAGTTGGATCTAATTTCTTGTAACCGTAGTAAATATTACAATTACTATTAAAAGATAAACTCGCCTTTGTCTAAGAAGCGACAGAATTTCGCACACATTATCATTTAATTTGAGCCATTTCGAATTATTCGAATTTCGAGAGCTATCCTCGGATTCTTGATCATTTATTTTAATTTATATTTTCGATGTCATTCTTAAATGATTTTCCATATGAGCTCTACGTTCAAATATAACCGTTTTTACATCCATTCGAAAGAACCTCATCAATTCATATGAATAATTTTTCAAGTTACATTTTTATTGGAACACAAAAATATATTCCGTTTTCGCTCTTTCCTTTTTTAGCTAAGTGGGTAGCAAGTTCGCCTTTGGTGAAAGCGGTCGCGAGTTCAATTCCCAAATATGCGAATGATTTGTGTGGAGGCACTTTTAAATTTATTGATACTGCTACTGCCATACTTATTACGCTAGAATTGCTCTCCACGGAAAAAATGCTGAGAAGATTTAACTTTCATGAGTGTGAATGTAAAGTCATTGAATAAATCGCATATTCATAAATAACTCTCTCATAATTATTTTTAGGGATGAGTTATTAAATCCCATGAGTTTTTTCTATTTTTTCATGCATACCCCATCTTTACTACTTTCTCATTTCCATTCCTCTTCTCTTCTGCATATCATATATCTTTTCAAACGGACTGACTCTACCAAACTAGCGTAATTTATATTTTATTTATTTATAATAATTTGTCCTATTTGATATATAATTGCAATTCACACAGCATTATCATCATGTGGTGCTCTGCCCGGAAGCAGGTCCCGCACGCCACTGCCGTCTCCATTCTTCTCCATATCCAACTCCTTAGTCTATCTAGAATTCTTTATTTTCACCTCACCCACCATCTTTATTCTTCCTCTCTAATTCCTTCCTTCCACTGAGCCTTCTAATGCCACTTGCAGTAAGCTATTCCCTCTAATTTTGTGGCCCAACCAGTTCGTCAAACAGCATATTAATTCATATAAATCACGGAGGATATTAATTTAAACAAACAAATACAAATAATCTTTGCAATGCATAACATTTTTCTGGGTACCAGCGCTTTATAGTTTGGAATCAAAGAGAGATCTATATTTTTGAAATTTCTCCTGGAGCACCTTTAATTACAACTGCTTTTTATTCTCGACTAATTTCCGCTTTCTCTAATTATGTAAAATTTCAGGACCAATTACGGTCCCAAAGATGTACTACTTCATCGGACAGTATATGGCCCACGGGCCCTATGATCTGAAGGCCTGCGCAAGACCTTTGGAGACCATCCTCGCTTTTTTCACTTCAACAATTTCACTCCATTCACATATGCCAACATAATGGTCTCTATACTCTTGTAGCATAACTTATTTAGCTGTATTCTTTTAGTTAAGTTCCTTTTATTGCATAGTCATTAATTTCTTATTTTTATTGTGATTTCCTCAATATCATTCAATTTTCTCAAACTCATTCTATTTGTACTTACAGTTTTATCACAAATGAATTTGGGTCTATTCCCATAATTAGAGCCTTTTTAGATGCTTCCAAATATTCCACAGAAAAAAGAGAGTTAGCAATTCTGTAGTAATGACTTTAACCAAACCACAAGTAAACAATACTTTCTCTATACTACGTATATGGAGAAAGTTAAACAGACATGACAATGAATGCACAAAAGAAAAAAATATTTTTTGAATATTGTATCATTATAATGTGTTAACTTCAATAAACTTGGTGATATTTTAGGTTCCTTTCATCTACTAGCTCTTACGGATCCCTAGAAACATTTTTCGTTATTCTTTGCATTTCACCTAGAGAAAATCTTCGACAACAAACTATTTAAATTATATGGACGAATTAGTTGGCAACTATCTCGTTTGGCAAAAAAATTCATTTTTTCCTATAGCAAACACTCGGATGAGAGAGGCAAAATGAATAAATTATTAACTAAAACATTCAGAAATCGATTGATGGTTACAAATCTTCCCAAAGATTTAAGATCGACCGTTCGGTGATTTCGATCGAGGCACAGCTGCTCTATTCCAAACTTAAAGAGTTCCACAGGTGGAACAGAGATTTATTTACTCGCCATTTTCTTTTTATTAATCGATCGAAGGTCGTGTATGCTCCTTTATGATACTACTTTGGCATATGAAAGAGACGCTGCCTTCTTAATTCCCTCAATCCCCATACCTCACGCATAAACACTGCGCCACCGCAATTAAGATCCCAATGCACTTCCCTCTCGTGGGTGGGATTTTCAAGGGAGAAAAGGCAAATGCGATGAAGATAAGGTGGAGTCTAGAGGGAGGTGCAGGGCATATTGCAAATTCCGCTCAATCAAAGTATTGGTGGTGCGAAAACCTACAGTCTTATAAAGTTGAAGCATTCCTAAATGCATACATATTGCTGCGCACAACGTTATTTGATGGACTTTTGATTGGGAATGTTCTCCACTCATCGGGAGAGAACGAGTATAAATACGTGGCAGTTACTAAGGCCAATAATGGTCTCGAGAGATAAATAAATAAACAGTTAGTTGGTCGGGTTGAGAAAGAAAACTTTAGAGAGTGATTGAGATATAAGTGGAGAGTTCTTATCTAAGTCGGTGCTTTAGTTAACTGTGTTTGGTGACTTTTTCCGACTTAGTTTCTTGTATTGATTACGTTCCGTAATAAAGTGTTGTTTTTCGGATTACGGGAGTTGCTTAATTATCCCGAACCCTTAACTCGTAACAATATATCCCCAGCCAGCTGCATTACGGCATGTTACAGGGGCTACATGCGTCATTAATCTACTTCCGAAATCGATTGCTTTTTCATATCGATCGCGGAAAACATTAATTCTTGAAGCTACTCGTTGTAGCATCTCTTTATAGCAGTATCGGAGGACTCATCCTGAGTTTGGAGCATGTGAAAAAACGCTCATTGATTTGTCATAGCAATTATTTGCAATACGTATTACCTTCCGCAGTACCTTTTCCAATCCACAAATACAACACTTGTCGGCAGGGTCCCATACACTTCATGAGTGTTGAAAGAGAAGCCCAACTTGGGAAAACTAGTAGGTTGAAGATTTTGCAATTTATTAAGGGTGAAATATATTTTGAAGGTGAAATAAATATCTATTTTATTTTATATCTTTATATGTTATATTTTTTATATCTTGTAATGCATGCTGTTACGGCGTAAAACTTCATTCGGAATTTCTAAGCTTCAATACATTGCATAGCATTTTTTGTCAACATCGTTACTACAAGTTATGCAAAGCCTTCTTCGCTGTTTTCCACTCTTCCGAACCCTCAACCTTCCTCTACGTCATCACCCACTTTCGTCATCTTTTTCTCTTCTTCCCTCTACGTTCGATTTCCTTCGATTCCCCTTTTAGCTTCTTTTTCTTATCCTGTGCTCTGAACATATCCTGTCAAGTTTTATTGTTTATCATCCATACAGTTATTCAGTGTTCAGTTGCTACAATTCCTCTTTATTCCCTATTTCCTATATTCATTTCTAGCCAATGGATTTTCATCTCCCACCTCTGAAACAGATAATTCCCTCTCGATGTCAATGTCTCTGATCCATGTGTCACAATTTGTATGAGTATATTTTTGTAGATTCTCTTATTTGTTGTTCAATTAAGAATATATAAATTTGACAAATGCTACGAAGTATATGATGAATGGTTTTCTGCTTCGATTTTCACGTCGATTTGTATTGTAATAGAGTTGTCATTTTTAACTAATTTCCCCAAATATTTGGAAGGCACTAATATCTCAATCTAGTTGAATATCTGGTCTTTGTTCTCTCTCCACTTGCTTCTTCAACGAACTCTAGCATTGTACTAAAAAATTCCATGAAACAAGTGAAACGGGAGAATTTTTTGGAAAGTTTCATTCTAAGGATTGAATTTTACGGGACAAAATAAAATAAATTGACTTTGTGATGACATTTAAAGACACAATCGGTGATAAAGTAAATAAATATGCGATTTTTCAGTTGAAGAATTGTCATTTACGATAAATTGAGATACTTTGAGCTGAGTGAGATCGGTTAAGAAACAAAAAGGAATGGAGCGAAAGGTAGAAGTTGAAAAGAGAGAGTGAGAAGTTTTGCCCTGAAGTAGTTATCAAGGCCCAAAGTCGATCTTAAGTAATGAATTAAAAATTTCTCATAGGTTCAAATCTTCCATACCTTAAGATAAATAATTTACTCTTGAAGATTTCAATATCATTAAACTCTCTTTCACAGAATAATAAGTCAGTAAGAGGTAAATATGTTCTTCAAGTATTTTACTCTGTGTATGTAGCTAGAAATATCTTTTATAAAATACGAAAGTTCCAAATTGATTTCTTGTATTTATTGGGTAAAACTTACTCATTTTATAATACTGCTGCTGTTTAAATTCTGAACCATCCTTATCGGCCTAGATAAGGTAGTGACTCTGTAAAATATGTTATAAAAGAAATGGATATGCATATAAAAGTAGAATAATACATATTTTTGTTGGAAAAATATTGCTTCATAACGAAAGTATTGTATCAATGGCAAATAGTAAAGAGATGTGGAAAGGAAAATTCCCTTGTTAATGCGACTAAATCAATTGTTAGGAAGGCTGACTTAACTGGGGCTCGTCCACTGCTCTTCGAAATCCAGTCCACTACTCTTCGAATGGCTGCTATAAAGCGGGGACGCACGCATTTTGGGAATTTTATACTGCCTTTAGGTCTAACTCGAAGGTATTTACATGTAATGGTCCGACAAGAGGAAATAACCTTTGAATATCCATCGATAATTCTATTTATTAGCGACTGCTTAGGTGTTCACGTAGTTCATCTTTGGGGCTGAATTTGTTCCTGACATGTCTAGTGGTGTATTTGATGAACTGATGATGTGTTTGATATGTTGGATGATTTGCCTGTAGATGAGCCTGACAAAACTGATTGCTAATGTAAGTTGAGCATGCTGATATTAAATTTAATGCCACTATTTAGATTATTTTGTTTTCCATTATAGTTTATTTTATAGAATGAAAATGAAATGAATGATCTAATGATGTTTACTCACCCTTTCTTAAAAATGAGGAGTATCCGTCAAGATAGTGGAAGATTCGTATCACATTCACATCTGCCCTTTTCACTCCAGTTTATTTCAGTCGCAAAGATGTACCATTTGAATTTTTAAAATACGTAAATGAGAGTGTGAATTAATTACTCGCCATTGTGTTTCCTAAGGCTCAGGACTTTTTGAAATGCTTCCAATATTTAATTTTATTCAAGATCTATAAACCACAATCAACCAGATGAACAAAGTGAAATATATGCATTGAATTTCAGCATATTTTTGAGAATTTATAACGTTTAAATTATAAATGTTGATATATTTTGATATGTATGCAGTTAATCTCTTTTGGGATCTCAATATCCTTCACTTTTATATTACATTTTTTAATTGTAACTATAAATAGTTCACTGTTCGTGAATTAAGTTTAGAACTTCATCTACTTTTAAGATTTTTATTTCAGGCTTGGATACCTTCGTGCTACCTCATCTCCAGAGCCTCCAGATCTGTAAGTAAATACTGATTTTCAAAATTTTCATTGTAAGTTCTCTTAGACCCTAACTGTAGTATAATTAAGATGTTTCAAAATTAGTTCTCTTTAACATAAAATTTGAGGGTGAAACGGAGGGATTTCCACATATTTTAATATTAATATCATTACCGAAGGTTGGTATGATCATCTATCAAAAAATTTTTGTGAATACATAGTCAAAACCTTGTTGTATGATAGACAGCTGCGAGCCAATCTGATGAAGTCAAACTACGTTCGAAAGTCTGCTTTTGATGTTAGACTTAGATTTCCCACCCCCGAACCACCAGTGGCGTATGGCTGAGGGTATATTAACATCAACATCATTTCCTAATCGACCCTGATAGCTTCTCTTACATCCAACGGTTAGAAGGACCAGATGTAACAATCCGTTTTACCAATTACTTCTTCGTAACGCTTTGTCAATGCCTTTTGCTGATCGCGTTCGTTGTTTACTTCAACTGCATTGTCAGCTACTTACTATAAAAGTTCTAAATCAATGAATTTCTCAAAAACCTTCCGTCGACTGTCAGTTTTTCTCAGCTGAAGTGGATTTCAACCGAGAGATCTTTGCCGAAATGCTACCGTAAAACTTGAAATTTCCACCACGAAATGAGCTGCTCTACGTTGGATCATCTATAAATCTTAGATTGAATCTACTCCATGAGGATCTAAAATCCCGCAGCAATTTAAGACTAGGTCGAATAAATGAAAATTAAGCTATTTCTTCTCTCGATGGACATGCTCTCTGGGATCTACTTTTTAATTTTTATATTCTATTCGCCTTTGCTATTAAATTCCGAATTTGTTCTGGATTCCCTCAATTCATGTATATCGAATATGTTTCGGCCGCTTCAGCTGATTCCGAGAAGAAATCGATTCGACTAATAACTCCTAAATCCTCTTAGAATAAAAAACAACATTTGAATCGAACAATTCTTAAGGTATGCTTCCCTGTCTATGGTATGGATAATCCATCTCGATATTCTCTTCTTAGATAATTTATACAAGAGCATTATGCTGTATTTAACTTAAAGCCGAACATATCCTAAGATTATCTTCTTAGAATTTGATATCCTTGCACACTTTCTACTACACTTCTTCTAACCTAATTCCAATCAAATTCCGATAGTTGTCGACCTTTTGCATAATCACCGAATGAAATCACGGCTGGTACAGATTGCGATGACCTAACCTTGGATTTGAAAAAAACATTAGCAAAGACGAGATGAAAGATGATTGTAAAAGATTTTACAAGAACAAGTAGGATTATAATCTTCCCACCTTGAATTCGACGAGGAAAAGTTAACATTTAGGGACAAAACAATCAGAAAAATGGAATGAAAAAAGTGAGAGCGTAATGAAAATGTCATGAAAAAATTAATGTATACTCAAAATCAAGGATAGGAATTCAGTAAATCATCGAAATAGACTTTACTTATAATTCTCTCGAACCTAAATGAAATAATCTACATTACAAAAGGGTTAAAGTTTCTTTGCACATAAAGGCGTGAGTGGGCGTGTTAAAATCTACATTAGTTTAATCAAACACAATGTCGTAAATCTCAAAGGGTTATTTTGATTTTAAGAACAGACTCAGTTGTCTAAAATCAAGACTATTAGTAGCTAAAAAGTATATTGCTAAATTAGTTGCGTATTGGACTATTTTTTTAATATTCTCAATAGTTTCAATTTAACGAATGTCGGTTATTGTTATTTCCGTGAGGCCAAATTTTTCGCGGAAATTACAGCATTGAATATAAAAAGGAAATTAACATCGCTGTAAAAGGCGACACGAACGTTCAACAACTTTGATTTCAATCTTTGTTGACCAATTTTGATTCTTCCAAAGATTTAATTTACCATTAATTCCATTAAATTTAATAATATTGTATTCATTGATAGAACATTTTCGTAAAATCAGCTGGTTAAATATTTTTCAATATTCGCATCGCGTAAATAGGAGCATTACATAAAGGTATCCCATATTTATGCGAATGCACATTTTATTGGGCGTCTTGAATTTAGAGAATTTTATTGATATTGCTCTTGCTAGTTCCGTACGTTTTATACTTTATTATATGAGAGTTTCTGCCTAAAAGTAACTAACATATCTGCAGTTTATAGCGAAAGATCTATCCATTGAAATTTAAATTATTTTTATCGATTAATCGTTCATTTTGAAGAGATTTCTTCTTGTAATTTGCGCATTCTTTTGATCAGCAAATCTTATCAAATATACATTGATATTCATTCGAACGTAATTGGTGCAAGTATTTTCATATAAAATGTCAAAGTCAAGTCTCATTTTGCATCTACTTCATCCTATCATTTGCAATAATTTACCTTATTTGACTGAAGGAAATTACCGTCATATATGCCTTTATTAGTTATTGCTTTGAAATATAATTTTGCATAGAAAGATTTCGTGCTTTCCTGCTGGATACGTTGTCGAAGGTACTCTCGGGTTATCTCGCAGGTGATGGTGGCTCCTCCGCCGATAATTTTGCATGTAGGCTTTGCGAGACCTATTCCCTTATGATTATAGGGATAAAATGACTTCCCGATGAGGCCCATAGAAAAGGCCTCGATGGAATTATATAATTTTCAACTATCTATTACTCAACAACTAAATACATGCGAAACGAAATCGTTTCTTTGTCAACTTAAGAAAATGGTCTCTCACTATGTAGCCATTACTATTAACTATTCAATGCTTAATTCTTCATTTCTTAACATTTTCGCGAATTACAATGAATATTTTACGGAAAACACAATTCTTATAGGCGTTCCATCTTATTAGTTCTTTAAAATTTTTAGTTGCCAGTTTACCTCACTTCAGTATCTTTCAGCAATGCATAATGCTCTAAACTGACATGAATTGAAAATTTTTCAATCAGACTAACTGGAGAGATTATGATAATGAGATGATTATTATTACTGCGCTATATGGATCAATTGACTATATTATAGTTTCGATTCCAATAAAACAACAAATTGCATAATTGCATAATAACCTTTCAGAAAAATACCAATGTTCAACTTGATAATCAGAAAATGTAGATCTTAAACATACATTCTCAACCGTAATATTGAATCCGCATAATCCGTTCCAAGGACAGGTTTTAATTGACATTTTTATTTTGAAGATTTTATTTTTTAACTTAAAACTACCATATAGATGAGCTGATTAATGTTAACATCGAAAACATTTCTCCATTCGAATATTTTATTAGTCGACCATTTTACCTATCAGCATTTTAAGGATTTTAAAAATGCTGTTTTGTTTTTATTTTCACTGGATAACATCCTATTGGTATAGAATATTTATTTATTTTACATTTTTTTCGAATGTTGGTGTATTAGAAAAAATTAACTGTAGCTCAATTAGTTGCCTATATCATGTATCAAGAATAGGACTTAAATTTAACTTCGCAGAATTCTTCCACCCAACAATCATTAATAGACCATTTATGAAAGGTTTTCGATAACATACCTCCAAATATCGATTTTTAAAATAAGTGTTACTTAAATTTTGAGATTTCTGTTAGTTACCCTCATTGTTCCAATATTTATCGAGTACAAGGTAATTAATTAGATATTTTCAGGAACTCAATTCCATGAAAAGCGTCTAAAATAAGCTTTAATTTAATATAAGATAATTAATATGACATCCATAATTGCCAAAGAAATCATATGCCAACTTATATATGTTCGAAAACTAATGGTAAAAGATGGGTTTTCATATTATTTTTATTGTGAAGGAGCAAATCGTAAATTACCAGTGGTTCATTAGTCTCGAGATTCTGGCTCAATGAAGGAAGTATTAATGACAACTTATTGTCGAGTGGTTTAATAACGAGAAGGCTTTTTCGCGAAGATATGCCCCTGAGGGTGAGACTCTCATTTCCTCAAAGGGGAGAAGTGAATAATGCACAGAAGGGCGTCTGGGATATATTTTTCTCTAAACATAGAAAGGTCAATGGGGAGGAGATAAAGGTGTGCTCGTCTGGAGTTTTGAAGGAGGCCACGCTCTTTTTCGGAGGGTGCTTCCTTCGGCAGAGGGGAAAGACCGGAAGAGGATGAAGGGAAATAGGGGAGGTGTCAATGGGGAGTTGCGATAGCTGTGGTTTACAAAGTTCTGCATTTGTTTAGCACGAGCGAAAGGCCATTAATTTGGAAGTTGAAGTACAATATGTAAAAATAAGTTAACAGCGGAGAAACACAAACGCCTAAACATTTGCAAAGGTCTGTTTTCGAATCCGAATTAGCTTTGTCGCAATAGAGTGCAAATCTGAAGAGATTTTTAATAACTACAAACGGACGAAGAAAATTCTTAATAATTCCTTTCCTGCATCGCATATCTCCGTTAAAATTTAAGGTTATCTTCTATTGAAATGGCATTAACGGTATGATTTTATAATTGCACTTAAATGTTCCTCTTTTAACGTGTTTTTGAGCAAACCAACAATAGTTTGTACAGTCAATTACAGTAACAAAAACTCCCTAAATAAGCCATAAGCAATGAGAATTGCGAAGTAGGTAGCTGGGCAAGCTAATGCTTGAAATAGATGGTGAACGAATGTTGAAGATGTCGCTTGGGTAGGATGTATAAGTCGACAGATACACAGTTAGTTGACGAGGAGAGTATTGCTCGTGATTCAGTCGACATAGATTTATGAGAACGATTCCGGTTGCAATCGACTCAAGGTTAAAAAATCTGATGTGGCCAGCACATGACTTTCTCCATATATAAGATGTAAATATTTATCTACGACAGTATTTTCTAACTCTATATTCAATCTAAACTTGGAAGATGAGTGATTAATTTATATATTATTATCTTTTACGTCACAAACATTATAAATAATGTTTTTCAGGACATGTTCGATGAAAAACGATGAAATGGCCTTTCGCCCCAGCGCCCAGAGCGCCCACGAAGTACATAATCAGCAACTTCCGGTTTATCAGTATTTCACAAATAACTCCTACACAATCAGTGATGCAAAAATATGTTTCATGCAAAAGTTATAGTAAATTACATTTTATAAAACGTTTATAAATAATAGTATATACCTGAATATCATATTTATGGAGATATTTTGAAAACCGGAAATGAGCTTTGAAGAATGAAGCTTGACTTCCGGTTAACCGATTTACTCCAAAAACTAATCAACTCTAACAACATCAACCAAAGTACTATATATGAAATTTGGTGTTGATCTGGCAAACAGTTTTCATGTTAGAGCGCCCACAAAGTACATATTCAGCTACTTCCGGTTTATCAGTATTTAACGAATAACTCCTATTCAACCGGTGGTACAAAAGTATGTTAAATACAAAAGTTATAGTAAATCACATTTTCTAAAACTTTTATGGGTAATACAATATACCTATATATCATATTTATGGAGATATTTTGAAAACTGGAAATGACCTTTGAAGAATGAAGCTCGACTTTCGGTTGACCGATTTACTCCAAAAACTAATTTACTCTGACAGCACACACCACAGTGCTATATATGAAGTTTGGTATTGATACGACTAATCGTTTTCACGTTAGAGCGCCCAGTATCACACACACACACACATACACATAGACATCATTCCGAAAATGGTCAAAACGTGTTCTAGGGACCCCAAAACATGTATTTCCGTTGAAATCTCGAAGTCGATTTTTTTCATGATTTTTTTACTTTCTCTATACTACGTATATGGAGAAAGTAAAAAAGGCTGGGATACTTTGGTGCTGGTCTCATCAACTAATCCTATGCATTAAAATAATATTATGCGGAGTTATTGTGGGATTCCTTAATACGGCTTTCTTTAAATTGCTGCCTACCACTAAATACGTCCTTAAGTCAAAAAATGTTATTGCAGTCGCTGATACTCTATAAAACTAACAAAACTACTGACGAAGTTCATATTTTAGTTGAGTTCGAATTAAGGCAATAGAAAATCATAGAAGTTAACTTCCG
Organism: Sympetrum striolatum; assembly: GCA_947579665.1. Lineage (NCBI taxonomy): Eukaryota > Metazoa > Arthropoda > Insecta > Odonata > Libellulidae > Sympetrum > Sympetrum striolatum. The sequence continues at coordinate 103,644,965 of OX388343.1, forward strand.
AAGCACGAATCTGATGTATTTGCGAGGATAAACTCCGCAGAGGCCGGAGAATTGGATGGTGATGGATTAGCTGAGGATGAATTGCTGGGGAGGAGATACATTTGTATAATGGTGGTATTGCGATAGTTTAGGCCGTGATAAGTGTTGTTGAGATAGGCTCGGAAGTGGATAGGTTGGCGGGGGAGGCAGGAAAAAGGGGAAATGGGGGTGGCAGGTGGAACCCGATGCGCCTGTTCATTAGGCGTAATTGGTGGTGGCTTGAGGTGGGGTGGTTGTTAGGCGTGGGAATAAAGGAGAAATGAGTCCGCAAATGGCATTTTTCGGCGAAAGGTCTTCGGGAAAAGGGCCTTCTGCGGGAAATCTTAGGGGCCACGGATATATCGAATGTTTATGGAAATTTCGTTTGGCGATGAGTTGGACATCTTCAAGAGGGCTCTGAATGGGAATCTCCTTTCGAAACTAACGCTTCGCGGGTGGTATTTTAATGAATGGCGCGGGATTTGATTATATTTGATGCGCGGCGGGGGAATGTTGAGGAGTTGTGTGTTTTGATGCGAAACGCACTTATCACTGCTCAAAGGGCCCTTCGACTGCAGTGTGGACATTGCTGTCGAGGGTTGACTTTTACAGAAAAATTCGATCTCAAGCTTCTATTTTTATATTTTCTCCACCAATTTCTCTCGAATGATGATTAGTGCCAGTCGTATTTGGAGAACGAATTTCAATTGATACCATTTGAACTACGTTTTACTTATCATACCTTAAAAACGGTAAGGAAGTTAGATTAAATTCGTTGCAATTCCTAATCAAGAGGAATAAACGTGGATAGGAGAGGATAGAAAACCGGCGCTAAAATATTTCCTGATATTTTCTTTATCAAGTACGTAGAGGTGGTTCAAACTCTTGTAGTATTTTCTACGTATCTGACTAGAAATTGACTGGAAACCTTTTTACATTCCAAATTTATCTCTCGATGAGTATCGCCTTCAAAGAGTAACGGATTGTCATTTAGGAAAATAGCATTTAGTTGTAGCATTGAGATATAATACTAAGATATAGGATTGAGATATAGCATTTCGTTTTGCTAATAGCATAACACTTGACGAATTGATAATGATGTTCGATTCTCTCTATTACTCTGTCGGAGAAGTTGATAAAAAAATTTTGTTTACATCATAAAGTATGTAATAATATCGAAATTGCGTAATGACTTTCAATTTTTGAGGGAAGGAATATATCTTAGCAATACAAAATGTAATTTCCATTGTTTGTAGGAGTGACAGGTCTTTAAGAGGAGATCGAATACACTCAGTTGTGTAGAAAATACTGAGGAATGTACTCAACAGTAATGGTCAATGAATAAATGTTAAGGATTTGTAAATGTTTAAGGAAAAACGAAGATATTTAAAAAGACGGATCTGTAAATCTAACTAGCTGTCAATAACTTCATATAATTTATTCATATTCGGCGTAAATCTCCTACTAAAATTCTTTCCTATTATCCTGTATACATTTTTATGAATATCTAAAAACACTTTCATTAATTTTTTTACTGGTCAATTTTACTCTTTAGATAGTTACCCTTCCCATTCACTCGTGTATTCGTTCCTCTGGCAACGCTTGTTATGCAAAAACCAATGGCCCATTACTCTGTTGCCTCTTAAAACTTCCCCGCTCCTATAAAATCTTATACTCGAGGAAAAACAAATGCGAGCCATTGTGGAATTCGATTAACGTACGCATCCAATTCATTTTGCCATCGCTCGTAAGGATAACGTTCGTACGAAGACACCTTTCCAAAATGGAAGACGAACCCTCCCCCGAAGGAAGGGCATCCTAGGAATTGGCCCTTAACTCCGAGGTCGCGTGTCCTGCGATGAGTCACACCAATGACATTCCCAAAAGTGGATTTTTTCCCGCCCCCTTCTCATAGCGAATCCTCAAATGTTGGCCACCCCACTCTCTATTTACCTCCCAATCTCCATCATGCACGAGACCAGTGCCCCGCCTTTCATCCCGTTGTGGCTTACGAATTGCACGACATCTGCCGACTCACTTTGCCTTCCTTCCGAAATTAATTTCGCGTCCATTTAAATGTCTTTTTGCGCTGGATCGACGCACTGGCGTATGACGCCATATGCAGTTTTTGCTTACGGTAATATCCGCTGATTAGAAGCGTTATTAGGGAATTGAGAAATAAGTAGCCGCCTCTTACACGTGTCGTGCTAATATTTTTCGAATTTTACGATTTCCACTACGTTTCGATTAATTTGAGAGGTGTCCTGTTTTAAAAATTACGTGGGAGGATTCGGGCCGTTGGGAATGTGTCTGTCGCGACGGATTGAATCCGCTGATTAGCGGAATTCTGGAGTGATTGATCCGAAGAGCTAATGCCACTAATGAAATGCCAACGAATTTAGAATATCGCGTTCTTTGGTGGATGTGATTGACGGTAATGAGCCTTCCTGAAATGGAAATTAAGGAAGGTGAATCGGGGATATGAAATTGATGCTCTACAGAGTAAGAGGGAACAAACTGATCTGTACCATAATTAAACTCTTTGGAATTAATTTTGTCGAGTGAATATTACATACACCCTTATGTTAAAGAGTAATTTCGATGATATCTATAGTTCATGTTACGATACGATAAAAAATCTCTTACCAACTCCCTTTGCAATGGATGGAAATTTCCTGAAAGTTTTTCACTTTTTGATTAATCGTTTCTCTTTACAGAAATAGAGCCCAACTTCTTTGAGAGTACTGAAATTGATCTTTCTATCGATGTAGCTGTGTTCAAAACTTAGAATATTTGAGAATTAGGTAACAAATTCATTTGATTTATAGTGATATTCAAACTTCTTCTAGATAGTATTTCCTAGTATTTCTTAGAAATTATTATTATTCTGTGTGCCAGGTCTAAAACAAAGTTCCAATTCCAAGGTTTGACAATACAAATCCTGCTGAATTATACGTAAAGTTTATTAAAAGTTGCAGTAGAAAATTCAGTCACCAGTAGTCTAACTTACAATTGAAGCGTATAATTCATCGCACATTTACCATGGAAAGGGGAAAATTAATAAATCTCTTGAAAATAAGAGAAAAGCAGTATTTTCAGTAACGCAATTAATTAATCAACAAATTACGATATTAGGTTATTGCTAGTTAAGTAGCATCACGTTTAACGCTTGCCATAAAAAACGGTGAATTTAAGAGTAATTGAGCTGTTAAATTATTTCTATTGCAGACTTCATCTCCATTGTTCCTCGCATTATCGAAAATTTCCCTGCCAATACATGGACATTTTCAAAGTAAAATGTACTCAAATCATGTCTCCGAAACAAAAGATCAGAAACTTTAATTATTTTATTTACTTAGCTCGAAATCACAAAATTCGTCATAAGTATTTCAGTAAGCCTTATTACATTTCTGATGGAACTCTTCTATAATCATAAACTCTGTTAATTTAAAATTTGATGAAAATAATTTTGAATGCAGACAATGAACCAATGAATGGATGATGTACCTCTTGAAACGATTTTTGCTTTACTTCTACGTAATAGGTCAGTGATATCTGGCGTTGCTTGATACACGATTAGGTTTTCATAAAATCGAACGTCAGATTTTAGCAATTTTTCATAAAGTGTAATTTTTATTTAATTTTGAACAACCTTTATGACTTCGTTAATCAAAGAATTCACTGGTGGGGTTATACGTCAGCCACTCTTTCTCATTATACGTGACAATAGTTCTGCAATCTCACCCAGGGATGGCTTTGATGAAAAGGACCAGGAAAGAATGACGTAATGGCAGTCGTATGTTTAGTTCAAAATGGCCGAGTGCAATGGGACATAAACACGGACGCATCTCCTTCTTAGCGGAACATCCGCTTGCTCTCGTTTCTTCGTCTTCTCCATTTATGTAATCGAATAACGCAATCATATCTCGTCCGACATACTTTCTCTTTCCTTTATCGGAAGAGAGGATTTTTTATTCCGATTCGAGAGAAAAGCGTTTGGCGTACGAATCGTTATTAAGGAAAGCGATCTCGAAATGGGGACGTTAGATTTGCGTCTTTGTCGTCTTCGGAAGCTCAAGTGGATTATCGTCGCATATATTAATTTCGCCATGTTGCCATTTTTCGTCGGAATACCGAGAGTACTCACTCGAGTTTTTAGGTAAGCTGCAACAAGCAGATTCTACACTGCAATGGACTGTTAAATTCGAACCATATCATGTACCTCATTATGTAAATGCTGCTAAAATGTAGATTTCGAGAGATGTTAATTGATTTTCACAACTTTATTTCCCTGTCTTCGCAACGATTCTTCTCAAACTCCTTACCATTGAAATACGTTTGAAAATGCAGTATAAATGCATTATCGCAATGAATTATACAATCTTCTCTATCTAAATTTATCATATAAACATCTTTGGATACACGATTAGTAGATGCCTATCTTGACTACACATCTGTAGATGTTTATTTGGAAAATTGAGAATGAAGAAATGTAAGAATGACTTAAAAACCCGAGGTCCCATACACTTGTTGACGGAGCTCATTGAGGAGCGGCTAAATATCATAATACGTTTTAAGTGACCGTTCGTTAGTCAATTTGAACCTAAGTTAAGAAAGTTGTTAAACTATCAAACTGTAATATGTGTACATATTTTCTCCATTGATGAAATCTAATGATGAGTAACATTAAATATTTTACTTAAATGAAATGATAAATGACAATAGAATCGGTGAGGAATCTTGGAGTAACTCTCACGAATAATCTATCATGGAGTGCCCACATCCGAAATATATGTGGAAAAGCACTTAAGAAACTCGGCTTCGTCAAAAGAATAGTCGGTAGGAGCGAAGAAAAAGTTCGCGAGCGATGTTACTTAGCGTTAGTTAGGCCTCACCTTGAGTATGCATGTAGTGTATGGGACCCCGCCGAGAAATGTCATATTCGGGATTTAGAAAAAGTACAACGAAAGCCGATAAGACTTGTAAAGGATTGCTACGATAAAACAGCGAGTGTCACTCAAATGTTACAGGACGCGGAATGGGAATCATTAGAAGATAGAAGAAAAATTCAAAGGATAAATTTATTAAATAAGTTCAGAGAAATTACGTTCTCAGATGATGTAACCGATATAATGCGACCCCCTGTTATATGGACCGTTCTGATACTGCGAGGAAGATTAGGGAAATAGATGCTAGAACGAATCGTTTCAAGAATTAATTTTTTCCGCGAAGTATACGCGAAAGCAACCGTTTAGGAAAATAAAGTCAAGGTGCTTGCACCCCCTGCCACACTCCGAAAGGCGGCTTGCAGGGTTCTTACATAGACATAGACTTAAGTTTGAAGTGATACGGAAATCCATGGTCTAGAGCAGAGATATTATAAGAGGGAGTAGAAATTATTTTAATTAACTGCAAAACTGATCATTTGGATATGTTGACTACACCACATCAATTGTTTATCATTTGAAAATTCGATAGGTCACGTTATAGTTTCGAGTAAGCACGGTTTATAAGGCAAGGCTAGGGAAGACTCTTTTTGAGAAATCATGATATTTTGGCATGTTTGATGGTTGTCTAAAATACAAGGGAGAGTTTCCTATATTGTACCAGCGCCTAATTTGCACCATCTCCGTAAAATGGATGAGTTTCGTTTTTAGCGAGATTTGTCGTACGTAACTGCAAGTAGGCCTTACAAGACGCCGAAATTCGTCATCTTCGCGCTTTTGAAAACGGTCTGTTTGTGAGAGAGATACCGTTTTTGCAGTTTAAAGCAATTCGTCATCTTCGCGCTTTTGAAAACGGTCTGTTTGTGAGAGAGATACCGTTTTTGCAGTTTAAAGCAATTTTTTATGCACGTGGTTAAGGGAATTACGATAATAGGTTATGTGGAAGCAAAGTGATTTACTTATCAGATAAATATGCATAAATATACCTAAGTTTTCATAAAGATATGATTCTGTAACTCATACGGTTAGTTCGGAAGGAAGCGACGAAGAAAAAATGGCACAGTTGCCTATATTATACCGTTTACAGTTCCCTTTATTGTAACGGTACAATTTAGAAAACCATACCGATTTTTAATAATATTGGAGTGTTTTTTAATTAAATAACAATATTCTTAGTTGATGGGATGCATTTTTAATGTGTTATTTACAGTGAATAATTAAATGAATAATCAATTTCCAACATATCATAGGTCTCAAAGGAGAATATGGAAAGTGGAGCATTGATGAAACAAATTTAGCTGTAGCAGCATATTTAAGTTGATATTACGGTTTAAATAAGTGTGTCCGTATTAATAAAATCCCAAAGACACTATAAAATGGCCCGCTGAAAATAAGAACAAAAGCGCGAATGGGGAAATAAGAATTCTTGGTCGCAGTAAAGTGTTTTCGGAAGAAATTGAAGCGGAATTAAGTAGAACAAATTAGAAAACAAGTTTTCTAATTTGCATCACTTGTAGATATTTTTTAAATTCAGAAATATTTTGCTTTTAGTGGTGTAATTTTGAACATTTTATTATCGCATTCTATGTGATACTTCACATTGAACAAGATAAAATAGTTTCAATCACTATCTAATTAACAATTTGAGCTATATAAAATAAAATGTATAAAGTGGTACAGTATAGGGAACTCTAATTAATGCTAAATGTCTGAAGAGTTTCTAAGAGACTATGATATGGGCTAACAATATCCTCGTTGAAAATAATTTACTGGATCATATCCTCTACGTTAAATAAAATGGCTTCTATTGGAAAAGTAAAAAGTTTGAAGGCATTGATTTTTAACCTGATATCATTACCTTCAGCATTTAAGTGTGTACATTTTATCGATTTATACTCCAATATTTTAGCATTGATTGACATCCTCAATGCCACTTTTAAATTTATTTGTAACATCCTGCCTTTATAGGATAAAAACAAGTGTAGTTATCAAGTTTAAATATGTAAAACGTATTGGCAATTATGAGATTTTCCATTAATTTCGGTTTGTCTGTATCCTTTGAGTGAAAAATGCAGTATTAAATAATATGCTCATAAATTACGATCGGTTTACTAAATCTGTTTGTATTCATCACCTGATTGAGGAGAAATATTTATTTTACGGACAACATATTCACCATGAGCTTATCTCTAAAAATGCTGCGAATTGGAAGTGAAACGTATCGTCTTTGAAAAAAATATTTGAGGGAAACAAAGAAGCAAAATATGAATCGTACAACACATAACCTATTACGGTAATATTGATGTTGATTTTCCCGTATATATATATATGCTGTAGATTAGAATACTGATTAGTAACACGAGGGTAAATGTTTCGCACCAGGCATTCAGTTCTATTGATCCTCTCAACGTTCACTTTATTAAAATATGACCACAAGTCGATCATTATTTTTAATCATTCTTCTGTAGATTCAGGAAAAAGAGCTCTTATTTGAAATTGAATCTCTCCAGCGTAAATTAGTAGAATATCGTTATCTAACTCTCTATGAGAATAAATCCACTATATGTTTAAGGGTAACCTTGTTTACCGGAATCAGTATGATAAGAAATAATTTACTAACTCTTATGCTCCTCGGAATGAGAGAGGTGTTTTGTTGAAAGTGCGTCGTTATTTCTCTGGAATTATACGGAGTAACTTTTCCTTAGATCAAATGCCTGAGGGCCTTTTGGGACGATTCTAATCATAGACCGGCAATCGCCTTGGCTATCTCGTTTCCTTGGCCCGAAAAAGCAGCGCTGTAATAATGCCGTGCCTGAATTTAAGTTTTTTTACTAAGAAAGTGTTTGTCATATTCTCTTCTTTCCTTTAAAACCTTGTAGTAAAGGATCTTAAAGACTTACTCTTCAACTACCTTCTTTATTCTATTTTCTTCCCACAACAACTGTTGGTTGGGACTCTCGTCTGTCATTCTCTTCCTTCATATCTAATCCCTCCTCTCTAACGCCTTCCATCTCTTCCTTTCCTCTCAATCCCATTATCTTTATTCCTTGTTACATAATTATGCTACAAAAGTGTGTTCTTTATTTAAGTTATTTCAATACTTTCCATTGGTATTTCTAGTTTATTATGCCTTTTCATCATTCTATTTTTTTACCACTATTTAATATAAATCCTATATAAATCTTTTTACCTGAAACTTCTATTCTCTTGTCTCACCGTATTTTAACCTTTTACCCAAAGAAAATAATTGCTATAAAATAGTATTGATAAGTTATTTTCCCTTATTTCATTGATATGATACAAGAGTATGCTCCATTACAGACTTGGCTAACCTTTCTTTCCAATTTTCTTTTTTATTCCCTTGTATCCATTCCTTTTGGTCCTATTCTTTCGTAATGTTTCGTTTATGGATCTACAAGTATCATAAAATTTGATTGCGGACAATAGACAAGAGCTAATTTACTAAAAACCTTTCCAAGTAATGGTAAACTCCGGTCACGTTGAATATCATTATGAAAACACTGAATTAATGATTTTAGATATGATGTTATGCATTGAGAAATACGGTGAATAACTTTGAACGCGTCCCGCGAAGTGTAAAAGCAAGAAAGGGGTTTAGCCGGGTGTTTGCGTTAGTTCGGTCGCTCATACGCTATACTGCACTTTGTCTAAGTTATGGTTTAACTTGCGAAACTACAAATCAGGGGCGTAGATATTTTTTTTCTCTGAGGGGGGTTCAGTCCTCAATGAAGTATAAGAATACCTTTTAGTAAAATCGAATGCTGTTGGATTGTTAAGAGTATTGTTGTCCATGTAACCATTCTTTATCTTGAAACGATCGATCCTTAACACCAATTTCAAATAGATACAGGTTTGAATCAAAAGGTGCTGTTTAATAAATTAGACAGCCGGAACAAAGAGAAAGCGCCATTCATGGAACTAACGCTTATTAATAATATAAGGGAATTTGAAATACAATCATTATAAATCTTCTTTTATAATGCCATGTCCCAGGTCACTGATCACCATCGTCCCAACGGTGGGGTGATCCGCACACAGCGATGACTTTTACGTATAGACAACATGCAGCATTCGTAATTTATTTCATAATTCGTACAATGCGTTTTTTCTCGATAATTTCAATCGTTTCCAAAGCTCACTATTTCATAAGATACAAATTTTAATTTGTAAAATGCCGGCTTCAGTAATTATTTACTGCAGATGACATTTTTTTCCTTACCTTTTGTACAGGAAGAACAGGCATTGTTGACAACAATCTGGAATTTAAATTATCGTATGATACCTTGCTGACGCATAATATGGAATTAGCGGATAATAAAGATTTACAGATTTACTAGTTATTCACTGACAATTCTTACTTTATATTAGCATTTCTTGTCTGGGGGGATTCAGACACCCTCGACTCCCCCCCCCATATAACACTAATTTGCTTAGCGCCTGCTCAACGTTGAGATGCGATTCGTAAGAGGATTTTACAATTTGAGAACTATTTATGGCAATACCACTGTGCATTCATTTTCACAATTCCCTCTTCTCATTCGGCTCCTCGAATTGCAACGATATCCTCGTCACGTATTCCATTTTTTTGTTTTCATAGATTTATTCCTTTTAATTATCCTTTCCAATTATTCCAAACACTCTTTCATTCAGCTATCACAACGGTTTCTTCTGTACTTTGTAACTAATCATTCTTCTTCCAAATACTTTTAAAACACATTTGCCCGTCGCCTATAATTCTTTATTTAGAGTAGCGAAAAAAATTGTAGTAAAGAGCTTGTCCATTTATTTGATAAGTAATAACACTAATAGGAAACATTGAGGGATCATATCCCAGATAATGGCATTCATGATACTCTAGCGTACCAGGTTCGAGTCCCGGATGGGGTATAGATGTTTATCGTAGTCTTCTTAAGTATTGTTGAGTTAGGATAATAATGAGGATGCGGCCGGATAAAAATTGCGCCAAAACATAATTTAAGTAATCATCGATATTGTACGGTCCGATAATTAGTTATGACGTGTGTGAAGAATTATATTCAATGTATCTTTAATGAGTGTTATTGACCTTTGGTCAGCGTAAAGTATCGCCATTTCTAAATATTACGAAATGGTTGTATTGTATGCACTTTCTTTTCAGTACTATGATTATTAATATATTTTGATAGAAAGGATAATGCCAGTATCACCATTACCGTCTTCCGTTAACCTTTCGTTTCTTTTTAAAAATTTCATCCGAGGTATGATGTGTCTTCTTCGTCCCTGTTAAATTAAATTCTAAATCCATTAGCCTCGTTTAGTAAATAATATACTTTTGCATTCTTTGTTAATTGCATTCTTGTTAATTTTCTTTCTTGACTTAGTTTGAATTCTTGTGAGCCCCACCGAATCATCAACAATCCGGAAAATTCGAAATATCCAAACAACTTTGGTCCCAAGCATTTTGGTTCGGTGATACTTAATTCCTTTATAGTTGTATATACAGAATAAATAAATATACTTATATTAAAGAAAGTATTCGTGCTCCTGAATGCATCTTCTGAAAGTGCATAACTTATCGAAATTGTTGCAGAATCTCAAGCTGGGAATTGGGGGTTGAAATTTAAGAGTTAAGTCGAAGGTATTATTAAAGTCAGACAACAGCATCACCGAAAAGAAGCAAAATAAATAAGCTTAAATTTGATTCTGAAAATAAAACTTAATAAATTACACATGTATAGTTTACAATAAAAATTTAACGTGTTTTATTAACTGTCTGCATTGCTGTTTTAATCTAAAAATAAATAAAACGGAGAAAGAGTGGGAAGACGAGGGTAACATAACATTCTTCGTGCGAGATGTCACTTAAACTGAAAAAGGTCGTTAAAAGAAGGGAAATTACGCTATATCTAACAGAAGAATCGCTAAATTGCTAAATAAATCGCTAATTGCTATTAAACACTCATTTGCATATAAAGGATAAATTAATTCCAATTTGATTCATTAGCATAAAATAATTTGTCCTTTAATCGAAGTCGCTTTCAGTAGCAGCATATTAACGGCATTTCGGTTTAAAAATGCGATCTTTAGTATGTACCCATGGCCACTCAAATCGCCAACAATCTCCTCCAATGTGATTGCTTCATTTACTTCTATTTTGTTCAAGTCTCTATTCACTCGGTCCCACTAACGCACTTTTGCACCTCCTCAAGTTCTTATACCATCTGGATTTCCTTCCCATTGTTCTTTTACCATATAGTCCTCCTCTCTCCAAATAATGAGCCCCATACTTCTCACTCTACTATTTATTGCTGTAACATCTGGTTCTTGAAATAGGTTCCTCATCTCTAGTTTACGCTTTCATCTCCAAACTCTATCTTTCTCTGGCACACATTTTTCTCAATGTTAGATTTTTAGAGTTTTCTTCTTACTCTCCGATATTTTGTACACGATATTATCCTTCGCTTCTGCTTCAAACGACTGAACGAATATTGTGTCTGTTTGGAAATTTCTGAGTTTTGTGCGGTTGTTTTGGATCTCATAATTTGATTATTGGCATTGAAACTTCTGCAAATGTTCATCTCCTCCGTGTTCAGCGAACTGGGGGATGAGAAATGCATCAAACTAAAATAATGTAACTATGACATAGTTTTCCCGTTTCCCGCATATATAATAAACAATATATATTAATATTTATATATATCTATACATTTAATATCTTTAATCTAATATATTTTTTTCGCACTACAAAACTTTCTCAACCTAAGCGAAAAATAGTGATTGATGAAAAGATAATAGGAAGTATCGAGATGAAATATCTTCGATTTATTTTAGTATTAAATAAACTTAACTTTTGTTTAATCAACTAACGGAAAAATTTGTTCTAGCACTTGATGAATAACTCAAAATTTGCATCCTTACCAGAAAACCTAAGTTCAAAATTATAGAATTAATACCGGTACGTTGGCCACCCATGACTCATAAGATAACACAGACCGACAAATTTTAACTTTTTTTCGTTAACATGGATGGTAATAGCTGTTCTTGGCTAATTTTGGGTCGTTTATTACAGATATAAACTCAGAAAAGTCCCATCACGTAAGTTTTTTTTATTGTAAATTATACTTTTTTCTTCACCGTAATTTTACACGCATTTGCCTATATCACAAAAATAATTGTTTCTGTAACATAGACGGTAATAGCTGTTCCAAATTCATTTTGAGTCGTTGATTACAGTATTACGTTGATATGACTCGAAATAGTCCAAACTTGCACGGGTGTTTTGTTTAGGCGACTTTTACCTTTCTTCTTATCCGTCTTATCTCCTTCCTCCTATCCACTTCTATACTACCATGGTTAAGTGCATTATGTACCCTAAGAAGGATGTGCTGAACATACAAATAAGCCATGCACATATCCCCTCCGGTTATTTATTACTTAATGGGAATCACGCTTTTAATCATGAGCATAAGTGGATACCGAAAGAATGTTCTGCAAATGGGAACCCATTGATGGATACGAAGGAAGCGGAGTCTCTCGGAAGCGAGCGCCACAGAACCGTATTTTGCCTAAAAAGACACAAGGAATACTTGGAATGAAATAAATTGTATATTTTAATAAAGATATTTTTAAGAGCTTTAAGGTGGGGGTATTTGAGGCACTGTAAGTATAAAGCACTTTGAGAAATGAGCGTTTGAGTGAGCTTGGGGGTGCCAGACATCCACACTTTTTTGGGGACCTGGTTCTTAACATTTTGTTGCTCTTCGAATTCAGTCTAGGAGTAAGTATCAAATGCAAATATATTGAATAAATGAAATAATAAACAATTTAGATATAAATTTAGAGTGTTAACGACCAAAAAATATAAAGATAAAAATTAATGAAAAATGACTTCGTTTATTTGATGTTTATGCAAAATTCTCAAAAACTGTACTTGGAAGACAATTTTCTCAAGCATGGCTGAATTTACCGCAAAAATACACTGTGAACTTCACCAATGTTACCGGAACTTTGTCGGCCTCTGTAATGTATTGATCATGAAATCTTTCTTTTTATATAGGGATAAACTTTATTACTCTTTCATAACATTTCTTTGTACAATCTATAGCATTTACGATGCTTTAATTGCTCTGTCTAAATGGGGAATTGCATTAAAATGATTGATTTTTTAGTTTATGCTTTTACTCCCAATAAATGCTGAAACGCAAATAATCCAGAACTGTTGGTGGGAATAATTTCAGGTTATCCTTTAGAGCAGATGTAACGATTAATAATAATTTACATACACGAATTGAATGAAATGAAAAATAACACTTCAGTTGCTGCTTCTATAACATATTCTCTGGAATGAATATTAGGAATTTATAAACTTATTTTTATTTTTATACGAAAATTGTATATTTTTAAATTCATAAAATTTAGCAAAGTGTTCCTTTATAAATACTATCATTTTGCATTTTGAATCGTATGGCTTTCAAAAATCTTCATAAATTCATTTTGTTATTGGGTAATTGCACGTTGAAAATTACGTCCTGATTATGAACTCTCGTTGCAAATATAGGTATACATTTTTTTGTTTATTTATACTGACGGTATGCATTTTATTGTAACTCTAAGTAGTAATTACTACAAAAGGTACATACGTGAATAGAAAAACATTACACATTCTCACACTCTCTTTTTATCCAATAGAAAAAACTTTTCATATTGACCCAAAGGTATGAACAAGCTCTGAGTCAACAAATCATTTAATTTTATTATGTGTGTATTTCTTCAGAGGAAAGTATAAAATCAGTAATTTTATCAAAAGTATGTTTAAATTAATTGATTCAATATTCTCGGAGTAAAAGATGATCGAGGAAATCTCACAGCCGAAAACTACAGCAGCGACGCACAAAAAAAATAACTTGAAGGAAATTACGTCGTTATTCGGGGATTGAACCGGAATCCTCAGCGTGGAAGGTGAGCCCATTAGCCTTTGAAAACGGCAGTGAAATTGAGGAAGGCTTATAAGGAAAGGGGTGGATTTGAATGGAGTGGGAGAGAGGGGAAGTGAATCGAGGGGATGGAATGTCCGAATTTTGTGAGATCCGTTCTGACAGCCATTTACAAAAAAGCGCTCCGAGCAATTGAGACGAAATTAATTAAAAAGGCGCGACGCACTGCATTTCGAGGGCTCTGTGTTTTTTTCCGTTTCATTACCGCGTCCAAGTCGAAATTTCGTCAATGTCCACCTCATCGGCTGCATTCGCGAAACGTGAGGTGCACTGCGATAAAAAATACTCTTTCGAAATGATGGGCTTTTAAATAAAAAATAATGTGGACATTCGAGAGGAGAAAATTGTGTGGAAAAGATTATGTGTATTTCGAAGGGATGAAAGTAAATGGACGCGATGGTCATTATCTGAGAAAGTTTAAATTTTAATGGAAATAGGCGGAGTAATAGTTTCTTATCGGGTTTCCGATGAGTTTAAAGGATGTGGTAACGACATAATTCTTCGATTAAATTAAGTTTAACCCTCATTTGAAATTATGAAAATCCAAATTTAAATACTCGTATGGTTATAATTCCAGAGCTATTTCTGCTATTCTCTTTAATGATGTGAATTCTTGTCTTATTTCGTTTGGCAAAAAATATTTTTTTTTTAAACTAAGATATGACATTTGGAATAGGAAACTTCAAGCCTGCATGCTTTCGTTCGTCGTCGTATTAGATTAGAAAAAGAAATGAAATATCATTCGAAACACAGTACTCGTATATTTAAATTTGTTTCCTATAACTTGAACCTTACAGCTTTCTCCTCGAATGCTTGGGCTCCATGTACCTTCCGTTATTGCTTGAGGAACATCCACCTAAAGTTAATCATCTTACGTTCTACCAAAAGCTATTTTTATCATGCTCTTTAAAAGCAATATACTTTTCAAGAAAAAAATGAATACATCCACATTCATTTTTGAGACGTGAAACTTCCAGGCATATACGTCAAAACGCAGTTATCAACGAGATGTTAATAAAAGAAGCTCGAATTAATGTAAGCGCTCGTAGATGAGAATCCTCTGAAGTCAAGACGAGAAAATAACAATCTGCCGCTCGGAGGCGCTCTCGTATTTGTAGCACCTTTGTCGTTTTCATAAGACCATCTCAAGGTTCTCTCTCCCAAACTCCTTTTCTGTCCCAAGGGAAAAACGGAAAAATCTCGTTTCTTTTTCTGGCGAGGGCGGTTGACATATATTTTTTTGAATCCGGCACTTAGCACACGTTTAAGAAGACGCAACATCCACTCCCGCGAAAAAGCGCTGCAAAAGCAATCCGCTTCCCCTCAAACCACGCAAGTAATTCCTTTCTCGAGATTTCTTCCTCGTGGACGCCTCCGCCGCACTTCAACGGATCGCTTTATCTTCTTTATCCATCTCGCTCTTCATTCGCGTATTTTTTGCTCCTCGCTCTTGAGATCCTTCCCTTTTTCTCTTCGGAATATATTCACCGTAATTTTCCCTCTTCCGTCTCCCTCTGCCTTTCTGTTTCCTCCCTACGATGAGACGTTTATATTTAATTTATATTCGTGATTGAATGTTGTTTTAGATTACGCAGTTGAAATTGGATTAGGCGCTGAGCCGTTGTATGCAATGGGTTACCGAAGCAAAATATTGACTTCGCGTTCCAATTTCTTTCAGGATGGTGAACAAAGACGCAATTATCTCCAAACTACTTAAAATAATTTAGTAAAATCGTCAGAGCTACGTCATTTTATCACGATGACACCCTTTTATGATTTGCCAGTTTTCTCCTTGATTATAAAATTGAATTAATTTAAAAATCGTTGATATTCTACAATTTCTTATATTTAATACATTTTTTTATTTACAGCTCAGAGTATTTAACAAATAATTTTGATTTTGTTTGCGTTTGCTCTTAATATGTTTTAACTAGGCAAAGGATCTAAAGAAAATGTAATTTAGCGTTGAAGAGATTCAAAAGTTTTTAAAATTTAATTATTGTATTTATTTGATCAACAAATATGTTGTTAATTTTTAAACAGCAAGAAGTATAATATATTTGATTTAAAATCCAGTTTTACAAGTTCGTGTTTTTCATAAAAGTATCTGAATTTAAGCGAACTTCGGTTTGTAAAAATCATAAATCTGAAACCTATTTATTGTTCGCTTCGCATAAATGATGTAAGTTAATCTCGTCCTTAAACTCTCAATCAGATACTGCAGTATTATTTTCATTTTTATCATTTATAACGGATACTTCAAAAGGTGGCGTAAATATTTATATATTAAACTCTCATTTTCCCTCTCTTTACAACGCCTGCTATTCAAATGAAACTAAGCGTTAGGGAAATCATTATTCTAATTGCCACACAAACATCCTTAATAAATATATGCCATTCGCATGGATATTTTATATCGTAAGAAAGGTATCAAAAGAATCATTACATAACATGAAGATAACGAGACCTCTTACATTATTTTTTTGCCGCAAATTATTGAAACGGCTTAAAATAATGGAAAAGATGACCTTATATATGACATATTATTGATTTTGGGCTGAAATGTTTCTGACTCCTCCTCTGGTTACCTCCTTCCTTTAGAAAACTGGGCTTAACTGAGACTTCATCCACCAATATCTACTAATTAGGCTAAGCAAAAATCTAAGATTAAACGAAATCGAAATTTAATGTAAAGTAATGTAAGTAAAATATGATTTTTAAGGAAGGTTTAAAAAAAATCTATTCGATTGAATATAGCACTGTTCAACCGGCTGAGGAAACCCATGACCGACACATCATCCTTTACAATCATCATTCACATTCTTTTCGACAGTTAAAAGCCGCAAATTTTACTGCAAAAACATGTATATTTTAGTCGTCTGGAGTAGACCGTTTGGTCGAGTCCCTCTGAGTATAAACAGAATTTGATCATGAACATATAAATACTCTTTCACGAATTTATGAGATTTGAGGTAAATTTCATAAGAATTACGTCTAACATTCACACCTTGATGATTGGTCTCAAAGACATTAACTTGCCAAAAATGTCATCACAGACTATTAAAATACAAGTACCGTTATTCTATTACGTTTAAAATAACCAATAAATAGTATATTATTATAAAAGTATGTCCCATATTCAATCCGTAAAATCGGTGATTTAAAAAGGGTTCGTGATTGTCATTATAACTCCTTATTCCAAAAACATTATTTGAAAAATTTCCTTTGGTGACAAAATCCACTATTTCGGACTCTACTT
This sequence comes from Sympetrum striolatum, assembly GCA_947579665.1. Lineage (NCBI taxonomy): Eukaryota > Metazoa > Arthropoda > Insecta > Odonata > Libellulidae > Sympetrum > Sympetrum striolatum. Next base: position 103,662,181 of record OX388343.1, read on the forward strand.
AGCGAATGCTCGTACCACCACGGACTTACCACGGATACCACAGGAATAAATCCTGTGGTATCGGGTAAATTCCTTCGGTGAATGTATACATCTCTTTTTGTGAATATATAAATCTTCTTCGTTGAATGTAAAAATATTGCGCGAATGCAATTTCATTACGTAAACAGCGCAGGAATGTTTCATAAATATCCGTCCGAGTAATAAATTCCTCATACTTGCAAAAGTACCCTTTTAGGATATTATGGTCAAAATTTAAAAATCGCACATTCAAAAACCCTTTTTTAGAGGGCATTCACTTTTTAGTAGGAATATCCCTCTCCTTGTGAACAGAAATATCTCGAGAGCAATGAATTTAATCTCGGGAACAATAGTCCGTCCTTTCCGCGATATTTGGGTGGAGATTAATTTATTCGCTCTCTTTCCTTCCCAGGCGTTTATCTCTCTCTAATGGTGGTCACATAAAGGAGAACATCCGCTGCGAGCGGACGCAATAGAGACGAGGGGAGAAAAAACGACAGAGTAGAATGAAGTAGAGCTTAATTGTGAGGGACTGGATGAATGGGAGAGAAAGCAGAGGGGTTTTTGAGAAAATGGCGGGAGGGAACAGGAAGTGCATGAGGTGGAGGATTCTGGGACGGATAGAGATTTTTTTCCCTCTCGGTGGAACGAGTGTTTACGTATTGGCATTTATGGTGCGGTCAGCCATGTTGTGTCGAGCTTCCTGAGAACTTTACTTAGGTCCTAGAAGAGTTGACAGCGTAAATGAAATACGCGGATCTTTAAAACTGGAGATATGATGAATAAATTGCTGGTACAACGATCTATGATACAAACAAGTCACTATTCATTATAATAACCTTACAATTGAATTTCATTACTTGGTAGGTTACTTTCAATGTCATAGTATTGTAACCTGCGAATGTAGAAATTGTACTTTGACAATTTTAGCAGTTTATGATTTCATTGCCAATAGTCAAAGAATGAGTGCTTTGCAAGATTGCGATGATATTTACCACACATCCCTTAAATCCCAGAAATGGTGTTTATATCTTAACGTCAACTCTTATGCGACATACTTCGTGGAATTAAATACATCTTATCTCCGGCGTAAGTAGTATTCCTTATGAATTTATTTAATTATATCACTCTTTTGTATTTCTTCTATCGGATGCAATGTAAATATTTATTAACAGGTTGCTTACTTTATCGACATTATTTCATGAATCTTATCAGGAAAATATCAACTTTTATTATAGCTTCTATCATTATTAGACGTTCGAGTGAAAATGAAAAGATGGAATAGTAATATCAATACCAGTCTTACCTTAGTGTATTTTCAGTGGTATTTTGTTTTACTTCCGCAAAGATTTTATTTCTCTAAAATTATTACTATATTTCCCTCCTTTGCGAGTCTTTATGAATCTGGACGTAGGAATTTTATAAATTTCTTTTTTAACCTTATCAGCTAATTGCTTCTTAAAATAAATGATAGTAGAAGAGTATGTTCACTGAAACTATAAATTGAGGAGTAAAAGAAACAGAAGAGATTTTTTGTTAATCTCGTTTTAATTTTGTATCTTATGAATTGTATTCTTCTTCTTTCCGCTAGTTTTATTTGAGGCTCCCATTTAGTTTACCATTCAGGTTGCGAGATAAATATAGCTTAATTTAATAAAAAAACTAAACTGTTAATTCTTGAATAAATGAGGTTATATTTACAAGGCATGCGGAATGCGGTAAGTCCGAAGGTAAGTTTTGTTTATGATTCGGTTCACGATTGCAGCAGATTTTAAGCGATTGGCGTTCGATCGTTCTCAAACGCCCTTAGAAAGGAGTGACAATCGGAATGCGCAATTACGGGCCGCTGCAGAGCATCATTTCTCCTCCTTTGGCGTCTTCATTCACACTTGCTTTCCTCTTCCGAAAGCTGGCTTCGTTAAACCCAACCGATGCGTAGAAGGAACATTTATGAGGAATTGGATATAAAAGAAGTAAGTGAGACTTTGCAAAGGGTTCGGTAAATCTGCATCTACATATTTACCCCGTAAGCCGTCTTTTGACTTGTGGCAGGGAGTGCATGACTCTATTTCCTAAATCGATAACTATCGCGTATCCCACGAGGAAAAAATTGATTTTTAAATCGATTAATTTTAGAAATTAATTTCCTAATTTTTGTGCAGTGTCAGAAATGTATTTTTCATAGAAAGGAGTCATTATATCGGAAACACGTAATCCCTTTGAATATTGATTTATTGATTCATTTAACCTTATCTTAAGTCTTGTCTTCTAAAGTTTTGCATCCTGCTCTTTAGTACATCTCATTACGCTCTAATTAATTTCATTATAAAATTTGAGGATAAGTACGCTGTAATAACTATTGTAGGGTCGATGTTTGCTTGATTTGTCCGGAAGAAGTGGGATTTACATTCCAGATATCCAAACTTTTGCGTAATGAAAAAGTGAAATCATTCAATCAGTTAAGAGGTAACTCCAGTCATACGTATAAATTAATTCAAATTTTTAATTTAGTTTTTTTCGTGAAAGTTAACCGAAAATGCCACCAATTAGTTAACACCGTTTTTATTCCTACGGACGACATTGGAAAACTATTGCATATTAAGTCATATTAAACTTCTCGTGATGGCATTTAGCCTACAATATAAGCTTAAATTTTTTAGTTCTATTTGGATGATTAATGTCTGTGATCCTCTCACAAATCTGTAACTGGAGAGTGATAAAACGATAATTTAACGAACGGTTCACTTATGTTTCACTGGAAATCCTCTCTTATAGTTTTTAAACTTTTTGACAATAACTGTTTACTAAATATGTTTTTGGGTTTTATCAATCATTGATTCAGTATAATTATTTTCTACCTTATATGAATCGTCTACTTTAAATTACATAATGATGACGGAGGGTATGTTGATTACCTTTTCGTATCATGGTAACGGTTGGTAATCATTTAATTTAGTAATTTTAACTTGTACGAACGATAAACGCGGAGGTCCCCCGATATACGTTTCAGCGATTTGCCCCACGAATTGAATGAAGAGAATTTTTCTTAGCGTCAATATTTCTAAAAAGGCACTTGGAGGGAAAAAGGAAGGCCTATTGAAAGAGAGGGGCTCTCGAGGCGAACGTGGACACGAACCTAAAGAGGGCAGTTGGAACATTAATTAACAAATTCAGAAGTCTCGATATTCAGGGAAATTTAGGGTGAAAAATGAAATTTTAATTACGTAAAAATAACTTTTTTATGATACATGTTGTATACAATAAAATTGCATTTGTTTTCAATTAATATGTATGTAAACCTTGATTACAAGTATCTAAATAAATACTCATAATAGAGACTGACGGTATAATTTCATGGAAAAGTAAAATGTCAGTTTTATATGTTGTAAGCGCAAGATCATTTTTATGTTAATTTTTTTGAAACCGGAAGCGATGTAGCGTTATAAAATCCTGTCTTTAATTTTGGATGATATGGTTATGTGTTGCTCGCCGTTTAATCTTTATATAAATAATATTAATAATAATAATAATAATAAATACATAAAATCATCAAGTATATAGATGTATTTGAAACTTATTCTGGAAACATTTCGTTACTAGTATCTTATCTCAGTCATATAACCGATTTGCATTTGTTTATAAAAGTTAGTCGTCCTCTGAGCGCCAACTGGTGTTGTCGACATTTTTTTGCAAATATGCACTCCTACTTTAGCGCTGTTGTTGGATATAGAATTGAATCATATTTGTGTTTTATGTAATCGATCTCCATTTTTACATGAAATGTCTGGAATCTCATGATAATTTAATGAAATACCCATTGAAATTCATCACTCAGCCTACATATCTTCCATCTGCTAATTTGATATATGCGCTGAACTGAAACATCAAACTTTAGCTGATTTCCTAAACATTTTTCATGATCATAGATAATTAATAATCGTATTCCAAAGATAACCATTTGACCAACGATTTCTTAGTCTTACATAACTTGCTGGTTAAAACATTTTGCGATTAAAAAAATATTTTCAAATGCGAAGGTTCTGTAGTACCATGAGCAGCGGATTTTTGACATGCTACTCTGATACTAAGTGTTTTGATTCGCCACAGGAGGACAAATCTTTAATTGAGATTCTTTTATTGAGATTCGAATCAATTTTTCTCATTTGAAAACATACAGAGTGAATTAAACCGTTCCCAGACTCTCGTAAATACGTTGCAAATACTTCACTGCTTCATTTCATAAGAAAGGTTTTCTAAACGCAGTCAATTTCAGCTTCTATTTTCTTGTGGGCTTTTCTACTGTTAACCCTTTGATGCTGTTTAAGCAAGCAAAACACGCATCTTTCCCCAGCTTCCATTTCCGGATCTATGGGCAGTCTTTTTCGTTTCAAACTCAGATATATCTAATAAATGTCAGCTATATCTTGTTATTATATAGGTTAGGTAGTTTATTACATAGGTTAGGTAACTTTACATCATTAAATGAATAAGAATATTTACGGCAAGCATGTATCTTTCGAAAAAGCATTCGCTTTCTTCAAAACTCCATTAATTCTTTTTCCTCGTAAAATAATTTCCTAACGCAAGATATTTTCTCAAACTGCGTTTATTGCTGACGTAAGCGTTGTTAAGAAGTGCAAGTGCTCATGCGATGGAATCTCGTGTTGAGTTGACATGCGGTTGGAGGAGGTGTCGCATTGTGAGGGCCATTTCGAACACTTCCGAGGGATCCCGGTTCGAGCTCCCGACTTCTTTTATTTATCTTTCCCTCTCTCGGTCGAGGGGGAAGCTTCGTTAGAACGAACCATCGAGCGGAATAAATTAGAAGAGATGGGTGGGCGCCGCTTTACCCTTGGCTCGTTTTTTTCCTGGTCGAAGAGTATTTGAAGCGAACGGGGAAAAACTACTCCAGCCATTTACCTTGTTTTTTTCCTCGGTGAGGGAGGTATTTTTTTGCACGCAGACGCGAAGGGGTTTTAGGGAAAGGGGAAGAACTGGTTTCATCGATTCGGTTGATCATTGCGACGGATTAGGCGCTCTGATTTCCGTAATCTGTTTTGATCGCTATACGTGGATGTTCTAAAAGTGCGAGAGAGAAAATTACCTGCTCCCCGTCTTTCAATAGACAGCCACTCAAAAGGTTGCCCTTTATTCCTCTCGGACCCTTTTCCATCGTCTTTCTCCTTCTTATTCTTTTCTTACGAATAAAGACGCTTTTGGTTCCTCATTTCTTACGTTACCCTTAACGACGGCCGCATTCTGGGACATTTCTCGAGAGTCTCGGTTCGTGGCTGATGCTGTTTCTAATATCGAACGAATCCATTTTTCACCCGATTCATGTATATTCAATTAATGGTATGTTTATGTTTCGAGGAATTAGTGTACGGATGTCTAATGGAACCGTTCAGTGGCTTAGGAAACATTCTGGCATTGTACCACGGAGGTCTTTGGAGCAAATTTGCTGTTAGAATGGATGCTAATAATTATTGCGAATGGATTTGATGTAAGATGAAAGGTTTCTTTCTGTTCTATTTCGGATAAAATCCTTTTAATAGTACATAGCGGAAAGATTTATTCTCTTTTCTAGTAGTACGGAGTGTAGAAGGAAAAATCCTAATTTCATCAGATGTACAATTTTTCTTATACGTAATATTGTTAAAATTACTTTTAAAGCAAAGTTCATTTTGAATACAGGCTCTCACTGGGAATCGAATTCCGGACCGCTTCACTAAAGGCAAACGCGCTGTTTTCTTAGCAATTCGGATTCCTTCGTTTACCTAATTTTATATATATTTACCTAAATTTCCGTGTTATTTCAGGCTCGATCATGTTTACAACCTTCCTCTTTGATGAGAAAGCATTGTATTGAACTGAAAAATTAGTAGGTATCTCAATTTACTTTTGGTCCTCTGATACTGTTATTAAGAAAGGGGATTTGAGGCGATCCTTCAGCCGTTAGGTGAAGCTACTAAATTAGCCCACTGCGACAAACAGCTATAACTACCACCACCACGATATCCTAAGGCTTACTGTGCATCTTAAATCTCCATTTTAATGAAAGTCGAGTACAAATCTTCTATTACAGTGTTACAGTTTTCTTTATGAATCCTATATGCTTGACTTGTATGTCTATTTCATTTGAATCTACTGGACATGAATATCTTTTTATTCATAATTTATATATTAGAGTATACAGTCCTTTGAAATCTTCAACCGAAGTTTAAAGGTTTTAAAAAATTCTAAAAGAAAAAAAATTAATATAAGTAAAACTTTTTGGGAAAATATCTACCTATTTTTATTCATTTCCCTATTACTTTGCCCAAACATACAGCTCAAGCGATGAGGATATTAGAATGTGAGTAGACTTTCAGGAAATAACGACATTTTACATGAAAATGCAGCGCCATTTTTTCGTGCTATCCAGTAAAATATTTGCGCATTATTCATTAAAATTGCATTACCTTTATCTATGCTACATATAGCGGTTACAACTGTGTGTTTAATGCTTGCAAGACGATGATACTCAAAAGCGTTTCATCTGAAGGCTTTGTAATACTTACATAACCTAGCTTTATGTGTAACAAAACCTCTGCAAGATTTCGTGGTATACCATTGCTCAGTACACAAGATTGTGCATAGTTTGATATTTTGAGGATTTCCCAGTTTTTGCAAGAGGAATGAGTTATTGGGAATTGACGGATAATCTTCAACTCAACGATACTTAGTTTGTAGGAAATATTTTTCTCGCATCTTTAAATTACTGCAGAAGTTGCAATACTTATATATCAGCACTTTATCTTTACCACTTATATTGTAATATCATTAAGCTTGGAACTTGATTTATTGAAATTTTCTTATAATTATATTTTTAAATTGTTCATTCTTTAACAATTCACAAATATAACGTAGATCGGATGATCGTATTTCAGTCACTGGTTTATTTTAATTTAATCGAGGAAATAAATTCCAAAATGGAGGAGAATTCATCTAAAATACAATGCTGAAAGTGGACTTTCAGAAAATGGACTCCAGTCTCTCCAGTAAATATCCTTCCGTTTACCATCGTTTTATTCAACAAAACCCATAGTTTCTCTTATTGAAATATTATGGATCCTTCAAAAAATGATTTGTCTATTTATAGAAATTTTAGCTACAGGAACAGTGCCACTTGTTAAGCAAAATAGCTAATTTTATAGAGGTATTAGGTATTTCTGAAAAGTTCTCAGGTTTACTGCCGGGAACAAAAAAATCCACTTTCCTCGATAAAACATATTAATTCCCAAGTTTCGGCAATAATGTTTCAACGATAGGAAATTGAAGCTTATTAATATCGAGTTGTGAATTTCCGGGATGCCAAACAAATGCGATTCAACAAATTCCGTTGAAATCTCAGAAGAATGGGCGAATATATTTCGCAAAAACAAAGCAAGGTCGCGTTCAATCATTGAAAATGAATTAATAGAACCACAGATTGTCCCGAAATTCCCTTCGTGAATATTTAGTGGCCAAAAATATCTTGCGCTTCGACGAATTCAACCACTGGATTAGAGACGAAGAAACATCACTCCTCTGCAATCGCATAAGCATCCAAGAGCATCTCGTATATTTCCCCGATACTACAAATATCTTCAATCAATCAATCAGTCCCTTCCGTCCCTTAGCCCATCAAATCCGTGCGACCATTTCTCCGTTCCTCCGCGGCGTCCCCTCTTCCATTCCAGGCCGACGATCACAATCTCCCCTCCATTTTCACTCTTTTACCAGACGACGCCCCCCGCAGCCCCTTTCACCCCTTCACATTCCCTCCACTAAACGGATCTTTCCAAATATGCACGGGAACCGAGGAATCGCCCACAAAAATGTCACCCTCCATCCATCGATTTGTGCCGTCCATTACCACGTGTATGCTGTGAGTACAAGCTGATTAAGGGAGTAGAGGTGGCGTGGCCAATAAGTTGCCTTGATCGAAAGCGGCGTTGCGACTTCTCCGCTGCACAGGTACCTCTCATTGTAACATAAAAGAGTTGGCAACCTAGCTTCCCGAAGAAATTTATCTGCTAAATTATATTGTGAATTTTATGAAGCACGCTTCGCCGATAATGTGACGATCACAATTCATTGATGAGGTGGAGACTTCTACTTGGCTAAAATCGAGATCTCTGTTGGAAATCGTCAAATAGTTAAGAGTATAATTTTGAGGACAAATAAATCGACAGAATTTCGAGTTGTGTGAGTTTGAATTAATATACACCGAGCCAAACTCCCCTGGTGACTCAAAGGGTAGTCGTAGAATTGTCTCCAATTGTTTCTAGGTGTTATAATACTTGGTCCTACTTTTTATAAATTCTTGGAAATAAAATCCACGGAAACGGCCGAGATATTGTGAAAATTGAACTTCATAATGAAGGAAAGAAGATGCCTACTTTCCTTCATTATGAATGCTTATAAATGCTTCTTTTAAAATTGTCAATATAAAGGTTCTGTAATAATAACCTAATTTTTCTTAATATATAGGCTATATCCTTTTACGTCATGATAATCTCAATAGGTTTTCCTTGTCTTTTATGGAATAAAAAATATTTAATTGTTAGGTTTCAATGACCTTTTTATTGGGTTTCTTAAGCCCATATTTAATTACCCAAATATAAGAGTATTGAAACGTGTGATAGAGTCAAGAAAGACATGAGATCCTGAAATAACAATTATATTTAAAGTGAAAAGAAAAAATATTTAGCCTGAAATTAATATAAATAACTACTTAAAAATGTAGAAATTCTTAATGAAATAAACTTACGGAACGTAGCTTAGTGTAATGTAAATATATTGACAGATTATATCGTTACACCGAAAACACAGTAAATAATCCTCTTTTATAAGTATGGGAAGAGTAATCTTCGTTTTGATATCACTCCTATACAAAATATCTGCTTCCAAGACCTATTGGTTTGTTGCTTTCAGTCAACGATGGAACCTTTCTCATTAAAAAGTTTTGATAATTGAGAGTTTCGGTTCAATATGACTTTACCCAGTCTCTCCCATGGATATTGTCTTAAATACATTTTTAAAATAAAGGTAACTACTTCCGGAATTTGAAATTGAAAGAATAACTATAAATAAACTTACATAGGGCCTTAAGTAGCATATATATTATATGATTTGTGGAGATAATTCACATGCTTAAGGGTTCCTTGGACCTTATCTGGCCCTTGGTCCAAGAAACCATTATTTTATGCGATCAGCATCCATGCATATATGTTAGATTCTATCATTTTTAATATCGTGACATTATTTTCGATCGTTACCATTGAATTCCAATTTTCAAATATAAATATGCACGGAGATTCTGTTCTCCTACCCGAATAATCTTTCTAAAACCCATAGACCTTCGGTTCAAAGGAAGAGAGATGGCAACCCAGGGTACTTACTACCTATCCTAATTTAGTATAGTTTAGATTTATTAACTGACATTGCATCATTCAATTATAGCGATTTCCGTCCGATTATCTTCCAATCATAGATCACCCTTGATAAACTTACAGAGAAAATCTTCTCGATAACTGCCTCGCATCGTTTATTTCTGTGTTACCATGTTCTTTTACATAATAAGGATTTTAAATGGCTTAGTTCCTTCGAAAATTTATTTTTGATCGTTATTGTGACACTTATATTGTACCGATTGTTTCTTCAAATATTTTATAGAAACTTACAATATGTTATTCTTCATATAATGCGCTCTTCCATATATATAAACATAAACGCATAAAATGTTCACAGTTTTGCTGGATTCAATAGGACTCATTCTTATAAATTTTATATTCGTAGTCACTTTTGGAAAAATGTCATTTGTCATTGTTTTTTTCAACATTGCATTTCCTTAAAATTTCAATTTTGCGAGGTTTGGAATTGAATTTCGGGACATTTCTGTTGAATGTTTTGTTCCGAAATACTTTCATGGTCTTGCTTTGGGATGTTGAAGTATATTAATTGAAAATTTTACTGAATCCTTAATATGTCATCAACATGTTTTTCATTGCTCCCTTCAAGCTGTTTGTTAGGAGACGAAGACTAAAAGGATATCAAATTTATCATGGAATTTTATAATTGTTTCATTTAAAGCGAAAAAATAAGTAATTGGTTGTATTAGCACGTTAAAATCTCAAAAAAGGCGATACTGAATTATTTTTTATTTACTCTGAATAATTTATTTTTTCTCCTCGCATGAAGAAAGATTTTAGTGGATTAATTATAATTGAGTCAAAAGATAACATATCAAACAATATCAAAATATTTTGAGCTAAGTAAAATTGTTAAAATATCTCAAACCGTTCTTTTTCTCAAATCAATACGTAGGCTGTATTAACTATTACGATATAAAGTTCATATTTTGATATATCTTGAGAAATTTAGGAAATCTGCTTGATTATGTTGAAAATTATAAAAATTTCAATACTTTTATAATGAATCAGCTGCCATCTCACAAAAACCCTTTGAATTCATATTTCACGATCTTTTTAAAGATAAACCCTACAAATTTGATAAATTGTTAAATTTAAAACCTACCCAAAAGCTGCGATTTGATTCTATATAATACATAGATAGGGTTGGGAAGTATAGATGACTTCTTGACCCTATTGTTTGTAATTGCGAACGTTCTATCCAAAGACATTAGTAATTCATCTCCGAGGCCTTTTCGAAGCAGCATATGCCCTCCACATGCATTTTTCATTACTCGCATAGAGATCCGTGCCCTTTTAGCCTCGTGATATTCACGTCTGATGTGCCAGCCATTTCGTGCATCGACGAGTGCACCCTTGCTTTAATATATGAGATCTGATGTTTTGAGGGGCACGATTCGTATCTTTTGTGCGGCCGATTCCATTTTAAGGGAAAAAGACCTGGAGCTGGAAAATTCTGAAAGAACAGATCTCAATTAAAAATGGCGTGCGTAATTGTAGAAAACAAAGGGCGCGCAAGAAGGCGCGATGTATGAAATGCATTTTCTTTGTACGCGTTTGTAGTACTAGTTTTCGTCAATGCTTTTCCCATTCACACAAAAACGTTTTAGATCATTGCTCATTCGAAAGTGCGGATGTTTCTGAGGCTGGTTCATCGATTATCACAAAGAGAAAAAGTGACACGTGGTTTGAGTGATAGACCCACGTGCTTCAATTTAGAGTGTTTAAGATCACAATGGAATAGAAAATGTGCCATATTAAGCAGTTTGAACAAGCTACCCCTCATGCAACTGATTGCCCCGCCACTGAAGTACGCATATGCTTCCTTTTCCAAAGTGGAAGGGAAATTCTACACGGAAATTACATATATTTCGTGAAAGTGTTTAAAATACATTTTTGTTTTCTTAATTGTTTTTGCTTTTACCTCATCAGATTTACAGAATTTCTTCTGCATAAACCTTATACTATCGCATCCTAATGACATATTTAATTTTCTTTTACGCAGTGAATTACTATTAATTAATATAATTAGTACACACATTGAACTTCCTTAAAGAAGACACATTTAAATGCAATATTTTAAAATTACTTCTAGGTTCATTTTGAAATACAAAGTTATATTTAACTGGAACTTCTAAGAATAACTATTTATTCTAAATGATTATTTATTGAACCGGAATGGGGTTTAGTATTTTTTAATTATTACATTGTCATTCAATTATGAGGATATTCAGTATTAAATTAAGGAAGTGCAACATTAAAATGCTCGGTTACATCTAATTGTTGATGATTTCGGAATTAAAATATCCTCTTTCTTGATGCGCTTCGTTAGAAAATTGTATCACTTCCTTTATTTATTAGTTGACCTAAAAACAACTATGGTCCATAAATAGTTAAAACTATCATTAATTAATATTATACACCTAATTAGGAAAAGATGTCATGATATTAATCAGCTCATGACGAAATTATGTTTCAACTTTTCTTCGAGATTCGAGCCCGTAACTCCGAATTAGTTGTAGAGAATGCTTTGAAGTGACGATTTAAAAAGATTTCACTTATAAATTCGATTTAAAATTATTTCAGGTTTTCTGATTTGAAATAAATGGAATCATGCAAATATCATGGTTAGCAGCTTGAAATTCTCGTAAACGAAAACCTGTCAAATAAAAAGATCATCGCGTCTATTTACATGATCTTTTGCCACTAAATAGAGTACTCCGCGAATGTCTATGCCATGTGTTCACGTATTTTCATTGTAATTTTGAGAGGAAATCAGAAATTTTACGTTAGAGAAAAAAATCACGCCGGATTGAATGGGTACCTTTGATTGAATCATCCCAAGAGAGTAGACAATTGCCATCAGTTAGCTTTCAGTCTACATTTGAAAACGCTATCAAACCCAATAGATGCTTTACTTGAATGTGAAAAAGAGATATTAAAATAATCTTAATTCATCACTGATTTTCTTGGGGTGAATGGAAAAGATGTCTTTAGTTTCCTCCTAAGAATGAAAAAATACATCTGATAAGTTTTCCTGTATCGTTGCCTCTATTCTATAAAATTAGGTACCAATTAAGCTCATTAAAGTGAAGGCTACCGCAGTAGACATACGTAAAAAATAGTATTGGGCGGTGCATGCACTCCTTGTCTCCTATCCTAAAGTAGATTTTGGTGTCATTTGCTTAGCTATAGAGCATAGGTATCATCTGTAGAGGAAGACATCTTTATGTGGAACTCCGTCACAGGTAAAATAAATTGATTATACAAACGAATTTTTATTGCAAAGTTTGTACAGATCTACATTAATAGATATTAACGTTTACCGGTTTCGGCATAAAATCATGCCATCCTCAGAAATGTATTATATAAAAATTCTATTTAATAATTGTGGAAGTTCTCAAGTGGAATTTTTAAATAGTTAATTTATATTATTTAGACGCAAGGCCGTACTATCCGATCCGCCGATCAAATTCATTAATTTTCAAACCAATCCTGATGAGTTAACTGCAACTACCGAATAGAGTGAAGGTTAAAATTGATATGAACTGACTTTACTTGGTGGAACGCCATTTGTGAAAATGAACATCAGACTTTGTATTTTCCATAATAAATATTTTATTACACGACCGGTTTCGGCCTTACAGCCATCCTCAGAAAGGCCGAAACCGGTCGTGTAATAAAATATTTATTATGGAAAATACAAAGTCTGCTGTTCATTTTCATAACGAGTGAAGGTTGTATGTTTTATTTACGATTGCATTGTTTTAGCGGATCATTTCGGTATAAAAATTAAAACCTACATAGAAAGTAACGTAATTTCCAATCCTCATCCTGCAGATAGTAACTCTTCATTTACAGTTGACTCCTTTTCGTATCTCGAAGTTCATGAATGAGTCATGATTAACAGTTTGAGAAATTCTGCTCTTCCGAAATCTTCCAATTTACCGACAAACGATCAACGCATCTCCGTAGATTTAAGGGGAGTCCACTAATGCCGCTTATGAAGAGGGTCCGTTTCCCGAGGAAGCGGAATGTTTTCACCCTCTTCTCCATAGACAGGGAAAGGAAGGATGTGATTCGGATTGTGGGAAAGTGTGAGAAGTGCCACCCATTCTCTTCTGCTCCGGAAAAAACAAACTGCGCTATTCCCAACACCTGATCCATTCTCAAGCTGCCGTCCCTCTCATCCGGCGCAAAACAAAGGAGGATTTTTTTATCCGGCGAACTTTGAGAATAGGATGAATTTCTGTGGAGGGAAGAAGAGGAAGGACGGGAGGGATGTTTTCGATTCCTCTGATAATTCTTCCGATATCTCCCTTTTCCCTCGATATTTCCCTTCCTTACACGCTCGATTCGCCTTCCTCTTTGAATATTTTTCCCGTCCGTTTTTCCTTCAATTTCCGGAAATAAATGCGGATTTTTTTTTCGTTCTATTGAAACGGCGTTTTATATTTAAGCCTACTCTCAAGGTTATCTTTATTCTTATTTCCTTTTCTCAATTTTTTTAGAGTAACGTCGATGAGAATTTCAAAATTTATATCTCCAAATAGTGATGCCTGTGGATCCTTCCGAAAATTGTAAATTTCATGACTGCATTGCAATTTACTTGCCTCGCAGTTATTGTTTATAGATTGTTTCTATAACTTGACTTAAACAAGCGAAGCATCCGTCAATTGTTACAGTTCACTTGAATACTTTATGAAGAATGATTGCGGAACACAAGTGAGTGTTGAAGAAAACTAAACTTTTCTTTCCGTCAATTAAAATCATGTCGTTTTCAATGGAATGATTGCAGGTTTGGCTTTCCCTAGTAGTTATCATCATAAATAGATAATGATCAGTAAAACGGAGCTTCATCTTCGTAATTTTAGAGTAATATTTGTAATAATACTAGTTTTTTGTTGATATTGGTTCAGTTTTCTCCCTCCCGTGGGTCTTTGGCATTTGTTTAAAACTAAGTAATCTTCGAAAATGTCTTTTGGTATCAGCGCAAGTTAAAATTGCATTTACGATTTCCTCTATTTAAACCCTCGTCTTACCTATCTTCCTACCATCTCTATTATCTCTTTATTTTCCCCCACCTCTTCCTCAAACCATTTCACACATCCTTTGCTCCATTACCCTTCGCACCGATTCCTTTCTTCTCCTTTATGTGCCCATCTTTCTATTCTTTCTCCCTTCACGTATCACTGCAACCGTTCACCTCTATTCCCCGCAAGATGATTCGCGGAGTATCCTCGCTTTGATTAGTGGGAGTGGGTGGTCGGCCGGCGATGTCTTCCGCTTCTTTTGTGAGGGTTTCGCGGAGAAAAAGGTGAGCGGTGTGCGAGGGCTGCGATTCCGTCAGACGCTTTAAAAGAAAGGGAGGGTAACAATGGTTCCGCGTGATGGATGGATGTGAGCTACTTGGGTTTTCTTCGGGGACAGGACTTCCTCCCTTGGGGAAATCTCCCCTGCACGCTGCACTTCCTCCGTCCAGACTGTGCACATCGCCTTGGTCCCTAGGTAGGAAGGGGAGGAAGAGGGTTAGGAAAATGAATGAGAAAAAAATGGAAGCTGATGAGGTGGTTCGTCGGGAAGAAATGAAAGAAGCGTGAGTAGGGTGAGGATTCGGTGGGTATTAGGGTGGATTAGTCGAGAATCCATACATCCGCATCTAATTCTCTTGCTGACCGACGATAAAATTACTGAAAATAATTTAAAGAAAGGAATAACGCTGAAGATCAGATGTTCACTGTCAGAAGTAACTGCGTCGATAGTAGTGCTTGAAGCATTACTTAGAGTAGCGTATATTTTTAATTTTATTAATAATAAAATTATGATGATGAAAAGTCCACTTATGAGAGTAAATAGACACTGCGACTTATTAATTTTTTTGTCGTTTTAACGAAGACCATGATGGTATAGGAATTATGAAAGGTAAGTGAGAGGACATTTAGAATTAACATGGTTTATCAAACGGAAATGTGATAATTATCCAAAAGTACGTGATAAGATACGTGCAGAATTTATAACGTACTTGTATTAGTACAGTAAGCTTTAGGCTTATCACTCTACAAGTGACGAGAAATAACTCATAAGTAACTAACTGTTATCGATCTAATATATTTTCGAGTTGTGGTCAGTGATTCGATTTTAGCCTAAAAAACACATAATGCACATAAATAACTTAAATGTCATTCAAAGATCGCATTATTCGCTTTAACTCTTGCATTTATGCGACTCAAAAGGAAGACTCTGGATGGTAAAATAAATCAATGATCTTCAAAGAAAATACCGGAACACAGCGGATTCAAAAGGAAAGAAAATAATGGACGGAGAGGGAGGAATAGGGTCAGAGGGCAATACGTGGATTTGAAAGAAGAATATTAAGGAATAAGGATGCGCATTAAATTCGGAGAGATGATACGAACGAGGGGATGCTGCGAGATCTTTGTGGTAATGCGCTGATTAGGAGAAATCAGCCGAGCATTTGAAGGAAATGAAGAAGTTTCATTAAAGTATTCTAATGAAAACCGATCTAGAGTTACGGGTCTAGTACGCTCTGCTATTCTTCTATTTTCCTTCCAATTATGGAAATGCCCCCATTTCATAAATAGTCAATCGCGATAATGGAAATTCTCGTAGTAAGAAAGGTTTGCAGTAATTCTGTACTAAGGGTTCTTCATTAAGCCTTGGTGACGTACGCCATTGGTGTACGCGATGCCCATTTTAGGTCCACATTTTTATTCTCGGAAATCATAAAAGCTCTCTCGTAAATGGCTGAATGGATCTGTAGGATATGAGCAAGTTCGTGATTTCATCTATTTTTTCTGAAAGCGTCCTTTTCCTCGCTTATGGAGCATAAGCTATTGGACCAATTCGATCTTGCCTTGATTTGTCTCACGGTAACGGCCTATCTGACAGAGAGGACGCATTATATCTTCTATTTCTTTCTTTCTCTCAATTTATTAAGTGAAGCAAGCCATAATTTAAGTTTTATATTTTTAAACGTTCTTGCGCCTTGAAGCATCAGAGTTAGGTTAACAGACTTTTTGTAGCAATCCCTTAATTTCATAAAACGTATTCCTTTCGTGCATCTTTTCTAATTCACGAATACAAAAGTTGTCGGAAGGATTCCATATATTACGTGCATTGTCAAGGTGAACTCTAACTAAAGCAAAGTGAGATCGGTCGTTTTCTTTTCTCCTACAGACTCTTCTCTTGACAAGTTTCGTTAGAGCTCGTCACCATGTACTACTGTTACTTTCTTTGTGTGAATTACTCAAAGGTACTTCACCGATTCTTCTTTTTCTATGTTTTTCCCTCAAGAGTCTGTAAGTAGATTGTCTTCGAAGTGCTATTGAACATTTAGAACGCTTTAATTGTGAATCGTCGTACCATTTCACGTCTACATCATTTTACAGTGTTAATTTATCCTCCTTACCTTCTAACTTATCCTAACTTTAAAATTTAAGTTAAAAACCTTCATCAAAGTTATATTGCTCTTATCTATTACTAAAATTAATATGTGAACGTATGATTTTACCAAAAAATCTTCTTCTGGGCACGCTTTTGGTGATTTATGATATGTTTTTCATCCTCACTAGTTTCTTTTTGTCAACCGCACAGGATTAGAAACCACTGAAATAAGTCACAAATTTAGCGTTGATATGCAGGCCATTATGTTTGAAAAAAATGAATTAATTAATACCATAAGTTTAACCCTGAATCTATTACTTTTAATATAAAAGGTTAAACCTTCGGTATCTGGGTCGATTGTATGTCTTCATGTGCTTCGAACTTGGATGGCAACCGGACGCCATTCCAAAAGGAGCCCTGGGAATGATTATAGTGGCCGTTGATAAGCAGGTGATTCGAACGCAAGGGGAAGGAATGGGAGAAAGAATGAAAAGTGAATGAGCAGACAAGGTGTCGTCGTATATTGCCGCTGATGACTTCCGCTCCCGATTCGCACTCTTTATTTCTCATCCGGTGAGAACGTCCCACATATCCCAAGAGAAGGCCTCGCCGCGAGTGATTCGACTTCGATGCCACTGTTAATGGCGGCGCTAAGATCGGCCATTTCTCGGGGAAAATTTAAGTCTGTGGCTTAGTAGACACAGTCATTTCATAAACTGGAAATCATTCGCGTTGGCGTCGACAATTAGGCGTCGTTGCTTCAGATATACGTGTAACGTTCAGGACCTTGGTTCCAATCTTTATAAGGCATTGCCTTTTATATAATTACGTTTATAATTGTCAAGCAATTATCACAATAGATGTAACTTGAAGTTTTAAGACTTATATTTTGAATAAAATATATTGCTTTTAAATACAATACTATCAAGTAACTACTTGCAAGTGATTTTTTACAATGGAACGAATAACGCAATTTTATCAACCTTCAGTACTCCTACAGCGATTAAGAAATATTCTTTCACGTCCATAACTGAAGAATATCTTCCAGTAAATTTATCTTGCATCCAATCACCAATTAGATGTACTATTATACTCACATTCCGTTAATATTTGGCATAGAAAACTTTCATTGGAGGACTTATAAGTGAGTACCACATTATCTTAGAGATTTATACGAAAACCAGCTAACTTCCGGGACCCTAGAGAATGGAATCTACTCGGATCGCTTAGGGCCAAAATAAATCCAAATCTAAGATAGAAAATAACGCGGACTGGAGTCAAACTAAGGATCTCTTATTACTCCTCATAAATCATAATCGCTTCCTCTTTCAATATCTCGAAAGATAGTTATTTACATTCTTGGGAGGAATTTTTTGGAGAATATCTTCGCTGTCTTTGTTAACTTTTCTACATCTCGGATAGAAATTCTCAATCTCATTAGTAAGTGTTCCAAAGTATTTTTCAAATGCGATATAATATTCCAGTACTTTGCGCCAACATGCAGTAGGTATATATAGAAGAATCCCATTAGAAGTGGACGTGAAGGGAACCCATGTAATAAAAAATAAGGAAAATATATATTTGAGAACAAACTCTACGCAGTCACAAACTGAAGTTTTGAACAATTTTATCAGTGGAAGTAACCACAGTATTGTTAGTTTAATTTTTAATTGTAATGAAGGTTAACCTCCACATGGAAGGAAAGAGGATAAATTTTTACAAGTAGTCTGGAATATACGTCTCAAACTAGAGGAAAACTAGAGAAGTTTGAAGCTGAAACTCAATTATGACTTTCAGCGTGTCAAGATACAGTGAAAACGTTCTCGTTTCTAATGTTTTTCCGGCTCTTAGGTTGAAATTTTTGAGTCCCAACAACAGCAACCTTTGTTTTTCGGATCTTGAGTTTTTCCGCTTCTAGAGTAGATATCCCTAGATTCTGTGAAAAACGCTGGATCGAGTTTTCACTGTGTGTTCTAAAATGACAGAAGAGAAACAGCAAAAGTAGTGGAAAAAAACAGAAAATGAAAGTTTGGTAAAAAAATCGGCAAATAAAGGAACACCAACAGGAGATGAAGAATTCAGACACATCAAGAGTTTGTCTCAAAAATTCCAAGAGATGACATCAAATACTCTTAGATTAACAAGTTAATGAGTAGGGTAGTTAAGGTTGAGTTAAGAAATTGCAAGTGTTTCAGCTGTGCAAAAAAAGAAACTTTTAGCCATACAGGAAGGTGATGGCAAAACAACTGCCGACTGACAATCGATACTGAGGATACTAACAAAATACGTTTGCAACTAATTCAAGAAGACAGCAAATACTGAGGAGGAGAGCCAAGAGGTAAGCTAAAATAATTACCTCCCCTCATTAACTCTTCCAAAAGAAGACACATCAAAGAAAAATGGAAAATTAGCAGTAGCTGATGGAATATTGGATGAGTCTCTGCAATTTTGGATTGAGAACGGCAACCGTTTTAGCGAAGTTTTTCATTAAATTGCAGTTATAAGGAAGTTTACATACATTGACTGAAAATGTCAATAATTGCATTTTTTAACAAAGAGGATACAAGAAAAATGTATGATTGCCACTCCATTACCCCCTTCCTATTTTTAGAAAATATTAATGAGGTTAATAGCTGAACATCTATAGAAAACCCTGTTTCTGCTCAGTCTAAAGAGAATTCACCGCTACGGACCGCATTGCAAAATAATCATCAAAATGAGCGAATGATAAATCGTAAGTCACATTCTGCATTGTGAACTATTCACAGTCCTTCGTTTCGGTAAGTATTTCTGGACTAGAAGTTTTGCCGAATCAGTGGCAAATCCAGAGTGCATCTCTTACGCAGAATTTACAAAAACGCCTCAGCTTCCGAATGAAGAAACCGAACTATTCAAGGTTGACGACGGAGCTCATAAAGGTGAATGCCTGTCGCGAATATTATTCCCTGCCTTTATGGAAGAAATTTTCAAAATTCTAGATATGGAAGAAAAGGATCTACGGATAATTGGGAATGGCATCAGTCGCCTATTTTACACATTCGATGCCATATTCTTCGCAACCCACGCGGAAACTCTAACTTCACGACTTCAAAAACTGAACATAGCTGGACGAAAGATAACACTCAGAATAAGATTAACCGATGGAAATGTAATTTGTAGCTTTCAGCACAAGTACCGATATAACTTAACTATAACTAACAACAGGTCCCTCTGGATGTCTGCTCTGACTTGAAAAACTTGTAAAAACGCGATAGAGAAGGGCATGAATTATGAATATGATAGAATATTTTAACTAAGATAGAACTCCAGAAGGTATGCACGTATTCTGAAATAAAAAATTACCAAGGATCTTGAAGGAGAAGATATTCCACTACTCTATGGCATACATCTGGTTCATCTAAGCCAGGAAGTGATAATCGCTTGTCTATTATTATTAATTATATTTTCAACCAATTTTAATGATGAAATCAACTTATCAACTCATAAAAATCAATTCTTAGCTATAAAAATTGGAAGGAAATAGACAATTGTTTTCTCACCGTTAATTCAATTGGTATATATATTCCTAATGTGTATTCTGAACGAAATATAAAATAACTTCGGCATCAACAATCGAATTATATAAATACCAAGTATGATGTATTCATTTTAATTTTAAAGTAATTATGTAATAATTTTATCCGCAACTTATTCATACCTGAAATGTTTATTCTATCAGTCATGACAGAATATAAACCTATTGTTATCAGCGCAGTTCTTAAAAATTGCTTTCTCGAATTTCCTCGAACATTGTGCAGTTTGTGATAATTTAATAAACCTATAGCACTAAACCTCATTTTTTGGGAAATCCGTTCCTCTTATTAAACGTTTCTTTTTTTTCTTTCCCTACCTAATATATATTAACATTTATTACAGTTTCCGCGGCACCTTGAGCGTGACATCGAAATTACGAATGCGTGGATATTAGGAATGGCTTTCTTATCATTTTGTCTATTATTAATGATAATCCTTTTTTATGAGTCCTTAAGCCTTTCTATGCATTTTTACAAGAAAATGTTTGAGCTGGAAATTAACATTTGCTTTGATCGATAAGGGTTGTTTATAACCACATATTTTACAAGTTTTCTGTTTCTTTAATCTTTAATCGTAATTTCGAACCGGAAAAGAAATTCTGCTATCAAAGTAAGAATCTTTATTCATTTTTTTCTTCTTTTGGACCACGTTTTGGTTTTGTGCGACCAATATTTATGATATGATTTTATAAAATAAAAGAAGATCTAAACGGACTAAAACGAATTTTCATTTCTTATGGAAGTCACTCCAAAGTTTGGGATAGGACCTTTCAGGCTTTTTTTAGATTTATTGATTTATTTTGGAGCAAATATTATCTATAATAAAATTTTAAAATGATAAGTTTTATTAATAGATACATTCCAACAACTTCTAAAACAGCTAACTCGATTTTTTGTCTTACAATGGATGAACGGTTTATTGACTTATAGTTAATGCTCATGATGTTACGAATTCTTCAACCAACATCAGACCATTATCATGGTTAAAACCAATTTATATCACAGTCACATACAAGATCACGAATGGTTTCATGGAGAGGTTGCATCATCAGGTGAGGCGAATTCCATTCATTGGTAAGAGTTATCTTTCCTTCATACCATTCACCTTACGACGTATTTTTACAATTTGCCTGGTCGTGATCATATATTACTGCATTGCAGAAAAATATTTTAATTATTAATGTTGATAATTTTCTCCAAATCAAGCCTGAAGAGGTAAGTTTACCTCTTCCGTAATTATCCGATTACTGACCATATTTTATGGTCAAAGTAATTGTAATAAATTCTCAGTATCGGTGATTTTACCTAATTACGGACCTAATTTTTTTCATACTTTGTATCCATTCATTATGTAAAAAAATGAGCAGATTTTTACCGCATAGGTATAAAATACGATTTTCCAATGCAAGATTTGAGGAACTCAATTCGGAATTGCGAATACGCGTTTTAAAACTCGTAAAATCTGTAAAACAGATGTGGTCGGAGTTGAATAAATTTCCGAATCGGTAAACATCGGTTGGAAACAGCTCGAACGCCTTTGGAAACACTCGGCCACACCAATTCGACTCCCACTTTAATGAGCCCCGCTCTTGCAAACGAGCGTCCATTAAACGGAGACAATAGAGCGAGGCTCTTATAGGGCACGCGCACCAACACAGACGAGCGTCACAATAGCATTTTCCGTGGCGGAGATTCCTCGGAGTGGGCGAAATACGGAAATTAAGCAAATCGAGACATTTTTTCGACGCACGCGACGATGTCCAGGCACGAGGCACCCGCTTCCTTCGAAACAAAAACAATAGAGGGCAGAAATGCGACCCTTTGGGAATTAGAAGGAGATAAGGGGGCCCTCGAGGACACAATGGCTCCACACTAAACGGATTTTGAGGGTGCCGAAGATGGAGTTGCGCCTAATTCCCAATCGCGTACGAGGCTAAGTGGATGAACATCGAGGTTGAGAAGTGAGGGTGGGAAAAGCACCGGAGGGGATGTAATTCGCCTAGGAAACTATAAGAGAATTTTCCTGTTTCATTTAGATACACGTTTGCTTCATTTTTATCCTGCCATTAAATGATAGAAATTGAAATCTTGTTATCTATAGTAATCATATATGTGTGGACAAACTGCCAATTTTGATTTGAAAGTATCAAAAAGTTATGATATTTAATAATTCAAGGTTTTTTGTGATTTTTAGGGTTTTTGCGATTATATGCGCACAGAGATACTGATATACGCGTAACAAAATACAGGGAAACCTATTTTTTGGCGTTCGGTTTTCATTTTGCTCGGAAAATATTTAAAGAAAGATAAAACCACGCATTCAGTTCGCAGCAAAGTGTTTTTCTCTGTTTGGTTAAGTATAGTAAGAAGTCCTTAGCATTTTCATCATTTCGATGAGGCAAATCGATGGTGCTAAAGCAATAAAAAATATGTGCCAGCTTCTTCAGACGTAGAAACAAGAGGATATCAATTCAAGGGATAAACATAACTGATCAAGGCAAAAATAAGCCAGAAACATAAAGAGGAGCAATGAAATGTCTGGAGGAAAATCGTTGACTAGTCTTGAATTGGAGCGGAATACCATTCATTGTATATATAGTATAGTATATAGGCCGAAAGAATTCACGGAAACCACACATACTTTGGTTGGGATCGCGATCTGTTCACAGAACACCCTCAAATAACACAGTTTTTACACTCACAACCTTTTCTCTATAGCAACGGCTTCTTTCCAATCAGTTGTTTAATTTCATCTTCCAGTTTTTTATTCAGATCTTAGCCAGAAGTCAGTGAACGAGCATTTCATTGCCTTTCTCTTATGCGAGCCACTGTCTCGGTGATGCCCTGTCATTGACCCTCCCTCCTAACTGATCCGTCTTGAATGACTCACCGTAATTAAAGTACGATTATTATTTTGAGTTCTCGGTTTCGTCTCCGCACGGCCATTGCGCTCATTTGATACTGCTCCCAAAATTACGCTCGCCAATAAGTTGTCATTTGAAGCAAGCGAGGTCACGGAAGTGGAAGGAGACAGATGACGAGGGAAATCCAGAAGTGGATGTTAACGCAAGTGGTCCACGTTAAGAATTATTTCGCCGAAACGGACGACACTTGAAAAAGTACATTTTTTCTGTCCCTTTTAAGACTGCTAATAACGCGCCAGACTCGTTTAGAAGAGGTGGCCTCGGGCGACCAAGTGCAGACAGAGCATCGAGTCCTTCGAAAATGCCCTCGTTCGGATGGTGCAGATTGGCTTCTTTAACAGCAGCGGAGTTGTGGCGATGCCTCTCCATTTGAATTAGGGCGAATCACAGCTCCGAATTAAGAGCCACGGAATGTGTGTTCGGAAGGAATTATTTCTCGTTAGCGAAGGACAAAAAGTTTCGAGAAGTTGGTGTGGGAGGGATTCCTCTGTTCTCTTCTGCAGATTCTTTCCTTTTAAGAACGTAATTCTGCAAGTTTCTGCATAAGCAGTCGTTTATTTCAATGGTCGCTGAGATTGGAGCTGATTAGACGTTGATGGCATTCACCCATTGCCTCAACTGCGACAGGAAAGTAGATCGTGGCTCTTAAAGAATACCTTTGTTTCGTGGCTTTGGTCCTTAGGAAATTTGCTTGAATTACCGTCCCCCTATGGTTTGATGAGGCATTGCTCAATAGAACTGGCTGTTCTGGCAGTTTCAAGGAATAATTACGTTAAACAGACCTTGTTTGATGCAGAAGTCGACCACTGTTTCCAAGAAATATTTTTCACCTTTTCTTCTGTTGAGTATCTAAATTGCTCGTGGAGTTTCTTATGAAAAGAATTCCCTACCCCTAAGTTTGATTGAACATATAGCTGAAAAGCTGCTTTGCATGTTATGTGTAATAACGCTTCAATTGTGGAGAATGTTATTTTTTGTCGACCATCGAAAACAGCTTTTACGATGCCTGTTGTGTTCTTCTAAAACACTTACTGAAATCTCATTTTGGTGTTTAAAATATTAAAAAATGTGGTCCTTAATCAACAGTTATCCTAATCAGTTGACTATGCTGTACCAGTAAGTTATGCGAACCGAATATTTAAAATAATCTTACAAAATGAAATAACGTACGAATGGGAGTTGACTTTTCGGATCCTTCAATCTCTGAAGCTGGAATTTCGTGTGTGGTGAGCTGCTATCACTAACAGCAAGAATACTCTGGTTAATAGTTTGGTTAAATTTAATAAGTTAAAATAAATAAGTTAAAAATTATTTCAAATTTTAATTTATTTCTCATGTGCGACGCCATAGTCACAAAATACCGACCATTGGGATTTAGGAAGCTGTAAAGTCAGTGACCTTTTTTTATCAACAAGGGACATTTTTTACATATCCTTTGTTAGATATAAGAATGATATTTAAACTCGTAAAAGTTTGAACTGTGATTCTTCTTTAAATGCAAACCGTTGGTAGAACGGATATATTATAAAACTGCCTATAATTACTGACGGGGTCCACTCCTGAGAAATAATTGCTGAGCCTTCCGAGAAATTATTCCGTTAATCACCAAATCTTATAATTATGAATGAGCCAAGTCCATTATCTACGGCAGCCCACGGAAAAAGAAATTCCATGCTTCTGAATAGTACTACAATAGATCTTTCCTTCAATTATCGTTAAATATCTCTAATCATCATCTCTTTCCTTTGTTTCAAATAGTCCCTTATTTGCCAAGCAGTTTTCCAATTCTTCATTCACTTTTTAATTCTGCCACCTTTCTTTCGCAATTCTTCGAAACATGTTCCATTGAAGGCCATTTTAGAAGAAAGGAGAGTGGCGTACAAAAAAATCGAGTGCAGTTTCCGGATCCTCGATAATTTGCATCATGAATGCAATTCAGAATGTGAAATAAGGCATAGGTTTCTTAACGGGACCTATTTTCCTCTTCATTGTAAAGAGTAACTTCATATTTAGGGACTTACTTCACTCTGTGAATGGGCTTCGTGTGCATTTGCTCGTGGTTCTGTATGATTTCCGCTCTCTTTTGTTTCGACGTCATTCTTTGGGTCCTGGTTGCCCGTTGCTCGGCTCCATTTTACTTCAAACTTTTCGGTTAGGAAGCTCACATCCGAATGCGCAAAAAAATGCTCTCTAAAGTTACCAAAGAATTGATTCGTCACCTCCAGTGCCTCGAATTTATGCTGCCATTACCTTAATCAAGGGGCTTGCTGATCATTTAGTTAAATAATCAGCAAGCCCCTTGATTGAGAATGGAGCATTCAAATTAAGATTGAAATTTACTTTTATAATAATGGTAAGGTATGCAATTTATAAATTTGCCGGAATGATTCATTATTATTTTATTTTGACGTTCGCCAAAGTGACATCAATCACTAGGCTATAAGAAATCTTCCATACCCCCACAGACAATCGAAATGTAAACACATATTTTAAGTGTCACTTTAGTTACTCCTTCTTAAATAAAGCGAGTGTTACTGAGTTTTCAATATTCTAGTTTTACTTGTGGCTTTAATCGCATAAATTCACCTAATTCAATCACTCAACAAAAATCCTTCGAATTGTTAGTTCCACAATTGTTCAACCTATTCTATATACTATTTTTATTTTTAGCTAACATAAATAATCTGAATTAAAACCATTGTGAAAGTCTATCTTCACATAAGATATCTATTCTCACTAATATAAACTAAATTAAATTTGAGTATATTTTTATAGAATGGTGCAGTGGAGTAAAATCATAAGTGTTTTGTAAGAGTACTGCAACAAAATTTAAAAGTAATTGTGGTGCGCGAATATTCAAGTAGACGCAGTACTAAATTTTATTATTACCTAATTGATTTTCTGAATACCACTCAAATATCCTCCTTTGCACTCTTCTTAAATCGTCCAGTGCGGTGGCTTAGCGTTTTAAATCGTCATAATCCTAGGTTATCGCACCCTGAATTTCGTAAGATTGCACCTCGTGGTCTCTCAATGAAAACCATTTTGCTGCTTTAAATCGGATGCTAAATTTTTAAGAGTATTTCTTGAATGTGTTCAATAAAAAATCGCGCCGTGATTTTCTGTGCCGTAGGGTGCCTCGTTTATTTGCGATAATCTCTAGGAATACGAAACATAGACATATTAGCTCTTTTATTCAATGAAAAGTTGATTGCGAAAAATAATGATTTCTATTTTACTATCCTAAGAAGAGAAAAATATATTATATTGACGTCAGATTTTTTTTATAAGATCGATTCATGTAAATGTATGCATTAATAGTGAAATAATTCTGGATGCTTTTAAAAATCTGCAATGAAAACTGCGATAATCTACTTCAACAA
Source organism: Sympetrum striolatum (assembly GCA_947579665.1). Taxonomy (NCBI): domain Eukaryota; kingdom Metazoa; phylum Arthropoda; class Insecta; order Odonata; family Libellulidae; genus Sympetrum; species Sympetrum striolatum. Next base: position 103,688,937 of record OX388343.1, read on the forward strand.
CAAAAGTCTGTTTATTAATCAGAAATTATTTTTATCATTAGTACTGAACTAATTGTAATACCTTGTATCCATTTTTTCCAGTCGCAACGGGATTTTTAAAAGGGAGGACGCTGTCAAAATTGAAATACATATTTTTAAAATGTACGTACTTTTGATTTGTATTACTTCAATTAAAGATAATCTTGATTTACTTCATTTCGAGAACTCTACACGAATTCCATAATAAGTAAATCCAGTAATGTGGATGATTTGGGAATGATTCCGTGCGAAAAGAAATTGTAATCTTAGAAAAATATTCTATTCGATCCGAGTAACTTAAGAATCACCTTTCTTTTAAAAATATTTTCCTTCTGTTCGAAAATGAAAAAAATAATTAAATATTCGTATTATCTTCATTATTATAGCATGTGGTAATCGTATTAGCAATTCGGTTTTGTTTGTTCCAGTATAACAAAAGGAAGATATAGAATGGGTTGCAGCAACAGTATTAGCAAAACAATCAGTTTGCGGATTGACGTTAATTAACATGAGGTAACTTTATGGATTACCTTGTATTCAATATCTGTGCGAATGGAGACCAGTTTCATTGCAGAATGCAACCACTACTTTGCTAGAATTAAAATGGCTTGTAAGAGTTACAACATGCGCCTCGCATAAAATGGAAATTTGGTTAATTTGGAGTTAGACGATCGAGAATTCTTGATCGGGCGAAGTTTTCCCTGGGAATAGTCTCATAAGGATTAGTTTAACATTTTTCGTTTTATAGAGTAAGTACATTATTTAATAATCAAACATGTGTTATCATTAAGTAATTGATTGTCATTGATTTCTACTATCCAGTAAGTATTTTTTAATTAGTAATTAATGACTAAAAAACAGCGTACTAGGACTTCAAAGCCCGGAGCAAATGGTATGTGCACCCTCTGGTGGAGACTATCACCTGTATTTTTCATACTCTCTATGAAAAAGAAATCCGTTTTAAATTCCAGCTGTTTAGAAACGCAATGAATTCGGTAATGAGCGACGAACGTGTACAGTGAAACGGAAATGCGGTGAGAGCATTATAACACGGCAAAGTAATTTGCCATCACGCAACTGCGGCTTCTTCTCGAATGGCTTCCTCCAACCCCTTTCTTTTTGCTCACGACGAATTGGAAAGAATTGAAAAAGTAAAAATACACCCTCTGTTTTGGACTGAAAAGAAAGATTAACGAGTGAGCGCAACTGGTTCGTAGGATGGGTAGCAAAACGAAGGAAGGATGAAATTAGAAACGTATACCCTTGCAAATATCAGATGGTTTTTATTTTTTCTTTCCCAGATTTCTGGTTAATTTGTATTTTAAATTAACTTCGATTTTTTAAAGATATGATATCAATTTGATATGGTTCAACCCATTGACTGCAATTTAAATAACAACTACCTTGTTTTCTTCTCGGACTTCTTCCCAGTAAATCTCATGAGCATTGTCGTCTACTTCAGCTGTGATATTAATCGGTTCAAAGGAAATGCACCGACAATTTTTGATAAAAATTTGCCCTATTTTTTTACTATAACAAACTTGGCGTAATTCCAATTCATATACAGTGATAACTAAAAGTATTGTTGTAGATATATAATTCTAAACTATAGGTAAGCTTTCTAAACCTTAAATTCTAATGCTTGAGTTCTTAGGCTAACATGCACCCCTTGCACTAAAAACATCCTAAAAGGATGTAGTTACCGATTCTGAATACTAGCAAATAAAAAAATCGTTTCAGCTGTTAGAATGTCTTCTCTTGTAGCAATGCAATTGGAGAATTATGATTATTTTACTTTTGCGGAAATTGGTATGATGATATTTTCGAAGATACACCGTCGTTCAATTAAAAAAGGTATAGAGGAAAGCAGCAAGGTGTGGGCTGGAATAATTTCGAAAGGAATATAGTATTGCTATAATTCTGGAGGAACTGAACTGGGAGTCTTTTCACGTTATAAAAGAAAGCAACAGAATAATTACTACACATACACTGATGATCCATACTGGAAAGAACCGCGAAATAGGATAATGCCTCCTTATTTTTAGGGAAAAATGACCAGTTCAAAATCAGGAAATTCTCAGTCCCTTCCAAGAAGATAGAAGAGAATAATGAGGAATTTATTTAAAAGATATATGAAAAAGTATAACTTTATTAGATAAATAATTGAACATTGCCCAACCTAAATTGTGTATCATTGATATAATTGTTTTCTGCACATAGTACTAAGTGTTAATGTATGAATGTGTGTCGTACATGGATATTGTCCATTATACTGGCTACTTACCGTCTTTTCATATGGTGGCCTTGTCCTTACTATTGTAGATTGTTTTGGATAATTCTCTGGATCCTTAATGTAGTCGATAACACACTGTGCGAAGTGCCCTAAATGACAAGTTAAATGTTAAATTATATGGCTACACTTTTTCTATTAGTAATACAACTATATTGCCACTTGGGTTCCACCTACCAGTAACACATATAATATATTACTTTATTAGCTTTCACGATTATAGTCATACATTTATGAAGTTCGTCATCTAATGCATTCTCACTTGTATCATTAATCTTTATGAAAAATGCTGGAATAATCGATTCGTACATTGATACTGGGCATTCAAAAGACTTAATTCGGTTCGTATTTCTGGTTAAATCTTTTGTCCTTATGATAGAATCTAAGTCTAAAATATTTGGTTAATATTTATCAATTATTTTCAAATATTACCAATTTCAAAATTGGTGTAGTTTATAGTCAATTAATTGATAAGTCCCCCACTGAGTCATATTCATATTGCCCAGGTCTTTATAATCTTATATGCCCTTTTCCTTGTAATGATTATCATAAACATATTAAAAATAATAATACTGGATTACTTAAATTTTTTTAAAAATATTTCTTAAATTCTACAAATTTTCTTCTAAATACCTTCTAACCGCCTTTCGATATAGTCTTTTTAGTCAGTTGCTTACCTTTCGTGGAAAATATATGGAACGACTAGCTGAGCCTTCTAAATTCTTGATTATATCCTGATTGTGTGATCGATCAACTTGGAATAGAGTGAAATATTTGGCTTGTCTTTCGAAAACGTATCATATCCACTTAGGGTGTAAAATTTAAGGTTAAATGTATTTCGCTATACATTTTTCATTCTATGCCAGTGAGCGCACTGTGACGTTATTGATTCATACTAGTAAAATTAAAGAAGAAGTAAGCCTTTTGCTACATCTCCGGTGATTTACATAGTAGCTACCACACTTGAGTTCCCCTACGCCGCAATATATTCCTAGTATGAAAGTTGATCGTGTCTTATGTTGTAAATACTACGTGGGCGAGATGATGGTAATGATACAAATTCCAAGGCAAGTTTTCGCGAAGAAAATAGCTTATAATCTGTTCTTGATTGCTTAAGGTAAAAGCAGGACTCGAAAACAATCTTCCGTGTCGTCGAAGATGAGTTTGTGTGAGTGATGAAGATATCACGGGCCAAGTAATGGCGGCTGTCGCATTTTGCACTCTGCGAGCGGCGATTTGGCAAATAAGCGATTTCCTCGGCCGTTTTTCTTCCCCTGGACGTGCGCCATCCGAGAACGTTAATGCACCACCGAAACTCGGTAGTCGCTAAATTGCTACGATAACACCCGAAGATGAGAATGTTTCGGTGGCAGAGTGGCATCGCCTATGCTGGCCATTTTGCTCCTGCCGTTCAACGACGAGGGAAAATGTGGGTTCGCCTAAAATCATGCGAGAGGTTTCTTTTCCTCCGTTTGAATTGCACCATTTTCCTCTTTCAGCCGCGATGTAAACGTCTGAAAACGGTAACAAGGGAAACTAGCCGAGCGTTAAAACATACTTCAAGTCAGTGGGCTGCTTCCGCAACTATTCAGAAGCTTTCAGCAAAATGTGACTGAAAATGTCTGAAGGTAAATGTACGTGATGTCCTCTTGAAGGGTAAGCATTAAAGAATTCCGTACCTTCATTCGCTTAAATGTGTGAATCTTAGCGATGGATATATTCAACGTTAAAGTCATTCCAATTTTATTTAAAATTGTTATTAGAAATATAATCTTTATTTGTGTCACAATGAAATAGAAATTTATTACAAATAAATCGCTGGAAAATGACCAAATGAATCCGGAGAATCGATCCCTCCCTTGGGATCTCCCTCCCTTCCTCAATCTCTTTAAAGTATAGTGTTTCAGGTGTACTTTTCTAGTGCCTTAATAAGATATGTTTTTAATATGACTTAAAAATAAGTTGTATTCGGAAAGCTAATGATTCGTTCGCAGAATTGTTTGCCATTTCAAAGCGTTTCAATCTGTATATATTATTTGAGCCACTATAAATTATAAAATAGTCTTAAATAAATCTTCCCAAGTATTCAGGGCAGATTTTATTTTACTTTTTGCATATCTTACAAATATTGTGTGGAATATAGACGAAACAATTATGATAACAGGATTTAACGAAGTAGTTGAGTGTTTATTGAATTGAAATGATCCGAATGAGTTAAATCTAGTTCAATTATGAAACGTGCTAATTTTAAGAAAGAAAAATATATTAAACAGCCGAATTAATAGAAAAACAGATTCCTGAAAAAGTCGAAAGTGGGAGGGTTGAATTTCAAATTAAGATATGGACTAGTTTTCTAAGTGAGAAAGATTTTATTTCTGGGTATATTTGTGGATTCTATCACTTTTTGTAACTATAATTGATAAATAGAATGGAATGACTTGAATACTATTTTCCAGAGATGCATTTGAAATTCAACCTGTTTCGGCACAGATCGCCCATAGTTAGGATGATGATGGCAGATCTCTGCCGAAATCGGTCATAGTTCAAATACATGTGTGGGAAATGTGTCATGTGATTTTTTTTCACCATCCTATTGATATGGATTTCCACTCCGTAAAGCCTACCACAATCGATTTTATTAGAATTGATGAATTTAAAAGATTTGTATTCTCTCATTTAAATTTGTGACTGCAAAATTCCGTGACTTTCCAAGTCATATTTTTTGATTCCACGGTCTCTCCCGAGGACTTTCAGAAGCCTTTAACAAGAAAACAGAATCACCTGTATTTATAGTGACGAACGTGAAAGTGCTTCTGTTAAATGCAGGATTGTTCAAAACCTGAAACCACTTCACTTCATACTATCTTAGTTAACAGCAAATTAATTACAACGCAATTACAATGAATAAACGTTTTTACGAATATCAATTTAATTTGATGATTAGGTCACGGACAGAAATTAATTTCTTTTTAATACGAATCTTATCTCAGTGAAATACATTCTTGACCAAAGTTTCTGAAGAAAAATTAAAATTGAAATGGACTAGTTGAGTGGGAGAATTTTATTTGCCACAATTAGGAACTAAGCAGCTCTTCTAAAAACGTGAAAAATAAAAACCACTTTTAACATAGTTATCGTTAACTTATCGTGTATTGTGGCTAAATTTTGTAACTGAAACTAATTAAGTATGAAATCCTGACATTACAGTGCTCACTTTTCATCTAATATAAGCTAAATCTAATGAGCAAAGCTTAAGGGAGGGGACAATGATGAAGTTTTTCTGCGAAAAAATTACTATAGTTCTAACTTCCTTTATGGTAATTTGGTTGACGTGTATTTGTTCTTTCTAGAGATATATGATTTAAAAGTTATTGCATTATTATCTTATTATTTGATGCTTTTTGATTCGTATTAGGGTATTAAACAGTAAGTTGGGAGCAAATATAATTCGGTGAGTAATAATTAATCATGTGTAGAATAAAATTTCCTTACTTAACGTAAGCATTACTTAATTTTTCTCTTTGAAATAGTAATTTATAAAAATATAGTCGTATTCTTTTATTGGATTGATTTATTTTGAATGTAATTGAGAATTTTAAGAATTAACATTTTTTTATTTGCACAGAGATTGTACTTTCAGTCATTCCTTTTGCTTCCATGGTATTCGGAGACTAATACGAAAAATAGCAATTTATCTACAGCAGTTCCGAACAGAAGTAGTATGATTAGATAAAATTATTTGGACTGTATCTATAAGTGATTGCCCAAAATTTAAGGGATATTCTGCGTTGCTCTTATAACATTTGTCTCTAAAATACATTAATATTGGTCAAACGTTTGCTTTCTTTCAGAAGTCAACGACGAATTGTTATCTTTAACAAATTATAAAATTTACCTTAATTTAGAATTGGGTCAGAATTAATCTTAAAATCTAATTTTCATTATTGAAATACTTACCTTTTTGTACATTGGATTAATCCAATGAGGCAAAAGATAAAAGAAATACCTGGTTATATCAACGCTTTTTGAAATTTGTCACAGTCAAAAATTAGTTACGATGAATAGAATCTTGTAACAGTTAAGACCAACGTAAGTCGTACCTGCGGATTAGCTGTCGCTACTCATTAAAATTTCTTTTGCATAGAGATAATATTTTTTCTGAGAGGTTCAAATTATAAAACAAAAACTTCATCTGTTTCGAAAAAGATCATCCATTATTTCTCGCGGTAAATGCGGTAAATGCTTTGCATGAAAGAATCTCGGCAATGGCAAAAAAACATTTTTGGTAATTAACTTTCATTATTCAATCACTTAAAGAGATATTTTAGTTTACTTTTTAAATAAGAATCCTAATAGAATCCATTTTAAGCTTTCGTAGATCGAGTTAATTTTAATTATATTTATAAGTGCACGAGTCAATAAATCTGTTTAACCAAATCTTCATAGTTCCTATAAAATTCAAACTTGTCACTTTTCCATCTTGTTATGCATTTTCCACCGAGTTTATTTATTTAATTACCTTACGGTAACGCTGACTGTTTAGGGTATCCTTTTCACTATAGAACTAGAAGTACATGTCCTTCACCGAAAAATTGATCCAGAAATAGTTATGTTAAACGTTTATTGCCAGAAATCAACAATACCAAGCATAACTAACATCATCATATAGTATAACTTGTACTTACAGGGCAATATTTCCTGACGCGAAATGTCACTTACATCTTGTCGCAAGACGAATTTAATGGCAGTATTTAATGTAAAATATTGTTAAATGATCATTCCATGGGAAATATAAATTTTTAATTTTTAGGTTTTCTAACTAACTTTCAAATTTTTGCGTTTTTTACCTAGCAACATAATGAATTCAAGGAGCTATCTGAAGCGTTACAATGCGAAACAAAATCTTGGCTGTTTTTACACAGCTTATAGTAAGTTAGCTCTCATACAAATAGAGAAAAAAAGATTATTTTCCACTATTTTCAGACAAGTAGACTGTATTATTAAGATATCGATTATGAGATTTGCTATTTAGGCTCTTCCTTCGTTTGAATTCCTAAGTTAAAATAAAAAATAGACAGAATTTATTATATTAAGTTCATTTATCGGATAAAATTGTCGTATGAAAATTTAAATCTACCTAATTAATGCTGTAATGTGGGATAATCGTATCTTTAACATTGCATTCATCTGCTTTTCACCAGTCAGATCTTCATTAACTATTAATCATCTTACTTCCATTCGGCATAGTTTCAGTTTAGCTGAGGAGGATAAGATACATCTGCCTTATTTTTGCAAATATTCCATCTTATTTGACTCGGTCTCCACAGTATAAAAAATAAAAATTATTCCTTCGCCGTATGATTACACCCTTTTCTTTGCCGCAGGGATTTGATACATTTTAAAAAGCCTTCTTTGTCAGTGCTCCTTACCTCGTTACTACCGATACCGTAAATCACGGAAGTCCCTATTACTGACCATCTTGGAAGTACTCGATGAACATATATTTCTTTCATATAATTTCTTCAGGGGTTTTTAGTTTTCTTTTAACCCTGAAGATGATAGCATAGTCATTGAAATGTATGTATGTATATACATCGGGTACTTCTAAAAAGGTCAGTAATCCGGGGTTTGCTGTTGTTTTCGGAAACTGCAGTGACGCGGTGCAGATCGCCGACGAAGACGGCTTTTGGAGATACCTCTAATTTATCAACAGCCGTCTTCCAAATTTCTTTCCTTTTCTTTGCCTTTGACAGTTTTCGTGACCAATACTTACGATCGGTCAATAAGAAATACTCGTTTAAAAGTTTTAAAATGCTTAAAATTAACATTTAATCAATAATGGCTTTAAAATATAGATGGTAGATCTGAAAAATTAAATTGATTTTCAGTCATTACAAAATAAATTCATTCGCATCCCTCAGCATTTCAAAGTAAAATGTTACAAAGCAAGGGGTGAAAATGGAATGTATTTCCAATTCATTTGTAAACTTAAGGCCCAGTTCTGAGGATGGCGTAATCACCGCCGAAACCGGTAAACTGTTTGCATATATTTTTTTGTGGAATTGTACAAGTTTTGTGTTTTTAACGTTATATAATAATATCTTGTTGAAAAGTAAAAAAATAGGTTATCGGACTAAGTATGAGACGCAAGGAAGATCATGTAAAGTCTGCGTCTCCTTTGTATGACATTTTTCATGGGATATTTGCTGGAATTATTATTATATTATACCGTGAAGTATTTTATAATTTATATGATTCTTTAGAATTCTCCAATTTCGTACCGAGTCTATGAATGAATTCAATTTCACAAATTTCTTGCAATTTACACGTTGATTTTGGGCCTGTGTTTATTAGAGGTACCCGGCATTAGAGGCAAACGGCGTGGTCTAAATAAAGATTATTACAAACATAATTTTCGAAAAAAATTACGATAGAGTTATTTTTCGAGTACTCTAGACGAGCTGTATATATTGATCCGGAATAAGGTCTGTCCTTTCCGAGGCGCTTCAGTTATTTCCGTAATTAACTTTAAAACCTAATATTTGGCGCCATAATCATTAGTTAACAAGGCCCGCCTCGTTAATCAGAATTCATTCATATGTCTACGGTAGGACGGAAATGGTATTTTTGAAGGAGTTGATAATGATTCATCGTCGATTCCAGAAGAGGTAGAGCCTACGGGAATTATAAAAAAATGAAAAACCTTTGAAAGAGAACGATCAGCGGCGAATTTTCAAGGAGTCGAGCCCGAAATTGGATAAATTGCTCATCGATGGCGGAGATGAAAAAGTCGGGTTCGATCAGTAATTTAAAAAATAAAAAATTCCGTCGTTCGGAACACGTGGAAAAAGTGGTTTGAAGCGGCGACGAGAATTAGTCAACGAGCAACGGATTTAAGTCGCACAAGAGGGTCGCAAAATGAGTAAAAGAGCTTTAATGAGAGGGGGGAGGGGATTAGGAGGGGTGATCAGGAGGCTCGCATTGCGGGATGTCGCAGGGCAGAAGGTGTGGTTGGGGTAAGGGAGAGTAAGACAGATAATGAGAAAAAGACATCCGTAGCAGAACTTGTAATCAGCAGATTGGTGGCTTATTCAAATGGGCAAAATCCCCCTCTTTTTCCTTCCCCTTTTCCATCTTAAGCACCACGTCACTTCCTTCGGAACAAACCAAGGATGTCCCCACCTCCAGTCAAATCCCCAAAAACTATTCCGCCAAACGATTCGTTCCCTCCAATTTAACTTTCTTTCGAAGGCTGCTGGTGGTTCTGTGATGGCCCTGAGAATGAGATGCTGTATCCACGCAACTCGAATGCACCCAACTCCCAGCAACCAATGCCTCTGCATTCTCGAAGTCATTTGCTTGGACCATCACTGATCTTCGCACTTATCTCACAAACGTTTTAGGAGTTGTCTGCCGATCTCATGGATGGCATTCCATCTGATAAATGAATACAAAAATCAGCGACTTGTCTGAGACTCGAATTCAGGTCTTCGTTTTTCCAGATTGTACACAATTTCTTACTTTCGCTTATCCTTAATTTTCAATTGTAAGTGCATAACTTGTTAGACAAATGTCCTTTAACATGATAGCCAACAAGGTCCTGGTTACGAGTCACAGATTGCTGGATATATCCTGTTTTGGGCATGGAGGTTTATTTCCGTCCCTTAGTGTTGTTTCTCACTGTTTATTTAATGAACATCAAATCTAAATCTGAATCACGAAGTGAATTATGAAACTAAAAGAAAACCACCAATGGAGTTCGATTAACTTTTCGCTGTCTGAGTCGATTACGTATTTTCTTTAAAATCACCGACATGATGACGGAAATAAGTTTTCGTATTGTACTTTGTATAATATTACTCAGTGGATTATTCTTAGTTTAGAATATATGGGGTAGAATATAAACTTCAACCTCTAAGGTAAGACATAGCTGCCTATTCCACTACAGCAGAATTATTATGGCTGTAGCGTCACATATTTCGAGCTCTTCAAATAATAGAACAAATTCGCGGCCAGAACTGTCCTCAAAACCCCTGACCCCATCCTGTTGTGTTTAAGCGTTCCCTCCCTTTTTTTGAATCCCCCAATTATCTAGTTTGTGTGTGGTAATATATATATTGTGTGAGCTAGGGTATTATTGTGTAGTGTAAGGTTTATTGGTGGTGGTGTTTTATGCTTCGTTTCTTCATCTGTGTTCGATTGGTGTTGGTTTCCTCGAGTAATATGTGCGTCTTTTGGGGGTATGGTTGTTGCTAAATTTTGAGGTCTGATTGTTTGTCTAATTGAAATTGTGTGAATATATTCATGTTCAGATCTTAAGAGAAATTATGGTTTTTATTTCCTTCGGAAACCGAGCGACCCTGAGAGTATGAATTTCGTGATAGTTTTGATTAATTTGTTGTTTTGAATATTGGCGCCCAACTTTCTATCTTTTTGTCAGTTTTTTATCTTTATAACGTTTTACGCCCCGCGCTGCCTTTTCACTATTTTCACTTCCTCCCTATACGTAGTATAGAGAAAGTATTGCATTCGCAAAAAAATTCGACCTCCAGATTTCGACGGAAATAGATGTTTTGGGGCCCATAGAGCACGTTTTCGTTATTTTCCCGAACATGTCTGTCTGTGTGTCTGTGGTAAAACGTTTGTGTGCGCTCTATCTCAAAAAGTAATTATCCGATCAATTCCAAACTGCATATTTAGCATTTTCATATTAATGCTAAAGTTAATTAGTTTATGATGAATATCGCTTAACCGGAACAACATTTTGTTTCTTTAATATCTCTGTCAGAATGCAATGTAGATATATACAATTACATACAAAAGTTATAGATAATGTACTTTACTACAACTTTTGTAAAAAAACATTTCTTCGTAACACTGTTTGTTTAGGAGTTATTCTTGAATAATACTTAACCGGAAGTTGTTGTTTATCCAGAAATGGAAGTTTTTCATACATATCTCTGTCAAAATGCAATGTAGGTATATACAATACATACAAAAGTTATAGATAATGTACTTTACTACAACTTTTGTATGAATTATTTTTTCGTAACACTGTTTTTTTAGGAGTTAATCATCAATAATGGTTAACCGGAAGTTGTAGTGTATCCAGAAATGGAAGTTTTTCATACATATCTCTGTCTATACAATTATGTACCAAAGTTATAGATAATGTATTTTACTACAACTTTTGTATGAAAAATTTTTCTGTAACACTCATTGTTTTGGAATTATTTATATATTTCCGGCATAGGCTTCTGTTTTCAATAAATATTGAGAAAGTCATGCGTTGGCCACATCAGATTTTTATAAATTAATATCTATACAACCAAAGCTCTACAACTTGTCATTCAAATCGAATCTTTTTCTTTAAGCCTTTGCGAAGTGTAATTAAATCTCGAGTCTCCGCAAACCCCTTCTTCTCTTGCGAATATCTTTCCCTCAATCAACAAACCAAAGAAGACCCTAATTCGTTGCGTCTTAGCCCCGTTCGATTAGGTGAGAGGTTGGTTTCTCATGCATAAAAATGATCTTCTCGGGAGAGGATGAATCAAAGAGGTAGCCACGAAAAGAGGGGTTTCTTGAGAGGGTGGCTTATAGGTGGTCGGTAGAGCATGTTGGGAAGGGGCGAGAAGTGCACAGAGTGCGTCGTATAAGAGGATGAAGGAGTTATTTTAATGGAGGAGAAATGTGGATTAACGTCAGAGGAAAACGCTGCATGATATTAAGTCTCTCTTCTTGTGTGGCGGAAGTCCTAGTTTTTTCTTCTCCTCCTCTTTGGGGAAGAAGATTACTTCACTCGTGAGAGACGTCGGGGGTGGATCTCTTTGATGCAGGTGCAGGTGGACTGCGAAATCTTGTTGAAATGTGGTTGGGGGAGATTGCAGAATCCCCTCTAATGCTAGTTTCCTCCTATGAATTCACAGGAAAACCTCATGGCTAAGCTTGGAGAAGGGAAGAGGCTAGTTTAGTTAATCAATTAAAGACAGAGAAAACGATTTTGGCATTTAAATAATATCAGCAGTGTATTATTTATACCAAGAGGAGTGTGCATCATGGAGAGGATTCCATAAAGAGAGGAGTCTTGGAGAGGAAATGATAGACGGTCAAGAAATGGAAATTTTAAAAGAAATCATTTAAAACATATCAGCAGATAATTTACCAGGAAAACCAGTGAGAAACGTTTTGTAATAATATTTTTGGCCAATGGAGAGAGTATTGTTTTATTAATAAATACTGACTTTTAGATTTCTTGTCTGCTTATAATTCAGCTGATTGATACAGAGGAAATCAACCCTTTTCTATGTTGGAATCCTCGTTGTGTGGATAGTCCTTTATTTTCGCGTATATCTTTTGTAGATGCCTCTACAGATCAAAGCTAAAAATAGTAGCATTTGGAATGCTTTTTTCATGACCAAGCAAATTATAATGATTGAAATACGCAGAAACGATTGAATCTCATCAAGCAAATGTTGATTTCCATTCTAATCGTTAAATTAAATCATGTGTCCCCAAAAAAGTTATGCATTTTCTCATTATTCCTTACTTATCTATAACATTCTTGCAACACTTTTAAATGAATTACTTCTATCAATAATAATAATTTCAAATTTTTTTGTAATTTTTTAAGGCATTCAAAAGGTTCGAAGGAAATTTTTAAGAGAGTAATGCCATCATAATATTTTAGTGATAATTGATCCTGAAATTTTAAAATAAAATAGAATCTGCTAATATTTTATACTCTATCGTAAATTGACGAAAGCCCTCATGCCTTAAATAATTGATTATTAATGATAAATAGTTCGACTGATGTGAAAAATATAGCAGGATAAATTCGTTCAGATTTGTCTATCAATTCAATCTTATTTCACTTATTATAAATGTTTCATTTCTCATCATATACTTTTAGAATGTATATAATTAACTTTCAACGCATTATTACATACATTTAAAAATTTTCTTTAGTCTTAGGGATATTTCGAAAAACAACATTTTTCCCTTCGTTGGGTTCTACATCTATCGCTTTATTTATTTACTGTTATTTTATGTTAGCAAATGAAATTTCAGGTAAGAGTATATGATGAGTATTCAACTAATATTTTATCGTTATCAATTGAGCAAATGTGTTCTCCAAATATAAACTAGTTCCACCAAATATTGCTCAAGTTAATTAGATACAAATAAGTATTCAGTTAATATGTCCGATTAAATAACTTATAAAAGCATTTTTAATATAGATTTGAACAGACGCGATCCCTCTGTTCCTCCGTCTTTCCTATCATTTGTGCATTGAATTCACTTCTAATCCAAGCTTTTGATTGCGGGAGATAATCTTCCAGTTATTAAGTGCCAAAGTTGGCCTTGCATTTTATAGCTGATAGAGGTTAAAAAATTGTCTTTATATATCATATTTAATAAATTAAAGATGTCAAAATTAAAATTTTGATGAATGCATTACTTTTCTATTAGTAGTTGAGTTTTACTTTAGATCTATTTACTGGAGGAGAAATAGAAATTGCGGTGGAAGGGAATCATCGTATCGAGAGGATACTGACGATGAAAGTGATGGTTTCAGGCGTTATTTTGTGGAACTTCTCCATCTTATCAGAATAAAAACCACTTTGTAATTTCCATAGTACTGTCCTTTCCAACACCTGAAGATGTTGCAATGCAATGAAACCCGGGTCGTGGTCTAAATAAAGGACAGTACTGTGGAAATTACAAAGTTGTTTTTATTCTGATAAGATACTGATGATGATTTGATGTACATACATTCGGAAGAGACTACGAAGCGAAATCTTGATGAAGGGGCTCTACAGAGAATTTTAAAGAGTAAGAATATTTACAGTTATGATACGAAAGAGAAAATTTAAATGTTAAGATCAAAATTTGAGGAGAAAATGGAAGAGCAGGATTGCAGGAAAATTATAGGTTTGAAGGCAAACCTCTAGGTATGGGTTTAGGATAATATGTACACTGTCTAAGAGAGAATACTGATGAGGGATGAATAAAACACTTATACACGACACCACAGCATTTTTTAGTAAAAGCGACCTAGGTTTCGAGGCGTAGCATTATCCTCACCTGACGATAATGCTACTCGTCGAAACCTAGGTCTTGTTGTTATTAAAAACTCCTGTGGTAATGTGTATAAGTGTGTTCTTCTTCCTTCATCATGAAGAGCTACCACAAAGTAGAGGCCGAAACAGTGGAGAGAATACTGAATTTAGTAATACAATAAAGTAAAGGGCAACAGTAAAAATGGCTTAACATGAAAGTACGTCGGAAGGGGCATCATAATGAAAATGATGATTTGTTAGCACCTTTTATTACCAAACTAAGAAAATTGCTTGTTTTTTCGAGTCATCTTTGAAGTAGAAATTTTTCTTGCTGCCACATTTACTCTAATATAATCATCGGTGAATTTCTGAAGCCAACGTACAGTTCCGAAAGCTTGCTGAATCGAATCTAACAGACAAGCCATCGAAACCGAGAAGTTGGCTTTAATATCAAAATGCCATAATCCACTACACCGTGTGATAATAATAAGAAAACATTTTCGACTAATTTCTGTCAATGTTACTACTGTGTTTTCCCAAAAGTACATGGAATACTGTAATAAGAAATGTTTTTTTCCCATCGACAACATGCCATTTGCAAGTAATTGATTTCTGTAAAGCATATCAATCACAAAGAAGGTACTCTTTCTCTAGTCGAGAGAAGTGCATCATGATAGTACTCTATAATTAATGCGAGATAGACCGGCTGAATAATTCTATTGTCTTATAGAATTTCTCTAAAATAGTAATATTAGTCTGCCTACTTTACTCCTTTCGTGGTCTCTGAGAACTATGGCATCACAGAGATAAAGGTAAAATATCAGACTAACAATTTTACGTGTCTTTAACTAAGCCAACAGTTGCCGTTATGTAATTATTTTCATCACCCAAGATAAAAAAAACACCGAATTACATGAAAATTCAAAGTAAACCGGCTTTAAACCTACGTTAATAGACCCTAATTGGAAATGACTCCATCCCATTTTGTTTTAAATTAATCAGAAAATTCGTAATTTACTCCAGTTTTATTTAATTTCACTGCGAATTGCCAGAAATAGTGAGCTATTTTCAAAAATAACTTCTTCTAATGCAAATTCATTTATTATCTAGTATTAGTTTTGGAGGAAATAACAAGTATTGAAATTGCGCTCCGTCGAAGGAATTTTGGAGGGAATAAATGATTTAAAGTTACGCCAAAATTATTGAATATGTTTTCCCGATATATGTACAGTAAATGTAGTTTACCTTTAGCTAGAGGATGCATGGATTGGAGCATCATAAATTTTCATTTATTTGAACGGTTTATTCATTGGTACCTTCCTTTCTTGTGCTGTCACTGATTTCCTTACTATGCTATGCTCTGTATGACTAATTCCAACCTTTAGAGGGATAATTCACGATTATATTTTCGAATTTCCCTGTTATGTTAGACAAATAATTTAGCATCAGCGCTGTCTGAGAAGGCTTTGATGTCTGTGATTAAACTAGCTCGTTATCTCTTAGATTGAGTTAATCTGGTTATTCAGTCAGAAAATTCGATCGAATTACTTGTGATAAATTATTTCAGAACACATTATTATTAAATTAACGAGTCTATTTAAGAGCGCGTATAATGCTAATGTATATTAGTATACTATTACAATAAGATTTCATTAATAAATTATGTTAGTCGTCATTTATTTCATTTCTAAGCATTAAGTTACGCACTATATCTTTCTCTGATTGCCAAAAAAATTCGTGGATAATATGCAGATTGTTTTTGACAATTCTACTCCGCAAAATGTCTCGATTTTGAATGATAGAGAGTGACTCTTGCCAGTGGTATACAAGCATAAGTTTTATTTGTAGATTCAGCTGATTGGATATAGGATAGGGACTCGTGTACGTATTGATGAGGAATTGCGATGACAATCAAAGAAGAAGTGGGACGAAACGATGGTAATTCATTCAGGGGTTTGATGAGAAAATGAATCGAAAGTGAAAAAGTGTGGCGCAGTCGTGACTCGAACATGACTCTACCAATTTGCCGAGTGGTTGCTTTTGCCAGTGCGCCTGTACCACGACAGCGCACTTACTCGTACTATTTCTGATGCTAACATGGAATTAATTAATTAAAACTAAAATGTTTCGTTGTTCTTAACTTAATGGCGCTCCACTAAGTTAGGCTTGAACACCTTGAGTCATCATGAAATATAAGTGTAAGAGTATTTTGAGATTGGTCATAACAATTAATGCTATTAATCCATTAATTAATAAATAGCATTCTTTTTAGTCAATACAATAAAAGCCGGGTGTGTTATATCTTGGCTGTTGTTAGTGCACAAAGAAGGTATTTTTCTCTCTGTACGCTTGTAGATTCACTTCGCTGCAATATTTGTGAGCACAAATTAGAGCAAAATAGACGCATAAATTTCCATATTCCACAGCCAATCGGGGGTTCAATCGACTTTGTCCAGGCAGCAAATCATATCCGAAAACCAACGGTAGAATCGAGTCAGCAATAAGACGGGATTGGATCCTATTTTAGGATTGAGTGCATTTCCCAAGGAAAAGGAGGTAAGGGCGGAATGAATGAGGAGTGGGCGGATTTGAAAGATAGTTTTCGCTGACGTATTCAAGATGACCCGCAATTAATGCGCTTCCATATTCCACGGAATCCCATCTTAAGAAAGAGGGCAGCCAAGAAGGACGTAATCAATGAATAAGCGGTTTCCGCGGAAATAAGAGAATTTGATGAATCAGTCCGAATCTCTTTGAGGCTCCGAAATTGAGTTGATTCAAATGGCTTCTTTTCGCTGAAATTGCTACCTGTTCCCTCTTTCCCCAACCGCTGAAGAAGTATAGAATTTCATCCCGGTAAAAAGTTGCGGATAGCATCCGAAACCAAGTCTGAATTAAGATGGAATTCCGAACATTTTATTTCTCTAAAATGTTTATAATTAGGGCGATATTAAATAAAATTAATGTTATCAAGCGCGACTTCGTACAATTTCGCACACATTTCCGAAGAATGAACGTTAAGTATATCCCACCCTAAGTGGTTATTTTTACGACTGGTTTCGTCATCTGGATGACATCTTCTAGAATCGGAAGATGTCATTACATTTGGTGGATTATACTTAGTGCTCATTTTATGAAAACTGGCGATATTAGTAAATGATTATCTGAAAGTTGCTTCGGAAGGAAATCCAATCCGCATTACCTAATTTCTTACAAATTTATTCTTGGTCACCACGCATGATGATATATCTTTCACTGTAGTTATTTCCCAAACAAATCATTCAATTTTCTATGATAAAGCCTGGCAGCTGAAGTGGAAAGGAAAGAAAATGTTGTTTAGGATCTATCTTCCTCCTCATTACGCTCCCTATACGTACCATTTTAATAAAGCATACCGCTTAATTTTATCAATAAGATTATTATTAGAAACAGCAGTTGCATTGATTGTAGATCGCGGAGGTTTTACAGGGGCTGATGCGGTCTGCTGGAAGACCATATCTGATTAACAACTGTTTATAAAATTATGATTGTGTGATTACAGAATTATGATACATTCATCTGAACACTTTTTAGGAACTTCTTTAGTTACAGCAGATCTTTTGGATGTAAATAATTCAATAACTTTCTGACTGGTTTACTTATATCTGGAAGCTATATTTCTGAAAACTCTGATAGAAATACTTATTCTCACCAAGCCACCCTGAAAATGTTTTCAAGAAATTCAAATATATTCTAAGATGCTACGATAATGCTATGTTTGGTGAAAGAAGTCATATAAAACATGCCAGATATTCATTTTCTCGTGTACACGGACAAAATGACAAGCTCTTTTCCTTGGATATAATCCTTTAGAAGCTGTTTTTAAGGAAGGACCATTTACATTCATTCTTTAAACTTACAAAGAATATCCAGCAAACTTGGAATTACTTACTTCCAAAGTTTATAGCTCCTTTCGAAATGTTATTCAAGCATCCTGTTTCACTTTCAGCAAGACCTACTTGTTCAGGTTACGATCTTCTATCGAATGTATGACATTAAAGATACCTCTGCATTCTGATATAATTCTGAAATAAAAGTATGTTTTAAAAATCTTGTTTCACAATGGATATCCCTGAATATAATTTCTTCCATTACACACTAATAACCCAACTTTAACTCTGAATCAGTTTCCACTGGGTATCGATTGATGATATTTTTTTCTATGAAAATTTCAGATGATCTGCTAAACTGGAATGATATCCAGCAAATTGAATTTAAATTCAGATTTTCCTTTTTGGACGTGACAGCAGTGTGATGCATGCTTTTGATGTACATCTGATGCATTCATAAATATTTCGTCTTCAATCAAGATGTATTACTTTCTCCTGAAGTTCATATGGTTCATACAGTTCTTTTGTCATGTTGATTTATTGTACACTGTTATTATCATCGGTAAAATATTAGCACATAATTTAAAAAAGAATGCTATTCTTTCAAAAACATAAAACTCCAAATGTCCATGTCCATGTTCAAATTCTAAATACATACATTTTAAGAATTTAATTTCTTTAGCTGTTCTACGAATTTTAATTCAGTAATTTTTCTGAGTTTTTACACTAAAATACAATCACCACAGTAAATTTTATACAGGGAAATTTTATTTCATTCATGTATAATAATGTTTGCGTACTATTTTACTTAAGAATCGCCTCCGTAAAGAAAAGTGATATGCCTCTGCAATGAACTTTAAAGTCTGCAAGATTCAAGTAAGAGGTGTCATGTTTCAGTTCCTCTCTGGACTATCGTGTAAAGGTGATGAAAAGATTTCTCTGTGAGAACCAGTTTGAAACCCAACATACAGATAGAATTGGTGAATAGAGTGAACACTTCAGCTGGTATCGGAGTTTGTGTACCTCGGCAAAGTTCTCTTCAATAGCGTGCAAGTCATGGCTTATCACAACAAGAAAAGGACTCTGGCGCTCATGAGCTTCACTGTTCCCATCGATATTATACTAATTGACTGTAACTACTACGTTAGTAAATTGTTCCTTGTTAGTTTTTATTCATGGAAAGGATATTATAGCATATTTACGTTCAAGTTGATTTGAGCTGTAGTTCATCAAATTTTTAGTTTGTTTTGTTTTAATATTGATATTCTTTTATTTTGGTATGCTCTTACAGCTAATGGCGTCAAAATCATAGAGTGTTCCAATGTTACTTGCACTGACTCTAATTCTACAGATTTTTCATTAAAACCAAATATCAATCTGTCAAATACAATTGATAACAATATAAGAATAAATTTAGAATGATAGCGATAGACAATGAAGGTAAAAATCGATAACATTATATTTTATCTCTGTGCATTGCTAATAATTAAGTTTTTTACGAAAATCGTTCTCATTGATTCGAGAACGAGCCTCTATGAGTCAAATTTAACTCTGAACTTTTTTAACCCAACCTGAATGTTTGATGATCCGATCACAAACAACGCTCTTGAAATCAATGAATGGTTTTAAAGAAACTTATAATATATATTTATACCTATTTCTTGTTTAGATTGTAAATATTCGAACTAGCCGAGTCGATTATAATTTATTTTTCACCACTAACATCGAGAAGTCATAAAAAATCCTCTTATCAACTTTAACTTAATTACTCTACATCTGCCAGTGAACGTTCAAGAACACCATCTTTTTATTTATAATATCTCTTGGCCAATATGAAATCTCTGATGAAGCAATAGATGGTAACAAGTCACAATATTAGCCTATCTTTTAAATTGATTTCAGCAGTCGGAGAGCGTGAAAAACGATGTGTCGAGCGATCGTGAAGATGGAGCGTTGTGACGTTGGAGGAAGGTGACTCTCGGCTGGAAATGCCTTCCCACCTGGCGATCCCATAACGGTGAGCTATTCCGGTGACGACAAAGTACACGGCTACCAATATAGTAATTCATCGAAATATCTGTGAGTTATATCTTCTGAAATCGCTTTATGTAAAACTGAAAGGGCAAATTGAGTTGTGAGTTTCAAGAAAAAAAGAATAACCGAATCGGATATTCTGAATTTGTCGTACAACTTCCTAAAAATTGCTATACATTAAAAAGCAGTGACTAATTTCTTTTACGTTTTCGCAAACGTTCTTCAACTTATTGAAGAATTAGTCAAAGGATAATGAGATATTAATGAATAAAGGCATATTATAAATAATATGCCCTTACTCTATTAGCCGAAAATGAAAATGTTTCACTGTTGAATTTAATTTCGGAACAACACTGATTATAGATTGTAAGGGATCAACTCGATACTGTTCAAATTTTTATTAAAGTTGAAAAATCCAAAAAGCGTCTTTACGTATTCAATTAAAATGAATGGAAAAGTGAGTCTTAAATGTAATTTTTCAGTTAGTGCTCTTCTAAAGCAGTGTATAAGTAAACATCTGTTTGGATTGCGATGTTGTGTACCTGCTTGAAAGAAAAGTACCGACGCTTGCTTACAATTCATCGTAGCTAAGGATGTACACCTCATGATTAAATCTAAAGCCAATTCCACCGTTATTGAAATAATTGATTGCACTGCGAGCTAACTTGCTCGTAACCTTTGTTCTCTGATTTGCATCAATCGTAAGAAACTCCTTCAAATAATATAAATAAAAAATTTCACCGCTAAATTTATAATTCGCTGAAATTGTATCACTTATTGAGTTCATACTTTAATGACTGATCCCAAAGTTACGATAATTTAGCTCAAAACAAGCTTTTAGGTATTTGTTTGAAAAGGCATTTTTTATCTATTGGTATTTTCGTGATTCGAACTCTTTATTTTACTGTATCCTAGAGATTGTAACTGGTTAATATAATTTCTGGAGATATTTTTATTTCCAAATTTGACTTATTTTAATACACATTAGATAAATGCAAACTATGTATTTATTGTTTGTTTGTATCTTATATGTGATACGACGTTCTACCAAGTGAAGGCCGAAGTGATTGAATTTTAACAAATTTTTATCCTGAAATCTGCTTCAATACCGTCAGATATTCTCATCTTGGGGCATTTTACATTTAAAATGTACATTATCAACGTAAATGATAAATTTCAAGATACAACATCTCATCGAGATAGTTTTTCTAATTTGTTGGCATTTGATTATGGAAAGGTGTTTATTTATAATTTGATTCAATTACAATCTTCAGGAAGACAGAAGATTCTCATGGGAAGGTTTTCTGAATATTTTTACCAACATACTGTAGATTATACCTCGATAAATTGGTAGTCTTATCTTTTCCAATTGCAGTTCTAAAGCAAATGAAGGTACTGGCTACTTCTCGTAAGAAAATCTGGTGCTACTTTCTTTTCTACTTCTTTAACTATGACATTTCCCCAGCTTCAGCTATGCAATTCAGATCTTCGCTCACTTCTTTTACCCGATAATTGATATTCGAATATTTTCTGTGAATATCATGTGCGTTTCATTCTTATTCAATTATTTTTCCACAATTCTTTTTAGTCGGCTGCATTCCGGTTGGATGTAATATTCCTGATTCTTCCCTTACTTCTTCATTGCTTATATCGTCTTATTTTACACACCTATCTAAAGAACTTAATTTTTAAAGAATCTATCAGATGGAGAGCCTCAATCCTTGCACCTACACATTCTAAATCGTTACGGATTGTGTGGAGAGCCATTATTTGAACTTCTATTATTTCTGTTTCCCTTTTTATTTTAATTTTATTTTCCCTCTATATTTGGATGACGAAAGGGTAACTAATAAGTAAGCCCGAGTCGTTAATAATTTTTTTGGCGGTCAATTGACGAGGATTAACTTAAATGCCACGAGGTATTAAATTACTAATACATTACTTTATAGTCATCACTCTTAACATGGTGGCTAATAACGCATTAAGCATATCAATGCAATAATCATGCATACCTTAGGCACTGAAATTAATTTCGGATGAGTAATATGTCGCGAAATGTACCAGTGGGAATAATTCTAAAATCTTTTATTTACTGAAGTTAAATTGGTATGCTTGCAACCAAAGGCGGAACCGATGCTTTTGGCCCAAAAACATCGATAGATGTGGTAGTTGTTGCATTATGTATTGGTACAAACTGTCTTTGGTTAGAGCATACTTAACCAAAGGATACTAAAAGTTAAATCGCAGATATCTTGGAAAAATAAAAAATACTTATATGCCTGTTAGAATTCCATTATAGAATTACCATAATTTAGGGGTCATTGCATTGCGTGAATAGCAATTTATTCTGAGGATGGTGTCCTCAATATTTTATGGAACTGATTTAGCATAAAAATAACTACGGCACAAAAGCCAGGATTTAGGAAAAGGTGAAATCGAAGTTCTAAATTGCGCTCTGAATCAAAAAGCTCAGAAAAGGAAATGCAACGAAGGCAGCAGTGAAAAGGTGATTCAGGCGGCGTATTTACGATTCTCCAAAAACTCTCGCATCCGATAAAAAGAAGGAGCTCCTCATTCAAGTACTTAAAGGTGTTTCCAGAAACTTCTTGCATCTCGAAACGAAGAAAGAGTGCAGAGAGGGAGGGTCGGTCCTCCGCAGCAAAAAATGCACGGCTCCGTCTCTCCCATTTGAAAATTGAAAATTATAACGAAAATAATTATCCCTGGTGCATTAAAATCCCCCGACGGAGTAATATAAAAATCGGATTTATAAGAGCGTGGACATGTTCGCCGACGGATCGCGGACAATGGAAGACGGGGGGAAAACAGCGGACAATGAAAGCTGCGCAGGTCATATATCACTAATGCTCCACTAATCGAAGGAACGAATCCGCCCAATGCCATTAGAACATCTCCCGAATGCGGAGAAAATAAAAAGGTCCGCAGGAAGCATTGTTGCTAAGCCGCGCGCCTGCGCCCAGCCTCCCCCCCATTCTCGCGTTTTTTCGATCCACCCAAACAATGCTTGTTTCTACCTACCCGTACATTCTCGCGTACAAATGATCCTGTTTTTAATTTACCAAAAACGAAATAAAAAGGGAGCCAAGACGGGGAAGAGGCACCTTTGTTTCGCTAGGAGAAAAAGAGCAGAGGGGAGGGGCAGGGCTATTGTTGCGAGCGAATGTACCCGAACGGGGGCCGAAGCGAAACGGCCAATCAGGAGGCGGGTCTTAGCCGTGACGCGGCGGGGGCTGGATGTCGGTGAGCCACGCCCCCCCGTCTATTGTTGCGTCACTGGGTGGGGCGGAGGCAAAAGGCGCCGCGTGGGCTGCGGGGGCGCGGTTTACGGGGTGCGGGGGTGGGAGGCGAGATGTTGCCGCCCCTCCGCGGGGAGGAGCGAAGGCGGAAAACAGCTGAACGTGGAGTGCGTCGATTGCGAAGATAATTGAACGAGTGCGGCTCGAGTGGGTTCGAGGATACCGCGGAGAAATTGAGTTTGTCCCTTTTTTAGGGCGGCGCAAGAAGGGAAATTAGTGGTCATGTCAGATAGGAGAACGTACTTCACGAGGAGAGAAATTCCTCCTGAATTAGGGAAATTAGGTCGAGGAAATAACGTACCGTCATGGATAATGAAATACCGTCATAATGAAAATCACGATTCTTATTATGGTGCAGCCGAAACTTACTTTCTAAATCATTGAATTAAGTGCTATCTGCGCCATTTAGATGTTTTTGCGTACCAGAGATTTAATTTACTGATTTTATTTTTTGCACCCCAAGAATCTCTGCTTGGATATATTGCTTTAAACTCCTAACGTCATTTGCTCCCTATTGATCTAATTATTCTAAACTGCCCTGAAGTGGTTTACAAGAAATATTTTCTTCTGTGACCAAAATATATGTGATTGAAAGAAATCGCGTTATATCCCTCCTAGGAGATGAATAAAATTCACTTTAATGAAATAGATATGAGAAATGTATGTATTGCTGTGTCAATGAGCTAAATGAGCGAGCACAAAAATTCTAGACGCTTTCCTTTGGTGAACATTCGTTATTTCTTCGAAAATGAAACGAAGAGTTTTTTTATCAATGACTAATATTAATAAGAGGACCAAGGGTTAGTTAGTTAAAATAAATCTAGTACGGAAGTGTTAATTACATGTTAAAAAAAATATTTTTGAACAACAAGCAAAAGGTTTTGATAACAAAAGGATTGCATTCCACCTTTTTCATTTGATGGATGATTATTGAGTCTCCTTTAATTTATTGAATTTTTATTGTATAAAGTTTGCATATCCACACGACCCTCAACTTTCACATATTTGTATCTACGAAGCCTTTAGAAACATCTTAAAGACAAGATTTCAATATAAATATCAAGTGAATATGTATGCATTTTCAGATTTCGCAGCATAATAACTGAAAGAAAAAATAAAATTCGAATGACCTATCCAACGCACGGTATGAGGTGTGAGAACACAACAAATAAAAGTAATAATTGTAAAAATCGAGCGAATGCCCGTTTTCATACTCACTTTCATGCTGCCGACGTAAGTGAACTTCTTTCAGAGGCATCTTAAACCAGCAGTCGATTAGCTGTCCCACAGTTGGCACTGTCTCTTTTGTGAAGACGGGGATCGCCTCTTGAAGAGCGTCTCGGAGAGAAAAGGCACGTCTACGAGCCAAGATAGAAAGTTGGCAATTGGGTAGCGATTTTTGCGAAATCAAATCTGACTTTAAAATTATTATATAAAGGAAAATTTGGTTTAGAATTTTAAATGCAAAGTATGCGGTAAATCAAGATTGCCACCATCAAAATAAATAACAGTCCGGATTATTTTATTACCGTACACATCTTTAACAACACGGTACATTCAAACTGGAAGCCGAAGTAATCGATTCTATTTTGAATTCAGACCCCTTTATTTCGATCAGAAAAATCAAACGGAAGGTAAAGAAGGTATCAGCGAGGAGTGAAAAAATCTCTGGAGTTGAGGGGATCGATTAATCGAAAGGTAACAATCGAAGATCGGAAACTCGCGAAAGAGGGCAGGTGAGTCGAGCGTAGACAGATAGAGGTGGCGCGGAAGGGGAAAACAGATGGAGACGAGGTCCAACTCGAAACACACACACTTGGCACCGAACAAAACACTGGCGATGTCCGCGGAGGCTATGCCGTGCACTGTCCTTCCTTCGAGGAAACGGTGTCCCCTCCACCGGAAGGTGAGGTGGGGAGAAACGTGGGAAATAGGACAGCAATTCGCTCTTGAGGAAGCGGACGTTCTGAGACCGGGTTTTAATCGAAGGGAGGGATGAGGCCCTCGGTCAATGCACGGCCGAGAGCACCGGTTCCCAGTGCCGGGGTTTTGTTGCGTATTTGACGAGCGAAAGTAAACGGAAGGCGGATACCCTTGCGCTACCGCTAGCGCTTAGAAAACCGATGTTTTTAAACTGGATTCCTTTGAAAACCGATTATAAGGGTTTGGTTGGGTTCCTTCTTTTCATATCGTGGAAGTTGATAAATGATATTAAAGAACTGAGCGAAAGATTTTCGTTCCAATTCATAGGGACCTACAACTATATAGGTCCCTACTTTCTACCAAGTTTCACAAACATTTAATGTACCTTCACAAATGCATTAAAAAATTCTGCTTCATGTCTGTCAAATTGCAAACTAAGGATAATAAGGGCTGAATTCTAACCTACAACGTAGCCAATCTAAACCCTTATCAAATGCCATTTTAAAATATAGCTTTTGGTCTTTAGCATTGACCTTAATGAGTATGAGATCAACCTCATGGGCTATTATTATATTCACTGGTTATATTACAACAGGGTTCTTGAATTCTCATCGGGATTTGAATCTGGACTTGGATGATCTAAGGTTAAAGTAACAGGAAGAGATTGTATAAATTAACTTCTCGGTGCTCTTTAAGGCAAAATCAGATGTAAAATATACTTTATCGCCAATATAAATAAAGCAACTTAGTAATATAAACACTAAGTAAACTTCAAAGGAAATTATTTTTTGAATGGTCAATAGAAATTATGTGATGAGTAAAATTTTAGTACAGAAATTACTAATTTGCTTTATTTATTCATGGTTTTCAACAAAGATACGCCTTCTCAAATCGATTTATTTACGTTAATACCTTTGTAATTTGTAATCGGTAATTTGTATCTTAATATGAGATTGTAAGACATTAGAGAAATATTTGAAAACCGAACTTTAAAGAGATATTCCGAACTGAGAAGGGTATACAAATGTTGAAGATCAAAGTCAGATCAAAATTACATGTTTATTATGAAATCGAACCTGATGAATGCTGATTAGTTGAGAAGAGAATTCATGTTAGTTGCAGCTCCACTATTCACCCAGTCACAGAACTAATGATGAACATCGAAATCCGATTAATTGATTCACGAAAATTTCTGTTGTTAGGAAATAAAATTGGAGCACGTCTGTTACTGAATTAGAGGTTTAAAATTTCGAATGGCCGTCTTTGTCTGCACTCCGCATAACACTGTTTTCGAAAATAAAACAGAAAGGCATCTTGATAGCATCGCTATTGAAACGTACGTTGGGTGTTTCATAGAAGTTTAGTAATCCGGGCTTTTTTGTTGTTTCCGAAAAACGGTGGCCATGTAAGTCCAGTGCTTTGTTTGCAATAGGTGTTTCATTCTTTTCTTACATTTTTCTTCTATTTCGTGACAGAGAGTAATTTCGGGCTTTCTTCTACCTTCTGCTTAAAGTAAAAATCCCTAATACTACAGTTTTCAGTATTTTTATTCACCAATTTACCTAAAATTTACATATCTATGGCCAAGCATAATATCCATCTCCTCCACAAAACAATAAATAAGGTGGCTCATAGTGAAAATGCGAATAGAAAATTTTCAGAGTATCAATCTTGGATCTGACCCGTTACCGAAACCCAATGTACCTTCTAAAAATATTGCTGAAGATGATTATTTTGGCTCGTAACGTCAAGGGAATTCTCACAGTTTATTGAATTGAATTTTACCCATAGAAATACATGGAGAGACTTTTCATCTGTGATACCTAAAGAGAATGTATTGGTTTAGTTCAAGGAAATTGGAAAATATTTTTCGAGGAAAAAGATAACGATGCATAGAAACCTATCGAAAGGATCAAGGTTATTAAAAAGAATGGAATACAATTTTTCTTCGAAATGAAGGCTCAATGAGGGGTCTCCTTCGCGGTATTACTCCTCCTCTAAGGATTATTAGCCTTTCCGAAGATGAGCGTTAGCTGGCCATTTGCTTCCATAAACTCGGAAACTAATGAGGTCAGTAAAGGATGCGGCATCGATTTCTTGCTCTCTCGAGTTCATTCGTGGAGTATGTCTTATTGCTAACGGAAACTCTATTCCTATTCGAAATTTTACTCGGAGAAAAATAGATTTATGGTTTCAATATTGGAAATAAGCAAGGAAATTCTTTATGAAATATTACACGTAGAATGAGGGAAAATGAGTCTCTTATGTGCTTATTTCTGAAAGCGATTTTACTATATCAGTACTACTGTACAGTAATGCTATCTTTGATACAAGATTTACATTGTCTTTAACAATGAACATATTCCAATACGGAATGCGATTGAATCAAAATAATTATTTAGAGAACCATTTCTGTTTATAAGTAGAGCACATTAAAACTTAATTATATTAATGATACATTATTCATTATGTCATATGTTATTAAGGGAGTGAAATACAAATCAATCCATTCTCTAATTAAATACTTGAATAATTTCAAACCTGGGAAATATGCTGTTTTGAGCATCTGCGGTACCTAACACATTAAATTGCCCATAGAATGTAAGCACTACCAAGATAAAACTTCTATGTTGAATTTTATTTTTAAGATTGTAATAAGAATTATTCATCTGGGAATGGCATACCATCGTTCTAGTATTGCTCTGCGGCGAATGTAAATATTGAAAACAAAGATAATACATATGCATGAATAATACAGTCACTAGAGTCATTACACTCATGAGAATTTTAATTGTGGATAGCATTAAATCTACTATCACTCCCACCCCAAAGGTAAAGGGTTCGCATCCCGGCTGATCGGATTTTTACTATCAGAGAATGGTTGAGTGTGTTCGTTGTTACTGTTGCTTCGGTGAAGCACCTCCTAATAAATTCGATAGAGAGCTTAGACGGACTTCACCGTTTAGAGACAGTAGCTCAGCCAAAAAAAAAAAATGAAAAATTATGTGAATACCTTCCATAGCGTGGAAATTTATATTTTACAGGAAACTTAAGCTAAGCAAAAAGAAATTCTCATGATACCATCCTATTCATTATCAAACATTTGAACCAAAATACTCGTGTTATCGTCATTCTCGGTCGTTACGACTACAAATTCAATCATTTGGCGAAATCACATTATCGATTAGATTAGTCTGGAGCGAATCATAATTATGAAATAAATGTAGTTTGTCGAAATATTAAATATCCTCAATAATATATTTTTGTACAGTAGATTCAAAACTCCAATTTTACAAATTTATATCATACGTAAACTTTGTAAGCCATTCAAACAGTACCCATATTCCGTTAAACTAAGAACACATACTGCATTCGTTCTTTGACGAACAACTTTGATTTGAAAACGAAGAACTAGGTAGTTTAGGCATCGGAACGTATCTCAGTTATCTACAAAAAATCTTTTGATTTTCCGCGAAATGTGTTATAAGCGGTGTAGGGTAAAGAGGCAGATGGGGAAAGGAATCAAATATAGTATCCAACTATTCGGTTTGCTCTCAATTGGTTGTTGCATTTTTCCACCGATAATTACAGGCCTATTTTTCTTGGCATAGTTATTTTACAGGGTATTACTATTTTCCACATTTCAATTTTGAAGCCAAATAGTTGATTGCCCACTTGACGTCGTCTGATTTGAAGCAGATGATGCTCTGACATCATCGTTGTTGAAAATAGCATCCATTGATACACTAATTTGGCGATTCAATGTTTGTGTTTTCTATGCTTAATACGATTTTTAAAGTTATCTACATTTTATTCAGAATCCCTGGCTAAGAAATGAATTTTGATTCTTTTTTATCCTCTGCTAGGAATATTATTTTAAAGCGTTCTATCTGCGTTGATTCAATTATTTTATCTTTTTTTCTTTGGGTTTACAACCGCGACAGAGTTAATTCATAAAGCTGTGCTCAAAATCACTTCATGGAGAAAGCATTAACGTTGCATATCTGTGGCAATTAGCTCGTAATATAGCATCGCTTGTAATCCGAGTTCTGTTAAACGAAAATTTGCAAAGCGAACGAACACGCATGGGGGATTTTCTTAAAAAGAATATCAATTTTAATCGAAACAATCATCACTATTTGTATTGTACTTTATTTTCCCTTCGAGACACAACGATGATTAAACGTAAACTTTTGCAGATTCTTTATGTATCGATGTAAAATTGTGATTAACCTTCTGCATTTTATATGCCATTAAAGGTTCGCGGAGTACCATTAAAAACATCTCAACTTACTATGAAATTAAAGTAATAATAGCCCTCTTTTTCTTCCGCGGAATAGTCGAATAAACATTAACTTCGCTATCACAAAAATCTCTTTATATTCCTCGATCTGAAAAGAATATAAATCAAGGCAGAACATCGTCAGCTTCCAGAAATGAAAGTGGTAATTCCTCTACAAAACTAAAAGAGCCACTTGATCCTCCCCATTTCTCGATCGACCATTTTTTCGAAGTGACGGAGACTTGAACGCCCGTCAACTGCGAGAGCCAGCGATGAGTACGTCCATCCCGCGACGGAGGATCTCGATGGAATGCACGAGGTCCATCGCATCCAGGAAGGGCGGAGAGGGGGCGGGCTAATAGAGATCCATGCCACCAATCACAAGCTTCCCCCCGCCACCTTATTGGCGAGTCACGGTCCCCTGCCCCCCGCCCCTCGCCTCGGCGTCCCGCCCCCCCGACGGAGAGGCGCAATTTAGGAATCCGATGGCTAATAGAGGGGAGAAGTCCCTCCCAACCCACGCCCCGCCCTCCCCCACCTCCTGCCTCACCGCGCCGCCGCACTCCAGCCGCTCCCTCCCCCGCTCGCCGCTCCGCACGGCATCCAAACGTTCACACGCCTCCCTCACGCACGCACGCAGGAAAGGGGGCGCTCTTGGACGTCCTCGGGAACACGGGCGTCGGGGCGCTAAAGCGACGTCGAGGAGAGCCGCAAGAGAGGGCGTCGCGACGCCGGCATCACCTCCTCCTCCTCCTCGAACGAGATTCTCTCTCCCCTCCCCCCCACCCCACCCTCTCGCTGGGACCGGCGCCGATTCTCCGAGGTCATTCTCGAAAGCACCTGTGCCTCAGAAGGTACTCCTCCCACGCACGTGTCCGTGTGGAGCACGTCACCCCGCGTCTTTGTGGAATCGGACTTACGCGAGAAGTTACGCTTCGAGCCGGTGCGGCGGGTTCTCCTTCCTATCGAACTTGTGTCAATGTGTCGACCCATTATTGACTCGCCGATCGACGTTTGAGAAAGTTGGTCGAAGGTTTAGTGAGTTGTTGAGAATTTTTGAAAGGAAAACGTCGAGTTGTGCCGCGAGTCATCGGTGGACCATTCGGCGGACGGCAGTTAAGCCTCCAAGTGGTGAGAAATCGGCCGCTTGTCCCGAGTCGCGAGATCCAGCATCCCGAGGCACACGGAGAGACGGGGTTCTCTTCAGCGGGCGTGGAAGAGGGAGCGAGCGGATAGAGACGTCGGCCGAACGCCGGAGAATTGGCGCGCGGAAAGGCATCTGCACACTGGTGGACTCCACGAAGGAGGGCCCTCGCTCGGGTCCATCCGACCGCTCTTCACTATCGGGAATCGTTTTTAACCCCGACGTCATTCCCTTCCCCCGGCAGTGTGTGAAACATCGGTTTTGAACTCGAGTAACTCCGAGTCGAGTGAGATCTTTTCCGTATGGAACCCGTTTTAGACGATATCGCGTGCGTCAATCGCACCGAACGGCACGAGCGATGAACGTGCTTCACCACGAGAGGGCCCCCACGATCCACGTGTCGGCCCCGAGCGTGTTGGGAGTCGCCACATCGTCCTTCCTCGCATCCTCCGTCTCATCTCCCTCCATCCCATCCCTAGCGCATCACCACGGCCTCCATCACGCACCCGCTGCCCATCACCACCCGAGCACCATGCCCCAAAGGTCGCCCTTCGCCATCCAGGAACTCCTGGGACTGGGCAATGGGGGTGGCGGTGGCAGCGATTCTCCCGCCGCTTCCATCACGCACCAGCACCACCAAATGTCGCACCATGGAGGACATCTGCATTCTCAGAGTCACCAGCACCGGAGTCCCACGGCGGGTGTTTCCGCCATCACGCCGCCCCATTCGTATCCTCCGCCTCCGTTGCCTCCGCCGCCTCCACCGCCTCCACCGCCGACTTCCGCGGCCAGATCGCTCCTCTCGCAGGCGACCTCGTGCTTCGGTGGGGAGGCGGCCCTCAACGCCGCTATGAGCTCCACGAGCAGAATGTACTTCAACGCCCAGGCGGCCGCTGCGGCTGCGGCCGCGGCTGCTGCGGCTGCCGCTTTCCTGCCCAACGTGTCGTCGGTACACACGTCGATGACGCCCATGGCTACGACGGCGACGCCCGGAGTGCTGGGCCTCAACCACGGGCTCAGGCACGATAGCGCCAACACTTCTGGTGAGTATTTGGGGACATTTGGGGATAGTTTTAATTAAGTCGTCCCATGTATCCTAAAAAGTAGTTGATAAGTCGCTAAACTTGCTGAAAAGTGTCGCTGAAAGGTTTGAAATATGATCTGGCTTTAGGAGTATGAATTCATCTGAATCTATTAAATGGATAACGTCATATTTAAGTCTACTATTTGACGAAAGTAATGCCATGTTTACTTTTATATTAGTAAAATTTTAATACTCCGAGAAAGCATCGGAGTTTATACCTACCAGAACATGCTATGTGGAGTGTGCGATGACGCCGATACAGAAATAAAGTCGCTAAAGAAAGGAAAATGTCGCGGAATGTAACGACAAAATCGCTCCATCAACATCTAAGTCTGCCGAACTCTCTATTTGCACGCGCAAAGGTTTCGTCAAACATACGCGCTTTCTGTCATACGAAATATGGATGGAATTTATAAGTACATATTTTGAAAATACCTAAGACTTAAATTGATGGGAGCGCGTTATTTTCTAGTTAATTACAAAATTAACGTTTCCTGGGAAAAATACCATCATCCATCGGGAATAGTATTTTTTCTTTGAATGCTCAATACATTATCACTTCAATATGAATTATTGTTAGGCTATGTAAGGCATCGATATATTTACCCTTCGTTGACTCAAAACTCTGCGTTTTTAAACAGTTTATTTAGGTAAACGTTACGCACCAAAATTGTCAAAGTATTGATCTAAACCTCCAAACAAAAATAGTTCTCTAATAACAAGTTTTGGAAGCTATTGCTGCAGTGGATTCTGCGCGAAATAAAAATACCATGCTATTTTTCAAGCCCATATTTAGAGAATTGTGAGGTTCGAACGAAATTTATAGAGGATATCAGTATTCCATCAGCACTAATATTGTGGAATATTTATGCCAACATTCTGGCCCCGAGAAATTTTAATTTTATGGATTTTCATATATGTTAGAAAGAGATAGAGATAATGTTTGTCTTCCTTCACTGCAATGTATACTCAAACCATGTGCCAGCAGATATTGATCACCGATTATTCTGAATAGGATCATGTTTACGTGTTGGTTATTGTCATTCGAAGCTGTGTATGTCATACAAATATTATTGGAAGTACCATTTCATAAGCTTTTTTATACAACCTAACTCTGAAAACTCATACCGATTATAAAGATGCCATCCGTTTGAGAAAATCGCTGTAACCCTCGAATATTGCGAAAAATTATTCATAACATTTTCACATCTTCACAGAAAATTTTAATTTTTGTCAAAAGACTATCTAATGTTCATTAATAATAGTACATAACGTTAAATTTAAAGTCAAGGAAGTTCATTTCCTCCTCGAAGCAACACAGACATTTTTTTTAGGAAGCATCTTTGAGAAAGACGCTGCGTAACTGATATTTAAATAAATATCTTAGAATGATTTTCATTTTGTATACTATTTCTGTCAAAATATATTTATTCTTGATCGAGAGGCGTATTCAAACGCGATAAATGTAGGGATGGTATTAACGAAAGTAATGAAATATATCGACGTAGTTGTAATTTTATGGAAGAGTAACAAGCCAAGAAGTTTTGAGAAAAACTTCACTAGCCCTAATTGAATAAATAACCGGTACTATCAATGAAACAAACTAAGCATGTGAACGCAGTTTTGCCTGAAGGTTATGATGGAATTCGTGTTAGTGAGCGCACATTCTAGATTATCTTCGAATCCTACGAGCTCTGTAATTACTGCAATCGTTGGACAAAGACAAAACCTGGTCTTACAAATTGAGGCATTAGAGATTTATTTTATTTCGCATCTTAATTCGAGATAAGAAATTGGAATATAATAATTTTATGCAAAGATAGCGCGCTTAAAAGTGCGAGTGAAACGGTGCGTAAATTGTCACGATTAGTTGAAAGTACCGCTATTTATATATCTGAGGTCAGAAGGACATTCTAAGTATCCCATCTAAGCCAAGTTTTGCAATGACTTCGTCTGTTTGATGTCGGTTTTTCTCCTCAGCTTGAAATCAAATGAAACCACAGGCTTGAAATGTGCGTTGTATGATATGTTGATAGGAATCTGTCTGTCACAGCCAATATATAGTTACGTGTCGAATGGAAATTGCGGCTCGGTGAGGATGAGAAACGATAGCTCAAGATTTCCGCATTGCTTTCCTTCGAATCCATGTCTCTCACACGCCAATATATCAAAGAAATCGATATCTTAGCATTTGCTAGTGATAGCTAAAACGTCAGCTTTGGTCTTTCAGCAGATCGTAGCTTTTGTTCAAATTTGAAACCTGATATCAGACAACCGATAATTTCCTCATTTATTTCTATTGATCCTTTCATAGCGATCGCTGCCAAATTAAATATATAGATATACGGCGTTATGGAATATAACAATATGAATGTTTCATCAGTAATTGCTCAATTTTATCTTGTTACTATTGCGAATTCTTCTCCTCTAATTTCTCGCTCGTGAGGTTTAATTATTTATTGAATTAGTATAGTAGTATTAAACTCTGTATAGTGCGATCAATTGCCTCTTAAGTGTAGTTATTCCTTCCAGGTGATTATATTTTTTCTCTAGGGTCATAGGGCAATACCATCTCATGTAATCGTAGAAGCACCCGTTCTGAGGTAGCCTCTCTTTCACTGAAATTCATAAATTATAATCGTACTAATAAAATCGGATGCCGCTCACGCTAGTCAAAAATTTCTTTTCAAAATAATCCCTCGATAATTCTTGTTCCTACAGATCTTCAAACGCTTTTCCTCGAATTAGCTGTTTATTTGATGTAGTGAGCATCTTCACCCTAGGAATTAGAGAGCGTTCCAATTCAACCCTTAAAAAAGTAAAAACTATTCATGTTGTGACTCTGAGTACGATGTGTAGCTACTCTTAATTCTATTCCGTTATAAGAAAAGTTTGGGAAAAGCTCCTATACGGCATTCAAAAGAAGTGGAGCAAACAAAATTTCAGGTTTCGCTTCTTTAATAAATAATATATGATTAATGTAATAACCACCTCCTGTTACACCATACTCCCGTCAGTGATTCCAAAAAACCTCAATTCACTCTTTCGCTATAAGAAGTCATAGAGTTACTTTATCCGTGTATTTTCTGTTTGAATGTAGTTGAATCACTCTATGTTTAACCTTGTCTCACGCAACAAACATCAACTGTGCGCGTATTTTAACAAACCGATCACTTTCGCAAACGAATGCTCATTCGCTGAGGCTCTTTCCTCCCCTCAGTTGTTCCTCCTTTAGTCTCCCTCTTACAAACACACTTTCCAATTTTTTTCCCCAATAACATCTCTCGAACGCCTCCAACTTAACGTCCCACTGCTTCCCTTAAGGATTCTCCCGTTGTCTACATTGCGCCCGTGGCTCGGACGAAACGCATTGATTTGCGCTCCGCATGAGTGGGGATCCGTTTGAAGGGGGATCCGCTTCTTCGGAAGGGTCAGACAAGTTGATCTTGCCGGTTATTATGTCCGGCGAAGAAAGCGCGGGATTGTAATGCGGAAAGTGCAAACCGATAATCTAGTTGTCAGTTGCAAGATGCGACGTTACGTCAAGAGAAGTGCATCCCCTCCTATCTGAATAGTATTTCCATCATCCGCAAGTTATTTCTTCTCTCTCTATCCTATAGAATGGAGAAATAGAGCCGAAAATAAGATATGTAAGGCGAGAAAGCTTACGCACTCCTGATAGTAAATGCCCTTTCCTTGCAAGATGCAAGTGATTTTTTCATATTTTATTTGCTAATTTGTGTGTATTCTTGTAAAAAGTTCTCCTTATAAGTTAAGTAGGTATATGACTAGCTATCGATATTATTAATAAGTGAAAAGAAAGAAATTTAATTACAGGAAATTAATGAATAGATATTACATAAAGGCCATCTATGACTAAACACATTATTTCAGCGATATTTTTCTAGGCATGTTAAGCATTCCTCATATATTATCGTATACGAAATTTATTATTCTTATCTTCTAAATCCACGGGAATGAAATACACTAAAGTACTAAATTTCAGGAGTAAAACTCACATTTTGATGATAATAAAAACTCTTCGAGGACAGTAAATTGAAACGGAAATAATTTATTAAAGATTTTGAGAACATTAGTGGAATTTAGTGTGTGAAGAGCAGCGAATAAGTTAAAATTTTACTTTATTAAATCTTGGTCTTTAATAAGATGCGGTATTTGTTAATGAAACGTTATTGGTAGAGAGGTTTTCTGCCAATATAAGAATTAGTTATATTTTTGCAGATAAAGGCGCACGGATTTTGTTTTATTTTTAGCGTGGATTGAAAAGTCGACAGTTTGATTATATACACCGCTTTACTCTCAATTTCATTTATCTGTTGAAATTCACAGTGATGCAGTTTAATACCTTAATATATGTATTTTATATACACATATATAATAAATGTAAAATGAAAGTAATGAAATACAAAACATCAACTGAAGTGAAAGTAAACAAGAAAAATATTCAAGTTATTATGAAAGAATCTAAAGTTATGAAATCTGCAATCATACCACAGTTTGTTTAGTCCTTGTCTCTAGTGTGGAGTTAGAAATCAGTTGATAATTTACTTTTTGAATTATAACAAACAGCACTTCCTAAAATTTGAATTCTAATCACCATAGATTACAAATTCCTGATTATGCTTTATAAATCAAGCACTAATAAAGAGTGAAGACCTTTAAGATTTGAAAGAAGTAAATAGGGCATAATGTGACATCGAGACCGTCAGAAAAATCAATTATTAACGGGGTTCGATCTATTGTCAGAAGAATATGCTACTATAATATTCCTATGTTAATCATACATTTCGAATGTAAGCTGCTGATATTCGCGGCGAATCATATCCATACACTCCTTGTACCCTCAAACTAATTACTCGCTCCCTACATTACGCACACTCTGTCCTCTTCTAATTAAAGTGGCGCTTTTTTCATAAGCCACGGACGTCCGCGAAACAACAATTTAAGCAATCCCGCAACAAAGTTCCTGTCGCGACTCGTTCCTAATTATTAAATTGAAGATCGGATCGAAGTGAGATGGGGCGAAGAGGGACAAAGGCGGCGGCAAGAAGAAGGTGTCGCCGGTGCATTACAGAGGGCAGCACGGAGAGAATGCCTCATGAATATTGGTGCTCGCGGTCCCTGTTTGCTTTTTATTAACATGCTCTCGAAGGCCTCACTTTCAGTGCCCTACATCAGCCCACTTGCGTTTGCGGCGATCCAAACAAGTTCCAACGACGGAGTTTTCAGTTCAGCTCAAACAATGTTTCGGCAGTGAGGAGATTCAATCCTCGCGCAGGGTTTTTCACGTCATCATGACAAGAAGAATTTTGTACTCCAGAATCATTACAACTGCTTTTCAGGATTTACATTGTCTTCTAAATAATGGTTGATGATACCACTTGAGCATGCTTTGATGAACTAATTCCATCTTTCCAAGGAATACTCTGGTGGATCCAACCGTGCACTTGGAAATACCTTGTCACTAATTTTATAAATTACTGGATAACCTACCGTTTAAGTATGAAGACGTTTTCCGAAACAAATAGTATCATTGTGTAGTAGTGGTTTCAAGGTTTATGAATCTTCAATTCTTAAATACATATAGTAGCTGTACATAGTATATATACATAGTATATG
This sequence comes from Sympetrum striolatum, assembly GCA_947579665.1. Lineage (NCBI taxonomy): Eukaryota > Metazoa > Arthropoda > Insecta > Odonata > Libellulidae > Sympetrum > Sympetrum striolatum. Next base: position 103,726,597 of record OX388343.1, read on the forward strand.
ACCTGCATATGAAAGAACAGAAGAAAATTACTGATATTTGAAAAAAGTCAACTTGCGCAAGATATTCATAAAGCTCACGAAGCGATAAGTTGCAAAATAAATTGTCTATCATTGTAAATTAACAACCTCAAAATATCATATCAGCGAATATATTTATATCAGTTTTACTATTCCAACAAATTGAACGTGTTCCTGCGTATTCAATGAAAAATAGCGAAGGCCTTTTTCTCTGTAACTGTGCTCTATTTCATATCTCAATCAAGACGAATAAAGAAAAATGCGCCAGGTTTTAGTTTGGACAACAGAAACCCAATTGCAGCGTTGATTTCGTGTTTATTTAGACGCAATGAATTTTAAATGCATTCGAGTAAGCGGCTAACTCGCTACTGCCGTCGATTCATGCGACGCATATTTTAAAACGCGTAAAAATGAAACATTTTTCTTTTTATTGCTGTTGAGGTGAGATGATCAATATGATTTCGGTCAAACGTTTATTCGTATCGCTTCTTGATTCGTTTCCATGTGGAGCGAAATCAGTTCGTAACATTTTTATGGAATATAATTAATACAATGATTATTAATTTCCGAGTTGCTCATCGGGGACTTTTGATTTATTCACTATCTTACTCGATGTTTTATGCTGTAAAGATACCATAATATGTTGTGATACAGAATTTGCGAGAAAGTCAGAGATCGCATGAGGCATCATTTTGATGCATTGTGGGCATAGTTTTAGCTCTTCAGAGACGGAACAAAATGACAAAGTATTAGCTAAAAACCAACCAGGATTACATCGCCTAGTGATTCATTAACTTCACGAAACTTGTCGTTATTTGTTTAATTATATAAAAGAGTCGAAAATTTGTTTGAAGTCTTCAGCAATCCCATCATTCCCATTACTATATCTACACAATCGAGGAAAGTCTGAGCAAGTTTATTTTTGTCTTAAATTCTATTAATAACCGATTTTCTATGAAGGAATTAGCGTCAGAGCAGGATTTTCTTGGGTCTATTTGAATTAAAGTAATTATTGTTCATTGAGGAACTGCTACTAGAATTGTAACGATGGATTAGTTCCTTTAGAAACCAATAAGCATATTCCAGGGAACTAAATATGTTTGAATTCTCAAACTAAATTGTTATGCAAATGAGAAATTTTAACTTTTGTGCAATGGGCAAGAATAGATTTTACCAAAATCCCAATGTCATAAACGTTCTTTGACAATCAGTTGATCATAGAGTTATAGAATTTGATCAGTCATCTTGGTTAAAATCATACATAGATTTGAATACCAATCGAAGGAAGTCGGCCAGAAACTACCACTTTTCCGTGAAAATTACGAAGTGCATTTATTTTCATTTCTTATTATGGCTTTCCACGAAGTCCGGCCTAATACCATAGATTTTAAGATTTTATAAATTAATAAATAACGCGGTTTTCGGTAAGACTATGGAGAATGCGAGGAAAAGAATGAATTTAGACCGTCGTAATCAAACACTTAGTAACTTCCACAATTTTTTTGTGAATTTAGAATGTGTCACGAGTGAAAGGAGACTAGAAAAATTAATCAACAAGTCCACATTTTTGGATACCCCAAATTCAGACAACTCATATCAGCTACATACCAGTGACAGTAACCAGCTAAAAGCACAGAAAAACAGGTTCCCAGGCATGTGGGTCTTACTGATACCACTTAACTTCGGTATATCGCGCAATCTCCACTCCTCGAGAGCGTCGTCCGTATTCTCGTGTTTATGCGGGTTCGCGTCAAGTGGAAAAATAGTTTCATCTGATAAGGCGTCGTGAGCTGCGGTCAGGCGCGTGGACTGTTTATAAATTACCGTTCTAACAAATCGAGCACGGATCTCCGAGGATCATGTCTAGCGGATGCGGGCGCATCTTCCGGAGAGCGTTTCTCCATCAGGCGCATCCAAGGGTTCGCTTTGCCGAGTCATACACTTACGGGGTCGATAAAAATCAACTGAAATCCCTCGAGCGATCGTTTTACCCATTTCCTTATCGATTCTTGCTTGTGTTTGCACCTTACCCTATCTCGTTATAGCGAGTGCATGTGTAATCCTACGAATTTTATGTGGTTTTGATATATTTCAGCAAAATCATCAATACTTACTTAGCATCGATTGCTTATCTGAGAAGCTTCTTTTTATATGTGATCAATTTATGGATATAATGAGAAATCGTACACTTAATCGCCGTTCAGTAAAATAATGTCCTAAGAGGCGATTAGGCTGATACAAGACTTGCACAAAGAGTACTCTGTGGCTCTTCCGTCTTGTTTACATAAATTATAAAGCCCTTTTATCCTTAGACTAGCCAAGATGTACGTCAAGATAGATTGATGCTGACCGCTTGACAGCTGTTAGAGAAAACAGAATTTCTTTACTTAGCAAGTCAGCGCGTAAACTAGTACATAGTATAATGCGCAAGCTCGATTTGTAATTTTAACTAAAGAAAATGCAATACAAATAGTAATAAGGACGGGTTATCATGAAATAAAGGAAATGGAATTACATATGGAATATTTGGGTATGTACACCAACCGTTATAAGAAAACTTATGATTATATTGTGTAAGGAGAATGGTGCTCTGGGAGTCCGTTAAGCCACAACCTTACAACGTTGAAGGCGACGAAAAACACATTTTCCTAAAGAAATTAAGTAATCAATTACACTAGAGATCGCTGAGTAATGCATATACTAGCTACGCAGAATAAAAGCTTTCGGCCATTCCCACATTTTTGGTATTATCGGACAGGTGCCTGAAACAGGAATAACAATATTCCCCATATGATAAATGTAAGGCTCATTTTAATGCTAAACTAGAGCTGAATAAGTTTTAGAATGGGTATTCCTGGAGGAAGATAAGGAGTTGAATCAGGAACAATCTAGCGATAAAAATATTTGCCGCTCGTTGATTGCGATAAAGCCTGAAGACTACCTTATCTCAAGTAAACGTCTCAATAGCTGTTTATGTTACATCTGTGGTACGTTTGATTTATATTAATCACCGTCTGCCAAAGATGCACGACTCGCAGCCCTCAACTTACTCATTACAATACCACTATGCAGCCGAATCTAAATTAATATAATCATCTAATATTTAAGCGATATATATATTATATATTTATTAGTGCATTAAATAATTTTATGCACAGTATAGTTTCTATTTTTTTGAGAAAAACATAAATTATTGCTGCCCTCAAGCTTGAAAAGTACTTCCTATGCGGCTCCTTTTAGGACAAAGGTTGTGTATCATTGTCCTAAGCGATAACTTTAATTAAGTTCTTGAACGGCGAAGGGATTTTCTTTGTTACAATCTTCTTCATGGCATCGAGAACGAGATGAAAGATTGCCTCATCCAATTTAATCGAATCCGTGCGAAATATTTAACGCAGGACCGCGCGCCTTCTGAAACACCCCTTCAATAGCGATGCGGCGAAGAAAAACTTTCAGAATTCCTTCGCAAAAGAACAAGTCCATCTTTGATGTGCATAAATTTCGGATCGGTCTGAAGCCCGAAACGTTTTTTCTCCTCCATCAAAGCTTTTCACATGCACTTGCCGGAAAAGTACGCGAAAACTCGGCCAAACAAAACACAAGCGCATTGATCCTCACGAAGGTCGTCATAATAAACTAAGCAAAAAAATGCGTCGCTCGCTGAGGGGTACGTATGAAGCACCCTCGCAAGCAGAAATCCTCAAAATAAATAAAAACCGGTCGCGACAGCCTCTCTCCCCCATTGCGAAGGAGAATGAATGAAAATGTAACCAAAATACAAAGTTATTCGCGAAAGGGGGCGCTGAAGCGGGCACTCGTGACAAGTAGCACAATCCACGCTTCAATTGATTTTTTTCGCTAAAAGAGAGGGTCCGCGGGTGCTCGGGAAAATGCGAATCCACGGAAGGAAACTCGTTTCCTACGAACAATTTTTCCCCATTTCTTGGCGCATTTCGACCGAGGAAATGGCCGATGAGGTACGGAAATTCTCCTCCGGACATCTGTCCTGGAACCAGATGGTCCTCTTTCAATCAAAACCCCACCGCTTCCCCCGACCCTATCATAGCCCTCCCAGAATCCAATTCTCCGGTGCGGGACGCGTGGTGCAGGCGCCACTTATCCCCTTGCGGCCACCGGGCGAACGAATCGACAAATGAATGACCGCACGCCGCGAGCGAACCCCCGCCGCCCACTCATTGTCCCGCCTTACTCTTTCCCGCGTTCTGTTGACGAAAACAAACGCCGCGGTGCCGTTGACACTTGTTTTTGTGCCGATTTAGGGGAGAAGAGAGCGATTGTGGTGAATTGGAAGGCTGTTAACGCTGACCAGATTAGAGGTGGATGAATCAATTCGAGAAAAGGAGATTTCTTACGAAGGATTCCGTGATGCAGGTGTGAATGCTCGTTCGAGGAAATGACCTTGCGCCAAGTCCTGTTATTCATCTTAAGTGGTCCATGAAGGAATAAACACTTTTAACTGTGTTCGTTGAAGTCGGAATGACTTTCCTTACGAATCTATGCCTCCATCTTATGCCTATCCTATTTCTTGCAAATGCTGTAGTTTAAGCATTTTGTTCATCTGCCATTTCACAAGGAAGCCTCCTATATTCAACATTATAATGGGTTATTGCCCATTACGTTTTTACGACGGGTAAAGAGAAGTTGCTCTGCTGCTTCTGTTTGTCTATCTCTACTACTTAATGTTGGTACTTGCTCTAAATACACTACACTTCATCTTCTACTTTGCTATTGTGCTGTGACTTGCAACTTAAATAAGAATAATTTACAAAATAAATAATATATATATACACGTCTGTGCACATACATTATATACGTAACGATATAATGAGTTTCATAAATCAGCATGTTATGTATATACAAAAACCGACTGAAACGTTAGGGGTAAAACGCTCCATTATTATATCGAATTCCTGGCTCAGTGGAACATTAGAAACACAAAAAGACTTATCGATTTCCAGTGACTAAGAAGGTTGAATGGCAGGATAAGAAAGCAGATGCGATTTCCGACTTCGTTTCCAAGCGAAATCAAAAGCCAATGCCATCCGACCAAATCGCCGAAGTGCACGGTGCCTAATCTATAATGAGCGGAAAATATAAAAGAAAGTGATAAATGCGAAAGCTAAGCGAATTCGGATATTTGCGGATGTCTCTCTTATAAGGCGGACAGAGCTGAGTGACCGCGTGTTAAAAACGAAGAGCTAATAACTCACAACGTCAAGAAACTTAAGGAGGTTATGGAGGAGCGAATTATCAGATTTTGGTGACAGAGCCAACAAAGAGCCCCCAATTAAATCGTCACCATCTCGCGTCACGGCCATCTATTTAGTCCTTTCCTTTCTCCTCTGAATCCTATTCGTCTTGGAAACATCCCACACACTGACGGTGTGCGTTGGACAGAAATCCTAAGTATCGACTTAGTTGAAATGACTCAGCAACTGCTTGTAAGATGTTTACAACGTTCATGACCCTCCTAATTTTCATAATTTGCTCCTGTCTCTTTACGTCGTCCATCCATTCGTTCGTTCCCTTTTCTCTCTATTCCATCTTTCCTCTCATTTCCTCTCCAGCACTTCTCGTTGGCCTTCCTATCAATCCCATACTATTTTATAGTTCTTGAATCAACACAACCCTTAAACATAAAATCTACGTGTTCCCTCATACCTTAAGGTCTGTGCATTTATTTTCTTATGGATATATTTTCTGAACTCTTTGTCAACAACTCTCTTAGTGTCATTACGCTTTCCTTCGCTGCTGATATTTTTACTGTTACATTTACACATTTTGTTAACGATAGTCAGGGAAATAATACTACAATGGACGATATTATATCATCATATACTATCATCAGTTATGGTGGTACTAACAATAAGCCTTCGTAATGACAAGTGCTAGTTCAATATTCCTATAATTACTTGCATAACTTCCTTTATTTTATGATAGCTTATCCTGCTCTTTTTGACCTCTAGCGTATTTTGGTTTAATCTTCCACTCTGTAATTTCCTTTGTTCTCCACCTTCAAGTACTATAGTTAAGATGCCCTCTTCTCTCATTATTTGACACGCATTTATTTTGCTTGGTTTTTTTACTTCAATAGGAATTCGAAATCGAAGAAGTATCTCCCTCTTTCTTCAGCACTTTCGTGTTTGTTTTCCTATCAATCCAATTTATTTTCTCCTATGCAACACCAACCTCTTAAAGACCTTCTATATATCTATATCTCCTTTTCTCAATTTCTACCTTTCACATTCATAAAGTACAATAATCTACAGAATGGAACACTTCAGTCCACTCTGGTTTTCCGTATGAAAATCTCTAATCATCAGTGCCTTTCTTGAATGTTTCTTCAACTACCCCTATTCTTCTTTGAACTTAATTTGCAAACCCTCTATCCCCAAAAAGAACACTGCCTAATTTGGGGAATTGACGCACATGTTTTATTGTTTCACCTATTTACACAACAGACGGATCTTCCCACTTTTATCTGCATAAGTTTTCTACTCCGCCACAATTTTCCTTACTATACCGCAATTTCTTCACCAAATGTGTTTCCTTCCTCAGCTCGTCGTTTGAGCTCTAAACATAATTCATCTATACCCAATTTTGTTTTTCTCTACTCTTCCAATAAATATGTGGGCACTATCCCAAACACTGATTTTAATCTTCACTCATCTATTGTCACCGGTAAGTTCTTTTTCTTGGCCTCCAAGAATCTTGCTGCTTCAATATTATCTTACTTTTCCATCTCTAAGGGCTTGGAAATTTCATTTAGGTGACGACGCTTCTGCCTAAAATATCTTTTTAAATTTAGGTTCAGTTCTCATGGTTGCCAGTTTATGATTCTAGTCTACATCAGCGCCATGATCGTTCCGATTGAACACTATTTCTTTACTTCTTCTTTTCCTAAATGTTAAAGGTTTCATTCGTTAGCCGTAGGCGTCGAAAGCGATCATTTGTGGTCAAGTATTGCTGAACCTTCACCTAATTTGCTGATTCACCCTCTACTGACACTACCCGGTAGATGTTTGTCACGGCGGCAAACATTAAACATGGCTTCCCCTACTCTCTTATCTAACCCCAATGTAACTTCCATTTGGCAAGTATTTTCCCCACATAAATAGCTCAAATCTCCCATCCGATGGCTGGGGTTCTTCGGATTTCACAGACATGGATCTTTGTTTCTGCTTGCAATGAAAAGTAAATAAAAGGAAAATGTATGTGTTCGACATATGTAATGACGACAGCTTAAGTCATTTTGCACATGGGCTTCAACGGGTATCGAACCCGCGACAGCATTCACCGAAGCCGAAAGCTGCTCAATTGGCTATCCGGGGGACAAATGCAAGAAGAAAATCACCATTTCGGAGGAGAGTAGATAAAATGAAATATTCATCTTTCATTGGATTAATAATTATATTTTAATGTTATATTGCTAAGCAAGTTAAAAATCAATTCCATGGAGCAACCGCTCACATTAATCAATTATTACAACAGGCGTTGTATATTAGAGATGGCTCGTGCTCAGTGGATTGAGTCGATATTGATATGAAAACCGAAGTTTAAATAGAAGATAAAGATATCAACTGGATATCGCTGGAAAATAAAATGAGAAAGTAAACTCTCTTCAATAATTCACATCCTGCTCTTTGTTCATCTCTGCTTGATTTTACAATCGACATCGAAGTGCACTAATAATTTTTCCTTGACAATTGGTAAGAAGGAAATCATGGAAATTGCATCTAAATATTTAATCATAAAGCTTTGCATAAATATGGGAGATAATTCGAATTTCCTCAGAAATCAATAGCAATATTTGGATCAAGTGACATGTTGATACAACTTCTTTTCTCTTTCCAGGTAAGAAACGATTTGATCCCTCCATTCCACAAAATCCTGCAATTGGTAAGCATTTGGAAAATTATGTCCTCCAAATCAAGTTTTAATATCATGCTGTTTTCACAGAATGTTCTTCTAAATATATAGAAAGGGTACTTAGGATTACAGTGAATAGTTTATAAGTAACGTGTTTGTAATTCATTTCTGGTCAGGATAAAGGCGGTGTAATATACTCGATGGATAAAATTACATAATAAATTCTTCAATTTTGGGACCCATTTGAAATAAAAGTAAGATTTCACGGAGTCTTCTTCCTGAGAATATTATATAAGACTTAAATATCTTTGAATATGAATGAACCAGAGAAGAAACTTGATTCCCCTCAATATCCTTTTTGTAATTCCCGAATCCCAAATCTTTTATCCTCCGTCCCTTCAATCTGTTTCCCATCGTTTCTCCTGAAATAAAAATCGCTCTACCGTTTGCTTTACCCAGATTTCCGATGAATTCCTAAAGAATAAAATTCTTAAGTCAACAGCGGACCTTAGAAAAAGAGTTTAGAGGATGGAACATCACGGAATAAAGGCGTAATATAACTAGTATTAGAGTATTTTACTTCCATTTAACTCCATTTACTTTTATTCGAACTATCGATTCCCACGTCCTATCCTATACAATTCAATCATCTCGATTGTTAACAGTGAATTGGATATTGCGTCGATTTTCGGTAATCTTTTATATAGATATGACGAATACATAAACATTACGATTATATATGCTTATGTTTGGAGGTGTTTGTTTTTCGCAACAAGCGTAAAACCCACAAATAACGCGAATTTTGGCCGATTTAGCGAAATAACGCTAATTTCGGCAGTTTTAATAAGCAGCACGGATTTTGGTGATTTTTGCTTCATTCATCGTCTGTAAGAGAGGGAAATGTAATTTTGATATGATGTGAATAAATTTACAATATATAATTGTATTATTTACGTATTTATTGTCATATTTTTGTTCACTCATGACATATTTGCCTACGCGAATTCAGCTTTGACCTTTTGCAATAAATTCACAAAATGTCGCCAAATTCCATGAAGAAATGTGTTTTTTTCGCCTAACATCTATCGTGTCAATATGTTTTTCATGAAAATATCATGTTTTGTTGATCTGCAGGTGTGAAAGTATTTTCCTTAGGTGTAAACAGTTCAGTTTTAAATTAATTTACATTAACTTATTAATTTAATATTTGTTTATAATTTACAGTCAATAATATTTGCAATGCTTTTAATGTTTATGCTAAAGTGTGCCTAATATTATTCCTTTGCTTAAATGAGACTGAGTGAAAATTAGTGACACCAAATTTAGGAAACATAATAAAAACACAAAACACCACGATTTGGTTTTCAAATGGACAAATTTCAGAAAAAATAAAAACATTTTCAAACACCTCTACTTATGCTATATGTGAATCAGATCAATCGATCCATCGCATCTCGGGAAAGACTTGCTATTTTAGACTATCGATTGGGATGCCTTCTCTCCTGCATAAATGGTTTTGCCGCCCTTTGGTACAGGTTGTTATAAACTCAACCAATTGGCGAGTTATTTTACTATTTCCATACGCACGAACTTAAAGATTTTACGTGACGGATTGTCTTTTATGTTCCAGGTCTAGCTCTTGAGCAAAATTGTCTCTTGGACTTCCTCGAAAAAAAGGGGTGAATCCGAAAGAGATTTTATTTTGGCAGTCTTCCCGAAATCAAAGGCACGCTCGAATTTATGCGGAAAAAAAGAAATCTCCTTTTGCGGAGCCATCGATCGGAGGACTTTGGGAACGGAAATTCGAGCATTGTGATATGAAATAAAGGATCTTTGGCGGAGATGCGCTCCAAAAGATATTGCTAATATCGCTTCTGAGGAGAGAAAAACGAAGCGTGTTGGCCGATTCGCTAAGTTTTCGACGGAAAATATCTCGGATCGATGCTTTTTTCACATCGTACAGCTCGTTGTTTTCTTTCGATCGTTCCATAGGCTTTTCACTGGGAGATTTCAGCGAAGCAGCCTCTTTCCTCGCGCTTTTTTGTCTTCGGGAGTTGATTTAATTTGATGAAATTGAGTTTCTGTAGATGAGAACCACTTCTCCCTTAAAAAATTACACAACCATGCGGACATGAGAATTTCGGCAGTGCATTGTTGATTCGGCGCGTTGAAAAATTTTCCTCCCTTCCGAAGTTAGCTTCAACGCTCTGTATTTAAGATTCACAAAAAAGTTATAAAACCAAGGCATAAATTTCGACGATTAATTTCAATGCATAAATAGTGTATAAGGAAATATGATATTTGGAACGATGTCGCCATACGCTACTAATGAATTAAGGATAGCCTTTAAACTGCTTAATATTTTTGTAAATCTCAGATTTGCAATTTCGTATGGTATTTGTTATTTAAAGATTCGAATCTATTTAAGTCAACACGTAGGGAACGAATCGTATCAAATCTATGCAGACAGTTCATGTATTGTAATGGATTATTTAGGTAAGAAAATATATGCACTATATGTCATTCACCGTATCGATCCACCTAGGATGAGATAAAATGGTAGGATAAGAGTTTTTTATAAATATTTCCTCCCTGCAATTGTTGATCAATTCTGAATGGAGGTTTAATGAAATAATCGCTTGCAAGAGATACAATTTACCGATCGCTATGGTCCATTCACTTCTTGTTACGCAACTCATCTTATTAGATCTCAATGCTATGGTGATAATAGTTTGAGCAATAGATAATAATTGAGAATTTCTAGAAAAAGTAATCAAGGTATCTCAATGCATATAAAAACCGTATCTAATTAATATTATAAATAAGCAGTACATGAAACGATATTTAACAAGTATCTACATGATAGAAGCATGACGCCCGGCCCAGGGCGTGAATAGAGTGTGGAATAGTACCTTCAAATCTAACAAAATAATTATCTTAACTCAGCAAAATATTTGATTAGTATTTGAGTAATATTATTCAAATTCGCAGGCTCTTTTTCAGGCACAATAGACTGCTGAAGAAAGGCATTAGAATATTGGAAAAGAAGAATCATATTTGATGAATGTTGATAAGTAATGCTGAGTTAAGAACGATGAGGGAATGGAGGAATAGGAATATGCAATCCAACTTCCAGATCGTCTACCCACGACGAAGATGAGAGAGGAAACAGAAATTCCTCAGCACAAAAAGAAACATCCGATAGAGGAAAGAATACGATAACGTTGTGAGAAGCAAGAAAAGCAGAAGGAAGAGTAGGGGGTGGCGTAACAACCAGAAATCGATTGGGATTATTGCGCGGGGGTGGGGAAAGGATGGGGTGATCGAAATGAAAAATGAAATAAAATTGGCAAACGCGTGTGCGCAGGAGGGCGATCGTGTGAAAATTGGGGATGCAGAAGGTGGATTCGGTCCAAATTAGAGGAAATGGCTGCGACCAGGATTTCCCCAACATCCTGTTTCGGTGGAGGGAGGTTTATTCTACGGAACTCGAGATAGAGTGTGGCAGATAGAGCGTGCGTATCGATTTTGCAGAATCGGAACAGGGGAGGCGTCGCCTAGTAATAATTAAAATAATACGAAGCGCGTGATTTTCGCGAATACAGTCTCGAAACGGTAGTGCGTCGGAATATTCTATGGGCGCAGGAGCCGGCTAAATTGCGTTCGAATGCTTATTTACTACGAATATCTACGCTGAAATTCAGTTGATATATTCGTAATTAAACACGAACAACGATTTTCAAACAACTTTTTATTGAAAATGAACATCCATTCGAGCCATTGCGCTCGATATGCATGGCTTACATTTTATCATTCCTTTACTTTCCCATGCCGTCCAACGAAGATAACGATTTTATTTCCTGAAGAGTGGCGGACTATGAATGTTAACGAACTGTTGTAGCTGATCGTTGCGTTATTTTAATGCAGTAAAAAAGTATAAACAATATGTATTCACCTAATTTTGTTAATTATAAAAATCAAACACGACAGTTTCAGAATTTAATGTTGAGAGTTGAGGATAATCTGAAATCGAAGCAAGATCGTTTAAACGGAAGACCTCTTCAAATGGGCCTGATAGTACGTTCAGTTTGTTCTGCGATTTGACCAGTGGCGGATTTTTCAATTTAAAATCGGGCATATTTGATGATAAAGATTGAAATTGAGCCGTCATCGTCATTGGTCATCGAAGTAGTCGCCGGTTTTTCTGAGGTCAACACTTCTCAGTTAGCGGCGAATAAGAACCAATATTTAAGAACATTGCATAACGCTTTTACTTGCCATGCTTTTAATGATAGCAGCTTATGCCGCTTCTTCTCTGAGGCTAATTATTCAGGTTTTCAAGTACATGCCATAGTTTCAAATCATACGTAGAATATTGATTTTGGAATTTATACTTACAACAGGCACATAGTTGTGTGAAAAGCTGTTTGGAATTTCGTTGGTGGAAAGTAAAGAGCTCATCAAAAAGTGAGAAACAAAGATATGAGGACATGCTAATAATCGAGCCCGTCTTTTTATATGCGGTCTATCGCTCGCACGTATTTTGATTCACCGACTCAATATTTACCCGTGGAATCCTTTGGACCGCTAGTTATAAACGAGTTATCCACACGGCGCTATTCCGAACTAAGTCTCCCTCTTTCTTTCCTCCGAAAGAACCACTTCTCCGACCTTCAGCTTCCTCCGCCTCCCCTTTTCACAACCGCATGCATTCACTCCCTTTTCATAGCCTCTCACACAAATGCCCCGTAGTCGTTGTCAGCCATTCCTCATCCAGAGTTGCCAACCTCGCGGGATAATTAGGCAGATCGCGTTACGCTCGATAATTTGGCTCATCAAGGAGGCCCCACACCAAAGAGGACGCAAAAGGATCTATTTCATTATAATCAAGGCTCTGATTGGGAATGTAGACAACTTTTCTTTCTTATCAAATAATAAATAGAGAAATCTTGACCTGGTGGGAGTCATTAAAGCATTAACGTGTCAGTTAATATGTGTTGTAGATGAAATTTACAGATTTTAATTTGAAAAAAAGCCTCTATAAGAAAATCAAAAAACAGAAGCGACTCACGCTAAAAATGACTCCAGTGTATTATGGAATTTGTGAAAATCGAAGGAACAAAATCTGTCTTTGATTCGAATGAGTTATGAAAAGTCTTCGCGAAGTATCGCTTGATATGATTAGTTATGTTTATTTTAAATATCGCGAGTAGTTAAAATTATATTGATGTACTCTTCTTATTAATGTTGTGTCGTAGATTAACTTCAAGCAAGCTTACAAGTACGTGTAATTACTTGCTGTTGCTCAGAGCTCGTGTTAATTTCTCGGAGCACTGAATGTATTTTCATAAAGTTCCCAAGAAATGTTCTTTTAAAATAAGTTTTAGGGGCAGACTAACTGGAAATATCAACGACGTTTGTAGGTCACAAATAGTCAGAATTGGATTAATCAGTCCTCTCGAAAAAAGTGACCTTCTAATATAATTATAGCCTTACAGCTAAGATTTTACTGAATTTAGATATAAATTAATCTTGGTTGAAAATGTTTTTTATTAAAATTTATACATTTAATAAACATTATGACTTATGAGTGAAGATTCTATTACAAAATTTAAAATGCCTCTTCGTTGAATAATAAAAAATAATCGATCACTCATAGAAAGTTACCTAAAAAAAACATTTTTAATTGAAGTGAGGTTATCAGTGTAATAGTTGGCCCTATGATAGTTAAATGTAGAATATCAGGAGGTTCGCCTAGTAAAATTTTGGAAAATTGTTTCTCTTGGCAGAGTTAATTCTCGGTTGTCGCTTCTGTGTGTATCGCTTTCATCTCTTTATTATGAAATAGTGCCTTTAAATCGCACAACTAATTCTTCCCCAAATAAGCTTCAAGTAATTAGAACAACAAATATGTAGTGACTTTTTATCGATCAAATTTTGAACTTTGAAAAGGATAAATTCTTCTTTTCTTCTCTTTCGTTCGCACGGTTCAATCGGTTGTCTTATTCTCTGCAAGAGAACATCTAATCGCGCACTCACATCCTTTACACAAATGGTAAGGCAGTCGCGCAGTAATCGCGGAATAAGACAGCGAAGTAAATGAGTCACGTACGAAGATGGCGAGCGAGATTGCAAATATGCGTGGGAGGCGGTCGAATTGCGGTGAGATATGTCAAATGCCGCTTCTTCCTCGTTGACAGTCGGTTTGTCTTGCGAGTGTGTTGACACCGTCCTCTCTCAAAGACGAGGGAGATGCAATAAAAATGCGAGGACGGCACACCGCAGACTCCGCAGCACAAAAACACACTTTCGCTCTCGGGTAACACGAGACTATCATTTCTTTCCTCCCTTTTCATCGTCCGTTTTCCTTTCTCCTCCGCTCGCTTTCCTCTTCTCTTCCTCTTTCTCCATCTTCCGAAGTGTCGGTTTACCTCACAGCTGCACTCCAAAGGGTCATCGCTTCTTCCTCATCGGCCCAAAGACACCATTCATCGCCGGTCCCTTACGTTGCCAATACACGCGTTTCCCTCTAAAGTCCAGCTTCGCATTAATTTCTCGGTTAATCAACGACGCCACGCGATGAAGTATTCCTTTCACCGAGTACCGCCTCACCTTCCTAAAGTCTTGCCTCGTTGTGATCTGAGCGTAGCTACGTCAAGCAACTTTAAAAAAATAGTTGGAGGAATTAAGATGGAGGATATGCGTTAAGTTACGTGATTTGGGAGATTTTTAGTGTTGGGAGTAGATGTTGAGGGAATGATGCGATTGGCAGGTGAAATGATGGATTAGAGAGAAGAGAAGCTTAAAAAAGATATGGACCGAAAATATAAAGACGTCGAAGGTCGTTGCAAAGGGACGAGTTTTATTGAACAGAAGGAAAATGTTTATCTAACGTAATATTTAACGGTGTTGTGAACATTGAACATAAGATAATTATATAAAATCATTAGGCACGAACAGAATATTTTTAAAGCATCTAAAATATAATAATATGAAAGACACAACACATTTGCATTCAATAGTTATTGAAATATCTCGAGTCTGCAATTCCATCTGTTTCCGTAAAAATATTTTAAAATTTCATAGCAAGTCTAACATTCGAATCCGATTCATATTTTACATTTTTGCTATCCTCTGTACATTTTAATAACGCGATTACTTTTCTACTTGCGAGTGATTTACACTCTTCTCCTAGCTTTCTTCAATTATACTTCATCAATTATCATATTCAGATATCACACCTCATCTATCAGAACTCTTCAGCAATATCGCATAACCCAAACCCATCAACTCACGGTCGATCCCACGACAGTGGGTCACTCTTCTTCATCGTTTTCTTTCATCACATCGATACTACTAATCATTGCACCCATCTCTCTTTCAATCCCTTGCTCTTATCTCCCTGTATATAGTTAATGAGCCATTGACGTCGGAGTTAGGCATCCCTAAGCTATTTCCAGTTTTTCTGTGATGGGTTTCATGGAGGGCGAGGCTTTTGAATAAAAATATCGCCCAAATTACAGGATTATTTGTTTAGATATTTAATTTTCAGTCGTTTTGCCAGATAGCTGCTGGTGTGTCTGTTCCATCTGTCATTCGGCTTTCTTCTTGGCCTCCTTTTGGTGTCCGAAGAAAATTGACGTATAAACTTCAGATTGACCACGCACTTTCCGTAGGTGCTACTGCCAAGTTTAATTCCACTGTTCATTTCATTAATCCTATTGCCATCTCCTGTTGTTACTAGTTGTTCTTGGTATGTTCATATTGAGTAGACATCCAAAGGTATAATAGCTTGAATAGCTTATAGGTACTTGTGTTTTAGATGAATTTTAATTGCCTTTTTTGGTTGAGTTTTTCCTGAGTTCTATAAACTATAAAAGATATTTTAAAACTGTGATTAATTCTAGATTAGGTCTCATCATACAACAACAGCATATCATCATAATAATGAATTCGTCAAATAATGCTGGTCATTTCACATTTAAAATCATGCGATTTTTTTAATGTTATTTAAATTTAATAACAATTCTTGAATAATTACATTTAATTTACATCGAGTTTATTGAAGCATAAATCAGTTTCTTACATCACGAATTATTCGTATCGTCCGCAGATTATATTTTAAGATTATAATACCCATTAATATGCATTTTCTTGATTCCCAAACATGTTTATTGTTAGTCACAAAATGCGAACATGAATTGTGTTGTTATCAAAGAAACGATCCAACTATCCAAAAAAAACAAAAAAAACAAAAACCATCCAAAATCAGAGTTCTTAATTGAATGTGTTTTAATCAAACTACTGATGAAGCATTAATTTGGTTTTATTGTTAATGGAACTTTTATTTTTTTACGTATTTTCTGGTTAGAAATTACACTTACATGGTCTACAGTTCCATCCGTCATTTTAAAATATACTTGTATGCAACTCTAATCAAAATATATGAATATCGCTCTCCAATTACGCGAAGCTGGTATATTATTTCAAACGTGCCAGGCAGAACTATATGATTGGTATTTTCCAGAAAAATCATCAGTAATACTTATTTCCTCTCTGTACTCTTATCTTTCATTAACAATATTTCTCGTTACTCTTGTAGATGTGTTCCTTCTCATTAGAAAACCTAACAAGTGCTCTCTACAATTAAGCGTACATGTTAATTCTACTATAATTTTCAATGACTCCAGTCGCAGTTTTCTTTACCATTTCCTATCGAAGAATTCAAATACTCTCATTTTCTCCCCATAATTTCCTTCTGAGCATATGTCTGGAATCACGTTTCCAATATCCGGGGTTTGAATTTTTGAGTGCCGCGAGCACGTGCTATTTCACCGCTTCCCCTTTCGAATTCAGCCGCACCGAGACAATGGCTTTCAGTTACGCATCAGCGCGTGAAAACTTCATTCCTTTCTTTGTCTTTCGATATTTTTCGATGTTTAATCTTCATTGTCCTTCCGAAGTTTTTTGTTCCCGGAGTCGATTGGGTGAAATACATGTATTCCTCCTTCCCACGATCCGTCCGCCCCTTCGGTTTGCTCTCCCTGAGCCGTCGCCCCTCGCGTCGTGAGGATCGCTTACCAGTTCATGCGCGGATTCCACCTTTCCCTCGATGTACTTCATAAATGGTTCTTTTTTCTGTCGCCTTCCCACGGTTATGCGGATCTCGTCGTATGCGGCGCTCGCTTTCTTGGCCGAAGTCGTTTACTCTAAAATTCCTCCCATTTCCAACTGCAGGCATCAGGAAATGTGTAACTATATCCTCAGTTTCCTCAACTATTACTGCACTAAGTAACTACGTAGCATAAAATCCTTCGAGAGTTTTTACGTTTTTTCTCGTAATTATTTTTACCTGTATTCTGTAAGCTCTCTTATACCATAAGTTTCACCTGTCCGTAGTTACTGGGGCACCCTTTAGATGAGTTTGTCTCTCAGAGCAACCTCGCTGGTCCTATTGGTAAATTTAATCGTGGGTAGATTAAAAAGGTTATTTCCACATGTTTAATGCTGCGTATGGTTATCTTTCAAATTGTTATTCATTGGTACTATAAAGTAGTAGTACATATTATCTCTAAATATTCTATCACTTGTGAAGCGGCAACGTTGAAACAGGTATCTTAAGATGAAATCGTAGTTAGTTCTTATTACAAAAACTGCAGTATGTAGGAATTCCTGTAATATTTGATTTACGAACCACGTTGATGAACAAGAAAAACAAACCTTTGTCGGGGTATCCAGGCTTTTACCTTCGTTAAGCCGCCAGCTACGGAGATTATGCGGGCCACATTTGATACTATTTCCTGTGTTTTTAAATGCTAAAAATTCATCAGTGTGTTCAATTTGGTGGTTTTATTAGAAGAATTGTTGATATAGTTTTCTATTTCACTTTTTAGAGTAGATGTTAACCGATTTACTTCTTATCCGGCTGAAATTATTTCGGTTTGGTCATCCCTCCGTCAGACTGAAGTTGAATTAAAATTTCTCATAGTATTTGGTGTAATATTATTATTTCTCTTTGAGTTTTGGTTAATATCATTATAAAGGAAAACTATTTTCTTATCAAATCGTGATCTTAATTGTGGTTGTATTACTTTGAAGTTTATAAGCTAGAGATGTGCTTGAATTTTCATCACAATCGGTCATTTAAACATTTCATAACGACATAATTTTATTCCCCCCTCTTAGTACACAGCGAGTTTCGATCGGCCCCTCCCCGCAGTCGGGAACAACGGCGGCCCTGGTCCGTCGCCTCCATCGCCTTTACATCTCTAAACATCTCTTCCAGGATTCCAAACACCCACGACACTTGATCCGCTGCCCCACACTCAAAGACGAGATCCAATTTGCATCACACGTCCCTCCACTTTCTCAACCGCAGTGATCTTTCTTTATCTCCTTCCCACCCACTCGGGTTAACCTCACCACAAAGTCCTTCACACGTCTTTCCCCGCAACACCTTCCTCCCCCACTACAATCTCTTTGCTCCTAGCGATTTATATATTCGCCCGCTTCATTTTTCCGTATCATTAAAACGGTTTTATATGCATTTTGAACTCGCCGTTCCAAAGTGATTTTTTTATTATCAAAGTAACTAAATTATCTGCTACTTGCTGATTAATTTGCGATTACTTAAAGCGTTTCATGTTTTTAACGGTCCTAGCACAATTTTAAGAGCCATTCTTTTATAATTTATTTTATTTATTCCCCATTGTCTAACTTAAATTGGTTATCTTACGAAACTGTTTGAGAGTGTCTTGTTTTATTAATAAGGATTTCTTCTCTTTATTGAGATAACTGGAATCATCATTTCTTAGTTGTAAACAACCATATTCAGTTTACAACAATGTTGCGCTCAATAACGTTATGATTTTTATTCCATTCCTATACGCAATCCATATATTTATCGTATCACACTCCTTGGTTTATAAGTTTGTTATTTAAATGATGATGGATGTCTAACGATCTATATACTGGGTGGTTTTTATACAAATTTAAAAAAAAACTGAAAACATGGTGTAAAACATACATATATTTTGTTATTTCTCTGTAAATGTTAATTAATATTTTGGTCACATCGTCTCTTCTCTCTTTGATACTCCCTAGAATCAAAGTTAAATGATTAGAAGCGAATAAATATAATCTAGTAATATAACGATTACATTTATTGATGGTTATATAAGCAAACTACGAAACATATAATCTAAATGAAAGGACTGTTGCGAGATATTTGATTTCGAGTTTTAATTTTTCACTATTATATAGTATGGATACTATAGCACTTTGAAAGCGTTTACAGAAAGTTTTTTTTATCATAACAAAAGAAAACTTTGTGAGGTATTTGATTGGTAAACATTCTCCTGGATGCTTCATATGGAAGTCAGATTGTTCGTCGTCCTACCGTTTTCAGTTTCTTACCTCCATTAACTCTTTCGGGTGTCTTATAAAAATACAACATTTGTATTGCTTGCATACATGAATCCATGTCTACAAGTATTGCAGTACCTCATAGATTTCTTCTCACGATCACTTGTCGTCACTACCTTGTTTGCCATTACGAGCACCTCATGCATTTTTCTGACCAATGATAACGGTCGGTATCACTCAACTTCGGCTGATTAGTACATCTTTTGTCCATCGTATTTCAGACGTGAGTTAGTTCCTTAGACCACATTCCCTCTGCGGTCTATATTCGTTAATTAGTTAAAGTTGGGTTTAGACGTAATAAGGGATGTAAAGTCTCAATTTCGTCCTAAAAATAGAATTCGTTTGTCTCTCCATCTCTTGCACCGTGGAGAATCTTATTCCGCGCCGCCACCCCCTCCCCCTTCTCCCCCTTCCACTCTTTCCTCCCCCTCTTCACCCCCCCCCACGCGAGGCACTCTGCCACATGCTCTTGACTGACGTGTGAACAAACAAACGCACGTCCGCCACTCCCATTCGGTGGGAGCCGCACCCGCTCCACCACCGCACCCGCTGCACCACTTTCCAACTCATCAACTTCCCTCTCTCCTTCGCTATATCCAATGCCTTTTCTCTTTCTTCGTTGTCTCGTTTGCTTTCGTCTTTATTCATAACATTTAACCATATGAATTTATTTCCAAGGGTGAAGCCGTATAAATTACTTGCATCCTTTCTCTCATTGTATTTCTTCGTGTTAGCCTTCCTCACTCGAGTCTAACGCCGTAGTTTTTACTTCTACGTTCACTTTTTGGTACACTCGTGCTTCCTGAGTCACGTTTTTCCATTCTCCGTTGAATCTCTTTCCTCTCCCGTACGAACCTTCGTAATTAGCATTTGTGATTTGTTTCCCCTTGCATTTCCACTCTCTTTTGTTTCGAGAAGGAAGGATGGCCCTCCGAGAACATCCATACCTCGTCGGGAGCATTTTATTTCCTTCATTAGCTCAGCGCACCATCTCTCATTTTTTATTCATAATCGATGGCTTCGGCTCGCCTTATAAGCGGAGCTTTTTGAAAATCACGGCAGAAAACGCCCTAAATTTTATTTCGGGATTCCCTGAGGATCATTGAGCGTTATTTCGGTTTTGCGCATATTTTCGCCACCTTTGCAACCGTATGGGTGAAGTGCAAAATCGGGCGATGAAAAATGCGAAGGAACTGTTTTTTCCCGTAGAGAATTGGGTCAGGACATTCCAATATCCAATTACACTCGATAATCGGTGGAGGAATCCAGATGGAAGATGTTGCGCTTTTCTCTTTCGACTTTCGTGCATTTTCCTCCCCCCTTTTTTTATCCCCTCCCCTGACTTCCCCCCTCCTTCTGAATCGACGTCGAGATGACTCCGAGCACCGCCGGAAGATGGCAAGACTCTCTCCGAAGACGCACAATACCAAAACGAAACCGATGGCGAACCAAAGGACGACCTTTTGTTCGTAATTCGCTTTCATCTCCCTCTTCTTTCCGCGCCGGAGATGCTTCTCTCTTTTTAAACTTTGGTTAATGTCTGGAATCTTGCGCACGACAATGAGTCCCTTTGTCATCCCACGAGTTGGATTATTTTCCCCGGAAATGGCATCGAATTCTGTTTAGGTAGTTCTTTATGAGAAGTTTCTCATCGAAGGGACGAAACTCGGATGAAATAATTATGCGGAGGAAAGTGAGTCGATAGGTAGGCTTTTCTTTGATTTCTGTCGAAATAAGGCGGAACTAATCAATCCGTCTGTTGAGAACTAATCGCGAATAACGGACGTATTTATTGGGTCCGATCATCGCTCTTCCCCAAACTTCTTTCCTTTTACTTAATCAGCGATATTCTGGCGTGCCTATTTTCGCTAAATTCAATCGGTTTTATAATAATTAAATATAATTTTCACCAACTTATTCACTATCATAATTTTTACACTCATCTTTTTCTTTTAATATTATGCACATTTGCAAAATTAAAATGTTTCATATCAATAGTGTATTATTCTCAACTTGACCTCTTCGGTTAAAGCCGATTCTAGAATACGCATGAGAAGAAACATCCCGTTCGCACATTCTCATTTCAAAATCTGTTATATGAGACTATATTATAAGGTGATTGAAATAAATGGAAGCATTGGTTTTGCTATGATCTGGCTGGAGAAAGCGTGCAATGGAGCGTCCAATTTCCTCTTTAGACTCCATTCTGCTTCGTATCAGTAGCATTCACATCATCTTTTAAGGTAAAGTTTCGCGTAAAAAAATAGAACCACCTGTAACCACCTACTCATATTATCACGACCAAATAAAAATACCGAGATCGCTAAAAAGGCAAGGATTAATTCATTATGCATTTATTTTACCAATGAAAAAAAACGCTTTGATTGCTTTGATGTAAATTTTCTTTACGATTTAATTCGATGTTAGCAACGCCTCCGCTCGCGTAAACATTCCCTCTCTGTGGAACCTAATATCTCCCCACATCTACTGTTCAGTATTTATTTTGTGTTCCGTAGTATTTGTTTGTTCCTTGGTTCTAAAATTGATAGGAATCAAACGAAGTATAAAATCTAAGATAGGTCACCATCTAAGTGTAGATCCATCTCTCGAAAAGAAATTTTAGGAATTCAAGAGATGGAGAAAAGGGTAAATGGTGTAGACGTAGGATTCTGAGCGATCAGAAAAGACAGA
This sequence comes from Sympetrum striolatum, assembly GCA_947579665.1. Lineage (NCBI taxonomy): Eukaryota > Metazoa > Arthropoda > Insecta > Odonata > Libellulidae > Sympetrum > Sympetrum striolatum. The sequence goes on from OX388343.1 coordinate 103,748,620, forward strand.
TGATGTTGTAAGGGGAGAAGAAACAGGGTTAAGAAGGAATAGTCGGGGATCTGTCAAAAAACTGAACTCCTACGTTGATGGAGACGATATTTTCGAAATGGTGTTTGTGGGCAATGTGCAGGAGGTACCCGCACAACGAATCTCGCACTTCCTGCTCCCCGAAACACCATTGTGGGAACTGTCAGCCGATGGCTGTCCCCGATGCGCGTGCATTTCAGTCCCTTTTCCCTCAGCCCATCCATGAGGTGTCCGGTTTCACCTCATCCCTCATCGCGGCTAGGAAGCGTCTCTGCTAGCAAAATTGGGGAACCCATTCCGGGTGCTGAGTATTCGCACAATAGGGAACTCTATTTTGCGGTAGACCCAACGATAACATGTTTAAGATTTACATGTTTATTGATGAAAAGGCATCATTTGTAAATTTGTGCTTTGAATTAACAAAAAGAAACTTATTATTTAAATACATTCCAGATTGAAGAGTCATCTTCCGTTAATTAAGGAAGAATGCGAAATAGTATTTTCATTATGGATTTTCGTAATTATCGATAATAACATCTCGCCGAATATACGAAAATGTAAGGTTGACGTTGAATTCTGGTGAAAAAAATTTCATCCACTTATTCGTTGAGACTGAACTGTTTGTTATGGTTAATGTTGTAACCTCATCAAAACCAAGGAGCTATATTGTCATTATCGTTCGAAGCAGTTTTTTTTGTAAGACTAGTTAGAATAGAGTCATATTACCTATCGGAATGAACAAAAGATTTAACGGATTATATATTAACAGTTATCACCCTTTTCACTAGACCTCTCTTAACTTTCTGTGTTTATCATCTGATTTATTTTAAGTGAGGAGCTTAAGCTGCGAGTCTCGGACAGAGCTAACACCTTATTGTGGGATTCCACCCCTCGTTGTAGTTTTAAATGCATATGTTGTACAAAATGTAATTATGGCTGAGAATTATAATTAGTAACCCCTACTAATAAATATTAATATCTATGTAAGGTTTTGCATCTTACTGGGAGGGCTCTTTCTATTTAAACGGAAATCAATTCAAATAGAAACTATGAAAACACAATTTTACGGAATTTCGACGATGGAGATGTTGAATGAAACAATTTTTACACGACAAAATTTCATAACCCAAATCTTTTTAAATAAAAATATTGTAACATAGCAGTCTCAAGCATAATAAATTGGCTGAAATTCATTTGCTCTCCCATCGATGTACTCAACCTTACTCTACCGATAAAAACTGAGATGTTTCTATGGTCATAGTAAGCGCTACTTGGAATCCGCACATAGACTAGGAAGGGAGAAAACGCGTAATTATCACAAAACTCATTTCCAAGCGACCGAATCGGAGCCCAAACCGTGATTTGTGGAAGGCAATAAGGAGAGAAGGAAAGAATGAGGAGTGAATTACACGAGGCGGCCGTAGGTGTGAGACACAGACAATGGGGTGCTGAAGAAAGCCTTCTTCTCACCCCCTATTGTGGGGACATCAGCGCTGTCTCAGAATGAAGGCGCCGGCGGATCCCCGATAGGCGAGACGGAGATATGATAATAGCAGGTAATAGGCCATGTCCACTCACTCCAAACCGTACACTTTGGAATTCGAGCAATAAAATAAAATTAAATGAAAATTTCAATCGTGGTCTATCTAATCCAAATTGGTAAGAAACTTATTGAGACCGAACTCAATAAAATTTCGAATACATTAGAAAAAATGTACTACTTAATTAGTCTAATGCTGCGTAAAAGCAGCCGCGAATAGATTTCTAATCTCTGGAAGGGAATATATTTAATATTTGCTGGATATGTATTATATATAACACAATTGTTGACGCTTAAATTTTAATACTTACTTTCTCGGACTAGTGAAATCCATTCAAGTGGGTGTGTCTTATGAAGCAACTGTTATTTGCAAAGGTTAGATTACGAGAGAACTTATTAAGAATATTCGTACGCTGCGATCAACTAGCATAATATAGCAGTAATCAGACAATGCGTTAATCGAGCACGCTTGGGAATTATTATGCCTATAATATGATTTCCATTGCCTTTGACATTTCCAATAAAGCATGAAGTTCGATGAAAATCGGGTTTACTTCTAGAAAAATTATAAAATAAATTACCTTAATTGTAACTTAGGTAAAAAGTATGCAAGTGAATAAACACTTTTAAAAAATCTGGTTCGTGGTATAAAATAACACTGTAATCTCAGTATTAATTGTTTTCCTAATATTATACGTCGAATACGACGGCATAAAATCACATTTAATATCATAAAAACCTTTTCAAAAACTTTGAACTAAGAGATAACAAGTGAAACAAGCCATAAGTTAGCGAACACAAGAATCACCTTGGCATGATTCATCTGAAAGGACTCCTCTGACACACGTGACTCCACAAAACAAAGTTACACAACGACGTAGAAGAAATACCACTTTGTCATGATTATTTCTCAGCCCTGTCCATTTATTATTTTATTCTAAATTAGATGACGCGGTGAACTTTGTACCACCTATTTCTATCTAGTGTATCTATATTTATTTCTCAATTTTTTGTTATATATGTCGAACTTACCTTGAGAAGTTTACAATATTGTAATCCTCACACTAAGTCCTCGAGTAGAGGGAGTAAAACCGTTTTAAAACTCTAACTAAAAATTCAGTAAACAATTACGTTGCTGTAAATAAAAATTGGTTGCTACTGACGTTTAAAAAAAATGTAAAAAATTAAAATTGAATTGTTCGTAACAGCAAATGTTGAAATCTCGTGCAATATTTTCTTCTTCATAAAACGTATCACTTATTTTCAGGATTAATTTTAACTTGACTAATATTCTTAATGCATTTTGATGGATAAATACATGAACATGGAATCAACAATCGCCTTCATTGTCAAGGGGGATGGGTTGTTTACAACCACGAAATTTTGATAAAATATTCACGCATTTTATCAAAATTCTCGAAATTTCGATACGTATTCGATATTTCACGACCAAAATAAAAATCTGTATTCTATTCCCCTTCTTTTGGTGCTTAGTTCGACTTTGTATACCTACTATTTCTAATTTAAATATTCAAATTAAATAAAGCCTGCAGCGAGAAAAATGAACTTTACTTGCATATCTTATGGAAATGCTTTTTCAATTTTTCGGCTATTCCTTTTGGGTTTTTCCAAATTTTCTTTTTTCCTAAACCACCTCCGTACCGAGGCACACAAAAAAAATATTCAAATCGGTGGAGCCGTTTTCTAGTTTTAGACGACTTCACGAGCATATAAGATTTAGCAGTCATACTTTTTACGCTACGATGCCTTAATATCGAACAGTTCCATGGATCGAGCACCATTAAATCCTGCGGTTGATTTTTCGGGTTCGATTTCAGGATAGCCTGATTCTTCCTCGATAGGAAATGCACGCATGCTTTCGCAGTCATTAAACCCATCACTGTCTGTTCAACGGAGAGATGTGTCAAGAAATTAAAAAATGAACTTATCGACCAATAACATTCTCACCATTTCCCTCTCCGACTTCCGCTTTCCTCAGCATCCCATTCCTTCGACTATCGCCCCCTTCCATTTTCCTTCCTCGTAAACTGAAGGAATTCGCCGTAATGAACAGGCGGCCATTATCACCATGGGAACGGCTTGAGAATGCTCGCGTGTGAGATGGGGAAATATTAAGGAACGAAGAGTGGCTGCGTAGGAAGCGAATTATGGCCTCGCCCTTATTGGGTTCAATGGTCCGTTTGTCTTGGCTTTTTCGTCTTCGCTTAATTATGGTCGATATTCACTCCGACGGTGATTTTTCCTCTCGTTCTATCGTCGTCATCTGAGGGATCTTTGAAAAATGTGGGAGGAATAGAGTTTCGGACGATATGCGGGCCGAAATTGTTAATACGAAAAGCTTGTTGGTTGATTCAATTCCTTCTTATGTATGAGAAATAATTTGCTCGTCTTCTCAGAGCATGTGCCTCAGGGTCTTGCTTCTCAAGGGTGATGAGATGCTCCTTAACATCCTCTTAATACTAGTAAATTCTTCACCAGATGCCACCTATTTTTTATTTATAAGCACCACATTTGTTTTTCCACTCAAATCGATTTATTTCCCTCGCATATCCTCCATTTCCATGTAGAAGGGCAAATCAAAAGTTTATGTCCTTAAATTTAACCAATACACTTTCAAAACTTATCACTTCAAATTATAAAACAAATATGCTTAATGTGATTTGATTTTGAAGAAAATTTTTCGATGTTACCATTATTTATGACATCGATGATACTAATGCAACCGTAGCGAGTTAAATCCAGCAGTAAAGCAAACCATTGCTTGGAAGGATTCTCCCATTCCGGTAAGGAGATGCAACTTAGCCGCGAAGGTGAAACACCAGGATGAGAAAGAAGTGTTGGGAGAATTTGAGAGGGTTTAGGAGTTGGGGCGGATAATCACGTAATCAAACTCTTCGACCGTGAATTAGCATAATTGGCAATCAGATTTCCCTCGCTTCCCTCTCTTCCATTAATCCCTCCTCACGGAGTCTCCTCACAAAAGAGGCTCACGGAAATTGGGTTGAGGCCGGATTCCTCGGAGCTTTTACCGCTCCCGCCTTTGCCACTCTGTGCGGAATATTGGTGTGAGCAACCTATTTGCTGTCGGCCAATACGTCGCAGACATCACGACGCCTAACCGCACCACTCTCGTTCGGAATAAAACGCCTGACGTGCCTGCTAGCAGTCGTCTCTATCTAACCTCGTTTCTTTCGAGCAACACCTTCTGAGAGTGTTGGGAGCGAGACGTTCATCTCCATTCTTCGGTTCGGAGAAAAATCTATGAGATAGACGCGTAAATAGCAGCCTTACGGAAGAAATTTCGATCTTTCCTTCTTGGATTCATATTTTCCTGAGAAATTGAGAAGGGTTTACTTTCTTAATTGGAATAATGCCATCATCGTAAGCACACTTAAACCGTACTTGCTTATGATGTGAAATGTATTTGACTTACTCTTTATAAATGTAGGTGATTATCATTTTCCAAGAATTTACCTTCATGGATGTACAATTTTCTATGTTTTAGCATAGAATAAGTATGATTTTAGTCAAAAATAAAACTTTTAGTCGGATACTTATGATCAGGGAATTGTTTATGTCCATTCATTAAAAATATTTATATACTTTTTCTATGAATTACTAGTTGCCTCTTTTATGCGTTTCTATCTTCTGGAGCTCTCTTCTTTTAGGGTGTAATTAATTTAAATTTCTCGAGGATGAATTTAAATTGTGAGGATTGATTTCAGTTTCATAAAAAGCAAATTATTTATTATATCATTATTATCTGCTTTATTTCAACAAATCCCACCTTCACTCTCCAACAGAAATATCGTGTATTTGTTATATTTTGTCTTTAAAGCTTATCTTAGCAATAATAAAATGATTATGAGAAAAGGTCTTAAATTTGTTCCACATGGATCATGTGATGAATATAGTGACCCTATTTGTGAGAAAACCAATAGACGCTATTGATAATATTTTATATTTCATTAAAATAATTTTTTTATTTGAAATTAAAATATTGTTGATAGTTTTAATCGGTTGCGGTATATCATTCATTATGAAATTTAAATCTCGGCCAAAGAAATAGCATGGAGTGTTTGATAATAAAAACAGGGATTTGTTTAAAATTTCCGATATCGACTAAGAAACTCTAATGCATTCATTTGACATACGACAGTGTACTTGGGAACTCCCTGTTAGAAAACAAACAACATGTCAACAAAATTTCTAAAGCCGTTCTTGTTTCGAGTAACCGATTCCTCACGATCAGCGTGCTGAAGGGACCATTTAAATAATTACGCAACGAACATCAGAATGTCTTATTCCGTAAAAAAAACTGGTGGTGAGGACGTCATTAGGCCTTTCATGCTATAGCCATTCAAAGGCCTATCTTCGGTGTCCTTCTGCCGTCCCGGAATCCTCTCAACACCTATCCATTGTGGTCCACTCCACCCACACCACGTCTTCTTCTTTATTCACACACAAAGGACAGCGTAAACGGCCACTTTCACCATTTACAGGTGACACGCGGGTCAGGTGGTTGATTTCGGTCATCCGTGGGATGAATGCCGCCCAATTGTGGAGACTTATCAAAACACGAGAGTTGAATCTCCTCTTTCGGTTATTAAGGACCATTGTTGTCGGGATGACAACCACGGAGTGCGAGTTACATCATTACCATGCCGTTTGATTTTCTCTCCTTCTTTCGAAAGGGAGTGCCACCGGCTTACAATCCCACAAGACGATGGCCGTAGTTGCCTGCATGGTTTATTGGTATTTCAGCTTTGCCTCATCGAATATATTCGTCGTAATAGGCTCATGCATAGGTATAATACATAGGATAAACTTGAAAAGGAGTTTAAGAGGGAGTCCAGGGACATGTCGCTGAACAGTAATGATTTAAATTTCCATTAATACCCCACGCGCTGCTATATGACGTATGGCGGGGGGGCGTAAAAATACCGAAATACCTAAATAGCTTTCAGATTTGCGCATCTTATACTATCAGGAAAAAGAAATCAATCAAAGGTATCTGTTCTCACTAATAGCAACTGTACCTAATTAACTAAAATATTACCCTACACACGTAATTTGAGTTTGTTTTGGATAAATTGTAATGAGGATGAAGTAACAGACTAGATACAGAACTCTGACAGCAGATTAACCCTTAACGAAAATTTAGAGCAACTGATTTGTTGCTTAGTGGAATAATCTTACGTTTGAAGGACGACAGATAAATTATACACCATAGTAAAACATTTGATCTCATCCAAAGTAATGTTTTGAGAAACCTGTTCACCAGCTCCCGCATTTTTATTCATATAACTAAAAGAACATTCATAAAACTTAAGTTTCCTGGTTTTAATTGCGTACCGAATAACTTGATCATCAGTATATCTCTTTGACTTTACTTCCAAAAACTAAACAGGAATATACCTCCTTATGGAATGGACGCATTACTATAGTAATAAAGTATTTCAGAAATAACAAAGACTTTTATTAATTGTGGATTTAATGAAGAACTTTCGTGGCCAAATCTCGATTCATTTTCATCGCTACTTCCACCTCGCGTAGCGAAATAAAGTTGTGGGAGTAAAGAGAGTGATTCATTCCTTTTTATAAAGTTCCTTCGCTTCATTATGGGCGTCTTCAAGAGGGCGGTTAAATGCCGCTCTTAAAAAGGCCGCAAGGGTGCGAAGGAATTTTGTCGCGTTTTCTCATCCAGTTTTACAGTTCATTAGTGCAGGAACGCGGGGGAGAAGTGCACGAAGTAGGTGGAGATTTGAGGAGGGGAAGCGGAGGACAGCGACTGAATTAAAGTTGTAAAACTTGGGCACAATTAAGAGATTATGGGCTTGGCGTGCGAGTCCGTTCTCTAGTGGTAATATATTTTCCTTCCCCTTTTCTTCCGCTCTTTCTTCCCTCTCGTTATGGAACTTCCCCAACAGCCCAATCACATTTCCAGTGAACTACGTTTACGCGCAATTCGCTCATTTCAAAATATGCTCGGTTTACTGCCGCTCGAAGATAGCTAAGGGAATCGCTCTACTCTAGGATTAATATTTTCTCTCACTATCTTTCTCATTCCTCATAAACTATGCTTAGAAACGGTTACAGCCATTTGCGTCTCTGTATTTCGACTACTCGATGATCTGGCAGAGGCTAAAAACGTTCGCTAGGCAGTCATTAAAATCTTCCTAGTTACTAGTTTATGAAAACAAAGGCCTGCGACATTACAGCCTTCCGAATATCATCCAATGCGCATTTCAATAGCTATCTTATTATAATAACACTATATTATTCTTCTGGCCATAGATATGATAGCTTGGTTATTGAAATGTACATACATGGGTGATAACATCCGACGTTATGGTTTGAAGAACGTTTTCAAACCAACATTGTTCCATGTTTCTTTCCACACCACTCGAAGATCATTGAATGTTAGCAGCGATTTTAGCAAGTAAATAATTCTTTCCGTGTAGCTTAATATATCATGTAGATTTCCATAGATATCACTAGAAGAAAAAATACATACTTCTGAATAAATGTAGAATTTTAATTATATTGATTTTGTAACGTTTGAAATTGGGACTCCATCTGAAAGGTTAATATAATAATTACTGTTATTGCAAAGATAACTATGTTTCACATTGAAACAGCTGGTCATCGACTAATAGTGATCGAACGAGTTGGCAACCAGTTAGTATTAAGTTAATCCAAACTCCGCTTAATCCGATCATATTATTTATTTATACTGATTTAGATAATAAGGAAACAGTGGATAACAAGGAAACATCAATGGGTATCTTAGATAGCGTTCTCCATAGTTCGATCGTGGCGTCTCTTCCTCGTGCCGACTCCGACGCCACTCCAAACGCGGAATCAAATTAGTAATAACTCCGACGAGAACACATAATCCGGTTTAAGGGCCCTCCCCTACCGGAGAAACCCATAACTTGAAGGCCGCCATTTAATTTAACTCGGCTGAGATGAAACCAAAGTGTTGCAACATAAACTTTCATTCCTTTCGTCGCAAACGAGGAACCACTTCCGGGATTCCGCACATATCTTCTTATTTCAGCCTCATAAAGGAAGCCTCCCCAAAGTGATTCGTTTTTAATAAGGAGAACTCCGAGGAAGACTTGAGATATCCTCTGACTTTGGTGCGAACAAGAAAGGTCTCCCAAGTGCTTCCGATTCCGCCTTTGGCCCCATTCGCCCCATGGAAATGCAATATTAACCGGCTTCCTTGCAGTAAAACTCCCTCGCTCCCCCCGCATTCCGGGCGAGTCTCGAGGAAATGGGCTAACTTGTGGCTTAATTACTTGTTAAATTAAGAATTTCATTTAACCCTTTCACAAATCAACGCCTTTGGACAGGGAAGAGGACCTTTACCTTAGGCGAAGAAAAAGAGGAAAGAGAAAGAAGAGTCAATAAGAAGAGGAAGAAAATGGGTTCATGGAGAGGGTCGGTAGGTTTCGCGGTGGTTACAAGTGTTTGAAGAAGAGAGGCGCAAAGTAAAGGGAGAGGTACTTCGAGAGAGAGAGAGAAATTAAAGAGAATTGTGAATTTTGCGATTTATTTGGAATAGAATGAATCGTATTACAACAGAATTATGTTAAGAATGGAGTAGAATACTGAAGGCTAGACGGAAAGGCGGATATAAGGAGAGGAAGGTTCCTGAAAGAGGATTGGTGAATCTATTGAAGTTGATAGAAGTTAACTAAAAGGAAGAAGTTTTACTACGGAGTAAAATATTAGGTTCTTCTCAATTCTGATCATTTTAACTTTGTTTGCGAGTATAAAGCTTCATATAAAGACACAAAAAGGTTAAAATTAAGACATTTATACGTTGAATTTAAAATACCACTTTAATGGTATATTCGAGATAAATAAATATAAATTTAATTATAATTTCATTATACTCGCCAAATGTATGTAAAATATGTACATTGCCGAAACAACTCCGTTTTTTTTATTTAATCTTCATCCAAAAATTCGATCGTCGGATACCTAGAATATCTTAGGAACCTAATCTCAAATACTTCAAACGATGATTTAAAGTCGAATGTAAAAAATTTGATGTGGCCAGCAAACGACTTTCTTCATATATGAGATGTAAATATTTATCTATGACAGTACTTTTGAACTCTAGATTCAATCTAAACTTAGAAGATACATACAAATACATTTTTTTCTAATTTTTGTAGATAACTGTATATACCTAAACATCAGATTAATGGAGGAATTTTGCAAAAACGGAAACGAGCTTCGAATAATAAAGCTCGACTTCTAGTTAACGGATTTACTCCAAAAACTAATCAACTCTGACAGCACCCACCACAGTTCAATATATGAAGTTTGGTATTGATACAACTATTAGTTTTTACGTTAGAGCGCCCATAAGCATACACACACATACATACACACACACACACACACACACACACAGACATATCCACACAGACATCATTCCGAAAATGGTCAAAACGTGTTCTAGGGACCCCAAAACATGTATTTCCGTTGAAATCTCAAAGTCGATTTTTTAATGAAAACAATACTTTCTCTATACTACGTCTATGGAGAAAGTAAAAATAGCATCCGTAAACAAGTTGATCCAAGATCGAAGATTACTCTTTCTTTCATTTAAATATCAATACAGAAGCGTCAAATATTTAATTATTTTTAGTATACAATATTCTATTTACTTAACCTTGGTAATGAGAATGGCTGATCATGTATTTCTACATATATTCCTATCCCTTTTTGAAGCGTACGCTCTACGACCGCAGAATTGTCGACGAAAGAGCCCCAAGGAATTGAGAGATTTCCAGATGCAGAAAAGTGGAAATTTTTAGGAGGAAAAAATATTAAAGAATCCATGGAAACGGAATGCGGATAATAAGAGAGGTGAAGGAAGAGTGGGAAGGTGGTCAATCGAAAGGAGGGGAAATTGGGACTCCATCGGAGGCATTTGCTGAAGACGTCTCTTTCAACGATAAGGTGGTGAAGGGGGTGAAAAAGGAGCAGTCCGGCGAGGGAAGGGTTCGTGGGTATGTGAGGGGAAGGAATTCCCGGTCGGAGGTCATAAGGGAGAGAAAAGAGAGCAGTTGATGGTCGTGTCTTAACAGAGGAGCAATTAGAGAAGATTTCACGAGAGGGGAGTCTCCTTAAAGCAGCAGCTCTTTTCTCTCTTCTTGAGCTACCTGTGAATGAGGAAAGGGTTGCCGTGGATGGAATTAAAAGGGGATGAAGGGAGCAGAGGTGGATTCCGTTAACCATCCGGGTTCCTTAGGAAGAGATGTATGAAAGGGTAGCGTAGAGAGAAGCAGCTTTGTGCCAATTGAAATTATACGACGCTCGGTTCATTTTCTAACTAGTTTGCTAACTTTTAAAAATAAAAATGTAATTAAAAGGGTATAAAACACTCCAAAAACCATCAAAAATTACCTCAAGGTCTGATACGTATTTTGCTCTCTAAGAAAGCATCATCAGAGACAGGAACGGAATGGCTGAGGATTGCGAGAAGCAAGAAAACAAAAGAAGGATGGAATTCAAGTTATTTCATCTAGCAATTTATACAGAGTTTTGTTAAAATCTATGTTCTGGTTCATAAATATATCTTTAAATTTATAAATGTAAAGGTTTTCATAAGCATTTAACCCGTAATTCGCTTCATGTAACAATTTAAGGTCCCTTACTGTGATGCCATACAGTTTCGGATATATCTTTGGCAACACTCGAACAATGTTCCCGCCTGTACTTAAAATGTGCTATATGTTCCTTAAACCTAATTATTAATTTTCTTTTTGTTTGGCCAACATATTTCAATCCACATTCGGGGAAGTAATCTCATATACTATACCAGACTTATGAATGTTATCAATGATTGAAATTTCTACTCATAAATGTTATGTTATTTATTTAGATTTATTTACCACGATTGCTCTGACGAATTCAGAGATAGTAAGCTAAGGGATGACGTAATCGCTGTTATGAGAAACCCCTGATACTTCGGCCTACCCGATAGTAAGTATGTTAGACGCTTGGACGAATCAGTTTTAGAATTCATTCTTTCCTTGGACGATCAGCATCTGTAACAAAAACGTAATAGATATAGTTTTCGGATTTTACGTCTCCTAACACACACCTATAGGCGGATTTCAGGGCTTTAATAAATCTACGAATGTACGACAAGATGATTAAGAAAGGATCTAACAAAGTGATGGACGATGCAAAAACTTGGGATAAAAAGAAGCTCAAATACTTCTATTAGTGTAACATATCTCAATTAAATTAGATATATTATAGATACTTTACATCTTATAGCAAAATAGTGCCTATTTTTCACGGAAAACTGAGAGTAACGGAAGTGCAAAAATAAAATTCAATACTAAATATATTTTAATTTTCCCATATCGTTGCGTTGAGCGACATTCCAACGCCTATATCCTTGTTCGTTATTTTGCATATTTCTCTCTCGCAGAAATTAGTCTATGGCCACGTTGATGAAAGGAAGGAGAGATGATCTTGAATCCGTGCCTCTAATTTCCCTCCGACTCTTCAATGCCCTCGAGTAAGTAAGAACTCCCTCGCGTCGTACTCACTTGGACGGTCGCTGGAGACTGTGAAAGAAAGCCCTCGGAGGGCAGAAGGCGGAACGCGGTCACAATGGACGAGCATTCAACTGGATTAGGAGTTTTGATTACGGCTAAAATTCTAATTATGAAGCCTCTAAAATTGAGGTACTATCAAGGTGGCGCATTAAATATAGGATCGGAGGAATTTTGCTCGGCATGTTTGGAGAAAACTAATTTCATCTCCTAAGGCTGTGCTGTTGAAGGCGTGCTAATTTAAATTTAAGAGCCTTAAACTTGGCGTGCTGACAGAATGACTTAAAACGATGTCATCTGAAGGAAAGGGCTTTTCTGGTTTGCATTTCTTTGCGGGTCAGTGGCTACGAATGGAGAAAAATTCGCGAGAGAAAATACGCGCCTTTTAATTTATAGTATGCGAGGTGAAAATAAGCCCATATTTAAATATTTCGTAGTGAGAGAACCTGATATTGTTGGTCAATTTGCTTGGAATTCCAACGCACATAAATAATTATCAAGAAATAGCGAATAATCAGTTAAGATGGTGATAATCATTCCTTTGTAACCCATATAGTTATTCCCGGGGTAAATCGCATTTCTGTATGAAATGGTGTAGTTTCTAAAATATTTCGGTAAAAATGCATGCAATCCTATCTAACGAGTTATTTTGTAGTGGGAATCTTGTTTCTAAAAAAATTCTCCAGGAAGTGTTTTTATTAATTTCTATACCGCATATCAAAATCTTCATCATCAGTTATTTACTTCGTTTTAATTTTCATGGAAATATTATGATACTCACGCTGGCCTCTATGCAGTATTTCATTCGAGCTTTCAAAATCATATGACCATTATCAATTGTGGATACTCCGATATCTTTTGGTACGACAGCTCTGAGTATTCTTCGTAATGACCCCACGGAGGCACAATGAGCTTAATTTGCATTAGCGAGGCGATTGTATACTTGTGGCAGGTTTTTTTGATTTCGCGAAAACTCGCGCGATCACAAACGAGGAATTTTCCGCCACCGTCCCATTTAACATTCGGCAATGATGGCAATTTAAGGTAAAGACGAGCATTAAGGTGCGATGCGGAAAGCGATTCAGCGAAAAAAAGCTTGCGGGGAATTCAAGGAGGGCATTTTCAAAGGGAGAGCAATTTTTCAGCGTCGGAATACATTCCTGGCTGCGGTTCATTTGAAACGCTGCGTGCGGGCAGCCAAAGAATCTAAACCACCAAAAGGTGATACGAATGGCTCCCTTTTATTGTGAATAGTGGCCGAAGTTTCGGTTAGCCGTGAAGGTGCGTGAGACTTTATGCGGGTGCTCGGCCATAATCGGAAGAACTCGAGGGGAAGGAGGAAAATGTGGTTGCGGAGGACGAAGAGGAATAGCGGTGGAAAAGGGGATGGAATGGATGAGGGAAACAAAGATGGTTATGGAATGTGTATCTTTGTTTGCGGCAATCATAGCATTGTATGGTTAAATCAATAGAAAAAAATCTGATGTAACCAGCACATGACTTTTTCCTTATATAAGATTTAAATATTTATCTACGACAGAATTTTGGAACACTAGATTCAATCTAAACTTGGAAGATATATGCAAATACATTTTTTATAATTTTTGTAGATAACTGTATATACCTAAATATCAGATTAATGTAGGAATTTACAAGAATATATGCGAATAAATTTTTTATAATTTTTGTAGATAACTGTATGTACCTAAATATCAGATTAATGTAGGAATTTACAAGAATATATGCAAATACATTTTTTATAATTTTTGTAGATAACTGTATATACCTAATTATCAGATTAATGTAGGAATTTTGCATGAATGGAAACGAGCTTCGAATAATAAAGCTCGACTTCCGGTTAACGGATTTACTCCAAAAACTAATCAACTCTAACGATACTAACCTTAGTGCTATATATGAAATTTAGTGTTGTTACTACAAATAGTTTTCTTGTTAGAGCGCCCACAAAGCACATAATCAGCAACTTCCGGTTTATCAGTATTTCACAAATAACTCCTAAACAATCAGTGATACAAAAATATGTTTCATTCAATAGGTATAGAAAATCACATTTTCTAAAACTTAAAAAAAATAGTATACACCTAAACATTACATTTATGGAGATAGTTTGCAAAAACGGAAATTTGCTTCGAAGTATAAAGCTCGACTTCCGGTTAACCGATTTACTCCAAAAAGTAATTAATTCCGATAGCACCTACCACATTGGTATAAATTAAGTTTGGTAATGATACGACTAAAGCACACACACATACACACAGACATCACTCCGAAAATGGTCAAAACGTGTTTTAGGGACCCCAAAACATGTATTTCCGTTGAAATCTTGAAGTCGATTTTTTTCATGAAAACAATACTTTCTCTATACTACGTCTATGGAGAAAGTAAAAATCCCAATTGAATCAAACCTGAAACCTTAGTTTCGATATCTCTGTCATTGCCACTTTCTATTCCGCGAAATTATTTCAGGAAGAGGGGATTCAAATCAAAAGCAGGATTGCCGATGAAACAACTGAAAATGCATTCCTGAAATGGCGGACGATGCAGAGAAAAGTAGGGTTGGTTCACTTCGAAGCAAGGGAAAGAGAGTATGTCCAGGGAGGCGTAGATTGAATACATTAGCTTCGCTTATCGCAATACTGTAGCCCTTAATTACCTAACGAGTGCCTCTTCACACAGCACTGAGGCCCTCTCAAAGGCGGAATCCCTTAGGCGCCGCACCACGATAATAATTCAATTTCACAGGCGAGAGAAACATGCCTTCCATGAAACCCTTTTAACACATGAGCGGCTGCGGTAGAAATGTGCCTCCTAGTTCGAATGAGGCTGACCTATTTTGCACATATTGTTACTTATATTTTAATCTTTAATATGTTTACAATTTAGTGAAGATAGAAGCCGATGTGATAGGCGATGTTATTAAGAAATTGAATCCGTTAAGAACAAAGTCCTAAGGATATCTAATAAATATGAAATTGAAACTGTGGGCATTGGCAGTCGATAGAGTCAGTTTTCGAAAATTCACGCGTGTTCTTTGGCTATGGCTACATGTGCAAAGTCCTATTCTTGTACGAAATGGATAACAATATGGCACTAAGAATGTCTGAAGTTACAAACTTTAAAGTTGACGCATGCCTAGGATACTGATATTCTTGATGAATAGGTTACCTCTTCACTATATGTAAGACTAAAATAATCAACATGCAATCCTTGCTATGGTTGAGCCATGCTTTGCCTTTTGGTGGCACTGCACCGCCATTGATCACCCTCTGTGGATACCGAGAGCATTCACTGTGAACACGCTTTTGATGCTATTAATAGCGCTTCCCTTGATTTTTTATTCTGATGATAGAGGTACTCAGGGCGTGATGGATAAATTACCTGGAAAGTTTCATAAGATGTTTTATCTTTTTCACACTTAGTAAGGTAGCATATGGATCATTATGATCAAAAAGGTTTGTTGGTGATTAAGTAGGGTACAACCATTTTGAAAGAAGTGGCAATTCAATTAATGAAATACATTTGTGTGTAATAAATCAAACTTTTACAATATACGGATTTCCATATCTCAGAAACTAGTTAATTTAAAGATAAAATCAACCAATAAATTCAAGATTTTATTTTCCGCCTTTGAAAATGGATATCATCATTCTTCTAATTCGCTATGAATTCTTCTAATTCGCTATGAATTCTTCTGTTATTCTTGATTGCAAAACTCGTCGGAATATCGGCTCTCTGTTTTCCAATTCCGTCGACCCTCTACTGCTAGTGGTTGTTCCACTTACAAATAGATGAGCAAAGTAGAAGAAGTGAATACAGCGGCTTCCAAAATAGAAGAATGACTACTACGACAGGAAAAAAGCCCTTCGCAATGCAACAACTTTGCAGCTCCAGTATTATTTTATTATATTTTAATCTCATGCTCTGTAATTGAGTCCTAGTAAATTGATATATTGAGTTATCCTTCATTATTTGTACATTTGGCAGCTTTTATCCAAAAAATAAACAAATTTGACAACATCCAAAGAAAATAGTCTCATCCATGTAATGCCTTTGGTGTTACAGTAAACAGCATTACCTCTTCTTTTAAAAATAGTTTAAGCAAATAAGTATCTACTCTCATAAAATAGAAAAATTAAAAGATGATGTAATGATCCCATTCTCTGTATAAATCATATAAACAGATCATTAAGTAATTGCTCGAATCACTACAGTCGATATCTTTGCCACGATTGTATGGACGATGATTTAATAACTCTAATATGACCCAACGTGAAAATATTGCAGTAATAATAGGTTCAGCATAGTTGGCACCTTCTGACAGAATATGATAATAGAGTACATAGAATAAAGAATAACCAGTTGCATTCTAATCACATTCGACCCTTCGACGCAAAAAGTCACCATTTTAAGGATTGCAATCGCCGCCATAAGTTCGAATAAACAAAATAATCAGTCATTAAGTTTACAATGGTGGAAGAGAATTGAATAGATAAGAGTTGGCGATAAAACAGGAAGTAAGAAAAGTGTCCTCTCCTATAGAACTCACTGGATTCGCCCGTCTCAAGTATTTAATTCCGGCGCTCTCAAGTCTGAGGAAAATTGGCGAAGGAGGCACATGATTGGTGCTTAATTTAGGAATAACATGGGCCAAAAAGGGGTCATAAGTCGTAAGAAGATAAAATTTGGAGGGACGAAAGGAAGGAAACAAACCAGCCTGTAAGTACGCCGCTGTCTTTTCGAGCGTTTTAAAACCGGTAGCTGGAGAAAAAGGAGCAGCGGGGTAAAAACGAAATGAAGTCGTTTCGTAAAAGGCTTTATATGAAGCCAAGTAAGGAAGATACGAGGCAAAGAGGAGTTTAATTAAAATATCTGTCTTTTGGAGATGGAGTTGGAAAAAGGGAGAGGAGTGCATTACAAAAGGACGTGGAGAATGAATGGGGAAAGGGGTTGAGTTAGGGCAAAGAAAAAGAAATAGAGGAGGAAAGGAAAGACGACACAATAGAAGGAAATTAGGGGAAAATACGAGATATGGAAGAGGAAAGAGATAAAGAAGGGAAACAAATGAAACTAGTAAAACAGCGAATTGTAGGGAACAAAGGAGGGGAGTATAAGAAGGGATGATAAAATGAATGCAACGCAAGCTTAGCTAAACGAAGACGGAGAAAAGGGAAGGAAAATGAAAGAATTTCGCAAAATCGTCATACATTAAATATATACAAAAACATCGAATTTACCCAATAGTAATTAGCACTAACACTAACTAAAATCTTACTGCACGAGTTATCTATCGCTGATATGTCACTGCAAAGAACAAAAGTTTCATTACGTAAGGCATGAGTTCGATTTTAAGGCCCCGACTTTACCAGATTTCACTGTTATCGTTCTATTGCGAGTGATTTATATTTTATAATATTACGTAATGTACTTATAGGGATGGTAGGTATGGGTAATGCGGAGTTTTCATTTGCTTTCAAATGCAAAGAAGTGACGCGAAAGAGTAGGCCAAGTAAAGAAAAAAAAGGAAGTAAGAAGTTGGATTAATATTCAAAAGACGAGGAATTAGGAGTGAAAAAAGAAAGGGAAGTGAAAATAAGGGAGAGAGAGATAAAGAGTGGCCCGTTATTATTATGAATTAGTAGAAAGATTCGACTCGAATGAAAGGGAATATCAAAGGAGATGGAAATAAGAAGAGGGATCAAACACGAGAGATACGGAAAATTAAGTCGGAGGCATGTATTTTTACGCGAGCAAAAAGTGTAGTTAATTACGCATGGATGTAAATATACGCAAAGGAGAAATCTGCGGAGGCGAAGAAGAGGAGAAGGAAAGAAGCCGAGAGAGTTCCGGGGTCTTTCGGAAGGGGTCGGAGAAGTTAGGAAGGAAGGGGTTGTGTTCAGTAAAGGAGAATGGAATTCGTGTAGTCTGCTCGTTACTCAAGGTTAGTGTTGACTCTTAGACTTAATTAACTCAAGTAATTCAGCAGAGACTCAAAGGGGAATGGGCCTGGGGCACTCTTCCACGCAACTCCTTTACCGTTCCATCCCACTTCCCTTTCATCTCTCCTCTTCACCACTGCATCTTTCCTTACGTACGTTCTTCCGTTTCCTTCCTCAGGGTTCCGCATTGGCACTCATCGATTCAAATGCTTTGCGTTTTAAGGGTCCCTCCTCCCCCATCCGCCATTTAAGACTCGCCTTCGCTTATATTTTGCTTACCGTAATTTTAATTACAAAACAGGCTTGGAGTGGGAGAAGTCCCTCGGGGGGCTTGTTTGTCAGGCCACGGACCTTTTGTAATGGAATTGGCCTCGGTTCTCGCGAGCTGAAATTTAAATCTCTGGGTTATCCCCGAGGAATTCATTGAATTAAGGAGGAGAATGGGTGTTTAATGATAAAGGAAATAACGGACAAATGATGTTTCGCGATATTTTAGTAATCGTTGAGATAATTTGGAAAATGAGCGGGTTTTGAAGAGCTGTCTTGTTGACCGAGATGATCCCATTCGTCTTTCTTTGGTTAACTGCCTAACTGAGCTTAATTTATATAACAATGTTATTCAATTAAGGAGATGAGTGTTAAATATTTGGATGTTGTGATTTACTTACAAATTCTACCGCTTCTCCTTTCACGTATTCATTGACAAATTCGTGCGAAAGAGTCTGAGTTAAAGAGCCAAAGTACTCATGAGATTCGAAGTTGGATGCCACTGCCATTGGCGAAGGCATAAACGAAACAAATTTAGAGAGAGACTGCGCTGTAATTCCTGTGTTATATTCTCTGCGTCCCTGCTTATTAATCCCATTGGTGACTCCACTCACTAAAATCCAGCAAATCCTTCGCTAATACCTGAAACAATTCCAACCCCGCCTTTCTGCACCCCTTTCTCGTGATTTAGGAGGATGCTGCACAAATGACGTCACGCCCACACCGTATCTAATTCCGTGTATCCCCCTCTTCTCCCGTCTGCTCGCCCCCTCTCCTTTCAACTTCCTCGCCCCAAAATTCTCCTCTTTCCCTTGGCACCCACAAATCCTGACAATGACAAATCGCCAACGAACCCTTGCTAATTCCCTTCTCCACAGTTAACCCTTTTTCTAACCCTTTCGACTCTCTCCACCTCTTTCCTCTTTCTCTCGCCTATTTCGCCAATTTCTGCTTCCATCTCATAGTCACATATTATCCATTGCCTTTTCTTTGGCTTCCTCTTTTTCTATGAAATTTGTCAGCCATAATTTATTCCTTTCATGGGTTTTTACGTTTTTGGCACTTCTCTCGCAGTTGCAAGAACGAAAATAATAACAGACCGTATTGCCATTAATTTGCGCTACACAGTACTCAATGAATAAATGGTTTTGAAATAATGTTTAAAAGAGAGTATAATAAATACATTCAAGCGAAACCTTTTTAGGATTTGAAGAGTTTGATAGCTTTAACCCGTTAACGAAACCGATAGAATAAAAGTATCTGAACTACGAACTTTTTTTTCAAAATGTCCGCTTATTCCACAAAGGTTCGCTAGTACTTATCAATTTTAGTTAGTACCTACTTATTAGTAGTAAGTAGTTTATTTAGCTAGTACCTACTTAGAATGTTGCAGCGATTCACGCAGGATGGTAGGGGAGTTGGTCAAAATAACTCCGTTTTCGTAATTGTATTTAAATTTCTATAACTTAACTTTTGCTGTAAACGAGAGTTAAATAGGCTTCGTTCAGAATTTTCGCTCTTGCTATTCCAGAACAGAATCCTAACTTCCTAAACAACTTTGTTATTAATAATACATTTTTAAACGTGTGAAATTGTTTTCAATTCAAAACGATTAAAATTATAAAATAAATAAATGGAATTTTCGATGTGAGCGGAATTTCAGCGTTTTAATGGGAAATCGTTTTGTTAATTACATATTCTCAATATCACGTACTGTATCACAACCCTAAAAGCAAATCCCTCCGCCTTCATTCTCCTCATCCTTTCCCTTCCTCATTTTAGGACCGCTTCGACATTTTCTAATATCCGCTTACAGTCGCTAACCGAATCGTGCTCCAATTTCCCCGGAAGCCGTGTTATCTCCTGCGCTCCATCCTTCCTTTTGGTAAACACACGTAATTGACTTAAGGGAATGAGGCTCCTTTATGGCCTCAAATCTCGCCAATAATTGCATTTCCTTTCTTCGTGCCCTCTCCTCCCAAATGCCACCGCTCAATGCTGGATCGGTCGTCGTGATCGCAGACTGACTCAGCGCTTTCCTCCTGTGTCTTTGGGGCGCTTTGTCAAAGATTTAATTGAACGAAATGCCGAGTAGTTTGAAGATGCCAGGAACCCTTCGTCTCCGTGATGACGTTCACATTTTCCCATTCCTATTCTCGGAAATCTCCGAAAACAATGTCATTGGCCGCAGAAACCGACACGAAAAACGACGAGTATTCTATATTTTTTTCATTCGAGGCAATTCATTATAATTGAGAGAGACGTTTGAGAGACTAAGCTTATCTCCTATTTCGTCTCTAATTGCAATTAATTTCGGAGAGCTGGTCGAATGGACTCAATCTTTGCATCTCGGTGTGGAAGCGAGTCACGAGCCGCCGAGTTGGCAGACAAATCCCGTTTAGTTTTTGCTTCATTTGGAACTCCGAGAATTTGGAAGGCGTTTGATGGGAATGTAAGAAACATTCTAATATGAAGTGAAAGTGATTCCCTTCGATATGCTGATTAAGAATACGTCCCTCCCTCGCATAAGAAATGTTTTAACTTCCGTATATCTCCCACAGGACCCTTTGGCGGTATCAAACGTTTCATATAAAAACATGTCAGTTCTCCAAGTCAACAAAAAATAAGTTCAATGGAGGAGGGTAAATTAAATAGGATAAATAAATTTATTTGGGGGAAAACAAATGGATTTTCGTAATTTGAACTGTGACAAGGACATCAATTCATCGTTGTAGGCTTGCGGTCTCGCCAGACGTAGATAGAGATAAATATAAATATATTGTATAATAGAGTTTCTGGTATTCGCTATCATAACCAAGTGAACATCTACAAATGTATTTAGAATGCACTTTAAAGGCTGTCTTGCTAATGTAAATCTTGGGTGCATTCTTCCTCTTAAGTCAGAGATCATGGCTTTGGAATGTGTGACTAATGAGTTTTGCATACATGCATCAATTGTGGTCATTATTACATACCTTTGCAGTTTTTGAGTCAGGCAGCTCAAAAGTACCGATATATATATATTCGGGGTCCTACTTTCTATGGGAGACGTGTCATCGCCGAAAACTCAATTTGCATGTGTTCGAAGGCTGTACTTTCAAAGAGTCTCTTCCCTAAACGTAATTTAGCGGCGGCGTTCAACACATGCGATAAGTCAACTGAAATGCCTCTCCACCTAGTTAGCACTGCACACTCTTTTGCAAAAAAGGGTGAATTACGTGGGTGTGAGGGGTGGGTGTGGCCACGGCTGCACCCCGGCCAATGGGGCAACAATCCCCCCCTTCCAACTCAGATATCGATTTCCACCGAGAAGAGGGGCGGGGGTGGAAAAGGGGGGTGGAAAAGGGGGCCGGAGGGGGAGGCAACTCTCCTAATTTGATCTGCTGCCGCGAGGCCCTCTTCATGGCTAACCATTTCTCTCTAGGCCAATCAGCGTCTTGGTTGTAAGTGACTTCCTTCATCTTTCTTTTGTGGCGTTAAAAGAATTACTGACCACAAACGAGGGAACCGTACATGCATTAGCTGTTACCCCGTGGGATTCGTGTGGGGTTCATAATGACGCTAGCATACGTTCTTTAAAAAAAAAAAACAGCAACAACTGGTTTACAAGGCTGTCAAGAAGTCGGGTTAATATAATTCTGAAATCGCATAATGGTAGATGAAAGGGCCACCATCTAAAAAGTATGTTAGAATGATTCTATTAGTCTCAGCAAATCTGAGATGAATACATTACCCTTCAAAAAAAGAGAAGGCCTTTTCCTCATTCTCAAAATACGTAACTTCTGAAGATTACTCGAGAAACTAAAAGGACACATTACGTTCCACTTGATTTTGATTTACAAATTTCACTTCCATGTATCAATAGAGAAATATTAGATGAAACAAGCTCATGGAAAATTTTCAATAAGCGATATTGGGCAGTACCTTATTTACCTATCTTAAACTATCATAAGTAGAAAGACTGATGTTTCATAGAAACGCACGACTGACTTTGAAAGAATGCTCAAATCAAATCTCCAAGCTTCTGTGGATAATTAGAAATTGCATACTATTTGATGATGTGTCTCCATAAAATTACGTCTTCCTTCATCTATTTCATTAAGCGTTCAACTTTCTTAAAATACATGCATGTTATTTCTTTACATTTAAAAATTGAAGTACCATTTTTACTAAACGGTATACTAAATCTAAATGCACGATAAATGTACGAAATTATAGGAACCGTAGAATACACAATCACCGTTTGCTCCTGATATGTAGGTGCTGTATTAGTTTACTTATGTAGTCTACATATCTAAATTACATGTCTTGAGGATTATTGCCTCCATCCTCCCACAGCTGAAATATTCTTAGTTCTATTTCTAGAACTGCTTTAAGATAAGGCGGCTGTTTCGTCGGTGGATACAGTTAGTGCCTCTGGTCTACACTCCTTTATATCTAGGGGCTCGGATACCTGCTGCGGAGCGCCGAGTGGGGATGGACGAGGGAAGTGAATGCTTTGAAAAGGGAGTGCTACTGTCAAAACCTCAATTGTCAGCCTATTCTTCGTCAATGTAGCCGTCGCGTGTAGCCGATGTGTGCTCTCCAAGAAAGGGACCTTTTCATTCACATAATAGGCTCTCTCCTTTTCACTTATCACCTTTTTGTCGCTGTCTTTCTGAAAAATTTGAAAATTCCCCTCTCTCGCTTTCTTTCGGGACTTTTCATTTAAGTTCACGGAGGTACTTGTTGAAGGTTTTGAGGAACTCCGACAAATGAGTTGAAAGAGGTCCCTCGTAAAGGAGTCAAGAGGAAGTAGACATGCACTAAGAACTCCTTATTAGGCTCGGCTTATTTACTTAATCGACTCTATTGGATTTGAGTTGTTTTGCAGTTAGAACGCGCGAAGTTATGGCAAAATCTTCTGTTATCTTTCCGAACATTGAGCGTAAAATGCATCGTATTAGTTCTTTTGTTTGAAAATGAAGTTTGGCTAAACGACGGTTTTGTCGTAGAAAAAGTATAGGGAGTTAAACGGAATATTTTGATAGATATTCATGGTATACCAAGTAGAAGAATAATTTAAATACCCATACAAAAGAGATGCTATGAGTCATTTGCTTTACCAGTCTTTTCGAGTAGTCCATAATCTTTCAATGGCATAGAATTTCATTTTAATATGTAGATATTTTTCTAAACTTTTATAATAATAATAATAAAAGGACTTTATTAGGGCGAGATTGAGAATAATAATAATAAATCGTCTTTATTTGGGCGAGATTGAGACTTAAAAGTCTCTTCTTCCATCTAACCCATCGTTATTAATTATAAAATAAGAAGTAGAAAAAAATAGAAGAATAGGACTTTTGCATGGTGGGATTTTTAAATTTAAATCGTGTTAACCTTAATATTTATTCTGGTTATTTAGTCGGAATCTAGGAGTTATTTGCTACTTTATTTAAGGGTCTTCAACCATTAAGTTCTATTTTCATAGGTACTAGATAGTCAAATTATAGAGGTTTATTTAACCTTTTATTAGGGAAAGAGGCGTACAAGGTACAATCAGATACGTCGTCATAACGAGGCAAAGACTATTGCTTAAAGATTCATCAACAAAATGACTCATTTGCCGTTTCTTCATCACCCTCTAAAATACGCATGTTTTTTTTTAAGAACAGTTCTTCCCCACCCTCCTTGTCCACGTGCCAGGGAGAGAACAATAAACGCGCAATTTGCCATTGCCCTTGTTTGGATGACAACATTTTCACTGCCGCGGATCGATACCTCTCTGCCCCTCTCCAAAGAGAAAGAGTTGCCAAAAAAAGGCCCTCGTGAGTGGCCTAGGGGAAATAAGGGAAGTCCGTTAGCTGACCACGTCCTCAAAAGAAACCACAGATCGCCATCCGCTTTGGCAGGCGGTGGACCTTTTTTCCCCTCGACTGCAGCTTCGGCCGCAGGGCGTCCAAGCTTACAAGCCGTCAAACGAAATATTCGGCTAATGAGATCACCTTTTGAAGTGCAACAAATTCGGTAAGTTTAGTCCATTTATGGAGGCGGATGGATTCCTTCGATGATGTCTCGAATGAAAATGCGACTTCTCCTTCCTCGATGTGCGTGATTTTCCAATCATTCTACTTTTAATTTATTACATTGGCAGGCGTGATCCTGAACTTCTGTATCGCTACAAGAAGTCTCTGAACTATAAATCGATATTACCTGAACTCACGATCTTTTTTTTACTTTATCTTTGCTATGAATTTAGATAGCTCAAATGTAAATGTTATACGTTGTTTAAGGTTGCGTACAAAATTGAAAACTGGATGATCATTATAAATTATCTTCAAATGATCATCATGAAATCAGTATTTTTACTAATTTAACAATGGCGTATTTACTGTTTGGTTATATTCTGCAAGAGGCGTAAGTTTGCATTGTCGTCAATGTAATATTTCTATGAGCACATTAAAGTTAACCCTCCAATCTTCCATCCACTAGCCAAAGTTAAATACCTCCTAATTAAGGGCATGACACGTGAAGTACTCTTTCAATTCTCGCCAACTTTTTCTGCCTTATATACAAAAAGAATCACGCGCGGTGTCCGTCGGCGCGTCTCAAATCATCCTCGCATTGTTAGCTCTGATCCGTCCCCCGCAATATCGCAAAAAAGGCCGGGTGAGCATTTGAACGGCGAGATGCACATTTTTTGCTCACGCCTTTGCGTCTTTCGCTCACGGTAAGTGGCGAGGTAATGGGTTGTGCGCTTTGCCCAATTGTTCGGTGGGGTGTGCGTGCGCGCACCAAGGCGTGGTGCCACGCGTTCGGTGGCCAAAGAAAGAGGTGACAAACGAGAGAGAGATCGGTTTTGGCGAGAGCTTCTTTGGCCACCGCCCGTGGGTTTCCCCGCTGTCCCCACACGTGGCCCCACAAAAGGAGCAGAGGGTGCAGAGGGTGCGGCGCCTCGAGAGACACGTGAGAGGAAGCTCAATTGGCGAATAATTAGGAGAGCGTCCGATCCGTAATTAGAAAGGTCTCTCCCGCACAAAGGCCGCTTTGCGATCGCTTCTGCTGGATCGCCGGCGTTTATCACCCCTCGCTGCAGACGAATAATTCTGGGCTTATTTACGTTTAATGAGGGATGCGAAAGATTGGAGGCTAATGAACGCATATGAAAAACATCATTTGTTCAATCACTCCATTTCAAAACTTTATTTGTTTAAATTCAAATTCAAATTTTCAAGGTGAATCTCAATATTATCCTCATATCTAGAGCATAGTAAATCCTCTTTAGAAAATGTTTTATTTTTTTAGTTTGTACTTGTGTTTTGTGCGAATGTGTAAATCAATAAGGCAAGTGAATTTTATTGTAGTGAGATTCTCTTTTAGAAATCGGCTGTTCCGCTTCTTTGATATTTTTATTTCATTGATTTTCCGAGTGACCATTAAAATATTTCAGCTGTTATAAGTCATTTATTTAGGAATTATCTAAAGTTTTTTAAATGTAGAAATAATTCCTTAATGATAATCTTTGAGTCAGCATTGTTATCTTTTGCAGTTTTATTGGAATGCTATGATTCTTCCATCTTATCATTCCGTAGTTTGAATTACCTCGTAGACAATACCGAGAAGTAATAGTACGAATATCCGATCTATTTTTCCACAGATTTGATTCATATCCAATTTTCCAATACCTCCATTGGTTAGAGATCGCAAATCCCTTTTGCTGAAATCAAAATTCCTCAATCGCACCACGGCCTTGGCCACTCCTGCCGAACAGTCGAACAATAAATTCCACAGCCTGGAAAAATTCCATAATAGATTTCCTCGGCAGAGAGAGCGAGGGAAATATCCTAATTGACCTGAAAAACGCCGGTGCAGTCCAGCATCCGGTTTCCAATATTAGGCGACAGAAATAAAGGGAGCCCAGACGGTGAAGAACAACTGCGAAACGGTCATCCGCCAAAACGAGTGAATGAGGAGTCCATGAATGACCATTGTGAGTGGGCCACGGAAACAGCGTTGAGAGAGGGAATGGAAATGAAAGGAACGTTTTCCAAAGGGACGAAGAAAGGACGGGAAGAGGTGCGGAGGGCTGACGTCCTGAGAAAGCTGTTGACGTTGGATGCTGGTGGGGTGGGTGCCCGCAATTGGAGAGATGACGATTCTGCTATCGATGAGCGTTGAGAGACAGATTAATATTCGATCAAGGCTAATTTAATGGGGCAACGAATTATGAGATTTATTATGAACAGAAGCAATAAGAGTGTTATGGAGGCAATTTATTGGCCCAAGCAATTGAGAAGTAAACTATCATTGGGATTACCAAACCTCCGCTGTATCTATATCCATCTTTATGATGATGTTAAGAATAGAGATTTACAGATACTTTTTTCCACACATTTAGTGTGGAAAACTAAATGTGTGGAAAAAAGTATTTGTAAATCTTTATTTTTAACAGCATCTGTTATGGATTTCCACTCGGTAAAGCCTGCCATAATCGGTTTTATTATATGTTTTAGGTGTCTATGAACTAGAAGATAATTGGACAGTTTACATCAAAATCAAGCCTTTAATATCCTAACGACTAGCTTTGAATATTCAAAATCTGCAGTATTGGAGCTGAACAAAGATTACAAAAAAGGGATGGAAATATAATAGGAATTCGTTTTGCGGAAGAAAATTTTGTCGAGGATAATATTTATGCAGCCTGAAGCTCTATCTAATCTATCTTAGTGGTCTAGAGGGAACTATCATCGAATATGTGGGCTAAATAGTTAAGAATGAGGCCAAAATCGTTTGGATCATGGTTTACGAGGAAATTGTTATACGACTATGATTTTAGATTTGCCGCAAAAGTTGATTCGAATTTGACAGAGGTTTGAGACGTGTAGAGTAGCGGATGAGTGTGTTCCATTACCAACTATTTTCTTCGTCAGGTTTTTATTTAATAAATTCCCCCCCATTAATCGATTTTGGCGTAATTACCTGACGTAGCAAGAATGTTTGAACTGTCTAAGAAGTTCCCAATTGACCCGAGGCCACAAAGGGCGGATGGAGAGGATGTAAACGGACGCTAATCGGCTTCCGCCTCAAATTCCAAATGAGTTTCCTGCTCTAAGTAGCGTATGTCTTATTAATCCAATCGAGGGATTAGATCAAAGTAGCAGACGCATGCAGCTGTGCTCCTCTTTTGCTCTCTCCACTCCTCCATCCATCCTCTTTCTCTCTCCTTTCGTTCTTCTTTATTCCCTTTTTCTCCATCTCCGGCTTATCTGCCGCCTAGGTTCCGTTTGATGAGTCATTTTCTTTGAGTTACGCGGAATATTATCTGAGACACATTGATTCTATTTCTCCACTACTCTATGAATTGGAATTGTAATACACAAGTAATTGGATTCATGCAATTGCGATCGGTTCATTCAACGCTTTCATCCAAGGATTGCATATGAGAGCTCAAAGAGACGTATCATCCTTTCTTTGCTAATTATAATAGTCGCTAACATTTAGTCGAGATGAGATTTGTAATCATTGTTTGTTTACTTTGACTCTTTTCGTGGTTATAGCAGTATTTTCAATATCCGAGAAAACCGTAATTACCAAAGGAAATTTATGTAAATTATATATTGTACATCTATTCCGAGAATCTTTGGTCATATTGTCCAAATGTTTGGAGGTGAAAATAGTTTTCCTTTTCCCTCTATTTATCCATCATATTTAAATCGTAATTGCAATCTTTGTTTTCCATAAATTTTATTTACCCGTCACATGTGCCATGGTTATAGAAACCGATTCATTTGAAACAAATCCTGGTCTCATGTTTCAAGCTTTTGAAACGGTAAATTAATCCGGCGAATAAGCCCAAAAAAAGCGTGAAAAGCTCATCATTGGCATATCTGAACGATTCCACTTCATTAGTTTAATTAATGAAAAACTAATTAGAGGCACCCGTACTTCATCAGATGAGCGAATAAGTAGCACCGCTCTCGAACAACGAGCTGAATTCACTTTTCAATTCATCCAAATTAATAAAAAAATGGAGTCATCGCGGGGCGCAAAAGTTTTCCACGGCACCATTCAGATCTTCTAGAGGAAGAGATAATTTTAATTGAATTCCGTCTTGTGCCAATAATAATCCGGTCCATTGTTTTTTTTTCGCGGAGTGGGCGACGCTGGTATCGGCCGTCTTCTCCTTATCGAATCGTCGCGAAAAATAAGCAAAAATCTCCGAATTAATTGTCGTGAACGTGAGTTGCGAGGAATTGGCCAATCAAGCGGAGGCAGCTGCATCGCGGGCGAACCAGAGAGATGTCGGAGGCGCGTGTCCGGGAAGTGGGCCAATGCCAATGCGATGAGCGAGGGGGAATTGAAATTGGAAACGGTGCCCGAAGACGGAGGCGATAGAGAAGGAAAGCTATATAATTCATCTTCCAAACGGAATTAGGAATTAAACCTTAACCCTCGAGTACTCGCGTCTGGATCGACCCATGTGAATTTTAAAATCTCATATCTTTTTTTATTAGTGCTTTTTTAACTCTTTTTTCTCATTGCAGCTGTGTTTTAGAATGTTCTGAACCAGCCATGCATTTTCGCCAGGTCGGAAATGGAAGCTTAATTATTTAAACACATTTTTCTTAGCGGTAGTGCCAGGTAGATGAAAGACCTTTATGTAAAATATTGCATTTTTGACCTTGATTCCGCCTTAATTTTTAGAGATATTATATAAATTTCATATAATTAATAATTTTTATCAATATATTTAAGGTTATTTTATTTTTCAAAAGTTTAAGTTTTATACGCAATATTCCAAATTTATCAACCATATACTCGGCGTCAGGGATATCGAATTTTTACAGAATATTAAAATTATTTGATAATATTTATTTGATTTTATTTTAATAACCAGGTTAACCATTAATTAATATGACATCATCACTAATGAGTTAAAAATTAATTCACTACATTTTGAGACAATTTACCCCTTTGGAAGATGTCGGGTTGATTCCACCCAACGCGAGTACTGACGTGACGATTTGGGACGCGAGTACTCGAGGGTTAAAGAAGACAACCGCTATGATTTCTCATCAGCAGGATTTACAAATTCATATTTTTAATTCCCGCTACTTCTTGGACCTATCATGAACCTGCAAAAATTGAAAGTTTATAAAGCGGAGGCTTTTTAAATGTGCGCTCAGAATAGAATAATTTTGGCGTGTTTACCCGATTGATATTTAAAAGTAAGAGAGCCTCTAGGCTAGATATCTGATTATCAAACTTTGAAAAAATACCCCTTGGAATCAATTCAACACCTTTTATGCCGTTAAGTTCCAGTTGGTGATGTAAAATTGGAGAGTACGAAAGCGGAATGATAAAGAGAGCAATTGAGAAAGGAAATAAGGGCAAAGGTGAGGGATGTGATTTAGATGTGTTCATTTGGGACTGTAATTAAAAGGGGCGAGGGAACGGAAGGCATGCGAGTATTTCAGTCTCAATATATTCTTTGTCGCAGATAAGAATCCTTATTTGAACATAAATGGTCGCCTTGACATCATTCCTAGAGTAAGTTAGACGTCTAAAGGAGATGGGTAAAGCCGTGGGAGGATGGATAAACCAGGTTAATCATGAGGAAGGTTTTCGGGCTCTGAATGCAATAAAATTGTGTTGTGGATTAGAATGAATTTTTATGTTCCATAACTTAAGTTGATTAATTACTCTACTCTTTAGTTGCATAATGAAAGTTTTCAAAGCGTATGTAGACATACATCATACAAGATACCGTTTCTATGCATTATCTAAGTAGGCTTGTAACACTGCGTCTTAGATGTAGGCGATAAGTGGCTGGGTTTTTAAACTGAAATAAGTAGAAATAGACTGTTCTGGAATTACGAGAAAAATCAGGTATAATCAAAAATCACTGCTAGAGCTAGTCGCTTCAAGAATTTATTTTTCCGCTAACGATATGTGGAAGTAGATGCATGGCGTATTAACCTCAGGACGAAAAGCAGCTTTCAGAATAAATATATAGATGTAGAAGTTTAATCGCATTCTATGCAATAGAATATAGCACAAGAATTTGTCCATCGCAATAGTTCGTTCAAGTTTGTTTCAATTTTTTTCCAATGCTTTTCTATTGTGCATTGTCATCTTTTAAAAACCGTTGCCTTTTTTTGAAAGACTGGAAAATGTTATACCGGCCGTAAAAATGGACAAAAACAGGCGAGGAAGATTTTTGACCGGTCAACTTAACTGCAGTCGTATGTAAGACAATGGAAAACTAGTCTCAGAATAACTTAGGAAATTGAGAGGTTAAGCATATATCAACATGATGTAAGAAAAGAACACTCCTTAAAATCACAGCATTTCGGTATATGTTAGAATCTAGAATATTTCAGAATCGTTTGTCAGGTGAAAGGAAGGAAACTACATTATCGTAGATTTTTGTAAATCATTTTTCAAAGTTCTGCTTCGCCTTTTTCCTGGTTTTGTAGTGAAAAACAGGAGCAGAAATAATAGGTGTAGACAGAAGGCGACTTACATGCTTGCTTAATCCATACTTTCGTAAATGAGCCCCGAAATGAGAGATCCAACTGTATTAATCAGCAAACGGCCATTCATTCTCTGAACTGTAATGGTTATCAGAAACCATGCAGAATGCAATAGATAAAGCAAAGTACAATGAAATGATATTCACTTATTTAATTCGTTCCGACAATGAACGTGGCGAAATGTATTAACAAATGATAGGTATTTTTTTAGATTTTGCTCTATGGCATCGCACCTTAGTACGATTTATCGACTAAAAATCTTCCATCCGTAAGGCCTCAGGGCTTAACACATATTGCGCCAATCAAAGTGAAAAAAGGTGGGGTTGAGAGAGGCCGTGTGATTGAATCGAGAAGGCCCATGGAAGACACTGCTAGATTCAATCAAGTGCACGAGGAGAGACAGAAACAACCCCCTCCAGCCCCACCCCCTGACCTCCCACCCCAACTCACACTTCCTACGTACACTTCCCCTTCCCCTGTTTGCGTGTCAACACCCATGAGCCCTTCCCTTCATTTTCCTCACAATCCCTACAAGTCAGTTCCCGATACGTTCTTAATTAGTACGAGGATTGAATGTGGCGCTGTTTGAGGGTGGGAGAATGAAAAAATAAGCCCTTGGTGGGGAGGACCCTAAGGGGCTGCAGAGGGCTGGCCTTAGAAGGGAGAGGTGCGGTTTGATTTCCTCCAGAACCATACTTGTATCAGGAACCTTCGGTGTTCTCGTTCAGCATTTAGTATTTATGTGAGAATGCGTTGCAAGTTCTCGCACATATACAATTTAATATAAACTGAGATGCAAATATATTCCGATTCCTCGAGTGGAGAGTCTCCAGAGAGTATCTGAAAATCATTTCTATTTAAACGAGCCACGATCGATTTCCTCAGCCGCTGATCATGGAAGATGTTTTGCTAACAGTGGGAGCCCTTTCATTGTAAAATATGCGAGAGTTAGTCAACTTTGCAAGTTAGATCATTGGCTCTTTTTCGTAGAATGCCTGGCAGTGTTCTTTTCTAGTTTAATTTCTTTTGTCCACATTTAATTTTACAATTGCTTTACTTTTAACGGGTCATTAAAGTTCGCGTAAATAACATTGACGCTCGTTGACATTTAATTCGGACAAATAATTGTAATTAATCATTAAAAATTGTGGTTTATATTAAATGTCTGTTTGCGACGCCTAGGAAGTCTTCCAAATTCAGAGATTCAACTTTAACAGTATATAACGTACAAAATATTGAAATAAACTTCGCTATAGAATATGGTATACCAATTGGTTCTTATTTTCACTTGTATTTCAAGTTCCACATAAAAGTAACACCCAATTATTAGTCGTTTTAATCTGATTCATCAATTATTCTTTTCGATAAAAACATCTACGAAGGTTTACAAAGCGTATGCGAGGTGATAATGTGAAATATTATTGTGAGTGTTTTCCTTGAAAAGAAGAGGCGTGCCAGAGTAATTAAAGCCTCCATAAACTGTATTTTTCGGAGCAGCTAATGATGACACAAAGCATTCGGGAGAGACAATCACATCAGCTTTTTCTTCCGCCCAAATAGAGTGGCTGGGGATAAATAATGTTCCTTTCCTCCAGGAATGTTCGGCAAATTAACGCCAGTGGCCATCATCCAGTGGAAGCCACGTTTTTCCCTCGGTTCAATTCACTCCCCGAACAACTTGTAGGACTCCTTCCATTGATCAGCCGATTAACAACGCGATTAAAGCTGCCCCGAGAGGAAAAAGAGTAACAGCGAGTGTTTCGGAAGTGGCGTTTCTCGTTACGAAGGTGTCGATTAAAGGAAGGGACACAAAGCGCCGGCGACAACGAGCCCAGATAAATGAGATGTGACGGTCGAGGAAAATGGACCAGAAAGAGGAGGCGACGCTGGGCAACAATGAAACAATTATTGCAGCTGTCAAGTGCAGTCTCACGCCCCGACAGCTTCCATCTGGACGAGATCCAATCAATCGAGGGGTGCGGTGGATAGAAAAGCGGCATTATGCATACCCCCTATCTGGGACATAAACGTCATTTCGCCGACTATTTTCCAATTAGACGTCGTAGGCGTTGGAATGGGGTCCCACCAGTTGGCGAGCCGGGGATATAATTTTGGGGGATTAACGCGGGCGTCGTAAAAAGGAAAGCTTTGTAGTTTTTTATCCTCCCCCGGGATGAGAGCGTCTTTTTTAACAAATCCAATTCCCCCAAACTGGTTACGGAAGAATTTTGCTATGGGATTAATTAATTCTCTCGTCCTCTCCCTTATTAAGAATGATTTCGGAGCTATGAAATTTTGAAAGGGTCGCAGCTGCTCTCGGAAATGGATTTGAAAAGTGCGGAATTTTTATTGTTTCCGATGATGAAGTAGCATAGATTTGCTTTAATTAATATCCGCATCGGGTTTTTATAGCTTTCGGAGAAGAAATATGTTATAATATATATGCATGATACGTAGAACCTATGGAAGATATGAATTTAGTGAGTAGTGACTCGAACTGTGCATTTCCTAATGCTGAGAGGATTTTTTCCACAATTTAGATAATATATAAACTAATAGAATATTAATTACTTCATAAAAACTGTTTTTTGTCTATGCGATAATAACATAGAATACGGTAATATAATTTGGCTCAATCCAGTTGGCCAAAGAATGAACAGTATTCTCAAAGTTCTTCATTTATCAACATAATGGTTGCTTTGGCAAACTATCCAAAGGGTAAATTTGTTACTTGAATGAAATCCACCCCTTTTCTACCCTAAATCTAATTTGCAAACTCATATAGGTTATTTGATTCAATGTAAATTTGCTAAGTTTCAGCATATTATGATTATAACGCAATCCGATAACCGGTTTTTACATTAAATCATCAAACCGCTGGAAAGTTCTTCTTGGGTAATATTTCAGATATTCTGCAGGAATTTATTATTGCGTGCGTGATACTCAAGTTTTCCGGTCTGAGTCATATTCATGTGCTTTTCTGTCTTTTCTAAATAAGAGGTGAGTCTACGGTGTACGTCGAGTTGAAACATTATTATTTAGGTGATTACGTTTAATTCGCAATAAAATTGTCTTTGCGACGTCTCTGGACGTTTCCAAGCAACACAATAAAAATTAATCTTTAAAATTTCTTTCGTTATGCACGTGGTTAAAGACGGGAGTTGGACTGTCCAGCTTTCCGTCGTGCTTTCGCGTGGTCCATCGGGAAAAGGAGGTTGAAGCAAAGAGGCAATGCCTCGCAATGAAATCATCCATCTGATAGCTGCGCAATGCGTAGCACTTTCTTTGGTTCGTTTTGTTGCGTTGCTTGTGGAGGATGCTGCAGAGGGGACGATGGGGTGAAAGCGACAAAGCTCGTAGTTGGGGGAAGGAAAGGATTACTGTCCATCGAAAGATGAATGGTGTGTATAGGGGAAGTGCCTGGAATTAATATGAGAGGGTGATGACGGCAGGGAGAGGAATGCGAGGACTTTGGTCGTGACCGTGGCTACGGCGAATTAAAACGACGCATATTGAAGAGTCAGTCGTCAAACCCCGCTCTCGTAAAATACTCCCTGTGGATCGTATTTTTTTAATAGTCGACTCTATTATTTCCCTATCCCCGCTGATAATGGATTTATACTCTACCTTTTCACCGCTTAAATATACAGCACGGTTGTCACCGCCACTGCCCTTCTATTATACGTTCCCTTCGTTCAATTTCTCCCTTCTGCACTGCGTCTGGCATCATATCCCACCTTTATTCATTCCGACGCCTCCTTTTAAAATGATTCTATAGTCGAATTGCTATTACTGTCTTTTTTCAATAATGTGTATTTTGAGGTTTTTGGAATGAATTTCGGGGGAAATTTTAGTAAATCATTGTGAGTGAAGTGAAAATTGTTTTGTTCATAAAACTGTCAGTAAAATCTATCTTTTCGTACCTGTATTTCTTTTAACCTCCACCTTGCTCTTATGCCATGTTTTCTTATCTTTAATATTGTACTATGTGATATAAAAAGAAATGGCTTTTAGTTTCACTTATAAGTAATACTTCTACTACAATTTTTCTATGAACCGTTCATAAATTTATAACATATATTTATTTTATTATTACATCCACTGCTATTTTGAGCATTCAGAGTTTATAAGCTCGTATTTCAAAATTATTTTGAAGAGAAATAATCCATATGACCTTAGCGTAATATACTACGTATGGTTTTATGTTTTAAATCAGACGTGATAAGTTTAATAACGAAAAGGAAATTCATGTAGAAAACATTAATAGATATAAAATGATATCACTCTGTTCTTTCATTATTGAGCTTGGTTTACATACAAGACTGATAGACACTTCTACCTTTCTCTTTGTTTTTGTATGCATACGTTTGCGCTAGATTATTTACATCTCCAAGGCATCAATAAATATGTGCTGAAAATAAGGAGTAACCAATCGCAAACGGGAACTCTTGATACGTACTAATATTACGAGATACCGAATGAGATAATAAGAATTCCTTACTCTTTTAAGTGCATTCGCGTTAATTTCATTTTTTATACTGGTTGATGAACTCGACTCGC
The DNA here is from genome assembly GCA_947579665.1 of Sympetrum striolatum. NCBI lineage: Eukaryota > Metazoa > Arthropoda > Insecta > Odonata > Libellulidae > Sympetrum > Sympetrum striolatum. The sequence continues at coordinate 103,784,096 of OX388343.1, forward strand.
CCACTCAGTAACGAAGGAATTTCCCAATCCGAATTGTAATTGACCCATAATGCATCTAGTAAATGCTTCCTCGTCATTATTCCACATCATTAAGTGACGCATTCATATGTTTACCACATTTTCGTGCAATTCCATCCGATGGCTGCTTCTGTCACCTTTGCATCTCTCCCGATCACTCCCAATCCATTTCCTCTCTCAGCCCAGCCACTCCCTTCTGCTCGAAGAATGGCTTTGTTTGGAAAAGGTGTCGCTTCCGTGAGAAGTGAATTGCCGTGGAGCGCCAATAGATTGCACTGGTAATGCATTTCCATCTTCCAATTCATTCCGATCGTTCACTCTTCATTTCACTCTTCGACGATTTTACATTCAAAGGGAATCGTCCCCATTCTCTCGTAATGGGGATTTTTCCACTGATCTCGGCCACTCAATCCGAGTAGAGTGATCGCTGGTGGTGCCTTCATTATCCTCGCGCGATAAATGATTCGAATTATGGACTTTTACGGCTCGTGGGACTACTGTGAGGCCAATAAGAACCCTGGGGATAGGGAAGTTTTGATTTGAATGCGTGTATTAAATCACTTAAGCAAAATAACAGATTGATGTGAGACGAATCAAACCGGATAAGCCTCCATTATGCTCCTATATATATATCAGTCAATATCAGCTACTTGGAGAGCTAAGTGTAGATTTTCGGTGTTTTATCCCATGTTGTTTAATTGAAATCATTTTTAATTTAACTACATGAATTCATCGCTATTGCGGGCTACAATTGGGCAGTCAAAATAGAGAAAGCAATCGAGTATTATGTAGCAAATAGGAATTAAAGTTATCACTAGTAATCAATACCAGGGACAAAGTAGTATTCTTATGTTCTCCATTTACAACGCTGATGCAGCTGCGAATTGATACGTAATCATTAAAGATATTACGAAATCAATTTTCCAGAATCAATACCACTCACTGGTTTGCTGAAAAATTAACTCACAATTCAACATAGTTTTCCAGAAATTGGATTCAATGTAATACATATAAAAGATATATTAGTTACAATTACTATGTAAAAGTAAAACAAGCAGGATAAAAGTAAATTTCTCTGCCTCAAAGTCTCCAGGATAATTAGTGGAATCAAAATGGCGGACAATCCCCGAAAAATAATAAGAAATATTCTAAAAAATGCCATCGTGGAGAAGTGATTTTCGCCTAAATTTCTGAAGGGAACGTGAAAAAATCTCTGTTGCTTGGTAAACGACCTAAATTCCTCTCTCTTGGAGGCTCTTTCTTCCATTCTGTTTCCCCTCTCTCTTCAAATAACAACCACTCTCTCTCTTTATCTCCGCCCCCATTTGCGGCTCTCTCCGCCCCCGCTCAGCCACTTACGCTCACACCTTTTGTCCCACCGTCCTCAGCTTTACATTTGCGCTACTTTACTTCACCTTTCACAGCCTTTTATTATTTCGCATTTAATCATTGCCTTCCACGAATGCGCAATGCCACTCCCTCTTTTAACTCCGCCTCATCCTCTCTCGTTCGCCACCGTTTTTTATACCTCTCGTTGAGACGCCTAAGTACACCTTTCAGGTCGTTTTTCTCATCACAAACCATTTTCTCTTTATCATCCTCTGTTTTTCCCACTCTTTATCATTCACTCATCTGACATCTCTGACGTAATGAGAGCTATTATTTGGACGCAAGAATGTGTCCTGGGAATCGAATTCCGGCTTTCCAAAGACTATTTGAATACCGAAACCACTCATCGAGCGGTGATGCAACTTTTACGACATACGCCTAATTAAAATGCAGAGGCTTAAGAACATCCGTATCAAAATAACTGGCTATTGTTCTCTATTCGTTGGTAAGAAAATATATTTGCAAGGATGTCTGTATGTTGCGGCAGACGAATTCAACGTACTGTTTTCAAATTTAATTTCGAGAGAAATTTTTGGCATTCTTATAATGAAAATGTATCCCCGTGAAATGCTTGGATTCATTGATTGCAAAGTAAAAGATTTATCTCTAAGAGGTGCCCACACTTCTCAGTCACGTTAAATGTTTATCCTCTGGGTTTAAGTTATTTAGTAAAAACGCATTTGTCTAAGTCATTTACTAAAGTCATGACGGAGCATCTATCGTTTTCTCACAGATTGAGGGTTTTCTATCGCTATAATATTTGATTTACGATTTAAATGGCATTTAAGAGTACGACTAATAGTAGGACGTCTTCATTTTACGAGAGCTCGCTATGGATATTCGGAATTACAATAAACAGCTGCAAATATTAATATATTGTATGAACGCTATTTCGTTTAAATTTATGATTTCACTATTGTAATTTATTTTGCAATTTATTATAATATGCATGGTCTACATTTTATTTTATTTTATGTAACAAATTAAATGGCTTGTGTATTATTTGCCAAGTAAATGAAGAGTCGGTAACCCCAAAACAGGTGGCTGTCACCTTAGGGGTACCTATATTCCTGACAATTGTTGTATCTAATGAAATTTATGAAGGGCCGAGGAATAAAAAGATTTATTATTATTATTATTAAATGGCAGATATTGGCGAAATTGATGATAATCATCACTCAAGTTTTGTTCTTCGAAATTTCGGATTGTTTTAAATAATTAACCGTATTGAGACAACGAACGCGTAAATTAATTGGAGGAGAGGGGGAAAATTCTTGCTTATTTTATATTACGATGAGTATGGGAAACAACTCATGGAGCACAATTATGCTCCTAGTGCTAGCGTATCATTGGAAGTTTCATCTTCCAATTTTCATTCGAGTGATTCGGAGAAGTATTAGCAGTGCAGTATTCCTCACAACTGTGATGTCTTCATTCTTCAAAATGCTGCTTATCCGATCGATTTTTGTGGAGGGAACCATTTTCTCACTCTCCGTACTCTTTGTCTTCCCTCACCTTCCATCTCATTGTCCTCAACACTCCTTCATTCCCAATTACTTTCCTCGATACGCTCCGGGCAATTTGCCATCAATAATCATCCTCCTTCTTCTGATTATCAATTCCTTTGGTCTTCCATTCGAATCTCTACGTCGTCTTTTGCAGGCCTCTTCGTTATTCTGTCGGAGACGGCAGTGCCGACTGCTGATGAAACATTTGGTGAGGGAGGAAATTGCCACGGATTACATCCAAGAGATGGTTACTTTAGCCATAAGACGGATTCCGCGATATCTCTAATAATGGAGTTGGATTTGTTGCAGAATATTTAATTACATTACAGTTGATTATTTAGACTAGCACAGTCACGGGAGGAAAAATTACTTTTTCAGCGTATCCCATGCAGGTAAACAAGTATTTCTTTAAAGTAAATTTCATCGACAAAATTTGCGTAAAAGAATGAATTTCTCTCCATCTGGTGGTTTTAAATCACTACATATTCATACTATAAAGAAGCTGCAAGTTCCAACAGCCAAACAAGAAACGAATCATTGATGTATAATCTTCGTTCAACTTTATTTGAGCTAATTTAGGTCCTTAATTTAAAAACAAAAAATGAGGACAAGATATAATTCCATGATTTAATAGGGTGCTAAAAAGCGCCAAAAGTATTTCCCCAGGAATCAATGTTCTTGAGCCTCCATTTTCTACTTCTCCCCCATTCTCCTTTCATCTCTTCAGCTTCTTTGTTCCACGCGTATCATTACCTTTTTCCAAGGATAATGTAGCCCATAGCCCTCTCGATACTATTGGAATTGGAGTGTCTTAAGGCATTAAAATCCTTTTTCCCATGGCATCCATTACGATGCATTACGGCTGATCTGTCTAATTGAAAAACGTTTTTATCCGTTTGAAGGGAAAGAGTGGATTCCCATTAAGACTGGAATTTCTTTTAATTGAAATGGGTACGGTATTCGAGTCGAGCAATGTTCTGAAGTATGCGGCATGCCTTTAAGACGTATCCGCATTGACGACGGGCTCTATGTATCGGCTCCAATGGAATATGGGAAACAAATACCCTTAGTACTCATGCTCACCAGATATGATTACCAGATTAAAATGAGTTGTTAAAAATGAATTGATGGATTTTTCTACTCGTATGGTTTAATGTTTGCAGCATTTTGCAGAACTAGATAGTAATTTATGTATTAAAACCTCATAAAGGAACTGACAAATCTCCAAGTTGTGTCAAAATTCCTCCTCTGCTTGCTCCACTTCTGTGCTGTAGTAACTTACACCTGTGGATACATGTATGATTTAGAGGTATGGAAGTGGAAGTTAAATATTTGTTGAGAGATTTAAAAAGAATGCTTTCTTGTCTAATTCTTAGATTTAATTCAAACTCAGACTCGAGTTATTTCATTTTATTATTCATTATACATCCATTAAGAAGCTTGGTCAGGTGGCTATTTGACGTACATTAAATCCAACATTTAACTCAAATAACATTACAAAATTCTTTATGTACAAAATACAAAACATTAGTATATCACTAAAATAATTTACAATTTAAATAGGTATGATATACATAATAATGTACCAATAGAATAAAGAGAACGTAGTTCAGAGACTTAATAAAGATCTTAAACGATTCCATAAAAACAAAACAAATACAGAATATAATTATATGAACCTCATCACCAACTAACAACCACAGCATAAAAACAGCGCTATTTTGTAGCTGCCATTTATGTATGAATTGACAATTAAGTCGAAACAGCTTACCAATTACAAATCATGCCAGTATTTTTTTTAGCGACGTCCTCAGCGTCAATTAAATGGCAACTTTTACTTCATATTCAATTAGAGATTCAATTTAAAACGATTTTGAATCGTATATCACTCGAACCACAGCATCTATGTTTTCGCCATCACTAAGTAAAATGCAAATTATTGCGATTACAAATTATACTAATTGTGTAAATGAGCATGAAAAATATCATGAACATAAATACGATGACGCGGAAAATGCCACGAAATTGGGGAGAGCTCTCTTACGTTTTAAAGAAAATAAACGACAGATTTGTCGCTCGTTATCTTTCCTCTCGGGACGTATCACCCGCTCAGGGAATAGAGTAATATCTTAATTCCCAATCTCTCACTCCAACGCCAACTTCTCTCCCAAAGGCAATAACGGCACTCGACTCATTAAGCGACGTTTTTAAATCGACACCCATCTAATCCGTCGCTAGAATAAAGAAAGGCCAAACGAACTCCTCTATATTTTTTCGTCTCCCTCCACCACCGCTTCCTTTACGTCGCTGGAACTATTGTAAGCGACGATCTTCGCTCTTAAAGCTGTTTTTACGAAAAATCAATTTTTAACCATTTCCATTTTATTTCCACTACTGACATCTCTTGAAAAATTACCTCGGTGATCAGAGATTTATGGTTATTTTAAAGTCTCCCTGCAACACACGGAAAGTGAGGAAACGGATATGTTATATATATATATATATATATATATATATATATATATATATATATATATATATATATATATATATATATATATATATATATATATATATATATAAAGAGGATATGTTACTCCGTAGTTTTTACATTATATTGTAATTTTTTAAATTAATGATATTATTACGGAGAACCTCATGCAAAGTAAGGACTTGATGATATGTAACTCCGTAGTTTTTACATTATATTATATTTTTTTTAAATTAATGATATAATTACGGAGAACTTCATGCAAAGTATGGACTTGATAAGGGTTTTTCGTTTAATGTCTCATCTTAGCAAATACCCATCTTACGCTTCAAAGCTTATAAACTTTATTATCCATGGAAGCTTTGACTGGTATAAAACCAGTCAGTCGAGCTATGATCAAATTCTTATCTTCATTGGTGTTTGAGTGCAGGCTTATTATTACTTTTAATAAACCAATAAATTGCCAAAGCTATGTTTTTTACCGGGTGAATGCCATTCTTGTCTGTTGTAGTTGAAAAAACTTCACCGAAAACCCTAAATTATTTGAATTTCATCCACTACTCTCGCATTTACTTCCTTACATGACATATCAAATATATTAAATACATAACATTGAATTTCAATTCTTCTTAATTACCTTATAAAGATTTCCACAGAATTATATTGCGATTCTTGATGATTAAACCGTTGTATATTTGACCAGACGTATAAAAAAATTCGAAAGAAATCATAGAAACTATCCGGTCAACTGCTTCGATTAAATGGAATTATTCATTGCTTATGGCATTGGTATTTTTTAAGATATTAGTGGAAGGAATAAGGTTCAAACTAGTCTTCGGACTGTAGATGAAGACAGACATTAGAACGATCGAGAGAATCAAGAAAGCTAATGAAATTTGAGGACAAGATTCTATTCCATCGATTCTAAGACATGGTGAGAATAACAAATGAAGATACAGCTAGATGCCTTAAAGCTGTACTAGAAAATACAGTAGAAATCCAATTATCCGAATCGCTGAATATCCGAATCGCTTTAGGACACCATCTCATATGGCAGTTCCAAATTCGCTGGTAAGCATAAGGCCGGTCTTCCTTTGGAAGCGACTACGAGCGACGCGTATACGGCCGTATACGGGCGACTAATCCCAATACACAGAAAGTAACGGAGCGTCGTCCACTGCAGGCGACTATGGGCGACTTGATTCGAGCATACACCGGCGACCGGCGACTGCTCCCATTGAAATGGGATCCGTCGCTCGTAGTCGCCGCTATGCAGTGCATGACTTAAAATGATATATACGCACTGAGGAGTATTTCAAGAAAAAAATAACATGCCAAATGTGTTATGAGTATTCAATTCTCTTATTTCGAGGATATTTTAGACAAATTACTCAAATATTTAATTACTTTGATACAGAAATGTGATCCGTCGCTCGTAGTCGCCGCTACGCAGTGCATGACTTAAAATGATGTATACGCACTGAGGAGTATTTCACGAACAAAATACCATTGCAAATGTGTTATGAGTTTTCAATTCTCTTCTCTTGAGAATATTATAGACAAATTCCTCAAAGATTTAATTACTTTGATACAGAATTGGAATCAGTCGCTCGTAAGCAGAGTTGCGTAGTGAATGGCTAGGAAAGATATGCTCGCTGAAATTTTTAAACAGTACAAAATATTACACAAATTGTATTTTTAAGTATTAATAACTCTTATTTTGAGTGTTTCATTGACAAATTACAGTCATTTCAAATATCTACTGCATACATCACTGTCAAAAAGTTATACTTTTGGCACTGATTGAAATATGAATAGAATTGAACGGAAAAAAATATATTGAAACCTAAGGTTTACGAAACATTTTTAAATAAACGAAGGACAATTATGAGCATTAACGGAGCATTAGAAGAAAATATAAAGTATCTTTTGAGGGCTACAAGTAAACGAACATTCGTAATGCTCTATCGATAACGTTATCAATGACTGTAAAATTAAGAAATTTGTTGAAACAGGAAAATAAACAATATTACTTCCCAACCTATTGCAATTTTATAGTAATGGTAGGAGGACAGTAATCATATTGATACAACGGCTAGATTGGGCGAGAATATAAGTAGAACTGTTTTTTTATCAATAAATCAAGACTGAACTCGTATGAAAATTAATCGTCGGTATGAATGTAATCGTAAAAAGAAATGAAAACTTAACTCATTCATAAATGTTGTATCTTAGATATTGATCTTATAGTTAAATCTTGATGAAATTGTTTCTTTCTTTCACCATTCCAAAATCCTTCGTTATTTTCGTCCTAGAAATTCTCCCAATTTCGAGGTTCAAGAGAAGGGATGTCTCTAGTAAGAACCATATGAATAGACTGGGAAATCCAGGTGAAAGCAAGGGTTCAGTTTCTAGGAAATAGAAACTTGTTTGAAGGGAAGCAATAGAGGAGCTCCACGACACTGCGTACAAAGTGCTATTAGTAGAAGGTTTGCTATTGAATTGAGTGTTGGAATTTCTTCTTCTTAAAACGTTTTAGTTTCCCAAGCGTTCCCGCAAAAATTGTGTGATCTCCTTGGTTAGCCCTGGGGTTAAAGGAAACCCCATTGTCTCCACGAGTTCCACCTTTCTTCATTTGGACCCCTTGCGGAGTCTTGCTGCGAAGGGCTAAAATCCTCCTCGTCCATGAGGTGATTAACGAAGGCCGAGGTGGAATTTCCCACCCCGAAGTATCTCTGATGTTCTGCTGCAATCTTTCCTATCATTGCTCTCCCTCTCAGAACTCGAAGAAAATTGAGAAATTCCTAACCAAAGATTTAAGCAACTGTATGACCTACCATGTTGAAAATGGTCTCTGATGGACCAAATTACAGAAAATACTTGATTTTCTTTTTGCTGAGTATATCTGCATTATATGTATTCTACAGAGTATCTGTTGGCGTATAGCAGGGGGTGCATTTCCAGCTAATCTAATTTCCTATTCGATTACTTCGATTACATTTCACTTGCGTAAAGAAAAATAATACACGTGACGTTGCCTATTATTTCAAATTGCTATGAAATTATTGCGTTTAAACCTCTAGTTTCACGTATGAAATCTAGATGATCAGGCGTTACTTCACAAAATTACACTGCTTTTATTCATTCTCTAGTTTCACCTTGTTGAGAATCATCGGGCGCTTCTGCTAGTTTGCTATACAATACTCGGATTTTCTATTATGGATACCCGAGTTTGGAGTTGAATAAAAACTAAAGTAGAGATCCCACAGGAAAACTAAATACACCAAAATCTTGCGTGTTTTATTTTGCGTTGTTCTACACGGTACAAAAATTTTTATTATTATTACTTTTGGTACTAATTGAAGGACGGACGAAAAATGTGCCTGTTTTTTCGCGCTCTTTCACGGATTGCTCACTTTGAGCTTTTGTTTCTCATAAAGTATTACTTAAATCAAAATAAAACCTTTCGATGACATTATAAAACATATTATAAACTAAAATAAAAATTTTCGGTGCCTTCTTATTGTTAGATAAAAAGTTGTTATCGATATTATAAAAAAACTTTTTTTCAGTAATGGGTGGACGTAAAAGTGTAAAATTGGTCTTGTTATAAAGCTCTCGCAAATAGTTTTGAAATGGTATCATCAACGATGTCTACAACTCAGCGATTTTTTTTATACGAATTAATATTTATCGTTTCGGAAAGCGTCCCGAAATCAACCACATGAGCTAGAATACCGTTAGAGCGACCGAGAAGCGGGTAGTCGCTTACAGTGGAAGACCCCCATCGCCTGTAGGTCGCCCAAACTGACGTCGCCCGAATACGCCGGTCGCTCGGTCGCTCGTAGTCGCTTCCAGTGGAAGACCGGCCTAACGGTAGAAACCGAATAGACCTACACGAAAAAAAACACACGCACCTGCCGCTGGGCTGATTATACTGATTAAAAATGTTTTATAAAAATATCTAATAATGTAAATACTACATTAGTTTGGTTTAGTTAAAGTATTTTCATTAGTATTTAGAAGTGATGTACGCCAAACATGCCAAAATGTTACCATTTTTTTAAATTAATTAATACATAGCTCTTTTTTATGCTATGTATGTAGTTTTTTTTTCTCCCGTTTTCAATGTACTTACAGAAGTTAATTAATTATCCGAATTTTCGATTATCCGAATTTCTGATTATCCGAATGGGGTCCGGTCCCAATTTATTCGGATAATTGGAGTTCTACTGTACAGCAATACTATTTCTGTAGTATAAGAAATATTTACATATGCCGTCGTTTTCACAATTACTAACGGTTTTTGTTGGAAAATTGAAGAAATTGCAGTATCTTAAGTCGTAAAAATAGAGCGTGTAAAAGATCACAGATCGGAGAAGGATTCATATCAACCCTTAGAAGATGCTTCTTGCCATTCCATGCGCAGCGCAGCACACGAAATCCATTCTCTTTCATCGCACAATATAAGCACATAAAAGTTGAAAAAAAATCAGACGATTAGAGTGATAACATAAGCGCACTTTTTCTTAAAAGCAAATTCTCCACAAAAGGTAGGAATGATGGATTAAGGGTATCCGTAGGGAGGGTTGAATGAAGGCCTTCGGGAGGGCAATGCGGCGAAGGAATGCCCTGAGGTATGCCCTCTCCCGAGATGAGTGCGTCTCTCACGAGATGGCGACACCACCAATTCAAGCTACGAACGGAGGTGACAAAAAAGACGAAACTGTTTCGGGAGAAGAAGATATTGACTGAAGTTGTTATATATTCACATTGATAATAATTGATATTTATCTAATGCTTCGATTTAAAATGATGCTATCGATAGTAGTGTGAGTTTTAGATTATTTGCTTGTTTTTTCTGCCTTGGGTTCGATTCGTTAATGCATTCTGGTCATAAATATTTACGAGTATGTATTTCTGCATGTATCGGTATGTAATATTTCGTTTCAAAGGTAATATCAGCATATACCCCACATCTTCTCCCAAACGTATTCCTGCATTAGTATATCAATGTCGATCATCTATCGTATCAAATAATGGTTTCAACTGACGATGCTGTACGCATAGTACAGCGCGTCAGTTATTGTGCGCGACATAAGCATTCGAATGCGGTCTAAAATTCCAGTTTCCTCACTTTACCACTGACACAATTATGTTGCATCTGACACCGGTTCCATCTGAAAGCTTGATTCCAAAATTTAGAGCTTTTTAGCCGTGCCTTTCACAAACATCTTTCTCGCCGTAACGTTTCCACAAAAGAAAAGCAGCATTTTAAGGGGGATAAAAATGCGATATTTTCCTTCGTTCGCTCGGAGAGAAAATAAACCGCGTGTTGGGGAAGAGATGAAAGAGGCGAAATGTCCCTTTTGTGTTCGGTTTGAGCCACGTGGTTCAAAGGTCGAGAGAAAGATTGAAATAAGTCGAGCGCCTCCTTTATATTTTCACGTATTTCGATTTTCTGGTGGAAGAATAAATTATTCATGCCTGGAAGGTTTTTAATGAAAATGCGTCATAAACTTTCCTAAATTGATTTATATGCCTACGATGATGCAGAATACAATAAAAACATTTAGAACTTACATGGGCAAATGAAATATTTTATTTGCCTCATTGATTTGTCACCTCGAAACCGGTCATACTTCACTTAGGAGAATTAAATTGTGGTATAGTACAATTTTAATGTTCTTCTTTGTGTTTAAAATAGCATTCTCTATTACCTTATCAATGTCTAGAGGTTTGGAATAAATGTTATTTTAGGTTACGAAATGATGATACCTATAACATAGGCACAAACTTATAGTAAGTACTAGCGACCTATATTAATACCATATTCTTATTTAGTTTTTGTTTTGAAAATTTTGTTCACTACCACACTTCTTCCCTCTATTATACGCAAGATCACGTCTGCGTCAGTAATATTGAAAGTTAATATCAGAACATGTTTGGCAACTCTAAAGTATAGGTAAGAAAGCATTCATATTGTGATGAAGGATAGTTTGCCGTGTAACAAATGATCGCGAATAAGGTAGTATGTGAGAGTAGTGCAGCAAGATTTAGGGTCGTGGTAGAGGGAAGACACAAGATCGATGGTCATCGAAGTGTGCAGGAAAAGAGTGAGTCGAAAGCATTGGAGCTGTGGTCAGGGAGACCAAGGGGAGATCGCCTCAAACGAGAGATATCCGAGGGATTACAGAACCTCATTGCTGCCCTTTGTTGCCTCGTCCGAATTTTCTTCTTTCCCTCTGATTATACTCTCAGCCTCCAAAGATGTTGTCGATTAGCTTGTGAGTGGGTGAGATAAGCGAACAGTTGTTGAGACGCTGTTCTTTAGAGAAGGGAAATCAGAAACATGACAGATTACATATCATCGTTAGTTGCTTGAGGAAACTAAACCTCCAAATATTTAATCTTTCAATTACTAAAAGGAAAGATTTCTGGGAGTATTATCACATGCATTTTAGAGCTGATTAAAATTTAATTTTTCTCTTAGAAGAAAGCAAAACACGTGTATGCGTGTAAGGAATATACAGATGAGTAGACAACATGAAGAGCCGTAAAAACCAGCGCCAAAAACTAACTTTATCATCACCAAATCATCAGCCGACCTCCTGAGTGATACTAAAATATACACCGATATATAAATACATGCAGATGAGTGGCAGTAAATTACGTTGACTTGCTAATTTTGGGTCTCCTTTGGAGGGGAAAACGAGACAATCAATGGTGACAACTAAGTAAACAACTTGTGTGTGTCTGCCATCCTCTATCCTGAGCAGCTCAGTGGTTTCGGAAGACCTTCCAAGTCATCTGACAATTAGTCGATGAGGAAACAAAGTGACCTTCTCGAATCAATCACTACATGGCTTCAATTGCCATAGTCGATGTTGAAGGCAATGGGCAGCGGAGAAACGTCAATGGCTCAGAAAAAAGAACTATATGTGCTTATGTTACCATTGATTGAAAACCTATCGGTAGAATCGTCTACGAAATCGTTCCTAGATAATTTCATTAAATTTCCTTAAGTTTGGAGTGTCTCATAATTGAACAACAATTTAGCCTTGTCTGAATTTCAATGTATTGCTCTTATCTACCGAATCTATATGACTATGATATCTGAATATGGATCATAAGGGATCCATTTTGCAAATAGACAGCTAAGTCAATTGTGATTTTCTCTTCGCCTTTGATGCCTATCAAAATATTCTAATGTATCTTCGTTCTAAGAATCGTAGAAGTAATTAATAATGAAATATGTTTACTATTTTAAGAATGAAACTCGTAACGATGTTTTGCTTCAATTTAAATCAAAGTTGTATCTTTTCTTGCTGATCTTCTCATTTTCATTTGCATCCTCCTTCAAACGATACTAATTGAATTACGTACCTAAAATACAGATAAACGCTGTAACAGCAATTTTGAGGCTTCATATACCTCCTAACCTTCGGAATCGTTGGTAACGTTCTCCTGCAAGTTATGACTCCTAACATAAAGCGACTGTAATAACTCAACTGCCAATCAGATCTTCTAGAGGGACTCCATATCCTTCTCCTGAAGAGCCCATCACGGGAGTGTGGGCTTCCCCATTGCCTCGAGAGGAAATCAAAACGAAGAATATCGTGACGATCAAAGAAGAATGCCGCATAAAAACGACGTCGAAGCTCGCAAAAGCCGTCGAATGGTGAGCATTAAAACGTTCGGCGAGTAGATTATTTGGCTCTGTGTCGTTAACAGAAATCGTTAACTTGACGAAGTTGACGGCCACCTTTCCTTGCCAATAAAGAGAACTCGAAATCCACCAAAGTAGGTCTGAAAACTCTTTAATTTCCGCAGAGGGAAAGACCCCCCATTGCCATCAATTGACAATCCCGTCGTTTCCTTAATATCCTTCCAAATCTCTTTCTTTCTTCCTTCTGTGTGTGTGGGAGATATATTTCCCCGCCCACTTCTTCTCCCAATTCTTCCAAATGGGTAATGCTCCAGATTGGGGATGGAGTGTCGCAGAAAGATTAGGGTTCCGGGAAATTGGGAAAGAAGGGGTGGGGAAGGAGGGGAGGATTAAGAAGAAACGGTTTGGATAAATTGAAGCAACGTACACTCAATGTAAGGAAATTAAAGAAGTTCTTATTTTGCAATAAATTCGATTTGAAATGTAGAATGAGAATATTGGAAGTAAAGTCGAGAAGGGAGGATGGCAGCTGTAAATTTGTAGTGGAGAATAGTGAATATAAAAATGTACATACAGACAGAGTTGGTAATGAATAAATGGTTCGACGGGCTAACGAGAAGAGTAATCCGTGGAGAACCTAGGTGATCAGACGAGATAAGTTGTTTAGACTCACTTTGATACGTCTGCTGAAGACAGTAGTTTAAAGGAATGGAAGAAAATACAGTGGAAAGTCTATATCAGATTATGAGAGGCAGGTAATGGTCCGATACCGATATTATGTCAAAAGTACACCAAGTACATGCATTTTGTTATATTAGCCTTAGAGGTTATGTAATCAAAGGACTACCGGCAGAATGAAAACACTCTTGGATTTTTTTTCAATCTGCAATGTCTTTCCAAAAGTTGCGCCTTCGAATATCGATTTCATCAAAGGAATACTTTTTTTAAAAAGGTCTAAATTCCTGCGGATACCTGTCTTCTTACGCTGAATGTGTTAGCAAATCTAATATTTCACGTTTTCAAGTTTTTTCAAGTAATTCAGACTTAAAATAATTTTCAATGCTTTTAATTGTGGTGGAAAAATACCAAAGAGGAAGCAAGATTTAAATTCGAAAACAAGGAAAGAGAATAGGATAAGGAGGAAAGTGAATAAAATGATGTAAAGCGAAGGAAAGGAAGATAAAAGGGAGGGAAAGAGATAAAAGAGGGAGGGGTCGGCGCCCGTCGCAGGGGATATAAGAAAACAGAAGGGGGAGGAATTGAGACATCAAATGGAGAGCCGAAGGGAGGCGGGGCGAAGAAGGATAAATATATAGGCCTATAGAAGGACGAAGAGCCCATTTATTTTTTCCGGTTGGATTCCTAATTCTCTGTGAGCAATGGAGGATGGAATGGAAGATGGATAAGGGTTGGCTTATTGGGACGGCGGATTCTTTCTATTTTGTTTCTCTGTGCATCTCGTTATGGACCACATCCATCCTCCGTCTCCGCTCGCTTAAATCACTTACAGGTCGTACTCTATATGATATCGTATCAAGAAAATGATTCAATTATGTCAATGTGAAGCCGCTTTAAAATAAGCGGAATTCGAATCGACAAGCCAAGCGTCGTTTCAGCTTGATTCGTGCATTGTAACATGTGCTTGATATCTGTTTTATTTGCTTACGTGGTCGTGTTTTAGAATTTTCTTAGAGACTTATTTTTTATTTTAAAAATAGAACTTATTATTTAATTACATAACGACAAAATCATGTACACACTAAGAACTAAATCGGTATACACTTTCTGTATTTCTCTGTAATTCATCTACAATGGTCATAATTCAACATTTCTTACGATTAGATTTCATTTCAGAAACGCAAGGAACTGTAAAATACTTGAATGCATTCTGAACCAGCCAATAGTCGATCGTTCGTATTATGTGAAATAATTCCGAATGGTTTTTTAACCATTGTTCCAGAGAAATATTACTAAATTAAATTATATATCTTTTCTAAGTCACACTCGATTATATTTATAAATATTTTGTGAGAGGTAAGTTAAAAATAAGTCGTCAAACTGCAGCAAGCTCTTCTATAATGGCTTTGTTTCGTCGGTTTTGCAATTCTCATGCTAATGATAATACTTTGTAAGAGATCGAGTTACAAAACTTCACTCTAGTTAACATGATAATGCGCATGATCATGATCCATGATCCCTTGTATGGAATGTTTCTCTTAAAAGTTAATGTATTCGATTTTAGCCGATGAATTCTTCGTTTATGAAAACAGCTGGTCTGGTTATACTTCTGCAACTCTTTGAGTTCCTTTTCGTGGTAGTTTTAAGTCACGAAATTCTCTTGTCATTCGAGCGATGGACACGCCTAAGATAAAATGTCTTCTCAGTACCGAGCGTTGCACTTTCCAAGGTAAAGCAAGATGTGGCCGCCAGTGTTACATGCATTTCCAAGTCACGCACGCCCAAGCACACGTTCAGGGGAGTCTGCGCTTTTGCGGTTGAGTTGCTCATGAGACTGCTTTTTCACGCCTTTGGCTTCGCAAATCACAGACGCCGTTTAAACACTGTCTCTGTTCGCCTTTGCTTATGAGTTTTTGTTGATTTAAACTCATTTCCCATTTCTAATATATAACTATGCCGTAAATGTGTGTGAATTGTTGCCAACATTTACTGAAATGAGAAACTGTTACGTAGTATGTGAAAACACGTATTTTTCGTTATTCAACGCTCGGAAGTTGGTTGCCTCAAACACACCTCCTCTGCTTTATCTATATTCGTTCCTTTTGCGGGAAGAGTCGACAATCTGTTTATCAAGTATTTTTGTTTTGATATTTTGACAGCATGGCATAAAGCTACATAAGTAAGAAATGATAAATAATTTAGTTTCTCTATCAACTATTCTATCTTCTATGTTTCAGCTTACATTCACTCAACAATGAAATCTCCTACGTTCTTTCAGCTTAAAAGACTAGAAACTTAGCCTTAAATCTAGATAACTGATAAGTTATCAAGATTAACTGATTTTTATTTCTGTTTATCCCTACTTACTTAAAATTACTTGGTAAATTATTTGATTCTCTGAAATTAATTTCGTTTCTTCTCTTGCAGGTTTTCCACAACTGAAAAACTCTTTTGCTACTGGTTCCTGCATGCCTGGTGAGTAAAAACGGACCATATGTAATGAAAAGAAAATCGTATTATGTAAGCCTTCATTAACAAAGTCCCATCCGCTGTTAGTAGGCGGAGATGACCCATGTTTCTCAGGCTTGCATCTTTGTTTATTCATAAAATTTCGTTCGGATTTTGGAACGTTAAAATCGCAATTTAGAGTCTTGTTGGAAAATACTCAATGTCATCCTTAATTTAAAAAGTAATGGTTCTTAGAATAGTCCCATTAGAACGTTAGAAAAATGCAGGAGTGTTTGATTATTGATATCCAGTGTATCTTACGAGGAATTGATACCATAGCAAACAATTGTCAGTGTCGGCGATTTTTTTGGAATCAGTTTTATATTGTCCGATAAAGTTTTCAAGAATTTTTAAGCTGAAAGTTATATATTCTTCAACCATTTTTTGGCCATTCCAAAATTATTTTCGTAAAGAAAGTAGGATGCTTACACGTTGAAAAAACTTCAAAGTTTTACACTGCGAAGAATAACTTAAACATGCGTATGCATTTTTTATAATATAATAATCTCGAAAACCTTCGACGTTAACTGAATATTTCGAAGATAAGCGACACATTTTAACCCAAGTAGATCCGAGGTATATCACGGTTTAATAATGAAATGTCCACCGGTGTCGAGATGGTCAGAAAGCTAAAACAGGATGGAGATTGAAAGGGGTTCCGGCGTTGGGGGAAAGGCATTGTGGGGCGCTCTGCCAGGAGACGCGATGGCCGAAAAAGATGCAGCTGATCCGTGAAGGAGAGCCATAGCATACAGAAGTAACCTATATTCGAGAATCTGTAAGAGAACGAACCAGATGTACTTGAAGTAGGATTCTATTCGCTACTTGCAAAAGTGAGGCAGTACCAATTGGACAATTTTGCAGAGAGGCAAAGTGATTCTCGATGCCTATCAGGCTCCCACAAAGACGGCATTGCTTCAAACATAAAGAGAGGGGTGAAAAAACAGACGAAATTATTTAATTTGATAAATTTTGTATTTTTAGCGGAATTGCTTTGCTTGAATTTTAAGTATTTACACTTCTCGAATTATAAAACCAATAATCAATGTAATAAGCAACTACGACTTCACGTAATTTCTTAGAACATGATAGATTTGCAGGAACAACTATTTTCTCTAATATCATTCAAACATTCGTTTGATACTACAATCAATCCTTCTCACAGTTTTAAATTCTATTTGAATTAACCTCGGAGATTCTATTCCTCGAATTATCGTTCAGTTGGGGCTGATTTTGGGAAAGCGAATACCATAAGTAATATTAAGTTGGAGACAATCTACGAATAATCATCTTTGGCAATATATACAATATTTAGAAATATCAGTGATAGAAATAGGTACTCCAAAAACAACTCATAGAAAAGGATGTTTCTATTATCTAATTGATTAAATTCTCTTTTTAAATATCCAGTTAATTATCGTTTCATGAAAACTTTCGGTTGAAATCATTGCAATGGACGGACTTACGGTTGTAGCCAAGATTTCAGATCTACAGCAGTGTTTCTGCTATGATATAGACATTCGGGCGGGATTCACTGAAGTAAAAAATACTGGATCGCTGTCGAATGTAATTCGAAAAATGTATCAACACAGATCTGTTCGACGATATTTTTCATTATATTATTCCAGTTGACAACTTTTGCTAGATCCGAGATAAAACGAAAAGGCGTCACAAGTAAATTTGCAATTACAGATAGATACTTCTGGACGTTCTTTCTGGAAGCATTGGGGAATCTAACAGTAACTGGAGTTAGGGATGTTGTAGTTCTTAAACCCAGGCAACACTGGTGGCTTTCAGGGGCATCATATGAGTGTAAAAAACTTTTAAAGGAGTTTCTTGTAGCACACAAATGCTCCCTCTAGTCATAGGAAAAATGTCCTCCTGATTGAGAATTATTTCATATTTACTTTGGTTTATGAGAATCCCCTCCACGAAAACGTTTGAAATTGTTTTCATACTGAGTGGCAGTGTATATGACTCCTGTTTACAGCATTCAAGGAGGGAGCAAAAAGAGAGAGGGGACCGAAAGGGACGGCAGGTGGAGGTCAGAGTTTGGTCAGAGAGAGAGAGAGAGATTTCTGTCAAAAGGGTACGTTGAAAGAAGCCCCGGAGTGACAGCCTTGATTTTTTTTCATCATTTCGAAGTGACCCGAAGTCTTATGATGATATGAATCCACGGAATCACGGCCGCGTTGATACGCGTGTTTAACAGACTAAATGCGTTATACATTTCAGACTGAACTCGCTCCGGGTTTTTGCGGCCCGCGTCGATCTCTGAGAGTACATTTCAAATTTAGGTCTTTCGAACTGATAAACGAGTCTCCGTTAAGTCATTCGGGTTTTATGACTGCCTTAAACTTTATTTTCCTAGGGCTCTTATAACATATATGATAACATAATTTTTAATTTTAACTTTTTTTAATTTGGAAGGCTGTCAGATTATTAATCTTGCCACTAGTATAACAAAGAACGCGATTGACGCTAGAACCAGGTAGCCATTTTGTCATACTTGAGGTGAAAATCGGCATTAGATTATACAATATTCTGAGAGAACGATATTGGAATTATAACGTCTGAATCAACTGGTTTCAAGATTGCCATCTATACGCAGTTAACGGATGGAACGGACATTGACAAAATTCTACTTATTTATAATGACAACGAATTCGATCATTTTGATAAAAACTGAATCATAAGCGTAATTTATTGGTGAGATATTTGTTAAAAGTAGCTCCAGTTCCTGCTACAACAAATCTATCTTTTAAGTTTAAATTTTTATCTAAGATTTACTTCTCTATCACCAACTTATGTAGATGAAAATAAATAACCATTTTCATACAGATTTCATTGCGGCTCTTTTTTTTCCTTACGCACTGAAAAATATCGGTGACTTCGGTAAGTTGGTGATTGCTAAGGAACTCGAAGAAAAGCGAAAATGCAGTTCGTTATGCCACAACAATGATCCACACTTTTCTCGGAGTGTATCGGGACTATAGCGAAGCGGCAGCACAGCCTTGGTCAACCGATCTTAGAGCTCGTTTGTGGTTGTTTTACAGTTTCCCAAAATAGTTGTCCGATGAAAAGCCATTAACGAAGATCTGAAAAGAACAAATAAATTAATTAATTATGGACATCGGAATCCACTGAGTGCCCGTGCGGATGAACTGTCAATCTTCTAGTCTTTAGGTTCGATCAAGGAACAATCTTCCACCGAAGAACACATTTGTTACACCGACATCCGATATATGTTTGTCCAAATCGCCTTAACGAAGGGTGCAAAAAAAACAAGGTTTTGGTAAATTAACACCGAATATTCGAAAGTGCTCTCAGCTCTATGTCTGAACACAGTTCGGCAGGAAAACAAACAAGATGGTGACTTTTATGGCCCAACATGGCTTCCTTCTTCCGTCGGAGGGAGCAGAGAGGAAAGGGACGGCGGGGGGTCCACGGGGGGAGGGGTAAAAGAGAAGAGATGTGAAGAAATGGGAGGGGGTAAAAGGGGAGAGATGTGAAGAAAGGGGAGGGGGTAAAAGGGGGGAGATGTGAAGAAGGGGGAGGGGTAAAAGGGGGGAGATGTGAAGAAGGGGGAGGGAATAGTTGTGTACGGCTGCGGGGAAACTTTTTTGTGGGCGAAGAGCGTTAAAAGAGAGATGAAGGAGACGACTCTTTCATTCCAGCCTCTCGCAGTTTGATCGGAATTATTTATTTACGAGTCGGTGAGGGAATTTTTTTAGGGCGAATGAGTTTCCCTTCCCCAGTTGTAGCTATCCTTCTTCTTTTTACCTTTCCTTATGACCACTTCTCATCTTTTTTTCGCTAGCTTTATTGCGCTGAATTCGGTAGATGTCTCGATCGGCGCTCGTCTTGTTTGCTGATCGAGTTAATTATTCACGAAAACATCAACGAAACGAATTTCTCTTGACGTCACATGCCTAACTTTGCGGAAGTCATGTTTCCGCAATTTTATCTTTTTGGTTTAGATTATCTCAAGGGAGGCGAGAAAAAATCTAGCTAAGGAAACTCCACGGACCTCTTTTGATTTCACGAAGAAAGTATTCCTCAATCATACGGGGGTGATGTTAAAAAGTTAATTCAAACTTAACTTCGTTCCTGAATATCTTTCTCCTGGCAATAAATAACCGATAATTCTTCAAAATCCGATGATGAAGAGTGAGTTATTTTTTATGCTACTGTTACCTTTTACTTATAATGATACCAATAACTAATAATTCTAAAAAGACAACTAGAATTGTAGAGGACGGAATATAATAATTCGCAATAACATTCGTCATTCAACATCTCTTAAGTTTCATTGGATTGTCCTATTGTTAAGACAGACTGACTGCTTACTACCACGTTAAGTTATGCCTTTTGGTCATTCAAGAAGACCCTCAACGTTCTGTGAAGTATCTCGTAGTTTAAATTAAAATTAATTGGGTCAGCGATATTTTCTGTATCAGCTCAAATCCTTTTTAAGTATCTATTAAATATAGAATGAATGCAGGATTTTTTTAACATAATAATTTTAAAATCAAATTAATCAACATGGCAGAATTTCCTTTACTACAAACAGGTAAGTGCCATAGCAACCAATCTACGTATATCTACCTCTTCTTTGGTTACGTATTGGATTCTTAAGACTAAATCCAAAAGAAAATTCCTCTCTACTTAATGTAGCTCCAGTACTTTTGTGTTCCATATACAGATAGAAAAGCAGAAAACCGCAATAGAAACCATGACAAATAACTTCGACGGTATTTATTAACGAAAAAAGTATTTTAATCCCCCATCCTTGTTTTTAACGAAACCGGAACTCCTTTCAGATGAATATCATTTAATATTATGAAGATCAAATGATGATATTGTAAGAGACTCTTCAGATAAAATATTCTAAGAACCCAAACTGATCACCGAGATGAAAGAATTGAAGAATGAAACGACTGATTTTTACTTAAAGATATACATTCGCTTCTTTTACCTCCAATTGGATTTCCCGGACGAAATGAATGAATATATTTCTAAGAGTTACGGGGCTCAGACGATGTATTCAAATTGCCTCTTGGAAAGGGTTTGATAACTGCTTGTGTATACGAAAATGAGGGAGATTGGATGCTTAAAAATCCAATTTAATTTCGCATTAGTCCTTCGTTTTTCCCTAAATTCGACTTTTTTGGTAGACAAGCGTGGGATGAGGCAATTCGCCGAAAAAATTGTGGGGAGAAAACGTTAACTTGGGCAATTACTTCCGATAACCCAACGAGAAGATCGAATACTTTTCAAAGTATCGGTCCCGAAAATTAATCATCGAGATGAAAAAGGGATCCTCGAGATGTTTATTGGACGCTTCGATAAGTTACAAAATGTAAATTAATTCGTGGATTAACGGAGGATTCCTCCCTCCAAAGCATCTCCTCTCCAAAAATACCCTCTTTGCATTTTTCGTCTTCTTTCTTTCCTTTGGTTTCTCTTTTGACGGGGTTTTTCCTCTCGCCCCCACTCGAGCCCCCCTCTCATTCAACTCTTCTTATTATTTCTCTTTCATGACCTTTCTCTTTTTGAATTTGCACTCCTTAATTCATTTTTAATGTAGTTTCTTTCCCAATTTTCTCATAGTTGTTTAGATATTTGATAATTTAAACTGTGCTATTTCTCAACTGCCTACCATTCCTCCTATAATCCGTTTCCTGCTTCCTAAGTCCCCTTTTCGTAAGTATTTTCCGTCACACATAACGATTCGATTCATTCGTATGATATTCATTCATCCATGTCTTGGATTGTTTTCTTTATATTCCCAATCATGGTTTTCAGTTCAAACAATCGTATTTATTATTTCTCATTTTTCGTGGACCAAAAGTATATTAGTTATGGTATTTTTATTTGTAAATTATCTTGATTTTTACGAAACAGATGGAAGAAAGAGCAAAATCATTTCCATTTCAACCGATAGATTTAATAATACGTTTTTTAGTCCATCCTTCCACTACTTGTCATCCTATTTACTGCAAATCTTCATTCTCGATATCTTCTGTATTTTATGCCTTCTCTGTTCGTAGTATAATTCTCACGCTCTCCCTCTCTACGGTTTCTTATTGTGTTTTTACTTAATCCTGATTCATCACATTTCACAGAAATAATATTCCCTTCCTTCTTCTTCACACAAGAAAATGATAAGTTTGGATTCTAAATCTTCTCTCATCCATTTTCCCCATCAGTTTCTCTATTACCTCCTCCTTTCCCCTATTCTACGTTCATCTTCGTCTCTTATCCTTCTCCCCTATCCCCCCATTACTCCTTCCGGACTCGAGAAAATTTCGACCTTTTCCCTCTTCCCTCCCCTTATCCTTCTCCTTTTATTTTTTATTCGCCTTCTTTGAGAGAGTTTATCAAAAGAAGGAGCCGAGGGAATGGCCAAACCCTTAATGCCTTCCCCACTTCCTCCTAATTCCCCTCCTTCCCATTTATCTCTCTCTTTGTCCACTCTCCTCCCTCACACCCCATGGAACCAGAATAAAAGGGCCTTCAAGATGAGGAGGATATATTTCCTGGAAGTTCAATTCCTTTTCGCGCTCAGGCTTCTTTTTTCTTCGCACCAAACGAACGCGAATAATGAAGAATATTCATTTGGTTCTCGAGGAATGCCGAGACAACTGTGAGATCGGAGGGCATTGGCGTGGGAAGGATATTAATTACTAAAGGAAAAAACGACTCCTTTTCGCCGAAAAGACATAAGGCGGACGATTCCTCCTTCTTTTGTTAGTGTGTTCGAAGGCAACCTTTAAGCCTTGAGCGTCCTCCGCTTACGTGTTCAAGCCACGACCTTTAATTGGCTTCCTTACTGTCCAATTAGGGAACGATGGTCGAAACGAGCGAAAACACGTTTAATCCTCGCGAAGACACGAGGAAATGCGGATCACAAATTTCTTCCTCGTTTCGAATATTTCTCAGACGTGATGGGTATTCCTACGGATGAGACGCAATGTTTTTGGGAAAGAAAAATGCTGTTTCCAAACCGCGAACTGGATTCCTTATGAAGAGAAATCTTTCGCATTGAATGAAAAAGATTCCAACGCGATAACAAAAGCGTAGACAACGCACATTAAACAAACTTCATATATATTATTCTCGTGGCTTCTAATTCAATGTGTGGAGTACGTTTTAAATATTATCGGGGCTTCAGAAATACGACGATATTTCCAATTCGACCTTTTTAATTGTATTTTATCTGACTATGTACGAGCTACAAAACTTTTTCTGAAATCTTTCAATAACAATGTTTAAAGGATTAAAGTCGTGTATATGTATTGCTAGAAATTCTGATATCTCGGAACTAATTTCCACGATTGGTGCTGGAATCTTCCTTCTCTCTCTGATATTCTCCTCTAAAGTACTTACGTTCTTGATCTAAAAAAATCTGATGTGGCCAGCACATGACTTTCTCCATGTATAAGATGTAAATATTTATCTACGGCAGTACTTTCGAACTCAATATTCAATCTAAACTTGGAAGATAAGTGAATAATTTATATCATATTATCTTTTACATCACAAACATTATAAATAATGTTTTTCGGGACGTGATCGATGAAAAACGATGAAATTGGCCTTTCGCCCACAGCGCCCAGAGCGCCCACTAAGTACATAATCAGCAACTTCCGGTTTATCAGTATTTCATGAATAACTCCTGAACAATTAGTTATACAAAAATATGTTTCATAAATAAGTTATAGTAAATTAAATTATCTAAAACGTTTATAAATAATAGTATATATCTAAATATCAGATTAATGGAGATATTTTGCAAAAACGGAAATTTGCTTCTAAGAATAAAGCTCGACTTCCGGTTAACGGATTTACTCCAAAAACTAATCAACTCTGACCTACCACAGTGCTATATATGAAGTTTGGTATTGATACAACAAATAGTTTTCACGTTAGAGCGCCCGCGAGCACACACACACACACACACACATACATCATTCCGAAAATGGTCAAAACGTGTTCTAGGGACCCCAAAGCATGTATTTCCGTTGAAATCTCGAAGTCGATTTTGTTCATGAAAACAATACTTTCTCTATACTACGTATATGGAGAAAGTAAAAAAGTATAATGAGTTGTATGCCAAATTATTGCATTTGATTAAATTTTACTGGAATCGAGCTAATAAGGTATGCAGCGGATTAACATCGTATTTAATTTTGCAATTAAATATCCGAATTACTATCCGGTAAATAAGTTCACATTAATTAATATTATTAAGAGTAATATTGTGTGATTTTTCTGTCCCAATTAGAATTTAATTACCAGTTTTAAGGAAAAGGTAGCTCTATTGACTTAGTAACAGCTTATTTTAAGTAAGACAAGCAACCAAACAGCGGTTATATCTCGTCTTTCTTTAGACAAGACCCTTCCTGTTTCCACAAAGAGGCCGCGGAGTATCTTCCCTTCTGCCAACCACCGGCTGTTTTGCCCTCACTTGAGAAGTATCCTGTCAAAGGAGTCTCATCCCTGCTTCTAAAGATAATTTCCTGTTTCCACCGGAAAATGTTACATTTGTTTTAGTCCTTAAAGCAAATATTTTTTCGGAAAGCCTCTTTGGGGGATGGTTTTTTAAACACGTTGTTAAAGTCAATCTTTTCTCCATAAACTCCCATCAAAATCCAAATAAATGATGCAAGGGTTTATTGGATGATGACATTTTAAAGCAGCCAATTCGGTCACCGTTGTCAAAGAATATCTGTGGAATTTTATTAGTATGGAATAGCTTTACGTTAAAAAAACTTTTTAGAATAATTATATTGTATTTTGGAAAAAGGTACATACTTTTCAAAATCTTTGGCTTCATGCATAAAATTACTAAGATATTGACCCTTTATTCTTGATGTAGAAAGGTGCTATTATTATCTTTTTTCATCTATATTCTTAAAACTCCAGTTTAAACGAAGTTCATATCCGCAGACTATAGAAAAAAGATTTCATTATAATTAGGTCGTACCTATATATTTTTTTAAATCCGCAAATAATGTTCATTCTTAGATCTAAATATACGTATCTACCTTTTTGATGCAATAAAACTCTCTATGTTTTTAGTCTTTAATTACTCCTTAAATATGATATAGACACGATAAATTGCGATTCATGGGCAAATACTTATCATCACAGGTCTGTCAAATAATAAAATTCGTTGTAAAAAATACCGAAACTATTTATTTGCTCAAAGAGGTGAAGGGATGGCTAAGGGTAATGAAAGGATCCAAATTATTCCACCCAAACAAACCCTTTGATTGCATTGCGGCACGCCGCTGTCAACTGTTCCAACTCTCCTTACCATTAAGGCGACAGTTTTTCCATTCTCTCTTCGCATTCTTTTCTTAATTTACTCAACCACACTCTCCCATCGCATAACCTTTCGCATCAATCTAAAGACGTCAATGAATACCCCGAGGCATAATAAATATATCTATTTACGTAATGACTTCATCACCCGCTGGAGACCGCCACTTCTATTCCGCGACAGTTTTTCCTTTTATTTATCTCTCCACCTCCGTGTATTTACTCTCTCTCGCGAGTTTGTTTGTTTTGGTGCCGGGGTGTTTAAAAAGTTGGGGTAAAGTGGCGTTTGCTTGCGGGATCTGTGGGTACATGTGTTTATACGTGTGGTTGGGGGAGGGATGCTTCCCTTTTTTTCCCCATTTTTTCAATCCGAAGGGATGCGGGCCAAGAGGGGAGGGTAAGCCCCCACTCCGAGGGGAATGTTGTATGCAACAACCTCGCATTACACGAGCATAGCATGTACGCCACCCTTATAAAAAACCATCCCCTTGGCCGTGACGTGAGGTATTTACACCCCGTCTCTTCCCTCCCCCTCCCACCATCCGAGGCCCAAAATCAATACGCAGAACACCGCGTGCCCCCCTTTCATCATCCCCCTCACATTTTGGGACTCCCCCCATTCTATTCTATCTCCGAGAGACGATTGAGGTTGTTTATTTGTCTTTTGCACCTAGAGATGCGTTCGATTTTCAAAATGTATTCGCTGAGTATCGTTCGGTCGATGAAACATTTCCGGTTCCTCGATGTCGATCCCCGTCACGGGCGTTTGAGAGAAGTAAGATGCGACGGAGTATGTCTATTGTTCATTTTCTGTCTACCGAGATAAAGAAATTGTCCATAGCTCAATATCTACTAAGTCATTTCTCTGCTTTAGAGTCCCATGCCTATGTACGTCGTGTTATAATTTATGATAGAAGATTATTAAATTTAAGGATGGGAGTTGTCATTCCTTATTTTCTTCCAAAATATAGCAGCAGTGCCAAACATCAATATTATTTGTCTTAATCAGCTATTGGAATCTATCTTGAATAATGTTCTTTGAACGTGAATATATTGCGTTTGAGGGCTATGTATTCATAGTTTCACTATATGAATGTTACTGTTGAAATTAACTGATACGGTTTTTGTGATTCCCAAAACAAAGCACATTGACCCATTCTTCTTGAAATGATTCTCTTTAAACTGTAGAACAATTCAATTCCGCTCATTCTTTCAAAATACGTAAAATTTTCGCATTGAAATTTGTGCTTCTTAATATGCGGTCAAAATATTCCAAAACTGGTCATTTAACGTATCAATTATATCAGCTATAAATATAACAAATAATTGTAAGGATTTTCTATTTTTTGGTGAAATTTCTGTTTACTGTGAATAAAATTTGATTATTGAACTGTTTAAAACGTTTTTGTAATGATCTGATATACCTTTCCTAAATAATTCTATTGGTGCGAACGATTATTGATCAAAACCCATCGCGCAATTTATGCGTTGACAAATATATTTTATATCTCTGACCCAAGTTCGAGAGTTGGCAAGAAAGTGAATGAACGAGAAAGAAAAACGCAGTGGAATAGATTGCGGTAGAATTAGACGGAGGAAGCGAAATGGCGGAGAGCGTGAGAGATTCAATCAGCGGATGTGCGAACGGATGTGCAAACAGTACCCAAAACCAACAGGAGAGAGAGAGAGTGGTTGCTCGATAGGGCGGCAGAGTGTTTGGCGGCGGCTACTCATCCAAGTCCTCCGTGAAAGGGGATCTCGCTCAAGGACTTTGCAGATTCGATGAGGCGGTGCAGCGGGTGGCCGATCATCTGAAAGAGAGAATTGGATGAGGAACGAAAAACAAGGGCTATAGTCTAATTTGGGGACAGGGAAATAAATTACGTCCAAGTTAATTAGAATGGAGATGAAGAAGCAGCAACTAGAAGTTTGAAGGAAAGTTGATCCTCAATGGTTTTTACTATTATCTCCATTTGAGATCAACTGATCGAAATGCACAATCAAAGTTAATGAACTCAGAATTAGGTAAAAATCAAACAATAAGGTTCTAAAGTTATTTATTTGGATAAATAAAAATCACCTAATGACAAAACATCTTAAAATAATTCTCCGTTTGCTGAGTTATCAGATACATTTTAAAAGACCTTAATAAGCGTCCAAGAAAAAATAAAAAATCTTCCTCATCGTCAATAATGTTTGTGAGACGAATTTTTAAGGAGCAAAAATTCTCCTTTGTTTAGTTATCTAATGCGAGAATGAATAGCTTAGTTAAATTAATGATAAACTTTATTTTAAAGGAACAGCGCTTTAAAGAATAATAAACGAAGACGAATAACGCTTTTACAAAATGTTGGTAATAGGTATGATTGTATGGAATTCCGTATATTGAGTACTCTCTGGAGCGATGGAAATTTATGAGTAAAATAATTCCACTAATTGCATAAGATGCATAAATGATAGGTTACGTAGTTGCAGAATTTTATTAATACAGTGGTACCTCGAGATACGAGTTTAATTCGTTCCAGAACCGAGCTCGTAAGTCAATCCGCTCGTATCTCCGAACGAATTTCTCCCATTTAAAATAACTGAATTCGATTTAATCCGTTCCGGACCTATGAAAAATCCCCAAACCATTGTAAATTATGAATAAAGATATGTTTTTAAATATCAAATAAACATGTATAATTAATAAATACATAACAAAATTTGAAATAAAGAAACAAAAGAGTTATTTAGCATAATAGTCTTACTTTGGAGACAGACGAGTGCGGCTAACGAAGGTGAACGGCGAGGAGGAGGCAGGAGGGAAGGCACTCTAGACACGTACGTAAACGGCGCTTTTTAAGAACTTAAAACTATTTTCGTAACTTTAAAACTAAAACTACACTTTCCTTATTTCAAATGAAAGAAAAAACTTAAAACAATTCACTTAACTTTAAACTTAAACTAAGCTTAACATTTACGTAAATTTAATTATCACTTGTTTTTGCCTTCTTGGCTGCACTTGGCTTGGAAACACGGCTCGTATCTCGGATATGGGCTCGTATCTCGGATTTGGGCTCGTATCTTGAACGAAAATATGGCCCGAGCTCGTATCTCAAAAAACTCGTATGTCAGGCTGCTCGTATCTCGAGGTACCACTGTATTATAATTTTGACTGTTCTATCATTTAAGGCCTTTGTGATTCTCTTTCACGAATCTACGAAACCCTCGCGATCACGAAATCGATAGAACAAATAATTGTGCTACTGTGACTCGGTATAATTCAAATTTCCTCAATTGGTTAAGTGCTGCAGAAATCGAGCAAGTCAATTATTTTCGATTCCCGGAAATACAGTGGTATTCAAGGCTACAAATTTTTCGGAATGAGTGCGCCCTGCGCATTCTGATCCACCTTTCGCTCCCACACTATTTCCCTCGACACTCATATCGACGCTCCGTCATTTTCCTCAATTTACCCCAACACCTTTGACTTCTCCCCTAAGTGATTGCCTTGCGCCGTAAAGGGGCGCTTGTCTTTTGTTCGGACCAATTGAATCGCTGGCATGCGATCATCTGTTTATCACGTCATTGAACCAAGAAAACTGTATCATCGAAACAACTCGCGATAGAGAGTTATTTTATGAATCAGTAATCGGCCTGATTGTCTAATTGCAGGAGGAATTGCTTTTTCAGATTTACGAGAACTTGATATCGTTTATGATCGAAAATTTGAGGGTGTCTTATATTGCTTTATCCTGTAAGTAAAACTAGTTTTACGACTTCTAGATATTAAAAGAGCAAATAACTCCAGTTTGTAATCGAAATATTATGAAAGGTGAAATATGTCGTCCAATAATGTTTGTTATCAGCAGGTTGCTGAGTACTAGTCGGATGAAACTAAAAATTGATTCCGACAGATTTGAGGTCATCGATAAAACAGGATTAAATTGACGCTATTCCTTTCCGGGTAAAAATTTCAGTAGATTTTTTAATGCTCTTAAGAACGTAGAAATTTCTTTATATGTTTGCGTTGTATTTAGATTGTTTGCATTAGTATATCTTTTTTTAAATTTAATTTTCGGGGAATTAGGTCGAAGTTGGAGTTGGAGTCGAACCTCAGATGACACTTCTGCCCTACTCACCAGAATGCCATCATATGAAGGTAAACATGGATATTCTAATTTTCTATTTTATTATATAAACTAAATAATATGTATTTAAATCTGGCAAATCAATACATCCTTTATAAGATGGCCATTTATAAATTGTTAAATGTGTAGTAAAGTAGTTTTTGGATTTAGGTTCTCATTTTCTCATGAAATTTGTCATTCGTTACCAAAACATAACGAATTTCAATCAAGGTGCCCTCGGTGGAAGAATGTACGGTTCTTCAATCTTCATCGGAAAAAGCGTTTTCAATTAGTTCAATTATGTACTCGTGACTTGAGAGAAAACAATTCCCTCTCCGTCTGCCAGATGAATGTCCTTTATTCTCATAATTTCCAACCCAAAACCGTGGAAAGTTAATTACCGCCGATCCATAAAACGACACAGACTTTTTGGGGAGACATTTTTTCGGCTATTGACTGTTTGAGGAAACGAAAGTGAACGAATTGCCTCGATGGAAAGACTCTCTCTCTCCATCTCTCTCTCTCTCTCTGGCCAAATCGAGGGTAAAGAAATAGATTTCAGAATAAAGAAACGTCGGAGTTAAGAGACGCTCGATGAAACGAAGATTGACTGATTGATTATTTTCGTTTAGCGTCCCGTCTCCCATTTCAGACGTGTACAACTACCTCGACACAAAGGGGGATTTTTTTTCAAAGACGGGCGCAGGAAATAACCGGCGTGCCCGCAGCGGGGATCGAACCCACGAGGGGACGAGGACCGAGGGGAATGGGTGGGCAGTATCGACTTTAGGGAAAAGGATGCGAAGGAGAGAGGATCTCGCGAGGGGAGAGAAGTTTACAGATCGGAATTGAAAATGGGGAATCGAGATTAAGTTCCGGGCCTCCCCTTCCATCACACGCGTTCCTTCTTTCGCGCGTCTCCGTATAATCGTCCGAGGGACGCGATAAGCCTCCGCAGCTCGTAAATCAGGAAAAATGTGAATATTCCATTGTGTGAGAGAGAGCGAGATTTGAAGAATCAGTTTTTGAGAAAGATTCCGAGACCTTTGCAATCGAATTTCCCCCCGAATTATGTTTTCCTAATTCCAGAATTGACTCATGTGCTTGGCTCAGATGAGCGAGTTCCTCCAATGGAACGAATTTTCGAGATTATTACTTTTTCTTTATAAAGCTGCTCCTCCACAGAACGAAATTGAAGGAAGCATTTTAAGACATCCTGATGCTTAGTGTTGCTCCGATCGTGTTTCTCTTTCGTACTTCAAAGGAGTAAAATTGGAATTTAAATTATGTTTTGGTTTCCTCAAACTCCTGCGATGCCTCGCTGTAATTTCTCCATTTACCAAAGCAGTTAATGTTGTTTTTGTAAGATACTCGTAGAGGCATTCCTCCTTGTTCTGATATTAGAAAATATCAAAAAATAAGCTTGCATTACCACTGAGTAATTTAAAATAATTTAAGGAAGAAATGTATTTAATTAACCAATTTCGTTTTTTTTAACTTCAAACAACTCTATTTACCTTTGGTACTTACTACGAGACTTGAGAGTATTTAAGTATCTTGAGATGATCAACGCGCTGTATCGAAAAGGCGCATCCGTGACGCATGTCTCTAGTTTCATCAGACAGAAGCTCTCACGAAATCCTTTATATCCGCCATTCGCCTCGACTCCTTTTTCTATTCCCTCTTCACTCTTTTTCCACCCTCTCAAAGCAGCTAATTGCGAAATAATGACGATTCCGCCGGGAGGAGTAGCTGCTCGGCAGGCGATTGTGACGTCATTAGCGCCATCGGCTGGAAGAGAGGCTGACTTTCAATGGCCTTCGAATTAAATAAAAGGCTCAAAACGCGTATAACGTCATTCATTCGCGACTTTGAGAAAATTGGCTCTCGCGATGAGAGAGAAAGAGAGCGAGAGAGGGAGAGTGAGAAAGCGAAAGAAAGAGGTGCAGTAAAAAAGAAAATCGTGCGCACATTGTGATTTTTTAAAATTTTTGAATCTAATTCACGTACCTTCCGTCGCGTTCCCTTCCCTCGTTGTAATCACCAAATCGCGTTGATGATCGATTGGTCGAAAGTCCTCAATCCCAGAGTATCGTTATCCCAGTTATCAAAAATTGTAACTAAAGAAACGATAAAATTGTAACCTTGTCTCTTTTTTTTAACAATAAATGAACTCTAACTGCCTACTATATAAAATATATTAACTCTACCTGCCTACGTTTCTTTTCTTCATATTCCCTGATCAATGATTCCCGTATTTTTTGATTGCGAATAGCTTGAAATGTACCACAAGGCTCTGTCGTAGGACCCCATCCACCTGCCCGCTCTGTTGCCGTACTTTCTTCTCCTCGCGGGACACCTCTCGCACAAGCGCTTCATTCACTCCACATACGACTCGGCGCAACTCATTCATTCTCGCATTGAATTGCAGCTCCCGCTAATCCGCCCTCTTTTTATCTCTTGAGAGAGCCACTCTCATCCGCCTCCTTAAAATGCGTGTCTCCCCTTCGCCCCAACTCCGCGGGATACGGGTACTTCACATGCTGACACGTTCCGCCATCAAACGCTCCATCTTCAGCTCGTAATTCAGCTGACCGCCACTTTCTGCTCTTTTCCACTGAGTGCCGCCGATTAACAAAAGTTTCGCAAAAATTGAGAATTTTAGAAATTTTAAGGGATTTAGATTCAGTTAAAAAGTGCCCAATAAGTATAGTAGCTACAGCGTATACTAATTCTTAACAATATACTCTTTTATGTAATTTCTGTTTGGGAAGAATTACCACTTAAATAGGTTTCCCGGAATTTTATTTTGGCTATTACATTTGTTTTTACTTCGTGGCATCTTTACTACACTAATCCTTCTAGGCATAAGGAATAAAGAGGTCTCCTCATCAGTACAGACATAGTATAATTTAGAATAGCATAGCATAGTATTTTCATTAACTCGCTCTACTACCTATTTAAAACAATACGCAATAGCTATTTCTATGAAGAGTTTTCCTATTCTAATACAAAACTATCGCATAAGCATTGCGAAGTATATCCGTGGCAACCGAAGCTTCGTTTCGAGTTAGGGTGTCAGTCGAGGATCCCTCCCATAGCTACGAATTTTGGGAAAGAGGATAGCTGTCAATCCGTTTTAAAGGGTCGATATATCTTCTCTTATCCAGCAATCCACAAAGAGGAGAATGCAAGAATCAGAGTCTCTGAAATTCGATAAGTACAGCAATCTTCCCTTACGTCGCATCGAAGATTAAAACGCGGAAACACATTCTGCTAATTAGCGCGGTGACTAAGACGATCGCACCGTCTTCCTCCTCGAAAAATCGATCCGACCAGAGTAGGAAATGGTAACCGATTTCCTCAACCGGAGTTTGAACAACGCAAACTATCATGTGGCGACCGTCCTCTGCATTGTCACCAAAAGCAAACTCCCGTCTCATCCGAATCCCAACCCTTTCCCCCAAACCCTTCCCCCACGTCCCCTCATTCATCCAGTATGTGTTTTTTTTCGTTTCGGGAGTCGATTGAAGCTACGAGGCATAGATAGAGGGAATGAGTGAAAGGGAATTTAGAGGGACTCACTCCGCGTCGGCATTGGAGTGTACCAAAGCGAAAAATGCGGGGAGGGAGAAGAATGGGGGAATGTGAGGGGGAAGGGGAGGAAGCGGAAGTGATGCTACGAAAGGAGGATTAGTAGAAAGCGTAATGTTTACATGCGGAGGGGAGAGGTTGCCTTACGGGGGTGCAGACGAGGAATTGTGGGATTGCGAGCGCTAATTTGGAAGGTGCGCCTTCTCACTGTTGCACTTCGCATGCAATCGAGACTTTACATAGATATAGTTTCTGTTGGTAACATCTCACGCTTAAAGGAATCGTCCTCAGGATTGAAGACCTTATGTACCTTATAGGTCGAGGAATAGCAATAGCATCGTTTCATCTTTTCTTCGTGCTGTTAAACGATTTTTCATCAAATTTCCGTGGAGATAATAACCAGATGTAAATAAATCTTTAATTTTAATTATCAAACTTCATTCAATCCTTCTAGAAAAAAGTTAAATCGTCCTTGGTGTTTTCAGAAAACATAAACATTACATGCTTAAAGTAAGACCTTTCATGATGCGTAGTTCGTTGAAAATTCTTGGATGGAAAAATGAATGCAGGATAATGTAGTCTTCCCTAAAATTTCAAAACTGTTTGGATCTATTTACCGAAAAATTAATTTAATCCTCGAATCAATTCCACTCTATGAGTATTAAATAGTGGAGGCACAGCGACCTCTCTGTTTTTATTAATGACTGTTTATTCTTGCTTTTTGGTATGCATAACAATATGAGCTGCTACATAGTTGTTGTGTTAGACTACAATAATATATATCAATACTCAGTTATATTCACTTATATCTTCAATTTCTATTTATCAACATTTTTTCTTCAGGTTATGCATGTTTATTAATTTAAAGATGAGTCAAATGAATCCTTTTCAGTCATCGAGTTAAACGTTCTTAATATTAACGACGTAGAAACCACAGAATAATTCCCGTGTTATCATATTTGGATCAGATTCTTATAGAGTTGGAAAAACGGAATTAAGAAAAAGATATTTGCATTGCAAATCTTAAGAATTAACAGTGACTAAAATAACTAAAAATAACAAAAAGCAAAACTTTCGATTTGAGAAAATTCTACAGATTCGCCAAACCATTTCCGTCACTCTACTAGAACCGTTCTCAAAATGTTATTCTATAAAAAATATACATCTCCGTTCGAAAAAGGCGATGTTAATGAGCTCCCTCGAAGAAAATGAAACCGTTCTTTCCACCGTTTTCCATTTTTCTAACCCTCAACTTCCTCCATCTGTCTCTTCCTCCGGCGACAAATCACCATAATTACGCCACCTGTGTGCCAACCGAGAACAAAAAAAAGAAGGGAATAAAAGAGGCGAAACTCTCTCACAACGAGACGTACAGCCCAAGAGGTGCTGAGAGAGCTAACTTCGGTGCGTCAGCTTCCCTTCCTTCTCATTCCATCGCGCCAAGATTTTAGTTTTAAGTCATCGCTTATGTAGGACACCTGAGCTGTCACCAGAATCGCAATTCTTGGTTAAGGATCGGTTAGCATTTTACTATTTTCAACTTTAAAACATTCAATGACAGATTCCAATCCACATCCTTCAATTAGGAGCTCTATATTTGTTTAGCTTGCGATACTTCAATTTATACGACTCCAATGTTCCGAGTTCCGAATTCACCACCCTTTTCATCAATTTTTCCTTCGCAATATTATACTGAAAATCCTTCGCATGAGCTTCTTCCTTTTCCGCATCACATAAGTGCCTTAATGAGATACATTTATCAATTATAATGCTTATATGTACTTAGGCCTGGGTTTTACTGGCCCTGATTCAGAAGTAGTATCTCATCCCTTGATATCTCTCCCTAATTTCAGCATTTACTTCTTCATCCTGCAACTACTTATTTGATAATTTACTTAGGTATTCCTAAGTCCCAAGTACCTTCCGTACAATACTCGGAGCATTCGAATGTGTCTAAATCTCACCCTAAAGGCGAATCCAATTTGTTTCTGTGTTTCACACCTACAATTCCTACACCTATATCTCATATTGGAAAAAAACAGTTATCTGTTAGTGTATCACTCTAATCTCCCACTCATTATACCGCATTCGTTTGGCCACCACCGTCAACTGTTCCTTTCTGAATCTCGGTCTGTATTCTATCTGACATCCCAGTTCACCTTCTCCACCTATTTCTTCATCCATCTCTTCCCCTCCGCATCTTGGGCCCCTCGATCCACACCAAACCCCTTTAGCCCCCTTCCAGCAGAATTTCCCCTATCTTTCTTCCCCAAAAAGCTTGCTCATCCCTCCTCTTTTCCGAACGGGATTCTCTCTCTGAAACCGCCCGCCACCCCCACCAGCTAATTAGGGAACGCCCTTGTGTTTTTGTGTGTTCGGCGCCCGCGTGTGGTGCAGGTGTGGTACGTCCTCACAAAGAAGTGTGCCTCCAATTAACGGTAATTATATCGTTAGGAGACTCCCGGAGGCTCTGTCTCTCCAGTGGGAGGCATTGTGCCCTTCCTTCGGAATGCAGTCGCAGCGAAGGCGCCGTGGCTTTTCTCAGGATATCCCGGCTAAAGGAGGTTCAAGGGGATGCAGGTATGCGGATGCGAATCATAAAGAGATTTTTTTGAGGAGGAATGGATCCGGGAGGCGTAATCGAAGGTGTCTTTCGCGTTTTTTTTCCAGAGAGCTAAATGAGAAAATTAGCAGCATCCCGAAAGAAAGCGGAGGTAGGAAGATGAAGTTTTCTAGAGTTGCGGATGGATTGGTGGAGAAATTTCGTCTTGAGGTGCGCAGAGATGCAGTTCGTTGAAATTATCGGGAGAATTCGCTCCTAATGGGATCATTGTTCTTTGAGTTGCTCGATTCGGATGCAAGAGGTAATCAGATTCAATCTCGGTAATTACTAGGTATCGTCTTGAGGAAAGAAATTATTGAATTTACAAAATTTTTTAAATTGTTTTTATCTGTATCGAAAAAGTAGGCGTCTTTAAGAAAGATTGGGCTCTTTAATTTCGTTTTCCCGACTAACATCGTTTCTCACCACAAGGCATCTACTGACCTTACCCGCTCTGTCGTTGCCCTTGCAAAATAAGTTGGTTCTTAATGCTGCATCATAAAGTTGCTTATTGGAGTGATTATTAACATTGTTGTAGACCTAGGACCATAATGTAGGCCTAAATGTTAAACAAACTGTTTAACGCTAAATAATGTAATCTTGTTTCTCCTAAAGGCTGAAACTAATCATGAATCTCTCGACGGAAAATAATATGGCCATTAACCAGTTTATTTCGTATAATGTGAATACTTTTACGAGTAAAAGCCGTTCTAAATACAATAGAAGAAGAAAATGTGACATGTTTTCCTTTGTGGCAAGTAAAAAGGATGGCATGGCATATGAAGACTCCAGAAATAAAAATATTACGGCTGTGCATTTATTGAAACAAAAGAGAATGAAAAAAGCATTCCTTCCGAGGATAACGTTCTTTAAATTACGTGCGATATTTCCTATAAAAATACGTAATATGTAAATGGAATAATTGTCATTGTTTATAGAAAAATGTCGATTGAAACTTAAAGAAAATTTGATGACTATAGGATATTATATTTTTATAAAGAAGGATTTTCGAGGGAATTGGATACAAAGAATTCTTCGTGTAAACAATAAATAAATTTTGACATTTCTATTTTTTTTAATCTCATAATCTGCTTAATTTATCAATTTATTTCTGCGTAGTATTTCACAAAATAATCGAATATCGTATGCCTATAAAGATTTTCTTAACAGCAATACCAATCTCAACATGTAAATGGAGTGTCCAGTGAGGACTCAGTATTATTTAAGTATTGTGTATTTGTAATGTTACCTCTTGGTGTTGACTGATATTTGATATGCTTTAGAGATTTAGTTTTTATTTACTAATTGAATACTTCCAGACCCTCAGAAGAGAAAAAATTGTTTATTCATAACATTTGATGGATCATACGGGTGGTTGGGGATCAATTCTTGTTTTGATCAGTATACCTTTAAAAGTGACGTTTTACTGGATTGATGGAACATCAAATAAGCTCATTTAAATGCAAATCTTTGCTACTTTTCTACGATGAGATACGAACCTCCCAACTCATCACACATTCATTTCCGTTCGAATTTTCATCTAATCAGGAAGTGTGAGAAATTTCCAAACTCAAAATCTATAAGAGATCGATACTTCGAAAGCGCAGATATTCAAATCAGGAAAAATCAACTACAGATTAAACAAAACACAAACCACTCCGGATCCGATAACCTCCCCTCCAATAAATCACCCACTCGAGTAGAAACTACACTGTCGCCTAGATTCGGAGAAGTAATGCGAAAAACACTCGAAGATACCTTTAATTAACTCGGATCCACGTATTATATGCTGATTAGTCACGCAGCGTCGCACGGCCGCGTTAAGTAAGCAAATACACAAGGCGTTTTTTTATTACCTCTCCGCTCCCCCGTTCCTGCACCTTTTCTTCTCCGTTTCTATGTACCGACGCATGCACGCACCCTCCCTCTGCACCCTCCCCCCGCACCCGCAATGCAGCTTCACAAACCCGCTCTTTTCACGTCTCCCCCATTTTCAGACTCTGCTTTCCTTCACCTCTTGTGCACTTTCTCTCGAGTACTTCTTCCCATTATTCCGAACGGACCGATAACGTATCGAAAGGATAATTAATTCGTCGCTGGGTTCGATCACCGCATTTCGAGGGCTTCGAAACGTGGGTGCAGTTTCACGATTCCCGATACGAATATTCGAATCGATGTGAGGAGGTTCGCTCGTGTGAGTTTTGTGTTCTTGAATACGAAGTGGCGGAGAGTTTTGCAGGAGATATCGTGGAGAGCTACTTTTTCCCACTTTCAACGATTCTCGACTCTGTTTTTCACACCGCGTTACGGTTGCATCAACTTTGCCATACCAAAAGTGATCTGAGCTGCGCTGGTTAACGGAAGTTGGTCATAATTCTATATTTTATGTTCGTTAGGTATGAAAACTAGGAATGAGATATTGCCGGAACGTTATTTAAATGCAACGGTAAATTTCGTTTTTTGTAAGGCCGGGAACTATTGAAGAAACGTGACACAGAAACTCAATTTATACACATGATTACCGAGAAAACCAAAAGAAGGATCAAAATTATGTAAAAATATCGCATATAGTAAATTCTTACAGATTTTCAAGGATATAAAGAATACACAGAACAATGAAATATTTTACACAGAGAATTTATTGCTTTGTCGCAAAAATTTGTCATCCTATAATTGCAGTTTATATTTCCTCGTTATAAAACTCAACTGTATTTTTTGGAGAATTCATATATGATCAACTGAGGTCGTAGTTTACATCACAGAAATGTTTTTTTGAATGCGGGGAATCTGTCAATCGGAGAATCGAAAATTCGAAGTATACTTTATTTTTCAGTTAACAAAGGAAGCGCGTTCTGCCCGACCAAGGCTGTCTTATTATCACAACTTAAGTTGGAAAGCAGTCGTAGCGGGGTTCCTTCTTCCGCTTCGCCATCACCAACGTTTTTTCTCAAAAGATCCGCGTTAAGCACACCGCCGTGAGCACTTTGATCCAAAAGGACCTCACGAGGCCCTCAAATCGAACGGGAAAACACGCCAATCCACGGATCAAACAAAAAAGGAAGAATCCAAAAGACATTTTCCTCCACACTCGGCTTCGTCTTCACGCCAATAACCAATTTCCCTTTTGAAGCGAAAAAGCAAAACGAATCCCTTGGATCGGCACAAGACAAAAGTCGCTCATGCGGTCAGCGTGCGGCTCATCGGACCGCGTCCGCTCCACAAACGAAATGCCGCGTCTTCTTTCGATTCATCTTCGCTTACTCATAGGTGTCCGATGAAAACGTGGAAAAAATTTCCTCTCAGCCGGTTGCCTATAAAACGCCAGACGAAGCCGCCATGCGGACGTCGGATTCGTTTCTTTATCCCAACGGATTTCGCGGCCGAAAGATAAGAGTGCGCCCACCCACGTGCGAGAGGTCCGTCTCTATGGCGACTGCGAAAAAGGGAAAAAAATCCGTGTCTTTCTGTGCTAGGAGAGCAGAAAAAGGGGATAGAGTGGAGGAGATTCCGACGGGAGTAATTGTTTTCTCGGCATTGACACGGTAATTTCGCGGCATTCTTGCCGCTTTCCTTTGAGGGAGAGGCACAAAGGATAGGAGTGGTAATTTTTTAATTATTTTCAGTCGCGAGAAAATGAGTTGGCGCCGCCGTCCGAAAAGGACTCTCGAGATTATAGAAAAGGGGATTTCCTCTATGGAGACAGAGATACGCGTGCGAAGCGGAAAATTGAAAATTCGAAAGGGTTCGGAAGGAATGGCGAATTCACTGCAATGTTGAAGAATTAACCACGGATTTTCGTTCAGAGGATCGCGGATATCGTTCTCGTGCTGCTCGAAAATTTGGTTTCTCAGAAATCTAAGAAATTTCTAACCAATACAAAGAAGACACTCGGTTCTCATTTGAAACTAAAAAAATATTATAATTCGGAAATCCTGTATTAATAAACCATTTCTGGCTCCACTATATCACATTTTCCCTTAGAGGAATTATACACGATTATTTAACGACAAATGCCACCACTCTTATGAGGAATTTCAATAACCGAGTTAAAAATATTCGGAATACTGTAAGATTTCTTAAGCATGACTTTACAATACAATCGACAGATTGAGCAGTGATTTCATGGTAGGACTCATTATTTAGCAAGGAAAACACGAAATTTTACCAACTAAAATAATTTTGCAAACACTCTAGTGGATTCAACTGATGATTGTTCTATGAGCTGAAAACATGCTCCTTATGCAATAAACTTTCTCGTTGGAAAAAGTTAATCTTTTCTACTTCGTATATGAATTCATCATTTCAAATGACTAATTGACTCTATTTCACACTCAACTGTTTTGATTATGCAACACAACTGAAATTATCGCATGATTACGTTGATATAGAAGAGTGAAAATGCATCACAATTTTGAAATTCTGTGTCCAGGAAATAACTCAATCAAAGATATTTTCAATATAATCAACGGTTCGACAAACGGAAGCAATAATCACTCAGAATGTTCAAATAGACTGATATGTTTTATCCCGCCATAGAGCTCTCTCCAGGATTTCTTCGAAAATGTATACGATATTGAGACACACCAATTTAAACAAAGTAATGCTCACGATAAGAAACAGAGGCATGATATAAACAGTCACCATTTTGAAAAATAAACACTTTTGCAACCTGAGCGATAGATTCTCTGCCGCAATTTCTGAATATTTCGATCAAAGACTTCAAACCCAACATGGGACACCGCTAATCTGAATTTAACGGAAACGTATTTACCGAACCAACGCGATAACTTCCTTACCTCGTCAAATGAAAGCCTTTAATCCTTTACCGATCCCTCGACTAAGTAACCGAAGTCGTAACGAGCCTTCCCTTCGAAAACGAGAGGAAATTTCAGCTTCCGTTGGCAGCACACGGAGGGTTCCGAAAATGGCGGTGAGCGGAAACAATTGATGTAATGGAGGACGCGTCTCCGATGAGGAACTGAAGTGCGCGGAGCCGTGCAATGAGTGGGTCAGTGGGCGAAGGAGGGGAACGCAGGGGGAATAAACGGCCATCCCATAATTCTCAGGTATTTGCCGACGCGGGGATTTTTCACACGCTTACTGGACCCTATCTACTATGTTGATCGCCTGATGATTGCAATGCCAATAAAGGTTTTTCCTGGAAGTATCCATTACAAAGATGTGCTGTCCAGTCAAGTTTCCGCTACTTTCTCTTGTTGCATCAAACTCGAAGTTACCATTGACTTTCACGCTAAAATTAATAATTGCATCAATTTCATTCGACTGTACTATCTATTGTGCG
This sequence comes from Sympetrum striolatum, assembly GCA_947579665.1. NCBI lineage: Eukaryota > Metazoa > Arthropoda > Insecta > Odonata > Libellulidae > Sympetrum > Sympetrum striolatum. The sequence continues at coordinate 103,825,297 of OX388343.1, forward strand.
GATTATGGATTCGCGAATGGCAGCCAATAACTCAATTCTTCAAATGGAAATGATGAGCAAAGAGACGTTGATTTTCTGGATCGGTCCTTCATGAGAGTAAAGGGGTTGGGAATGGGATTTTATAAATTTCAAATATCGACTGAGAAAGCGGAAATGAGATGTTTTAGGATATCCGGGTTCTTTCACTTTTGTTCCTTTTTCCTGCTATATTTACGCGGGTATTATACAATTGCAACCACCCTCCGGATGAAACCGTTAAAATTGTATGTAATGTAAATTCATCTCATGGACTGTGAGTACGGCGGCTTATCAGTTTTCTTTTCTAAGATCAATTGACGAAACTTCTTAAGCTAATGTAATGCAATTAACCCTTAGGCAAACCTTCAACCTCCCTCTTTGCCAATTGACTCACCTCTCCGATCAGATCAATTGAATTCTCTCACTCGCATAATTTCTGTTAGCTTCCTTTTCTCTAATTTCGTGTAATTCTTCATTTCTAAAAGGCACACCACAACAGCAGTTAAAGCAAATAGTAAACTTGACAGAAATTCACGGGCTATTTTTGCAAGGCGTTCTATCGAAAGGTGCGATGAGAAATGGAGGGAAAGTGTCCGGGTGTGTTGACCTCCACCCTCGCCCTCATCCAGAGCGGATATAAAACAATGGCGTCGGTTGAAAACGGAGAAATGAGAAAGAAAAGGGGACGCCGAGAATGGAGTGGAGGGGAGGAATAAATGTTGGGGGGAGGAATTGTACGCGATCCATAACACACGCGAAGACAATTATTATACTGGGAGTGGAACGCTCCATGATTATCACTCGAAATAACGATATAACTCCGTTTATTGAAGGATTAGGCAGGTACTTTGTATTCATTACACAATTAAAAATGTTTTTCCCATAACAATGACCGCCTGACGCTTCCTTGCTGAAATTAATTATTGCTGAAATTAAATCACTAAAATGGATGAGGAATTACAACAAGGTACCAAAGGTATCTCTAAATAAGAATAAATAACCTATGATGATTTGAGTCTTTTCCCAAGAAAATGTTATGAGCGATTTACCAGTTTTGATTAAGGATTAGTAATTTATTTCCAGGCTCTTTTGAACTTACCTATTCAAGAAAAATTCGAAATTAGAAATATGAAAATAAGGCATTCCCGCAGTAGAGTTTAGGGTTACGAATGATAGACCTAATGAAATATTTTTCCATTTTCTATTCGAACTCGGTGATAGCTTCATGGGTTAACAGAGGCACCTCTAAAATGATGTATGTCATGCGAATAGTTAGAAGGGGTGAATTTTAATCTACTGATATTGGAATATCTCACAAGTTGAAATATGAGCTTCCGAGATAGTTAAACCTTACTTCCTCATGTAGCATTACATGCCTATATGCATCAGATAATATTACGTTACAACACAGTACGGCTCAGAAGTAAAGCGAAATATGGACGGAAGGTCATCGAGCAGCTCAAGCATCTAAAAGAACAGAAAATTAGGCCACTTTCTCCAGGTTTTGCGCTCAAATCTCCGGACAAATATTTCTAAGAGCTATCATACTTTCTAGGAAAAACTATCGCATGGATTTGAACGATTGTTATCCTAACTGCATGTTTACAGTCCAAATAACGGTATCCACCGATGGATCTCCCAACCATATCGCTCCCGAGAAGACCTCCGCCTACACGTGGTCTGCCCCTGCCCCCCTGCACCACCCTGCCCCCTGCACCACCCTGCCCCCCGCATCACCTTTCCTCCCCACAACACCTTGCCTCGCCCCAGCCGTCCCGCGAGATTCCGCAATCCGAAGGGGAGGTTCATTTACCAAGGGAACGTGGTTTTCTTCCGCTCATTATGAGAGCCGTGAATGGAAGGAGCGGAAACAAGCCAGACACACGCCAGGGAGGCCCCTTTCCCTCGTGAAAACGTTTGTCTGTCTGTGAGGACCACCTACCCCTCCCCACGCTTCATTTCTTCGCTGCCATTCTTCTACGTCTCCGCGGTTTACACGACGCTAACCCTCCTCACCCCATTCGACTCCGTTTTTTTCAATGCGCCAAGGACAGGGAGGACGCAACACCTCTCGGACGAGAAAACAAACAGTGACGCGGTCGATTAAATGAGACCCGTTCTGTCCAAACTGTGCAATCAGGTTGAGGTGAGACATCGATCCCAAGTAATTAATCGACGCTGCTCCTGAGAGAGGCTGATAAATGGACCTTCCGAAGTGTTGCCAAATTTACGTAGTAACCGCTCGGGGCAAACTTCTTTAAAGAATTGACTATAAATTAAATTCTTGTTGGTATTGCCGTTAGCGCAAAGAATTGCTTCTAAATTAGTGATCAGAAATGATAAATTTCTTTCTAAACCACGAATTTTTATTATTCAAACTGCTTCATTGATGAAAATAAAATTAACTTCAACTAATTTTTTATTCTCACTGATTATGAAAGGTCGTAAGCTTACAATCTCTGAGTATTTGGTGCCGAAATAATTGTAATTACTTGCTGCGAGGTGATTTCTGCCATGCTTAAGAAGTTGGATGACTGGCTACTTCAAAGCTGGTGTTGTTTCGTTGATTTTTTAATTTATATAACGTGCGATCTTTGGTGAGTATAGGGTGAATCTATATTATTGTGATATTACTGCATTTTATCTCTTTCAAATAATAAGAAATTTATCGGGGATTTTGATATATTCCTTTTCTTATTCTACTTCTCGAGTAATGCTATTGAAAATAATTCTATCCCCATAAATTGTTACTTGGTGAAAATAAATTAACCGATGAAATAAAATATTAAAACTACATAGATATTCACTTATCTTGACGTAAAATTGAGTAATATTTATAATGTTTTTGGCACATTATATCTATCGAATATTTACAGTCATAACAATGAAATATTAGACCTGGGGAAAAATATATTTATGTTTATTGTTGTAAGCTCCAAAAAATTATAATTTCAAATATTAATGGATAGTAAAAATTATTATGTAAAAATATTTTCCGAACGGGCGCAAGTTAGATATCTTTGTTTCCTATTAATTTTTATGTTACGACTCTGAACTTTAATAAAGGAGTTTAGTATTCTCCCCCGAAACGTATTGGGTCTAAATGATGTACAGATTTCTATAGCATTGTCGACATTGCGCTAATATTTAAGGACAGGTCGCAAAACAGAAGGTTCTCACGCTATCCGTTGGCTGGACCAACAATTGAGCGGTGCCCAGGTGTACCACCGCCCACTTCCTCCATCGCCTCCACAATTTCTCTTACGTCCACGCAGATGTGTCGCTTATTATGAAGTTCCAATGGACGCTGTGAAAATGGGTCTACTTTTTGTGCGTTCATCGTCTGCTCTCATCGACGCTCCACCTTCCGCCACTTCTCAGCGCTAATCTATCGCATCATCGCAAGTATTCACTCCGACTTCTCGAAGTTACTTCGTGCTCAATTTCGATGGTCTGTGAACGTTTAAATCCATGATTACCTCTAGTTGCTCGTAGCCCCAACTTACAATAAGGCAAAACTGTTAATGGTACTGCAAAATAGTCTCTTATCCTTGTTAATTCTACGAGAATTTTCTTTATATTTCTATCGGTTTTGTTCTAAAAATGGCTATCAATATATGTATGCTTACAATAAAACTAGCTAAACAAAATAGTAAAATCGTGAGGGTGGCCATAAACTTTGGAGAAACTAATATAACCGTTGTTTGAAGGAGTGGGTATCACCAAGCAGAAACAACTTTGTTATTTTCCTCAGATATTTAACGCACAACCAATTTCGCGAGCGAACTTGCATATTCAAGTACCAAAACCTATTAATATAGTAATTGGTCATTCATGTATTTTCGAAGTGTTTAAATACGTACTGAATTAAAAATTAACGTATTATTAATAGGAGTTTTACCATTGATTTTGTCGATCATCTTCTGCACCCTTATAAAAGTTAATCTAATTATTGCATTACTATATGCTAATGCCTGATTCTATAACGTAATCTTGATAGCCAACTCTCGGACTGTTTCAGGGAAGCAATTCGATTAGCAACTTGAATTCGCATACGCTTGTAGTATCCTCTCGGAAGTTGATACGATAAAGAGTAACAATTGGGCCCCATGACCTTAAGAGGAGACGTGAAGAAGCCAAAGTCAGCCGCTCCATCTGATAGCGGTAGTCCAAACTATATAACTTTTTGTGCACTTGGGCGTAAACAAAAAATCCAGAACTCGAGAAATTTAAGAGGGGACGAAATAGTAGAGAGGAGGCTGTGAAGGAGTTAATCAAAAGGGTGCAGACTCAATGAGATAAGCAGCGTCTTATCTAATGAATCCGCCACTGCTCACCTTGCATTCTCTATGAAAGCCTAATCCTCACTCAAAAGTACCTCGTAAATGAAGAAGAAATCTTCCTTTTTTCCTTTGCAAAGTTCTTCTATAAGTCTAGCTGGTGTAAAAGCGTAAAAACGTAGGTTTTAATCGTTGAGAAAATGAGTATTTGAAACAAGCTAAATAGTAATAATTATATCTTTGACGGATTAAGGACTTTGAAGTCCGCTTTTGCAACAAACCCACGTCCACCTCAATTACTCAACTCAAACCAAAATCTTACTTGTACGCACGCACATTTTTATTCCTCAATTCCCACGGTATACTTTTACTGAATTTTTTACATTCCGTTATAGCTTCAACGCTCACTAATTCAATTTTATTAGTTTTCATCGGCATCAGCTTTAATTTAACGCAAAGTAACCATTTCTGGAACTAGAAGTGATCCATGACTAGATTTTCGGAGAAGCTATCCACTCAATAGAAGCGGCTGAGAAGATAAATTGTTTTACTTCCAAAATTATTTCTTTACTCTAATTATGCTCACTTAAATGCAGTATTTCGAGCAAAGAAATATGAATGGAATTCCATGAGTAACCTCTATAAAAGAGGAAAGGTTACGGTTGAGAATAATGAACTAAACCACGAAATCACGCATAAAATTAGCGATAGGTATATCCCCTCATTTTTATTAGGAATCCTTTTCCTAATTTCGCGCGAAAGAAAACCCCCTTTTACGCAAACAGCTGGCTCTTCTTATAGAGGCCGGATTTTAAATTACTCCCTCAAGAACTCTCTCTGCGAACAAGGGATTCCTCAGAGCGGAGGATGAGGTATGTTTTTTTCCTCTCGCAGATTAGGTCGTGGGAAGCAGAATCTCTCATCCGAAATTCACCCCCACGTGCACACCAACACATTGATTTCGAAATTCCTTTCCTCAACCTTTCTTACGTTCCATTCCTTTTTCCCCTCCTCCGGTCCTTTGTGACAAAAGGCACACCTCACAATACTTCTCATTACCCTTCGTTCTCTTACTTCGCTCTCCTTCTTCATTGCCATTCCTCATCCTAGTGCAACCACTCCCATGATCCCATTAATAGAAGCCTTCCGACGCACTCGAAAAATCGCACGATTTCTCCAGTCTTCGAAGTTGAGAGATTTTCATGCTCTATATATTTAATTTTCTATCGTAACCATGTTATCGATTTATATATTTTCCTTCTTAATAAGGGAAATGTATTTTTAATATTTATTCGTACGGGGTGGTTATCATACGCCGTATTTTTAATAATAATTTTGGTTGCAGTTCAAATTTGTTTTATTTATTTTAAAGTTTGCAATATTCTTTAATCTAGAAAATTTTCTGAATAAATATTTCCCGTGACAAGTCCCCTACGAATTAGTGCATATCTTTATGCTTGAATTACATCAAAACTCAACTTTTTCATTAACAGATTTTTTTGATCAATTATACTAAAATTAAAACCATCGCTTTTTGTTTTTGCTCTTACGCCTGATCGCTGAATGTTGTTTTTCTTCATGTTTATCCATTTTAACATATGCTATACCTTTTTACTATTTGCAAATCTTCGATCTAAATATCCTTAATAATTTAAACTATTCTTTCGATATCTGTAAATATTTCATATTTGCTATAATAGTTGATACTTTCATAGAAGTGTCTTTTTTATACTACAACAAAGCAGTAGGGAATGGCTCATGTTTCTCCCGCGTTGAGAGAAATTTTACTTAAGAATGCTATCTCTTTGAATGGATACCAAATACATAAAAAAATAGTTACATATACTGTAAACTATATTTTTTGGCAAGCAAGCAACAAATATCTAACTTCCAAAAGTAAAAGAATACAAATTCACATACTCATGAATTTAACATCATGGATTACCGATGTTACGGAGTCGGTTTAAAATATTCCCAATTCCTCATCTCTAAGGAGAGATCTGCTCAACGGGCGATTCGAAAGAGCTGCGGTAAAGCGCGCACTAAATAGAGTTCGAGTGTGTGAGGATGGATGCTTTTGCTGACCCATTACGCATCCTTAATACTCTTAATATCATTCTTCAAATGTGGTGGACGTGCGTCGTTTAAGAGTTTGTTTGACGATGAAGGAGACGCAAATAGGCGATTCCATTGATTCAATCCCTCCTTATCACATTTCCACGTCTTCCGTGACTATAGTCTAGAAAGAAATGAGGTTTAAGGTGCTTTCTCTTAATACTCGCTCTTGTTTCATCAATGAATCATTCTTGATTTAAGAATGATGGATTATCCCTTGATCACTGGAATGCGAAATTAGTTCGAATACTGATGTGATATATTTTTTCACATTTTCATTTTTTTTAATATAGTAATGTTATATCTTTTAAATTTTGTATTTATAAATTTCAGGACTAATAGAAATTGTGCCTATATCCTCATGATTATGTTGTTCAACAACAATATAGCACTACTGCATATATTTATATTGATATCATTAATTACTGAATAAATTACTCCTATGTAAATTAACTACATATTTACTCCCTGGTACGTTGCAGGATCCTTGTAATTAAGTTCGTGTTCGGAAATATATTCAATATTTTCTCTTTATTACGAACAGAGCAGTGATACATAGTATAAAAATCTCAGAATTTGATTATATCTTAAACGTAAGGCCTGATTGGAATAGATATATAAGTAGATATTAGATGACACTATGAAATGTGATTTAAGGTAGTGTATTCGTAGAAACTAATGGAATCATAGCAGTCTTCATAGGCGTAATAAAAGCGTGTTCACCGAATGGATAAGTATATTATGCAAAGTTGCCTCAAAACCTTTTGTAGCATTTCCTTTAGCGGTCGTATGTCATAGAAGTAGGATATCGTTCCCATCCTACCAGAGAGAGGATTGGAATGTATCACGAGAGAGCGAGGAGTGGGATGAAAGGAGAATATTTTCTTCGCGTCTATTTCCCCTTCCCTTTGACATAAAGGTGAAATCCAATAATCTCGAAGTACAACTGTTTCTAGAAATGAAGGCCCTTAACGTTATTTTCGTCATGTTCGTGGAATTTGCATTTCTATTATGTAAAAGATACAATCCTATATTATTTATCAATGTAGTGTTCGAATTGTAAATTTCTTAAAACTAACTAACTTAATATTTTAGTAACCGAGGATTAAAATTTACCAAAATACAAAATATCATTTTAAGTTGAGACTTTTGTCTTGAAATTCGATCACTACAATCGATCTTTAGGTTGCTTACTGCTGAAATTCATGAGAACATATCGTCATAACGGCGCTGAAGGATCAAGTCCTTCTGTTTCCTATTGACGCTATTGACATCGAATTGGGTTTCCTACCTTTATGTTGAGAAGCAGATGTAAAGGATAATGGAATAAGAAACCAAATGAAAATCTAGCAAAAACATCTGATATCCAGCTATAAGTCACTCCATGATACATTTAAGGAAACACATACATCAATGTAAATTCAAGCAAGTAACACACGTTCACTATAATACTAGTTGAGATTCCTTTTTCTCAATTTTCTCTCAAATTCGTCGTGATTCTCATTCCAACTGAGCTTCCCTCTTTATTCGCTCCTTTTTTCTCACCTCCCCATTTCCTCGGGGGCCCCCACCGCCCGCCCCACTTACTCGTGCCCCACCTCAAAGACACTTTTTCCCTCATTTTCCACCCAACGTAATTCCCTCTCCTTGTCTCTCCTTACCTTCAGCCGCTTCATTCTTTGGTGGAAAACGAATCCCCGTTTTAATTTTTCTCCCCCTTAAGATCTCTCCATCCAAGCATCTCGCCCTGTCTTATCCTATTATCCGCTAGAGCGGGCCTGGAAGATATTTTGGTCCATGGGTTATACGGTCGCCGTATAATGGATGCTAATGAGAAATAATTTCGCAGCGCTTTAGATGTAAGAGGCCTTTCAAAGTTGTCGGAAGCCTCCTTTATCATTCATTCTGATTTGAATTGTAATTTTTACGAGGCAATATATTTTTATGCTTTTCTATTTAGCGACAGGCAAATAAATCTTAATATATTCATAATTTAAAGATTTTGCAAAAGTCTCTTTATTTCTTCCGTCTCCTTAAGATATCCTTGACTTACTTTTGAAAGAGGATATTGATTTTTCTTTATTTCATCGTAATCAGTTACCAACAAACGAAGAAAGAATTATTACTTCTTCTACAGATAATTTATTAAAACCGATCGCTTTCAATAAATTATCTTTAAAAGAAGTAATATTTCTTTTCTTATTTGTTGTTAACATGGAATTTACAACATCAAGACAACATCGGTTGAATATATGTAATCAATTATTTATTTTGTTTATGGAGAGTCTCAATGTTACGCCTTTTTTGAGCAATAACCCTGTTAAAATTAGTTTATGTACTACTTTGTTTGCCTTTTTAGAATAAAACATTCATTTAGTATTTTGCAGTACTTAGCGTCTCCCATTAGGTAGCAACTTATTTTTTTACTGGAAATCCGAAAATACTAAATTTTATGAAAGGAATAAGATTTCTTGCTTTCAAATAGGGATTTTCCAATATCCTTATGTTTCTTCCAAACCTCCGTCCGCAGAATTCCCTTTGTATTAACTTATTGACCAAACATTCCTGTCATATGATTATTCCTTTGAAGCATTTATGTTTGATTATTAAACCCAAAGAACTTTCCATTTCTCATCATCAACGGCGTTTCTTCCATCCTGCAAATATCTATTCAACCTTACTTTGTAATTTTCATCCAAAAAAATCCAAATTTCCGTACTATTGGGTTCTTGAGATAAAATTATTAATGGAAGTACTGCGTTTTCTATCCTAATTCTACAGACATTAAAGCATTTATTTGTTAAAGTTAGTAAATAAGCTAATAGTGCATCTATTATTTTTTATCTTTATTACCTATCCATTTGAATATTAAACTTGTCATTAAAGTCCCTCACGCACGTATTCCATAATTCCTAAATACGATAATATATCGTATAATGTTCTTCCTGGGATTTATTTCATTCCGAGGGGATGACGATTCCGCCTCTCTGCGACTTTCCATAAGGGGTTTATGGTTATAGAATACTTCCAGTCAAGAATTTAGTTCACTCCCTGACGAAAAGCTTCATTTGCCGAGCAGAAATAAAGGAATTATTCCGGAGATCGGATTTGGAACGAGCAGAGATTCCAACGAGCGAGGGAATGAGATTCTCCCTCTTATCTAATTGGAGACTAGGAAAGGGCCCTTTTTAAGGCGTTAGGTGATCCCGAACCGCCTCTTTATTTTTCCTCCGAAGGAGCGATAAAAATTGCTATCGTTGGGGATAGGAGGATTACATCCACAGAATTTTTCCTCGGATTAAAAATAAAAAGAGAGAAGATTCCAATCTGCGCGGCTCTCTTTCCCCATTTCGCAATCGCTTACGCCCTTCATCTCATTCCCCTCCGTTTTGCACTAATCCCTCGGAGCCCTTAAAAAAGTTTCCTCATTGACGAGGACATCTTCTTCGAGTTGTCGCCGTGAGTAGCACACTCCCTTCCCGGCCCTAATAAGTTCTATCCGAGGAAATACGTTAATAGGGAAGCAAAGGGAGCGAGAAAAAAACGAGAAAGTGTAATTTGCTCGTCTTTGGTTCTGAAGACGTCTCCCACCCACAACCTCAAAAACACGCTCGGCCCCCTTCTTCGCCACCGTCTTCATCTTTCTGGAAAATCCGCTCCTTTAGCCCCCTCCGCCCGCTCCATAAAGGAGCTCACGTCCGCTCTTTTTTCGCCAACCCTTTTCTCCTCGGCACCTCCCTCATTCTTTTGGTGCCATTATTTCGGGCCGTGGATCGGAAAGACCTCCACACCGGAGGCCATGGGATTGTGGTGAAAGAGAGGGAGCGGTCACTTCTTCCGCAGCGAAATGAGGGGGTGAAGTGCTATTCCAATCTCCTAATGAAAAAGCCTATTTCCTTTTTTTGCGCCAGATGGAGAGCAAAGGGTGTTTTCTTCATTTCCCCGAGGAAATATAGTTGGTTAATGTAATCTATAGGGGATATTTGGTAGAATTATGACTCGATTCTCAACTACTTACTCCACAGCAATTCGAGTTTTTTCCATCGAAAGAGACTAATTATACTATGGAGTCTATTTTTCCTGCGCTGATTACTTTAGATTAAGGAATCGTACCAATTCTGAAAGGATATATTAAGAGTAGAAGTAGATTGGGTCTAACAAAATAATAAATATTGTATAGTCGAATATTGTTTATAATGGAGCTGAGAGCAGTTCCTTAGGTTACGTAATTCATTCATTATTCAAATTTTCTTAAGTTTTAAGTTTGCCCGTCCTTCTCACGATTCTAATGGAAGAGAGACTTAAAATTGTGATGATAGAAGAAAGGCACTACGTTTTCGGATGAAAAGAACAATTTCCAAAAGTTGCTCTAAGAGGATAATTAACATTTCAGCCAATTGTCGTAAAAAATATCAAGTCCTAGTATTTAGAAAATGAATTTTAAATCATGTAATCATCTTCTCGAATTACTGGTTTTATTAATTTCCTTCCCACTCATTCCTTTAGTTATTTCATGTACAAAGGAATTTGCCTCGCCTCTTTATACACGCTCTACTCGATCAGGATAGCGTATTTTACAAAGTCGTTTAGAAGCTAGAACGCCGTATCATCTTTTCCTCTTAATTTTCTTGCGGTTGTGAGCAATTGAAAAATTGCCGCTTAAAAGGACCTCTTTATGGACCGTTACATTAGGGCCATAAAATGTCTGCGTCGCTCGTGATGAGGCTTTTCTTGAAGAAGGGAAATGATCATCACTTTGAGGCAGCTGAGAAGTTTAACTTACCAATTTATCCATTACGTTTCCTCTGATCGCTCCAATTTCCCATTCACATCCACATTCACCTGCAGATCCACACTTCACCATAATTCGCCATTTTGACACTTCTATGTATTTTGAACCTCAAAATGTTTCTTCTTAGATATTGTATAGGTCATCACCTGTTCAAAAGATCCAGGCAAAGAGGAGTTTTTAATTGGGCTAAATTAAGAGTTAGTTCCGACAAATTACAATCCGATTTGTTTTGAGTTGTGCTTAAATTGGATGTTATAATTATCATGATTAGAGTGTGAGTCATCTTTTGATTAACGAGCTTCTGCTGATACTACATTTTCATGACTCAGAAGAAAGGCAGCCAAACTCCTAAAAATACTCCAAATGATGCGAATGTTACATATAAACCTTTACCAAATACTTTCCTGCAGTACGTTGTCATTCCTGCGAGTTCAACTTATAAGAGAGAAAAATAGAGGTTGCAGGAAAATTTTCCAGAAATGGAAATGTCTCCAGTGTTTCCATTCTTGAACAGAAAACTGTAATTGTGATATTAATATTAATTTAACCCTTGACTTTGAAGGATTTGAGAAAATTACTCGAAATACACAGAAAACTGTGACGTACTTCGAATCAGTGGAGATTTTCATATTTATAATCATGATAAATGCAAAATTTTGGAAATTTCTTTTGAGAACCTTTGCGGGGAAAGTGAATCAGGTGAAGCTAACAAAATTGAATCGAGGTCGAAATCTCATAATATTCAAAAATCTTTGGACAAGAGCTTTCTTCTTTTGTGTAAACTTGCATCGTTATCATCTGGACAATAACTCCTTAGATACGCGGCTGTGCTCGGGTGGCGAATCTATTCGCGAAATCACAGGCCTCTGCGTTCACTCGACTTCGGATGAGGAAAGTGTTAATAAAATTGAGAAACTCTCGCAAGGGAGGAAACGGGAGAATATAATTATTACCGTGCTTTTGAAACCGTCTCTCACTCAACCTAAATCCAGCGTCTCTTTGTTGGGCCCGAAACGATGCCATCGCGAAGCACGCAAACGAAGAGACAAAGGGGCCCTCGCGTCCTCATTTGGGCCTTCTCGCCCCTTTGACTCTCCCTGGTCCGTCGTCCTTTCAGCAGCGACCTTGGCCAAAGGGGAAGGAAACAGAATGTCCATTGTGCGCTTCGTGGATACATCCAGATATATACATCCAGCCGTCCAAAACGCGTACCGTTGCGAATAAGGGGTGAAAGCCCCGTGGATTGAAATAAGTTTTCACGCCTGCACGTGGACGTTTTCACCGGGTCAGGAGAGGTAAAATAAAGTGTACAGGTTGGGGATTTCGAATGCGAAACCATGGGGATCTGCATTACTTTTGGTTGAGGAACGAGGTGGGATTGTGAGGGCTCGTCATTTTATTACCGGAGTAGTTTCGTCAGTTATAAACAAAATGCGACACAGAGGAAGGCACACGTTGCCAGCAGTATGGAGCCATTGAGGCAAAGCAGATTCTCATCAGAAACTGGATAATGAATATTGAAAGAACTCAGGGATTGTATTTCCGAAAGAGTTCGCTCTAAAAAATACTGATTAAAAAAAGAATCATTTCTCGTGAAGAACTCGAGAGAATTTCGCAAATTTTGGGCCCGGAAGAGTGATGCACAACGCATATACTCACTGGGCCGCATCGTAGATGAATAGCTTATAGATGTTGCGTTTAGTTTCAGAATAAAACTCGGTATATTTAGGAGCATTAATTTTGAAAAATTATAAGGTATTAATGATGTGCATGATGAATCCAATTTCGGTGAATAATATTGTGAATAACATTTGTTAAAATCTTTTCTAATAGAATCGTTGCAATGTGGATCGTTTATTGGTACATATTTAAAGGATTTAAAAAATTATGTCGCATTTCTAGGCAAGTGCTTATTTTTCATACTTCTTATGATTCATAAAAATGTTAACGCTGCACGTAAGTTAAAAAAAGTCTTCTCATTTTGATTAATGCGCAGTATACCTAACAAGGTTTATTTGAGGACTTAACACAGTTATCTTACCGTCAATTTCGATCTATAAAAGAATGTTTATTTTCAGATATATGCAGACGGTTTTCATTCTAACCTAAATCGAAGGAAAATTTTACGTTGCATGGTGATGTAACTATTAGTAACGTAACGTTAAGTGACAATAGTAAATATATAAACAACTCTAACAGACGGTAGTTCGTTCTTGGTTAACTGAGACGGAAATTTGAACTGATTTGGCTTCTTTTTCAAATTATTTGATGTAAAAAATCTAAAAATGGAAAATATATGGAGCAGAAATATAAAGTCTATGGTGATTGAAAAATAAAATCGAGAGACATATTTTGGTGTGCCGGTGAAATCTACTGCAGGTTCCGAAGTTACTTTCATATATTTTGAATAAGAAATTCTGGCTCACTATCCCAAAGAAGCATATGTATCCGTTTGAGTGCAGTTTTTATTACCTTTACATTATCCCAGCCGAACGAATCCATGAATGCACTATACACGAGTTTCACACCTTACACGCTGCAGACTTCTTTTCCCAAATACGTTAACTCGATTTTATTTATTTCTTATTCAACATTGCGCAGTGTTACGATACATCTACAACCCTTCAATCAAATTCTATTCACATCTTCTTTCACAAAATGATCTTTATTACAATTTATTTCCAAATGCGACGAGAAGCAGTCCTCCATGCATGGTCTTCGTTTCCGGTGTACGTGTCGAGCATGCGGCTACTTCAATCTCCAAAACACATTTTGGTGCACAATAAACATGAAGTACCGAATAAAATGAGAAGAGAGATGGGATGAAAATGATTGTTTAAGTTGTGGCAAATATTCTCCCCGATTTGAAATGTCTGTCTGAATGTAGAGAGGGGCAATATTCATAAATATTGCAAATGAAACGGCTCGTGTGGATTTGACACCCTACTGAATTGCGTCTGTCGTGTTCATCTCGCCGATTTCACACCTTCTTTCCTGTAGAATTTGCCTCCGTGTTCGCTTATCACTGCGTATTTTTGTTTGGAGGCATTGAAAGCTGGGAATTTCATGGCTCGCTGAGAAAATTCTCTCGTCGAAAGCTCAGAAGAATTGATTCATAGATTTCCTGTTATCTGCAGGTTTTACGTTCTAATAATCTTCTGAATTACCACCGAAATGCTTCGTAAAATTATCATTTAAGATCCCGTTTCGTCTATTCCAACGGCATCGAAATGTTTATTTGAAACTAAATTCTCTCGGAGTAAGAAATCCCTTCGTTAATTTACAAAAGCAGAGGTCTCGTTGGTGAATAAATTTCCATTTCAGCGAAAGAATGGAGAACGAAAATATCCAATTCGAGTTTGAATTACAGAATCCGATTTGATTGAAACTTTATCAATTGAATACTTAATAAAATTGTTTCGGTTGAAAGCATTTTCATTAAAGTTTATTCATTCCCAATTCCGGCAGCTATAAATATTAATTCGTTGATTGAAGCTCGCCCTAGTATTCTCGATTTTTGTTTTGCGCGAGTATTCAAATGACTCGATAAATTATTCGCATACTTTCATATTGACGAGATTCTCCACATTAACAGTTGGTGCCGATGGTCTCTTCGATACGGAGAAATTCGTTTCCTTTTCTTAAATTATGCTTCGATAATTTAATGACAATTCATCGTAGGAACTTGCAATATAGAAGGACGGAATATAAAGCAAATTGATATAACTTCGGCAGGGTTTTGAATTACTTTCCGGGAAAGTTATAGAGCATATGATAGAAACGAGAATATTAATGCAACTTTTGTCGGGCTGAATATTTTTTCATCTGTGTATCCATCCGTAAATTAATTGCGAGCGATGACACCCTATTTTGCTTCTCGCAGTCACACGGATATTTTTTCAAACGATACTTGTGCAAAGTTATCGATCGACTGCCCGTTCTACTTGAAATATAACGTATTTTACTTTAAAAGCGAATATTTTAGAAACCTTGCAATTTCATAAGGATCTATTTCTCTATGCCATGTATGTTCTTGGTAGTAGTGTACTTAGTAGTTTCCTTAGTAGTACTAGTAGTGGTGTACTTTGTAGCGTACTCTAGGTGTACCAAATGTACTTCACTTTACTTCGCTGATATATGTCAACTGATACGTAAACTGTATAGGTTTATATATTACTGGAATAGCATTCTTTTCGTGATGCTTCCCTCGTTCATTTCTTTCATCGATTAGATACAGACGTATTATTTTTAGGGCATAAGTCTAATTTTGGCCAATGCTTCTTTCGCACGGTCTTTCTAACATCGAGAGATTCCATCACGTGGAGGAACGTCGCGAAGCGATTAAAAAATCACGGAGTCGGTGGAGTTGTTTTCCTCCCCAGAGCAGCCGATAGCGAAGATAACGGTCCAATGGTCCCACATTTTGTCTCCCGAGTTCATTTGCTCCCCGCTGCCCATTCCGGAAGTGTTTTGTTTTCTGGAAAAAAAGAGAGGGCGCAAAGCGTTTTTCTCTCTCTTGCTAGCCGTTCGCTGGCGAGAGGGGGAGAAGGAGCGATGCTAGCGCCAAAGGCGTCGAGAGCGGGTGCTAGACGCACTAATAAAGCGTCACCTCCATCGCGAACGCCGCCCAGCAAATCATTGGAGAGGTACAAAAAGCGGGAGAAATGCAGTCGGGGGAAGGAATTTTTTCCCCGCCACTCAAAATACTAAGCAGTCACTTTTGCATCCGATATCCATTGCCTCATCCCCTCCGATGTCCCTTCCGAGACCCCTTCGGCATGCGCAGTCATATGTCTTTATATCTTTTTTTATCCTCCCCCTCCTCCCAATCTTAATCCCCAATCGGCCTCTACGTACACAAGTGAAGCCCCCCTCGCGTATTCCTGGCGGGAATTAATTCGTGGCAGCGAAGGAGAGCTGTTTCGGAGATGCTTGAAAGGTGTCGGCTTTTTTTTCTCCGGCGCCGTCTCATGCAAATAAATATGCTAATGGACGGCTTGCTAAATAGCTGCTTACGCGGAGATGGGACCGCTCCCTGAATCCTGATTATTTTCTCGCTTTGAAGGGGCGGAATGGGAAGCGTAAAGAGGAACAACTTCGCTCGCGATCATGTTTTTAATGCGTAATTATTCGAAATAACATTGGGAGATTCGGCACTGAAATAGTATCGTCTCTCACAATCAAACAATCCTAGCTAAATAGCTGGACTTGTATCATGATTCATTTATAAATTATCGAATATTGATTAAGATGGTTAGTGAGAAAAGGTTGGTGCGATTGAAGGTGCAGTTTATTAAACTGATGTGTACAATAAATAGAATACTAGAATCCAAGCGGTGGAGTTAAGAGCTAAGGGACAGCCGTTGGGTGCAAATGTGTACGTTTCGAAGAATGGTGAAGATGGTTGCCATAAGAATTCAGTGTAGAAGAGATAGTGATCAATAGAATGTTTTTAAGGAACATTCGAATGGAAAATGGTTTCTTCTAAACTAAGACTTAGGATACAATGAAGATAGGACTATAGATAAGAATTTTAAATAAGAAACAATCGTAAAATCTAATTAGACCGAAGGAATAATGATAATCAAATGAAAATATAGGAAGAAATATCTATTTCCTGCGCTCTTTATAATCTTCAAAAAAGCAATTACTCCTCACCTCAAACTTTGCGCAGCATAACATACGATTATACATGTAAGGTTTAATTCGAATGGTTTATGGAAATAGGTACAGAAAATACATTACAAGTAAAGTAAATGGTTTATTTCAGATTTGGAAATGTAATATTAAATGCACCGTAAATTCATGCACGTATTTGCGTAATATTATGAGAATATTGAATCGCAAGATTATGCAAGGAAACAAAATACTTTGTGGCACATGTGAGTCTCATGAGGATCCCTTGAATAATATGTAAATTTAAAATATGCATATTCTTCGAGGAAAAATTAAACAACAGTTACTTTTTTGATATCGTGAAATTGATATTTGGCATAAGTATAATACGACATGAAGAACCCGCATAGTGGTTGAGACGGTTAAAGTTGCTTTTTCTAGTCTCAATCGATGATTTATTGAGGATTCATTATTTCTCTGATATACTCATGCCATTCCTCACAAATAAATTTACAGTAATTTCTGTGATCTGTGTACTGAATAGCAATCTTATACTACGTAATTCACTGTTGAGATTTCAGTGATATTTTGCCATTCCCTGAAAGATGCTTTCTGAATCACGTTGAGTGGACGTTTGAGGGTCTGCAAAACGTTTCTTAAGCAAAGATAAATTAGTGCTTCGGAATGCAACAGCGAATATCGCTCGGGGATGGTGCACGGGTAAAGCGCTGCCACAGCACCATGATCAAGAGGCGACACGAGTGCCATCCCGCGGCGTGAGAGAGAAACATCTCCCCCACCGCCCACTCCCAAGTGAATAAATGCCACTCGTATTGCGTACAATGAGATGGATTTCCAAAAGGAAGCTGGGGAAGGAGGGAAGGAGGCGGGCGAAGGCATGAAGAAATGTTTGAACGAATAATAGTAAGAGATATAATATTGCTTAGAGAACCTGGTTTGGAAAGTTCGAGCATTGTGCTTGTTGTTACAAACTCCATAAGTTCATGCAGAAGTTCAAGTACGTTCAAGATAATTTTCCTCGGTGCCATTAAATGTTTGCATATGGATGTGTTGTGTACCGAGTGATGAGCCGAAAAAAAGCTCTTCCAGTGTATCATAATAGACAAAATTCATTTTGTTTTCTTCGGGATTAATCTTTCGTTTTATGCCATTATTTATTGAGACCTTTGAAGATAAAATTAATTTAATGCTTTACACTCCAATGCTTTTAATTAATTATTCATAATATATTTTCAGTATCAGTATGCGTATGCAAAGTGTTGTTGTTGCACTTAGCACAAAACAAATTGCTACGTTATGTTTCAGTAAATATGATCAACTAATTAGGAACCCGCTAAATTAAGTTCAAACAGAATTCATCACATCTTAATTAATATTTTGTAGACATCAGAGAATGGAATTTTATTTTATAGTGGGTCAGAGTTTTTGGTTCATGACTCGCGTCATATATTTAAAGGGTTTTTTAAATGACTATAATTTCTATAAATCTCTACTCCGATTGCAATAAAGTTTCTCTACATGCTTGTTTCAAATAATATCTTAACTG
The DNA here is from genome assembly GCA_947579665.1 of Sympetrum striolatum. NCBI lineage: Eukaryota > Metazoa > Arthropoda > Insecta > Odonata > Libellulidae > Sympetrum > Sympetrum striolatum. The sequence continues at coordinate 103,843,685 of OX388343.1, forward strand.
CCGCATTAGCCACTGATCAATTCATTTAGCGGTCATGAATATTATGAATGTATTCATATGCGCCTCGATATTTAAAAAGGAAAGTAAAATCAAATATCATATTTTTAAGAATACTAATGCCTTTTACCTAGTAAAGCAAATAGAGAGCTTATAAGTGCGATTACTTCAGCTACAGTAAAGCTAGACAAGAATGAGCTAAATTAGGAGAAAATTTTATCATCACAGAAGTTGTTCATTCTTCGACGGATTTCATTCCGTGATTACATTTTTGCCACACGGATTCCGTTGATGCAGGACAGTCTCACAAAGTAAGCCCGACCTCGTCTGCGTTAATGATTTCATGCCTACTTCACGGTTAATTTAACTACAGAATGAGTGGGAAATGTCACATTTTGTCCCATTGCCTCACAATGACACAACGGTACCATAAGAACTGGGATGATGGCCAGCTTTTCACGAGGAAACTTAAAAAAAATCATCCTCAAAAATGATGGGAATCCTGCCCGCCCTAACTGTTTTCAAAGGGAAATCCGTTGGTCTGTTACGGGAAAGACGAGGCGGTGGAAAACACAGCTCCCGTAGGAAACAAAACCGTTCGAAAAAGAAGGATCCTCGTGATTAGGAGCCTCCTGTTGAAGGAAAGAGATCTCTAATATATTTAGACGCTAACCTATTATTCGAGGCGACTTCCGTCCAACCTTCGTTATTCCGATTCCTTGGCTACCCACACTCCCCCACTCCTTCCGGTCTACCATTACGTGGAGAAAAGGAGACCACAATGCCGAGAAACGGGATAAGGGAAGAACGGGACTGAGGGAAAAATGGCATCCAGGAAGAGGGAATAAGAGCTCCTTCCTCCTTTTCTTCTGCCGTTTTTTATATTCCTCTGCATTCAAACGACGAGTTTGGCTTTGATATGCGCTCATACAGCGGAGGAGGGTAGGGAGTGCTTTTTTACCTTTTTTTAGGAAAAGAGTAGGTAAAGTGAGATGAAAGGCTCTATTTTGGGGTTCGATTGCGAGAAATATTGCGCGCGATCGAGAATGCTGATCGGTGCACCTCCTCAGATCTAATTCCCATAGAATCGATTTAATAGAACTTATAATTATGTATGTAACGAGGCAAAAATTGCCCACTTTAGAACATGTGACACACGTAATAGGGAAATATATAGAGGAAGGATAATTCTTGGCTCTCCACAGTTGGCTCTCAAATTCATTGCACACTGTCTTAAAAGTATTATTATATTTCTTATAGACTTATTATATAATTTGGCTGACGTTGTAGCGATAAGATTGAAATATTCTTCAAGATATCCATGACATAACTATTTTCAAATTTTGTACAGTCTTGAGTAAAGAACAGAGGGGAACCAGCAATGACCATATACATCACGTTCTTACCATTTCAGACTTAAAGTCATAGAAGGCCGTCATTAGTTCAAACAGTAAGACATTTAATTCTGTAAAATACAACTCTTGAGTCCATACCATTCTCAGGCATCATTCCATCGATTTATTTACTTTTACTGCCAATCAAATCCTCCATAAGTTTTATTTTACAGTAGTTTTTTTTATTTGTCGCTACTGTTTACATTTTCTTCTGAACCAAAACAATTGCAAGTTCAGTTTACATAAAGGTATAATACATAAAGTTATAAATGTTTCTTCTTCTCCTGAATGAACTCTCTTTTGCATAGGAGCATAGAATCTTCTGGTAAAGTATTTAAGACAAATTTGCCGGAATATTTTATAGATAATAAAAACTGATCATTAAAAATATTCCGAGTAATTGGCTTATTCTCTTTAATTGCTTGGTTCATTTACTGAACAGACTCACTGAGGCTTAGGATATTTTTTCTCCGCACAAACAATATTTATTTATAAGAATATTTTTCGCAAACTTCAAACAAAATAATTTTAGCTCGATTCAAATCGGCTTTTTCATCGTTAAAGTGAAGCATGATGAATCAATTTGACCGAATTCCTAGCTATTCATTTTCTGTACTTTTCTAATTAGGATTCTATGTCGTCTTGGAGATTCTTGTTATTGACAAATCCGGCAATACTTAAAAAAATGCAGTTATGAAATTATTGATTAAAAAGGAAGTATTATGCGTATTATGTATGTGATTCGTTTCAATATATTTTGGCAGCAAGGCTTCAAGGATTCTCAAGATAATTCAATATCGCTCTCCCGTTTTTGTAGAGAGATTTTTGTGCAGGAACGCTGATTGTCCTTTTAGTAATCCCCTTCTTTTTTAAATAAATTCTTCGTATTAAATCAGAGATAAAACGGTGTGTAGAACATCATCGGTCGTAACGCCGACCAATGAAATCACTGATGATCAGCTGTGATGAAGTATCAATTTCTCTCTTCGCTTTGAATGATCGAGGGTAGAGAGCGCCAGAATCGGAAGGCATCCATCGGCAGCTTCCGCTTTAGCAGCTGTCGAATCAGGAAGCAGATCACGCCGAGGTCAACACCTATGTTTGCAAACACCGTGTGTGCAAACACCTGGGCGGGAGGAAGGCGGGGCGGGAGAAGCACGCCATTGGGCGTCCCCCGGGAAAGGGGGCGGAATAGAAGAGGTCGAAACGGACGGCCATCAATTCCTTTCTCAGGAACACGAATAGAGGAATCCGAGGATGGCGTTGAAGTTTCCGCCGTTCATTCATCCCCGATTCGGGAGCGATGGGTTGCAAAGGTGTGTTTCAGACGATCTTGCGAATTCTATTTTAGTCCAGATGATATAATTATGATTAGTGGCAGATGGTGGGTGACGTTATAAGTTGATACTAATCATGAGGTACTTGAGGTGTGACATTTACAAATTTTTCAGGAAAAGAGCGGTATTTCGCATTCTCGATATTTAGCTATCATAGCATAGCTTAGTGATATTGAAGTAGACACATTGATTTCGAGCTGATAAAGGGAAAAACGGTAAATCCAGCACTATGGCGATTCAGTTGCTTCGCATTTAAATGCGTTTTTAAATCGGATTGTAGTTATATTTACTTTGCTGCTGGAGATCTTTTTATAAAATTTTCATTTGAGTTCGATAATTTTTATGGAGCCCTAGGATTTGTATGAGATTATACGAGACAAAGCAATTGCTATAACAAGAGAAGGATCTGACGCTGCTAAAGTGGATATAACTGAAGATAAATGAGTCATAGTCCAGTGAGTAAAACATCCTTTCCTAGGTTATCAAGTTTAAGTTTATTAAGTATTAAAAAAAAGAATCGCTCAAAGTTAAACGCATTTTGTTCACTATGAGATTTAAGTTACTTAATTGCCTACTTCTGAGGGTTGACAATACGTTGCTTCTCTTGCTTTTGGTATTTTTCAAGGAACGCTATTTCTGGACTGTGGTTTACTTAAGCTACTCTGAAACTAATTCCAGCGGCGTAAGTTTCTTTTGTATTTTTTAAATGACAGCATTATTATAAACATTTCCGCAAGCAGATCATTCTGTAACATCTATGCTATTCAAACTGTTTGCATTTGCCATTTTCATAATTCAAGGTTTCCCGAAAAATTCCCGTAAAAGTTAGTATTTTCTGCCATCGTTCGGGTTCCTTCCTCCTCACTGATGCTCCGTATTCCGAAGATGCAGCCATCGCCTTTTGCCATCTGCGTGGACAACTGCAGGAAGTCGTGCCACGTCAAACCTTTTCATTCACTGGACCTTATGTCTTTCCATTTATCCCGGAGGATATCACACACGTCCTTTTACCGGAAGTTGGCCGGGTTCTCGTGAGAGAAAAGCCCTCGGTTGACCCCCACGATCCCGTAGGAAATGCCAATCTCGCGGCCATTGTCCGTTCCGAGGTAATTATTCTTCTTTCGGAGTTCATAAATTCTCGGACATGAGGAGAGGACGAGGATCAACGGGCGCTTGTAATGCGATAACGGAATCACCCCTGCAAGTGGGATGCGAGACATATTTTGGGCCGAGAGCTGCACAAATATTAGGTATATTGGATCTACTGCCCTTTGAGTGGCTGTTTTAATAAGTGCATGTTGAAATTTCGGGTACGATTACGTATTATGATTTCTCATTTAAGTGCATCAGGTAACTGCTTAGTAGCTTGCTAACTTTAACTAGTAAATATTTTCTTGATATATCCTTATTGCCAGGTTTGTTTTGGTAACAAATTTCCAACTCTTCTACCTCGTAAAGTTAATATTGTATTACTAATTTAGTGATTTACTAAAATTTATTTTTAATTTATTGCTAATATTGGTACATTGTACAGCCCTGGCCAAAATTAACGCAGCACCGGCCGTAAGGATCGCTAGGGAGGTGCTGCGTTAATTTTGGCCAGGAGTGTACATGATCACTTTCACCCTAGAGTTTATTTATGTACTTTAGTACAGGTAAATTTTCAATTACTTGTATTGATTCTTTGTTTTTTGTCGAGGAAAGAGAAGCAAAAGAGTTCTTTAGCCTGTACCGAAGGCGATGCAAACGCAATGGAAATAACTCAAAATGTTTTAAAATTATATTGATATATCATGAATGATCATAATATCTGAAAGGACTACGAAGAGTATTCAATTCATGAACTTAAATACTTCTGGACTAATAAATCTCAATCCATGCTTACTCAAGGAACTTGCAAGTTCAATTTATTCGGTTTTTGAACAAAGTTGTTATGAAAGCCCTTCAAGGTATGAAGACAGCGTAAAGATTATCGATGCATCATTATGTAATCTTCGCTGGTTCCTGTCTCTTTCTGATATCATTCATGATCGGTCTTTCGTTTCTGTAAATTTTCCCTCTTCGGCCCAAATGGAGCCCTTTCATGGCTGTTGATGTGGCCGTGATGAGGATTCCTTTGATTGCCCGTGAAGTAGTTTTGTCAACGGAATGTCGTTATTAATTATGCATGAATCTGTCACGGCCATTTTGAGGGGAAGGAATCGGATTTAAATCGATCCTTTTGTCGGAGAACGGTGCTGAGGGAAGTGCGTGGCAGTGCATGTCACTCGCCGATCGTCATCTTTGACGTCGGTCGGGAAAAAAAAGAGCTCGAGGAAATCTCGCATTCTTAGAAGTACCACAGTGCTACTCGCAGAGGAACTTTTAGAAAATTCATGCGACTCGTAATTTATTTCATCTCTCGAGAAATAATTCACGTATTTTTCAAAGATTGAGAGAAATATTTCCCATCCAAAGTTTTTTTTATTTAGATCTTTCCACGTTCAAACTTTGCGATCGATGACGTCAAACGAGGTAAGGCTAAGATTTTTGGCGAAATCCTCTCGAGTATTTTCGAGACATTGGTATTCGTAGTATTATTTCTTCGGCTCATTTAAAAAGAGGAACGAAAAAGATGCAATGTGGTGTTTCACTCTTCAAGTATCCATCGAATATTTCTCGACCGATACATTTCTTCTGATAACACAAAAATAATGACGTCGCGTTTGATAATATATTTTTATAGGATGTGTTCATTTGTATAAGTACATTCTGCACTTTGAAAACGTATATCGCTACATAGATGACTTACTGCCTATTCAATATCTATAATCAATCAAAAAACTTCGAGTCTTTATTTAAAAAATCGCTGTAACTTAATTTTTACTTGAAAACTCCATAAATATCATTTATCTCTCTATTTTAAACTACCATACAACTAAAGTAATTGCAATTAGTTATTTGTTATTCATAATCTTCAATTATTAAGCAGAAGTCAAGTTTATTGGGTGGGTTGGCTCGATTTCATCTTTTTAATTAGAATATTTACAGTACAGTAAACGAAATTTCGAACAATATTGGGAATCACTTTATGGCATATTTCATGACGAATGTGGCCGATATGAATGGATTTACAAAATGACAATGCGTCAACATTGCATAGCCATTCGATTTAATTCCATAAAGAGGAAGGGCTGTAACATATGTAGAAAAACTAAAACCTGAAGAACGTTCAATGTTTCAAAAAATGTATTTCTCCCTCATGCGTAGAACAAAACATTACTTATAAAAAGTTATTACTATTATCATTAATAACTTATTACGTATTCTTTGAGACTGTTATCGTTGCTTTACAGTCATAGCTTTACTTATTTATTTTATCGTGACCCTTAAATCCTAACACATTCTATATTTAACAAATTCCATTTATTCACACTAGTTTTTTGGTAAATTCCGGATTTCATAAAATTCCAAATGGTTTCTCAACTATTGAATATAATTATCAATAATCCTCGTATCTTTACAGTTAGACTAATTGACAAAGCATATTAGTAAAAGATCCACTCCTCTCGCCGTACCTATTTTCACAAGGAAACACGCATGGCATAGGGTTAATGCGTAAGTGCCTTTGTCAATTTACAACATGAAAATATGAACGACTCTTTCGCAATAAATATTGCCCGCGATAAGCGCAGGAGCCTCTATTTATCCTCATCCGTGGAACAGAATAAAAGACCTCAATGCTCAGGTCGACTTCAAAGAGATTTGAGTCCTTTTTTCCGTATTAGAGCAAAGCGGCGGCGGAAAAACAGAAAGCTGCCCCTCTGACCATTGCAATCCCTTTTGCCGCACAACTCACGTTCCACTCAATTAGGTCTTTTTTATCTCTTACTGCTTTGGCGTAGTAACGTTCAAAAATCCACGTTTGCTGTCTTATAGCTATACAATAACCTTAAACCAATATAGGAATACAAACCGTCCGAGCCGGAGTCAAGTCTCGAGAGAGAAAGAATCTATTTCCTCAGGATTAGGGCTAATCTCAAAAGAGTATCTTCCTCGAAGAAAAGGACAGCTTGGGATGAATAGAGTAGTGGTTTTCAGAAGCCTTTTGTCGTCACATTTACTTGAGAATGTTTTCGCTGATTTATTTAGGTCACGATAAAAAAATCAGTAAAACTATGACTATAAAGTTTATTTATCTGGGGAAATTATTCATCAGTTTATCTGGGAAATGTATTGTGAGGAATTATTGATGACTGATAACTTAAAAATGGTAGTAATAAAGTATGGAACGCCGAAGTAAAGTCTTGATAATATTTCTACGGAATATTGTCAGTGCAGAAGTACCTTACTATAAGTAATCAATTTTAGATAAATGAGGAAAATAATCACATTAGCACTACTTAAAAGAGGAAAAATTACATATAATTTGAACGTAAAATACCAAGTAAATTACTAAAAATATATGCGATATTTAATTGGATTCTAACTGTTTAAAAACCATAAAATATGAGTGTACGCTATGAAATGTTTTGTTATTAAATCCCGCAATGAAAATTTGCAAACTAATTGCTTCTCTAAGATTAAAACAATTGATATTTAGACTCCTTACCTTAAACTTTATGTTTTATTTGAATTGGCGAATCGTCTTAATGAAAATATTCTCTATTCAGCAGTCATGCTGCTTATATTTCAAATAAACTTCAAATAAGAGTTAACATATCAAGAGACGACGTCGTCAATACTTATGAGTCCCTTTTCCGCATTCAAGTCCGCTCCGCTCAAGTTTTCCGCTCGTTCGCAGTTCTCCAGATTTTTAGTAACTATGATTCGAATATAATGAGTCTGCCATCGTTATCCATCCACGTATCGGAGGCGTATCCATTCGCACATTTCCACGGCTGTCGTTTAATCCACTTCGGTTGTTATCAAAGAATATCAAATCTCCGCTCAAATTGATAATTTGCTCACGCTCATTTACTTTTTTCCGAGCCGTCAGCCGCTCAAAGCCATTTTTATGCATCGGAAGAGAAACTGACGGTCCGGAAACGTGGTTAATGGAAACATCCATTTCCACTATTTGACGCTAATACTATTCCTCGGAAAACAGTCCATTACAGCGAGGGAGGGAAACTTGCTTATCTCGCCGCACATATCCTCGACCGAACAACATGGCTTCTCCACCCCCTCCGTCTCCACCCCCTGATTCTCCACCCCCTTAGTTCTCCACCCCCTTGATTCTCCACCCCCCCATTCTCCCCATCTCACCTGACCCCACCTACGCACAAAACCCGTTCGCTCGAGTTAATGGCTCTCGCGTGACATGCGAGAAGAGGGAAAAAGGAAGGGGAAAAAATAGAATAAAATTGTCATCCAGCTACTTAGCGAGAGACTTCAATTCCGAGCAGCTTATTAAGGCTTCCCTCCCACCCCATTACCTTTCCTTTCGTCATCCCCTTTGGTTTCACCCTCTCTCTCTCTAATGCGGTTGAGTTTTCCAAAAACCACCATTTTCTATGAATGTCCATCATTCCATAGGTTAATGGGTTTAATTATTTGTCGTTTATTTTCATTCTATCGCAAGCCCCCACGAGTTATAGCGTCGAAAGGATAGCTAAATACTTACACTGATTCCTATCTAGCTATAAAATTCTTTTGAGCCAAATCCTTGATTTTTCTCCTGAGCTAGGAACTAATTGAATTTAAACTAAGATATTAACAAACGTATGTTGTGATGCAAAGCTGTATATGTTGAGATAGTCATCGCAGGCAACAGTCGCCAACTGCACTGATTATCAAAGGACTTTATTGAATTTTTCTTTTTAAATCGAGATGCCTAAAGAGCAGCTATAAATGTTACGCTCTGTGAACTGAAGATTCTCGTAGATTTTTATGTCTTCCAAACTGAATTTCGACATTCAACCAGGTAATTTCTTTAAGTATTTTCATTTAAGTTTTTAAGCGTATTAAGTAATTGGCCCAGTTACAAGTAAAAACTTCGCAGGAGTTAGCACTGTTTCCAATGAAACAAACCTGAAATACGGCTAAAACTTCAGTTCAATAGCAGCTCCATATGGATAATGATGCTAAAGGATCAATCGTGAAATATGCTTGACCTACACGCTTCCAGGTAAACGATTAATCTCGAGTTTTTCGTTACTTTAATTGTTCAATTGATATAAAAATATCGGTAGAAATGTATACATATATAATTATTGATATATTTATTGATACGACGCCTGATTCAACTTTTGCAACCTCAAACAGAATTATAAGCATCGTTTAAAGTTTCCCTTTCATTTTTACGAATGAAATAATCCTAAGAAAGTACAGTGTATTACTCTCAAAACTGAGAAGAATACGAATCCATACCTTCCATCTTGTTAGTTAGCTCACACGAAGCTCGAAGACTTATGATTTCTTCAATATAAGACCTACAAATGGATATGCACTAGTTTTTCGACGAATGAATTCAAACGCAGCGAAATATGACCTTTAATCTGCATGTTGCTTATTTTTCGCCAGATCTAAACAATAAACAATGACTCGATTAATGGAATAATATCGCCACTGTTAAAGTTAGGATTTCTTTTTTGAAAGCGAAATGCCAGGATTTTTAAAAATTCCCACGGTAACTAATAAAATTAGCCTCGGAGCAAACATCGCGCCCCGAAAAAGTAAAGAAAAGGATCAAAATGCGATTGTCCTAGCGATTCCATTTGTTCGTTCGTTTCGAGGGCAATTTTCTGTCTAATTAAGCTTTGATGCAGAAAGTTAAAGCCACAAGGGAGAAAGACGGGAATTTTTGCCTAATCAAATCGCCTCGGGCTCAACTATAAAGCACAAAGTCAATATTCAAACTTTCTCTCGAATCCCCTCAAAAAAAACTATTCTCTCCACAATCGACTATTCCTCCCACTTTCACTTCCCTTTCACCCATTTTCGCATCGCGGATAGGAAACGTATCTTTCACTTCTCTCTTTTCACCCAAATTTATTTCGTTCATTTTCCCTCCTCATTGAGTTAAATGATGAAAAAACGAGGTGAGTGGAGCATTTGTGAGACTAATTAGCCGTAACTTTGCCAGCCCGTTGAATTTCCCAGTGGCCACTCGGGCGAAATAAATTAAATGGCGAAAAAATATACGCGAGGTTTTCTTTACGAAACGGCGTCATGTGTGCGAAATTAATTGCATTAATGCGGGGTATATATTTGTGTTTTTTTCAGCGAAAATGTTTCGTTTTTTTTATTATTCGGCGCGAGGAGCGGTTTCTCTCGGCGCTTTTGAATAATGGAAGTCGACAATGCTTTTCGCGTCCTTTCACGGAATTCCTAAATATTCCGAAAGAGGGAAAAACGGAGAAAGAAAAATTCTCGATTAGCCTCGAAACTGTATTGAGTTCAATTTTGCGGAATTTCGCCTTTGCGGAAATTCAGGGCTTTCGGATTCAATGGCTCCAGAATAAGGCCTTTTGGAATTTCGGCTGAGTTATTTGGAAATGCTAGTTCAGGAGAGCCATAAAGACATTATAGTTTCCTTTTTTGACAGTGAATGAAAATAAAGTAATCCAACAGCGTTACTTTATCAATAGTTTTAAATAATAAAATGGAATTAAGTATGTTGACTGCATTTTTATATCCTGGTTGTTACGCTGAATATTATTTGAATTATATATGATTTTACTCAGAATTCGAATTTGAATAAGTTTCAAATGAAAAAACAACTTTGTAGAGTCCACAATCTTTGCTATTCTCATGCACGACCTAGGTTTCGTTACAGCCTTTCACTTGAAGATGTTACTCTGTAACGAAACCTAGGTCGTGCTCGAGAATAGTAAAGATTGTGGACTCTACAAAGTTGTTTTTTCATTTTATATTATGAAGGAGTTCCACAGAATTACACCACAGACCGTCTCATTGAATAAGTTTCCTTGTATAATAAACCATAATACATAAATATTCATCTTTCATCTCCCTAAAAATTTTTTGGCGATCGAATATTACTGCAAATATTTTAATTGACTTATTTAATGAGAATAATCAAAATTTCTTAATCTTAAAATATTCTTGAGAATCTTATTTCGATTCATTATTGTCACTTAAAATGATATTCATTCCAAAATAATAGCTCTATTACCCTTGAGATAGATATTACTAGAACAAAACACGCTATTATTTACGTTTTGAAAATAATGTGATGAAAGAGAAACAAACTGATCCAATCCACCTCAGCCAACCGAAATAAATTCATGAATTGAAATTCTGCATTAAGGACTCGAAACTGGCTTTTGAAAATGTTTGAAATACACTTAATGGAGAAATTCATTTGTGAAACGTTCGAGCGTCGAATTTTACCGCGCAACTTATTAAATATCACTTTGCAAATATGTGAAACGTATACGCGATGTTTATTTAATAAGGGAGCTGAAACACACCTTTGGATTAGCCTGCATTTTAGCCTCTATTGGCGCACTTCCCCAACTCATTATTTACGACTCAATTCCTATTCACTCCCTTTAGTGTAAGAGTGCAGTAGAATTCAACTCCAAACTCAACCCTCGAACTCTCTTATCTTCTTCATCTCTCGTTCTCCTTTGTTTATTCTTCTGCTTGCATTTATTTACTCGTGTAAGTTTTTTGATCCATTCATACACGCAGAAACCCATTTACAACGTTATTACCATCATCGATCTATACTTACTTTACTCACTTTTTCCTCTTTCGGCATAATTTTTGTCATATACTTACTGTACTCACTTTTTCCTCTTTCGGCATAATTTTTGTCATATACTTACTGTACTCACTTTTTCCTCTTTCGGTATATTTTTTTCATATACTTACTTTACTCACTTTTTCCTCTTTCGGCATAATTTTTGTCATATACTCCTCCATATTGTCCCTCCCTATCATTGTCTATTGATATAGTATTATTATATATAGTATATAGTAGTATTCATGCTTTATCGGAGGATCTCCCTTCCTTCCCTTGTTCATAATCAACCTCAAAATACTTTCCTCTGTTAGCCATCATCTTGTTCTACTATTTCATAGTTCCAGCATCTCCTCTCGCTGTATTCATTTTCCTTCATCTCTCCCAGCCCTCTCATCCCTCGCCCTCTTCCATCCCCTATTCTCTTCCTAAACGCCAATCTTCCTCTACCACCATCTGTACGCCTCTCATACCCAAAACCCCTCTCTGACCCCAGTAATAAATACCGTTAATGGACGAATGGTATTTCATAAAGGGCAAGGGGAAGGGAGAAGGTTCCCCAGTCAACAGATAAATGGAGTTTATGCCGTCGGGGGTCGTGCGGAGTGGAATGCAGGAATTAAGGTGGCGGAGCTATTTAGGGCATTTAAGGCACTCCTGATTGCATGTTCGCCTCCTCAAACGTCTTCCTCACTCGAGGATGCTGCCATCGATTGACTGATTGGGTTGCCAAGGACGAAGGATCTACGGAATATTTATTATAGCATTGGAATCTAGGATAGAATTATGATATAAAGTCTTTCACTTCGGGATCGGTTGATTCCGAATAATTCTCTCGGACGAAACCCTTTGTATAGGACATTACTTTGGGCGGTATTGAGACTAAAAAGCTGTTATTCCTCTGACTCATAGTCATATATCATATTGATTTTGACTAAAAAATCGGTGAAAATGGTATTATTAAAGAGGGTTGTGAAAAACCTGCACAATCCTACCGATAGGAATTGCTAAAAGATGAAACTAAAAATTGAATAGATAACTTGTTTTTACTTTTATCGAGGATAAATCATACTTGCAATTAATATAAATTAAAAATTATTGCAAATTATGTGCCATTAACAATTATTTATCAAGTTATAAAGTACTGATGATGATGGCCTTTGCGCCGAAACCGGTCGGAAATAAAATCCTATAGTGCGGAAGTTTAATGTGTTTTACTTTATAACTTCAGAATTTCCTTCCTCGAAGTTCGGCCGAATACGATAGAGTTTAATTATTTATCAGTTTTAAGTTGAGTTAAAGTCATATTAGATCTCATTAACTTTCCATACTCATCTATAATATTAATGTTTGCTATGAAAATGTTTATCGCATAATTGTACCCTTATAAAAAAGCAACCGATTACAACTAATAGACTTAATTCTAAACTTCATTTATGCTCGTAAGTTATAAAAGCTCAATTCCTAAAGATGTTCTTTTTTTCCCTCCAAGAATGAGTAGTCAAATATGAACGCCATCGAGCATACTATAATCAAAATAAGTTTATTTGTTCATGTTACTTCTATGTAATAGCCTTTATAAAGCTTCTTTTCGTTCAAGAAACGCTATTTTTGGCGGTTATTCTAACTTCCAGCTCGTTCAACCCTCTTTAATTCGATTTATTTTCAAAAGCCCATTTTGAGTAGCGAATCCCAATCCGCCGTTTCTCTCCCATAATCCTAGCTCTATCAGGGACAAAACGACAAATACAACGCGAATAATGCTTTTGTTCCTTTTGGCAATTTTCACAAAATTTTTCACATCTATTTTTGTCGCTCTCATTTTTCAATTAATCTTGCGTCATTATTAGGACATGGCTATTATAGCCAAAAGTCTTCCGGTGGTGCCCTACGGCCTTCCTCTTCTCCACACTCCCTGAATGGACGTTATTCCTCGGAGACAAGTCCTCCCTTCTCTCTTTGTGGTTCCCTTCAACTCTTCTTATCTCTCGTCCGAATGAGCCAGTCTGGCTGATTAATTCCGGGACGAGGAAATGGCCAATATTGCTATTAGAGACCTATTCTACCACCCTTTGTCCAACTTTCACTTTTTACACTCATTCTCTTTGTTTTTCTTTCACTCTTTTGTTCCTAATTAACTTTTCTAAATATATTTTCGTAGTTTTCTCTCGCTGCCATGCACTTTTATCAGTCCTCCCAATGCTTTTCTACGTTCTCTTTAATTTTGGTCGGTTCCCTTTAATGCTCAAGTCGTGTTCGTAATGTAACCATTGTATTTTATTCCATTACTCATCAATCATATAAGTAAATTGTGTACTTGTTTATAGCTCGATCTGTCCAGTTGGCTCACTCCGTGAGGGCTATAATATCGAGTAATAAGGAATGAGGATGTAGTAAAATGTCTTTAAAATATTTTCAAATTAGTGGAGTCATATGAAATTTCGAAATAATATTTGCGTGCTTCAAGTAATTTTGCAAAAATCGAAACTGTCATTAAAAAGGATAACAGATATATATTTTATACTAATTACCATGTGTGCGCTAAAGTAAATCAATTGTTCATTGAGTAAATATAAGGTATATGATACATTAATATATTGCTCATTGAATATATTATCTCTGAAATTTTGTGTTGATAAAATGACTGATGCATAAACATATTCGATATGTTAACCCACATAAGCAAATGTACAATTTTATAACCAAAGTGAATATCCCATATAATATCCCTTTTCAACTTCCGTATGCACCACATATTTACTTATGATAGTTATCTTTTTGACATTTTTCACCTTTATACGAAGGATCTCTTGTGCTCTTTTGCAACTTTTCCACTAACCACTTCATCGCTGGGCTGAAATTTTCCGTCACGTTCTCATCTTTATTCTCAAAATTTTAAAATCAACCTTACCCGTAACTAACCTATCACATCAGTCTTCCTTTCTGCCTAATTTATCTTCCGCTTCTTCTTCGCTGAATTTCTTTTGATTCGCAATTTTTCGGTTGTATAGTACCTTATAACTCTTCCTCATTCTTTTCCTTTGCAAGAAGGAAATTCGTTGGCATTTCGCCTTCACACTTTTATCTTCTCAAGTTGTCTGTTCATCTTTTCCGCTTTTTATTTTCTGCCGGAGGTTTCGTCGAAAGGTCAGCGGTATTTTTGCTCCGGGAGACTATCATTTTTTCTTTGATCTCAGAAATCGATTTTTCGATCGCGGCGCGAGGGAATCGTCGATTGGCCGAAAAATTAAGTGGGGGATGAAAGTCTCGCGTGTGATTCATATAAACTGCGACCTGTTATTTTGATCATCGCATCTCGGAGGAAATCTTTCTGGTTTCCATGAATTTCGCAAACTCAGCGTCAATGTTTTTGTAGAACGTTTTCCTGAGCCCTTTTAATTATGCAATATTTTTATTTGTGAAATGGTTAAGTAAATAATATTAACGTGTTTTTAATATTCTCTTCTCTTGAATTTAATGTTAATGTTTGAAACTATATTTAACTGGATTTGGATTATAATTTATGGGTTTTTTTCTCAAAAGTTACGGGCAACATAGGTACTTATAATCTTAAAATATTTAGGCAATCTAAATAGAAAAGATTACGTTTGCCGAGCGGTCTTTAAAATTATTTACATTAATCTACTACTCATTTGCAAGAGTTTTTAGTCGTTGTATTCACTTCCACAATTTTGGAGAAAATACCAGCAATCTCCAGCTAAAAGTTATCTCAATTGCGCTCAATGTTACGCCATTCAAACACGTTCTTGGTTGCATTTTTACCAAACTCCACTATGAGAGGAAGGTTTCCCAATTCTTTCCTGCAATTTAAACTGCGGATTAATATTTCTTTATCTAGGATTACGATCGATGATATGATGGGAGATATAGTGGTATAAAAGTATGATAGGGTCTTACTTTCCAATATGCAGTATTTTGTCCCGTTAAAGAAGTATTTTGTCCCGTTAAAGATTAGATCGTAGGAATCTCACTTAGCCTATTATGTAATTCCTCATCTCTCTTCCTCATTCATCTGCCTTCCTTTTATCCACTCTCGTCCTCGTGTGGCGTCATCCGTAGAGTGTCTGTCCAGGGCACCGTCTGCCTCTTCATTAGTTCCCTTCCTTTTGTTCGACCGGCTCCCTTGCGCCCCTGACACCTTCCAAACAATGAGAAGCTCCCTCCTGAGGGAATGCGGGAGGAGGGGAATCAGGAGCTTCAGATATTTGCGGCCAGAGGGTGTGAGTGGGTGGCACTCATGCAATATGGAGACGATAAGTCGGATTTCAGAATTTCGATCCATTTGAAGCCACTCTTACGAAGTATTCACTTGCCTCCGTTGGAATTTTCGGATTGGTCTTTCAGCTTAAGACACGATCACTCGGAAAATATTACTCTTTGAAGTTTGAAAAATAATAATAAAAACTCTTTATTTGGCGAGGTTAGGCCCATTAGGGCCTCCCTTACACCTAACCATTAAGGATAACTAATGTTAAATACAGAAAAAAGGTGGAAAAACAATACAAATGAATATATATATATATAAAGAAAATAAAAAGAATAGGTAAAAAAATAATAGAATTGGGGAAAAACTCCTTGGCTGAAGGCTTTCGGAGAAAAACCCACTGTGCGGGAAAACGCTCACACAAGAAGGGGAGCGAAAAAAACCCGCGAAAACACAGATGGAAATAAATACAAGCAGGTATATCACTAGTTGCATAATTGCAGACTAATATTGTTGGGTAAATTTCTTGGTGGTTGACCACGGATGTCATTTACCTGAAAAGACTAAAGAAGAAGAGTAGACGGAAAATAAAGCGCTTTCGGAAATGCGATTTAAGTAATAGAGGCCTTAAAGATTGAGATAAATAAGCTACTATAATGTAATTAATAATCCACAATTAAATATTTTATAATAGTTATACTGGTAAGGATAATTAAAGTTATATTGATAGATAAAGCATGATTTACCTGCTGCACAAATATTAATAAATCTAAAAATAGTATTAATACTAAAAGAAAAGAAAAAAAATTAAATTAAAAAATAAAGAAAATAGAAATAATTATTATTATTATAAAAAGACAAGTTATGATGTTACCCTAGGGATTTGATGATGGTACTAGTAGTGGACATATGAAAGGTGTCTAGTGAAAAAATATTAATTATCCTTGTTAATTAATATGTTTGAGACTGACTGTTTGAAGGAATGAAGTGAGAGGCATTTGAGATTGTGGTTGGGTAGTTCATTCCAATACTTCGCTCCAAAAAAGGAGGGGGAGAGAAATTATTCAGACTAATCTGTATGTTATTTGAAAACTAATCGCTAACACAGCAATTGATGTTAACGTAAAAGCAGTAGCAATTACTAAAAAATAATATATTTTGTAATTCCATCGATATTTGCAAAAGATCGCAAAGTATAGGGTAAAATAATCTTAATAATGCATCGGAGGATGTGGAAAAGATAGCAGAATTCTTCTGATCGAAGGCGAATGGGGTTACCTCAGGAAACATCGTCATACCTTCAAAACCACAGATCCATCTTTGTTCTTTTAAGGAGCAGTATTTAGATGTTACTTAGTTTAAGTATTTTGTGATATGTACGTTCTTCGGTGCGGGAGACTTGTTTTAAAAGAAGACCCTGAGGGAGATCGCAGTGGATTCGCAGAAAAAGGGAGGAGGGGAACAGCCCTCTCGGGATTTGCTCTCAGATTCTGTCGAATTGTTCAAAGAAAATAAAGCCCTGCCTTGAAACGGGAACCATTTCTCCCTTATGGTTTCGCTATTCTGTATATCCCCTATAGAGGCGCTCCAGTCGCCTCCCATTTTTATGCCTTATTTAATTTATGTGAAGGGTGGAGCCAACAGGGTTGCAAGAGATGCTGTTTTGTGTTTAATTCGAAGAGTAGTACTTGCGTATTTTTACCTTTGCAGCCTGGTAAAACCCTGCGCTTGATGACGATTTATTGAACTTTTGTAGAATTGTTTGATGGTATTCCTTTCTCTTGGATTCTAAAGTTAATATGAGTGCCGTAAGAAAATTGTGGCTTGACTCAGATGTTGAGACCGTAAATCGCAGCCAGGACTTATTTACTGATATCACTTCGTAATCCCGTACATTTGATCTTTTTCATCGCATTGTCGACTAACATTTTTATAAAAGAACTGTTTTTCAACGATAAAGTTGCGTGATTTTTGAAAAAAATTGCTAATGTTATGAATGCATTTCCATTGAAATTATTTTGAATCCATTTCTTTGATAAGAGTGATTTATTCCTTTTGTAGGATGTTTTAGTCTCATTCCTTCAAATTTACGGCGAATGAGAGAAGAAAAATAGCTATGGTAACAAGGTAAATAGCAAAACAAACACTCCGTGATATTCTAATTACAACATACCAATAGTCTGACAAAGAAGCATCAACTCATGGTCTTCCTTACCGAGATGAAGCAATGCATATTGGGATTTTTAGTTTTCTGTGTAGAAGGAGTCAAGACGGATTTACCTTTTGCGTGACCCAATGCTGTTGAGGATGCATATCGTATGCGAATCATTCGTCCTTTTACTGCTACTTGTTGATCTATCATGATCTCCTAAATTATAGTACCAAAGTGTTTTTTGCCCTTTGCTGCTAGAAAATTGTTCTGCGAAATACTGAGAGAATAGCAGAACGCTTCTTCCGTCTAGCAGAGAACTCTTTTCAAGTCTAGAGATAGAGAGTGGCATCGCATTTGACTTGTATGCATAGTTTAAAAGGGGGCGTGTTTATGATGGCGAATGCATTTTGCGACTACGGAGATGATTCGTGAGCACCATCTATGGAAACCTTTGATAGCTCTCTGTTCTATTCTTCTGCGTGCCTTCGTCTTCGCGCTTCTACACTTTTTGTTCAGTACAGTCTTACGTTCTCACCACCCAAATCTTCTATTTATACTCATATTTTCTTTCAGAGAACCATTTCAGTGTTTTTGAATCCTAAGTGTTTCAAATAACCAATCATTTTTCTTCTCCTAATTGGCTCATTTTAATTTTTCTTGGATTTGCTTCCTAGACACGGTTTACTAATAGATAATCATATAATCAAGAAAACCGAGAATAAATCGAAGACAATGGTGCCGTTTCAAGAAAATATATCCTCCGAACATAGAAAGGGGCCCATTAAAATATTGAAAAGATGTTTTACTACGTATTATCAGATAGTGTTTGACAGATACAAATATGGATCTACATAACTATACGCATTGTAGTGTCATATTAGTTTTACCTGCTGTTTTGGTTCAACCAATGCAATGTATTTTCATGGCGGTTGCCTCAGCACAGTTCTACGTTATTGGCAACCCATAGCCTTCGATTTCTTTTGTAATATGTATATTGATTTTGCAGAAAGCAGATAAATCTAAATTTAAACTAGTAATTGAGCTAAAGAATAAAGGGATATGTGTAATTGCTCATCACAAGACTTAACTAGAATTAACGGAAGTTTTCAATCTTGTAGATTTCATATATGCTGATTTTAATAGTAAAAAGAGATTTCGATATAGGAATGAGGCAAAATTTGGTAAAGACTTATCTGTGGAGTGCATTATTATATGGGAGGGAGACGTGGACCGTGGGAATGGCAGAGAGGAAATGGCATTTGAGATGTGGTGTTACAGAAGGATGGCAAAGATCAGCTCGACAGAACGACTGACGAATCAGGAGGTCCTGAGAAAAGTGGGTGAAGAGAGGTGTCTGTGGAAGACTTTAAAAAGGAGGCGGGATTCGTGGATTGGACATCTTCTGCAGCATGAGGGATTGGTGAAAACCATAATTGAAGGGATGGTGGAGGGAAAAAACAAAAGAAGGCCAAGATTGGAATATTTGAATCAGATAATGGAGGATATGGGATGTGGAAGTTATTCAGAACTGAAGAGGATGCGGGAAAATAGAGAGAGATGGAAAACTGTCGCCAACCAATCCTGAGGGATTGATAAACAGAAGATGCTGATGATTGTACCTCTTTAGATTAACCAGTGTTTTACGTGAATCTGTCTACGATGAGATCATACAGTCGCCAATAAGTATAGATTCCTTTCGTAGCATCTCTACTTCATTATGCGTTGTTTTCGTTTCTCGACTTTCAATTCAGCACTCTTTATCCAAGAGAATATCGTTCATTAATTCCTAAAGTCAAAATCGTAAAGAACGTATTCCTTTGTACTTTTTCCCTACGGTTATATTTCACACAATCGCGTCTGCCTTCTTTCACATCCCCGTTGACTCTCAAAAGTTGTCACTTAATCAACAAATTGAAAAGGAATAACTCTGGTCGTATCTTTTATCTATTATCGTCATCCTTCGCCCATTCCTTTCATTTCCCTCTAAATGCAGTATGTTTTCCGTAGCAGATCGCATTACCCTTTCACTCGGCACCCTCTGCACCCGCCGCTCCTTTGACTGTTAGCGCGGCCACTTTGCCCACTGCAATCTGCGGCCTCGAAACAACTGGACGAAGGCGTTAAAAAGTGGAGTAATGAAAATGAAGGGCTTCACTTGCTCAAAGGGAACGAAAACAATGAAGGGATTTTCATGCGTTCCGAGAAAGTAATTTATCACCGAGGACGACGTTGTCCGGGATATCATTGTATTTTTTTACGGTTCAGAGGGAAGTAAAAAAACAAATTAGGTTTCCTCGATCAAATCTCTTTTTGATGTCGTGCAAAGTGGAAATTATCCTCTGTTCTTAGAGTCGTTTGCGAGGAGCATTGTGTCAGATGTCTCTTTAGTGTTGGAAAGTTAATGTAATTAAAGGGAGTTCGTTCTTTAATGAGCATTTGGATGAGAGTTTACTCGAAGGATAATGTAAACCATCGCGTGTTTGTTCGGTAATGTAAGAACAAAACTGAAGGAGAGAGACAACACAAATATTATATTTGATTGAAATGCAAAAATGTTGTTTCCCGATCGGCCCATACACGTGACTCGTATAATTTTGTTTTTTCTCTTACACTTTTTAAATGAGAACGAATTGGACCATCCAAGTATATTGTTATTATTTTGGTTTAAAAATAAAATGGGCTGTAACTTTTGGAGAACTCCAAATTTGTCAGAAGATCGAATCGAAGAGAGCAAACATCATTTATTTGCTAGTTAAAAATGGATGAGATAAATTACATGTGCGACAGCACAGTTCTTCGCCTAAATCATCGGAGTATAGAGTCAACATTCTTAAACCCTGGGACCCTTCAATGGTACAGTGTTCAAGTACTGGATTATTTTATGCAAATGCCAATTTATATTTATGGATGCAGATTTTTGAGGCTGAGTTTCGTAGAACGCTGAAATGAATCTGAAATATCTCCATCATTGCGTTGAGTACGCATGTTACTGGTATTAATTTGAATTGAAATAGGCTAAAAACATTTTATGAAGGTTTCTATTTACGAATTGGCCGATAGTTAAATGTTTAATATTCCTTGAAAAATATCACGAAATATTTCAACTTCCAATGATTCGATGTGATCCCTTGATAATGTCTGTCTTCGATTACATCACCATACCAACTCCAGAAAAAAGTCCTCAATCAATATAATTCAGTTACTCCAAAAGTGAAGCTGTCTTGTCGAAGTAGGATCGAGTTGAGAGTGGTTTGAGTGGGCATTTAGCGTGCGAAGGGAAGAATGTGTGGGTCAAGACAATGCTACGGAAGTGATAAGGAAGGGAGAAGGGGAGGGTTGCCAGCCGGAAACATCTTCACCATTTGGGGCAGTGGTGGAGAGAACACTAAGAAAATGAAGCCAAGGGAAAGTAGGCGATTCATGAGGGAAAATAATCCGATGATGAAGAAACTGCATTATCTACTCAAATTGTTAAAACGAGATCAATATTTGTCTATTCATGTCTTCAAAGCAGTTTTGAAGTATCTATTCCTCTTGGAAGCCATCGCCAATGTAAACGCTCCTATTTTGCCGAGATGGAACTTCATCGAGTTAACTTCTTCGCTTGTATTTTTTTATCTTGAAGTTCGACACTGAAGTGTAAGTTCTAAAATAGTTCCTTAGATTTCCGAAAATGGTTCTGGCTCCTTGGTTTCCATCTTTGTTGGTACCACGATTTTCTGAATGATGAGTTTTTTGATATTGGGATCTTTTATCCAAAAAGTCGTCCTATGGAGTGTTTCAGAGGTTCTTTTGGCAACCCTCGCGAAGGCCTGAACAAGGGTCGAGAGAGAAAAGGGAACAGCTTAGGAAGGGAGGGATAAGCTAGGCTCTCGAGAGGCGAAAAAAATGATAATAAAAATAAAAAAGGGGGAGAAGAGGGGTGAACGCAGCAGAGACGCGAGTGAATACCGGCTCAACCGTTATTTGTGGCAAGTCAACCTTATAGCCGCCAAGTCCGAAACAAATGAACACCTATGGCCGCCTTCCCTCCACACCTCTTTTCCCCATTAATCCTTCTGTGAGAAGGGACCCAATCAGCGTTAAGTGGAAAAGCCAATGTATTCGCTCTCCATGAAATTGGACGTCCGTCCATTATCTCAGCGTGGAGATGATCCTTGGTCACGCTTTCCAACAACTTCGGATTTTCGTATTCTGCACTTGGAAATTAGCGCCCCACTCTTTTGTGGTCCACCCAAAAAGTTCATCGCCTCGTTTTCTCTCGTGGAATTAAGTGGTAGGATCTTTCATTTTAAGTGGATGGCGTGGCTGAATGAAGAAAAATCACTTTTGACGTGGACATCTTGAATGGTACTTTTGTGTGTTTTTGGGCCGATTGTGTTTTGGAGGGATTGTCTCTCGCGAATGAGGGATGATTCATTACTCGGAGGGCAAGACGAGAAGAAGTCTCAGAGAAATACGATCTTGCTCGCTTTTACGGGTTCTCCTTGCATTTCGTCCTCGGATTTTTTCGACAAAACTTCTTGCATTTGATTTTTTATTTTTCTATTGTCCTCGAAATCTCTTGTGGTCAGCAATGTGGCGAGGTCATACCTATCATTGAGAAATTAACTCTTTTCATTCCATACCTCTTTTATCCCGAACTCATGATCTTGGGAATTTCTGTTTCCAATGACAGAATCCATGTTGCTCTCCTTTCTCTTTATGTAGGTTATTTTCCGAGACGTTTTTCGCCAAGTTTTGTGCTCGTCGCTGCCTGTTTTTATACGAAGCACAATTCTTTCCTTCTGTGTAAAGTTTTTGCTATCTCTTTACATAAGATACTTGCGTTGTTAGCTCGAAAAATTAATGAAATATGAAATACTTCATATTTTCCCTAGTATATAGCTTTAATCCGGTGTAGAATAATTCGCCATAAAAACACGTCTTTTCACTTCAAATTTGAATACGTTGGTCTGAAATTGATTTACAAATGAACCCGTAAACTATTTTCGATGAGAAAACAAAATTCTTGGATAAGAGACTGCAAAATATTAATATGCATTTCACTGAGTTTGAATAAGGAGTGTAATGACGTCAACGAGAACAAATATGAGATATATTGAATAGAATATGTACGTAAAATGTGGGACATTGTAATTGTAGCATATACTAGGCTTTCCAAAAGAGATATTGAAGGATATGCCAACATTCTGGCAGCTGTTTTTATGGCAGTGCAGTTGCCACTTTATGCTTTCAGAGGACAAGTTTTTAGGCGATGTTTTTATTTGCTGTGAATAACGTTTAGTTAAGAAATAATACACTCAGAAATGGGGCGTCAGGAAGTTAACGCAGATTTTCTAGGCTATATTCAAGCCAAGCTTAAAAAAACTCATCTTCTTTATTTATTAGGCATTTTACCTTATATGAGAGTATGGAAACAGCATCCATATAGGGATTTCTATTCGTATCTTTTTCAATTGCGGACCGCTCGTTGAAAATAAACAGCCATAAGAGTGCCTCGTTTCACCTCCTGACTGAAAAAATACTTTTCTCTTCCTTAATGAATGCCACTTACGATATGATAGATTAATAGGAGAGCATATTAACTTACTCCTTAGGAGAGGGTTCGTGGAAAATTGTGCTGGGAAGGTTGGCTTTGATGATGATCTTCGTCAGAGGACAAGTAGTTGGCCGTTGAGCACTCGATCAAAGCTCGTATCTCTTGATGCCCTTGAAACTGCGATCTCAAATAAAAACACGGAAGATGCAACAAACTGTCGCTGGCGGCGCTGCCTTCACCCTACGGAATTAATGCAGTTGTGGTGTTATGCGAGTGGGAGAGACGCAGCCGACGCCATTTCCGGCTACACTTCCCTCGCCAACTGCTTAACACTAAAAAAGCAAGATGCAGATGTGAATTACTGATTTTCCTCGTGGAAGCTGAGCGTTGTCTGCATCTTTCTTAGTTTAGTTTCGTGCAATGGTGTAGCTTCGGGAATTGAAGACTCGACAACATAATCAATTGAAGCACATTAAATTCATCAAGGTTTGCCAATTATATTTTCTTGCATCTTCAACATTAAAACAAGTTTACTGAATTCAAATTTTAAGAAATTATACAAGAATTTAAAAAAGAACATTTGGGGTATGAAATACACTGTCGAAGTTGGTCTTGTGTACACCTAGTGTGTATATATTAGCCTTGTGTGTATATATTATGAAAATGTACTAGTTGAATTCATAATAATAATTCTACACGCTATGGTTTGTTTGAAACATTCCACTATTTTCCATTCCGTATAGTATATCATTTTCAATATTAACAACCTTTATGGATTTACATTTCCTGGGCCTACTCGTAAATTTCCCCAAAATTTACAGCTTCCCTTTTTCCCTCTCAATTTTAGCGTTATTAGCAACTTTGTGCATATCTTATACTTATTTATTATTATATTGTAGTTACTTATTTCTTTAGAAAAGTCTTTTTGTAATGTTCCTTGCAACAGCTTCAGCTTGTTCATCCCCAAGTTGGACTTCCCGATGGCACCTCTGCGAAGCATCTTTCCTCAATCTTCTCCCCATGGATATCCCAGCGAGGATAAATTAGTTCTCTGGTCCCCAGAGAGACACGTTGGCTCCCCATTGACGAGTTACTTGCCCCCCCACGCACTCTGCGCCACCTCATCTGTCCCCCGATGGATTCCTTCTCCCTCCGACCCTCCTTTCTGCACTGCAATCCTGCGACTGAGTATATTGAATTGAATATTTCAATGTTGTTTCGCTCGATAATATAGTTGATCTCTCTGTGGCCGTTAGACGCATCAAAAAGTGATATTATTTTGACTTATCTTCTAATCACGAAGAGTATTACAGTCTATTTCAATTTCAATTTGATCGATTAATAAGGCATGGCCCATTTTCCGGCAATTTACAAACGGAAATCCAAAATTGAAACATTTATCGCTCATAAGAATTGATACTTTAAAATTTCTTAATCAATAGAAAGCCTATGTAACTCTTACATAAGCCATTTATATACTATGGAGACTATCGCTTATTCTTTAAGGGAAATTTTAATACGTAAGTGCTTCCCATATTGATACATCCTAATAAAATAAGTATTTAATTTGAATGAACTGCATTTGTAAGTTCAGTTTTATCCCTTTCATGGTAAAGAGTTCCTTCTGATGGTTCTTCAATGCTCTCATATTTAAGGATATGATGACTGATAGATAAGGATCCTTATCTTATGTTTTATAGAATGTAAACATTATTTAGTCATTTTCAATGAATACTACTATTCTAAACAAAATATTTCGATGAAAATCTCAGTCACTTAACATCTATTTCAACTTAAAGTGCACACTCTCTCGCATTAATTTTTTGGCAAAATCATACCTAAAATGTATATCGTTTGTCCATATACTTAGTTTGATCTATTCTGCTCCCAGTGGTATGATTGTTTGAGTCTCCAGCATCCGGTTTGATAAATATTTTAATAACTCAAAATAATCCCTGCAAAATCCGAACTCGTAATATACGTAATTAAGAAATACTCGAAGAACCTTCAAATGGAAATGTCTTTCGAACAGACTAATTAAGAGGTTAACTCCTCAGCGTGAAAGAAGAGAGAAACCCTTACAGGATATCTATCACATCCCTTTTTTATCCTCTCCACTCGCTTTTCATCTCAAGCTAATGTACACGTTTCGCTAGGAACAGCTCTCTTCAGGAACGCGGGTTACCATCCACTTCTTTCCTTCCTCAAACAAACCAAAGGAGGGAAAAGGAGTCCCTTTTTGTGCCTCTTAGATACAGCTTATCCTTCCTTTTTCTCGCTCATTAACTTCGCGCCTTAATACGCTTACCTTTGCCCAAGTGGGAGGAGGGAGCACTCCTTCCTCGGAAACAAGAAGTCTCAACGAAAAATGCAAGTACACGCGTGTCTTTTGCATTTATATTTCCTTTTTCTCTCCTATACTTTCTTTTCTACCTTTCTTTATGCAATTTCTATATGTCCTTTCCTATCCTTGATGAATAGCCTGCCATTGTGCAAACCCTTGGGGGATTTAGTCTCAGTTTATCCCTTTAGTCATCGATGAGTATTGAGTAGCCTCTGATACTTTAAGACCTCCTTCTTCTCCAAATTCCATTCTTGATTTAAACCCTAAGGGCATTTGCAACCTCGTCAATATAGCATTCTCACAGTATCAGCCGGATAAAATGACCAACACTTTACGTTCAGGGCTATTGGTATGAGTTAATTTCAGGAAACTGCTGCCTCTCATGAATTCTCTGATTGTTTTTGGTAAACTTTACAGACGAAGATTAAGTTTACGTACGTTGAATTTACGGAAGCCAATCGTTGGTCTCTGAAAATGTCAACTTCTCGACGAAACCGGTAGTCAATAAAATAATTGTGGAACAATGTTTTTCTTCTTCTAAGATGTCTGTTTTACAGAAAGTAAAACTTCAGCTTACTAAATTTATTTTAGAAAGGCGTAGTATTGGGTAAATGAAAAAGATATACCGAAAGGCCATACGATTTATTGATATTTGCGTCATAAGCGAGCGTTAGGAAGATGCTTCTATACGGTGGACATGATTCGTTTGAAGAGAGGAGAATAGAACTTAGATTCAATTTGATCGATAATTTCGGATGTAATAGGTTCTATGAGGACGTAATAGTTATGATGCGTCCACCTGTTAAGTGGGTCCAGAATATTCTGCAAAAATTCTGTTCAAAAATTCATTTTGTACAAAGGCAAAATAAATCATTTTTGAAGAACGGACTGATGAATTCATTTTCACGGCTACACTCTGAAAGGGTATCAGAGTGCATGTGTATTTGTAAAACTCTCAGAATGCTACTATTAAGCACGTATTTTTTCAGAAACGGTTTTCTTATCTCTTCGAGATAATTTCTCTTGTCTCTCACAGCTCATGATATTTATTAATTGACATTGCCTATTAATCCAGTTATGTCATTATTTCTCGTACTCGTGAATTTTTGTAAGTATACTTATATGCGGTTCTTCACTACAGTAAGGAATTTAATCGAGAACTTATGCTGTTAATCACGGAATCGAAATGCTGTTCCGCTAGAAATCGAAAATTGAAGTTATCATCTACACGTTTTTAATTTATCTTCCAAACTTAATCCAATATTTCTGTATTTATGAGTTGGGTTTATCGCATCCTACGCATCCTTTTTCTTTGTCTTATCTTTCCGGTGTTTTACTAATGATGCATTTCCTAATAAATTTACTCTCATTAGTTAATCATTAAACAAATTTAGCAGTTACTGTCGTGGGTGTAGTATTTTACGGCATAGTCTAAAGCGTGTGAAATTTAATTTTTCATTCTTCGAGTAAGATTTGCTTGGAGCGCGTAAATTAATTATTCATCATTTATCGTATTATTTTCTTCCAAAAACATCATGTTAGCATATAAATACGATAAATAAGATTATAAGCCAATGGAAATGCATTAGGGTGACCTAAATCGCTATGAATCAGCTGCAATATTCCTCTGTAACGACCGAATTTCTTGCCTGCATGATTTACTTCCACCTCCAATCAAGTTAATACACCCTCTTCATCGTATCTCGCATTGATACTGCGCAGGCATAACGTCGAAGCCATAAACTCCCATCCAGCGGTAGCAGCGTTGTGGAAGAAGGTTACTCGATAAATGGCAACGCCATCAAGTCCTCGAAATGTGACGACACGTGACGTCGCTGTATTACGAGACCCTAAACTGATCACACAAAACCCGATCAAGAAAGAAGCTGTACGTACTCTAGGAGGCAATGAAGTCCCTTAAAGGTCTTGAGCACACTCTATGTAGGAAGCGGGGGTCGCTTACGAAAAAAAAAACGCCAACACTTGTTCGATTAATATGATTAAATTCGTTCAATCGGCTGATACCCCATTCTGCAGGTCCCATTGGGACCGTCCACTGTCCCTCGACGCCCTTTCTCACTAAATCACCTTACCCTAGCACATGCGTTAACCCACTCAAAGGGAAATTAATTTGGTGACCGCTCTCCGACTGGGGGGGGCGCACCCTTCGCCTCCCTAAACATCCCTCAAAACACCCTAGTAACATCCACTATCCACTCCTCTACCGTTCCCCCCCTCCCACACCCTAGTAACATCCTCCGTCCACTCCACCTCTTCCCCATTCTACGCCCTCCTAATCGAGCGTGCAGTTCTAATCAGGGGGATAAAGGGCGCCGAGAATTGTGACTCTTTCACTTGGGGTCCTTACAACCCCTTGGACATCCCACCATCAGCTGGACTGTGCGGTAGCCAAAGAACATACATTAAGCCACGTGATGAGTGTGTTACACAAGGAATGCATTATCAACCCGAGGTTAATAAAATGCGTTAGAGTAAATCTACTCGCGCCGTAAAGTGAGCCAAAGTAGATTTAGTCTGAGTAGGAGTACAACAAAGATTAACTGAATGAAAAAGACTGAAATGAGTTCGATAGCGGACTCATAAGCTATCTTGAACTAATCGCTTATACTGCTAAGCATTTGGAGAACGGAAGGCGAAAACGACGTAGCGTTGTTCCTTCGCATTAGTATTATGATTGAGGCAATTAAACAAACCCCATTCATATGGCTGTTTTCTGAAATTTTGGAAAAAAATAGTGTTCGGGATCTAGAGAGAAACTACGCAGTGCAATACATGCCGAAGTATTTATATATCGTTATTCAACACCGAATTTTTTTCATTCGAAGCTTAATTGTAATTATTCTTACCAAATGTGTCGTTTGAAGCTCCTCTATATTTCTTTCCAAGATGACGAAATGATTTTGAAAGTTTCAATCCACAAGATCGATTCTATGTCAAATTTATCAAAGTAGTGCCAGTTATTTAAAAATTAGTTAATGAAGGAAAGCTATATGAAATGATTTTAATATATATATTAGCGATTATTGAATATACGCGAAGAGCAGCCCAACTGAATTCAAACCCAAAATTGACACCCTTACGAACATTGATTAATTTTCTCATCGGAAATCAATGTATTTCGCTCGGATTCTCAAAGTTAATTCTCGAATATTCCAGAGATTTTCCAATTTGTATGCTTTATATCATATTTCCTCTCTCTCGAAATATTCATCCGGTATTTCGTTCGGTTCCTTTTTTACTTTTTTGATATCGACAAAAGTTATTGGCTAAATGGAAAGAAGCAACCCAGTCGGAAGCCCGAGAAATGATCCTGTAGCGAGGAAAGAGTTAAATATAATCATATTTGATGTCAACAATTCACATCATGCAGATTTAATTCCCTAATATTTGACAAAGGATTTTTATTCTCGGGAAGACACTATCTTCCGAGTCTTTCGTGGCCAACTTTATTCCTCAGCCTTTCTAAATACTTACGATTTCTTATCTTTCTTTTTCCACGCAACTGAATTCAAATGCCTTTTGTACCACAGTAAGCGATGGCCCAAGATGTTAATTATACCGATGTAAATAAGAAATATTTACTTAAATTTGCAATTATTTACATTGTGTTCATACTTCTCGTTTCAGAGTTAGTCCTAATTTAATCACCGAGATACTGCGCAGTAAGATCATTGCGATCGACAAAGATTGCGAATACGAAAATCATTTATCCAATTAAATCATTAGGAATAAGCTGGAGCAAACTCAAAGGAATCTAACTGTACGAATTTCAATATTTTAAATTATTTGAGAAACAGGTCACCGAGCAGCTCACATGTGTCTCAAAGGTCGACTACGTAATCCATAGGTCAATCTCGGTCGGTGCGGTGCTTCTAGATGGGCTCCGTATTTTTGGAACGCTTGAGGGACTGTTTGTATTGACAAAGGGTCGTTTTCGTAAACAAGGCGATCAGTGGGAAGAAACTACATCCGTGCAGCATATCAGCGTTTCCCAATCGACCCAGAGGACATAAAGTTGCCTCCCCTCTCTCTCTCTCATGGGAGGCAAAGAGGACCTCATCTATCAGTTGCGTAGACGGTAATGGCAATATTCTCACCCTCCGTCACGCTCGCTTTCTCACCCTCCCCATTAAACAATGAATTCGAAGCAGGGATGCTTGCCAATCGAATTATGTGACAAAAACCGGTCGCAATGGGAGAGCGAGGCGGTGGGAAAGGCGAGATGGTGTTAAGGAAGAGGTCACCGTTTTTTCTGCTTCGACAATTTGTTGCGCTATCGCCGAAAGTCCCGTAAATTACGCGGCCTTCACGAGAAAATTGCTCGTTTCATCCGAATGTGAATTATATATAATCTCTGTTTGGGTCGTGTAATAAGAATGTCTTACCGTGAAAATGCCTCTCCGATAAACGCGATTTGCAGTTTCAAAGGCGTGAAAAGTCAACGTTCGCGTTCTTTTTGCGGTATTTTCACAAATAATTATTCCTTTTGGCGTGAAATTGTACGTCACTATAGAATAAGAGATGAATTCTACCGAAAAAACACCTTCCATTGGGTGTTATTATAGGGAAAAATGTGAAAGAAAGAAATTTACAGTTGTGAAAACGACTAATTTCCGGAATATCTGGACCCCTCCTCTGGGTTGTTAAAAAGTGGCTCATTTGTTCTTCTCAATCCATCAAATTATTGTAAAGGTGAAATTTTTAGGTTATTTGGTTATATGTTTCATCCAATCGTTTTGACGGCATTTATTGCACCATAAATGAGACGCATCGACCAGAAATATAAAGGAAAGAACGATTTTTGCTTTGGCGTAGATATTACATTAGCCTCTCATATGAATAATTAAGAAATGCCAGTCAATCAGTCGTTCCACATATTTCGGAAAGAGATATAAAATCGAAGATAATGTGAAAAATGCTCCCTGGAAGGATTTATGCTAAGCAAATCCCAACCTCAGTGAAATGCATATACAACGCGGTTGGAGGTAGAGATATTAGTAAGTATTGAAAAGGCTATTTTAGCCAGCAATCCACCAAACAGCAGCTACCAAATGGATGTTCACCTCCGAAAAAAAAACTTCAGGTGCACATGCATGTGTTGATGTGTATGCTAGGATATAAAGGGCCCATTTCGGTGCGCCTATGATCGCCATCTGCCGCTCTCATTGTACGTAACTTGGATGAGCCGCTCTCGAGGGTGCCCTGTAGTGGATCAGCGGAATTGGTTCCTCCCTTGTGTGCACCTCTTTATAGAGAGTGTGTGGTCTTCAATTGAGGACGGGAGATTGGCGAGGATGTAAGTAGGGATCTACAATTCTCCGTCCGCTTTGTTTCGCATCGGGACGAGGCTAAAGAATGGTCTGCCGAGAGTATTAAAATTAATCGATTCCTTTGATACATTGACGATCGGAGACCGTGTAATTGGCAAATTGAATATTAATGCGGTAGAGCGGTTATGAGATTCTATATTGGTGGCTGCACATACGTGCTTTAACTTGTTTTCGATTCGCATTCATAGGCTATTCGAGATCGAAGCGTGCGTAATTGGCAGATTGGGAATTAAATTACTGAACGGAAAGCATGCTTTGAGATTTATCGGCGGCTGTTCGTGCTTCGGCTCATTGCTAGCCATGCTGCCGACATTCATGAACCGATCGTACTAAGCTACGTATATGCCTTAAAAATCCTCCGTTAAATTCGAGGAGTATAATTTATAGGGAAAAATCAGGATTATGTTACACTACAACGGAATGCTGAATTATTTAATAACTCTCTAGCAAAAGGAAATTGAGCTTTTAAAGTAAATAGTTTCTATAAAATTACATAATATGGAACTACCGAACCGAAGCTATGCCTTACCTCGAATATTTGTACATATAGATGGCTGTTATAAAATACGAGTGAATACAGATGTTTGAATTTGCTATCGGAGCATCGGTAGTGTAGTACCCAAACTAGGGGATCTTCCTAGAATACTTTATTCGCATTCAGTTGCATTTTATAATATCTATCTCACTTCACAAACCTTTGGCTATATAAGCTATAGCGTTCACTTTATGTAATGGTGTATCAACAAATTAATGAGGGCTGAATTTATTTTCAAAGCTTTTCTTTGCTGGGAAAATCCATCAATTGAATTCCATACTTCCATTCTCATATGCGAGATAAATTTCAATTAAACTCTATGAACTGCATTAAAAAAATTCAAAGCATTTGGCACGGCCATCGTATTTATCAGTTTTCGTTTATTTTTTCATTGATAAAAATTCCCCAAATTCATTTTCATTGATTTTTTAATGCAATTTCAAAAATAGAACGTGATGACTATTAAAGTATCAGGGAGATGCAGGAGCAGGGTTACATTAATAAGTGAAAAACTGAGTGAATGACTTATTTGTTAATAGATATAGTAAAGTTTAAATAACTTAATGATATATGTGAAGTGAAAATGTAATCTTATATCTTCAAACATGAATCGTTGTATTTTCACTTATCTAAATTTTTCTCAATAATTGATATCAATTAATATTGACGGAATTACTTCGCTCTATTTTTGTACACATATCTTCTTGAGATAACATTCAACAAATTTACGATAAATCTTTTGCGAATTTACATTATGAGGGAAATAATTATGGAGCAGTCGGTGATCATAGTGGTACTTTTAAGCAGGAA
The DNA here is from genome assembly GCA_947579665.1 of Sympetrum striolatum. Lineage (NCBI taxonomy): Eukaryota > Metazoa > Arthropoda > Insecta > Odonata > Libellulidae > Sympetrum > Sympetrum striolatum. Next base: position 103,876,061 of record OX388343.1, read on the forward strand.
CGAGCTTGGATTCCAAAAGAACTAAGAAACTTGCATTACGGGTAATAAATTACGTGGCGATCACTAAGAGGATGCTGGTCACCACGATAATATTAGCAAACGAAACAGATTCAGGTCAGGTATATTGGCAAAACTGGTGGGAGTTTTAATAATAATAATAATAATAATAAATGGCCTTTATTCGGGTGAGATTGAGACTAGAAAGTCTCTTCTTACACCTAACCCATCGTTTTATGCGAAACAGAAAGAAAGAGATAGTTTGCAAAAGTACACGAAGAAAACTAGTATGTTGATTTTAAAAAACCTAAGCTGGGGGCTCAGGAAAAAAATTCCACTGCAGGAAAACACTCGCAGGAAGGGGAGTGTGAAAAACCTGCGAAACACTCAGATAAAAACTACAAGTAGTGAAGAAGAAGAATAAAAATAACTATGAAAGACAAGCAGAGAATAGATAAAAAGTATGCAAAAGAGACAAAAAATACACATTCACTACAAGCAATCAAATCAAATAAAATATCTTCACAAATGACACTAAATCTAAATTACAAGAATTGTAGCATAAAAAAATAAAAATAAAACACAAAAGAAAATTTGAAGAATAATAAAACGAATGAATACCTTTAGGTTGAGAATGAATAAAATAATCAAAAACATAGAGTTCATATGACATTGGACAAAGACGAGAGACAGAAAGAACATTTTCGTGCATTCAAAAATAACAAACCAGATGTCTCCAATTTTAGTAATCATTTACTCCTTAACGGAAATTATAGTGATTTTAATGTTACATATTTACATTTTTGTGACCACAGTGCAAAATTGGACACATTGGAGACGTTAGAAATAGCCCGGAATTCCTCCAAAAATAATATCCTTAACGACTTCTTGTTTACAAACCCTTAACACATTGTGCAAACCGTCATTTCTTAACCTAACTCCCCCAAATTTCTGTTCCCTCCCCCCTGCAATACCTACCTACCAAAACTTACCTTTCCCATTGGTTTACTATCAACCTCTTTCCCCTACCCTCGTTGTTTCCCATATAATGTTGTTGATTTTTTCTCATGTCACCTGAAGATGTAGCTGGGCTACGAAACCTGGTCGTTTTGTAATTTTATAGTGGCGTAGTAAAAGTATTTTATCATGAAGCCGTTTTATAATATTAGCAATTTACAGAAGCAGCACTCGTGTAGGATGAAAATTCCATCAATCCACATGATTTCATGATACGTTGAATTTTTTATCTCGTTTACATCGATCATTTTAACAAAACCCGAATTGATTTTAACAAGATCTCCAGCGCCTATTGGAAATGAACTAAAATGCGATCGGAGCGCCACGTTGTCGATCGGTGCCTTATCGTATTAATTAGTTGCTTAAACGTAAAGATCCACACTCCCGCCTCAAAGTGTACATAAACAAATCGGGTTCTCGGAGAAAGATTGGATCGGACGGCGAGGGATCAATGGAGTCCCCATGATGATTGGTTGACTTTTGGGCGAGTAAACCCGAATTTCGGAGTTGGAAGGGATCTTGGATTGATGGAAATGGTTCCCATTTCCCCTGAAATGGAATTAGTTTCGAAGTAAATACGGTATCGGAGGAGAAGGATGGGAATTAGTCTTTGTTCGAGGGAGGATTGGAGAGATCGGCGGAGAAGTGGGAGGATTGAGTCCATTGTGATGAAATTGGGACTTTAAAGGCACTGCGTTTTTAGCCCTTCCGGAAAAATACAGTAATATGCTGCGATTGCAGGCCATTTTTCCATCGGTTAAGGGAAATATAAAAAATGGAAATGATTAAATATGTTTCTATTGGAACTGAGATGACTTTTCTCCCCTTTGAATATTGATATTGGAACTTCAATAAAATTTTATGTCGGATGGAAATTCCACACTTTGCCTTATTATTAGATGCTCGTGCGTCGATTTTTACGCGCGATATTCGGTGAACGACGTCAGATGCAGCTGATTAAAGAGATTCACACTTTTACGCGACCTGAAAGACGTCGCGATTTGTTGAATATCGTTCCATATAATCAAATGACAAAAATGATAATTGTCAGAGAGCGCCCGTTTGAATGTCTTCATAACCGCTGATCCAACCTAAATACCCAGAAATCCAATCAATTTTACCTGTGTAATCGCAAATGTTACAGCACTATCTTTCACGTGTCTGTGGATAAAATTTATATTGACAAACGCGAGTATTGGAGTAAGCTGGGAAATCAAGAGAGCCAATGGGTGCACACGTTGGGGACGAAGCAAAACAGAGGAGTGAAAGAACATGGTCAAGCCTTAGAATGCATTCCTTTAAAACGTATTTTCCTAAGCACATCCATTACAGGGGCAGTCGGGTCGCATAGGCTTCGACTACAACTGGCTTAACTTGTGAGCCGACTCCCCTAAAATTAAACTCATTAAATACATTTCTAAATGATAATAAACGGATATATCAAAGTTACTAAATATTGTTTTAGCAAACAGCCTGAATAAATCACATGTACGTACAAAATAGTTCAGTGCACATGATATCAACATTAGAAATTTATTGAAATTTTGCTGCGAGAAAAGAGAAGCATTTATTAAATCTGCTTTCATCGATACCCTCAAATCCGTCAAGTGGTGTGGGAGTCGGTGAATTTCATCCGACTCCGTCCGCTTTCAAAATCGATTCCGACTCCAAGACACCGACTCCGCCGATTCTTTCCCTCCGAGAAAGACCCCTCTTTCGGCGCAGCTTCCGAATCTCTGGTTTCCTCTGAGGGTGGTAGGTGGCAGCAGTGGTTAGGTTGGGGCGGGAGGAGAGGGGGGCGGGAAGAGGGGTGTGACGAATGGGGCTTGAGGGGCGTGATACACATTCGCCATACGATATTTCGGAGTCACAGGCTTTCGACCAGTTAACTCACGTTCCAGAAAAAGTACGACAGTTTGGGATGCACTTGGTTTCGCGCTCCATGGTGAGTGGCGCCGAGGAATAATTTTCAGGTGCCCATTTGATTTGTGAATACCTCACGCCAGTGAAGCTCATGTTGGGATTTATCGTAAATCCTATTCTTCGTAATCTGTGGAGCACCAAGCAGGTCGTGCCTCTCACCTCCATTGGGATGCATGTCTTCCAATGGGATACCACGCTGCAAAGCTCTCGCTCAACGATTTCATGAAAGATGGTTTTGTCGTATTTTATCATAAAGAATTATTTACAAGGTAAACTACCAGAAAGACGCATTTTTATAAATTAAAATTTCTTGCTAGAAATCGGCGCTCGTACAATATATCATCAGGTTCTAAGTGAAGACAGCCACGGTGATCATTGTTCAATGAAAACTATGGACGAGTACGAAAGAGTTTCGACCAATTTCTTCAAATAATATTGTTCAGTTTTGCATCAAATAAGCACAGATAGTCGGGAGAAGAAGTATTGTTTATAATGAGCTCTTATTAAATGTAAAAAATCTGATGTGGCCAACGCATGACTTTCTCCGTATTTATTGAAAACAGAAGCCTATGCCGGTAATATATAAATTACTCCAAAACAATGAGTGTTACAGGAAAATCTTTCATACAACATTTGTAGTAAAAAACATTATCTATAACTTTGGTACATAATTGTATATACCTAAATTGCATTCTGACAGAGATACTATGTATGAAAAACTTCCATTTCTGGATAAACAACAACTTCCGGTTAACCGTTATTCAAGAATAACTCCTAAACAATAAGTGTTACGAAAAAATGTTTCATACAAAAGTTGTAGTAAAGCACATTATCTACAACATTTGTTAATAATTGTATATACCTATATTGCATTCTTACAGAGATATTTAAAAAACGAATATTTGTTCCGGATAAATCGGAACTTCCGGTTAAGCGATATTCATTAAAAACTAATCAACTCTTGTCATTGTTAGGAAAATACTAAATATGAATTTTGAAAATGATCGGACAATTACTTTTTAAGATAGAGTGCCCACAAACCTTTTTACCACAGACAGACAGACAGACACACAGACAGACATGTTCGGGAAAATTGCGAAAACGTGCTCTATGGGCCCCAAAACATCTATTTCCGTCGAAATCTGGAGGTCGAATTTTTTTGCGAATACAACACTTTCTCTATACTACGTTTAGGGAGAGTATTAAGTTGTCTTTAGATGACATTTTTGTGACGGGTATTAAGTCGTGTTTCAAGAATCGAGCATTTAAGAGCATGAACTGACTGAGAATTTCTAGGCATATTATAGAATACTTTACCCAATGTTTGTTTCGGAATCATGAAAGATTCAAATCGTATAAGCAATTCGGTATCGCAAACTTAGAGTAATTTGTAAGATATTTAATTTTGGAAGTGATGTCCAATTGGTTTGTTTCTTTTTTAACTCAAGCGCCAGTACTACTCGAGTAAGTCTCAATAATCTTATTATCACAAATCAATTGCGGGGAATTGCTTTATTTAACCAATTCAATAAGTAATTTACCAAGACTCAGATTCCTCCATACCTTTGACTGTAAATGGCGATGAGCTACAAATTCACGAGATGAGTTCGCTCGACTGCTCGTGTCTCCGAAAGACTAAAACGAGTAAATAACATTATGCGTCCCGACGAGTGTTTCGTCTCTTGTTTGGTACCTTCCTTCGTAATGGCATTTACCTCATTCGCACATCTCCACGCAACCCAATTTCTCTAAACAGCGACCGCCGTTCGCTCATCTCCCTTTAAACTGTATCGCTTCCCTTCAAAACTCCTCTCGCAGATTTTCCTCCAGTATTTTTTCCACGGTCTTTGTGAAGCCCTCCCTCCGAGTCAAATCAGTCTGCCGTTTGAGTTTGTTCTCGAGAATGGATAGACTCCCCCTCCCTCGCACCTTAATTAGATCGGCAAACCACACATTGTCAGACACGGGAGAAGTCATTACTCACGGCAATGCTCCGACGACAAACTCCCAAAACTTCTCTCTTCCCCTTCCCAGCATGTTTGCCTCCGCACTCGGGGATGTGTGCCCCTCTCCGAGCGATATGGGGAGCCCGTCCGAGCGTTGTGAAGACTCCGGAGGAAGTTGAGACCAAAAGAAGAAGGGGACGAGTGGGTGTGCGAACGTCTGGAGACAAAACGCGGAAGGGGAAAGAGATTGGCTTTTTGCTCGCATAACTATTCCCGTTGCGTTTACTCGTTTCTGCTAGGCTCTCCACGGGATTTCTTCCACTTTGCCAATCGCTGATGGGATTCGTGTGAGGAGGTCTTAAGAAACTACTCTAGACTTCCATTCTTGTTCAAATTACGGTGAAGAAAAATCTCAGTTGAATTCGCTCGCGTATTTGTATTTTGATGAGCTTTCTTTGAATATTAGCAGGAAGCTATGAAATATTATATGTGAAAGAAGGGATGTAACACGCACGCGTAAAATGCCAGGTAGTCCATAAGAAACGCATTTATTCTGTTTATATCAATTGCTTTTAGTGAAGCCAGCATAGTAAAAGTAAGTATAATCCTTCGAGGAAGCATCAACTTTCGCATTAGTTTGTCACAGGCTGAAAGTTCCTACTTTACAGTTCTAGATGAGTTCAAAAATGTTCTTAACTTTATAAACCAAATAGAATCAGATTCCATTTGATTGTCCTCGTGAACTCAGTTATTTTTATTTCAAAAGACGCGTAATTGATTTAATACCATCTAAGATGTAAACGAAGTAAGTCCATCTACAAAATTCTTTTCGTTTAATTTTGTGTTTATGAAAAAATTGTTCGAGCACACGACCAATTTCGACTCTCGAGATCTTTCCAATGAATATTCTTCGATAAGTGGGGCCGACCAACCCGCACTGAGGCCCCCTACTGCTTTTCCACTCCCCCAACTGCGTCACCAAACGGAACACCAATTCTGCTGTAATAAGCTGCATCGAAAACTTATATTTTCGATCGATTTTACCTGAAGCGAATGTTCCATTCTTATTCGTATCCCGATATATGTTTGAAGCATGCATTCGTTCTATCTGTATTTACTCCCGCAAGTAATATAAACAAGAGAAGTGAGATGTGGTGGTAAACAGCTGCGACGGTGCTGCCACCAGTAAAACAGTTTGTTTGACAACTGGAGGAAGAATACTTATCAAACTCAGAGGCACTCGAAGCAAAAGCGAAATACATCATTGCCATAGAATAAGTTCGACATCATTATCTAGCGAACCTGTCCTCTTAAACAAGGTCAACCTATTGTCGAACCATTTCAAAATGGCAAATGGCGGTTTCATCGTAGGATGGCCACCCCATATTCTTTCGTGGCCCGAATCACCATTCTCTCTCTCTTTGTTTTCGAATTCCCAGGGTGTGAACTCCCCATTATTTTCTCAAAAGCGGAGGATTAATTTCCGTGATGTAGGTGACATGCACGTCCACAATACGGCAGGTTCCGGGTTCGATTCCCCTTTTGTCGTGGGAGACAAATGTCAGGATGGCCTCGGAACAATGAGGAATGCACCAATGGTTCCGGCAGAATCGGGCATGCGAAAAAGTCATCGGGAGAGCATGACGGGAAAAACAGAAGATGAATCACTAGCTGAAAATTGAGTTATTGAGATCGATTTTCTCGCCGGAGCGATTCCCTCGGCCTAATCGAGGTTTTTTCCCTCTCCTTTCGGACGCACATGTCGATTAGGGCGTACGCAGAGTACTCTCATTAGCGGAGAGCTCTGTCAAGTGGTGAACACCCAATCCAACCGAAGCCTCGCCCCTCCCAGTTTCCTGCCATTGTCCCCGATGAGACAGTCGCGAGATTTCGGATGCGGACAATGGCTACGCCTGGCAAAGTTATATACTTATTTATTTGCATTCATACGAGATGCATCGGAAATGACCTTGGTGATCCAGAGATGGATGGATGAAATCGGGAGGTAACAGAGGGAGGAAGTCATGAGGCTACTGTGGAAGGTTTGAAATAATGAGTTCTATATGAAATGTAATCTAGGTCCTACAGAAAAGATTTCGACGAGGGAGATCAACCGGCTACTCGTGAACTGTTTGCGGTTCATTAGCGACGCAGAATGTGCAAACAAAAATTTCATAAAATGATTCATTACGTAACTAAAATTTAAAATTCATCAGAGCGTTAATTTTCGTAACAAAACTCAAAGCAAGTGAATAACAAATATTTAAGAAAGATTAGATGCGATGGATGACCTGAGAAGTCACCCGATCCATGAAGAGAGAAACATTTTCGTAACATCTTTTGAATTGAAAGTCATAATATGAACTCAGTACTTAAATATCTTTTACTTCTACTATAGAAAAGAGAAATTTTGCGTGAAAAATCCGAGATTGAAATTTTATTACAAATGTATTGTTTACCTTAGTATGTAAAATATTTTCTTGCAACTCGATGAATGTTTCAGAAAAAAATACAGTATTCTCATTTTTATTTAATTTTAATATATTGTTCACGAAAATCAGTTATCCGTAGGGGCCTCACGATTATCAGTAAATATCGTTGCGACTTTTTAAATTTCTTTTATATGATGGTAGGGACATTAACTGGGCCCTATCTCAAATATGTATAAAATGGAAAAGGGGAGAAAATTGATGGGATGTTCGTCGGGAAAGGAATGCATTAATTCGCCTTCTTTATGATCGGAGACTGAGATGAAAAATTCTTCCAACTAGCGTCGTCAAATTAAGGATTTTTCCGAATCCTTATAAAGGATTGAGGAGGTTTGAATGTGTAAGGAGGGGCGGAAGCTGAAGATATTAAATACGTCATAATTACGTTGGCAGGAGACGCCCCCACACTCGTGTGAGACCACCCCATCTTAAATAAGGGAGATGGCATATTCAGTTTGATGCTCGAAAACCTCTCGAGGTACTTGTTGATTATCACGCGGCGAAGAAATTGCCATTTAAGAGAAACCTGTATTTTAAGCTTCTTTTCTTTATTTTCTTTAATTTTGGTTATGATTGGCATTCTCGAGATTTTATACGATTGAAAATGCGAAACAGCCGTGCTTACAGGGTTAAACTCCCTCTATTAGTTATAATACTTACGTCATTTTGTACAAATACTCGGTGCTGTCCTCATAAATTAATTGTAAGAGCCTAGATTTTAGTATATTAGCAGCATCAATAGCTCTGTTACGATTTTAAAGGCGACATTTATACAGGAAATTTCAATTTTATGAACTATTTGCAGTTGTAGTAGTAGTGGTATTGCTAAAATTGCTTCGACAGCTTCGGTCATTTCGCACAATTGCTCCCACCGGGATTCGAACTCGGGACCGCTTTCACCAAAGGCAAACGCGCTGTCCACATGACTATCCGGGAGCCTTTATTTGCAGTTTATTGGTTTAATTTTGCTAGTTAGCGTACTCTATTTAGAAAGGTTACTTTATAAGAATGATTATCAAGTGAAAACTACGAAATGAATCGTTGATGCAGAAGCTTCCAATCATCAACGTATGCATCCAAAATCAATAATAGAAAACATTACATTTTTATGAGCAAGCAGAGAATACCTATGGGGTACCGTCTCTTGACAGGACTCTCAAAATAGGTATGCGAAGACATGAAGTTTGCGAAAAGTATTAGAAACACTAAAGAACAATAGAAGGGAAGAGTTTCGCGGGAAACAAAACAAGTTGAAATACTCATCAGGACACGCATTAGCTGGAATTTCAATAGAGAACTAACGAGGACGTTGATAGAGGAAGCAGCTGAAAGAGAAACGTGTTAATGTCATCATAAGAAAGCGAACATGGACCGAGAATCGAGAGAGAGGAAAGAATTAGGTTAGAAAGCGATGGGAGAAAGCAAAAAATTGACATGTGAGATACAAGGTTGGCGCTATAGGAGAAGATGTCGCTGGTGACAGGAAAGAAAAAGTGCGCCCTCTGCATGGCCTTCGACGTCTCAGACAGAAGAAACGCGATCGCGCGTGTTGTGAACACATTTCTTGACCTTTCACGAAGCTATCTTGGAGAAAATATCGAACGATCAATTCGCAACGTCTATTTGAATTCAGTTTTGCAACGGAATAAAAAATATATAAAGAAACTAATGGGTGAACGTGGACAACCATCACGGAAATAGCTTCATGTTCTAAGATAGATACGTGTAGAGGTATCATAAAGTGTGTTTATTTCATCTCGTTAGAAACTGGGTATTCTTTAGAAATGGTTGCAATTGTCAATTCTTTCTAAATTGCCCCTGCGCTGTTTGAAATTGCTGTAGAGACAAATTAACCAAATTTGCCTATTTATACGGTGCATACACGCACTTACATGTTAAGTTCATACAGACCATATAATTAAGAACCGCAAGGCTTGGAAATATATCTAAGCTGATTTACAGTTCTCTTGAGAAATAATATTTATACCCTAAATCCGTATCATCACCTTTGGAAATTATTTAACCTAATTTTGGCTTTAACGGTATTTTAGCATCAATTAGATTTATAATAAAACGAAATGAAATCTAAAATTTGGTTTACGAAATCACTCTTAAATCTCAACTGTTAGGTATTTGAAATTCTTTGACAGAAATTGTGTTGATAAACAGTGACATACGGGATAGTAACGATTAAGAGAGTTCTGTTTCTTCTTATGTGAGGAAAAGTTCTAATCGAATCTAAAATAATGACAAAATATGAAATAATTTCCCTTTGCCATCCTAAGCTAAATATGGCCATGGCATTGGTCAATTTAGCTCGTAAGTATATGGAAACATATATGTCAATGTTATCAAAATACAATCCATATTTTCAAGAGAGTCGTGACTTTTACAAGATCCATACTGTTTTATTGGTTTGTTAATCTCAAAAAACTGCTTAATTAATGTCGGCTGCATATTTGTCGTAGAGAATTAGCATTTGTACTAATAAAATGTTTCCTTTTTTCAGGCCTCAGCCACTTGGACGCTGGGAAGGATTTCTCTCCCGACGGCATGGGCTCTTTCAACAAGAAAAAGAAGAAGAAAAGGAGGCACAGGTGAGCAACATACCTCGCCATAAATCAAAACATTTCCCCACCTTTCCTGCTAGTCTGGGCGTCGTAATGAAAACGGCATCAAAATAATCGAACGGTCTCCGCGTGTTGCCTCCCAGACTGAGAAAGAGAGAGTTCTTCTGTTAGGAAATAATGAAATATTTTACCTCGTGTGTCTTTTAACACAATCAAATCATTTAAAATACTATTGTCTCGAATTGTTTTATGACTTATTTTCAAGAAGTAAGTTACAGATTAAAATATGCCCTTTTTTAAACTTCAACTGTCCAATACTTTTTGACTAATTTTATTTGCTGAAATTTTATAGAATTATTATGAAATGTGATTTAGATATTACCATCCGTATAATTCCGAGGTTGACTTCATCCCAGGGCTTATATTAATATAAATTTTAAATATTTATGTCATTCACTATGTAATTGGTATTTGAAAATCTCAAAGAGCTGGATTCCATAGAAAAGAACTGCACAGGTATCATCATCAGATATCATACGAAAACATATTTTATTCAAAACATACGTCCATTAATTGAACATTTACATCTTATGAACTGTTACTATTAATAATGGCTTACAAATAAGCTTATGTGAATAAAAAATATGATAACGCAAAATCAAGTTCATGAACTTACTTAAAGTAAAAATGGCTTAAGCTTAACACCCCAATTTCTCTTCCAATGTTGGCTCAGTAAATCATTTAGCTATTAGGAGTATAGCATTGATAGGAACGTGATATTTCGGCTGAGTTAGCGTGATGTCGCACGCGCACGGCCTCGTACGTTATCGGGCGGGTCCTCTCGCAACCTCGGGGGAGAAGCCAGCAGCCGTGCTCGCTGCAGAAGGCCACAATGGCGGGAGATACGACCAACCGTCCCAACGGAAAGGATCGAAGGCTGTCAATCGAAATTATGATGTCTATATCAGAATCGCTCTCCGTATTTCAGTCGGGACACATTCCTTCTGCTCGTCCATTTCATCCTAATGGGATTCACATCAGTATTGAGTAGTGTTGAACTCGTTATCACTTCTCACGATTCCGCAAATCTGTATACATTTAAATTATACCCGGGGATAGGTAAGATTTCTGTGTTCTGTTTTTGATTTCTTTTGTGAAATCACCTATTGACCAATCAACCTTATAGATAACAGTCTGATTTTTATGGACACTCTTGAACGTATTTGTAAATCTCTAACATTCACTCCGAAAACGTTGAAAATCTTCAACTTTTCCTTAATAATTATACTCAAAACTCACTTCAAAGCTCGCATTCCTCTGTGAACAAGGTCGCTCGCAATCGAGCGATCAATTACTGAATATAATTCGATCGCTCTTGCAGTTCATTGAGATGGTTATGATTGATTCATAATTTTAATAAGATTACGTATTTATATAGACAAAATACATTTATTACAAAAGAAGGTCTCTCGCTTAGACTAGAAAGATGAAAGAGGCTTCAGCATCGATCACGGTAGGAAGCCGAGACGGGTTGAAGTCAGCAAAGGCAAGCGGGTGTACTGGTTTGCGCCGAAACCAAAACTCACCGCCATGTCAACAATCAGCCATATTGGATTAATGAGAAAGTGTGTATTAACAGGAGAATGGTGAAATGCGATGTAAATTATGTGACTTCGATCGCCGTAGAAGATATATTTGCCCATCTGCACGGATGGGCTCATCGGACAAAATCGCACTTACCTCCCGCCAATTCGATGGCATCCGTCAGATTCATTTCCTCAACGACCGCTCTGTAAACCACTTCCCGGAATCCGCACAATCCGAGTGAAAGAGTGCGTGAACCCATTATTGTTGAGGAGACGGAAGCGAGGTACATCCCGGGAACGCCATTGTCCCCAAAGTATTTGGCGTCTGCGACGGAGACTTCCGCTCGTAAACAGCATCCTCTCAGGTGCGAGAGCGACGGGAAATAAAACGAGGAATGATCCTAAACTGCCTTTTGTCTCCCCATTTATTCCTCCCTCCTTTCCTCAAACGGACTCCCGATGAATGAACGATGACGGATTTCGGGACGAGGTCGTCCGCTGCTCGATGTCACTTCTCGTGTGAACTCGAAACGGTTTTTTCGCTCTTCGTTCCGGTTTGCTCTTGAGGTTTGGGTCGAGTGCCGTTCCTGTGGAAACAGATTTTGATAGACGAGGGTTCCACGGCGATCTTACGAAAGTCGAAAGTTAAGTGGAGTTAAGAGCCGCGATCCGGTTGGAGGAACCATATACCGATAATGTTTACAAATATCAATGACGGTTCTAATATTCTTCGGTGATTTTAACGGTGGTACTCATGATACAAAATACTCTGGGCTCGAATCTTGTGATGTTGGCAGTTAGATCATTAACGTTGGAAGGAAAGAGAATATATACAAAATCCATACAGATATTCCCCATGGTAAATACTTCTCCAATATCTCTTTTGGATTTATTTAGGCAATTTCAGAGCCTTAAGCAATGGCGATTATTCATCGGAAATGAAGTCGGACATTCAGAAATAAATTATATTTTCGTGGTGACAGGAAACAAATGAGAATTGCTTTGTATCTGAGTAGTTTAATATTAAGAATACCTCGAAGTGTCAAATTCGGAAAGACACTTCCTCATATTTTTCCTTTGGAAAATATGACTTGGATATTTCGACATTCGGTACAAGTAGAGCAAGATTTGAAACGTGTGTTCAAAAGGATTCATGTGCATGTTTTTATAACGAGCAAAAATATCGAATTGTTAATGCGATGCACCAACGCATAAAGGGAAGACTTCTGTCGAATCCTCATTAAAACTCTGCTCAAATCACGACATGGAGAGAGAAGTGAAATAGCGAACGGAGGTTAGTTAATTGAGAGCGACGAAGAAGATGGGATAAATGAAGAGGAAGGAAGGACAGAGTGAATGAAAGAAATGGGTTCCTCCATCTTTTCCTCATCCGGAAGCCGTGATTGTTGAGGAAGGGGAGTGCTGAGGGAAGAATGGAGTGAAAAAGGCTTCCTTTTTTATTCTGAAGGAGCCATTCTTCCGATTTGGGAGAGCGGAAAAGTTCTTCGTGGGCCATCGACGGATCGACGCGTGGTCATTTCGCTGATCCACGCCATTCAAAGAGAAACCTGAAAAGATGTCTCCTCGAGTATCGGACAGCAGCATGGGATGTCCTCTATCTTGCCCTATTTTAACAGTGTCATTTGGTGAGCGACTTGTGCACCATATGAGCTACAGCACTCTTTCACCTACTGATTAATATCAACATTTCATACGCCTCGATATTCGATGTAACGATCATATCGATTTTAGAAATAGGGAAGTTTATTGTTCAGTGTAAAGAATAATTTGATGTGTGCCCTTTTTTATTTTGTAAATCTTGCAAACGAAATTTTTGCTCAAGGTTATATATCGTTCATCCATCGTTTTTTAGATTTTTTAGAATTTTTATTTGAAAATTATTGCTGAAGGGAAAATACATTTATTAAACGTTACAAAATCTGGTATGAAGTGATTTGGCGAATTTCTAATATTCGTATTTATTTTTGTCTGGTATCAGCGTATACGCCACTCTTGGATTATTTACCAGTTAAATTAGTCTGGAAACGTGCATTATAATGTCCTTTCATCTCTGTGACAACTATAGAATAAGAACACTTTCGAGAAAAATGTAACTTTTAGATTTCGAATTGGTTGCTATATATACTTATAACTAATATTTCCGACAAAACGTAAGTGAAATAATTCGTTAATGGAAGGAGAGGAAATAACTTTGTCTCATTTCCACAGTAAATTTTATTAAGAATCGACCTATAGGTATAGGAGGTACCTGAAGATGACTAGACCATAGTCTAAACCAGTCGATTCTTAATAAAATTTCCTGTGGAACTGAGACTAACTTATTTCCTCTCCTTCCGTTATGGAGTTCCACAAAGTGACAGCTCCCTCAATTGATTATAATTCGTTAATATTATAATCAGGACGCCCCAAAAAGGGTTTCTCAGAGTGAATTTTCGCTCTTATATTTTATAAAAATATCATGAACACATAGTCCATAGTATTCACCTATTAGTGGTGTTATCCATCATTAATGCTGATGGCTTTCTTTGAATGAAAGAGCATACAACAATTCGAAGTAATGACTCGATAAAATGCCATCTAATTACGTACAACTCTTATATACTCATAAAAGGAAACAAACTCAATTTCCTCCATCCCCGCATTGCAGTAATTGCATCTCACCGTACATTCATTGCCCTATTTGGATTCACCTTGTTTCCACGAATGATCGGATCACGGCTGCCTTTTCTTGGAATTGAGTTCCTTTTTGGGCACAAGTGTCAATTATCATCCGAAGCGCGGCGAAGAAATGCCGTCTCGAAGAAGAAGACGCTCCACGGATTTTCGGCATCGTTATAATAAAGAAAGGACGGATGGTAGGCGATTACCTATTCCGTTTGGAATTATCGTTGTAGAAGGATTCCGACCTTCTTTTCGCTCGAACGGAGAGTAATAATGGTGGTGCCTCCTCAAACAGTCCCTCCTCGTCGCCCCACGTCGCTCGGATCCCATCTCTCAATGAATTCCAAATTTCACGGGCGTTAAAATTTCATGTGAGCGTATATTCGCCCCATGCGGAGCTGAAATTCGGCGAGGGTAGGGCTCCTGTCAGTCTAGTTGATTACGATGCATACGAATTCAAAAGAGAATGAAAATACCTTCAACATTTAGTGAATGTCGTAACATAGTAAATTCACGGTTTCTCCTAGATGCACTACGTCTTATGCTTCACAAATTTGCTTTCATGCTAGTTGAACTTTACTTCGTCCAAGTTCGAATCAAGTATTCGTGTGCTTTTTTTCCCTTCGTCCAACTCTTCAAATACTAAACGTACGATATTCTTACGATTAATTCCATTTCAGCTGCAGAGACTCGAGTCTCATCTAACTGGAAATAAAAAGTATCGGAAGAGATTTTTGAATTCCCTAGAAAGATTTTTCGACGTCACTCATCCTAACATATTCAACTTTTGCTATACCTGAGTAGTCATCTTTGTGTCACCTGAATTACATATCATTGAATATACCAGATATATTTGCAAATTGCTTGGTTACGTAACTGTCTGGAAAATACTAAGGTCTCCTTTGACCTCAAAAGTAATTCATTTAATCATATTATTTTCTTTCCATTGAAAAGTTGAATTTTAAATATCAGATGATGAATTACTGAATGTCTTTTAAATAATGCGTATCTGCTAAAGAAAAAACCTTCCATTCCGAATAAGTTGAATCGATATAAGTTCTGAACCCCCGTTTCATTTTGCACCCTCAGTCGCAACAGGAATCAATGAATCCCACTCAAACTAGGATCTCAAAATCTCCTCACAATAGTTTACCATTATCTTCTTTCACGCGATTTTCTTTCTCGATCCTCCTTGGTACTTCTCGCCCAAAATCGAAATACAGAGCCTGAATCAACTTTTTAGCTATTCGATCGCACAAAGCACACCAATCGGATGATCTCTGAAGTTTCCATCTCTCTTTTTCATCTTTCTCATCTTCTATCCATTCAATGTGGACTGGGAAGGTTGAGAGTAGATACTGGGAAGTTTAAAATGTATATTTCGAATACAAACAACGATTTCCATGGACCACGACGTTTGACTTCTTAGCAGCAATATAGGATCATTGATTTGGTGTTATACGTGTTTATGCATTCTTTTGGTCAGTCAAATGCATGGCAATCCATGGTGAAAGATGATTTCAACATGTATCATTGAGTAATAATACCGTTCGCCGAGGAATTTAGTTAGCTTTCTATTATTTTGAATGCAAGTTTCAATTCTCTTTCACATTTGATACCATTATTTATGTTTGCCTGATGTATAGTTCCAAAAAAATTTCCTCTTCAATTTAAAGTAGTCGCACATTGAATGTATGCAGACTGACGACTATGGGGTACACGAGTAAGAATAAATGCAGATGTTACTATAAGTTGAATTCTGCAGTTAAGTAACAACACGAAGGGGTGGAAGAAAAAATATCGCTCATTGTTGTGCTCCTCGAAATTCATAAATTGTGAGAATATAATTAGGGTCATTTCCTTTGACAAGAATAAAATGGAAAAAAGATTAATCAAAGATGCCTTTCAAAGGAGATTCCCTTGACCAATGGGCACTCATTAGATCACCTCATTCATTTACCTCGGGGATAAGACAGCTGAAAATTCTTCGCGAAACACCCATTGACGCGGAATACCGAATTATGAATCTTAAATGGCGGAATTAGGAGACTCAAATTACCTCCTTGTGCATCATTTTCAGGTGGCCTCTACTCAGTCTTCGACCAAAGAGTTAATATTTTTCTCTTGTACCTCATTCCATCGAGAAACAGCACTTACACCAATCCCCATTCACCGAAGCCTTTTTTCACCGCAAAGCCTCGCTGAATGGGTCGCTCCCAGATTTCGGCTCTATTCCGCTCAACTCCCCTCATAGGAGATTGCGCCTTTCATTTTCCGAATGAACAGAGGCGAAGGAAGAACTAGAGAGAGACGGCGATTGGAGAAGAAGAAAAGGAAAACCTCTCTCTCTTGGAGACCATTCTACTCTTCCCTCAACGGGTCGGAGAATCTTTAAGAGCGGAATCCATCCGTTAAGCCATTAGTAAATGAGACACGTCTTCTAAGGATCTAACTCCCCCCGAAATAAAAAAAACCTTCCGCATGAGGGAGATATAGCGCTGCGGAGACCGTTGGAAATAAAAAAACGAAGGGCATACAGCATCAAACTGCAGCCACTCCGATCCGAAGAGAAATTGGCTTTTGGATACATCGCATATCTCTAATGAGGGCATTTGGAGAGCATCTCCTCTGGCGTCGTGCGGCCCGCGGCTACTGATTAAGTCAACCCAACCCGAACCGATCCCCATTCAGCGGAGTGCGGTGGGACTCGGGATAATGACGGACGAGCGCGCAAGAAGGATTAAATGCCAATACAGCGTCAAACGAGATAACGGCATTTGTATCATCTCCCTTTCTTTCTGCTCCCCGGTTCTTATGCGCAGTTCCTCCATGTCCCGCGGCCCCCGTCTACCCTCACTCCCTCTGTTCCGATAGTTTTCTCTCGGGAAATGTTCCTTGGTTTGGTCTTAGTGGTGTGGAAGGGGTGTGGACGGATCGAATACATGGGGGTTGTTCTTTTGTCTGAGAAAAGATGCAGACATAGTTCGATTACCAAGGCAACCATTTATCTTACGTTCCGTACACTTTTCATTTTATCGTTATGTATTGAGCTCGAGATTTTAATGAAGATGGAAATCCAATCTGAATGGTCTCAGAAATAGATCTTCATCCGAGTCCAAATCACCGAGTACACAAATCGGCGGTTAATCAGTGAAATACTGATGAGTCGATATCCGTCCATGATGATGATCATTTGAGCACGAAAGGTTATCGAAAAGCTTTAAACTCACCCTTTAAAATGTAATAATTCACGTATGATTGAATCGATTAATGATCGATTGTGTATCTCATAAAAATTCAGTAATAACTCAATACTTTAGTACTAAATAGCTTTAAATCGGAAGCTCTTTTTATTTGTCCTATTTGATTACATCAAACCATTTTTCAACAAAGGCGAAAGCATACGTAAAGTTGACCACCTCTTTTAAATTTCTTGAGACGGACGTAAAATTAAGTTAAGAAACTTTTGCCTTGTATAGACCTTATGTAATAATATTTTAGATCTTATGCTAACAGTTGAGATAAATGATCCAAAAAAATTACTACACAACCATTAATAACTGACATAAATATAAGATCATGATAGGATTCAAGGCAAGATTCACTTTGAGTGTCTTCAGTCCTAAATTCAAGTTCCATGTATCACATTTTTGTATAAATTCGGAATTCTTCTGAAATTGATTACTTCAACTATTTCTATAATTAAATTAATCGAGTCCCCGATTTAGAATGTAATGTGACTCAATTCCTTAAATATTATCGAATAAAATAATTCATGTGTGGAGTTGATAAATTTCCTCAGAAAGACGCTTTTGGTCGATGTGAAAGTTTATTTTAACTTTGTTGCGCATTTTGGATGACGAGGAACAATTTCCAACCACTCCGGTGGATAATTGGAAAGAGAGATTATTGGACGGTCTTTCGTTTCCTTCGAGTATCGATTTATCCATTCCGTTGGAAGTCATAATCGATATCAATTTTCGATTCGTGGGTCTTAAAATCTTCCTGGTTATATAACACATGACGAATCCATAGTAATTTATAAGTTAGCTCTTAATCTCCGATTGGCTTAAAAGAAGATGCACTGATCACAGAAGCTGAACTAGAATTTTTATTTTTGACTCGCGTTAATGCATTCGATTGCATTAACCTATAGGAAATAATCTGCTGCATCTAGGATCTCTTTCGAAAACAAGCGAATGCTGCAACCCGACAAAAAAAACCCCGTTTTGTAATTATCTGAATCTTATAGAATTTAAATTTGCCGCAAAGAAATTATCATATCCATAATGTTTCCCAATCCGCTAAACGCAAGTAATTGGGATCCTGAGTTTCTTATGCAAATGAGATAATTTGGCCGCAAGTCAAAAGTGGACGACATTTTCAAAAAGCGCCTTCGCTCTTCCTTCGATAACAAATAACGGATGGGAAACCATTTCGAGGAGGGATAATGCCCACGAGGCCGTATATATATATATGTACATTTTCTCTCTTTTGAACAATTGAATATTACGCTCCTAACAAGGGTTATTTAGCGTCGCTTCGACAGGATCAATTTTTTCCTCGCAATATTTCCGTTTGTTACAAGATTTTTTTTAACGAAGCGCTGAGGGAAACTTTTCAACAAGGCTCATCAGAAGAAGTCTCTCACCATTAGCTCGAGGAAAAAATATCCTTCCTTTTAATTGCGGTTGTAATGGGTTGGTATCTGCAGAGTCTGCCCCGGGCCTAATGGAATGAACCGAAGCTTTTCCAAGATTCCCTTACGCAAAACAGTGGACGCATGCGCAATGATCCGATAATCGATATTAAAGACGAGATGTAGAGCTCCCGTTTGAGGGTCTCATTCCCGAAGACTAATGAGCCGTGAAAAAGCTTCATACTCGGGCTTGCTGCAGCCGTAAAACACTATTCCGACAATGAGCATCCGTAGGAATCAATGAGAAGAGGACTTCCCCGATAAGGAATGCTGGAGGATAACGTATTACATTATTACTCTCGAAGAGCCCTTTGTTCAAATGTAGCGAGAGTTATTCGAAATTAGGGATGTTCTATGTATTTCTGAGTTCCGGATAATTGATTTTTAAAGTCAATGACGGGAAGTGGACAGCAATAGATGTTTGTCTTCTCCTTGTTCACTTTGCAGAATGTTTGCGAGGAACCTTCTACACTTTGACTTTTTTGTGATTATGGTAACATGTTTTATGTGAAGCTAAAATGTTTTCTGCCTAATATCCTCAGCCTCCTTATCACATAATTGCCTAGAAACTACACCGAATTAAAGATAAATAGTTAAAAAACATCCACTAAGAAAAAAAATATTTAGAGAAACCTATATAATTAGTAAACTTGACTTAAAAGTCTTTCCGAGTGAGTTGAAAATAGTTTACAAGGAAACCTTTCTCTCAGTAATGACATACGGTATTCTAACATGGGGAAACTACTGCAAATCGAGAAAAAGTTTTATTGCGCAAAAAAGGAAGAGAAATAGCAAAGGTTCAAAGGGAGTGCACTTAAACCCTTGTTCCGCGAGTAAGGAATATTAACCCTTAGCATTTTTGTCTGTGCTTGCGCTGTTCGTGAATTCAAACCTGGGAAAATGCTTCAGGCAGAAGGATCATCATAATATTTCGACCAAAGGATATGTTAAGCTTAAGGACTCCGTTCTATAGGCTGATTCTGATGAGGAGATTTGAGCTGATGGCCTTAAAAAATATACTATAAATTTCTGAGAATTTTGAAAAAAATAGGTGTGTACAGTTTAGTAAATAATTGCAACATTATCTTATATAAAATAATGTCTGCGGTTAGAGAAATTATCTTACGGAAAACTTGCAAATACATCTCTACGATATAAAAATGAAAAACTAAATTCGTTAATAATCTTATTAACTGTATACACTATAACTTACAAATTAAGTTTTCATTGTAATTGGTTATTGTAAGCTTAGACCAATCGTATCTTTACCTAACATGCATATCCTTGAAACAATACAGTAAATATTTGGAACCATAATATAGTTTAATTATTCAGAAGAATATATTTGGCGATAGCATTCATGAAAAAATATATTAAATATTGATTCTTATGGGCATTCTTTTGTGGTTGGTAGCAACCAAATTTCCTACTTATGCGTATTCATTCTTAACTTTCACTTACACTCTTTTACATGTATTCCCTGTCTCCAAAGACTTTTTTCCTTATTTATATTATTTATTTATTCCTCTATTTTATCCGAAAATTCCATAGAAAGTTAAATTACATTGAATGGCTTTGAAGTAAATTAAGGCGATTCCTCGAATTAGGTTAACATTTTATCTCGTTAAAAGATTAATTTTCGAACCTTAACTATTATAATTCATCTTTACTAATAAAGAAAACAGAATTAGTAAGCTTTTCTTGTATTAAGATCCATTTCTATTAAATATTTCTATTATTAAGGTATTGGAAATCAGAATGTGAAACTTAGTGAATATAAGTAATATTAAAAATTAAACAAAGACTTTTTTATGGATGAAGTAAACCATTTATGAAAATTTTGGTTTTCTCTTTGATGAAAGGGATTAAGAATCAGTCTCCCTAAACATTATTAAAATTTAATCGAAAGCTCTTTTATGTGCTTAATCCATATATCAAACATCATTTACGTCAAACTCTGTATCAACTTTAATGCTGTCACGAGATTTGATTTTTAATAAGATCTCTCTTTCTCAACCACTCCCTCTTCCCAATTAGCGTATCCCGCCCCGTCTCAGTGCACATGCACGCTTCTTTCTGATCTTTTTTCGCCTCTTTGCACCCGCGGCAGGACCATCTTCACGAGCTATCAGCTGGAGGAACTGGAGAAGGCATTCAAGGAGGCCCACTACCCCGACGTCTACGCCAGGGAAATGCTCTCCCTTAAGACGGACCTCCCAGAGGACAGGATACAGGTGAGGTTCCTCATTGCGGATTCGATCTACTTACTTTGAACTTTTAACACGTTATCTGTGATACTTATTAGACTAAATCAACGAATACAAATCACCCCACCATCAAATAATTCAGTCTTCATCTGTTCTAGTAATATTGATTCGGTTTTTAAATATTATTTTGAAAATTCAAGTTGATGATGTCACCTTATATTTTTTTCAAAAGATGTTATTGTTTTGCAAAAATTGACAAGATCGATTTCGTATTTTCGGATGGAACGCTTCAATAACGTCATGGACAAGAAATTGCTCTGAAGAATAGATGTGCGCAAGTTAACGTAATGCGTCATTCTTCCGAAGTTATGTAATAGAGGACAAGTGGAAATGTTCAAATATATACATATATATAATATTTCAAAATTTTTTTCTATTTTTTGTCGCAGCGCGGCACACATTTCACTGAATTATTTCATTCTTATAGCCTTCATCGTAATTCAAATTGGTCTATCATCATATCAACGCCATTTATAGTTTGTATTATATAAAGGATTAAGTCCCTCCTGTTAAACTTCCATAAATTCTTATTTAATTTATGGTTAATATGAAAAGACCTCAGGTAAAGCTTTATCGTCGTTACATGTTATACTATTTGCAAGATGTATGTACGTACGATAATAATTAAAAATATGGATAAAAGTAACGAAAAATCCGCTCTCGATCCGAGATTCCGTTCGTTCCATTTCTAATTTTCCACCAAATATTCGATCCAGAAATAATTGCTTCGAAATTAAGTTTCCTAAAGTGAACCTAATAGATTCACGATTATATTTTGTATGCTCCAGAATGATTTAACGTTGCCACCTGGCCTGAAGGCCAACTTGCAACGTGAACTTGATTAAATAAGTAAATAAATAAAAATCGCGGTTTTCCTAGATTATGTCTTCTCTTTTAGACTTCGGCGATAGGAATCTGGAAAAGGGTAAACATGCGGTAAGAAGGGGAGAAGAAAAAAGAATCAGCAGATGTGTGAGGAACAGTTGCTAGGCGACGATGGGACTGCGTGGACGAGTGCGTTATAAAAGCACATCCTTCTCATCTTTGTTCACATGCGGATCTGTCCTCCACTGCCTATCAAAAGTTCCATTTTTCTCCCCAACGAGATTCTTCCTTTCTGTATCCCTCCCCTTCCAATCTCATCACTCCTACGCCATTTAAACTCCTTTTCCATATGTAAACCACCGCTGCATAATTCGGTGGCTGCGAAAAAAAAAAGATTCCTCGCGATCTTTTTCGACTTGACTGCATTCATTTTTATCTCTTGGATCTTAACTCGTTTTTTTATATTTAATTGCAATCTCCTACTCATTAACGTCACTGTTTAAGATAAGTGTGATTTGTGCTAGCAGTAATCGAAATGAAAGGTAGCGAAGAGGAGAGAGTGAAAACTCGAGAGCTCTCGTATGAGAAGAGGGTCGAAAATCACGTCGAAAAGGAATTCTTAGTGACGAGAAATAGGAATTCACCCGATTTCATTGCCAATGATACTCTTATTTTAAAAGCAGGAAACTGTAGAAATAAACTTTAGTGAAAGAACGAAGGCGAATCATCAAATGCTCTTAAATAGGGGTCAGCGATGCACGTAGCCAACGACAGATTCTCCGAGGGACATATTCGTGCATTGAAGGATTTGCCACATTCGGTTATTAAACCTATATTTCTAGAGTTTAAAAATTAACGTATGAATTAAATTCATATTTCAAAAATCTTATGTTTGCACTGCTTACCCGTTACATCGGATAAGTTGGAGCCTCTTAGAGGCAAAGCTGAGAAGAATTAAAAAACGAATCAGAATAAATAGAAGCCGCTTCAATAGCATTTTACATATCCTGACGTAAGTATGCGTACTTAATCCAATTTACTTTTTAATGAAAACTCCTTTCAACTCTAGAAATATCTTGCTGTACATGATGCAATTGAACGAGTGGCACTTCAGTCTTCAGTCGTTAGATATGCTTTTCTGAAGAAATGCGTTTAAGCACAGTTGGCTTAACAAGAGCGCGATAACGCGATTTCGAAGTGAACACCGTGGAATTTTTGCTCTATTTTCACCGTAATGTCCTTACGCGAATGAAACTATTTTACGCGTGCCTTCTTCTTTCTTCCACGCTTCATTGCCTCCTTTTCCACTAAATAAACATCCTTTGAGAGGAAGTCTCCGACACGAAGCTGAAATCCTTTCCTCTACATTAGCGGCGGAGTAATGGAGGCATGGAAATGAAAGGCAGATGATTCGAAAAATGTCTTAAACCCTCCCTAAGAAAAAATTAAGGAAACGTATTTCCGTTATTATTTCCTTTTTTAAGATGGAGATGATATTCTGTGCGCCCAATCTTGGGTCCTTCGCCGATCGGAAAATGGCTTCTTTTTTAAAGCGATGTCCTTTGATGTCCGCCTCATTTGCCTTTTTTCATCCTTGTGAAGCGAGCCGCGGGTTGAATTTTCCGGTGAGAAGCCCCCGGGCAAAGGCAACTCCTTCGCATTTTATTTCCAGCGAAATGGGCACGACTGTCCAATGCTCTAATTAAGAGTCCACTCGCTAGAAAACGGAGAACCCCTTGCTGACTATCCTAACGTCTTAGAGAAGGGAAATACCGATCAAGAGAATAATGAAAAAATAGTTCGATATTTAATTAAATTCCTCGTTGACATCGACGATTCCTACTTATACCGTCGAGTTAGAGGTGTCTACAAACAATTAGTTTGTTTAAATTTGATTAAGGGCAATTTAAAATGTAATTGATGAGAATCCCACTGATTTGGTGGTCATTAAAGATTTGTCGAAAGCGGTAGATGTTTTGATATCAGATTATACGTATAATATAAGATTATGTATAATAATACCCTTATTAATCAAACATATATTACGAGCAGATGATTAAGCTGATTGTCTCAGAAAACAAATTTTAATAAACGAACTGTAAAAAACCGCAAGAAATTAAATAATTATAACTAAAAGAGTCTTTCTGTCTAAATATAATCGTGTTAAATATATGGAGAGGAATGGATAAAGTATGAGTCATAGTACGACCAAGTATATTTAAAAAGCCTTTCCCTCTATTTTATATAATATAAAATGAATGTTATTACAAATAAATATACTTCCATAAAAACATAAATTAATGCTTAGAGGCCAGTGGTGTTTATTTCAAAAGAGACCTAAACTGAGAACTAAATTAATAGCATTTATAAATGTTCTCTTGCGTATAGCAAGAGAGTGAGGCTAATGGTCGTGGCAGGGGGAAAACATAAGCCTGATTGGACTAAACCCATAAAAGATCACAAAACTTCCTGTTACAAGTACATCTACTTTCATCAAGGCATTTTTAGGAAGATTCAAGGTAAATCAACCTACATCCGTAGCTTTTGCTATTGAATTCGAAACTGATTTCAACTATTATTTTTTTTAACACAGCTACGCAGTCATGACCTGTTTAGTTGCTCTCTCAAATCTATACTCCATTTGTATATTTCATTACTCCTATTCCCACGGTGTGAAAATCCCTTTTAAATCTCCCAAATTGAAGTCCTTGTTTTTTTTTCAAAGGCCGGTTTCCATTTCAGAGCGAACACCCACGTAATAAAGGACTTGAGGGCAGGAAGTCATTCTTGCGCCTCAAGTATTGCAGGAAGACAGGCTAAAGGGCAAAACATATTGCCAAGGCCAATTAGCAATGTATTTCCTATTATACCTTATACGAAAAATAATTACACGCTGAATATTTCAAATAGTTTTTGATTTTCTTGCTTTTATCTATGATAAATTTAATGCCCTGGGGTTGTCGACTTTTGATTGGATATTGTCCTAATAATATCGTGACAATAAATGTAAAGTAGGAAAGAATATCCATCCTAGTCTTACCGTCCAACTATTTCGATTCAAGTTGGTATTTTAAATAAATAAGATGCTGAATGACAATTCAATAAAATTATTCGGATTTGGTCTTAAAAAGGATTTCCTCTGTAAACTTTCCGAGAAAGAATAAATATCAAATACTAAAATGAAGTAAAACTTTTAGTGATAAAAAACATAAAATTTTCTTTATTGATTAAAATTTGACATCAGTAGTTGCCTGCTCATATAATAATTAATTAATTTCTAATATTATTGTTATCACTGTTAAACCGACTATTATGAACTACTTACTCGCCGTTTTGAAACGGAATAGTTTAATCAAGTAGAACTCAAGGCGACAATAGATGTCTATGCAAATGCTTAGCATTCAGAATCCATCTTACTTGCGCGACAATTCGGAGATTTTTCAAGTAACTACGTGGTCGTGTAACCTTCATCTTGACACCCATGCTCTCGCCTTTTTCTTCACCGGGATTTGCTTTAGTTAATCTTTAGCCCTATTTTCCATGACAACAGCCATTCCTTTAAGGCTCACCGGCCGCTCTAACCGGAGGCGACTTCTTTGCAGACTCGAAATTAATTAGACGCCCGCGGAATAACTCAAAAGAGCGGGGAAATGGAAACACTCGGCGGAGAGATCTCTCAGACGAAAAAAGAGCGAAGAAATTCAGCGAAAGAAGAAGAAGGGAGGAAAGTGCGAGGAATTTCGTAGTGCGTGTGATTGCGAAATATTTCGTAAAAAGATGCGGATGCTGAAAAAAGCACGTCGCCGAAGTGCCGAGCCTTTTTACGCGGATTTATTTTCCGCAAGATTGGCCGCTCTTTTCCCTCGAGCGGTTACTTTATAAAAAGGGCTTTCGACGAGCGTCTTTCCTCGTTCTTCCCCACCGTCACTTCCATCAGCGCCATTCGGGATTCTCATTGGTTCAGGGAAGAAGCATCGGGAGGAAGTTTTCTCCTATTGTTCCCTAGGTCTTGTGCAATAGCTTTCGCTATTGAAGAATTCTGTACCGAAGTATTTTCTGAATTTCTTTCGGCTATTTTGCCAATTCGCAATTTTCTCCAGTTGCCAATTTCTTCATTGAATGAGTATTTAACCTATATAAAGAGCAGAATGAATATATATATGGAGAAATATAGATAAGGAGAAAATATGAACGTTTTGATATATATCACGGCGAATTTATTTCGTAAGTAATCTTAAGAACAAAGAAAATAGAACTACAATACTACCCTAACACAAGTTATCTCTTACAAATTAACACAGTTAAACTTTCTTCTATTAACATCTTTTATGTTAGATTAAGGTTAGCAATTGAAAATGTTCAGTTAATCTCAGCGAGATAAATAAATAGCAGTTAACCTTTGACTGATAATTATGTATCAATGCTGGAATCATTTGGTGATTTCATTATGTGGCAGAAGATGAAAAATCTATGTAAAATGACGGTTTATATCTCTCCGGCATATGAGATGTTCATCATGTATTTAAATTCGACAATTCTCTATCTGGTACGAATGCTAGATAAAACTCAGTTGCTGAAGGGTGAATGTTATTTCTGAATGGGTAAGACACGAGTAACGCCTGTCTTTCCTACAATTAATCGCATAACGCGACACTCTCTTCGCATTATCCTAGAAGGTTAGAAAATTTCCCCTTAGACTTATCTCTCGTATTCTTTCTCTTCTCTTCATTGAATCCAATCCCTCTAAATGGACCACTGCACCACGTGTACCAAATGAGAGACGCCTCTCGATCACGCGTCTTTTTAATTGACCGCTGAGCAATCATTAACCTCCTCTCCCCGACGCCTCCCTCCGAAAATAGCCTCATTGACGCTGTGGCGGCCAAATAAACGAGGGCACGCTAAACGCTACTCAAATCATCGGATGCGTTCTCTAGTCATATTACGATCGTGAAATAATAGGCGGGACTCCTTTGGATTGAGCCTCTATTGGATTGCATGCCAATTAGCAATGCAGAAATGTGCGCGAAAAATAATTTGTAAGTGCTAGAAGTAAACAGTCCCAATGAACACTTAAGCGGTTTTCAAAATTGATAATAAAGAGACCCCATGGATTAGGACAGCATCTTGTTCGGACGATAAATACACAAAATAAATATCACAAAGTAGTAATATTTAATCGCTTTACTATAATAATAATTAGTGTTTTTTGTTGGATTTATCTTAATCAAAGACGACCATTCTTACAATCAATCCCATTTATATTTTTAAGACACATGAGCAGCCATACCCTAACCAGGATTCGAACCCGAGGCCTCTGCGTTTCAAAACTTCTAGGGTGCTAATTAAATTTGGAAATGCCGAATTTGAGGATTAGAGCGATGACTAGGAAAAAGAAGTAAAAATCATATCATTTACACCTGACCATGCTGATGTGCTAATATGTATACTAATACACCTAACAACAACCACATCTCCAAATAACTCAACACTACACTCATATTCACAGTACTCCCCCTAAAATTTTAATCTCTTGCTCTTTATCTTCAAAGTGGATTTAATTAATGGCGAATGAGTGTTCGGTTTTGTAGGAGAGGCTTTGAACTACGATTTTTTGGTTATGTTACGGTAATGTTACGTTAGGTAGAGGGGATGTGCATTTTCTCTGAATCCCAACTTTACCGATTGTCCCAGCAACGTAACATAGCATGGCCATTAGCACCGCCGTCGTGTTTATTAAATGGACCAATTAAGAGGAAAGGGGAGGTAGGCCTCATTTTTTTAACTCATAGGTATCCTTTGCAAAGCTCGTAGTTTCCCCCCGTTTGTCTACTTTGCCAAGCTGAAGGAATGATCGAGCAATTAGAAGCCTTGTGAGAATATGCTAAAGAATATGTGAGCTTGTAGTTGCGTTGGATGCCAAAGGTCTGCTTTTTTGAGAAAACGTGCGGAATTTTTGAGAGACATTCGGGAACATTTTATGGCGTGTTTAAATAAATTGGGCGTAAAATTAAGAAAAATTATGTATGCAAATTGCTATAAAGATCCTCTCTTCAGACTGTTCACGAACTAAATTGATAGTAAAAACGCTTAAAACATGAGATATGTTGATGAAGGAAGAATAAAAAAACGTTTACACGATACCATAGGATTTAATGCACACGGCCTAGGTTTCGACGCGTAGCATCATCGCCAGGTAGGGGCCGAAACAGTGGATTTTGTCATGAGAAAAAGAAATGGCAATTCGAAAACTATTCGTTATAGAATAGGTACTAAAATTAACATTTTAATATAACATAGGCCCAGTATCTAAAGATATATGGGTTCATCGACTTGAAGGATTCTCAGACGTAAAGCAATCTGTATCTAAGATTAGAAGTTTCATTTTAGTGTAATTAAATAAAGTACAGGATGTTTGCAAAGTCTTCATCCGATTTCAGATTACGAAAAAATCGTGAAAACGTTTTATGGCATTTTAGGGGGACACAGAACAATCTTAAAAAACTTGAATATAACTTAAATTTGTTTCGTTTTGAATTATGTTTGTTTATTATTATTTCATTTAAATACGTTTTAAACTGATTAATGACTTTGTAAACTCCCAGTTTATTAAGTATTTTAATTAATTTTTTATGGAATCTATTTCTATTAAACATAATAGAAATATATCAGAAATCTGTATACCCTGATATTTGCATTGCGTTATTGCTATAAAACTAGCAAACTCATTTTACTTTAATCCTTATAAACAAGACTCATTTCTTAAGATAATACTACGTTGGAATAACGACCCACGACCTAGTAATCTTCAAAATAGAAGTGACATTATTAAGGTACGCGAACAACTTCCGACATTCTTGAGAGAATTTAAGGGCAAAGAGGGAGGAATAGGAAGTTGAGAGGGAAAACGACACGAAAATAAGTTCCTTGAGTAGCTGGAAATTCCTTCAAATAATTGCTTCTTGCGTGTTAAACGGCAATTGCAGGGAGTACAAATAAAACAAGAGCAAATCCAGGCGTGATAAAGCGATGTTACAATGTAACAGAGAAGTAAGGACTATGGGTAACAGAATCTTTATCAAGCACAAAGTAGTAAATGATATTGAAATGAGATACCCAATCAATTTTCCCACTATTGAAAAAATTTGAATTCTTGTTAACTGCGATGAATATCTAAATCTTTTAGACCAGAGGTTCCCAAAGTGTGGTCCGCGGACCCCCGGGGGTCCGCTGCAATATTTTTTGGGGTCTACAGACGCGCAGTGTTCACATTAAATATAACATTGTGTTTGACAATTATATTGTTATTTTGCTAGAGAAATTCTTTTTTTGCGAATGTCTTAAACTAGTATGTTCTTCTTTGAATTAAAAAACAATATATATATGAGTTTGTAATATTATTGTTTGGTTCATGGCAAAGCTGAGAAGGGGTCCCTGAGTTTTTTCCTCTTTCAAGGGGTCCACGGACTCGAAAGTTTGGGAATCGCTGTTTTAGACTGTCAACCTAAGCTGAGCAAATGATTCATTTCCAACAGTTTTATTTGCGAACTAGGCCCCCAAACATATAGAGACCCCAATTAGAGACTGAAGAATTGCTAACTGAAAGAGTTAATATCCTTTATAACGAAACATTGTCTATGTTTCATATACCTTTTTAATCAACTCATATTTTGTCCCGAAATAATGTCGATGATGATTCAGTACAAGTGATCTATTTTTAGTGAAATAGAGTCACACGAATTGTGTTGTTCGTTAAATTTGCACACCTATTTCAAAGTATCTTAGACTTGGTTGATTTTCACGAAATATTTTCTCAGTTATGAGGGAACGGTGAAATAACAATAAGCATTAATTTCATCCGAGATGAGTAGAAAATTAACCGATTATTTCTTCAGATTTCTCCATTAATTTTTGAGCTGAAGGACTACATTCCTCACTTTATAAATAGAATCCTTCATGTTATTGGAAAAAATCCGTTTTTTGTTTCTCTTTGAGCCTTACATTAACTCGAAGCGTATTAAATAAGTATTCCACCCACGCATCAATTACACCTTCCTTCCGAAAAAGCCAAACGCGGAGCGAAACAGAGTAGCGAAATATCTCCGCGAACATCTATCTGAGAATTTGGGGCACAGAGGCACTCTAATTTTCATGCTCGGAAGCGATTTGCTCGTCGCGGAATAGGATTAGCGTTTTTGTTTCAGATTCTCGAGAGAGAAATAACGTCGGGAGGCGGGAATCACTACGCCGTGGAACGGAATGACTTCCCTATGTGTGGACTCTTTTGTCGAATTTCGGCGTTGGCATTAGGGAGTGATTTGACGCGGTGGAAATAAGGGATGGTAAAAAATTGTCAGGAAGAAGAGGAATGGAGCCGAACGAGATACGGTTTGAATTGGTCCTTACGCATACTGTGTGTCCCAGGCGTCGATGGTCGTATTTCAACGGAGGAAATTCCGGAAATTAAAGCGAAAAGGAGCGAGATAACAGAGGACCCAAGAACATTGGCCATTTAACCATAGAATAGGTTGCTTTCCATATCCGATCTCTTTTGTTAATGGATCTTTTTCGGGGAAGCTTTAGAATGATTAGTTTCACAATAGACACTTTTTCTCTTCTAATGTCATTTTTTGCTACCAGTAAACGACACTGGTGATGTCAAGCAGTTCTCCAACTGGATGAATTATTGGATGTGTACTGTATCAGAAATATTAAAGTTTTTCCCAAGTTATTGTCAATTAATTGTAACTCATTCGATTCGATAGTAAAATAAATATTTCTTCAATTATATTTTTGCATCTTTACCTCTTATAATTGATATGCATAAAATTCCTTCGAGTTGTTTTACAGTTTTCCGTTGGCAGCTAGTCTAATATTTTTCCTCATTGTGGGATTAAAGTCTCCCTAGGAGATAGATGATATTTGTTTCTGAGTGGCGAGTTGAAAAAATTACCTATTCATAGGTAAAGACTAAAAGCATCAACCTCTAATAAACTACCTTTCAAAAATTCACTGATAATAGGTGATACGTCGTGATAGGGAAGAAAGAAAATCAGCCAATTAATAACACTCCAAAATTATATATGCTCATTTAAGTTACGTAATAAGCAGACAATCCTTCCGCCTGAAAGATAGCAATTGAAAGGCAATGAGAGGAGGTAATCATCAGATTTCCTACATTCTGTTCATTTCAAAATATCCCTGATCTTCTGTTGATCTGGCAGTTCACAAAAAATATTTTTTCTGATCCGATGAATAATCTTCATCTTGTGTCCTGCACCGTGGGTGGTCTCTCACAAACTGCTAAGAGGCTCGATTCGACTCTCATTACGGAGGGGCGGAAAGTAGCCATGAATTAACACTCTCTGCGCACTCAAAAATATTACTGCATTGTTCGCGAACTGCGAGGGAGGATAATTACCCGATTGCCCTCATCCTGAATTCACGCGGCGCCATTTGCTTAAATCAGACGCATGTGCGCAAGCTATCCGCAGTTATTATACTTATCTACTTTAAATGTCTACGATGTACGATAGTCCTCCGCTGGATCCACGATCCTTCATCAAATTACTGCAATTTCCCTTCGTTCGAGTAAAACCCCCTTCCCTCAAGGGTCGGAGCACATGTCGAAGCGAAATACAAAAGGAAGCCATCCCAAATTAGCACTTCCTATCTGCACGCCCAGCTCCGTTTCATTATGAGAAGTTAATTTACAAAATGGCTGCCGCGCACGGAATAGCCCCGTTTGTATGGATTTCGAGCCCGTGTGATCACGCGGGGTCATGCGGTCCCCTTCAACACAATGGGCGGCGAGAGAGATGTACCCTTGAGGTGAACTTCCTGAGGGAGGAGCAGAAAGGGGTTACGGAGGATGTGGAGGTGCTTTTTTCTGTACCCCGGATAAGAAAAAATGAGAGGGAGTCTCGAAACACGCTGGCCTGATAGTGAATCACGGCGGAAAGCGTCGATGCGTGATCTCGCGGGATAATTCCGAAATAAAGAGGGAATAAAAGAGTGCCATTCATTGTGGTGCATCGTCGCGACCGTGTTATGGAAGATGTGGGATGGGAGACGTGGAGTGAAGAGGAAAAAATGGGAGGCGTGCGGAATGGCGCTGTAGTAGGCTCGGAAAAAAATGACGGCGTGGAGGCGTCGCGAGCGGTCCGAACGTGTCACTGATTTCGTTGAGGGCAAATTTGACGGTGCATTAAGGGTTTGTAAACTGAATTTATCACGCGAAGCGAGAGGAGTGGCCTTGGCGAATTCTACCAACCATTGATCGCGAGGCGCCATTCCCATGGCGCCCCCAGCGGAAGTACAGTCTCGTCATTGGCCGTGGTGCACTTGCAAATGTAGCCAGCGTGCTTTCTTTCTGTTCCTCTGTTGTTCAACTAACCTCGAGAGTCTGAATGTGTGCCTCTTCGAATAGCTCATACGACGCATCGCTGGCTCCATCCGAACAATGAACTCGGGAGGAAATTATTTTTCGATCCGTGCGGTAAAATTTTCAGGAAACTGACCTTCCTTTGTCAAGGGGATAGATTCAGTGCGTTCAATGACTGCTTTTTGTCTCTCGTCCCTACCCCTTAGATATTTACTTCAATTTTATCATCCCTATGTTGTTATTATAAATATCAAAAAAATGCTACCGAGATTTCGCTTTAGTATCCGTAGGACTAATTAAAGTTGACACTTGTTACCGAATGCCTAGATAAAGTTTACACAGGACGTAACCTTACATGTAATTCGTGAATCTTATCCTCATGCATCAAATTTGGATATGATCGTGGTCAAACACAAAACAGGCCACAAGAAAATTCAATTAGTTCATTTTCAATACTACAATTCGTAAAACCACTGAGATTTCAGTTTTGGGGTTATTATTTCTACTCAATAATTAATTTTGGAATAATCGTCGCTCTACTAAACCGTTCCACGTCGAATGTATATACGATGCAATGGAGGATGTGCATAATTTAAACCACATTTTGAGTTGAATTTATTACTTATTGCCATAAACCTTCCCACATTCAAGCATATGTGCATATCGTACATACATTTAGACACACTCGAAGATACTGTGTTCGTAATTATACACACATACATGCATTAACGCTAATACATGTATGCATGCATAATATGTAGATCATATATCATGCAGATAACAAAGAAGCAGGATGGCATTATTCCCTCTTCAGCTCTTCATTCAGGAAAACGGGAGGATGGTTCCAAAGGGAGACAAGGGAAGAATTAAAACAAAGGAGTTCGCAAGCCATCCGCGAGAGTCGTTCGTGACGCCGTGACCTTTTTGTTTCCTCAACAAGACGTTCCAGGTGATGTGCACGCGGGGGTGTGCTAATTTGGAATATGTGACGCGCATTCAAATCCCGCTTCGTTACATCCTTTGTGCTTGCGAGGGCGGAAGATGGCATTAATGCCGATGTCATTACCAGCGCGAAAGATGGAGAATGACTTTTCCTTCCACACCGGAGGCCAATGAGACCATTTCAAGCGAATTTCATCGCTAGCAATGGCCAATGACGATCTCCTTTTTTTTTAATCTTCGGATTGTTACGTCTTGCGCATCGCAACACTTCTCACCACATCGCTCACGCTTCCTGATTTCCGTCGGTAGGGTCGAATTTCAGCTAAATTTAGAAAGTCTCGATTTTGAAGAAACGGTCTGAAATGCGGAATTTCCAAAATTATTTGAACAGCAGAAGGTCGAGTAATTCCACCCTGAGACTAAATTTGTTATAAAATATTGGGATTTTTTCCTAATATGCATCTTTTACATAAATGCTATATCCCAATCAAAATCTCCTCTCGCTTGATAAGCTGAAACACTTGAAATGCAACTTACTCTAAGTGTAAATTAAATCAAAAAGTGCCAATGGAACAGAATTTTTTTACTATTGTCGAAATTTGGGCGAAGATAAATATTTTAAATTTCGTATAATATGGTATAAAATTTATGATTGCGGTCGTTTTCTGTGTGGACAAATATATACTAACAGTCTGAAAGATCGCCCCAACCCTGATTCCAGTCAGTGATGGAAATTGGACATTTCAGGAAAGGATTGTCGCTTAAACCGAATCGTTCCCTTTCGGATTTTATGTTTTTTCCACGCGATTGACCCACGGATCCTTCCTCGAGAATACTTTTCACGGGTGATTATTTGCGGGCAGATCTCTGCTGCCTGAGGAAAGAAGGGTGGGGAACGGATGGCGAACTGAGGAATGAAAAGGAAAAGCCGTTTCCGACGGAAGCTCTCCTTCCCACTCTTTAATAGGAATTTCCTCTGATAGCGGAAGCGTATGCTCCTGAAGGAGTTTGCACGCTTCGTTTCCAGCATCTAGGGAAATTGCCCATGAGCTCCCTCATGCTAAACATCTGTTACTTTGAAGAAATGGAACGTCTCAGAAAGCGGAGAATTTCTTATTCAATCTCCGAAAAAATAAGCGAGAATTTTCGAATGGTGTTGCTCCTAAGATATCAAATTCTTCACACTTCATCACAATTTTCAAAAATCGTTTTTCTAAGTGAAATCATTTACTTTACGTAACGGTGTTCAGAAACTATTCGATATTATCCTGTTTTCAATTAAATTTTAATATGTGTACGATTGGGTATGAAGGTCAATGAAGGTAAAATAAAATACATTATGGTTTTGAGTGTTGAAATAAGAAGTAAAATTGTTAGTTTAAAGTAGGTCGATATAGTTTTCAGGGAATAGATAAATATAAATATTTTGCTACCTTGTTAAACGGCACAGATTAAATTACCAAAGAAAACAAAGCGGCATACTGGCTACTAGCAAAGCACGATTCACGCACGAAACCCTTTTATATTTTTAGATAATAACACAAATATTAAACTATTCGTAGCCTTAATACGCTTATGGAGGGGAGAGATGGGCATTACCTGGAGAGGACGTGAATAGATTGCGTCCCTTGGAAGGAAAAAGGGAGAATCTATCTAAAGGGTAGGGGGCAAAGATAATCGTGAGGAAGAACAAATTATAGAAGGAGAATACATAGTAAGGATATTTTTTGTGTGAAAAATTAGGTCGCTGGGACATGCAGAACGGATGCAAGAAGTGAGCCTTACGAAGGTCATATTGGAAGAGAGCATTATGGGAAAGGGAAAATAGATAGGTGGAAAGAGATAACGAGATTTAGAAATGGTGGGATTAAGTTTTGTCGAAATATTAGCGGCCAAATTACATTATTAGTATTATTACATGAACACTACAAGTAGATTATAAATCTGGTGGCAGTGGTTGGGCATTACATAAAATACTTGCATACATTCATACAGTCGTACAATGTCAAGCAATATATAGATAGTCAATATAAATATAAATTGAGGAATAGACACTATACCTGTCAGGCATTTGCCCACGGAGGGAGGGAAACCCCTCGGAAAACCTCCCTCTGACAGAAGTCAAGACACACATAACACAAAATTTACAAATATTATCCCGTCCCATTAAAAGAAAACATTAACAGAATTAAATTAACAGCTATTACAATTTATTTAACTTCGCCTTGAAGGTACGCACTTGGGAAGGAAACATCATTTACTAACTACGGAATTTTGGTTCTATTTTTAGAATCTTTACGATCTTTCTTAGAATTTTAGCAGTTTCTTAAACTCTCGTAATTCTTATTCTTGCGACGTAATGCACCCGGATACCAATATTAATAACTTCTAATTTCTCTGCATGTTTCCTCCGAAATTGTTTTCTAGGAAT
The DNA here is from genome assembly GCA_947579665.1 of Sympetrum striolatum. Classification (NCBI taxonomy): domain Eukaryota; kingdom Metazoa; phylum Arthropoda; class Insecta; order Odonata; family Libellulidae; genus Sympetrum; species Sympetrum striolatum. The sequence goes on from OX388343.1 coordinate 103,911,819, forward strand.
CTCTTGTTTCTTGAAATTCCTTCAATGGTTTCTTTTTTTAAATGCAGAGATTAATTTAGGAAATATATTCGAAAATTCTTACGGAGAATACGAATTTATGCTTTTTCCATTTCAGGTTTTATAGTATATTCTAAAGAGAAATATTACAAAAGCTGATTTTTTAATTTTTGTTGGTCTCAAAATAAATTGTGCAGTAAAATGCTGTGCAATCGGAAGTACGTCTCTTCCGTTTTACTATCAACTGTTTTGATCGAACATGAATTAATATCGATTCGAACAATAAAAACTAGCGACGCAACATGATATATGATTCTGTTATCAATACAAGTATTTTGTCGTCGTTATTTTGCCTTGAGAGACATTCTCACAGCATGACTCCATACGGAGCCAATTGCGAGCTATCCACAAGAGCACGACTGATTAACCCAAAATGTAAGCGGTGCACATCTGGCGTACGCCATCCGCGGAATATTAGAATACGAGCTTTCCCCGAAGGCCTCACCAAGGGCCCCGCAGAGGTGCCAAGGAAGAGCAGAGGCGAGGAAAAACCTCTCCAGCATCCACTCTGTGCACAAGAGAAAATTGCCCCGACTACCGTTCCGCCGTTTTGACAATGAGGAATTCCGGTATGTTCTCTGATTGGCTGAAGATCCATCGGTGACAGTGAGAGGGGGAGTTGGAGGCAATTTGGGAAGGAGGGCGAATCCATGTGCGTTAGGGAAGATTGAGGTGCGTGCGTTCGGTGGGGTGGAACAGCGCCTCTCGCGGCAGTCTCCTGCATCTTACCCACTTACATTCATTACTTTTGCCAGATAAATTATCGGTTTTTTACATCCGTCTTCGTGATATTCTCTAACTGTCATCATACAAAAGAGTTTAGACTCCCGTCGGTTGGTTTTTCAGCTTGTTAAATTAGTAAAGCCAATTAATATAAATCTCGTGAAATAATTTTATACATTATGTTACAGAATTATTTCTGTTCAACTAGCTTTTATAACCGAGTTAGACCACAAAGAAACATTTCTGGGGTCGGGGAACTGTTTAAATTTGTTAGTATCCTATATTTGTTCAATATTAACTAATACTTTGAATTATAGGGCTTGTATCCCCGTATATTGGCAAAGTCCATTAAAGTGTTTCTTTCGTTGTTGGGTGTTAGGAAGGGACAGGTGTTGATGGGCAAAGGGTTAGAAGGTATTTTAGAGACATCACTCTCGATACAAACAATAGACGGAGTAGCCTCCTTCTATCTGCCCTGCCCTTCTATTCCCCCTGCCACGCGCCACTGGTGGATTGCAGGGTTTAAATGTAAATGTAAATGTATCTCTTCTGAGCCTTGGTTTCTGCTATTTACTCCTTTTTGTTTCATTTTATGGCCCTGTATGAGACATCCTTATGAAACGTTTCCAGTATCTTCACATAATATCTATACTAAATATTCATCATTCTGAACTCTTATACCTCTTACCACGTATTTTTATTTTACGCAACGATTTTCTATTCTCATATTTCGCAATGAAACCTATTAATTTTTTCTTATCTATGTCTATGTCTACGTAAAATCCCTAAAGCCGCCTTTCGGCGTGTAGCAGGGGGTGGAAGCACCTTTACTCTATTTTCCTAAACGGTTGCTCTTCTCTTCCCGGAATGGCCACTGACGTGAGCGAAGTCTTCCAACCAACTTATTTGGCAGAAATCCAATATTTATTACGTTTATTCAACTATTTACTTAAATAATCTCTTCCTCCGATTGCAGCTTTATGGATTTTCTCTTATCGATAAATTTTACAGAACACCACTTCTAACATTTTTCACTGTATCTGTCTCAGCTTTTTTATTTTCTCTTTTTCTCACGGGGGTTGTTCTTTCGAGTCTCGATATCTCCCTAATAGCGAATTTGCTGGACCATTCCTCTGTGCATCTCATCTTTCGGTTGAAGGTCCTCGTTACTCCACTTTGCAATGGACTTCTCTGTCCAACTCTCAAAACAAGCCCCTTTTCGCTCCACATTTGCCCTTTTCATGCGTCCCTTTTGAATGTACGCCAAATCCGCCTTTCTCGTTATCACTTTCACTTCTTTTGGAAGGAAATATTTGTTTTCGGAGAATAATTCTTGTAGGATGATTCCCAAGAATGCATACGTGAATTTCTATTATGTGGAATTTTTCCTCGTTTTTTCAACCGAGAGTCCGAGATATGAAAGCGCAGAAGCAATTGGTAAATGAGTTCAGTAAGTTTTTGCAGAAGATTTGCTATTTCTAAAAATAGATTATCGTGTTGAAGTGGTAATGTCAACATTCCTTCTACATCCTAAACACGAACCCTTCGTCCTGAAAAATACAAGAAACATCCGGATATACCATAGTAATTCTTCAATTTTTGACTTTAATGTCTGTATATTTAAATCTGAGGGAAGGACCTATGATAAAATCACCCTAATTTATCAAGAATTGTTTTAAATTTTTTCACTCATGAATTATTTTGTTATTTAAAGATAATGATGTATTTACCGCTTCTATAGTCATGATATTGACTCTTAAATCTTCTAGGTATTTACATTTTCCCTCGTATCAACGGAGATGAAGACGTTTATGACTAAAGATAAAAGGTGATGTAATTATCATAATTTTTAAGTTGAGTGTCGCCATTTAATAAAGTAATTCCAATGGTATGCGTTTGTTACGAAGCAATTAAAACTTGTATTCTTTGTGTGATTAAAATTTATTTATTCAAAATTTGTGTACCGTATGTCAGTATTGAAGATCAAATCAATTATAAAATATTTTCCTTTTAAAAAATATTAAATCAAAATTAAACATTTTACGTATGCTTATAAACATCTTTATAGGATACGTAACTTTAAAATAAATAGACTTGATTTAACTATATAAATAGAGTTAATTTCTATTAGCGTAATATTATGCTTGGGAAATACTCCTCAATTTAATTCAAATATAAAGTTGATATTTGCTGTAGTCACCTTCGATTGACATCATCCCCTCAGAGATTTCTCTCTTGCTATCAGAAAGAAACCATCGAGATCGCACCTCTCACGAATATCGACCTATTACCCTTTGCCATAGTCGATGACATTCCTCCTCCTCGTGTTTATCTTTTCCTCTCCTTTAATTCTTTCTCCCTCATTCTTCGCAAGGGCAAAAGGGAAGTTTTTCCAACCTGCCCCCGGCTGTGGGGCCGCGGGGAAATTACGACTCAACGTGTGAGGAGAAAGTGAGAGAGAAGGCTGCGTGGTGCATTGTGGGTCCGCGGCGTTATGTATTTCCCTCGGGGTCAAAGGGAATTGTACAATTCGGGTCACGTGGCCCTGCCCCTGGGACACACTTCTCCTCGCTTTTGTCTCCTTCGTTTGGCTGCTGTTTCCATATCAGCTAGATGCGAATGCGGGACGAAAAAATGCACGCCAACAATAGTGCATTGGCTCGCTTTGGATGGTGTTCAACGTGGCGTGGAGGACACGCGCTCGGACGGGATTGGCTGGCTATTTTCACTCGCAGCACGGCATGCCGGGAATGTTTTTCACGTGGGAGGGCAACAAACCGAGAAAGAAACATTTCGCCCCTTCTTCCTCCCCAGCGATCCTCGCATATCATTTACTTTTATTCCTTGTTCGAGGGAAGGAAAAAATGATAATGTGTAAGTTGGCTCCAGGGAGCGTGATTTTCACAAAACGCGCCTTTCGCGACATTTTTATCTAAACGCGGAAATTTGCATAAAGAGTGTCAGCGGCGTGGCTGCGGGATTGAGTCGCGACTCTTCCTCCGGAAATATTATTAAAGGAGAGGGATTAAATAGACGAGGACCCGAATGAACCCTCGCATTGAATAAATTATATTCTCCCCGGTAAAAGTGTTTCTTTACATCTCGAAAAACACTACGAAAAATTCTGAGAATTTTCGCTCGCTGCGATTTCCTGAACTATTTTCTTCGAGCTGCAGGAGTGTCGTTTTCATCGTTTCCTGATGGAGCGTTCTCAAAGTCACGCTGGAAATGAAATAAAATTTGGATTTCCGAAAGACGATTCTCCTCTCTTTGCACGTATCGTAATTATATTACCAATTCTAATTACTCCAGAAACTACTGTAGATATATATTACGATCATTTTTTCGGATGAATGCCAACAAAGTATTTACTACTAATTGGGGATGTTAAGGACTCGACAGCAAGGTGAACATTGAGTTATCCGCGGAAGAGTAAATTAGAAAAAAAAATCTTCATAGAGTCCATGGCAGTGTCAAGCAAGGTTGGCTAAAATAAAAATTTTCCCATATAGTTGTCGCTTAAATTATTCCAAACGGGCCTTAAGACACTGCATGCATCTCTTCTTTGGTGATAGCGACCACCCTCTTCTCGGTTAAGTAAAATTACTCACGCACAACACAAACTCTTTTTGATGTTGGTTTTTCCTATCTGCTGAGATTCGGTTTCCAATTACGGCATTTTCTGGAGATCCTTTGTGTACCTTCGGTACTCGAGGCTAAACACAAAGAGAGCATAAAAACGAGAGGAAAAATGCGGGAAGGGGAATAGACGGCCAATGGAAGACACATCCCTCGTGGCCACCCTCTTCTGCACCAATCCAATCAGCCCCTCACTTCATCCTATCGCTTATCCACTTCTTTATCCTCTTCTCCCTCTCTCGTTCTTCCTCTTTACAACCACTCCTCTTTTCCCTCTGGATGATTCTTTTACTTCAAACTGATTCCTTTTCTACCCATTCTTCTCTTTATACTCTGTTTTTTCCGCTTCTCCTTGGAGATATTCGACACCTCCGTTAAATTACAACTTTGACGATGGAATCGTGCTTATCCTGAGTTCGAGATTTCGTCGATATTCAACTATCGTTATCGTATTGTGGCAATGCTAGAATTGTCAAATAATAACTTCAAATCTAGTTTGAAGTCGTTCTTTGGCAAGTTAGTTTAATTTTTTCACCGTCGTGCGTCCTTTTTCTAACAGTTTTATATCTGCAAAACAGTTTCACAGCCACCTATCATCATTATAATGTGCTGTAAACACTATCCAAGTACTCGGTTTTCCTATTTAAAAAGTACCAGTGAAGGAATCAATATCGTTTACTTTAACATGATTAGAGTATTTTGTCTGCAAGGACTATCTTCACCCACATTCTTTTCATTTATTTATTACATTATTTACGTTTAATTTCGTTTTTATTGCTGCACGCGGTATAAGGATTTCAATAGTCACTTTCTTAGGTATCTTTAAATATTTTCATTTTTCATTTTCACTTATTTTGCACGAGATATTTACCATTTATGTAAAATATATATTTCAATCGATTTACTTTTGTCATATTGTATTAAATAATGTATATCATAGTTCCCAGCTATACTTTATTCAAACAGAAATTTAATTTATTTTTATTACCTTCATCCCTTTAACATTCATCTAAAATTTTCTGATTTTTTCAAAAATATTCTTATTTCTCTGAATAAATCCGTGACAATTTCCTCGATCTGAGATTTATGTACACTCAGAATAAGGAAGGTCTTTCTTTCTTCGATGATGATGAATCCTCTCTTCAGACATTGGAAGATTGCGATAAATATTTGCTAAACAATTTCGTTGTTTTTCTCATTGTAAATAAACTTTGGCCAATTTACGGGGGTAATGGAAAGAGTGGAGCCACTTTCCTCCACCCACTGAACGCGTGTTCCTCCCTCCGCGCACAATATCGAACCGGAAGGGCATCGACGCAAAGGAGCGAGACAATGGCGAGCAGTAAGTGATAAAACCAGCGTCAGATCCGAATGCCCCGTCATAGATGTAAGGCTAAGAGGGGAAACATCAGGGCCATTTTACGTTTTAACCGTTAGTAATTAATTGATAAAGTTTATAATGTTTATGGCGGAATTCAGAACCAGCAAAAGTGAAAATGCATGCAAGATTAAGAAGCAAACACATTTTATTTGGTATCAAGTTGACGGAATAAAAATAGTTAAACGTGAGAGAAAGGGCCAATTTCTTTTCTAATGAATTTGTCTCTTCGTAGCTAACGCAATGTTAGTTACGATAAAATACAGTTATAGAGAATTCAACATCGTTTTTGGGATGTCCGCCTCGTTGATTGTTGTTTGACAACGACGTTTCATCCACATTCCAGTAAACTTCTTCTGGGCGAAATTTGAGCGATTTTTCTCTGATCTCCCTTATATATTTTATAAAGATTTTTAAAGAATATTGCTAAGTCTTACTCTAAACGAGAAGCTTCTCGGTGAATAAGAGAGACGTATGAGTATCATATTCGTAGTTAAAGGAAATGTATCGATATAAAAATTCGTGTGGACGGAAGAAGAAAATAATAAATAAGTAAGGTTTAACATTAACCAGTAAAAAAAGATAATAAGGATTGATTAGAAAGGAAGAATAATGGGGTGAAAGAAAAGCGAGATACAGGAAGGGCTTGATGATAGTTGACCCTTTCTCTCGAGGAAAAGTTATCTTTGGTTGGAGGCGTCTCTACTGTTATGAATAGTATTGATTTTACTGAAAGAAACAGATAATGGTAAAATGATACGGTGAAAGGGTTAGGGAAAAAGGGTGCAGTGGAGGTTAGCATATACAAGTGCATTAAATAATAGAGAGAGAGAGGAGAAGGGAAGGAAGTCGGAATTGACATTAGTAAGGATAGGATAGCGAATTAGAATAGGGGAAAAGAGGGACGTGATGGGGATAAAGGGGGAGTTGAGAGGCGGAGTTGCGCCATTACAGCGATCCGGTAATTGCCGCCGATGTCTTGGTTTGGAAAACATTTCAGCTAAACAGGCGAAGATTCACGTTCGGCACTCCTGGTGAAATCCGACAAAGATTAGACTTACAGAGCAGTTCGTCGATTATGAAAGCATAAGCGATGTAAGCGATAGTGATAAGATCAAGATATTTTGCCTATAATTTCCAACAATGTCTTTCCCATGGCACATAGTAAGAAACATGAATATGGATAAATCAGTTACTTACTTTGATACTTTTTGTAAAATTTTATACTAAGGAAAATCTCTATAACCAAATAAACGAGTAATCTTATACAAGATATTCTTTGTCCCATTTTAGGTCACTAAGAAATATAATCAATGGAAGAAGTTTTCAGAAAATTCAATTAATAGTGTGAACCATACTATTTTTATAATTCCGAGATTTTCCTTGCTGGGCCCATATTTGAGGAAAACTTGGAACTTGGGGTCAGCTGAGGTTTAGATCTCTTATGAATCGCGTTCCATGGTGCTTTCAGAACATCTAACTATAAGTATGGAAGGCTAATAAATGAGACCTAAGGTTGAGACCCTTTTTTACCGATGTATTTATAGTAAGAAAATCATTCTGAATTGAAATTGTAAAGCTTTTTACTTTGCTGATGTCATATCACCCTTCACTTTTTATCACTGCTTTTAATTTCAATAGGTACCTGGAGAATCCAAGCACCTTTTAACTCGTAAATTCATATTACAAACATTTATGTATGAAACTGAAGCAGTCAGAACAAAATTAAACTTCGGCTGAAACCTGATTTCAAAGGGTACTCTCGTAAAATACTTCCAATTCTTACAATAAAATTCATATGCGGAGAAAAATCGCAGAAGCATATACGGAATTTTTCCCTGTTCACGAGAAAGCCCTTACACGAAACCACAGCGTTTTCAATTACGTATTATTTCAATTAAGACCCTTCTAAAATCCGAATTTTGCTGATAATTCCTCGGGATTGCCAAGAATGGCTGAAAGATAATGCACATTTGTCTAATCGAAACAAAGGAAAAAGCGAAAAAGTATAACATTCGCATTTCCGCGAAAGTTTGGTTTTGACGAATTAATCTCAATAAAATGTCCTTTTTGAGGATAAAAAACCGTCTCTCGGATTCGATATAAATAGAATGGAGGTCCAGAAAAAGGGGAGAGGAAAATTTGCTCGAAAAAACGAGCTTCAGAGCGAGAGGGAAACACAAGGGAGAGAGGAGGAAAAACAATTGCCAGGCGAGCGCCGCTCTTCGCCTCGGCGCCTTGTCACCTTCCTTTGTTTTCTGGTGTATTGAATCGCGGTTGGCTGGATGGTTGGTTTCTTGCTTCGCTTCTTGTTTGCAGAGTGAGTAAGGCAGCTGAGAGGAGGAATAGGCGAAGGAGAGGAGATGCTGGGAAGGTGATAGAGTGATCCCTCGCGAGAATACAGCGAATAAAAAGCGTCGGGAGAACATTCTCACAGCCTCCCTGGATCATTCTGCTCCGTCTCCGCATCCCCTTCCCGATGGACTAATCCACTCTCCGCGCATGCGCACCTTCCCCTCTAAAAAATCGTTTCCCTTAGCCCCCTCCCCCCTCCCTCCCCTCTCTCCCCCACCCCCTTTCCACGAGAACCATTCTTTCTTTCAATGTCTGTCTTCTTTTCCCATGTCGGATTGGTCGGTGGCATAGCAAGGAAGAGGCGGGACTCTCTCACTCCATTCATGTTCTTTTTTCCCCTCAGCGTTATTATTAGGCTCTCCCCGCACTTTTTCCAACATCAAGTCTACTTGCACCCAAAAAAATCTTCCTCCCGCTCTTCACAGCCTCTTCCCGCACATCTCCGCCGCATCAACATGCGATGCGTGTTTATCAAATTTCCAAGTGAGCTTTTACAAAAATCTTCCTTCCTCTCCAACTCTTTCCCCCTTTCTCATCTTTTACTCTCCCATTCCGCGTTATCTCTCGTGTTCTGATTAATTCATTCCTATTCCTTTCCTCTATTAACTATGAACTAAAATATTGTATTATTTCTTCCATGCATTACATGGGCAGATTTTATCATTCTCTTATCATCACATTCATCGAAAAATTCTGTATCACTGCGAACTCTGGGACTAGAAACTTTGTGAAACGGCTTTGATTTTGTCGAGCATTTCCTGTAAAAATAAACCGAATAACTTGGATAAATTTTCTCTTTCGTGGAATTGATATTACGTTTTTAAGCTTTGTGGAACATATGTACGGAGAACAAAACATTCCTTTTTAATAACCATCTATATAACCGTGCAACAATTTACATTATTTGTGGTAACCATAAACAACTTTGGACAGATACAAGAAGCCACGCCCTAAGCGTCGATACATCAGCAGGTTAAATGCTGCAACGTGCTCCTAATAAAACACGTACCTTTACATCAGCAGAATTCTTCAGCGATTTTTTCCATAAGAACCGAAGTATAAAATCCTTTAAAGGTGTCATAATTTTCTAATACATTTCCCAAAAATTACAATCTCAGAAAAGGTACTATGTAACGAAATGTTTTTCTTAAGGTAGCTAGTGTCTGATTAAATTAGTTTTTCTGCTGTATTACGCGAGGGACTTATTTGCTTACATATTCGCCCACAGCCTAACATGAGAATTAAACATCACACTGTTAATTTACCATGTTTTTTCCTTCTAAGAACTCTACATTTCTCTACTCACTAATAATTTTATCACAGTAATATTAATTCCGATTTCTGAAGATCTTTTATAATTTATTTTGTACCTGTTTTCGTTCTTCACCTAACAATCGAATGATTGGGAAAAAACTTAACAACAACAATTTGTTAAGAAAATTTACAATTTTGTTAAGTTATTTCCCGCTGTTAACAGTGGAATTTTAAAAAGTTATTTCCCACTGTTAACAGTGGAATTTTGTTAAGTTATTTCTCACCCATTTACTAGGATGTAGTTCCACACAGTTAAAGCTTGCCAGATTGATTTCAATCGAATGGTCATCGTATTAATTTCTCTCCAATATTTTGAGTCGCCCAGTAAGTTCAAACGTGCATAAATCCGGCTGCATCGTATTCCTTGTCCTTATTTAGTTCTCCAATTTACGTTCCTGCTCATACCTGATCCTGTTAATGGAGCCTAAAATCTTCGACTTAGCAGCTGTCTCCGTTTATCTCAGTTCTAACCTCGTAATCACCTACGAGAGAGCCCTATGATTTGCATTACCTCATTAAGTGACTGGATGCATAAGCTCATCTCATTAAACGAAAACACAACATATTTTTTCTTCAGTTTTTTATCCGTTTTAGATCTCACTCCATCGAAAATTGGTAAATAAGGCAATTCAACTTTCAAGAAAGATACACCTTAATCTTCTGAATGGGACCATTTATTTATTTAAGAAGATTCACGATGAGCAAACTGAAAATTAGAATTAATGAGGTTAGGGTCTCTGAAATATTTTAAAATCTCCTTAGATTTTTGAATATTGCAGTATACAATGGTAAAAAGAAATCAGTGCAATAGTAAATAGTACTGAGGCAGTACAATATACTATTTTAGCGTTCATCGGTTAGGTGGCAGCACGAAGCACGCGATCGCATATATTCCGCTGCTGAAGAGATCTTACTTTAAAGCGGAAATCGCCGGAGACTGTTTGTTGAATTTAATACGTATGACTGCCTTTCCAAGAAATATCACTTCACTCTAAAGTAACCTGTGAATGATCCATCGAACTAATCAAGTAACTAACCGAACTAATTCTATTTTTTGTAAATTCTGAATACTGTAAGATTTAAATTTATCCGGTTTGCGTAAAACTATAGAGTATTTGTTATAGGATTTCGTTATTAATGAAATTTTCAGATAACAGTTTTTTTATAACCAATTTTCTGTCAGAAGGCTTCCATAGAATTCACGATCATTTTCGGAAATATCTTTGCCGTTAGCATCTCGTTCTCTGACTTTATCTCAGGCGACAGCCCTCTAAGATTTCGGGGACTATTGAAATTTGTCTGAAGAGCGTCAAAATTCATTCTCATAAGATAGTTGGTGCTTGGAACCGAATCCAGGATGCTAGGCTGGACTGGAATGCAAGTTTTATTTTTCCTAAAGTATGCACATTCTTTAGCACATCAGTAAATCACAGGCATTTATCGATACTCTCCCATTCCAATCAAAATTAATGAATTTTATTTTCCTCAATTAGTACCGCTGATGTCCCCCAAATCTTCAATGCATTTGGGAGTGGGCGTTTGACCGTCGCTTCGTCTCTTACGTGGGGAAGGACGACAGCCATTCCGCACGAATTCCGCCTTTTGCTCCATGGGCAGCTTTCTGTAACGTGCACAGTCAACCGTCTGCTCGTTTTATTTTTTGAAGCGTCAGTATCCCCCTCAACGTGAGATACCTTTTGAAGGCGCTGCCACATCGTGGGCGTCGTAGCGAAATGATTCTGCTCCGAGTTGGGCGAAAGGGTCACTTGAGTAAATAGCAGCCACCTATTAAATCCGCGTACATTGGGTATTTAAACGGTATGCACACCCTTCCTAGATAAATGGCAGACGAATCGATGAACTCAAGCACTCCCATCCTCTGTCATTTATATTTTGCGTCGTATTCACCGCATATCTCTCCTGTTTTCTTCCAAGCATTACTTCATCTCTGTCGCGATCTACGCTTGTGCTCTAATTTTACTCTGTTCCGAACGTTTTGTTTCCAATTCCTTTATAGCAATAAACTTTTTATCTCAAGGTTTAATTTTTGTAGCCATTTGCTAGATGCAATCAAGGTCTATCTCTCACTTCTTTATTCTACGCCATAACCCTTTCCTTATGAAGTGTTCCATTAAACTTGCCAGGTTTGCAAAGTGTTCCATTGCAGAAAAAGTTTGGGAAACCCTGCCATAGGGCAATCAGAAAGTTTCCTCCCTTATGTCGTGTTTCTCAAGAGATTTCTTTGCGTTTCTAATGTTGCAGCATTACTTCTCTTTCTCAATGTAATGTATTAATTTTTAAAGCCGATAACTGGTGATATTCCATCACAGTGAATTAAAATATTATTGTGCCTAAATCGTGCTTCCTATGACTTTTCATCCTTCTCATTTTTTTAATGTATTCCGATGGAAAAGTGATCTTCCGTTGGGTTTTACACCATCATTTTATGAGATAGATCTGTACGAAGTGATGAGTAATTGCTTCATGATCGTCTACATAAAAGTCGATCATTCTAAACATTGCTGAAACCAGTTCCTCTCTTTTCGATCATTTATATGTTTACATAATTTACTAAAAGAAAGACCTCGCCTTACTGGATCGATATTTTGATTGAACCCAACACTTCCATTATAAACCGTTGCAATTTCATTCTGTTTCAAATTGACGACTGTGTTCACTTCACGCTGAGCGATTTTAAACGACAAATGCTACAATATTGATTATTGTAGCAAGAAGACAAATTTCACTTTTTATTGAAGAATAATTAAGATGCTTACCACAACATGTTAGCATGTATGAATTGCGTCAAATAAACGAAATGTTCAATATTAATAACCGATTTACGAATTTCAAATACTGTAACTTCACTCACGAGTTTATTGGATTATTTCCTATCACTGAAGATTTTTGATTACCAATTACAGTTGATTTCGATTTATGTAATTTCATGGATAGCGCAAGTAAAGTAATGTCACAGATTTCAGAATATGAAAGAATAGCATACAGATTATTCCTTAGTCCAGTAGTAAATAGCAAAGCTGGCGATATCGAATTTCCATCTGCTTCAAGATTTCACAAGCTTGCGCGGTGATATAAACGAAATTTGCGAGCACAAAATTTGTTTCTAACGACTGTCGTAATGTCATGTTTGTCCAATCTCGAAACTTTCGAATCACCAGTAATTTCCAGGCAACATAGTAATCAGCGGAAAACCAATTCTATTCAATAACTTTGCAGTAGCAATCATCTTGCTTGGATTAGAAACAAATGAGTACGAAGCGATAAATATGGCTCACCATTTAGCACACGCAGCACATTCATTTGCATGGTTCTTGAGCGTGTGTAAAACATGATCTTGTTGAATTTCCGTCTCTTCCAGCGCTAGGGATCAGTCGTTTTCCGCACGGAGTAAATTAGTGCAGTTTGTGATGATCTTGAACCACTTTACCTCCCTCGTTCGGCCTCGAATATGGCGGACATGAGAGCGACTAATGGAAGGAGACAAAGGAGTCGAATGCGAGGGGAAGCAACGCATACTCTCACGGCCAAATTACGCTCTGCCTACTCCACGTCGTTGCCACGTTCACCAATCACTGCGATAAAACGAATTTGATATTTTATGTCGGATGCTCTTTTTTATCGGGAACATGGAAGGCATGAAAATAATACTGCTTGCAGCTTTCGCTAAACTAAAGTATTTTTTTGTAGCATAAAGATCCTTTTTCTCATCACAAAATGGACGTGTTTAATGGTTTGCATTAGTGGAAATAATAATAAAATGATTTTAGAAAGATATAAATCGGAAGGATTTCCAACTATAAAAAGATTTTTTATCATATTGCCCATTTTTATTTCTGAAATGATGATCTCATTATTTATAAAACATATATATTCATATTTTTTTAAAGAAGGGATATTTCAAGGGACTAACCTCTTTCGTGATTTTTTCCGTAAAATGCTCCAATCTCTCGCCTTATATTTTTTTAGTTTCCCTCGTTTCTATTACAGCTAAGTTATCAAATCAGTACATCTAAAAAACTTATAAATTATTTATGTCGGTTTAATGTGAATGGTTTTCGCCGATAGTTAAGAGCGCCAAATACAGGATATTTTATTTACTTTATAATTCCGTTCCATCCTGTGGGAAAGCGTAGATCCAGCATCATTCGTAATGGACCACTTCCTCTCCCCCTTCTCGTTAAGTAGCGGATCTCCCCCGGGATCGAATACGGTGAGATGGAGCGCAAGGGATTCGCGAGAGAGAGAGATTAGCCACTGCGTGGTCGCGTGGTCCAGCCAATGAGAGAAGGCCACTAATTGCATTGCGTGTCTCTCCAATCCGAGTCGACTTCCCCTTTTCTTTATGCACCCCTCCCGCCCCTCAAAGAGCCGCACTCACGCCATCTCTCGCTCCTTTTCTTGAGGGAATCGCCACTTACCTCCCGCAACGCCTCTAATTATTTCATTCGCTCTCTCCTCATACGAACGATCGATCCACCTCCGAAGGTTCCCTTTTGTGGGAAGTTCAAATATTACGCGTTCGGAATTGTTTTTTTTATATTTTCTCGATAACTATATGGAATGTAATAGTATTATGAACGCATTGTAACGAATCTGAAATAATTAATGAACATTTTTTGTACTTTTTCTTGGCTAAATGTTTTTAACTTCTACAATACTCGACTTTATTTTTACTAAAACATTATGATAGGCTTTAACCCTAATTTTCAACATCTAATTACATTTCAAAAGTAGTTCCAGAATACATTGTGATCTATAAATATTTCAAAGACAGCTAATCTTGAGATTTGATAACGCCCTCCTTTAGAAGGCTTTGAATTTGCAGTAGAGAAAGTATAGTGTAGTAGAGTGATGGTCATTAATTGGGGGGATCCATATCTCCTTTTACGGACGGGTTCAACTTATACATTTTCATCTTATTAACCCTTACCCATTTCCTGACAGCTGAGGGCCATAGTGACTGGACCATTTGACAATGTTTTAATAAAAATACGATATTTAGTTCCTTTATCAAGTAGTTATTAATAAAGAATTCGGCCCTCCACGAGTTCGTTCCAACGGACCACAACCCGGCTGATCGTCCCTCTCGGGCCATCCTGTGATTCCTTGTGTGCCAGATCAGCCGCCATTAGGCTGATTTGGTACATCAGGATGAGGATGGAAAGGAGGGAGAGGATTTTCTTCAGATTTGAGCCGGGATATAGGTCCTTTGGATCGTGCTCGCAGATCATCATCATCTAATATAGTAATTTTTTAAGTTTATTTTAAAATAACATTTTAACGTGGGATATTTTAAAAGTTGCGAAGAATTCAAGTTTGATGCATATATCGATCAAAAATCTTGACACAAATTTATTTTTCATCCATTTTTGCCGCAATGCCTTTGACTAGAATTTAAAATTCTTAAATAAATCAATAATGATAAAATTAATCGATTACTCCGTTAATTTCTTAGTCATGCATCATCGACGTTTTATGACTCTCCTGAAATTTCCATGAAGATGTTTTTAACAAAACGTAACGACCAAACTTCACGGACGACTTATCCAAAAACTGAATATTCAGAAAGCTCTCCCCAAAATCAGCCTCCATTTCCCCTAAAGCACACACAAAAGATAAGACAGCCTTTTTTCCGCTCAATCCCGTTTCAAACGCCCCTCCCTAAACATAACACGCACGCCGAAGAAGCACGCCTCAACGCCGCTCCTCCCACTAAAAAACATCCCCTTAAAATAAAAAAAGCCCCTTTCAGTATCATCCTCCCCCACCTCCTCTTCTGAGAGCGTCCATTGGTCGCGGTCACCAATTGAGTGATGGAACAGGAGGCGCCATTACTACGCGACTAAACCTTCCCATGATCCTCTTCGCCTCCCCTCCCCCCGTTAATTCCCCTCCTCTTTGAAAAAAATCTCCAAAACCGTTCCAACTGTTCGCGAACATCCACTTAACCACGTAATGGAAAAAAATTGATATGGCTTCCATAGAAACGGGCGCATCTTGTCGTCGTGCTTCTCGAATTTCGAGCGGCTGCTGCCTCAATTTCCTCGGAGTGCTGTAATTACGATCCTAATTATTGCTCAAGGGAAGCAGGATGATGAGTAAATGGAAAAAGTAGTTCTCTGGACACGCTTAACTCCCCCCTCTGGAAATTCAATGGAAATTTTAGGTTTTATTGATGAAAATCCATAAAACTAAGGGCGATGGAACATTTTCTGAAATTTTTCGGAAAAATATTGCTTTTACCCGCTTAGCATACGCACATTATTTTAATAGAAATCTTAATGACAAATCCCATTTTTTTATCTTCGGATTTTAAGGAGTTCATCAAATTGTTCTTTCTTTATATGTCCTTTTGTATCTGATATTGTAATTAACGTAGCCAATTTCTCATTTCAAAATAAAACCATGATAGATCGTTCCAGGAAAATATTTAAGAAAATTCTCCGATGAATTAACCCTGGAGTATTGTATCTTCAAACTATGATCATATTTTGGATAAACGAAGTAAACTTTAACATTGAGAAAAGTTTTCGAATATTCGAATATGAACGGCTGAGATAAATACATTCGCGATGGGAAATTAGCACTTATCTTTTGACCAAGAATTCCCATTCTCAAAGCTTAAAATCTATAATATTCGATCGAAATTATAATGATAATTCGATAATATATTCCAAGCTTTCTTAACGGAGTATAGAAATAAAAAGTTTTTTATACAATATAAACTTTTTTATTAATATTGTTGAAGAAATCAGCCAAAAATTACCGCTTCATAAGTTCCAATAATATTCAATATAATTACGCGACGTAAGCCTCCGATAATTAGTAATCTCTCAGCGAAGAAGCGACGCCGTCCATGATTCGTTACGTCGTCGTCTCCAACTTCTTTATCCTGCGAATGTCCTGCGGCAGGTGTCTTCATTGGCCCGAGGCGCTCTTATCAGCCATAGATTAGTACGCCGACGTAAAAGAAAGGAGAGAATTAGATTACTGATGTTCCTCTCTGGGACAATGGCGTCCAATAGGACTCGTGTGATCTCATCACTCACGCCCCTTCTGCAATCGTCACGTTTTCCTACGGCACGAGTAAGTGATGAAGAAACCTATTGTGCAAATCACGTCTTCCGTCGATGTAGACATTTAATTATTTAAGAGTGGCACACCAGAAAGCGAATATTAAACCTTTTCATTTTCAGCTCTTTGAAGAACAATGTCTTTATTTACTATTATTCATTTCAAATGCATAAAGTTCTCATTGTTTAAGTAAATCTAGCAGAAAAAACTTTTGAAAATATTCCGAATTTTTGTTTCATCGCTATTGTATTATGAACCGCGAAAATGACTTCCATTTGAAGAGTTTGCCAATATTTGGAATCGATATTGGACCTGAAAATGGCAGGGATGGTAAACAAGAGCATATTATTTTCTCATAAATTTAGTCTCTCGAAGCAGAATATATCCTATTCCTGTTCGGCTTCTATACTTCTAGATTGACCGAGAGTCAACGGAGTTATGAATCTTTTCCTCATTTAGAATGCATTAATTTTTCGAAGTGGAATATTTTATTCCATCTCCATTTCTTAAAAGCATTTTGACGCTTTGGTGTTGTTTTCTCTTTTACTGAACGCAAACAATGTAAAAATGTATTATTATTATCGGAACGTTTGGTTAACATCCGCAAAATTTGATTCTTTTCTTCACCAAAACTTTCCTTCTGATTCTCCTCCAGACAAGTACTACAAATTATAAACTTGATTGCAAATGTGGATATAGTAGCCACTTATCTGCCAATGTTTGACTTTTTCCCATCTGTTTCTATTCATAGAAATTGCCCTTATCCCTGGTAGGTGATCTCATTTCTAAAATCACATCCGCTTTGCATAACGCCATCTTATTCCCCACTTCCCCCTGAGCCTCCCCCGCAGAGAACTCCCCTTGTTTTTATCGCCATTTGTTAGGGGAAGATCGTTGCGGCGGCAGAGGCGCTTTGGATTCTGTGAGCAATATATGAGGAAGATGGAGGATGCGAATGAAAGGGGGCGAAAGAAATGGAAGCCATCGTTTCTCGCGAATGCTGCTAATTAGCAAACAGAAATTAAAGAAGAGTGTTAGGAGGATCGACTTACTCCATTTCGTTGACGAAAAACACAAATAAAATTCATTTTTATTTGTATGCAAGTTTTTTTACCATCAATTTCATGGAAATTCGAAGTTCTCAGATTGTTCGAAATAGTATTTCAATTCGTATGGAACAAAATGGAGAGTCAGTTGTGAGGGAAGCATTTCCTGTTGAAAATATTCAGAAATGTCTGATTGGAAACGTGTCTTGTGGAGGGAATCCCGGAGCGAAATATTCTCTCAAAAATTTCAAAAAAGAGTAATTAAGGACAGAGGGGATTTTAAAATGGTAAAGAAGGGAAAACTGAATGGGGTTGATAAAAAAGGAAATCGAATTGCTCGTCTCATCCAAGTGGTAAGATGACTTTGCAACGATACGTACTATAATATAACACGAAAAAAGAAGGTAAATATTAAAGAATTCAGTGTGTTGTCACGCGGTTATGTATGTAAAATGGAAATCTTCGGATGGAAGTATATTTTCTTAGAAATTGTTTCTGAGGTCCACAGGGAAAAAGATTTATCTAATTGATCTTGATGTGAAATACAGTAAAGAAGTAAATTGATATAAAAAAAGATTATATGGAAAAATTAAATTGAAAATTTTAAATAAATTTAAGGAGAAAATAATTACTTAATCTCCATTTCGAGAGAGTGTCGTTCTTCCGCAAGTTTTCCAGTAGATCATTCAATTGAGTGCAAATTGAGCATATTTACTTCTGCAATATACTATAGGATGGAAAGACGTTTTTTATACACTGGCGAAACGTGTATCTTTCATTTTCGTGTGTCCCTTCTTTGGTTCTTCGCACTCTTTGAAAAAGTCGGATACGTAAAGTGTGATCGGCGGAAGTGGCGTTTCTTCATAATTCGTCTCATATTTATATCGAAAAAATCTTCTATTTGAAATCTATCTATCTATCTATTAGGTCTCAGAAAATATATTTCACTTTTTAGAACGTATTTTCGTCATTCTGACACGCTATATTCATTTATTAAAAGTCCGTATTATCTTAAAACTCTCCTCCAATACTTTTTCTTCGAACAGAGCTTGTTCAGATCCACACGAAGGAGAGAAAACATTTTGGAGAGGTGCCTCCAAATGGTATTTCCTTCCACCATTGCCTTTGTGCTCCCCTTCCAATGAGAGAGTACATATCGATCCTTTGTCACCATCACTCCACTAAACGTGTCGCTAAGATTTCCTCACAAGAGACAAGCGTTTTACTATTCGGGCAATTTGGAATGCTAAAGAAGTAGAAATCGAAGCTGAAGTGGTTGAATCTTTAGCTACCAGAAAAACTATATTAGCTAAGTTTAGAAGATAGACCAGGGGAAACTATTACGCTTACCAAAGAGCCTTTAATTCGAATACAATCGAACAGCACGCATCTTGATGCAAAAATCTTTTCCAAGGTTTAGTGCGGCTGGAGACAGCTACTGATAACACTCTCTCTCCCTAAAACGTACGCAAAAGAACTCATCCATGATGCGCGGCGCCTCTTTCCAACGGCGCCATTATCGCTTCACCCCGTCCGCACCATTAGCATTTTGAAATATCTCCCTCCACTTCCCAGATTAACCGGAGGCTGTGGCAGTTTTAAGCATCGATGCTTCACATTAAAAACGAGCGGATATCAAACAAATGGAAGAGACAATCACGGAACAATTACCGACGAATTTACTCTAATGGACATTAGTAAACGTCGTGCTTCCATCGCATGACATGGACTCTTTAGAAATAAGAAGCGCGCATTGGCCATCGAGAACGTTTTAGCCATTAGCGCGAGCGGGAAATGAGTCTGGGCTCTTGAGGAGGTCTGGTTAATCACTCCGACGATTAAGGTAGGAAAAAGGGGATTATTGTCCGAGGAAAATTTATGCGAGTTTCCGAGGGAAGGAGTGATTCACATTCGTGATGGATTCCATTGATGTGAGAAGAGTTGGGAAAAGCGATCACTCAGGGAAGTAGTTGCAATAAAATGCTTAGATTTCTACAAGAATTAAAAGTTTTTAATATAAAACGTGAAAAATAAGTAAAACCAAAATCAACTATGTCACCTTTAACTTATGACAACATTGTAAATGTAATAAAAACTAATTTATTTATACTTGTATTGTTGATTATTTATCTAGATGGACGTATATCTAAATACCTATAAATATTTCTTGTTTTATTCGTTGACTATATTGTATTTTTGATTCAGGAAACTAATATAGGTTGTCCTATATAGGAAATAAGATGAGTTTGAAATTTAAAATATATATTGGAAATTAAAATAATTAAATATACCTAGTAAAGCATATAAAATGATATTACTGATAATGGAGATAAAATAGTTTTCTCACTAATGAAAGGAAATAATACTCTTAAACATTATGTTTTCAAATTTGTCTTACAGTCATTATTAGATTTATTCATTACTAGATATCCCATTTCATGTTTCATGCTATTAAAATCTCAATCTCATTCTCATGAGTGGAAGGAATTTATTATTTTTGTAACTTTAGGCGTAACATAAAAATTCTACATTATTCCGTGAGGAAAAAATAATCTATATATCTTCAAAATCGTCAAAAAATACATTTTAGACGCTGTGCAGGTCAGTCGACTTTCATTCGATAAAGTGTATAAATTTTACGCGAGAGAAGTCAAATTTGTCGAAACATAAGAGTGAATAGCTGATTTTAACCGTAGAATAAATAAACACCGATCTCAAATGGTCCACCGTATATCCCTCGTATCGATTCCGGTAGAAATGGAGGCGACGTTCAAAATGGATTCCCCCTCCAAAAATGGCGAATGGCACACATCGCGGATACGATTGCGAGAGAATCCACCGAGTCATCTCCATTTATTTCGGCATCCTAATTGACGGCGTTCATTTGTTAGCGAATATCAAACATTTTCTCTTTTATTCGTTTTTCCGTCCTTCCCTCGAACATTCCTCTTCTCCCGATAACTATACAAAAGAGGCCCTCTCGAAAGAGAGAGGGAAGAAAAAATCCTCCGTCTCTATCCATTTACATCATTAGTTCATTGCGTGATTTTCACAATTTCTCCAATTACATCATTAGCATAGTGCACGGGATGGCTGGGAAAAAAGTATTCGTCGAGGGGGAAAAATCTTTCTTCTTTTTGAGGATGAGAAGGGGAGAGGTAATGGGGGAGGAAGATGGAGCTTAATGGAGGAGAAGAGCGGGTGGCGCGTGTTCTTTTGAGCCTCTTTCCAGTTAGTGGATGATTCACGACAATCGCGCACGTCCGATCACAAAATGGACGTGTTTTTTACTCTTCCCGGTTTGAGGCTCGTTTGAGAATATTTGCGCTCTGTTTACTGATGCGATTAAATTATTGCAACCTGACCGCCTTTCTTAGCCGAAATGCTCTAAGCGAAGAAAAAAAGCCTGCTTGGAGGATGTTCCGAAGTATTTAATTCAATTTATGTGACAGAATTTTCAAAATATCACAATATGAGACGATTTCGCGAAGAAAAAAATTAAACCTGCGTGTTGGTAACACCGTATTTATTATTTAAATATTTTGGATAAATAAATTAAAATGGATTTTTACGGTAGCAGAGTGAGATTTGGAACTATGTTGTTCCAAACTCCTGAATAATATAAATTTTTTTTTGGTTGGTCAATTTTAGGTTTTTGTCTGTATTTTGGAATGTAGCATTCGTTAAAATAGAACCTAGTCTTGGCCTGTTCAAAGTGTCGACCGGATTGAATTCCATTATTTGTATTCATTTTATACCCACTAATAATCATCGTAGTAAGATGTTTAAAAGTAGACTAAAGTAAAATCTTTAGTTTAAAAATAAAATTGATAAAGAAGTGCAATTTTGTTTTTTTTTTTCAAAATAGTACGTACTTAGAAAACACGCCTCCGATATACCACTTTTGCGTAAATATACTCGTATGCTCATGTAAGCAAAATGAGGGATTTATTTTCTCTATCACGTAGTGGGAAAGAAAGTCGGAATTTTTATCGAAATTAAAATTCAAAATTGACCAAAAGGTTCGCTAAATATATATCAAGATGGATATTTTGCTGATAGGCCTAACATTCATTTTCTCGTTTCCTGGTCATAGTTGTAAAGACCACATCCAATTTCTTATAAGTATGTCAAAATTCTTTAAGACCCTTGATATAGGAGTAAGTTACCAAAGTTTCATATAATATTGAACTCATAATTAATCCATTAGATATATTTCTAGTCCTATAGGAATATCAGTAGAATAACAATCCTCTTCCTTCTTATTGAGGAGGAAAATTGTTAACCATTAAACTGCGGGACTCGCGAAGACTGCCGAGTTTTTCTTCCCTTTTATCATCGTCATTTCGATTGAAGTATCCGACGTCTCCTTCTCTCGAAATAAATATTTTTTATTCCTTCTGCGACTTGAGGATTTATTATTCACTTCATTTCATTCTCGAGGAAGAAAGATGTAAATGTGCTCCCCAATCTGCTTCAATTCCTTTATAATAAATAGCTCTTCTCTTTTATTCCGTTGCATTAAGAACGATTTATTTTTTCCTCGGAAGGAAATGGAGTTAACGTTAAGAGCCGAGTCTTTCGTATCTGATGTAAGTAATTATACAGAAATGATTATTTTTTACTAATGCGATAAATTCCCAGTTTTCTTGAAATCTTTTCAAAGATGGAAGGATACAATAGAAGTAAAAAGTACGAAAATGTAATTTTTTGCCTTACATATTACATACATTTTTGCCACATTGGATTACCGTTGGTATGTTCCAATGACTTTAATTCATTTGGTTAATTTCTTCGGGTAATCATATTTAAAACTGGTAGATACTGAGATGTATCTTTTCTATATCTAGTTCATTATGGCATTGGTATATGAGAACTGGAAAGGTATGGGACATTCGAATTCAATATCCAAAATTCAGCATTAAACCTTGAAGCTAGAATTTTATTTTCCTAAAATTATATATATATATATATATATATATATATATATATATATATATATATGTTGATTTCTAATTATCAGTAAATATTATACATTTTACTTATCGTAATTTTTGGTCAAAAATCCGTTTTTTGTCATTTATAGCTCTTGGAATTTGTAGATAACGCGTAACAACTCTTCAATATTCATCCCAAGGTAAACGAGCAATTCGATGCAGTACACTTCGTTTCATCCGAGTCGAGTTGCTTCATTACGGTTCGGATGAAACCCGCACCCAATGCATATTCTTCGCCCCCTTTCGCCATGCGTATCGCGTGATTAACAATCTCATCGGGAAGCTTTGATTACACTAGCGCACTCGGAAACGCACGCTTTCTTTCTCCATCCCTCTTCCGAGAAAAGTAAATTCCGAGCTGGCCCATCGCTAATCAATAGAGCGTCAGATTTATGTCCAGTTTGCTATCCTAAAAATGTTCTCTCTTTGACAAAATAAACATTTTCACATTTACGTTTTCCTTCGCCCCTGAAAACTTGCGTTTCCAAACGTATTGAAAATTTACCATCCATTTTCTCAGATCGATAATAATTCTCTAGATAATAGTTTAGTTTTTCTTATCTCTCATTTCTATCTCGCTTTCCAAGTCCTGCGTTATTTTCTTGCTTCTGTTTTTTACCTAGGAAAAGAAAATATTTAGTTAGTCGAAATTTGCATCTGAATATAATTCATGTTCGAAATATTATTGCCATTTTTGATATTTATTTCATTTCTTCAAATTGTGAACAACAAATGTCTGTTGAATGCTTTTTTTATAACCATTATTGACAGGGAATCAAGTTAAATATTGTTTGTATTAAGAAGTTTATTCGAAACAAGTTTCGTAAGCCTATCAATCAAAAATCAATTAAACTATACTGTGTTTAATTGTTGTTCCTTATAAATTATGTTCTTTAATAATTTTAAAAAGAAATAGAAAATAGTGTGAAGTAGATTCATATCACCAAATAGATCGTCTTAATTTAGGCACAGCACCAAAATTGCACTCTCTAAATGCTCTTCCCTGTCCCCTGTTGGTCTCATCGACTTCCTTACACCCACGTCAGCACCCTCGGTCTAATAATTCAGACTCTATTAGTATCGAGATGATTCCCTTTCTTTCCTGAGCCTTCGGCTGACAGAATGTTATTGCTAACGCCGCTTCCCCATTCTCGCATTTAATGGCCACCTAAAAGACTTAATAACTAACTCGTGCTTTTGTAAGGGTTTTGCACGGAATCATTAAAAATCATTCACCCGACCAATGGAGGCAGAGAACGAAGGGGGCCCGCCCCTTCCAAAGGCCCTCCCACCGCCGCCCTCGGGGTACGGAGGGGCCCAGAGCTGTCTGCAGCACGCTTCTCTCCAAATCCCCCGCAAAACTTTTGCCCGTTCCTCTCCCCACCATCATTTCACTCTCACAAAACAGTCTGTCGAACCAATTTGCAAATCTATCCGGGGGCGCGGCGGGGGCTGCCCGTTGCTAGGCACCCTTCTCTAACACTTCTCCCTACAACTCCTTGAATTAAGGGACCATCTCAATCTTTCACTTACATGCAACCCGAAGTCCTCGTACATAAAACATCCAAGTCAGCGCTCTTAAAAATTGGTGGCAGTTTTGATGAGTCACGTGGAGTAAAAGTTACGGAGAATAATTTCTATTTTTTTGGTGCGAGGGGATTTGTTCATTCAATGGAGAATCTCCTTTGGTACATCGATATAAGAAGGAGATGAAATGAGGGGGAAGCAGCAACTTGAATCTAACGAACATTTGATGTATTGTCAAAGTCATACAAGTAATAATGATTCTAAATTTGAATTAATAATCCCTTAGCTAAGCTGCCGATCAGTTTAGGTTCAAGATGTGTCATTATGCATTGAAGTAGCAGTTCCAATTTATAGAAATTTTCGTTATATAAAGAAATCCTCGAAGATTTTTCTGTAATGGAAACGACGGAGCAACATTTGAGACAGCTTAATTTCGCGATAAAAGATATTAGGCCTTTTAAATGCTCGATGGAATTTCGTTCGTTCCAGGAATATTCCCATCAAAAACGATTTATATCGAATTAATTTCCTCACCAACCTTGACCGCCATTTTCCTGTAACTCAAAACCCTCTTCCCTAACCGACATTCAACCGAGGTGCGCAAGATAAATTAACTCCGAGTAATGATTTAATTTCCAATTAGGGGCTTCCTGGCCGAATTAAATGAATAGTAGTTGCAATTAGTGGTAATCGTCGATGTAATCGATAATGAGAGCCCGTTTCGGCGTATTTCTGCCACGAATTCTGGTTCATTTATGGCTCTAGCCATCTTTCCCAAAAGGAAATTTCTCTTTATCGTATTATATGCACCCAAAGATACTAAATCTAACGCGATTTTGCACTCAGCGAGAAAATATTAGCTTAATCAATTAATATAATAATTAGAATGCACGTTAGGTAATGACAGCTTTATTATTTTGATCTTTTAAGGAGTATAATTCTAGTATTTCTACAATTACTTGTCAACTTATTTCTATCCGCTAGTAATCAATTCAAGGGCAAGAGTGTCAGTGGTTGATGTAGTCAAATATGAATGATCATGACTAGTTATAAATTTCATGTATTTCATGGTATTCTTCCATCACGTCTTCCAGTGTCTACATGTTAATTTTAAATCAAATCATTGAAAATACAACACTGAATAGGATTTTAGGTAACTCAACTTTTTTGTCTTATTGGTTTAACGGCAGTTGAACATCTGAAAGGAATTCGAGCATCTATTTATTTTCAATTATATATGAGAAAATAGCAATAAATTAATCATTTTCCCATCTGAACTTGCATGGGAACAGTATGTTATCGTATGCTCAAATACGTAATATAGTGTATAGCAGCTCCCTCTGCCAGTCTTTTTTGCATTAGTAGCGGACTTTTATGGATAAAGCGACGAGCGTCAATCTCCTTCGTCAGAATGCGTTTCACTTCTATTGTGATGAGTACTCGAGATAATGCGAAAACTGCTATTTGTGAGATGGGAATTTAAACGTCCGTAAAATTGAATATCGTAGAATTGAATCGCGCGATGAGAAAGTGAAAATGAGCTTAAGTGAGCATTTCCACGGATATCCATTTTGACGTGAGTGAAAATAGTCCACTCGAAACGAAGAGGCGCCAATTTGATGTGCGAGTGCTGTGCCATCGGATGATGAGGATTCACCAAATGTGACTTTGCTCCATCCGTCGTGAGTAGTTTTGATGCACTTTCGGACGGACTAGGTTTAAATTCTCTCTAGATGCTCACAATGAAGAAACTGTAAACAATACTCGTCAATTTCATCTATTTCTTGTAAATTAATTCAGCAATGTCTTCAGTTTTTTAAATGAATCGTTGATTGTTGAAATTGATTTTTCTACCTTTAACTGGTCGTTTTTAACTAAATTTTTCTGAGATTTGGCGACTTTTCAAGGCATGGATTTTTCATTTTCAATTAAATCGTTTATGGTGAGATTTTTTAAGGATATCGAAGAGCACTGTTCTGTGAGAAGTTTTCTCAAAATATTCTTCCGTAAATTCTTCAAGTGACAGTAAATTAATGATAGTCTAAAAAAAATATATTTTGCTATCTCTAGCTATCAATTTTACTACAATTCGCATGTTTTCAACTGAAATATATTTGTAGTCAGTTTTAGGAAATAAAGAGGTAAAATTTTTTCAATGACCCTATGCGATTGATTCTTGTAACTCCTAACTAACTCTGGTTAATTATTTTTTCTTCTTACTTCGTACATTCAGCTTCCAGAGAACAGCACTGCGCCCTTAGAATATGTTGCTTAAGTGTGAATATTTACTTATTGTATATTCCAACTACGAAAATACCATTTAGTGCTTTAAGGCGCCCACTCAGAATCGAAACTGTCGTAGAACGGCCTTAAGAGAGTCACTTCCTCACACGAGGATGTTCCAGAAGGCCGTCCTCCTAAATATTCGTAAGGCCCAAAACCTAATCATTGCGGCACTCCGTGCACCGAACGTAATAGTGTCGATTTAGCCTTTTCCCTTATCCGAGAGAGAACACTCGCCCACTTAACCACGAGAGTCTCTGGAAACACTCGTCGAAGTCTTCTTCCCACAACCTCTTCTTTTTTTCCTCACGTCCTAAGGTTACATATTTTTACGCCCCACTCAAGACGGCTTTCGTATAAGGGCCGTGAGAGCCGTTCAGGAAGGTAACTATTGTGCTTCCAGTCGTCAAGATGGCAGACAGCCCTTGGAAGGGGAAGATAGAGATGAAGCCCTCCGGGGGATGGAGGCTTAAAGAGAAGACGTTGAGGTGAGGGAAGGAGTAGAAGAAGGGAGAGGAGCACTTGTGGGAAGACTTTTCTGAGTGGCTCTTCCCCTCGGAGTTGGCCCTCCTAGCGAATCTTAGCACTCTGGCGAACAAGAATACGAAAAGAGCCAACAACGTAAAAAAAGCTTTGGAAGGATTTAACGCTCCTTCCAGATCACTCCTGCGGATACAACATTCGTGGATGCGGAATTTCAAATCAGCCGATACTAAGCATTCCTTCCCCTAGTCTTTCGCTAATCTCAGGTCAGTTATATTTTGATCCAATGCTCCTGATGATCTAACTTATTGAATGAAGTATATAAGTATAAGTATATAAGCTGTGGAATGAGATATTGCAGTAGTTCAAACATGCGATGATATTATGAAATAGGTAAATAAACGGTCTCAACGTATCAAATATACGATTAATTATAATAGAAGCGTGTTTGTTGTACGGCTTCGATGGCCAATGTTGAACCATAGTCCAATTTGGAAGAATAACGTCATTCAGATTCAGGGTTAATTTTGTGGTACTTATTAACTTGTAAAAAATCCATGGTAAACAAACTTTTACTAGACCACTATTTATAGTAATAGTGATAGTGGTCTAGTAGAAGTGTGTTTACCATGGATTTTTTCAGAAAATCCTTTAATGGAGCATTAAAGGACTCCAGAGGAGAACATTCGTTGAACCAAGGGGGATATTTAGCCATCCAACAGTTGAAACTTTCATTTCATATTGGGTTTAAGGAGACTGCTATTCAGGAAGGCTCTTTGCTTATGTGTGAAAGAACACGTCATTTCATGGATTACAGAAAGAGGAATTGCTTATAGTATATTGAAATGAGCAATAGGCGTTACGTTTTACTACTTTCCTTAAATGATATTGTTCGACTAAGTAAATTACCTCTTCTATGTGAAGTAAGTTACGAATCGTCTACTTAGGTAATTAAATCTAATTCTTAATCTCTCTAAATTCCCGTGACAAAAAATACGAAAACATTTTCAGCGTAAATACATGAGAGCTTTGCGACAGACATTTCGGTTTCTTAATCCACTTTCGTCTGCTAATTGACTAGAAAAGTCCCATTTAGACAAAGTACATTTCTGAAGTTATACTTAACAAAAATTTTTCTGCTCGGATAAAGGTTAGCACCTCCCAAGGGCGACAAAATCTTTTGGTAAATTTCTCTAACTTAACAGGCTTCTTAGGAGGAAGAATGGCGTGCCATTTCTGCCAGAAATGAAGTCCACAAAGTCGAAAACGCGGACAATGGGAATTAGGAGAAAAGATTTCCTTGGCCGAGAACGCCAAGATTCCGTAACTGGCGAAATGAAACGCTTAATTAAGAAAATCCGAGAAACATTAAGTAAACAAACGGGGCATGCTTAAAAAGTCGTGACCTACACATCATAATGTGTTCACCCACCTCATTTGCAGAGGGCAACCGGAAAAAAGTAACGGAGCAATTTAATGTTCGAACGAGGCTGATAATCCATTTATAACGGATTAAAAGTGCCCGCATTTTCGCGAACAACGCTTTGCTCCCGCGTCTGTAAGGAAAAGGCTCATTTTTTCCCGCGGAAAGATGTGAAACAAAAGACAAACATCACCCGTAATTACTCCCGCGGTTTCTATCCGCATCCAAGACCTGTATCGCCGACCGCGCTCATGAGGTATGCGAAGTAGAGCGAATTTAATTGATGCTGTGCTGCATTCACACGAAACAGGTGACATGCGTCATTCGGACGGAATTCGCATTAGTCACCATTCCGCGCATTAGCGGCGCGTTTTGTGACCGCAGAAAATTCAAGAGAGAAGGAAAATGCTAAAAACCTTTGGAGTTACTTAGGCATTTCTCGGTTTCTGTCGCGATTTCAAACTTTCGATGGTGAAAGGGTCGCGGTTTATCGCGGCCTAGGAAAATTATTTTTTCATCATCTCCCTCTTTCGAATCCACATTAATCATTCGCCTTTGAAGTGAAAAAATATCGGACAACCTCACGGCCTTTAATCTACGAATTAGTTATATAATAAAAATTAAGAATTATGAAGTGCGTAATTAATCTCCGCGATGTTTTTTTTTTCCTCTAGATGTTGAGCCTTCATTTGTAGTCATTCCAATTTCGCTAGAGTTCATGCACGTGGAATCGACTTCAAACAGCTGCTTTCACCGATTGCTGATTTTGATCGTTTAAACTTTCTATTTATCTTCTGAACAACTCATCAATTACTCGCAAGCGTTCATTAGAGCACCGATCCTATTTCATGTGAATCTTTGAAGATGAAATAGTACGAATATAGCGCTATCTATTCATTATCTTTCAGATAGAGGATGCTAATGAGCTTTAATGGATCCCACGTCATTAAAGAAATAATTCGGTCGTAATAAAAATATCATAATACAATTGACGTATTCTATACGACAAGAGAGTACCTTTAGAGTTTGAATTTTCATGGGAAAATAATGGTCTAATATTTTCTCCCTTAATAGGATGTGCACCAAAATCACATATATAAGAGGAAACTAATAATTCATTTCTATAATGGTACCTTAGGTACGAATTTCTTAGTCAAATTAATCGAAAAACTTAGCGAAGTATGTAATAATTAAAATCTCGGATATAGGATTTCATAGGAGTTTTTCTCATATATTATACCTCTTGTACCAGCTCGAGATTCTCTCTTTTCTTTTAATTATAAGGTGATTCATTCATATCCTTTCCCTCATTTACTTTATCAGCTGAGCTGTACGACAGAACTTAAATTGGTGGATACTCTGCCAAGAAAATAACTACCGACCCTATCTTCCGCTAATATCCTCCCTTTTTATTACTAGTGACCTCATACCGAGCTTTTAGGTTACCTTTGTCGCTAAGTAATCCATGGTGATTGACTATCACGTTTGAACCTTACGAAGCATGATAAAAAAAAGGATCAGCGAGAATCGTTGCGCTATCTCCAAGCGAATACTGAAATTTTGAGAATGACAGTTCATAGAAACACTTGGAGGTGTTATTCCGGAGAAAGCACTTCTAACCATTATGAGATTGGGTGCGTAAGACGTGGATGACGCAACGATTTCCTTCGATTGAGAAGGAAGATGTCTCGAGGAGTGGGTAAAAAGTAAAGCAAGAGTACGCCCAAAGGGTCGAGTACCTTCGAAAATCTCCCTTCCCTTTCGAAGCGAAAAAAATTCCAAGCCACGTCCGCCCCCTTTCCCTCCCCTTTCTCTGAAAGAAACATTTTCGAACCTAAGATGAAAAGGTTCTTCCCATCTCGAAGGTGTCTTGTCACTTCCGGTGTCCTTCCATCTCTTATTACCTCACGCATCAAACTGCCACTTCTCTCCGCCCTTCCGTTTCATCTCTCTCTCGTCTATTTTATCTTCTGTGTATTCCCCTGTGCCTTCTTTCTTTCTGCTTCTCTCCACCTCAATTCTTCTTTCACGTATTCCTCACTCCGTTTTCCCCTCAGCTTCCTTTCTTCCCCTCTTTTCTCCTTCCTCACTTGTCTTTCACCCTCTCCAACTTTGTAGAGTTATTCGGGAGGTTATTAAGTGAATATTTATCAATAAACTGATTTTAATGTTTTTAACCGGGATAAGTTACTAGCATATGTGAGGGTGAACACATATATAGGCATAGATTGTTATTTTTTCTGATTTTCTATGAGCTTATGAGTGAGCTGATATGTTTTCGTCCGAGTCATTGTTCTTTTGATGCAAGCATTTCCTCGCAATGTAGATTTTATTCAAGTAACTGCGGTTATTTATTATCAATAATTTCTTATTCCTAGTTTAAAGTGGGACGAATACTATTCACCACGGCTTAAATGTTTTCCGGGACTGTTGAAGGTGACTTCAGTCTTTGGAAATTTTACTACTTAAGACGTTGAGTGCTCTATTTTTAATCCGATTCTCTCCTATTCTAAAACTCATTCCTTTACCTATTTCGGTGGATAATATCTCTTCTGATTGGCACCAGTTTGTGGATAGTTTGAAATATACCGAGTAACCGATGCAAAACCAAGCCATAAAAGCTAAGCCTCACCTAAGAATATTTCCTATGTATATTTACGGGTGGAAACTCGGCATGGGACCATAAAGTCTCGATTTCGACTTCGAATTTTAGTCTTCTCTCTCCCCTTGTCTCTTTGCCTCGTAAACCGATCAACTCTCGAAAGCACCCCTCCGCACAAGAGGAAAGGGGTGTGTGTGTAGAGGGGAGGGGTGGACTCCAGATTGGGCTGTAATTACGGTTTGCTGACGTGTCGACCCCTGGGATCGCGTATTAATCATTGGGAGGAAGGAGAAGGGAAGCGGATTGGAGGCTGAAGAGGAGAGATTGGAGGGGTGAATTGAGAAAGGGGAAGAGAGAAAGTCCAATGCGCGTGCGCACCCCCTTCAATGGCGCCATTGCTAATCATCTTTCTCGAGTGTAATCCTTTAAGACTTTTCGTGGCAATTTGACCGCGGAGTATTTTTTTCTCGTTTCGCGAGGATTCGGAATCTTAATTGATGTCTCTCTCGTTGGATATCTCGTCGGAATTTTAATGAAGCCCGTGTTATAATTGGAAGGGGCTAGTAGATGAAGGAGGCCTTTAGGGAGAAAGTAAATTGGCTTCTGGTTGAAAAAGAGTAGCCTATTTATCCCAGGAGACAATAGTGATTTCCTGCGTGGATTGCTTAGCAGAGGAAATGAAAAAATCGAAACATTCGTTCTTTACACATTATTTCCTCAAATAATGATAATTCGAAGAGCAATTCTGAAATTGCTTGATAAGGAAGATTGAAATCACTATCGATAATATTCTAAAAAATCAAATCTGGCAATACGAGTACTTCGGTGTAAAGAAAAACTCTCACAAGCATAGGTGGTATAGTTTGCATGTATTGTATCAGGTCATGGATAACTATTCTTCGGAGATTATGTATATTTCTTAATAATATTTTTTTTTTCTTTTAACCTGTGTGTTTTAAATTACTAGCAGACGCCTTGATCGACGTATGTGTTCTTTGTTAATCACTGCTATATACTCTAATCGTCACCTAGCCAGCAACTATTCGGCTTGAAAGGTATAATTTTCCCATGATTGTTGTGAATACTTGGATTCTTCCCACTCTTAAGATGCTCGTGTTTTCCTCAGCACGTCGATATTCTGGAGTAATCGCTTTCTCCGATATTATTATAGTTTAGGCTGTACGAATAAAGCGTGAAATGCTACAGCTGCGAAAGGAGAACTTTTCAAGGGGACGTTGACACATATATTGAATATTCGTTAACAAATACAAATATAAAATGGAGGATGAATGAAAAAGGAACCTTCGACAAGGAGTCCTCGAATTAATCGAAAGGAAATTAAGCCATTCGAGTTCAAATTTCGTTCCATCGCAGCAGCCATGTGTGCGCTCTTTCCCGAGACCCAATCCTCTCCAGTCATCCTCCGTCTTAAGCGAAGGTAAACACTCGAGGAAGAGAAAATGCCGAACGAGTGTAGCGTTGGCGCGGGCGGGCATCACACCTTAAAGGGAAAAAAGAAAAACGTCCGGCGCGCCCTCAATTGGAAGCGGCGAGTCATCGGAGAAGCATCCGCCTGAATGGAAGACCATCGAGGGCCCTTTTGTGAGGCACTGAATGGCCGGCGGATTTTTTTCCTCTCATATTATTTTTTCAAGAATGGGAAGAGCAAGTCACGTTTTCTCACCTGCCGTGCCTTCTAATAAGCGGGCGCGGCCCTCTTTCTGGTGACAGATGGAGGAGTGGAGTCCCAATTGGCCGACATTAAGAGGCCCCTCACCCGGAATCGCCATCATTTTGTTTCCGTTTTGTGATCCTCCGGAAGGCGCCCCTAATGACGACCCTCTGCGACCTTTTTTCCCCTTTTCCTACGTTTTTAAACCTTCGCACGCCACACCTCCGCTCACCTGCTGCTTACCGGACGTGAATTATTAGAGTTAATTTTTCCACGCTCTTCGGACTTCCAATGGGGCTTTTTTTCAATTTGTGGCCGTCCAACGGTCGGGCGAAGCGGAGGTGTGAAAATCGCGGTCTCGGAGAAAAATGCGAGGGCCCTTTTGTTTGTTGGTTGGTGTGGCGGTCGTCCTGGGTTCGATTCTCGAGTGCGGTTGGTTTTGAGAGGCCACGGTGGGTGAAAGAAGAGCTCTGATGGGTGTGGTAATGAGCGAGAACACCAGCAAAGGAACAACTCGGAATCTAAAGTGAAATTGCGTTTATACCTGTTTCTCAGCCACAATCGCGAATCAATAATTGAGAAATCTTCCGCAGGTATCAGTATGTACTCTTCAGTAGTAAGATCGATTCAGATATCTTGGTCAGAAAATTTGGGGCCAATTTGTACTTAGGTATTGGCTCAGAATTTTGGAGTTATTAGTCTAGCATGCTAAACACTCCGACAACGACACAACCAATTATTGCAGGTTGTAATCCGTTATCGTAGAAAAAGTAGATGGTGAGGAAAAAATGGATTCACCTTACGATGAAAATGAAGAAAAATTACAAGATAGCGCCAGAACTCCGGCTCACGGGAAAAAACAACCATAGCCAGATGGTGGCGTCGGGGATGTTTCAGAGATGGAACTAGATGGAACTCTGCATTAAAAATGTACCGCTGGTTCATCACCAGGAGACCGTAAATAACGACTTCTAAAATATAAAATATGAACAATTGCAAACAGTCTGTCTGATTCCGTTTAAGATACTTCAATGAAATTTCCCCGAGAGAAACTTCTTTCCCAAAGTAAAGGCAGTGGTGTGCGCGTCTTTCGCTGTGAGTGGGCGGATGGCGGCTTCAAATGACGATCGTGCGCCGAGAGAGGGCGAAGGAAAGCGATAACTGCTCATTCCACACAAACCTTTTTTTTCCTTCTTTAACTCGCACGAGTCCCCGCGAAACCTTGCTCGCCACTTTGAAAGTCAAATGAAGTGTTCCCCTTCTTCGTCCTTTGATGCTCATGTGTGACACGAGGTCGTAAAGTGTCCAATATCATTTAAGCGTTTCTTTCTGTACATTCTCTTCGCAGCGGTACAGCTTAGTTTTAATGCTAATGGAATGATGCAGTACATTAACTAATATTGGTCACGATGAAGTTTTAATCAATTTTTAGACAATTTGGAAAAATCACTCATTTTTGGAAACTCCGTAGAAACGATAACAATGCTGTATTTCTTGAAACTAAATTTTTAAATTTGTAGAATAAACTCTTTCAAAACCTTACCCAATCGTGTAGGCGTGATCTTCTATTGGTAAAGCCGAAATAAAATTTAGAGAAAGTGAGTATAAATAGTAGATATTCTTGAATCACTGACCACGATTCGAGAAGGAATTATTGCATTGTGGCCCTGTCTTCGATAAAAATGTTCCGTGCATCAGCCCGGAAATTCGCACGGAATAATTCGAAAAGAAAAGCAGAAATTATTGGTACACGCAGTATTTGAAGCACCATCATGTTTCCCTTACTTTGTAGCTCCGTACGCAAGATTGCATATTTTTTAAGTGATGCTAAGGTATATTTCCAGGATCTTCTTCGTATCTCGTAGTTCTGCAGGAACTGCTACTTTGTTCTTCCTCTGAAACAGCGGATGAGTTGAATAGAGTCCAAGTTTGAAACGTGATGAGATTTCATTCGAATAACTAAAATTACACGGAACCGCAGTTTTGGCTCCGTTTTGACGAATAAATGTGACTGGTTCTTTATTTCATTTTACAGAAGAAGGCGTCGATGATTCCTGAAATAGCGAGTTACAACGCGTTAGAAGTGATTTCTCCATTCTCTCTGAAAATGGGAGGAAATTATAAGAGGTTGATATTCTTATACATGAGCTTGCTTTGTTCTGGGAAAATATGTTAGGTAGATTTTTGTGTTATCAGAGTAGCACAATGATGGAATTTTATGCGCTTAGAAATGTAACAACAGAATTCGTCTACTTCTCTATCACTCTTAAAATAACATAAATTGTAAATTTGCGTTTGATTTTCGTCAAAATTTTGTTTCCAATTAGGGCGATGGATAGTTGATTTCGTTGCCCTGCCTACAGCGACCCTGGGTGTATTTATATATATATAACTCTTGATATCTCCGAGTATCTTGTACCACCTTCTACCGATGAGGAAACTCAAGAAGAGGAAAGAGAAAAGCAAATTGCAGTGTCTTCTTCTCTGGTTGACAGAAGGTGTCATCTCCGAGTGGGTCAATTGATTTTTTTCTCTCCCTCCGCAACTCCATTTGGTT
Source organism: Sympetrum striolatum (assembly GCA_947579665.1). Classification (NCBI taxonomy): domain Eukaryota; kingdom Metazoa; phylum Arthropoda; class Insecta; order Odonata; family Libellulidae; genus Sympetrum; species Sympetrum striolatum. The sequence continues at coordinate 103,946,970 of OX388343.1, forward strand.
TATCTTCATTCCGTGTTAAATTTCCTCGAGTCGTTCAATTTGCATGCATTTTCCATGTCGTCTGTTCCAGCAGCCTTATCCAGCCTCCCGCAGGATTCGAAAGAAACTCGATTTGCATAAATTGTCTCCCACTTGTCCCTCATTTTTACATCTCCGTTATATTCATTGTTATCATAACATCGAATCCCCAGCCGGGGATGCAAATAAAACGCTTCTTTTTTCTTCCGAGCGATCAATTTTGCGTCATTTGTGTGCCCCAGTTTCCCTTCTCGCGGCTAAACCAGCGGAGATAAAAAAAATATAATTTTACGATTCCGTAATGAAAAAGAGTTTTCTCTTGGCTGGAATCGCATAAACTCGTTACACTTTTTTCGAAGGGAGTCCTTTTTCATCGCCGACGCGGTAATACGCAATTTTCTCGTTTTTCGCCCCGTAATTCGAATCGCGAAATTTATTACGAATGCATTAACGACTCGCTGGGGCACTGTGAATAAAAATAAAACGACCGGGAGAGACCTTTTCCCAGGGTTTTATGTCCTTCCCATCTACCTTGGTCGCCCTCTTTCTTCTTTTCCGATGAAAATATGAGAGTGGAAAAGCAACGAATTTTCCATTCGACCCTGGGAAGCACTTCCGCCGATCGTCTTCGTCCCAATTGTTTAACTTGGTGTGCTTGAGAAACTGGAAAGTGACAACTTTTAAAACGTCGACGCTCGCGAGTCTGAGATTTGCTTTGAAAGGCGAGAGATGGTTCATTAAGAAGACCTTGTGCTGATATAATAGGATTCCCGATGCATTTTTCTGTTGCACTTTCTGTTTTATTTCCCGTTATTCTTCGTTATTTCCGATTTAACGGCCTTTTTCATATGCTTTCGTGTTGGGCGTTCAGATAAGTTCCGAAAGCAAGCTAAAGTTATTCACTTTGGGTCAATGTTACGGAATTATGTCTATGATAGCTTTTTAACGAAGATCGAAGATTTATAGTTTGATTTTGATTTCACTTGAAATCCATTATGATGGGGATCTGTTCCCAAAACAGTGAATATTTAATAAAAGTGGCTGCATTTATTATAAACTCAAAGAAAATGGAATAATTTCTAATGATGTGAGGTAAAACTTGAAAAGGATTTACAAAAGCTTATGGTCATTAAAAAGCACGCGTTTCGTCCATAAAAAGTTGCAAACGCCCTTTTGCCAAGGATGTAGTAGATTTGAAATGATGTATGGAAGGAGTAGATTACTAGATATCCATTTTATTGGACATTTACTGAAATTTGCGTGAAATATATTCTATCTTTTAAATCGTATATCTATGTCTATTGTAGCTACTGCAAGCAAAGATCATGACCTTTGTCCGCTCACTTTTGGGAAGAGAAATTTTCAAAGGAAAAGTTGTCTCCAATTGATACGAACGCCGGCAACCGCATCATCTCCGTCCTGACGGTGCGGTCTCTCCCTCGGGAATTCACTTCCCTTTGGGGCGAATCGGTCGTAAGGCCCGCACCAAATGAATAGAGACGCTCACTGTCATAAACTCCGGAAATACTCGGGTCAGAGGGACGGAGGGAAATGAAATACGGAAGAAAGAGGGAAACAGAATTCAGCTAAAACACAGCATCAAAAGTTGTGCATGACTTTCGATGAGTCTAAAAAAATAGAATCAAACAATAAAATTAATCTAAATAAAGTACTAATTGGCCTATATTTTATAATTCCGATCAGTATAAAAATATAAAATCAGACCATGAGTGAAAGATAATTCTTGGATAGAAAGACCACATTGGTAGCTCCGCTGTAGTCTTCAGTCCCAAATATGTAATTATTAGATTAGGAATTGGAATTTAGGAACCCTAAAGGAAAGGCTAAATGAGTTTATGAGCATCTCAAGTATCATAAAACTTGTTAAAAATTGGCAGTTATCAATTTAATGCCACTCATTTTGTCATTCTGTGTCCATCTAAGAATCCTTGCAGTCATCACAATATTCAAGAAGACAAATTTTCTGAAAACACTTCGCCAGGAACTCCGAATTTGGAAAGTCAGATCGCGAACAGAAACCATTGAAATATGATCATTATTTTCCGTGGAACAATTTGCAATTCCCACAGAAGGGCAGCTGTATTACCTTTCACGAAAATGCTTACACCATTTTTCGCTCAGTTGTAATAAATATATGCCCCAAAATATAAGATATATTTCAGCATCTCGAGATTATACTAATTCTATTCTTTGCTTCAACTTTACTTTTTTAGTTTATGAATTTCGTCTTCTAGATTTTCTGTTTTATAGCAAACGCTTTTCGAAGCGACCGATATCCTTCAGAGGGATAAAATGTGAGGAAGCGAAACCCGCTGCAATATTTACTTGGGCCTGAAGGGAGGCCGGAAGAAGGCGGATAACACAGAGCAGAATCCTTTGTGCTCTCATCCCGAAGTAGAAATCGTTCGAAGACCACTTCCCTCCCACTTTTTTACACCCCGTCACCCCAATTTTTTTCTGTTATTATTTATTTAACCCTTCCAATGAAAGGGGTTACACAATTCTCAACGGACGAAACCCAAAACAAACCGCCCTTTTTCGGATGGAAAGAGTTACATTTAGGGTGCCTTCCCATCAAAAGCAGCTGCACACTAACTTTGAACGAACACCTAACCCTTCAACAGAAAAGAAAGAATGAATTCGAACTTATGTTGCTTCCTTCATAGATACATATTTTCTTGAATTGAAATGAATTCCATTATTATTCGAAATATCCAAATATTGGCCACGATTTTCTGTCGTCTTATTCATTGTGATAGCATGCTCAAGAAAAAATGTTTCTTTGCAAGTAATTTACTCAAAGACGCTAAATTATGTGGTTTAATTATACGTGGATAAATTCGTGCAATATATCCCGGATTATTTATATTTTAATTTTTATTCGCCTCGACTCTTAAAGGAACCAGAAATCAAGACTGTAGAAGATAATTTACATTGCAGTTTTTATAAATTGCTAATCTTTCATTTTTATGAATTGAATCAATGGGAAGTCTTCCTCAGTTCTTATAATGCTGCGAGTGCTTTATTAAAACGAAGATTTATGGCAATAAAATTTGAGGTGACGATTTTCTTTTAGAAAAATCTTTTGGACAATATTTCACTTTTGGATAGTAAAAATTATTCTACGATACAAAGTTATGTTTACTGAAAATCATAGTTAACTCATACGTATTTAATAGACACGATTATATTGCATGAAAGATTTTTCATTATACTATAAAAAATCGTACATATTTCAACTACCTACCGTATCTACCCCAACCTTGTTACACAATTGTTTGGTTCTGATCCGCTGCCTCATGTCATGAATATATGTACAATATTAACGATTGGTTAACTTAGATTTTGTTTTAGTATTTTCCAAATTGCAAGCCGCAGATGTTTTGATGCTTTTGATCTCCGCACATCTTTTTATTTTTTTATTTAATTTATTATATTTTTTGTTTATTTTCTCTTTTTGTCTTTTAACACTTTCCTATAAACTATTTTTTTGATTATTTTCAGTGTACTAGACCTTTTAATGTTTCTTCATTTTCTTCATTTCTTTGAGGTTTAACTCCCATTATTCAACGTTTATTTTAATTCATCTATAATTAATGTCAGTTTAGTGAAGTTGATTTATTTTATCTGATTGTTTGTAATGCAGTTATGTTTTTTCTCCTTTCTTTTTGTACAATTTTTATATTTTCACTGCCTGTCTATCATAACCCTTTTCTTTCTCCTTCATCAAAAATATAATTTTCTATTGTAGATTTCGCAGGTTTTTCACACTCCCCTTCCTGTGAGTGTTTTCCTGCACTGGAATTTTTTTTCCTGAGCCCTCAGCTTAGGTTTTTTAAAAAATCCACATACTTGTTTTCTTCGTGTACTTTTGCAAACTATCTCTTTCTTTCTGTTTCGCATAAGACGATGGGTTAGGTGTAAGAAGAGACTTTCTAGTCTCAATCTCGCCCAAATAAAGGCCATTTATTATTATTATTATTATCTATGAAGTCGCTACGAATGACTTGTAGATCCACAAAGCAAAAACTCTCGTCCATTGGGGAGTAAAACATATCCACCTACAGGCTGACAGGGGACATGTGAAGAGGAAGGTAAAGCCTCACGTCACGTGACAATCTGCCTCCTTGAAAAAGTCGGGAATTGCGCAATAATGTCCACAAAATGGTGGTCCCACTCTTCATCGTCCCCTCGAAGATGGGTGCGAAAGTTTCTCGCAGGCGAGACAAACGTTTCTTTGGAAAATGAAAACCCACTCCAAGTGGGGTTTTTCCATTGTGTTCGGGCGAAATGAAACTCGGTAGTTTAATCGAGTCTCTTTCGCTCCCACTTAAAAAAGCACTCGGAACGCTGCGGGATCACGCAAATAACACACTCAAAATGGCCGACTGTTTCCTCGTCGCCCGGGAAATAAAAGGCGATGCTTGTGTTCGCTCAAGTTGAGTGCTCGATTGGAAATCCGTGGCACTTCGATCCGAGGAATTCCCCCAACGCAAACTTAATGACGGTGTCCCTTTCAGGAACCGTGAGTCATGATTGGAAACTCCATTTATGGTTTCGTGAAATTTGTTCCTTCCTCTGAATAAGTCGTCAGAGGGCTACTGAGGAATTAACTTGGAGATAACTCAAGTCGTGCGATTGACCCATGCAAGTCACTGGTCACTAGCAAGTCACTCCTAAACTCATGATATTCCGTACGAAGATTTTAATTTGTATTTATTAGCAAATCTAGTACGGCTCTAGCTACAGATATATCATTTGCACTACTATGGTGCAGCCTATGCATAAGCAGTAGTATTGTTAAAAGTGCTTCGACAGCTTACGTCATTCCACACATGATATCCCACTGGGAATCGAACCCGGGTCCTGTTTATGCATACAATTCGACTATATGTGAAAATATTCTTACATGGATGTTTATCATCTATCTTCGTCATTTTCCCATTTTTCATTTCAAATTAAGAAATCAGAATCTTCAAAATTAAGACCAGATGAACAGATTCCAGCTGTGTTTATTCTTTCGTGGGAATATATGTGGAGTAAAAAGTAGGTGAAGGCGTATTTATTGCAGGAGTTCCTCATTTCTTTCTTTGTTAACTATTTTCTGTTATACTCATGTCATCCTTTATGGCTGAAGAGAATTAGGAAAGCCTCATTTGAAAATACTGAAACCAAGTGTTCTCAGTTATTTCCCAGATTTTTCTCCCATAAATTTACAATAATTGTGTAATCTGAATTATAATTCCTTCAAAGCACGACACAAGTTTAGTATTTCTGGGAAAAATTTAGGATGAGGAAAGAGGAAAAACGTATTCATTGGCATTTGTGAGGGAATAACCACGGAAACTAATTTATGGATATATATTTATTTTTGAGCTGGATTTCGGCGTACAAGGAAGATATTTAGTTGAACAATACTTAAATTCAAAACGAATATTCGAAAAATACGAATTATTTATCAAAGCCACCTTTTAAGTACTTTCTTCTTTACTTGCGAGTACGAATAATATGCAAAATTAAAGAAATGATTGATGACTCTGTAATTTTGGCACTAAACCATTTATCCCTTAAGTCTGCATTGAGATAAATCCCCTTTCATTGCATCAAGAATTTGAATTTTTGATAAAAGGAGGGCTTTCAGTCAAAAATTCTTTTGAATTATCCATGGCATGATTTCACCTCTACGAGAAATTGATTAAAACCCAGTCATTCTTATTGAAATTATTCGGTGAAGTTTTCTCGAAAAATTTTATTCCACCTTCTTTACATTGATGTTTTTGATGAACATTTACATTGCATCAAATAAGTATTACCTTGGCCGATAGGTAAGTTCTCGAGGATACTTCCCATTAAGGAAGATATTCCTCTATTGTCATCTCGTGGGCATCCGGTTGGGAGACACGGGATAGGCGCACTGCACGCTTTGCGGCAAACACACGCGTCGCACACCGGCGGAACGCGCACTCGGTCGCCCCTCCAATTAGACTCACCAGCAGCTGCACGCACAACAACTTTCTTGCTTTAAAAAAATGATTGTATTTCGCGACAGCTTTATCGTAAGCTGCGGAGAGACTTAGTTGTTATTCAGCATTGGTCATATTTAATTCGGCAATTGACAGCGTCGTGATGGAAAAAGATTTGTAGAATTGAATTCACTATGCTTATAGCTGCTCCGTCGGTCAAATTTGACGAATATTTTTCACAGTTATTTTGCCAAATATCTTGTTGTGAATTATTTAGATTTATTGGTCCTCAAACTACTTTTTTCAGAGCTTCAACGCTTGGGATAAAAATTCTTCGTAAGACTGAAGACTCCATCGTTAGAGAAATATGAGATCATAAAAGGCAACTGAAAAAATCTACTATTACAAACAAGTGAAATTTTCTATATGGCCGAATGTGGTCGTGGTTCCATCGCCCTTTGATTTCATTCGTTGATAACGAAGGTCCCGAAAGTTTAACCACGCTAGGGAAAATCTAAAGAAGTTAAAATATCTTGACTACTAATATGTCGACTGAAATATTATAACTCTTAAAACACGAATAAAAATTCCTTCAGAGCTGATCATAGAAATATTACTGCAGCTAGTAACTTTGCGCTTGACGACATTCAATCGATCTTCTAACCGAGCTGAAATATTGACTAATGGATTAAATCGCTCGATACTTCATTCGTTATTTTATTAAGCGAAATGAATGCCATACAAATCATAAAAATCGCTATTTACGATGAGTTTTTAATTTATCGGGCGTGGCGTAAAGTGTTACAAAGCAGAGGGATTAGCATTTTTTTATTATTACATCTGCTAAGTTGCTCTCAAAGAAGGTACGAAAACGCCATCAGAAAAGTATTTGCCATAAAATCAAGTTAAAGCTTCAATTATCTTTATTGCAATTCTGGCTTGTTTCACGAAGAACTTTGATTCAAGGTACGAAGAATGCATGAACCATGAGAATGCCACTTACTGTAATTTTCGTTCGGGGGACAGACATTGATCATTTAAAAGTATAAAACGCAGACATTGAATGTGAATAATTATCACCATATCCAAATAAGTATCTTGTTTTATGAAAATGTATATCTATATCTTTAGATATTATATTTAGCTGGGAGAGATATACTTTTGTAAATGGTACATACATATTTTAAGCAAAAAATTATAAATTTTCATGAATCTCAGTTCTTCCTTTGAGGTCGTATAAAATTACTCTATACATTTAACGGTTAAATCAAACTCTTTGTGATAATTATTTGTATGACTGACTGAGAATGAATACGTCTCTGGTGGAAAAGAAGAATGTCTACGAAAGAGTGTCGAATTTGCTTTAGATTCTCGTTCCTCTAAAATGGGCTTCTCGCTTTGTCGGACGCGCTTCCATACTTATATCGATGAGTAAATCGATTGGAAATCACGTTGGCGTAATCTCTTACGCTTCCCAGGCACTAAGGAGAATGCGTTGACGGTATAAGCGAGAGCTTGTTCAAATAAAATCAAACTTTCACGATGGGAAGGTGCTGAATCATTTATCGCGTCGATTTCATTAGGTCTAAGGATGTTGACAAGGCCCAGATATGCATCTGTCTTGCCTCTTATTTCTCACTCATAACCCGTTTTCATTTTCTTTTTCGCCATGATACACATTTATATGTTCCGGTTGTGGGGAGGGAGAGAGCGTAAGTGGCTGATTTGCAATTCAAATAACTTTCGCTCTCCTTTTTTGTTTTTGCGAGAGAGAGCAAACACCATTGCAGCGGTGATTGCGAGCACAAACTGAATCTAACGACGGCGGGAATTTGTTTAGGCAGACACATCGCCTCAATTTCTCTCGATTGGGTGCGAAAACAGACTTTGATTTAAATCGCTGCTGCATAAAGTATGCCTCTATCGAACGCGTCCCCCAAAATAATTCCAAATCGCTAAATCATGAATATGGTGCATACACTTTTTTCAAACCGTAAAAGCTGGGACAAAATAAAGTCCTCAACCTTTTTCGTGTTTTTGTTTCGTCCGCGATTTAATTTAAAATATCAATTTACGCGGCATTTCGTCGTCCCGTCCACCTCGTGTTTTTTATTCCGCGATTTTTTTATCTGCAAAAATCCTATTAAGTCCCGAATGCTGAATGAGTTTTAAAAATAATTCAAATATCTCGGAGGACGTTACGGGCGTGTTGTTCGGGATGAATTAGGCGTTCTCTTTTATTTTTTTAACTGGAAATCTGCTTAATATTTTTTACGTGTCTGCAATGCAAATAGTCCACATATTCGCTCGCCTCGAATTTGCTCGAGCAAAATGGCGGAAAAATTGGAGAAACTCTCAACCAATATAAAACCATAACGGGGATAAAAAAGATAATCTCGGTGTATTTTTGTCCGCGTTCTATCTTCCATGAAGTGCATTTTGGGTGGAAAATGCCGGAGGTGATGAGATAAATACAAAACGCAAATCATTAATCTGAAAGATGTGTCATTAAAAGGGTTCCCATCAGATGTTCGAAATTGATGACGGAACTCTCTTCGTGGAGCATTAATAGATGGAGATTAAAATTGATGGACGTTTCCACAGAGAGGATGTACCTATTTTTAAATCGGATGGCGATAATTTAATAATCTCTTTCTGATTAAACCGGGAAATTTGATGATATAGAAATTCACTCCAAATTTTATATCGAAGAGTCCATCGCCGACTCGATTTGCGAAAATAAATTGTCTTCGCATTTAAAAAGTCATTTGTTTGGAAAACGTTTCTCCAATGCCCATTGCATTAATATTGCACTCGCTTCACCTTTTCTGCAAGTCTCAATAGCCTCTGAAGATGTGCACTGAATAGCGTAAAATCGGTTTCTAAATATAAGAATAGGATACGTTCAAACACTTCGTATGAACTGTCGAATCGATGGTAGCAAAGAACCCAAAAGTAGAGTGGTCAGATAGATTGACCGTCGCACATAAATGTACAAGAAAAGTTTCAAAGGAAGATAACGTGAGCGTGACGTGCAATGGGAGTGCCAAAAAGGCATCAAACCAAAAGACTTCATCGTCTACCAGACTTCGTCTCTGAGATAATACGAACTTAAAGTGTGACTGTTGCTGTTCTTCTGTAGCTGAAGACTAGCTTACAAAAACGTCGACTTTCCCAATTTGTTTACTTCATCGTGTGTTTACTACTTTAGTTCGATAAGTTTGTCAAATATTACATAACATCTTCCTGAATGCAACTCGAAAGTCAATGGTTGATTATAGAACTATCTACTGGTTACTAATATTTTTTATGAAAACCGAAATACAACAGCTACAATCTCAAGCAGATGCTGCGCAGTTAGAATTTACATCATTGCAACTATCTGAGTCTAGATGCGAGAATAAAATTGGAAAATCAAAAGTGGCTGAACACAAATATATTTTCATGTTTTAAGGCTACCAGTTAAGATGTACTCAGACTGATTTGCGTGCATATATTATTTTTTAAATCTCAAAAGAGTATAATAGATTTATTTCGTAGAGATATCAGAATAAATACTAAACCGAAACTTACCTATCTGTCAAAAGAGTAGTAGCTGTCAAAATCATCCTTGCAGAGATTGTGAGTAATTTTAAGTTTTTCGTTTAATTTTCTTCCGTTAGTTTTGTATGATAAAGATGTAATCCAATATTATGTGAACGAGATACTCTTCTTCGCCTTGTAAAATGTTTCGTCAGACCACAAGTCGCCAACAATGCTGAGTAATGCTGATTGCGGAGCCGCACAGCATTTTTCTTGTAATTGATCGGATGCCCGTGTTTCACTTCCACAGACCCATCATTCAATTTATCCAATCCCTACAGAAGTGCATGAATACTCGAATATCCACAAAATATTCTTCCAAACGTTCAAATCGCGTCAAATAAGTAAGGAGAGCCGAATTCTGAGCCGCGTTGAAACCCGAACCCAAGACCGCAGACCTCTCTTTCTAAGACTTCGAAATGGAGTGAGCGAAGGGAGGATCGCTTTGAAAGACATCTGAGGCGAGCGAAGGACAATGAAGAGGATAGATACCCCAATAGAGGAGACCCTCCACGTGTCTCCGAACGGATACGACTCTCTCTTATTATTATTTTGGCTCCAAGAAGATATAGCGTATTTTCCTCTCTCCCAGCGACGAAGTCCCAGTCACTCACAAGGGTCTTTATCAAGAAAAGCAAACGAAGATGGATGGAGAAAACCCCTTCTCTCCTTTTTTATCCGGTAAAAAGGTACTTTTCCCGTTTCGCTCCATTAAGCTCCCTGCAATCAGGCACACACTGTCTTCCTCCATCAATATGCTCCCTCCCTCGACGCTCGAGGAAATTTTCTTTTGAAATCGCGAATAAATATCGGGAATTTTCTCCGCTTTTTTGCGCATCTTTTTATCTCCGAAGGAGGGGAATAAAAAGAATTGGGAAGTGGTTATTCGTGCGAGATTCGAAATGAATCGAGAGCTTCGGAGTGGAGAGACAATGAGAGCAAGGCGGATGGAAAAAGAGTTGTTTATACGTTACCACGTGAACGGTGTCGTTGTTTGGGCGTCGCTCGGGAAATAGCGTCGCGTGAAGGGAAAAAATATGGCGCTCCGGGAATGGTACGTCGTGGCGGAGACGAAAAAATGATGAAAGCGATGTGTAGAGAATAAACGGGTATTGATTGGATCGGAGCGTATTTTTCGTCTCCATGGGTACGCTTACCGGTTCTTCATTTGTTCGATCTGAGGGATCAGCGGTGAGATCTGAAGGACGGATGCGTAGGTAAGAGACGCCATATTTGATTGGCCGTGCGGAATAATTGCAAGCAAATTAAGGGTGCTCGATGCCTACTGTGCTTCGTATTATATCGAAAAGCGGCGGTTACTTTTCATAGGTCATTAAATTTTATGATCGAAAATGAGGCTCGTCTCTGCATGTCGAACCAGTGAATGACACGAACTGAATGGAAAAATTAAAACTGCAGAAGTTGATTAAGGCATGAAAACCCACTTCTCAATATTTGATTTATATTTAAATAGCAGTCGTTCATGCTCAACAACCTATACTCTAATCGAGATTAAAAGCAGATAAACTCAGCTTTAAATAGCTACACTATCCTGGCTGGTAATAATCCTGTGATGAATAGTAAGTCATGTGTGTCAAGAGTAGAAGCTATTGTCTTTACCTTGCCAAAATATTTCTGTTTATATATGCAAACAAATGAAGTCAATGGACAAGAAGTCATACATAAAAGAGATTTTGCAAATAAATGTATATAAATGTGTGTGTGTGTATATATATATATATATATATATATATATATATATATATGTATCTATGTATGTATTTATTTTGTTCTACATTGCTTAATTGCAATCTTTCTAAAAACATTAACTTAGCATACTTCTCAGATTTTATTTCATGTATTCGTTAGACATTTTTTTCACTACATTAACGTGATGTTATCATTAGAATAAATTTTAAATTAACTATATTTCAGTAAATTTAAGTACTAATATTATAGAGGAAAAGTTTTTCTATAAAATGTTTGAAGATCGGTAGCTAAGTTGCCTCGCTATTGTCGTGTTTGCATTTACTTTTAAAGATCGCCAAATTTCCCATCCTAAGGATGAGTTATTTGCTAAGTGAATCATTCCTTCATTTGCATCTACAGCAATACTATGCAATTCGCCTCTTGGTGCGTTTCAAGGGAATGGATCCCATTCTATTCTTCTCGACAGCCCTCCATCAAAATTGCCTTATGCAGGCTATTCTACGCTCCCACTCCTCGAAAAAATGTCTATCTCTTCGTTCTATTAAGGGAAAACTCATCTCCAAAACCCCGAATTACGCCACTCAGTTGACGACACAGCTTAATAATAAGGGTGGTATCACGACAGGAAAGTTTTGGGTAATGAGAGTCGACCAAGAGTTTCTGAGCATGCGAATTCGAATCCCATAGAAAACCGTATTTATGAACTTTTTTGGTAGGAGAGCATTAAAACCCCTGAGGAGATAAAGCCCACGTGAATAGGAGAGCCTCATCAAGGCAGAAACAAAAGATTTTTTAGCAGCCCAACAGGAAGGAAAAGATCGCACCCTTCCGAAATAAAAAAGGAATCCTTTCATCCCGTCGGGGAATTTTTCGTAGACCCTCGACAGAACCGGAAGGAAATGCTTTTTAACCGGCGGAAATGCAGAGCTGCTGCTGCTGAGGATTTCTGGAGAAAGAGAGGAGGTAATATCCATGCACCCGCGTCCATCAACCCGCTGAAGGATGTCTAAGAGTTAAGGCCCTTCATCGCACCATTTCTATTCTTCCTCTGCTTCCTTTCTTCGTTTTCCTCATTTTGCCACTTACAATCCTTGCCGATTGCCAGTGTCTTTCCAATGGCCGTCCCCGCGACGGGCATCACCTGCGAACTAAAACACTCGTCGAAGTCCTTCCTCACCACCAATTCTCTCTTGTTCTTTCCCGTTTTCTCGCGTAATAACATTTCCTCTTTCAATATATTTTCGAATGATTTTTCGGTGCTCGGAACATATAACCGTCCAAAATTTTGTTCATGGCCGCAATTGAGGCGGAAATAGCAATTGAAACGCAATCGAATGTATCGCCCACACATTGGAGTTATCAATAGTAGAATCGTTGTCAATAAACTACGAATCACAACCTTAAATAAAACTGATAAAAGTAGTGAACTTGATGAGCATTTCCTTTGTGTCGCAACTGCGATTTATTTGGCATATTTTGAGCATCCCCCTCTTGTGCTCGCTTCCTTCCTTACACCTGCGTGGCCGTTAGAAATCGAACAATACTCTCATTATCTTCCTCAACACACCTGCACTCAAATTGGCGTCTTTCCCGGAAACCATCAACGGAAATCATGCGTTTCTGTTTAATCGTGCCGGTATTCGCAACAACCGGCATGATCACTGATGGGGATCATTCTTGAATAATTTCAAAAGATACTTCATTGTTATACGTTAGAAGGTTATTCATTACGGAGCAATTTTTTGTTTGGTCGAAAAGTCGAAAAAGGCGTTTTCCAATACGATATGTAATTAATGAAAAATTAAATTAAATTCACAGTTTCTGGCGATGTCTTGTGGAAATACGCCATGATGAAGAAAACAATTTGTACTTTTTTCACAGTATTTTATAAAAAACAATAAAAGAAAGAACTAGTTTCATATATGATGGAGGTCAATCTCTGAAACTAGTCATGTTTTTTTTCCTTTTATTTTTTTAATAAAATACTGTGGAAAAAGTACGAATTGTTCTTCTTCATGATTGCAAAATTATTGAACAGCTTTCCGTACAATCTCCTTTTATTTGAATAATGAAATACCAAGTAATATATTGGAAAGTTTTAATGGAAAACTATTTAATTTATCTGAAATATGATATAAAATTACACTTCTAGAGTTGTATTTGCAAATTATGTTATCTTGCAAAAAATATCTTTTATTTGTGAGTGGTTCAGCCAGACTTTATTCTCTATATAAATGCAAGAATAAGAGATCATTACTTATTGCCTTACACATTGTATTCTGTCTTATCTATTTCTATTCTTTCACTGACATATTTTTAAGAAAATAAATCAACTTCAATGCGATGGTTACGAATCATGCGGTTTTATCGTAATAAATAATTACTCAGCCTTATGAATCAACTCAAAGTCAAATTAAGAGCATGGATAATTTAACTCACACGCCAGTGTATTTTACATTATCTAATGCTACAAAAATTGAAAACTATGTTTTTTGTTTTATTCAAAATCAATGCGAACTATTTTATCTAGAAGCTTCTAATAATCTAACTATTGGGGTTGTCTATTTGCTAGTTATGAAGAGATTCAGTTACTTCGATAACGTGACTTTTTAGAATTGATTATTTTAATCCTCTAAAATGAGAAGTTTGATGGCAAAGGTAGTTTTTCTGCAAGATAATCCAAAAAAAATCATAAATCTATAAATATGAAAAGCAGAAATTATGCTGTCCTTTGAATAATGATTTTAATTTCAAAATTCGACTCTATCATTAGTTCCGTTCTTCCTTTCGAAATGTCCCTTAAGTGAGTCACATGGATACATTAAATACGTCGCTTTTTATCTAAAATTGAAAAGACGACTTTGAGATTTCGCAAGATTTATGAAATTTTTGTTTGTTTTTTCTCTTTGAGAAAACCTCCGATTTGAATGTAGGATCTTGAGTATTACTTCTTTAAATTAATACTCAAGACACAGCGTTTGATAACTGAGCCTGATTTATTTTATGAAGGAAATGCGGGATTTTGGATCAACTGCCATCCAACAGTTAATTGAATCTTCATTGGGAGCCTCCGGTTGTGCGTGAATACAGCTGCGAGATTCATTTACAAGATGCAGTCTGAAAATCGAATTCAGCTTTTTATTCCAAGGATCGTTCTTCCTTAGATTCTTTTTACTTTCCGCAATCTTTTTATTTGGAATAAATTTTTAATTAATTAATCAATAATTAGATGGTTCGGATTATGAGAGTTTTTGATTGCATGTTGTGCAAAAACCATACAAGTTTCTCATAACTAAATCTTTAATTTTCGCAACTAAGGAAAATCATATGAATAAACTTACTCTCTTCCATAATCTCCTGTAGTATTTTTATTTGCGCCATTAAATATTCTAATTATAATTCATATTTAGGGAGTTAGTCTGTATGTACTTGCAAGGTTCCTATAGTAAATTTTTCCGAATATTTTTTAATTCCCCATTTTTATCGGAAAATTTTGAATCCAGCTCTTATAAAAGATCTTAGGAATACAACATTTATGTATAATATGGTATGTGCAATCATCAGTCGTATCGATGGTCAGTATTGAAAAAATCACATTCGTCCAATTGATGAAAATCTCACTACGAATGTGTCCTCTTTTGCAAATAAGTGCTCGAGAAGAAGAACATTCCACAGCACCGCGAACGGTACCAATCATAGGCCGAGGTTGTCCTCGAAGTGGCCTAAGGGCGGTTGCGTCGGATAATCCACGAATTTGAATGCGACACCGTTTGTTTGGCAGCTGTGTGGTCGATACTCGTCGATCGCCCCCCTCCGCCACTTGATCCCACTTTACGCGTTTACAAGATTACCCGTCATGCAACATAGAGCCCACCCCAACACGTTGAATAGCACGCGTCCGCCTTCCTCCGATGAATGCTCCTAGGGTCTATTCGCTCACGTATGAATTTTTAATGGGCATTCACTCTGGGAGAGGGGACAAGGGTTCGGTAGGGTCCCAGGGTATGAGGATGGATTGGCGATACTTCGGCGAGGGCGGGTACGGATTTTTCCGGATGGAATGAAAGGGGATTTGGAACCACTTGAGTAGGTTTGACTTAAAGGTACGTCGTGATCGAGGGATAATTGACGTGTATACTAGTCACGATGACGAACCCTTTCGTCGCCATTTTTTTATCTTCCGATATCCGCCGGAAGTGGCCTTATCTAAATCCAGATTAGGGCAAACTTAGAGAAATGGCGCCATTCGAGTGGTGGGAAGGAATCAGTCAGAACGAGCAAATTGTGAGCAGAGTGGATAAGCGTTGAAGCGGCTTGCGAAAGCATCCTCCAATTAAAGCCCTCGGCAGACTTTTGATTTTCGGGTCTCCTTCGCTTTATTTTCCCGGACAATGGAAGAGAGAAAGAAATGGCTTGCTCATTGGCATGGCGGAGTGTCGCTAACGAGACAAGAAACAAAGTTAACGCGGTTTGTATTAACAGAACTTCCCATTTGCATGCTGGCATTCGTACCATCACTTGCTTTGCCGATTAATACGGTTGGTGCAGCTTTCATGAAAATTGTTGTAGGAGATTCTCTTGACTTTTTCGCTTTTATGTTATTTCAGAGATTATGATACATTTCATCTCCTTTCTACGTTTAATAGATATTTGGATAACATTTCGTAAATACCTCTCCGTGATTTTATTTCAGTATGTATTGGATAATACCGTAGGATCAATTCCGGGATATTATCTTAACAATATAACAAATAAGTAGTCCTGTATAAATAAAAATAGTTCTGGAGAACGGATTGTTTTTATAATCTAAGTAAAGATAGTTTGCGAACATGGGGCAATAGGTTAGAAAAAAAAATAGTGGCAATTGCATGAATGCACCGAAGGTTATGAAAAACACGAAACATGTCCAAACCAAACACGCAAAATTTCAAACAAAGTATTTTATGTTATTTATCAAACAGATATATTGTAAACATTGCTTAAACACTCTTAGCTATCTCACTTGGAAATTTAATAAGGTTTCACGGACCGATGAGCTATATGGATTAAACATTTCTCATGTATTTAAAAAAATAATAGGATAACCTGGAAAATTTCGTAGGATTCCTCAGCATATAATTCAGTTTCCGGTTTCAGAAAATATTATGCCAGTTAAAGAAATTTTTAATTCCTTGTAATATTTTAAATTGATTTAATATATATTTTAGTACCTACTGAAAACGTAATTCAGTATTAACAAACTTGGAAAATGAAAGTTTGAGAAGTAAGAGGAAAGAATATGATGGAGAGTTGATATTTCTGGGATTTGTTTGATGCTCACCTTTGCTTACACGACAGCATCATTAATTACCGCAGCAGAAGAAGAAAGTTAATCGACGCTTCGAAATTTTAAGGAAATTTATCGTCGTCCGCAAAGCAATCAACTATTTGCGGAAACTACCCAAACGACAAAATAACATTACTTTGACCGAAATGCATCAGAGGATTTGGTCGAGGGAACGGAAAATTGCGCTCTTTCCCTCGCCAAATGCGAGACCAATACATCACCAAAAACACTCAATTTCTTAGATAAATTAAGTTCCGGTCGAATTTTTGGGGAAACCGACTTTTGTAATGGGATTTGGGTGTCACAACAATTGACGTGAGAAGCATTCGGAGGAACCGGAGAGGCCCGAAAACAGAGATTGATTGTCCCTGCACCCCGCACTCCGGGGGAGCGGTGACATCGATTATAACAAACGATCGGCCTTCAGTCGCAGGGCCAGTGATTCAATTAGACCCCACCACCGCACCCCTCACCCTTCCTTCTTCTGCGCTTTCCTATTCCGAACGCTAAAGAAGAATTTAAAGCATTTCAATGCCTTCGAAACGTTGGTGGTGAAACCACCGCGTTGCAGAGTATTTCTGAAGTGAGGGCTTTTGCATTTTGCGATTGTGGAAGCTGAATATCCATGAATGCTCTGTTGTATCGATTCCTTCCATTATTTTCAATTTTGGTTTTCTTTTCTAAGTCTGACATTAGTTTCTTTCCAATTATTAGGTTATGGAATTTATTTCCAATTATAGCAACATTTTTTGCAATACTAAGTAACGCTAATGGTACAAAATATACCTATGGTATTATTCTCTGAAAACATATAAAATACATATAAAACTAAATAAGAGAAACACAAAAATTGCGGAAGTTTACAAAGATACCGACTTTTCTCTGCTGAAGAAGTTCCCAAAGTACCTCTTGAAACCATCACTTTAATTAAAAAGCATCATTCCTAGTTATTTTTGTTTGTTTGGCATTATCGAATTAGTATATTTGGCTAAGTTTTCGATTTTATTTCCGTGAATTCAGAGACACCGCGCGTCTAAGTGGTTTCCCTAAAATGTAATACGTGGCAATATCGAAATTGACATTCGTTTAAAAGTAATGAATATCTCTGGAATGTTTTCCATATGCTGACGCAAATTTATACTAATAAATCTCAAGGGATGATTTCCTTTCACCTCTAGTACTAACTCTCGTGTTTGATGTCCGTCCATCCTATATCGGAAATGTTTTCAGGAATGTTTTCACAGGTAACGGGATTTAGAAAAATAAGGTGAAAGGCCTTCCCATTGACGTTGAATCGAATGTTGTTATCCTTATTTTGGGTTCGTCAACGACGATACTTGAGTTTCATAAGGGACTGTCGATGTTCTCCTAGAGACTACTGGAACGAAAAATTCGATAAAAAGTGGTCGTCGGCGGGACGAGTTAGCCAATGTCCAGCGTGGCGTTACTTTGCTACGCGCATGATCCCTGTGCTCCCCTTTTTTCAAGGGATCCCAAAATAAGATTGGAGCGGGTTGGTAAATACGTATGTTAAACGAACCATAGCTTTTCAGAGGTGGCGAAAAAGTCTCCAAGAGAGGCGAGAAAGGAAAAATGTTAACTTTGGATTGGCACACAGTCGGTTAATAAAACCATTGCGTTTCTTCCGCGTTTCAGAAATAACATGCTACTTTTAAATGAGTGAATATTCTCCAGCGGAAAATTGATCCAAAGATATATATTGAAACACCTTTATTGAAGAATTTTTAATGTGTATTTGATATATATTTTTACATACATTCAAGGAAGTGTATCATATATGAAGGCATACTTAGAATTGTGAGAAGCGGTTGTGTAATCAAAGTCATAGTTATAAGTATTTTTTTTGTATAAAGATCTGCAATGATAAGATGGTCCACAAAAACATTGGGTCCCTTTATTTTATATTTCATCAATTTTCTTATTTTTATTTAGCTTCTTTAAATACCGGTAGAGAGAAGCTTATTTAATTTAGTGATGTTGTGAAATTTATATGTTCCATCACCTTTAACACGAAATAAATATACACGCCAAAATTGAAACATTAGGCAATTCTTTTACTTGATCTCTAAATACAGTATTACCACCCAATCCGAACGTTTTCATTCTTGTTGCATTTATCACAAACGAAATTTTCTTTGCCATACTATTAACGATTCCTTAGAAATTTTTTATTACATATCTGTGCGACATGAATTATATTCTACGTTTCTCTAATGTAATTTCCCATCCAGTAAGATATATTTTTAGATCTTGTGCTTTTTTATGTAACGTTATTTTTAAGTCCCTCTCATGACAAATATTTGATGATGTTTTGCCATTTTTTTGCTCGATCAAGTTTAAAATAATCAACGCTGAAAATTAAAATTATCCTCTTTCATAAACGGAAAAAGTTATAGGGTAAGTATAGCTAAGTATATGAATACTTAATTCAGATGCGAATCATATTTTTTTTGGCAGTTACTTTTAGTTTATACTATAGGAATGTATGTGAAAGTATATTGATTCTTCATAACGAAATAATAGTACATGTAAAGAATATATTTCATAACGTTATCCATATAACTCAAATAGTCTTTAATATATTGAAAATCTTACTTGACAGACCCGTTTCTTGTAAGAATGGTAATATGAATTTTTTTGCAGGGCTTTATTTCGCTAGATGAAAAATCCTCAAGCACGATTCAGACCACGACAATATTTGCGTGGGATTCGAGGAATGAATTTAAGAACTTCTACAATGACAAAATATACTATTTTAACGTGTCCTCCCCAAAGACATTTAGTTTGCGTAGGCAGACAATCCGAAAGGCTTCCGAAAACGTTCTGTCGTCTTTCTCAAACGGAAAGATCGCAAAAAGCGGCCGTATATCGTCATTTGCAAGGTATTGCCAATTCCTCCGAAAGCACTCCTTTCGGATGAGCAAAATCACAGACGTCCGAAATAAAATAAGGAAGAGATTGGTGACCTCGAGAAGATGACAATTCTCGTGGAAGGCCATTTGGAGATGAGGGGAAGAAAAGGAGGCGTCGATCTACAGGATTTGCGTACAACAGCTACATCCTGCCTTCCCGGAAGGACTTCCAGGAACAGCGTGACAACAAAGGGAAGGAAAAGAATCGTGGGAACGAAGGGGAAGAATAAGAAAGAAAAAGGAGATTGGAAATAATCGGCGGTAGGAAGAGTGAATGGGGCAGAAGGATGCGAGCGTGGGAGGGCCATTTGGAAATCCGGACGGCCGTTTAATCTAATAAGAGCGAGACTCTCTATAGCGTTGATTTGGACGTCGGTCGACGTGAACTTTCTTCCCATTTTTCCTTCCAACCATCCTTTGGCGTTCAACCTTCAGAATCCACTGCTACGATGCCCAGTTCCTTTCTGTGTACTCCATTCAATTTGGATATCTCGGATGTAACGCTGAGCTATCCTTGGAATCAACTTTTATAGGGAAATATCTGAGTGGGATTTGATGAAGTTTCATCTGGGATTGTGAATGCTTCGTGGTAAATACTAATCTTGTAGCTCTAAATAACGAATCAAAAATTGTTTTACATGACTTTTCCATATTTTTGTGCTAGAAGTACGTTGAATTTTCAAAGTTTTAATCTTTTAATTTGTTATTTCTTAAAGAGGTTATGTTTGAAGTTAAAAATAGTTTTCATTTTTGTTCAAGTTTTATTATTGACGATTAATTTACGTCAATCTATTTTCTTTGCTTTTTTTATCTTATTTTGATGGGAAAAGTAATAAGAAAAATTAGCGCTGCATTCAAATTTTGTTACACCGAGGAATATTATTTATTTTTATTATAATGCGAAAACGTACATCCGGTAAGCAAATGCGAGTCATTGATAGATTATCGCGTTGTTGTTGATTTTTTAAACAAAATTTGGATCGATTCCTAATGAGCTATTGTGCCAAAGATGGAATGGATATTCTAGAAAAATATCTTCGTGGAATTCTTCGTCATTTAATTATTTATTTTCTTACTAATACCTCCTCTCAGACGCATCTCAAGCATTTGTTCGCATATCATCGAATTTCATTCCACATCTAACAAAGGAAAACTCTACCTCTCGAAAATTTGAGCAAAATTGAGAGCTAGCGAATTTTGGGCTCTTCAATGCTTTAAATTCCCCGTTGTTCTTCGCTCCTTTATTTAAACGACCAGCAGCACGTCGAGGGAAAGAAACATCTCCCGCGATGAGATCACCCAAGCTGCACAAGTCTCCGAACATAAAGATGCACTTATTCAAAAGGCATTTGTTACGCAAAGTCCCACACATTGCGAATAAAATATCCTCGAGAAGAAAGAGGGGAATAGTAAGCGAGGGGGGTTGGAGGAAAAATGTATGTAACGAACGGAGCGTAAGATAGGAAGGGGATATAAAAAAGGAAATAGTAGAATTACCGGATGGAGGGAGAGGGACGAGTGAAATGGATCCAAATTTGATTACGTCAAATGGAGGGAGGGAACGCGTCCTGGGCAGGCGTAAGGTAAGGCGAGGGAACGCCCTTTAGGAATCCCGGTGTTTGTGTGCCGGGTGTGGGAGAGCATTTGCGTGAATAAAAGAGGGCCAGTGCACGTCCCTTGCGGTACCTCCAAGTGCGTGAGGGAGGCGACGACAGGTACGGAGATTAAAAGAGGGGTGGAAGGGGCCACCCGATAGCTAGATTCAATTAGCAAAAGTGACCGAGGATTTCCGCTTCCCTCTTTTCCCACACAGGCGATCAGATTGCCTCCTGCGGGCGAACTGCCTCGTGATAAACACCTCCGAGCGAGCGGCCTTTGAAAAATAAAGCATCTGTACCTTGCCCTCCTCTACATTTTGCACCTTTTACATGCGATGCCTAGCGCTGAATGCATTAGGTTTCCTTTTGATCCGCTTACCTTTGCGGCGAATTGCTCTTCCTCCCACGTGACTTTACGTTTCGCGTACTAAAATGTATGCATGTACTACATAACGCCTCCAAATTTCTCCTCTTACCATTCTTATTTAAGTAGTTCGGTGTGATCTTGCTCATTTGTACTCTCGAATTCTGATGCTTGATTTATCCCTTCTTTTCGCGATCAAAATATGATGTTTCCTAAATAGATTGAATCTCATCGGATTCGTTTTAGACTTATTTAAGTAACAAATTTAGTTTTCTAATGCAGCACAACCCATGTTGTCGAAATTAATTGTTTAATCTGTGCCTACGTCAATACAGTGCAGGTTTCTCCTAACGTGCTCTTCGAAGTGGAATGCATCAACATTCACCTTTATCGAATTGCGACAGATTCAAATTCAGATATTTTTCAATTTATGTACCGTATTACATTCCCACGCTTAGGCACTTCCATCCACGCTCCAACTCCCCACTCATAGCATTATTTCGCTCTCGAGTACCTTATCGTATTTTATGTTCGCTCCGTTTAGGCGTCCACTAATTTACATTAACTGCTCTCCGCCAGTGAAAGAATACAAAATTTTACCTGAGCATCACTATAGGGATGCTTTGTCTCCGGCGAAGGGGGAATCCCACGCATTCAGAACGACCTCTTTAAGAGCAAATGCATATTCATGGCCGTCTTTTCACGTTAGGCATTTTATAAGCCGTCTCGAATGATGTAAACCCATCGCTAATCTCTGCAACAAATCCAATATTTTTCCTCATTTCGGGAGCATCTATTTTAAAAGTCCCCTCTCCATTGAGCGCCAGCCGCCGCTACGTCGCCGCCGCCAAATCAATACGAGCCCCGCTTGCGATTTCCCGACAAGCACTCCAATTAATGTCAAAGCCGCAAACACTGTGTATGCTCCATTCTACGCCTCCCTCCCAATCCTCCTCTCCGACTACCTATCTCTCGGTCGGAGAAAATCGCTTTTCCCACCTTTTTTCTCTCATCTTTCTTTATTCGATTCCCTTTTCACGGCTCTCCTTTTCGCTACACGCTTTATCCTTCGAACCATTTTGTCGCATATTTATGGCTCGATTTTCTCTCTCATTCTTCGTTTCTCTTTGTGTGTTTCTCGTTTTCTATACTTTCTCTCTTTGTTGATATAACTCGGTATTTCCCACGTTTAACGCGCGTTTATTTCTTTCGATCCCTTTAAGCCAAGCTTTCCTCTTTTTTGGTTGAATTCCTTATTCTCTTCTATCTGTCGTTTCCGGTTATCGTTTTAATTTTCATTCTTTTTCATATTGCCCTTTCTCCTCTTTGACTGACTATTCTCTTCCTGCGTAAGCCTTTTCTTTCTTCTTAATCATAATTTCAATATTACGTAAATTGTTTATGTATTCTCATAACCTGTATTTTTCTGGTTTTGGTAATTTGTATTCCATATCTATTTAACTCTGATCCTCTTTATTCGTTCATTTTCATCCTTCCCTTCATCGTATATCTCTATTTTCTTTTAATCGGTTCAGCTTCTACCAATTTAATCTCTCATATTATTTCAAAATTTACCTTTACGAATAACTGCGTTCAATTTCATTCAATTTTGGCTTTGTTTCCTCCGCGGAATAATTAAATCTTTGATTAAACGAAAATGAAAACGAATATAAAAGTTTACGCAAAGTTACATCTTCCCTCGTTTATTTTCGATGAGTACCATCAATCGCAACACGGGCGTTATCGTAGTTTGAAGGTTTAGCGCTCAGCTTTCCCAACAAATTGACGAAAGTTATACGTGATAAAGTCATCGCCCTTCGTCCCTCCTCCATCTCTCTTCCAAACGCACCTGAGCCGCCCTCTCGCAGTTAATTCAACAGAGGCGTCGTCATGACAACGGCACGTGTGCTGGGATGAGTCCGGCACCAGTTATTGCTTTGGGTGCAAACTCCCTTCGTCCCGACTCTCCACGCCTCCTACAAGAGGCCGTTTAAAACGCTCTCTATGTTTTTAACGCCGTCCGATCATTATTCGAGTCCGCGAATTGCTTCGCTAATGAGGCAAGTAAAATTAATTTTGGGGCTCTCTGAGCATCCGTTTTGTGGAGCCACGTATGCACTCTTCATCTCAAGGCTCTCGACGTCAACTTTTCTCGTCTCTTCGGAACAACATTTAGTGTCAAACGGCTCTTTTCCTCTCTCCCTCTTTTGCTTGACGTCGACGAGCCCGGGAAATATTATTTCGACTCCATTTCATGCCGTAACTAGCTCCTTAAAAAGAGGCAAAATTAATCATCAAGTCGGTGGAAACTAACTCGTTAAATAACTGGAATTAAACGCTTGGCGCTCGAATTGATTTTTAAAAGAGAGACAAGAGTTTTCACTTCATCCGGTGTGTGTGACATAAGCATGTTATTTATTATTCATCTTCCACTTATTTTTTATGCTATTGTTTACGTAGTTTGCTGATATCTCCTTCATTATGTAAAATACTCCCTTAAGTAAAACGTTTAAATTTTTATATTGGGGAAGTGGGATTTACTTAGCAGAAGTAAGAGCATTAATAACATAGAAAACTTAATTAAGCATCACGAGTCACTCCTCCAAATTCCATTCCTCTTAAAACCACATAATTCCTCCTACTAATTTACACGCTGTCAAAAATTTCCCCGGAACTTAAATGGAAACCATAAAAGAGACTAATTAACCAACTTAATAAATTTTTTCCTCGTAATTTTTATACTTCCTTGCATTTCATACCCATAGTTAAGTTCTCGTAAGATTTTTTCCCCTTATTAACTCGTGCCATCCGTCTCAAATATCGCCGAGAACTGCTTAACCTCCCGACTCTAAAAATAAAAGTAGCGAGTTGGCATCCTCCTCATTCCAAATGACATCCCTCAAAAATTACTCCCGAGATAAGTAACTGATTATTTTGAATGCCTCAGTTGAAGCATTCGCTCTGGAAACCTTCCGCGATCTCGGATCCAACCTTCCAAAGAACACAATGCACGTCTTGGGGTAGCACTCTTTAATATACGCTGACCCGTCATCTTCATTACACGTCATTTTGGTCATTTACTCCTTTGCGCAACCGTCCACTCAACTCTCCGACGTTTCGTTCCTCCCACGTTTAATCATTACTCGCGTCTTTTTTCCCTTTTCGCACCGTGACCCTTCTTGGCCCTCCCCCGCAATCTGCCGCGACTTCTTAATGTACCTCTCTTAAGAAACCGTATTAGTTGGAGTGGAGAAGGCACGCGGTAAAGAGAAGGATGGACGTTGGTAAGAGATTGCCTCGAATTGAGGCGTTCGGGGGTCGTTAGCTATTCTGCTAATGGTCAGCCTCGGCTAATTCGGCGGAGATTTTAAAGAATGACTTGAGGTAGATGTGCATTAAGTTGCAATGTAAATTGTGAAACTTCGCTATTTCAATGACTATTAAGCTCAATGTCAAATGAGCAAAAGTATCTAATATTCCTATGAAAAAAAATTGTTTAAAAGGAATGGATAACTGGAAAGAGAGCGGATATTCTGCATGAATTTACGTAATAATCTGTATCGAGAACATAGCTCCAAGCTCTTTTATTCGACAAATTTTGCCATTTTCTATGCGTAGAATGGATTGCATTAGCCTTCGGATGCTTTTACTCCAAAAGCTTTCCATTATCTTACATTGTATTCCGTTTCCAAACCGATGTCCAACTCTGAGTAATTGTAATGTGTTGACACTCATTGAACTTGAGATTTTGAGGGGCGATTGGATTCGGAAGAGGAGATTTCCGTGGAAACTGTTCCCACGTTTTGAGGGAGTAAAACCGGAAATATTCGGTCGCTTTGGAGCGCCGCGTCGTTTCCAAAATGAATGGAAATGACTGGAAATAACGTGTATGGACAGAAGATCCAATTCGGAAATTACCATTTCTCCCCTTCCGCCAGGAGAGAGAGCCTTTATTCCTCTTTTTGAAGAGCTCTGTTGTAAAAACCTACACTTTCTCCTTCTTTTAATGGCGTGCATAGGGAACAGTTCAAAATTAACTCACGCGAGAACTGCGGGATTTAACCTCGCTTTCATTAATAATTTAAACAAACGTAATTGGGCTAAGCAGCTAAAGTGAATTGAATATACTCTAAATCAGTGTTTCCCAAACTTTTTCGAGCCACCGCCCCCTTGGATCTATAAACCTAAACTCAACGCCCCCCAATCGGTAGCTTTAAAATAATAATCAGAATCATGGACTAAATAAACAAATGAGGAACGTTGTAATAATTAAATTAAAAACTATGACTAATCAAATGTTTATTTAGAATCCAATAGATGTATAGTTTTCATAGCACATTTATGCAAAAGACTTGATGCACAATTAAAGGAACTTAAGTGAGAATATACTTTTTACATAAAAATAAATTATTAAAACAAATAATTTTAAGAAAGCTTTTTTTAGAATATAGGAAACAAGTTCAGGCTTCACTTGGTGGTAATGACATACACTGAGATTTGACATACTAAAACTTTTACTTTACCACAAAATTATTACATAAAATACGACCAGAATGCGCAGCAGTGCAGCATCATCAGGTGATGCAGCACTGCTGCGAAACCTGGTCGTATTTTATGTAATAATTTTGTGGTAAAGTAAAAGTTTTAGTATGTCACATCTTTTTTTAGAAGTTTACATGTTATTTTTTACTTAAATTAAGCAATTATTTAACATGAACATTTTCAATTTATGGAAATAGAAAAACCAATCATGTTTTGCCAAAATTAGTTAAACAATTAAGTGACTAATGATTATAGTTTTTCATGGTCTAGAAGTCATTAAAGGAAATTCTATTGCCAAATTTAATAACATATTTCCATCCAATAAAATTTTAATGGGATGGATGGGCTTGATGACATGATACAAGTATTCCAACGTCCGGTTTATTGTCACTTAGCAGGAGTCTTAAACCACCGCGTTCACAAAGTCTGTTTCTCTGCTTGGAAACAAGCTGAATGACTGCACTGAAACCATGTTCCACCAAATATGAAGTCGGAAATGCAAGAAGGAGTTTTTTAACCACCATCCATAATGCAGGATAACGATCGGAAACCTCCTTCTGTAACCAAAACTCTTGATAATTAATCTTAAACTTTGGTTTCAATTCAACGTCATTTTGTATACCAATTAATTCTTCCTCTAATACTCCAACTCCCTCAATACGGATTTATCACCCAGTCTGGAATTTCCAACATAAGGAGATCCTCAAATCGCTGCCTCATATTTTTATGCAAGGTGGATCAATGGTCACAAAAGACTATCACCTATACCAGCTTGCTCTTTTGGCTCAAGCAAGGAAGGAAATTGATAAAACTCGCGGCGACCTATGTTGCGCTTAAATAAAAGCAACTTGGAAATAAACAGTCACCACAGATTTTGCCCTTATAACGTTTGTAACATTTCCCTGCAATTGTAAATTCATTTCATTAAATTTTGCAAATAGTTCTGACAAAAATGCAACGCCACTCCTAATCCCTTTAAGGTTGTCGCTGAGAAAAGCATCTTTCTCCTCATAAAACTGCACGACAGTGTCAAAAAGATTATAGAAGCGCCTTATACAATTGCCTTTTGATAGCCAACGAACTTCCGTGTGTTGTAACAAACGTTTAAAATCTTCGTCGTTCTCATCACACAACTCTTAAAAGAGACGGCCATTAAGAGCTCTGATTTTGTTAACTGCTGTAATGACAATGTTTAAGGACTTGTGAAGGCGATCACTCAGTTTTTTGGCCACTAGATGTTGTCGGTGAATCACACAATGAATAGCAAAGATATTTGGTACATATTTTCTCAAGTACAACCATGGTGACGACCAGTCATTGACGGAGCTCCGTCTGTCGCAACAGCAAATATGTTAGAAAGTGGAATTTTTTTGTCCCTGAAGAACTGCTCTACGATACGATATATTGACTCCCCTTTAGTGTCAGTTTCTAATTGCCTTGCAAACAACGACTCCTGAGATAGATTTTCGTCTTTAATAAAGCGTGCGAAAGCTAGAAGCAAAGATTCATTACCTGGCAAAGTTGACTCGTCCAACTGTAATGCAAATTCTGTTGTTCTCAGTATGCTGCACAATATATCTTCTACATTTTCAGCCGTTTCATCTATTCGACGTTGAACTGAAGTGTTGCTTAGGGGAATCATTTTTATTGTATCATATGGTGGCTTGTGCAGAACAGTACTCAGGACTTCACTTACTGCTGGTAAGATGAGTTCTTCACCAATTGTATGTGGCTTTCCAGATTTGGCAATTAATAGTGAAATATTGTATGATGCACGCAAACCATAAGTGATATGCTTTGAAGCATTAAACAACATACTTGAAAGTTTTGGACGATTTTGCACTCTGTCCCGAAGTGACTGAAAAAATGTTAGTCTTTTCTGTCTTGTCAGGATGTGCCTTTCTTAAATGGTCAATTAGTCTGGAAGGTTTCATCGCCTCATTTGAAAACACCCTTTCGCATAGTAAGCACATAGGCATGTGCTTGTTTGTAGGTGACTCTATAAATCCGTATTTAAGATAATCCACATTATACTGTCTACATTTCTTCTTTGATGAATCAGTTCCTGCCATTCTGCTTCTACAATAAAGGTTTAAATATTAAATTTTGTTAAAATAAAATTTAATATATATTATCAAAATAGAATACGGGTATGTGTTAATGATGAGACATGGATTCGATATTTAAGTGGTTGCTTTTTAAAATAAAATTACTGGTAACCATATGAAAAACATCAAAACATAATATTTATGTGCTTGCGGCATAATTTCAAACATATGTACTTAAGCAATGCTGAATATATGTATGTATTTGTTTTGCATACCTGGTATAAAACTGGATGTATATACACGTTATTTTTCTCTGGAACGGTAGTAATTTTGCTTCGGATAAACTAAAAATATTAATAGAGTTTATCTATTTTATATAAATATCGTACATTTCATATCCAAATGCAATACATTTATCACGCGAGCGCGAATTCGAAAATGGTTTAAAAATTTACTCGTGTAGGCGAATTATTTCCAATGTGTTCTTTTTATTCAAAAAATGATTGTGAATATTACCCATTGTTCGAAAAAAGCTATGCTCCAAGGAAATAATTTCCTGCCTAGATCGTTTTCTGTATATATGCATCCATGTTTTTTGTTTGTTAATTTTGCTTCTATTTTTATTTCGTACAAACATGCAAATTTATTTTAAATATGTCATTTTCTTTGTCTGTTGATTGTATTCACTTTAAAATGGTCTCAAAACTGTATGTGAATCTTTGAATAAATAAAAAAATACAAAAAATGCACGTCAGCAAAACCGTGACTAGATCAGTAAACCGGGAATTTATTGAATTGATATCCAGCCGCCAAAGGGGAAATTTAATCGTATATATACAAAGTCTGAGAGAAAAGGTCCTCGTTTTGAACAATCTATAAAAATTTCATGAAACCAAAAAACAATATACTGGCCGTTTTTTGTAATATACTTCGCCATCATAAAATAATACGAAATATTATATAATAGTACTATAACAAGAATGATAACATGCGATGAATGAAAATAACTCACCAATACGGCCTTGATAATATCGTTGGAACCGACTTGTTTGGAAAATGATTATTCAGGTAAACATTTGATGTAAAACCACCGAATCTAATTATCAGATGACCTGATTCCTCTCCGGATTCACACCCGTTTTATTCACACTGAACTTTACAGCCGAGGTACTGAGTGTCGTGAAGTAGACCAAATGAAACTAAACCCCTTCAAAAGTTTCCCTTGTGCGAGAAAGGCTTGGAAATATTTTTCAACTGTTCTTACTTTAAAATGTAAGGATACACATGGTTTAAATTACTTCCTGATACGGGAAACAATGTAAACTTTAACCCTTAACCAGTGACGTGCGGTCTGAGAGACCGCAGCGATTTTTTTATTGTGAATAAAAAAATTATTTGATTTTTAACAAATCTGTTATTTATGGTACCTTCTTAGATACCTTTACGTAGTATATAGAATTCTTCGAATTTCATTTATCTTACTTGTATTTCTATTAAGTTGCGATTTAATTTCATGCGCGGTCTGAGAGACCGCACGTCACTAATTCGGGAAAACTCAATTCGTAATATGGGTGAATATTATTACGGAGGCTTACAAAATTCAACTTTATTTATTACATTTGTTTATTATTTTCACATTTCTTTGTTATTACTATTTGAAAAGCATAAATTAGGCAAAATATATGGATTTTATGATAGTAGGCTAATGTTGAGGTCGTACTAAAGAATACTGATTGTTTTGGTTGTTTTATAATATCAACTCCAACAATAAAAATCTGTGTAGAAAAATATTAAATCATACATGCATTAAAACACCTTATGTGTATGGAACCGAATTTTTCGTCTTTATATTTCGCTGTGATTCTGACACTAGAATGTCACTTACTACGGATGCGACCGAAGAGGCGGCAAACTCAGAATAACGAAATCCTGCGAGAATTTCTCTTTGTTGCCACTCCTCATTTGTGCCTGGGATGAATGCCCTTTAGTGAAGCATATTGTCAGCGGAATATGGACCCCCAATGGAAAGGGTGGAGTGATCCTGGGGAAAACCCGAGGCGAATGTTCGAGCAGTACATGACCAGATGTGAAAGAAAACATATTTCTCGGATTTTCCCCAAACTGCTTTCTTTAGTTTCCCTCTATTCGTTGCCAAGTAATCATCTTGCTACACGGATCGCATACACGGATCTTTTGAAAGACGAATCATGTGAGTTATATTTTTTCAGTAAGTTCGTTTCTTTCTAAAATATATCTTTGTTGTAAAATAATTTGCGAATATGGCGGCAGGAAAACCAATTGCCTGGGAAAATAGTTCTAAAGAGCCAAAGAGGAACTTTTACACTCGTCTGCATAACATTGTCGCGGAAAAACCAGGTTTGAAGCAATCTGTTATACCTCTAGATAGGGAACTGAAACCTCTCCATTTTTGGTCGCTTATTTTTGACGATGATATAATAAATTTGATTTTGTGTTGGAAAAATGTCAAACTTCAGAAGTTATGAGAAAAGTATACCAGAGTAGGCCAGAAATCCAAGATTTAGATTATGTTGAATTAAGAGCTTTACTTGGGTTATTAATATATTTGGCAATATTTAAATCTAACGATGAAAATATTAGTAGTACTTTTGCTGCAGATGGCATGGGAAAGGAAATTTTTCGTTTAGTAATGTATGGACAACGATTTGCTGTTCTCCTTTTATGTTTTCGGTTTGATAACCATGAAGACCGAATCGTCCTGCACGAAAGTGACCCAGTTGCACCAATTTCTGATTTGTTAAATCATTTCGTAAAAAATTCTCATTGTTGCAATTCACTGGGCACAAGAACTTGTATTGACGAAATGTTAATTGCCTTCAGGGGTCGGTGCCGATTTAAAATGTACATCCTGAGTAAGCCAGCTAAGTATGGCCTCAAAATGATGTGTTTGACGGATACATCGAATAGCTATTTGTATAATGCCTATTTGTACGCCGGAAAAAGTACAAACGGAAAAGGTCTGTCAGAGGAAGACAAAAAGACTTCAAAACCTACGCAATCAGTTCCGCGTCTCACTGAGCCAATATTTCATTCCAATCGAAATATTACAGCTGATAATTGGTTCACTTCAATTGAACTGGTTGAGAAGCTGAGGGTGAAAGGACCTATGTCGGGACGATAAGAAAAAATTAAAGGGAAATATCCAATGAGTTCGGGCCTTCAAAAGAAGGCACAAAAGGGTCCTCGTTGTATGGATAAACGGCAACATGACTCTAGTTCCTCATGTGCCAAAGAGAAACAGGACTCTTTGGTTGGTGTCGTCAATGCACCACAGAGAGCACTGATGACGTGACAATGAAACCTGAAAATATAGCTTTCTATAATTCAATCAAGGGTGGAGTAGATACACTACATAAAATGTGCAGCAGCTACTCATCTAGTCGAAGAACAAGGAGATGGCCAATGGCAGTGTTTCTTAGGATTTTAGACATTTCATTGGTGAATTCTTTTGTGTTCCAGCAGTCTCTAAAAGACAAGAAGTATCTGAATAGGTACGATTTTATTAAATGCATTGCAGCGGAGTTAGTAAGGCTACAATTAAAGAGGATAATGTCAAACAGCAAGATTCCCACACAATTAAGAGCCAATATAGGCCGAATTCTGAACCTAACAGTTGAAAAACCTCAAAATTTCGAAGATAAACTAGAGAAGCGGAAGACTTGCCGACTTTGCCCTCCATGCAAAAAACGAAAAACCTCCTTCTGTTGGTCCAAATGTAGACAACCAGTTTTTTATAATGCACAAGAAAAATTTGCAAGAGCTGTGCTTCTATGGAGGGGTAGGACATTTTTCACGAAAACTGTAATATCGAACGTTTGCAGAATCCATGAAAAACACAATAAATGAAATATTTTTCAAGAACGTTTTATCAATTATCATCCCAAAAATACATTAAAGGCTTTGCTACAAAAATTGGCACCTGATTTTTAATATGCGACATTATTTTGATAGGATATGTTTTTTTCATTCAAATTTTTGACTATCTTCGTAAACTGATTAATAATTGAAATTTTGTTCATATTAACATAAAATTAAATTTGAATTCATATTATTGAATAACTGATTAGTTTATTAAGGCTTTTAAACTTTGTTAAATGTGTCATTCAGTAACTTTAAAGATATTTAAAAAATTGCGGTCTCCCAGACCGCACGTCACTGGTAGTGTGACAAAAATTGCACGTCACTGGTTAAGGGTTAAAAACGTAGCATGAAAACAGAGACAAAAGGAAGGTTACCGAGCCTTCACATTTGTCACATTGTCAGGACCCTCCGGCGCCCCCCTGCCGCCCCCTTGGCTCTTTCCGCCCCCCTAAACTAGAGCACCGCCCCCCAGGGGGCGGTAGCGCCCACTTTGGGAACCACTGCTCTAAATAGATCATTTTCAGGTAGCGTGATTAACTCAATTTAAACCATTGTAAGAATATCGGCTTGGTTTTTGAAGACGACTGATGCTAATTACAAGGAGTCCAACAATTTTGATTCGGTGATTTCTGGCAAATTGAGCATTTTGCATTGTTCAACCAAATCCAGGTTTCTCACCAGATTCGCATTCCTGTTTCAGAATAACAATCCAAAGGTAGAAACAATATTCGGAGCGCCTTGATCGTAGGCATAATAAATGCGTAAGTGCGTTGCAGGTAGTGTATAGATCGGGCGCAAGGAGTCATTTATACTTGTTGCCTATGACTCATTTCTAGTATGTATCTAGTTATTTTTTATTTAACATTTAACATTTTTCAGCCAAGGGAATACCAAATGATGACATCATTATGATTGATTTCTAATCTTTTGTTCTTAAGCTAAACATCCGGCGAATGCTGAGTTTTTACAGTGATAAAGTTTTTACTGGCCTTTCCTTGCCCTGTGGTATTTACACACGATATCCATCGAGTATTTCAGAATTATCTTCAATTTTTAAGTTATTCTCACTTATAAATATAGATATAATATACTATAAAGCTGGATTTTTTAAGAAATATACATTCTTACTAATATTTAAACAGCCTGTTGCTGTGCACGGCTGGGAATTTTTAAGGTTTACATTATTAATAATAAACGATACTTGAATCCATACTGATTTTTTTATATTTACAAGGTTTAGCTTAGTGATAAAATTCTTCCTTTTGCATCTGCATTCGATAGC
This sequence comes from Sympetrum striolatum, assembly GCA_947579665.1. Lineage (NCBI taxonomy): Eukaryota > Metazoa > Arthropoda > Insecta > Odonata > Libellulidae > Sympetrum > Sympetrum striolatum. The sequence continues at coordinate 103,980,257 of OX388343.1, forward strand.
AATGTCTTTAATTTACTCAGTTAGATGCTTTAGAAATGGAGAAAGATACAAATTTAACAGTGGTGCAGAAAATATCAAACATTTTTGTAGGAGTTATGATAAAAATGAATATATACTCAAATGAGGACGTTGAAATGGGGAACGTTTATATTCGTGAGTTTTCTTGAGTTTGCAGCTTAAGAGAATCCGAGGAAAATATTTAAAATTGAGTTATCTTTCATCCCGACAGGGGGAATTGGAAGCCAATTATTAGCCGGAAAATTTATTAGACGCTCACTCGAGAAGCTGAAGTTGTTGAGAGGGATAATTTCGTAAGGAAACCGATGGCATTCGATTTCCCAGCGATAAGTGGAACGTATGATCCGAAATTTCCAATGACTGACTTATTTCAATTTCCGCCTCAAAGTTTCCGTTATCCGTCTCTTTCCCGAAACGAAAAATTCCGAAACTGAAAGGAACCTTTGTGGTCATTACATTCATAAAATCTCACCCAACAAGAAATAAAATCAATGAACAATACTTCAAGTTAAATGTTTCAGAAACGATTAACATTTTCAATCATATTTCGATCATACGATGTCTCATATACTGCATCTGATAGTCACATAATACTAATCTATTTATTCAATAAATCAGTAGTATCTAATTATGGTCTAGGCTTTATAAACTTTTGAAATATTTCTGTATATCCGAAAACATTTTGTTCCACGTTAAAGCGGTAACGGACTCAAATATTTCTTAATATTTCATCGTTAATTTTGTTCATTAATCGAAATCTTTTTCTTCCACTTAATCTCTCTAATCTTCACACATACAGAGAATGAGAATAACGAGAGCTCATTTGATGTCACATAGAATATTGATATAATCCAAAAGACGAAGTGATATAAATTAATAATAATATATATCTGATAAACACATATTTACATTTGTATGTTTACTTTCTGTTTCGCTAAATATTTTTTCGGGACTAAACCATGGAATGCTAGCTAAATAATTAATTTCTAGTCATACAGACAGCAAATGCTTAAAATTGCAATTATAAAAGAAATTAATATTTGTAAAGGAAAAATGTCCTCTAAACGTAAATTAACGATGTGTATATAATCGGCGAAGAGCATTGCAAACATCATAAGTGGAAATAGATATTTAGCTAATACGTGTCTGTTTGTGCAAGTGTTAGGTATATATATAGTACTTAGTGAAGGAATGCACGTGTAGGCGAAGAAGCCAAGTGGATAGGGAAATGTTTAATGAGGCAATTAGAAGCACGTGGAGTCAAGAAAAGAAGGTACTCGGCCATTTCTTGGGGAAAACAAGAGTTTTTCCTCTTAATTACCCATGCGTGGCTCTTCGCATCTGGAGAAGAGACCTCGCCCCGCTGTCCCACAATGGACACGCCCGTGTGTTTTCCGTGTCGAGAAAGTGTTTACATAGCGCGGAAGGTGCGGGTGTGCGGTTGAACATCTTCTTCAGTCTCCCGCTGTTTTCCTCACTCTTTCACCCGAAATTAATTCCGGCAACACGTTCGACGGAGTCTCGCCTTCATTTGCTTCTCCCATTTCTCTCTCTTCCATTTAAATCTTCTCTGAAATCACTGCACTGAACTTTGTAACAGCTTGTTCCATGTTGCAGTTGCCATTTGATTTGGAATCTTCACGTCTCTCTCACTCATGTCCGGGGCAGGCGCATCAAAAATATTGACACATTTACAGCACAATTGTGTTGGAATACCCATCTATAGGATATGACAAAGCATTCGAATTTGATTTTCGTTTTCTTGTCTTTCCCCACGAATGCTTTGTTTGCAGTGCAATTTGTTGTTCCTCTAGAATCACACTTTACTCTGAGAAAATTAGGAGATTGTTTATAGATAAATTAACCAAGAAGTGCAGTATTTTTCGCCGTATAAGACGCTCCGGAATATAAGACGCACCCAATTTTGAAGGAGGAAATTCTAGAAAAAAAATATTCTGAACCAAATACTGTACTATAATATTTTATATCAACTGTATAAAGTTAACAGCAGTTTAAGAACAATTTTATGTCAACCATGTAACATCCCTGTATTTAGAATTGTCTTTACTCTCATTAACAGTCAGTCCACGGATTCTCGTTCTGTTTCCAGTCGATCCGTTCGGATCGCTGAGGCAAACTGTCTATTCGTCGTATAAGACGCACCAACTTCCCCCCCCCAGTTTTGGGGAAGAAAAAGTGCGTCTTATACGGCGAAAATACGGTATTTCTTAAATCTGTTGCTGTTAGCCTTCATTGATTTCCAAAGAATTTACGGTGGAGGCCAATCAAACTAGCAGAAAACATCGACGTTGATTAAACAGAATGTTTGCAAATGGTGAATGATAGAATGCTCAGTGTGGTATCGCGTATTTAAAAATATATATAATTGAAAGCATGTCTCGGAGCCCACGCAAGACACAAACACGAACGAATCTCCCTGTTTGCCGTAAGACACATCATCAGACCCAAACGCGATTCTTCTTATTGTCCACTCTCGCTTCTATTTCCCAAACCCGATTTCAATTCCGGGCCCATTCGTGCGAGTTTAGAGAAAAACATTTCGGAAAAAGGAAAGGCACCCTCATCAACTGGTTTAATTCAATTAATTTTTTCCGCAATTTTGTCGAATCCCGTCCGCAAGAATGCAGCGCGGAGAGAGAAAAAAAGCGAACGAACAAACAATCTCGGATTAATTAATTACACATTTCGCGCGGTTTTGCAAACGCCGCAACGCTTTGTAAACGGACGGAAATATTTGTGACGAACCGGTCGACGCTAGCGTATTAACGGTGGTTATTTCTGTTGAGATCGACACAGTGGGATGGGATGGACACATAGACACGGACTATTGTGACTCTCTAATTGTGCAGAGTAAAGGCAATTAAGGCGTAATTGGAGGGAGACTTTTCCAGAAGGAAGGAGGAGATGAAAAGACGAGCGGTGGGAGAAGTCCTTGGCAGAATTCCAAGGGAGGGAGTGGTTGGACTTCTCTTGGGAATTACATTAGCAATTCCCGGAGTGCGATTCAGCCGTCTCTTCAAAACCTCATTTTTCCCTCCTTCCTCGTTTTCTCAGCTTGTTTCTCCTCCCAGTCCTGCGGATTTTTCCATGCATTTTCCAGCTTAATTATAAATTTAATTTCCAGTTAGTTTGCGCTTGTCTTTGTTTCACAAGGATCGTTACGTTTAATTAATGTTACAGTTTTTTTCTCTCTCTGGTGGGAGCCTTTTTCAATGCAAATGAGGCGAAATTGGTGAACTTACGAGACCCGAGTTTTCTTTTGCCGCCGCACCAAAACATTTTCGGCGACATCCGCTTTCAGCGACCCCAGCGTAGTTAATGAGGGACTCAGCCGCTCTCCCAACAATCCGCTGGAAACAATGGCTCCGCTGCTAACACACAAAGCTTTTTAAGGACCCTAGATTTACGCCATGAAAGGGTCTCGAGTATTTTCCTCTTATTTTTTCGTTTTTAATTGGTAATTTCTAAGTCGGCCACAAAAGTTTTCCACAATGGCTTCTTCGCATCTTTTTCTTCGGCGGTTGTCGGGCTTTTTTATTGTCGATGTTTTTACTTCATTGCCTTATTTGAAAAAATTGGTATCAGGCAGCGTCTTGAGGGATTTCGTTGTTGACTTCTGAAAAGATTACCTCTTACGGATCGCAGAATGCGACTGCGACTGAGGGTAAAAATGGTGCAAAGGAAAATCGGATTGTTTACATCCACCTGCAGACTGGAAACGTTAGCGATTTTTTACGAAATTATCCTCGACATAATGAATTTGACTAATTACTGCCTTTATGCGTCGTGAACGGGATGGTTTGAGATGCTACCATCCGAATAATTCGATTACATTCCTCATTATGATTCTTTTAACCCTATAATAACTGAATATCTTTGATGCATTTTTAACTGATCTTACTAGTGTCCGTTAAGCTTCATAATTGGCAAATATCTCTAGAGATGGGTTTAAATAAATATGGATGGCTATTTTCTGTTAAACTAACCATTCCTATCAGAGAGAAATCATTAAGGTTTCTTTTGTTGATTCCTTGCGTTTTTTTGTTATCAATTCTGTCTTCTCCAACAAATTAAAAAACCATGATATTAGGAATCTATACACGAACAACCACTGACATTCTTTCGCATGTATATTCATTCTTCTTAGTTATCGCCTTTTTCAAAATCATTATTTTTCGATCGTTATAAACATTATCTCTATTTTACATGAACTAACGCACCTAGTTAGTTTATATAATGCTTTAAGAAACCCTTGCGATACAAAATGTTTGATGAATATCATGTTTATGTCTAAAGCTAAGCGAAAAATAATCCTTTACGAGACCATAATAATCGTTATAATTAATATCGTTACCAGATACCTGTTGGAACGATAATTATTTCGCTTCGTTTAATTTATGTTTCCGAAACGTATAGAACAGGGAATCCCTCTGAGCTCTTTGTGTTCGCAGGAACCATAACTGTCCCTCGTATGACAAACCAATTACGAAAGGGTGTGAAATGTCCTCCCCATTGTTCTCCCAAAACAGTAAAACCTTCGGGAAGCTCTTCCTCACTTTCTTTTTTGCGAATCGTGGAAAAACTTCATCAGACCATCAACAGTTTACGTCCGAGAGCATGAAAACAAATGCTTAAGAGGGAAACGTGGGGAGAGAGAAGGAAAATGAATCATACACATTCTAAAACGCAAACCAGCGTGTTCCATCGCGTATTTGAGCGCAAAGAACACGGAAATTATTTTACGGTTATCTAGGTTATCCCTCACCCGTAACACGAAATTCATTAAAAACTCCAGAAAAAACATTTTATCGGTTGTATAGACTAAGCGTGTGTATCCGAGGTCTTTCATTCCATCGCATTCGTTCCCCACCATATTTGAAGTGCAGTCACTGATGTGGTATTTCTTCAAGGATCCAGGATATCCGAGTGCAGCTCTTTAGAAATCCATTTTTCAGGAATCGACTCCTAAGATGACGGATCACTTCAGTGGAAAGCTTTTTCCGTTCTTTGAGTATCAAGCGCCACTTGTCGGGGAATAACCGCGGAAACAATACGTACTAGTGAAAATAAAAGGCGATCGAATATTTATGTCGCCATCACACTCTCGACCCTCCGTCGTCTTGTTCTGCCACAATTCTCGATCTCTAAAAACATCTTACATTTAACTTAAGTTACTCATTTGCCATTTTAACTAGGTTTTGTATCTTTTCACCGACGTTTGGGAATCATTTTTTGCCAATATGAAGTCATAAACTGTCAATACGGCCATCGCTTACATTGACCAAGGCCATTTGTGCTAATTTGCCTCTTTAAGTAAAATAAACTCTGCATGAAACTTCATATTAATCTCAGACTCAATTACATTTAGTTGCCTTCTATAACCTGCGGAAATAGTGTTTTGATGAATATTTGCGGAAGTAGCAGAAAACATTTGGATAAGTTATAGGCAAAGTAAAGAATATAATGCCTATAAAATACTGCTTTAAAAGGGAGTTTAAAAATATTTAGAAGAGACACAATATCTTAACTTTTTCCACATCAGAGCTTGTAGTGAAGAAATCATGCGAGCATTGAGGAAGTTGAATGAAGGATGGAGAAAAAGTATAAGAGGTTAAAATATCATCGGTTTTGATTTTATTCTAACCATTAGCGTACGTTTTTATATATTCTCAAATATAGAATAATGTCCTTGGACGTGTTGAAAATCTTGTTAAGATCCCGTATAAGGAATTAATTTCTAATTTAACTTTTAAAAACATCATCTCCCGAGAATGTTACTCGCGCCCACGAAGACGGTATTGTGTCCAACCAGCGTCCTCTCCTGACCTCCCTTAGCACAGACTAATAACTGTCCACCTATTTCTTTCCCGAGGCTCGGTGTCCGAGTAATTAGGAGGAGAAACTGTCACGGGAGTTTTAATCCCCTTGGAAAGGCTCTCGTGAGGTGGATGTGAGAAATGAGATGCCCACGGGAAAGAAATCACCACATTGCTCGCTTTAAGAAATACATTCTTAAGAATCTAATGCTTTAGCTATTCTCTTACTTCCAAAGCTTAAAATAGAGGCAATATTTAGGTTTCAGCACGATTTTCAATGTATGTATGCGAATGTGTTTCATAGAAAAGCACGACACGGAAATGTTGCCTCAGATAATAATGACGACTTTAATTTGAATGATGATAATGGGCTCATAACCTTTTCTTTTTTATTGAAATTTATTTTTAATTTTTACTCTACAAACTTCTCCCATATTAGTTTTGTAGGTCAAAAGAGGTTTTCATTTAAAATTCAATTCGCTGCCTACTTAGGTTTTAAGAAGAAACTGGAGTTACGATGGTCATTATTTTTTAATGTTTCCTTCGAATAAATTGCATAAACAGAATTTCTTATTAAAGAAGTATGAACTTTTCAAGTATGGCGTTCCATCAGATATTACTGGGCATTGTCATATTTAGTAAAATAGTATTTAAATAAAACGAGATGTGCCAATTCTAAAAACAGTTTCAATTAATTTTAATCCATAATTCACGATCCAAAAATAGGTAATTCTCTGTTTCGCTCAGATCTCACTTTCTAATCTTAAAATCACACAGTACTAGTCACTGATGGTAAAGTCGAAATCCTCATCAGAATTCATAATTCACGAATGATAGATATAATAATAGATCAAAATTTATTTCTATTCTATTTCATAAATGGAAATAGTAAGCTCTGATGGCTTTGTATTGAAATTGGAATATCGTATGCTCTTTATATGTCGAAATAACAAATGCTTTTCGCCTATAGCTCTGCAACGGACACCGCCTCCTATTTCTGTTTTTGTTCCTCTATTCTCGAGCTCTTTGCCAAGGAAAATCTCCAGTCTTTTCTTTCACAAAGAAATAAAACGAATCATCCGAATTGCCATTACAGTCAGCGGTGTCTGTTTTCTCACTGACTCCATCAGTCATCCTTCCAACAGCGAACCTTGTATTCATTCAACCATTTAGATCGTCTTCTTCCCGAAGGCAAATGTCTTCCATTAGCACTGCTCCCTTTTCTCCGATTCCCACGCTTTCTTCCCACACCATTTCAACGTCGCCTCACTCTCGGGGCAATAACGGGGCGAAGGGGTGAAATAAAAGGCTACGTATTGGAGAGGGAGAGTTGAAAAACAATGGCGAATCGAGAGCGCGTCTTTTTTTCCAGCGAAGGTTAGGCGCCCAAGTGGCAGCACCCACAACTAACAACTCCTCCCTTTCAGCCACTCCTTTGTGTTTGCTCGTTGAGGCCTCTCCACGAAAACTTACAATTTCCCCATCTCCCATAATCACCAATATATATATTGGTGTGTTATATATATATTTATATATATATATATATATATATATGTGTGTGTGTGTGTGTGTGTGATATATATATATATATATATATATATATATATATATATATATATATATATATATATATATACACATATATATATATATATATATGTGTGTATATATATATATATATATATATATATATTTTACACACACATATATTTAGTTACAAATGAAGAAAATAATATATAAAAGATAATACGGGTATTAGATAAATAATTATTAATATCATTTAGTTGTTTCTTTTTGATAACCAGAATACACGTAGAAATATTTCAAGATTAATTTAAAATTCACATCGTCATAAAGCATAAACATTTCTTAAAATGAACTCTATTACTTCTAAAGATAGAAATCACATTTATTTTCCGTCATGAATGCTCCAAGTTCCAATTCCACTTATGACAACGGTTTCATTTCCTGAAATTATACAAAAATTAAACAACTTCTAAAATTATATTTTGCTCAATATTGCTATTTAAGCTAATTTTTCTTATTCAGTTTGGTATTGGTACCGCGGTAGTATTATTACTAGGCCGAAGTGATGGTGATGTGATCCAAACCATGACTGGTTTCACGTCAAACTCATCCCGCCTACATCTTTTGACTGGAACACCCGCTGGTGTAACCGTATACTTGCGCCGTCTAATCCCTCTTTTTCGAGACCACACACTCCCATTAGTATGCGGATAAAAGTATAAAAAAATCACGCCGTTCTCATCTCCCTCCCCCATATCGAGTTGGTGGATTATCTCGAGAAAAACGTGCAGCCTGAGTGGTTGAGACCATTCGCTTGTTATCGTTTTAACGACCAACTACGACCTGAGACTCAGAGCAAGTCGCGCGAAAGTTTTATACTTCTGCGAAAACCCGGATGTATTATTTAGACTCGCTCTCCGATCCGCTTCGTCGAGCACGTCTTAGAGTAAAGGTTTCTTCATCTTGCATATCGGTATTCCTTTTGTTGCCCTCCCTCCTCACAGCTCGTCTTTTTCACGCTTTCCATTGTTTTTTTTGCGACCGCAAAATACGCAAAACTTTCTTTTTTCGAGTCCATCCCTTTCGCCTTGGCTGAACACGTCGATGTGGCCTTCCCCCTCCCACGTTCGTTACTTTGAAGCAATTTAACATTACAATTATCAGTTATCGGTTTTTCCTGAACCGAATAAAATGTCGCGACACTTTTATTTTCTTCCGAAATAAAAAATAAATCGTCGATATCGAGGGATCCTCAGTCTGAGAGACCAAATTTTAGAAAATATCTGTTTTCCATCGATTATTCACCAGTTGTTTCGTTTTCTAACAAAGACATCGTCCTGAAACACCACCGCACGTATGATTGGAACATGGCGATGAATAAATGCACCTTTTTAACATCTATAGCACGTAGCATTTGTTGTTAAATGAGGTTGAATATCCGAAGAAGATCTGAAATATTTTAACGGCCAGGCAGTTCGATGAAGAAAATGGGTAGCAAATTTTAAACAATATTAACTTTAGCCCGCAGCTTATATGTGCTGTGTGGCTGAAGATTATGAGGTGATGAATACTAAATTTCCTTATTCATTTTGTTGGCGATTCTTTTCCAGTTGCACTCAGTCTTTTTTGTGGTTAATTAATCTAAAATCTGTCTGTTTTGGATATGGTTTATTTATTTTGATAAAAATGATGAACAAATATACCTTAAAAGCCTTTCTTTGCACAAAACCACTGAATAAATTAGCACTCTAAGGTCACTAAGTGATACTTGTCTGCATTTTAACCGGATATAAATCATAGTGCTACATATAAGATCGTACGTTTAATTTTTTTATAGTCTCATAGTAACTTGAAAGGATTATAAATAGGTTCTCCGTGGAGAAATAATGCTGTTTGCTCTATGCAAGCTATAGGAAAACAACGCAAATAGTTAAATATTAGTTATTTCGAACACATTTCAACGCATGCAGCAAATAGTATGTTTTGGAAATCGATTGGCGGAAAGCGCTCTCTTGACCAACAATTTCTCCCATCTTCCTAACAGCAGTTATGTTCTATTCCCAATAAAACGATTTGCTTTAGGATTTCGATGTAAGCCGTTCCGGATCTGTGACCGACCAAACAAGTTTAGCAAGGAAACCTCACGTCAATTCTCTCAAACTTTACCCTCACCAATAACTTAATTTGCGATACACTAGTAACACGAACCTGATGATTTAGTAATCTTCTATCCCTTTGGAGAAATCCCTTAAATTAAGACCCCCCGTGGGCACCCTGGCCATAATCCCCTGGAGGAGCACCCTCCCAACGGCACAATGGCGCGTGGCCGCCGCAGGTCATTTCTGCCGAAAGGGGGCGACGCGTGCCGTGGAGGCGTTGCTCTTCATTCGTTAAGGAAGTGGAGGTGGCGGCTGAAAAGAAACAGTCCCCTATTCCGGACCCCCGTGGAGCCTATGGCTGCTCTAACGCCGTATGCACCTTACGCCTTTGCCGAGAAGGCGGCTCTCCCAGAGGATGTTTGCGCAGCGGGTGGTGCACTTGGCTATCTTCCGCAGTGAGAATTGGATTTCTGGAGCGTGCACCGAGAGATACCCGAGTACACGGGCGTAAAAACAGGACAATGGGAGAACCCCAAAACGTATGCGGGGATATTTTTAAGTCTTTCAGAAAACTCGGTCCGGTAATGGGCGCAACGCAATTCTCTTCTATGAAAGGAAATCCTCCGCCTGATTTTGACAAGCACGTAGATGGTTAAACTCGCATATCTACCAGATGTTTACGGAGGAAAGTACAAGAGGGATTCAAAACTAGCTAAGCATATTCAGTTTTCTCTCTAATTGGGAAGAACAACGTCTTAAAAGTTTTAGGAGTGTGTCTTTCTCACTTGTGTTAGAAGTAAAATAGTGAGATAAAATTGTAGTAGTGCATTCAAACATTTTCACTTGTACCATATATTTTTGTAAGAAAATTATCCCCCGTTGATCATATGTTCACTTCAATATTCTCATGTAAATATTTACCTTGTGTAATGGTTGTTTTACACGATAAAATTGAAAATGCATCCATACGAAAATTTGAGGGATATTATTATATTTATGAATTGTTACCAATGAAAAGTACATTACTCACCATAATAATACAAGGAAGTAGGACGTTGACTGATGAAATCTAGTAACGGTTTACAATTTTAAAACAAAACAATGATGACGTTTACTATTTCACAATGTAATTTTTTCTAGACAGCCAATTTCGAATACCATCCTCGAGCCTCCAGACACAAGATTATGAAATCTATACGTGCTAATCGAAAAGAACGTGCAAGCTCACTGAGACTTATTTATTAAATATATTAAGGATTAAGTACTCTGAAGGCAAGCAGTTAGCACGTTTTCCAATGGTGCAAGTGGTTCCGTGTTTGATTCCACGAGGCTCTTACGATGAAGGCAGGAAGCGCCAAATTCATCATCACACGATTCATTATTTTCAAATTTCATCAGCTGACCTAATATGAGATGAGATAAATATTATAGTAAGAGTTTAAATTGCATCGCACGGGAATGCAGCAATACCTACCTACTCCTCATTCTGGTACATAAGAATATAAAATTATTCATCATCGAAGTCAGTATCAGAATGTCGACATTGCAGCATTCTCGTGCTCTACAATTTATTTTCCTCTAATAATATCCATAAACCTAACAATATCTTTCGATTCTCTTTCCTGCCTCGAAATGCCGGAAAACTCCTCGCTTAGTGAATAATAGGATGAATGCACGGTCGCTTCTTTCGCAACCGCAATCCGTGCGATCTTCAAAAGAGGGATTCATGGGAATACTCTTCATTAAACCCGCAAAAAACACTATCCGTCGCAGTCTCCGGAGGAGGTATAATTTAACAAGGCCACGTGTCTACGAGAGGACAAACGGATGGGCCATCGGTCGGCATTGCAAACCGCTTTTGGGGTGAATGGCATGCGATGGGGAAGAATGCGACCAATTTGGCGTCGTTATGAGGCATCGATTGGTACGTACCGCATTCATGGGCACGCTTCCTCGGCCGACATGACTCATCCGACTGCCATCTTACCCTTATCGAATTAGGCTATGATCGATGACACTTGTTGAAATTTACGACACCCGGGAAACTTTTCATTTCGCCGCCATTGGGTCGCCTCGTGATTCGATTAAGGCCATTTCGGAAGCGTATGCAAATGCTGTCCGTTTTAAAAAGGAGACGTGAATGATTATTCCGAGCAACTCGAACGGCATTTAGAGTCAAATGCGCTGTTTACGTCTCCCTGCGTCGCTGCCCTCATAATCGAATGACTCATGACGACAACATCATCCGTCAGTTCCTCCTCGGACTCTAATGTCAGCTTTTAATGTGTTCCTACTTCAGTTGCGATACGTGCCCATCTGTTTACATCTCCGATATCATTCTCCTTACTTCTCGTGAGCTCATTTATAGTCCCAATTTCTTAGTATAATGAACGTAAGCATCTGCATTCTATTGCTTCATAGAAAAATTGGTAAAATTAAAAAAGCGGCATAAGCCCACGAATCTTTTCAAATTCAGGGCAATCGTATTGTCGTCTTTAGCCGCATGTGGTAATTATGAACTCTATTACTACCAGTCTTCATTGGGTGGCTTATGCGGAATCTGCTAGTTTTCTGTAGAGCGAACCGCTACTTCGGAATAAACTCAAATGAACTTATCTAATTCTCGGAGTAACTAATATAAATTCAGATAGTAATTCTCGTAAACGACTGCGTCTGTGCTTGTAAAATTTTTGCCGATAAATTGGCATGCTACCAGTAATAACAATAATGATAATAATCAAAATCCTTTATTCCGGCGAGATTGAAACTAAAAATCTCCTCGTAAATTAAATACAAAATTGCGGGTTTTATATTACGGGTGATACGGGCGTTTCATCTAACGCGAAATTTAAATTTATATTTATGCAACTTACCTGTACTTGAAAAACCTTACAACGTGCACAAGATTTGATGCATGATTGGCAATCATGAGATGTTGATACGAATAATCGTTCTATTAAAAGGATTCCATTCATTGATACGTCGGCGATGACGAAGGAATAATTCAACCGCGGCGAAAGTTGCGCACATTTCTTAGCGTTCTTCTTTTGTTTATGCAAAGTGCGCAATCAGGTGCAATCCAGACGGAATAAAGCTACGCCCTCATTTCAAATCTTCAGTACCTTTCTTTACCATGTGTATTCATCGAGCGTGAGTTAGCGTTTTCGTCTCCTCTCACCAACGCCAAAATCACTCCTTCCTCCCGTCAATCACGGAATGAGAGACCAAAATATCGAACAATTTCCGAGAAATTTCGGGGGTGCGGCTATGAATCGATATTCACTACCAATCACCCACTTACCCTCGGACCCCTTAATTTCTCTTTCTTCCCCACTCATCCTTACCACTTACACACTCGCCCTATCCGACAAACTCTTTCCGTCTCATATATGTGCGTGGTCACGTCTTCTCCGCCCCTCGCATTCCTTCGCCTCCGCAGCCACTCTTTCTATTGAAAACGACATAAGCTGGCTGAAATTAACCTTGTAAAAAACGAACCACGGCGCTGAACGTTTTTACCACGCTTAGTATTTCAGAGAAAAAGATGAATTGTTCTTGAGTTGGAATGTTTCACGATCGTTCGATAAGGAAAAGAACGAAGTTTATGTCTTTCGTATTTTAAAGTAATTTTGCGAGTGTACTGTTTTTTATTGTTCGAATATCACACGCTTTTTACGGTATTTGTCATTTTCTGAGCTATTGCAAAATATTTTTGACTTGTGTTAATCAAACTAGTTGTCTTTACTTCATCTCAATTTTATATTGGAACGGGAATGAATGCTGAAAAAGCGCACTATTTTTGCGATTTTCTTTTATCATGTAATATATATATGGTATACAAAAAATATATATATAAAAAAGTCACTGAACCCCATGGCAAGATGAAGAGAACGAGGTATCATAGCTGAACTTAGATAGGTTTATAAGTTCTTTATCAGGTTATTTATGTTAGAGGTTTCTTGATATCACGTTTTTATAAATATACGTAGTGTTCTAAGGCAGAAAAAATAACTAAATTAATCGCGATCATAGTCTTTTATCTCAAAATTTGACTCTTGAAGTTGCATAACACTCGAATGCCCATTGTTTAGAAGTAGAAGGGTTAAGTGATAAAGACAATTGTTTTTCATGTCCTCGACCTCTATACTCAAGCGTAGTGTTTTCTCTCCTTACCAGGTGTGGTTTCAGAACCGGCGAGCCAAATGGAGAAAGACGGAGAAGTGCTGGGGAAGGAGCACCATCATGGCTGAATACGGGCTCTACGGTGCCATGGTACGCCATTCGCTACCTCTACCAGAGACCATCTTGAAGAGCGCCAAGGACAACGAGTGTGTCGCCCCCTGGCTGCTAGGTAGGAAAACATTCTGAGAGAACAACTACAAGATCCGCAGGCGCAGTGTGGCGCGCTATGCGTGAGTATAGCAAAATTAAAAAGGGGCGTGGTAGGTGGGAGTTTAGAAGAGAATAGGAAAGCGATGGTTTGTTACAAGTGCCACACACGACATTTTGAGTGTTACAACATCAACACTATCAAACATGCATACAATCACGCCGTTTCATGCTCGAGAGGGTACTCAGACACACTATTACTCAGGGGAAGATGCAAGGGCTCGGGAAGAAGTGATATTTGTATCAGAGAAAGATAGATCTGGATAATTTTCAGCTGAGAATAAAGTGATCCGGAGAGCAGAGTACTTATTTCGTGGACTCAATCTTGATGGGAAATCTTTACTTAATATCACGCCATACATATACCCTAAAATATATTGACCGAAAATATTTTGTTTGCAGCTAAGTTTCAATGACATAGCTAGGAATATTCAATGTTTTAATTGAGTCTGATCGTGGAAGTTATTCTTATAGTTGTCGAAGTGGGTATGGATATTTTATCAAATAATATTTGAAAATAACTTAGGAGTAGATATCAATAAAAAATTATTTTAATATCTCAAAGTTTTTATGACATATTTAAGATCAGTTTCATTAATAACTAATCCATCGCTACTTTAGATATTTTTAGGTGAGCCATCCATCTTCATATTTCGGGATTTTATTTATTTCACTGATTTTAGCCCAATTCTCCTATGATGAAATTCCTTTAAGGTATTCTTATAGCAGTATTATGATTAATGGTAGTAAGGATTATAACCGAGGATTTATAGGACGAATTTTATTCCAATACACACACAACCATTCTCTATCCAGGACCTCGGTTTTCCTAGGCTAGCACGCTCACCTGTACGCCAAATAGGCCGATAAGTAATCCTCGAACTGGGACTCTAAGCCTTGACCTTCAGTTTAAAAATGCTACTGCTCTACCAATTGAGATATCCGTGCTTTGCGGGTCCACATAGTTCCGTTAGACATTAGGAGAATAACGAATAAAGTACACCAATTTTCACTATGCTGTATTGCCTTAATTATAAGTACCTTTCCCCAATAATTTAAAATAAATTGTTTCATTTTGTTATAATCCATTGCCCCGGAAATCAACTTAACACGAGCTGCCATTTTGAAAACAAAAAACCCGATAAGAAAAAGCGAGATGTGCTGATAGCGCCTCCTCGATAAATATCGAGCTTTGGTTCCATCTGAACAGTGAATGGCGCTTATATAAAAGCACAAATCTCCATCGCGATCATTCTTGTAGGCAGACTGCGTGCATTCATTTCCCGCATCTTTCACTCAAGAAAATCGGCTGCATTGAATAAAACACCCGATAAAAACTAGCCTGTAAACACCCCAACTTTATTATTCCGCAAGGAATTTAATTTCAGTCGGAAAATATCAATTTTATATCCCTTAGGTATGCACCGGAAGTCCTTGGAGGCCGCCCAACAGCTGAAAGACACGGATGATAACGAAAAGGAGTCGACATGTTCCCCCAAAAGCAGCAACGGAGAAGGAGAGTGTGGAGGAAGCGGAGGGAACACCGGTGGAGGGAGTGGCGAAGGAGAAAGGAGCTCGAGACCGGAAAAGGAGGCCTCGCCGGCAGTGTCGGACGGCATCCACGGACACTCCTCTCCACCGCCCCCGAGGCCCCCAATGCCCCACCCCCACATGGCACACCTCCAGCCTCATCTCGTCCCTCCCCCGTCGCATCGCCCTCATCATCACCACAGCCCGCACCAACACCCCCACCCGGCCCAGTCACCGGGAGCCCTCTCGATGAAGCAGCACCAAGAACTCCTGTTGCAGCACCATCAGCACCACCACCACTTCCAGCAGACGCATCACCCTCAGTTTCCGGGGATGGTGTATCCAGGGGCTTCGATGAGGACCTCGGCTTCGTCCTCTTCCCCTTCGCCTTCCCCATCGTCGTCTTCTTCTTCCTCCTCGTCCTCCCTCAAGGACCTCGCCACCACGGCCCCCGCCCCCCCGCTACCCGCCCCCCCCAGAGCCCCCCCCAGTCCCTCCGCGGATCCGGAAGAATTTCGAAACAATAGCATAGCGTGCTTGAGGGCGAAGGCGCAGGAGCACAGCGCCAAATTGCTGAGCGACGCAGTGAGGAGAGGAGCGGTGGCTGCAGCGGCCGCGGCGGCCCTGCTCAACGGGGGAGGCGGGGGAGGGCTGGCCCCGCCCGTTCCGACGTCGGCGTCGCCTCCGCCGCCCCACGACGCGGCCGGACCGACGGCGGTGGGAGAAGGAGGAAGGGGAGATCTCATTTCGACGGCGGGTAACTCTCCGCCCATGTTCTGACGCCGGGGAGGCGAGGGAGGGCCGGTCGATGGCCACACGTCTTAATTCGACTTCGTCGGAATGTGCATAAAGTTAAGGAACAGTAGGGGTCGGGCACGGAGGCTCTTCCACCTTAAAATATCCTACAGAACAAACCTAACGTAACCCAAGGACGATTTTCTGAAGTCTTGCCAATGTGCTAGACCTAGTGAATCACTGAAGGAAATTTCGATTCTTCCCCTGCCATCTCCAGGCGCGTGATTTCCCAAAGCAGACAGTTTATAAAAACAAGTGACTTTTAGAAGTTTTTGGTGAACGCTCGCTTTTAATGTGCGGAGCTATCGGTAGGAGTGACGTTGTTCATGTGCGAGTGTGTACTGTCGTTGGGCGACCATTTTGTCGAATGGGCCAGATTTCTTGGAACAATTGATTAGAAAAAGCGGGTGGGATTGGAACGTTTTTCGCGCATTGCTCGGATTCTAATGATCCCAACGGAAGCCATCGAACACATCGAATTCTGAGAACCTCTCGGAGAAAAATAGAGGAAACAGTTATGGGTACGAATTAAGGGACGAATCGCCTGTTCGGCTACACGATTGAAACGGACGGTCAAAAAGGCGTCGCTTTTAGTTTTATTCGAAGTGCCGGTAAATTAAATGGAAAAAGTGGAGGAAAACCCGTTTTTGAGACGGATTATATGTAAATGTAAATTAAACGAGCTGGAAATAATAGGATAGTCTTAATTTAAGTGCAATAGTTTACAGCAAATATGAAAATAATAGACATTACCAGAACATTGTGGAAAGAGTGCCAAGATATGTTTTTACTATTAGTTTTCTGAACCAGCTCGTGAACGAATAGTTCTGGGGTAAAGAGAAGAAAGTTATTTCCCGGAACTTGTGAATAGTTCCATAAAAGATATTGGGATTCAGTCCCCTGTGGTAATCGGTATGCTAAACTACTCAGCTTTATGTGTTTTTAATGATCACCTCATCATTTGTTCCCTAATATGTTTTAATATAAATTCCAATGTCGGAAGCGGCAAAGTCTATCAGTGAGATTTTTAACGCATGATATTATTTTGGTTATTTGTTTTCGCTATCCAGGAATATATTGCGTCATGGACGAGAATAACTAAAACTATGTAAATCAAGACAGTTGAAAGATGTCTTATTACCAGCTCTCGAAATAGCTTAAATTATTTTTTTATCGATTCCAAGAGTCTTTTTGTTGATGCTAAGTCACCAGAATTTATGATTTGTTAGTATTTTCTTACGATTTCAATATGGTTTGTTTCCATTTTTTATTGCATTTGAGAAAATGTTTTCCAGCATTTGTGTTTTCATATGGATCTGCAATCAGTAAAATTGCTAGCAATTTTTATTTTTGAAACGAACGAACGTTTTCCATTCATCAGAAGTGGAAGATTAAACTGAAATAAATCCAGTTCACCCAACAAAGGTGTTTTGAGAGAAAATTAAATAGTTTGGATGATATTATATTACCTATGATGTATATAAATATAAGATTTTTAAAAAAGAATCAAATTTTAATGAAGAGTATTCCTTGAATGGACAGATAAACGAGAGATAAAACATTTATGAATTCTTCGTACCTTAATGTGTCGTGAAACGGAAACGATTCCTCAACAAATTCCTGGTTCTAATCCAAATCCCAATTTTCTCTCTCTCTATCTTTCTTAAGCCTTGCGTTGTTCATTTCCTCCAATTTCTCTCTCTCCCTTCAAAAAGTACCATCGAGTCTCAGGAGGAAAGGCGTTCCATTACAAAATGCCATTATTTATCTGTGCAACTTGAATAATAACAATAATAACTATGTATTCATACACCTAAATGTACTTCTTGTGAAGTTTGAATAAATAGATTTGTGGCTGGGAAAACTTATAATGCAAAACTGTGTGTTAATTTTCTTTTACATCTTATTGAAACTAACCTCTCTCTGTGTGTACATGAAACTGAAGCTCTTAAGGATGGAATTATTCTCCTCCTATCAAATCAATCGATGAAGTATCATATCTTTTGAAATCAATTTACTACAAATCAGAATTGAGGAAATTTAACTTACATGGAAAATTAAACACATATAAATGTCCGGATGTTCTTAAGTCCTTTCGTTCCTTAAGTTCATCGATATAACACAATAAATGGGATTGGTCCCAATTAGTATATATCTGAAACTGGCTGACTCATTTTCCATTAAACTTCTCAAAAGTCACTGAATGAGCATTTCAAAGGTACGTTCAAATAAATTAAATTATCGATTCCATTCAAAGAGCTTCAAAGCCCCGCAATTGACTGAAAACGTCTTCCGGACATCTTTCATACGAGGATGTTTGTTTCAACCTCTTGATAGAAATACTTGCAAAGTGAACACATATCCGAAAAATATTGTTGTGTCATTATTTATTTGGGCTCTAGTACTTCAAGTGAGCATTCTCCATTGAATGTGAGGACAGAGTTTTTAAGCTCCTACTATTCTCTTTCTTAATGTTTTGGAAATGGATGAAACATTCAACATCAACGACACATGGAAATGGGATTTTTCTGAAAACCTTCGGAATCTAAACACATATCAATGGATTGAGTAGATTCTGTAGACCTTTTCAACGTACAACTTAATGATATATATTTCGAATGCTATCCTCAGCTATTTTGACACACACGGTATCTCATTTAAGATCATTTCTAGTTTTTATGAAAAACAAATAAAAGAAAATTCAGGACCATAAATATTTAAATTAATTTACGAAAATTTATTCTTTTACCTCAAAATTGCTTCTTTCTGATCATGACATATAACCGGAAGGTTATCTTCCGTTGTTTTGCTGTACATTGGATAAAAATCTTTATCAAACTTTTATGTTCAACTTTCGGCAACTGAGGCACTCGAGAGATAAGGGAAACAAGTTTCATGTTTCCACATATAAATAAATATTCGTTGGTAAACACATGAAGTAAATTTTGTCTTAATTTGTCATCACAGATTGTCAACTCTGATATAACAATTTTCATTACAAATACGTTTGTTTCTGCTTTTGGCTAACTTCTAAGCAAGGTAAAGTCCGAAATCTACTTTCACGAAGGTCACCCACAGAAGGATAGCAATTTGCCCTCCTGCGTAAGAGGAGGCTTTGGAATGCGCATTAAGTGTCTTGATCGTGCTGACGGCCCTCACTTCTTTTGCTTCGTCCAACGGTAGCTGTTGTATTCTTGCGTGACTCCTCTTCCTGCGAGGCTCGCGGTGTCTGAAAGCACACCGATTGCAGAAATCCAAGAAGTCGAGAAGCGAGGTATGTTTATATTCTTTAAGACGATGAATGTAAATCTATTCCAAAACAGTTAGATATAGAGTTGATGTTCCTCTAAAGTGAAGCTTTCCTTGCTTCGCGCTTAATATTTTATTATTCACGAGTTAATTACATTAGTTATCGAGTTGAAGTTCTATCGATTCTTTCTTATTGTTTTATAGAATATTCATTTCTATGTGTCCTATTATCTTGCTTCCCAATTGCTCCTCCTTCTCCTTGATTCCAATGAACACTTCTCGTTTATTCCCTGTCTTACTTTCATTCGATATTCTCCAGCATTAACAGCGCTCACAATACCCCGAAATTTTCCCTTTCTTACTGATAAGCGAATATCATGCTCCTCCAAATAAATCAGTTTACAATTTTATTCTGTTATTCAATATTAATTGTTTGAAACAGTTTCACTCATCCAAAGGCAGCGTTTCTGTGTGATTCTACTAATCTCCCTGGTGCGGTTTCCATAAGATAAGATAAAATCAGAAATGTGTTTAAATGGCCGCTTTTCCAACCTGTCTCTTCCTTTTTACCACATTCATTGTTTTGGTATTCTCATTGTTTCCATGTAGCTGGCATTACTCTGCTTTAAAAACGTATTCATATTCTTCTGAATTATCCTCAGCAACACAAAAAGAGAGGAACCTCCGGCAAAGTGGGACTTTCTTAGCAAAGTGGCTAACGCGTTCGCCTTGGGTGAAAGTGGTTCGTGGTTCGAGATTAGAATTACCTTTTTGAAAGTTTATTAATGACATTTTACCTTAATCCTGTATTTTCTTTCTGTTTGGCATATGACAATGGGTTAGGTGTAAGAAGAGACTTTCTAGTCTCAATCTCGCCCGAATAAAGGCCATTTATTATTATTATTATTATTCCTTCATCCCTTTTTCCAGGACCTTAAGCAACCTTTTGAGTGGATGTCATCAGCCAAGATTACCATATCATCTGCAAATCTTATATTTCTTATCTTCCGCCTTCCAATACAAGCTCCCTCCCATCAAATACTTTATGAATAATTTCCTCGCCGTATCTATTGAACAAGGTTGTTTGTTTCTCTACTATGAAAACAAATACATATGATTTTTTTCTATTCCTCCAGGTATATCTTTAATACTATTTCCAGTAATAAATTTTGCAACAATTGCGTATTTGATTAGTAGAGTAAATGGAGCATTAAATGTGAATATTTCAAATTACGTTTTACTTCACAAGATTCTGCAAGAATGCCCGCAATATCCCGTATCCCCTTTATGTTTTTAATTTGAGTGTTGAAGGACTATCATCCCCATATCTGGGCAGAATATCTTGTACATAAAATGAATAACGTATAAAATATGGAGAGCTTAACGTTTTATCGAAATTATGTGGTCATATTTTTATGATCTCCTACGCAGTAGAAGAAACGCTGATAGCCTTCATACCTCCCAAAATGAGGCTATGAATCTTCCTTGAACTAAATTTTATTCGATCTCTCTAGGATAGAGAACTTATTTGGCCTCATAGAAAGTATTGTTAATATTTCTTTAAATGATCCATTGAAAATCTTAGCTGTGCTATCATATTTTGCAGTAAGAAATTTTAAACGCTTCTTGTTTCATGGAATATATTACTATTAAATCTCTTGCGTATGCGTAATCAAATTCATAATCTCGGTAGCGAGATTTTACAATATTTATTTATGTATTCAGAAAATAAATGTATGCCTCGTAAAATAGGATTTTGGAAAGTACTAAAACATTTTCCATCAATTTTTTTCCCTTTTAAGTACAAACATCTCCCTCAATATTTTTAATAATGGATTGCTTAAATATTTCTAAAACGATAATATTTGTCGGAATCAGGCCTCTAGAAATTTTTGTAGTGAATTATGATATAATCCGTAATTTCGTATATTTGATAGGGAATAATTAAGATTATTAATTCACTACATTAAACATGCAATTTACAACATTTTCAAAATATCAAAATAATAACAAAAATCATTCAATCTTACACATTTGGATAGAATATGCATTTTTACAATATATTCTCTCTTGTGATCTTATTTTCTATCAAGCATTGCTAGATAGGAAGGAGACCTGAAACTTATTGTATCCAGCAGGAAAGCACGAAATCGTTCTGAAACTTTCTCTGCTAAATTACTCCACTCTATTATACTCAAATTCTGGAAATAATTCCTCCGTATGATCCACGTAAGCGTGGAAAACATATACTTATGAATATATTTGAAGCCATGTTTCAATGGTTTACCGTTTAAATTTTATCAAAAGATCTTTCTTGGGTCTCACATTTATGTCTAAACATTCCTCAGTAAGTCTTCATGTATATTATAGAAATGTTTTCAATTTTTATGTAGGCATAAAATTTGGCGACACGTTTCAACAGATATCTTTAGTTATTCCTTGCAGCTTTTACTCTTTTAAACCATGAAACGCAAACGTGTTAATTATTTTCGAGGCTGCTGAAAATTATAATTAATATCTCTGTTCATGACTGCAAGGAACTTTTTATTAAGCGATATTTACAGTCTTTCTGGATTCGATCTAATGCAATGCTTACATACAAGTTCATCACTATCTATCCGATATTTGCAATCGGGCTTCTTTCTCAAATGTGGGTGTAGTGCTTTCCGAATCGTATGCTTCTTAAAAGGACATACTGTACCCCTAATGACTGCTTCGAATACAAAGTTTTCCTTAAAAGGCAATGTTTTGCTAGTTGGTCGACTCAGTCAATACTAATGGTAGGCTTCGCTTAATAACACCACGGGCTAAATGGCAGGGAAACGAGTCGGCTAAGACTCAGAAATGTGGGCGTAATCTTCCCATTCCTGCATTTAAGTGAACGGTGAGCCATTCCCCTTTCGGTAGTTTCAACCACAGACCAGACACAGCGTGACCCAGTTTTATAGCACCAAATATCTAAGTACATTTTGAAAGGGCCCTCGAAGTTCACTCAGAAAAAGCACTCTCCTGTTACCAATCTTTTCTTTCTCTTTTTGATCAACCTCTGCGATCCGCCACAATTAAAGTTAGTTGGTGAAAAGGTTTATATTATAATTATAATATACCAATTTCTGTATTTTTATTATTGCCATTTATAAATGGGAAAGTGATATTTTACGATTACTTCATTCTTAAGTAATCTTTTTCGTAGCTTTAATTAGATTATTTATGACCCCACCATTACGAATTATTCTTGTAGTCCCGCAAATACGTGACATGGCTCCAGCTGAGAACCTCTTGGTATTCTTTGCATTCCGTTGGCGTTGCGTTTCAGAAAACTGTCGCAAATGAGTTATTTATAGAATTCCGGTAAAATGAAATTTAATATTATGGTACAGCATGTGTCGTAGCATTGAAAGATGTCGCTTTTAAGCATAGTTTATGAATAAAGAACTTGCAAACTAATACTGAAATTCTGCTATTATTGCTCGAATCTTGTTGCCTAGATACATTTCAGTGATACCTGGCTTCTTGAAAAGATATAGCAGATGCTAGGGGCCAATCATAACTTTTGATGAATATGCTTTTAATGTAGTGGAGACTGGCCTGAATTAGATTCCGGGCACAATTTTCTCGGTAATGGGTTGGAAGTAGATCAGCAGAGCATCCGTGGAAAAATTTACGACCAAAATTGCGATACACGATCATTGTCCTTAATTAATTCAGTTTCCATTTAAATCTTCCTTTAGAGGATTAAAACGTATAATTCAATATTTTCATAAACAATACTCAATCTTAATTTCAATTCAATTCGTATAAATTTCGCAGTAGACGTACGAAAGATTGAATTTAACGAAGAGAGAAATAAACATTGATATTAAATAAAATCTGATATCTGAGCCTGAGAAATATTGTTAAGCTATGATAGAATCCCTCGGATGGATCTCTCTTAGTGATAGAAGATTTGAATATCGACGGAAGCTTTTTGATAAATTTATCACTGCCGTTTTCGGGGAGGAGATAACTGATATATCCAAGTGATATACTTACGCGATCTTCGATAGAAAACAAAACAAGCGATACAGGGAAATAGTTGCCAAGACAGCTACTTTTGGTCATTTTTCCCGTGAAGTATTAGGGAAGCTAATAGCTCTTTAGGTTAGATAGGTATTTCGGGGTCTTACACCCCCTGCCACACGCCACTGGCGGATTGCAGGGTTTAAATGTAAATATAAATATAATTTCATTCAATACACTCCACCGTAACTGTTACATTAATTACTAAACTTGAATGTCTTCTGTCATGCTTTTGAAATACGTTTAATTAAGGTACTGTTGTACTTCAGAAATATTACGTTGTGATAAATTTATATTCACCAGACTGATGCGATCGATTATACTACGTAAGAGAAATACAAACCCATGAATCTCAATTTCATCCAATTTTTTTTTTAATTAAGAGTTTATCTCAACATTAAAAGTATTTCAGCTCTTATCATAAGTTCCAACATTAACATCTCAGCTTTCATAAAAAATTGCTTATTAACTCTCGCTTCCATACAAATCTTATACTCCCTAGAAAGAACAGAAGCGTTCCTTAATTAGAATACTGGGCATACTCTGAATTGCTCAGCCTTGAATTGGAAAATGCAGAACATTCAGAAATAGAAATCGTATTTATGTGCTGAATCTCAAATAAGACCTTATTTGCATTCCCAAATTCGAATCAGGAGCAGCTCAGTGAACGGCATAAGAAAACAGCTTCCATCAATCTTTGCCGGGCGTTGGTCGTTAGCGAAAAACCCTCCGCTCTCATTCCACACGAAAATGGGATATTAATTCGAATCTAACGCCCTCTTTGATCCCTGCTGAGATTACCCAAAGAGCCAATAACGCGATCAAAAAAGCTTTTGGTGAAAATTTCATCCCACGGAGACCAAGAGGCACTCCCAAAATCACTCACTCCGCAGGATAAGGGAATTCTTCCAGAGGAAAGGAATGAAGCCGAGCGGAATGGAATATAAGGAAAGAAACGGCATAAAATGGCGGAGGATTGAGTTTTTTATGGCGCCAACGGCGAAGGCCATAACTCCTCTTGGTAAGTTAGCGGTAGATGATAAATCAGGACGAGGAAGGATGGTAGGCGCCCTTTGCTGGGGACAGAATGGCCTCGAGGAGCAACTTTTCCAAAAAGCGTTCTCTGATTTAACCGCCCTTCGGATTCTCCGCACCAATTCCACAAAATGTCTGCCACATTTCACCCTTTCTCCTTTCTTTCCTTCTGATTCCTTTCTCTATGTTGACATCATCTACTGCGTTCCCAAAACTAGTACCTCCAACACTTAACCAGAGGATATTTCTGTACGCAGAGAGTAAATTCATTGGTGATCCTTTAGGAGTAGAAATCTAAAATAACTCGGCTCTCCGTGAGCAAATTGGCCTTCGATAGATTCATTTTATAGCAGGTGAAAACTTCTTGATTTTAAACTTATAATTCATTCAATTTCACCTAATACCGCAGGGTTTCGTGAAATTAAATGAATAGAACCGAACGGGTAAAAATTCAGGAAGAAGTTGAAAAAATGCTACTTGCAAAAAATTTACTTGTAAGCATGAAAGTGACACTTGGACACTGCGGAAATATTATATACAGTATCAGGTAAAAATAGATATTATGGCATAGAGGAGGAAGCAGAGAGTTAAATTGTATGTTAAATAAATGACAAAGAGGAGATAGGTAATAAAAGAATTTGTGATAGTGGTAAATTTATATTAACTGTACGACGATTGTAGTAACTGCATTAAAGAATACATGAATGGAGTGATTCAAGGGTGTGTTTGCATAAAATAATGTAATAAAAATCGATTAGTGAGGAGTAGTCATTTTTTGTTTGAGGAAGTAGTGTTGTTTGGGACTTTGTTTGGACACGAAGGTAGTTGCGGATGTCTGAATGTGTCTGTTTAGCTTATGAGGCGTGGCCTCAGTTTATCTTTTGTGAGGCGATTTTTCAATACTAATAAAATCAAAATGAATAGGTCGCCTTCGGAGAAGAGATAGTTAAATCATAAAAATTAAAGAATGGTAGATCATTCTGAGGAAAAATTTGTCAGGTAATGCATTAATTTAGAAGGTACGGAGTTATTGAGAGAGTAGCAGAACATCGAGAGAAAAAGAGAACTGGTATTATCACGAGCTTGTCGGGAAATTACAAAAAAGTGATTTATTTTTCAGAACAATTCTAAAAAAAATTCAAAACATAAGTAATTCATCTTCACGGTATGAATAATGGCTATGTATATAGAAACCACGTCAAGAATATGACGTTGCACTGTTAGGCTAAAATAATCTTTAAATTTCCAAAATGCATAGGCCTTTAGTGTGAGAATACGTGATTATATGGGATCTCCAAATTAACGAAGCTCTTTTTTTGTAAGTTAAATCCTTTGTAATTTTGATAGGACATTAGCAGTCAGTGAGACGTGCTCACCAGTTTTTCCCCTATTGAATTTCTGGAAGTTCAACATGCAACACGCGCTGAAACCAATATTTGTAACTCCTTCGATGAAATTGAGTGTGTGTGTAGATTCAACCATCAAAAACCTGAACATGACTAAAAAGGATTTATTTATTACGATGATTAAGTTTAAGAAAATTATTGTTTTTTAGAAAGAATAATTATTAAAATATTTTCCTTTACATAACACTTTCGCTTCTTTGTCTTTTGATTAACTGTCGATGATAATAAATCAGTTAGTTTAGAGTTGAGATTTATATAATTTATATTATAGATTAAATGGTGAAAATTTCCGAAAAACTGGATGATTCGGTACATAGGAAGTGCTATCAAATCTGTTAATTTTGCATAAAATACTTTTGTCGCCGTAGTTTCCCGTCGGTGAGACAACCTTGGGAAACTTGATCAAATCATGACATTGATATTCGAAGGCGTGACTTTGTTGAGAGATATCAGAATGTCTTTTTGAACGTATCACCTCAGAGGTGATAAATATCTCAGAGAGATAAATAACATCTTTCACAACTCACCACATTTTTATTATTTGACTATTTTCCACAGTATCTTATTTCCCATCAAAAGAGAGTCTTGAGTGCGGATTAAAACTATCCAAGTCGAAACAATAGATTGATGAGTTTCGTCAAACAAGAGAAAGAATTACTGGAAATTTGTATAAAATGCATGGGAATACCTAATATTCTCGTTTCACTTCCTTTCCAGCTTTCGGATTCTTTGTAAACTCATCGTCTGTGTATTTTTCGATTCATCCTTTCAAACCACAAGGTCCTTTCTCACTCGTCTTGCTCTGATTTTACCACCAGAATCTTCCTCCCCATCTCCCTTTCAATGAACATGCATTCCGTCTGATCACCCCTTTCTTTCCCTCGCTAAGAATAAGGGTAAATATTAGTCTCAATCTTCCGTCAAAGCAGTACTCAGTTAGTTCTTTTGATCCTCAAAAACCCTCTCATTCTATTTTTCCATCACTAAACTTGGAGCTTTTCATTTCACTATTTGCACATTCATTTGCACCAGTAAACAGCTGTTAATATTTAAAGTTCCCTCTGACCATTCAAGAAAATACGATTATGGCGTACTTTAATACATGATATGTCGTGAGTTGTGAGTCTGAAACAAGACAAACTTTATCGGTAAAGTAACGATTGAGTCTCGCTAACATTTTCATGTAAATTTGGCTATAGAAACTAATTTTGTTGGATAAAATGTTTCAATCGTTTAGTTTACTCGAATTAATGTTCCTTTTCAAGAGTATGAGCTTAATATTTTAGATTTTTTCGCATTTTCTCTGTGCCATCACGGACAAAATCTTCCATCTATGTGCGTCTCTTCCTCGGATATCATTAATTCCACCAAATTGATTTCTTTTTCAAACATATCCAGTGCTTCATGTATATATAATTTCGATGTACACATGATATTCCTGAGTCATATATAATTGTATAATAAGTCATTACATAAAAAATGTTCATAATTGAGAATCAAAGTGCCGCTACTGTTGTATTTATGCTGCTAAAATACTTTACCGTTCTAAAGTGGAAGGGACCGCCTGATTTGGTAGCAAATATAATTGTCCAAACCCCCTCCTTGAGTTTTATCAATATGGCTTAGCTAAGTGAAAAAGTTAATTGGCAGGATAATTTATTTTAGTACTTGCGTTTCAAAGATGTGAAGTACGTTTTACTGAAAGATTTACTGGATCAAGATATACGTATATGAGGAAACTTTGAATCCGTATTTATCAGTAAGATACGTATTTTCCAGTTTTTCACTCAATTTTATATCTTTAAATTTTGATCTCATTCCAAATTGAACCGATTCCTTGTGGATTTACTCTGTCAATTATTCCTCCACTGTTTGACCTTTCTAACGTTTGGAAGACTTCCGCCACTGAGAACAGAACTTGCCCTGCGCCATTCAGCTGATGTTGCTCGTACGTGTCGTATTTGACTAGCTCGTTTATACTGTTGTCCAAATCTCCTTTAGCCTCCATTTTGGTCTTTTTTACAGCAACAATTTGCTGTCATAAGGTAGTACCAGCTTTCCGTCTGCAGTCCTCGCTTTTCTTACAGTATCTTTTGTTATTACACTTCTTTCATGGGCTTATATCGCTGTTCTTTGCCATTTTTTCCATGGTTTTCATTCGTTCCTCTACGTTGTCTTCATCTCATAGACACCACTGTCTCCCTCTTCCTTTATCTTGTTGAGCTATTCATTCGACGCACTTCCCTAAATATGGTCAAGGAGAGCCTCGGTGCAACAATTTTTCCTTTTTGGGATTCACAGTATTTCGAGCAAACTTTTGAGTTTGAGCATCCCGGAGGAGCGTTACGTCACGTTCTTATTTTTTTATTTTCGAATATTCTCTCTCGAAGCTGATCGATCGAATTTGAGCGAACAAATCCAGACAAGTACACAAAAATGGAAAATTTATATTAAACCATTTCCATTCCGTCACAAAATGTATAAAATCAATTCTCTAAAATTGCAAACTTCCTGCTCTTAACACTGATATATATATTCATTTATTCCAGTGCTTTAACCTTAAAGCTTATTTTTAGTCTCAATTACATTCATGACATGCTGGATTGAAAAATTTAGATTCATCTGTATCGACCTATTCGATCTTTCATTTAATTTCATATTGGTGAGGAGGAGCGGAAAGTGCATCCGAACAGTGACATCAGCAGAATGTTATCAATCGTACGCCTCCATCTCTTAATGCAATCATTTTCAGCTACCAATGGAACAATTATTTTTACATTCAATCCAAATTCTTTGCAAAATAATCAATCGGATTATTTTGCAAAGTTAGTTAACCATTAGTTAAACCATTTATTGGTTTCCTTCTCACAAAAAAGTTTTCCTACACAGCCTCTGAAATATTTATTATGAAGAAAGCTGAACATTTTACTCAAAACTGATAATTTATCTCGATGAATACATAATATTGCAATGCGATGACGATAAAAGTACGAAGCTGAGATTCTAGATAGCACAAATTCTATTGCAATTCATTAATTATGCAAATGCGTATTAAGGAGATAAGAACAAACAGAATTTGTTACAGGGGACCAAAGGTCTGAAAATGTACACTTTGTACATACATTCATTGCAAATCACTGGATTCGGTAGACTTAATTAGAATGTCAAATTTTTAACATATCTGACTGAATAATGATGTTTTTATAATAATTTATTCCTTTTGATGTTATAGTTAAACAATCTCATTTGTGTAGCTATCAATGAAAAGTAGGAATTAGAATTTATTAGCGAGTCCAATATAATAGACTGATTTGGAATGAGTGACCGTATCTCATCGAGCATCGGGACCTCAGTTAAATCCTCTGTTTAACTGCCCTCGTAATCCCTTCCTCTCACCGAAGCCAATCAATTTCCTCAACAACCATATGCTCATACCCTATCTAGTATTCCAATCCATGTCTTTAGTTGCCATCTCATGCGTGCTTTCTGCTCCCTGAAATTACTTGATTTCTTTTCTTTTTCCGTAAATGTATTTCTCCCTCCTCGTGATACGTCTCCGCCGATTTTCCATCAAATTGCTTTCCCTTGTTTTTCCGGAATGACTTACTACCATTCTCCGGACATGCGAGATCGGTTGACTCCACCACCAATTGCAGACAACATCGCGAACGGATTAACGGTCACCAATGTTCCCTCTAGAAAAGAGATTGCTTATGGTCCGAGTCCCCATCGTCTTCAGATGAATGTAAACACTTATGCGCCGTCCCCGTTTCCTTTATGACGGTCTTCAACCTCCTCCTCCCCTCTCCCATCTCCATATTTTTTGTTTTTTATACCTCCCGCGACGAAGGAAAAAGCTTCTTTCTCTCTCAGGAGATCATTTGAAAAAAACGCCAAGGATTCGGGAAGTTCCCCTTTTCATTTCCCGCGTCTCGCCGACAGATGGCAGCACTGGACGCATGCACAAGCTCACTTCAAACGAAGAGAAACAGAAAGTCGCGAATGTTATCAAGGAAGGGAAGGGAAAGAAAGTTGAGGGAGAAAGAGATAGAAACAATGAAATACTCATCCCGCAAAAGCGGAGAGGAGATCGGTCAGGGGATTTTGGTCGCGAGGAATGGAATTGGGAGACGTAGGCGAAGAACAGAAGGAACATCGAGACTTCTTGGTGACGTCCCCTTCTCCGCGTGCATCACCCATTCGTGAAATTTTTCGGCATCTGCACAAAGTGACAAAAGAAGGCGCTAGGAGCGTCCCTCGATGGAAGGGAAAGAAAGACCTACCAGACGCCTTACCCCTCCCTCTTTTTTTTGAAGAATCCTTCTTCCCCCGTTTTTATCATCCTCCACCCCCTCTCTTTTTCTTACCCTTCTCCCGAACAATCTCCCGCCCGCGGTCGCCATATTTTAAGCTGATGATGGACGTTACGCGCCGAGGGAGGCATTTGTTTTCCCGCGCGGGGAGGATGGGAAGGAAGGAAAGGGGATGGGGAGGGAAGAATGAAAAAAGAGGCAGGGGCGTTGGCGAATTCGCAAACCGAATTGCGGGAGCTTCACAAAGGATCTAATCGGATGTAAATGCAGAATACGGAGGCGCCGAGCTGCGCATGCGCAGAGGGGTCTTTTATATACCCGAGCGCCGCCACCCCCATGCCGTAATGGAGTTGACGTTCTGCCTCTTCTTCCTCCCAGTTTTTTTTATATCCTATTCTCTTATTTTTCTCCTTCCATCTTCTAGAGCGAAAGAGGGAAGACCGCGGAAGAGTCCGCGAAGGCCGCAGACCTCGGATTCCGCGCGTCCACCTCCGGAAGATTGGAACGATGGTCAGGAATACAGGAAATCGAATTAGGCGCGTCCCTAAGAAAGAGTAAGGGAAACGTCCCGATTATATTCTTCCCTATCGGATGGTGAGGAGATTATGTAAGTGGTTTTGGAGGTATGAAAGCATTAAGGATGTGAAAGCTTTCATACTGGCTGAATTGATTGACATACGAAATTATATTTTCGAAAGAATACTAAAGCATGTCTAACCTAACCCGTGATCGATTTAAAAATTGGATAAGTTATCATTTAGAAGAGAAACAATCCTCGGTGAATATCAGATTACGGTTAATTGTTACATTTTCGTGTTGGTCTCCAGTATAATTCTTATTAACATTTGCCAAAGTTACTATCTTGCAATTGATCTTCTTTCGCAAGTTATTCTGTTATATTCTGCATAATTTTGATCCAAAATTTAAAAATTGATTATCCCTCAACGGACTGTTTACAGATGTACGCCAGTTACCAAAATAAAATAGTTGACCCAATATTTACTGTTAACTGTTTTGTATTTTTCAGTTTTTTTCTTGTCCAAACCGACGTTTTACTATTATATCTCTTTTCAATTTCAATTATATATGGTAGTACCTACATAATGTTGAGAATTATATTTTATGCATAATGTTGAAAAAAATATTGTTAACTGTTAACACAATTTATATCAGATGAAGGAATAATCAAATGAATCAGTATTTTACATGTTAACAGAAAAGTTTCTTATTGAAGAGAAAGCGAAAAATAAGGTCTATAAAGTCTTTATTAAGGCGAGATTGAGACGGAAAAGTCTCTTCTTCCACGGAACCTTTTGTCAATGATATTATTATATACATAAAAGTTTTGTGTCGGTGATAGAAATGTAGAGGAAAACTCCAGAGTAGATGTAAAAAGATCCACTGCAGGAAAATAACCGCAAAAAAGGAGGATGTGAAAAACCTGCGCAAATCTACTGATAGTACAAGCTAAAAGATATAAAAGATAACTGTGTATGACTTGGAAATTACAAAAATCTAGAAATATATCAACCTATCGTAGCTTTAGAAAATCATGTAGTTTCCTGAACCTGGATCGGTCCTTGATAATGAAAGTAATTTGAAACACTCTGATTTTGTTTATCCCGACATATCATAGTGACTTTTTTCAAGTTATATTTTCCTTTGTGAGAAAATAATATGCCTTGTAAACCCTGTCTCGCGAAATCAAATTACATAGAGAACCTGTATAAAATGAATGGTTTCAGGCGTTTTCTGGTGGTTCATGGTATCAAAGAAATTAAGTCTCTTTGTAACTTATACCTGTAAAGTTTTAATAAGCGCTACCCGGGTTTCGTTGCGATGCAAGATCATCAGGTGTCGGTAATTAAAAGCATATATCTGGAAGTTACAAAGTGAAGTTCATTTCTATGGTACGAATTCTGTTGAGTTGCACATTTTAACTATTAAATATTGTGTTCTGTGCTAAATAGTGAATTATATCGAAGGGAATATCATATTTAATCAAACAATTCCTATCTTTCGCGATTAAAATTATTACAAATATATTTGCAGAGCTTTTGAATTCTTACATTTGAAGTACACTTAATAGAACCAGAGGAAGGAATCGCCTCATGCATAGCGCTATTTCTTAATAATGGGTCTTTTTTCCATGATATTTTTATAAAAAGAATGCTAAATAAGTATCGCTGATTGTTAGGGCTGTTTATACTCTCAAGAGTTCATATCTTTTAATATTTTACTTTTAAGCATTTATTACATCTGAGTGCAATTATCATATCTGAGTTCCTGCTGCTGATATTCAATATTTTAGTAAGAGCGGAAAGTGTGTTTTCTTTAAATTGAAAAATAAATCTTTAATCTGATAAATCTAAGAAATGTTTACTATGTATAAGAGATAAGAGCGTGATTTGCCAACTGCATTAGTCAATAAAATTAATTATAGAAGGCGAGAATTAATTCAATAGTTTTTGCATGATCTCACTCATTTATGTTATATGTATGGTGAGATATTAATAGAATGTCTGTGTAATTCAATCTATCTTCAGTTAATGAAGAAAACGAATATCTCTTCCAAGTCTAATTCCTCAGATTCTACTTAAAGAACAATTTAGCTACTTCTCCTTACGATCTTAGGTAGTAAATTGTTTTTTTCCTTTTACCATAAGCATTAAATACTCTATACTCGTAATACAATATGATGTGGCTAACATTTAACTTTATAAAAACAATTTTCGCAACATTTATAATTCTAAGTGAGGATATTTTAAAGTAATGCCAACTATTTATGAAATATTAAGCTAAATTACCGCATTACGGCCAAAAGTACCCACAATCTTTTAATTTCAGGCTTTAGGAAAATATAAGTCTTGTAAATGCTTTTAAGAGGCTGACAATAGCGATTTATTTGTGCATTTGAATTGGAGTTGGCCCACGAAGCTTAAGATCGTTTTGCTGAATTATCAAGTTCGATAAATTTAAGAGCATCCGAAAATGCATATCTTAGGGTAAATAAAAAGCATCCGTTATCATATCTTATAACGCCTTCATGTGCAATTTTTAATTTCTCTCCGACAATCCAAGACACATGTAAATACTCATGTACAGTTAGTGGAAATGAATTGTGATTTTATGATAAAAGATGTGGAAGAAATTCATCGAAGATATATGCACTCCTACAGCAATAGTTTATTGGCCTCGCTACTACAGATCTTCACAGTCAGTTCGATGATGATACAGATGTTACTTATTTACTCATTAAGATTGACACTTGGTAATGAAGATCGTTCGTAGATATCGGGGAAGATAATTGCAGAATAGAAGATTTTAATTCAGTTTTACATATACGGTGTAAGTAAACTATGAATAAAATTCACAGTCTCTGGCGATGTCTTGTGGAAATACGTCATGATGAAGAAGAGCAATCTGTACTTTTTCCACAGTAAGTAAATACTGTATAAAAAGTACAAATTGTTCTTCTTCATCATAAGGTATGACTAGCCAAACAGAATATTAGTTTAGTCGTGTTAACTTCCTCGTATTGTTCAACTATATTTTTCTACAGTGAATACATTGTACAGAATTCTTAATTGTACAGAATACAGAATTCTGTGTGTAAGTACAGTCTTCACAGAAGAACACTAGTTTTGCATCTCTCCATTTACATTCTTATCAATGAAAAACGTTTTTGGTTTTAAAATGGATTACCGAGTGAAATGGAGAGATTAGTTTCCAGTTTTCGACGTTTTAGTTGGCTACATCAGTAACTAAATTTAAATATGTCACACTGTAAGGATATGTTAAATTTTCAACCATTCGGTGTTCTAAATCATATATAAAAATGATTACTACTTGTTTACATTAACATTTTGTAAATTCCCTGATCGGAAAAAACCGATCAGGGAATGGTTGTGTTCGTTGTTGCTGTTGCCTCGTCTCCTGACAAGTTCATGAGAGCTTAGGAAGTCTTCACCGGTGAAGGGCAACAGAAGCTAAGCTTGAAAAAATAAAATTTTTTCAACTTTTTCATAAATTCACCGCCAAATTCCGTTCTTCGAAGTAAAATAGGTAGATTAAGGCTGCCATATATGAGATACCATTTTGTGTTTTGGGTGTTTCTCAAAAAATATGAGAGCTAAGATGGTAATATGACCTGATAATAAATAAGATTTAATGCATAATTCAACTCTGTAAATAGTTAAGCAAAAGTGTTTCTCGATTCCTTAATATAAATGATATAACAAGATAACATTTTTTCTATCCACGCATGAGGTTATCCTAATTTTAGATACCTGGGGTTCCTAAATTGAGATATGTCTCATTTTAGGGACCTCCACGTTTGAATTGATTTCATTAAGAAATACAATTAATGAAAATACTTTTATATATTTATATCAACGCTAGAGTAACAATCAGTCTTAACTATTTGTAAGAATAACAATTGACCAGATTTTTTGTATGAATAGACGATCGTAACCATTTTTTACCAGCAGAAGCCTTTGGTAAACTGAACGGGTGTTTAATATTGTTTTTAATAGCCAACTGAAATGCCATGTATTTTATATCTTTTAAACGTATGCCATAAAACCGTTTGTCCATTTCTATACAGTAGTTATTTAGTTCAATTTCTCGGGCCTCAATTTCTCGGGCCAATTTCAAAGGTCTCGGACAATGCGGGGCGTCTGCCTAAACGCTTATAAACTAATGTGATAGGTTCACCTTCTTTTTTGACGTAATATTCCAGGGTCCCTTTTGGAACGCAATATTCATTCGACGCTTTAAAATATCCCATTTTATACTCCTAACAGCATTTACGGCACGTATCATCGCGGCATGACTCCAGGTTCTCCTTTTAATTGGTGGCATCTACAGTAAGCATAACGGTGACGGGTAAAATATTATAAATACGTGGGGTGCCTAATATGAGATATCTCATTTTAAGAGCCTACTGGTGTCTAATATTACGAACTCACTACAAACCCAACGTAATTACGTAACATTTTTTATATCAAATAAACAAAATAAAACGAATTAGAATATTAAAATTCACTATTTAACAGATATAGTAAATAAAATTTCAATAAGATTGTACTTATTTGTAATGATTTGACATATCTTGCAACTGATGACTGAATAATTTCTTAAACGCTCCTGCCAAAAGTTGGGGTGGTAGCGTGTGTTATCACCGGCTTGCTGGGGGGAATGAGTTACCAAACGAACTTAGCACCACTCGCGAAAAGTAAACGAACTTTCAAATAACCCACTATCTCATTTTAGGAACCTATCATATATTAGGCAACCTTACCCCATCGTTCACTCACATTTTATGTTTATTATTAACACAAAGGGTGGTTTTGCTTAGAAAAACTAAATTGAAAACATTGCTCAACTTTGGAGTGAGGCCAGTAGCCAAACCATCTAATGATATATACCAAACCCTCAAGTTTTAATATCGCTCACTGAAGCTTAACCTTCTGTTCTAGATGGTAATTCTGCATTAATATTTTCTAAAACTAACACAGCATATAGCCGCATGCTTCTGATCCATTGATTTTTTTTATTTCTCAGTTTCCTGACGTTAAGAAGTATATGAACTGCTTATTAAACTGGCATGAAGTTTATCTAAGATTTGAGTTGCGTAGTGATAACGTGGAAGCCATTCTGAAATGCCCATAAAGTCATCAAACTCGTTGCGGGTTCATCAGAATATGAGGTATTTTGCTTCAGTTACGTTCACAGTTAGCAATTAAAATAAAACTTACCAACAGACAAGGGAAAATAAGTAAATTACATGAAGAATGGATTTCATTTACCTATAATAGGTATTTTTTATTTCCTCGTATACCTCAAATCTTGTCCCATGAAGTCATTAATTTACCTCACGTCTATATTTGGTACAGTCAACGAAGAAAAGTTCATGATGTTGATCGCTAAATAGCGCTTCAAATTCTAAACGGTTTCCCTTCTGGAATTGCATTAAGGAAGAAAAGAACATTCAGTATTTTGAAATTATAATCATATGTGTTTCTTAAAATATATTTGATAATGGGTGTGTAACCGTTATACTTAGTAATCGTAATTAATACAAAAGTCCTGCTTTGAAAATGCTTCCACATAAAACGCGAAATACCGTGAAGAACGTGATTTAACTAAGCAGTTGTCCCTATATTTGGCGACGTGAATGCAATAAACTTTTCCTGTCTTATGCTTTGGATGCTTGACACCTCACGTTCACTTCTGCTTCCTCTCAGAACCCGAAAGCCATGCGAGAAAATCAAGGTGCAAGCTCGAAAGCGTTTTACGATAACCATAAGGCGAACAATTTTCAAATAAGTCAGCAATATTTAACCAGAATCGTCAATAATAATAATAATGCTGAATAGAGATGAAAGCCATGATTTACTTTATTTCTGTTTCTATTTTCAACTATATTTAAGTGCTTACCTTAACATATAGCAATGTTTATTGGTGGAACTTATTCTCGATGAATAGTAAAGAATAGAATATAAAGGAAAATTATTGATAAATTAGGATTCATAATTAATTCTCCTCAATATATATAGCTAACCACCGATTTTGATATAAAATGACAATCTAAGGGGCTGGGAAACCAAACATGCTCGAATATATTACGGGATAGGGGGAGGAAAAAGGGAGAGGAAAATTAATGGAAGAAAAGAAGGGTTGGATTGTAGGGGCGATGTTTGCATTATTAATAATATAAATAATATATATTGATGATATAAATATACATTCCTCTTCAAACGCCTAGCCAACATTTAAATAAAATCCGGTAAAATTTTTACCAGCAGTCAAAACTCATTTATTTCCAATTTAATTTTGTATAAGTTACAAAGCCTGCAAGGTACAAAAACGAACTTTACGTACATTCCTTATAGAAACGTATAATGGATTCCTGGGTTCGAACCCGAGCCTTCATAGAGATGAGAATAGT
The DNA here is from genome assembly GCA_947579665.1 of Sympetrum striolatum. Lineage (NCBI taxonomy): Eukaryota > Metazoa > Arthropoda > Insecta > Odonata > Libellulidae > Sympetrum > Sympetrum striolatum. The sequence goes on from OX388343.1 coordinate 104,017,466, forward strand.
TTTCGTGTAGCTTTCAGCTTATTAGAAATGCAATCCATTTTGTCTCATAGCTCTACGACAAATAGTTTTTGAGATAGAGAGGGGACGGACGGACGGATTTTGCATTTTATATATATAATTAACTAGTGAAACTCGTTGCAAATAGATTTGCAACAGTAAAATAATGTAAATTAATTCGTTTGTACATTATATGATAATTGTGTTTATATGGCTTAAATCAGAATCTATATAAAAGAACACTATATTATGACTTATGAGAAATGTTTAATGGAATGTTTCAATGAACAACAAACATTAAATTTAGCATTCGTTCTTCTGTTGCGTGTTTCGTGTCAATCACGTACAATTGTACAAAACTTCCTGTAGTTCCTTCCCCAGGATGTGTATGTGATGTTCTATGACATATCTGGCTATGAAGACGAAAACAATAAGGACCACTTTCCAGTGGAGTAGTTATCTGTGCTTCCATTCATGCAAATGATAATGCGCTGTTATATGACCTGATATTATTTTTAAAATGTCTATAATAATCATTATTTATGTTTGATAGCAGTTCCTGTAAGATGACAGGATATTCAGCTGCTCGCGAATAAATTACCCTCCCTCTATGACAGCAACTATTAAATTGTCCATCAACAGATATTTCTTTGGAAAAATGCTATGCATTGCAATTCATTCGTCCGCAGTCATGTTTCGCAATTTCTTGAAGGTCTCTATTGACACTTTGTGTTCTGGTTCGGTTATTTTGCCGCATTCGGTGTTGTCTCGTACCCGCATTCTGCGAACGACGGATTGCAGTTTCTTCATCAGTTTCTTCAGTCCTTCGACGTAAGGGGTATTGTCTCGCAGCTTAAGCATTTTGCAAATGCCGTCTCATTTTTTACCTAAATCATATCTTTAAAATACTTTTACTTTCTAAAAATTATATAAAATATCTTTAAATTACTTATAACACAGAAACTCAAAACAAACTGTAGAGGTGAAAAAAGTCAAATAACAAACACACACACTGAGTAATGCTTTTTATTTTATTTGTTTATTTGTATTCATTAAATTTATTTTTTCGTATTCATATGATTTATAACGTTGTATCCATGGTTACATAGATACACATATATAACCATATATGATGACGAACGAACACACGAGAGCTTTTTATTATATTAGATTATATTAGATTCCTCTCGATGTATTACTCGAATGATTGCTGAAGCTGGTTGCAAGAAACTGGTCTCTGTACGGAAACCAAAAACGCTCCTTCACAATCCTGTTTGGCTATTTCTTAAAGTGATGAATTAAACGAATTATTAAGTTAAAATTCTTATATTTATTTAATTTATTATTATCGTTTCAAATTTTATTCATATTATTAAGAATCCTCATGAAAGACTTAATTTCTATCAACTCAAACGAAATGGCCCCAACTTGTTGTGGATATACAAAATGTGAAATAACGTCAAAAATATTTTTACCGCGCTTAATATTCTTAGACTGTCAATTTTCGTAGAAAATTTCCAAGTAAAATGGAATAAAAGAGAACCTTCGGTCGTTAATCATATCGAAGAGTCAGCTCAATTTAAATAGCTTACTGAAACTTGTTTATTACGCGTATCACTTTATGGAAATATAGAAGTTGCCTAATCAGAATACCATCAGAATTTAAGAGATAAAGCTGGGAACAGTAATGTTTACTCGTTTCGTAATTTATTTTTTCATTTTCAATCCCAGTGAGATACATTACGATGAAAGATGAGTCAAGGTCACTCCCAATGGATGCATGCCACATTTCTTGCGCAAAATAACGTGAACAAATATTTCCCTGAGTATTACACTCACAGTGATTGTGTAAAGAAGTTGGATAGTTAGAAGGAAGGCTGAGAAATAAATTACTACTACGGAAAAATATCTCTCGTTTACTTTCTGCAGTTTATACAGTGTCATGCACATATTTATACTGTATCATGCACAGATTCCCCCATTTTGTCTTTCTAGTACTAGTGGTTTGCCAAGAACGTGACTGGGAACTTGAAATAAAACATGTTCACGGAGTGCTTCCACGATCTTCATACATCTACCGCATTCATCATTTCAAACTTGTATCTTATAAGTCCGTTGGAGATAATGATAAGGAAATTGTCTTAAACCGCCGCCCCCTTTGACTAGTTTTCAGATGTGACCCATAAATGTATACCACCGTTATTGATACGTAACTCATTAGATATTTTACTTTTTCCAGAAATAAATACATAGTTCGCGTGTATTCCTACCAGAGGAGTGCCTTTTACTGGTGTCTCAAAAGAAGCTGAAGTATGATTCGTCCCTTAGTGTCAATTAAAAAGAATTCCCATTCCGTTTTTGTAGCTTTGATAATTCTGATGTTCAAAGCGTTTTAGCATGATTTCCTTTCCCATTGAAATCACTTCCAATTTTATTGAGACCGAAATCTTAATGGTGAATGGTAGTCCTTCTAACCATAATTGCATATTTTTCTAGTGATTCCAACTCAGCTGAAATTTAACTGGATCGAAATAGTTAACGGCCCATGGAAGAGAGCCAGAAACCATAAATTTTGCCGAGGATTTTGCGGGGGAAGGGAAAGATGGATCGGAATGGTAAAGAGGGTGTACGTTTTTATCGAGTGAGGGTAATCTAATATTCCAAGCAACGCAAGATGAGGCACAGACGATTCGCCGGAAAAACGTAATTATAAGGAGCTATCTTGGGTGATTAACTCCTTTTTGACGATGTAAGAACCTGCTCGCAACTAACTAACTAAAGTCTGACGCGTTAATCCCAAATCAGTGGAATGAAGGAAGTTTTTTTGGATTTTGGCCTTATTTCATCTCAAAATTTAATGCCTGCTCAAAGGTAAAATGAAAGAAATTTTTCTGATAAATGTAATCAAGTGTTGTTTTATCAAACTCAATTCTGGCCGTTCGCGAAGAGTTTCAACTTATTCGCTACTGAAACTGAAATCATATACTTCTTTATCGTTCACAATGATCTGTGGAAAAATATTTTAAAAACATTTCTCAGAAAATAATTTCAGTTATGACTTTCAACGGTGTCACGCACTCGAATACCAATTTCATTTATTCGCTATTCTGCTGGTTGATTTTTATACATGATAATTACTTTTGTTTTAAATGCCCTTTTCAATTTAATAAGTAATGGCTATAATAGCTAAATAGAAGATGTGACTTCCTTGTCCCAATTTTTCCCAATAAAGACGTTTGTATGTGAACAGTGGAAAGTGTTAAAATTCAGTCGAGCATTTTCCCGTTCTCTCTGACTCGTGCATTTATGCTCTCCACTTCTGCATTCGGTGCATTTGGTACTTTTAGATGGAAATTGTCTGAATAAATGTGCTGTAAAGGAAAAATTGTCCCTAACGTCATTTAAATCCCATCTTCCTGAGGAATTAGCATATTTTACTTCATTTTTATTAACTTAATTTTAGTCGTTTAAAGCTATCGTGGTTTAAAAAATAAAATTTCCACTATAATTTCAGAATATAGTCAAGAATAGAGTAAAATTGTAAGTACATTTGCTCCCAAAAGACCCGCGTCTATTGGACGATGACGCAGTGGAGGTCGTGTACCATTACCGGAGTTTTAATGATCGGATTAGTCCTTTGCCTTAGCACTAGAAGAACTTTCACACTTATACTTTCATACATACTAAATAAAAACGCTTATTTCTCCATCCTTCATTCGCACAGAGAAAACTGAATCTTAAAACATTCCTAATAAAATCAGTTCAAGAGGTAAAGTCACTATGACATTCATGAAATAACTTTGGTAGTCTTAAATAATAACCTTCAATAAACATGGTATGGAACATGAGACGTCCAAAAAGTTCATAGTTTAATTGACGATTTTCGTTTTTTTTTCAGTTTTTATGGTGTTAACATTTGATTGGTTTATGTAACTGATCGCCAATTATTCCGCCTTAACTCTCCTTCACACTTCTCTTAAAATTGCAATTTCCCTACCACCCACCGAGATTCCAGTAATTTAATACACCCCTTATGAAAATAAATAAGCAAAAGGATGTATTTTTATAGAAATAATGTGCATTGAACATTAATATAATACAGCAATATTTGGTTGAGTTAGTTGGTGACTTTAGGAAATTCAATATAACATACAAATGTAATTTTCACAGGTATGGTCTTCATTGGAAATGCAATTCAAAATTAGTAACATTGTGCTAAGAAGATTACATACATTCTAGACATACTTGACAATAATATCCCTTAATTTGGAATGAACAGTCTCTCAATAACACTTCTCTACGAGGAGCATTTTTCGTCGTCGTCCTTTCGAAGAGTATCTGAATTTTCTTAATTTCCTCTTTGGCCTTGACTGTCGAGTAATCATCAGGAAAAAGTATCAGGGAAAACTCACCTGTGATTGGTCAATTAGTCGGCGACCACTTATTCATATCGATGTATCTGAAAGTCGTCTTTCATTACTTCTCGTATCCGTAGATATAAAAATACATTACTAATGAACTATTAGAATACTTAAACCCGCTTAATTTATTACAATATTTCATTTACTGCTTCCCGGAATGATTTTAACATTTAACGCAGCATTCGGTAATATCCAGCTAGTAGCATTCGGTGACAGAATTCCGTTAACTTATTTGCCAGCAAATCGGTGCAGATTCCACGAGCTATATAAGAAAGCTTTTTGTATAAATATGGTGGGCAACATTTAGATACTTCGCACAATTCCATAATCTAACTTTGCGCGAATTTACAGTCCTTTGGGTTCATTAGCTACGATGAGATGACGGAATTCCGGCAAGTCTTCTTTTGACTCGAATGACACTTAAAAGGAATGAATGAGCGAGCGATTATCAACTTATTTATTAGATTTTACCACATTAAATATAAAGTAATTCTGCTCTCACGCTGACCAGACAAGTGGTATAAAACTATTTATTTCACCTAAAAATGATTTCACCTATAAACAAAAATAATACAGTTATAAGGTTCCCGGATGGCCAAGTTTTCCGCCAATGCCCGCTTTCGGCATTGGTGAAAGCGGTCCCGGGTTCGATTCCTGGTGGAAGCCCATGTGCCATAAGCTATCGAAGCACTTTTAAACCAACAACGGCAACAGAAGTTATTTACAGCAAATTGTTTACTGGCTGGTGCGGCAACACAGTCCATTCGCTCAACAACCTCCATAAATAACGTCCTCTTTTTACACCCTCTCCGCCTTCCAAGCGACTGGAGCATCGCATCTTTTTATTTCCTCTCATTTGCACTCCAAATTGATATTTATGGTCGCATCGGAAAGAAGCGCAGAACATTTCATTTAATTCCGCCGAACGATGGATGCTTCAGTGCCTGCTAGGGGAGATTAATGGGCAAAATGACTGACAAATCGGTAGAATGATTTCGTGTCCATTCTGAGGCATTGATATTGTCCACCAAAGAGTGACTCGGACTCGTCTGAGTGGATGTGAAACGCGCATTTTATCGCGATGGAAGTTATCTAGTTTTGTATTTTGTCAGAAATTAAGATCATACAATTGCATAGTATACTTTTCTTTACAACATTTGGCTTCATTGTCATTTGAAATAACTTAAGAGCGTGATTTAAGTCGTAAAATGTTGGATGTTTAATCCGAAGATCAACCAGAAAAAATTGATAAAACATGAAATCTTTATGATTATAATTATTATTATTTAAGATACTAATTGCTCTCCCCGAAATAAAATAACGAGAAAGAATATATTTTCGCATTTACCGAGATAATCGCCATTAATATAATTCGACTATTACTCGTTTTCAATCCTATCTTCTTGGTGCTCTTGTTTGACGCAGGATTAAATTATTTTTTCGCCAAGTTGAGGCATTACAAACGAAGAATTATTCCCTGAAAGTGCAGCCAAATTATGTTATTAGTCTTGCTTTCTAGGAATAGTTATTGAAATCTAATTGGACTTGAGAAAAATCGAATTGGAATACGGCGTACATTTCATCAGAAATAGCAAGAGAATATTTGTATTCCGAAATGAAAAGAATGCCACCCAATGGGAAATCAGATTCTAAGTTAATTGCGCCATCATCGAATGAATTAGTGGCACTAATTATTTATCGATATACTAACAGTGTTCCATACTGTTTTCCTACTGTCGCTTTTTATTGATTATCGCTGCGTTCAACTCCCAAGGTTCACTTGAATTGCCAGAGAGGTAGTTTGAGCAATGAGCACTTTCTGTTTCAAGACCATTTACATTTTAACTTCAGAAAACATGTGTTTCTTCAAACGGAAGTCCTGTGAAATTAAATTCTTCTGTTTACTTGATTAATACCGTTGTTCTCTCCATTTGCTATTAGCTGTCCTAGTTATATGTGTCGTATTTAAAGTCGATATCCAGGAGTTTTATTTATCCTTGTTCTACGTAATAATACCTAAGGAAAAACGGACTTGAAAAAAGTCTGACGAGGTTGAGAATCGAACCCGAGATCTTCCTCTATCCGGGAGGCTGCCTTAACCAACTGGTATAGGCTGGTTAAGGCAACCTCTCAGAAGATTCCGAGTTCGATTCCTTGCCCGTTAGACTTTTTTCAAGTCCGTTTTTCCTTGGTATTTTTAGTGGGTGCACGCCCTTACGTGCAAAAAACACTTTCCTTAATAATGCCTAATTAATAATTCATTTTTTTTATTTCCTTTAACTATTTTAATTTCTTTTTGTTATCCTTAGTCTTATTTTTAGCTATACTGTGTTTAATTCTTGAATATTACAATGATAAAGATTATAATAATTATAAAATAGCCTTCGCTAGTCGAAGAATAATTTTGAAACCTTTGAGAAATTGTAAAATAAATATCAAATTCGTCGAAAGAGCCTCGTCCTTTTTATAGTAAGCCAGAATTTTCCGTATGCAATGTGATGGTTATCATAGATTCATTTCGTCCATGTACATGTGTAATATTACTAATGCACGTGTTGACCGAGTCGATGGTCGTTAGCCAACTCCGCCAAAAGTGAAAAAATGTTTTGTTAGGCAAGGGCTGGACTAAACAGTTGCGAAACCCTCCTGCTTTCGGATGGCTTTAGCTGCGGCAACAAAAATTCTTCCTTTCTCTACTTCTATTTAGCCATTTGCTCCATGGCCTTGTCGGAGGGTCAAAAATAATACTGACCAACTACTCTACACCTATCTTAAAACAATCGATTTGCTTTATTATTCGTATGTTATTTTACACATCTGTATAGTCTCTCTCTTTTTTGTCTTTTGTGCGTTTCAAAACGTCATACATTACCAATTTCCATCAGATTTATAGACTCCCTCGAGACCAAAAATTCGTTTAAAAAATATTCAATGTTGAATAGCTTAAATTCAAGTGTTACTTATCCAAAATAATGAAAGTGAAGGAATGCTTGTTACTTGATAAAGTTGTAAAGTGTTTCATACTAGTCGAAGTCATCGCTAAAAATATTATGTGTGGCTTGTATTTGAATAGCTTATATAAACAGCCATAATACTTACTTAAAGAAAATTTACTTACTTAGTTAAAAATTGTTCACGGTTATCAATTGAAAGTATTTATTATTCCAAAGGCATTTTTATATTCAAAGCTGTGATAATTTCTCTTGAATAGTTTTAAAGCTACGATTTCTCTTGTCAGAAATCGGGTCAATCGACTTTACGTTATCGTAAATTAATTGGAGATAAGTTAAAAAGGTTATCTCGTTTGCAAATTCTTATATCAATAATCTTGTACCATTGTTTCTAAGAACAAACATTCAAATCTTCTTCCTAACAAATGTTTTTAGGAAAGCGCCAATAAATCCGTGAAACTGATTTCCTTAACTGTAGTGAATTTTACTCCCACTGAGAGAGCTGAGAGTTAATTGAAAATAAATTTAGAACGTACGTTGAGCTTTTGGAATTATGAAAACTGATAATGATATGAAATGATATGAATTTCACATGATGAGTCTAACGCAATGAGAACCAAATAATCGCAAGTATTAAAGTATGTTTATCTAATTCTAGCAAACGAGAAAGGCATTGTCCTTTGCAGTTTCTAAACCATACCAACATAAACCTTTAGAAAAATGCCATTCTTTCCTTTGCAATCCTGCAAATGTATATTCAAGGAGCTCAGAAAAAATGTACAATAGCTAGTGCTCATTTAATGTCAACTTAACCCTTAAAGGACTGACGTTCCCATATGGGAACGGACTGCAGCGTGGTTCTCCAGGTAGCTAAACAATATCTTGAGTGTCATAAAATGGTCTGTAAACGATATTTTGTGAGCTAAGAGGGTCCAAAGCTTAGTTTCATTTGAGTTTTGGTGCATTTAAGTCAAGTGAAATATTTCTTGTGATTTTTCGAAAAACAGGGAAATTTTGAGATGGATCCTTCTGGCAACTAATTTTTATAAGTTTTACTGTTTTTAATTTAAAGTAGTCTTTTGCTTGTATACCTTTAGTATGATGTTCTAATCATCGAAAGAAATTAAATAGAGCAGAGTTTGAGGTTATTTGTTGTTGTTATAACGTTGTTTATTGCTGCGTTCCCATATGGGCACGTCAGGCCTTCCCACTACTACGCGATTTCCTTGCCGATGGCTGTCAAGGAAAGCTATATATAGTATATAAAAGAATATTTTGCGACATAATACATTATTTTTGGTGCAATTAAGTTAAGAATTATTTTAGTTTTAAGTTGTGACAAGAAGACTATGACAATTATTATGCATATTTATGAACTAAATCTCGGAAAACCTAAATTTATATAGTAGAAGCGGCAACAACAAATATTAGCAAATGATTATTGTACTAGATATACAAATCCTTTCAAATTTTATTAGCTTCACATAAAAATGATATAATTAGAGGTGTTATAGTTTCTATTCAGGAAAAACGTAATTTTTCATGAGTCGACTTCACTGAAGGAGGCTCTCCGAATCCTTGACGAGGATGAAGAGAGTGAGGTAGATGTTACCGATTTCTTCATTTCTCCAACAGAAGAAAATGAGCGAACTGATGAAGCATTGGCTGATGAAGATGAGGAAAGATTGGTTGACAATTTTACTGGCAAGCAAATGAGGGCACAAGCCGAAATTCGGTTGGCAACCAACGAAAGTATCGGTGCTGGAGAAGACGATGGGGCAAAAAAATCTGTGCGGAGAAAATGGATAAAGGGCAGCATTGAGTGTACGGGAAGTTTTTCTGAAGCAGATTACTTTTCAAACCCTAAACTTAGCTGCATCTAATTGCTAGAGCTCTTCATCGATGACAATTTCGTCGCATTCATAGTGGAACAAAGTGAGAATTACGCCCGATTTTTTAATTGCCCCAGTCCACAAATTACAGCAGAGGAGATGCGAGCCGTCATTGGCATTTTGATTTTACCCGGGTACAATGTTCTCCTGAAAAAAAATATTACTGGGACGCGAAAAAGGATGTACATATTGAATTGGTTAGTAGAGCGACGAGGAGGGACTGATTCATCCAAATAATGAAATGTTTACACTTAGAGGATAATACTAAGTTAGACAGTCAAGCGATGGGTTCTACAAAGTCTGGCCTACGATGAAATTAATTACACAGAGATGTTTGCAGCATTTAGTACCTTCCCAGTTCTTAGATTGTGAAGAAGAGATGATAAGATACTATGGAAGACACAGCTGCAAGCGATGTAGTAGAGGTAAATCGATAAGATTCGGTTATTATGATTTGAAGTGGTATGTGAAATAATATAATAGCATTAATTTATTTAGCTCAATATATAATTTATACGAAAGAATTTATTGCCACATTTGAAAGGATGTGCCTACAATGGAACTGGGCGAATCAGAAAGAACCGGATTCCGAAAGATTGTCCGCTACCACCAAAAAATGATTTAAAAAAGGAGGAGAGTGGAAAGAGCATCACAGCTATTTCTACATGTGAAGGAATAGGAATCACTAAATGGCTGGACAATTTGGTAATTGTGGCAGCTTCAACAGCGTATGGAGTTACGCCGTTGATGAAAGCTAAAAGGTTTTATAGGAAACAAAAGAAAATTATTCAGCTTCCATAGCCCTACTTCATATCCTAGTATAATAAGCATATGGGTGGAACTGACCAAATTCATGTAAATTCACTGCATATTGGTAAGATATGATTTATATAAATTATTTGCAACTCAGAAAATCGAATAATAATAATAATAAAAGGAAATCCTCAGATCCAAGGACAAAATTAGAGTTTAGACGGGAGATTGCTCAGACGTACTTTACTCGGTACAAGACGGAATAAAAAACCACCCGGTGGACGACTCAGCAAGGCTTCCACGTCAAAAACTGTTATGGCATCATCAATTAATCGGTGTAATTGGTGACATACCGCAGAACAAGGGAAAACGCTGAGCATATGAAGAGTGCGAGAGTCGTGGGAGAACAATGCGTAATAAGTGCGATGTTGGGCTCTGTGTTAAATGTTTTACAAAGTACTTAACAAGATAATTATAAAACAAATACTTATATCTTCCAAGAAAAACCATTTCATACAATATTTTTTCGAAATAAATATGATTTTTTTCAATAAAATGCTTTTTTTAAATTTCATCATGGCGCGCGTAATAGTAGTAGTGGGAAGGACTGACGTGCCCATATGGGAACGGGCATTTGCAACGAACCTATTATTGTTAACTTTTTTTAAACAATTTTCTGTTGTTAATTTAGGTCATCTGAATACCAATAGACTAAAATTAGGGTAATTTTTAAGAAAAAATAATTCTCGTCCTTGGAGGGTTAAGAGCGTTTAGCGTACATCCGGCTAGATTACCGCCTATTGAACTGTATTTCATTTAGAGAATTAAATACTAAAGGTAAATATTAGATATTTACCATCATAGCCTTCTAATCACTCTAATTAATATTAATTTCTTGCGGATCTTCTCACTAATATTTTATTGTTAAATTTCTTGAGTTGTGTATTTTGAATTTAAGGATAGTTTTTTCAATTGATTCAAAAAATGAAAGAATGTCAATAGGCATTATAGCTTATGAAAAGATTAAATTGCTTTCTATTTTCCCTGAGAAATTATTATTCGTATCGATTAGCTCAAATGTAAGCGAACGACTTTGATCAATATTTTTTAAAATTCAATAATGATGAGTTTGTTATGTAGGTTTCTCTGTCATTCTTATTCTTTTCAAGGCCCTGCTGGATATTTCTCACTCACTCACTTGAACTATTCTCTGCGTATTTTGATTCCACGTCCTTTCTCATATCTATTTTTATGCAATAAGAGTGCTCTGTTATAACTGTTTCACGGCGCACGTTTCTTCATGCTAAGATAACTTCATTCCATCATCATTCATTGTAATTTTATTAGCAATCCCTCAGGCATCTGCTGAAACATTTGATTCCTCGTTTTGTGTCAGAAATAGTGCAACTATCTGCATGTTATTTAAAGAGCGGTTTAAACAAAAATGTGTGCCACTCTTAAGGCTATCTAAATTATCTCGCAAAGAAAGCGAATTTTAACATACGGTGGTAGATATGTCTAATCTGTTCATCGATAATATAACTAATGGCAAGACTACGCACCTTACAGCAGAGCCATTTAACTAAAACATTTCTCTTACTAGTCTCAGATTGTCATTGCGCAGAAATCACATTTGAACCTGTGGGATGATCTTTAGAAAAAGGAAGCAAGGAAAGACTTTGCACGTGCGGCTTATACCCATGGATAAACATAAGAAAAATTAGCGACATAATTTTTCTCTTCTGTTTATCCATGGATCTTTAGAAAACTGTTTTAGGCTATCGCAATTCGGCGTTCTTTTAAGTCAAGTTGGTCAGTGATTACACTTCCATTAAATATTACAGTTTAACTCTTGAAGTTTTGGATTAAGTACTATTTGACGTCCCTCTAGCTTCATGAAAGTAATGGCCTTAAGAGGAGCAGAGCCAGTAAGAAAAGAAATGGCTATGTATGTACAAAAGAATGTTCGCGCTCCCAGATTGTCAAGTGGGCAACGCGTTTGACTTCGGTGAAAGCGGTCCTGGGTTCGTTTCATGGAGGGAGCCCATGCGCGAAGTGACCTGAGGTGTCGAAGCACTTTTAACGATACTTAAGGAAATATATTCGAAAATGTTTCCCTTTTTAATTATACTCGTAACAGAATTAACCTTAATAAGAAATAACAGCATACTACATAATGGAGCAAATAATACAACATTGATAAATAGAGGGAAGAAAGGAACAAAGTTGCAGCAAAACTTCCAAAAACATCCTCATTTATATGTATGTATGCATATATGTACAAAAGAGGATTAAAGAACGATAAGAGTATTGGACATAGGACTTTAGAATCGGGTTAAAAGATGTTCGAAGTAAAAATCTCAAAATTATTGACCTAAAATGTAAAAATCTACACAACTGACAACAGAAAAAAGGAAGAAATGAGAAGTGATCAATGATTTGGTGAAATTACTGCTGACAGTATCATTTCATTCGCTATTAACGTTTTAATAGACTTCACGCTTATGTCGGTATTAGAGGTCTGCATGGGTCGAAAATTTCAACCCAGGACCGGTCCGGCCCGCTCGTCGATGGGCCCGAACCCGACCCGGCCCGAACGTGGATGCAAATTTTCGTTCTCAAGCCCGATCCGTGCCCAAGATTTCCATAAATCGTTGTGATATGTGAACAAATGCATTTTTTTACCCATTACTGAAGAATAAGCATTTTGTTCAAGCATTGAATTAAAACTTTAAGAGGTTTTTGCCCCTATGCAAGAAACTAACGTCTTTAAGGACAAATAATTCTTTCCTTCCCAAGTTTTTCACGGGCCTAGGCCCCCGGCACATGCAGACCTCTAGTCGGTATGCCACATTTAACGTAAAAAAATGTTTTCTGAAATAAAATATTCATTTTAAAGAATCTCGCCTTGTTGTCATACCTATACTTAACTATCAAACTTTGATATAATTGCTATATAGTTGTCATGCAACGGATATATCTGATTACTTTTAAGGATTTCGTCTTTTGGCGCGTAGTAAGATACATTTAGTTTCGTTTCAGATACTCAGCACTGGAGTCGCTTTCAGCAGAGCTTCCATGGAGCCACTACATAGCGGCTCGCTTTGTCACTAAGTCGTCCAACCGGTGGTCCATACAATTATGGTCATGCTGACTGCAAATGTTAACCGGCACTTCGGTTTTATCATAAATTAACTTTGAGATTAAGTTTTATCATTTGTTTAGTTTTTTTAACCGTTACTTTTGGTTTCAAAGAAAAAGTTAGACATCTTCTTTTCGACGTATATTTTCTATGTTACATCCAAAAGGTTATTTGCAATGACACACCTTCCTAAGATTACTTTCATTGCATCTTGCGTATTCACTTGTGGAATTGTATATTATGTTCACGTAGCACAACAGCAAGAACGAGAAAAAATGCAAGTCAAGTTACCAAAAGGTCAAGATACCGATAAGAAGTTCAGCTAGTGTTATGATGAAGAGCATCGAGTACCACTGCATGAAATAGTTGTTGCGTAAGCATTCCTAGCGCGTATTCGTTAAAATCCTTGATAGATAATAGGAGACCTCGTAGTATAATGTTGAGAAGGTTGACCTTAAAGAGTATACTGTGCCTTTTATGAGGTATTTAATTGCTCGTGTATGAATCTTGCAATGGATTCGTTGTTTAGATTTGGCGTTCTAACAGGTGAGTTACGTAAGATAAACAGTATCAGTTACATGGTAGAAATTTTTTCAGATTTTTAGTTTCACTAATTAGTATCTAAGGCTTAAAAAATTTTATTCGACATCATGGTTATACCTAATTGCAGTCAGTGACAGTTGTTATTCCAAAAAATCTTTGGATCACAGCGGAGACAACTTGGAGCACTTCATTAATCAATCACGTTTATTAAACGGTAAAGTGGTCTTGAGGTATTGTGTTCCTGACGAAGAGAAAGTTATTGGGGTAAGATGATGACTTAAATGATGTCGTTTATGTAATACAATAGTTAAGCAGAAGTTGTTAGAGTGAGAAACTTATTTCATTTGCAGAGTATTCTTATTGACTGGAGTGACAATCATAGGTTGGATGTTGTAATAACTACTGGTGGAACTGGTTTTGCATCTAGAGATGTTACCCCAGAAGCTACAAGAAAAATAATCCATAAAGAGGCAAATGGTTTGTCAATGGCTATGTTCAATTATAGCATGCAAAAAACTCCGTTTGCTATGCTTTCCAGGTTAGTAGTTTTTTTATAATATCTATCGATCTCAAACTCTTCTTCATATGCATTATTTCTAGAAAAATTAGGCAGTAGCTTGGATAAATACAACAAAATATTCGAGATGCCCAACCGTTTTAAGCAGTCAGTATGTTTGAATGCTCTATCCTTTGAAACTCACGGGCTAAAACCAACTGTGTGAACTACTTATGATGTTATTAATGAAAATTATTAAATATTTGTAAATATTATTATCAGTATGTATTTTTTCATATTTTCGAACAAGCTACATCAAAAGGTGTTATTTCAGGACCTTGAGAATTTCTTGCATTTAAAATCTAATGTTCTTAGACTTGAAAGTTATATAAGTCTTATACTTAAGTTTAGTGGCGAAGAACGTAAATTAAAATGTGTAATCTCTGCTCCATTCCGAGAAGAAATAAAGGGTTATCATTTTAAAATCAAGATTTAGACCATCCTATGGAATAGAAATATCTGCATGTTGCACCTGACAAAAATAATTTCTGCTTTGTCTCCCTTCATGCTAAATAATTCTGAAGCAACTATCCTGGGCTGACAATGAAATTCATTAGTAAGTTAAGTTACCTAGTAAGTCTTGAAATATTTCGAAAAGTAGTATGTTCTGCCTATAAACTTGTTCATTGATGAGTTTGGAAGGAATATCAGTATTTTACTTGTACTAAGACTTATATTGAAAAGCAATTTTTGTTTACAACTTCATCCATTCTGGAGCGTTTTGCTCAGTGCTCAATACACAATTTATAATAACATTTGAAAATCCTTAATTGTAATTCGCTGTATGAAGGTCCAGATTTTCATGTCATTAGCCTTTAGTTCTCACATTTTTTATTATGAACAATTATTACCTCGAGTATGTTTTTTGAAAGCTGTAATTCACTAAAAAAACTAATTATTTGTATGTGCTGGGGTCTTAGATTTAGAATGTCTGCTGTGAATCTTGAGTGGCATCTTTTACAAAATTTTTCAGAGGAGTTTGCGGTATCAGAGGTAGAACGTTGATTATGAATCTCCCAGGAAGCAAAAAAGGATCTCAGGAATGCCTAGAAAGTGTAGTTGCTGTTATTCCCCATGCTGTTGATTTGCTAAGAGAGGAAACCAAAAATATTGAAAAGATTCATGCTGAGCTTCAGGCGTTAGGCCATGATGAATTAAGCCGAAGCAGCAGCGGCCACACGTGTGGTAGACACAGAGAAGAGCATCACTGCCATAAGCACTCATCGCATGAGAAAAGCAATGTTAGTCCATGAAATCTGTACTCAAATTTTTGTTATATTTTTAACATTTGGATAAAATACATTTTTTAATTTTTATGTTCTCTCATTCATTGATTTAAATAAAGGTATTTCTGATATTTTGATATGTTATGTTCCTATGTATCCATTGTTTTTTCTTTCTCTCCTTAACATTTTGACCAGATTTAGGTAGTAGATCCCATGTATCTTTGAGCTCATTGTGTGTAATTTCAGGTGGATGATAGCAAAGTAGCTCGGCGTGCGAGAATTTCACCTTATCCCCTTCAAAGTGTTGCACAAGCCCAAGAAGTGGTTTTAAAGTATGCAGAGCTCATTGGAACAGAGGTGGTTGACTTTAGGTGAGAAATTTTAGTGGGATGTACATGGGGGGTCTGAAAAGTTTCCAACATTTCGTCATTTCTAGACATGTTTTCTGAAAAATCTGGGGTCGGAAACTTTTCAGACCATCCTCGTAATATCTTGAAGGATTCCTTAGTTATCACGCTTCGGTTACAGAGGTCCATTAAAGCATTTCCAAACAGATGGGGCCACTAGAGGGACCTTTTAGCCTATTAAGGTCTTGCGCAACTGGATGTTATGTTATTTTTTCTTTTTTGCTATTCATTTTCCGTATATTTTGTTTAATTGTGCATAAATCATCTGAGAATTCCATAATCAATCATCACCATCATAAATATTTGTGAATATTAAATTATGCTAAGGAAAACAAATTTTTCCACACCTCAGCTGGACTTAGTTGTTTCAACAAGATGAAAGTTATAGATCGAGACAACTAATGCAGGGAATTGATGTCATATATTAATACTAATATTGATATGAAACTGTTTATCAGTTGATTGTATATAAAAGTAGTCAACAGATGTTGGAATAACTCAAATATGTTCATCATTCTTTGTTCTTGAGGAAATTTCATGACTAGAAGCTTAATATCTCCAGATTGTTAATTTACTACTATCCATTATTAAAAGAACTGGCAAAATACTTATTGAGGGATGAACTTTCTAAGTATTAAATGTACAGCTATAATAGTACCACATAGTATTGAGCCTGCGTGGACATCTTCACACATCCCCACCTAGGAGGGGTATACCCCTACTCACGCAGGCTCCTTGTGTACTCTGGGAAACAACTTTTACTACCTTGTGGTTGCCAGCTATTGCTAATCGTTCTCTTGTTTTTCTTCAAAATATGCTATGGCTACACCTAAGGAATTTTTGAATTGAGAGAATTCATCAACACTACTTTGCAAAGAAGGGAGTACCTGCTTGAGAAAGGGGGAAGGGATACCAAAGGTGAAGGCATGAGGAGGTGCGGTAGGCTGTCGATGCTCTGCCCTCTGGTACTGAAAAAGGCTCTTTACTATGTGGCACTGTTATAGCTCACTAAATCATTACTTGTATTTAATGCAGTAGAGAGCAATACTTTTAGTGTGAAACTAGGGATTTGTGACTTATCCTTTTTGTAAGCTGGCATTGGTTCAAGCTTAATTAACCTACTGCTTGAATAATGATGTTTTAAATGCAATAGGTCTACATAACAGAATGGTTAATACAACTAATTTAGTGTTTGTGTAGTCCTATGCAAAGAAGATTTTTGGTTTGGCTCTCATGGTAACAATATATTTGGGATACTTTTGCTTCATCATTGATATCAGTTGTACATAGTTCTTTCATTCCAATGAGTGAGTTTTCATTTGTCCATAAGCTTACATTTTGGATTATAACGTATGAAAAAGTTGCTAAGACTGATTTTCTCCAACAATTCAAGAAAAATATTGATTGAACGAGCTATATTTTTGCAGAAGTGACCCCCCAGTAATAGTGTTACAAAAATTTTCACGAAAAATGAAGGGATTTAATAGATTTCAATTTTATAATTACTTCATTAAGTATTACTTCCCTCTAATGTCGAAAAAGAAAATATGGGATGTTTCCACCAAGAGAAAAATTATACAAGCTTGTAAGTCCCACTGGTGAAACAAGTCTTATTGGTGTATGAAACACTTCTTTGAAACATTTAATTCTCGTTCATTTCACATTTGCATAAAGTTTTCTGTAATAGGTACTTCCTTAAAGATTTTATGAGTAGTTTAGAGATGCACTTGCCTATGCTAATACTTAAGGTCTCTTGCGTTTAATTGATAATTATATTTAATAAACTGGTATAGCTGTGGTTTATACAAAATAGTATAAAAGTAATCATGATAAGTAAGTAAGTGAGTAGTTGGAAGTGAAAACTGTCGCAATGACGGATTTGGACCCCAGTCTTCCATTTTCTAGGAAGATTAATCCTAGATGTTTAATTTGCATACCTTACCATGTTAAGTATTATACTTTACTTTGATTCTAGTTAGGAATTAGCGGTATGTGATCTCCATTTATGGAAATCTCTTGACGAATAGACATGCTACCAACAGTGGAATAATATTTACTTTACAAAATTCAAATTATGCATTTAGATGTGTCAGAATTTTGCTCCCACACCAATTGATTTACTAAGGTGATCTTTCAGAAGTATCATAAAAATGATAATCTTTATAATTACATCAATCTGGTAAGCTTTAACTTTGTGGAACTCCATCCTAGTTAATGGGTCTTGGACGTTAGTCCGAAACCACTCACGATATTTAAAACTTTTAAACAGTGGAATTTTGCTAAGTTATTCCCACCCATTTACTTTATAATTACATTTCAACTTCATTAAATGCTTGCTTTTGTTCTTGGGAATCCTTATGAATCTTAAATACACTTTCTCTCCTTAAAGTGATTCTTTTTCATTCAATTTAAGATTCGTAAGAAATGTTAATCCTCATTTTACAAATATTTCATTCCCCGATAAATTTTGGGAATCAATTTCATACACCGATGTATGTATTGTATGGCATCTTGACATGTTTGAAAAGGGATTTCATGAACAAAATTAAGTATATAATTGATGTTTCCATATGAGTTATTTCTTGATGGGTCTTTGGCCTTTTTCCCTTGTACTTGGTTTGAACATTGTTAACATTCAATCAATTTTTTTAAGATGGTAAATGAACTAAGCCATATCTATTTAAAACCATTTCTAATTTTTCTTTCTAAATGTTATGATCATGCCTATATGCGTTTAAAACCAAACAATGACAATGCTGAATTGTACTTTGATCTGTGAAATTCCATGACAATAGGATTTGTTTCATGTCTCTGGGTTAGGGAGGCTATGGATCGAGTTCTGGCCGAAGATATTTATGCTAAAGATCCTTTGCCGCCATTCCCTGCATCCATCAAGGACGGATATGCAGTTTTATCATCAGATGGAGCTGGAAGGAGATTGGTGATTGGGGATTCTGTTGCAGGACAGAAGGTTGGCAATTCAGGGAATTCAATAAATAGTTATCTTTTGTAAATTCTGGATTGAGAATTTTAATTATCTTTCTAATAATAAAAGAATTGTAGTCTATTTGCCATTTCTACAGTGTTGCAAAATTTACATATACTATAACATAATTTCCAAGCTTACTTTCCTCAGCCTTGTTGGTTGCTTGGTCACTATTTAGACCTCATTTTGTAGTCATCATTATTCATTCCTTTTCTTTTCTGTTCCCTATTTTTCTCCCTCACCTCTACCACATGAGTCTCATCTTGGTACTCGTTCATCTTTTCATTTTACCAAATGTTCAGATTCCTTTCTTCTATGCTGTCTTTTTTACACTCTTAAACTGTTCTTTCCTCTGATATTTAGTTCATTCCTAAGATAGGCAGCAATCTCATGAATGTCTACAGAGATTGAGACACATATTTTCTAGCAATATATGTCTCAACTTAATCCTTCTTTCTTGTCTCTCTGAGGTTTTCATTTTGTTTGCAATTTGTGATATTTTAGTTGGATCAAAATTTGATTTTATCATGCTGTTTGGATAAAGGTATTTTTAATTCAAAATATTTATTGAGAATGGATAAGATCAAAACTGTTTTGCAAATTACATTACGGTATAATAGAACAGATATTTTGGTAAATAACTATTTTCATCTGTTTCATGGTTGAAAAATATTAAATACTCTGATACCTTACCTTGAAATAATTTAAAAAGAAACATTTAGACAGATTATTTAGTAATTTAAATTGTATATTTCATAAATGCATGTCAACAATAACTCTTCGGAAAGAGTAGTACTATATTCTCCAACTTCGTAACCTGTTACAAAGTAAATGAAACTCCAATTCATTAATTAAAAGAGTATTAGGTAAAATTTAAAAATGCTAAAGTTAAATAAAATTTAATTATTTATGATAATTGATTCTTAAAATTGTAGCTTATTCTCAAATTATATACTCATTTATAGAAATTCTATAAGTTATTGGATTTTTTTAAATTATTTCCTGTAGAGCTCTAGTCTCCACATATCTCATAAATGGTTACTTGGATATTTGAAACCCCGAGTATTTTGGATTTCTTACTGCTATAATTACCGTATTTGACGGCATATAAGACGCACCTTTTTTCCTAAATTATGTCTCGAAGAATTTCCCTGCGTCTTATATGTGAAGGTTCAACCTCCACAGGTTAAATTTCAATACTGAATGCTATTTTAGCCCAGATGGTCTATATTACCTATTTCATAATTGCATTCAATGATTGTGTTAATATTTGGCTTTTACAAAATGTGACAACTAAAAGAAGCTACATTTTATGTTATTGTGGTATCGCGCTTTCGCACGGACTATTAAAACTCTTTTTCCTTGGGAGTGGCCACCTTAATGAGGGTGCGTCTTATATGCCGTCAAATACAGTACCTCTTTATGTACGCTGTACTTTCAAACTGAAGCTATCTTGCTACATAGCATTTACACTCTAATAGTTATACATTTCCAATATTATGCAGCTAGGAGACAGGTACCTAATGCCTGGAGAATGTATGAGAATAAACACAGGTGCTGCCCTCCCACCTGGAGCAGATGCAGTCGTCCAGGTTGAAGATACTAGTTTGTTAAGAGAGGCTGATGGAGGCAGAGTAGAAGTGGAAATCGAAATTCTATGGGCTCCTGCAAAAGGTCAAGATGTAAGGTAAGACTTGTATTTTTGCCTAATTTTCCTCAAACTAAGGCAAAGTTAATAACTACAGGATGATTCTCAAAGTTCATTTCAGTTGGTTGATTTTCGTAAGATATAAAATCATTTTCTTATCATCTCTATCATTAACTGTGTATATTTGGTCCATCGAAAAGAAACCTAATTTCCCTAATATTTTGAGTGAGGAGGAGTTGGTGGTTCTATGTTGATTTTAGTGAGGAATACTTGGTCAGTATTTTGATAAGAAAGGAGAGAACTCAAAGTGGAAGAAAAACAAACTGTGTCCTAACGTGAGAAACTCAAAGCAGAATTTAATTCCCAAAATACCAGGTTTTTAGAGGTAAAAAGAGGATATAAGTAACTCTGTTTCGTTTTTATCCATCATTCCGGAATTTTCATTGGAATTTTGGAAATTGATTGTGTTAAGGATAATAGATAAAAATATTGAAACTGATCATGATATCTACTCCTCTTATTGCGATAATTAATACTTATAAGTAAAATTTATTCTTAAATTTCATAATGTATACTTTCACTGATAGTTCATCATCTTTAAAATTGATTTGAAATTTTCAACCACTTAAGGCTATGGATTTATTGATAAAATATATTGTAAAATTCTAATAGGTAAAACAATAAAAATGTTGTCAAAATGCATTTGTTTCACAAACAAATGAGAAATGTAGTTAAAAGAGGCCATTACACAAAATATTGTCATACGTTGTCAAGAAAATCTCACTCAACTAACAATGTTACAAAAAATTGTGTGAATAACAGATGGAAAAGTGAGTCACTAGCCTAACATCCTGCAGTCTACTGAAGTCAGGTCTTCCATTCTAAAGTATCTCTAAGGAACATTGTGAGGGTCAATTGGAGAATTTTAATGTTAATTTTTTATCATTTGCATCAATCTTAATAATTTTATTTATAATAGTCTTGCATTAATTGAGCCATTTGTAGATAATTCATATTTCCTTTTTTTAAAAAAGGTTCTCTTATAAAAGCAATTCATCATTTAACAAGAACTATTTTACCCTTTCTGGACTGAACCACCCAAAACAACTATAATAATAAGGATTAGATGTAAGGAGAGATTTATTAACCTCAATCTCACCCTCATAAAAGATGTTTATTATCATCATCTCATTTCCCTAACAACTATTTTGGACTGAGTTACTTGGCATCTTATGTGAAAAATCTCTATCCAGATCAATCTGTGAGGGGTCATTTGATTCTCTTCACATTGCTGTGTTCTCTTCAAATTGATGAAGACTACGAGAAGGACTTCATCAGACATGAATAACATTGTCATTGCAAATCCAGAAAAATTATCTATAACTATTCATAAATTGTTTCTAATAATATTCATATATTTTTAAGTAACCTTTTTTGTTTAACCCGTTGCACTGAAATGACGTGTCTAGCTAGCTTTCAATGCCTAATTACACAATGATGACTGACGCTCATCATTAGATTTAAATTATTGTAACGTTAAGTAGGGTTTATATATATTATTATTATAGCATAAACTGCAGATAGGCTGTAAGCCTGATGGTCGTTGTAGTTTTTTCTACCTACATATAAATATAAAAGTTATAAACATACTTTATAAAAAATACATACATAATAAACACAAAATTCCCATAGAATGATTGCACATATATATTATATTTTCCTCACGACTAAATAATGAATTTATAATATTATTTGTAACTGTTTTACTAGATTTTTCCTAATAATGAAGTTCTGAAAGTGATGATAATAAACCATCTATAAAGTACATATTGAACTTGTATTTCATGAAATAGTGGATAAGGGCAGGATATTCAGAAAATTAATTGTAGTGGAAGGGGTTAATTTTATTGCTCATGTTAGATAATAAACCCCCCAAGCCTTATCTAATTGTACATATGTAGACAGGTTTAATTTTGAAATGCTTGTTGGATTTCTTCATCTAACTTATTGTTAATTTTCTTTCCACAGGCAAATTGGTAGCGACATTGCCCTTGGAGAAAGAGTTCTTCTCAAGGGTACTGTACTTGGTGCCTCAGAATTAGGTCTATTAGCAACTGTTGGTGCTACTTGTGTCCTTGTTTACAGGTTAGAATGTCTCCTCAAATTTCGTTTGATTTTCTAATCTTAGAAGAGATTTAAGTTATTTATTCTTTGATTTTTAGGTTTCCTGTAGTTGCAATCCTGTCCACAGGCAATGAACTGCAAGAGCCTTGGGCTGGGCCACTTCATCCAGGATGTATCCGTGACAGCAATAAGACTTCCCTCATGGCACTAATTGGTAATAAAAATGGATTTCACATCGTGGATGCTGGAATTGCTCAAGACAGGTATATTTTATTATTTTTAGTGTATGAGTGATTGAAATCCATTTATTGAAAGTTACAAATATTTTCATGTAAGATTACAGTAGAACCCCGTTTTTACGAACCTCGATTTTACGAAGTGACACAGTTTTACGAACCATTCCGCCGGTCCCGATCTTTGTACATGTAAAATGACCCCGGTTTTACGTAAAACCTCGATTTCATGTTTTACGAAGTGAGAAGCCGGTCCCTAGGAGTGAATGAACCCCGGTTTTACGAAGTATTTGAAATGGTTTTGTCGCACTGAGCTCAATACAATGGGATTACGATCGCCGTAAACAGGAGCAGCTGAATCCAGATCGTCTATGTTGGGAGGACCCTCATCCCATGTATTTTAGAAGGGAAAATGTGAAAATGTCGTGGGATACAAACATATACAAGTGAGGAAAAGTCGCGCGCGTTCAAGTCAGAATCACTCTCTGCGCGAGGTGGCCTGTGTTGTGATATCCCGTGTGCCTAGAAGTAAAATAATGGATAAAACATCGCTGACCAAGAAAAAGAGGAAGTCCCTGAGTTTGGTCACCAAAAGGTCAATTATAAAGGAAGTACGTGGTCGCGGGCAGACAAAAACAGAAATTGCTCGGAAGTATGGTATTTCTTTATCTACATTATTGGCAGCAATCGTCAATTCAAGTGAAAAAAATTTGAGTCACACAACAACATCATTAAAAACAAAGTACATCTCATCGTATCAATTTGATCAACTTGATAGGCAGCTGTATAATTTTTTTAAAGTGTTGTGCGTGCAAATTGCCTATAAGTGGACCAATTCTGAAGAAGGCTCAGGTTTTGGCTCTTAAACTGAAGTGCGACAACTTTAAAGCCTCAAATGGGTGGCTGGATAGATTCAAGAAAAGATGTGGAATCACTTCAATGAAAATCTGTGGAGACAAAGGTAGCGTCAACACAAAAGACGTTGAGCAATGGCATGAAATAAACGATGACATGTCTAAATATTCCCCTCGAGATATGTACAACCTGGATGAAACATGTTTGTTTTTCATGGCATTCCTGACCTGACTCCACCCTCGGGACCCGTGGTGAAAAATGTCGCGGAGGTAAAAAATCTAAGGACAGGGTTACAGCAATGCAGATATGTAACCAAGATGGATCTGCAAAGTTGAAACCAGCTGTGATTGAAACATTAAGAGCTCCGCGTTGCTTCAAGAACGTGAAAAATTTGCCTGTGTTGTATGAAAGTAATAAAAAAGCATGGATGACGACGGACATTTTTCAGAAGCAATTATATCTTCTTGCAGAGGAAGAGCGCATGCGAGTATCGCAATGTACTACTTCTTGTACAGATAATGCCCCAGTTCATAAAATAAGCGGACTAGTGCCACCAAACGTCAAAGTACTTTTTCTGAGTCCAAATAGCACCAGAAAGATGCAACCACTGGACATGGGAATAATTAACAGCTTTTAAAGTCCACTACCGAAGATTTCTCGTCCAGCACTATCTTCGGACGCTTGGTAAGTTCTATTTCTTTTCTATCATTTTGTGTTTAAAAAATACCTACTCGTTGTCGCAAAGGATATATATTATATATATATATCCTTTGCGACCTCCATATTTTCTCTGGAATTATTTAATATTAGCAATATGATAACCGCCGCAACCCCTCGCAGAACTTAGGTAAACCTTTTACTTGAAAGTAGCATTGCTGTGGAAGTTCTTCGTTGCAGCTGTCATGGAAATTAGTTTAATTAAATAATATTAAATTTGTAGTAATACGTCACTATTACTTAAATTTTGATGCATTTTCAATACGTAATTTATTAATTAAAAGCGTTTTACGTCGTTAGGTAAGAATTTGTGACGCGACAAGATCGTTTAAAGTACCCACGAGAAAGTAGTTCTCAAAAATCACCGCTAAACGTGAGCGAAGTGGAATGCATATAAAAAAGAGGGAGTTTCAAATTAACTTAAGTAAAGTTTTTAAATGACTTAAAATATTTACGAGCTAGTTTTTTGGAATTCATGGCTGTGAATTTCATTCACTGTGACTAAAGTGAGCCTCCTAGGCTTTGAAATAAGGTCTATACTATAAAGGGAATCAGTATAATTGTAGTTTAATTTTTAAATCCTTTCCATTTGATGCAAATAGCACTGGAGAGCATGTGGGTAACGCTCGTGACTCATGAGGAATCAGTTCTGATTTCAAATCCTGGTGGGAGCACATGGGCAAAATGACCTATGCTGTCAAAGCGCTTTTAACAAACTACTACTACTATAGTGCACACAGAGAATTGCATGTGATATCTTTTGTTTTCTTCCTGAATGAGCTTGTGACTCTTATTTGTATCAGAAATTAGTTTGATTTCATCCTCATAATTATTTGACAAGTTTCGACCTGCACAGTTTTGCTTTCTATAAGTAGAGCTTTAGTACGCATACATTAGTTGCATATAAAGCCTCTGATGTGCAAGATGTGCCTCCATGGACATTGCTCCTTTGCTGTGCGAGGATTTGCCAGAGCATGGGACAGTATCGCTGCAAACACTATTTCCAACTGCTGGAGATCAGCTGGTTTTGGTGACACATCTATTATAGAGACAGAGGAGTTAGTGGAGGTTCCCACACTACAGGACCTCCTTAGTAAAGAAATGGCCCAACTAAATCAGTACATCCCAGATGCATCCTCTCACGCTGAGTCATATTTTAAGTATGACTCTCGTATGATGACGCATAACTGCAGTGAATTTAGTTAAGACGAAGAAGATGAGGATGAAGTGAACTTAGATAGCTCTTCTACAAGCTATGAAGATGACCCAGAAGCACATTCCTCCCCTACAAGGGATGAATTAAGACACTCCATAAAATTACTTCACAATTTTCAATTGTTTACTGATGGTGTACCTGATTTATTCAATTATTACCTTTCAGGCATTGAGAAAATCACCTCATCTTTCATTGAAACTTCCAGAAAACAAAAAAAATTAATGATTATTTTAAAAAGTAAAAGGTTTAGAATTTTATTTCTGTTGTATTAATCATTAAACTGGATGTATAATTCATTTTATTGAAATATTACCTTCCTTTCAATCCCATTTAACTTTATGTACTGTATTACTGAAACTGAATTGGTATTGTAGAGATTCTGATTGCTTGAAAGAAAACCTCAAATTTACAAAGCCCGAATTTTACAAAGTGCAAATTTTTGGGTCCCTTCAACTTCGTAAAATTGAGGTTCTACTGTATATTTATATATCATCATCATCATCTACCATTTTCAATCCAACGTCAGATGTAGGCCTTCCCAATTACTTTCCATTTTTTTCTGTCCTGAGCTTCCCGCTGACACATTACACCTACGTACTTGATGATGTCTATATTCCATCTGTCCATAGGTCTTCTTCTTGGTCTCTTCGCAAATCTTGGTATCCAGTTGAGAACTACAGATGTCTAACGGTTGTCATTTCTTCTCGCAACATGGCCGGCCCACTTCTTTTTAGTGATCTTACCTTATCTATAATGTCTGTAACTCCAGTCATCATTCTTACCCAAGTGTTACGTTTCCTGTCTCTTCCTGTGATTCCCAGCATGCAGCGTTCCATGCTCCTTTGCGTTGTCTGAAGTCTCTGGGTTATTGCAGCATTTAACAACCAAGTTTCACTTCCATAGGTCAGGACAAGTAAAATGCATTGGTCAAAGAGCTTCCTCTTCAAAACCATTGGCATTCTTGACTTCAGAATGTGTGAGTTCCTAACAAATGCACTCCAGCCAAGATTCATTCTTCTGTTTACTTCCTGTTTTTCTCTCCTGTTGTTACAAGTTGTTCCAGGTATGTATACTCCAAGCAAACATCCAGAGGTTTTTCTTGAAGTTTGACTGGTTCTTGCACTGCAAAAGAATTATACATTACCTTTGTTTTTTTAGGTTTATCCTGAGTCCTATCTTCTGTCCTGCTGTGTTTAGCTCTTCAAGTCTTGAAGTTAAATCTTCTGAGTTAGCTGCAAAGAGAACTATATCATCTGCAAAACGGATGTGACTGATGTACTCCCCATTTACTCTAAAGCCCTTTTCTTCCCAATCAAGGGTTTTAAAAACTTCTTCTAAAATGGCTGTGAACAAGATGGGAGATAGACTGTCACCTTTTCGAACACCCTTCTCAATCTTGAATTCATCAGTCTCTTCATGCAGCATTACAGAAGCTGTGGCATTCTCATAGACACTGCGCAAGAGACGGATGTACTCAGAATCTATCTCTTGATTCTTCAGAGCTTTCAGAGTCGAGGAGGTACTTACAGAGTCGAAGGCCTGTTCGTAATCCACAAAGCAAAGGACGAGTGGCATCTCGTATTCATTCGTTCTGTTAATAATTTCCTGGTGTGTGGATGTGTCCATAGTACTGAAGCCTTTCTGGAATCCTGCTTGTTCTCTAGGCTGGGCTGAAGACAGGGTCATCTTAAGATGTTCTGCTACTATCCTCATGAATGTTTCATAGAGAACTGGAAGGGGGCTAATGGGGTGATAGTTCATCAAATCTTCTTTGCTTCCTTTTTTGCACAGAAGGGCAATCCTTGCATGGTTCCATTCCTTGGGAATCATTCCTTGTTTTAGAGTATTGCTGAATAATTGTGCCAAAACATTAGCAATCTCTGTTCCACCAGCTTTCAGATGCCCTGCCATTACCTCTTCTGGGAGAATTGAGAGGAGATTTTGTGAGCTTTGGCTTTCCTCTTGGTTTTCCTCTTTGGCATTTCCCATCTTCTTGTATAGGTTGCCAAAGTATTCTGCTACAGTCCTCAATATTGCTTGTCTGTTATATGTTGTTGTGCCATCTCCCTTCTGTAAGGCTAAAATCTGATTCTTACCAATTGCTAGGCATCTTCTAGCCCTCTTTATTCTCTTGTTATTTTCTATGGCTTCTTGCACAATCTTTTCATTAAAATTCCTCATATCTTCCTTGATTGCTACTCTGATGGCTTAGCAAAGCTCGGCATATTCGATGTTATCTCATGGAGTGTCTGAATTCTTCAGTTCCTTCCGTCGTTTCGTCACTTGCCAGGTTCTATCACTAAACTTCTTATCCTTAGGTTTTTTTGGTATGCTTGCTACTTCCTCTACCACTTTCTTCACAACTTCCATAACTTAAGTTTCGAGTTCTTCCTCCTGAAGTGCTGAGAATCTATTTCTTAGTTCTAGCTGAAACTCCTTGTTTTCTGATAGTTTACCAATATTTATCTCATCTTTCTTGCAAGAAACCAACTTCTTTCGTACCATTCGGGTGTTAATATTAATTCTGCATCTAACAATTCTGTGGTCACTTCCAGTGTTGAACTTATTCAAAACTTCACAGTTAGTTACAGTGTAGAGTCTGTTTACCAATATGTAGTCTATTTCTTTATTTGTTCCATTGGGACCTCTCCACGTCCATTTCCTTGTAGGATTTTTCTTAAAGTATGTATTGGTTATATACATATTGGTGCATTCTGCAAACTCTACTAAGTGCTGACCTCGCTCATTTCTCTGGCACACTCTGTATTGTCCTGTGACAGTGTCATCAGCTTCCCGCTGATCTACACGAGCATTAAAATCTCCCATAATGACTTTGTAGTAGTGGGCCTCCTTGTCATGTTCAGTGCCGAGAGTTTTGGTATAAGTTTCCAATTTCCTCTTTGCTGCTTGTCGCTATTGGTGCGTAGACTTGGATGACCTGTACTGAATAATGCTCAGTGATCTTTAGAATGAGTTTACAAATTCTATCCGATACACCTTTGATTTTTACCACATTATCCTGCCATCTCTTGTTGATCAAGAATCCAACGCCTCCATTTCTTCCATCCTTGGTACCCATGTAAAAGAATAAATGTCCTTCCCTCAGTGTAAGTAGCTCTTCTGATTTTCTTCCGACTTCCCTGAGACTGATGACGTCCCATTTTCTCTTCTCTGCTTCATTGAGTAGTTCCAGCAGTCGTTCTTCACTCTTCAAGCTGCGGCAGTTGTAGGTTGTGAATTGCTGGGCAGTAATTCTTTTCTTCATGATGGACCTCTTTAATGCCACCACCTCCCGCACATCCAAATAGGTGGTACTTTTAAGTCCAGATAAATTTCCATTAAAAAAGCTCATCATGGAAATTGTACTTGTATTTGGGGTGGTTAGGACAATAATTCACCAGGCTGTCCTACTGCCAGTTGGTGAATACCACTTTCATTATTTGGCCGGAGATATTGTTGAAGCCTTCTTAGCATGGTTGAACCTGGGCTATACATCGCCTCCAACATAGATACATACACACACCTTACAGCATTTTTTTCATTCTGATGCTTCTTTAGTATATATAATCACCCTTCTCATAAATTTTTTTCTGTCTTCCCTAATCAAAATATTATGTATTTTTTCAGCCCAGAAGTGTTGCTCCCATACCTCCGTTCTGCCTTGTCTTCTGCTGATGTAGTCGTTAGCACTGGTGGTGTTTCAATGGGGGATCGTGATTACTTGAAAGATGTACTGCAGGCGGACATAGGAGCTAAAATACATTTTGGACGAGTTATGATGAAACCAGGGTGAATAGTTTCAACTAGTTTTATCAAATTAATAAAGTTTTGAGGAATTCCACTAACAATATTGCTTCAGCTGATTTATTAAATCTCTGATGTAGTAATTTTAGCTGCATAATATTTAATGATACTTATTTAATGAATTTATTTAAGCTCAATTTCTTATTTAAGAATAATATTTGTCACATTCTTAAGTTGATATCATCTTCTGTTCTAGAAAACCCACTACTTTTGCAACTTGTGAGTATGAAGGAAAGAAGAAGCTTGTATTTGGTCTTCCAGGTAATCCTGTATCAGCCATGGTAACTTGCAACCTGTTTGTTCTTCCTGCTCTTCGAAAAATGGCTGGTCATCCTTCTCCTTTGTGCACTGTAATCCGTGCCTTGGTAAGTGTAGTAATTACTCTAATCAGCTACTGTGTTAAATGATTTAAAGTATTCAATACTTCTGAGAAGTTAATACTGTAAGTCAGTACTTCTGATAAAACATTTGGATGAGACTATTAAGTAAGCTTACTCTATGAAGAATTCATTCTCATTTATTTCGTAGTGTTCGCCAGGATATTTTTAAAGATTTAGTTTAAATCAATATGAAATATTTTCCCAAGTGTAAATATCTATAAGACTTTTCTTCAGATTCTCACTTTTGTTTAAAATATTCCAATTGGTGCATTTTACTTCTGGATAGACAAATGCTTAAATATCTTCATTCATTATGAATGCTTTCACCTCACCTAATCATGGAATGCATTATGTTCCTCAAATACATTATTATCGATCTCTGAATGTTATCCAAATAATTTATAACAATTCCTTGAAAATTTGATAATGATATGAATCCTATGTAAAATTTTATACCTACTTAATTGTTGTTATGAATTTTAAGAAAATCAAAAAAACCACATCTTTTGATAACTATTTCTAGTTATTTTTACTTTGCTGTGCCGTATTTTTATTCATAAGGAATTGCTTCAGTAGTTATCCTTCAGAATATCTAACTTTTTAAGTTGATATAATGTTATTTAATAACATAGGTGAGTCATTCCATGACAAACCAACACAGCTACCAACCCGACCATCTCTGATTTTCATCAAATTTAGTGTGTTTATTGCACATGATAAATGAATGAAAAATACCAAATTACAGAATAGTAGTATTAGTACAAAGAAAGTAATGGCCACCCAAAGTTCTGAAAACGTGTAGAAAATTCGACAAACACTGCTGACAAAAACCAATGTAACTTCTGTTCTAATAGAGATAGAACTGTAAAACAGGTAAATTAGGAAAGTGCTAGGAACAAGCTTTCGAATGATATGCAACTTAAACATATTCAAGCAATGTTAATTATTAAGATCAGTGACCTTAACCTTTGACCTTGGATATCTCAAAATACCCCCCTTAAAATTTCTCTTCTACTGACTAATTAAAGCCGTTTTGCTATAAAGAATAATATTAACCTAAAATGAGTAAGGATTTCACTGATACCATAGGCATTACTTGCCTTAAAGTAGGTTTTCTAAAAAAAAAAATACTGGCTCTGACGAGAACTTGCTTAAAATTACTCTTGCGCGTTGAGCAATCAGTAGTTTTTGCAGCCATTGTTGATGAGATAATGTATTTCATTGAAAGAAACAAAACGTGAAACATTTTGTGCGGAAACCATGCATTTAAGGTGCTCTAAGTAGTTGCGAGAATATGTTTCTTTCTCCGCAACTGTAACGCTAACCAATTTAATATAGTATTATTATGAAACGTATTCGATTTTTCAACATTACAAATATATATCACTGCAGCATTTTGGATACGCTAGAATACTTGATTCACATAGACGAAAAGCGAATCTCTATATATGCGTTGATTTGGTCTATGCTTAAATGTAAATATATTTTCTTCATAACCACAACCCTTCTTTTCTCAATGACCACATCTTAAATAATAGCTTTGCGATGAAAATCTTCAATCAGTGCCGTAGCCATGGTCCCTGCCGTAATGAACCTTCTTTGGACTCACGCGGAACTACGAGGATCCTCACTACGCCATGAAAAGTATTTTCTTTCGGCTAGAGTATCCATCGGCAATTTTCCGCTCTTATCTCATGGCTCGATTCTTATCGAGATTCTTATCGCACAGAAACATCATCTTTTCTGACCACCGTTGCCATTTTAAGTCTGTTCTGGCAGTTCTTCCGGTGGCTGGTAGGGATCGTTGGTTAGGTACTGCGTTCATTTTGGCCAGGTGTGTATTATGAATGAATTTGAACCAGGGCAGTTGTCATATATTGACTTATAACATTTTGGCTGTGGGGGATTACAAATTATCTGAGCCAGACAGTGTTTCTTAAGTGTTAGTTAGCATCATGTGTCAACTCATTAAATTGGGCACCTTCCAACTAGAGCTTCACATTTTGGTGAATACTACAAACACACACAGCCTGGGTACCAGTTGCACCAGCCTGAAAACAGTTCTTGGGACCTAATTGACAAATTTTGATAATCCTATTTTCAGTCCTGGATGTTTATCTTTGAATTCTTGGTACAACTCATTCAGGTTTCACAAAACACCAGTCGTTTTTGTTCATGTACCCTGGAACCATTTTCCTTGACAGAAACTAAATCCTTTCCAGGCAAACAGCAGTTATATATCGTCTCTGTGGTAGAATTCTCTGACGCAGTTCACAAATTGTTCATTTAGGACATGTCTAGGTCTCGGATTAGGAGTTGCTAATATACCACTTTCTTTCACCAATTGTTTTGATTTTCTTACTAAATAATTTGAGGCTCCAAATTCACTTTCAATCCTTCTAATGCTCCAACTTTTCGGAAGAAGTGTCAATATTTGGATCTTCTCACTGCTTTTGGTGCTTGTACTGAATTTCTCTTTTAACCGCATTATAATTTCAGATTCCGCATTTGTTTCTCCTTCTGCATTTTCTCCCACAGATGGTATGTATTTACTTTGGAAAACCTTTCTCACTTTCAACACACTTTCTCAAGCTTTTTCTGTCCTTATGTTTTCTCTGTCAGTCTCTTCTTTTTCACTGGGGATTTGCCAATAGATATCAGACTGTCATTTAATGCAACTAAAGCAATATTTGGGGCTACAGATGCAACTGACTCATATAAACCATCCACATTTGCCCTTTACGTAGGCTTATATTGTATCTGTTGTGTCCATCTTCTCTGAAGGGATTAGAGCAATACATGGTCCTCCTTTTCCTCTCAAACTCCATCTTCATAGATTAGTACCGTCACAATACTTGACACCTTTTTCTACAATTCTATTTGTACATGTGACATCTACGTAGATTAGATATGTACATTAGCATCCAACTTTGAAAGCCAGCTCTTATGTCACACACTGTCACACCACCTCTTTAACCCACTTGCTTAAAGAGCCAGTGACTTGGCAGCCAGCTGACTTGAGCCTTTAATTAAATTCTTATTACAATATACTACTTTGTATGTAAACATTCTGGCTCAACTCCTCCCATGAGTTCAGTTCCTTTTTCAAGCAATGCTATGGATCTCAGGAACATTTGCATTCAGTTTTACCCAAGAAAAATTAATATTGTTTACAGTAGATATTTTTATTTAATTAAAAAAAATTGTTATTTAAAGTTTCTAACAATAATTTAAAGGATTAGAGGAAAAAATGTAAATATGTTATATATAGTATGATCTTCATTGGAGCCAAATCTCATTAACATTGCAAAAATTATTTATGAGTTATGAAATATTTATTAACTAAAGATTTTTGTTAAAATAATTCATATTTGATGCACCTAAACGTTAAAAAAAATCATATGGGTTAACATTTAACATGTTTTTCATTAATTAATGACATTTAATTGCAGTCTGCATACAATTTGAATTGATTTATTGTATCACATGGCAGTACTTATTAATTATCTCCAAATCCAAATGTCGTCCTTACTTGATTTTTCACTATGTTGTGTAGTGTAAGATGGAGAAGCAAATTTATTTTTTCCAAATATTTTGAAGATGTGGTATTTTGAGATATCCCAGGTCAAAGGTTAAGGTCACTGACCTTAATAATTAGCATTGCTTGAGTATGTTTAAGTTGCATATCATTTGAAAGCTTGTTCCTAGCACTTTCCTAATTTACCTATCCTATTTCCGAATTTTCTACACGTTTTCAGAACTTTGGGTGGCCATTACTTTCATTCTACTAATACTACTATTCTGTAATTTGGCATTTTTTATTCTCTTATCATGTGCAATAAACACACTAAATTTGATGAAAATGAGAGATGGTCGGGTTGGCAGCTGTGTTGGTTTGACATGGAATGACCCAGACCTATTTAACCCTTGTGTAGGCACCCAACTTTACCTACGTTGTTGGGCACCCGGGGTACCCGGGTACCCACCTCTTTAGATCTCATTTTTGAACACATTTGTAAAGGAATTCGTTCTCTGAACATATTATTTAATAAATATATATTTTATGAAGGTATTAAAGTCATTTTTATATCATTTGACTGGTTAGAACTTCTGCAATTAACAAAATTAGAAAGGTATGTTTATTCTTCGGTTCTTGACGCCTGAATTCCTTTTTTTTCATTAAAAATTCAAATTTGAAGTCTTGTAAAATTTAAAGTAGAAATTGCACAAAAAAACAAGTGACATCAACGTTTAGTACGTTCTATTGCGCGTGTAACCATATAAGCTAATCATTTCTGTTTTCATAAAATTTGGTGTTTATCATAGATGGAACGGAAAAGTGCCCATTTTTACGAGCTGTTTCACGGAGTGCTCTTTTTGAACGTTTGTTCCTCAAAAACTGTTTCTTCAATCACAAAGATATTTTGATAGAATATTAATACGGGTATTAGTAATTAAAATACGAAGTTTCAGAATATTTGTATGAAACAATAAAAAGTTGTTGTCGATTTTGTAAAACAACTTTTTCTCGGAAGTGGATAGCCGTAGAAATACAAAATTGGGTTCGTTAGAAAGATCTCGAAATAAGTTTTCACGGTAAATAATTATTTTTCACAACAAGTTAGCGGATTTTTTTATACGAATTTATATTTAACGCCGGGATTCGCATTGTGCAGCAGTGTTGCCGAATTATTGGTCTTGCATCTCGAGCTTTTGTACACTCCGTCCCTCAGAGAGGCTTTCTTTCTATCGCCATGGTCTGCGAAGCTACGCCTAATCATATCAATTACGTTTCGTATTTTTCCTTATTATCTTATCTTATTGATCATCTTTCTTACCCTTATGTTTCGTAGAAACTGAATATATGTGCTTCAGTGCTACTCCTGGCTTTCTTCTGGTATTTACATTACTGAGAGAGCCGAACGCTTCACAGGTTTATGTAGAATACATAAAACATAGTGTCACTTTCTTTTATTCTTAGAATTTTTTCGTGCAAAGGCTATTTGAAGAACAATAATTAATTTCCACTAAAGAGTAATTATTTGCTCTTATGTCCCAAAGAAGGGGAAAGCAGTTATTTTAATTTCAACAATGCATTCTGATATAAATATTTATGAAAGTGGTAAGAAGAAGCCCCATATAATTTTCTATTACAGTAAGTTAAAATCTGGAGGTGATACAATGGACCAGATGATTATTAGGTATACAACAAAATGCCGCACTTTGAGATGGCCGCTAGCTATGTTTTTCAATACAATCGACGTAGCTACTTTTGCATCCTATCGGATATACTATGAAAACAACGAAATGCTGACGTCAGAAACCAACCAACGACGTAGATTTATGCGAAAATTAAGTGAAGTACTGGCGAAGCCAGTAATTTAGCAAAGATCACAAAATTTGCAAGTCATGCGCAATATTACAACAAAGATAGCGATTGAAAGTGTTATCGGGCAGCCAGTTATTGCGGAGGATTCTCCTCTTGGTGCATCTACATAGGACAGCTCCGGGAGAAAGAACATCAATGGGAGCTGTCACCTGTGCTATAAGCAATTGATAAGAAGGAGAAGAAAAACTAGAAAAGTGTGCGATGTATGCCAAAAACTTGTCTGTAATTAACATTCGAAAACGTATGTCAAATCTAACGATTGATGTGAATAAAAATTCTCCGTGAAAATTATCATCGATGTACATATTATGCAGCATATATTGCCCAATAGAAGCTAACGAAAAACTACCACAGTCAGTACAGCAATATTACTAAAGCTTAACTTAAGGCGCTCGGGTAAATTTGAGGTGTTAGTACTTAAAATTTGTTTTTTTTTCAGATAAAACGATATTATCGTAGCTGAAAAATGAGACAAAGAAAGAGCAGGGCGAGATAGGGAGGTTAGGAACTCCCGAAGACATCAACACGGCAACACTGCTCAACAGTTGCAAATCTCGGCGTTAAATATTAATTCGTATAAAAAAATCCGCTAACTTGTTGTGAAAAATAATTATTTACCGTGAAAACTTATTTCGAGATCTTTCTAACGAACCCAATTTTGTATTTCTACGGCTATCCACTTCCGAGAAAAAGTTGTTTTACAAAATCGACAACAACTTTTTATTGTTTCATACAAATATTCTGAAACTTCGTATTTTAATTACTAATACCCGTATTAATATTCTATCAAAATATCTTTGTGATTGAAGAAACAGTTTTTGAGGAACAAACGTTCAAAAAGAGCACTCCGTGAAACAGCTCGTAAAAATGGGCACTTTTCCGTTCCATCTATGATAAACACCAAATTTTATGAAAACAGAAATGATTAGCTTATATGGTTACACACGCAATAGAACGTACTAAACGTTGATGTCACTTGTTTTTTTGTGCAATTTCTACTTAAACTTTTATACGACTCCAAAGTTGAGCCTCCGTAACAAAAAAGCCGATATTTCGCGTGACTGACGCTGGCCGTTTTACGGAAGTAAGAAACATACCTTTCTATGTTTATTCATAATAAAAGTTCTAACCGTTCAATTGTTATAAAATTGGCTTTAATATCTTCAGAAAATGTCTATTTATTGAATAAAGTTTTCAAGGAACGAATTCCAACGCATATGTGTCAGAAAATGAGAAGGAAATTTCAGGTGGGTACCCGGGTACCCCGGGTGCCCCCAGGACGTATGTGAACTTTTAATGCTTTTATTTAAGCATTAAATATAGTTGGAGTATTTATAATAGTAGTATTTACTAGGTATTCAGGTAGATAACGACGATCTGAAGCATCAAAGCGATATCTTTCTTTATAATCAACGTACAAGCAAAAATATACCTTAGTGGGTACCCGGGTACCCGGGTGCCTACACAAGGGTTAAATGTGCTAATTCTATATTATACGAGTAAAATGTTGCTTGCATTCTGCAAACAGATCGACGACACTAATTTCAAGTCGGCATCATATCGAAAGGGATTTTAAAAGAAAAAAAATTGAAAATATTCTTAAAATTCGCTGCAATTTAATTGTCTGGGATCGAACCCGGTTCTTTCTGGTGATACTTGCTATGCAACACAATAGAAGATCATCATCTCTAACTATGTGTGAAAACTCAAGCAGAAATATTGGATGCAACTGCCTCAAACGACATCCTGCTTTTCCCATACATTCCTTAAGAGAGAAATTTTAATGTGCTCTGGCATCAAACCCAGAAATAGTACGGTTTTATCTAAATTTGTTTCTTAAACTAATTCTTACCATACACCTTCTAGCCAAGCATGAACTTCCTATCATTTCGATAAGTGCATCAAAAACAATTATGAAAAACTACTCCCATGTATTTTGAAGGGCAGATTTTTGCCTTGTACTAGCATCAAACCCAGGATATTTTCCGTGAAAGTCATTTATGTTTTGGATAGTTCATGACCATATATTAAGACTCCAGGAGTTTTGATTCTCTACCTATCCAGGAAGTATTTTTTTTAAATTCCGGAAAATCAAAGCAATGCTTTTAAACAGGAAAAATCGGGACTTAGGGACCCTCTGGAATCAAACCCATGACCCTGAGGATCAAAATCGCAATTTTTCTGGTGGTTATAGGTTATGGCTAATACGCCAAAAAAATTTCAACTCAATCACGCTTGTGCTTTAGGCTGTGAATTAGTATCCTATCTATCTATATCTGTTATACGAGTAAAATGTTGCTTGCACATTACAAGCAGATAGACAACACTAATTTCATATCGGCATTATATCGGGACGGTCCTCAAAAGAAAAAAAAGGGATTGAAAATACTTTTAGAATTCGCTTCAATTTAATTGTCTAGCATCGAACCCGGGTCTTCCTGGTGAACTTACTATGCAGCACAACAGAAGATTACCATCTCTAACTATGTGCGAAAATTCAAGGAGAAATATTGGCTACAACTGCCTCAAAAGACGTTCTAATTTTCACGAATGTAAATGGCTCTCTGGATTTGAACCAAGGACGATCTTGGAAATTTAAAAAACGTTTCAGAAAGTTATTAATCATCTCAATCTATATGCCTAATTTCAAGTTTCTATATTAATGGGAAAGGTTTCAAAATAATTCCTAAAAATCGGATCAACTTCTGATTGCAGAGACACCTGGTGTTGAACCCAGGACATATTGTAAGCTGTGAATGAACAGTTTGATTTGTAAGTACCTGCTCTTGTATCATGCAGAGTTTGAAGTTCATAGCATGCCGGGAAATACCTAAATTTTGTTTCTGTTTTCTCCGTAAGAAATGCATTGAGAAGTGCAAATGACCCTCTAGGATCGAACCAAGGACCATCAGCGAACATGTAAAATTTGATTATGAAATATATTCATGATATCTATCCACGTGCCGAGTTTCAAGTATCCATGTTATCGGGAAAGGATAAAAAAAAAATCTTCAAAATCGCCGCAATGCATTTTAAATGGCCGATTTTTGCCCCAACCTCGCATCTAACCATGGACCATATTCGGCCATATCGATAGGATACTAATTTTACAGCCTAAAGCACAAGCGTGATTGAGTTGAAATTTTTTTGGCATATTAGCCATAACCTATAACCACCAGAAAAATTGTAATTTTGAACCTCAGTGTCATGGGTTTGATTCCAGAGGGCCCCTAAGTCCCGATTTTTCCCGTTTAAAAGCATTGCTTTGATTTTCCGGAATTTAAAGAAAATACTTCCTGGATAGGTAGAGAATCAAAACTCCTGGAGTCTTAATATATAGTCATGAACTATCCAAAACATAAATGACTTTCAGGGAAAATATCCTGGGTTTGATGCTAGGACAATGCAAAAATCTGGCCTTCAAAATACATGAGAGTAGTATTTCATAATTGTTTTTGATGCCCTTATGGAAATGATAGGAAGTTCATGCTTGGCTAGAAGATGTATGGTAAGAATTAGTTTAAGAAACAAATTTAGATAAAACCGTACTATTCCTGGGTTTGATGCCAGAGCACATTAAAATTTCTCTCTTAAGGAATGTATGGGAAAAGCAGGATGTCGTTTGAGGCAGTTGCATCCAATATTTCTGCTTGAAATTTTACACATAGTTAGAGATGGTGATCTTCTATTGTGTTCTATAGGAAATATTACCAGAAAGACCCGGGTTCGATGCAAGGTGGTAAATATATCTACCATATAAAACACAATGAGATAGTATTTCATTATTTCTTTCATGCACTTATCGAAATAATATAACATTCTTGCTTAGATAGAAGATGTATATTATGACTCTGTTTAAAAAAAATTTAGATAAGACCATGCTGTTCCTGGGTTCAATGCCCTAATGCATTAAAATTTCTCGCATAAGGAGTATAACGGAAAAGTAGGACGTTGTTTAAGGCATTTGCAGCAAATATTTCTGCTTGAATTTTCACACATAATTAAATATGGTTAATATCTGTTGTGCTGCATAGTATGTTCACCGGGAAGACCCGGGTTTGATGCCAGATGATTAAATTGCAGCGAATTTTAAGATTATTTTCAATCCTTTTTTTTTTTCTTTTGAGGACCTTCCCGATATGATGTCGATATGAAATATGTGTTGTAGATCTGCTTGCAGTATGCAAGCTACATTTTACTCGTATATGAATATATATATGAATGAATCCGGAATCCTCATTATTTACATCCTCAACAAGTTTAATTTTAATACTAACTTTTATTCATTCAAAATTCAAATTAAATATGAAAGTTAAAGTAAAGTCAGTTCATATCGATTTTAAATATTAAAGAATATTGTTTTTAAAAATGTATTCTTTTGAAAAATTTTTTACCTTCAAAAGTTTATAGGGAATCCTAAGATTTAGAAGGAGCTTCCAAGCGGTATGAAAGCAATAATATTTTCACATCAATATGATATTAATTCTGTGAATCATATTAAAATCAGTAAAGCTTGTATTTCATTCTATTTCATTATAAGAGACCCTCAGAAGCATTCATTTCTTATATTTGAATCAGAATTTATGAAAACTATATAGGTAACTTAATACTATATACTATATTCACTCTAAAAAGAAGCGCCATTGAATGTAAAACACCCCAAAATTTAAGCTTAGGAAATTGAAAAATCATTTGCCCGCAAATGTAATTTGCATGTTAAGACATGCAGTCACCGATTCACAGCATTGTATACGTGTGTACTATACACATATATGCTGATATATAAGTATATTTATACA
The DNA here is from genome assembly GCA_947579665.1 of Sympetrum striolatum. Taxonomy (NCBI): domain Eukaryota; kingdom Metazoa; phylum Arthropoda; class Insecta; order Odonata; family Libellulidae; genus Sympetrum; species Sympetrum striolatum. Next base: position 104,057,505 of record OX388343.1, read on the forward strand.
CTGTATACAAAATGTGGACCAATATTCCTACGTAAGTGTGCATGAGACATGTGAACAAGTAGTACTGTGCCCGAATTCAGTGTGACGTCGATTCTTACGCATACCCTGATTTCTAAGCCAAAGAAGGACCCAAAAGGGTGCGCATTATTTGCGAGTAAATATGATATGCGTTGTAATGTGGCTGGCAGACTCCTTTCTTATTCTCTTTTCCTTATCCTTAAGCAAGAATATCACGGAAATAAAAGTTGAAACTGAAACTGCTATTAAACACCAATGACAGGTAGATAATAAATGCATATCAAGGGAACGTCATCAAAAAAGGCCAATTAACTGGGGTGATATAGATATGCACCGATAGACAACCAGCCTTAAAGGCACTTAACTCGCCATGATGCAGATCTAAGCTGGTGTTAGAATGTTGCAAAGAGCTTGATGATCTAGCAAAGCAGCATAAAATTCATCTTTTCTGGCTACAGACCCAGTACTACTTTACCCAGACATGAGGTCATTCCTGGAAACGAAAAAGTGGATGAGCTAGCAAAGGAAGATGCTCTCCGCACTCCCGTTGGCCCAGAACCAACTCTACCTATTTCCTCTGCCTAAAAGCTACAATCAGGGATTGGGCATCAGCCCAGCACCTGATATGTTGGCAATCTACAGAGGGTCTAAGACAAGCTAAAAGGTTCATCGATGGACCAAACTCTAGTTATGCTAAAAAACTATTAGGCTTTTAAAGGCCATGGTAGGAGTGCTTACTGGACACTACCAGATGAGGAGGCACCTTTACAACATGAGAATGACTGACTCCTCAAGCTGCAGATGATGCAATTTAGAGGAGGAATCTACTATTCATCTCCTCTGCGAATGCCTGGTTGTTAATAGGGCACGGTATCGTTGCATGGGTACCTTTTTACAGAAACCCAGCAATATAAGAGATTTACCCATAGGTAGTGTCCTTGCCTTTTCAAAGACCTTGGGACTCCATGGGTAATCTCAAATAATGGCAGATGGCACAATGGACCTTAAAGGTCTATGTGCCTTTGGGTTAACCCCTGCCTCCTTTCAATCAAATGTCAAGGGGAAACCACCTAAGAAAACTGACAAATGAATGTTTATTTTACATTTCCCATAAAACAAAAGACAAAATCATTTTACCTCAGCTCAGGTTTTGCTATAACTTAAGACTCACAATAATTTCAAACACCAAACCAAGAGAAATCTTTACGCACTTCGGTATCTCTGTTTCGCTTTCAGAAGATTATATTAAAAACATCTCAACATCAGTTTGAAGTAACACACTTCTAACAAACCTTTTAATTTCAAGATAAGCAATTACGTTGATATAAATAAAACTTGTTTGCTATAGAAGCTTAAATAAAATTCGAAAAACTCTTTAATATTCGTGCTCCTATGTTAGTATATGCAATTCTTTACAGGATAATATTCATAACTGCAAAGTACTAACATCCCATGAAATTTCTTCGTCGTCATATAATCTATCACTTATTCTTAACATTAATTTTAAGTAGGCATTAATTCTCAATGTGTTCTTACGGATAAACACATGAGCTCTGACTCAACAATCCCCTTGATCATCAAGGGGGATGGGTTGTTTACAACATCGAAATTTTGACAAAATTTTCTTATTTTATCAAAATTCTTGCAATTTCGGATAGTGAACGATATTCCACAACCAAAATAAGGATTTTTATTCTAATTCTGTTCATTTGTTGATATTGAAGACTTCTTACACTATTCTTTCTAATTTAAATTTTCAAATGAAAGAAAGCCTGCAACGATGAAAATGAACTTAACGTGTATTTCTTATGAGTGTTGACCAGTCTGGGTTCAAACCGTGGATTTTAGGTAAATAAAAAGTACTGTTTGATAATCGCCTGTAAGACATTTAATAATTTTAATTTATGATCTGAAGTAAAAGAATTAATCCATGTATTGCTTATCAGAATACCTTGTATCATAAGAATGGGGATAAAGAAGGGATGATTGCTATTCCATTTATGATTTTTCTTTCTAAGTTATGTACTTACGGTGGAATAAGGACTCAATTTAAAAACTAATGGCATTATATACCCACAATAACGCACTATCTGTTATTTTTTACTTAAAATATGATTAATAATAATATTATCATCATCACTTTAGATAGTTATTTAAGATGACACCTCTAACCACCCTGATAAGTTTCTAGATCTGTTCCTGCTTCTGAGTATAAGTTTTATTACAATTATCTAAGATGAATACAACATTGTTAAATTATTAATTTAAATTACATTAACATTAAACAAACATTCGAAATTCTCTGTCATAATAGTCTTCTACTGTCATGTTCCCTACTGGTCAGAAAAATAGTTTTTGTTAACTTAAAACAAGTGATCGTCTCACTATTATATTATTTTTAGGGATCTACTTCTTCCTGCTCTAACATAATCATAACTTTCTGTTTTAAAATGTTTATTTATTGGTATGTGTACATGCCATAAGACCGCTAATAATCTTAATCAAGATATTTTTTTCTTTTCTTAGCAATATAACTGATTTGGTAGGGCAGGTTTTTTAAAAGTACTAAATCATTCTGTAAACATGTATATCAGCTGATTTATACTTAAAACAGATACATTTGAAGAGGTATTTATTGTATTCTTGTTCAAAAAGTATATTCATTAAATTTACGTTTGAATATTTTATTCTGGTAATAGCCTCTACATTAAACGATGACACAAGCAATCTGTCATGTAAGTTTCCTTTTTCCAGGACAACCACTCAGTTTCCAAGCTTCACCTTTTACTCAGTTTCCTTAATAAATGTATGTGCTTAAATTGCTTTTTCTTTAACATTTAATATTACATAACCTCAATGGAATACTTATATGTATATACTATATTTACTCATGTATCATATCCGGTTTTATCATGATCTATGTATTGAATCCATATCTTGCCAAATAACTTAAGCCTGTTTATTGTTGTTCTCTGTCCTCTTTTAAATAATTTTCATATTTATGGAATAAAATTCTTGAATTTCATGATGAATCAATTACAAGTTGTGAATTCTCATACTTGTCTTACATTAGGGAAATGCTTCTGAATATTTGGTTTTTAAAATTCCATGGTAGTTAGCTATTCTTTTTTAGTACCGTATTTCCCGGCCTATAAGACGCACTTTTTTTACTCCAAAATATGCTCTAAAATCAGTCTGCGTCTTATGCGCCGATGGTATACGGGTATAACTCCGTCCTATAATAAGCAAGCCGATTTGCCGGGATAAATGCATACCATTAAGTATTTTTGCCGTATTAGGCAATGAAAATAGTTCAGTTAGTTACCAATTTCGATAACACTTTTTTGATTAAGTAGTAAGGAATATAGTTTTAATATTTCGATGACAGAACTTCCTTTACAAAAAATCCCTGATAAATCGGAAATGCATACAATGTAATATGTTTAGTTTAATCTCGCATGTGGTGCTGCTGCAAAACTTATACACATTGGGCTAACGGAGATGTCATCCCCATGCTAATACATTGTATCTCTCGTGATAAAGAGTTTACCGGCACTCAACCTTATGTAACAAAGTATGAGTTTTTTTGTAAATTCTGACCTGAAAAATCAAGGTGCGTCTTATGCCCTGGTGCGTCTTATAGGCCGGGAAATACGGTAAATAATTATTACCATTTAATTTCAATCTACATCATCACAATTCAAATTTTGTAATTGGAATGTATTATTTTATTATATATAAATTCAAAAGTTATATATTTAATATAACATTATATATAAATATAAAACAAAATGGTTTGTTCAAATCATACAAATTGATTCCATAATGAGTGTCTGATAATGACTTTTAAGGTGAAATAGTGAATTGAATAATGGTTGTAATTGATTTGACTGTGCTCCATAGAACACCACACAGAATAAAATCTTTTTTAATTAGTTTTTCCGCAATATATTTTTTACCAAGCAGTCAAGCCCACACCAAATAATCTGACCTGATGATTGGTCAAGCGAATTGAAACTGGTTGGCATTATAAAATATTTTGGAAACAACTAAGTAGTGTAATTTTCTTCTTGATTTGGTTACACATGGATTTTATCAAAATGTAAAACTGGCAAAAGTGGCCCATCCACATTACAGATATAATTGTTTTTCCAAATCAATATCTTTGGTGAGAATTTTTGCCTCTAAGTTTCAAAAATTTAGACAAACTCCACACCAAAGTTTAGTTTGGTTTAAATGAATACTTTTTGGAACACAAAAAATCTTTCCAAAACGACCCACCCTATTGCCTAACCAACATCTGTAACATTTCTGTATATTTTGCAATTTTTTTACGAATTCTGGCAAACTAAGAAATCATTATTCCTGATTAAAACACACTAAATCATTAATATTAACAATATATGTAATTTTTTCCATTAAATTACTCCAGTAAAATTGAGAAACTATCAGGAAATATTGCAAATATTTGGCATTTTTCATAAAAATTTAGTGCCTTGGTGGCATAGTGGTTAAGGCGCTTGACTCCCATGCAGAGGGTTGGAGTTTGATCCCCAGCCAGCATTTTTCAGAGAGGTCACACATCAATTCAGCCAGTAAATGTGTAAAAAAGAGTACCAGAGGTAAAACTGCGGGTGAAAGTTGGCAGTAGAAGTGTCGAGCTAGCCTTCATCCAGACTGTTAGGCTAAGTATTAGCAGCTTAACCTGTTAACTCCCAAAAGTGTGGAACGCTTAGAAAGGGAGACTACTACTACTTAATAATTTAAAATTTTGACCTAATAGTACAGCCTCGAGACATAATCTAATCGAATTGGAATTTTTTGTGTCATAAGGACCAAAAGCCACAAACTTTAAGCACCAGTCCTTGGCCGATTTTGAAAAAACGTTCTTTTTGATCCACCCTTCTCTACATGCTATCATGGTCGGTAGCTGTCACACAGTATTCTTATGATTGAAAATGAAGCCATATATTGCAAAAATGCTTAGGATAGAGTTACAATTTTATTTAGAACTCGCTAAATCACTAAAGTGTTCTTTTGTATATTTTACTCAATTTCTTAAGAAAGTTTCTCAAAGAAGAACAGAGATTGAGTGAAGTTGATAAGATATTCAAACAGGTATTTACTCACTATGCAAAAATTTGTTTGTTTTTAATTTTTTCAAAGTATTCTACAGTATTCATTATTATTTATAGCTTTAAGAAGTTATTTTTATTTCATCCAATTATTCACAGATTTATGTGGGAGTTATGGCAACATACATGTTCATGATAGAATAATTACTCACTGAATTTTTACAAAGTCTGTATGTAAAGAAAGATAAATTATAGGAAACATGTTTCTCAATTTAGTATTATATTGTTCTTTATTTTTATTGTTATAATAGCTCTAACGATAGAGCTATGTGATACATGAGTTAAAATGGTATATCATTTAAGTTTCCTATCCTGCATAGTTTAAGATACTCTCTCACTCTTCAGAATGCATTTACTTCAATTATTTGTCCTCATTTTGTGTGAAACATCACTACTCACTCATCACAGCTTGTATAAAAAATTTTTGAAACCTTTTGCATTTTGCTTTCAAAGCATTTTTTGTTTCCAAGCACATTCTGATTAATTGTCTCTGTTCATCAAGCCCTTATTGTAAGTAAATCAAGGTCTTCCAACAGTTGAATCACGTTAGGTATTTAATATCTCTCCTTCCACTATGCTTTAGCTGTGATTACTGTTCATAAGTAACAACTTGATTCAGTGCATGTTTTTTTTTTGAATTGCTGTTTATCTGGCTTCATTGATGTATTTAGATGAAAGAATCTTTTCCTGACCACTGCAAAAACTGTTTCTTCCAAAATAACCCTGCATTTATGAAGCTCCTTATTTTGGGTTTGGATTTTGCAGAATTTGTGAATTTTAAGAAATGCCTTGATCAATACTTTGTATAGTGGTCATATAAATGAAACCATACTTCAGAAAATTTCAGTGTCAAGGAAAGTCATACCTCAAATTTCCTTGTTCACTGTACTTGAAAAATTGATTTAATTGTTGTTATTTTCGTAAATGAAATACTAAAATAGTAGTCCCAACTTATTGATTGGGTTATAAATGTAGGGTATAACTCTGTTTGGCATTCATATAAGACAGCACACAGATTGAGGAATAAATCTAAATAAATATCTTGCAAAAATATCTTAATCCTTTCTAGAATTAATGCTATTCAATTGAGTGATACTCTATTAAATTCTGCTTTAATGCAATTCAAACATTTCTATGCTAAAACTCTTAATCATGTGAATCACAGATAAACAGTATTTCACTGTAGGACATTTTACTATTTCCTTTATCACAGGCTGCTTCAACAGTTATCAAACAAGTAGTAAATTACATATTAGTTTTAGGTTGGAAAAATCAAGAACTGGAATCGGCAACAAGCTTCTTTGGTGTCAATAAAGCTATTGCTTATCATATGCTGTACCATTTCAATGTGTGATGAAATAAAGCTGTAGTTATGCCCTTTGTGTGCTATACCTACTCTTTGTAGTTACACAAGTTTATCTTTACAGTACTATTCATCAACTGAGTAAATTTTGTTTAGCATTGCTTATCGTTGTCATTTGAATTATTATTTGTCTTCTTGTGTATTCTTCTATGTCTGTGTTTTGATGCTTGTGAAAGAAAATTCAGCTTGTGGCCAGTTATCTTACCGTTTTAATTTCTCTTATTACCTATTTTGCCTGTTTTATTTGTAGATTGAAAAAGACATCAAACTTGATCCTAGACCTGAGTTTCATAGAGTACTGCTCAGCTGGAAACCTGGAATATCCATCCCAATCGCAAGAAGTACAGGTTTGTATATCAAATTAAACGCCTAAAATTATGGAGAGAATCTTGACATTTGCTATGAATCCAGTAATTAATGCAAGAAAAATGTTAATACTGAAATAATTTTACGGGAAACTGTAATTATTTATGAAGATATAGAATAATAAATCATGCATCATAGAATATTTACTTTTTTAAGAATATTTCCTAATTAAATATTAGCATGATTATATAAACCATATTCATAATTTCTTGAGTCAAGTCGCACACTTTTGTGTGCTATGTTAAAACTTCATCATTTGTAAAATAAACCACATTCTTATATTAAGATAGGATATAATTTTTCCAAGGGTGGATAAAGCTTAAAAATGGCAAGTTTTGCTCTTTGTGTTTTTTAATATTAAAATCTTTTGTTTTTAGATTAAAATCAGATGAATAATTTTAATCGTAGATTAAACATGGATAAAATCTTATTTGTATGATATTATAATTCTGTAATTCCAATGGCTGCAGCATGGAAGACCATGATAATCGTATGCCTGAAATATCTCATATAATATGAAATTATTATACCTTATCACACAAAGTGAGACTACATTAGGAGATTTCCTCAGTCTTTAAAAGTAATCAGAATTTAATTTAAGAAATGTGAATTCAATCTTTTAAATAAATGATTAGCCAATTCTAATTTGTATCATCCTTTAATGATTGAATAGGCCTTTTATTGAGAGTATTTAACATCTTCTGGGTAGATTTTGCAAATTTTACTTCTAATATCACCAACATTAAAATTGAATAGGCCTTTTATTGAGAGTATTTAACATCTTCTGGGTAGATTTTGCAAATTTTACTTCTAATATCACCAACATTAATGGTTATGATTACTGTAATAGGTATCAGTTTGTTTTAAAAATCTAGTTTATAGATTCCTCCAGCATTATGTTTTTACTATCAAAACATAGAACTAAATTTAAATTCTGCAAGTATCTTTCCAAAATTTTCATGACTAAATCATTAATTTTTACTGAATGAGGGCTGTTTTCTGACATTTCTCTGTAGAAGTACTCCATAAAGAATTTCAAATTTGTAAGGGTATGTGTAAGGTTGTATTTTTTGTTGAGGAGGCAAGCAGTGGGTCCATTAGGTCTCGTCTTTTGTATAGAAGAGGAAGAGGAGGAGAAAAGAAACATATTTTTAACAGTCTGCTTCTCTGAAGAATTTATACTTTAAAATTTGTTTTATTATTTTGTACAATCAAAGAAAGTAGTTGTTTCAGTCACTGAAGAAGTTTTTTATTCCAGGAAACCAAATAAGCAGCAGGATGCTCAGTTTATCTTCTGCCAATGGGCTCTTGATTCTTCCTCCAAGGACCGAGGAAAAAACTTACCTACCTGCTGGCTCAGAAGTGGATGCCATGGTTGTTGGACAGTTATAATCTTCATGCTCAAGCTGTTAGAATTTGTTGAAAGGTTTTGTTTGTAGACCTATATTTTTACAGTTTTTGTTATGTAGTTTAAATGATATAGTAAATGTGATTATATTGCTCAAAATTTTTAAGATCTAATTAATTGACTTTCTCATTGTGGAAAATATAATGGTGCATTTTGAGTGAACAGTGTTGATCATCAATGTGATATGATGAAAAGAGATGCATACTTAATTGTCTTCTCCGTAATCATTGGACAGGATAACATAGATATGTTTAAATTTCCTCATGCCAACCTCATCTACCTTAAGATATGGTAACTGCCTCCATGTTGATATAATTATTAAGTATAGAGAATTCATCATCATCACTCAAGTACTTCAGACATTGTGTATGTTGTTTGGGACAATAAAAACATATGACGTTAAAGTTTTCCATCCTCTCATCAATGAATATGAGAAATTAAACTCTGTCAAGCTGATTCATCCTTCTTTTATTGGAGTAATTCCTATCTGAGAGTAATCTAGTTTGGTCTCACAGTGAGTTTTGTTTGATAAATTTTCTTCTTTCTATTGCCTGCCTACTTCATTTTATCTACTTTACTGCACCAAGATGCAATTGAACTTATCAGAGTTGGTCTACAATATGGAGAATAGCAGGTATGTGAAGGACAGGGTATTAAAAAATTTTTCACTTTGATTCTGGAAATGTCTGATGAGTTAGTCCCATGACCCAAAGGCTAAAAGAACAATATGGTCATGATTTGAATCTTAATATTGGCTTGAATGTTGTTTATAATTCTGATAAGCATACTGCTGTAAAATGACCCAGGTGGTCAAATCACTCAGATTTTGCTATTACTGTTGAGGAGTGTTGAGTTAAAAATTGAATAAATGAATGGGAGAAGCTGAAATATAAATTGGATATTGTTTAATATTGAGGGATTTATTTGCTCTAAGCAGATTATGTTTATCTTCTAAAGAGAAATATTGATAGTGAAATTTGCCATGTGACTTATTATTACAATGTTATTGCTAGATGTGGTAGCTTTAACGATAGTTTTGAAGATAGCTATCCTGTTCATTTCCCTAGTAGTATTATTTTTATATTGTTTTATGTAACTCGTATATAATTCAAAGCTATTGATGTTATTATTGACTATGTTACAAAACTTTTATATTGATTTTGTTTACATATTTGTGGAATATTTTGATTTTCTTGTGATTGTAATTGTTTAGTATCTATCATGTATCCATTTTTAGATGAACTTTATGATTTACAAAAATAAAATCCAGTTTATAAAACTTTAATGGTTGTGCTTTTTATGCCATCGTCATTTCCTATTTTTAGGTATACATAACATGGCCGTGTTGGCGGAGTGGTTACTGTGCTAGCACGTTAACCCTCCAACCTCAAGGTCCCAGGTTTGAATCCCCAGAATCGAATAAATGATTATTAATATAAGATTCATAGTATTACATCATTGTTGCATTAATATGAAGAAACATATATGGAATTTAAATTTGACAATTTTAGCTACTAAGCTCTTTAGGAATTCAAATTACCTTATAAATTAGTCATGCCAGTAAATATTATTCCTTGATACCATTTATCTAATTGCAAATCAGTCAAAAGAATTGCTTTATATTCATTGTCTTTTTATGGAAGGAAGACTTTCATTATTAAGATTAGACTGGGTAGTTAAGTCTGTTTTGATATTGTGAAGTGATCATTTTGATGGTGCAGTATCATATGTGGAATTAAGCCAATATCTTCCTATACACTAATTTATTGGTCACATCTTGGGAGTAAGTTGATGCTTTCTAACTTACTTTTCTGTAAGACAAATTTTAATTATTCACCTATTTCCAAAAAAGTAATTGTTTACAATTGCTAGTAGATTACTTTGGCAATTCGCCACGAGCTTTGGAATGAAATAATCAGTAATTCAATTTATATGTTTCTTGTTACGTCGATAGCTTTGTTTTAATAACCCTTCTTTAAATTTCAACTTAACCTTTGAATTCGTTGATCAAATTTTTCTTACCATTTGGTAGTAACTTTATCAATCTACAATATGACCCTCATTTTATATTATGGCCAAGCTTTTTAAGGCATTTCCTTTATCACTAGATATTGTAATATAATCTGAAGTGTTGTTTTTGAAGTAATGGTGACTATCACTGTTTTCTTAATAAAATAATATTTAATTATTAAACCATTACAAAGACCACTTTTAGATTACTGGAACTCATTGTTCACCAAGCATCATTGAGTTCGTGTCATTGGATGTGGTGTCCTGTCTTGTTTTTTCAGAATACTGGGGAATTAGAAGAGGAACGCTGACCAAAATGGCTATTGGAGATTTTAAACCTCTAATTCCTTAACAGCTGTGTCCCTACTTTCCTTTCTTTACTTCAGTGGTAATGACAATATGCATGAAAGTTCATTCATTGCCTTTAAAATTATCAGATAAGACAAACTGTTTAGAAGGTATTAAATCTGAATGAATTACAAGAAAAAGCTTTAAATTTAAGCATTTAAATAAGAGTTATGCATATTTATTATATATTTATTATATATTTATTTTTTTGTATAGTTTTTCCTCTAAATGCAGCAGTAATAATATGGAGGAATGCATATTTTTATCTTTTTGTCTGTGTTTGTTTTCTCTATTCACTATCACCTGTCACATCACTTTCTTCTTGATCACAAGGAGACCAGTCTTTATCATCATCATCTGAGTCCATCAAAATAATGTCATCCTCTGTATCATCAAGTTCATTAGTCATGAACATTTTTTAAAACTCTTCATCACAATATTTTCAGGAATTCCATTCCAACACTTTAGCACCCACTGAGTGATGAGAGCATGAGGTTTCTTTATTTTTCCTGATAGAGTATATTCCTTTTCCTCCTCCAGCATCCACTCAGCATAAGTTGCCTTCAACCTGTCCTTAAAGGGCTTATTTATTGACGAGTGGCTGAAGCAGGCTCCTCCTTCTTCCATGGTGTAACAGCCAGAAAAATTGTGATTTTGAACCTCAGTGTCATGGGTTCGATTCCAGAAGGCCCTAAAAAGTCCCAATTTTTCCCCTTTAAATGCATTGATTTGATTTTCGGGAATTTTTAAAAAATACTTCCCGGATAGGTAGAGAATTAAAACTCAAGGAGCCTATATATATGGTCATGAGCTATCGAAAACATTATTGACTTTCACGTAAAACATCCTGGGTTTGATGCTAGGACGATGCAAAAATCCGCCCTTTATAATACATGGGAGTAGTTTTTCATTATTTTTTTTGATGCACTTATCAAAATGATAGGAAATTCGTGCTTGGCTAGAACATTTATGGTAAGAATTGGTTTAAGAAAAAAATTAGATAAGACTATACTATTCCTGGGTTTGATGCCAGAGCACAATAACTTTTCTCTCATAAGGAATATAAGGGATAAGCAGGACGTCGTTTGAGTCAGTTGCAACCAATATTTCTGCTTGAAATTTTACACATAGTTAGAGATGGTTATTTTCTGTTTTGCTGCATAAAAAGTATTGCCAGAAAGTCCCGGGTTCGATGCCAGACAGTAAATATATCCCCTATATATAATACATTGGGGTAGCTTTTCATTAATTTTTTGATGCATTTATCGATATGATAGGAAGTTCTTGCTTAGTTCTTCTTCTTCGGTTGGCAATCTTAAGATTGGTTTGCAGCAGTTGTTTTCCGCCTCCACTCCTCCCGATCTTGCACCAGTCTCTTTAGCTCTAAGTAGGAATGGCAGCCCATATCTTCTACAATCCGATTTAGGTATTCCTTTCTCTGTCTGCCTCTTGTGTTGGTGCCCCTGACTGAGCCTTCCAATACTGTTGATAACAATCCTCTGTGTCTTAGGGTGTGGCCTATCCAGGAGTCTCTTCTCTTTCTCATTGTGCTCCAAAGAAATGGCTCTTCTTCAGCTCTCCTTAATACCTCCTCATTTGCCACCTTGTCTACCCACGATATCTTGAGGATTCTCCGGTAGCACCACATCTCAAATGCCTCAATCCGTTTTCTTCCATCCTGAGCAAGAGTCCACGTCTCTCTTCAATAAAGTAAAACGCTCCATATTACTATATTATATATATGTATATATATATATATATAGCCCATGAAGTCTTAAAGTTAGAGTATTGAGAAAAATGATGATGTAATTATGAAATGATGTAATTGTAAATATCCCTTCAATTCTCTTTGGTATATTGACTAGAAAATCAAACAAATTAGTTGTCTGTGTTGACTTTAAAATTGATTTCCATATTACTACTGATGCCAAATCTCATCACCATGGTTTCCTCTTCTTCTCCACAGAACAGGAGGTCCTTCAGATTTTAAGTACCACTCACAATAAGCCCTATGGAAAGAACATATTGTGAGTATAGTTTTTTATTGAAGAAGATGCATAGGATTTCAAATTTTACTGAGAAGAATTTTAGAAACAATGGACATATTTTTGAAAGCCTTAAAAACATTTAATAGAGCATAAGTAGCCAATCTTTCTCTATTGACTGAACATCTTTTACTTCTACAATAGTATATGCACAACATGGGCTTTCATCTGTGTTTTTCAAATCTGGCAAATTTCAAGTCCTTATATAAAACCCAATTTGGGTTCCCACATAGCCATGTAGGCAATGTATGGCTTCGATAAATGCAATCCTGGGTTTGATTTCCTGTGGGAGACAATGAGAAAATGACTTTAAGCTGCCAAAGTACTTTTGGCAATACTACTACTAAACACAATCCAATACTTCTTCCCTCGAAGAAGTCAGATGTCAATAAATATCATATAGTTTCACCTCTAAACACATAGAATTTTGAGTCTAAGCCAGTTAATAAATATATTTTTAATGTACAGCTGTGGTTCAGATGGTATACATTTAACTAGATTTACCTACATATTATGACTTTTTCAATAACACAATCAATGCAACTCAAAATTTTCAAGCATTTCTTAAGAAATGTATATTCATTAAAATTGCATCGGTTGTGCAACATTTAAAACTGCATTTCCATTAACTCTGTATACACACATATACCAGTGGCACCAGGTTTTTGTTTGCATTTGGGTCTGCTGTTAAGGAATTTCTGTTGCAACTAGTATCAATACCCCCTACGGAGGAGAATATTCTACTATATGCTGATGATTGCAAACTTTTTACCAGTGTGACAAAGGTAGCGGATTGTGAACAATTTCAAAGAACGTTAAATAAAATAACCCAGTGGTGCGATGACTGGAAATTAAATTTAAACATTAATAAATGCCATATTATGTCTATAGGGTTAAAAAAAACCGACTGAATATAATTTTAAGTTTAACAAAGTCCAAGAGTAATGCAACAAAAGGATCTGGGTGTTATAACTGACAATAAATAAACATGTTACAAAAATAAAAAATCGTGCGATGTCTCTCCTAGGCCTACTTTATCGTTTCACCGATATCAAAGACCCTCTGGCTCTTTCCCTATACTTTTCCTCGTTCATCCTTCCTACTGTATCTTATTGCTCCCCCATCTGGTATATGTCCTTTCCAACTCATCTTTCCTCATTAGACAGAATTACTAACTTCTTTCTCAGAATTGTAAAAGCCAGAGTTCCTTCCTTCCGTCAAGTCTCTAAAAATTCTATCTTATCTTCACTATCCTTGGAATCTCTTTCTGTCACTAGATCAAAACATGATTTATCCTTCTTACATTCACTGCTGAACTCCCTTTATGACTGTCCTCCCTTAACTTATCAATTATCGTGTTCCAAACAGATCTACCTGTTTGACATCATTACTTCACTATACTACTCCTAGACTTTCACTTATCAAGCGCTCCCTTTTCTTTCGTCTTCCTTCTCTGATGAACTCATTTCCTCCTTCTATTGACCCTTTCTCCCTATCTAAACAGAAATTTTTGAACCTGAGTCTACCACACACCAGATCCATATAATTGTAAAATCTACCTTTATGTTTGTTTTCTTTTTCTCTACATTTTATGTCACTTTTTAACTATTTATGTTTATTACTTTACTATATGTATATTTTTATATTTCACTTTAAATTGGCATTTTTATGCTATATGTGAGATTTGAATGAATAAATAAATAAAAAATAGCAATGCAACAGCCGCTTTATGAGTTACGAGTGAAAAGTTTGTCAAAATTGAATAATCCTCTAATACTCGGAAAAAAATTCAAGAAGGTAAATTAATGTCTGCTTACATTTTCAACCATCCAAAGTAACTAACATGTTTATGGCATACAACACACACCATGATTTTAAGAAATAAATTTAAAATCTAAAATTTAAATTATTAAGTTGCTTGTCAAAATCTCCCATGAAGTAAAAATTTACGTTGAGCCAATAAAATCCATTCAAAGTATAAATCCTTCAAGACCAAAAAGGCTCATTCACCTTGATCTACTAGGAAACCAAATTTATTATCGCGACACACCCGGTGCTGCGTCTATACATAGCGCTGACACAGGCACCATCTGAGCTTCACCGAGGGCTCACATCTACGCGAGGACTCGAGTTTCTTACCTTGAGGACTTATTTCGAAGAGTTGAATAAAAACCATCGGAGACTTCGCAAAATGCCACTGTTTTATTTCCTAAAGAGCGTACAAGATATCGGCAGCTCGACTACTAATCAACGCGATCTCAACAATACCTCCTACCCAACAACAATGTCGATCAACAGTCTACAATAATTAATCAATCAACGTTGCCAGTTAATTGATTAATCGTCACTCCCATTCCTACATACTATTGATCTTTATAAAACTTCGAACGGGACTTAGGCGCAATCAGAAAGAAGTTCATATATCCATAATTCTGGGTTTCTTTAACTGTATGACCTCGACAGCGATAACAAGCAAGGGAGTGGGAGGGTTTCTTCCTCTTTCGGAACCCTTCGAACTAACCTCTTCGCCTGAGGAGGTTTCTCCTCCACGTCACTAAGAAACTATTCTGTCAAAATGAGCTACTCGGAGAAAGTAAATGGAAAGATTTTGGAAAATTCCCCCCTCCGTAGAAAATGATCGCATTCGATTATGGATGATATTATCTACTTGTAAATTTTAATGAAGATACATAATTAAATTTGACATCAAAATGTACGTGACTGCATAATCAATAATTACAGGAAAAAGACGATTTCCAAGAACATTATTACCAGACTAATTTTTCGATGTTTTCAACTGGAAGACTTAAGTCTTAAAAGGAACGTTACAATTCTATAATTAAAGTTGAGAAATCAATTCTCATAAAAATCTATAAAATACGAAGAAAAGGGTTAACAGGATAACCATAGATTAGTGCCTAAACCGCTCCTATTAAATATCTCCGACACCAAACGAAGCACATAGAGCAGCTGCACCTAACCTTGCCAATCGCACACTCTATAAGCTGATCAGTTGAATAATTAACTTTTGATAAATGCGAAGCGAAGAGAGACAATGCACGTAAGGAAAACTACAATCAAAAGCAACGAGTGAGGCAATTCCATTCAAACGAATCCGTTCGTGGGAACTCGGAGACCCCTTCCTTCCCCATCCACAAAAAAATTCTGCCTCCACTTCATTTCGTACCTCGACGACCAAGACGACGAAACTCCGAGAAAGAGCGGAGAAAGAGCGGAGAAGTCATAACTTTCCGACAACCGGAGATTCACAACACCACTTCCAAAAAGCTTCGATTGAGGGAGTCGCTGAAGAACCATTGGACTGTAACCACCTCTCCCATGGTGACCCAATATAGATTACCCTGCAGTCTTCTATATTTGTTGGAGGCCAGAAGTAACTCCAGTGATTGCACTTTTCTTTGCACCTGTCGTTTGGCAAAATGAAGAAAGAAGACGCAAAAACGTTGTTTCTGGAGAAATAACGGACTTAGAACCACGTTCGTCGTAGCAGTTGGGATCATTCGGACTTTCAAATAATCAAATAGCGGAGACGGTCGTCCCATTATTTATCCTTTAAAGCGAGAGAGCTGAAGTAACCAGATGAACCTTACGGGTACTGAAGTCTAGACTACTAAATAATGAAGTTCAACATCCCAGGGCGTGGGAACATCGAGGAACTGGAGTCGGAAGGGGTGTCTTCTAAGAAGACCGAAAAGAAAGTGAGTGTGAAGTGTAAGATTGTGTAGTGAAAAATGGTAATTCTAGTGAAATAGTGAAAGTGATTTCAAGAGGAGGTTCTGTACGTCGATGGAGAGCGGAGAACTGCCGACGATGGAGGATAACCGCAGCTAAAGGTAAGGAATCGACGCTTTTCAGGTGAAAGGTGGCAGGTTTCTTTAGAAAAGGACACAACCAAATTAAGATATTAGGTCTGCATTAGAGTTTGGGGGGATGGGGATTTTAAGTGAAGTAGGGCCCAGTTGATGGGCGATAGTGATTGGGGGGAGGGGCAATTTAAGTGATAGGTTTTACACACACTGGTACTTACAGGCTCTTTAGCCAATAGCGAATAAATTTACTTGGTCTTCTTAAAGTCTTCCTCTTCTCTCTTTTCCGTGGCAGTGGTTTTCATGCCATTGCCAGACAATGGTTTCATAGGGCTGGTCAATTGTAACGGATGAAGTGTGCGTCCCAATCCCGCGAAATATTTCGTTGCAATTCTCTGGCGAACTCCTTCCATTTCAAAAGGGGTAACGAGCTGGCACGATACGTCTTTGCGTGGCTTGGAAACTCGTGCAAATTATTCTAAGATTTCTCATTAACCTCTTAGTATTATTCTTGTAAAGTAATGAAATTAAAAATCATTCAGTTTGCTTAAACCTCCAGAAAGTGGTGATTTTAAATTAGTTACAGTTGTCTATTCTAAGCTTTACTAACAACCCCTAGAATATTATAATTATATTTTCTCTATTTTTGCAGAATCAAAGACAAAGTATGGATTCATTATGACCATCCAAGAAAATGCAGTGGCCTGGAGAGTTAACTCCTGTGAGAATAACTGGATGCACAGCTTAAACAGGTGATTTTAAAAATGTTAGAAGTAAGAATTCATTGACAATAACTTTCAGATGCCGGCTTTCTTAATTGTTGTTATTAATTTCACAGCGGTACTTAATTTAAACTAAATAGTTTCATGCTAGACTGAGTGGAATTTCAATTCCATATGATAAACTTGTTTTTTTTTACTTTCAGAAATAAAATTAATTTAATTATGTACGAACTTCTTCATTGTTACTGTAATCACTCTATTCATTTGCGTCCTCAAACAACTCCTGAAAGAGTTGAATATTTTTAATGGAAGTTTTAATTGAGAAATTATTTAAAATATACTGTGATTGCAAATTAAAAGGATATTCCTTTAATTGATAACTTAATTATGTAATAACTTTCCAATTGCTCTTAAATTCCTTGATTTTAACATTTATGCTTGCATTGTATTTTCTTAAAAAGAAAACCATGACTTTCGTAATGGTAACTTCTTGTAAACACAGAATTCTAGTATTTTAAACCTCTTAATTTACTTTAAATTTATCATAGTATCAGTTTTGAAATTTAAAATTAGTGTTGATTGATAGAGCATAGTAATTTAAATTAAAAATAATACAGTTGGCAAACAACCTCCAGAAGGTGATAATTTTATTTTAGCACCAGTTGCCTTTTCTACTCTTTTCTAACGACCCCTACCCTAACAACTTTTTTTTCTTTCTTTGCAGAATCAATAAACTACGTATTAATTCATTAAAACTACCTGAGAAAATACAGTGGTCTAGAATGCTAATTCCTGCATTAATAACTGGACTTAAACTGGATGCACCGACTAAACAGGCAATTTTTAAAATTGTCAGAAGTAAGAATTCATAGCCTTCAAGATGAAATTTCACTTAAGATGAGGAAGCATGCGCTTTAAACCCAAAATTGAACAAGGAGTGAAAAATTCATAGCCAATAATAACTTTCAGTCTTTAAATTTCTTAATCTCGTGGCTATACTAATTTAACCTTAATCATTACTGTAATTGCTTTATTCTTTGTCCTTGAACAATTCCTGAAAGAGTTGAATGTGTTTTATGAAAGTTTTAATTCTGAATTTATTTCCAATATACTGAGATTGTAAATCCAAGGGATATTTCTGTGATGTATTACTAAAAGTTAATGTAATAACTTTTCCAATAACTGTTAAATTCTACAATTTTACTGCTTTCACATTAAATATTCTTCAAATGAAAACTATATATTTCATAACAGCCACTTCATGTAAAATCAAAAGTGGATTATTTTATACTTTCTAATTTATTTAAAACGTTATTATAGTATGTTTTGAAATATAATATAGGTGTTATGACTGCTTGAAACTATTTAAATTATTTTCTCATCCATGACTAAGGCTCTGAAAGGATTGAAATCTAATAGAAAAACAGCATTAATACAGTTTTTCTTCAAATTCTTCCAGCCTGATGATTTGCTCACTGTTGGCTGGATCGCAAGATTTTTAAATGCATTAAATATGATATTAAAATAAACTTTTCTTTGAATATTACTCATTTTATTCCTTCTTGGTAGAAAGGCTACCTTAATGTTACACCTCTTCCCTTTTTGTAATAGATGACTACTATAACTTTAAGAAATTCTTCTAATATGTGTTTTAAGGATTTGTATACATAGTTCATTCTGCAGCATATAAGGAAACTTCAAACTAATAGAAAATTAAGAACAAAAAATGATTGCAAAGTGATCTTTCAAACCTGTCTATATAAAAGAATGGCATTTTATGAGTCAATTCTATAACAATTGTTGTTGTTGATGAAATTGTACAGTTGTAGCCAATCATTGAAATTACATGTCCATTTACTAATTTTTTCTATTAAATATTTAATGAATATATTACAATAAATGGGTTTGAATTTAGTAAATGCATATAGTGTGGCCTCATGATACATTTTGTGTGGCACAGTAATTTTTACAGGGACAAACACTGAATGCATTCTTAAAATAAAAATATACGTTCCAGATCTGGGTTAGGGATAAAATTTTAGACGATTTGTAAAGTCTTTAAAATTGAAGACCATAAGAATAAACACAATTCTAATAGTGAATGTATACTTCAGTCTTTCCATGTATTTATTACTAATTACTGATGCCACGGGAATGATCTACCTTTTAGTTTGTATGGTAAGATGATTGTAGGAAATGAAGGTATATGTAATGAAGGTTGAGATGATGGGGCTACCAGCTGTATACAATGCGGTAACAGTGGTGTTGAATGTGAATAAGATTTAATTGGCAAGAAACTTACAAATATCCACATTATTAAAAGTCCATGAGTACAAGTATCAGAGTTCTTATCATTTGTATTTTGGCTTTATGTTAAATCCTTGATGAGTTCAACTGTTCCCATGAAAATAAATGTATAGTTAATTTTAATCATTTGCTGTTTTTAAAAAAACATCTTTCAAACTTGAGACAAATTTCATAAGAAAGAAATCCTATAAACAATCGTACTCTTATCGTCATATCAATTATAGATTTCTGCTACAAATTATGAGAAAATTGATCAGATTCTGGAATTTAAACTGAAAACCTATCCTATTGAACCAAGCTTAGATGAGAATTATTAGTTTCCTTGGGCACATAAATGGCTATCCATGAAATCCTAAAACTGTTTTCCTTGTTGGCAATAAACGGTCACTTCTGACACTATAATAGAGTACTATAACTGTATAGTTCTCAGTAATCACCTATGAAAATCTCTCATTCTATGCCCTTGACCTTTACTTGCTTGAGCCAAAGACCACCGTAAACTATACCTCTCTTGTTTTATAGTTGCTTTTTAATATTCACCCAAGAAAGGGGAGGGAGTTTTTGACTACCTAATGAATTGAACTTAAAAAACTGTATGCCTAGAATTTGTAAACTAAGAATAGACAGAAAATACAATGTGTATACAATATAAAGATGTTAACATGCAATTAGCTATTGAATCCTTCTTTGTTTAGTGATACGAAAGTTGGAGCAATACATATGGGAATTTTTCTACCTTAATGCCTATCCTGAATAAATTGCAATGTTACATAGCTGAGCTCAACCTGATAAATTCAACTATCTCATTTTTGACCTTTATTCATTCGATAATTGATACTGTAATGGTATTTTGTATTTACTCACATGATTCAATAAACATAGTATCAGTTAAAGGACTTTTCAAAATCTAATGGGATATTAAGTTCCAGTTTTTAACTCCGCCCCTGCTTTAAATACTATATAAGCTTATAGATCAGCTACTTGCCAATATATATCATAAAACCATATATATATTTTCTTCTGCCAATGTGCATTTGAAAAGATAACTAGGAAGTATTACAGCCTATGATAAATATGAGGCTAATCTAGCGATATCCAACCCCTTCCATGCTGCCCTCATTTTACATTTAGAGATGGGAGGTGAACTTTGTATAGATAATCAAATAGAAAATTGAAGTGAAGATGAGTGAGAAAATTTTTCTTAAAATCAATGAAAACACTTTTGTGTAAAGCAACCATCTTTCACTCAATCTTTTCCATCTCTAATTCAGAAATATGTTACAGAAACTGCATTCTGTTTCTGTGAAGTTGAGAGAACTAGGAATATTATTCTCATCTCAAAAAGAGCTCGGCCTAAACCCAGGATGCCTTCATATGTTTTCATAAGATCAAATGTTATTTTATATTCTCCCAGTTGCAAGGTCTTATTCCTTCATTCATTCATATACATGACTATGAATTGATTTACAAAGTGTATTACAATAATGTACTCTATCTTATTGCTGCAAGGTTTAAATAATAACCGGTCTATTGGATCAGAAAGTGGCCTTCTATGTGTAAATTTATTGGATATTTCTGTTTTTCTCTTATCTTACTCAGGCAACCACCATTGTTGTCTCAAATTTAGTCACTAATAAACAAATTCTGAATAGAAGGGTTAGGGAATATGACTTCCTATCTTTTACAAATTCATCAACCTTTGTAGCAACCAAGCTTTCCCAATGGCTATCAAAATTTTACAGATGTTTTCATGAAATAATAGACGGTGAAAGTATATTTAAAGATATTAATGGAATGAAAGCTAAAGCTGTAAATAGTACGCTTTAATGAATAATAGCAGGATTGTTCAGATAGTGATTAGAATTAAGAGATTTTACCTTTCTTTCCAATTGCGAATAAGTTATGGTAGCAAACAATTATATATGATTTGAACTCCTTTGGAAAGTAACTTTTCTAAAATTTTCATTCTTACTTTATATTGAAAAACATGGATAATTGAATGCAGAAATACATTTTTGGCTATATTTATAAGTGTATGGTATTAATTGAAATTTTTTTACTTATCTATCCATTTTTGAGATGTTATCTTTATGAGGATTTAGTGAAGTTTTTGGGGCACAATGACCAGTAGGCAAAGAAGACTGGACAATGGTGGGAGTGAGTAAAAAACGTTTGGAGACTGCTGGGATAATGCAATTTAGATTTTAAGAAAATACAACAATTGAATTTCAGTAAAAGTAGGGACTGAAATTAATGGTTGTTTAGTCCCTCATGTGGGAGGATGTTTTTGCTCTATGGGCAGATCTTTATTCCTATAAATAGGATTCATTTCAATGGTTAATTAATGATAAATAGGAGTTTTAAGAAAATTTCCAAAGAAATTGCTAGATTCAATTTCATCAATGACTGTGCATTAGCTTTTGGATTTTCTTTTCATTTAGAGTTTTGTCTCTTGTTCTACATCACAAAATAGCTTTTGTCAGAGTATTATTACAAAAGAAAACCATTTGTATTAATACAAAATTTCAGTCTAATTTTTTAAATGGAATTTAGAATATATAACAAACATTGAATGTTTCCCAAACTTCCCTTTGTAGTATAAAAAACACCTGAATATTCTGTGCTATTTATTATGATAAGTTGTACCAGAACTTGTAATACTTAATGTGAACTCGGCATTCTTTGCTTTCCTTGTATTCAGCCAATGATGAAGGGAGGAGAACAAAAGAAAAATGTACAATAACTTCTCAAAAGATTTATGTATGGGTGTTTTATCCATAGGTATGTACTGATCTTGCCCATCATTGTGTTATACTTTCTCCAACATCCATTTCTCCATGCTGTAAGATGGTAATGATAATACTAGCAACTCATAAGAATTACATCTAGGGTTTTTCTTGTTTCTGTAAATTTTTGTAGGATAAATCTAAAATTTTCTAATAAAGGAATATGCATTTGAAATATAAATAACTCAATTGATTATTTGTAGACTCAAAATTATGTTTGCATAAGTCTGGCATGAATCAGGATGTAATAAATATTTCTCAATGCATATATTGACCATAAAAGCATGAGAATGTGATTTTCATGGAAACATTTAACTTATTATACTGATACTTCAAAAATAACCACTCGTTATAATGAACTTAACTCCCTATTATTTTTGCTGTAAGATGGACAATGACAAAAACTCACTCGCTATAATGCAACTCTTTTTATATGCTGTACTTAGCGTTATTAAATTGTTTATATAATGTTTATACATAGCGTTATTGAAAGGTTATAGGAATTCATTTCTACAAAGAAATTGTGCATCCTTTAACCTTTTCCTATTTAGTATATTTCAGTTTAGAAGTGTCTTTCATTGGAATATCAGTGAAGAGCCTGCCTTAAGACCAGGAGATAGAGATGTATAGTCCAAAGGAGAGAAATGGGAAAATAAGTATCGAGTTAGAGTATTTTAGGTATTTAATACATGCATTTTATCCATAGCATTATTATATTTTTGGAATAGAATTATGTTATTTTTTCTGGCTGCATTCCATCTTGTGAAAATTACCTTACCCTATTTCCTTATATAATGAAATTGAGCTTCTATTCATGATTTATTTATTAAAACATTTAGTTTACAAACTGTATTTCACTATCACATTGGGGAAGAGGATACCAGTAATACTAGGAGACTCTTGTGAGAGGAATGGGACTATAAGTATTAAATTTGGGTATTTGTTGCATTTGAATATTTGTGTTTTATATAGAGCATATTTTGTAGTTTAAGGAATTGATTTATACAAATGGAATGTGCATATATTAACAATTGATATTATTTATCTTTTATTTTGCTATCCATATTTCACTAGAATATTGGGGGAAAGGCTGCCTATTACACATTGACATTAAGACGTGTACTCCAAAGGAGAGAAGCAGTACAGTAAGCATAAATTACAGTATTTGAATATATATATACATTTTTATTCATAGGGTTGTTTTATCTTTAGGAATTTATTCATTCAAAGTAAAAGTGCTTCTAGTAACACTTTCTCCTTTATTATTTTTCAGTTTTCAAACTGCATTTAGCTTGAATATCTTAAAAGAGGCTTCCTATAATACCAGAACATTGATGTGTGTACGCTAAAGAGGAGCAATAGGACAATAAGTACAACATTTGGGTATTTGAATATATACATTTTATACACAGTATACTATATACACAATATATTGATTTAATTTTAGGAAATGATTTTTTCAAAGAGAACTTGCTTCTATGAATCATTTCTATATATTATCTCATAGTTTGCAAGCTGTACTTCACTGGAATATTAGAAATGAGGCTGCCGTTAAGATCAGGACAATGACACTTGTACCCCAACATAGAGAAATGAGAGAAAAAGTATTCATTAGTCGTATTTTCTGCATTTGGTTATATGCATCTTATTTATTTTATTTTTATAGGTTTAAGAAATGATTTATACAGAGAAAACATGCTTCTGTTTATAATTTATATGTTTTATCATGTACAGTAGAAGTCCATTATAATGAGAGCTGACAAAAATTGGAAAAGTACTCTAATGTAAGTACTCTAAGTACTATAATGTGTACTCATAATAGCCGATTTCCTATAATTTTTGCAGTGAGACAGACAACAGCCAAAGAATCTCCTGCTGTAATGTTATTCTCGTTATGTGCCATACTCGTTATAACAGACTTCTACTGTAGTTGGAAACTGTATTTCACTGGAGTATTAGCTAATAGTCATCCAGTTAGACCAGGACAATGAATCATTTACTCCAAAGGAGAGCAAAGCAGGGGCGGATCAAGGGGTGCGAGGGCCCACAGGCGAATAACTGGTGGAGGCCCTCTTAAAGGCGGAGAAATCCAACATTTCCTATTTATTACAAATGGTCATGGAATTACATACAAATTCAGTATACATTTGATACTTGCTGTAACATAACTTCAGTTCTCTTATCACTTTTGATCATTTTGATATTATCTGTTTTTGTTGCTTTTTCGATCATATCTCGATAAAATGAAAACAAAAAAGTGCAAAGTAGAGGAAAAATAATTGAAATTTCGGTGAAATTATCTGTTATCATTGCTTATTTCGATAATATCTGGATAAAATGACGAAAATTAAGGAAAAATAGAGAAAAAAATTTAAAATTTCAGTGAAATTATTCGTTTTGTTGCTTTTGTCGACCATATCTCGATATAATGACAATAAAAATGAGTAAAAATAGTGGGAAAAAAATTTAAATTTTGGTGAAATTATCTGTGTTCGTAGCTAATTTCGATAATATCTGGAAAAAATGACGAAAATTAAGGCAAAAAAGAGGAAAAACATGAAAATCTCGCTAAAATTATCCGTCTCCGTTGCTTTTTTCGATCATATCTCGATAAAAGAACGAAAATTAAGGGCAAAATAGAGCAAAAAATTTGAAATTTCGGTGAAATTATCAGTTTTCGTTGCTTTTTTCGATCATATCTCGATAATATGACAAAAATTAAGTCAAAATAGGGGTAAAAAATTGAAATTTCGCTGAAATAATCCGTTTTCGTTTCTTATCTCAATCATATCTCGATAAAAGAACGAAAATTAAGGAAAAATAGTGGAAAAAAATTGAAATTTCGGTGAAATTATCCGTTTTCGTTGCTTTATTCGATCATATCTCTATAAAATGACGAAAATAAGGGTAAAATAGATTAAAAATAATAAAAAATTCCAGGGTGAAATTATCCGTTTTTTTGTTGTTCTTTCGATGATATCTCGATGAAAGGATGAAAATTAAGGCAATATATAGAATAAAACTGAAATCTCGAAAACATTCTCCATTTTCGTTGCTTTTTTCAATCACATCTTGAAGAATTGACGAAAATTAAGCCAAAATGGAGGGAAAAAATTGAAATTTCGTTGAAATTATCAGTTTTGTTGCTTTTTCGGACCATATTTCGATAAAATAACGATAGAAAGGGCAAAATAGAGGAAAAAATGAAATTTCAGTGAAATAATCTGTTTTCGTTGCTTATTTCGATCAGATCTCGATAATATGACGAAAACTAAGGCAAAAAAGAGGAAAAAAATTGAAATTTCGTTGAAATTATCCGTTTACGTTGCTTTTTTCGATAATATCTGGATAAAATGACGATAATTGAGGCAAAAAAGAGGACAAACATGGAAAATTCGCTAATATTAACCGTTTTCGTTTCTTATCTCAATCATATCTCGATAAAAGAACGAAAATTAAGGAAAAATAGTGGAAAAAAATTGAAATTTCAGTGAAATTATCCGTTTTCGTTGCTTTTTACGATAATATCTGGATAAAATGACGATAATTGAGGCAAAAAATAGGACAAACATGGAAAATTCGCTAATATTATCCGTTTTCGTTGCTTTTTTCGATCATATTTCGATAAAATGACAATAAAAAGGACAAAATAGAGGTTAAAAAATTTAAATTTCGGTGAAATTATCTGTTTTCGTAGCTTATATCGATAATATCTGGATAAAATGGCAAAATTAAGGCAAAAAAGGTAACAAACATGGAAATTTCGCTAAAATTATCCGTTTTCGTTACTTTTTTCGATCATATCTCGTTAAAATAACGATGTTAAGGGCAAAATAGAAGCAAAAAAATATTTTCGTTGAAATTATCTGTTTTCGTACCTTATTTCGATCACATCTCGATAAATTGACGAAAATTAATGCAAAAAGGAGAAATATATGGAATTTTCGCCAAAAGTTTCCGTTTTTTGTTGCTTTTTTCGATCATATCTCGATAAAATAACGAAAATTAAGGAAAAATTGAGGAAAAAATGAAATTTCGCTAAAATTATCAGTTTTCTCTACTTTTTTGAATCATATCTCGATAAAATGACGTAAATTAAATCAGAATTATGAAAAAAAAAATTGAAATTTCGCTAAAATTATCAGTTTAAGTTGCTTTTTTCGTCCATATTTCTATAAAATGTCGATAAAAAGGGCAAAATAGAGGAAATGAAATGGAAATTTCGTTGAAAGAATCTGTTTTCGTTGCTTATTGCGATCATATCTCGAAAAGATGACGAAAATTAAGGAGAAATTGAGGAAAAATGAAATTTCGCTAAAATTATCAGTTTTCGTTACTTTTTTGAATCATATCTCGATAAAATGACGTAAATTAAATAAGAATTATGAAAAAAAAAATTGAAATTTCGCTAAAATTATCAGTTTAAGTTGCTTTTTTCGTCCATGTTTCGATAAAATGACGTTATAAAGGGCAGAATTAAGGATAAAAAATTGAAATTTCGTTGAAATTATCTGTTTTCGTAGCTTATTTTGATAATATCAGGATAAAATTACGAAAAGTAAGTTGAAGAAGAGGACAAACATGGAAATTTCGCTAAAATTATCCGTTTTCGTTACTTTTATCCAACATATCTCGATAATATGACGAAAATGAAGGCAAAATAGGATTAAAATATTGAAATTTCGTTGAAATTATCCGTTAGCGTCGCTTTTTTCGATCATATTTCGATAAATTGATGAAAACTAAATGAAAAAAGAGGAAAAAAACTGAAATTTCGCTAAAAGTTATAGGTTTCAGCTGTTTTTTCTTCCATATTTCGATAAAATGACAATGAAAAGGGCAAAATATTGGGAAAAAATTGAAATATCGCTTAAATTATTCATTTCCGTTGATTTTTCGATCATATCTTGAAAAAATGACGAAAATTAAATCAAAATTGAGGAAACAAATTGAAATTTCGCTAAAATTATCGGTTTACGTTGATTTTTCGCCCTTATTTCTATATAATGACGATAAAAAGGACAAAATAGAGGTTAAAAAAGTGATATTTCGGTGAAATTATCGTTTTCGTTGCTTTTTTTGATCATATCTTGACTAAATGACGAAAACTAAATCAAAATTGAGGAAAACAATTTGAATTCCCTAAAATTATCGGTTTACGTTGCTTTTTTCGTCCATATTTTGATAAAATGACGATAAAAAGGGAATAATAGAGGATAAAAAATTGAAATTTCCATGAAATTATCTTTTTCTGTAGCTTATTTCGACAATATCTAGATAAAATGACGAAAATTAAGGCAAAAAAGAGGAGAAAAATGGAAAATTCGCTAAAATTATCCGTTTTCTTCGCTTTTTTCGATCATTTCTCGATAAAATAACGATGTTAAGGGCAAAATAGAAGAAAAAAAAATGAAATTTCGTTGAAATTATCTGTTTTCGTAGCTTATTTCAAACATATCTCAATAAATTGACGAAAATTAAGGCAAAAAAGAGAAAAATATGGAATTTTAGTTAAAAGTTTCTGTTTTTTGTTGCTTTTTTCGAACATATCTCGATAAAATAACGAAAATTAAGGAAAAAATGAGGAAAAAAAGGAAATTTCGCTAAAATTATCCGTTTTCGTTGCTTTTTTTGATCATATCTAGACTAAATGACGAAAACTAAATCAAAATTGAGGAAAACAATTTAAATTCCCTAAAATTATCGGTTTACGTTGCTTTTTTCGTCCATATTTTGATAAAATGCCGATAAAAAGGGAATAATAGAGGATAAAAAATTGAAATTTCCATGAAATTATCTTTTTTTGTAGCTTATTTCGACAATATCTGGTTTAAATGACGAAAATTAAGGCAAAAAAGAGGAGAAAAATGGAAAATTCGCTAAAATTATCCGTTTTCCTCGCTTTTTTCGATCATTTCTCGATAAAATAACGATGTTAAGGGCAAAATAGAAGAAAAAAAAATGAAATTTCGTTGAAATTATCCGTTTTCGTAGCTTATTTGGATAATAACTGGATAAAATGACGAAAATTAAGTTGAAGAAGAGGAAAAACATGGAAATTTTGCTAAAATTATCTGTTTTCGTTACTTTTTTCCAACATATCTCGATAATATGACGATAATGAAAGCAAAATAGGGGTAAAAAATTAAAATATCGTTGAAATTATCCGTTATCATTGCTTTTTTTTGTCCATATTTCTATAAAATGTCGATAAAAAGGGCAAACTAGAGGAAATGAAATGGTAATTTCGTTGAAATAATCTTTTTTCGTTGCTTATTGCGATCATATCTCGAAAAGATGACAAGAACTTAGGCAAAAAAGAGGAAAAAATTGAAATTTTGCTAAAATTTTCCGTTTTCGTAGTTATTTTCAATATTATTTTGATCAAATTAAGAAAATTAAGGCAAAATATAGGAAAAAAATAGTAATTTCGCTAAAATCAACCGTTTTTGTAGCTTTTTTCGATCGTATCACGATAAAATGACGAAAATTAATGAAAAATAGAGGAAACAAATTGAAATATCGGTGAAATTATCGTTTTCGTTGCTTTTTTCGATCATATCTCGAATAAATGACGGAAATTAAATCAAAATGGAGGAGTAAAATGGAAATTTCGCTAAAATAATCGGTTTACGTTGCTTTTTTCGTCCATATTTCGATAAAATGACGATAAAAAGGGCAAAATAGAGGATAAAAAATTGAAATTTCGTTGAAATTATCTGTTTTCGTAGCTTATATCGATAATATCTGGATAAAATGACGAAAATTAAGGCAAAAAAGAGGACAAAAATGGAAATTTCGCTAAAATTATCCGTTTTCGTTGCTTTTTTGAATCATATCTAAATAAAATGACGAAATTTGAATCTGAATTTCGCTAAAATCATCGGTTTCAGTTGCTTTTTACGTCCATTTTCGATCTTATCTCGATAAAATGAAAAAAATTAAGGAAAAAATGAGGACAAAAATGAAATTTCGCTAAAATTATCCGTTTTCGTTACTTTTTTGAATCATATCTAAATAAAATGACGAAAATTGAATCTGAATTTCGCTAAAATCATCGGTTTCAGTTGCTTTTTACGTCCATATTTCGATAAAATAACGTTAAAAATGGCAGAATTGAGGATAAAAAATTGAAATTTCGTTGAAATTATTTGTTTTTGTAGCTTATTTCGATAATATCTGGATAAAATGACGAAAATTAAGTTGAAGAAGAGGACAAACATGGAAATTTCGTTAATATTATCCGTTTTCGATACTTTTTTCCAACATATCTCGATAATATGACGATAATGAAAGCAAAGTAGGGCTACAAAATTAAAATTTCGTTGAAATTATCCGTAATCGTTCCTTTTTTTACTCATATCTCGATAAATTGACGAAAATTTAATCAAAATAGAGGGTAAAAATGGAAATTTAGCTAAAAATTATCCGTTTCAGTTGTTTTTTTTCCATGTTTCGATACAATGACGATAATAAGGGCAAAATAGAGAATAAAAACTTGAAATTTCGTAGAAATTATCTGTTTTCGTAGCTTTTTCGATCATATCTTGATAAAATGACGAAAATTAAATCAAAATTGAGGAAAAAAATTGAAATTTCGCTAAATTTATCGGTTTACGTTGCTGTTTTCGTCCATATTTCTATATAATGACGATAAAAAGGACAAAATAGAAGTTAAAAAATTGAAATTTCGGTGATATTATCGTTTTCGTTGCTTTTTTCGTCCATATTTCGATAAAATGAGGATAAAAGGGCAAAATTGAGGATAACAAATTGAAATTTCCATGGAATTATCTTTTTTCGTAGCTTAATTCGACAAAATCTGGATAAAATGTCGAAAATTTAGGCAAAAAAGTGTAGAAAAATGGAAAATTCGCTAAAATTATCTGAAAAAAACTGAAATTATATGTTTTCGTAGCTTATTTTGATAATATCTGGGTAAAATGACGATAAATTAAGTTGAAGAGAAGGACAAACATGTAAATTTCGCTAAAATTATCCGTTTTCGTTGCTTTTTTCGATCATATCGCGATAAAATGACAAAAATTAAGGAACAAATGAGGAAAAAAAATAAAATATCGCTAAAATTACCCGTTTTCGTTACTTTATCCAACATATCTCGATAATATGACGAAAAGGAAGGCAAAATAGGGGTAGAAAATTGAAATTTGGTTGAAATTATCCGTTATCGTTGCTTTTTTCGATCATATCTGGATAAATTGACGAAAATTAAATCAAAATAGAGGAAAAAGAATGGAAATTTCGCTAAAAATTATCGGTTTCAGTTGTTTTTTCTTCCATATTTCGGTAAAAAGGGAAAATAGAGAATAAAAAATTGAAATTTCGTTGAAATTATCTTTTTTCGTTGTATATTTCGATCATATCTGAATAAAATAGCGAAAACTAAGTCAAAAAAAGAAATGTTTCGATAAAATGACGTTAAAAAGGGCAGAATAGAGGATAAAAAATAGAAATTTCGTTAAAATTATCTTTTTTCGTTGCTTATTTCGTTAATATCTGGATGATTTGGTGGTAATGAGGGCAAGAAAAAAGAATAAAACATGGAAATTTCGCTAAAAAAATTCATTTCCGTTGCTTTTTTCGATCATATCTTGATAAAATGACGAAATTTAAATCAAAATTGAGGAAAAAAATTGAAATTTCGCTAAAATTATCGGTTTATGTTGCTTTTTTCGCCTATATTTCGCCCATATAATGACGATAAAAAGGACAAAATAGGGGTTAGAAAATTAAAATTTCGGTGAAATTATTGTTTTCGTTGCTTTTTTTGATCATATCTCGACTAAATAAAGAATATTAAGGCAAGAAAGTGGAGAAAAATGGAAAATTCGCTAAAATTATCCGTTTTTTGTTGCTTTTTTCTATCAAATCTCGATAAAATAACGATGTTTTTTTAAAATATAGGATAAAAAACTGATATTTTATTGAAATTATCTGTTTTCGTAGCTTATTTCGATCATATCTCGATAAATTGACGAACATTAAGGCAAAATTGAGAAAAGTGTGGAATTTTCGCTAAAATTTTCCGTTTTTTGTTGCATTTTTCGATCATATATAAGTAAAACGAAAAACAATTAAGGAAAAAATGAGGAAAAAAATGAAATTCGCTAAACTTATCCGTTTTCGTTACTTGTTTTAATCATATCTCGACAAAATGACGAAAATTAAATCAAAAATATAAAAAAAAAAATTCGCTAAAATCATCGCTTTCAGTTGCTTTTTACGTCCATATTTCGATAAAATAACGTTAAGAAGGGCAGAATTGAGGATAAATTATTAAAATTTCGTTGAAATTATCTGTTTTCGTAGCTTATTTCGATATTATCAGGATAAAATGACGATAAATTAAGTTGAAGAAAAGGACAAACATGGAAATTTTGCTAAAGTTATCCGTTTTCGTTGCTTTTTTCGATCATATCTCGATAAATTGACAAAATTAAATCAAAACAAAGGATAAAAATGGAAATTTCGCTAAAAATTATCCGTTTTCGTTACTTTTTTGAATCATATCTGAATAAAATGACGAAAATTAAATCAGAATAATGAAAAATAGTTGAAATTTCGCTAAAATTATCGGTTTAAGGTGCTTTTTTCGTCCATATTTCGATAAAATGACGTTAAAAAGGGCAGAATTGAGGACGAAAAACTGAAATTTCGTTGAAATTATACGTTATCGTTGCTTTTTTCGATCATATCTCGATAAATTGACGAAATTTAAATCAAAATAGAGGAAAAAAATGGAAATTTCGCTAAAAATTATCGGTTTCAGTAGTTTATTCTTCCATATTTCGATAAAATGACGGTAAAAAGGACAAAATAGAGGATAAAAAATTGAAATTTCGTTGAAATTATCCTTTTTCGTAGCTTATTTCGATAATATCTGGATAAAATGACGATGAAAAGGGCAAAATATTGGGAAAAAATAAAAATATCGGTGAGATTACCTTTTTTGTTGTTTATTTCGATCATATCTGGATAAAATGGCGAAACGAAGCAAAAAAAAGAAAAATTCATGGAAATTTCGCTAAAATGATTCATTTCCGTTGCTTTTTTCGATCATAACTTGATAAAATGACGAAATTTAAATCAAAATTGAGGAAATAAATTGAAATTTCGTTAAAATTATCGGTTTACGTTGCTTTTTTCGTCCATATTTCGATTAAGTAACGATAAAAAGGGAAAATAGAGGATAAAAAATAGAAATTTCCATGAAATTATCTTTTTTTGTATCGTTTTTTGACAATATCAGGAAAAAATGACGAAAATTAAGCCATAAAAGAGGAGAAAAATGGAAAATTCGCTAAAATTATCCGTTTTTTTTTTGCTTTTTTCGATCATATCTCGATAGACTGAAAAGAATTAAGGAAAAAATAGAGGAAAAAAATAGAAATTTCGCTAAAAATTATCCGTTTTCGTTGCTTTTTTCGATCTTATCTCGATAAAATAACAATGTTAAGGGCAAAATAGAGGATAAAAAATTGAAATTATCTGTTTTCGTAGCTTATTTTAATAATATCTCGATAAATTGACGAAAATTAAGGCAAAAATGAGAAAATAATGGAGTTTTTGCTAAAATTTTCCGTTTTTTGTTGCATTTTTCGATCATATATAAATAAAACGAATAACAATTAAGGAAAAAATGAGGAAAAAAATGAAATTCGCTAAAATTATCCGTTTTCGTTATTTGTTTTAATCATATCTCGACAAAATGAAGAAAATTAAATCAGAAATATAAAAAAAAAAAATTCGCTAAAATCATCGGTTTCAGTTGCTTTTTACGTCCATATTTCGATAAAATAACGTTAAGAAGGGCAGAATTGAGGAAAATATTTTTGAAATTTCGTTGAAATTATCTGTTTTCGTAGCTTATTTCGATATTATCAGGATAAAATGACGATAAATTAAGTTGAAGAAAAGGACAAACATGGAAATTTCGCTAAAATTATCCGTTTTCGTTGCTTTTTTCGATCATATCTGGATAAATTGACAAAATTAAATCAAAACAAAGGATAAAAATGGAAATTTCGCTAAAAATTATCCGTTTTCGTTACTTTTTTGAATCATATCTGAATAAAATGACGAAAATTTAATCAGAATAATGAAAAAAAGTTGAATTTTCGCTAAAATTATCGTTTTAAGGTGCTTTTATCGTCCATATTTCGATAAAATGACGTTAAAAAGGGCAGAATTGAGGATGAAAAAGTGAAATTACGTTGAAATTATACGTTATCGTTGCTTTTTTCGATCATATCTCGATAAATTGACGAAATTTAAATCAAAATAGAGGAAAAAAATGGAAATTTCGCTAAAAATTATCGGTTTCAGTAATTTATTCTTCCATATTTCGATAAAATGACGATAAAAAGGGCAATATAGAGGATAAATAATTGAAATTTCGTTGAAATTATCTGTTTTCGTAGCTCATTTCGATAATATCTGCATAAAAACATAAAAACATTATTTCCATCATATCTGGATAAAATGGCGAAACTTAAAGCAAAGAAAAGAAAAAAACATGGAAATTTCGCTAAAATGATTCATTTCCGTTGCTTTTTTCGATCATATCTTGATAAAATGACATAATTTAAATCAAAATTGAGGAAATCAATTGAAATTTCGTTAAAATTATCGGTTTACGTACTTTTTTCGTCCTAATTTCTATATAATTACGATAGAAAGGACAAAATAGAGGTTAAATTGAAATTTCGGTGAAATTATCGTTTTTGTTGCTTTTTTTGATCATATCTCGACTAAATGACGAAATTTAAATCAAAATAGAGGAAAAAAATTGTAATTTCACTAAAATTATTGATTAACGTTGCTTTTTTCGTCCATATTTCGATAAATAACTATAAAAAGGGAAAAATAGAGGATAAATAATAGAAATTTCCATGAAATTATCTTTTCTTGTATCGTTTTTTGACAATATCAGGAAAAAATGACGAAATCTAAGCCAAAAAAGAGGAGAAAAATGGAAAATTCGCTAAAATTATCCGTTTTTTTTGCTTTTTTCGATCATATCTGGATAGACGGAAAAGAATTAAGGAAAAAATAGAGGAAAAAAATAGAAATTTCGCTAAAAATTATCCGTTTTCGTTGCTTTTTTCGATCTTATCTCGATAAAATAACAATGTTAAGGGCAAAATAGAGGATAAAAAATTGAAATAATCTGTTTTCGTAGCTTATTTTGATAATATCTCAATAAATTGACGAAAATTAAGGCAAAAATGAGAAAATAATGGAGTTTTCGCTAAAATTTTCCGTTTTTTGTTGCTTTTTTCGATCATATCTCGATAAAATGAAAAAATTAAGGAAAAAATGAGGAAAAAAATGAAATTTCGCTTAGATTCTCCGTTTTTGTTACTTTAATGAATCATATCTCGATAAAATGACGAAAGTTAAATCAGAATTATGAAAAAAAATTGAAATTTCGCTAAAATTATGTGTTTAAGTTGCTTTTTTCGTCCATATTTCGAAAAAATGACGTTAAAAATGGCAGAATTGAGGATAAAAAATTGAAATTTCGTTGAAATTATTTGTTTTTGTAGCTTATTTCGATAATATCTGGATAAAATGACGAAAATAAAGTTGAAGAAGAGGACAAACATGGAAATTTCGTCAATATTATCCGTTTTCGATACTTTTTTCCAACATATCTCGATAATATGAAGATAATGAAAGCAAAGTAGGGCTACAAAATTAAAATTTCGTTGAAATTATCCGTAATCGTTGCTTTTTTCACTCATATCTCGATAAATTGACGAAAATTTAATCAAAATAGAGGAAAAAAATGGAAATTTAGCTAAAAATTATCCGTTTCAGTTGTTTTTTTTCCATGTTTCGATAAAATGACGATAATAAGGGCAAAATAGAGAATAAAAATTGAAATTTCGTAAAATTATCTATTTTCGTAGCTTTTTT
Source organism: Sympetrum striolatum (assembly GCA_947579665.1). Lineage (NCBI taxonomy): Eukaryota > Metazoa > Arthropoda > Insecta > Odonata > Libellulidae > Sympetrum > Sympetrum striolatum. The sequence goes on from OX388343.1 coordinate 104,092,782, forward strand.
CGATCATATCTTGATAAAATGACGAAAATTAAATCAAAATTGAGGAAAAAAATTGAAATTTCGCTAAAATTATCGGTTTACGTTGCTGTTTTCGTCCATATTTCTATATAATGACGATAAAAAGGACAAATTTAGAAGTTAAAAAATTGAAATTTCGGTGATATTATCGTTTTCGTTGCTTTTTTTGATCATATCTCGACTAAATGACGAATATTAAGGCAAGAAAGTGGAGAAAAATGGAAAATTCGCTAAAATTATCCGTTTTTTGTTGCTTTTTTTATCAAATCTCGATAAAATAACGATGTTTTTGTAAAATAGAGGATAAAATACTGATATTTTATTGAAATTATCTGTTTTCGTAGCTTATTTCGATCATATCTCGATAAATTGACGAAAATTAAGGCAAAATTTAGAAAAGTGTGGAATTTTCACTAAAATTTTCTGTTTTTTGTTGCATTATTCGATCATATTTAAATAAAACGAAAAACAATTAAGGAAAAAATGAGGAAAAAAATGAAATTCGCTAAACTTATCCGTTTTCGTTACTTGTTTTAATCATATCTCGACAAAATGACGAAAATTAAATCAGAAATATAAAAAAAAAAAATTCGCTAAATTATCGCTTTCAGTTGCTTTTTACGTCCATATTTCGATAAAATAACGTTAAGAAGAACAGAATTGAGGATAAATAATTGAAATTTCGTTGAAATTATCTGTTTTCGTAGCTTATTTCGATATTATCAGGATAAAATGACGATAAATTAAGTTGAAGAAAAGGACAAACATGGAAATTTTGCTAAAATTATCCGTTTTCGTTGCTTTATTCGATCATATCTCGATAAATTGACAAAATTAAATCAAAACAGAGGATAAAAATGGAAATTTCGCTAAAAATTATCCGTTTTCGTTACTTTTTTGAATCATATCTGAATAAAATGACGAAAATTAAATCAGAATAATGAAAAAAAATTGAAATTTCGCTAAAATTATCGGTTTAAGGTGCTTTTTTCGTCCATATTTCGATAAAATGACGTTAAAAAGGGCAGAATTGAGGATGAAAAACTGAAATTTCGTTGAAATTATACGTTATCGTTGCTTTTTTCGATCATATCTCGATAAATTGACGAAATTTAAATCAAAATAGAGGAAAAAAATGGAAATTTCGCTAAAAATTATCGGTTTCAGTAGTTTATTCTTCCATATTTCGATAAAATGACGGTAAAAAGGACAAAATAGAGGATAAAAAATTGAAATTTCGTTGAAATTATCCTTTTTCGTAGCTTATTTCGATAATATCTGGATAAAATGACGATGAAAAGGGCAAAATATTGGGAAAAAATAAAAATATCGGTGAGATTACCTTTTTTGTTGTTTATTTCGATAATATCTGGATAAAATGGCGAAACGAAGCAAAAAAAAAGAAAAATGCATGGAAATTTCGCTAAAATGATTCATTTCCGTTGCTTTTTTCGATCATAACTTGATAAAATGACGAAATTTAAATCAAAATTGAGGAAATAAATTGAAATTTCGTTAAAATATCGGTTTACGTTGCTTTTTTCGTCCAAATTTCTATAAAATAACGATAAAAAGTGAAAAATAGAGGATAAAAAATAGAAATTTCCATGAAATTATCTTTTTTTGTATCGTTTTTTGACAATATCAGGAAAAAATGACGAAAATTAAGCCATAAAAGAGGAGAAAAATGGAAAATTCGCTAAAATTATCCGTTTTTTTTTGCTTTTGTCGATCATATCTCGATAGACTGAAAAGAATTAAGGAAAAAATAGAGGAAAAAAATAGAAATTTCGCTAAAAATTATCCGTTTTCGTTGCTTTTTTCGATCTTATCTCGATAAAATTACAATTTTAAGTGCAAAATAGAGGATAAAAAATTGAATTTATCTGTTTTCGTAGCTTATTTTGATAATATCTCGATAAATTGACGAAAATTAAGGCAAAAATGAGAAAAAAATGGAATTTTCGCTAAAATTTTCCGTTTTTTGTTGCTTTTTTCGATCATATCTCGATAAAATGAAAAAATTAAGGAAGAAATGAGGAAAAAAATGAAATATCTCGATAAATTGACGAAAATTTAATCAAAATAGAGGGAAAAAATGGAAATTTCGCTAAAAATTATCCGTTTCAGTTGTATTTTCTTCCATGTTTCGATAAAATGACGATAATAAGGGCAAAATAGAGGATAAAAAATTAAATTTTCGTAGAAATTATCTGTTTTCGTAGCTTTTTTCGATCATATCTTGATAAAATGGCGAAAATTAAATCAAAATTGAGGAAAAAAATAGAAATTTCGCTAAAATTATCGGTTTTTGTTACTTTTTGAATCATATCTCGATAAAATGACGAAAGTTAAATCAGAATTATGAAAAAAATTGAAATTTTGCTAAAATTATCGGTTTAAGTTGCTTTTTTCGTCCATATTTCGATAAAATGACGATAATGAACTCAAAATAGAGGGAAAAAATGGAAATTTCGCTAAAAATTATCCGTTTCAGTTGTATTTTCTTCCGTGTATCGATAAAATGACGATAATAAACGTAAAATAGAGGATAAAAAATTGAAATTTCGTAGAAATTATCTGTTTTCGTAGCTTTTTTCGATCATATCTTGATAAAATGACGAAAATTAAATCAAAATTGAGGAAAAAAATTGAAATTTCGCTAAAATTATCGGTTTACGTTGCTTTATTCGTCCATATTTCTATATAATGACGATAAAAAGGACAAAATAGAAGTTAAAAAATTGAAATTTCGATGATATTATCGTTTTCGTTGCTTTTTATGATCATATCTCGACTAAATGACGAACATTAAATCAAAATAGAGGAAAAAAATGCAATTTTACAAAAATTATCGGTTAACGTTGCTTTTTTCGTCCATATTTCGATAAAATGTCGATAAAAGAGCAAAATTGAGGATAAAAAATTGAAATTTCCATGGAATTATCTTTTTTCGTAGCTTAAATCGACAATATCTGGATAAAATGTCGAACATTTAGGCAAAAAAGAGAAGAAATATGGAAAATTCGCTATAATGATTCGTTTTATGTTGCTTTTTTTCATCATATCTCTATAAAATGACAAACATTAAGGCAAAAATAGAGGAAAAAAATAGAAATTTCGCTAAAAATTATCCGTTATCGTTGCTTTTTCGATCTATCTCGATAATATAACGATGTTAAGGGCAATATAGAAGATAAGAAATAGAAATTTCGATGAAATTATCAGTTTTCGTAGCTTATTTCGATCATATCTCGATAAATTGACGAAAATTAAGGCAAAAATGAAAAAATATATGGAATTTTCGCTAAAATTTTCCGTTTTTTGTTTCTTTTTTCGATTATATCACGATAAAATGAAAAAATTAAGAAAAAATGAGGAAAAAATGAATTTTCGCTAAAATTATCTGTTTTCGTTACTTTTTTGAATCATATCTAAATAAAATGACGAAAATTAAATCAGAATTATGAAGAAACGTTGAAAGTTCGCTAAAATTATCGGCTTAAGGAGATTTTTTCTTCCATATTTCGATAAAATGACGTTAAAAAGGGTAGAATCGAGGATAAAAAACTGATATTTCGTTGAATTTATCTGTTTTCGTAGCTTATTTTTATAATATCTGGATAAAATGACGATAAATTAAGTAGAAGAGAAGGACAAACATGTAAATTTCGCTAAAATTATCCGTTTTCGTTGCTTTTTTCGATCATATCGCGATAAAATGACAAAAATTAAGGAACATATGAGGAAAAAAAATAAAATATCGCTAAAATTACCCGTCTTCGTTACTTTATCCAACATATCTCGATAATATGACGAAAAGGAAGGCAAAATAGGGGTAAAAAATTGAAATTTGGTTGAAATTATCCGTTATCGTTGCTTTTTTCGATCATATCTGGATAAGTTGACGAAAATTAAATCAAAATAGAGGAAAAAGAATGGAAATTTCGCTAAAAATTATCGGATTCAATTGTTTTTTATTCCATATTTCGATAAAAAGGGAAAATAGAAAATAAAAAATTGAAATTTCGTTGAAATTATCTTTTTTCGTTGTATATTTCGATCATATCTGGATAAAATAGCGAAAATTAAGTCAATAAAAAGAAGAAAATATGGAAATTTCGCTAGAAAAATTCATTTCCGTTGCTTTTTTCGATCATATCTTGATTAAATGACGAAATTTAAATCAAAATTGAGGAAAAAAATTAAAATTTCGTTAAAGTTATCGGTTTACGTTGCTTTTTTTCGTCCAAATTTCTATATAATTACGATAGAAAGGACAAAATAGAGGTTAAAAAATTGAAATTTCGGTGAAATTATCGTTTTCGTTGCTTTTTTTGATTATATCTTGACTAAATGACGAAATTTAAATAAAAATAGAGGAAAAAAAATGAAATTTCACTAAAATTATCGATCAACGTTGCTTTTTTCGTCCATATTTCGATAAAATGACTATAAAATGGGCAAGATAGAGATTAAAAAATAGAAATTTCCATGAAATTATCTTTTTTTGTAGCGTTTATTGACAATATCAGGAAAAAATGACGAAAATTAAGGCAAATAAGAGGAGAAAAATTGAAAATTCGCTAAAATTATCAGTTTTTTGTAGCCTTTTTCGATCATATCTCGATAGACTGAAAAAAATTAAGGAAAAAATAGAGGAAAAAAATAGAAATTTCGCTAAAAATTATCCGTTTTCGTTGCTTTTTTCGATCATATCTCGATAAAAATAACTATGTTAAGGGCAAAATAGAGGTAAAAAAATTGAAATTATCTGTTTTCGTAGATTATTTTGATAATATCTCGATAAATTGACGAAAATTGAGGCAAAAATGAGAAAAAAATGGAATTTTCGCTAAAATTTTCCGTTTTTTGTTGCTTTTTTCGATCATATTTCGATAAAATGAAAAAATTAAGAAAAAATGAGGAAAAAACGAATTTTCGCTAAAATTATCTGTTTTCGTTACTTTTTTGAATCATATCTAAATAAAATGACGAAAATTAAATCAGAATTATGAAGAAACGTTGAAAGTTCGCTAAAATTATCGGCTTAAGGAGATTTTTTCTTCCATATTTCGACAAAATGTCATTAAAAAGGGCAGAATCGAGGATAAAAAACTGAAATTTCGTTGAAATTAATGTTTTCGTAGCTTATTTTGATAATATCTGGATAAAATGACGATAAATTAAGTTGAAGAGAAGGACAAACATGTAAATTTCGCTAAAATTATCCGTTTTCGTTGCTTTTTTCGATCATATCGCGATAAAATGACAAAAATTAAGGAGCAAATAAGGAAAAAAAATAAAATATCGCTATAATTACCCGTTTTCGTTACTTTATCCAACATATCTCGATAAAATGACGATAAATTAAGTTGAAGAGAAGGACAAACATGTAAATTTCGCTAAAATTATCCGTTTTCGTTGCTTTTTTCGATCATATCTCGATAAAATGAAAAAATTAAGGAAAAAAAGAGGGAAAAAATGAAATTTCTATTAGATTCTCCGTTTTTGTTACTTTTTTGAATCATATCTCGATAAAATGACGAATGTTAAATCAGAATTATGAAAAAAATTGAAATTTTGCTAAAATTATGTGTTTAAGTTGCTTTTTTCGTCCATATTTCGATAAAATGACGATAATGAAATCAAAATAGGGGTACTAAATTGAAATTTCGTTGAAATTTTCCGTAATGGTTGCTTTTTTCGCTCATATCTCGATAAATTGACGAAAATTAAATCAAAATAGAGGGTATAAATGGAAATTTCGCTAAAAATTATCCGTTTCAGTTGTATTTTCTTCCATGTTTCGATAAAATGACGATAATAAACGTAAAATAGAGGATAAAAAATTGAAATTTCGTAGAAATTATATGTTTTCGTAGCTTTTTTCAACCATATCTTGATAAAATGACGAAAAATTAATCAAAATTGAGGAAAAAAATTGAAATTTCGCTAAAGTTATCGGTTTACGTTGCTTTTTTCGTCCATATTTCTATATAATGATGATAAAAAGGACAAAATAGAAATTAAAAAATTGAAATTTCGGTGATATTATCGTTTTCGTTGCTTTTTTTGGTCATATCTCGACTAAATGACGAACATTAAATCAAAATAGAGGAAAAAAATGAAATTTTACTAAAATTATCGGTTAACGTTGCTTTTTTCGTCCATATTTCGATAAAATGACGATAAAAGGGCAAAATTGAGGATAACAAATTGAAATTTCCATGGAATTATCTTTTTTCGTAGCTTAATTCGACAATATCTGGATAAAATGTCGAACATTTAGGCAAAAAAGAGTAGAAATATGGAAAATTCGCTAAAATTATTCGTTTTATGTTGCTTTTTTCGATCATATCTCTATAAAATGAAAAACATTAAGGCAAAAATAGAGGAAAAAAATAGAAATTTCGCTAAAAATTATCCGTTTTCGTTGCTATTTCGATCTATCTCGATAATATAACGATGTTAAGGGCAATATAGAAGATAAAAAATAGAAATTTCGTTGAAATTATCAGTTTTCGTAGCTTATTTCGATCATATCTCGATAAATTGACGAAAATTGAGGCAAAAATGAGAAAAAAATGGAATTTTCGCTAAATTTTTCCGTTTTTTGTTGCTTTTTTCGATTATATCACGATAAAATGAAAAAATTAAGAAAAAATGAGGAAAAAATGAATTTTCGCTAAAATTATCTGTTTTCGTTACTTTTTTGAATCATATCTAAATAAAATGACGAAAATTAAATCAGAATTATGAAGAAACGTTGAAAGTTCGCTTAAATTATCGGCTTAAGGAGATTTTTTCTTCCATATTTCGATAACATGACGTTAAAAAGGGCAGAATCGAGGATAAGAAACTGATATTTCGTTGAAATTATCTGTTTTCGTAGCTTATTTTGATAATATCTGGATAAAATGACGATAAATTAAGTAGAAGAGAAGGACAAACATGTAAATTTCGCTAAAATTATCCGTTTTCGTTGCTTTTTTTGTCCAAATTTCGATAAAATAACGATAAAAAGGGAAAAATAGAGGATAAAAAATAGGAATTTCCATGAAATTATCTTTTTTTGTATCGTTTTTTGACAATATCAGGAAAAAATGATAAAAATTAAGCCATAAAAGAGGAGAAAAATGGAAAATTCGCTAAAATTATCCGTTTTTTTTTTGCTTTTTTCGATCATATCTCGATAGACTGAAAAGAATTAAGGAAGAAATAGAGGAAAAAAATAGAAATTTCGCTAAAAATTATCCGTTTTCGTTGCTTTTTTCGATCTTATCTCGATAAAATTACAATTTTAAGGGCAAAATAGAGGATAAAAAATTGAATTTATCTGTTTTCGTTGCTTATTTTGATAATATCTCGATAAATTGACGAAAATTAAGGCAAAAATGAGAAAAAAATGGAATTTTCGCTAAAATTTTCCGTTTTTTGTTGCTTTTTTCGATCATATCTCGATAAAATGAAAAAATTAAGGAAGAAATGAGGAAAAAAATGAAATATCTCGATAAATTGACGAAAATTTAATCAAAATAGAGGGAAAAAATGGAAATTTCGCTAAAAATTATCCGTTTCAGTTGTATTTTCTTCCATGTTTCGATAAAATGACGATAATAAGGGCAAAATAGAGGATAAAAAATTGAATTTTCGTAGAAATTATCTGTTTTCGTAGCTTTTTTCGATCATATCTTGATAAAATGGCGAAAATTAAATCAAAATTGAGGAAAAAAATAGAAATTTCGCTAAAATTATCGGTTTTTGTTACTTTTTGAATCATATCTCGATAAAATGACGAAAGTTAAATCAGAATTATGAAAAAAATTGAAATTTTGCTAAAATTATCGGTTTACGTTGCTTTTTTCGTCCATATTTCTATATAATGACGATAAAAAGGACAAAATAGAAGTTAAAAAATTGAAATTTCGGTGATATTATCGTTTTCGTTGCTTTTTTTGATCATATCTCGACTAAATGACGAACATTAAATCAAAATAGAGGAAAAAAATGCAATTTTACTAAAATTATCGGTTAACGTTGCTTTTTTCGTCCATATTTCGATAAAATGACGATAAAAGAGCAAAATTGAGGATAAAAAATTGAAATTTCCATGGAATTATCTTTTTTCGTAGCTTAAATCGAATATATCTGGATAAAATGTCGAACATTTAGGCAAAAAAGAGTAGAAATATGGAAAATTCGCTATAATTATTCGTTTTATGTTGCTTTTTTTGATCATATCTCTATAAAATGAAAAACATTAAGGCAAAAATAGAGGAAAAAAATAGAAATTTCGCTAATAATTATCCGTTTTCGTTACTTTTTTGAATCATATCTCGATAAAAATAACTATGTTAAGGCCAAAATAGAGGTAAAAAAATTTAAATTATCTGTTTTCGTAGCTTATTTTGATAATATCTCGATAAATTGACGAAAATTGAGGCAAAAATGAGAAAAAAATGGAATTTTCGCTAAATTTTTCCGTTTTTTGTTGCTTTTTTCGATCATATTTCGATAAAATGAAAAAATTAAGGAAAAAATGAGGAAAAAAATGAAATTTCGCTTAGATTCTCCGTTTTTGTTACATTAATGAATCATATCTCGATAAAATGACGAAAGTTAAATCAGAATTATGAAAAAAAATGAAATTTCGCTAAAATTATGTGTTTAATTGCTTTTTTCGTCCATATTTCGAAAAAATGACGTTAAAAATGGCAGAATTTAGGATAAAAATTGAAATTTCGTTGAAATTGTTTGTTTTTGTTGCTTATTTCAATAATATTTGGATAAAATGACGATAAATTAAGTTGAAGAAGAGGACAAACATGGATATTTCGTTAATATTATCCGTTTTCGATACTTTTTTCCAACATATCTCGATAATATGACGATAATGAAAGCAAAGTAGGGCTACAAAATTAAAATTTCGTTGAAATTTTCCGTAATCAATGCTTTTTTCGCTCATATCTCGATAAATTGACGAAAATTTAATCAAAATAGAGGGAAAAAATGGAAATTTCGCTAAAAATTATCCGTTTCAATTGTATTTTTTTCCATGTTTCGATAAAATGACGTTAATAAGGGCAAAATAGAGGATTAAAAATTGAAATTTCGTAGAAATTATCTGTTTTCGCAGCTTTTTTCGATCATATCTTGATAAAATGTCGAAAATTTAGGCAAAAAAGGGTAGAAAAATAGTAAATTCGCTAAAATTATCCGTTTTATGTTGCTTTTTTCGATCATATTTCGATAAAATGAAAAAAATTAAGGCAAAAATAGAGGAAAAAAATAAAAATTTCGCTAAAAATTATCCGTTTTCGTTGCTTTTTCGATCCATCTCGATAATACAACGATGTTAAGGGCAATATAGAAGATAAAAAATAGAAATTACGTTGAAATTATCAGTTTTCGTAGCTTATTTCGATCATATCTCGATAAATTGACGAAAATTAAGGCAAAAATGAAAAAATATATGGAATTATCGCTAAAATTTTCCGTTTTCTGTTGCTTTTTTCGATTATATCACGATAAAATGAAAAAAATTAAGAAAAAATGAGGAAAAAAATGAATTTTCGCTAAAATTATCTGTTTTCGTTACTTTTTTTAATCATATCTAAATGATATTACGAAAATTAAATCAGAATTATGAAGAAACGTTGAAGGTTCGCTAAAATTATCGGCTTAAGGAGAGTTTTTCGTCCATATTTCGATAAAATGACGTTAAAAAGGGCAGAATCGAGGATAAAAAACTGAAATTTCGTTGAAATTAATGTTTTCGTAGCTTATTTTGATAATATCTGGATAAAATGACGATAAATTAAGTTGAAGAGAAGGACAAACATGTAAATTTTGCTAAAATTATCCGTTTTCGTTGCTTTTTTCGATCATATCGCGATAAAATGACAAAAATTAAGGAGCAAATGAAGAAAAAAAATAAAATATCGCTAAAATTACCCGTTTTCGTTACTTTATCGAACATATCTCGATAATATGACGAAAAGGAAGGCAAAATAGGGGTAAAAAATTGAAATTTGGTTGAAATTATCCGTTATCGTTGCTTTTTTCGATCATATCTGGATAAATTGACGAAAATTAAATCAAAATAGAGGAAAAAGAATGGAAATTTCGCAAAAAATTATCGGTTTCAGTTGTTTTTTCTTCCATATATCGATAAAAAGGGAAAATAGAGAATAAAAAATTGAAATTTCGTTGAAATTATCTTTTTTCGTTGTATATTTCGATCATATCTGGATAAAATAGCGAAAGTTAAGTCAAAAAAAAGAAAAAAACATGGAAATTTCGCTAAAAAAATTCATTTCCGTTCCTTTTTTCGATCATATCTTGATATAATGACGAAATTTAAATCAAAATAGAGGAAAAAAAATGAAATTTCACAAAAATAATTGATCAAAGTTGCTATTTTCGTCCATATTTCGATAAAATGACTATAAAATGGGCAAGATAGAGATTAAAAAATAGAAATTTCCATGAAATTATTTTTTTTTGTAGCGTTTTTTGACAATATTAGGAAAAAATTACGAAAAGTAAGGCAAAAAAGAGGAGAAAAATATAAAATTCGCTAAAATTATCCGTTTTTTGTTGCTTTTTTCGATCATATCTCGATAGACTGAAAAAAATTAAGGAAAACATAGAGGAAAAAAATAGAAATTTCGCTAAAAATAATCCGTTTTCGTTGCTTTTTTCGATCATATCTCGATAAAATCACGAAAATTAAGGCAAAAATGAGAAAAATATCAATTTTCGCTAAAAGTTTCCGTTTTTTGTTGCTATTTTCGATCATATCTCGATAAAATTAAAAAATTAAGGAAAAAATGAGGAAAAAAAATGAAATTTCTATTAGATTCTAAGTTTTTGTTATTTTTTTGAATCATATCTCGATGAAATGACGAAAGCTAAATCAGAATTATGAAAAAAATAGAAATTTCGCTAAAATTATCGGTTTAAGTTGCTTTTTTCGTCCTTATTTCGATAAAATGACGATAATGAAAGCAAAATAGGGGTACAAAATTGAAATTTCGTTGAAATTATCCGTAATCGTTTCTTTTTTCGCTCATATCTCGATAAATTCACGAAAATTAAATCAAAATAGAGGGAAAAAATGGAAATTCCGCTAAAAATTATCCGTTTCAGTTGTATTTTCTTCAGTGTTTCGATAAAATGACGATAATAAACGTAAAATAGAGGATAAAAAATTGAAATTTCGTAGAAATTATCTGTTTTCGTAGCTTTTTTCGATCATATCTTGATAAAATCTCGAAAATTAAATCAAAATTGAGGAAAAAAATAAATTTCGCTAAAATTATCGGGTTACGTTGCTTTATTCGTCCATATTTCTATATAATGACGATAAAAAGGACAAAATAGAAGTTAAAAAATTGAAATTTCGGTGATATTATCGTTTTCGTTGCTATTTTTGATCATATCTCGACTAAATGACGAACATTAAATCAAAATAGAGGAAAAAAATGAAATTTCACTAAAATTATCGGTTAACGTTGCTTTTTTCGTCCATATTTCGATAAAATGACGATAAAAGGGCAAAATTGAGGATAAAAAATTGAAATTTCCTAGGAATTATCTTTATTCGTAGCTTAATTCGACAATATCTGGTGAAAATGTCGAAAATTTAGGCAAAAAAGAGTAGAAAAATGGAAAATTCGCTAAAATTATTCGTTTTCGTTACTTGTTTTAATCATATCTCGATAAAATGACGAAAATTAAATCAGAAATATAAAAAAAAAAATTTCGCTAAAATCATCGGTTTCAGTTGCTTTTTACGTACTTATTTCGATAAGTAACGTTATAAAGAGGAGAAAAATGGAAAATTCGCTGAAATTATCCGTTTTATGATGCTTTTTTCGATCATATCTCTATAAAATGAAAAAAATTAAGGCAAAAATAGAGGGCAAAAATAGAAATTTCGCTAAAAATTATCGGTTTTCGTTGCTTTTTTCGATCATATCTCGATAAAATAACGATGTTAAGGGCAAAATAGATGATAAAAAATAGATTTTTCGTTAGAATTATCTGTTTTCGTAGGTTATTTCGAACATATCTCGATAAATTGACGAAAATTAAGGCAAAAATGAAAAAATACGGAATTTTCGATAAAATTTTTCGTTTTTTGTTCCTTTTTTCGATCATATCTCGATAAAATGAAAAAAATTAAGGAAAAATGAGGAAAAAAATTAAATTTCGCTAAAATTATCCGTTTTCGTTACTTTTTTGAAACATATCTTTATTAAATGACGAAAATTAAATCAGAATAATTCAGAAAAATTGAAATTTCGCTAACATTATCGGTTTAAGGTGCTTTTTTCGTCCATATTTCGATAAAATGACGTTAAAAAGGGCAGAATTGAGGATAAAAAATTGAAATTTCATTGAAATTATCTGTTTTCGTTGCTTTTTTCGAACATATCTCGATGAAATGACAAAAATTAAGGAAAGAATGAGGAAAAAAAATGAAATTTCGCTAAAATTACCCGTTTTCGTTATTTTTTCCAACATATCTCGATAATATGACGAAAATGAAGGCAAAATTGGGGTAATGAATTGAAATTTCGTTGCAATTATCCGTTATCGTTGCTTTTTTCGATCATATCTCAATAAATTAACGTAAATTAAATCTAAATAGAGGAAAAAAATGGAAATTTCGATAAACATTATCTATTTCAGTTGTTTTTTCTTCCATACTACGATAAAATGACGATAAAAAGGACAAAATAGAGGACAAAAAATTGAAATTTCGTTGAAATTATCTGTTTTCGTAGCTTATATCGATCATATCTCAATAAAGTGACGAAAATTAAGGCAAAAATGAGAAAAATATGGAATTTTCGCTAAAATTTTCGGTTTTTTGTTGCTTTTTTCGATCATATCTCGATAATATGAAAAAATTAAGGAAAAAATGAGGAAAAAAAAGAAATTTCGCTTAAATTCTCCGTTTTCGTTACTTTTTTGAATTATATCTCGATAAAATGACGAATGTTAAATCAGAATTATGAAAAAAAATCGAAATTTCGCTAAAATTATCGGTTTAAGTTACTTTTATCGTCCATATTTCGATAAAATGACGTTGAAAAGGGCAGAATTGAGGATAAAAAATTAAAAGTTCGTTGAAATTATTTGATTTCGTAGCTTATTTCGATAATATCTGGATAATATGACGAAAATTCTGTTGAAGAAGAGGATAAACATATAGGATAGAAATTTCGCTAAAATTATCGGTTTAAGTTGCTTTTTTCGTTCTTATTTCGATAAAATGACGATAATGAAAGCAAAATAGGGGTACAAAATTGAAATTTCGTTGAAATTATCCGTAATCGTTTCTTTTTTCTTTCATATCTCGATAAATTGATGAAAATTCAATCGATATAGAGGAAAAAATGGAAATTTCGCTAAAAATTATCCGTTTTAGTTGTTTTTTCTTCCATGTTTTGATAAAATAACGATAATAGGGGCAAAATAGAGGATAAAAAATAGAAATTTCGTTGAAATTATCTGTTTTCGTAGCTTATTTCGATAATATCTGGCTATAATGACGAAGAAAAGGGCATAATATTGGGAAAAAATTTAATTATTTGTGAAATTATCTTTTTTCGTTGCTTATTTCGTTAATATCTGGATGATATGGCGAAAATGAAGGCAAGAAAAAAGAATAAAACATGGAAATTTCGCTAAAATAATTCATTTCCGTTGCTTTTTTCGATCATATCATGATAAAATGACGAAAATTAAATCAAAATTGAGGAAAAAAATTGAAATTTCGCTAAAATTATCGGTTTACGTTGCTGTTTTCGTCCATATTTCTATATAATGACGATAAAAAGGACAAATTTAGAAGTTAAAAAATTGAAATTTCGGTGATATTATCGTTTTCGTTGCTTTTTTTGATCATATCTCGACTAAATGACGAATATTAAGGCAAGAAAGTGGAGAAAAATGGAAAATTCGCTAAAATTATCCGTTTTTTGTTGCTTTTTTCTATCAAATCTCGATAAAATAACGATGTTTTTGTAAAATAGAGGATAAAATACTGATATTTTGATAAAATTATCTGTTTTCGTAGCTTATTTCGATCATATCTCGATAAATTGACGAAAATTAAGTTAAAATTTAGAAAAGTGTGGAATTTTCACTAAAATTTTCCGTTTTTTGTTGCATTTTTCGATCATATTTAAATAAAACGAAAAACAATTAAGGAAAAAATGAGGAAAAAAATGAAATTCGCAAAACGTATCCGTTTTCGTTACTTGTTTTAATCATATCTCGACATAATGACGAAAATTAAATCAGAAATATAAAAAAAAAAAATTCGCTAAATTATCGCTTTCAGCCGCTTTTTACGTCCATATTTCGATAAAATAACGTTAAGAAGAACAGAATTGAGGATAAATAATTGTAATTTCGTTGAAATTATACGTTATCGTATGTTTCCGTTACGTTCCGTTTTTTGTTGCTTTTTTCGATCATATCTCGATAAAATGAAAAAATTAAGGAAGAAATGAGGAAAAAAATGAAATATCGCTTAGATTCTCCGTTTTTGTTACTTTTATGAATCATATCTCGATAAAATGACGAAAGTTATATCAGAATTATGAAAAAAAATTGAAATTTCGCTAAAATTATGTGTTTAAGTGTCTTTTTTCGTCCATATTTCGAAAAAATGACGTTAAAAATGGCAGAATTGAGGATAAAAAATTGAAATTTCGTTGAATTATTTGTTTTAGTAGCTTATTTCGATAATATCTGGATAAAATGACGATAAATTAAGTTGAAGAAGAGGATAAACATGGAAATTTCGTTAATATTATCCGTTTTCGATACTTTTTTCCAACATATCTCGATGATAGACGATAATGAAAGCAAAGTAGGGCTACAAAATTAAAATTTCGTTAAAATTATCCATAATCGTTGCTTTTTTCGCTCATATCTCGATAAATTGACGAAAATTTAATCAAAATAGAGGGAAAAAATGGAAATTTCGCTAAAAATTATCCGTTTCAGTTGTATTTTCTTCCGTGTTTCGATAAAATGACGATAATAAGGGCAAAATAGAGGATAAAAAATTGAATTTTCGTAGAAATTATCTGTTTTTGTAGCTTTTTTCGATCATATCTTGATAAAATGGCGAAAATTAAATCAAAATTGAGGAAAAAAATAGAAATTTCGCTAAAATTATCGGTTTTTGTTACTTTTTGAATCATATCTCGATAAAATGACGAAAGTTAAATCAGAATTATGAAAAAAATTGAAATTTTGCTAAAATTATCGGTTTAAGTTGCTTTTTTCGTCCATATTTCGATAAAATGACGATAATGAACTCAAAATAGAGGGAAAAAATGGAAATTCCGCTAAAAATTATCCGTTTCAGTTGTATTTTCTTCCGTGTTTCGATAAAATGACGATAATAAACGTAAAATAGAGGATAAAAAATTGAAATTTCGTAGAAATTATCTGTTTTCGTAGCTTTTTTCGATCATATCTTGATAAAATGACGAAAATTAAATCAAAATTGAGAAAAAAATGAAAATTTGGCTAAAATTATCGGTTTACGTTGCTTTTTTCGTCCATATTTCTATATAATGACGATAAAAAGGACAAAATAGAAGTTAAAAAATTGAAATTTCGGTGATATTATCGTTTTCGTTGCTATTTTTGATCATATCTCGACTAAATGACGAACATTAAATCAAAATAGAGGAAAAAAATGAAATTTCACTAAAATTATCGGTTAAAGTTGCTTTTTTCGTCCATATTTCGATAAAATGACGATAAAAGGGCAAAATTGAGGATAAAAAATTGAAATTTCCTAGGAATTATCTTTATTCGTAGCTTAATTCGACAATATCTGGTGAAAATGTCGAAAATTTAGGCAAAAAAGAGTAGAAAAATGGAAAATTCGCTAAAATTATTCGTTTTCGTTACTTGTTTTAATCATATCTCGATAAAATGACGAAAATTAAATCAGAAATATAAAAAAAAAAATTTCGCTAAAATCATCGGTTTCAGTTGCTTTTTACGTACTTATTTCGATAAGTAACGTTATAAAGAGGAGAAAAATGGAAGATTCGCTGAAATTATCCGTTTTATGATGCTTTTTTCGATCATATCTCTATAAAATGAAAAAAATTAAGGCAAAAATAGAGGGCAAAAATAGAAATTTCGCTAAAAATTATCGGTTTTCGTTGCTTTTTTCGATCATATCTCGATAAAATAACGATGTTAAGGGCAAAATAGATGATAAAAAATAGATTTTTCGTTAGAATTATCTGTTTTCGTAGGTTATTTCGAACATATCTCGATAAATTGACGAAAATTAAGGCAAAAATGAAAAAATACGGAATTTTCGATAAAATTTTTCGTTTTTTGTTCCTTTTTTCGATCATATCTCGATAAAATGAAAAAAATTAAGGAAAAATGAGGAAAAAAATTAAATTTCGCTAAAATTATCCGTTTTCGTTACTTTTTTGAAACATATCTTTATTAAATGACGAAAATTAAATCAGAATAATTCAGAAAAATTGAAATTTCGCTAACATTATCGGTTTAAGGTGCTTTTTTCGTCCATATTTCGATAAAATGACGTTAAAAAGGGCAGAATTGAGGATAAAAAATTGAAATTTCATTGAAATTATCTGTTTTCGTTGCTTTTTTCGAACATATCTCGATGAAATGACAAAAATTAAGGAAAGAATGAGGAAAAAAAATGAAATTTCGCTAAAATTACCCGTTTTCGTTATTTTTTCCAACATATCTCGATAATATGTCGAAAATGAAGGCAAAATTGGGGTAATGAATTGAAATTTCGTTGCAATTATCCGTTATCGTTGCTTTTTTCGATCATATCTCAATAAATTAACGTAAATTAAATCTAAATAGAGGAAAAAAATGGAAATTTCGATAAACATTATCTATTTCAGTTGTTTTTTCTTCCATACTACGATAAAATGACGATAAAAAGGACAAAATAGAGGACAAAAAATTGAAATTTCGTTGAAATTATCTGTTTTCGTAGCTTATATCGATCATATCTCAATAAAGTGACGAAAATTAAGGCAAAAATGAGAAAAATATGGAATTTTCGCTAAAATTTTCGGTTTTTTGTTGCTTTTTTCGATCATATCTCGATAATATGAAAAAATTAAGGAAAAAATGAGGAAAAAAAAGAAATTTCGCTTAAATTCTCCGTTTTCGTTACTTTTTTGAATTATATCTCGATAAAATGACGAATGTTAAATCAGAATTATGAAAAAAAATCGAAATTTCGCTAAAATTATCGGTTTAAGTTACTTTTATCGTCCATATTTCGATAAAATGACGTTGAAAAGGGCAGAATTGAGGATAAAAAATTAAAAGTTCGTTGAAATTATTTGATTTCGTAGCTTATTTCGATAATATCTGGATAATATGACGAAAATTCAGTTGAAGAAGAGGATAAACATATAGGATAGAAATTTCGCTAAAATTATCGGTTTAAGTTGCTTTTTTCGTCCTTATTTCGATAAAATGACGATAATGAAAGCAAAATAGGGGTACAAAATTGAAATTTCGTTGAAATTATCCGTAATCGTTTCTTTTTTCTTTCATATCTCGATAAATTGATGAAAATTCAATCGATATAGAGGAAAAAATGGAAATTTCGCTAAAAATTATCCGTTTTAGTTGTTTTTTCTTCCATGTTTTGATAAAATAACGATAATAGGGGCAAAATAGAGGATAAAAAATAGAAATTTCGTTGAAATTATCTGTTTTCGTAGCTTATTTCGATAATATCTGGCTATAATGACGATGAAAAGGGCATAATATTGGGAAAAAATTTAATTATTTGTGAAATTATCTTTTTTCGTTGCTTATTTCGTTAATATCTGGATGATATGGCGAAAATGAAGGCAAGAAAAAAGAATAAAACATGGAAATTTCGCTAAAATAATTCATTTCCGTTGCTTTTTTCGATCATATCATGATAAAATGACGAAAATTAAATGAAAATTGAGGAAAAAATTTGAAATTTCGCTAAAATTATCGGTTTACGTTGCTGTTTTCGTCCATATTTCTATATAATGACGATAAAAAGGACAAATTTAGAAGTTAAAAAATTGAAATTTCGGTGATATTATCGTTTTCGTTGCTTTTTTTGATCATATCTCGACTAAATGACGAATATTAAGGCAAGAAAGTGGAGAAAAATGGAAAATTCGCTAAAATTATCCGTTTTTTGTTGCTTTTTTCTATCAAATCTCGATAAAATAACGATGTTTTTGTAAAATAGAGGATAAAATACTGATATTTTAATAAAATTATCTGTTTTCGTAGCTTATTTCGATCATATCTCGATAAATTGACGAAAATTAAGTTAAAATTTAGAAAAGTGTGGAATTTTCACTAAAATTTTCCGTTTTTTGTTGCATTTTTCGATCATATTTAAATAAAACGAAAAACAATTAAGGAAAAAATGAGGAAAAAAATGAAATTCGCAAAACGTATCCGTTTTCGTTACTTGTTTTAATCATATCTCGACATAATGACGAAAATTAAATCAGAAATATAAAAAAAAAAAATTCGCTAAATTATCGCTTTCAGTCGCTTTTTACGTCCATATTTCGATAAAATAACGTTAAGAAGAACAGAATTGACGATAAATAATTGTAATTTCGTTGAAATTATACGTTATCGTATGTTTCCGTTACGTTCCGTTTTTTGTTGCTTTTTTCGATCATATCTCGATAAAATGAAAAAATTAAGGAAGAAATGAGGAAAAAAATGAAATATCGCTTAGATTCTCCGTTTTTGTTACTTTTATGAATCATATCTCGATAAAATGACGAAAGTTATATCAGAATTATGAAAAAAAATTGAAATTTCGCTAAAATTATGTGTTTAAGTGTCTTTTTTCGTCCATATTTCGAAAAAATGACGTTAAAAATGGCAGAATTGAGGATAAAAAATTGAAATTTCATTGAATTATTTGTTTTAGTAGCTTATTTCGATAATATCTGGATAAAATGACGATAAATTAAGTTGAAGAAGAGGATAAACATGGAAATTTCGTTAATATTATCCGTTTTCGATACTTTTTTCCAACATATCTCGATGATAGACGATAATGAAAGCAAAGTAGGGCTACAAAATTAAAATTTCGTTAAAATTATCCATAATCGTTGCTTTTTTCGCTCATATCTCGATAAATTGACGAAAATTTAATCAAAATAGAGGGAAAAAATGGAAATTTCGCTAAAAATTATCCGTTTCAGTTGTATTTTCTTCCGTGTTTCGATAAAATGACGATAATAAGGGCAAAATAGAGGATAAAAAATTGAATTTTCGTAGAAATTATCTGTTTTTGTAGCTTTTTTCGATCATATCTTGATAAAATGGCGAAAATTAAATCAAAATTGAGGAAAAAAATAGAAATTTCGCTAAAATTATCGGTTTTTGTTACTTTTTGAATCATATCTCGATAAAATGACGAAAGTTAAATCAGAATTATGAAAAAAATTGAAATTTTGCTAAAATTATCGGTTTAAGTTGCTTTTTTCGTCCATATTTCGATAAAATGACGATAATGAACTCAAAATAGAGGGAAAAAATGGAAATTCCGCTAAAAATTATCCGTTTCAGTTGTATTTTCTTACGTGTTTCGATAAAATGACGATAATAAACGTAAAATAGAGGATAAAAAATTGAAATTTCGTAGAAATTATCTGTTTTCGTAGCTTTTTTCGATCATATCTTGATAAAATGACGAAAATTAAATCAAAATTGAGAAAAAAATGAAAATTTGGCTAAAATTATCGGTTTACGTTGCTTTTTTCGTCCATATTTCTATATAATGACGATGAAAAGGACAAAATAGAAGTTAAAAAATTGAAATTTCGGTGATATTATCGTTTTCGTTGCTTTTTTTGATCATATCTCGACTAAATGACGAACATTAAATCAAAATAGAGGAAAAAAATGCAATTTTACTAAAATTATCGGTTAACGTTGCTTTTTTCGTCCATATTTCGATAAAATGACGATAAAAGAGCAAAATTGAGGATAAAAAATTGAAATTTCCATGGAATTATCTTTTTTCGTAGCTTAAATCGAATATATCTGGATAAAATGTCGAACATTTAGGCAAAAAAGAGTAGAAATATGGAAAATTCGCTATAATTATTTGTTTTATGTTGCTTTTTTTGATCATATCTCTATAAAATGAAAAACATTAAGGCAAAAAAAGAGGAAAAAAATAGAAATTTCGCTAATAATTATCCGTTTTCGTTACTTTTTTGAATCATATCTCGATAAAAATAACTATGTTAAGGCCAAAATAGAGGTAAAAAAATTTAAATTATCGGTTTTCGTAGCTTATTTTGATAATATCTCGATAAATTGACGAAAATTGAGGCAAAAATGAGAAAAAAATGGAATTTTCGCTAAATTTTTCCGTTTTTTGTTGCTTTTTTCGATCATATTTCGATAAAATGAAAAAATTAAGGAAAAAATGAGGAAAAAAATGAAATTTCGCTTAGATTCTCCGTTTTTGTTACATTAATGAATCATATCTCGATAAAATGACGAAAGTTAAATCAGAATTATGAAAAAAAAATGAAATTTCGCTAAAATTATGTGTTTAATTGCTTTTTTCGTCCATATTTCGAAAAAATGACGTTAAAAATGGCAGAATTTAGGATAAAAATTGAAATTTCGTTGAAATTGTTTGTTTTTGTAGCTTATTTCAATAATATTTGGATAAAATGACGATAAATTAAGTTGAAGAAGAGGACAAACATGGATATTTCGTTAATATTATCCGTTTTCGATACTTTTTTCCAACATATCTCGATAATATGACGATAATGAAAGCAAAGTAGGGCTACAAAATTAAAATTTCGTTGAAATTTTCCGTAATCAATGCTTTTTTCGCTCATATCTCGATAAATTGACGAAAATTTAATCAAAATAGAGGGAAAAAATGGAAATTTCGCTAAAAATTATCCGTTTCAATTGTATTTTTTTCCATGTTTCGATAAAATGACGTTAATAAGGGCAAAATAGAGGATTAAAAATTGAAATTTCGTAGAAATTATCTGTTTTCGTAGCTTTTTTCGATCATATCTTGATAAAATGTCGAAAATTTAGGCAAAAAAGGGTAGAAAAATAGAAAATTCGCTAAAATTATCCGTTTTATGTTGCTTTTTTCGATCATATTTCTATAAAATGAAAAAAATTAAGGCAAAAATAGAGGAAAAAAATAAAAATTTCGCTAAAAATTATCCGTTTTCATTGCTTTTTCGATCTATCTCGATAATACAACGATGTTAAGGGCAATATAGAAGATAAAAAATAGAAATTACGTTGAAATTATCTGTTTTCGTAGCTTATTTCGATCATATCTCGATAAATTGACGAAAATTAAGGCAAAAATGAAAAAATATATGGAATTTTCGCTAAAACTTTCCGTTTTCTGATGCTTTTTTCGATTATATCACGATAAAATGAAAAAAATTAAGAAAAAATGAGGAAAAAAATGAATTTTCGCTAAAATTATCTTTTTTAGTTAATTTTTTAATCATATCTAAATGATATTACGAAAATTAAATCAGAATTATGAAGAAACGTTGAAGGTTCGCTAAAATTATCGGCTTAAGGAGAGTTTTTCGTCCATATTTCGATAAAATGACGTTAAAAAGGGCAGAATCGAGGATAAAAAACTGAAATTTCGTTGAAATTAATGTTTTCGTAGCTTATTTTGATAATATCTGGATAAAATGACGATAAATTAAGTTGAAGAGAAGGACAAACATGTAAATTTCGCTAAAATTATCCGTTTTCGTTGCTTTTTTCGATCATATCGCGATAAAATGACAAAAATTAAGGAGCAAATGAGGAAAAAAAATAAAATATCGCTAAAATTACCCGTTTTCGTTACTTTATCCAACATATCTCGATAATATGACGAAAAGGAAGGCAAAATAGGGGTAAAAAATTGAAATTTGGTTGAAATTATCCGTTATCGTTGCTTTTTTCGATCATATCTGGATAAATTGACGAAAATTAAATCAAAATAGAGGAAAAAGAATGGAAATTTCGCAAAAAATTATC
This sequence comes from Sympetrum striolatum, assembly GCA_947579665.1. NCBI lineage: Eukaryota > Metazoa > Arthropoda > Insecta > Odonata > Libellulidae > Sympetrum > Sympetrum striolatum. The sequence goes on from OX388343.1 coordinate 104,114,916, forward strand.
GGTTTCAGTTGTTTTTTCTTCCATATATCGATAAAAAGGGAAAATAGAGAATAAAAAATTGAAATTTCGTTGAAATTATCTTTTTTCGTTGTATATTTCGATCATATCTGGATAAAATAGCGAAAGTTAAGTCAAAAAAAAGAAAAAAACATGGAAATTTCGCTAAAAAAATTCATTTCCGTTCCTTTTTTCGATCATATCTTGATATAATGACGAAATTTAAATCAAAATAGAGGAAAAAAAATGAAATTTCACAAAAATAATCGATCAAAGTTGCTTTTTTCGTCCATATTTCGATAAAATGACTATAAAATGGGCAAGATAGAGATTAAAAAATAGAAATTTCCATGAAATTATTTTTTTTGTAGCGTTTTTTGACAATATTAGGAAAAAATGACGAAAAGTAAGGCAAAAAAGAGGAGAAAAATTGAAAATTCGCTAAAATTATCCGTTTTTTGTTGCTTTTTTCGATCATATCTCGATAGACTGAAAAAAATTAAGGAAAACATAGAGGAAAAAAATAGAAATTTCGCTAAAAATAATCCGTTTTCGTTGCTTTTTTCGATCATATCTCGATAAAATCACGAAAATTAAGGCAAAAATGAGAAAAATATCAATTTTCGCTAAAATTTTCCGTTTTTTGTTGCTATTTTCGATCATATCTCGATAAAATTAAAAAATTAAGGAAAAAATGAGGAAAAAAAAATGAAATTTCGATTAGATTCTAAGTTTTTGTTACTTTTTTGAATCATATCTCGATAAAATGACGAAAGCTAAATCAGAATTATGAAAAAAATAGAAATTTCGCTAACGTTATCGGTTTAAGTTGCTTTTTTCGTCCTTATTTCGATAAAATGACGATAATGAAAGCAAAATAGGGGCACAAAATTGAAATTTCGTTGAAATTATCCGTAATCGTTGCTTTTTTCGCTCATATCTCGATAAATTCACGAAAATTAAATCAAAATAGAGGGAAAAAATGGAAATTCCGCTAAAAATTATCCGTTTCAGTTGTATTTTCTTCCGTGTTTCGATAAAATGACGATAATAAACGTAAAATAGAGGATAAAAAATTGAAATTTCGTAGAAATTATCTGTTTTCGTAGCTTTTTTCGATCATATCTTGATAAAATCTCGAAAATTAAATCAAAATTGAGGAAAAAAATAAATTTCGCTAAAATTATCGGGTTACGTTGCTTTATTCGTCCATATTTCTATATAATGACGATAAAAAGGACAAAATAGAAGTTAAAAAATTGAAATTTCGGTGATATTATCGTTTTCGTTGCTATTTTTGATCATATCTCGACTAAATGACGAACATTAAATCAAAATAGAGGAAAAAAATGAAATTTCACTAAAATTATCGGTTAACGTTGCTTTTTTCGTCCATATTTCGATAAAATGACGATAAAAGGGCAAAATTGAGGATAAAAAATTGAAATTTCCTAGGAATTATCTTTATTCGTAGCTTAATTCGACAATATCTGGTGAAAATGTCGAAAATTTAGGCAAAAAAGAGTAGAAAAATGGAAAATTCGCTAAAATTATTCGTTTTCGTTACTTGTTTTAATCATATCTCGATAAAATGACGAAAATTAAATCAGAAATATAAAAAAAAAAATTTCGCTAAAATCATCGGTTTCAGTTGCTTTTTACGTACTTATTTCGATAAGTAACGTTATAAAAAGGAGAAAAATGGAAAATTCGCTGAAATTATCCGTTTTATGATGCTTTTTTCGATCATATCTCTATAAAATGAAAAAAATTAAGGCAAAAATAGAGGGCAAAAATAGAAATTTCGCTAAAAATTATCCGTTTTCGTTGCTTTTTTCGATCATATCTCGATAAAATAACGATGTTAAGGGCAAAATAGATGATAAAAAATAGATTTTTCGTTAGAATTATCTGTTTTCGTAGGTTATTTCGAACATATCTCGATAAATTGACGAAAATTAAGGCAAAAATGAAAAAATACGGAATTTTCGATAAAATTTTTCGTTTTTTGTTCCTTTTTTCGATCATATCTCGATAAAATGAAAAAAATTAAGGAAAAATGAGGAAAAAAATGAAATTTCGCTAAAATTATCCGTTTTCGTTACTTTTTTGAAACATATCTTAATTAAATGACGAAAATTAAATCAGAATAATTCAGAAAAATTGAAATTTCGCTAACATTATCGGTTTAAGGTGCTTTTTTCGTCCATATTTTGATAAAATGACGTTAAAAAGGGCAGAATTGAGGATAAAAAATTGAAATTTCATTGAAATTATCTGTTTTCGTTGCTTTTTTCGAACATATCTCGATGAAATGACAAAAATTAAGGAAAGAATGAGGAAAAAAAATGAAATTTCGCTAAAATTACCCGTTTTCGTTATTTTTTCCAACATATCTCGATAATATGACGAAAATGAAGGCAAAATTGGGGTAATGAATTGAAATTTCGTTGCAATTATCCGTTATCGTTGCTTTTTTCGATCATATCTCAATAAATTAACGTAAATTAAATCTAAATAGAGGAAAAAAATGGAAATTTCGATAAACATTATCTATTTCAGTTGTTTTTTCTTCCATACTACGATAAAATGACGATAAAAAGGACAAAATAGAGGACAAAAAATTGAAATTTCATTGAAATTATCTGTTTTCGTAGCTTATTTCGATCATATCTCAATAAAGTGACGAAAATTAAGGCAAAAATGAGAAAAATATGGAATTTTCGCGAAAATTTTCGGTTTTTTGTTGCTTTTTTCGATCATATCTCGATAATATGAAAAAATTAAGGAAAAAATGAGGAAAAAAAAGAAATTTCGCTTAAATTCTCCGTTTTCGTTACTTTCTTGAATTATATCTCGATAAAATGACGAATGTTAAATCAGAATTATGAAAAAAAATTGAAATTTCGCTAAAATTATCGGTTTAAGTTACTTTTATCGTCCATATTTCGATAAAATGACGTTGAAAAGGGCAGAATTGAGGATAAAAAATTAAAAGTTCGTTGAAATTATTTGATTTCGTAGCTTATTTCGATAATATCTGGATAATATGACGAAAATTCAGTTGAAGAAGAGGATAAACATGGAAATTTTGCTAATATTATCCGTTTTCGTTACTTTTATCCAACATATCTCGATAATATGACGATAATGAAAGCAAGATAGGGGTACAAAATTGAAATTTCGTTGAAATTATCCGTAATCGTTTCTTTTTTCTTTCATATCTCGATAAATTGATGAAAATTCAATCGATATAGAGGAAAAAATGGAAATTTCGCTAAAAATTATCCGTTTTAGTTGTTTTTTTCGCTCATATCTCGATAAAATGAAAAAATTAAGGAAAATTGAGGAAAAAAATGAAATTTCGCTAAAATTATCCTTTTTCGTTACTTTTTTGAATCAAATGTAAATAACATGACGAAAATTAAATCAGAATTATGAAGATAAGTTGAAATTTCGATAAAATTATCGGTTTAAGGGGTTTTCTTCGTCCATGTTTCGATAAAATGACGATGAAAAGGGCAAAATAGAGTATAAAAAATTTTAATTTCCTTGGAATTATCTTTTTTCGTAGCTTAATTCCACAATATCTGGATAAAATGACGAAAATTAAGGCAAAAAAGAGTAGAAAAATGGAAAATTCGCTAAAATTATCCGTTTTATGTTGCTTTTTTCGATCATATCTCGATAAAATGACGAAAATTAAGGAAAAATGAGGAAAAAAAATAAATTTCGCTAAAAATTATCGATTTCAGTTGTTTTTTCTTCCATATTTCGATAAAATGACGATAAATAGGGAAAATGGAGTATAAAAAATTGAAATTTCGTTGAAATTTTCTGTTTTCGTAGCTTATTTCGATAATATATGGATAAAATGACGATGAAAAGGGAAAAAATTGGGAAAAAATTTAAATATTGGTGAAATTATCTTTTTTCGTTGCTTATTTCGTTTATATCTGGATGATATGGCGAAAATTATGGCAAGAATAAAGAAAAAACATGGAAATTTCGATAAAATAGTTCATTTCCGTTGCTTTTTTCGATCTTATCTTGATAAAATGACGAAAATTAAATCAAAATTGAGAAAAAAAAATGAAATTTCACTAAAATTATCGGTTAGCATTGCTTTTTTCGTCCATATTTCGATAATATGACGATAAAAAGGGAAAAATTGAGGATTAAAAATTGAAATTTCCATGGAATTATCTTTTTTCGTAGCTTAATTCCACAATATCTGGATAAAATGACGAAAATTAAGGCAAAAGAGAATAGAAAAATGGAAAATTCGCTAAAATTGTCCGTTTTATGTTGCTTTTTTCGATCATATCTCTATAAAATGAAAAAAATTAAGGCAAAAATAGAAGGAAAAAATAAAAATTTCGCTAAAAATTATCCGTTTTCGTTGCTTTTTCGATCATATCTCAATTAAATGAACACATTAAGGAAAAAATGAGGAAAAAAATGAAATTTCGCTTAAATTCTCCGTTATCGTTACTTTTTTGAGTGATATCTCGATAAAATGACGAAAGTTAAATCAGAATTATGAAAAACACTTGAAAATTCTTTAAAATTATCGGTTTAAGTTGCTTTTTTCGTCCATATTTCGATAAAATGACGTTAAAAAAAAAAATTGAGGATAAAAAAATGTAATTTCGCTGAAATTATTTGTTTTCGTAGCTTGTTTCGATAATATCAGGATAAAATGACGTTAAAAAGGGGAAAAATTGAGGAAAAAAATTGAAATTTCGTTGAAATTATTTATTTTCGTAGCTTATTTCGATAATATCTGGATAAAATGACGAAAATTAAGTTGAAGAAGAGGATAAACATGGAAATTTCGCTAATATTATCCGTTTTCGTTACTTTTTTCCAACATATCTCGATAATATGACGATAATGAAAGCAAAATAGGGGTACAAAATTGAAATTTCGTTGAAATTATACGTAATCGTTGCTGTTTTCGCTCATATCTCGATAAATTGATGAAAATTAAATCAATATAGAGGAAAAAAATGGGAATTTCGCTAAAAATTATCGGTTTCAGTTCTTTTTTCTTCCATGTTTCGATAAAATGACGATAAAAAGGGAAAAATAGAGGATAAAAAATTTAAATTTCTATGGAATTATCTTTTTTCGTAGCTTAATTCCACAATATCTGGATAAAATGACGAAAATTAAGGCAAAAAAGAGTAGAAAAATGGAAAATTCGCTAAAATTATCCGTTTTATGTTGCTTTTTTCGATCATATCTCTATAAAATGAAAAAAATTAAGGCAAAAATAGAGGGCAAAAATAGAAATTTCGCTAAAAATTATCCGTTTTCGTTGCTTTTTCGATCATATCTCACCAAAATAAGGATGTTAAGGGCAAAATAGAATATAAAAAATAGAAATTTCGTTGAAATTATCTGTTTTCGTAGCTCATTTCGATAATATCTGGATAAAATGACGATAAATTAAGTTGAAGAAAAGGACAAACATGGAAATTTCGCTAAAATTATCCGTTTTCATTGCTTTTTCGATCATATCTCGATAAAATGACGAAAATTAAGGAAAAACGAGGAAAAAAATGAAATTTCGCTAAAATTACCCGTTTTCGTTATTTTTTCGATCATATCTCGATAAATTGACGAAAATTAAACCAATATAGAGGAAACAAAATGGAAATTTCGCTAAAAATTATCGATTTCAGTTGTTTTTTCTTCCATATTTCGATAAAATGACGATAAATAGGGAAAATAGAGTATAAAAAATTGAAATTTCGTTGAAATTTTCTGTTTTCGTAGCTTATTTCGATAATATATGGATAAAATGACGATGAAAAGGGAAAAAATTGGGAAAAAATTTAAATATTGGTGAAATTATCTTTTTTCGTTGCTTATTTCGTTTATATCTGGATGATATGGCGAAAATTATGGCAAGAATAAAGAAAAAACATGGAAATTTCGATAAAATAGTTCATTTCCGTTGCTTTTTTCGATCTTATCTTGATAAAATGACGAAAATTAAATCAAAATTGAGAAAAAAAAATGAAATTTCACTAAAATTATCGGTTAGCATTGCTTTTTTCGTCCATATTTCGATAATATGACGATAAAATCGGAAAAATTGAGGATTAAAAATTGAAATTTCCATGGAATTATCTTTTTTCGTAGCTTAATTCCACAATATCTGGATGAAATGACGAAAATTAAGGCAAAAGAGAATAGAAAAATGGAAAATTCGTAAAATTGTCCGTTTTATGTTGCTTTTTTCGATCATATCTCTATAAAATGAAAAAAATTAAGGCAAAAATAGAGGGAAAAAATAGAAATTTCGCTAAAAATTCTCCGTTATCGTTACTTTTTTGAATGATATCTCGATAAAATGACGAAAGTTAAATCAGAATTATGAAAAACACTTGAAAATTCTTTAAAATTATCGGTTTAAGTTGCTTTTTTCGTCCATATTTCGATAAAATGACGTTAAAAAGGGCAGAATTGAGGATAAAAAAATGTAATTTCGCTGAAATTATTTGTTTTCGTAGCTTGTTTCGATAATATCAGGATAAAATGACGATGAAAAGGGAAAAAATTGGGAAAAAATTTAAATATTGGTGAAATTATCTTTTTTCGTTTCTTATTTCGTTTATATCTGGATGATATGGCGAAAATTATGGCGAGAGTAAAGAAAAAACATGGAAATTTCAATAAAATAGTTCATTTCCGTTGCTTTTTTCGATCATATCTTGATAAAATGACGAAAATTAAATCAAAATTGAGAAAAAAAAAGAAATTTCACTAAAATTATCGGTTAGCGTTGCTTTTTTCGTCCATATGTCGATAATTTGACGATAAAAAGGGAAAAATTGAGGATAAAAAATTGAAATTTCCATGGAATTATCTTTTTTCGTAGCATAATTCCATAATATCTGGATAAAATGACGAAAATTAAGGCAAAAAAGAGTAGAAAATTGAAAATTCGCTAAAATTGTCCGTTTTATGTTGCTTTTTTCGATCATATCTCAATAAAATGAACACATTAAGGAAAAAATGAGGAAAACAATGAAATTTCGCTTAAATTCACCGTTATCGTTACTTTTTTTAAATCATATCTCGATAAAATGATGAAAGATAAATCAGAATTATGAAAAACAATTGAAAATTCTTTAAAATTATCGGTTTATGTTAATTTTTTCGTCCATATTTCGATAAAATGACGTTAAAAAGGGCAGAATTGAGGATAAAAAAATGTAATTTCGCTGAAATTATTTGTTTTCGTAGCTTATTTCGATAATATCTGGATAAAATGACGAAAATTTAGTTGAAGAAGAGGACAAACATGGAAATTTCGCTAATATTATCCGTTTTCGTTGCTTTTTCGATCATATCTCGACAAAATAACGATGTTAAGGGCAAAATAGAATATAAAAAATAGAAATTTCGTTGAAATTATCTGTTTTCGTAGCTCATTTCGATAATATCTGGATAAAATGACGATAAATTAAGTTGAAGAAAAGGACAAACATGGAAATTTCGCTAAAATTATCCGTTTTCATTGCTTTTTCGATCATATCTCGATAAAATGACGAAAATTAAGGAAAAATGAGGAAAAAAAATGAAATTTCGCTAAAATTACCCGTTTTCGTTATTTTTTCGATCATATCTCGATAAATTGACGAAAATTAAACCAAAATAGAGGAAAAAAAATGGAAATTTCGCTAAAAATTATCGATTTCAGTTGTTTTTTCTTCCATATTTCGATAAAATGACGAAAATTTAGTTGAAGAAGAGGACAAACATGGAAATTTCGCTAATATTATCCGTTTTCGTTACTTTTTTCCAACATATCTCGAAAATATGACGATAATGATAGTAAAATAAAGGTGCGAAATTGAAATTTCGTTGAAATTATCCGTAATCGTTGCTGTTTTCGCTCATATCTCGATAAATTGATGAAAATTAATTCAAAATAGAGGAAAAAAAATGGAAATTTCGCTAAAAATTATCCGTTTCAGTTGTTTTTCTTCCATGTTTCGATAAAATGACGATAATAAGGGTAAAATAGAGGATAAAAAATAGAAATTCCGTTAAAATTATCTGTTTTCGTAGCTTATTTAGATAATATCAGGATATAATGACGATGAAAAGGGCAAAATATTGGGAAAAAATTTTATTATTGGTGAAATTATCTTTTTTCGTTGCTTATTTCGTTATTATCTGGATGATATAGCGAAAATGAAGGCAAGAAAAAAGAATAAAACATGGAAATTTCGCTAAAATAATTCATTTCCGTTGCTTTCTTCGATCATATCTTGATAAAATGACGAAAATTAAATCAAAATTGAGGAAAAAAATTGAAATTTCGCTAAAATTATCGGTTTACGTTGCTTTTTTCGTCCATATTTCTATATAATGACGATAAAAAGGACAAAATAGATGCTATAAAATTATAATTTCGGTGATATTATCGTTTTCGTTGCTTTTTCGATCATACCTCGACAAAATAACGATGTTAAGGGCAAAATAGAATATAAAAAATAGAAATTTCGTTGAAATTATCTGTTTTCGTAGCTCATTTCGATAATATCTGGATAAAATGACGATAAATTAAGTTGAAGAAAAGGACAAACATGGAAATTTCGCTAAAATTATCCGTTTTCGTTGCTTTTTCGATCATATCTCGATAAAATGACGAAAATTAAGGAAAAATGAGGAAAAAAATGAAATTTCGCTAAAATTACCCGTTTTCGTTATTTTTCGATCATATCTCGAAAAATTGACGAAAATTAAGGCAAAAATGAAAAAATACGGAATTTTCGCTAAATTTTTCCGTTTTTTGTTGCTTTTTTCGATCATATCTCGATAAAATGAAAAAATTAAGGAAAAATGAGGAAAAAAATGAAATTTCCCTAAAACTATCCGTTTTCGTTACTTTTTTGAATCATATCTAAATTAAATGACGAAAATTAAATCAGAATTATGAAGATAAGTTGAAATATCGCTAAAATTATCGGTTTAAGGGGTTTTCTTCGTCCATGTTTCGATAAAATGACGATAAAAAGGGCAAAATAGAGTATAAAAATTTAAATTTCCTTAAAATTATCTTTTTTCGTAGCTTAATTCCACAATATCTGGATAAAATGACGAAAATTAAGGCAAAAAAGTGTAGAAAAATGGAAAATTCGTTAAAATTATCCGTTTTATATTGCTTTTTTCGATCATATCTCTATAAAATGAAAAACATTAAGGCAAAAATAGAGGGCAAAAATAAAAATTTCGCTAAAAATTATCCGTTTTCGTTGCTTTTCGAACATATCTCAATAAAATGAACACATTAAGGAAAAAATGAGGAAAAAAATGAAATTTCGCTTAAATTCTCCGTTATCGTTACTTTTTTGAATTATATCTCGATAAAATGACGAAAGCTAAATCAGAATTTTGAAAAACAATTCAAAATTCTTTAAAATTATCGGTTTAAGTTGCTTTTTTCGTCCATATTTCGATAAAATGACGTTAAAAAGGGCAGAATTGAGGATAAAAAAATGTAATTTCGCTGAAATTATTTGTTTTCGTAGCTTGTTTCGATAATATCAGGATAAAATGACGATGAAAAGGGAAAAAATTTGGAAAAAATTTAAATATTGGTGTAATTATCTTTTTTCGTTGCTTATTTCGTTTATATCTGGATGATATGGCGAAAATTATGGCAAGAATAAAGAAAAAACATGGAAATTTCAATAAAATAGTTCATTTCCGTTGCTTTTTTCGATCATATCTTGATAAAATGACGAAAATTAAATCAAAATTGAGAAAAAAAATGAAATTTCACTAAAATTATCGGTTAGCGTTGCTTTTTTCGTCCATATTTCAATAATGTGACGATAAAAAGGGAAAAATTGAGGATAAAAAATTGAAATTTCCATGGAATTATCTTTTTTCGTAGCATAATTCCACAATATCTGGTTAAAATGACGAAAATTAAGGCAAAAAAGAGTAGAAAATTGAAAATTCGCTAAAATTGTCCGTTTTATGTTGCTTTTTTCGATCATATCTCAATAAAATGAACACATTAAGGAAAAAATGAGGAAAAAAAAATGAAATTTCGCTTAAATTCTCCGTAATCGTTACTTTTTTGAATCATATCTCGATAAAATGACGAAAGATAAATCAGAATTATGAAAAACAATTGAAAATTCTTTAAAATTATCGGTTTAAGTTACTTTTTTCGTCCATATTTCGATAAAATGACGTTAAAAAGGGCAGAATTGAGGATAAAAAAATGTAATTTCGTTGAAATTATTTGTTTTCGTAGCTTATTTCGATAATATCTGGATAAAATGACGAAAATTTAGTTGAAGAAGAGGACAAACATGGAAATTTCGCTAATATTATCCGTTTTCGTTACTTTTTTCCAATATATCTCGAAAATATGACGATAATGATAGCAAAATAAAGGTGCGAAATTGAAATTTCGTTGAAATTTTCCGTAATCGTTGCTTTTTTCGCTCATATCTCGATAAATTGATGAAAATTAATTCCAAATAGGGGGAAAAAAATGGAAATTTCGCTAAAAATTATCCGTTTCAGTTGTTTTTCTTCCATGTTTCGATAAAATGACGATAATAAGGGCAAAATAGAGGATAAAAGATAGAAATTTCGTTAAAGTTATCTGTTTTCGTAGCTTATTTAGATAATATCAGGATATAATGACGATGAAAAGGGCAAAATATTGGGAAAAAATTTAATTATTGGTGAAATTATCTTTTTTCGTTGCATATTTCGTTAATATCTGGATGATATAGCGAAAATGAAGGCTAGAAAAAAGAATAAAACATGGAAATTTCGCAAAAATAATTCATTTCCGTTGCTTTCTTCGATCATATCTTGATAAAATGACGAAAATTAAATGAAAATTGAGGAAAAAAATTGAAATTTCGCTAAAATTATCGGTTTACGTTGCTTTTTTCATCCATATTTCTATATAATGACGATAAAAAGGACAAAATAGATGCTATAAAATTGAAATTTCGGTGATATTATTGTTTTCGTTGCTTTTTTTGATCATATCTCGACTAAATGACGAAAATTAAATAAAAATAGAGGAAAAAAAATGAAATTTCACTAAAATTAACGGTTACGGTTGCTTTTTTCGTCCATATTTCGATAATATGACGATAAAATGGGCAAAATAGAGGATAAAAAATAGAAACTTCCATGAAATTATCTTTTTTCTAGCGTTTTTTGACAATATCAGGAAAAAATGACGAAAATTAATGCAAAAAAGAGAAGAAAAATGGAAAATTCGCTAAAATTATCCGTTTTCGTTGCTTTTTTCGATCATATCTCGATAAAATAACGATGTTAAGGGCAAAATAGAGGATAAAAAATTGAATTTATCTGATTTCGTAGCTTATTACGATAATATCTCGATAAACTGACGAAAATTGAGGCAAAAATGAGAAAAATATGGAATTTTCGCTAAAATTTTCCGTTTTTTGTTGCATTTTTCGATCATATCTCGATAAAATGAAAAAATTAAGGAAAAAATGAGAAAAAAAATGAAATTTCGCTTAAATTCTCCGTTTTCGTTACTTTTTTGAATCATATATCGATAAAATGACGAAGGTTAAATCAGAATTATGAAAAAGAAATTGAAATATTGCTTAAATTATCGGTTTAACTTTCTTTTTTCGTCCATATTTCGATAAAATGATGTTAAAAAGGGGAAAAATTTAGGAAAAAAATTGAAATTTCGTTGAAATTATTTATTTTCGTAGCTTATTTCGATATTATCTGGATAAAATGACGAAAATTAAGTTGAAGAAGAGGATAAACATGGAAAATTCGCTAATATTATCCGTTTTCGTTACTTTTTTCCAACATATCTCGATAATATGACGATAATGAAAGCAAAATAGGGGTACAAAATTGAAATTTCGTTGAAATTATCCGTAATCGTTGCTGTTTTCGCTCATATCTCGAGAAATTGATGAAAATTAAATCAATATACAGGAAAAAAATGGAAATTTCGCTAAAAATTATCGGTTTCAGTTCTTTTTTCTTCCATGTTTCGATAAAATGACGATAAAAAGGGAAAAATAGAGGATAAAAAATTTAAATTTCCATGCAATTATCTTTTTTCGTAGCTTAATTCCACAATATCTGGATAAAATGACGAAAATAAAGGCAAAAAAGAGTAGAAAAATGGAAAATTCGCTAAAATTATCTGTTTTCGTAGCTTATTTCGATCATATCTCGCTAAATTGACGAAAATTAAGGCAAAAATGAAAAAATACGGAATTTTCGCTAAAATTTTCCGTTTTTTTTTTGCTTTTTTCGACCATATCTCGATAAAATGAAAAAAATTAAGGAAAAATGAGGAAAAAAATGAAATTTCACTAAAATTATCCGTTTTCGTTACTTTTTTGAATCATATCTAAATTAAATGACGAAAATTAAATCAGAATTATGAAGATAAGTTGAAATTTCGCTAAAATTATCGGTTTAAGGGGTTTTCTTCGTCCATATTTCGATAAAATGACGTTAAAAAGGGCAGAATTAAAGATGAAAAACTGAAATTTCGTTGAAATTATCTGTTTTCGTAGCTCATTTCGATAATATCTGGATAAAATGACAAAAAAATTAAGTTGAAGAAAAGGACAAACATGGAAATTTCGCTAAAATTATCCGTTTTCGTTGCTTTTTCGATCAGATCTCGATAAAATGACGAAAATTAAGGAAAAATGAGGAAAAAAAACGAAATTTCGCTAAAATTACCCGTTTTCGTTATTTTTTCGATCATATCTCGATAAATTGACGAAAATTAAATCAAAATAGAGGAAAAAAATCAAATTTCGCTAAAAATTATCGGTTTCAGTTGTATTTTCTTCCATATTACGATAAAATGACGATAAATAGGGAAAATAGAGTATAAAAAATTGAAATTTCGTTGAAATTTTCTGTTTTCGTAGCTTGTTTAGATAATATCTGGATAAAATGACGATGAAAAGGGAAAAAATTGGGAAAAAATTTAAATATTGGTGAAATTATCTTTTTTCGTTGCTTATTTCGTTTATATCTGGATGATATGGCGAAAATTATGGCAAGAATAAAGAAAAAACATGGAAATTTCGATAAAATAGTTCATTTCCGTTGCTTTTTTCGATCATATCTTGATAAAATGACGAAAATTAAATCAAAATTGAGAAAAAAAAAGAAATTTCACTAAAATTATCGGTTAGCGTTGCTTTTTTCGTCCATATGTCGATAATTTGACGATAAAAAGGGAAAAATTGAGGATAAAAAATTGAAATTTCCATGGAATTATCTTTTTTCGTAGAATAATTCCACAATATCTGGATAAAATGACGAAAATTAAGGCAAAAAAGAGTAGAAAATTGAAAATTCGCTAAAATTGTCCGTTTTATGTTGCTTTTTTCGATCATATCTCAATAAAATGAACTCGTTAAGGAAAAAATGAGGAAAAAAATGAAACTTCGCTTAAATCTCCGTTATCATTACTTTTTTGAATCATATCTCGATAAAATGACGAAAGTTAAATCAGAATTATGAAAAACAATTGAAAATTCTTTAAAATTATCGGTTTAAGTTGCTTTTTTCGTCCATATTTCGATAAAATGACGTTAAAAAGGCCAGAATTGAGGATAAAAAAATGATATTTCGCTGAAATTATTTGTTTTCGTAGCTTATTTCGATAATATCTAGATAAAATGACGAAAATTAAGTTGAAGAAGAGGACAAACATGGAAATTTCGCTAATATTATCCGTTTTCGCTACTTTTTTCCAACATATCTCGAAAATATGACGATAATGATAGCAAAATATAGGTGCGAAAATGAAATTTCGTTGAAATTTTCCGTAATTGTTGCTTTTTTCGCTCATATCTCGATAAATTGATGAACATTAATTCAAAATAGAGGGAAAAAAATGGAAAAATCGCTAAAAATTATCCGTTTCAGTTGTTTTTCTTCCATGTTTCGATAAAATGACGATAATAAGGGCAAAATAGAGGATAAAAAATAGAAATTTCGTTAAAATTATCTGTTTTCGTAGCTTATTTCGATAATATCAGGATATAACGACGATGAAAAGGGCAAAATATTGGGAAAAAATTTAATTATTGGTGAAATTATCTTTTTTCGTTGCTTATTTCGTTAATATCTGGATGATATGGCGAAAATGAAGGCAAGAAAAAAGAATAAAACGTGGAAATTTCGCTAAAAATAATTCATTTCCGTTGCTTTCTTCGATCATATCTTGATAAAATGACGAAAATTAAATGAAAATTGAGGAAAAAAATTGAAATTTCGCTAAAATTATCGGTTTACGTTGCTTTTTTCGTCCATATTTCTATATAATGACGATAAAAAGGACAAAATAGATGCTATAAAATTGAAATTTCGGTGATATTATTGTTTTCGTTGCTTTTTATGATCATATCTCGACTAAATGACGAAAATTAAATAAAAATAAATTGACGAAAATTAAGGCAAAAATGAAAAAATACGGAATTTTCGCTAAAATTTTCCGTTTTTTTTGCTTTTTTCGATCATATCTCGATAAAATGAACACATAAAGGAAAAATGAGGAAAAAAATGAAATTTCGCTCAAATTATCCGTTTTCGTTACTTTTTTGAATCACATCTAAATTAAATAACGAAATTTTAATCAGAATTATGAAGATATGATGAAATTTCGCTAAAATTATCGGTTTAAGTGGTTTTCTTCGTCCATATTTCGATAAAATGACGTTAAAAAGGGCAGAATTAAGGATGAAAAACTGAAATTTCGTTGAAATTATCTGTTTTCGTAGCTCATTTCGATAATATCTGGATAAAATGACGATAAATTAACTTGAAGAAAAGGACAAACATGGAAATTTCGCTAAAATTATCCGTTTTCGTTCCTTTTTCGATCAAATCTCGATAAAATGACGAAAATTAAGGAAAAATGAGGAAAAAAAATGAAATTTCGCTAAAATTACCCGTTTTCGTTATTTTTTCGATCATATCTCGATAAATTGACGAAAATTAAATCAAAATAGAGGAAAAAAATGGAAATTTCGCTAAAAATTTCCGTTTTATGTTGCTTTTTTCGATCATATCTCTATGAAATGAAAAAAATTAAGTCAAAAATAGAGGGAAAAAATAGAAATTTCGCTAAAAATTATCCGTTTTCGTTGCTTTTTCGATCATATCTCAATAAAATGAACACATTAAGGAAAAAATGAGGAAAAAAATGAAATTTCGCTTAAATTCTCCGTTATCGTTACTTTTTTGAGTGATATCTCGATAAAATGACGAAAGTTAAATCAGAATTATGAAAAACACTTGAAAATTCTTTAAAATTATCGGTTTAAGTTGCTTTTTTCGTCCATATTTCGATAAAATGACGTTAAAAAAAAAATTGAGGATAAAAAAATGTAATTTCGCTGAAATTATTTGTTTTCGTAGCTTGTTTCGATAATATCAGGATAAAATGACGTTAAAAAGGGGAAAAATTGAGGAAAAAAATTGAAATTTCGTTGAAATTATTTATTTTCGTAGCTTATTTCGATAATATCTGGATAAAATGACGAAAATTAAGTTGAAGAAGAGGATAAACATGGAAATTTCGCTAATATTATCCGTTTTCGTTACTTTTTTCCAACATATCTCGATAATATGACGATAATGAAAGCAAAATAGGGGTACAAAATTGAAATTTCGTTGAAATTATACGTAATCGTTGCTGTTTTCGCTCATATCTCGATAAATTGATGAAAATTAAATCAATATAGAGGAAAAAAATGGGAATTTCGCTAAAAATTATCGGTTTCAGTTCTTTTTTCTTCCATGTTTCGATAAAATGACGATAAAAAGGGAAAAATAGAGGATAAAAAATTTAAATTTCTATGGAATTATCTTTTTTCGTAGCTTAATTCCACAATATCTGGATAAAATGACGAAAATTAAGGCAAAAAAGAGTAGAAAAATGGAAAATTCGCTAAAATTATCCGTTTTATGTTGCTTTTTTCGATCATATCTCTATAAAATGAAAAAAATTAAGGCAAAAATAGAGGGCAAAAATAGAAATTTCGCTAAAAATTATCCGTTTTCGTTGCTTTTTCGATCATATCTCACCAAAATAAGGATGTTAAGGGCAAAATAGAATATAAAAAATAGAAATTTCGTTGAAATTATCTGTTTTCGTAGCTCATTTCGATAATATCTGGATAAAATGACGATAAATTAAGTTGAAGAAAAGGACAAACATGGAAATTTCGCTAAAATTATCCGTTTTCATTGCTTTTTCGATCATATCTCGATAAAATGACGAAAATTAAGGAAAAACGAGGAAAAAAATGAAATTTCGCTAAAATTACCCGTTTTCGTTATTTTTTCGATCATATCTCGATAAATTGACGAAAATTAAACCAATATAGAGGAAACAAAATGGAAATTTCGCTAAAAATTATCGATTTCAGTTGTTTTTTCTTCCATATTTCGATAAAATGACGATAAATAGGGAAAATAGAGTATAAAAAATTGAAATTTCGTTGAAATTTTCTGTTTTCGTAGCTTATTTCGATAATATATGGATAAAATGACGATGAAAAGGGAAAAAATTGGGAAAATATTTAAATATTGGTGAAATTATCTTTTTTCGTTGCTTATTTCGTTTATATCTGGATGATATGGCGAAAATTATGGCAAGAATAAAGAAAAAACATGGAAATTTCGATAAAATAGTTCATTTCCGTTGCTTTTTTCAATCTTATCTTGATACAATGACGAAAATTAAATCAATATTGAGAAAAAAAAATGAAATTTCACTAAAATTATCGGTTAGCATTGCTTTTTTCGTCCATATTTCGATAATATGACGATAAAATCGGAAAAATTGAGGATTAAAAATTGAAATTTCCATGGAATTATCTTTTTTCGTAGCTTAATTCCACAATATCTGGATGAAATGACGAAAATTAAGGCAAAAGAGAATAGAAAAATGGAAAATTCGTAAAATTGTCCGTTTTATGTTGCTTTTTTCGATCATATCTCTATAAAATGAAAAAAATTAAGGCAAAAATAGAGGGAAAAAATAGAAATTTCGCTAAAAATTCTCCGTTATCGTTACTTTTTTGAATGATATCTCGATAAAATGACGAAAGTTAAATCAGAATTATGAAAAACACTTGAAAATTCTTTAAAATTATCGGTTTAAGTTGCTTTTTTCGTCCATATTTCGATAAAATGACGTTAAAAAGGGCAGAATTGAGGATAAAAAAATGTAATTTCGCTGAAATTATTTGTTTTCGTAGCTTGTTTCGATAATATCAGGATAAAATGACGATGAAAAGGGAAAAAATTGGGAAAAAATTTAAATATTGGTGAAATTATCTTTTTTCGTTTCTTATTTCGTTTATATCTGGATGATATGGCGAAAATTATGGCGAGAGTAAAGAAAAAACATGGAAATTTCAATAAAATAGTTCATTTCCGTTGCTTTTTTCGATCATATCTTGATAAAATGACGAAAATTAAATCAAAATTGAGAAAAAAAAAGAAATTTCACTAAAATTATCGGTTAGCGTTGCTTTTTTCGTCCATATGTCGATAATTTGACGATAAAAAGGGAAAAATTGAGGATAAAAAATTGAAATTTCC
This sequence comes from Sympetrum striolatum, assembly GCA_947579665.1. Classification (NCBI taxonomy): domain Eukaryota; kingdom Metazoa; phylum Arthropoda; class Insecta; order Odonata; family Libellulidae; genus Sympetrum; species Sympetrum striolatum. The sequence goes on from OX388343.1 coordinate 104,132,559, forward strand.
ATGGAATTATCTTTTTTCGTAGCATAATTCCATAATATCTGGATAAAATGACGAAAATTAAGGCAAAAAAGAGTAGAAAATTGAAAATTCGCTAAAATTGTCCGTTTTATGTTGCTTTTTTCGATCATATCTCAATAAAATGAACACATTAAGGAAAAAATGAGGAAAAAAATGAAATTTCGCTTAAATTCACCGTTATCGTTACTTTTTTTAAATCATATCTCGATAAAATGATGAAAGATAAATCAGAATTATGAAAAACAATTGAAAATTCTTTAAAATTATCGGTTTATGTTAATTATTTCGTCCATATTTCGATAAAATGACGTTAAAAAGGGCAGAATTGAGGATAAAAAAATGTAATTTCGCTGAAATTATTTGTTTTCGTAGCTTATTTCGATAATATCTGGATAAAATGACGAAAATTTAGTTGAAGAAGAGGACAAACATGGAAATTTCGCTAATATTATCCGTTTTCGTTGCTTTTTCGATCATATCTCGACAAAATAACGATGTTAAGGGCAAAATAGAATATAAAAAATAGAAATTTCGTTGAAATTATCTGTTTTCGTAGCTCATTTCGATAATATCTGGATAAAATGACGATAAATTAAGTTGAAGAAAAGGACAAACATGGAAATTTCGCTAAAATTATCCGTTTTCATTGCTTTTTCGATCATATCTCGATAAAATGACGAAAATTAAGGAAAAATGAGGAAAAAAAATGAAATTTCGCTAAAATTACCCGTTTTCGTTATTTTTTCGATCATATCTCGATAAATTGACGAAAATTAAACCAAAATAGAGGAAAAAAAATGGAAATTTCGCTAAAAATTATCGATTTCAGTTGTTTTTTCTTCCATATTTCGATAAAATGACGAAAATTTAGTTGAAGAAGAGGACAAACATGGAAATTTCGCTAATATTATCCGTTTTCGTTACTTTTTTCCAACATATCTCGAAAATATGACGATAATGATAGTAAAATAAAGGTGCGAAATTGAAATTTCGTTGAAATTATCCGTAATCGTTGCTGTTTTCGCTCATATCTCGAGAAATTGATGAAAATTAAATCAATATACAGGAAAAAAATGGAAATTTCGCTAAAAATTATCGGTTTCAGTTCTTTTTTCTTCCATGTTTCGATAAAATGACGATAAAAAGGGAAAAATAGAGGATAAAAAATTTAAATTTCCATGCAATTATCTTTTTTCGTAGCTTAATTCCACAATATCTGGATAAAATGACGAAAATAAAGGCAAAAAAGAGTAGAAAAATGGAAAATTCGCTAAAATTATCTGTTTTCGTAGCTTATTTCGATCATATCTCGCTAAATTGACGAAAATTAAGGCAAAAATGAAAAAATACGGAATTTTCGCTAAAATTTTCCGTTTTTTTTTGCTTTTTTCGACCATATCTCGATAAAATGAAAAAAATTAAGGAAAAATGAGGAAAAAAATGAAATTTCACTAAAATTATCCGTTTTCGTTACTTTTTTGAATCATATCTAAATTAAATGACGAAAATTAAATCAGAATTATGAAGATAAGTTGAAATTTCGCTAAAATTATCGGTTTAAGGGGTTTTCTTCGTCCATATTTCGATAAAATGACGTTAAAAAGGGCAGAATTAAAGATGAAAAACTGAAATTTCGTTGAAATTATCTGTTTTCGTAGCTCATTTCGATAATATCTGGATAAAATGACAAAAAAATTAAGTTGAAGAAAAGGACAAACATGGAAATTTCGCTAAAATTATCCGTTTTCGTTGCTTTTTCGATCAGATCTCGATAAAATGACGAAAATTAAGGAAAAATGAGGAAAAAAAACGAAATTTCGCTAAAATTACCCGTTTTCGTTATTTTTTCGATCATATCTCGATAAATTGACGAAAATTAAATCAAAATAGAGGAAAAAAATCAAATTTCGCTAAAAATTATCGGTTTCAGTTGTATTTTCTTCCATATTACGATAAAATGACGATAAATAGGGAAAATAGAGTATAAAAAATTGAAATTTCGTTGAAATTTTCTGTTTTCGTAGCTTGTTTAGATAATATCTGGATAAAATGACGATGAAAAGGGAAAAAATTGGGAAAAAATTTAAATATTGGTGAAATTATCTTTTTTCGTTGCTTATTTCGTTTATATCTGGATGATATGGCGAAAATTATGGCAAGAATAAAGAAAAAACATGGAAATTTCGATAAAATAGTTCATTTCCGTTGCTTTTTTCGATCATATCTTGATAAAATGACGAAAATTAAATCAAAATTGAGAAAAAAAAAGAAATTTCACTAAAATTATCGGTTAGCGTTGCTTTTTTCGTCCATATGTCGATAATTTGACGATAAAAAGGGAAAAATTGAGGATAAAAAATTGAAATTTCCATGGAATTATCTTTTTTCGTAGAATAATTCCACAATATCTGGATAAAATGACGAAAATTAAGGCAAAAAAGAGTAGAAAATTGAAAATTCGCTAAAATTGTCCGTTTTATGTTGCTTTTTTCGATCATATCTCAATAAAATGAACTCGTTAAGGAAAAAATGAGGAAAAAAATGAAACTTCGCTTAAATCTCCGTTATCATTACTTTTTTGAATCATATCTCGATAAAATGACGAAAGTTAAATCAGAATTATGAAAAACAATTGAAAATTCTTTAAAATTATCGGTTTAAGTTGCTTTTTTCGTCCATATTTCGATAAAATGACGTTAAAAAGGCCAGAATTGAGGATAAAAAAATGATATTTCGCTGAAATTATTTGTTTTCGTAGCTTATTTCGATAATATCTAGATAAAATGACGAAAATTAAGTTGAAGAAGAGGACAAACATGGAAATTTCGCTAATATTATCCGTTTTCGCTACTTTTTTCCAACATATCTCGAAAATATGACGATAATGATAGCAAAATATAGGTGCGAAAATGAAATTTCGTTGAAATTTTCCGTAATTGTTGCTTTTTTCGCTCATATCTCGATAAATTGATGAACATTAATTCAAAATAGAGGGAAAAAAATGGAAAAATCGCTAAAAATTATCCGTTTCAGTTGTTTTTCTTCCATGTTTCGATAAAATGACGATAATAAGGGCAAAATAGAGGATAAAAAATAGAAATTTCGTTAAAATTATCTGTTTTCGTAGCTTATTTCGATAATATCAGGATATAACGACGATGAAAAGGGCAAAATATTGGGAAAAAATTTAATTATTGGTGAAATTATCTTTTTTCGTTGCTTATTTCGTTAATATCTGGATGATATGGCGAAAATGAAGGCAAGAAAAAAGAATAAAACGTGGAAATTTCGCTAAAAATAATTCATTTCCGTTGCTTTCTTCGATCATATCTTGATAAAATGACGAAAATTAAATGAAAATTGAGGAAAAAAATTGAAATTTCGCTAAAATTATCGGTTTACGTTGCTTTTTTCGTCCATATTTCTATATAATGACGATAAAAAGGACAAAATAGATGCTATAAAATTGAAATTTCGGTGATATTATTGTTTTCGTTGCTTTTTATGATCATATCTCGACTAAATGACGAAAATTAAATAAAAATAAATTGACGAAAATTAAGGCAAAAATGAAAAAATACGGAATTTTCGCTAAAATTTTCCGTTTTTTTTGCTTTTTTCGATCATATCTCGATAAAATGAACACATAAAGGAAAAATGAGGAAAAAAATGAAATTTCGCTCAAATTATCCGTTTTCGTTACTTTTTTGAATCACATCTAAATTAAATAACGAAATTTTAATCAGAATTATGAAGATATGATGAAATTTCGCTAAAATTATCGGTTTAAGTGGTTTTCTTCGTCCATATTTCGATAAAATGACGTTAAAAAGGGCAGAATTAAGGATGAAAAACTGAAATTTCGTTGAAATTATCTGTTTTCGTAGCTCATTTCGATAATATCTGGATAAAATGACGATAAATTAACTTGAAGAAAAGGACAAACATGGAAATTTCGCTAAAATTATCCGTTTTCGTTCCTTTTTCGATCAAATCTCGATAAAATGACGAAAATTAAGGAAAAATGAGGAAAAAAAATGAAATTTCGCTAAAATTACCCGTTTTCGTTATTTTTTCGATCATATCTCGATAAATTGACGAAAATTAAATCAAAATAGAGGAAAAAAATGGAAATTTCGCTAAAAATTTCCGTTTTATGTTGCTTTTTTCGATCATATCTCTATGAAATGAAAAAAATTAAGTCAAAAATAGAGGGAAAAAATAGAAATTTCGCTAAAAATTATCCGTTTTCGTTGCTTTTTCGATCATATCTCAATAAAATGAACACATTAAGGAAAAAATGAGGAAAAAAATGAAATTTCGCTTAAATTCTCCGTTATCGTTACTTTTTTGAGTGATATCTCGATAAAATGACGAAAGTTAAATCAGAATTATGAAAAACACTTGAAAATTCTTTAAAATTATCGGTTTAAGTTGCTTTTTTCGTCCATATTTCGATAAAATGACGTTAAAAAAAAAAATTGAGGATAAAAAAATGTAATTTCGCTGAAATTATTTGTTTTCGTAGCTTGTTTCGATAATATCAGGATAAAATGACGTTAAAAAGGGGAAAAATTGAGGAAAAAAATTGAAATTTCGTTGAAATTATTTATTTTCGTAGCTTATTTCGATAATATCTGGATAAAATGACGAAAATTAAGTTGAAGAAGAGGATAAACATGGAAATTTCGCTAATATTATCCGTTTTCGTTACTTTTTTCCAACATATCTCGATAATATGACGATAATGAAAGCAAAATAGGGGTACAAAATTGAAATTTCGTTGAAATTATACGTAATCGTTGCTGTTTTCGCTCATATCTCGATAAATTGATGAAAATTAAATCAATATAGAGGAAAAAAATGGGAATTTCGCTAAAAATTATCGGTTTCAGTTCTTTTTTCTTCCATGTTTCGATAAAATGACGATAAAAAGGGAAAAATAGAGGATAAAAAATTTAAATTTCTATGGAATTATCTTTTTTCGTAGCTTAATTCCACAATATCTGGATAAAATGACGAAAATTAAGGCAAAAAAGAGTAGAAAAATGGAAAATTCGCTAAAATTATCCGTTTTATGTTGCTTTTTTCGATCATATCTCTATAAAATGAAAAAAATTAAGGCAAAAATAGAGGGCAAAAATAGAAATTTCGCTAAAAATTATCCGTTTTCGTTGCTTTTTCGATCATATCTCACCAAAATAAGGATGTTAAGGGCAAAATAGAATATAAAAAATAGAAATTTCGTTGAAATTATCTGTTTTCGTAGCTCATTTCGATAATATCTGGATAAAATGACGATAAATTAAGTTGAAGAAAAGGACAAACATGGAAATTTCGCTAAAATTATCCGTTTTCATTGCTTTTTCGATCATATCTCGATAAAATGACGAAAATTAAGGAAAAACGAGGAAAAAAATGAAATTTCGCTAAAATTACCCGTTTTCGTTATTTTTTCGATCATATCTCGATAAATTGACGAAAATTAAACCAATATAGAGGAAACAAAATGGAAATTTCGCTAAAAATTATCGATTTCAGTTGTTTTTTCTTCCATATTTCGATAAAATGACGATAAATAGGGAAAATAGAGTATAAAAAATTGAAATTTCGTTGAAATTTTCTGTTTTCGTAGCTTATTTCGATAATATATGGATAAAATGACGATGAAAAGGGAAAAAATTGGGAAAATATTTAAATATTGGTGAAATTATCTTTTTTCGTTGCTTATTTCGTTTATATCTGGATGATATGGCGAAAATTATGGCAAGAATAAAGAAAAAACATGGAAATTTCGATAAAATAGTTCATTTCCGTTGCTTTTTTCAATCTTATCTTGATACAATGACGAAAATTAAATCAATATTGAGAAAAAAAAATGAAATTTCACTAAAATTATCGGTTAGCATTGCTTTTTTCGTCCATATTTCGATAATATGACGATAAAATCGGAAAAATTGAGGATTAAAAATTGAAATTTCCATGGAATTATCTTTTTTCGTAGCTTAATTCCACAATATCTGGATGAAATGACGAAAATTAAGGCAAAAGAGAATAGAAAAATGGAAAATTCGTAAAATTGTCCGTTTTATGTTGCTTTTTTCGATCATATCTCTATAAAATGAAAAAAATTAAGGCAAAAATAGAGGGAAAAAATAGAAATTTCGCTAAAAATTCTCCGTTATCGTTACTTTTTTGAATGATATCTCGATAAAATGACGAAAGTTAAATCAGAATTATGAAAAACACTTGAAAATTCTTTAAAATTATCGGTTTAAGTTGCTTTTTTCGTCCATATTTCGATAAAATGACGTTAAAAAGGGCAGAATTGAGGATAAAAAAATGTAATTTCGCTGAAATTATTTGTTTTCGTAGCTTGTTTCGATAATATCAGGATAAAATGACGATGAAAAGGGAAAAAATTGGGAAAAAATTTAAATATTGGTGAAATTATCTTTTTTCGTTTCTTATTTCGTTTATATCTGGATGATATGGCGAAAATTATGGCGAGAGTAAAGAAAAAACATGGAAATTTCAATAAAATAGTTCATTTCCGTTGCTTTTTTCGATCATATCTTGATAAAATGACGAAAATTAAATCAAAATTGAGAAAAAAAAAGAAATTTCACTAAAATTATCGGTTAGCGTTGCTTTTTTCGTCCATATGTCGATAATTTGACGATAAAAAGGGAAAAATTGAGGATAAAAAATTGAAATTTCCATGGAATTATCTTTTTTCGTAGCATAATTCCATAATATCTGGATAAAATGACGAAAATTAAGGCAAAAAAGAGTAGAAAATTGAAAATTCGCTAAAATTGTCCGTTTTATGTTGCTTTTTTCGATCATATCTCAATAAAATGAACACATTAAGGAAAAAATGAGGAAAAAAATGAAATTTCGCTTAAATTCACCGTTATCGTTACTTTTTTTAAATCATATCTCGATAAAATGATGAAAGATAAATCAGAATTATGAAAAACAATTGAAAATTCTTTAAAATTATCGGTTTATGTTAATTATTTCGTCCATATTTCGATAAAATGACGTTAAAAAGGGCAGAATTGAGGATAAAAAAATGTAATTTCGCTGAAATTATTTGTTTTCGTAGCTTATTTCGATAATATCTGGATAAAATGACGAAAATTTAGTTGAAGAAGAGGACAAACATGGAAATTTCGCTAATATTATCCGTTTTCGTTGCTTTTTCGATCATATCTCGACAAAATAACGATGTTAAGGGCAAAATAGAATATAAAAAATAGAAATTTCGTTGAAATTATCTGTTTTCGTAGCTCATTTCGATAATATCTGGATAAAATGACGATAAATTAAGTTGAAGAAAAGGACAAACATGGAAATTTCGCTAAAATTATCCGTTTTCATTGCTTTTTCGATCATATCTCGATAAAATGACGAAAATTAAGGAAAAATGAGGAAAAAAAATGAAATTTCGCTAAAATTACCCGTTTTCGTTATTTTTTCGATCATATCTCGATAAATTGACGAAAATTAAACCAAAATAGAGGAAAAAAAATGGAAATTTCGCTAAAAATTATCGATTTCAGTTGTTTTTTCTTCCATATTTCGATAAAATGACGAAAATTTAGTTGAAGAAGAGGACAAACATGGAAATTTCGCTAATATTATCCGTTTTCGTTACTTTTTTCCAACATATCTCGAAAATATGACGATAATGATAGTAAAATAAAGGTGCGAAATTGAAATTTCGTTGAAATTATCCGTAATCGTTGCTGTTTTCGCTCATATCTCGATAAATTGATGAAAATTAATTCAAAATAGAGGAAAAAAAATGGAAATTTCGCTAAAAATTATCCGTTTCAGTTGTTTTTCTTCCATGTTTCGATAAAATGACGATAATAAGGGTAAAATAGAGGATAAAAAATAGAAATTCCGTTAAAATTATCTGTTTTCGTAGCTTATTTAGATAATATCAGGATATAATGACGATGAAAAGGGCAAAATATTGGGAAAAAATTTTATTATTGGTGAAATTATCTTTTTTCGTTGCTTATTTCGTTATTATCTGGATGATATAGCGAAAATGAAGGCAAGAAAAAAGAATAAAACATGGAAATTTCGCTAAAATAATTCATTTCCGTTGCTTTCTTCGATCATATCTTGATAAAATGACGAAAATTAAATCAAAATTGAGGAAAAAAATTGAAATTTCGCTAAAATTATCGGTTTACGTTGCTTTTTTCGTCCATATTTCTATATAATGACGATAAAAAGGACAAAATAGATGCTATAAAATTATAATTTCGGTGATATTATCGTTTTCGTTGCTTTTTCGATCATACCTCGACAAAATAACGATGTTAAGGGCAAAATAGAATATAAAAAATAGAAATTTCGTTGAAATTATCTGTTTTCGTAGCTCATTTCGATAATATCTGGATAAAATGACGATAAATTAAGTTGAAGAAAAGGACAAACATGGAAATTTCGCTAAAATTATCCGTTTTCGTTGCTTTTTCGATCATATCTCGATAAAATGACGAAAATTAAGGAAAAATGAGGAAAAAAATGAAATTTCGCTAAAATTACCCGTTTTCGTTATTTTTCGATCATATCTCGAAAAATTGACGAAAATTAAGGCAAAAATGAAAAAATACGGAATTTTCGCTAAATTTTTCCGTTTTTTGTTGCTTTTTTCGATCATATCTCGATAAAATGAAAAAATTAAGGAAAAATGAGGAAAAAAATGAAATTTCCCTAAAACTATCCGTTTTCGTTACTTTTTTGAATCATATCTAAATTAAATGACGAAAATTAAATCAGAATTATGAAGATAAGTTGAAATATCGCTAAAATTATCGGTTTAAGGGGTTTTCTTCGTCCATGTTTCGATAAAATGACGATAAAAAGGGCAAAATAGAGTATAAAAATTTAAATTTCCTTAAAATTATCTTTTTTCGTAGCTTAATTCCACAATATCTGGATAAAATGACGAAAATTAAGGCAAAAAAGTGTAGAAAAATGGAAAATTCGTTAAAATTATCCGTTTTATATTGCTTTTTTCGATCATATCTCTATAAAATGAAAAACATTAAGGCAAAAATAGAGGGCAAAAATAAAAATTTCGCTAAAAATTATCCGTTTTCGTTGCTTTTCGAACATATCTCAATAAAATGAACACATTAAGGAAAAAATGAGGAAAAAAATGAAATTTCGCTTAAATTCTCCGTTATCGTTACTTTTTTGAATTATATCTCGATAAAATGACGAAAGCTAAATCAGAATTTTGAAAAACAATTCAAAATTCTTTAAAATTATCGGTTTAAGTTGCTTTTTTCGTCCATATTTCGATAAAATGACGTTAAAAAGGGCAGAATTGAGGATAAAAAAATGTAATTTCGCTGAAATTATTTGTTTTCGTAGCTTGTTTCGATAATATCAGGATAAAATGACGATGAAAAGGGAAAAAATTTGGAAAAAATTTAAATATTGGTGTAATTATCTTTTTTCGTTGCTTATTTCGTTTATATCTGGATGATATGGCGAAAATTATGGCAAGAATAAAGAAAAAACATGGAAATTTCAATAAAATAGTTCATTTCCGTTGCTTTTTTCGATCATATCTTGATAAAATGACGAAAATTAAATCAAAATTGAGAAAAAAAATGAAATTTCACTAAAATTATCGGTTAGCGTTGCTTTTTTCGTCCATATTTCAATAATTTGACGATAAAAAGGGAAAAATTGAGGATAAAAAATTGAAATTTCCATGGAATTATCTTTTTTCGTAGCATAATTCCACAATATCTGGTTAAAATGACGAAAATTAAGGCAAAAAAGAGTAGAAAATTGAAAATTCGCTAAAATTGTCCGTTTTATGTTGCTTTTTTCGATCATATCTCAATAAAATGAACACATTAAGGAAAAAATGAGGAAAAAAAAATGAAATTTCGCTTAAATTCTCCGTAATCGTTACTTTTTTGAATCATATCTCGATAAAATGACGAAAGATAAATCAGAATTATGAAAAACAATTGAAAATTCTTTAAAATTATCGGTTTAAGTTACTTTTTTCGTCCATATTTCGATAAAATGACGTTAAAAAGGGCAGAATTGAGGATAAAAAAATATAATTTCGTTGAAATTATTTGTTTTCGTAGCTTATTTCGATAATATCTGGATAAAATGACGAAAATTTAGTTGAAGAAGAGGACAAACATGGAAATTTCGCTAATATTATCCGTTTTCGTTACTTTTTTCCAATATATCTCGAAAATATGACGATAATGATAGCAAAATAAAGGTGCGAAATTGAAATTTCGTTGAAATTTTCCGTAATCGTTGCTTTTTTCGCTCATATCTCGATAAATTGATGAAAATTAATTCCAAATAGGGGGAAAAAAATGGAAATTTCGCTAAAAATTATCCGTTTCAGTTGTTTTTCTTCCATGTTTCGATAAAATGACGATAATAAGGGCAAAATAGAGGATAAAAGATAGAAATTTCGTTAAAGTTATCTGTTTTCGTAGCTTATTTAGATAATATCAGGATATAATGACGATGAAAAGGGCAAAATATTGGGAAAAAATTTAATTATTGGTGAAATTATCTTTTTTCGTTGCATATTTCGTTAATATCTGGATGATATAGCGAAAATGAAGGCTAGAAAAAAGAATAAAACATGGAAATTTCGCAAAAATAATTCATTTCCGTTGCTTTCTTCGATCATATCTTGATAAAATGACGAAAATTAAATGAAAATTGAGGAAAAAAATTGAAATTTCGCTAAAATTATCGGTTTACGTTGCTTTTTTCATCCATATTTCTATATAATGACGATAAAAAGGACAAAATAGATGCTATAAAATTGAAATTTCGGTGATATTATTGTTTTCGTTGCTTTTTTTGATCATATCTCGACTAAATGACGAAAATTAAATAAAAATAGAGGAAAAAAAATGAAATTTCACTAAAATTAACGGTTACGGTTGCTTTTTTCGTCCATATTTCGATAATATGACGATAAAATGGGCAAAATAGAGGATAAAAAATAGAAACTTCCATGAAATTATCTTTTTTCTAGCGTTTTTTGACAATATCAGGAAAAAATGACGAAAATTAAGGCAAAAAAGAGAAGAAAAATGGAAAATTCGCTAAAATTATCCGTTTTCGTTGCTTTTTTCGATCATATCTCGATAAAATAACGATGTTAAGGGCAAAATAGAGGATAAAAAATTGAATTTATCTGATTTCGTAGCTTATTACGATAATATCTCGATAAACTGACGAAAATTGAGGCAAAAATGAGAAAAATATGGAATTTTCGCTAAAATTTTCCGTTTTTTGTTGCATTTTTCGATCATATCTCGATAAAATGAAAAAATTAAGGAAAAAATGAGAAAAAAAATGAAATTTCGCTTAAATTCTCCGTTTTCGTTACTTTTTTGAATCATATATCGATAAAATGACGAAGGTTAAATCAGAATTATGAAAAAGAAATTGAAATATTGCTTAAATTATCGGTTTAACTTTCTTTTTTCGTCCATATTTCGATAAAATGATGTTAAAAAGGGGAAAAATTTAGGAAAAAAATTGAAATTTCGTTGAAATTATTTATTTTCGTAGCTTATTTCGATATTATCTGGATAAAATGACGAAAATTAAGTTGAAGAAGAGGATAAACATGGAAAATTCGCTAATATTATCCGTTTTCGTTACTTTTTTCCAACATATCTCGATAATATGACGATAATGAAAGCAAAATAGGGGTACAAAATTGAAATTTCGTTGAAATTATCCGTAATCGTTGCTGTTTTCGCTCATATCTCGAGAAATTGATGAAAATTAAATCAATATACAGGAAAAAAATGGAAATTTCGCTAAAAATTATCGGTTTCAGTTCTTTTTTCTTCCATGTTTCGATAAAATGACGATAAAAAGGGAAAAATAGAGGATAAAAAATTTAAATTTCCATGCAATTATCTTTTTTCGTAGCTTAATTCCACAATATCTGGATAAAATGACGAAAATAAAGGCAAAAAAGAGTAGAAAAATGGAAAATTCGCTAAAATTATCTGTTTTCGTAGCTTATTTCGATCATATCTCGCTAAATTGACGAAAATTAAGGCAAAAATGAAAAAATACGGAATTTTCGCTAAAATTTTCCGTTTTTTTTTGCTTTTTTCGACCATATCTCGATAAAATGAAAAAAATTAAGGAAAAATGAGGAAAAAAATGAAATTTCACTAAAATTATCCGTTTTCGTTACTTTTTTGAATCATATCTAAATTAAATGACGAAAATTAAATCAGAATTATGAAGATAAGTTGAAATTTCGCTAAAATTATCGGTTTAAGGGGTTTTCTTCGTCCATATTTCGATAAAATAACGTTAAAAAGGGCAGAATTAAGGATGAAAAACAGAAATTTCATTGAAATTATCTGTTTTCGTAGCTCATTTCGATAATATCTGGATAAAATGACAAAAAAATTAAGTTGAAGAAAAGGACAAACATGGAAATTTCGCTAAAATTATCCGTTTTCGTTGCTTTTTCGATCAGATCTCGATAAAATGACGAAAATTAAGGAAAAATGAGGAAAAAAAAACGAAATTTCGCTAAAATTACCCGTTTTCGTTATTTTTTCGATCATATCTCGATAAATTGACGAAAATTAAATCAAAATAGAGGAAAAAAATCAAATTTCGCTAAAAATTATCGGTTTCAGTTGTATTTTCTTCCATATTACGATAAAATGACGATAAATAGGGAAAATAGAGTATAAAAAATTGAAATTTCGTTGAAATTTTCTGTTTTCGTAGCTTGTTTAGATAATATCTGGATAAAATGACGATGAAAAGGGAAAAAATTGGGAAAAAATTTAAATATTGGTGAAATTATCTTTTTTCGTTGCTTATTTCGTTTATATCTGGATGATATGGCGAAAATTATGGCAAGAATAAAGAAAAAACATGGAAATTTCGATAAAATAGTTCATTTCCGTTGCTTTTTTCGATCATATCTTGATAAAATGACGAAAATTAAATCAAAATTGAGAAAAAAAAAGAAATTTCACTAAAATTATCGGTTAGCGTTGCTTTTTTCGTCCATATGTCGATAATTTGACGATAAAAAGGGAAAAATTGAGGATAAAAAATTGAAATTTCCATGGAATTATCTTTTTTCGTAGAATAATTCCACAATATCTGGATAAAATGACGAAAATTAAGGCAAAAAAGAGTAGAAAATTGAAAATTCGCTAAAATTGTCCGTTTTATGTTGCTTTTTTCGATCATATCTCAATAAAATGAACTCGTTAAGGAAAAAATGAGGAAAAAAATGAAACATCGCTTAAATCTCCGTTATCATTACTTTTTTGAATCATATCTCGATAAAATGACGAAAGTTAAATCAGAATTATGAAAAACAATTGAAAATTCTTTAAAATTATCGGTTTAAGTTGCTTTTTTCGTCCATATTTCGATAAAATGACGTTAAAAAGGCCAGAATTGAGGATAAAAAAATGATATTTCGCTGAAATTATTTGTTTTCGTAGCTTATTTCGATAATATCTAGATAAAATGACGAAAATTAAGTTGAAGAAGAGGACAAACATGGAAATTTCGCTAATATTATCCGTTTTCGCTACTTTTTTCCAACATATCTCGAAAATATGACGATAATGATAGCAAAATATAGGTGCGAAAATGAAATTTCGTTGAAATTTTCCGTAATTGTTGCTTTATTCGCTCATATCTCGATAAATTGATGAACATTAATTCAAAATAGAGGGAAAAAAATGGAAAAATCGCTAAAAATTATCCGTTTCAGTTGTTTTTCTTCCATGTTTCGATAAAATGACGATAATAAGGGCAAAATAGAGGATAAAAAATAGAAATTTCGTTAAAATTATCTGTTTTCGTAGCTTATTTCGATAATATCAGGATATAACGACGATGAAAAGGGCAAAATATTGGGAAAAAATTTAATTATTGGTGAAATTATCTTTTTTCGTTGCTTATTTCGTTAATATCTGGATGATATGGCGAAAATGAAGGCAAGAAAAAAGAATAAAACGTGGAAATTTCGCTAAAAATAATTCATTTCCGTTGCTTTCTTCGATCATATCTTGATAAAATGACGAAAATTAAATGAAAATTGAGGAAAAAAATTGAAATTTCGCTAAAATTATCGGTTTACGTTGCTTTTTTCGTCCATATTTCTATATAATGACGATAAAAAGGACAAAATAGATGCTATAAAATTGAAATTTCGGTGATATTATTGTTTTCGTTGCTTTTTATGATCATATCTCGACTAAATGACGAAAATTAAATAAAAATAAATTGACGAAAATTAAGGCAAAAATGAAAAAATACGGAATTTTCGCTAAAATTTTCCGTTTTTTTTGCTTTTTTCGATCATATCTCGATAAAATGAACACATAAAGGAAAAATGAGGAAAAAAATGAAATTTCGCTCAAATTATCCGTTTTCGTTACTTTTTTGAATCACATCTAAATTAAATAACGAAATTTTAATCAGAATTATGAAGATATGATGAAATTTCGCTAAAATTATCGGTTTAAGTGGTTTTCTTCGTCCATATTTCGATAAAATGACGTTAAAAAGGGCAGAATTAAGGATGAAAAACTGAAATTTCGTTGAAATTATCTGTTTTCGTAGCTCATTTCGATAATATCTGGATAAAATGACGATAAATTAACTTGAAGAAAAGGACAAACATGGAAATTTCGCTAAAATTATCCGTTTCCGTTCCTTTTTCGATCAAATCTCGATAAAATGACGAAAATTAAGGAAAAATGAGGAAAAAAAATGAAATTTCGCTAAAATTACCCGTTTTCGTTATTTTTTCGATCATATCTCGATAAATTGACGAAAATTAAATCAAAATAGAGGAAAAAAATGGAAATTTCGCTAAAAATTTCCGTTTTATGTTGCTTTTTTCGATCATATCTCTATGAAATGAAAAAAATTAAGTCAAAAATAGAGGGAAAAAATAGAAATTTCGCTAAAAATTATCCGTTTTCGTTGCTTTTTCGATCATATCTCAATAAAATGAACACATTAAGGAAAAAATGAGGAAAAAAATGAAATTTCGCTTAAATTCTCCGTTATCGTTACTTTTTTGAGTGATATCTCGATAAAATGACGAAAGTTAAATCAGAATTATGAAAAACACTTGAAAATTCTTTAAAATTATCGGTTTAAGTTGCTTTTTTCGTCCATATTTCGATAAAATGACGTTAAAAAAAAAAATTGAGGATAAAAAAATGTAATTTCGCTGAAATTATTTGTTTTCGTAGCTTGTTTCGATAATATCAGGATAAAATGACGTTAAAAAGGGGAAAAATTGAGGAAAAAAATTGAAATTTCGTTGAAATTATTTATTTTCGTAGCTTATTTCGATAATATCTGGATAAAATGACGAAAATTAAGTTGAAGAAGAGGATAAACATGGAAATTTCGCTAATATTATCCGTTTTCGTTACTTTTTTCCAACATATCTCGATAATATGACGATAATGAAAGCAAAATAGGGGTACAAAATTGAAATTTCGTTGAAATTATCCGTAATCGTTGCTGTTTTCGCTCATATCTCGATAAATTGATGAAAATTAAATCAATATAGAGGAAAAAAATGGAAATTTCGCTAAAAATTATCGGTTTCAGTTCTTTTTTCTTCCATGTTTCGATAAAATGACGATAAAAAGGGAAAAATAGAGGATAAAAAATTTAAATTTCTATGGAATTATCTTTTTTCGTAGCTTAATTCCACAATATCTGGATAAAATGACAAAAATTAAGGCAAAAAAGAGTAGAAAAATGATAAATTCGCTAAAATTATCCGTTTTATGTTGCTTTTTTCGATCATATCTCTATAAAATGAAAAAAATTAAGGCAAAAATAGAGGGCAAAAATAGAAATTTCGCTAAAAATTATCCGTTTTCGTTGCTTTTTCGATCATATCTCACCAAAATAAGGATGTTAAGGGCAAAATAGAATATAAAAAATAGAAATTTCGTTGAAATTATCTGTTTTCGTAGCTCATTTCGATAATATCTGTATAAAATGACGATAAATTAAGTTGAAGAAAAGAACAAACATGGAAATTTCGCTAAAATTATCCGTTTTCATTGCTTTTTCGATCATATCTCGATAAAATGACGAAAATTAAGGAAAAATGAGGAAAAAAAATGAAATTTTTCTAAAATTACCCGTTTTCGTTATTTTTTCGATCATATCTCGATAAATTGACGAAAATTAAACCAAAATAGAGGAAAAAAAATGGAAATTTCGCTAAAAATTATCGATTTCAGTTGTTTTTTCTTCCATATTTCGATAAAATGACGAAAATTTAGTTGAAGAAGACGACAAACATGGAAATTTCGCTAATATTATCCGTTTTCGTTACTTTTTTCCAACATATCTCGAAAATATGACGATAATGATAGTAAAATAAAGGTGCGAAATTGAAATTTCGTTGAAATTATCCGTAATCGTTGCTGTTTTCGCTCATATCTCGATAAATTGATGAAAATTAATTCAAATAGAGGAAAAAAAATGGAAATTTCGCTAAAAATTATCCGTTTCAGTTGTTTTTCTTCCATGTTTCGATAAAATGACGATAATAAGGGCAAAATAGAGGATAAAAGATAGAAATTCCGTTAAAATTATCTGTTTTCGTAGCTTATTTAGATAATATTAGGATATAATGACGATGAAAAGGGCAAAATATTGGGAAAAAATTTAATTATTGGTGAAATTATCTTTTTTCGTTGCTTATTTCGTTAATATCTGGATGATATAGCGAAAATGAAGGGAAGAAAAAAGAATAAAACATGGAAATTTCGCTAAAATAATTCATTTCCGTTGCTTTCTTCGATCATATCTTGATAAAATGACGAAAATTAAATCAAAATTGAGGAAAAAAATTGAAATTTCGCTAAAATTATCGGTTAACGTTGCTTTTTTCGTCCATATTTCTATATAATGACGATGAAAAGGACAAAATAGATGCTATAAAATTATAATTTGGTGATATTATTGTTTTCGTTGCTTTTTTTGATCATATCTCGACTAAATGACGAAAATTAAATAAAAATAGAGGAAAAAAAATGAAATTTCACTAAAATTAACGGTTACGGTTGCTTTTTTCGTCCATATTTCGATAATATGATGATAAAATGGGCAAAATAGAGGATAAAAAATAGAAACTTCCATGAAATTATCTTTTTTCTAGCGTTTTTTGACAATATCAGGAAAAAATGACGAAAATTAAGGCAAAAAAGAGAAGAAAAATGGAAAATTCGCTAAAATTATCCGTTTTCGTTGCTTTTTTCGATCATATCTCGATAAAATAACGATGTTAAGGGCAAAATAGAGGATAAAAAATTGAAATTATCTGTTTTCGTAGCTTATTTCGATAATATCTCGATAAACTGACGAAAATTAAGGCAAAAATGAGAAAAATATGGAATTTTCGCTAAAATTTTCCGTTTTTTGTTGCTTTTTTCGATCATATTTCGATAAAATGAAAAAATTAAGGAAAAAATGAGAAAAAAAATGAAATTTCGCTTAAATTCTCCGGTCTCGTTACTTTTTTTAATCATATCTCGATAAAATGACGAATTTTAAATCAGAATTATGAAAAAGAAATTGAAATTTCGCTAAAGTTATCGGTTTAAGTTGCTTTTTTCGTCCATATTTCGATAAAATGACGTTAAAGAGGGGAAAAATTGAGGAAAAAAATTGAAATTTCGTTGAAATTATTTATTTTCGTAGCTTATTTCGATAATATCTGGATAAAATGACGAAAATTAAGTTGAAGAAGAGGATAAACATGGAAATTTCGCTAATATTATCCGTTTTCGTTACTTTTTTCCAACATATCTCGATAATATGACGATAATGAAAGCAAAATAGGGGTACAAAATTGAAATTTCGTTGAAATTATCCGTAATCGTTGCTGTTTTCGCTCATATCTCGATAAATTGATGAAATTAAATCAATATAGAGGAAAAAAATGGAAATTTCGCTAAAAATAATCGGTTTCAGTTTTTTTTTCTTCCATGTTTCGATAAAATGACGATAAAAAGGGAAAAATAGAGGATAAAAAATTTAAATTTCTATGGAATTATCTTTTTTCGTAGCTTAATTCCACAATATCTGGATAAAATGACGAAAATTAAGGCAAAAAAGAGTAGAAAAATGGAAAATTCGCTAAAATTATCCGTTTTATGTTGCTCTTTTCGATCATATCCCTATAAAATGAAAAAATTAAGGCAAAAATATAGGGCAAAAATAGAAATTTCGCTAAGAATTATCCGTTTTCGTTGCTCATTTCGATAATATCTGGATAAAATAACGATAAATTAAGTTGAAGAAAAGGACAAACATGGAAATTTCGCTAAAATTATCCGTTTTCGTTGCTTTTTCGATCATATCTCGATATATTGACGAAAATTAAGGAAAAATGAGGTAAAAAAAAGAAATTTCGCTAAAACTATCCGTTTTCGTTACTTTTTTGAATCATATCTAAATTAAATGACGAAAATTAAATCAGAATTATGAAGATAAGTTAAAATATAGCTAAATTTATCGGTTTAAGGGGTTTTCTTCGTCCATGTTTCGATAAAACGACGATAAAAAGGGCAAAATAGAGTATAAAAATTTAAATTTCCATGGAATTATCTTTTATCGTAGCTTAATTCCACAATATCTGGATAAAATTACGAAAAAAAGGCAAAAAAGAGTAGAAAAATGGAAAATTCGCTAAAATTATCCGTTTTATGTTGCTTTTTTCGATCATATCTCTAT
This sequence comes from Sympetrum striolatum, assembly GCA_947579665.1. NCBI lineage: Eukaryota > Metazoa > Arthropoda > Insecta > Odonata > Libellulidae > Sympetrum > Sympetrum striolatum. The sequence goes on from OX388343.1 coordinate 104,151,396, forward strand.
AAAATGAAAAAAATTAAGGCAAAAATAGAGGGCAAAAATAGAAATTTCGCTAAAAATTATCCGTTTTCGTTGCTTTTTTGAACATATCTCAATAAAATGAACACATTAAGGAAAATATGAGGAAAAAAATGAAATTTCGCTTAAATTCTCCGTTATCGTTACTTTTTTGAGTGATATCTCGATAAAATGACGAAAGTTAAATCAGAATTATGAAAAACACTTGAAAATTCTTTAAAATTATCGGTTTAAGTTTCTTTTTTCGTCCATATTTCGATAAAATGACGTTAAAAAAAAATTGAGGATAAAAAAATGTAATTTCGCTGAAATTAATTTTTTTCGTAGCTTGTTTCGATAATATCAGGATAAAATGACGTTAAAAAGGGGAAAAATTGAGGAAAAAAATTGAAATTTCGTTGAAATTATTTATTTTCGTAGCTTATTTCGATAATATCTGGATAAAATGACGAAAATTAAGTTGAAGAAGAGGATAAACATGGAAATTTCGCTAATATTATCCGTTTTCGTTACTTTTTTCCAACATATCTCGATAATATGACGATAATGAAAGCAAAATAGGGGTACAAAATTGAAATTTCGTTGAAATTATCCGTAATCGTTGCTGTTTTCGCTCATATCTCGATAAATTGATGAAAATTAAATCAATATAGAGGAAAAAAATGGAAATTTCGCTAAAAATTATCGGTTTCAGTTCTTTTTTCTTCCATGTTTCGATAAAATGACGATAAAAAGGGAAAAATAGAGGATAAAAAATTTAAATTTCTATGGAATTATCTTTTTTCGTAGCTTAATTCCACAATATCTGGATAAAATGACGAAAATTAAGGCAAAAAAGAGTAGAAAAATGATAAATTCGCTAAAATTATCCGTTTTATGTTGCTTTTTTCGATCATATCTCTATAAAATGAAAAAAATTAAGGCAAAAATAGAGGCCAAAAATAGAAATTTCGCTAAAAATTATCCGTTTTCGTTGCTTTTTCGATCATATCTCACCAAAATAAGGATGTTAAGGGCAAAATAGAATATAAAAAATAGAAATTTCGTTGAAATTATCTGTTTTCGTAGCTCATTTCGATAATATCTGTATAAAATGACGATAAATTAAGTTGAAGAAAAGGACAAACATGGAAATTTCGCTAAAATTATCCGTTTTCATTGCTTTTTCGATCATATCTCGATAAAATGACGAAAATTAAGGAAAAATGAGGAAAAAAAATGAAGTTTTTCTAAAATTACCCGTTTTCGTTATTTTTTCGATCATATCTCGATAAATTGACGAAAATTAAACCAAAATAGAGGAAAAAAAATGGAAATTTCGCTAAAAATTATCGATTTCAGTTGTTTTTTCTTCCATATTTCGATAAAATGACGAAAATTTAGTTGAAGAAGAGGACAAACATGGAAATTTCGCTAATATTATCCGTTTTCGTTACTTTTTTCCAACATATCTCGAAAATATGTCGATAATGATAGTAAAATAAAGGTGCGAAATTGAAATTTCGTTGAAATTATCCGTAATCGTTGCTGTTTTCGCTCATATCTCGATAAATTGATGAAAATTAATTCAAATAGAGGAAAAAAAATGGAAATTTCGCTAAAAATTATCCGTTTCAGTTGTTTTTCTTCCATGTTTCGATAAAATGACGATAATAAGGGCAAAATAGAGGATAAAAGATAGAAATTCCGTTAAAATTATCTGTTTTCGTAGCTTATTTAGATAATATCAGGATATAATGACGATGAAAAGGGCAAAATATTGGGAAAAAATTTAATTATTGGTGAAATTATCTTTTTTCGTTGCTTATTTCGTTAATATCTGGATGATATAGCGAAAATGAAGGGAAGAAAAAAGAATAAAACATGGAAATTTCGCTAAAATAATTCATTTCCGTTGCTTTCTTCGATCATATCTTGATAAAATGACGAAAATTAAATCAAAATTGAGGAAAAAAATTGAAATTTCGCTAAAATTATCGGTTAACGTTGCTTTTTTCGTCCATATTTCTATATAATGACGATAAAAAGGACAAAATAGATGCTATAAAATTATAATTTGGTGATATTATTGTTTTCGTTGCTTTTTTTGATCATATCTCGACTAAATGACGAAAATTAAATAAAAATAGAGGAAAAAAAATGAAATTTCACTAAAATTAACGGTTACGGTTGCTTTTTTCGTCCATATTTCGATAATATGATGATAAAATGGGCAAAATAGAGGATAAAAAATAGAAATTTCCATGAAATTATCTTTTTTCTAGCGTTTTTTGACAATATCAGGAAAAAATGACGAAAATTAAGGCAAAAAAGAGAAGAAAAATGGAAAATTCGCTAAAATTATCCGTTTTCGTTGCTTTTTTCGATCATATCTCGATAAAATAACGATGTTAAGGGCAAAATAGAGGATAAAAAATTGAAATTATCTGTTTTCGTAGCTTATTTCGATAATATCTCGATAAACTGACGAAAATTAAGGCAAAAATGAGAAAAATATGGAATTTTCGCTAAAATTTTCCGTTTTTTGTTGCTTTTTTCGATCATATTTCGATAAAATGAAAAAATTAAGGAAAAAATGAGAAAAAAATGAAATTTCGCTTAAATTCTCCGGTCTCGTTACTTTTTTTAATCATATCTCGATAAAATGACGAATTTTAAATCAGAATTATGAAAAAGAAATTGAAATTTCGCTAAAGTTATCGGTTTAAGTTGCTTTTTTCGTCCATATTTCGATAAAATGACGTTAAAGAGGGGAAAAATTGAGGAAAAAAATTGAAATTTCGTTGAAATTATTTATTTTCGTAGCTTATTTCGATAATATCTGGATAAAATGACGAAAATTAAGTTGAAGAAGAGGATAAACATGGAAATTTCGCTAATATTATCCGTTTTCGTTACTTTTTTCCAACATATCTCGATAATATGACGATAATGAAAGCAAAATAGGGGTACAAAATTGAAATTTCGTTGAAATTATCCGTAATCGTTGCTGTTTTCGCTCATATCTCGATAAATTGATGAAATTAAATCAATATAGAGGAAAAAAATGGAAATTTCGCTAAAAATTATCGGTTTCAGTTTTTTTTTCTTCCATGTTTCGATAAAATGATGATAAAAAGGGAAAAATAGAGGATAAAAAATTTAAATTTCTATGGAATTATCTTTTTTCGTAGCTTAATTCCACAATATCTGGATAAAATGACGAAAATTAAGGCAAAAAAGAATAGAAAAATGATAAATTCGCTAAAATTATCCGTTTTATGTTGCTCTTTTCGATCATATCCCTATAAAATGAAAAAAATTAAGGCAAAAATATAGGGCAAAAATAGAAATTTCGCTAAGAATTATCCGTTTTCGTTGCTTTTTCGATCATATCTCGACAAAATAACGATGTTAAGGGCAAAATAGAATATAAAAAATAGAAATTTCGTTGAAATTATCTGTTTTCGTAGCTCATTTCGATAATATCTGGATAAAATAACGATAAATTAAGTTGAAGAAAAGGACAAACATGGAAATTTCGCTTAAATTATCCGTTTTCGTTGCTTTTTCGATCATATCTCGATATATTGACGAAAATTAAGGAAAAATGAGGAAAAAAATGAAATTTCGCTAAAACTATCCGTTTTCGTTACTTTTTTGAATCATATCTAAATTAAATGACGAAAATTAAATCAGAATTATGAAGATAAGTTAAAATATAGCTAAATTTATCGGTTTAAGGGGTTTTCTTCGTCCATGTTTCGATAAAACGACGATAAAAAGGGCAAAATAGAGTATAAAAATTTAGATTTCCATGGAATTATCTTTTATCGTAGCTTAATTCCACAATATCTGGATAAAATTACGAAAATTAAGGCAAAAAAGAGTAGAAAAATGGAAAATTCGCTAAAATTATCCGTTTTATGTTGCTTTTTTCGATCATATCTCTATAAAATGAAAAAAATTAAGGCAAAAATAGAGGGCAAAAATAGAAATTTCGCTAAAAATTATCCGTTTTCGTTGCTTTTTTGAACATATCTCAATAAAATGAACACATTAAGGAAAATATGAGGAAAAAAATGAAATTTCGCTTAAATTCTCCGTTATCGTTACTTTTTTGAATTATATCTCGATAAAATGACGAAAGTTAAATCAGAATTATGAAAAACAATTGAAAATTCTTTAAAATTATCGGTTTAAGTTGCTTTTTTCGTCCATATTTAGATAAAATGACGTTAAAAAGGGCACAATTGAGGATAAAAAAATGTAATTTCGCTGAAATTATTTGTTTTCGTAGCTTATTCGATAATATCTGGATAAAATGACGAAAATTAAATTGAAGAAGAGGACAAACATGGAAATTTCGCTAATATTATCTGTTTTCGTTAGTTTATTCCAACATATCTCGATAATATGACGATAATGATAGCAAAATAAAGGTGCCAAATTAAAAATTTCGTTGAAAATATCCGTAAACGTTGTTTTTTTCGCTCATATCTCGATAAATTGATGATAAATAATTCAAAATAGAGGAAAAAAATGGAAAATTCGCTAAAAATTATCCGTTTCAGTTGTTTTTTCTTCCATGTTTCGATAAAATGACGATAATAAGGGCAAAATAGAGGATAAAAAATAGAAATTTCGCTAAAATTATCTGTTTTCGTAGCTTATTTCAATAATATTTGGATATAATGACGATCAAAAGAAAAAAAATTGTGAAAAAATTTAAATATTGGTGAGATTATCTTTTTTCGTTGCTTATTTCGTTAATATCTGGATGATATGGCGAATATTATGGCAAGAATAAAGAAAAAACATGGAAATTTCGCTAAAACAATTCATTTCCGATGCTTTTTTCGATCATATCTTGATAAAATGACGAAAATTAAATCAAAATTGAGGAAAAAAATTGAAATTTCGCTAAAATTATCGGTTTTCGTTCCTTTTTTTGATCATATCTCGATTAAATGATGAAAATTAAATAAAAATAGAGGAAAAAAAATGAAATTTCCCTAAAATTAACGGTTACGGTTACTTTTTTCGTCCATATTTCGAATATATGACGATAAAATGGGCAAAATAGAGGATAAAAATAGAAATTTCCATGAAATTATCTTTTTTCTAGCATTTTTTTACAATATCAGGAAAAAATGAAGAAAATTAAGGCAAAAAAGTGAAGAAAAATGGAAAATTCGCTAAAATTATCCGTTTTCGTTGCTTTTTTCGATCATATCTCGATAAAATAACGATGTTAAGGACAAAATAGAGGATAAAAAATTGAAATTATCTGTTTTCGTACCTTATTACGATAATATCTCGATAAACTGACGAAAATTAAGGCAAAAATGAGAAAAATATGGAATTTTCGCTAAAATTTTCCGTTTTTTGTTAAAAATTTAAATTTCCATGCAATTATCTTTTTTCGTAGCTTAATTCCACAATATCTGGATAAAATGACGAAAATAAAGGCAAAAAAGAGTAGAAAAATGGAAAATTCGCTAAAATTATCTGTTTTCGTAGCTTATTTCGATCATATCTCGCTAAATTGACGAAAATTAAGGCAAAAATGAAAAAATACGGAATTTTCGCTAAAATTTTCCGTTTTTTGTTGCTTTTTTCGACCATATCTCGATAAAATGAAAAAAATTAAGGAAAAATGAGGAAAAAAATGAAATTTCGCTAAAATTATCCGTTTTCGTTACTTTTTTGAATCATATCTAAATTAAATGACGAAAATTAAATCAGAATTATGAAGATAAGTTGAAATTTCGCTAAAATTATCGGTTTAAGGGGTTTTCTTCGTCCATATTTCGATAAAATGACGTTAAAAAGGGCAGAATTAAGGATGAAAAACTGAAATTTCGCTGAAATTATCTGTTTTCGTAGCTCATTTCGATAATATCTGGATAAAATGACAAAAAAATTAAGTTGAAGAAAAGGACAAACATGGAAATTTCGCTAAAATTATCCGTTTTCGTTGCTTTTTCGATCAGATCTCGATAAATTGACGAAAATTAAATCAAAATAGAGGAAAAAAATAAAATTTCGCTAAAAATTATCGGTTTCAGTTGTTTTTTCTTCCATATTTCGATAAAATGACAATAAATAGTGGAAATAGAGTATAAAAAATTGAAATTTCGTTGAAATTTTCTGTTTTCGTAGCTTGTTTAGATAATATCTGGATAAAATGACGATGAAAAGGGAAAAAATTGGGAAAAAATTTAAATATTGGTGAAATTATCTTTTTTCGTTGCTTATTTCGTTTATATTTGGATGATATGGCGAAAATTATGGCAAGAATAAAGAAAAAACATGGAAATTTCAATAAAATAGTTCATTTCCGTTGCTTTTTTCGATCATATCTTGATAAAATGACGAAAATTAAATCAAAATTGAGAAAAAAAATGAAATTTCACTAAAATTATCGGTTAGCGTTGCTTTTTTCGTCCATATTTCGATAATTTGACGATAAAAAGGGAAAAATTGAGGATAAAAAATTGAAATTTCCATGGAATTATATTTTTTTCGTAGCATAATTCCACAATATCTGGATAAAATGACGAAAATTAAGGCAAAAAAGAGTAGAAAATTTAAAATTCCCTAAAATTGTCCGTTTTATGTTGCTTTTTTCGATCATATCTCAATAAAATGAACATATTAAGGAAAAAATGAGGAATAAAATGAAATTTCGCTTAAATTCTCCGTTATCGTTACTTTTTTGAATCATATCTCGATAAAATGACGAAAGTTAAATCAGAATTATGAAAAACAATTGAAAATTCTTTAAAATTATCTGTTTAAGTTGCTTTTTTCGTCCATATTTCGATAAATTGTCGTTAAAAAGGGTAGAATTGAGGATAAAAAAATGATATTTCGCTGAAATTATTTGTTTTCGTAGCTTATTTCGATAATATCTGGATATAATGACGAAAATTTAGTTGAAGAAGAGGACAAACATGGAAATTTCGCTAATATCATCCGTTTTCGTTACTTTTTTCCAACATATCTCGAAAATATGACGATAATGATAGCAAAATAAAGGTGCGAAATTGAAATTTCGTTTAAATTTTCCGTAATCGTTGCTTTTTTCGCTCATATCTCAATAAATTGATGAACATTAATTCAAAATAGAGGGAAAAAAATGAAATTTCTCTAAAATTATCGGTTAGCGTTGCTTTTTTCGTCCATATTTCGATAATTTGACGATAAAAAGGGAAAAATTGAGGATAAAAAATTGAAATTTCCATGGAATTATCTTTTTTCGTAGAATAATTCCACAATATCTGGATAAAATGACGAAAATTAAGGCAAAAAAGAGTAGAAAATTGAAAATTCGCTAAAATTGTCCGTTTTATGTTGCTTTTTTCGATCATATCTCAATAAAATGAACACATTAAGGAAAAAATGAGGAAAAAAATGAAACTTCGCTTAAATTCTCCGTTATCGTTACTTTTTTGAATCATATCTCGATAAAACGACGAAAGTTAAATCAGAATTATGAAAAACAATTGAAAATTCTTTAAAATTATCGGTTTAAGTTGCTTTTTTCGTCCATATTTCGAAGAAATAACGTTAAAAAGGGCAGAATTGAGGATAAAAAATGATATTTCGCTGAAATTATTTGTTTTCGTAGCTTATTTCGATAATATCTAGATAAAATGACGAAAATTTAGTTGAAGAAGAGGACAAACATGGAAATTTCGCTAATATTATCCGTTTTCGCTACTTTTTTCCAACATAAGAGTATAAAAAATTGAAATTTCGTTGAAATTTTCTGTTTTCGTAGCTTGTTTAGATAATATCTGGATAAAATGACGATGAAAAGGGAAAAAATTGGGAAAAAATTTAAATATTGGTGAAATTATCTTTTTTCGTTGCTTATTTCGTTTATATCTGGATGATATGGCGAATATTATGGCAAGAATAAAGAAAGAACATGGAAGTTTCGATAAAATAGTTTATTTCCGTTGCTTTTTTCGATCATATCTTGATAAAATGACGAAAATTAAATCAAAATTGAGAAAAAAAAATGAAATTTCACTAAAATTATTGGTTAGCGTTGCTTTTTTCTTCCATATTTCGATAATATGACGATAAAAAGGGAAAAATTGAGGATAAAAAATTGGAATTTCCATGGAAATATCTTTTTTCGTAGCTTAATTCCACAATATCTGGATAAAATGACGAAAATTAACGCAAAAAAGTGTAGAAAAATGGAAAATTCGCTAAAATTGTCCGTTTTATGTTGTTTTTTTCGATCATATCTCTATAAAATGAAAAAAATTAAGGCAAAAATAGAGGGAAAAAATAGAAATTTCGCTAAAAATTATCCGTTTTCGTTGCTTTTTCAACCATATCTCAATAAAATGAACACAGTAAGGAAAAAATGAGGAAAAAATTGAAATTTCGCTTAAAGTCTTCCTTATCGTTACTTTTTTGAATCATATCTCGATAAAATGACGAAAGTTAAATCAGAATTATGAAAAACAATTGAAAATTCTTTAAAATTATCGGTTTAAGTTGCTTTTTTCGTCCATATTTCGATAAAATGACGTTAAAAAGGGCAGAACAGAGGATAAAAAATAGAAATTTCGTTAAAATTATCTTTTTTTTTTGCTAATATCGTTAATATCTTGATGATATGGCGAAAATGAAGGCAAGAAAAAAGAATAAAACATGGAAATTTCGCTAAAATAAACGGTTACGGTTGCTTTTTTCGTCCATATTTCTATATAATGACGATAAAAAGGACAAAATAGATGATATAAAATTGAAATTTCGGTGATATTATTGTTTTCGTTGCTTTTTTTGATCATATCTCGGATAAATGACGAAAATTAAATAAAAATAAACTGACGAAAATTAAGGCAAAAATGAAAAAATACGGAATTTTCGCTAAAATTTTCCGTTTTTTTTGCTTTTTTCGATCATATCTCGATAAAATGAAAACATTAAGGAAAAATGAGGAAAAAAATGAAATTTCGCTAAAATTATCCGTTTTCGTTACTTTTTTGAATCACATCTAAATTAAATAACGAAATTTTAATCAGAATTATGAAGATAAGTTGAAATTTCGCTAAAATTATCGGTTTAAGGGGTTTTCTTCGTCCATATTTCGATAAAATGACGTAAAAAAGGGCAGAATTAAGGATGAAAAACTGAAATTTCGTTGAAATTATCTGTTTTCGTAGCTCATTTCGATAATATCTGGATAAAATGACGATAAATTAAGTTGAAGAAAAGGACAAACATGGATATTTCGCTAAAATTATCCGTTTTCGTTGCTTTTTCGATCAAATCTCGATAAAATGACGAAAATTAAGGAAAAATGAGGAAAAAAATGAAATTTCGCTAAAATTACCCGTTTTCGTTTTTTTTTCAATCATATCTCGATAAATTGACGAAAATTAAATCAAAATAGAGGAAAAAAATGGAAATTTCGCTAAAAATTATCGGTTTCAGTTGTTTTTTCTTCCATATTTCGATAAAATGACGATAAATAGGGAAAATAGAGTATAAAAAATTGAAATTTTGTTGAAATTTTCTGTTTTCGTAGCTTATTTCGATAATATCTGGATAAAATGACGATGAAAAGGGAAAAAATTGGGAAAAAATTTAAATATTGGTGAAATTATCTTTTTTCGCTGCTTATTTCGTTTATATCTGGATGATATGGCGAATATTATGGCAAGAATAAAGAAAAAACATGGAAATTTCGATAAAATAGTTCATTTCCGTTGCTTTTTTCGATCATATCTTGATAAAATGACGAAAATTAAATCAAAATTGAGAAAAAAAAATGAAATTTCACTAAAATTATTGGTTAGCGTTGCTTTTTTCTTCCATATTTCGATAATATGACGATAAAAAGGGAAAAATTGAGGATAAAAAATTGAAATTTCCATGGAAATATCTTTTTTCGTAGCTTAATTCCACAATATCTGGATAAAATGACGAAAATTAAGGCAAAAAAGAGTAGTAAAATGGAAAATTCGCTAAAATTGTCCGTTTTATGTTGCTTTTTTCGATCATATCTCTATAAAATGAAAAAAATTAAGGCAAAAATAGAGGGAAAAAATAGAATTTCGCTAAAAATTATCCGTTTTCGTTGCTTTTTCAACCATATCTCAATAAAATGAACACATTAAGGAAAAAATGAGGAAAAAAATGAAATTTCGCTTAAATTCTCCGTTATCGTTACTTTTTTTAATCATATCTCGATGAAATGACGAAAGTTAAATCAGAATTATGAAGAACAATTGAAAATTCTTTAATATTATCGGTTTAAGTTGCTTTTTTCGTCCATATTTCGATAAAATGACGTTAAAAAGGGCAGAATAGAGAATAAAAAATAGAAATTTCGTTAAAATTATCTTTTTTCGTTGCTTATTTCGTTAATATTTGGAGGATATGGCGAAAATGAAGGCAAGAAAAAAGAATAAAACATGGAAATTTCGCTAAAACAATTCATTTCCGTTGCTTTTTTCTATCATATCTTGATAAAATGACGAAAATTAAATCAGAATTATGAAGATAAGTTGAAATTTCGCTAAAATTATCGGTTTAAGGGGTTTTCTTCGTCCATATTTCGATAAAATAACGTTAAAAAGGGCAGAATTAAGGATGACAAACTGAAATTTCGTTGAAATTATCTGTTTTCGTAGCTCATTTCGATAATATCTGGATAAAATGACGATAAATTAAGTTGAAGAAAAGGATAAACATGGATATATCGCTAATATTATCCGTTTTCGTTACTTTTTTCCAACATATCTCGATAATATGACGATAATGAAAGCAAAATAGGGGTACAAAATTGAAATTTCGTTGAAATTATCCGTAATCGTTGCTGTTTTCGCTCATATCTCGATAAATTGATGAAAATTAAATCAATATAGAGGAAAAAAATGGAAATTTCGCTAAAAATTATCGGTTTCAGTTCTTTTTTCTTCCATGTTTCGATAAAATGACGATAAAAAGGGCAAAATAGAGGATAAAAAATTTAAATTTCCATGCAATTATCTTTTTTCGTAGCTTAATTCAACAATATCTGGATAAAATGACGAAAATAAAGGCAAAAAAGAGTAGAAAAATGGAAAATTCGCTAAAATTATCTGTTTTCGTAGCTTATTTCGATCATATCTCGCTAAATTGACGAAAATTAAGGCAAAAATGAAAAAATACGGAATTTTCGCTAAAATTTTCCGTTTTTTGTTGCTTTTTTCGACCATATCTCGATAAAATGAAAAAAATTAAGGAAAAATGAGGAAAAAAATGAAATTTCGCTAAAATTATCCGTTTTCGTTACTTTTTTGAATCATATCTAAATTAAATGACGAAAATTAAATCAGAATTATGAAGATAAGTTGAAATTTCGCTAAAATTATCGGTTTAAGGGGTTTTCTTCGTCCATATTTCGATAAAATGACGTTAAAAAGGGCAGAATTAAGGATGAAAAACTGAAATTTCGTTGAAATTATCTGTTTTCGTAGCTCATTTCGATAATATCTGGATAAAATGACAAAAAAATTAAGTTGAAGAAAAGGACAAACATGGAAATTTCGCTAAAATTATCCGTTTTCGTTGCTTTTTCGATCAGATCTCGATAAAATGACAAAAATTAAGGAAAAATGAGGAAAAAAAAACGAAATTTCGCTAAAATTACCCGTTTTCGTTATTTTTTCGATCATATCTCGATAAATTGACGAAAATTAACACTAGAAGGACGGAGGTGGTCATTTGACCACTTTTCAGAGTTTGACATCAAAATTTCTTTATTAAAATACCTCCGATTTTTTTGAAACTTTTTGACTTTGTTTATTACTATCCCAAAATTTGTGTTAAGTATTAAAATATTTTTTTTCACTTTTAGGTTAAATTTTATATCAAAATATACCTAGAAGGACGGGAGGTGGTCATTTGACCACCTACTTTTAAAATTCGTAATTAAATACTTTCATGCTTCTCAAAGACCTGAATTTTGCGTACCTTCTACATTTGACCATTACACAAGTTCTAATAACATTTTTTTCCCCGTAATTTGTTTAAATTTTAATTAATTAAACAAAATGTTGACCTATGTCCTAAATCTGCAGAATTTCATATTCTAGAATATTTAATCTATTTATACTGAACCAATGAAACTCATATTTTCGGAATAAGTGGAAGACGGTCCGAATTGTTGATAAAAGTCAGTCACGTTACCCCAAGATTGTTATGCTATCTGACGGAAACCATATAAAACCACTAGTTCGTGCCTCGGAAAAAACCTCAATCAAATACGATGGCGGAACAATTTTTCAAATTTCATCCTGAAAATTTCCTTATGGTGTTTTTATCAATGCCAAATCAATGTATAATATTTAAAAATTCTTAAAACAATTTTTAGCAGGGTTGCCAACATATTGGTTTTATCATTATATAATGTTCTTCCAATTTTTTTCTCTGGTAAATTTCAAACTGATATCTCAAGTTTATATTCAATCACCTTTTTTGAACAATTTGAATTAATTTTAAGGGTATTAACCTTATAAAACAGGGCTACCAATCGTTAGAACAGATCTCTAAACAGAGACTTTTGCGTTCGCAGTATAAATAGCTACAGATATATTTTGAGCACAGATTTGTTTCATGTAATTTGTCTAAACTCTTTGGGATCCCGAATTAGTTTATAAACTATAAAGAAGCAGTGTGACCAACATCTTCGGCTGTAAAGTGAAGGCAGCGATCAGACATTCATGGAAAACCTAGTAATTAATCATGCATTTATCGAGAATGGCCCTTTCTTACTCATATATTATTCGGTGCTTATCCTCTCTGGTGCTCGTTTTATTATTACATATTAAGTTGATATTTATTTTAGACTTACCTTAATACTTTAATCATTCTTCAAATGTTATTTCCTTCCATCATTCGGTATTTTACAATACATCCAAGTCATTATAGAAACACTTGATCATCTTCACAATGTAAGGTTTGAAATCATAATAAAGCTTCGCTATTGTTTTTACAAAGTAATATTTATTCCTTATTAGGTAATGGCGTAACATTTTTAAAATAAATGATAAGAGAGAATATCACTCTATGCTTCTAAGAGTACATCATTTTTTACCGCAGATTCTGCACATTGCCACTTTTGCAGAACATATTCCACAGTATATTTTTTTACATTTTAGGCACAAATTATTGGATTTGTTATAACAACCAGGTGAGATCTAACACTTTCTTCTTTTCTGCGGTCTTATTGGTGCACTTGCTTCCCCTGAAGAAATTCCCGACATTGCAAAGGAACATGAGGGTGATGGCTCTATCTCTAATGAGGTTCCAATCATTTCTAATATAAGTCTTTGAATATACTCCTTCCTGCTGAGTTTACGCCCAGTGGTTTCTTTGAATAGAACCCAGCTATTTATTGAGGCCAGGTCTAATATGTTAAAAAATACATGTACTGGCCATCTCCTTGTAGCCGAACGAGTTGAATATTTCCGGCACATGCTATCCATTATATCTACTCCCACTTTGTTGTAGTTGTAAAACAAAATTGTATCTGGTTTCTTTTTTTCTGAGTCAGAAATCATCACGTCCTGATTCATCGTACTGATTAAAAGCACATTTTTATTTTTTTTGGCTTGGTAATTTGTTAAGCTGTGGCCAAGTCTATTTTTATAAACTCTAGTTGAGTATATTTCTTTGCTGTGATGAACCGAAGGAGGTAATTCTCTTCTATTCCTTCTTATCGTTACAACCAATGAGATTTTGTTTTTTTTTAGTTTTTCAGCGAGGCTGATTGAAGAGAAATAATTGTTGCATGTTATGTTGATACCGGAGTTTTTGAATGGCTCTGCTAACTGTAGCACAACATATTCCCCAAGAGTCTGCTTTGATCCCCTAGCGTCATCTTTTCCACAATAAGGAAATGCATTTAGGCAATATTTAGACTTCACGTCTGCTAATACCCAGTACTTGATCCCAAACTTATCTGGCTTATTCGGCATGTATTGGATGAATGGGCATCGGCACTTCGTAGGATATAATTGTTCATCGGCCGTAACACTCTCGCCAGGGTTGTAACAGGCTCGGGAGTTAGTTATAAATTTATTCCAAGGCTCAGAACCTAAAGCAAATTTTTCTTCTCTCAGAGCTTGACTCCGAGTTTCTCTGTGATCAAACCGTAAATGTTTCATTATGCTTAAGAATCGATCCCTATTCATAGTGCTGGAGAATATTTTAGATCCCCACGTTTTGTCCCAACAACTTTTTATTGACAAATGTCGTTGTCCCAATACGCCTCTAGCATATATAAGAGCAATGAATTTCAAAAGTTCTTCCCTAGGTAAAGACCAATTAGCATCTTCAAGCTTCCCATGCTCCGTAGTACATTTTACAATGTTATCTAAAAGGGAGTCACTCACCAACAAATTGAATGCACTAAATGTTGATGCCTCTTGAATGTTCCTTTTGGCATAAGAAGTTGGTCCTGGAGCTAAATGCAATATGTTTTGCACTTTGAATCTTCCTGGTTGAGGTTGATCAGCCAAAATCTCCAGCCACTCTGTTCCATCCGGAGCAGTTTCCCATTGTGCCGTTGGTTCTGGAGGATTACTGTCGATCGATTATGAAAATAATCATATTAGTTTTTGCAATGAAAAATGTATTTGAATAGACTTAATTTCTTGGTATTAATCTATTGTGTAATAAATTCTTTAGCGAAAATATCCTCTGTATCAAATAGACGGAATAAACGTATTGCGTCATAATAGCAATAATTATAGATCATGATAAAGAAAAACCTGTGCATACTGACAGGTTTATAATGTATATTCGAGTTTGAATGTCAGTGGAAACTAACGCAGGAACCCTTGAGAAAAATATAAATGACGCCAAAAGTTTTGAAAGTATCATCCCATTTTAAACCATATAATGAACATTTTTGTTTTTATCTGGTTGGTATTCTATAAACCGAAGAAGGAAAAGAGTGTGTTATCTGGGCGTTTAATATAAATGACTGAAATTTAGTTAACATGAATTATAATTCTTAAAATCTTCAAAGAAGAACATAGTATTGAGACGAAGATCGTACTTTTATAACCATCTATTACTGAGAAAAGTTATTTTTACAAGACCGATATTAACTTTTTATTATATCATGTAAAATGAATTTTTTTTTTCATTTTTCGGTTAAATTATGCATGCTAATATTACATGAATATTTTTTCACAATTGCATTTACACTGCAATAAATATAGCTAAAGGTTAGACACTAATTTCGCTCTACCTGAGGTAATCAACAACGTGGAAAGGAAAAGTTTTTGCTCTATAAGATTACATTGATAAGTTAAGGTTTGGAGCTAACAGTTCTTCCTAGGAATTTCTAGTTTAGTTTTTTTTAAACTTAGAACTTGAGTATACGTTATAAAAAACCGACAATTATTTGCAAATATTACGGTTTGAGCAAATTACTTACATAAGCCATTAAAATTAACGAGCACTAAAATTGAAAGAAAGATTCACTTACCTGATAGAATCACTGCCACAATCAATGGAGTCACTTCCCGATTCACTTCCAGTCTCTTCAATCTCAGGACCAGAGTCGTCGCTCCGATCACTGGCCAGTAAGTCCTCACTTCTGCTTGCAAATTCCGCTTCACTTCCAGATTGATTTTCTTCTAAATCACGTAATTCGGCAAGAATCTCGTCCGAGGTACGGTTTCGTCTTGAGGCCATTCGTATTATGTTTTTTGACGTTCTCTAACAAACAGCTGTGGATGTATCACTATGGAGACTCGCGGAGAGTCGCTCAATATGGAAGACACAGTGAAAGAGAGGTTGATGACAAACGTTGTGTTCACCTCGAACAATGCAGTATTTCTGTGCGTAGCGCTTTCTTGGCGCTCCGAAAACGCTGCACTTATCCTTTCTCCCTAACTGTATGTGCGCTAAAGACGCCTCGGTGGGGTTGTGCTTATTTGAAACCATTGCATTTCAGTACGTGCCGAACGCGGGGAAAAGACCAGGTAGTGCCATAAATACGCACGCGTCTGGTTAGACGCACCCGATGGGTTTTGGATTTAGGCGGCTGTCGGTATCAGTTCACCCAGATGTCCGACCTCCCACCATGTGATTGTAAATACAGTTACTCATAGCAGGGGGGAAAATACGAATGTTTCATTCAATCTTTGTTATACTACATGAATTAATTTCAGTCAACATGTTTTGTTGCGCTATAATATTACTTCCCTATGTAAGAACAGATGAAAAATATGGAACATAATGATATCAAAAAAAACATGAAGATCACGACTTACATGCTAAATAAATTTTCTTTCTGAATCCATCTCTGTAAATTCCTGTGATTATTATATGAACATTTATATTAGTACATTCCGGGCAATTATTATTAGTTCATTAATTATGACAAGTATTATATTAAGAATTCTCTTCTTTCGCTTAAAGATCTATGGAATTCACATGCATCAAGGATAATTAGTAAATAAATAACTATATATGTAAAATAAATGTATTCAACCGATATGAAAATATTTTTTCGGCTGTGTAACTTACGGAAACTGTAACAATTTCAAATATAAGAGGTTACATATAAAGAATTCAAAATATTGTATCTAACTCATAACAGAAGCAAACAAATCCTAAAAGTTTATGTAAAGCGGGTCTAAATTTTTTTATGAAAAATGTTATGAGCTGAATAACAGCAAAAAAATGGTTATTGTTGTTGTTACCCTTGTTTTGGTCGTTAACATTGCGTCAATGCATAAGATAGAAGATATTAATCCATTCTCGATAAATGAGATTGTCAGGTTTTCCATGAAGGTCTGATCGCTGCCTTCACTTTACAGCCGAAGATGTTGGTCACACTGCTTCTTTATAGTTTATAAACTAATTCGGGATCCCAAAGAGTTTAGACAAATTACATGAAACAAATCTGTGCTCAAAATATATCTGTAGCTATTTATACTGCGAACGCAAAAGTCTCTGTTTAGAGATCTGTTCTAACGATTGGTAGCCCTGTTTTATAAGGTTAATACCCTTAAAATTAATTCAAATTGTTCAAAAAAGGTGATTGAATATAAACTTGAGATATCAGTTTGAAATTTACCAGAGAAAAAAATTGGAAGAACATTATATAATGATAAAACCAATATGTTGGCAACCCTGCTAAAAATTGTTTTAAGAATTTTTAAATATTATACATTGATTTGGCATTGATAAAAACACCATAAGGAAATTTTCAGGACGAAATTTGAAAAATTGTTCCGCCATCGTATTTGATTGAGGTTTTTTCCGAGGCACGAACTAGTGGTTTTATATGGTTTCCGTCAGATAGCATAACAATCTTGGGGTAACGTGACTGACTTTTATCAACAATTCGGACCGTCTTCCACTTATTCCGAAAATATGAGTTTCATTGGTTCAGTATAAATAGATTAAATATTCTAGAATATGAAATTCTGCAGATTTAGGACATAGGTCAACATTTTGTTTAATTAATTAAAATTTAAACAAATTACGGGGAAAAAAATGTTATTAGAACTTGTGTAATGGTCAAATGTAGAAGATACGCAAAATTCAGGTCTTTGAGAAGCATGAAAGTATTTAATTACGAATTTTAAAAGTAGGTGGTCAAATGACCACCTCCCGTCCTTCTAGGTAGGCCGAAACTCCCGTCCTCCTAGTGTTAAATCAAAATAGAGGAAAAAAATAAAATTTCGCTAAAAATTATCGGTTTCAGTTGTTTTTTCTTCCATATTTCGATAAAATGACGATAAATAGGGGAAATAGAGTATAAAAAATTGAAATTTCGTTGAAATTTTCTGTTTTCGTAGTTGTTTAGATAATATCTGGATAAAATGACGATGAAAAGGGAAAAAATTGGGAAAAAATTTAAATATTGATAAAATTATCTTTTTTCGTTGCTTATTTCGTTTATATCTGGATGATATGGCGAAAATTATGGCAAGAATAAAGAAAAAACATGGAAATTTCAATAAAATAGTTCATTTCCGTTGCTTTTTTCGATCATATCTTGATAAAATGACGAAAATTAAATCAAAATTGAGAAAAAAAATGAAATTTCACTAAAATTATCGGTTAGCGTTGCTTTTTTCGTCCATATTTCGATAATTTGACGATAAAAAGGGAAAAATTGAGGATAAAAAATTGAAATTTCCATGGAATTATATTTTTTCGTAGCATAATTCCACAATATCTGGATAAAATGACGAAAATTAAGGCAAAAAATAGTAGAAAATTTAAAATTCGCTAAAATTGTCCGTTTTATGTTGCTTTTTTCGATCATATCTCAATAAAATGAACACATTAAGGAAAAAATGAGGAAAAAAATGAAATTTCGCTTAAATTCTCCGTTATCGTTACTTTTTTGAATCATATCTCGATAAAATGACGAAAATTAAATCAGAATTATGATAAACAATTGAAAATTCTTTAAAATTATCTGTTTAAGTTGCTTTTTTCGTCCATATTTCGATAAAATGTCGTTAAAAAGGGCAGAATTGAGGATAAAAAAATGATATTTCGCTAAAATTATTTGTTTTCGTAGCTTATTTCGATAATATCTGGATAAAATGACGAAAATTTAGTTGAAGAAGAGGACAAACATGGAAATTTCGCTAATATCATCCGTTTTCGTTACTTTTTTCCAACATATCTCGAAAATATGACGATAATGATAGCAAAATAAAGGTGCGAAATTGAAATTTCGTTGAAATTTTCCGTAATCGTTGCTTTTTTCGCTCATATCTCGATAAATTGATGAACATTAATTCAAAATAGAGGGAAAAAAATGAAATTTCACTAAAATTATCGGTTAGCGTTGCTTTTTTCGTCCATATTTCGATAATTTGACGATAAAAAGGGAAAAATTGAGGATAAAAATTGAAATTTCCATGGAATTATCTTTTTTCGTAGAATAATTCCACAATATCTGGATAAAATGACGAAAATTAAGGCAAAAAAGAGTAGAAAATTGAAAATTCGCTAAAATTGTCCGTTTTATGTTGCTTTTTTCGATCATATCTCAATAAAATGAACACATTAAGGAAAAAATGAGGAAAAAAATGAAACTTCGCTTAAATTCTCCGTTATCGTTACTTTTTTGAATCATATCTCGATAAAATGACGAAAGTTAAATCAGAATTATGAAAAACAATTGAAAATTCTTTAAAATTATCTGTTTAAGTTGCTTTTTTCGTCCATATTTCGATAAAATGACGTTAAAAAGGGCAGAATTGAGGATAAAAAAATGATATTTCGCTGAAATTATTTGTTTTCGTAGCTTATTTCGATATTATCTAGATAAAATGACGAAAATTAAGTTGAAGAAGAGGACAAACATGGAAATTTCGCTAATATTATCCGTTTCCGCTACTTTTTTCCAACATAAGAGTATAAAAAATTGAAATTTCGTTGAAATTTTCTGTTTTCGTAGCTTATTTCGATAATATCTGGATAAAATGACGATGAAAAGGGAAAAAATTGGGAAACAATTTAAATATTGGTGAAATTATCTTTTTTCGTTGCTTATTTCGTTTATATCTGGATGATATGGCGAATATTATGGCAATAATAAAGAAAAAACATGGAAATTTCGATAAAATAGTTCATTTCCGTTGCTTTTTTCGATCATATCTTGGTAAAATGACGAAAATTAAATCAAAATTGAGAAAAAAAATGAAATTTCACTAAAATTATTGGTTAGCGTTGCTTTTTTCTTCCATATTTCGATAATATGACGATAAAAAGG
This sequence comes from Sympetrum striolatum, assembly GCA_947579665.1. Lineage (NCBI taxonomy): Eukaryota > Metazoa > Arthropoda > Insecta > Odonata > Libellulidae > Sympetrum > Sympetrum striolatum. Next base: position 104,171,170 of record OX388343.1, read on the forward strand.
GAAAAATTGAGGATAAAAAATTGAAATTTCCATGAAAATATCTTTTTTCGTAGCTTAATTCCACAATATCTGGATAAAATGACGAAAATTAAGGCAAAAAAGAGTAGAAAAATGGAAAATTCGCTAAAATTGTCCGTTTTATGTTGCTTTTTTCGATCATATCTCTATAAAATTAAAAAAATTAAGGAAAAAATAGAGGGAAAAAATAGAAATTTCGCTAAAAATTATCTGTTTTCGTTGCTTTTTCGATCATATCTCAATAAAATAAACACATTAAGGAAAAAATGAGGAAAAAAATGCAATTTCGCTTAAATTCTCCGTTATCGTTACTTTTTTGAATCATATCTCGATAAAATTACGAAAGTTAAATCAGAATTATGAAAAACAATTGAAAATTCTTTAAAATTATCGGTTTAAGTTGCTTTTTTCGTCCATATTTCGATAAAATGACGTTAAAAAGGGCAGAATAGAGGATAAAAAATAGAAATTTCGTTAAAATTATCTTTTTTCGTAGCTTATTTCGTTAATATCTGGATGATTTGGTGGAAATGAGGGCAAGAAAAAAGAATAAAACATGGAAATTTCGCTAAAACAATTCATTTCCGTTGCTTTTTTCGATCATATCTTGATAAAATGACGAAAATTAAATCAAAATTGAGGAAAAAAATTGAAATTTCGCTAAAATTATAGGTTTACGTTGCTTTTTTCGTCCATATTTCTATATAATGACGACAAAAAGAACAAAATAGAAGCTATAAAATTGAAATTTCGGTGATATTATTGTTTTCGTTGCTTTTTTTGATCATATCTCGACTAAATGACGAAAATTAAATAAAAATAGAGGAAAAAAAATCAAATTTCACTAAAATTAACGGTTACTGTTGCTTTTTTCGTCCTTATTTCTATAATATGAGGATAAAATTGTCAAAATAGAGGATAAAAAATAGAAACTTCCATGAAATTATCTTTTTTCTAGCGTTTTTTGACAATATCAGGAAAAAATGACGAAAATTAAGGCAAAAAAGAGAAGAAAAATGGAAAATTCGCTAAAGTTATCCGTTTTCGTTGCTTTTTTCGATCATATCTCGATAAAATAACGATGTTAAGGGCAAAATAGAGGATAAAAAATTGAAATTATCTGTTTTCGTAGCTTATTTCGATAATATCTCAATAAACTGACGAAAATTAAGGCAAAAATGAGAAAAATATGGAATTTTCGCTAAAATTTTCCGTTTTTTGTTGCTTTTTTCGATCATATATCGATAAAATGAAAAAATTAAGGATAAAATGAGAAAAAAAATTAAATTTCGCTTAAATTCTCCGTTTTCGTTACTTTTTGAATCATATCTCGATAAAATGACGAAGGTTAAATCAGAATTATGAAAAAGAAATTGAAATTTCGCTAGAATTATCGGTTTAAGTTGCTTTTTTCGTCCATATTTCGATAAAATGACGTTAAAAAGGGGAAAAATTGAGGAAAAAAATTGAAATTTCGTTGAAATTATTTATTTTCGTAGCTTATTTCGATAATATCTGGATAAAATGACGAAAATTAAGTTGAAGAAGAGGATAAACATGGAAATTTCGCTAATATTATCCGTTTTCGTTACTTTTTCAAACATATCTCGATAATATGACGATAATAAAAGCAAAATAGGGGTACAAAATTGAAATTTCGTTGAAATTATCCGTAATCGTTGCTGTTTTCGCTCATATCTTGATAAATTGATGAAAATTAAATCAATATAGAGGAAAAAAATGGAAATTTCGCTAAAAATTATCGGTTTCAGTTCTATTTTCTTCCATGTTTCGATAAAATGACGATAAAAAGGGCAAAATAGAGGATAAAAAATTTAAATTTCCATGGAATTATCTTTTTCGTAGCTTAATTCCACAATATCTGGATAAAATGACGAAAATTAAGGCAAAAAAGAGTAGAAAAATGGAAAATTCGCTAAAATTATCCGTTTTATGATGCTTTTTTCGATCATATCTCTATAAAATGAAAAAGATTAAGGCAAAAATAGAGGGCAAAAATATAAATTTCGCTAAAAATTATCCGTTTTCGTTGCTTTCTCGATCATATCTCGAAAAAATAACGATGTTAAGGGCAAAATAGAAGATAAAAAAGAGAAATTTCGTTAAAATTATCTGTTTTCGTAGCTTATTTCGATCATATCTCGATAAATTGACAAAAATTAAGGCAAATATGAATAAATACGTTATTTTCGCTAAAATTTTCCGTTTTTTGTTGCTTTTTTCGATCATATCTCGATAAAATGAAAAAATTAAGGAAAAATGAGGATAAAAATGAAATTTCGCTAAAATTATCCGTTTTCTTTACTTTTCTGAATCATATCTAAATTAAATGACGAAAATTAAATCAGAATTATGAAGATAAGTTGTAATTTCGCTAAAATTATCGGTTTAAGGGGTTTTCTACGTCCATATTTCGATAAAATAACGTTAAAAAGGGCAGAATTAAGGATGAAAAACTGAAATTTCGTTGAAATTATCTGTTTTCGTAGCTCATTTCGATAATATCTGGATAAAATGACGATAAATGAAGTTGAAGAAAAGGACAAACATGGAAATTTCGCTAAAATTATCCGTTTTCGTTGCTTTTTCGATCAAATCTCGATAAAATGACGAAAATTAAGGGAAAATGAGGAAAAAAAATGAAATTTCGCTAAAATTACCCGTTTTCGTTATTTTTTCGATCATATCTCGATAAATTGACGAAATTTAAAACAAAATAGAGGAAAAAAATGGAAATTTCGCTAAAAATTATCGGTTTCAGTTGTTTTTTCTTCCATATTTCGATAAAATGACGATAAATAGGGAAAATAGAGTATAAAAAATTGAAATTTCGTTGAAATTTTCTGTTTTCGTAGCTTATTTCGATAATATCTTGATAAAATGACGATAAAAAGGGAAAAAATTGGGAAAAAATTTAAATATTGGTGAAATTATCTTTTTTCGTTGCTTATTTCGTTTATATCTGGATGATATGGCGAATATTATGGCAAGAATAAAGAAAAAACATGGAAATTTCGATAAAATAGTTCATTTCCGTTGCTTTTTTCGATCATATCTTGATAAAATGACGAAAATTAAATTAAAATTGAGAAAAAAAAATTAAATTTCACTAAAATTATCGGTTAGCGTTGCTTTTTTCCTCCATATTTCGATAATATGACGATAAAAAGGGAAAAATTGAGGATAAAAAATTGAAATTTCCATGGAAATATCTTTTTTCGTAGCTTAATTCCACAATATCTGTATAAAATGACGAAAATTAAGGCAAAAAAGAGTAGAAAAATGGAAAATTTGCTAAAATTGTCCGTTTTATGTTGCTTTTTTCGATCATATCTCTATAAAATGAAAAAAATTAAGGCAAAAATAGAGGGAAAAAATAGAAATTTCGCTAAAAATTATCCGTTTTCGTTGCTTTTTCAAACATATCTCATTAAAATGAACACATTAAGGAAAAAATGAGGAAAAAAATTAAATTTCGCTTAAATTCTTCGTTATCGTTACTTTTTTGAATCATATCTCGATAAAATGACGAAAGTTAAATCAGAATTATGAAAAACAATTGAAAATTCTTTAAAATTATCGGTTTAAGTTGCTTTTTTCGTCCATATTTCGATAAAATGACGTTAAAAAGGGCAGAATTGAGGATAAAAAAATAAAAATTTCCTTAAAATTATCTTTTTTCGTTGCTTATTTCGTTAATATCTGGATGATTTGGTGGAAATGAGGGCAAGAAAAAAGAATAAAACATGGAAATTTCGCTAAAACAATTCATTTCCGTTGCTTTTTTCGATCATATCTTGATAAAATGACGAAAATTAAATCAAAATTGAGGAAAAAAATTGAAATTTCGCTAAAATTATCGGTTTACGTTGCTTTTTTCGTCCATATTTCTATATAATGACGACAAAAAGGACAAAATAGAAGCTATAAAATTGAAATTTCGGTGATATTATTGTTTTCGTGGCTTTTTTTGATCATATCTCGACTAAATGACGAAAATTAAATAAAAATAGAGGGAAAAAAATCAAATTTCACTTAAATTAACGGTTACGGTTGCTTTTTTCGTCCTTATTTCGATAATATGACGATAAAATGGGCAAAATAGAGGATAAAAAATAGAAATTTCTATGAAATTATCTTTTTCGTAGCGTTTTTTGACAATATCAGGAAAAAATGACGAAAATTACGGCAAAAAAGAGAAGAAAAATGGAAAATTCGCTAAAATTATCCGTTTTCGTTGCTTTTTTCGATCATATCTCGATAAAATAACGATGTTAAGGGCAAAATAGAGGATAAAAAATTCAAATTATCTGTTTTCGTAGCTTATTTAGATAATATCTCTATAAACTGATGAAAATTAAGGCAAAAATGAGAAAAATATGGAATTTTCGCTAAAATTTTCCGTTTTTTGTTGCTTTTTTCGATCATATCTCGATAAAATGAAAAAATTAAGGATAAAATGAGAAAAAAAGTTAAATTTCGCTTAAATTCTCCGTTTTCGTTACTTTTTGAATCATATCTCGATAAAATGACGAAGGTTAAATCAGAATTATGAAAAAGAAATTGAAATTTCGCTAAAATTATCGGTTTAAGTTGCCTTTTTCTTCCATGTTTCGATAAAATGACGATAAAAAGGGCAAAATAGAGGATAAAAAATTTAAATTTCCTTGGAATTATCTTTTTTCGTAGCTTAATTCCACAATATCTGGATAAAATGTTGAAAATTAAGGCAAAAAAGAGTAGAAAAATGGAAAATTCGCTAAAATTATCCGTTTTATGTTGCTTTTTTCGATCATATCTCTATAAAATGAAAAAAATTAAGGCAAAAATAGAGGGCAAAAATAGAAATTTCGCTAAAAATTATCCGTTTTCGTTGCTTTTTCGATCATATCTCACCAAAATAAGGATGTTAAGGGCAAAATAGAATATAAAAAATAGAAATTTCGTTGAAATTATCTGTTTTCGTAGCTCATTTCGATAATATCTGGATAAAATGACGATAAATTAAGTTGAAGAAAAGGACAAACATGGAAATTTCGCTAAAATTATCCGTTTTCATTGCTTTTTCGATCATATCTCGATAAAATGACGAAAATTAAGGAAAAACGAGGAAAAAAATGAAATTTCGCTAAAATTACCCGTTTTCGTTGCTTTTTCGATCATATCTCAATAAAATCAACACATTAAGGAATAAATGAGGAAAAAAATGAAAGTTTGCTTAAATTCTCCGTTATCCTTGCTTTTTTGAATCATATCTCGATAAAATGACGAAAGTAAAATCAGAATTATGAAAAACAATTGAAAATTCTTTAAAATTATCGGTTTAAGTTGCTTTTTTCGTCCATATTTCGATAAAATGACGTTAAAAAGGGCAGAATAGAGGATAAAAAATAGAAATTTCGTTAAAATTATCTTTTTTCGTTGCTTATTTCGTTAATATCTGGATGATATGGCGGAAATGAGGGCAAGAAAAAAGATTTAAACATGGAAATTTCGTTAAAACAATTCATTTCCGTTGCTTTTTTCGATCATATCTCTATAAAATGAAAAAAATTAAGGCAAAAATAGAGGGCAAAAATAGAAATTTCGATAAAAATTATCCGTTTTCGTTGCTTTTACGATCATATCTCGAAAAAATAACGATGTTAAGGGCAAAATAGAAGAAAAAAAATTGAAATTTCGTTAAAATTATCTGTTTTCGTAGCTTATTTCGATCATATCTCGATAAATTGACCAAAATTAAGGCAAATATGAATAAATACGTTATTTTCGCTAAAATTTTCCGTTTTTTGTTGCTTTTTTTTAGATCATATCTCGATAAAATGAAAAAAATTAAGGAAAAATGAGGAAAAAAATGAAATTTCGCTAAAATTATCCGTTTTCTTTACTTTTTTGAATCATATCTAAATTAAATGACGAAAATTAAATCAGAATTATGAAGATAAGTTGAAATTTCGCTAAAATTATCGGGTTAAGGGGTTTTCTTCGTCCATATTTCGATAAAATAACGTTAAAAAGGGCAGAATTAAAGATGAAAAACTGAAATTTCGTTGAAATTATCTGTTTTCGTAGCTCATTTCTATAATATCTGGATAAAATGACGATAAATTAAGTTGAAGAAAAGGACAAACATGGAAATTTCGCTAAAATTATCCGTTTTCGTTGCTTTTTCGATCAAATCTCGATAAAATGACGAAAATTAAGGAAAAATGAGGAAAAAAAATGAAATTTCGCTAAAATTACCCGTTTTCGTTATTTTTTCGATCATATCTGGATAAATTGACGAAAATTAAATCAAAATAGAGGAAAAAAATGGAAATTTCGCTAAAAATTATCGGTTTCAGTTGTTTTTTCTTCCATATTTCGATAAAATGACGATTAATAGGGAAAATAGAGTATAAAAAATTGAAATTTCGTTGAAATTTTCTGTTTTCGTAGCTTATTTCGATAATATCTGGATAAAATGACGATAAAAAGGGAAAAAATTGGGAAAAATTTAATTATTGGTGAAATTATCTTTTTTCGTTGCTTATTTCGTTTATATCTGGATGATATGACGAAAATTAAGGAAAAATGAGGAAAAAAATGAAATTTCGCTAAAATTACCCGTTTTCGTTATTTTTTCGATCATATCTGGATAAATTGACGAAAATTAAATCAAAATTGAGAAAAAAAAATGAAATTTCACTAATATTATCGGTTAGCGTTGCTTTTTTCGTCCATATTTCGATAATATGACGATAAAAAGGGAAAAATTGAGGATTAAAAATTGAAATTTCCATGAAAATATCTTTTTTCGTAGCTTAATTCCACAATATCTGGATAAAATGACGAAAATTAAGGCAAAAAAGAGTAGAAAAATGGAAAATTCGCTAAAATTGTCCGTTTTATGTTGCTTTTTTCGATCATATCTCTATAAAATTAAAAAAATTAAGGAAAAAATAGAGGGAAAAAATAGAAATTTCGCTAAAAATTATCTGTTTTCGTTGCTTTTTCGATCATATCTCAATAAAATAAACACATTAAGGAAAAAATGAGGAAAAAAATGCAATTTCGCTTAAATTCTCCGTTATCGTTACTTTTTTGAATCATATCTCGATAAAATTACGAAAGTTAAATCAGAATTATGAAAAACAATTGAAAATTCTTTAAAATTATCGGTTTAAGTTGCTTTTTTCGTCCATATTTCGATAAAATGACGTTAAAAAGGGCAGAATAGAGGATAAAAAATAGAAATTTCGTTAAAATTATCTTTTTTCGTAGCTTATTTCGTTAATATCTGGATGATTTGGTGGAAATGAGGGCAAGAAAAAAGAATAAAACATGGAAATTTCGCTAAAACAATTCATTTCCGTTGCTTTTTTCGATCATATCTTGATAAAATGACGAAAATTAAATCAAAATTGAGGAAAAAAATTGAAATTTCGCTAAAATTATAGGTTTACGTTGCTTTTTTCGTCCATATTTCTATATAATGACGACAAAAAGAACAAAATAGAAGCTATAAAATTGAAATTTCGGTGATATTATTGTTTTCGTTGCTTTTTTTGATCATATCTCGACTAAATGACGAAAATTAAATAAAAATAGAGGAAAAAAAATCAAATTTCACTAAAATTAACGGTTACTGTTGCTTTTTTCGTCCTTATTTCTATAATATGAGGATAAAATTGTCAAAATAGAGGATAAAAAATAGAAACTTCCATGAAATTATCTTTTTTCTAGCGTTTTTTGACAATATCAGGAAAAAATGACGAAAATTAAGGCAAAAAAGAGAAGAAAAATGGAAAATTCGCTAAAGTTATCCGTTTTCGTTGCTTTTTTCGATCATATCTCGATAAAATAACGATGTTAAGGGCAAAATAGAGGATAAAAAATTGAAATTATCTGTTTTCGTAGCTTATTTCGATAATATCTCAATAAACTGACGAAAATTAAGGCAAAAATGAGAAAAATATGGAATTTTCGCTAAAATTTTCCGTTTTTTGTTGCTTTTTTCGATCATATATCGATAAAATGAAAAAATTAAGGATAAAATGAGAAAAAAAATTAAATTTCGCTTAAATTCTCCGTTTTCGTTACTTTTTGAATCATATCTCGATAAAATGACGAAGGTTAAATCAGAATTATGAAAAAGAAATTGAAATTTCGCTAGAATTATCGGTTTAAGTTGCTTTTTTCGTCCATATTTCGATAAAATGACGTTAAAAAGGGGAAAAATTGAGGAAAAAAATTGAAATTTCGTTGAAATTATTTATTTTCGTAGCTTATTTCGATAATATCTGGATAAAATGACGAAAATTAAGTTGAAGAAGAGGATAAACATGGAAATTTCGCTAATATTATCCGTTTTCGTTACTTTTTCAAACATATCTCGATAATATGACGATAATAAAAGCAAAATAGGGGTACAAAATTGAAATTTCGTTGAAATTATCCGTAATCGTTGCTGTTTTCGCTCATATCTTGATAAATTGATGAAAATTAAATCAATATAGAGGAAAAAAATGGAAATTTCGCTAAAAATTATCGGTTTCAGTTCTATTTTCTTCCATGTTTCGATAAAATGACGATAAAAAGGGCAAAATAGAGGATAAAAAATTTAAATTTCCATGGAATTATCTTTTTCGTAGCTTAATTCCACAATATCTGGATAAAATGACGAAAATTAAGGCAAAAAAGAGTAGAAAAATGGAAAATTCGCTAAAATTATCCGTTTTATGATGCTTTTTTCGATCATATCTCTATAAAATGAAAAAGATTAAGGCAAAAATAGAGGGCAAAAATATAAATTTCGCTAAAAATTATCCGTTTTCGTTGCTTTCTCGATCATATCTCGAAAAAATAACGATGTTAAGGGCAAAATAGAAGATAAAAAAGAGAAATTTCGTTAAAATTATCTGTTTTCGTAGCTTATTTCGATCATATCTCGATAAATTGACAAAAATTAAGGCAAATATGAATAAATACGTTATTTTCGCTAAAATTTTCCGTTTTTTGTTGCTTTTTTCGATCATATCTCGATAAAATGAAAAAATTAAGGAAAAATGAGGATAAAAATGAAATTTCGCTAAAATTATCCGTTTTCTTTACTTTTCTGAATCATATCTAAATTAAATGACGAAAATTAAATCAGAATTATGAAGATAAGTTGTAATTTCGCTAAAATTATCGGTTTAAGGGGTTTTCTACGTCCATATTTCGATAAAATAACGTTAAAAAGGGCAGAATTAAGGATGAAAAACTGAAATTTCGTTGAAATTATCTGTTTTCGTAGCTCATTTCGATAATATCTGGATAAAATGACGATAAATGAAGTTGAAGAAAAGGACAAACATGGAAATTTCGCTAAAATTATCCGTTTTCGTTGCTTTTTCGATCAAATCTCGATAAAATGACGAAAATTAAGGGAAAATGAGGAAAAAAAATGAAATTTCGCTAAAATTACCCGTTTTCGTTATTTTTTCGATCATATCTCGATAAATTGACGAAATTTAAAACAAAATAGAGGAAAAAAATGGAAATTTCGCTAAAAATTATCGGTTTCAGTTGTTTTTTCTTCCATATTTCGATAAAATGACGATAAATAGGGAAAATAGAGTATAAAAAATTGAAATTTCGTTGAAATTTTCTGTTTTCGTAGCTTATTTCGATAATATCTTGATAAAATGACGATAAAAAGGGAAAAAATTGGGAAAAAATTTAAATATTGGTGAAATTATCTTTTTTCGTTGCTTATTTCGTTTATATCTGGATGATATGGCGAATATTATGGCAAGAATAAAGAAAAAACATGGAAATTTCGATAAAATAGTTCATTTCCGTTGCTTTTTTCGATCATATCTTGATAAAATGACGAAAATTAAATTAAAATTGAGAAAAAAAAATTAAATTTCACTAAAATTATCGGTTAGCGTTGCTTTTTTCCTCCATATTTCGATAATATGACGATAAAAAGGGAAAAATTGAGGATAAAAAATTGAAATTTCCATGGAAATATCTTTTTTCGTAGCTTAATTCCACAATATCTGTATAAAATGACGAAAATTAAGGCAAAAAAGAGTAGAAAAATGGAAAATTTGCTAAAATTGTCCGTTTTATGTTGCTTTTTTCGATCATATCTCTATAAAATGAAAAAAATTAAGGCAAAAATAGAGGGAAAAAATAGAAATTTCGCTAAAAATTATCCGTTTTCGTTGCTTTTTCAAACATATCTCATTAAAATGAACACATTAAGGAAAAAATGAGGAAAAAAATTAAATTTCGCTTAAATTCTTCGTTATCGTTACTTTTTTGAATCATATCTCGATAAAATGACGAAAGTTAAATCAGAATTATGAAAAACAATTGAAAATTCTTTAAAATTATCGGTTTAAGTTGCTTTTTTCGTCCATATTTCGATAAAATGACGTTAAAAAGGGCAGAATTGAGGATAAAAAAATAAAAATTTCCTTAAAATTATCTTTTTTCGTTGCTTATTTCGTTAATATCTGGATGATTTGGTGGAAATGAGGGCAAGAAAAAAGAATAAAACATGGAAATTTCGCTAAAACAATTCATTTCCGTTGCTTTTTTCGATCATATCTTGATAAAATGACGAAAATTAAATCAAAATTGAGGAAAAAAATTGAAATTTCGCTAAAATTATCGGTTTACGTTGCTTTTTTCGTCCATATTTCTATATAATGACGACAAAAAGGACAAAATAGAAGCTATAAAATTGAAATTTCGGTGATATTATTGTTTTCGTGGCTTTTTTTGATCATATCTCGACTAAATGACGAAAATTAAATAAAAATAGAGGGAAAAAAATCAAATTTCACTTAAATTAACGGTTACGGTTGCTTTTTTCGTCCTTATTTCGATAATATGACGATAAAATGGGCAAAATAGAGGATAAAAAATAGAAATTTCTATGAAATTATCTTTTTCGTAGCGTTTTTTGACAATATCAGGAAAAAATGACGAAAATTACGGCAAAAAAGAGAAGAAAAATGGAAAATTCGCTAAAATTATCCGTTTTCGTTGCTTTTTTCGATCATATCTCGATAAAATAACGATGTTAAGGGCAAAATAGAGGATAAAAAATTCAAATTATCTGTTTTCGTAGCTTATTTAGATAATATCTCTATAAACTGATGAAAATTAAGGCAAAAATGAGAAAAATATGGAATTTTCGCTAAAATTTTCCGTTTTTTGTTGCTTTTTTCGATCATATCTCGATAAAATGAAAAAATTAAGGATAAAATGAGAAAAAAAGTTAAATTTCGCTTAAATTCTCCGTTTTCGTTACTTTTTGAATCATATCTCGATAAAATGACGAAGGTTAAATCAGAATTATGAAAAAGAAATTGAAATTTCGCTAAAATTATCGGTTTAAGTTGCCTTTTTCTTCCATGTTTCGATAAAATGACGATAAAAAGGGCAAAATAGAGGATAAAAAATTTAAATTTCCTTGGAATTATCTTTTTTCGTAGCTTAATTCCACAATATCTGGATAAAATGTTGAAAATTAAGGCAAAAAAGAGTAGAAAAATGGAAAATTCGCTAAAATTATCCGTTTTATGTTGCTTTTTTCGATCATATCTCTATAAAATGAAAAAAATTAAGGCAAAAATAGAGGGCAAAAATAGAAATTTCGCTAAAAATTATCCGTTTTCGTTGCTTTTTCGATCATATCTCACCAAAATAAGGATGTTAAGGGCAAAATAGAATATAAAAAATAGAAATTTCGTTGAAATTATCTGTTTTCGTAGCTCATTTCGATAATATCTGGATAAAATGACGATAAATTAAGTTGAAGAAAAGGACAAACATGGAAATTTCGCTAAAATTATCCGTTTTCATTGCTTTTTCGATCATATCTCGATAAAATGACGAAAATTAAGGAAAAACGAGGAAAAAAATGAAATTTCGCTAAAATTACCCGTTTTCGTTGCTTTTTCGATCATATCTCAATAAAATCAACACATTAAGGAATAAATGAGGAAAAAAATGAAAGTTTGCTTAAATTCTCCGTTATCCTTGCTTTTTTGAATCATATCTCGATAAAATGACGAAAGTAAAATCAGAATTATGAAAAACAATTGAAAATTCTTTAAAATTATCGGTTTAAGTTGCTTTTTTCGTCCATATTTCGATAAAATGACGTTAAAAAGGGCAGAATAGAGGATAAAAAATAGAAATTTCGTTAAAATTATCTTTTTTCGTTGCTTATTTCGTTAATATCTGGATGATATGGCGGAAATGAGGGCAAGAAAAAAGATTTAAACATGGAAATTTCGTTAAAACAATTCATTTCCGTTGCTTTTTTCGATCATATCTCTATAAAATGAAAAAAATTAAGGCAAAAATAGAGGGCAAAAATAGAAATTTCGATAAAAATTATCCGTTTTCGTTGCTTTTACGATCATATCTCGAAAAAATAACGATGTTAAGGGCAAAATAGAAGAAAAAAAATTGAAATTTCGTTAAAATTATCTGTTTTCGTAGCTTATTTCGATCATATCTCGATAAATTGACCAAAATTAAGGCAAATATGAATAAATACGTTATTTTCGCTAAAATTTTCCGTTTTTTGTTGCTTTTTTTTAGATCATATCTCGATAAAATGAAAAAAATTAAGGAAAAATGAGGAAAAAAATGAAATTTCGCTAAAATTATCCGTTTTCTTTACTTTTTTGAATCATATCTAAATTAAATGACGAAAATTAAATCAGAATTATGAAGATAAGTTGAAATTTCGCTAAAATTATCGGGTTAAGGGGTTTTCTTCGTCCATATTTCGATAAAATAACGTTAAAAAGGGCAGAATTAAAGATGAAAAACTGAAATTTCGTTGAAATTATCTGTTTTCGTAGCTCATTTCTATAATATCTGGATAAAATGACGATAAATTAAGTTGAAGAAAAGGACAAACATGGAAATTTCGCTAAAATTATCCGTTTTCGTTGCTTTTTCGATCAAATCTCGATAAAATGACGAAAATTAAGGAAAAATGAGGAAAAAAAATGAAATTTCGCTAAAATTACCCGTTTTCGTTATTTTTTCGATCATATCTGGATAAATTGACGAAAATTAAATCAAAATAGAGGAAAAAAATGGAAATTTCGCTAAAAATTATCGGTTTCAGTTGTTTTTTCTTCCATATTTCGATAAAATGACGATTAATAGGGAAAATAGAGTATAAAAAATTGAAATTTCGTTGAAATTTTCTGTTTTCGTAGCTTATTTCGATAATATCTGGATAAAATGACGATAAAAAGGGAAAAAATTGGGAAAAATTTAATTATTGGTGAAATTATCTTTTTTCGTTGCTTATTTCGTTTATATCTGGATGATATGACGAAAATTAAGGAAAAATGAGGAAAAAAATGAAATTTCGCTAAAATTACCCGTTTTCGTTATTTTTTCGATCATATCTGGATAAATTGACGAAAATTAAATCAAAATTGAGAAAAAAAAATGAAATTTCACTAATATTATCGGTTAGCGTTGCTTTTTTCGTCCATATTTCGATAATATGACGATAAAAAGGGAAAAATTGAGGATTAAAAATTGAAATTTCCATGGAATTATCTTTTTTCTTAGCTTAATTCCACAATATCTGGATAAAATGACGAAAATTAAGGAAAAAAAGAGTAGAAAAATGGAAAATTCGCTAAAATTGTCCGTTTTATGTTGTTTTTTTCGATTATATCTCTATAAAATGAAAAAAATTAAGGCAAAAATAGAGGGAAAAAATAGAAATTTAACTTAAATTCTCCGTTATCGTTACTTTTTTTAATCATATCTCGATAAAATGACGAAAGTTAAATCAGAATTATGAAAAACAATTGAAAATTCTTTAAAATTATCGGTTTAAGTTGCTTTTTTCGTCCATATTTCGATAAAATGACGTTAAAAAGGGCAGAATAGAGGATAAAAAATAGAAATTTCGTTAAAATTATCTTTTTTCGTTGCTTATTTCGTTAATATCTGGATGATATGGCGAAAATGAAGACAAGAAAAAAGAATAAACATGGAAATTTCGCTAAAACAATTCATTTCCGTTGCTTTTTTCGATCATATCTTGATAAAAAGACGAAAATTAAATCAAAATTGAGGAAAAAAATTGAAATTTCGCTAAAATTATCGGTTTACGTTGCTTTTTTCGTCCATATTTCTATATAATGACGATAAAAAGGACAAAATAGAAGCTATAAAATTGAAATTTCGGTGATATTATTGTTTTCGTTGCTTTTTTTGATCATATCTCGACTAAATGACGAAAATTAAATAAAAATAGAGGAAACAAAATGAAATTTCACTAAAATTAACGGTTACGGTTCCTTTTTTCGTCCATATTTCGATAATATGACGATAAAATGGGCAAAATAGAGGATAAAAAATTTAAATTTCCATGGAATTATCTTTTTTCGTAGCTTAATTCCACAATATCTGGATAAAATGACGAAAATTAAGGCAAAAAAGAGTAGAAAAATGGAAAATTCGCTAAAATTATCCGTTTTATGTTGCTTTTTTCGATCATATCTCGAGAAAATGACGATGTTAAGGGCAAAATAGAGGATAAAAAATTGAAATTATCTGTTTTCGTAGCTTATTTCGATAATATCTCGATAAACTGACGAAAATTAAGGCAAGAATGAGAAAAATATGGAATTTTCGCTAAAATTTTCCGTTTTTTGTTGCTTTTTTCGATCATATATCGATAAAATGAAAAAATTAAGGATAAAATGAGAAAAAAAATTAAATTTCGCTTAAATTCTCCGTTTTCGTTACTTTTTGAATCATATCTGATAAAATGACGAAGGTTAAATCAGAATTATGAAAAAGAAATTGAAATTCCGCTAAAATTATCGGTTTAAGTTGCTTTTTTCGTCCATATTTCGATAAAATGACGTTAAAAAGTGGAAAAATTGAGGAAAAAAATTGAAATTTCGTTGAAATTATTTATTTTCGTAGCTTATTTCGATAATATCTGGATAAAATGAAGAAAATTAAGTTGAAGAAGAGGACAAACATGGAAATTTCGCTAATATTATCCGTTGTTGTTACTTTTTTCCAACATATCTCGATAATATGACGATAATGAAAGCAAAATAGGGGTACAAAATTGAGATTTCGTTCAAATTATCCGTAATCGTTGCTGTTTTCGCTCATATCTTGATAAATTGATGAAAATTAAATCAATATTGAGGAAAAAAATGGAAAATTCGCTAAAATTGTCCGTTTTATGTTGCTTTTTTCGATCATATCTCTATGAAATGAAAAAAATTAAGGCAAAAATAGAGGGCAAAAATAGAAATTTCGCTAAAAATTATCCGTTTTCGTTGCTTTTTCGATCATATCTCGATAAAATAACGATGTTAAGGGCAAAATAGAAGATAAAAAATAAAAATTTCGTTAAAATTATCTGTTTTTGTAGCTTATTTCGATCATATCTCGATAAATTAACCAAAATCAAGGCAAATTTGAATAAATACGGAATTTTCGCTAAAATTTTCCGTTTTTTGTTGCTTTTTTCGATCATATCTCGATAAAATGAAACAAATTAAGGAAAAATGAGGAAAAAAATGAAATTTCGCTAAAATTATCCATTTTCTTTACTTTTTTGAATCATATCTAAATTAAATGACGAAAATTAAATCAGAATTATGAAGATAAGTTGAAATTTCGCTAAAATTATCGGTTTATGGGGTTTTCTTCCTCCATATTTCGATAAAATAACGTTAAAAAGTGCAGAATTAGGGATGAAAAACTGAAATTTCGTTGAAATTATCTGTTTTCGTAGCTCATTTCGATAATATCTGGATAAAATGACGATAAATTAAGTTGAAGAAAAGGACAAACATGGAAATTTCGCTAAAATTATCCGTTTTCGTTGCTTTTTCGATCAAATCTCGATAAAATGACGAAAATTAAGGAAAAATGAGGAAAAAAATGAAATTTCGCTAAAATTACCCGTTTTCGTTGCTTTTTCAAACATATCTCATTAAAATGAACACATTAAGGAAAAAATGAGGAAAAAAATTAAATTTCGCTTAAATTCTTCGTTATCGTTACTTTTTTGAATCATATCTCGATAAAATGACGAAAGTTAAATCAGAATTATGAAAAACAATTGAAAATTCTTTAAAATTATCGGTTTAAGTTGCTTTTTTCGTCCATATTTCGATAAAATGACGTTAAAAAGGGCAGAATTGAGGATAAAAAAATAGAAATTTCGTTAAAATTATCTTTTTTCGTTGCTTATTTCGTTAATATCTGGATGATTTGGTGGAAATGAGGGCAAGAAAAAAGAATAAAACATGGAAATTTCGCTAAAACAATTCATTTCCGTTGCTTTTTTCGATCATATCTTGATAAAATGACGAAAATTAAATCAAAATTGAGGAAAAAAATTGAAATTTCGCTAAAATTATCGGTTTACGTTGCTTTTTTCGTCCATATTTCTATATAATGACGACAAAAAGGACAAAATAGAAGCTATAAAATTGAAATTTCGGTGATATTATTGTTTTCGTGGCTTTTTTTGATCATATCTCGACTAAATGACGAAAATTAAATAAAAATAGAGGGAAAAAAATCAAATTTCACTTAAATTAACGGTTACGGTTGCTTTTTTCGTCCTTATTTCGATAATATGACGATAAAATGGGCAAAATAGAGGATAAAAAATAGAAATTTCTATGAAATTATCTTTTTCGTAGCGTTTTTTGACAATATCAGGAAAAAATGACGAAAATTACGGCAAAAAAGAGAAGAAAAATGGAAAATTCGCTAAAATTATCCGTTTTCGTTGCTTTTTTCGATCATATCTCGATAAAATAACGATGTTAAGGGCAAAATAGAGGATAAAAAATTGAAATTATCTGTTTTCGTAGCTTATTTAGATAATATCTCTATAAACTGATGAAAATTAAGGCAAAAATGAGAAAAATATGGAATTTTCGCTAAAATTTTCCGTTTTTTGTTGCTTTTTTCGATCATATCTCGATAAAATGAAAAAATTAAGGATAAAATGAGAAAAAAAGTTAAATTTCGCTTAAATTCTCCGTTTTCGTTACTTTTTGAATCATATCTCGATAAAATGACGAAGGTTAAATCAGAATTATGAAAAAGAAATTGAAATTTCGCTAAAATTATCGGTTTAAGTTGCCTTTTTCTTCCATGTTTCGATAAAATGACGATAAAAAGGGCAAAATAGAGGATAAAAAATTTAAATTTCCTTGGAATTATCTTTTTTCGTAGCTTAATTCCACAATATCTGGATAAAATGTTGAAAATTAAGGCAAAAAAGAGTAGAAAAATGGAAAATTCGCTAAAATTATCCGTTTTATGTTGCTTTTTTCGATCATATCTCTATAAAATGAAAAAAATTAAGGCAAAAATAGAGGGCAAAAATAGAAATTTCGCTAAAAATTATCCGTTTTCGTTGCTTTTTCGATCATATCTCACCAAAATAAGGATGTTAAGGGCAAAATAGAATATAAAAAATAGAAATTTCGTTGAAATTATCTGTTTTCGTAGCTCATTTCGATAATATCTCGATAAATTAACCAAAATCAAGGCAAATATGAATAAATACGGAATTTTCGCTAAAATTTTCCGTTTTTTGTTGCTTTTTTCGATCATATCTCGATAAAATGAAACAAATTAAGGAAAAATGAGGAAAAAAATGAAATTTCGCTAAAATTATCCATTTTCTTTACTTTTTTGAATCATATCTAAATAAAAAGGCGAAAATTAAATCAGAATTATGAAGATAAGTTGAAATTTCGCTAAAATTATCGGTTTAAGGGGTTTTCTTCCTCCATATTTCGATAAAATAACGTTAAAAAGTGCAGAATTAGGGATGAAAAACTGAAATTTCGTTGAAATTATCTGTTTTCGTAGCTCATTTCGATAATATCTGGATAAAATGACGATAAATTAAGTTGAAGAAAAGGACAAACATGGAAATTTCGCTAAAATTATCCGTTTTCGTTGCTTTTTCGATCAAATCTCGATAAAATGACGAAAATTAAGGAAAAATGAGGAAAAAAATGAAATTTCGCTAAAATTACCCGTTTCCGTTGCTTTTTTCGATCATATCTTGATAAAATGACGAAAATTAAATAAAAATTGAGAAAAAAAAATGAAATTTCACTAAAATTATTGGTTAGCGTTGCTTTTTTCGTCCATATTTCGATAATATGACGATAAAAAGGGAAAAATTGATGATAAAAAATTGAAATTTCCATGGAAATATCTTTTTTCGTAGCTTAATTCCACAATATCTGGAGAAAATGACGAAAATTAAGGCAAAAAAGAGTAGAAAAATGGAAAATTCGCTAAAATTGTCTGTTTTATGTTGCTTTTTTCGATCATATCTCTATAAAATGAAAAAAATTAAGGCAAAAATAGAGGGAAAAATAGAAATTTCTCTAAAAATTATCCGTTTTCGTTGCTTTTTCAAACATATCTCAATAAAATGAACTCATTAAGGAAAAAATGAGGAAAAAAATGAAATTTCGCTTAAATTCTTCGTTATCGTTACTTTTTTGAATCATATCTCGATAAAATTACGAAAGTTAAATCAGAATTATGAAAAACAATTGAAAATTCTTTAAAATTATCGGTTTAAGTTGCTTTTTTCGTCCATATTTCGATAAAATGACGTTAAAAAGGGCAGAATAGAGGATAAAAAATAGAAATTTCGTTAAAATTATCTTTTTTCTTTGCTTATTTCGTTAATATCTGGATGATATGGCGAAAATGAAGGCAAGAAAAAAGAATAAAACATGGAAATTTCGCTAAAATAATTCATTTCCGTTGCTTTTTTCGATCATATCTTGATAAAATGACGAAAATTAAATCAAAACTGAGGATAAAAATTGAAATTTTGCTGAAATTATCGGTTTACGTTGCTTTTTTCGTCCACATTTCTATATAATGACGATAAAAAGGACAAAATAGAAGCTATAAAATTGAAATTTCGGTGATATTATTGTTTTCGTTGCTTTTTTTGATCATATCTTGACTAAATGACGAAAATTAAATAAAAATAGAGGAAAAAAATGAAATTTCACTAAAATTAACGGTTACGGTTCCTTTTTTCGTCCATATTTCGATAATATGACGATAAAATGGGCAAAATAGAGGATAAAAAATAGAAATTTCTATGAAATTATCTTTTTCGTAGCGTTTTTTGACAATATCAGGAAAAAATGACGAAAATTAAGGCAAAAAAGAGAAGAAAAATGGAAAATTCGCTAAAATTATCCGTTTTCGTTGCTTTTTCGATCATATCTCGATAAAATAACGATGTTAAGGGCAAAATAGAAGATAAAAAATTGAAATTTCGTTAAAATTATCTGTTTTCGTAGCTTATTTCGATCATATCTCGATAAATTGACGAATATTAAGAAAAAAATTAAAAAATACGGAATTTTCGCTAAAATTTTCCGTTTTTTGTTGCTTTTTTCGATCATATCTCGATAAAATGAAAAAATTAAGGAAGAATGAGGAAAAAAATGAAATTTCGCTAAAATTATCCGTTTTCGTTACTTTTTTGAATCATATCTAAATTATATGACGAAAATTAAATCAGAATTATGAAGATAAGTTGAAATTTCGCTAAAATTATCGGTTTAAGGGGTTTTCTTCGTCCATATTTCGATAAAATAACGTTATAAAGGGCAGAATTAAGGATGAAAAACTGAAATTTCGTTGAAATTATCTGTATTCGTAACTTATTTCGATAATATCTGGATAAAATGACGATAAATTAAGTTGAAGAAAAGGACAAACATGGAAATTTCGCTAAAATTATCCGTTTTCGTTGCTTCTTCGATCAAATCTCGATGAAATGACGAAAATTAAGGAAAAATGAGGAAAAAAATGGAAATTTCGCTAAAAATTATCGGTTTCAGTTGTTTTTTCTTCCATATTTCGATAAAATGACGATAAATAGGGAAAATAGAGTATAAAAAATTGAAATTTCGTTGTAATTTTCTGTTTTCGTAGCTTATTTCGATAATATCTGGATAAAATGACGATGAAAAGGGAAAAAATTGGGAAAAAATTTAAATATTGGTGAAATTATCTTTTTTGGTTGCTTATTTCCTTTATATCTGGATGATATGGCGAAAATTATGGCAAGAATAAAGAAAAAACATGGAAATTTCGATATAATAGTTCATTTCCGTTGCTTTTTTCGATCATATCTTGATAAAATGACGAAAATTAAATCAAAATTGAGGAAAAAAAATGAAATTTCAATGAAATGAAAATGATCTTATCTCAATATAATGAACACATTAAGGAAAAAATGAGGAAAAAAATGAAATTTCGCTAAAATTACCCGTTTTCGTTATTTTTTCGATCATATCTGGATAAATTGACGAAAATTAAATCAAAATAGAGGAAAAAAATGGAAATTTCGCTAAAAATTATCGGTTTCAGTTCTATTTTCTTCCATGTTTCGATAAAATGACGATAAAAAGAGCAAAATAGAGGATAAAAATTTTAAATTTCCATGGAATTATCTTTTTTCGTAGCTTAATTCCACAATATCTGGATAAAATGACGAAAATTAAGGCAAAAAAGAGTAGAAAAATGGAAAATTTGCTAAAATTATCCGTTTTATGTTGCTTTTTTCGATCATATCTCTATAAAATGAAAAAAATTAAGGCAAAAATAGAGGGCAAAAATAGAAATTTCGCTAAAAATTATCCGTTTTCGTTGCTTTTTCGATCATATCTCGATAAAATAACGATGTTAAGGGCAAAATAGAAGATAAAAAATAGAAATTTCGTTAAAATTATCTGTTTTCGTAGCTTATTTCGATCATATCTCGATAAATTGACCAAAATTAAGGCAAATATGAATAAATACGGAATTTTCGCTAAAATTTTCCGTTTTTTGTTGCTTTTTTCGATCATATCTCAATAAAATGAAAAAAATTAAGGAAAAATGAGGAAAAAAATGAAATTTCGCTAAAATTATCCGTTTTCTTTACTTTTTTGAATCATATCTAAATTAAATGACGAAAATTAAATCAGAATTATGAAGATAAGTTGAAATTTCGCTAAAATTATCGGTTTAAGGGGTTTTTTTCGTCCATATTTCGATAAAATAACGTTAAAAAGTGCAGAATTAGGGATGAAAAACTGAAATTTCGTTGAAATTATCTGTTTTCGTAGCTCATTTCGATAATATCTGGATAAAATGACGATAAATTAAGTTGAAGAAAAGGATTAACATGGAAATTTCGCTAAAATTATCCGTTTTCGTTGCTTTTACGATCAAATCTCGATAAAATGACGAAAATTAAGGAAAAATGAGGAAAAAAATGAAATTTCGCTAAAATTACCCGTTTTCGTTATTTTTTCGATCATATCTGGATAAATTGACGAAAATTAAATCAAAATAGAGGAAAAAAATGGAAATTTCGCTAAAAATTATCGGTTTCAGTTGTTTTTTCTTCCATATTTCGATAAAATGACGATAAATAGGGAAAATTGAGTATAAAAAATTGAAATTTCGTTGTAATTTTCTGTTTTCGTAGCTTATTTCGATAATATCTGGATAAAATGACGATGTAAAGGGAAAAAATTGGGAAAAAATTTAAATATTGGTGAAATTATCTTTTTTCATTGCTTATTTCGTTTATATCTGGATGATATGGCGAAAATTATGGCAAGAATATAGAAAAAACATGGAAATTTCGATAAAATAGTTCATTTCCGTTGCTTTTTTCGATCATAACTTGATAAAATGACGAAAATTAAATCAAAATTGAGAAAAAAAATTAAATTTCACTAAAATTATCGGTTAGCGTTGCTTTTTTCGTCCATATTTCGATAATATGACGATAAAAAGGGAAAAATTGAGGATTAAAAATTGAAATTTCCATGGAAATATCTTTTTTCGTAGCTTCATTCCACAATATCTGGATCAAATGACGAAAATTAAGGCAAAAAAGAGTAGAAAAATGGAAAATTCGCTAAAATTGTCCGTTTTATGTTGCTTTTTTCGATCATATCTCTATAAAATGAAAAAAATTAAGGCAAAAATAGAGGGAAAAAATAGAAATTTCGCTAAAAATGATCTGTTTTCGTTGCTTTTTCGATCATATCTCAATATAATGAACACATTAAGGAAAAAATGAGGAAAAAAATGAAATTTCGCTTAAATTCTCCGTTATCGTTACTTTTTTGAATCATATCTCGATAAAATGACGAAAGTTAAATCAGAATTATGAAAAACAATTAAAAATTCTTTAAAATTATCGGTTTAAGTTGCTTTTTTCGTCCATAATTCGATAAAATGACGTTAAAAAGGGCAGAATAGAGGATAAAAAATAGAAATTTCGTTAAAATTATCTTTTTTCGTTGCTTATTTCGTTAATATCTGGATGATTTGGTGGTAATGAGGGCAAGAAAAAAGAATAAAACATGGAAATTTCGCTAAAACAATTCATTTCCGTTGCTTTTTTCGATCATATCTTGATAAAATGACGAAAATTAAATCAAAATTGAGGAAAAAAATTGAAATTTCGCTAAAATTATCGGTTTACGTTGCTTTTTTCGTCCATATTTCTATATAATGCCGACAAAAAGGACAAAATAGAAGCTATAAAATTGAAATTTCGGTGATATTATTGTTTTCGTTGCTTTTTTTGATCATATCTCGACTAAATGACGAAAATTAAATAAAAATAGAGGAAAAAAATAATTTCACTAAAATTAACGGTTACAATTGCTTTTTTCGTCCTTATTTCGATAATATGACGATAAAATGGGCAAAATAGAGGATAAAAAATAGAAATTTCTATGAAATTATCTTTTTCGTAGCGTTTTTTGACAATATCAGGAAAAAATGACGAAAACTAAGGCAAAAAAGAGAAGAAAAATGGAAAATTCGCTAACATTATCCGTTTTCGTTGCTTTTTTCGATCATATCTCGATAAAATAACGATGTTAAGGGCAAAATAGAGGATAAAAAATTGAAATTATCTGTTTTCGTAGCTTATTTCGATAATATCTCGATAAACTGACGAAAATTGAGGCAAATGTGAGAAAAATATGGAATTTTCGCTAAAATTTTCCGTTTTCTGTTGCTTTTCTCGATCATATCTCGATAAAATGAAAACATTAAGGATAAAATGAGAAAAAAAGTTAAATTTCGCTTAAATTCTCCGTTTTCGTTACTTTTTGAATCATATCTCGATAAAATGACGAAGGTTAAATCAGAATTATGAAAAAGAAATTGAAATTTCGCTAAAATTATCGGTTTAAGTTTCCTTTTTCTTCCATGTTTCGATAAAATGACGATAAAAAGGGCAAAATAGAGGATAAAAAATTTAAATTTCCTTTGAATTATCTTTTTTCGTAGCTTAATTCCACAATATCTGGATAAAATGACGAAAATTAAGGCAAAAAAGAGTAGAAAAATGGAAAATTCACTAAAATTATCCGTTTTATGTTGCTTTTTTCGATCATATCTCTATAAAATGAAAAAATTAAGGCAAAAAGAGAGGGAAAAAATAGAAATTTCGCTAAAAATTATCCGTTTTCGTTGCTTTTTCGATCATATCTTGATAAAATAACGATGTTAAGGGCAAAATAGAAGATAAAAAATAGAAATTTCGTTAAAATTATCTGTTTTCATAGCTTATTTCGAACATATCTCGATAAATTGACCAAAATTAAGGCAAAAATGAAAAAATACTGAATTTTCGCTAAAATTTTCCGTTTTTTTTTGCTTTTTTCGATCATATCTCGATAAAATGAAAAAAATTAAGGAAAAATGAGGAAAAAAATGAAATTTCGCTAAAATTATCCGTTTTCGTTACTTTTTTGAATCATATCTAAATTAAATGATGAAAATTAAATCAGAATTATGAAGATAAGTTGAAATTTCGCTAAAATTATCGGCTTAAGGGGTTTTCTTCGTCCATATTTCGATAAAAAAACGTTATAAAGGGCAGAATTAAGGATGAAAAACTGAAATTTCGTTGAAATTATCTGTATTCGTAGCTTATTTCGATAATATCTGGATAAAATGACGATAAATTAAGTTGAAGAAAAGGACAAACATGGAAATTTCGCTAAAATTATCCGTTTTCGTTGCTTTCCCGATCAAATCTCGATGAAATGACGAAAATTAAGGAAAAATGAGGAAAAAAATGGAAATTTCGCTAAAATTACCCATTTTCGTTATTTTTCGATCATATCTCGATAAATTGACGAAAATAAAATAAAAATAAAAAAAAAAAATGGAAATTTCGCTAAAAATTATCGGTTTCAGTTTTTTTTTCTTCCATATTTCGATAAAATGACAATAAATAGGGGAAATAGAGTAAAAAAAATTGAAATTTCGTTGAAATTATCCGTAATCGTTCTGTTTTCGCTCATATCTCGATAAATTGATGAAAATTAAATCAATATAGAGGAAAAAAATGGAAATTTCGCTAAAAATTATAGGTTTCAGTTCTATTTTCTTCCATGTTCCGATAAAATGACGATAAAAAGGGAAAAATAGAGGTTAAAAAATTTAAATTTCCATGGAATTATCTTTTTTCGTAGCTTAATTCCTCAATATCTGGTTAAAATGACGAAAATTAAGGCAAAAAAGAGTAGAAAAATGGAAAATTCGCTAAAATTATACGTTTTATGTTGCTTTTTTCGATCATATCTCTATAGAATGAAAAAAATTAAGGCAAAAATAAAGGGCAAAAATAGAAATTTCGCTAAAAATTATCCGTTTTCGTTGCTATTTCGATCATATCTCGATAAAATAACGATGTTAAGGGCAAAATAGAAGATAAAAAATAGAAATTTCGTTAAAATTATCTGTTTTCGTAGCTTATTTCGATCATATCTCGATAAATTGACCAAAATTAAGGCAAATATGAATAAATACGGAATTTTCGCTAAAATTTTCCGTTTTTTGTTGCTTTTTTCGATCATATCTCGATAAAATGAAACAAATTAAGGAAAAATGAGGAAAAAAATGAAATTTCGCTAAAATTATCCGTTTTCTTTACTTTTTTGAATCATATCAAATTAAATGACGAAAATTAAATCAGAATTATGAAGATAAGTTGAAATTTCGCTAAAATTATCGGTTTACGGGGTTTTCCTCGTCCATATTTCGATAAAATAACGTTAAAAAGGGCAGAATTAAGGATGAAAAACTGAAATTTCGTTGATATTATCTGTTTTCGTAGCTCATTTCGATAATATCTGGATAAAATGACGATAAATTAAGTTGAAGAAAAGGACAAACATGGAAATTTCGATAAAATTATCCGTTTTCGTTGCTTTTTCGATCAAATCTCGATAAAATGACGAAAATTAAGGAAAAATGAGGAAAAAAATGAAATTTCGCTAAAATTATCCGTTTTCGTTATTTTTTCGATCATATCTCGATAAATTGACGAAAATTAAATCAGAATAGAGGAAAAAAATGGAAATTTCGCTAAAAAGTATCGGTTTCAGTTGTTTTTTCTTCCATATTTCGATAAAATGACGATAAATAGGGAAAATAGAGTATAAAAAATTGAAATTTCGTTGAAATTTTCTGTTTTCGTAGCTTATTTCGATAATATCTGGATAAAATGACGATGAAAAGGGAAAAAATTGGGAAAAAATTTAAATATTGGTGAAATTATCTTTTTTCGTTGCTTATTTCGTTTATATCTGGATGATATGGCGAAAATTATGGCAAGAATAAAGAAAAAACAGGGAAATTTCGATAAAATAGTTCATTTCCGTTGCTTTTTTAGATCATATCTTGATAAAATGACGAAAATTAAATAAAAATTAAGAAAAAAAAATGAAATTTCACTAAAATTATTGGTTAGCGTTGCTTTTTTCCTCCATATTTCGATAATATGACGATAAAAAGGGAAAAATTGAGGATAAAAAATTGAAATTTCCATAGAAATATCTTTTTTCGTAGCTTAATTCCACAATATCTGGATAAAATGACGAAAATTAAGGCAAAAAAGAGTAGAAAAATGGAAAATTCGCTAAAATTGTCCGTTTTATGTTGCTTTTTTCGATCATATCTCTATAAAATGAAAAAAATTAAGGCAAAAATAGAGGGAAATAATAGAAATTTCGCTAAAAATTATCCGTTTTCGTTGCTTTTTCGATCATATCTCGATAAAATGACGATGTTAAGGGCAAAATAGAGGATAAAAAATTGAAATTATCTGTTTTCGTAGCTTATTTCGATAATATCTCGATAAACTGACGAAAATTAAGGCAAAAATGAGAAAAATATGGAATTTTCGCTAAAATTTTCCGTTTTTTGTTGCTTTTTTCGATAATATATCGATAAAATGAAAAAATTAAGGATAAAATTGAAAAAAAATTAAATTTCGCTTAAATTCTCCGTTTTCGTTACTTTTTGAATCATATCTCGATAAAATGACGAAGGTTAAATCAGAATTATGAAAGAGAAATTGAAATTTCGCTAAAATTATCGGTTTAAGTTGCTTTTTTCGTCCATATTTCGATAAAATGACGTTAAAAAGGGGGAAAATTGAGGAAAAAAATTGAAATTTCGTTGAAATTATTTATTTTCGTAGCTTATTTCGATAATATCTGGGTAAAATGACAAAAATTAAGTTGAAGAAGAGGAAAAAAATGGAAATTTCGCTAAAAATTATAGGTTTCAGTTCTATTTTCTTCCATGTTTCGATAAAATGACGATAAAAAGGGAAAAATAGAGGATAAAAATTTAAATTTCCATGGAATTATCTTTTTTCGTAGCTTAATTCCACAATATCTGGTTAAAATGACGAAAATTAAGGCAAAAAAGAGTAGAAAAATGGAAAATTCGCTAAAATTATCCGTTTTATGTTGCTTTTTTCGAGCATATCTCTATAAAATGAAAAAAATTAAGGCAAAAATAGAGGGCAAAAATAGAAATTTCGCTAAAAATTATCCGTTTTCGTAGCTTATTTCGATCATATCTCGATAAATTGACCACAATTAAGGCAAATATGAATAAATACGGAATTTTCGCTAAAATTTTCCGTTTTTTGTTGCTTTTTTCGATCATATCTCGATAAAATGAAAAAAATTAAGGAAAAATGAGGAAAAAAATGAAATTTCGCTAAAATTATCCGTTTTCTTTACTTTTTTGAATCATATCTTAATTAAATGACGAAAATTAAATCAGAATTATGAAGATAAGTTGAAATTTCGCTAAAATTATCGGTTTAAGGGGTTTTCTTCGTCCATATTTCGATAAAATAACGTTAAAACTGAGGATAAAAATTGAAATTTTGCTGAAATTATCGGTTTACGTTGCTTTTTTCGTCCACATTTCTATATAATGACGATAAAAAGGACAAAATAGAAGCTATAAAATTGAAATTTCGATGATATTATTGTTTTCGTTGCTTTTTTTGATCATATCTTGACTAAATGACGAAAATTAAATAAAAATAGAGGAAAAAAATGAAATTTCACTAAAATTAACGGTTACGGTTGCTTTTTTCGTCCATATTTCGATAATATGACGATAAAATGGGCAAAATAGAGGATAAAAAATAGAAATTTCTATGAAATTATCTTTTTCGTAGCGTTTTTTGACAATATCAGGAAAAAATGACGAAAATTAAGGCAAAAAAGAGTAGAAAAATGGAAAATTCGCTTAAATTGTCCGTTTTATGTTGCTTTTTTCGATCATATCTCTATAAAATGAAAAAAATTAAGGCAAAAATAGAGGGAAAAAATAGAAATTTCGCTAAAAATGATCTGTTTTCGTTACTTTTTCGATCATATCTCAATAAAATGAACACATTAAGGAAAAAATGAGGAAATAAATGAAATTTCGCTTAAATTCTCCGTTATCGTTACTTTTTTGATTCATATCTCGACTAAATGACGAAAATTAATCAAAAATAGAGGAAAAAAAATGAAATTTCACTAAAATTAACGGTTACGGTTGCTTTTTTCGTCCATATTTCGATAAGTTGACGATATAATGGGCAAAATAGAGAAGAAAAATGGAAAATTCGCTAAAATTATCCGTTTTCGTTGCTTTTTTCGATCATATCTCGATAAAATAACGATGTTAAGGGCAAAATAGAGGATAAAAAATTGAAATTTCGTTGAAATTATCTGTTTTCGTAGCTTATTTCGATAATATCTCGATAAACTGACGAAAATTAAGGCAAAAATGAGAAAAATATGGAATTTTCGCTAAAATTTTCCGTTTTTTGTTGCTTTTTTCGATCATATCTCGATAAAATGAAAAAAATAAGGATAAAATGAGAAAAAAAATTAAATTTCGCTTAAATTCTCCGTTTTCGTTACTTTTTGAATCATATCTCGATAAAATGACGAAGGTTAAATCAGAATTATGAAAAAGAAATTGAAATTTCGCTAAAATTATCTGTTTAAGTTGCCTTTTTCTTCCATGTTTCGATAAAATGACGATAAAAAGGGCAAAATAGAGGATAAAAAATTTAAATTTCCTTGGAATTATCTTTTTTCGTAGCATAATTCCACAATATCTGGATAAAATGACGAAAATTAAGGCAAAAAAGAGTAGAAAAATGGAAAATTCGCTAAAATTATCCGTTTTATGTTGCTTTTTTCGATCATATCTCTATAAAATGAAAAAATTAAGGCAAAAATAGAGGGAAAAAATAGAAATTTCGCTAAAAATTATCCGTTTTCGTTGCTTTTTCGATCATATCTCGATAAAATAACGATGTTAAGGGCCAAATAGAAGATAAAAAATAGAAATTTCGTTAAAATTATCTGTTTTCGTAGCTTATTTCGATCATATCTCGATAAATTGACGAAAATTAAGGCAAAAATGAAAAAATACGGAATTTTCGCTAAAATTTTCCGTTTTTTGTTGCTTTTTTCGATCATATCTCGATAAAATGAAAAAAATTAAGGAAAAATGAGGAAAAAAATGAAATTTCGCTAAAATTATCCGTTTTCGTTACTTTTTTAAATCATATCATAATTAAATGACGAAAATTAAATCAGAATTATGAAGATAAGTTGAAATTTCGCTAAAATTATCGGTTTAAGGGGTTTTCTTCGTCCATATTTCGATAAAATAACGTTAAAAAGGGCAGAATTAAGGATGAAAAACTGAAATTTCGTTGAAATTATCTGTATTCGTAGCTTATTTCGATAATATCTGGATAAAATGACTATAAATTAAGTTGAAGAAAAGGACAAACATGGAAATTTCGAAAAAATTATCCGTTTTCGTTGCTTTTTCGATCAAATCTCGATAAAATGATGAAAATTAAGGAAAAAATGTGGAAAAAAATGAAATTTCGCTTAAATTCTCCGTTATCGTTACTTTTTTGAATCATATCTCGATAAAATGACGAAAGTTAAATCAGAATTATGAAAAACAATTGAAAATTCTCTAAAATTATCGGTTTAAGTTGCTTTTTTCGTCCATATTTCGATAAAATGACGTTAAAATGGGCAGAATAGAGGATGAAAAATAGAAATTTCGTTAAAATTATCTTTTTTCGTTGCTTATTTCGTTAATATCTGGATGATATGGCGAAAATGAAGGCAAGAAAAAAGAATAAAACATGGAAATTTCGCTAAAACAATTCATTTCCGTTGCTTTTTTCGATCATATCTTGATAAAATGACGAAAATTAAATCAAAATTGAGGAAAAAAATTGAAATTTCGCTAAAATTATCGGTTTACGTTGCTTTTTTCGTCCATGTTTCTATATAATGACGACAAAAAGGACAAAATAGAAGCTATAAAATTGAAATTTCGGTGATATTATTGTTTTCGTTGCTTTTTTTGATCATATCTCGACTAAATGACGAAAATTAAATAAAAATAGAGGAAAAAAAATCAAATTTCACTAAAATTAACGGTTACAATTGCTTTTTTCGTCCTTATTTCGATAATATGACGATAAAATGGGCAAAATAGAGGATAAAAAATAGAGGATAAAAAATTGAAATTATCTGTTTTCGTAGCTTATTTCGATAATATCTCGATAATCTGACGAAAATTAAGGCAAAAATGAGAAAAATATGGAATTTTCGCTAAAATTTTCCGTTTTTTGTTGCTTTTTTCGATCATATCTCGATAAAATGAAAAAATTAAGGATAAAATGAGAAAAAAATTAAATTTCGCTTAAATTCTCCGTTTTCGTTACTTTTTGAATCATATCTAAATTAAATGACGAAAATTAAATCAGAATTATGAAGATAAGTTGAAATTTCGCTAAAATTATCGGTTTAAGGGGTTTTCTTCGTCCATATTTCGATAAAATAACGTTAAAAAGGGCAGAATTAAGGATGAAAAACAGAAATTTCATTGAAATTATCTGTTTTCGTAGCTCATTTCGATAATATCTGGATAAAATGACGATAAATTAAGTTGAAGAAAAGGACAAACATGGAAATTTCGCTAAAATTATCCATTTTCGTTGCTTTTTCGATCAAATCTCGATAAAATGATGAAAATTAAGGAAAAATGAGGAAAAAAATGAAATTTCGCTAAAATTACCCGTTTTCGTTATTTTTTCGATCATAACTCGATAAATTGACGAAAATTAAATCAAAATAGAGGGAAAAAAATGGAAATTTCACTAAAAATTATCGGTTTCAGTTGTTTTTTTTCATATTTCGATAAAATGACAATAAAAAGGGCAAAATAGAGGATAAAAAATTGAAATTTCGTTGAAATTTTCTGTTTTCGTAGCTTATTTCGATTATATCTGGATAAAATGACGATGAAAAGGGAAAAAATTGGGAAACAATTTAAATATTGGTGAAATTATCTTTTTTCGTTGCTTATTTCGTTTATATCTGGATGATATGGCGAAAATTATGGCAAGAATAAAGAAAAAACATGGAAATTTTGATAAAATAGTTCATTTCCGTTGCTTTTTTCGATCATATCTTCATAAAATGACGAAAATTAAATCAAAATTGAGAAAAAATATGAAATTTCACTAAAATTATCGGTTAGCGTTGCTTTTTTCGTCCATATTTCGATAATATGACAATAAAAAGGGAAAAATTGAGGATTAAAAATTGAAATTACCATGGAATTATCTTTTTTCGTAGCTTAATTCCACAATATCTGGATAAAATGACGAAAATTAAGGCAAAAAAGAGTAGAAAAATGGAAAATTCGCTAAAATTGTCCGTTTTATGTTGCTTTTTTCGATCATATCTCTTTAAAATAAAAAAAATTAAGGCAAAAATAGAGGGAAAAAATAGAAATTTCGCTAAAATTATCGGTTTAAGTTGCTTTTTTCGTCCATATTTCGATAAAATGACGTTAAAAAGGGCAGAATAGAGGATAAAAAATAGAAATTTCGTTAATATTATCTTTTTTCGTTGTTTATTTCGTTAATATCTGGATGGTATGGCGAAAATGAAGGCAAGAAAAAAGAATAAAACATGGAAATTTCGCTAAAATAATTCATTTCCGTTGCTTTTTTCGATCATATCTTGATTAAATGACGGAAATTAAATCAAAACTGAGGATAAAAATTGAAATTTTGCTAAAATTATCGGTTTACATTGCTTTTTTCGTCCATATTTCTATATAATGACGATAAAAAGGACAAAATAGAAGCTATAAAATTGAAATTTCGTTGATATTATCGTTTTCGATGCTTTTTTTGATCATATCTCGACTAAATGACGAAAATTAAATAAAAATAGAGGGAAAAAAATGAAATTTCACTAAAATTAACGGTTACGGTTGCTTTTTTCGATCATATCTTGATAAAATGACGAAAATAAAATCAAAATTGAGGTAAAAAATTGAAATTTCGTTAAAATTATCTGTTTTTGTAGCTTATTTCGATCATATCTCGATAAATTGACGAAAATTAAGGCAAAAATGAAAAAATATATGGAATTTTCGCTAAAATTTTCCGTTTTCTGTTGCTTTTTTTGATCATATCTCGACTAAATGACGAAAATTAAATAAAAATAGAGGAAAAAAAATCAAATTTCACTAAAATTAACGGTTACAATTGCTTTTTTCGTCCTTATTTCGATAATATGACGATAAAATGGGCAAAATAGAGGATAAAAAATAGAAACTTCCATGAAATTATCTTTTTTCTAGCGTTTTTTGACAATATCAGGAAAAAATGACGAAAATTAAGGCAAAAAAGAGAAGAAAAATGGAAAATTCGCTAATGTTATCCGTTTTCGTTGCTTTTTTCGATCATATCCCGATAAAATAACGATGTTAAGGGCAAAATAGAGGATAAAAAATTGAAATTATCTGTTTTCGTAGCTTATTTCGATAATATCTCGATAATCTGACGAAAATTAAGGCAAAAATGAGAAAAATATGGAATTTTCGCTAAAATTTTCCGTTTTTTGTTGCTTTTTTCGATCATATCTCGATAAAATGAAAAAATTAAGGATAAAATGAGAAAAAAATTAAATTTCGCTTAAATTCTCCGTTTTCGTTACTTTTTGAATCATATCTCGATAAAATGACGAAGGTTAAATCAGAATTATGAAGAAGAAATTGAAATTTCGCTTAAATTATCGGTTTAAGTTGCTTTTTTCGTCCATATTTCGATAAAATGACGTTAAAAAGGGGAAAAATTGAGGAAAAAAATTGAAATTTCGTTGAAATTATTTATTTTCGTAGCTTATTTCGATAATATCTGGATAAAATGACGAAAATTAAGTTGAAGAAGAGGACAAACATGGAAATTTCGCTAAAATTATCCGTTTTCGTTACTTTTTTCCAACATATCTCGATAATATGACGATAATGAAGGCAAAATAGGGGTTCAAAATTGAAATATCGTTTAAATTATCTGTTTTCGTAGCTTATTTCGATCATATCTCGATAAATTGACCAAAATTAAGGCAAATATGAATAAATACGGAATTTTCGCTAAAATTTTCGGTTTTTTGTTGCTTTTTTCGATCATATCTCGATAAAATGAAAAAAATTAAGGCAAAAATAGAGGAAAAAAATGAAATTTCGCTAAAATTATCCGTTTTCTTTACTTTTTTGAATCATATCTAAATTAAATGACGAAAATTAAATCAGAATTATGAAGATAAGTTGAAATTTCGCTAAAATTATCGGTTTAAGGGGTTTTCTTCGTCCATATTTCGATAAAATAACGTTAAAAAGGGCAGAATTAAGGATGAAAAACAGAAATTTCATTGAAATTATCTGTTTTCGTAGCTCATTTCGATAATATCTGGATAAAATGACGATAAATTAAGTTGAAGAAAAGGACAAACATGGAAATTTCGCTAAAATTATCCATTTTCGTTGCTTTTTCGATCAAATCTCGATAAAATGATGAAAATTAAGGAAAAATGAGGAAAAAAATGAAATTTCGCTAAAATTACCCGTTTTCGTTATTTTTTCGATCATAACTCGATAAATTGACGAAAATTAAATCAAAATAGAGGGAAAAAAATGGAAATTTCACTAAAAATTATCGGTTTCAGTTGTTTTTTTTCATATTTCGATAAAATGACAATAAAAAGGGCAAAATAGAGGATAAAAAATTGAAATTTCGTTGAAATTTTCTGTTTTCGTAGCTTATTTCGATTATATCTGGATAAAATGACGATGAAAAGGGAAAAAATTGGGAAACAATTTAAATATTGGTGAAATTATCTTTTTTCGTTGCTTATTTCGTTTATATCTGGATGATATGGCGAAAATTATGGCAAGAATAAAAAAAAAACATGGAAATTTTGATAAAATAGTTCATTTCCGTTGCTTTTTTCGATCATATCTTCATAAAATGACGAAAATTAAATCAAAATTGAGAAAAAATATGAAATTTCACTAAAATTATCGGTTAGCGTTGCTTTTTTCGTCCATATTTCGATAATATGACAATAAAAAGGGAAAAATTGAGGATTAAAAATTGAAATTACCATGGAATTATCTTTTTTCGTAGCTTAATTCCACAATATCTGGATAAAATGACGAAAATTAAGGCAAAAAAGAGTAGAAAAATGGAAAATTCGCTAAAATTGTCCGTTTTATGTTGCTTTTTTCGATCATATCTCTTTAAAATGAAAAAAATTAAGGCAAAAATAGAGGGAAAAAATAGAAATTTCGCTAAAATTATCGGTTTAAGTTGCTTTTTTCGTCCATATTTCGATAAAATGACGTTAAAAAGGGCAGAATAGAGGATAAAAAATAGAAATTTCGTTAATATTATCTTTTTTCGTTGTTTATTTCGTTAATATCTGGATGGTATGGCGAAAATGAAGGCAAGAAAAAAGAATAAAACATGGAAATTTCGCTAAAATAATTCATTTCCGTTGCTTTTTTCGATCATATCTTGATTAAATGACGGAAATTAAATCAAAACTGAGGATAAAAATTGAAATTTTGCTAAAATTATCGGTTTACATTGCTTTTTTCGTCCATATTTCTATATAATGACGATAAAAAGGACAAAATAGAAGCTATAAAATTGAAATTTCGTTGATATTATCGTTTTCGATGCTTTTTTTGATCATATCTCGACTAAATGACGAAAATTAAATAAAAATAGAGGGAAAAAAATGAAATTTCACTAAAATTAACGGTTACGGTTGCTTTTTTCGATCATATCTTGATAAAATGACGAAAATAAAATCAAAATTGAGGTAAAAAATTGAAATTTCGTTAAAATTATCTGTTTTTGTAGCTTATTTCGATCATATCTCGATAAATTGACGAAAATTAAGGCAAAAATGAAAAAATATATGGAATTTTCGCTAAAATTTTCCGTTTTCTGTTGCTTTTTTCGATTATATCACGATAAAATGAAAAAAATTAAGAAAAAATGAGGAAAAAAATGAATTTTCGCTAAAATTATCTGTTTTCGTTACTTTTTTTAATCATATCTAAATGATATTACGAAAATTAAATCAGAATTATGAAGAAACGTTGAAGGTTCGCTAAAATTATCGGCTTAAGGAGAGTTTTTCGTCCATATTTCGATAAAATTACGTTAAAAAGGGCAGAATTGAGGATGAAAAACTGAAATTTCGTTGAAATTATCTGTTTTCGTAGCTTATTTCGATAATATCTGGATAAAATGAAGAAAATTAAGTTGAAGAAGAGGACAAACATGGAAATTTCGCTAAAATTATCCGTTTTCGTTACTTTTTTCCAACATATCTCGATAATATGACGATAATGAAGGCAAAATAGGGGTACAAAATTGAAATTTCGTTTAAATTATCTGTTTTCGTAGCTTATTTCGATCATATCTCGATTAATTGACCAAAATTAAGGCAAATATGAATAAATACGGAATTTTCGCTAAAATTTTCCGTTTTTTCTTGCTTTTTTCGATCATATCTCGATAAAATGAAAAAAATTAAGGAAAAATGAGGAAAAAAATGTAATTTCGCTAAAATTATCCGTTTTCTTTACTTTTTTGAATCATATCTAAATTAAATGAAGAAAATTAAATCAGAATTATGAAGATAAGTTGAAATTTCGCTAAAATTATCGGTTTAAGGGGTTTTCTTCGTCCATATTTCGATAAAATAACGTTAAAAAGGGCAGAATTAAGGATGAAAAACTGAAATTTCGTTGAAATTATCTGTTTTCGTAGCTCATTTCGATAATATCTGGATAAAATGACGATAAATTAAGTTGAAGAAAAGGACAAACATGGAAATTTCGCTAAAATTATCCGTTTTCGTTGCTTTTTCGATCAAATCTCGATAAAATGACGAAAATTAAGGAAAAATGAGGAAAAAAATGAAATTTCGCTAAAATTACCCGTTTTCGTTATTTTTTCGATCATATCTCGATAAATTGACGAAAATTAAATCAAAAAAGAGGAAAAAAATGGAAATTTCGCTAAAAATTATCGGTTTCAGTTGTTTTTTCTTCCATATTTCGATAAAATGACGATAAATAGGGAAAATAGAGTATAAAAAATTGAAATTTCGTTGAAATTTTCTGATTTCGTAGCTTATTTCGATAATATCTGGATAAAATGACGATGAAAAGGGAAAAAATTGGGAAAAAATTTAAATATTGGTTTATTTCGTTTATAACTGGATTATATGGCGAAAATTAAGGCAAAAAAAGGAAAAAAATATGGAAATTTCGCTAAAATTCTTCATTTCCGTTGCTTTTTTTGATCATATCTTGATAAAATGACGAAAATTAAATCAAAATTGAGGAAAAAAATTGAAATTTCGCTTAAATTTTCGGTTTACCTTCCTTTTTTCGTCCATATTTCTATATAATGACGATAAAAAGGACAAAATATAGGTTAAAAACTTGAAATTTAGGTGAAATTATTTTTTTCGTAGCTTATTTCGATCATATCTCGATAAATTGACGAAAATGAAGGATGAATGAAAAAATATGGAATTTTCGCTAAATTTTTCCGTTTTATGTTGCTTTTTTCGATCATATCTCGATAAAATGACGATGAAAAGAGCAAAATAGTGGGAAAAAAATTGAAATATTGGTGAAATTATTTTTTTCCCTTGCTTATTTCGATCATATCTGGATAAAATGACGAAAATTAAGGAAAAAATGAGGAAAAAAATGAAATTCCGCCAAAATTATCCGTTTTCGTTCTTATATTCGATCATATTTCAATAAAATTACAAAAATTAAGGCAAAAAAGAGGAAAAAATGTAAATTTCGCATAAATTATCCGTTTTCGTTGTAATTTTTGATCATATTTCGATAAAATTACGAAAATTAAGGCAAAATAGAGGTTGAAAAAATTAACATTTCGGTGAAATTATCAGTTATGTTGCTTTTTTGGACCATATCTCGATAAAATGACAATAAAAAGGGCAGAATAGAAGAAAAAAATTGTAATTTCGGTGAAATAATCTGTTTTCGTTGCTAATTGCGATCATATCTCGATAAAATGATGAAAACTAAGGCAAAAAAGAGGAAAAAATTGAAATTCTGCTAAAATTATCGCTTTACAATACTTTTTTCGTCCATATTTCGATAAAATGACGATAAAAAGGACAAAATAAAGGTGAAAATATTGAAATTTCGGTGAAATTATCGTTTTCGTTGCTTTTTTTAATCATATCTCGATTAAATGACGAAAATTAAATCAAAATAGAGGAGAAAAGTTGAAATTTTGCTAATATTATCCCTTTTCGTTGCTTTTTTTAATCAGAACTCGGTAAAATGACGAAAATTAAATCAGAATAGAGGAAACAAAATGAAGTTTCGCTAAAATTATCGGTTTACGTTGCTTTTTTCGTGCATATTTCGATAAAATGTTGATTAAAAGAACAAAATAAAGAATAAAAAATTGAAATTTCGTTGAAATTATCTGTTTTCGTAGCTTATTTCGATAATATCTGGATAAAATGACGAAAATTAAGGAAAAAAAGAGGACAAACATGGAAATTTCACTAAAATTATTCGTTTTCATTGCTCTTTTCGATCAAATCTAGATAAAATGACAATGTAAAGGTCAAAATAGTGTGAAAAAGATTGAAATATCGGTGAAATTTTCTGTTTTCATTGCTTATTTCGATCATATAAGGATAAAATGACGAAAATTAAGGCAAGAAAAAGAAAAAACATGGAAAAATTGCTATAATTATACGTTTTCGTTTCTTTTCTTGATCATAAATCCATAAAATATCGAAAATTAAGGCAAAAAAGACTAAAACTATGGAAATTTTGCTAAAATTATCCATATTCGTTGCTTTTATTTATCATATCTCGATAAAATGACGGAAATTAAGGTAAATTGAGAAAAAAAATGAAATTTTGCTAAAATTATCCGTTTTCGTTACTTTTTTTCAACATATCTCGATAATATGACGAAAATGAAGGTAAAATAGGAGTAAAAAATAGAAATTTCGTTGAAATTATCCGTTTCTTTTATCGATCATATCTCGATAAATTGACGAAAATTAAATCAAAATAGAGGAAAAAAATAGATATTTCGCTAAAAATTATCGGTTTACGTTGCTTTTTGTCCATATTTCGATGAAATGTTAATAAAAAAGGCAAAATTGAAGATCAAAAATTCAAATTTCGCTAAAAATTATCTGTTTTCGTACCTTATTTCGATAACATCTGGATAAAATGACGAAAATTAAGGCAAAAAGAGGACAAACATGGAAATTTCGCTAAAATTATCCGTTTTCGTTGCTTTCTTAGATCAAATAAAGATAAAATGTCGATTTAAAGGTCAAAATAGTGTAAAAAAGATTGAAATATCGTTGAAATTATCTGTTTTCATTGCTCATTTCGATCATATATGGATAAAATGACGAAAATTAAGGCAAAAAGAGGACAAACATGCAAATTTCGCTAAAACTATACGTTTTCGTTGCTTTTTTATACCATATCTCGATAAAATGACGAAAATTAAGGAAAAAATGAGAAAAAATGAAAATTCGCTAATATTATCCGTTTTCGTTACTTTTTTCCAACATATCTCGATAATATTACGTAAATGAAGGCAAAATAGGGGTAAAAAACAGAAATTTCGTTGAAATTATCAGATAACGTTGTTATTATCGATCGTATTTCGATAAAATGAGGAAAATTCAGGTAAAATAGAGCATAAAAAAATGAAATTTTGGTGAAATTATCTGTTCTGTTGCTTTTTTGGACCATATCTTGATAAAATGACGATGAAAAGGGCAAAATAGAGGAATAAAATCGAAATTTCAGTGAAATAATCTTTTTTCGTTGCTTATTGCGATCATATCTCGATAAAATGACGACAACTAAGGCAAAAAAGAGGAAACAAATCGAAACTTCGCTAAAATTATCCGTTTTCGTTGTTATTTTCGATCATATATCGATAAAATGACGAAAATTAAGGCAAAATAGAGGTTAAAAATTGAAATTTCGGTGAAATTATCTGTTTTGTTGCTTTTTTGGACCATATCTCGATAAAATGACGATAAAAAGGGCAAAATAGAACAAAAAAATTGAAATTTCGCTAAATATATCGGTTTACGTTGCTTCTTTTAATCATATCACGATAAAATGACGATACGAACGAAAAATAGCGGAGAAAAATTGAAATTTCGCTAAAATCATCCGTTTTCATAGCTTTTTTCGATCGTATCACGATAAAAAGACGAAAATTAATGAAAAATAGATGTAAGAAATTGAAATTTCGGTGAAATTATTTGTTTTCGTTGCTTATTACGATCATATCTCGATAAAATGACGGAAATTAAGGCGAAGAAATTAAAAATATGGATTTTACGCTGAAAGGTTACGTTTTTGTTGCTTTTTTCGTCCATATTTCTATATATTGACGATATAAAAGACAAAATAGAGAATAAAAAATTGAAATTTTGGTGTAATTATCCGTTGTCGTTGCTTTTTTTCGATCATATCTCGATAAATTGACGAAAATTAAATCAAAATTGAGGAAAAAAATTGAAATTTCGCTTAAATTATTGCTTTACGTTCCTTTTTTCGTCCACATTTTGATAAAATGACGATAAAAGGAAAAAATAGAGGTTAAAAAATTTTATCAAAATAAGGGAGAAAAATTGAAATTTCGATATTATTATCCCTTTTCGTCGCTTCTTTTAATCATATCACGATAAAATGACGAAAATGAAGGAAAAATTGTGGAGAAAAATTGAAATTTCGCTAAAATCATCCGTTTTCGTTGCTTTTTTCAATCGTATCACGATAAAATGGCGAGAATTAATGCAAAATAGCGGAAATAAATTGATATTTCATTGAAATTATCTGTTTTCGTAGCTTATTTTGATAATATCTGGATAAATTACGAAAATTAAGCAAAAAATGAGGAACAAAAATCAAATTTCGCTAAAATTATCCGATTTTGTAGCTTCTTTCAATCTATCACGACAAAATGACGAAATTTAATGCAATATGGAGGAAACAAATTGAAATTTCTGTGAAAATATTTTTTTTTTCCTTGCTAATTTCGATCATATCTCGATAAAATGACGGTGAAAAGGGAAAAATAGTGGGAAAAAAAAATTGAAATATCAGGTGAAATAATCAGT
Organism: Sympetrum striolatum; assembly: GCA_947579665.1. Taxonomy (NCBI): domain Eukaryota; kingdom Metazoa; phylum Arthropoda; class Insecta; order Odonata; family Libellulidae; genus Sympetrum; species Sympetrum striolatum. The sequence goes on from OX388343.1 coordinate 104,211,195, forward strand.
TTTTGTTGCTTATTTCGATTATATCTGGATAAAGTGACGAAAATTAAGGGATATAAGAGGACAAACATGGAAATTTCGCTAAAATTATCCGCTTTCGTTGATTTTTTCGATCATATCTCGATAAAATAACGATGTTAAGGGCAGAATAGTGGGAAAAAATAGAAATATCGGTGAAATTATCTGTTTTCGTTTTTTATTTCGATCATATCTCGATATATTGACGAAAATTAAATCAAAATAGAGGAAAAAAATAGAAATTTCGCAAAAAATTATCGGTTTACGTTGTTTTTTCGTCCATATTTCGATAAAATGTTAATAAAAAAGGCAAAATTGAAGATAAAAAATTAAAATTTCGCTAAACATTTTCTGTTTTCGTAGCTTTTTTCGATCAAATCTAGATAAAATGACGATGTAAAGGTCAAAATAGTGTGAAAAAGATTTAAATATCGGTGAAATTATCTGTTTTCATTGCTTATTTCGATCATATATGGATAAAAGGACGAAAATTAAGGCAAGAAAAAGGAAAATCATGGAAATTTTGCAACAATTATCCGTTTTCGTTGATTTTCTTGATCATATCTCAATAAAATATCGAAAATTAAGCTAAAAAAGAGGAAAATTATGGAAATTTCGCTAGAATTATCCGTATTCGTTGTTTTTTTCTATCATATCTCGATAAAATGACGGAAATTATGGTAAAAATGAGAAAAAAATGAAATTTCGCTAAAATTATCCGTTTTCGTTACTTTTTTCCAACATATCTCGATAATTTGACGAAAATGAAGGCAAAATAGGGGTAAAAAATTGATACTTCGTTGAAATTATCCGTTTACGTAATTATTATCGATCATATTTCGATAAAATGACGAAAATTAAGGCAAAATAGAGGTTAAAAAATTGAGATTTTGGTGAAATTATCTGTTTTGTTGCTTTTTTGGACCATATCTCGATAAAATGACGATAAAAAGGGTAAAATAGAAGATAAAGAATTCAAATTTCGCTAAAATTATCGGTTTACGTTGCTATTTTCGTCCATATTTTCTACTCATATACCATAATTCTACTTTGAGATAACTCACAAAAAAATGCAAAAAAGGATGACGAAAAAAAAATTAAACTTAAAGTTAACTGATTTTAGTTATTGGTTAGGCATCCGTCGGTAGTTTTACTACCTTAGATGCCGGACGTTTCGAAAGACCGTGTGGTGTGCGTAGAGTGACGACTCTCACAGTGCCGTCTCCACCTGAATGGACTGCGTGGATTCTTGCTATCGGCCAATTTTGCGGTCCAGATTTCTCTCCTTTCAGAACCACCAGATCACCGACTAGAAGATTTTGTTGAGCAGTCCTCCATTTTGGTCTCGCTTGGAGTGTGGTCAAATATTCGTTAGACCACCTCCTCCAAAAGTGCTGCACCACTTGCTTAAGAAGTTGCCAGCGAGTTAATCGATTAGGGATTTCCTCAATTAAATTTTCCTCAGGAGCAGTCAACAACGGAGAGCCAACTAGAAAATGTCCCGGTGTCAACGCCTCCAAGTCATGAGGATCTGTAGAGAGTCAGGGGGCGAGAATTTAATATGGCCTCAATACGGCAAAATACCGTCGACAATTCCTCAAATGTTAGGGCCCGATTCTCAATTATTCATTTCAAGAGAGATTTCGCACTCTTAATGTTAGCCTCCCAAAGCCCACCAAAATTTGGAGAACAGGGCGGGTTAAAATACCATTCAATTTATCTTTGAGAAAATGCATTTATAGTTACTTCCTTGGATAGCTCCGCTTGAAACTGCTTGGCAACGCCCGTTAGATAGTTTCTTGCAGCAATAAAGTTAGTCCCGCAATCTGAATGTACATGAGCGCATCGTCCTCGTCGGGATATAAACCTATCCAATGTGGATAGAAAAGCCTCCGTAGAGAGACTAGATACTAGCTCTAAATGACATGCCTTAGTGCTAAGACACACAAACATACATAAATAGGCCTTTGTTAATTTGGAATTTCTGCGAGTGATTCCTTTAGATAAAAGGACCTCCGAAATCCACCCCGGTGTGAAGAAAGGCACGACTTGGGCAAACACGAGGTGATGGCAAATTCCCCATGAGAGGTACCTTGGGATTAGCCTTTTGTTTCACGCATGTGACGCACTTAAAAATGCGCTGCCGGATAATACTTCTAGCACTCAATATCCAGTACTTGAAGCTAATGAGGGACTGCAAGGTTGCAGGTCCAAGATGACCATACAGTTTGTGATAATGATCTATCAACAGACACGTTAAAGGACTATGCTTTGGAAGCAAGAGCGGAAATTTTCTGTGATAAGGTAAATCAGAATTTCTTAATCTACCGCCCACTCTCAAGCAGCCATGATTATCAATGAAAGGAGCTAGTCGCAATAGATTTGAAGAGCAAGGGAGTTTCCTTTCTAGCCTTCTTAACTCCTCCATGAAGTATTGGCGCTGTGTCACACGGACAGCAACCATCATAGCAAATTTAATTTCTGATAAGGTAAGAGGACAACGAAGTGGTTCCGCATTTTTCGGATTGATATACGATAAATACCTAAGACAATATGATATGACTCTTTTGAGTCTTACTAGCGATGAACATTTCTCAATGAAAGACGCATCGACACTACAAGCTAGAGATAATTTTACATCCTTCTTTATTTCGGGCAGATTCTCAGTGCGAGTTAATTCAACATGATTGACTTCCCAGTGATCATATGGATTTGAAACCCACATGGGTGCACTCCACCAGATCGTTGAATCCACGAGTTGTTTTGCACCACGACTACCAAGATCGGCAGGGTTCGATCTGGTTGATACATGATTCCAGGTGATACCCAATGAACAATCCTTTATTTGAGTCACCCGATTTGCAACAAAGGTTTTCAATTGATACGGAGGAAGGTTTAACCACGATAAACGATAGTAGAATCTGTCCAAGAAAATATCCGCTGGACAGCGATATAACCAGATAGAGAACTCATAACAAATTTTAAAACAGTTGTAAGCAAAACAGCTCCAAGGAGCTCTAAACGAGGTATTGTTACCGGCTTGATGGGGGCCACTCGAGTTTTCGGCATTAACAAATAGATTTGTCCCTCCGAATGTAAATCCCCACATCTGAGATACGCTACAGCGGAATATCCCTTTTCCGAAGCGTCTGAAAATCCAATCAGCTGACAGGCTGAACTTGATCTTGCAACAAATCTGGGAAGTTTTAAACATGATAAGATAGGAAGCTGCCTTGTAAATTCATTCCATAAAGGAAGATAACTCTCCGGTAATGCTTCATCCCACCCAAAATTCAATTTCCAAAGAGACTGCATGAAGTGCTTAAACCAAAACACAACAGGAGAGATATACCCCAACGGATCGTATATTTTTGCAATCTCTGATAAAATGCCTCTTTTTGTAGATGCCTGAGCAACATTCTCAACGCAGTAAAAAAATTCATCGGTAAGTGTTTCCCCATGTATTCCGAGTATTTTGACGACGGTATCTCCCTCTGGATCAAAATTAACCCCGGTTTGCCGTTCATCAAGAGTTATCCCTTCTAACACATCAGGGAAATTGGAGGACCACTTATGCAGTTGGAAACCTCCAGTTTTCAATAGGCTAATTAACTCTTTTACTAAGCGTTTTGCCAAGGTGGGCGATGAGGCACCAGAAACTAAATCATCAACAAAAAATTCTCGAGGAACAATGGAAGAAGCAAGAGGGAATTTCACCGCTTCATCATCTGAAAGCTGCTGAAGGACCCGCATGGCCAAAAATGGAGAAGAAGTCAAACCATATGTCACTGTATTTAATTGAAATTCTTCGAGGGGCGAATTAGTGTCGGGTCTCCACAGTATATGCTGATAAGGTCTGTGATCAGGTAACAGGAGTATCATCCTATACATCTTACGGATATCTGTTATTAGGGCAACTTCATTTAAACGAAACCTTTGGGCCCTTTCAAAAGCGTATCATTTATACAATTATACCACCTTGCGCAGTTTTCGCTGACCCATCAAAACCAGCACGCAATTTCGTTGAGGAGCTAGAAGGTTTCAGGACTGCATGATGTGGAATGTAATATTTCCCGCTATTTCTCGGCATGCGCGATATATGTCCCATGCTGGAATATTCTTTCAAAAAGGTGGAATATTCAACCTTAAGATCAGGTAATTTCCGGAATCTTTTTTCAAGACCCGTAAGCCTCTTCAAGGCAACTTTCTCAGAATCTCCGACATCATCCGGAGAAGAGTGGAAGAGGATGGGGACAACATAGCGCCCTTCTTTGTTCCGATAGTGAAGGGTTCTAAATTGTTGTTCCGCTTCCCCATCGGAAGGTGTGCTACCACCAGTAGATAGTTCCTCTACTTCCCAAAACCTTCCCATAATTTCATGTAAATCAGCAGCAGTTATACATGAGGTAATGGTAGAGGCAAATTTTTTGTTAGGGAGTGCAGAAGGAAGTGCCCCAATGAGTATGTAACCAAATATTGATGGCCATGCTGTAGGAAATCGAATGTTCAGAAGAAGTGGAGCAAGATATCGCATTAACCTCCAAAGTATCATTAGTAGATGATTGGCCGCTTGCTAATGGGATTGCCGATTCAGTTGAATCAACCTTCTTTGGAAGAGGTTTTTCCTTAGTCCCCGGAGAATGGGACTTAGAATCAGCACTATCACAACCAGTCAAATTGATGAATGATGTTTCTTAAAACAGGTTCTACAGACCACTTTAAAAAAACATTCACTAGCCTTGTGCACAGCAGCCATACAATTAAAAAGAGATTCTTAGATTTAACAAAATCCCTTTTCTGATCGGAAGATAATGCCTTGAATTGAGCACACTGATATAACCTATGATCCTGTGCACACATATGACACCTTATTAAACGACGAGAGTTATCAGAAGATACAGCGACAAGAGAAGTTTTAGAAATCTTAGATTTAAATCCCGGGAAAGTCTTTTGACTCTTTTCGATAGGAACTCGTTCTGCACCCGATGACTGTAAAATATTTACGTACTTGCGGCTAAATTCCAGGAGTATGTGGATAGACGGGAAAGTTGTATTACAATTTTCAATTTCAAATTGTTTTAGAATATCTTAATCCAAAGATCTAGAGGCAAGATAAAAAAACATAAACTGATAAATTCGGAATTTTCATTGGTTGCAAGGCACTAAGGTTCTCTGAGAACGTGTCGAGAAATTTTTGCAATGAAAAAACCGACTCCCCCTGCATTTGAGGATAGTTAAACAGTTTATATAGATAATTAAATGCCAGCAAACGCGGATTATCATATTGCTTCACTAAGGTTTCCCAGGCAATCACATAGTTATCGGAAATTAAGGGGATACTGGAAACCACAGATAAGGCCTGACAGCCGAGTTACACAAAAGCATTACTATTTCATCAGGATGCAGTTCTAAGTGGGGAGGATCATTTCTGACAAGGAATATGACAAGGGATAGCAGGGTCAAGGTGGAGTTACAAGATCAAGGTCAGACGGCCTTGGCAGGAATAGTGTGAACAGCTCATCTCCATGGGGTTGTTTACTGAATATCAACATTAAGGAAAATTGCGCTTATTCCTTTGTAAATTGACGGAAAACACTGTTATCATTTTCTTTTTCGGAGGGAGGTAATTTTAAATAATATTACAAATACATTCAGCTATTTACAGCTTCATTGCCCAAAATATACCCATAATTTTTATCTAAATACCACATATTATCATGCATAGGTTGGCTTATCAAAAATAAATTCCAATTGTAAAATTGATGGTTGATGTATAAGAGAGAGTCAAAAATGCAATTGCCATAACTATTGACATACATTATATCATGAGATTCAGAATCTAAGAAATAGTGATATTCAATTAGACCAATTATATAAGTAAAATTCATTGAATTTGGATAACTTTTGAAAATCTGATCGTTGCAGAAATACCCTAATAATATGAAGGAAAAACAGGTTTGAAAAAATTCCTACTTATCCAGGAGGATAGAAGAAGATCCAGGGTTCAATTTCCAGTCCTGAAAATTCCCAAAAATGGAAAAAAGTTTCTTGTAGGGTTTCTTAGTTGGCTAGCCTCCCTGATAGAGGAAGATGCAGAGTTCAATTCCCTGTCCTGCCAGATTTCTTTCAAGCTTGTTTTTCCTTGGGATTTTTCCTGGGTGCTTGCCTTTATGGGCAAAGTTACCCTATTCCATACCATTATACTATTGTGCATCTTGATCAGGGCATCAGGGGCTTTGGAACTTTGGGCGAGTGAGTGGAAATAAGTGGTGACTTTTGAATTTCTGAGAACCGCATTCGGATAGGCACAGCGCCTCGTACCATTGGAAAGAACTGGAACATTTGATTCTTTTGGACTGCGACTGATAAAATTCACCGAAAAGAAAGTTTTTTTCTGTTTTATCTAGACGAGCAACATTGCAATGTTGAGGCAATTGCGAGGGACTTCAGCCTTCTAGAAAATTCAATGTGAGCATTAATACTGATATTTTCGCTTCTTAAGCTGCTTTCAAGTTGAATATTCATCTAAAATGTAGCGGAATAATATTTTTGTGTTACCGTGATTTTGGTTTTATCTTTTTATCATACATATGCTTTTCTATTAAACATTACTACGCTAAAATTTCCAATAGAAATATCTCAACAACGAAAATATTTTTTCATCTCCTACCCCAATTAAATCGATAACTTTTCCAAAGAAATTTGATAGCGCCTTCTTTTGGATATATAAATTTCATTGAAGTCGTAGGCTCTGTTTTTAAAATGAATTTCTATTGAATTGTATAATTCTTAAACGATAACAATTTTATAAATAGTTTACTGCGGTTATTTACGAATTCAGCGTTGTGACTGGCTAATATCTCCATTATATTATCATATCCTCGAGGAATTTGAATGTGGAAACGTAAGAATAAGGAATCTACCATTCCCGATGAATATCGGAATGAATGAAATACGGAGGATTTCTTTGAATAATTCAGTGATATCTCCTTCAACCTCTATTGCGCTCTGCAGTCGCCGTCCCATGGAATCTACCAGATTTTTGAATAAACCTGGACGCCGCGCAAGAGAGGACCAGATATCCCTGATGTGATTCTCCAGAAACGAAGAAGTGCGCTGGATATCTGACGTCCACTCTTGAGTGATAATCCCCCATAAATTTTCAATGGGATTGAAATTTGGGGAACGTGCAGACCAAGGAAGAACTTGTATATTGGGATGATTATTTAAAAAATATTTCGTAGCGCGTGCCGCATGCACAGGAATATTGTCATGGGCAAAAAACACTTCTTAGCCTTCTTGGACGATTTCTTTAGCGTATGGCAGAAGATTATCTTCTAATATTTCGCAATAATCCCTCGCCGTCATTCTCTGAGGTGTTTTCAAAAGAGGCCCGGGACCAGCTGCAGTCATAGCGCCCCAAAAGCTTACGCTAATATGCCCTGACCTCTCTGTTCTAATCATGTACTGCTGGTGGTATCTATAAATATACAAAATATTTAGGCAAGAATTTTCAACAGTTGCCGAAAACATACACAGAAGTGTAGCAAATCATAAAAAAATAATAAAATTAAAATAGTAATTATGTTGCATACCTAGTCCTTCGAGGTCGCCACAATTTTATCTGGCCTTCTTCATTACCTCTAATCGTTTTTTCGTCAGAAAACATCGTTAGGTCCCAGAAGGCCTCGTTCATTTTGGCATATTCTTCCGCAAATGATACACGTGATATTTTATGCTCCCTAGTGAGCCAAGGCTTCTGGCAAGGTATGTGGTGACGCAGACCAGCCTCAACCACCCTTCTTCTGTAGGTCCAGTAGCTGCAACCCAAACGCAATTCTCTCTGAACTGAATCCAATCCACCCCTCGCGAGAAGATTCTCAGCTACACATTCCCCAATAATCATGTCCTACTGTTCTGACGTGCATCTAGGCGCACGTGCTCCACTTCTCACGTTATTATCACCATCATTACTGCGATTGATCCATCTATAGACCGTATTTCGAAGCACTCCGAGCTGCCTTGGCACTTACGCAACGGAGCGTTCTGCAGTCCCCATAATCTCTCCCCGGGTTCCCGGATAGTCATGTGGACAGTGCCTTTGGTGAAAGCGCTCCCGGGTTCAATTCCCGGAGGGAGCCAATATGCACTTTTTCATTAAGTAAGATACAGAAACTGAAAACGTTGAATTTGATGCCAAGGGGCTAGAAATTCAATAAGGCCCAAAAATTAAGAGGGCACTCAGTCTGCTGTTTTTTTTCTCTCCTCTAAGTGCTGGTAAATTCTCGGAAAATGGAGCTCGATCCATCTCCAAAAGCTGGTGATGGTGACCATCTGGTAAAGATTTGATAGTAGGCAAAAATGTCGAGAGTATAAAAAATTCATTTAACTCATATTAAACTAAAAACGGTTCAAATAAGTGCAGTTAATTCCTTCATATCTCTGTTGGTTTTTTGGTGACTAGAATTCCAGAAATATCCTCTCTCAAGTAAACCTCGGGTTGCTATATGGTTTCAGGTAAATGGTAAAATTTACTTAAATAAGTTACCGCACAACTGCTTTCAATGAACTGCTAAAAGCTACTGCTTACTACTGTCCATGCAAAAAGTCTAGATACTCGAGTTTGAAGTGTTGTATCTCAGTACAAGGGCGTCGCCAGCCACTGGGCTAGGGGGGGGCAAGCTGCCAGATAAAATGAAAATGCCTAACTTACAGGGGCTAGTTTATTCATGCCCGCTTCTTACTACAAATATGTCAAATCTTCCAAAAACTAAATGTATTGAAAACTAGAGGAGTTTAACGCTTATATGGCCAACTCATTAAACTTTCCAAGATAGTAGTTTACATTAGCAAACTATTGGAAACTTATCATAAGTTTTGTTTGGATTTCTAGTTTTGTTACGTCCAATTTTTATTTAAAATTAATTTTTTTCGATGCTTAAGTATTTTGATTCTGTAGATACATTCTTCCCGAGTCTTTGAGAGTTCTTTCTTCCAGAGGTTGCCAAGCGTGAAAAGGAAAAAATGTTACGGTTATTTGACAAGCGATATAAAATGTCTCAATAAATAAGCATATTGGTGCACCCATCCTTATTTGAACATCTATCGTTATTAGACTATATCATCAGCAGCTTTCTTAGGAATGACTTGATCCGTTGCTTTTAAAATTACCTCCTCTTCTAAGAAACAAAAAATCGAGGACCTTAAAATGTGATCCACGCATGCGCTTTCCTTTCAGCTCAAAACCTCCTGATCAGCCAGGCAACTCTCCATTAGGTGGTGGTGGGAGGGATTCTTTTTGTTTAAGTTTCACAGATGGCGTTGTATTAGCACCCTGACGTCAGCTATGCGGTAACTCGTCTGCATCGTAGGGTAGAGTCTTGTAGCGTTCTATTACAGATCGCGGGGGTCTTATAAGAATCAACTAGGGCTTTCATACACCGACGAAATTATATCGAGAGAATAATTACTTATTATTATTATACAGGAAAATATAGTTGGTAATGAAAATATAGATAATTTGGAAGGTAAAATTAGATGAGCATTTATTTTTAAAAATCCAATGAGTATAAAAATACATAGTAATACATTGTTCAAGATATAAACATACACGATTTTTTCAACTTTGCAAGCAGAAGAAGGGGGAGCATTTATTTCAAAAAATTCAAGACACATGAAATATGCATTAAAACTATTCAAAATGAAAAGAAATTGGAAGTAGATGAAATGAAATAAAAACTAAAAGCAAACATCTATCTACAAACCATAATATAACACTTAATTGATAATTAAGAGTAACAAAATACATAATTCAAGATAGATCACTTACCTTTTTTTCTAAACAGCACTTCTGATTAAGTCACTTATTTGTCCACATGAAAAGTTATATCCACAAGTTGAATACCTTAAAATAAGGAACACTCTTAGTCTGGCTTCTCGGCAATGATCTATCTGGTATGAGAGACCTAAGCAGTAACTCTTACAACCACCAGCATAGCCCATAGCTTCACAGAAGCACTCAATCCCCTCCACCACGTAAAGGTGGTGTTCCATGGAGAGGTCACTAAACCTAAACATTGCATAATAACTAGACACCCTAATATACAATATTTAAACAAACACACATATAATACACACATTTACCCAAACACACATATAAGGTAACCCTACCAAATGAGCCTTCACTAAACCTAAGAACCTATCCCTAACTATCCTCAACTGAAATGGCTCAGGGAAAATGCCTACAATTAACAGATAAGCAGAAGATGAATTGCAAGCCAATTTCCCTTGCCTGCTCCCACTGGTTTGTTTAGCTTGATAATAAATATGAACCTAGAGAATAATCTGACCTGAAAGCATGCATTATTACAATTTGTAAGTTTCAAAATCAATAAAGGATTAAGATACACAACCATCTTTAGGCATAACTGATTATTCAGTTAATATCCCTTTCAGGGAGATCAAGAAATAGTCCATATAAACACAAATAAAGACTTTAGACTTTACTGAAATACATATGTTCATAGATATGTTAATTTACTTAAAGCACTCACATAAACTCATGAGAAAATGAAAGATAACACATAAGTTATGAAACCATGCTCTTAGCTGACATTCAATTTGCTCAGCCACTGATTGATCAAAGACATACAATGTAAATCTAGAGAATGGCCTGACTTGAAAGCATGCATATTACCATTCGTAAGCTTTAGAAGTGAGAAAGAATTAGCAAGCATTACCATCAACAAGCATGTTAGGCACAACTGATTATTCAGTTCATATCACTTTCAAGAAGATCAAGAAAACTTCCATGTAAATACATTTCAATGTTCATACACATGATAATTTACTAAAAGCAGTTACCTATAGTCATAAGAAAATGAAAGATGACTCATAAGGTATGAAACCGTGCTCTTACCTCTCCTCAGCTTAAATGATTACAGATATACTTAACTCTCTCTCTCTTGTCACTACTTCAAACAGTAAAGTAAATTGTAAATTTTAACATTAGATTCCCACATAGCACAGACACATCTCAGAGATTTCTCAAATGTCTAACAAGATGTCTCAAAAAGTTCTCAGTCACATCACGAAGATCTGTCTCTATGTCTTCTTCAGATACGTCTCATAGGATATCTTGGAGATGTTTCAGTGACCTTTGGTGACATCTCCGAGGTATTTGAAGCCTCCATAAATATTAATACAAGGAAACATTCTAAGTGTCTTATCAGCTGGATGACTATATAATCAATAATACTTGTTAACACATTTCACACACATCACATCCTATTTCCCTATCAGCAGGAAAACAAAGTAAAAACAGGAAAATAGGCCATGCTATTTTATTGTTTATTAACACAAACATTATATTAACAAAAATTGTCACTAATCACACCAGCAGTCAGGTCACGAAAACGGCTATATTCAGAAAATTGTAAAATAGTACAACGTAATATACGTATGGAATATATTCACACAAACTGCCAACTAACACTAAAATTGTCAAACCAAACGATTTATACACCAATTCGATTGTCAAACATTGACATTGATACGAAAAGTAGATGAGTATATATAAGTATAGTAGATATAGTAGATGTGTATATATAAGTATAGTAGATATAGTAGATGTGTATATATAAGTATACCCATTTCACTAAGGAAAATAAGGGTATAGACTAAAACATAAGCGAGGGCCAACGACAGTCCATCTATTCCGATGGTTGTATGGGTTGAAAAAGAAGAATGAGAATTTTTATTCCATTTCCTTTCTCTAAGCGCTATTCTCAAGTTTGTACGACCTTTTCAATTCTAGTTTTCAAACGATAAAGGCTGTAATTGATCAAAACTTTTTACATTTATTCTTTATGGAAGGAGGTGGAATGAAATATATGCTACAAGTTTGCTTGTTACTTGTTCAAAAAACTGTGAGTTCTAAAATCATTTAAAAAAATTGTCAGTATATACGGGAGAAAATGAACTGCTGTTGCAACTAATGCCAATGAATATTAAGTTAGTCAAAATTGTTTGGAATTCTTGAGCAGTAACTTATATATACCTACCCATTTACAAATTATTATAACTTTCGAATCGTGATGTATACATAATTTTCGAAATGCTCAAATTACTTAATTTATATGGCAGTAAAGGCAATACCAAATATTAACTATTACGATTGTTTGTGGCCGCATGAAAAAATGATCTTGAAAAGTCTCATAAAAACAGCTATGAGAAGCCTTTGAGAGGTATTACCGGTTTTACGCCGTGAATGTCTCTGAGAGATGTTATGATATGTGGATTGATTTAAAACTATTCCGAAAATTATAAATTAAATCAAATAATCTTTGAATTGTATCATTCAAATCTATCAACAGTAAACATTGGATGGTATTAACTTTGAGATATTGAGCATATTGATTCATTTAAATCTGAAGTATACCATAATATAAAAAAATAAATGAGGCTATAGATTCTTGGATGATGAATACTAAAAATGTAAAATCACCGATTAAAAGATTTTAAAGTAACATATCTATGTTTATAAAAATAATGGATTTCTGTTACCTCAATTATAAATTTCCCATAAAATAGAAATTATTCACTGAGAAAAAATATTTTCAGCATTCATTATCAAATTTTATAAAAATATGTGCTTAGTAATCCAAAAATTTATTTGTATACATCCTGTAAAATAAAAGTTTGTATTTAGAAAAAGACTTGACTGAATATTTTAAAAAATAGGAACTATAGTTTCTATTTTTTATATATATATAGTGCAAATTACTATACTAGAGCAAGCTTCTACTATACTAGTACTATATATAGTGCACATTATGGTAATAATGGCATTAAATTATGGTAATATTTATGATGTACATCTTTCGAAGTAGAATTTTCTAAATTATGCAATAAATGGTGAAGGCAATAATTCAAATTCGCTTAATTTAGGTTATAATCAATTTTACTGACTAAAACATGCATTAGGTTTCCAAATGGAAACTAAAAACAGCATGCACAATATCATAGGGAAGTAAATCATTTACGGTTTGTTTCATTAATACACTCCTAGTTATTATGATTATTTATCATTCATACCGTTCATCCTTAATATGTTAATCCTATTTCCCTTTCCCTCTTTCATGAAATGCATGATTTTATAATTTAATATTTTGTTAAGACCACAGGCATTACATTTTAACACATACGTACCCTTTTCCTTAAATATCTGTCTTTAGACATTTTCATTATGGTCAGATGAGGCTCAAATTTATCTTTTACGATCAATCCTTCATCCTCAAGTGCCTCAACGAGATTTATGTGTAAGCCCTTCAATATTGTTAAGGGCTCCCCGGATTCAATTTTGGCAAACACAACCTGAACATATAAAATAACCCAACACTTAAAACCATTTAATTCTTAGATTAATGCATAAATTCTAATTACAATACCTCATTCTTAAAGGATCCTACTCCTTTGAACTTTAAACTGATAGGGTCTTTAATCAAAGTTTCCTTCATATTAGTTTCCAGCGTTCCTAAGGCTGACTTAGCCCTATAAGCACAAGGATCTCAATCTAAACATGACCTTCTAATGTCTCCATTTTTCGGCAGGTACAAGGTACACAGATTAATACGAAGCGTAACGAGATTGATCAGAGTTGACTTGAAAAGTGGCTTTTTGGAGGTTATATATTTTTGCAAGAAACTTATTTCTCGGTGAATCTAAAAATATAGCTATCGTAAATAAATCATATTCATGAATGAGCAATTTTCATTTATAGTTGTTCCAATCACCTCTTCATTCGAAATCTGAACCGCAACAAATAAAGTTGGGCCTTTCTTTGCCTACTGTTGTTCTCCGGCGCTTCGCGCTAGGCTCTCCTCCTTTAACTGCTGCAGAAGGTTTAGATACTTAATACGATACTCATAATACAGAGAGAAGATTTATAGGATTGCCTACCGTCTTTATCTTCATCCATAATAATACTTCATTGAATAATTTTCAGCACTTGAAAACCTTTTCGCGTTTGTGAACATGCATGGAATGCCTATCTCTTAAGCCTACTATCATCGTTTCCAGTTTCTGTGGTTAAAACAGGGCGTCATTCAGAGCTTACAGAGATGATTCAATAAATATATTGGTAAAATTTCACTTTTTACCAATATATTTATCATTCGTTTTCAAAATCGCAGAAACTAAGTTCTGTAATCCAAGCCCTTTGTTTATTTTGATATCGAATCATTAAAAGCATTGAAACATGGCCATCACAGCTTCACAGACTTCACAGATACGGCCTAGGGATGCCACATCGACATCGATGTATCGGACTACTCGATGTTTTTTTGCCGATACATCGGAAACATCGAGTGGTACGAAAATGAGTGGAACATCGACTCGATGTTTTTCAAAACACTCAACATCGACCCGATGTTTTAGAAGAGGAGCAGGTAGTAACGAATGTTTTTCAAAACACTCAAAATCGACCCGATGTTTTAGAATAGGAGCGGGTAGGAACGAATGTTTTTCAAAACACTCAAAATCGCACCGATGTTTTAGAATAGGAGCGGGTAGGAACGAATGTTTTTCAAAACACTCAAAATCGCACCGATGTTTTAGAATAGGAGCGGGTAGCAACGAATGTTTTTCAAAACACTCAAAATCGCACCGATGTTTTAGAAGAGGAGCGGATAGTAACGAATGTTTTTCAAAACACTCAACATCGCACCGATGTTTTGGAAGAGATTTTTAGATTTAGATTTTCTCCATAAAGATACATTGCGGGGATTTTCGAAAATTGTTTTGAGGCACTTTCCGGTAAAGTAGAGTGTTGAAATTCGAGGTATCGCTGGAGGCCGTGCGTATCCGATGAAAACTATTAAGACATCATCGAAGATTATCCTTGGTTCGACGCTAGGTCAGGGCAAATATTCTCCCATTTAATTTACATTGAGATTTTTTTGAATCACTTCCCGATAAGATGGAAACTTGAAACTCGGCATGTAGATAGAGATCGTAAATATCGTTTATGTACGTTGTTGAACGTTTCGCTGATTGTCCTTGGTTCGATTCATTTATTTACATTCCTCAATGCATTTCTTATGGAGATAACAGGAACAAATTTTAGGTACTTCCCGGCATGATATCGACTTCAAACTTTGCAATAAATAAAATCAAGTCTTAAAAAGTCTTAAGGTCTGTTCACAGCTACCAATAAGTCCTGGGTTCGACACTAGGGGCCTCTAAAATTAATAATTGTTAGGATGTTTAAGAATTTTTTGAAGCTCTTCCTGATAATATAGAAACTTAAAACTAGGCATGTAAATAAATATCATAGATTCAATTCAAGTACGTGTTTTAGCATTCCTTGATCGTCCTTGGTTCGATCCCAGAAAGCCATTTACATTGCCCTATGTATTTCAGATGGGGATAATGGAGTCTTATTACTAGGACCTTCCCGGTATGAGATGGACTTCAAACTTAGCATTCCTAACAGGTTATAGTAGCCCATTTGCATCCGCTAATAGGTCCTAGGTTCGACGCCAGGCGTCTCCAAAAATTAAAAATTGCTATGATTTTTAAATTTTTTATACCTCATCCCAATGACATCGAAACTCAAAACTTGCAATGTGAATAAAGATTAGAAATACATTTTATATGCTTGCAGTATGTAAGTATCTTTTACTCGTACCTATACATTCATATATACACATATTCATAGGGGATCAAATTTCTAACCATGTGCCACTGACTTGAAATTTTTACGGCGTAGTGGCCATAACGTGTAACCTCCAGAAAAAAGCCAACTTTGAACCTCAGTGTCATGGGTTCGATTCCAGAAGGCCCCAAAGTCACAATGTTCTCCATAAAGATACATGGTGGGGATTTTCGAAAATTTTTAAATAATACTTCCCGGATAGGTAGAAAATCAAAATTGAAGGAGCTTACAGATATGGTCATGATCTATCGAAAACATGAATGACTTCTAATGAGAACCTCCTGGGTTCGATGCTAGGACGATACAAAAATTTTGTATTTAAAAAACATAGGGTTAGTTTTTCATTATTTTTTTGATGCACATATCAAAATGATAGGAGGTTCTCGCTCCGCTAGAAGATGTATCGACTCGATGTTTTCAAAACACTCAACATCGCACCGATGTTTTAGAAAAGGATTGGGAAGTAACGAATGTTATCAAAACACTCAAACTCGCACCGATGTTTTAGAATAGGAGCGGGTGGTAACGAATGTTTTTCAAAACACTCAAAATCGCACCGATGTTTTAGAATAGGAGCGGGTGGTAACGAATGTTTTTCAAAACACTCAAAATCGCACCGATGTTTTAGAATAGGAGCGGGTGGTAACGAATGTTTTTCAAAACACTAAAAATCGCACCGATGTTTTAGAATAGGAGCGGGTAGGAACGAATGTTTTTCAAAACACTAAAAATCGCACCGATGTTTTAGAATAGGAGCGGGTGGTAACGAATGTTTTTCAAAACACTCAAAATCGCACCGATGTTTTAGAATAGGAGCGGGTGGTAACGAATGTTTTTCAAAACACTCAAAATCGCACCGATGTTTTAGAATAGGAGCGGGTGGTAACGAATGTTTTTCAAAACACTCAAAATCGCACCGATGTTTTAGAAGAGGAGCGGGTAGTAAGGAATGTTTTTCCAAAACACTCAACATCGCACCGATGTTTTAGAAGAGGAGCGGGTAGCAACAAATGTTTTTGGTTGACCAATAAATGCATTGCTTATGAGTATCACAAGCCTTTTTAAGAATACAAATGAACCTTATGCCATCAATCATTCGTGTGTAGGGAAACAAGTAAAGGTAAAAACAGGGTGACAAATGTTTTCCTACGTTTACTACCATCGCTCCATCGGTGGAGTGATACGCACACAGCGATTCATTTTACGCCTGTACGATATACAACACTTAAAATTCATTTCCTAATTCGTATTATGCGTTCATTTGTCGATCATTTCAATCGTTGCCGAAGCTTTCAAGTTTGTAAGATACAAATTTTAATACATCAACATTCCTATCTATTTGAAAACTATGCTATGAGTGAAAATAACCTTAAATGCTATAAAATTCGATTGTTCATGTTTCATTTATCTATCTATTATATATGAAGATGCTTCTCCGGATACTTTCATGTATCCATATATATAGAGAGGATACAAATTCACAGGCTAAACCATTTGCGACAGTGACTAGAAATTTTTACAACCTATTGGCCATAACGTGAAAAATTGCGATTTTGAACCTCATGGGTTCGATTCCAGAGGGCCCCAAAGTCCCGATTTTTCCCCTTTAAAAGCATTTCTTTGATTTTCGGGATTAAAAGAAATACTTCCCGGATTGGTAGAGAATCGAAACTCAAGGAGCATATATATATGGTCATGATCTATAGAAAACATGAATGATCTTTACAGAAAATATCCTGGGTTCGATGCTAAAACAATGCAAAAATCTGCCCTTTAAAATAGATTGAGGTAGTATTTCTTTATATTTTTGATGCACTTATCGAAACGATAGGAACTTCTTGCTTTCCAAGAAGATGTATATTAAGACTCGGTTTAAATGATTAATATTATATTATTAAGAGAAAATTAATTGTCACCATTATTTCAAAAACATTACTTTATATTTTATTCTAAAGCCTAGTGATAAGAAGTGCCTTAAAATGTATGGGAATTATATAAGGGTCATATTTTAGATTGATAAAGATACTATCAAATGGTAGGAAAAATTTGTTCCGAAGTATTTCATCAACAAATTCAAAGGTTAGGTTGAAATGAAAATTTAAAGAACGGTTATTAAAATTTAGCTGTTCACGTGACAAGAAAAATGTAAATTGGAAAGCTGATTATTTCATTCCAAAGCTCTTGGTAAATTACGTAAGTAACTTACTTGTAATTGTATTCAACTATTTCTTTGAAAAGAAATTGACACTGAAATGTAATCAATTATATTTCACTCAAAGTAACTGTATTCGAGCCCAAAAACTTGTGAGTACTTGTGTTTGATAGTCACCCCATTTCTTCCTCTTTTTCCACCAATATGTATTATTCTATATTCTTCGCTCATAAAGTCACCATTCCCTTGCTTTGGAAAAGCCCAGGGTAAAATTTTCGTTTTGGATTGATCTTTATCTACAACATGTCGGAAGTTTTGTCTAGATATCTTCAGTATCAAGGGAGATATAGAATTAATCCAAAACGTTAATTTTACCATGCCCAGAATTCCGATTCCATTCTTTCCATCGTCTTCTTAATTAATAAAATAATGTCGTCAATCCTAACTAGCTGGAATTTCGTACAACCCATCTTAAAAGAAAAACACTCGATACATCGAAACATCGATGTTTTTTTTCGATGTTTAATGAGTGAGTGGTGAGTACTTTTATAAACATCGATACATCGACCACTCGATGTTTTTTGGACGATGTGGCATCCCTAATACGGCCCAAACGACTTTCTAAATTTAACAGCTAGGAATTGTTAGCAGGGAACTGCTGCTGGAGGGAATTTTAAGAATCCCCCCGTAGTTTTCGTAATCATAAGTACATACATAATTAAGAATCTCACTGTCTCCTCTAATATGTTAAAACAAGGTTGGGGTTGAGGGTTTGGGGAAGAGGATTGCTTTCATTGTCTTTACGCAAAATAACTTTAGCGAAATCATTAAATTCCTCAAATAAAATTAAGTAAGATTTAGCCGTAATATCTTCTGAAATTTCAGAAGTATTGAGCATTTACGAATATAAAACGTTCCCTAATGCCATTGATATGAAGATATTTATGAACTAAAAGTATGCCGAAGAAATTTTTACGATAAATATTAATATATCTGTTCAAAGACCTTGGAAACAAATTTAGCTTGCAAACCAACTAAAGCTAGCGATCCGGACTATCTTTTTCTTAACACAAAGCAACATTTGCGACAAAAAATTTTTCTAAAATAGAGAATCCTTCTGCCCGTTCCGAATATTTCAACGGTCGCTAGAATCCCTTCTTCCATAATTTGTTTTTGCAAAATTATTGTTTTTGTCGCAAAAGTGGGTTTGTGTTATGAAAAAGATAGTCACCCTCCCGTCCGGATTGCAAGCTAATAATAATAATAATAATAATAAAAGGCCTAGTTGGTTTGTAAGGTTATTCGGTTTCTTAGGTTTTTATTATGCCTTATATTTATTATGACGACTACTACGTAGCTCCTCCACCCAATCTCCGCTACAAATCGTGAAATATGCGATTAGTGCAATTTCCATTGTGAAAAATACGGCAGGAGTAACGAATACTCAATAATATCTCGTACAAAAGGAATTAGGAAAGAGGAGGTTATACATAAAAATATCGGATATATTTCGAAGTATCTGTAATGTATTAATAAAAAATCGCTTATTCCTTAAAATTAGGAAGAATCTGCGTAATTTAACAACCAAAGTCCAAATTTTTTTCAAGAGATGGCACTAGTCTAGAAGTAAAGTTCGAATTTTCCTCAAGAGATGGCAGCAGCGTCAAGGTTTAAAACAAAAGTTCCGATTTTCCTCAAGAGATGGCAGCAGTATCAAAGTTTAAAAACAAAAGTTCCAATTTTCAGCAAGAGATGACAGCACATGTTTTATTTAATTTTCAACTCCTAATTTTCTTAAATTTTCAACAAACCTTGAAATTATAAAATTGTACTTTTACCATTCTTAGAGCAAACATATTTTTTTTGAAACTTCAGAAATCCTAAAATAAGTTTCACTTTGTTTTTCAATCAATACTTCAATACCTCAATGCAAAAGTACTATATTTTTAAATATTTGCGAATTTTTCTTAAATTCCTAAACTTCCAATTAATATTTTATCGCTGAAACTTCCTCGAAAGAGTATTTGAAGTGAATTCATTATATCAAACCATAAATATATACCGTATTTGACAGCATATAAGACGCAGCTTTTTTCCTAAATTTTGTCTCGAAAAATTTCCCTGCGTCTTATATGTGAAGGTTCAACCTCAACAGGTTAACTTTCAGTACTGAATGCTATTTTTAGCCCAGATGGTCTATACTACCGATTTCGGCTCCATTATATCAGTTATACTCTCATTATCACTTTGGTATTACTGATTATGAACTTCCAACATGTAGTTTGAAAATGAACATTGGGCGGATTTGGACTATTTTAGCGTGATCTGGCAGCGGTATCGCGGTATTTTAAGGTTTGGATCTCGCTACCCTGCTGATCATAACAAATCATCTTGTCCTCTTCTTGCTGAGTAAAACTATTAGTTTAAAAAAATACCCTTGGAAATATGACTACGGGAAATAAGAAATTAAACTACACTATTCAATATAAACTAGGAGTGTTAAATTACGCTAAAGTGCATGGAAACAAAGCTGCAGCACAAAGCATTTTGGTCCACCACCTACCGAAAAAATTATACGTACTTGGCAACTGCAGGAAGATCAATTGAAGACTGCTAAAAAACATAAACATAATATGTTTTCCCCGAATCTGTATTTTATATTGTTTCTGCTCTATTTTGTATTTTGTTCGATTGCTTGCCGTTCAATTATTGAAATATATAACCTCGAAATAGCTTCTGTTTGTTAAATTTTCTTAACCCTTTCGCGACGGCGGGCTCAGCGTAAATTGTCTACCGTCTGCCGAAGGACTCGAGGAGAACTTCTTTCCTCATATACGGAGACCTTTTTGAGCATTGCAATCCCCAGGTATAAAATTTGACCTTTTTCGAGAACTCAGCCCCGGGATTTCTGACCCTATCCTCATAAACCCCGTGGGGGGCTAACATCCGGCTGCGACCGCGAGTCAGAGGAATTGTCGGAAAGTAAATGTTTTTGCACATGTTGTTGCAAATGATTATTTGTTGTTTATTTGTCAATCTAACATTGAAAATGAAAGCAATGTCTTGCGCTAAATATGTACAGCTTTTATACGAAGTTCTAGTGTTAATATTTAACGTGATAGTCAAACGTCAACGTGATAGTAAAACCTGTACCTACGCCAGATATTTTTACTTAATCTATCCTTGTTTTCAGTTAGCGATGAGAACTATGTCTACTCAAAAGATACTCCTATGTTTTCACTGGAAAGAGAAATTAACAAGAATTGATGGACCCAAGAAAGAGAAACTCAACGATATGATTCCAAATAAAAGAGAACTAGGCAGATGATAAAAAAATTAATATGTGAAAGGGAAAAAATGCTATCAAAAATGAATCGACAGAACATTGTGCATAGCATTCTCTAATGAGAGTATTTTAGCTTATTGGAATGTTCTTGCGAAAGTATTGGAAATACGTTAATATTAACTCTAGAGTTTCGTTTAAAAGTGGTACAATATCAACGTAAGACAAGGATATTATTTCCAATGCAATATTACCAACAATCACAAAATTAATTTATTGGCAAAACGAGTGCAAAAATATATCCTTAATAGCAGCCCCATGCAGCGAACGGCACAGTAAAATGACCCATCGACCTTCGGACCCCCACGAGCTCGCCAAGGAAAAGGACGGAAATCCCGCGTTCAAGGGTTATAATCCGCACCAATTGACCATTTCTACCTGCGTCGTCTATACACGACGTTCGTTCTTTTGCGTAGGAAAATCTCTGTCGTCTATGCACGACGTTCGTTCTCTGGGGTAGGAAAATCTCCGTCGTCCATAGACGACAACAGGCGCGAAAGGGTTAATAATAAATATCTTTGGTAATTGCATTCAATGATTGTGTTAATATTTGGCTTTTACGAAATGTGACAACTAAAAGAAACTACATTTTAAGTTATTGTGGTACCGCGCTTTCGCACAGACTATTAAAACTTTTTTTTCTTGTGAGTGGCCAAATTAATGAGGGTGCGTCTTATACGCCGGTGCGTCTTATATGTCGTCAAATACGGTAACTAGTTCAGTAATTGATTTAGAAATTATGTATCAGAAAAATAAATGTATTATGTGTGAAAACTTAAATTAAGCCATGATTTGGAGATTTCGAAGGCAAAACATCATTTGGAGTAAAAGAAATGTAAAGAAGCAACAAGGCTATGTAGCAAATGTACAACTTGAATTTCAAGTAGTAATAGAGAATCTTGATTTTACTCTTTCAAATAACCGACCTTCACGAATTCCTTAAGCTGTTTGTCGCAATTTATCACAAAAAGTTTCCAACTCATTTTTCTCTTAAACTTTTGCTATAGTTACGATCTTGTGTAATTATTAATCCGGATGTGAGGGTTACTATCTTTTTCTTAACACAAAGCAACATTTGCGACAAAAACTTTCCTAAAATAGTTAGTTCGTGATAGGAATTATAATAATAATAATAATAATAATAAGTAATTTATACCATCTTAAAGAGAGTACAAATAAAAAAAATTATTCAACATTGTGATGGAATTAGGTACCCCATAGGTAAAACCTGTTTCGGGGTTACCATCAAACTAAATTACACGGATGGCTGGTGCTGATACATACAAAAAAACATAAGAAAAAATAAGTGGTTTAACAAAAAAGAAAGAATATGTTCTTTACACTTGTTCTTAAAGAAAAAAGTAATACCTGTAAATTTTACAAAAGAGAGAGAAAAAAAAACTAGTTACATGTATATAACAATAATAAGAATAATAATACTATTTCTATCAAAATAATATAATTATAATAACCAAAAAATTATCATATTCAAAAAATCTATCAACATTTTCATTTGATAATAACCACGACTTGACTAACTGAAGAAACTTATAACATCGTTTCTCATTTTCTATTTCTTTAGGCAAAAAATAAAAAATTTTTGGTTCCATATAAACAAAAGACCTTTTAAAAATAGTCAATTTCGGTTAATTAAATGTACATTCCCTTTTCTTAAAATATAATGAATTGAACTATCAGAGATAGTTGGCTTATTTCCATTCATAACAAAAACAAATTCAAAACCTTAAACATATAAATAAGTTGTAATGGGAGCAATGTTAAATTTACAAATAAAGGGTATGAATGCTCAAATCTATTTTTTATCATTTGATGTCATCCATATTTTAAGATTAACTTGGTATAGCATTATATCCTTGATCATTTTAATCTCAACGTAGGTACTTAATTAAATTGTAATTTTTCCCCTGACATTTGTCATGTAAAATAGCACGTTATATCATGGTCTCTGTGTAAATTTAATTCCATGCAAGGTGTTTACTTTAGAGTTTCACAAGTTGATGAATTATTTAGCCTTGAATATGCATTGTGGCTTGAATTATTTACTGTGGTTTCTTTTCCGACACGCTTAATAATAAATTACTATCAAAGTATAAACTAAAGACCAAAGGATATTTTTGCTGTAAACTTTGAGTAAAATTACATTTCTATGATAAAGCAGCAGTCATCATTTGTCAGAAGCACATTATTTTGAAATATATGTGGGAACTGTATGTGTTATTAATGAGAAGATGTCTTTCAAAGAGATCAAGTATATTTATAAATTAAGTGCCTTTAAGAGTGATTCTTGTTCCAGAGTCATATCACATATACTCTTCATAGAGTG
The DNA here is from genome assembly GCA_947579665.1 of Sympetrum striolatum. NCBI lineage: Eukaryota > Metazoa > Arthropoda > Insecta > Odonata > Libellulidae > Sympetrum > Sympetrum striolatum. The sequence goes on from OX388343.1 coordinate 104,234,764, forward strand.
CATCAATCTATAAATAGCTGCATCTTTTTTTCTAATAAAACAATGTATTGAACGTATGTAATCCTCAATCTCTCTCCTGTGGCTCTATAGCCCGGGGTGGGCCTTGGCCTGCTGCACTGTCGCTCTCCAGGCGTCTTGGCTTGCCATCCTCTCACTGCCAACTTCATCAGGTTGCTCTGCACCTGGTCCAACCATCTATTCTTTGGACGCCCATGCTTTCTTAGTTTCCAGCGTTCGTAAGGCTGACTTAGCCCTATAAGGACAAGGATAATTGTAAGTTTAAAATGCTGCCACAAACAAATCTCAATCTAAACATGATCATCACCTTCTAATGTCTCCATTTTTCGGCAGGTGCAAGGTACATAGAGTAATATGAAGCGTAACGAGATTGATCAGAGTTGACTTGAAAATTGGCTTTTTGGATTTTATAAATTTTTGCAAGAAACAAATTTCTCGGTGAATCTAAAAATATAGCTATCGTAAATAAATCATATTAATGAATGAGCAATTTTCATTTATAATTTCTCCAATAGTAAAATTTCGGGCTATTTCTAGTAATAAAAAAAAACCCAAACAGTCCTAAAGTGATATTTTACCTGAAAGGGAATCAAAAAAAAGTTATCTGGATGAATACTCGGAAAATAAGGTAAGATCAAATTATCGCTCTTCCCTCACTCGATTCTTGATAGCAGCAAAGAAATAAGGCTACGTAACCTCTGCCAAATGTCAAAAGATTGTTGTCACAGTATATTTACGGTTTCTTGAATTACCTTTTATGCTCTTTCATACATCCCATACTTAAAGAACATTTACTCTCACTGGATTTCGGTTTATCTTATGTAAATATTCATGGTTTATCCCGCAATCATCGATGAAAGAAATTGAAATATGCGAAACTTAGATTGTACTACTCATTAGCGAGGATTAGTTGATTCTAGACTTGACAGTACCTGATATATCTTTGAATTAAGACTTAAATTGGTACTAGAATTTAAATAAGCATACGCTAATAAAGTGTTGTGGCTCCGAATCGTTACTTAAGTAAGTAACTTGCCAATGGATTTAAATAACCGCAGATCAAATAAATTTAAAAAGGATGAATATCAAAATCCAATTGATTGTCTTAACATGTTTGAAACTTGGGTATATGATTACCCGTTATCTTCGTGATAATAATACACTCAAACCTCGACGCCCACAATTACATTGTTTTACTAAATTAAAGGTTTAATGGCATTGATGCATATATTTTTCTTTTGATAGATAATAAAAGTATGTTTACTTTTTGAATTCCATTATTTTAACTATGCCGACAAAATCTGCTTCCAGTACTGTATCTTAGATGAAATAGCTTGCATAGAGATTACCTGATTCCTCAGATTGAAAAATGGCACTCTAAGAGAGAGCATAGCCTGGTAAGGGTATTTAATAGCACTTTTTACTCTACATTAATGCAATGACAGCCGAGTTACACTAAAGCATTACCATTTCATCAGGATGCAGTTCTAAGTGGGGAGGATCATTTCTGACAAGGAATATGACAAGGGATAGCAGAGTCAAGGGGGAGTTCCAAGATCAAGGTCAGACGGCCTTGGCAGGAATAGTGTGAACAGCTCATCTCTATGGGGTTGTTTACTGAATATCAACATTAAGGAAAATTGCGCTTATTCCTTTGTAAATTGATGGAAAACACTGTTATCATTTTCTTTTTCAGAGGGAGGTAATTTTAAATAATATTACAAATACATTCAGCTATATACAACTTCATTGCCCAAAATATAACCATAATTTTTATCTAAATACCACATATTATCATGCATAGGTTGGCTTATCAAAAATAAATTCCAATTGTAAAATTGATGGTTGATGTATAAGTGAGAGTCAAAAATGCAATTGCCATAACTATTGACATACATTTTATTATGAGATTCAGAATCTAAGAAATAGTGATATTCAATTAGACCAATTATATAAGTAAAATTCATTGAATTTGGATAACTTTTGAAAATCTGATTGTTGCAGAAATACCCTAATAATATGAAGGAAAAACAGGTTTGAAAAAATTCCTACTTATCCAGGAGGATAGAAGAAGATCCAGGGTTCAATTTCCAGTCCTGAAAATTCCCAAAAATGGAAAAAAGTTTCTTGTAGGGTTTCTTAGTTGGCTAGCCTCCCTGATAGAGGAAGATACAGAGTTCAATTCCCAGTCCTGCCAGACTTCTTTCAAGCTTGTTTTTCCTTGGGATTTTTCCTGGGTGCTTGCCTTTATGTGTAAAGTTACCCTATTCCATACCATTATACTATTGTGCATCTTGACTTCTACAAAATTATTGTTGACTTAAAAAAAAAGCTCCACATTAAAAACTGTGATATCTTCCTTAGCCATTACTATTTGAGGAGATGCATTTAACAAAGACCCATAAGTAATGATTGAAATTAAGCCCCTGGTTTTAGCATAGCAATATTTGATTATAAGAAAAACCTTGAGTTGACCAACGCAAAAAGGATATAAAAATAAATAATTGTGCATAAAATGTATGTCACGTCAAATTCATTCATGGGCATAATGGTACACAGATTTGGTTAGAAAATTACTGAGAAAAGAGTTCCTGTGAAGTAAGAAAAGATTATAATGGTTATGAAAACAACAAAAAAGAGATAGATTAATATAGTCGTACAATGAAGGAGAAGGGGAGTTATGGTTTAGAAAAGGGTGCTTAAAAAGAAAAATATATTTAACTGAGTTATTGAGCAACATAAATGGGTTGTGACAATAACCATCTTTTGGAACTTCAAACAGAGAATTATGCATAGTTAAGAGAAAAACACGAAGTTTATCTATAATCTAGCATAAGACTAACAAATAAAAAATACTGAAATGACAATGGAGCAGAAATTAATAAATACCATTACTGGGCACTAGTGAAAGGGTCAATGAAAAATCTTAAGTGCTTAGTAGTAGTAGTTTCTTAGTAAATAGAATGTCTCCTGGATACAGGAAAAAAAATTGTGAGTCACATATTCCCAATAAAAGAGGGAAGGAAGAACACAGATCACAAACTGAGAAAGGTCACAGCTAATGCAGATGATTGTGGAATGAAATTGATAAAATGAAAGAGGAGATGGAAGAGGCATCAATATAAGACAAGCATAGTTGATATAATACAAAAATTCTATGATAATTATTGTAGACTTAGAAATAGCTCAGAGAAATGAATTATGTCTGGGTCAATTCAAGGATAGTAATTTTACACAAAAAATTGGCAAAAATAGTTATGCAAAAATTTGAAATACTTGTACAATGACATAGTAGTCCAATTTAAGAGGCCATCATAGTCTTGAATATCTGAAGGTATTAAAACAAAAAGGTTGGACTTCCCTGATACACACTTCTGGAAGGCCAAGTGGATAGTGTGTTTTTTCTGTGGAAGTGGTCCAAGGATTGATACCCAACAGGGACCAACATTTGTCAGTATTTACCCAGCATTGTGATGAATGTGGGTAAATCTGAATTGAGAAGTAGAGGGGTAAAGTATAGAAAAGATTAAATGAGATGGGCACATACCACAAGGCTAGGCCATATCTTTTAAAAGGATTTTACTTCATCTTTACCCTACTATAGATCATAACAGAAGTTGGAGTACCATAGTGAAGATTGACAATGCTATTTACTGTTGAGAGTGAACATAAGAGAAAATAACAAAGATTCTAAAATAAAGAAAGTAGTAAGTCAGATATGCAGCTTAAGCTGGGTTTACACATGCAATGGTTACAGTTATTTGAAAGTTAACTCGCACCAATAATACTGGCAAAGTATTAAACATGGTGTCACCTGAGATTCTTCTTGTGTATGTTGATTTTGATAAGGGCAGTTATTAATTATAAGAGCAAATGAGTTTTCTTCTGGAGGACTGTGATTTTAGAACCTCATTATGACTGGATGAGTTAAAATTATTTGTTCAAATAAACCATTTTTTCATGAATATTCAGACTTTAATTTTTCTGCTGCACACTCCTGTGATACAGTTATACCAAGTGACGGCTTCAGTGCTTGATTAAATGCACAGTAATAGGTCGATTGATAAGGGCAAGTTTAAAGATGTGAAGGAACACAGAGGTGGGGGAAGTCTACTGGCGCCAGTAAGTTGAACTCCTTTCTACTTTTACTGGTGTAAGGATAACTGGCACCAGTTGATTTTGCATGTTCACATATGCCTGTTTACTGGTGCCAGTAATCATTCCATGTGTAAACCCAGCTTTATCACCATTGATCTTCAAATCATACAACGATATATATAGAACAAAAATGAAGACTATAATAATATTAAATACATACAGAAAAACAATAAAGGAACCTGAGAGTAATAATATAGATATTGAGATGCAATAAAAAAGCACTATCGTTATAATCTCAAACCATTTTTCCCATTATAGATAAACATATCTTTAGATTACTACAAAATGTAAATGTGCAATAAAGGATACAGGAACCTTTCTGTCGATGGTGGCCATGCAATAGCAATCCTTGCTGCACAGCAGAACGCATGGAACTCCAAGGACGCCAGAGGAAAAGGTTATCGACACTCCCCAGTAAGCCTGAAGCGTGTATGGCAATTGGCTAGACACTGTGCACTGGAGATCTGAGATTAAAACATAAATGCAACCTCATTTCCTCTTCTTATAAATGTGATCTGTTTGAGATAACAGTAAATGAGATATGTTTAAATTTTGCGAAATAGCTTCACAGATAATTCACAAACATGAAATTGGACAGATTTTGTGAATACACTCACTTTAGAATGTCACTGAGACCTCATGTTAGGTTTCTCATAGCCAATGACCTTTGCAACTGAAGTTTAACCAAAGAAATCATCTAGTACAGATTAATGCAAATGATACATATCTGGGCAAAAAAATCTACCGAAAGGAAAGGAAGGTGTTAAACCATTTTATCAAATGATAATCAAGATCATGATATATCAAGTGATAGATCAGCAGTAATATTTTAATACATGATGCACCATTTAAATACATAGTGAATCTTGTCATTACTACAATTTTCCATATCTGCTCAGTGTATTTAATTGTGATCGATTTTCAATTTCCTTGCCAATGAATTTAAATAACCGCAGATCAAATAAATTTAAAAAGGATGAATATCAAAATCCGATTGATTGTCTTAACTTTTTTGAAACTTGGGTATATCATTACGTACGTTATCTGGCATTGTATTTTCCCTTTTCGTCTCAGGATTGCTTCTTACTATCTTCGGCAAACTATTTCATTATCCATTAAGGATATGTGCTCGCGAGACAAAATCGTCAGGTGATCGATCTTTTCTCGTTTTCTCTGCTATCCTTCATAAACATATGTTGCTCATTTTTTCTCTTTTGATTCGCCTTGTTTCTGTCGTGTGACATAAGTGGCTGCATCGCAGATTTCTCAAACCAAATTTTTCCTCCTACGGGAATATATATATATATATGTAATAATTTATTCATCAAAGATCAAAAGATATAGGATTTGTCAAATACATATAAAGGTGAAAATTATAAACAAGATAACATACCAAATACAAAAATAGACCTCAATTGAATAATACATTTCATTGAGTATATATTTCCTGACCTTAGATTTGATACTTTATAAGGAGCTTGTAGATTTTATTTCTTTGGGAAGTGTGATGTACAGAATGCTGGGAAGATAGATAGGACTATTTTAAGAGTGAGTGGTAAAAGCGTAAGAATTATGGAGGTTCTTACAATTGCCTGTATTGTGGGCTTGAATGTCTGCATTTGTCTTAAAGTTCTTTAAATTTGATTTCACATGTGTAACTGAAAATAGAATGAAAATGCAGGTAAGAGGTAAAATATTGAATTTTTGAAAGAGGGGAAGGCAGGTTGAATCTAACTTAACATAGGTACGTTCGTGGAGTCAATCCCGAACGAGTTCCAAATTTGTTAATATCTCCTTCAGAGTGCATGCGATGTTCGGAATTGGTTCTTAATTTAATTTAATTTAATAAAATTTAGTGAAATTGTTGTCAAAATCATTTTATTAAAGGTAATTACATTACAACCGGTTATCACCAAACAGCAAGAACTCTTAGCATCATTCTCCCTTCACTTCCTTTTTCCCCCTCAACAAAGTTCCATGATTTCCTTAGGATTTCTCAGGAAAGGGGTAGAGGATGGTGGTGCCTGGACACCAAAATTCAGCTGTCACTGAAACAGGAATCTTATGTATGTAACTATTATCAGAAAGATTACACTAAATGATGGAAAACGTCACATCTTACATCACATTATCAACTCTACAACATAACTATGTGGCCAAGGACTTGTGAGGATTTTAATAGTTTTCCATGAATTCTACCCTTTCACCTACCTTTCTGGGGGTAACCCTCTTGTTCCCTCCTCTTCTTTCTTTTTTCCCCTCGCACATGCCAAATGGAGAATCGCAGGGTATTTATGTAAATGTTGACGATGATGCTTAAGCGTCGAAACTAATTGTGTGAATTTTTCTACTGCACTGCTATAATAATAATTTAATTTTACAAAGACATCCAATATGCAATCTATAGGAGTCGTGAGAGTAAAGTGGATGTAGTAATCACGAAAATATATTTCAAATTTAAATCAATTACATTTACTAAAAGGTAAGTTTTCCTGTGATGCTTGTTCTTTGTCCTTCAATGGTTTAATCTTGGCCAATTTGTATGAACATACTGAAATGATTGCATTTACACAGACTCAAATTAATCTAGGAATTACTTTTGATTTCTTACGTCTAGATCGTTTTGAAGTCAAGAAATTGTTCTTTAAAAAAATATGCTCTATTATAATTGCTCTGTAAATATTAGGAAAACATATCAAAATCCAGGTCTACTTAGATTTGACTTGGTCGTGATCACACTTCGCAAAAATTTTAATTCTACTTTTCCCGTCTTTTAAAATTTTAAACTCATAGGGAGGAAGGATCCCTTAGAGATAGAGATAGAGGAGGTTTTTCTGGCCATCGCTAAAACCCGGATTCATATGAAAAAGGTCATTCAACTCAACGAAAATTATACCGAACCTGGAAAACGCATTCACTATTTCATATAATAATAATAATAATAATAAAAACTCTTTATTTGGCGAGGTTAGGCCCATTAGGGCCTCTCTTACACCTAACCATTAAGGATTACTAATATTACTTACTGAAAAGGAGGAAAAACAATACAAATACATATATATAAAAAGAAAATACAAAGAAGAGGTAAACAAATAAAAGAATTGTGGTGTGGGGAAAAACTCCTTGGCTGAAGGCTTTCGGAGAAAAACCCACTGTGCTGGAAAACGCTCACACAAGAAGGGGAGCGAAAAAAACCCGCAAAAACACAGATGGAAATAAATTCAAGCAGGTATATCACTATTTGCATAATTGATGACCAATATTTTTGGGTAATTTCTTGATGGTTGACCACGGATGTCATTTACCTGAAAAGACAGATGAAGAAGAGTAGATGGAAAATAAAGAGCTTTCGGAAATGCGATTTAAGTAATGGAGGCCTGAAAGATTGAGATTAATAAGCAACTACAAGGTAATTAATAATCCACAATTTAAATATTATATAATAGTTATACTGGTAAGGATGATTAAAGTTATATTGATAGATAAAGCATGATTTACCTGCTGTACAAATATTAATAAATCTAAAAATAGTATTAATACTAAAAGAAAAAGAAAAAATAAATTAAAAAATAAAGAAAATAGTAATAATTATTATTATTTTAAAAAGGCAAGTTATAATGTTACCCTCGGGATTTGATGATGGTACTAGTAGTGGACATGTGAAAGGTGTCTGATGAAAAAAAATTAATTATCCTTGTTAATTATAGGAGATATTAAGATAGGTCACGCAGAGGGCACAGGTTATGGGAATACAAATTCTTCAAATTACTAATGAACTGCTAACGAACGAAATAAAACATTAACAAGATTTACTTCTGAATGAACCCATGCATTTCAACGAATGTATGTAACAATATAATTTGCGATTCACTGTAGCGCTCGAAATAACGCTTCCAATTAGACGTATCTCATCTGCGGTCTCAACACCGATGTTATCATAGGTAGAAGAGTAAATGGTAGAAGAAAAGAGTATTAAAAAATTCCGAGAAATTTCAAATTTATTTTTCGTGAGGAATAAACAGGTGGTTGTGTTACGGTTAAATCCTCTCAGCGGAGCACGAATGCGCATTGAAGGCGACTCGTGCACAATCTCCTCTCGACAATTAGGCGCAATTTAATGACGAAATAAATGTGCGTACGTGTTTGAATAATCAAAGATCACATGAGGAGACGTCATCGTACAGGTGACGGCTGGAGAAAGAATGGCTTTAACCCCTTCCCTGACGCGCCCGAGATATCTCGGGCAAGGCTACTTTTTCCGTTTTCAACACGTCGCTCCCGAGATTTCTCGTGTTTCCTTCTTACTTCGCCATGCCAATGTATGAGAACAGTTAGCCGAAAGTTTTTGACTATTATCTATAAAGCTCGGTTCACACGGTGTATGTTTTCTGGCTTGATTCTTTGCGAGGAGCCCTGCATGCTCGCTAGCACGAAAATTTGGTGTCTGCCTGCTGCTGGGCATGCTCCCTTGCTGGATTTTGAGGAATAGGACAAGTGCTTTTTTCCCTGCATGTTTCGCTGATGGTTGGTTGCTATGCGTTGCTAGCTGAACTATTTATAGCATGCAGAGATCCACGCAAAGAATCAAGCTAGAAATCATACACCGTGTGAACCGAGCTTAATATAAAACAGAGTGTGGGTGTGTGTGTGTGTGTATTTTCGCTAAAAATTCGAGAACCGAGAGTCGCACAACTTTGAAATTTTCTACATTATTAAAAGTCTACCCCGCGCAGAGTATAGGCTACTTTTTATTTCCCTAAGGTCCACGGTTCGAACCCAGACGAGTCAAAACGTTTCCATAAGAAATACACGTAGAACAAATACACATTTATTTTTCAAAATTTAATTAGAAATAATGGACCAAGAAAGTCGGATCTAGCACCAAATGAAGGAGAATACAATAAAGATTATAATTTTGGTCGTGAAATATCGTTTTTGATTCGAAATTACGCACAATTAGATAAAGTACGTGAACATTTTATCGAAATTTTGAGGTCGTAAACAACCCATCCCCCTGACGATCAAGGCGATTGTTGATTTCGAGCTCATGCGTAATTCCATAAGAAGACATGGAAAATGAATGCCCAGATACAATTAATGCTGTAAGATATCATCTATCAATTATATATAATTCCTCATATATATTCATTATATATATATATATATATATATATATATATATATATATATATATATATATATATAATTCATTCATATCTATTATATATATACGTTTCTCCGGATATACCTATATATAGGGGATCAAAATTCTAACCATGTTCCCACAAGTATGTACCACTGACTTGAAATTTTTACGACGTGGTGGTCATAACGTGTAACCTCCAGAAAAACAACGACTTTGAACCTCAGTGTCATGGATTCGATTCCAGAAGGCCTCAAAGTCACGATTATCTCCATAAGATACATTGCGGGGATTTTAGAAAAAATTTTTGAGGCTCTTTCCGGTAAAGTTGAGAGTTGAAATTCGAGGTATCGCTGGAGGCCGTGTGTGTCCGACAAAAGCCATTAAGACATCATCGTTATTATCCTTGGTTCGACGCTAGGTCATGGCAAATGTTCTCCCGTTTAATTTACATTGCGATTTTTACGATTTTTTTAATTACTTCCCGATAAGATGGAAAATTGAAACTCGGCATGTGGATAGAGACTGTAAATATCTTTTATATACGTTGTTGAGCGTCCCGCTGGATGTCCTTGGTTCGATTTCAGAGAGCCATCTACATTCCTCAATGCATTTCTTATGGAGATAACGGAAACAAATTTTAAGTTCTTCCCGGCATGATATCGACTTCAAACTTTGCATAAAATAAAATCAAGTCTTAACAAGTCTTACGGTCTATTCACAGCTACCAATAAGTCCTGGGTTCGACACCAGGGGTCTCTAAAATTAATAATTGTTACATTATTGTATGTTTTCATTATTTTTTCATGCACTTATCGAAATGATAGGAAATTCTTGCTTAAATAGAAGTTGTATACTAAGACTCGCTTTAAGAAAAAAATAGACAAGACCATGCTGTGCCTGGGTTCGATGCCAGAGCACATTAATATATCTCACATAAATAATATTAGGGAAAAGTAGGACTTCGTTCGAGGCAGTTGCAGCAAATATTTTTGCTTGAGTTTTCATACATAGTTAGAAATGGTGAACTTCTGTTGTTTAGTATTGGGGTACAAGTCTGCTCCATAATACACTTACTTTCTGTAAAGAATGTTCTTCTTTGGTTTTGAGTGTTATATATATAGAATATACATTTCTGTTATTTGAGTTCAATTATCGTTTCCGAGAACCATTTTTCCCTTTCAGAAAATGTCTACGAGAAGGTGGTGCTGCTTATCCTAATGTGAACATCGAATATATTTTATAACCTTTAAATCATTCTTGTCATCATCGAAGAAAGTGTTAATTTAAAGGATATGATATTAAATCTTTAGGTGACATTGTAGACTTAAATTCTATGGTATTAGGCCGGACTTCGTGGAAAGCCATAATAAGAAATTAGTAAAGCACTTCGTAGTTTCCACAATATAGATAATTAGGATAAGTAGACTTAATTATGATTTTATTTGCTTTGTTAATTGGTTTGGAAAATATATATATATATAGCCTGGAATCAGCTATCTACCTAAAATTGTGAGGCAAGTGTTACGATCAAGACTGTACCAAGAGTAATTATCAATTAGGATTTCCCCGTTGAGAATCAACGGGCACTTCAGCTAGTATTGAATATTTTGACATTATATTGATGTTTCGACCGTATATCTTTACCAATAACGTTACTTAAACTTATAAACGTTGCTACGATTTGTTTGTTCTAATTGCTTTTCGTCAGTGGCAAGGTCCAATATATATAAAAATCACAATGATCGGTTATTTTTCTATGAGTAGGAGGCAGTTGTAGTCAGTAATTGTTGTTTTACAAAGTGTTGTTTATCTTATATTGGAGTTGCTTTCCCTGAACCAACACCCATGTACTTCTCTGATACATTATAATATTTGAATGTACACACTATACTAGCTTCAGTTAAATTAGATAACTCTTCTTTTTGTAATATTTTAAATATATTTATTGTTTTCTCGTATATTTTTTGATTTTGCGTCCTGCGAAAGACCCGTTCGAAACAACATTTTTTTTTAATTTTAGTCGACGTATTACTTCGATGGATTCGGCAGCAGATTTCTTTGCTCGCCTCTGATGTCATCAATATATTTCTACTACCTCTAAAATATAATGAGTTTTTTTCTAACTCACTCTATCGGCTAAGATTTATTCTCTAGACTAACCAAACTCGCGGCAAAAATGAAACGTTTGCTTTGCTCTCAATGCCTTGAGCTTTGGCCGCTAAGACGGCCGAGGGTACTTCAGTGTTGTGAAAGATAAAGAGAAACAGTTGGAGCCTCTTCCTCCCCCATAGTCATTTTGACACGTGTTGACCACTCTTGCCTTTTTCGCATTGCCGTTACTCCTGGTTGTTCGCCGTGGATTTTCCAAAATATTTTCTATAAATTGGGCATTCGTCCTTCCTAAGCTGCAGCGGAGGAATTTTATCATGATTTCTAGAAACTATGCTAATTCTCATACGATATATCCTTGAGTTATTTGCGGAGCTCTGTAGCATAAACATTTTTCTCTCTCGCCTTTGCGGTCTTCATTGCAATATTTGCATCGAATACCATTTTGGATTCTCGGAATACTTCGTAAATCCTTGCATCTGATCGTAAATTACGGAGGAAAATTTCTCCAGTCTATCATGGATCATCTCGAAGATCCCGATCTTGAAACCAAAGCCATCGACATTGAAGTTTCCGGTTCCGATTCAAGCATTTCGGAAGAATCAGATTCTGAATCTATCGATGGATCAGAGCCAATTCAAGACGGTAAATGGAATGAACTTCAATCATCAGGTTCTGCTCCTGCACCAGCGAGATTTTTCTTTGAACTTCTTCAATGAACTTTGAGAAAATCTTCCGATTTTGTACCATTGAAGTGTTTTGAACTTTTCTTCGATGTCGACATGATTGGTTTCATTGCAAATCGCTACGCAAGCCAATCCTTCCGTGACAAGCCGTCGGGGTCTGGCACTGAAAAGGATAAGCTGCGGCGGGAAGTGAATGGATTAGAAATACGTGTTTTTTTGGCACTTGCGATGTATCACAGAGCATCATTCGCAAGCCTGATCTAGAATTCTATTGGTCAACCAGACCTACTCTTGCCTCTCCATTCTTCGGGCAGATAGTGTCGTACCGCAGGTTCGTGAAAATTCGGCAGTATCTGCATTTTTCTGACAACAATACATACGATCCTGAAACGCACCCAAACTCGAAGCTGAGCAAGAAAAATTTAGAAAATTATATACGCCGGAAAGAGAAATGACCGTAGACGAGAATCTTCTTCTATACAAGGGAAGGTTGGGTTGGGCAGTATATTCCGCAAAAGAGGGCGAGATTTGGAATAAAAACTTTTATTCTAAGTGAATCTCGTAGTCGATACGTGTGGTCAACAGTCATTTACACGGGAAAAGGAACTTTTTTTGATGATGAGTTGAAGGAAAAACCTATGTCACCTCGGGTAGTGATGACTCTAATGAAGCCTTTACTGGACAAGGGATATTGTGTGGCCACGGACAATTTTTATACGTCTCCAGAATTGGCTGAGTGGCTTATATCGCGGTCTTCGGACACATACGGCACTCTGAGAAGAACACGAAGGGGAGTACCAAAGGCATTGGTGGCAAAAAAAGCTGAAGAAAGGAGAAGTTGCTGCATTTAGAAAAGGGAAAGTGATGGTGCTGCGATGGAAAGATAAAAAAGAAGTGACTCTCTTATCAACTGTTCATAAAAACTATATGAAAATGGTAGAGAAGAGTGGCCGAAGTTTGAAAAAAAACATCTGTGGCGACTGATTACAATCACACCATGGGTGGGGTGGACCGGGTAGATCAACATTTGTCCGATTACCCCTTACCCAGAAAAAGATCTAAAAAATATTATATAATTTTTTTCTTTCCATTTGGAGGAGCTAAGTGTGTGGAATTCGTTCATTTTATACAAAAAAGTGGTGGAAGAAAGCTGCATTTAGATTTCCGATTAGAACTATTTGAACTATTTGATTGAGGCCTATCATCCCACTCTGGTCTCTCCAAGGAGCGGCAGGCCACCCGCAGCGCAGCAACTTTGAAGGCTCATAGATAGCCACTTCCCCGACTCTCTGCCGCCGAGCGAGAATAAAGCAGCCCATAATCGGCAGTGTATTATAATCTGTTGCCGAAAACGCGACGCAAAGGGGAAAAAATCCGTAGGGAAACGAGGTATTGTGATGTAGCCTTATGTGTGATGCCTTGCTTCAAAGTTTATTACACCTCTGAAGATTTTTAAGTGAAAATTTTCATGGATATGGCTGTATCTGGTATTTGTGCATTTTAAATAAATTATTTAAAAATGTGTTTCCGCTTTTATTTTATTGATATACCTCTTTATAGCTCAATATTAGTAAATTCTCGAAAAAAAACTTAATAAAGAAAACCTGAAATATTTCCTTTAATATGAAAATTTTGAAAAAATTGACTTTATCACATATTTTAGGAATGAAAATATAAAGAAATTATCAAATAAAAAATATGCTTTTTTTTGGAAGGATTACTCTAAAAAAACCCGTCAGGAAAGGGGTAAAATTGAAATTCACATAATCCTAAAATATTAAGGGCAGAATAAAATGTAATAAGTTATTAGTTTTAACGGCAATCTTTATAAATAACATAACTGCAAACAATACAAATCATTAGCATAACGACCACTATAGTTTAATAATATTTCTGATTTTAAAGTTTCATTCCTCAAAATTTGGATTCATCAACATATAATCCAATAGCTGTATATCTTTCCCCGAGCCAGGTTGAGTTTCAGGTACCCAAGAGTGCATCAATTTTTCACCTTTTATTCTTATACTTGGATTGGATCACATTAAAAACCCTCTCATACAATCTCCTCAAACTTGTAGTGTGTTGAAATAAAAATTGTTTGAAGTTCTTTCCCGGTTTCATCATGGAAGTTACAGAGCACACAGAATATTGCTTTGACAAATCTCAATCTGACATTTGGAAATTATGTATACAGATGACGATGGAGAAGTTACAAAGAAACATAAATAAAACATACAAACCCATAACTCAGGGTAGTACCCCTTAATAATTTTCATTATGCAAGCACCCATTTAGTAGTTACTATATATAAAGCAAGGTTGTACAAGAGGCCATAGAAAATAATAAGAGCATAAATAGAGGACGCCTAGCAATAGACAAGAAACAGATTTTAGCCTTACAGAAGGGAGATGGTACAACAACATATAACAGACCAGCAACATTGAGGACTGTAGCAGAATACTTTGGTAACCCATACCAGAAGAGGTAGAGATTAAGAAGATGAAGAATGGTAAAGCAGGAGGAGCAGATGGGGTGTTGGCGGAGTACCTGAAAGCTGGAAGAACAGAGATTGCTAATGTATTAGCACAGTTATTCAGTAATTGTCTAACACAGAGAATGAATCCCAAGGAATCAGTGGCGCAGCCAAGATTTGCCAATGTGTGAGGTCCAAGTCTGCCTATAAAAATGCCTACCTTATTGGGGCATGCCCGCTATTTCATTGATCAATTATTCATGCCTACTTACTATAATGTACGTCAATTCAATTAAAAACTAAATGAATTGAAAACTAGAGGAGTTTAACACAAATGTGGCCAACTTATTAAACTTTCTAATATAGTAGTATATATAAGCAAACTATTGCAAACTGATCAAAGTGTTGTTTGGATTTCTAGTTTGGACAAGTCCAATATCTATTCAAAAGGTCATTTTTTTCTAAGTTAAATTTTTTAATTTTAGATATAAACTTCCCAATTCAATGAGAGTTCTTTCTTCCAAGAGATTGCCAAGGGAGAGGAGGAATAAATTAAATATGGTTATTTGGCAAGCGATATAAAACGTAACATCCACTCATTAGATCCCCCAAATTGGTGCGCTCATGCTTATTTGAATATTTTTCGTTATTAGATGATATCATCAGCAGATTATGGAATTTAGTTGAAACTTCGCATGCCTACAAAATTGATTGAAACCAACCCAGCTGGTAGTAGCATCCAATCATATTCATCCGTAAGAGCGAATAATGTTCGGCCCCGCGCTTTGAAGAGGCACTTGGCGTATGTCTGTGGATGGCTGGATTTTCACATCTGCACATAATGCACCTTCTTTCCACTTAGTTCTCCTGACTCAGTTAAGGTTAAGGTTGGTTATTGGGGTAAATATTAGATTTAAATGTATTCAAATATTCAATTTCCAATTCAATTCTCCGCGACAGGAGTCGAGATATGGTTTAATACGCTTCTCGGACTGGCTGCGAACGACCTGAAAAGCAAACGTATCTAAATAGTTGTTTCTAATGCAAAGATGGAATGATCTCTGTACAAAGCAACTTCCACGGCAAAACACAGAGGACGGAAATTTTTTTACGAGTTGTAGTGCGCAATCGTACGGGTTCTAACAGTGCGCTGTAAGAACCGCTGCAGCGGTCCGAGTCACGTGTCACTCTGATGTGTGCAGGTGTTCTCTGGTGTTGGTGTCGAAGACGCATGCTCTTAACTGCTCCCTCGTTAGGTCGCTTGGCATACAATTCGCTGCATTTGATCGACCCTCGTCTCCTGGGGGGGGCAAGAACCTTCGGCCGACTAGCAGACGGTGTCTTGTTCCCGTCTCTCGGTTTCGAGAAGGACGGCTCCTCCAGGTTTTGAGCAGCGGAGATGTTTTTAGGGTAGATAGGTCACGCAGAGGGCACAGGTTATGGGAATACAAATTCTTCAAATTTCGAACGAACTGCTAACGAATGATATGAAACATTCGCAAGGTTTACTTCTGAATGCAACCATGCATTTTAACGAAAGTATGTAACAATGTAATTTGCGATGGTTGCACTGTAGCGCTCGGAATAGAAGTTCCAATTAGAGGTGGGTAATTAGGACCACATCTGTGGTCTCAATACCGATGTTATCATAGGTAGAAGAAGAGTAAATAGTGGTAGAAAAGAGTATTAAAAAATTCCGAGAAATTTCAGATTTATATTCCGTGAGGAATAAAATCCTCTCGACGATTAGACGCAATTTAATGAAGAAATAAATGTGCGTACGTGTAATCAAAGATCATATGAGGAGATGTCATCGTACAGGTGACGGCTGGAGAAATAATAGCTTTAAATAGTGTCCGATATTTTGCCTCTAGTAAAAGACTCCCAATATGCTTCAATTTTTTTCAAATTGAGTAAAATTGTCAGGTGAACATTTCATCGACCTATTTTTAAATACGAAGGCGACCACAAGGCCATTTATAAACATATGAAATAAAACTAATTATAAAAAAGCGGATTAGTGTTTAGCTGAAGACCAGCGAAAATAAAGATAAACAAGTTTTATCAATCATTATTCTAAAGAGGCTTTCGAAGGCTTCAACGGACATGTAATATCGAATGGTTTAAATGACATCTAAGTAAATTGACCAGAGAAGATATCCCTTGCTGAGATGATGCATGGATTTATACGTCCCTTCAAAACATTCCAGAAAGGATTGAAAAAAAAAAGATTCTGCACGCTCTCTTGAGAAGATTCGACTCCGAGGCAAAATATCAGCTGTTCTCCCGGACAGCCAATGCATTCGGTTTTGGTGTGGGCTTTCGAAGCTTTTCTAACAATACATCAGTGCAATCTTCAATCAGTTCCGTTTATTGAAAAATGAGGTTAAGAAGTTGAATAACCCTGTTTTATACCGCGAATTTTTTTAGCAATCCTTGAAAAGTAAGGCTCCACCGGATTCAGCAACGAGTATATCCAAGTCTCGGGAAGAAGTTTCTTATTTAAGTGCTGCTTGTGGGCTGACGTAATGCACAACTAGAGGACAGGAGACTCCTCTCGAAGAATGAAGATACGAAGGCTCTTTGGTGTGTCAAATTGCGGACCTAATTCGACAGAGTAGAAGTGCTCCATAGGACAGAAGACATCCACGTTTGTTTTAAAGGGTTATTCTCGAACCTTTTAATCCACTCGATTAGCAGTTGCTATTTATTTTACCTCACGGATAATTACATTCGCAATTTTCAATACCGCGGAACAATAAGACTAAGTTTCCCATTATAAACATGCATATACGAAATAAGTTCCATAGCTGCAATAGGATTTGTTGTCGCTCCTCTAAATCTATGTTGGTAAGGAATTTGGTATGGAAGTAAATTTTGAATTTTGAAAACTAGAATTAAGAATGACAGATTGTTAATACTTGAAATTTTCTCAAAGTGCAAGTGAATATTACATGCATGACTCATCAGAATGATTATGTTTGAAAACCAAAATCTTTTTCCACTCCGCTCGAAAAGCATATATTAAAATAGGCCTCTCAATCCAACAAGTATGATGGTGACTATTATCAGATGTCTTTTGACGAAATATAAGGATTAGGATAACACAGTCGTATCACTTTATGTAATAAGAAATCTAATATTCCGCTGCTGTTGGAGGAGCCTCTGTCCGCGTATTTATCAAGCTCAATTTTACATTCCCAAAAACCGCTTCTGAAACGTTTAAGTTGAGGTATCTCCACGAGCAGTTTGCACACCGCATGAGGAGGCGTTTGCGAGCGGGCGAGCCAACGAATTGACAATTTCGCGAGGAGAAACGAAACTAGCGTCGGTTAAAAATCACGGAGCTAAAAATATTCCGGAAGGTAGTGAAGAGGCCATCATCGGAGGGCAAAATGATTTTAAAACAAATTTCTCGGTCAGTAAGGCATATTAGGGAAAGTGCACGGTCATTCTAGAAAACTTATTAATTTAGCTGTAGGATTCCTATGGCTCTTTTACAGCAATGAAGAAAGAAATCGGTTCTACAATCTGCAATGAAAGTAGTTAAATACTCAAATCTAGAGAAAAATTTCAGGCGATTCCGACGCAACCGCAGTCACCACACACGCCATGGATTGCCAATGATTACCCAGTCAGAATAGTGGTATAGTCAGTATCTTCTCTGACTTATGCTCTTGCCTGTAAATCAAAGGGTGTAATTCGCTAATACCAGAAATATTCGCAAAACTCTTTCATCCGAAATTTACCTCTAGAAATTCGGTCGTGTTTTTTCAAGTTAAAATTTCCGAATCATGGAATTACTACTCCTTGTGATACGAAAATAAATTGCCTCGCTATCTTAATAATGGTTTTAGTCAAAGACATTAATAATAGATTGTAACATTTAACTTGCGGTATGAAAGAAAATGCCTTTGCCACTCGCTTACGTGATCGGAAATGTTAAGAGAACGAAGTATTGGCATGACATTGGTCGCATTAATGTTCCGTAAATCGAATTTAAAATATTAATGTTTTCCGAAGCAAAACAGAGACCACTTGGTCAAAAGGAGTATTTGTGATTGGAAAGGGGTGATTGCCGTGAATTAGTTGGGTACAGCAACACTAAATTTGCGGGCAATCGCTTGGTGGCGCGAAGAAAATCCGATTAAATCATTATCACAAGTGTCGATGGTGACATTTAAATAAGAGAAAAAAAGGAATGAGACAAATTACCAATATCCATTTGAAGAAATTCGCGAAGAGGATTCGTTACGCGAAAACCTTCTTCAACTTTTTCTTCCCTTACCTCTCCCTCCTCCTATCGCCCCTCCTTCCCCAACTACTGGAATATATACCCAGAAAGTTCGCCGCTCCTTCCATTCCTCGTCTAGCGGCTGACTCGAGTGCTTCGACCAACGAAATGTTCCCGACAGTTGAAATCTCCGAAGTTACTTTCAACGAATGGCAGTTTCTCACCTGGAATCTCATCGAAGCTGTCGAGAACCTGTCCGACTGCTACAACCTTCCATTGCTAGTCGTTATTGAGCAAAGCTGCGGTCGCTGTACGAGATCGATCTCATCCACCGAAAAATATATCGGCCAGAGGGAGAAGGAAGCAGTTCGTCTGGCTGAAGCTATTGAATCTGCTGGAGTCTTTAGTTTAATGTACCTTCAAGGCTCTAGAAGGTATTAAGGCAGTTTCCTCAACAACCGGACGGAGGCGCTCCCACTGACGTCCAAGAAGGAATGCAGCCTTCCATTTGACTAACCCTGGTGAAACGGCTACGACTGAGAGGAGATCCAGAGTTCAATAGTTCGCAGCAGTTGATCCACGAAGGCCACTTTGAAAACCTCTATCTCCTTCGTAAAGGGACGAATTTTCAGCAGTTGAAACTACGCATTTTAAAACGGGCAGCCTCTCGACTTCAATTTTTTGGAGAAACCTACGGTCCAGCGTCGCCGATAAATGTCTTGCAGCATTGTGGCCTCAGAATCCGATGGCAGAGAAGACGACCGTATGTTTGGAGAAAAGTAGCCTTGGCGGAGCGCTCGACGCAGAAGCCCGGTGAAGAAGAGAATCAGTGTTGTGTGTGTGGTATGTGTAATGGTCATTCTAGTGAATTAGTGAAAGTGACTGCAAGAGGAGGTTCAGTACGCCGATGGAAAGCAGAGCTCTACCGCCGCAGGAGGAATCCCTCAGCTAAAGGTAAGGATCCGTCGTCTTTCAGCTCAGGCGGCAGGTTTCTTTAGAAAAGAGCCCACCCAGCAATATTAAAGAGCATGTCTCCATTAATGTTTGGGGGGAGAGGGAACTTGAGTGAAATAGGGCCTACTCGATGGGCAATATGTGAATGACTGGAGGGAGAAATTAAGGTGATAGGCACTACACACACTTCTACATACCGGCTCTTTAGCCAATAGAGAGTAAAACTTAATTAGTCTTCTAACAGTCTCTCTTCTATCTTTTCCGTGGCTGTGGTTTTCATGCCGCAGTCACATTATGGTTTTCATAGGGCTTGTCAATAGCAACTGATGACGCGTTAGTCCCCGAAATATTTGGTACCAGTTGCTGTTGGCAGGCGAACCCTTTCCATTATAAAAAGGGAAACGAATCGAGCACAGTACGCCTTTGCGTGATTTGGAAACCTGTGCAAAAAATTTCCATTTTTAAAGTTTAATTATTGTAAATTAATTTGCTGTAAGATTTCATCTTTTAGGAGTTGACCTTGCATTTTCTAGCATTTCAGAGATTTGAACATGAAGAAGTGGATGAATAATTTGGTTTTTTCATTTACTCCAGTTGAGCAGTTCCAAGCCGCACATCCGGGAATTCAAGAGCGAAGGCAAAACTTCGCAGAGACATCTTACACCGTCGCTATCTTCTAGCTGTACTTCAAGAGAAACTATAAATTGACTCCTCTAAGAGCGAGGATTGACATTTTGGAGAAGTTCGCCATGAAAAGTTTCAAAGTGAGTAAACTATGAAGAATGAATGAACGAAGAACTATGAATTTTAATTTTTCAGTCAATCCTATCATTACTTAGCCGATCAATTGTACTCATATCAGACTTTTTTCAAGACAGTCTACTTTTTGGAATGCTCGGCTTTCATTTCTATTTCAAATAAAATTTTACTAATTTTTAAGAAATCTAAGTGTCATCACAACTATGTGAATTGATAATCTAAACTTTTCACTTGCTACCTACTTCGCAAATCACATGTCAGGCTAACACTAGCAGCAAGCAGATGCATATATAGTATAATTTAGTTTGCTGGTGTACAATCTAACATATATTAAAATATATATTTTGCGAGATTCCTTAGACATACAATTAGACTTGGAGACTACATAGCATTAGCATGGCTCTTGGAGAGAATAGATTGATATTTCTAGCGTTGCTGTTTTAAGGTACAAATGTAAACTCAATATTTGTTTTTCGAATAACAATTACTTCAAGATTAAGAGATTCTTTGAAAGGCCTTCAATTTCTTAGCTTGTTAACTGAATCGATACAGCTTTTATCATTAAATCTTTCATAAATCTTCATTAGTCCAAGATATTTTATTACTCATAGATGTTTTTAAAGTGTTTGCATTAAATTTTCAAAACTTTATATCCTTGTAACTAATACAATTTTTTCAATATTTTAGAGGTTAATAAGTAGCTTCTTTTAAAGGATACGTTGGTGACACCCTGCTGGTTGCAGCATGGAGATCATTTCAGGTTAAGAAGATGTGTTGTAGCAGTTGGGAAGAATGAATTAAATGAATCATTATTGGTCTGTCTTTTGTTTTTATTGTAAAAATCCATGTATAACTTAAGAGATTTTATTTAATGAAACCTGTATTCTTTCTGAAATTAAATGAATTCTATTAATGAAACTTTGGTGTTGTTCTTTGAGACTGCATTATTGAATCCTGCTCTCAAACCTGTTTTGTGTTTTGATAGTTCAAGTTAGGATTAATTGTAGACTTCTGAAAATATTCAATCTGAATTAAATCTCTTGTTTTCTTGTTCTTTAAGTAGTTAAACAATTATTCATTCTATTTTTTAATCATTCAGTTGTATTTTCTTTCTTGAGTAATGCATATTGAGATTTTTCTCCTAGTAACCCTCATTGTGTTTCTAGTTAATAATTATAGCATCCATGCATATATATTTGTGAACTCTACTTCACTCTTTGTTTGCGACAAATTATCATCCACCAAGCTCAACATTGGTATATTTCCTTCTTGAGAGCTTATCCTCCACCCCAGATTTCTTCTTTAGTTTAATATCTTTCTATCTATTGGCTACATGACATTATGAGGGTTAAAAGATGGCAAAAACAAACAGAAATTAGAAGAGACTGGAATTTTGTGTTTAAGGAGGCCAAGGTTCTCAAAGGACTGCAGCGCCAAGGAATAAGTTAATAATTCCTCTCTTGATTTTTGTTTCTTTTCATTTTCATTTTCATTCAGTCTGCTTCTGCACTCTATACTTATCATGCCTTTACCATAACCTGTCTTCTTTTTAATGCAAATCCTCAAATATGTTCACCAATTACTTTTCTTGGCTTCACAAGGATGTATAATTTAGTGTTTGCTAATATACCAGGGGCTTTTGCAGTGGGAAAGGCATTGCAAGAAATTTAGACTTTCCATCATGCATCCTCAATTATAAACTATTCTATTTTCTTTGGAAAAAATAATTTAGATATCACAATCTACTGAGATGATCAGAGAGTAGATGGCAAAATTCTCATAAATTTCTCTTAAGATTATTCCTTTTTTTAACTGTAAATCTCAGACATACAACAATTTTCTGTGTTGTATGTCTGAGAAATCAGTTTGAAATTAGACATTATCCTTACTCATTATTTGATTATTTATTTAAATAATTAATAATTATCGAGAAGACTCAATAATGTTAAACTGTATTGCTTGTGATATCTTCTGTGGTCCAATTTGTAAATAAGTTCCAATTATATCTTCATTCAAACCATTTTATTTAAGAAGTAAGAGACATCAGGCCATTCCAACATTAACAAGGAAGACTATATATGCTTCGTCTTCTTTCGAAACAAAAACACATCAAGCTGTGGTGCTCCATGATACTGAACAACCAAATACCTCTACTAGAAAACCAGATGTAGATTTTCTGTAAACTGAATCTCTTGCCTAGTCTGCATCAGCATAACACACAATTGATTCATGGCAATTTTTCCTTGGAAAAAATAATGCATAATCTAGTGTACATTTAAGATAGCAAAGTACCCGTTTAAGTCTTTTCCACAGACCCTCAGTTGGTTTTGTCTGATACCTGCTAAAGAAATTTACACTCAAAGATATATCAGGTCTAGAAATATACATCAAATACATTAGACATCCTATTAATTCTTTTACAGTTTTATGACTTATTACAGGCTCATTCTCAAAATCAGCACCACAAAATTTTCCTTCAATTGGTGACTTTGCTGGTTTGCATTCTGACATATTAAATCTACTCAACATATCTTCCATGTACTTTCTTTGAGAAAGATACATGCCTGTATCATCTCTGTCAATCTTAATCCCCAAATAGAACTTTAAATTTCCAAGATCAGTCATTTTGAACCTTTCCATCAATTTCCTTTTTACACACATTAAGTCTACATCATTGTTACATGCAATAAGCAAATCATCAACATATAGTAGTACATAAGTGAGCATAGTTCCCTTACTGCATACATAAAGACATTTATCATACTTTGACTGAACAAAGCCAAGGCTTTGAGCATACTTATCAAAACAAGAATTCCATTCCTTGGGGGCTTGCTTTAGTCCATACAGTGGTTTTTGAAGCTTACATACCAGGTTTCTTTGAATAGAAACTCCTGGAGGTGGTTGCAGAAATATTTCATCATGTAAATTACCTTGGAGAAAGGCATTCTTCACATCCATTTTACCTGCAACTAAATTTTTATGATTAATGACAGATAGCAAAATTCTAACTGTAGTCATTCGAGCAACAGGAGCATATGTCTCTTCATAGTCAAGTCCGTGTCTTTGAGCACAGCCTCTGACAACTAGTCTTGCTTTGTATCTTGTAATTTCTCCATTTTCATTTTTCTTCAAACTAAAGACCCATTTTGAATCTATGGCTTTTCTTCCTTCAGGCAAAGTGCATAATATGTCCAAGTTTTGTTTTCTTCCAGTGAAGATAATTCCTCCTTGATTGCTTCCTTCCATAGTGTCGCATCACTCCTCTGCTCCACTTCTTCAAATGTTGCTGGTACATCACTAACATATTTTTCAGCATTTAGGGCATATGCTATAAGTTCATTATCATCCAGATCTTCCACATAATCTTCCAAATATCTTGGTACTTTCTTTTCCCTTTTTCCTCTCCCTAGTTCTTCTGTATCTTTGCTATGAATTCTTTCTTGTTGTATTAGCCCTTGTATTACTTCTCTTTCCTTAGTTGGTTCTTTTCCTATTCCTTGTAACTCATTTAAAGCATCATCTTGCAAATTTTCCTCTACATCATGATCAAGACTTGGATAAAATTCTCCATATTTCCTTAATGACCTACATGTTCTTCTTTCATCAAATACAATATCCCTTCCACTCACTAACTTATTATCTTTGATATCCCAAAGTGTAAAACCATTTGCACAGTATCCAAGCATTATGCACATTTTGGAGTGGCTATCAAGTTTCCCTTTCCTCAATTCTTTGGGCAAATGAAAGTGAGCAATGCATCCAAAAACTTTAAGTTTCCCAACATTTGGTTTTCTTCCATTCCATATCCCTGCAGGAACAGCATTTTTCAATGCTGATGTGGGACATCTGTTTATGATATAAACTGCACTCATTACTGCTTCTGACCAGAAATCTTTAGTAAGTCCAGAATCTGACAGCATGCATCTCGCCTTATCCATTGTTTCTGTTCATCCTCTCAGCAACACCATTTTGAGATGGTGTGTATCTTATAGTATATTCGACCTGTATTCCTCTTTTAGAAAATTCTTCTTTCATTCTAGTTGAGACATACTCTCCACCATTATCACAGGGGAATCGACTCATCGGCAAATTGAAGTGAGCTGTTGCCATTGCTGCAAATATCTGAAAAAACTTAAATACTTGATCTTTTGATTCCATTAGATACATGACTGTTAAGTGAGTAAAGTCATCAACAAATATTAGGATAAATTCTTTGCCATCATAGGATATGGGACTAATGGGCCCCATCACATCACTATGAACTAGTTCCAATGGTCGAGTTGTCTTGTTTCTTGGAGTATTATATGGAAGTTTTGTTTGTTTGAAGGCACACACTACAAATATCCTTTTCCTTTTCTGTAGTGGTCAACCCATCAACAAGCATCTCCATTTTCTTCATGTTTTCATAGCTGAGATGTGCCAATCTTCTGTGCCAAGGTATACCACTTGAAGTTGCTGCGCTTATTAGGGCATTTTCATTTTCTTCTTTTTTCTGTAACATCAACTCTATTTCATAGAGCTTTTTCTTCCTATATCCAATACCAAGTAGAGTTCCTTGTTGGTAAATTTTCCCAGTTCCATTCTTGAAAACTATTTCATGGCCTTTCATATCTAACTGAGCCACTGAAATTAAATAAATGTCTATATCAGGCACTATCAGCACATCGTGAAGAGTTATATTTTTCCAGTTTCCTTCCACATTTGCCTTGACCTTTAGATCTCCTTTTGTTTCAGCTATTAGGTAGCTATCTTTCTTAGCTACCTTTATTTTAATTGGTGATTCTAGCTTGCGGACATTGAAGGCTTCATCCTTTAAGCAGGTAAGATGCTCTGATGCTCCAGAATCAATAAACCATTTGTTATTCAAATCACCATCATGCATTGCTGAATATTTTGCACTCTCAGTCAGTATTGGTTCCTCTTCCACAATTCGTCGAGTTATGAAACTATAACTTGCATTCCTTTCAGTTGAGTTTTCATTTTCTTTCCTTTCTTGATCAGCAGTGTCAGCCAGATGTGCTCCACCACTAAAGTGTTTGAATAATTGTTGAGGCTTTCTGCATTGAGCCCTTGTATGGCCCGCAATTCCACAATTATGACAGGTAAAACGAAAGGCTGGTGATTTATTACCAGCCTGTAGGTAATCATTCCTTCCTTTAAACCCTTGTACTTGTTTATTTCCTTGAAGATTATTTTTATTTCCTGACTTATATCCACTTGCATATTTTCCTTTTGACTGGACAGCAAAAACAGATGGTGAGTCATCAGAATTAGGCTTGTGTTTCCTTGTTTCTCGCTTCATTTCCTCATCTATTAGACGACCTTTGACAAAAGGAAATGTCAATTCTTCACAACGTACAGTCTCAAGTGCAGTAACAACTGCATCATACTCTTGCAGCATGGTTAATAGTAGATGACAGATAATATCATTTTCTTCTATTTTTTTCTGCTGCCTTTAAATATCTGATGGATTGGTCAAACTTGAGGAGATGAGCTTCCAATTTTTCTTGCTTTGGATTAAACTTCATGCAGAGCAATTTCTTCATTAATTGTATTTGATTAGTTATACTTTTCCTTTCAAATGTTGTCTGCAGGGCTTCCCACGCTTCAAACGCTGTGTCTTTATCTTTAATGTATTCCAAGTGAGTGTCAGACAATTTTTGCACAATTAGACTTTTACATTTATTTCCTTTTTGTTCTATTTCAGCCTTTCCATTTTGCTTCCTTTCTTTTTCAGCTTCACTGTCTCCATAAGATGCAACAAAAGGTGCTAGCTTGGTTGACAATGGTTCCTTAACATATTCCATTAAGTTTTTCTCATCTAAGAGAACTTCCATCCGATATTTCCAGTTACTATAGTTGGTTCCATCGAATAATGGTATGTGGTATCTGATTCCTCCATCCTCAGCCATTTCCGTTCCAGATTTTCAAATGTTCCAAATTAGATCACAGAGCACTGGGCCCATAACCTGTTAAACTATATTGCTTGTGATATCTTCTGTGGTCCAATTTGTAAATAAGTTCCAATTATATCTTCATTCAAACCATTTTATTTAAGAAGTAAGAGACATCAGGCCATTCCAACATTAACAAGGAAGACTATATATGCTTCGTCTTCTTTCAAAACAAAAACACATCACCAAGCATGATGTAGCAACATGTATGGCCAATTGGTATTCAACAAATAAGATTTTTAATTTTACAACATTCTTATTAATTTCTCAATCAAATGTAAAAACTGCAAAGAGGTTGAATAATTGAAACTTTAGATGACTTGTAATAAATTGATTCTTCTTACATTTATTCCACCAAATTAAACTCAAACATTCTAACATACTAAATCAAATGTTTTTTGGTTGGTCTGAATTCAAGTTTTAACAGAATAAAACACAATTAGTAAGAAAATAAAATATTTAAAAGTAAGATTTCCAACTCACAATGAATGACACTATCTTACAAAATTAATCTGAGATAAGAAAAGAAACCTTGAGAATGATATCATGCATCAAGAGTTAATGGAAACCAATTTAAAAATTCTGGAATAGGAATAATCAGATTTGAAACGGAAATTATAGAATTTCCAGACCTTCATTAGAGAAAAAATGAAGGTTATATATCAATACATAAGAGATATAGTTATTTATAGCAGTAAAAATCCAACTAGCTGGTCATTATCTCAAATTCCCTCTTATCACCCTGGAAGATGGTTTTCTTGTGGTATTTTGATTACTTAGGTTTAGGAAAGTTAGGAGGATTCATTGATTGTTATAGTGCCCACACAATGTCCCATGAGACAAAGCCTCATATGTTCACCCAGTTCACAAAAATTCAAATTAGTAAAATTT
The DNA here is from genome assembly GCA_947579665.1 of Sympetrum striolatum. NCBI lineage: Eukaryota > Metazoa > Arthropoda > Insecta > Odonata > Libellulidae > Sympetrum > Sympetrum striolatum. The sequence goes on from OX388343.1 coordinate 104,262,146, forward strand.
TCTTACTAATTTTGAACACTTAAAACTTCATTAAGATTTTTTTAATCCTTGTTATTTCTACAGCAGAAGATCACTGGTAAAAACTCAAGATATTAAATCAGAGTCCTCTCAATTACATGTAAATAACAGATCAATTAGAAAAAAATAAAAATAATGCTAGCCGAACTACAAAAATCCAACAATACTCTAGTCTTGGCATTGAAAGAGGTTGACATACTTGAAAGGGAAAGTGATATTATGAATATAGATGGATACAAAAATCTTAGAATGTTGAAAGGAGGTGGGGGTTTCAATATATAGACCTATAGACTGTATATATCTATTATATATAATTCCTTCTCCACAGTGGCGCAGCCAGGATTTGCGAATGGGGTGTTCAAGAAATCCAAGGCTGTCAAGGAACTGAAAATGACTAACTTACAGGGGCTAGTTTATTCATGCCCGCTTCTTACTACAAATATGTCAAATCTTTCAAAAACTAAATGCATTGAAAACTAGAGGAGTTTAACGCGTATATGGCCAACTCATTAAACTTTCCAAGATAGTAGTTTACATAAGCAAACTCCTGGAAACTTATCATAAGTTTTTTTTTGGATTTCTAGTTTGGATACATCCAATATCTATTAAAAAGTCATTTTTTTCTATGCTGAAGTATTTTGGTGTTGTAGATATAAACTTCCCAAGTCTTTGAGAGTTCTTTCTTCCAAGAGGTTGCCAAGCATGAGAAGGAAAAAATTAGTTACGGTTATTTGGCAAGCTATATAAAACGTTTCAATAGATCACCACATTGGCACACCCATCCTTATTTGAACATCTTTCGTTATTAGACTATATCATCAGCAGCTTTCTAAGGGGTGACTTCAGCCATTGCTTTTAAATTAGCTCCTCTTCTAAGAAACAAAAAAATCCTTTATATCAGACTAAATTTTCTGGAAGGCTTACAATTAAGCCTGATTTCGTTATCTATGTATTAGCTAAGTAATCAATTGAATGCGTCACATACCGGACAATAAAAATTCAGCTGCATTAATATATACTGTAGACTCTTGATTATAGTTGATATTATAATTGAATTTGCAGAAATCAAGTTACATACCAAGGTGGAAAAAATGAAGACGTCAACTTACAATTATTTAGACTAAGTAATAGTTAGGTGGTTAAACCAGCAGAGAACTGACACAAACCCAGTCTTACGCACTGAGTGTTTGAAGGAAACAAAAATTTTCCATCTATTGAAATTTTGAAGGGGTATTGCATGACCTCGTGGTTAACAGGATAAGTCATGGATTTTATCACTAGAGAAAAAGTTGGCTGCATCGAAAAGCAAGCTGGAGAATTTAAGTCACAGTTTTAACAGTTTCTCAAATTTATTTCAAGTCATCAAGTCACAGTTCCGATAAATCTGTGCGTACCTATGCACACAATACCTTTCAGCTGACTGATTTGCTTCCAAAATGGTATATTATTAATAATAACATCGAAAATTAATTTTTACTGATATCTTGTATTGCTCCAATACTTTTACAAATTTCTACGGAAACCCGGTTATTGAATTATTTTCATAACTATACAGCAAATTTACGGGTAATTATAAAATATGGATCGGTATATTTTATACCATCCCGAATCATGAAGAGCCTACTGTACAGACTTTTAATTGTCCAGAATGCTTAATAAAGGAACAAGTAACTTTGCAATTGTCGCTAACTCATCTTGAGATGTGCCCTCCGATAACAGCCCTAAAATAATACAATCCTAATTTATGCAACAAATAATGGTCATTTTACAAAAAACTACATAGAAATTAACTTATGTTTTTCTGATAGTGGCCTCAAGCTATTAGCGGACTGTGAAAAAAATTTTCGGATGTGCATCTGTACCTTATGAAATCCAAGCTTAACTCTCCTTCAAACTGTTCACTGTGAATTTCTCAAATGTACTATTCACGAGCCTAGCTTTGCATTCACACCCTCAAAATTATCATGTGCAGATGAACTAACTGAGTGTTAATTCAAACTCTTTGTCTCTCAAACATAATCTTAATCTCTGTTTTCAGGGTGTAAGTTTCGAATTACTTCTCGAATGTTCCCTTGTATTTTTGCAAGGAGTAAACAAATCAGAACCATTATTTGGTGTTATCATGGCCAGCAGAATTATATTTGTGTAAAAAAATTGATGACATTCTTGATATTTAGCTAATTTTTCGAAAAATATTGATATGCTTAGTTACGTTATTAAAATAAATCAAAATTTTGCCTAGATTCCATTTATAGGTTTCACATTTTAGTATTTGCATGATAATCAGAAAGATTTTTTGGAAAAAATTGAAAACAAACCCAGTTTTCTATTTATTTTTTGGGAAAAATTGAAATGAAAAATAACAGTTTTAGTTTGAATATTAATCCGGTTTTGATCGCATTTTTTTTATTTTTGAGCCTTTTTTGCCCAATATGATTCTTTGACCTTCTTTTATAATTTTTTAATGATGACCAAGATTGTTATAACTCAAGATTTTTTCCAATTCAATAAGAGGAGTTTTTTATTGTGATTAAATAAATGTTTTAGGTTTTAAGTGTAGCCAGATTTAATCTGATAATATCAATTCAATGATATTTTGTGGCTCCACTGATTTATAGTTTTCTGTAAAAGTTGGTAAATTTCTCGATTATTCCGTATGCGGGGTGTTCTGGGCACCTTGTAGCCCGATTTACCCTCCTATAGCCTATAATAAAAATTGAGACTTCACTCAAACAATCCCCCCATCACTCCAACGTTCCCTCCCCCAAAAACCTTATCCATTCGCTCCTGCCGGAGCTACATTTCTCATCCCCTCAATTCTATGGATCCCTAACGCCGGGCCTACATAACACCTCCTCCTCAAACCTACCCTTGCTTCCACACACCTTACACATTCCTCAGACCACCCTTACCTTTCCGCTCACGACCCAACCATTCACTCCCAGCACCCTGACCTTCCTACCCTGACACCCTCCCCCCTTTCGATATCCATAGACCATATCCTTCTAGAGGTCTGCATGGGCCGGGCTCGTCGGGCTGGGTAAGCAAGCAGTCTATCGGGCTTGGGCTCATGGATAATTCGGGAAGGAGAGAATCATTCGTTCTTAAAGAGCGTTAGTTTCTTGTATAGCGGCAAAAGCCTCTTACAGTTTTAACGCAATGCTGAAACAAAATGCTCGGTCTTCGTGAAGTGCTAAAAAATGTATTTGTTCACAATTCACAAAAATTTATTACAGGGCGATGTATGGAAAGTTCGGGCTCGGTTGAGAACGAAAATTAGTATCAACGTTTGGGCCAGGTCGGGCTCAACGACGGTCGGGCTTTGGCTGAAATTTTCGGTCCATGCAGACCTCTATATGCTTTACATCCTTTAACATACCCATACCTCAAAGGACCCAACCCAAAACATATCACGGAACCACTCTTCACTCCCAGCACTCCACCCTTCCTGTCTTCCATCTTACCCTTCATCCCTACCATTCCCCTCCCCCCCAACCTTCTCGTACCCACACCTGTTCCATCCCACCCACCCTACTCTTCAATCTCTCTATACATCACTCCCCCCACCCTACCCTCCACTCTCTCTATTTATTTATTTATTTATTTGTATTTATTTATTTAAATTTGATTCATTAACAGTCATTACGACCAATTACAATGAATCTTAAAACAACAAATTGGTATAAACATATTTATAAATTTCAACAAAGCACTATTGAAATGCAACCAAACATTTGTATAAAATGAAAAAAAAATGTTAGGGGGTTAATTTAAATTAAATGAGAAAAAATAAGATACAATAATAAAAAATAGTAATAATAAGTTACAATAGGAGATGTTAGGGAAAAAAAACAATAATGATGGGGGGAAATTAATATGAGGGAAAAAGATGAAAAGGACGAAACTCGAGACAACAAAGTAAGCTAAAGAGCAAGATTAATGAATGGACGAAAGGAGTGAATTACTGGGGGAAAACAGTTCAAGGGAAGGGTTTTTGGATAAGAGAGAATTGAAAAGTGTTGGGATTCGATAGAAGATTGATCTTTGAGACATTGAAAGCCGGAAACGAGGTACGTGAAGGAGGTTAGCATTGCGGGAAGGGACACGAAGAGAGAAGCAAAGGAGGATGTCAGTAGATCTGCAATGGCCGTTAGAGAAATTTTAAATCAAATGATTTGCGACGATGAGGAAGAGAAGAAATGCCGAGAGAGGAAAGGATTTGATCACGAGAATAGTTGTAAAAGTGGGGCACTCGCAGACGAACAATTGAGGTGAAGAAGTTTAAGGGGCGGTTAAGCCTTTTGAGGTTGGAAGGGGTAGCAGATTGCCATATTGGGATGCAATAGTCCATAATGGGGCAAACACAACCAGTAAAGATAGACTTTAGAGCAAAAGAGTCGGTAATTTCTGTGAACCGGGAAAGCATTCCAATCAGTGACATACACCTCGAAGTGACCCAGCTAACTTGTTCACGGAACAGTGGCGCAGCGAGGGGGGGGTTTTAGGGGTTCAACCCCCCCCCCCCAAGACTCAAGTCCTGAGACTAGCTCTGTACTTTTTTTTGCTGAAGAGTTCAAAACCCCAATAATCACTCAAGTCTTACAGATACACTGCTAGTCATGTGTTTGCTTGATAAATTAAGCGAAAGCTTCGCGTACCCGTGAATATGGCTCCGAAGTCAGCTAAGGTGATGTTTATGGTAAAAGAGTAGGCCTAGAGCCGACACCGATATCAATGGGGCACTATGATACGAGTGTTTCACGTACAATGTTCAACGCGTGCACTTCTTAAGCCTATACTTTAGGGGGCTTCCATTAATTACGTGAGGTGATGTTTGCGATTTTTTGACCCCCCCTAGTGAGATATGGTAAGATTTGGCTCGACCCCCTCTCCCCTCCCCCCATCATGGGTTTAGATCTCCCACAGTATGCCCTGAGTAATAATAATTATAACAATCAAATATTAGTTACTACTAATAAAACTCATAATTTAAGAAAATACTAAAAATCAAACTATTATAAAATATAGAGTAGTAGCATAATATTCTATTGGTACTCATTCTAAGCTCAGTTCCATCCCTGGACCATAAGGACCCCTCAGCGTCATCTCTGCCAATATTCTCCATCATCATGGGTTTAAAACTCCCACAGTATGCCCTGAGTAATAATAATTATAAGAAACAAATATTAGATAATACTAATAAAACACATAATTTAAGAAAAGATTACCTAACAAACTAATATAAAATATAGAGTAGAAGCATAATATTCTATTAGTACTCATTCTAAGCTCATTTCCATCCCTGGACCATAAGGACATCTCAGCGTCATCTCTGCCAATATTCTCCATCATCATGGGTTTAGATCTCCCACAGTATGCCCTGAGTAATAATAATTATAAGAATCAAATATTAGATAATACTAATAAAACACATAATTTAAGAAAAGATTACCTAACAAACTAATATAAAATATAGAGTAGTAGTTTAATATTCTATTAGTATTAATTCTAAGCTCAGTTCCATCCCTTGACCATAAGGACCCCTCAGCATCATCTCTGCCAATATTCTCCATCATCATGGGTTTAGATCTCCTACAGTATGCCCTGAGTAATAATAATTATAACAATCAAATATTAGATAATACTAATAAAACACATAATTTAAGAAAAGATTACCTAACAAACTAATATAAAATACAGAGTAGTAGTTTAATATTCTACTAGTATTCATTCTAAGCTCAGTTCCATCCCTGGACCATAAGGACCCCTCAGCGTCATCTCTGCCAATATTCTCCATCATCATGGGTTTAGATCTCCCACAGTATGCCCAGAGTAATAATAATTATAACAATCAAATATTAGATAATACTAATAAAACACATAATTTAAGAAAAGATTACCTTACAAACTAATACAAAATATAGAGTAGTAGTTTAATATTCTATTAGTCCTCATTCTTAGCTCAGTTCCATCCCTGGACCATAAGGACCCCTCAGCATCATCTCTGCCAATATTCTCCATCATCATGGGTTTAGATCTCCCACAGTATGCCCTGAGTAATAATAATTATAACAATCAAATATTAGATAATACTAATAGAAACACATAATTTAAGAAAAGATTACCTAACAAACTAATATAAAATATAGAGTAGTAGCATAATATTTTATTAGTACTCATTCTAAGCTCAGTTCCATCCCTGGACCATAAGAATCCCTCAGCGTCATCTCTGCCAATATTCTCCATCATCATGGGTTTAGATCTCCCATAGCATGCCCTGAATAATAATAATTATAACAATCAAATATTAGACCAAACTAATAAAACTCATAATTTAAGAAAATACTAAAAATCAAACTATTATAAAATATAGAGTAGTAGCATAATATTCTATTAGTACTCATTCTAAGCTCAGTTCCATCCCTGGACCATAAGGTCCCCTCAGCGTCATCTCTGCCAATATTCACCATCATCATGGGTTTAGATCTCCCACAGTATGCCCTGAGTAATAATAATTATAAGAATCAAATATTAGATAATACTAATAAAACACATAATTTATAGAAAAGATTACCTAACAAACTAATATAAAATATAGAGTAGAAGCATAATATTCTATTAGTACTCATTCTAAGCTCAGTTCCATCCCTGGACCATAAGGACCCCTCAGCATCATCTCTGCCAATATTCTCCATCATCATGGGTTTAGATCTCCCATAGCATGCCCTGAATAATAATAATTATAACAATCAAATATTAGACCAAACTAATAAAACTCATAATTTAAGAAAAGATTACCTAACAAACTAATATAAAATATAGAGTAGTAGCATAATATTCTATTAGTACTCATTCTAAGCTCAGTTCCATCCCTGGACCATAAGGACCTCTCAGCGTCATCTCTGCCAATATTCACCATCATCATGGGTTTAGATCTCCCACAGTATGCCCTGAGTAATAATAATTATAAGAATCAAATATTAGATAATACTAATAAAACACATAATTTAAGAAAAGATTACCTAACAAACTAATATAAAATATAGAGTAGAAGCATAATATTCTATTAGTACTCATTCTAAGCTCATTTCCATCCCTGGACCATAAGGACCTCTCAGCGTCATCTCTGCCAATATTCTCCATCATCATGGGTTTAGATCTCCCACAGTATGCCCTGAGTAATAATAATTATAAGAATCAAATATTAGATAATACTAATAAAACACATAATTTAAGAAAAGATTACCTAACAAACTAATATAAAATATAGAGTAGTAGTTTAATATTCTATTAGTACTCATTCTAAGCTCAGTTCCATCCCTGGACCATAAGGACCTCTCAGCGTCATCTCTGCCAATATTCTCCATCATCATGGGTTTAGATCTCCCACAGTATGCCCTGAGTAATAATAATTATAAGAATCAAATATTAGATAATACTAATAAAACACATAATTTAAGAAAAGATTAGCTAACAAACTAATATAAAATATAGAGTAGAAGCATAATATTCTATTAGTACTCATTCTAAGCTTATTTCCATCCCTGGACCATAAAGACCCCTCAGCGTCATCTCTGCCAATATTCTCTATTATCATGGGTTTAGATCTACCACAGTATGCCCTGAGTAATAATAATTATAACAATCAAATATTAGATAATACTAATAGAAACACATAATATAAGAAAAGATTACCTAACAAACTAATATAAAATATAGAGTAGAAGCATAATATTCTATTAGTACTCATTTTAAGCTCAGTTCCATCCCTGGACCATAAGGACCCCTCAGCATCATCTCTGCCAATATTCTCCATTATCATGGGTTTAGATCTCCCACAGTATGCCCTGAGTAATAATAAATATAACAATCAAATAGTAGATAATACTAATAAAACACATAATTTAAGAAAAGATTACCTAACAAACTAATATAAAATATAGTATAGAAGCATAATATACTATTAGTACTCATTTTAAGCTCAGTTCCATCCCTGGACCATAAGGACCCCTAAGCATCATCTCTGCCAATATTCTCCATCATCATGGGTTTAGATCTCCCACAGTATGCCCTGAGTAATAATAAATATAACAATCAAATAGTAGTTAATACTAATAAAACACATAATTTAAGAAAAGATTACCTAACAAACTAATATAAAATATAGAGTAGAAGCATAATATTCTATTAGTACTCATTTTAAGCTCAGTTCCATCCCTGGACCATAAGGACCCCTCAGCATCATCTCTGCCAATATTCTCCATTATCATGGGTTTAGATCTCCCACAGTATGCCCTGAATAATAATAATTATACCAATCAAATATTAGATAATACTAATAAAACACATAATTTAAGAAAAGATTACCTAACAAACTAATATAAAATATAGAGTAGAAGCATAATATTCTATTAGTACTCATTCTAAGCTCAGTTCCATCCCTGGACCATAAGGACCCCTCAGCAACATCTCTGCCATTTTTCTCCATTATCATAGGTTTAGATCTCCCACAGTATGCCCTGAGTAAGAATAATTATAACAATCAAATATTAGATAATACTAATAGAAACGCATAATTTAAGAAAAGATTTTCTAACAAACTTATATAAAATATAGAATAGAAGCATAATATTCTATTAGTACTCATTCTAAGCTCAGTTCCATCCCTGGACCATAAGGACCCCTTAGCGTCATCTCTGCCAATATTTTCCATCATCAAGGATTTAGATCTCCCACAGTATGCCCTAAGTAATAATAATTATAACAATCAAATATAAGACCAAACTAATAAAATTTATAATTTAAGAAAATACTAAAAATCAAACTATAATAAAATATAGAGTAGTAGCATAATATTCTATTAGTACTCATTCTAAGCTCAGTTCCATCCCTGGACCATAAGGAGCCCTCAGCATCATCTCTGCCAATATTCTCCATCATCATGGGCTTAGATCTCCCGCAGTATGCCCTGAGTAATAATAATTATAACAATCAAATATTAGATAATACTAATAGAAACACATAATTTAAGAAAAGATTACCTAACAAACTAATATAAAATATAGAGTAGTAGCATAATATTTTATTAGTACTCATTCTAAGCTCAGTTCCATCCCTGGACCATAAGAATCCCTCAGCGTCATCTCTGCCAATATTCTCCATCATCATGGGTTTAGATCTCCCATAGCATGCCCTGAATAATAATAATTATAACAATCAAATATTAGACCAAACTAATAAAACTCAAAATTTAAGAAATGATTACCTAACAAACTAATATAAAATATAGAGTAGTAGCATAATATTCTATTAGTACTCATTCTAAGCTCAGTTCCATCCCTGGACCATAAGGACCCCTCAGCGTCATCTCTGCCAATATTCACCATCATCATGGGTTTAGATCTCCCACAGTATGCCCTGAGTAATAATAATTATAAGAATCAAATATTAGATAATACTAATAAAACACATAATTTATAGAAAAGATTACCTAACAAACTAATATAAAATATAGAGTAGAAGCATAATATTCTATTAGTACTCATTCTAAGCTCAGTTCCATCCCTGGACCATAAGGACCCCTCAGCGTCATCTCTGCCAATATTCACCATCATCATGGGTTTAGATCTCCCACAGTATGCCCTGAGTAATAATAATTATAAGAATCAAATATTAGATAATACTAATAAAACACATAATTTATAGAAAAGATTACCTAACAAACTAATATAAAATATAGAGTAGAAGCATAATATTCTATTAGTACTCATTCTAAGCTCAGTTCCATCCCTGGACCATAAGGACCCCTCAGCATCATCTCTGCCAATATTCTCCATCATCATGGGTTTAGATCTCCCATAGCATGCCCTGAATAATAATAATTATAACAATCAAATATTAGACCAAACTAATAAAACTCATAATTTAAGAAAAGATTACCTAACAAACTAATATAAAATATAGAGTAGTAGCATAATATTCTATTAGTACTCATTCTAAGCTCAGTTCCATCCCTGGACCATAAGGACCTCTCAGCGTCATCTCTGCCAATATTCACCATCATCATGGGTTTAGATCTCCCACAGTATGCCCTGAGTAATAATAATTATAAGAATCAAATATTAGATAATACTAATAAAACACATAATTTAAGAAAAGATTACCTAACAAACTAATATAAAATATAGAGTAGAAGCATAATATTCTATTAGTACTCATTCTAAGCTCATTTCCATCCCTGGACCATAAGGACCTCTCAGCGTCATCTCTGCCAATATTCTCCATCATCATGGGTTTAGATCTCCCACAGTATGCCCTGAGTAATAATAATTATAAGAATCAAATATTAGATAATACTAATAAAACACATAATTTAAGAAAAGATTACCTAACAAACTAATATAAAATATAGAGTAGTAGTTTAATATTCTATTAGTACTCATTCTAAGCTCAGTTCCATCCCTGGACCATAAGGACCTCTCAGCGTCATCTCTGCCAATATTCTCCATCATCATGGGTTTAGATCTCCCACAGTATGCCCTGAGTAATAATAATTATAAGAATCAAATATTAGATAATACTAATAAAACACATAATTTAAGAAAAGATTAGCTAACAAACTAATATAAAATATAGAGTAGAAGCATAATATTCTATTAGTACTCATTCTAAGCTTATTTCCATCCCTGGACCATAAAGACCCCTCAGCGTCATCTCTGCCAATATTCTCTATTATCATGGGTTTAGATCTACCACAGTATGCCCTGAGTAATAATAATTATAACAATCAAATATTAGATAATACTAATAGAAACACATAATATAAGAAAAGATTACCTAACAAACTAATATAAAATATAGAGTAGAAGCATAATATTCTATTAGTACTCATTTTAAGCTCAGTTCCATCCCTGGACCATAAGGACCCCTCAGCATCATCTCTGCCAATATTCTCCATTATCATGGGTTTAGATCTCCCACAGTATGCCCTGAGTAATAATAAATATAACAATCAAATAGTAGATAATACTAATAAAACACATAATTTAAGAAAAGATTACCTAACAAACTAATATAAAATATAGTATAGAAGCATAATATACTATTAGTACTCATTTTAAGCTCAGTTCCATCCCTGGACCATAAGGACCCCTAAGCATCATCTCTGCCAATATTCTCCATCATCATGGGTTTAGATCTCCCACAGTATGCCCTGAGTAATAATAAATATAACAATCAAATAGTAGATAATACTAATAAAACACATAATTTAAGAAAAGATTACCTAACAAACTAATATAAAATATAGAGTAGAAGCATAATATTCTATTAGTACTCATTTTAAGCTCAGTTCCATCCCTGGACCATAAGGACCCCTCAGCATCATCTCTGCCAATATTCTCCATTATCATGGGTTTAGATCTCCCACAGTATGCCCTGAATAATAATAATTATACCAATCAAATATTAGATAATACTAATAAAACACATAATTTAAGAAAAGATTACCTAACAAACTAATATAAAATATAGAGTAGAAGCATAATATTCTATTAGTACTCATTCTAAGCTCAGTTCCATCCCTGGACCATAAGGACCCCTCAGCAACATCTCTGCCATTTTTCTCCATTATCATAGGTTTAGATCTCCCACAGTATGCCCTGAGTAAGAATAATTATAACAATCAAATATTAGATAATACTAATAGAAACGCATAATTTAAGAAAAGATTTTCTAACAAACTTATATAAAATATAGAATAGAAGCATAATATTCTATTAGTACTCATTCTAAGCTCAGTTCCATCCCTGGACCATAAGGACCCCTTAGCGTCATCTCTGCCAATATTTTCCATCATCAAGGATTTAGATCTCCCACAGTATGCCCTAAGTAATAATAATTATAACAATCAAATATAAGACCAAACTAATAAAATTTATAATTTAAGAAAATACTAAAAATCAAACTATAATAAAATATAGAGTAGTAGCATAATATTCTATTAGTACTCATTCTAAGCTCAGTTCCATCCCTGGACCATAAGGAGCCCTCAGCATCATCTCTGCCAATATTCTCCATCATCATGGGCTTAGATCTCCCGCAGTATGCCCTGAGTAATAATAATTATAACAATCAAATATTAGATAATACTAATAGAAACACATAATTTAAGAAAAGATTACCTAACAAACTAATATAAAATATAGAGTAGTAGCATAATATTTTATTAGTACTCATTCTAAGCTCAGTTCCATCCCTGGACCATAAGAATCCCTCAGCGTCATCTCTGCCAATATTCTCCATCATCATGGGTTTAGATCTCCCATAGCATGCCCTGAATAATAATAATTATAACAATCAAATATTAGACCAAACTAATAAAACTCAAAATTTAAGAAATGATTACCTAACAAACTAATATAAAATATAGAGTAGTAGCATAATATTCTATTAGTACTCATTCTAAGCTCAGTTCCATCCCTGGACCATAAGGACCCCTCAGCGTCATCTCTGCCAATATTCACCATCATCATGGGTTTAGATCTCCCACAGTATGCCCTGAGTAATAACAATTATAAGAATCAAATATTAGATAATACTAATAAAACACATAATTTAAGAAAAGATTACCTAACAAACTAATATAAAATATAGAGTAGAAGCATAATATTCTATTAGTACTCATTCTAAGCTCAGTTCCATACCTGGACCATAAGGACCCCTCAGCATCATCTCTGCCAATATTCTCCATCATCATGGGTTTAGATCTCCCACACTATGCCCTGAGTAATAATAATTATAACAATCAAATATTAGATAATACTAATAAAACACATAATTTAAGAAAAGATTACCTAACAAACTAATATAAAATATAGAATAGTAGTATAATATTCTATTAGTACTCATTCTAAGCTCAGTTCCATCCCTGGACCATAAGGACCCCTCAGCGTCATCTCTGCCAATATTCTCCATCATCATGGCTTTAGATCTCCCACAGTATGCCCTGAGTAATAATAATTATAACAATCAAATATTAGACCAAACTAATAAAACTCATAATTTAAGAAAATACTAAAAATCAAACTATTATAAAATATAGAGTAGTATCATAATATTCTATTAGTACTCATTCTAAGCTCAGTTCCATCCCTGGACCATAAGGACCCCTCAGCATCATCTCTGCCAATATTCTCCATCATCATGGGTTTAGATCTCCCACAGTATGCCCTGAGTAATAATAATTATAACAATCAAATATTAGATAATACTAATAGAAACACATAATTTAAGAAAATACAAAAAATCAAACTAATATAAAATATAGAGTAGTAGTTTAATATACTATTAGTACTCATTCTAAGCTCAGTTCCATCCCTGGACCATAAGGACCCCTCAGCATCATCTCTGCCAATATTCTCCATCATCATGGGTTTAGATCTCCCACAGTATGCCCTGAGTAATAATAATTATAACAATCAAATATTAGATAATACTAATAAAACACATAATTTAAGAAAAGATTACCTAACAAACTAATATAAAATATAGAGTAGAAGCATAATATTCTATTAGTACTCATTTTAAGCTCAGTTCCATCCCTGGACCATAAGGACCCCTCAGCATCATCTCTGCCAATATTCTCCATTATCATGGGTTTAGATCTCCCACAGTATGCCCTGAATAATAATAATTATAACAATCAAATATTAGATAATACTAATAAAACACATAATTTAAGAAAAGATTACCTAACAAACTAATATCAAATATAGAGTAGTAGCACAATATTCTATTAGTACTCATTCTAAGCTCAGTTCCATCCCTGGACCATAAGGACCCCTCAGCAACATCTCTGCCAATATTCTCCATCATCATGGGTTTAGATCTCCCACACTATGCCCTGAGTAATAATAATTATAAGAATCAAATATTAGATAATACTAATAAAACACATAATTTAAGAAAAGATTACCTAACAAACTAATATAAAATATAGAGTAGAAGCATAATATTCTATTAGTACTCATTCTAAGCTCAGTTCCATCCCTGGACCATAAGGACCCCTCAGCTTCATCTCTGCCAATATTCTCCATCATCATGGGTTTAGATCTCCCACAGTATGCCCTGAGTAATAATAATTATAACAATCAAATATTAGACCAAACTAATAAAACTCATAATTTAAGAAAATACTAAGAATCAAACTATTATAAAATATAGAGTAGTAGCATAATATTCTATTAGTACTCATTCTAAGCTCAGTTCCATCCCTGGACCATAAGGACCCCTCAGCATCATCTCTGCCAATATTCTCCATCATCATGGGTTTAGATCTCCCACAGTATGCCCTGAGTAATAATAATTATAACAATCAAATATTAGATAATACTAATAGAAACACATAATTTAAGAAAATACAAAAAATCAAACTAATATAAAATATAGAGTAGTAGTTTAATATACTATTAGTACTCATTCTAAGCTCAGTTCCATCCCTGGACCATAAGGACCCCTCAGCATCATCTCTGCCAATATTCTCCATCATCATGGGTTTAGATCTCCCACAGTATGCCCTGAGTAATAATAATTATAACAATCAAATATTAGATAATACTAATAAAACACATAATTTAAGAAAAGATTACCTAACAAACTAATATAAAATATAGAGTAGAAGCATAATATTCTATTAGTACTCATTTTAAGCTCAGTTCCATCCCTGGACCATAAGGACCCCTCAGCATCATCTCTGCCAATATTCTCCATTATCATGGGTTTAGATCTCCCACAGTATGCCCTGAATAATAATAATTATAACAATCAAATATTAGATAATACTAATAAAACACATAATTTAAGAAAAGATTACCTAACAAACTAATATCAAATATAGAGTAGTAGCACAATATTCTATTAGTACTCATTCTAAGCTCAGTTCCATCCCTGGACCATAAGGACCCCTCAGCAACATCTCTGCCAATATTCTCCATCATCATGGGTTTAGATCTCCCACACTATGCCCTGAGTAATAATAATTATAAGAATCAAATATTAGATAATACTAATAAAACACATAATTTAAGAAAAGATTACCTAACAAACTAATATAAAATATAGAGTAGAAGCATAATATTCTATTAGTACTCATTCTAAGCTCAGTTCCATCCCTGGACCATAAGGACCCCTCAGCTTCATCTCTGCCAATATTCTCCATCATCATGGGTTTAGATCTCCCACAGTATGCCCTGAGTAATAATAATTATAACAATCAAATATTAGACCAAACTAATAAAACTCATAATTTAAGAAAATACTAAGAATCAAACTATTATAAAATATAGAGTAGTAGCATAATATTCTATTAGTACTCATTCTAAGCTCAGTTCCATCCCTGGACCATAAGGACCCCTCAGCATCATCTCTGCCAATATTCTCCATCATCATGGGTTTAGATCTCCCACAGTATGCCCTGAGTAATAATAATTATAACAATCAAATATTAGATAATACTAATAGAAACACATAATTTAAGAAAAGGTTACCTAACAAACTAATATAAAATATAGAGTAGTAGTTTAATATTCTATTAGTATTAATTCTAAGCTCAGTTCCATCCCTTGACCATAAGGACCCCTCAGCATCATCTCTGCCAATATTCTCCATCATCATGGGTTTAGATCACCTACAGTATGCCCTGAGTAATAATAATTATAACAATCAAATATTAGATAATACTAATAAAACACATAATTTAAGAAAAGATTACCTAACAAACTAATATAAAATACAGAGTAGTAGTTTAATATTCTACTAGTATTCATTCTAAGCTCAGTTCCATCCCTGGACCATAAGGACCCCTCAGCGTCATCTCTGCCAATTTTCTCCATCATCATGGGTTTAGATCTCCCACAGTATGCCCAGAGTAATAATAATTATAACAATCAAATATTAGATAATACTAATAAAACACATAATTTAAGAAAAGATTACCTTACAAATTAATATAAAATATAGAGTAGTAGTTTAATATTCTATTAGTCCTCATTCTTAGCTCAGTTCCATCCCTGGACCGTAAGGACCCCTCATCGTCATCTCTGCCAATATTCTCCATCATCATGGGTTTAGATCTCCCACAGTATGCCCTGAGTAATAATAATTATAACAATCAAATATTAGATAATACTAATAGAAACACATAATTTAGGAAAAGATTACCTAACAAACTAATATAAAATATAGAGTAGTAGTTTAATATTCAATTAGTACTCATTCTAAGCTCAGTTCCATCCCTGGACTGTAAGGACCCCTCAGCGTCATCTCTGCCAATATTCTCCATCATCATGGGTTTAGATCTCCCACAGTATGCCCAGAGTAATAATAATTATAACAATCAAATATTAGACCAAACTAATAAAACTCATAATTTAAGAAAATACTAAAAATCAAACTATTATAAAATATAGAGTAGTAGCATAATATTCTATTAGTACTCATTCTAAGCTCAGTTCCATCCCTGGACCATAAGGACCCCTCAGCATCATCTCTGCCAATATTCTCCATCATCATGGGTTTAGATCTCCCACAGTATGCTCTGAGTAATAATAATTATAACAATGTAATATTAGATAATTCTAATAGAAACACATAATTTAAGAAAAGATTACTTAACAAACTAATATAAAATATAGAGTAGTAGTTTAATATTCTATTAATATTCAATCTAAGCTCAGTTCCATCCCTGGACCATAAGGAACCCTCAGCATCATCTCTGCCAATATTCTCCATCATCATGGGTTTAGATCTCCCACAGTATGTCCTGAGTAATAATAATTATAACAATCAAATATTAGACCAAACTAATAAAACTCATAATTTAAGAAAATACTAAATATCAAACTATTATAAAATATAGAGTGGTAGCATAATATTCTATTAGTACTCATTCTAAGCTCAGTTCCATCCCTGGACCATAAGGACCCCTCAGCATCATCTCTGCCAATATTCTCCATCATCATGGGTTTAGATCTCCCACAGTATGCCCTGAGTAATAATAATTATAACAATCAAATATTAGATAATACTAATAGAAACACATAGTTTAAGAAAAGATTACCTAACAAACTAATATAAAATATAGAGTAGTAGTTTAATATTCTATTAGTACTCATTCTAAGCTCAGTTCCATCCCTTGACCATAAGGACCCCTCAGCGTCATCTCTGCCAATATTATCCATCATCATGGGTTTAGATCTCCCAAAGTATGCCCTGAGTAATAATAATTATAACAAACAAATATTAGATACTACTAATAAACCTCATAATTAAAGAAAATACTAAAAATCAAACTATTATAAAATATAGAGTAGTAGCATAATATTCTATTAGTACTCATTCTAAGCTCAGTTCCATCCCTTGACCATTAAGACCCTTCAGCGTCATCTCTGCCAATATTCTCCATCATCATGGGTTTAGATCTCCCATAGTATGCCCTGAGTAATAATAATTATAACAATCAAATATTAGATAATACTAATAGAAACACATAATTTAAGAAAAGATTACCTAACAAACTAATATAAAATATAGAGTAGTAGCATAATATTTTATTAGTACTCATTCTAAGCTCAGTTCCATCCCTGGACAATAAGGATCCCTCAGCGTCATCTCTGCCAATATTCTCCATCATCATGGGTTGTAGATCTCCCATAGCATGCCCTGAATAATAATAATTATAACAATCAAATATTAGACCAAACTAATAAAACTCATAATTTAAGAAAAGATTACCTAACAAACTAATATAAAATATAGAGTAGTAGCATAATATTCTATTAGTACTCATTCTAAGCTCAGTTCCATCCCTGGACCATAAGGATCTCTCAGCGTCATCTCTGCCAATATTCACCATCATCATGGGTTTAGATCTCCCACAGTATGCCCTGAGTAATAATAATTATAAGAATCAAATATTAGATAATACTAATAAAACACATAATTTAAGAAAAGATTACCTAACAAACTAATATAAAATATAGAGTAGAAGAATAATATTCTATTAGTACTCATTCTAAGCTCATTTCCATCCCTGGACCATAAGGACCTCTCAGCGTCATCTCTGCCAATATTCTCCATCATCATGGGTTTAGATCTCCCACAGTATGCCCTGAGTAATAATAATTATAAGAATCAAATATTAGTTAATACTAATAAAACACATAATTTAAGAAAAGATTACCTAACAAACTAATATAAAATATAGAGTAGAAGCATAATATTCTATTAGTACTCATTCTAAGCTCATTTCCATCCCTGGACCATAAGAACCCCTCAGCGTCATCTCTGCCAATATTTTCTATTATCATGGGTTTAGATCTCCCACAGTATGCCCTGAGTAATAATAATTATAACAATCAAATATTAGATAATACTAATAGAAACACATAATTTAAGAAAAGATTACCTAACAAACTAATATAAAATATAGAGTAGAAGCATAATATTCTATTAGTACTCATTTTAAGCTCAGTTCCATCCCTGGACCATAAGGACCCCTCAGCATCATCTCTGCCAATATTCTCCATTATCATGGGTTTAGATCTCCCACAGTATGCCCTGAGTAATAATAAATATAACAATCAAATAGTAGATAATACTAATAAAACACATAATTTAAGAAAAGATTACCTAACAAACTAATATAAAATATAGTATAGAAGCATAATATTCTATTAGTACTCATTTTAAGCTCAATTCCATCCCTGGACCATAAGGACCCCTCAGCATCATCTCTGCCAATATTCTCCATCATCATGGGTTTAGATCTCCCACAGTATGCCCTGAGTAATAATAAATATAACAATCAAATAGTAGATAATACTAATAAAACACATAATTTAAGAAAAGATTACCTAACAAACTAATATAAAATATAGAGTAGAAGCATAATATTCTATTAGTACTCATTTTAAGCTCAGTTCCATCCCTGGACCATAAGGACCCCTCAGCATCATCACTGCCAATATTCTCCATTATCATGGGTTTAGATCTCCCACAGTATGCCCTGAATAATAATAATTATAACAATCAAATATTAGATAATACTAATAAAACACATAATTTAAGAAAAGATTACCTAACAAACTAATATAAAATATAGAGTAGAAGCATAATATTCTATTAGTACTCATTCTAAGCTCAGTTCTATCCCTGGACCATAAGGACCCCTCAGCAACATCACTGCCATTTTTCTCCATTATCATAGGTTTAGATCTCCCACAGTATGCCCTAAGTAATAATAATTGTAACAATCAAATATTGGATAATACTAATAGAAACGCATAATTTAAGAAATTATTTTCTAACAAACTTATATAAAATATAGAATAGAAGCATAATATTCTATTAGTACTTATTCTAAGCTCAGTTCCATCCCTGGACCATAAGGACCCCTTAGCGTCATCTCTGCCAATATTTTCCATAATCAAGGGTTTAGATCTCCCACAGTATGCCCTAAGTAATAATAATTATAACAATCAAATATAAGACCAAACTAATAAAACTCATAATTTAAGAAAATACTAAAAATCAAACTATAATAAAATATAGAGTAGTAGCATAATATTCTATTAGTACTCATTCTAAGCTCAGTTCCATCCCTGGACCATAAGGAGCCCTCAGCATCATCTCTGCCAATATTCTCCATCATCATGGGCTTAGATCTCCCGCAGTATGCCCTGAGTAATAATAATTATAACAATCAAATATTAGATAATACTAATAGAAACACATAATTTAAGAAAAGATTACCTAACAAACTAATATAAAATATAGAGTAGTAGCATAATATTTTATTAGTACTCATTCTAAGATCAGTTCCATCCCTGGACCATAAGAATCCCTCAGCGTCATCTCTGCCAATATTCTCCATCATCATGGGTTTAGATCTCCCATAGCATGCCCTGAATAATAATAATTATAACAATCAAATATTAGACCAAACTAATAAAACTCATAATTTAAGAAATGATTACCTAACAAACTAATATAAAATATAGAGTAGTAGCATAATATTCTATTAGTACTCATTCTAAGCTCAGTTCCATCCCTGGACCATAAGGACCCCTCAGCGTCATCTCTGCCAATATTCACCATCATCATGGGTTAAGATCTCCCTCAGTATGCCCTGAGTAATAATAATTATAAGAATCAAATATTAGATAATACTAATAAAACACATAATTTAAGAAAAGATTACCTAACAAACTAATATAAAATATAGAGTAGAAGCATAATATTCTATTAGTACTCATTCTAAGCTCAGTTCCATCCCTGGACCATAAGGACCCCTCAGGATCATCTCTGCCAATATTCTCCATCATCATGGGTTTAGATCTCCCACAGTATGCCCTGAGTAATAATAATTATAACAATCAAATATTAGATAATACTAATAAAACACATAATTTAAGAAAAGATTACCTAACAAACTAATATAAACTATAGAATAGTAGTTTAATATTCTATTAGTACTCATTCTAAGTTCAGTTCCATCCCAGGACCATAAGGACCCCTCAGCGTCATCTCTGCCAATATTCTCTATCATCATGGGTTTAGATCTCCCACAGTATGCCCTGAGTAATAATAATTATAACAATCAAATATTAGACCAAACTAATAAAACTCATAATTTAAGAAAATACTAAAAATCAAACTAATATAAAATATAGAGTAGTAGTTTAATATACTATTAGTACTCATTCTAAGCTCAGTTCCATCCCTGGACCATAAGGACCCCTCAGCATCATCTCTGCAAATATTCTCCATCATCATGGGTTTAGATCTCCCACAGTATGCCCTGAGTAATAATAATTATAACAATCAAATATTAGATAATACTAATAAAACACATAATTTAAGAAAAGATTACCTAACAAACTAATATAAAATATAGAGTAGAAGCATAATATTCTATTAGTACTCATTTTAAGCTCAGTTCCATCCCTGGACCGTAAGGACCCCTCAGCATCATCTCTGCCAATATTCTCCATTATCATGGGTTTAGATCTCCCACAGTATGCCCTGAATAATAATAATTATAACAATGAATTATTAGATAATACTAATAAAACACATAATTTAAGAAAAGATTACCTAACAAACTAATATAAAATATAGAGTAGTAGCACAATATTCTATTAGTACTCATTCTAAGCTCAGTTCCATCCCTGGACCATAAGGACCCCTCAGCAACATCTCTGCCAATATTCTCCATCATCATGGGTTTAGATCTCCCACACTATGTTCTGAGTAATAATAATTATAAGAATCAAATATTAGATAATACTAATAAAACACATAATTTAAGAAAAGATTACCTAACAAACTAATATAAAATATAGAGTAGAAGCATAATATTCTATTAGTACTCATTCTAAGCTCAGTTCCATCCCTGGACTATAAGGACCCCTCAGCGTCATCTCTGCCAATATTCTCCATCATCATGGGTTTAGATCTCCCACACTATGCCCTGAGTAATAATAATTATAAGAATCAAATATTAGATAATACTAATAAAACACATAATTTAAGAAAAGATTACCTAACAAACTAATATAAAATATAGAGTAGTAGCATAATATTCTATTAGTACTCATTCTAAGCTCAGTTCCATCCCTGGACCAAAAGGATCCCTCAGCGTCATCTCTGCCAATATTCTCCATCATCATGGGTTTAGATCTCCCACAGTATGCCCTGAGTAATAATAATTATAACAATCAAATATTAGATAATACTAATAAAACACATAATTTAAGAAAAGATTACCTAACAAACTAATATAAAATATAGAATAGTAGTTTAATATTCTATTAGTACTCATTCTAAGCTCAGTTCCATCCCAGGACCATAAGGACCCCTAAGCGTCATCTCTGCCAATATTCTCCATCATCATGGGTTTAGATCTCCCACAGTATACCCTGAGTAATAATAATTATAACAATCAAATATAAGACCAAACTAGTAAGACTCATAATTTAAGAAAATACTAAATATCAAACTATTATAAAATATAGAGTAGTAGCATAATATTCTATTAGTACTCATTCTAAGCTCAGTTCCATCCCTGGATATAAGGACCCCTCAGCATCATCTCTGCCAATATTCTCAATCATCATGGGTTAAGATCTCCCACAGTATGCCCTGAGTAATAATAATTATAACAATCAAATATTAGACCAAACTAATAAAACTCATAATTTAAGAAAATACTAAAAATCAAACTATTATAAAATATAGAGTAGTATCATAATATTCTATTAGTACTCATTCTAAGCTCAGTTGCATCCCTGGACCATAAGGACCCCTCAGCATCATCTCTGCCAATATTCTCCATCATCATGGGTTTAGACCTCCCACAGTATGCCCTGAGTAATAATAATTATAACAATCAAATATTAGATAATACTAATAGAAACACATAATTTAAGAAAATACAAAAAATCAAACTAATATAAAATATAGAGTAGTAGTTTAATATACTATTAGTACTCATTCTAAGCTCAGTTCCATCCCTGGACCATAAGGACCCCTCAGCAACATCTCTGCCATTTTTCTCCATTATCATAGGTTTAGATCTCCCACAGTATGCCCTAAGTAATAATAATTATAACAATCAAATATTAGATAATACTAATAAAACACATAATTTAAGAAAAGATTACCTAACAAACTAATATAAAATATAGAGTAGTAGCATAATATTTTATTAGTACTCATTCTAAGCTCAGTTCCATCCTTGGACAATAAGGATCCCTCAGCGTCATCTCTGCCAATATTATCCATCATCATGGGTGTAGATCTCCCATAGCATGCCCTGAATAATAATAATTATAACAATCAAATATTAGACCAAACTAATAAAACTCATAATTTAAGAAAAGATTACCTAACAAACTAATATAAAATATAGAGTAGTAGCATAATATTCTATTAGTACTCATTCTAAGCTCAGTTCCATCCCTGGACCATAAGGATCTCTCAGCGTCATCTCTGCCAATATTCACCATCATCATGGGTTTAGATCTACCACAGTATGCCCTGAGTAATAATAATTATAAGAATCAAATATTAGATAATACTAATAAAACACATAATTTAAGAAAAGATTACCTAACAAACTAATATAAAATATAGAGTAGAAGAATAATATTCTATTAGTACTCATTCTAAGCTCATTTCCATCCCTGGACCATAAGGACCTCTCAGCGTCATCTCTGCCAATATTCTCCATCATCATGGGTTTAGATCTCCCACAGTATGCCCTGAGTAATAATAATTATAAGAATCAAATATTAGTTAATACTAATAAAACACATAATTTAAGAAAAGATTACCTAACAAACTAATATAAAATATAGAGTAGAAGCATAATATTCTATTAGTACTCATTCTAAGCTCATTTCCATCCCTGGACCATAAGGACCCCTCAGCGTCATCTCTGCCAATATTTTCTATTATCATGGGTTTCGATCTCCCACAGTATGCCCTGAGTAATAATAATTATAACAATCAAATATTAGATAATACTAATAGAAACACATAATTTAAGAAAAGATTACCTAACAAACTAATATAAAATATAGAGTAGAAGCATAATATTCTATTAGTACTCATTTTAAGCTCAGTTCCATCCCTGGACCATAAGGACCCCTCAGCATCATCTCTGCCAATATTCTCCATTATCATGGGTTTAGATCTCCCACAGTATGAACTGAGTAATAACAAATATAACAATCAAATAGTAGATAATACTAATAAAACACATAATTTAAGAAAAGATTACCTAACAAACTAATATAAAATATAGTATAGAAGCATAATATTCTATTAGTACTCATTTTAAGCTCAATTCCATCCCTGGACCATAAGGACCCCTCAGCATCATCTCTGCCAATATTCTCCATTATCATAGGTTTAGATCTCCCACAGTATGCCCTGAGTAATAATAATTATAAGAATCAAATATTAGATAATACTAATAAAACACATAATTTAAGAAAAGATTACCTAACAAACTAATATAAAATATAGTATAGAAGCATAATATTCTATTAGTACTCATTTTAAGCTCAATTCCATCCCTGGACCATAAGGATCTCTCAGCGTCATCTCTGCCAATATTCACCATCATCATGGGTTTAGATCTACCACAGTATGCCCTGAGTAATAATAATTATAAGAATCAAATATTAGATAATACTAATAAAACACATAATTTAAGAAAAGATTACCTAACAAACTAATATAAAATATAGAGTAGAAGAATAATATTCTATTAGTACTCATTCTAAGCTCATTTCCATCCCTGGACCATAAGGACCTCTCAGCGTCATCTCTGCCAATATTCTCCATCATCATGGGTTTAGATCTCCCACAGTATGCCCTGAGTAATAATAATTATAAGAATCAAATATTAGTTAATACTAATAAAACACATAATTTAAGAAAAGATTACCTAACAAACTAATATAAAATATAGAGTAGAAGCATAATATTCTATTAGTACTCATTCTAAGCTCATTTCCATCCCTGGACCATAAGGACCCCTCAGCGTCATCTCTGCCAATATTTTCTATTATCATGGGTTTAGATCTCCCACAGTATGCCCTGAGTAATAATAAATATAACAATCAAATAGTAGATAATACTAATAAAACACATAATTTAAGAAAAGATTACCTAACAAACTAATATAAAATATAGAGTAGAAGCATAATATTCTATTAGTACTCATTTTAAGCTCAGTTCCATCCCTGGACCATAAGGACCCCTCAGCATCATCTCTGCTAATATTCTCCATTATCATGGGTTTAGATCTCCCACAGTATGCCCTGAATAATAATAATTATAACAATCAAATATTAGATAATACTAATAAAACACATAATTTAAGAAAAGATTACCTAACAAACTAATATAAAATATAGAGTAGAAGCATAATATTCTATTAGTACTCATTCTAAGCTCAGTTCCATCCCTGGACCATAAGGACCCCTCAGCGTCATCTCTGCCATTTTTCTCCATTATCATAGGTTTAGATCTCCCACAGTATGCCCTAAGTAATAATAATTGTAACAATCAAATATTGGATAATACTAATAGAAACGCATAATTTAAGAAATGATTTTCTAACAAACTTATATAAAATATAGAATAGAAGCATAATATTCTATTAGTACTTATTCTAAGCTCAGTTCCATCCCTGGACCATAAGGACCCCTTAGCGTCATCTCTGCCAATATTTTCCATAATCAAGGGTTTAGATCTCCCACAGTATGCCCTGAGTAATAATAATTATAACAATCAAATATTAGATAATACTAATAGAAACACATAATTTAGGAAAAGATTACCTAACAAACTAATATAAAATATAGAGTAGTAGTTTAATATTCAATTAGTACTCATTCTAAGCTCAGTTCCATCCCTGGACTGTAAGGACCCCTCAGCGTCATCTCTGCCAATATTCTCCATCATCATGGGTTTAGATCTCCCACAGTATGCCCAGAGTAATAATAATTATAACAATCAAATATTAGACCAAACTAATAAAACTCATAATTTAAGAAAATACTAAAAATCAAACTATTATAAAATATAGAGTAGTAGCATAATATTCTATTAGTACTCATTCTAAGCTCAGTTCCATCCCTGGACCATAAGGACCCCTCAGCATCATCTCTGCCAATATTCTCCATCATCATGGGTTTAGATCTCCCACAGTATGCTCTGAGTAATAATAATTATAACAATGTAATATTAGATAATTCTAATAGAAACACATAATTTAAGAAAAGATTACTTAACAAACTAATATAAAATATAGAGTAGTAGTTTAATATTCTATTAATATTCAATCTAAGCTCAGTTCCATCCCTGGACCATAAGGAACCCTCAGCATCATCTCTGCCAATATTCTCCATCATCATGGGTTTAGATCTCCCACAGTATGTCCTGAGTAATAATAATTATAACAATCAAATATTAGACCAAACTAATAAAACTCATAATTTAAGAAAATACTAAAAATCAAACTATTATAAAATATAGAGTGGTAGCATTATATTCTATTAGTACTCATTCTAAGCTCAGTTCCATCCCTGGACCATAAGGACCCCTCAGCATCATCTCTGCCAATATTCTCCATCATCATGGGTTTAGATCTCCCACAGTATGCCCTGAGTAATAATAATTATAACAATCAAATATTAGATAATACTAATAGAAACACATAGTTTAAGAAAAGATTACCTAACAAACTAATATAAAATATAGAGTAGTAGTTTAATATTCTATTAGTACTCATTCTAAGCTCAGTTCCATCCCTTGACCATAAGGACCCCTCAGCGTCATCTCTGCCAATATTATCCATCATCATGGGTTTAGATCTCCCAAAGTATGCCCTGAGTAATAATAATTATAACAAACAAATATTAGATACTACTAATAAACCTCATAATTAAAGAAAATACTAAAAATCAAACTATTATAAAATATAGAGTAGTAGCATAATATTCTATTAGTACTCATTCTAAGCTCAGTTCCATCCCTTGACCATTAAGACCCTTCAGCGTCATCTCTGCCAATATTCTCCATCATCATGGGTTTAGATCTCCCATAGTATGCCCTGAGTAATAATAATTATAACAATCAGATATTAGATAATACTAATAGAAACACATAATTTAAGAAAAGATTACCTAACAAACTAATATAAAATATAGAGTAGTAGCATAATATTTTATTAGTACTCATTCTAAGCTCAGTTCCATCCCTGGACAATAAGGATCCCTCAGCGTCATCTCTGCCAATATTCTCCATCATCATGGGTTGTAGATCTCCCATAGAATGCCCTGAATAATAATAATTATAACAATCAAATATTAGACCAAACTAATAAAACTCATAATTTAAGAAAAGATTACCTAACAAACGAATATAAAATATAGCGTAGTAGCATAATATTCTATTAGTACTCATTCTAAGCTCAGTTCCATCCCTGGACCATAAGGATCTCTCAGCGTCATCTCTGCCAATATTCACCATCATCATGGGTTTAGATCTCCCACAGTATGCCCTGAGTAATAATAATTATAAGAATCAAATATTAGATAATACTAATAAAACACATAATTTAAGAAAAGATTACCTAACAAACTAATATAAAATATAGAGTAGAAGAATAATATTCTATTAGTACTCATTCTAAGCTCATTTCCATCCCTGGACCATAAGGACCTCTCAGCGTCATCTCTGCCAATATTCTCCATCATCATGGGTTTAGATCTCCCACAGTATGCCCTGAGTAATAATAATTATAAGAATCAAATATTAGTTAATACTAATAAAACACATAATTTAAGAAAAGATTACCTAACAAACTAATATAAAATATAGAGTAGAAGCATAATATTCTATTAGTACTCATTCTAAGCTCATTTCCATCCCTGGACCATAAGAACCCCTCAGCGTCATCTCTGCCAATATTTTCTATTATCATGGGTTTAGATCTCCCACAGTATGCCCTGAGTAATAATAATTATAACAATCAAATATTAGATAATACTAATAGAAACACATAATTTAAGAAAAGATTACCTAACAAACTAATATAAAATATAGAGTAGAAGCATAATATTCTATTAGTACTCATTTTAAGCTCAGTTCCATCCCTGGACCATAAGGACCCCTCAGCATCATCTCTGCCAATATTCTCCATTATCATGGGTTTAGATCTCCCACAGTATGCCCTGAGTAATAATAAATATAACAATCAAATAGTAGATAATACTAATAAAACACATAATTTAAGAAAAGATTACCTATCAAACTAATATAAAATATAGTATAGAAGCATAATATTCTATTAGTACTCATTTTAAGCTCAATTCCATCCCTGGACCATAAGGACCCCTCAGCATCATCTCTGCCAATATTCTCCATCATCATGGGTTTAGATCTCCCACAGTATGCCCTGAGTAATAATAAATATAACAATCAAATAGTAGATAATACTAATAAAACACATAATTTAAGAAAAGATTACCTAACAAACTAATATAAAATATAGAGTAGAAGCATAATATTCTATTAGTACTCATTTTAAGCTCAGTTCCATCCCTGGACCATAAGGACCCCTCAGCATCATCACTGCCAATATTCTCCATTATCATGGGTTTAGATCTCCCACAGTATGCCCTGAATAATAATAATTATAACAATCAAATATTAGATAATACTAATAAAACACATAATTTAAGAAAAGATTACCTAACAAACTAATATAAAATATAGAGTAGAAGCATAATATTCTATTAGTACTCATTCTAAGCTCAGTTCCATCCCTGGACCATAAGGACCCCTCAGCAACATCTCTGCCATTTTTCTCCATTATCATAGGTTTAGATCTCCCACAGTATGCCCTAAGTAATAATAATTGTAACAATCAAATATTGGATAATACTAATAGAAACGCATAATTTAAGAAATGATTTTCTAACAAACTTATATAAAATATAGAATAGAAGCATAATATTCTATTAGTACTTATTCTAAGCTCAGTTCCATCCCTGGACCATAAGGACCCCTTAGCGTCATCTCTGCCAATATTTTCCATAATCAAGGGTTTAGATCTCCCACAGTATGCCATAAGTAATAATAATTATAACAATCAAATATAAGACCAAACTAATAAAACTCATAATTTAAGAAAATACTAAAAATCAAACTATAATAAAATATAGAGTAGTAGCATAATATTCTATTAGTACTCATTCTAAGCTCAGTTCCATCCCTGGACCATAAGGAGCCCTCAGCATCATCTCTGCCAATATTCTCCATCATCATGGGCTTAGATCTCCCGCAGTATGCCCTGAGTAATAATAATTATAACAATCAAATATTAGATAATACTAATAGAAACACATAATTTAAGAAAAGATTACCTAACAAACTAATATAAAATATAGAGTAGTAGCATAATATTTTATTAGTACTCATTCTAAGATCAGTTCCATCCCTGGACCATAAGAATCCCTCAGCGTCATCTCTGCCAATATTCTCCATCATCATGGGTTTAGATCTCCCATAGCATGCCCTGAATAATAATAATTATAACAATCAAATATTAGACCAAACTAATAAAACTCATAATTTAAGAAATGATTACCTAACAAACTAATATAAAATATAGAGTAGTAGCATAATATTCTATTAGTACTCATTCTAAGCTCAGTTCCATCCCTGGACCATAAGGACCCCTCAGCGTCATCTCTGCCAATATTCACCATCATCATGGGTTAAGATCTCCCTCAGTATGCCCTGAGTAATAATAATTATAAGAATCAAATATTAGATAATACTAATAAAACACATAATTTAAGAAAAGATTACCTAACAAACTAATATAAAATATAGAGTAGAAGCATAATATTCTATTAGTACTCATTCTAAGCTCAGTTCCATCCCTGGACCATAAGGACCCCTCAGGATCATCTCTGCCAATATTCTCCATCATCATGGGTTTAGATCTCCCACAGTATGCCCTGAGTAATAATAATTATAACAATCAAATATTAGATAATACTAATAAAACACATAATTTAAGAAAAGATTACCTAACAAACTAATATAAACTATAGAATAGTAGTTTAATATTCTATTAGTACTCATTCTAAGTTCAGTTCCATCCCAGGACCATAAGGACCCCTCAGCGTCATCTCTGCCAATATTCTCTATCATCATGGGTTTAGATCTCCCACAGTATGCCCTGAGTAATAATAATTATAACAATCAAATATTAGACCAAACTAATAAAACTCATAATTTAAGAAAATACTAAAAATCAAACTAATATAAAATATAGAGTAGTAGTTTAATATACTATTAGTACTCATTCTAAGCTCAGTTCCATCCCTGGACCATAAGGACCCCTCAGCATCATCTCTGCAAATATTCTCCATCATCATGGGTTTAGATCTCCCACAGTATGCCCTGAGTAATAATAATTATAACAATCAAATATTAGATAATACTAATAAAACACATAATTTAAGAAAAGATTACCTAACAAACTAATATAAAATATAGAGTAGAAGCATAATATTCTATTAGTACTCATTTTAAGCTCAGTTCCATCCCTGGACCGTAAGGACCCCTCAGCATCATCTCTGCCAATATTCTCCATTATCATGGGTTTAGATCTCCCACAGTATGCCCTGAATAATAATAATTATAACAATCAAATATTAGATAATACTAATAAAACACATAATTTAAGAAAAGATTACCTAACAAACTAATATAAAATATAGAGTAGTAGCACAATATTCTATTAGTACTCATTCTAAGCTCAGTTCCATCCCTGGACCATAAGGACCCCTCAGCAACATCTCTGCCAATATTATCCATCATCATGGGTTTAGATCTCCCACACTATGTTCTGAGTAATAATAATTATAAGAATCAAATATTAGATAATACTAATAAAACACATAATTTAAGAAAAGATTACCTAAGAAACTAATATAAAATATAGAGTAGAAGCATAATATTCTATTAGTACTCATTCTAAGCTCAGTTCCATCCCTGGACTATAAGGACCCCTCAGCGTCATCTCTGCCAATATTCTCCATCATCATGGGTTTAGATCTCCCACACTATGCCCTGAGTAATAATAATTATAAGAATAAATATTAGATAATACTAATAAAACACATAATTTAAGAAAAGATTACCTAACAAACTAATATAAAATATAGAGTAGTAGCATAATATTCTATTAGTACTCATTCTAAGCTCAGTTCCATCCCTGGACCAAAAGGATCCCTCAGCGTCATCTCTGCCAATATTCTCCATCATCATGGGTTTAGATCTCCCACACTATGCCCTGTGTAATAATAATTATAACAATCAAATATTAGATAATACTAATAAAACACATAATTTAAGAAAAGATTTTCTAACAAACTAATATAAAATATAGAGTAGAAGCATAATATTCTATTAGTACTCATTCTAAGCTCAGTTCCATCCCTGGACCATAAGGACCCCTCAGCGTCATCTCTGCCAATATTCTCCATCATCATGGGTTTAGATCTCCCACACTATGCCCTGTGTAATAATAATTATAACAATCAAATATTAGATAATACTAATAAAACACATAATTTAAGAAAAGATTTTCTAACAAACTAATATAAAATATAGAGTAGAAGCATAATATTCTATTAGTACTCATTCTAAGCTCAGTTCCATCCCTGGACCATAAGGACCCCTCAGCGTCATCTCTGCCAATATTCTCCATCATCATGGTTTTAGATCTCCCACAGTATGCCCTGAGTAATAATAATTATAACAGTCATATATTAGATAATACTAATAAAACACATAATTTAAGAAAAGATTACCTAACAAACTAATATAAAATATAGAGTAGTAGCATAATATTCTATTAGTACTCATTCTAAGCTCAGTTCCATCCCTGGACCATAAGGACCCCTCAGCGTCATCTCTGCCAATATTCTCCATCATCATGGGTTTAGATCTCCCACAGTATGCCCTGAGTAATAATAATTATAACAATCAAATATTAGATAATACTAATAAAACACATAATTTAAGAAAAGATTACCTAACAAACTAATATAAAATATAGAATAGTAGTTTAATATTCTATTAGTACTCATTCTAAGCTCAGTTCCATCCCAGGACCATAAGGACCCCTAAGCGTCATCTCTGCCAATATTCTCCATCATCATGGGTTTAGATCTCCCACAGTATACCCTGAGTAATAATAATTATAACAATCAAATATAAGACCAAACTAGTAAGACTCATAATTTAAGAAAATACTAAATATCAAACTATTATAAAATATAGAGTAGTAGCATAATATTCTATTAGTACTCATTCTAAGCTCAGTTCCATCCCTGGATATAAGGACCCCTCAGCATCATCTCTGCCAATATTCTCAATCATCATGGGTTAAGATCTCCCACAGTATGCCCTGAGTAATAATAATTATAACAATCAAATATTAGACCAAACTAATAAAACTCATAATTTAAGAAAATACTAAAAATCAAACTATTATAAAATATAGAGTAGTATCATAATATTCTATTAGTACTCATTCTAAGCTCAGTTCCATCCCTGGACCATAAGGACCCCTCAGCATCATCTCTGCCAATATTCTCCATCATCATGGGTTTAGATCTCCCACAGTATGCCCTGAGTAATAATAATTATAACAATCAAATATTAGATAATACTAATAGAAACACATAATTTAAGAAAATACAAAAAATCAAACTAATATAAAATATAGAGTAGTAGTTTAATATACTATTAGTACTCATTCTAAGCTCAGTTCCATCCCTGGACCATAAGGACCCCTCAGCAACATCTCTGACATTTTTCTCCATTATCATAGGTTTAGATCTCCCACAGTATGCCCTAAGTAATAATAATTATAACAATCAAATATTAGATAATACTAATAAAACACATAATTTAAGAAAAGATTACCTAACAAACTAATATAAAATATAGAGTAGTAGCATAATATTTTATTAGTACTCATTCTAAGCTCAGTTCCATCCTTGGACAATAAGGATCCCTCAGCGTCATCTCTGCCAATATTCTCCATCATCATGGGTGTAGATCTCCCATAGCATGCCCTGAATAATAATAATTATAACAATCAAATATTAGACCAAACTAATAAAACTCATAATTTAAGAAAAGATTACCTAACAAACTAATATAAAATATAGAGTAGTAGCATAATATTCTATTAGTACTCATTCTAAGCTCAGTTCCATCCCTGGACCATAAGGATCTCTCAGCGTCATCTCTGCCAATATTCACCATCATCATGGGTTTAGATCTCCCACAGTATGCCCTGAGTAATAATAATTATAAGAATCAAATATTAGATAATACTAATAAAACACATAATTTAAGAAAAGATTACCTAACAAACTAATATAAAATATAGAGTAGAAGAATAATATTCTATTAGTACTCATTCTAAGCTCATTTCCATCCCTGGACCATAAGGACCTCTCAGCGTCATCTTTGCCAATATTCTCCATCATCATGGGTTTAGATCTCCCACAGTATGCCCTGAGTAATAATAATTATAAGAATCAAATATTAGTTAATACTAATAAAACACATAATTTAAGAAAAGATTACCTAACAAACTAATATAAAATATAGAGTAGAAGCATAATATTCTATTAGTACTCATTCTAAGCTCATTTCCATCCCTGGACCATAAGGACCCCTCAGCGTCATCTCTGCCAATATTTTCTATTATCATGGGTTTAGATCTCCCACAGTATGCCCTGAGTAATAATAATTATAACAATCAAATATTAGATAATACTAATAGAAACACATAATTTAAGAAAAGATTACCTAACAAACTAATATAAAATATAGAGTAGAAGCATAATATTCTATTAGTACTCATTTTAAGCTCAGTTCCATCCCTGGACCATAAGGACCCCTCAGCATCATCTCTGCCAATATTCTCCATTATCATGGGTTTAGATCTCCCACAGTATGAACTGAGTAATAACAAATATAACAATCAAATAGTAGATAATACTAATAAAACACATAATTTAAGAAAAGATTACCTAACAAACTAATATAAAATATAGAGTAGAAGCATAATATTCTATTAGTACTCATTCTAAGCTCAGTTCCATCCCTGGACCATAAGGACCCCTCAGCAACATCTCTGCCATTTTTCTCCATTATCATAGGTTTAGATCTCCCACAGTATGCCCTAAGTAATAATAATTGTAACAATCAAATATTGGATAATACTAATAGAAACGCATAATTTAAGAAATGATTTTCTAACAAACTTATATAAAATATAGAATAGAAGCATAATATTCTATTAGTACTCATTCTAAGCTCAGTTCCATCCCTGGACCATTAAGGAGCCCCTCAGCATCATCTCTGCCAATATTCTCCATCATCATGGGCTTAGATCTCCCGCAGTATGCCCTGAGTAATAATAATTATAACAATCAAATATTAGATAATACTAATAGAAACACATAATTTAAGAAAAGATTACCTAACAAACTAATATAAAATATAGAGTAGTAGCATAATATTTTATAAGTACTCATTCTAAGATCAGTTCCATCCCTGGACCATAAGAATCCCTCAGCGTCATCTCTGCCAATATTCTCCATCATCATGGGTTTAGATCTCCCATAGCATGCCCTGAATAATAATAATTATAACAATCAAATATTAGACCAAACTAATATAACTCATAATTTAAGAAATGATTACCTAACAAACTAATATAAAATATAGAGTAGTAGCATAATATTCTATTAGTACTCATTCTAAGCTCAGTTCCATCCCTGGACCATAAGGACCCCTCAGGATCATCTCTGCCAATATTCTCCATCATCATGGGTTTAGATCTCCCACAGTATGCCCTGAGTAATAATAATTATAACAATCAAATATTAGATAATACTAATAAAACACATAATTTAAGAAAAGATTACCTAACAAACTAATATAAAATATAGAGTAGAAGCATAATATTCTATTAGTACTCATTCTAAGCTCAGTTCCATCCCTGGACCATAAGGACCCCTCAGGATCATCTCTGCCAATATTCTCCATCATCATGGGTTTAGATCTCCCACAGTATGCCCTGAGTAATAATAATTATAACAATCAAATATTAGATAATACTAATAAAACACATAATTTAAGAAAAGATTACCTAACAAACTAATATAAAATATAGAATAGTAGTTTAATATTCTATTAGTACTCATTCTAAGTTCAGTTCCATCCCAGGACCATAAGGACCCCTCAGCGTCATCTCTGCCAATATTCTCCATCATCATGGGTTTAGATCTCCCACAGTATGCCCTGAGTAATAATAATTATAACAATCAAATATTAGACCAAACTAATAAAACTCATAATTTAAGAAAATACTAAAAATCAAACTAATATAAAATATAGAGTAGTAGTTTAATATACTATTAGTACTCATTCTAAGCTCAGTTCCATCCCTGGACCATAAGGACCCCTCAGCATCATCTCTGCAAATATTCTCCATCATCATGGGTTTAGATCTCCCACAGTATGCCCTGAGTAATAATAATTATAACAATCAAATATTAGATAATACTAATAAAACACATAATTTAAGAAAAGATTACCTAACAAACTAATATAAAATATAGAGTAGAAGCATAATATTCTATTAGTACTCATTTTAAGCTCAGTTCCATCCCTGGACCGTAAGGACCCCTCAGCATCATCTCTGCCAATATTCTCCATTATCATGGGTTTAGATCTCCCACAGTATGCCCTGAATAATAATAATTATAACAATCAAATATTAGATAATACTAATAAAACACATAATTTAAGAAAAGATTACCTAACAAACTAATATAAAATATAGAGTAGTAGCACAATATTCTATTAGTACTCATTCTAAGCTCAGTTCCATCCCTGGACCATAAGGACCCCTCAGCAACATCTCTGCCAATATTCTCCATCATCATGGGTTTAGATCTCCCACACTATGTTCTGAGTAATAATAATTATAAGAATCAAATATTAGATAATACTAATAAAACACATAATTTAAGAAAAGATTACCTAACAAACTAATATAAAATATAGAGTAGAAGCATAATATTCTATTAGTACTCATTCTAAGCTCAGTTCCATCCCTGGACTATAAGGACCCCTCAGCGTCATCTCTGCCAATATTCTCCATCATCATGGGTTTAGATTTCCCACACTATGCCCTGAGTAATAATAATTATAAGAATCAAATATTAGATAATACTAATAAAACACATAATTTAAGAAAAGATTACCTAACAAACTAATATAAAATATAGAGTAGTAGCATAATATTCTATTAGTACTCATTCTAAGCTCAGTTCCATCCCTGGACCAAAAGGATCCCTCAGCGTCATCTCTGCCAATATTCTCCATCATCATGGGTGTAGATCTCCCAATCTATGCCCGGTGTAATAATAATTATAACAATCAAATATTAGATAATACTAATAAAACACATAATTTAAGAAAAGATTTTCTAACAAACTAATATAAAATATAGAGTAGAAGCATAATATTCTATTAGTACTCATTCTAAGCTC
Organism: Sympetrum striolatum; assembly: GCA_947579665.1. Classification (NCBI taxonomy): domain Eukaryota; kingdom Metazoa; phylum Arthropoda; class Insecta; order Odonata; family Libellulidae; genus Sympetrum; species Sympetrum striolatum. The sequence continues at coordinate 104,298,403 of OX388343.1, forward strand.
AGTTCCATCCCTGGACCATAAGGACCCCTCAGCGTCATCTCTGCCAATATTCTCCATCATCATGGGTTTAGATCTCCCACAGTATGCCCTGTGTATTAATAATTATAACAATCAAATATTAGATAATACTAATAAAACACATAATTTAAGAAAAGATTTTCTAACAAACTAATATAAAATAAAGAATAGAAGCATAATATTCTATTAGTACTCATTCTAAGCTCAGTTCCATCCATGGACCATAAGGACCCCTCAGCGTCATCTCTGCCAATATTCTCCATCATCATGGTTTTAGATCTCCCACAGTATGCCCTGAGTAATAATAATTATAACAATCATATATTAGATAATACTAATAAAACACATAATTTAAGAAAAGATTACCTAACAAACTAATATAAAATATAGAGTAGTAGCATAATATTCTATTAGTACTCATTCTAAGCTCAGTTCCATCCCTGGACCATAAGGACCCCTCAGCGTCATCTCTGCCAATATTCTCCATCATCATGGGTTTAGATCTCCCACAGTATGCCCTGAGTAATAATAATTATAACAATCAAATATTAGATAATACTAATAAAACACATAATTTAAGAAAAGATTACCTAACAAACTAATATAAAATATAGAATAGTAGTTTAGTATTCTATTAGTACTCATTCTAAGCTCAGTTCCATCCCAGGACCATAAGGACCCCTCAGCGTCATCTCTGCCAATATTCTCCATCATCATGGGTTTAGATCTCCCACAGTATACCCTGAGTAATAATAATTATAACAATCAAATATAAGACCAAACTAGTAAGACTCATAATTTAAGAAAATACTAAATATCAAACCATTATAAAATATAGAGTAGTAGCATAATATTCTATTAGTACTCATTCTAAGCTCAGTTCCATCCCTGGATATAAGGACCCCTCAGCGTCATCTCTGCCAATATTCTCAATCATCATGGGTTAAGATCTCCCACAGTATGCCCTGAGTAATAATAATTATAACAATCAAATATTAGACCAAACTAATAAAACTCATAATTTAAGAAAATACTAAAAATCAAACTATTATAAAATATAGAGTAGTATCATAATATTCTATTAGTACTCATTCTAAGCTCAGTTCCATCCCTGGACCATAAGGACCCCTCAGCATCATCTCTGCCAATATTCTCCATCATCATGGGTTTAGATCTCCCACAGTATGCCCTGAGTAATAATAATTATAACAATCAAATATTAGATAATACTAATAGAAACACATAATTTAAGAAAATACAAAAAATCAAACTAATATAAAATATAGAGTAGTAGTTTAATATACTATTAGTACTCATTCTAAGCTCAGTTCCATCCCTGGACCATAAGGACCCCTCAGCAACATCTCTGCCATTTTTCTCCATTATCATATGTTTAGATCTCCCACAGTATGCCCTAAGTAATAATAATTATAACAATCAAATATTAGATAATACTAATAGAAACACATAATTTAAGAAAAGATTACCTAACAAACTAATATAAAATATAGAGTAGTAGCATAATATTTTATTAGTACTCATTCTAAGCTCAGTTCCATCCCTGGACCATAAGAATCCCTCAGCGTCATCTCTGCCAATATTCTCCATCATCATGGGTTTAGATCTCCCATAGCATGCCCTGAATAATAATAATTATAACAATCAAATATTAGACCAAACTAATAAAACTCATAATTTAAGAAAAGATTACCTAACAAACTAATATAAAATATAGAGTAGTAGCATAATATTCTATTAGTACTCATTCTAAGCTCAGTTCCATCCCTGGACCATAAGGACCCCTCAGCGTCATCTCTGCCAATATTCACCATCATCATGGGTTTAGATCTCCCACAGTATGCCCTGAGTAATAATAATTATAAGAATCAAATATTAGATAATACTAATAAAACACATAATTTAAGAAAAGATAACCTAACAAACTAATATAAAATATAGAGTAGAAGCATAATATTCTATTAGTACTCATTCTAAGCTCAGTTCCATCCCTGGACCATAAGGACCCCTCAGCGTCATCTCTGCCAATATTCTCTATTATCATGGGTTTAGATCTCCCACAGTATGCCCTGAGTAATAATAATTATAACAATCAAATATTAGATAATACTAATAGAAACACATATTTTAAGAAAAGATTACCTAACAAACTAATATAAAATATAGAGTAGAAGCATAATATTCTATTAGTACTCATTTTAAGCTCAGTTCCATCCCTGGACCATAAGGACCCCTCAGCGTCATCTCTGCCAATATTCTCCATCATCATGGGTTTAGATCTCCCACACTATGCCCTGAGTAACTATAATTATAAGAATCAAATATTAGATAATACTAATAAAACACATAATTTAAGAAAAGATTACCTAACAAACTAATATAAAATATAGAGTAGTAGCATAATATTCTATTAGTACTCATTTTAAGCTCAGTTCCATCCCTGGACCGTAAGGACCCCTCAGCATCATCTCTGCCAATATTCTTCATTATCATGGGTTTAGATCTCCCACAGTATGCCCTGAATAATAATAATTATAACAATCAAATATTAGATAATACTAATAAAACACATAATTTAAGAAAAGATTACCTAACAAACTAATATAAAATATAGAGTAGTAGCACAATATTCTATTAGTACTCATTCTAAGCTCAGTTCCATCCCTGGACTATAAGGATCCCTCAGCGTCATCTCTGCCAATATTCTCCATCATCATGGGTGTAGATCTCCCAATCTATGCCCGGTGTAATAATAATTATAACAATCAAATATTAGATAATACTAATAAAACACATAATTTAAGAAAAGATTTTCTAACAAACTAATATAAAATATAGAGTAGAAGCATAATATTCTATTAGTACTCATTCTAAGCTCAGTTCCATCCCTGGACCATAAGGACCCCTCAGCGTCATCTCTGCCAATATTCTCCATCATCATGGGTTTAGATCTCCCACAGTATGCCCTGTGTATTAATAATTATAACAATCAAATATTAGATAATACTAATAAAACACATAATTTAAGAAAAGATTTTCTAACAAACTAATATAAAATAAAGAGTAGAAGCATAATATTCTATTAGTACTCATTCTAAGCTCAGTTCCATCCCTGGACCATAAGGACCCCTCAGCGTCATCTCTGCCAATATTCTCCATCATCATGGTTTTAGATCTCCCACAGTATGCCCTGAGTAATAATAATTATAACAATCATATATTAGATAATACTAATAAAACACATAATTTAAGAAAAGATTACCTAACAAACTAATATAAAATATAGAGTAGTAGCATAATATTCTATTAGTACTCATTCTAAGCTCAGTTCCATCCCTGGACCATAAGGACCCCTCAGCGTCATCTCTGCCAATATTCTCCATCATCATGGGTTTAGATCTCCCACAGTATGCCCTGAGTAATAATAATTATAACAATCAAATATTAGATAATACTAATAAAACACATAATTTAAGAAAAGATTACCTAACAAACTAATATAAAATATAGAATAGTAGTTTAATATTCTATTAGTACTCATTCTAAGCTCAGTTCCATCCCAGGACCATAAGGACCCCTCAGCGTCATCTCTGCCAATATTCTCCATCATCATGGGTTTAGATCTCCCACAGTATACCCTGAGTAATAATAATTATAACAATCAAATATAAGACCAAACTAGTAAGACTCATAATTTAAGAAAATACTAAATATCAAACTATTATAAAATATAGAGTAGTAGCATAATATTCTATTAGTACTCATTCTAAGCTCAGTTCCATCCCTGGATATAAGGACCCCTCAGCGTCATCTCTGCCAATATTCTCAATCATCATGGGTTAAGATCTCCCACAGTATGCCCTGAGTAATAATAATTATAACAATCAAATATTAGACCAAACTAATAAAACTCAGAATTTAAGAAAAGATTACCTAACAAACTAATATAAAATATAGAGTAGTAGCATAATATTCTATTAGTACTCATTCTAAGCTCAGTTCCATCCCTGGACCATAAGGACCCCTCAGCGTCATCTCTGCCAATATTCACCATCATCATGGGTTTAGATCTCCCACAGTATGCCCTGAGTAATAATAATTATAAGAATCAAATATTAGATAATACTAATAAAACACATAATTTAAGAAAAGATTTTCTAACAAACTAATATAAAATATAGAGTAGAAGCATAATATTCTATTAGTACTCATTCTAAGCTCAGTTCCATCCCTGGACCATAAGGACCCCTCAGCGTCATCTCTGCCAATATTCTCCATCATCATGGGTTTAGATCTCCCACAGTATGCCCAGAGTAATAATAATTATAACAATCAAATATTAGATACTACTAATAGAAACACATATTTTAAGAAAAGATTAACTAACAAACTAATATAAAATATAGAGTAGAAGCATAATATTCTATTAGTACTCATTTTAAGCTCAGTTCCATCCCTGGACCATAAGGACCCCTCAGCGTCATCTCTGCCAATATTCTCCATCATCATGGGTTTAGATCTCCCACACTATGCCCTGAGTAACTATAATTATAAGAATCAAATATTAGATAATACTAATAAAACACATAATTTAAGAAAAGATTACCTAACAAACTAATATAAAATATAGAGTAGTAGCATAATATTCTATTAGTACTCATTTTAAGCTCAGTTCCATCCCTGGACCGTAAGGACCCCTCAGCATCATCTCTGCCAATATTCTCCATTATCATGGGTTTAGATCTCCCACAGTATGCCCTGAATAATAATAATTATAACAATCAAATATTAGATAATACTAATAAAACACATAATTTAAGAAAAGATTACCTAACAAACTAATATAAAATATAGAGTAGTAGCACAATATTCTATTAGTACTCATTCTAAGCTCAGTTCCATCCCTGGACTATAAGGATCCCTCAGCGTCATCTCTGCCAATATTCTCCATCATCATGGGTGTAGATCTCCCAATCTATGCCCGGTGTAATAATAATTATAACAATCAAATATTAGATAATACTAATAAAACACATAATTTAAGAAAAGATTACCTAACAAACTAATATAAAATATAGAGTAGAAGCATAATATTCTATTAGTACTCATTCTAAGCTCAGTTCCATCCCTGGACCATAAGGACCCCTCAGCGTCATCTCTGCCAATATTTTCCATCATCATGGGTTTAGATCTCCCACAGTATGCCCTGTGTATTAATAATTATAACAATCAAATATTAGATAATACTAATAAAACACATAATTTAAGAAAAGATTTTCTAACAAACTAATATAAAATAAAGAGTAGAAGCATAATATTCTATTAGTACTCATTCTAAGCTCAGTTCCATCCCTGGACCATAAGGACCCCTCAGCGTCATCTCTGCCAATATTCTCCATCATCATGGTTTTAGATCTCCCACAGTATGCCCTGAGTAATAATAATTATAACAATCATATATTAGATAATACTAATAAAACACATAATTTAAGAAAAGATTACCTAACAAACTAATATAAAATATAGAGTAGTAGCATAATATTCTATTAGTACTCATTCTAAGCTCAGTTCCATCCCTGGACCATAAGGACCCCTCAGCGTCATCTCTGCCAATATTCTCCATCATCATGGGTTTAGATCTCCCACAGTATGCCCTGAGTAATAATAATTATAACAATCAAATATTAGATAATACTAATAAAACACATAATTTAAGAAAAGATCACCTAACAAACTAATATAAAATATAGAATAGTAGTTTAATATTCTATTAGTACTCATTCTAAGCTCAGTTCCATCCCAGGACCATAAGGACCCCTCAGCGTCATCTCTGCCAATATTCTCCATCATCATGGGTTTAGATCTCCCACAGTATACCCTGAGTAATAATAATTATAACAATCAAATATAAGACCAAACTAGTAAGACTCATAATTTAAGAAAATACTTAATATCAAACTATTATAAAATATAGAGTAGTAGCATAATATTCTATTAGTACTCATTCTAAGCTCAGTTCCATCCCTGGATATAAGTACCCCTCAGCGTCATCTCTGCCAATATTCTCAATCATCATGGGTTAAGATCTCCCACAGTATGCCCTGAGTAATAATAATTATAACAATCAAATATTAGACCAAACTAATAAAACTCATAATTTAAGAAAATACTAAAAATCAAACTATTATAAAATATAGAGTAGTATCATAATATTCTATTAGTACTCATTCTAAGCTCAGTTCCATCCCTGGACCATAAGGACCCCTCAGCATCATCTCTGCCAATATTCTCCATCATCATGGGTTTAGATCTCCCACAGTATGCCCTGAGTAATAATAATTATAACAATCAAATATTAGATAATACTAATAGAAACACATAATTTAAGAAAATACAAAAAATCAAACTAATATAAAATATAGAGTAGTAGTTTAATATACTATTAGTACTCATTCTAAGCTCAGTTCCATCCCTGGACCATAAGGACCCCTCAGCAACATCTCTGCCATTTTTCTCCATTATCATAGGTTTAGATCTCCCACAGTATGCCCTAAGTAATAATAATTATAACAATCAAATATTAGATAATACTAATAGAAACACATAATTTAAGAAAAGATTACCTAACAAACTAATATAAAATATAGAGTAGTAGCATAATATTTTATTAGTACTCATTCTAAGCTCAGTTCCATCCCTGGACCATAAGAATCCCTCAGCGTCATCTCTGCCAATATTCTCCATCATCATGGGTTTAGATCTCCCATAGCATGCCCTGAATAATAATAATTATAACAATCAAATATTAGACCAAACTAATAAAACTCATAATTTAAGAAAAGATTACCTAACAAACTAATATAAAATATAGAGTAGTAGCATAATATTCTATTAGTACTCATTCTAAGCTCAGTTCCATCCCTGGACCATAAGGACCCCTCAGCGTCATCTCTGCCAATATTCACCATTATCATGGGTTTAGATCTCCCACAGTATGCCCTGATTAATAATAATTATAAGAATCAAATATTAGATAATACTAATAAAACACATAATTTAAGAAAAGATAACCTAACAAACTAATATAAAATATAGAGTAGAAGCATAATATTCTATTAGTACTCATTCTAAGCTCAGTTCCATCCCTGGACCATAAGGACCCCTCAGCGTCATCTCTGCCAATATTCTCTATTATCATGGGTTTAGATCTCCCACAGTATGCCCTGAGTAATAATAATTATAACAATCAAATATTAGATAATACTAATAGAAACACATATTTTAAGAAAAGATTACCTAACAAACTAATATAAAATATAGAGTAGAAGCATAATATTCTATTAGTACTCATTTTAAGCTCAGTTCCATCCCTGGACCATAAGGACCCCTCAGCGTCATCTCTGCCAATATTCTCCATCATCATGGGTTTAGATCTCCCACACTATGCCCTGAGTAATTATAATTATAAGAATCAAATATTAGATAATACTAATAAAACACATAATTTAAGAAAAGATTACCTAACAAACTAATATAAAATATAGAGTAGTAGCATAATATTCTATTAGTACTCATTCTAAGCTCAGTTCCATCCCTGGACCAAAAGGATCCCTCTGCGTCATCTCTGCCAATATTCTCAATCATCATGGGTTTAGATCTCCCACAGTATTCCCTGTGTAATAATAATTATAACAATCAAATATTAGATAATACTAATAAAACACATAATTTAAGAAAAGATTTTCTAACAAACCAATATAAAATATAGAGTAGAAGCATAATATTCTATTAGTACTCATTCTAAGCTCAGTTCCATCCCTGGACCATAAGGACCCCTCAGCGTCATCTCTGCCAATATTCTCCATCATCATGGGTTTAGATCTCCCACAGTATGCCCTGAGTAATAATAATTATAACAATCAAATATTAGATAATACTAATAAAACACATAATTTAAGAAAATACTAAATATCAAACTATTATAAAATATAGAGTAGTAGCATAATATTCTATTATTACTCATTCTAAGCTCAGTTCCATCCCTGGATATAAGGACCCCTCAGCGTCATCTCTGCCAATATTCTCAATCATCATGGGTTTAGATCTCCCACAGTATGCCCTGAGTAATAATAGTTATAACAATCAAATATTAGACCAAACTAATAAAACTCATAATTTAAGAAAATACTAAAAATCAAACTAATATAAAATATAGAGTAGTAGTTTAATATTCTATTAGTACTCATTCTAAGCTCAGTTCCATCCCTGGACCATAAGGACCCCTCAGCATCATCTCTGCCAATATTCTCCATCATCATGGGTTTAGATCTCCCACAGTATGCCCTGAGTAATAATAATTATAACAATCAAATATTAGATAATACTAATAGAAACACATAATTTAAGAAAATACAAAAAATCAAACTAATATAAAATATAGATTAGTAGTTTAATATACTATTAGTACTCATTCTAAGCTCAGTTCCATCCCTGGACCATAAGGACCCCTCAGCATCATCTCTGCCAATATTCTCCATCATCATGGGTTTAGATCTCCCACAGTATGCCCTGAGTAATAATAATTATAACAATCAAATATTAGATAATACTAATAAAACACATAATTTAAGAAAAGATTACCTAACAAACTAATATAAAATATAGAGCAGTAGTTTAATATTCTATTAGTACTCATTCTAAGCTCAGTTCCATCCCTGGACCATAAGGACCCCTCAGCATCATCTCAGCCAATATTCTCCATCATCATGGGTTTAGATCTCCCACAGTATGCCCTAAGTAATAATAATTATAACAATCAAATATTAGACCAAACTAATAAAACTCATAATTTAAGAAAATACTAAAAATCAAACTATTATAAAATATAGAGTAGTAGCATAATATTCTATTAGTACTCATTCTAAGCTCAGTTCCATCCCTGGACCATAAGGACCCCTCAGCATCATCTCTGCCAATATTCTCCATCATCATGGGCTTAGATCTCCCATAGCATGCCCTGAGTAATAATAATTATAACAATCAAATATTAGATAATACTAATAAAACACATAATTTAAGAAAAGATTACCTAACAAACTAATATAAAATATAGAGTAGAAGCATAATATTCTATTAGTACTCATTCTAAGCTCAGTTCCATCCCTGGACCATAAGGACCCCCAGCGTCATCTCTGCCAATATTCTCCATCATCATGGGTTTAGATCTCCCACAGTATGCCCTGAGTAATAATAATTATTAGAATCAAATATTAGATAATACTAATAACACACATAATTTAAGAAAAGATTACCTAACAACTAATATAAAATATAGAGTAGAAGCATAATATTCTATTAGTACTCATTCTAAGCTCAGTTCCATCCCTGGACCATAAGGACCCCTCAGCGTCATCTCTGCCAATATTCTCCATCATCATGGGTTTAGATCTCCCACAGTATGCCCTGAGTAATAATAATTATAAGAATCAAATATTAGATAATACTAATAAAACACATAATTTAAGAAAAGATTACCTAACAAACTAATATAAAATATAGAGTAGAAGCATAATATTCTATTAGTACTCATTCTAAGCTCAGTTCCATCCCTGGACCATAAGGACCCCTCAGCGTCATCTCTGCCAATATTCTCAATCATCATGGGTTTAGATCTCCCACAGTATGCCCTGAGTAATAATAATTATAAGAATCAAATATTAGATAATACTATTAAAACACATAATTTAACCCACTCAATGCTAACATATTTCAGAAAATCTTTTCAGGACGCGGAACCTATTTTTTTACATAATTTTATAAATTATTATTATTTAATAATTTAAAAAAAATTTTGTTTAATTTTATGGATAAATAAATTTTTTGGAGAAATGTTTAAATATGCCTTGATATCAAGGCATCAGCGCCGGGAGGGGAATTTCAGTTATGCTACCCCCGCAATACATCGATTCATTTCCGAATTGCAAAACATGGTTATAACTACAAAATAATTAATAGACAAATTACATTTATATAATTATTTTATTTTTCATGGTTATATTCGAGAAAACACTCGATACAAAGCCCTGGAGTGTCACTGCAATCAGGGCATATATAGGTAACCATTTTCTTCACCCCTTTTTTATAGCATACCCTGCACCTTTTCTGTACTCTATGCTTTTTCCCTGACTCTGATAACGGGGTCAGCTGAGGGAAGTGCCTTCTTTGAATTACTTTTTCAACAACTGGTTGATTTCTATTTTCCACTGCAAGCAATGATTTGATGACATCCTGCCTAAAATCAAAGAGCGTTTTTTTCACTCCACTATACTTATTGTACAGGAAAAAGCTATTTAATAATAGAACTTGGAATATATGAATTCCTAATTTTTTGTACCACTTGAGAGAGCGATGCTCACATGTGTAGTAAGACATCAGTTGGTCGAAGTGGTCTATGCCCCCCATGGAATTATTATATTCAATAACTGCCCGTGGTTTCTTTGCCGCACGTTTGTTTGGTATCTCAATCATCTCGGGGCCAAACTCCGTGCTCAGTAATAGGACATCGCGTTTGTCATGCCACTTTAATACGCACACACCCTCATTAGACCATCTGGACATTACCTCCCCTTACCTAAGTTTTTTTTTCAATATTTCTACAGGATTGTTCTTACGGTTCACCCTCAGCGTTCCCGTAGTATGCGTCTTCTCCGCAAGTAGTTGTGTGGACAAATCTACTGAATTATAGTAGTTGTCCATAAAAATTGAATGGCCCTGGTTTTTGAAATCGTCTAATAGACGATTCACTACTTTCCCAGTGTGCCCTACTCCTCCAACATCTCGATCTGCAGACCCAGCATAAACATGCATCCGGAGCACCAAACCTGAGGGTTCAGTCAACATGTATATTTTGATTCCATGCTTGTGCTTCTTCCCCTGAATATACTGACGAAAAATCAGTCGTCCCCGCCACAACACCATGGATTCGTCTAATGAGAGCCTCCTATTTGGATAAACAACATCCCTCATGGTATTATGAAAAAAATCTAGAAGAGGACGAATTTTTTGAAGCCTATCTACAGCCTGTTGTTGTTCATTGCCTGGATTCTCTGCAAAATGTAAAGCTTGCATGATCAAAAGAAAGCGATCACGGCTCATTTTCTCTGAAAATATGGGGATGCTGTACAAGGGATCTGTCCTCCAATAACTCTCCAGTCTATTAATTTGGATGTGCCCCATGTGGAAAATCAAACCCAGCCAAACCAGAAACTCTTCTTTTTTTAATGTCTTCCACCCAGCGATTCTAGACTTTTCATATGGGCTATCTAGAAATAGTTGCTCGGCAAATTTCTCCGTTTCATTCAGAACCAATTCATAAAATTCATTGGAAAAAAGAAGATCAAAATAGCCTCTGGGTGTCTCCGAAGCGGGGATTTTCCTTAGTCCAGGAACGCCGGTAAAAGGGACATCTGGAATGGAAGGACATCTGGAGCGTCGTTCCATACAATTGGCCGTGCCTCGAACACAGAAGAAGAGGCATGCTCATGCATGGGCATGCATGCAGTGCCCATGGGATTAGAGACCCCCAAGGTTGAAGAAAGGCTTGTCGCACTCGCAGGGGTACCCTGGGTAACGGTACCTCCTTCAGAGGTCTGTGATCCCTCTGCCTCCCCTTCCGATTCATCTTCCTCATCACCAAATTCTTCATCGGAAGAAAATGCTCGAAGAACATTTTCGATTTCAATCTCCGATAATTCCATTATTCCTCTCTTCTGTTTCTCATGAGGAACATCTAAAACAGAATTTAACAATAATTAGTAATTAAAAAGAATGTTGCAACATATCAAAAGTATACTCATACGTTGGGAGATACCCTTGAGGAATTGAAGTAACTTGCTTCGCAGATCTTTTCCTTTCATCCCGAGAAACTCTTCTTCCTAAAAATAATAATACATATGATATAAATATATTCCATTATAAAAGACTCGAAAAAATAATTATGAAAAAGATTTAATATGAAACTAACCAGATGGCAATCCTGATGACAATCCAGATGGACCTGCTACTGCCTCTTCAGAATCCACTGAACTTACAATTTCAGAAACTGAAATGGAGTTGCATATTAGTCAAAGAATAATAACAATGCCTGGTTCTCAAAATGAAATCATATTGATCGTAGTTTAGATGAGGGGTTTTTCCAAGTTTAGTCACAGAAAAATGTCATATGTTCGCGAACGTAAGAATTGAAATTTTTAAATGTAATAAGAACAGTTTTTTGCAAAAAGTACATTATATAAGGCCTTTTAATTCGTATAGTTATTATTTACGTAAATTCCGCATTTTTCATAATTAAAGATATTTTCGTGGAAATTGGATAAGAGTATGAGATAAAATATTAATTTTAATTTTCCAGAAAATTCCGTTCCCTCACTCAGTTTCCGATATGTGTAACGACAAGATTATATTAGAGGATAGTTTAAGCTAATCGTAACAAATTATACGAAAGTTTTACCATTTAATCTTTTATTAACTCTTTTAAATAATATTTAAACATCACAAGAAAAATCAAAACCAATAAAAAAAGATTTGGTTTTTAAAAGCTACTGTTGGATAGAATGACCATTTTACTCAACACAAGGTCTCCGGAGAAGTTCTTGCATCTAAACTTAGGGGAGATTCTAAAGAGAAGGTGATAGAATCTCATAAACTTATATTGAAATGAATATAACTACGTTTTAGGTCACCTAGGAAAGGCTCATAATACGTCGGTTGGAAGCATTTTAAATTACTAGTATTTACCAGAAACGAGAAAATTCAGTTATCGTAAAGACAAAAATTTACAAATTATGACAATTATAGCTTAAATTGCTGATCGGAGAAAACAACCTCCGTTTGCGCTTAAAAATGAATGCATTCAAAAACAGAAATTGTCGTGTTACATAGAGTTCAAATGCGATGAAACCGGATGGATAACCAAGATTACAACTAAATGATTTAGGTCGAAAAAAATCGGTGTAAAAGTTTTGACACGAAAGCGTTAAATTGAAGATAAACCACTGTCCCAAATAACAAGGCAGATTAACGTTACTAACCAGTGGTATAATAATTATAAACAGACACTTTAAAATGTATAAATTAAAAAAATAAACCTAAAAAATTCATACGCTCACATTTAAATATATACTGGAATGGACGTAAATTCGCAAGACACGGCATGGTTAAATTATCTAATAGGATAAAATAAAGAAATATAAAGGAAGAAATATGAATGAAAGCATAAAAAACTTACCACTTTTCCCTCCAGAATCCATGACTTCACCACAAAACTCTACACCGTGCTCCAAAGAAAAGAAAACGCCAAACCACGAACAAACCACAATAACTGCTTCCTAAGACAGTACTAAGACGCTGGACGAAAAAGAAGATCTATCCTGCAAAGCTGAGCTCCGCAATTGGCCCGCAAACATAACGGGAACCATGCCTTGCTGTCAAGGCATCCGCGCCTCAGCGTAGGGCGGGATGCCTTGAATTCAAGGCATCCGCATTGAGTGGGTTAAGAAAAGATTACCTAACAAACTAATATAAAATATAGAGCAGAAGCATAATATTCTATTAGTACTCATTCTAAGCTCAGTTCCATCCCTGGACCATAAGGACCCCTCAGCCTCATCTCTGCCAATATTTTCCATCATCATGGGTTTAGATCTCCCACAGTATGCCCTGAGTAATAATAATTATAACAATCAAATATTAGATAATACTAATAAAACACATAATTTAAGAAAAGATTACCTAACAAACTACCGTATTTTCTGGTAGATAACCCGTGTGTTATCTATACAAAAAATATAGAAAAATTATAAAAATAATAGTGCGTGATATACAACGGACAATCTTGTTCAATTGAATATTGAACTCGGAAACAAATGACTAAACAATACTCACTTACTAGGGCAATTTTATTATAACCAACATATTGTAAATTTTAATGTAATTATATAATTAATTTCGAAATAAGAGTAATTATTGCAAAACATTACAGTGGTGAAAAAACATTGTCTGCATAACACATAGGAGGAAAGCATAAAAAAGGAAACTTAAGTAATTAGTTCAACAATTGCATTAAAACTAGCTCGAAGTTTTGATTTGAAGGATTTATTCACCGTTAAATCAAGGGGTTGAAGTTTCTTCGTCAGTCCACCAGGTATAATTGCTACCTTGGAGTATTTGTAGACCAATTTCTTTACTTCGGGCACTAAATGGGCTCCACATGCATCCATAATTAAAACAGATTTGGGGCTGAAGAAAGCATGTTTACGTTTTTTCCAAACATTATCTAACCAGGTCTTCAGCATTTCTTTATTTATCCATCCTTTTTCATTTGCGGTAACAATAAGGTCTTTCGAAAAACGCCTCTTTGGAATTGTTTTCCACTTAAATATCACCATAGGAGATAGCTTGCAACCATCTGACGTTATGCACAATACAATTGTAAAATTTGACTTTTCGTGTCCTGTCGTAGTAATGGACACTTCCTTTGCACCTTCAAGATTCACAGTCATTGCAGTTGGAAGGTCAAAACTTACTGGGACCTCATCCATATTACCCACATGCATTTCTTCCACTTCGAAAATGCACTCTTTCAAAAACTGTCTAAATGCTATCACCTTGGTCCCCCAATCTACAGGTAGTTTCTGACCAATGCTTGTTGAGGCACGAACACTTAAATTATTTCTCATCATGAACCGGAATCCCCAAGAGGGATATGCTTTGAAGTCAATTATGTTTTTCTCTCGTGCAATTTGCTTTGCTAGAAGTAAAATTCTAGTTGTTGATAGTCTTATTCCTCTTGATCGTTCACGAGTAGTTCAGTCGTAAAGTTCTTTTTCGAGTGTTGGCCAGAAACACTTTCTGTAGCGCATGACACGTTTTCCACGATGGAGTTTCTTAAAAACCTCCTCATCCTTTCGCCACTCTCTCACACTAGCTTCATTTACATTGAATTTTCTCCCTGCTGCACGATTTCCATTAACTTTTGCAAACTGAATAACTTCCAGCTTAAATTGAGCCGTGTACGATTTGCGTGTTTTTGCTTTTCTTTCTTCCATGGCCTTACAATAATAAATATAATTAGGTACTATTGAAATACCATCGATACCACTTTCAAAATTGTTTATTTCCTAGTTCATTTGTGCAAAGAAAGGTAGTTATAATGATTTTGCTGCGGCGTAAACAGCATCATAACAATCTTTAAAGCCCTTTATGAAAAATAGTGCAAATTTGAAATGCGCGTTATCAATACATAAATCACAGAGAAGAAATTTTTGAAATGCGTGTTATCTATACATTTCTCACAGTGAAGAGATTTTTAATATGCGTGTTATCTAGTAGGTGCGTGTTATTTACCAGAAAATACGGTAATATAAAATATAGAGTAGAAGCAAAATATTCTATTAGTACTCATTCTAAGCTCAGTTCCATCCCTGGGCCATAAGGACCCCTCAGCGTCATCTGTGCCAATATTCTCCATCATCATGGGTTTAGATCTCCCACAGTATGCCCTGAGTAATAATAATTAACACAATCAAATATTAGATACTACTAATAGAAACACATAATTTAAGAAAAGATTACCTAACAAACTAATATAAAATATAGAGTAGTAGCACAATATTCTATTAGTACTCATTCTAAGCTCAGTTCCATCCCTGGACCATAAGGACCCCTCAGCGTCATCTGTGCCAATATTCTCCATCAACATGGGTACAGATCTCCAACAGTATGCCCTGAGTAATAATAATTAACACAATCAAATATTAGATACTACTAATAGAAACACATAATTTAAGAAAAGATTACCTAACAAACTAATATAAAATATAGAGTAGTAGCACAATATTCTATTAGTACTCATTCTAAGCTCAGTTCCATCCCTGGACCATAAGGACCCCTCAGCTTCATCTGTGCCAATATTCTCCATCATCATGGGTTTAGATCTCCCACAGTATGCCCTGAGTAATAATAATTATAACAATCAAATATTAGATAATACTAATAGAAACACATATTTTAAGAAAAGATTACCTAACAAACTAATATAAAATATAGAGTAGAAGCATAATATTCTATTAGTACTCATTTTAAGCTCAGTTCCATCCCTGGACCATAAGGACCCCTCAGCGTCATCTCTGCCAATATTCTCCATCATCATGGGTTTAGATCTCCCACACTATGCCCTGAGTAACTATAATTATAAGAATCAAATATTAGATAATACTAATAAAACACATAATTTAAGAAAAGATTACCTAACAAACTAATATAAAATATAGAGTAGTAGCATAATATTCTATTAGTACTCATTTTAAGCTCAGTTCCATCCCTGGACCGTAAGGACCCCTCAGCATCATCTCTGCCAATATTCTTCATTATCATGGGTTTAGATCTCACACAGTATGCCCTGAATAATAATAATTATAACAATCAAATATTAGATAATACTAATAAAACACATAATTTAAGAAAAGATTACCTAACAAACTAATATAAAATATAGAGTAGTAGCACAATATTCTATTAGTACTCATTCTAAGCTCAGTTCCATCCCTGGACTATAAGGATCCCTCAGCGTCATCTCTGCCAATATTCTCCATCATCATGGGTGTAGATCTCCCAATCTATGCCCGGTGTAATAATAATTATAACAATCAAATATTAGATAATACTAATAAAACACATAATTTAAGAAAAGATTTTCTAACAAACTAATATAAAATATAGAGTAGAAGCATAATATTCTATTAGTACTCATTCTAAGCTCAGTTCCATCCCTGGACCATAAGGACCCCTCAGCGTCATCTCTGCCAATATTCTCCATCATCATGGGTTTAGATCTCCCACAGTATGCCCTGTGTATTAATAATTATAACAATCAAATATTAGATAATACTAATAAAACACATAATTTAAGAAAAGATTTTCTAACAAACTAATATAAAATAAAGAGTAGAAGCATAATATTCTATTAGTACTCATTCTAAGCTCAGTTCCATCCCTGGACCATAAGGACCCCTCAGCGTCATCTCTGCCAATATTCTCCATCATCATGGTTTTAGATCTCCCACAGTATGCCCTGAGTAATAATAATTATAACAATCATATATTAGATAATACTAATAAAACACATAATTTAAGAAAAGATTACCTAACAAACTAATATAAAATATAGAGTAGTAGCATAATATTCTATTAGTACTCATTCTAAGCTCAGTTCCATCCCTGGACCATAAGGACCCCTCAGCGTCATCTCTGCCAATATTCTCCATCATCATGGGTTTAGATCTCCCACAGTATGCCCTGAGTAATAATAATTATAACAATCAAATATTAGATAATACTAATAAAACACATAATTTAAGAAAAGATTACCTAACAAACTAATATAAAATATAGAATAGTAGTTTAATATTCTATTAGTACTCATTCTAAGCTCAGTTCCATCCCAGGACCATAAGGACCCCTTAGGTCCTGGATTAGATTAATTAGATAATACTAATAAAACACATAATTTAAGAAAAGATTACCTAACAAACTAATATAAAATATAGAATAGTAGTTTAATATTCTATTAGTACTCATTCTAAGCTCAGTTCCATCCCAGGACCATAAGGACCCCTCAGCGTCATCTCTGCCAATATTCTCCATCATCATGGGTTTAGATCTCCCACAGTATACCCTGAGTAATAATAATTATAACAATCAAATATAAGACCAAACTAGTAAGACTCATAATTTAAGAAAATACTAAATATCAAACTATTATAAAATATAGAGTAGTAGCATAATATTCTATTAGTACTCATTCTAAGCTCAGTTCCATCCCTGGATATAAGGACCCCTCAGCGTCATCTCTGCCAATATTCTCAATCATCATGGGTTAAGATCTCCCACAGTATGCCCTGAGTAATAATAATTATAACAATCAAATATTAGACCAAACTAATAAAACTCATAATTTAAGAAAAGATTACCTAACAAACTAATATAAAATATAGAGTAGTAGCATAATATTCTATTAGTACTCATTCTAAGCTCAGTTCCATCCCTGGACCATAAGGACCCCTCAGCGTCATCTCTGCCAATATTCACCATCATCATGGGTTTAGATCTCCCACAGTATGCCCTGAGTAATAATAATTATAAGAATCAAATATTAGATAATACTAATAAAACACATAATTTAAGAAAAGATAACCTAACAAACTAATATAAAATATAGAGTAGAAGCATAATATTCTATTAGTACTCATTCTAAGCTCAGTTCCATCCCTGGACCATAAGGACCCCTCAGCGTCATCTCTGCCAATATTCTCTATTATCATGGGTTTAGATCTCCCACAGTATGCCCTGAGTAATAATAATTATAACAATCAAATATTAGATAATACTAATAGAAACACATATTTTAAGAAAAGATTAACTAACAAACTAATATAAAATATAGAGTAGAAGCATAATATTCTATTAGTACTCATTTTAAGCTCAGTTCCATCCCTGGACCATAAGGACCCCTCAGCGTCATCTCTGCCAATATTCTCCATCATCATGGGTTTAGATCTCCCACACTATGCCCTGAGTAACTATAATTATAAGAATCAAATATTAGATAATACTAATAAAACACATAATTTAAGAAAAGATTACCTAACAAACTAATATAAAATATAGAGTAGTAGCATAATATTCTATTAGTACTCATTTTAAGCTCAGTTCCATCCCTGGACCGTAAGGACCCCTCAGCATCATCTCTGCCAATATTCTCCATTATCATGGGTTTAGATCTCCCACAGTATGCCCTGAATAATAATAATTATAACAATCAAATATTAGATAATACTAATAAAACACATAATTTAAGAAAAGATTACCTAACAAACTAATATAAAATATAGAGTAGTAGCACAATATTCTATTAGTGCTCATTCTAAGCTCAGTTCCATCCCTGGACTATAAGGATCCCTCAGCGTCATCTCTGCCAATATTCTCCATCATCATGGGTGTAGATCTCCCAATCTATGCCCGGTGTAATAATAATTATAACAATCAAATATTAGATAATACTAATAAAACACATAATTTAAGAAAAGATTTTCTAACAAACTAATATAAAATATAGAGTAGAAGCATAATATTCTATTAGTACTCATTCTAAGCTCAGTTCCATCCCTGGACCATAAGGACCCCTCAGCGTCATCTCTGCCAATATTCTCCATCATCATGGGTTTAGATCTCCCACAGTATGCCCTGTGTATTAATAATTATAACAATCAAATATTAGATAATACTAATAAAACACATAATTTAAGAAAAGATTTTCTAACAAACTAATATAAAATAAAGAGTAGAAGCATAATATTCTATTAGTACTCATTCTAAGCTCAGTTCCATCCCTGGACCATAAGGACCCCTCAGCGTCATCTCTGCCAATATTCTCCATCATCATGGTTTTAGATCTCCCACAGTATGCCCTGAGTAATAATAATTATAACAATCATATATTAGATAATACTAATAAAACACATAATTTAAGAAAAGATTACCTAACAAACTAATATAAAATATAGAGTAGTAGCATAATATTCTATTAGTACTCATTCTAAGCTCAGTTCCATCCCTGGACCATAAGGACCCCTCAGCGTCATCTCTGCCAATATTCTCCATCATCATGGGTTTAGATCTCCCACAGTATGCCCTGAGTAATAATAATTATAACAATCAAATATTAGATAATACTAATAAAACACATAATTTAAGAAAAGATCACCTAACAAACTAATATAAAATATAGAATAGTAGTTTAATATTCTATTAGTACTCATTCTAAGCTCAGTTCCATCCCAGGACCATAAGGACCCCTCAGCGTCATCTCTGCCAATATTCTCCATCATCATGGGTTTAGATCTCCCACAGTATACCCTGAGTAATAATAATTATAACAATCAAATATAAGACCAAACTAGTAAGACTCATAATTTAAGAAAATACTTAATATCAAACTATTATAAAATATAGAGTAGTAGCATAATATTCAATTAGTACTCATTCTAAGCTCAGTTCCATCCCTGGATATAAGTACCCCTCAGCGTCATCTCTGCCAATATTCTCAATCATCATGGGTTAAGATCTCCCACAGTATGCCCTGAGTAATAATAATTATAACAATCAAATATTAGACCAAACTAATAAAACTCATAATTTAAGAAAATACTAAAAATCAAACTATTATAAAATATAGAGTAGTATCATAATATTCTATTAGTACTCATTCTAAGCTCAGTTCCATCCCTGGACCATAAGGACCCCTCAGCATCATCTCTGCCAATATTCTCCATCATCATGGGTTTAGATCTCCCACAGTATGCCCTGAGTAATAATAATTATAACAATCAAATATTAGATAATACTAATAGAAACACATAATTTAAGAAAATACAAAAAATCAAACTAATATAAAATATAGAGTAGTAGTTTAATATACTATTAGTACTCATTCTAAGCTCAGTTCCATCCCTGGACCATAAGGACCCCTCAGCAACATCTCTGCCATTTTTCTCCATTATCATAGGTTTAGATCTCCCACAGTATGCCCTAAGTAATAATAATTATAACAATCAAATATTAGATAATACTAATAGAAACACATAATTTAAGAAAAGATTACCTAACAAACTAATATAAAATATAGAGTAGTAGCATAATATTTTATTAGTACTCATTCTAAGCTCAGTTCCATCCCTGGACCATAAGAATCCCTCAGCGTCATCTCTGCCAATATTCTCCATCATCATGGGTTTAGATCTCCCATAGCATGCCCTGAATAATAATAATTATAACAATCAAATATTAGACCAAACTAATAAAACTCATAATTTAAGAAAAGATTACCTAACAAACTAATATAAAATATAGAGTAGTAGCATAATATTCTATTAGTACTCATTCTAGGCTCAGTTCCATCCCTGGACCATAAGGACCCCTCAGCATCATCTCAGCCAATATTCTCCATCATCATGGGTTTAGATCTCCCACAGTATGCCCTAAGTAATAATAATTATAACAATCAAATATTAGACCAAACTAATAAAACTCATAATTTAAGAAAATACTAAAAATCAAACTATTATAAAATATAGAGTAGTAGCATAATATTCTATTAGTACTCATTCTAAGCTCAGTTCCATCCCTGGACCATAAGGACCCCTCAGCATCATCTCTGCCAATATTCTCCATCATCATGGGCTTAGATCTCCCATAGCATGCCCTGAGTAATAATAATTATAACAATCAAATATTAGATAATACTAATAAAACACATAATTTAAGAAAAGATTACCTAACAAACTAATATAAAATATAGAGTAGAAGCATAATATTCTATTAGTACTCATTCTAAGCTCAGTTCCATCCCTGGACCATAAGGACCCCCAGCGTCATCTCTGCCAATATTCTCCATCATCATGGGTTTAGATCTCCCACAGTATGCCCTGAGTAATAATAATTATTAGAATCAAATATTAGATAATACTAATAACACACATAATTTAAGAAAAGATTACCTAACAACTAATATAAAATATAGAGTAGAAGCATAATATTCTATTAGTACTCATTCTAAGCTCAGTTCCATCCCTGGACCATAAGGACCCCTCAGCGTCATCTCTGCCAATATTCTCCATCATCATGGGTTTAGATCTCCCACAGTATGCCCTGAGTAATAATAATTATAAGAATCAAATATTAGATAATACTAATAAAACACATAATTTAAGAAAAGATTACCTAACAAACTAATATAAAATATAGAGTAGAAGCATAATATTCTATTAGTACTCATTCTAAGCTCAGTTCCATCCCTGGACCATAAGGACCCCTCAGCGTCATCTCTGCCAATATTCTCCATCATCATGGGTTTAGATCTCCCACAGTATGCCCTGAGTAATAATAATTATAACAATCAAATAATAGATAATACTAAGAGAAATACGTAATTTAAGAAAAGATTACCTAACAAACTAATATAAAATATGGAGAAGAAGCATAATATTCTATTAGTACTCATTCTAAGCTCAGTTCCATCCCTGGACCATAAGGACCCCTCATCGTCATCTCTGTGAATATTCTCCATCATCATGGGTTTAGATCTCCCACAGTATGCCCTGAGTAATAATAATTATAACAATCAAATAGTAGATAATACTAATAGAAAGAAATAATTTAAGAAAAGATTACCTAACAAACTATTATAAAATATAGAGTAGTAGCATAATATTCTATTAGTACTCATTCTAAGCTCAGTTCCATCCCTGGACCATAAGGACACCTCAGCGTCATCTCTGCCAATATTCTCCATCATCATAGGTTTAGATCTCCCACAGTATGCCCTGAGTAATAATAATTGTAACAATCAAATAGTAGATAATACTAATAAAACACATAATTTAAGAAAAGATTACTTAACAAACTATTATAAAATATAGAGTAGTAGCATAATATTCTATTAGTACTCATTCTAAGCTCAGTTCCATCCCTGGACCATAAGGACCCCTCATCGTCATCTCTGTGAATATTCTCCATCATCATGGGTTTAGATCTCCCACAGTATGCCCTGAGTAATAATAATTATAACAATCAAATAGTAGATAATACTAATAGAAAGAAATAATTTAAGAAAAGATTACCTAACAAACTATTATAAAATATAGAGTAGTAGCATAATATTCTATTAGTACTCATTCTAAGCTCAGTTCCATCCCTGGACCATAAGGACACCTCAGCGTCATCTCTGCCAATATTCTCCATCATCATAGGTTTAGATCTCCCACAGTATGCCCTGAGTAATAATAATTGTAACAATCAAATAGTAGATAATACTAATAAAACACATAATTTAAGAAAAGATTACTTAACAAACTATTATAAAATATAGAGTAGTAGCATAATATTCTATTAGTACTCATTCTAAGCTCAGTTCCATCCCTGGACCATAAGGACCCCTCAGCGTCATCTCTGCCAATATTCTCCATCATCATGGGTTTAGATCTCCCACAGTATGCCCTGAGTAATAATAATTATAACAATCAAATAATAGATAATACTAAGAGAAATACGTAATTTAAGAAAAGATTACCTAACAAACTAATATAAAATATGGAGAAGAAGCATAATATTCTATTAGTACTCATTCTAAGCTCAGTTCCATCCCTGGACCATAAGGACCCCTCATCGTCATCTCTGTGAATATTCTCCATCATCATGGGTTTAGATCTCCCACAGTATGCCCTGAGTAATAATAATTATAACAATCAAATAGTAGATAATACTAATAGAAAGAAATAATTTAAGAAAAGATTACCTAACAAACTATTATAAAATATAGAGTAGTAGCATAATATTCTATTAGTACTCATTCTAAGCTCAGTTCCATCCCTGGACCATAAGGACCCCTCAGCGTCATCTCTGCCAATATTCTCCATCATCATGGGTTTAGATCTCCCACAGTATGCCCTGAGTAATAATAATTATAACAATCAAATATTAGATAATACTAATAAAACACATAATTTAAGAAAAGATCACCTAACAAACTAATATAAAATATAGAATAGTAGTTTAATATTCTATTAGTACTCATTCTAAGCTCAGTTCCATCCCAGGACCATAAGGACCCCTCAGCGTCATCTCTGCCAATATTCTCCATCATCATGGGTTTAGATCTCCCACAGTATACCCTGAGTAATAATAATTATAACAATGAAATATAAGACCAAACTAGTAAGACTCATAATTTAAGAAAATACTTAATATCAAACTATTATAAAATATAGAGTAGTAGCATAATATTCAATTAGTACTCATTCTAAGCTCAGTTCCATCCCTGGATATAAGTACCCCTCAGCGTCATCTCTGCCAATATTCTCAATCATCATGGGTTAAGATCTCCCACAGTATGCCCTGAGTAATAATAATTATAACAATCAAATATTAGACCAAACTAATAAAACTCATAATTTAAGAAAATACTAAAAATCAAACTATTATAAAATATAGAGTAGTATCATAATATTCTATTAGTACTCATTCTAAGCTCAGTTCCATCCCTGGACCATAAGGACCCCTCAGCATCATCTCTGCCAATATTCTCCATCATCATGGGTTTAGATCTCCCACAGTATGCCCTGAGTAATAATAATTATAACAATCAAATATTAGATAATACTAATAGAAACACATAATTTAAGAAAATACAAAAAATCAAACTAATATAAAATATAGAGTAGTAGTTTAATATACTATTAGTACTCATTCTAAGCTCAGTTCCATCCCTGGACCATAAGGACCCCTCAGCAACATCTCTGCCATTTTTCTCCATTATCATAGGTTTAGATCTCCCACAGTATGCCCTAAGTAATAATAATTATAACAATCAAATATTAGATAATACTAATAGAAACACATAATTTAAGAAAAGATTACCTAACAAACTAATATAAAATATAGAGTAGTAGCATAATATTTTATTAGTACTCATTCTAAGCTCAGTTCCATCCCTGGACCATAAGAATCCCTCAGCGTCATCTCTGCCAATATTCTCCATCATCATGGGTTTAGATCTCCCATAGCATGCCCTGAATAATAATAATTATAACAATCAAATATTAGACCAAACTAATAAAACTCATAATTTAAGAAAAGATTACCTAACAAACTAATATAAAATATAGAGTAGTAGCATAATATTCTATTAGTACTCATTCTAGGCTCAGTTCCATCCCTGGACCATAAGGACCCCTCAGCATCATCTCAGCCAATATTCTCCATCATCATGGGTTTAGATCTCCCACAGTATGCCCTAAGTAATAATAATTATAACAATCAAATATTAGACCAAACTAATAAAACTCATAATTTAAGAAAATACTAAAAATCAAACTATTATAAAATATAGAGTAGTAGCATAATATTCTATTAGTACTCATTCTAAGCTCAGTTCCATCCCTGGACCATAAGGACCCCTCAGCATCATCTCTGCCAATATTCTCCATCATCATGGGCTTAGATCTCCCATAGCATGCCCTGAGTAATAATAATTATAACAATCAAATATTAGATAATACTAATAAAACACATAATTTAAGAAAAGATTACCTAACAAACTAATATAAAATATAGAGTAGAAGCATAATATTCTATTAGTACTCATTCTAAGCTCAGTTCCATCCCTGGACCATAAGGACCCCCAGCGTCATCTCTGCCAATATTCTCCATCATCATGGGTTTAGATCTCCCACAGTATGCCCTGAGTAATAATAATTATTAGAATCAAATATTAGATAATACTAATAACACACATAATTTAAGAAAAGATTACCTAACAACTAATATAAAATATAGAGTAGAAGCATAATATTCTATTAGTACTCATTCTAAGCTCAGTTCCATCCCTGGACCATAAGGACCCCTCAGCGTCATCTCTGCCAATATTCTCCATCATCATGGGTTTAGATCTCCCACAGTATGCCCTGAGTAATAATAATTATAAGAATCAAATATTAGATAATACTAATAAAACACATAATTTAAGAAAAGATTACCTAACAAACTAATATAAAATATAGAGTAGAAGCATAATATTCTATTAGTACTCATTCTAAGCTCAGTTCCATCCCTGGACCATAAGGACCCCTCAGCGTCATCTCTGCCAATATTCTCCATCATCATGGGTTTAGATCTCCCACAGTATGCCCTGAGTAATAATAATTATAACAATCAAATAATAGATAATACTAAGAGAAATACGTAATTTAAGAAAAGATTACCTAACAAACTAATATAAAATATGGAGAAGAAGCATAATATTCTATTAGTACTCATTCTAAGCTCAGTTCCATCCCTGGACCATAAGGACCCCTCATCGTCATCTCTGTGAATATTCTCCATCATCATGGGTTTAGATCTCCCACAGTATGCCCTGAGTAATAATAATTATAACAATCAAATAGTAGATAATACTAATAGAAAGAAATAATTTAAGAAAAGATTACCTAACAAACTATTATAAAATATAGAGTAGTAGCATAATATTCTATTAGTACTCATTCTAAGCTCAGTTCCATCCCTGGACCATAAGGACACCTCAGCGTCATCTCTGCCAATATTCTCCATCATCATAGGTTTAGATCTCCCACAGTATGCCCTGAGTAATAATAATTGTAACAATCAAATAGTAGATAATACTAATAAAACACATAATTTAAGAAAAGATTACTTAACAAACTATTATAAAATATAGAGTAGTAGCATAATATTCTATTAGTACTCATTCTAAGCTCAGTTCCATCCCTGGACCATAAGGATTCCTCAGCGTCATATCTGTGAATATTCTCCATCATCATGGGTTTAGATCTCCCACAGTATGCCCTGAGTAATAATAATTATAACAATCAAATAGTAGATAATACTAATAGAAACACATAATTTAAGAAAATACTAAAAATCAAACTAATATAAAATATAGAGTAGTAGCATAATATTCTATTAGTACTCATTCTAAGCTCAGTTCCATCCCTGGACCATAAGGACCCCTCAGCGTCATCTCTGTCAATATTCTCCATCATCATGCGTTTAGATCTCCCACAGTATGCCCTGAGTAATAATAATTATAACAATCAAATAGTAGATAATACTAATAGAAACACATAAATTAAGAAAATACTAAAAATCAAACTAATATAAAATATAGAGTAGTAGCATAATATTCTATTAGTACTCATTCTAAGCTCAGTTACATCCCTGCACCATAAGGACCCCTCAGCGTCGTCTCTGTCAATATTCTCCATCATCATGGGTTTAGATCTCCCACAGTATGCCCTGAGTAATAATAATTATAACAATCAAATAGTAGATAATACTAATAGAAACACATAATTTAAGAAAATACTAAAAATCAAACTTATATAAAATATAGAGTAGTAGCATAATATTCTATTAGTACTCATTCTAAGCTCAGTTCCATCCCTGGACCATAAGGACAACTCAGCGTCATCTTTGTCAATATTCTCCATCATCATGGGTTTACATCTCCCACAGTATGCCCTGAGTAATAATAATTATAACAATCAAATAGTAGATAATACTAATAGAAACACATAATTTAAGAAAATACTAAAAATCAAACTAATATAAAATATAGAGTAGTAGCAAAATATTCTATTAGTACTCATTCTAAGCCCAGTTCCATCCCTGGACCATAAGGACCCCTCAGTGCCATCTCTGTCAATATTCTCCATCATCATGGGTTTAGATCTCCCACAGTATGCCCTGAGTAATAATAATTATAACAATCAAATAGTAGATAATACTAATAGAAACACATAATTTAAGAAAATACTAAAAATCAAACTAATATAAAATATAGAGTAGTAGCATAATATTCTATTAGTACTCATTCTAAGCTCAGTTCCATCCCTGGACCATAAGGACCCCTCAGCGTCTTCTCTGTCAATATTCTCCATCATCATGGGTTTAGATCTCCCATAGTATGCCCTGAGTAATAATAATTATAACAATCAAATAGTAGATAATACTAATAGAAACACATAATTTAAGAAAATACTAAAAATCAAACTAATATAAAATATAGAGTAGTAGTATAATATTCTATTAGTACTCATTCTAAGCTCAGTTCCATCCCTGGATCATAAGGACCCCTCAGCGTCGTCTCTGTCAATATTCTCCATCATCATGGGTTTAGATCTCCCACAGTATGCCCTGAGTAATAATAATTATAACAATCAAATAGTAGATAATACTAATAGAAACACATAATTTAAGAAAATCTAAAAATCAAACTAATATAAAATATAGAGTAGTAGCATAATATTTTATTAGTACTCATTCTAAGCTCAGTTCCATCCCTGGACCATAAGGACCCCTAAGCGTCGTCTCTGTCAAAATTCTCCATCATCATGGGTTTAGATCTCCCACAGTATGCCCTGAGTAATAATAATTATAACAATCAAATAGTAGATAATACTAATAGAAACACATATTTTAAGAAAATACTAAAAATCAAACTAATATAAAATATAGAGTAGTAGCATAATATTCTATTAGTACTCATTCTAAGCTCAGTTCCATCCCTGGACCATAAGGACCCCTCAGCGTCATCTCTGTTAATATTCTCCATCATCATGGGTTTACATCTCCCACAGTATGCCCTGAGTAATAATAATTATAACAATCAAATAGTAGATAATACTAATAGAAACACATAATTTAAGAAAATACTAAATATCAAACTAATATAAAATATAGAGTAGTAGCATAATATTCTATTAGTACTCATTCTAAGCTCAGTTCCATCCCTTGACCATAAGGACACCTCAGCGTCATCTCTGCCAATATTCTCTATCATCATGGGTTTAGATCTCCCACAGTATGCCCTGAGTAATAATAATTACAACAATCAAAGAGTAGATAATACTAATAGAAACACATAACTTAAGAAAGGATTACCTAACAAACTAATATAAAATATAGAGTAGTAGCATAATATTCTATTAGTACTCATTTGAAGCTCAATACCATCCCTGGACCATAAGGACCCCTCAGCGTCATCTCTGCCAATATTCTCTATCATCATGGGTTTAGATCTCCCACAGTATGCCCTGAGTAATAATAATTATAACAATCAAGTAGTAGATAATACTAATAGAAACACATAATTTAAGAAAAGATTACCTAACGAACTATTATAGAATATAGAGTAGTAGCATAATATTATATTACTACTCATTCTAAGCTCAGTTGCATCCCTGGACCATAAGGACCCCTCAGCGTCATCTCTGCCAATATTCTCCATCATCATGGGTTTAGATCTCCCACAGTATGCCTTGAGTAATAATAATTATAACAATCAAATATTAGATAATACTAATAGAAACACATAATTTAAGAAAAGATTACCTAACAAACTATTATAAAATATAGAGTAGTAGCATTATATTCTATTAGTACTCATTCTAAGCTCAGTTCCATCCCTTGACCATAAGGACCCCTCAGGGTCATCTCTGCCAATATTCTCCATCATCATGGGTTTAGATCTCCCACAGTATGCCCTGAGTAATAATAATTACAACAATCAAAGAGTAGATAATACTAATAGAAACACATAATTTAAGAAAAGATTACCTAACAAACTAATATAAAATATAGAGTAGTAGCATAATATTCTATAAGTACTCATTCTAAGCTCAGTTGCATCCCTGGACCATAAGGACACCTCAGCGTCATCTCTGTCGATATTCTCCATCATCAAGGGTTTAGATCTCCCACAGTATGCCCTGAGTAATAATAATTATATCAATCAAAAAGTAGTTAATACTAATAGAAACACATAATTTAAGAAAAGAATACCTAACAAACTATTATAAAATATAGAGTAGTAGCATAATATTCTATTAGTACTCATTCTAAGCTCAGTTGCATCCCTGGACCATAAGGACCCCTCAGCGTCATCTCTTCCAATATTCTCCATCATCATGGGTTTAGATCTCCCACAGTATGCCCTGAGTAATAATAATTACAACAATCAAATATTAGATAATACTAATAAAACACATAATTTAAGAAAAGATTACATAACAAACTATTCTAAAATATAGAGTAGTAGCATAGTATTCTATTTGTACTCATTCTAAGCTCAGTTCCATCCCTGGACCATAAGGACACCTCAACGTCATCTCTGCCAATATTCTCCATCATCATGGGCTTAGATCTCCCACAGTATGCCCTGAGTAATAATAATTATAACAATCAAATATTAGATAATACTAATAAAACACATAATTTAAGAAAAGATTACTTAACAAACTATTATAAAATATAGAGTAGTAGCATAATATTCTATAAGTACTCATTTTAAGCTTAGTTCCATCCCTGGACCATAAGGACCCCTCAGCATCATCTCTGCCAATATTCTCCATCATCATGGGTTTAGATCTCCCACAGTATGCCCTGAGTAATAATAATTATAACAATCAAATAGTAGATAATACTAATAGAAACACATAATTTAAGAAAATACTAAAAATCAAATTAATATAAAATATAGAGTAGTAGCATAATATACTATTAGTACTCATTCTAAGCTCAGTTCCATCCCTGGACCATAAGGACCCCTCAGCGTCGTCTCTGTCAATATTCTCCATCATCATGGGTTTAGATCTCCCACAGTATTCCCTGAGTAATAATAATTATAACAATCAAATAGTAGATAATACTAATAGAAAGAAATAATTTAAGAAAAGAATACCTAACAAACTAATATAAAATATAGAGTAGTAGCATAATATTCTATTAGTACTCATTCTAAGCTCAGTTCCATCCATGGACCATTAGGACACCTCAGCGTCATCTCTGCCAATATTCTCCATCATCATGGGTTTAGATCTCCCACAGTATGCCCTGAGTAATAATAATTATAACCATCAAATATTAGATAATACTATTAAAACACATAATTTAAGAAAAGATTACCTAACAAACTATAATAAAATATAGAGTAGTAGCATAATATTTTATTAGTACTCATTCTAAGCTCAGTTCCATCCCTGGACCATAAGGACCCCTCAGCAACATCTCTGCCAATATTCTCCATCATCATGGGTTCACATCTCCCACAGTATGCCCTGAGTAATAATAATTATAACAATGAAATAGTAGATAATACAAATAGAAACACATAATTCAACAAAAGATTACCTAACAAACTATTATAAAATATAGAGTAGTAGCATAATATTCTATTAGTACTCATTCTAAGCTCAGTTCCATCCCTGGACCATAAGGACCCCTCAGCGTCATCTCTGCCAATATTCTCCATCATCATGGGTTTAGATCTCCCACAGTATGCCCTGAGTAATAATAATTATAACAATCAAATAGTAGATAATACTAATAAAACACATAATTTAAGAAAAGATTACTTAACAAACTATTATAAAATATAGAGTAGTAGCATAATATTCTATTAGTACTCATTCTAAGCTCAGTTCCATCCCTGGACCATAAGGACCCCTCAGCGTAATCTCTGTCAATATTCTCCATCATCATGGGTTTACATCTCCCACAGTATGCCCTGAGTAATAATAATTATAACAATCAAATATTAGATAATACTAATAGAAACACATTAAATAAGAAAATACTAAAAATCAAACTAATATAAAATATAGAGTAGTAGCATAATATTCTATTAGTACTCATTCTAAGCTCAGTTCCATCCCTGGACCATAAGGACCCCTCAGCGTCGTCTCTGTCAATATTCTCCATCATCATGGGTTTAGATCTCCCACAGTATGCCCTGAGTAATAATAATTATAACAATCAAATAGTAGATAATACTAATAGAAACACATAATTTAAGAAAATCTAAAAATCAAACTAATATAAAATATAGAGTAGTAGCATAATATTTTATTAGTACTCATTCTAAGCTCAGTTCCATCCCTGGACCATAAGGACCCCTAAGTGTCGTCTCTGTCAAAATTCTCCATCATCATGGGTTTAGATCTCCCACAGTATGCCCTGAGTAATAATAATTATAACAATCAAATAGTAGATAATACTAATAGAAACACATAATTTAAGAAAATACTAAAAATCAAACTAATATAAAATATAGAGTAGTAGCATAATATTCTATTAGTACTCATTCTAAGCTCAGTTCCATCCCTGGACCATAAGGACCCCTCAGCGTCATCTCTGTTAATATTCTCCATCATCATGGGTTTACATCTCCCACAGTATGCCCTGAGTAATAATAATTATAACAATCAAATAGTAGATAATACTAATAGAAACACATAATTTAAGAAAATACTAAAAATCAAACTAATATAAAATATAGAGTAGTAGCATAATATTCTATTAGTACTCATTCTAAGCTCAGTTCCATCCCTGGACCATAAGGACCCCTCTGCGTTGTCTCTGTCAACATTCTTCATCATCATGGGTTTAGATCTCCCACAGTATGCCCTGAGTAATAATAATTATAATAATCAAATATTAGATAATACTGATAGAAACACATAATTTAAGAAAATACAAAAAATCAAACTAATATAAAATATAGAGTATTAGCATAATATTCTATTAGTACTCATTCTAAGCTTAGTTCCATCCCTGGACAATAAGGACCCCTAAGCGTCGTCTCTGTCAATATTCTCCATCATCATGGGTTTAGATCTCCCACAGTATGCCCTGAGTAATAATAATTATAATAATCAAATATTAGATAATACTAATAGAAACACCTAATTAAAGAAAATACTAAAAATCAATTTAATATAAAATATAGAGTATTAGCATAATATTCTATTAGTACTCATTCTAAGCTCAGTTCCATCCCTGGACCATAAGGACCCCTCTGCGTCGTCTCCATCAATATTCTCCATCATCATGGGTTTAGATCTCCCACAGTATGCCCTGAGTAATAATAATTATAACAATCAAATAGTAGATAATACTAATAGAAACAGATAATTTAAGAAAAGATTACCTAACAAACTATTATAAAATATAGAGAAGTAGCATAATATTCTATTAGTCATCATTCTAAGCTCAGTTCCATCCTTGGACCATAAGGACCCCTCAGCGTCATCTCTGCCAATATTCTCAATCATCATGGGTTTAGATCTCCCACAGTATGCCCTGAGTAATAATAATTATAACAATCAAATAGTAGATAATACTAATAGAAACACATAATTTAAAAAAAGATTACCTAACAAACTATTATAAAATATAGAGTAGTAGCATAATATTCTATTAGTACTCATTCTAAGCTCAGTTCCATCCCTGGACCATAAGGACCCCTCAGCGTCATCTCTGTCAATATTCTCCATCATCATGGGTTTAGATCTCCCACAGTATGCCCTGAGTAATAATAATTATAACAATCAAATAGTAGATAATACTAATAGAAACACATAATTTAAGAAAATACTAAAAATCAAAACTAATATAAAATATAGAGTAGTAGCATAATATTCTATTAGTACTCATTCTAAGCTCAGTTACATCCCTGGACCATAAGGACCCCTCAGCGTCATCTCTGTCAATATTCTCCATCATCATGGGTTTAGATCTCCCACAGTATGCCCTGAGTAATAATAATTATAACAATTAAATAGTAGATAATACTAATAGAAACACATAATTTAAGAAAATACTAAAAATCAAACTAATATAAAATATAGAGTAGTAGCATAATATTCTATTAGTACTCATTCTAAGCTCAGTTCCATCCCTGGACCATAAGGACCCCTCAGCGTCATCTCTGTCAATATTCTCCATCATCATGGGTTTACATCTCCCACAGTATGCCCTGAGTAATAATAATTATAACAATCAAATAGTAGATAATACTAATGGAAACACATAATTTATGAAAATACTAAAAATCAAACTAATATAAAATATAGAGTAGTAGCATAATATTCAATTAGTACTCATTCTAAGCTCAGTTCCATCCCTGGACCATAAGGACCCCTCTGCGTCGTCTCCATCAATATTCTCCATCATCATGGGTTTAGATCTCCCACAGTATGCCCTGAGTAATAATAATTATAACAATCAAATAGTAGATAATACTAATAGAAACAGATAATTTAAGAAAAGATTACCTTACAAACTATTATAAAATATAGAGTAGTAGCATAATATTCTATTAGTCATCATTCTAAGCTCAGTTCCATCCTTGGACCATAAGGACCCCTCAGCGTCATCTCTGCCAATATTCTCAATCATCATGGGTTTAGATCTTACACAGTATGCCCTGAGTAATAATAATTATAACAATCAAATAGTAGATAATACTAATAGAAACACATAATTTAAGAAAAGATTACCTAACAAACTATTATAAAATATAGAGTAGTAGCATAATATTCTATTAGTACTCATTCTAAGCTCAGTTCCATCCCTGGACCATAAGGACCCCTCAGCGTCATCTCTGTCAATATTCTCCATCATCATGGGTTTAGATCTCCCACAGTATGCCCTGAGTAATAATAATTATAACAATCAAATAGTAGATAATACTAATAGAAACACATAATTTAAGAAAATACTAAAAATCAAAACTAATATAAAATATAGAGTAGTAGCATAATATTCTATTAGTACTCATTCTAAGCTCAGTTACATCCCTGGACCATAAGGACCCCTCAGCGTCGTCTCTGTCAATATTCTCCATCATCATGGGTTTAGATCTCCCACAGTATGCCCTGAGTAATAATAATTATAACAATTAAATAGTAGATAATACTAATAGAAACACATAATTTAAGAAAATACTAAAAATCAAACTAATATAAAATATAGAGTAGTAGCATAATATTCTATTAGTACTCATTCTAAGCTCAGTTCCATCCCTGGACCATAAGGACCCCTCAGCGTCATCTCTGTCAATATTCTCCATCATCATGGGTTTACATCTCCCACAGTATGCCCTGAGTAATAATAATTATAACAATCAAATAGTAGATAATACTAATGGAAACACATAATTTATGAAAATACTAAAAATCAAACTAATATAAAATATAGAGTAGTAGCATAATATTCTATTAGTACTAATTCTAAGCTCAGTTCCATCCCTGGACCATAAGGACCCTTCAGCGTCATCTCTGTCAATATTCTCCATCATCATGGGTTTACATCTCCCACAGTATGCCCTGAGTAATAATAATTATAACAATCAATTAGTACATAATACTAATAGAAACACATAATTTAAGAAAATACTAAAAATCAAACTAATATAAAATATAGAGTAGTAGCATAATATTCTATAAGTACTCATTCTAAGCTCAGTTCCATCCCTGGACCATAAGGACCCCTCAGCGTCATCTCTGTCAATATTCTCCATCATCATGGGTTTACATCTCCCACAGTATGCCCTGAGTAATAATAATTATAACAATCAAATAGTAGATAATACTAATAGAAACACATAATTTAAGAAAAGATTACCTAACAAACTATTATAAAATATAGAGTAGTAGCATAATATTCTATTAGTACTCATTCTAAGCTCAGTTCCATCCCTGGACCATAAGGACCCCTCAGCGTCATCTCTGTCAATATTCTCCATCATCATGGGTTTACATCTCCCACAGTATGCCCTGAGTAATAATAATTATAACAATCAAATATTAGATAATACTAATAGAAACACCTAATTAAAGAAAATACTAAAAATCAATTTAATATAAAATATAGAGTATTAGCATAATATTCTATTAGTACTCATTCTAAGCTCAGTTCCATCCCTGGACCATAAGGACCCCTCTGCGTCGTCTCCATCAATATTCTCCATCATCATGGGTTTAGATCTCCCACAGTATGCTCTGAGTAATAATAATTATAACAATCAAATAGTAGATAATACTAATAGAAACACATAATTTAAGAAAAGATTACCTAACAAACTATTATAAAATATAGAGTAGTAGCAAAATATTCTATTAGTACTCATTCTAAGCTCAGTTCCATCCCTGGACCATAAGGACCCCTCAGCGTCATCTCTGCAATATTCTCAATCATCATGGGTTTAGATCTCCCACAGTATGCCCTGAGTAATAATAATTATAACAATCAAATAGTAGATAATACTAATAGAAACACATAATTTAAGAAAAGATTACCTAACAAACTATTATAAAATATACAGTAGTAGCATAATATTCTATTAGTACTCATTCTAAGCTCAGTTCCATCCCTGGACCATAAGGACCCCTCAGCGTCATCTCTGCCAATATTCTCCATCATCATGGGTTTAGATCTCCCACAGTATGCCCTGAGTAATAATAATTATAACAATCAAATAGTAGATAATACTAATAGAAACACATAATTTAAGTAAAGATTACCTAACAAACTTATATAAAATATAGAGTAGTAGCATAATATTCTATTAGTACTCATTCTAAGCTCAAGTCCATCCCTGAACCATAAGGACACCTCAGCGTCATCTCTGCCAATATTCTCCATCATCATGGGTTTAAATCTCCCACAGTATGCCCTGAGTAATAATAATTATAACAATCAAATATTAGATAATACTAATAAAACATATAATTTAAGAAAAGATTACCTAACAAACTATTATAAAATATAGAGTAGTAGAATAATATTCTATTAGTACTCATTCTATGCTCAGTTCCATCCATGGACCATAAGGACCCCTCAGCGTCATCTCTGCCAATATTCTCCATCATCATGGGTTTAGATCTCCCAATGTATGCCCTGAGTAATAATAATTATAACAATCAAATAGTAGATAATACTTATAGAAGCACATAATTTAAGAAAAGATTACCTAACAAACTATTATAAAATATAGAGTAAAAGCATAATATTCTATTAGTACTCATTCTAAGCTCAGTTCCATCCCTGGACCATAAGGACACCTCAGCGTCATCTCTGCCAATATTCTCCATCATCATGGGTTTAGATCTCCCACAGTATGCCCTGAGTAATAATAATTATAACATTCAAATAGTAGATAATACATATAGAAACAAATAATTTAAGAAAAGATTACCTAACAAACTATTATAAAATATAGAGTAGTAGCATAATATTCTATTCGTACTCATTCTAAGCTCAGTTCCATCCCTGGACCATAAGGACACCTCAGCGTCATCTCTGCCAATATTCTCCATCATCATGGGTTTAGATCTCCCACAGTATGCCCTGAGTAATAATAATTATAACAATCAAATAGTAAATAATACTAATAGGAAGAAATAATTTAAGAAAAGATTACCTAACAAACTAATATAAAATATAGAGTAGTAGCATAATATTCTATTAGTACTCATTCTAAGCTCAGTTCCATCCCTGGACCATAAGGACACCTCAGCGTGTTCTCTGCCAATATTCTCCATCATCATGGGTTTAGATCTCCCACAGTATGCCCTGAGTATTAATAATTATAACAATCAAATAGTAAATAATACTAATAAAAAGAAATAATTTAAGAAAAGATTACCTAACTAACTATTATAAAATATAGAGTAGTAGCATAATATTCTATTAGTACTCATTCTAAGCTCAGTTCCATCCCTGGACCATAAGGACACCTCAGCGTCATCTCAGCAAATATTCTCCATCATCATGGGTTTAGATCTCCCACAGTATGCCCTGAGTAATAATAATTATAACAATCAAATAGTAGATAATACTAATAGAAACACATAATTTAAGAAAAGATTACCTAACAAACTATAATAAAATATAGAGTAAAAGCATAATATTCTATTAGTACTCATTCTAAGCTCAGTTCCATCCCTGGACCATAAGGACGCCTCAGCGTCATCTCTGTCAATATTCTCCATCATCATGGGTTTAGATCTCCCACAGTATGCCCTGAGTAATAATAATTATAACAATCGAATAGTAGATAATACTAATAGAAACACATAATTTAAGAAAATACTAAAAATCAAACTAATATAAAATATAGAGTATTAGCATAATATTCTATTAGTACTCATTCTAAGCTCAGTTCCATCCCTGGACCATAAGGACCCCTCAGCGTCGTCTCTGTCAATATTCTCCATCATCATGGGTTTAGATCTCCCACAGTATGCCCTGAGTAATAATAATTATAACAATCAAATAGTAGATAATACTAATAGAAACACATAATTTAAGAAAATACTAAAAATCAAACTAATATAAAATATAGAGTATTAGCATAATATTCTATTAGTACTCATTCTAAGCTAAGTTACAACTCTGGACCATAAGAACCCCTCAACGTCGTCTCTGTCAATATTGTAGTAGTAGTAGTATTGTTAAAAGTGCTTCGACAGCTTAGGTCATTTCGCATAATGGCTCCCACCGGGATTCGAACCCGGGACCGCTTTCACCTAAGGCAAACGCGCTGTCCACATGACTATCCGAGAGCCCTCTGTCAATATTCTCCATCATCATGGGTTTAGATCTCCCACAGTATGCCCTGAGTAATAATAATTATAACAATCATATAGTAGATAATACTAATAGAAACACATAATTTAAGAAAATACTAAAAATCAAACTAATATAAAATATAGAGTATTAGCATAATATTCTATTAGTACTCATTCTAAGCTCAGTTCCATCCCTAGACCATAATGACCCCTCATCGTCGTCTCTGTCAATATTCTCCATCATCATGGGTTTAGATCTCACATAGTATGCCCTGAGTAGTAATAATTATAACAAACAAATAGTAGATAATACTAATAAAACTCATAATTTTAGAAAATACTAAAAATCAAAGTAATATAAAATACAGAGTAGTAGCATAATATTCTATTAGTACTCATTCTAAGCTCAGTTCCATCCCTGGACCATAAGGACCCCTCAGCGTCGTCTCTGCCAATATTCTCCATCATCATGGGTTTAGATCTCCCACAGTATGCCCTGAGTAATAATAATTATAACAATCAAATAGTAGATAATACTAATAGAAACACATAATTTAAGAAAATACTAAAAATCAAACTAATATAAAATATAGAGTATTAGCATAATATTCTATTAGTACTCATTCTAAGCTCAGTTCCATTCCTGGACCATAAGGACCCCTCAGCGTCGTATCTGTATATATTCTCCATCATCATGGGTTTAGATCTCCCACAGTATGCCCTGAGTAATAATAATTATAACAATCAAATAGTAGATAATACTAATAGAAGCACATAATTTAAGAAAATACTAAAAATCAAACTAATATAAAATATAGAGTATTAGCATAATATTCTATTAGTACTCATTCTAAGCTCAGTTCCATCCCTGGACCATAAGGACCCCTCAGCATCGTCTCTGTCAATATTCTCCATCATCATGGGTTTACATCTCCCATAGTATGCCCTGAGTAATAATAATTATAACAATCAAATAGTAGATAATACTAATAGAAACACATAATTTAAGAAAATACTAAAAATCAAACTATTATAAAATATAGAGTAGTAGCATAATATTCTATTAGTACTCATTCTAAGCTCAGTTCCATCCCTGGACCATGAGGACCCCTCAGCGTCATCACTGCCAATATTCTCCATCATCATGGGTTTACATCTCCCATAGTATGCCCTGAGTAATAATAATTATAACAATCAAATAGTAGATAATACTAATAGAAACACATAATTTAAGAAAATACTAAAAATCAAACTATTATAAAATATAGAGTAGTAGCATAATATTCTATTAGTACTCATTCTAAGCTCAGTTCCATCCCTGGACCATAAGGACCCCTCAGCATCGTCTCTGCCAATATTCTCCATCATCATGGGTTTAGATCTCCCACAGTATGCCCTGAGTAATAATAATTATAACAATCAAATTGTAGATAATACTAATAGAAACACATAATTTAAGAAAATACTAAAAATCAAACTAATATAAAATATAGAGTATTAGCATAATATTCTATTAGTACTCATTCTAAGCTCAGTTCCATTCCTGGACCATAAGGACCCCTCAGCGTCGTCTCTGTATATTTTCTCCATCATCATGGGTTTAGATCTCCCACAGTATGCCCTGAGTGATAATAATTATAACAATCAAATAGTAGATAATACTAATAGAAACACATAATTTAAGAAAATACTAAAAATCAAATTAATATAAAATATAGAGTATTAGCATAATATTCTATTAGTACTCATTCTAAGCTCAGTTCCATCCCTGGACCATAAGGACCCCTCAGCGTCGTCTCTGTATATATTCTCAATCATCATGGGTTTAGATCTCCCACAGTATGCCCTGAGTAATAATAATTATAACAATCAAATAGTAGATAATACTAATAGAAACACATAATTTAAGAAAATACTAAAAATCAAATTAATATAAAATATAGAGTATTAGCATAATATTCTATTAGTACTCATTCTAAGCTCAGTTCCATCCCTGGACCATAAGGACCCCTCAGCGTCGTCTCTGTATATATTCTCCATCATCATGGGTTTAGATCTCCCACAGTATGCCCTGAGTAATAATAATTTTAACAATCAAATAGTAGATAATACTAATAGAAACACATAATTTAAGAAAATACTAAAAATCAAACTATTATAAAATATAGAGTATTAGCATAATATTCTATTAGTACTCATTCTAAGCTCAGTTCCATCCCTGGACCATAAGGACCCCTCAGCGTCGTCTCTGTATATATTCTCCATCATCATGGGTTTAGATCTCCCATAGTATGCCCTGAGTAATAATAATTATAACAATCAAATAGTAGATAATACTAATAGAAACACATAATTTAAGAAAATACTAAAAATCAAACTAATATAAAATATAGAGTATTAGCATAATATTCTATTAGTACTCATTCTAAGCTCAGTTCCATCCCTGGACAATAAGGACCCCTCAGCGTCGTCTCTGTATATATTCTCCATCATCATGGGTTTAGATCTCCCACAGTATGCCCTGAGTAATAATAATTATAACAATCAAATAGTAGATAATACTAATAGAAACACATAATTTAAGAAAATACTAAAAATCAAACTATTATAAAATATAGAGTATTAGCATAATATTCTATTAGTACTCATTCAAAGCTCAGTTCCATCCCTGGACCATAAGGACCCCTCAGCGTCGTCTCTGTATATATTCTCCATCATCATGGGTTTAGATCACCCACAGTATGCCCTGAGTAATAATAATTATAACAATCAAATAGTAGATAATACTTATAGAAACACATAATTTAAGAAAATACTAAAAATCAAACTAATATAAAATATAGAGTAAAAGCATAACACTCTATTAGTACTCATTCTAAGCTCAGTTCCATCCCTGGACCATAAGGACCCCTCAGCGTCGTCTCTGTCAATATTCTCCATCATCATGGGTTTAGATCTCCCACAGTATGCCCTGAGTAATAATAATTATAATAATCAGTTATAAGATAATACTAATAGAAACACATAATTTAAGAAAATACAAAAAATCAAACTAATATAAAATATAGAGTATTAGCATAATATTCTATTAGTACTCATTCTAAGCTCATTTCCATCCATGGACCAAAAGGACCCCTCAGCGTCGTCTCTGTCAATATTCTCCATCATCATGGGTTTAGATCTCCCACAGTATGCCCTGAGTAATAATAATTATAATAAACAAATATTAGATAATACTAATAGAAACACATAATTTAAGAAAATACTAAAAATCAAACTAATATAAAATATAGAGTATTAGCATAATATTCTATTAGTACTCATTCTAAGCTCAGTTCCATCCCTGGACCATAAGGACCCCACTGCGTCGTCTCTGTCAATATTCTCCATCATCATGGGTTT
The DNA here is from genome assembly GCA_947579665.1 of Sympetrum striolatum. NCBI lineage: Eukaryota > Metazoa > Arthropoda > Insecta > Odonata > Libellulidae > Sympetrum > Sympetrum striolatum. Next base: position 104,339,880 of record OX388343.1, read on the forward strand.
AGATCTCCCACAGTATGCCCTGAGTAATAATAATTATAACAATCAAATAGTAGATAATACTAATAGAAACACATAATTTAAGAAAATACTAAAAATCAAACTAATATAAAATACAGAGTATTAGCATAATATTCTATTAGTACTCATTCTAAGCTCAGTTCCATCCCTGGACCATAAGGACCCCTCAGCGTCGTCTCTGTCAATATTCTCCATCATCATGGGTTTAGATCTCCCACAGTATGCCCTGAGTAATAATAATTATAACAATCAAATAGTAGATAATACTAATAGGAACACATAATTTAAGAAAATACTAAAAATCAAACTAATATAAAATATAGAGTAATAGCATAATATTCTATTAGTACTCATTCTAAGCTCAGTTCCATCCCTGGACCATAAGGACCCCTCTGCGTCGTCTCTGTCAATATTCTCCATCATCATGGGTTTAGATCTTTCACAGTATGGCCTGAGTAATAATAATTATAACAATCAAATAGTAGATAATACTAATAGAAACACATAATTTAAGAAAATACTAAAAATCAAACTAATATAAAATATAGAGTATTAGCATAATATTCTATTAGTACTCATTCTAAGCTCAGTTCCATCCCTGGACCATAAGGACCCCTCTGCGTCGTCTCTCAATATTCCCTATCATCATGGGTTTAGATCTCCCACGGTATGCCCTGAGTAATGATAATTATAACAATCAAATAGTAGATAATACTAATAGAAACACATAATTTAAGTAAATAGTAAAAATCAAACTAATATAAAATATAGAGTATAAGCATAATATTCTATTAGTACTCATTCTAAGCTCAGTTCCATCCCTGGACCATAAGGACCCCTCAGCGTCGTCTCTGTCAATATTCTCCATCATCATGGGTTTAGATCTCCCACAGTATGCCCTGAGTAATAATAATTATAACAATCAAATAGTAGATAATACTAATAGAAACACATAATTTAAGAAAATACTAATAATCAAACTAATATAAAATAAAGAGTATTAGCATAATATTCTATTAGTACTCATTCTAAGCTCAGTTCCATCCCTGGACCATAAGGACCCCTCAGCGTCGTCTCTGCCAATATTCTCCATCATCATGGGTTTAGATCCCCCACAGTATGCCCTGAGTAAAAATAATTATAACAATCAAATAGTAGATAATACTAATAGAAACACATAACTTAATAAAATACTAAAAATCAAACTAATATAAAATATAGAGTATTAGCATAATATTCTATTAGTACTCATTTTAAGCTTAGTTCCATCCCTGGACCATAAGGACCCCTCAGCATCGTCTCTGTCAATATTCTCCATCATCATGGGTTTAGATCTCCCACAGTATGCCCTGAGTAATAATAATTATAAAAATCAAATATTAGATAATACTAATAGAAACACATAATTTAAGAAAATACTAAAAATCAAAATAATATAAAATATAGAGTATTAGCATAATATTCTATTAGTACTCATTCTAAGCTCAGTTCCATCCCTGGACCATAAGGACCCCTCTGCGTCGTCTCTCTCAATATTCTCCATCATCATGGGTTTAGATCTCCCACAGTATGCTTTGAGTAATAAAAATTATAACAATCAAATATTAGATAATACTAATAGAAACAAAAAATTAAAGAAAATACTAAAAATCAAACTAATATAGAATATAGAGTATTAGCATAATATTCTATTAGTACTCATTCTAAGCTCAGTTCCATCCCTGGACCATAAGGACCCCTCAGCGTCATCACTGTCAATATTCTCCATCATCATGGGTTTAGATCTCCCACAGTATGCCCTGAGTAATAATAATTATAACAATCAAATAGTAGATAATACTAATAGAAACACATAATTTAAGAAAATACTAAAATTCAATCTAATATAAAATATAGAGTATTAGCATAATATTCTATTAGTACTCATTCTAAGCTCAGTTCCATCCCTGGACCATAAGGACCCCTCAGCGTCGTCTCTCTCAATATTCTCCATCATCATGGGTTTAGATCTCCCACAGTATGCCCTGAGTAATAATAATTATAACAATCAAATATTAGATAATACTAATAGAAACACATAATTAAAGAAAATACTAAAAATCAATCTAATATAAAATATAGAGTATTAGCATAATATTCTATTAGTACTCATTCTAAGCTCAGTTCCATCCCTGGACCATAAGGACCCCTCTGCGTCGTCTCTGTCAATATTCTCCATCATCATGGGTTTAGATCTCCCACAGTATGCCCTGAGTAATAATAATTATAATAATCAAATATTAGATAATACTAATAGAAACACATAATTTAAGAAAATACTAAAAATCAAACTAATATAAAATATAGAGTATTAGCATAATATTCTATAAGTACTCATTCTAAGCTCAGTTCCATCCCTGGACCATAAGGACCCCTCTGCGTCGTCTCTGTCAATATTCTCCATCATTATGGGTTTAGATCTCCCACAGTATGCCCTGAGTAATAATAATTATAATAATCAAATATTAGATAATACTAATAGAAACACATAATTTAAGAAAATACTAAAAATCAATCTAATATAAAATATAGAGTATTAGCATAATATTCTATAAGTACTCATTCTAAGCTCAGTTCCATCCCTGGACCATAAGGACCCCTCTGCGTCGTCTCTGTCAATATTCTCCATCATCATGGGTTTAGATCTCCCACAGTATGCCCTGAGTAATAATAATTATAACAATCAAATATTAGATAATACTAATAGAAACACATAATTAAAGAAAATACTAAAAATCAATCTAATATAAAATATAGAGTATTAGCATAATATTCTATTAGTACTCATTCTAAGCTCAGTTCCATCCCTGGACCATAAGGACCCCTCTGCGTCGTCTCTGTCAATATTCTCCATCATCATGGGTTTAGATCTCCCACAGTATGCCCTGAGTAATAATAATTATAATAATCAAATATTAGATAATACTAATAGAAACACATAATTTAAGAAAATACTAAAAATCAAACTAATATAAAATATAGAGTATTAGCATAATATTCTATAAGTACTCATTCTAAGCTCAGTTCCATCCCTGGACCATAAGGACCCCTCTGCGTCGTCTCTGTCAATATTCTCCATCATTATGGGTTTAGATCTCCCACAGTATGCCCTGAGTAATAATAATTATAATAATCAAATATTAGATAATACTAATAGAAACACATAATTTAAGAAAATACTAAAAATCAATCTAATATAAAATATAGAGTATTAGCATAATATTCTATTAGTACTCATTCTAAGCTCAGTTCCATCCCTGGACCATAAGGACCCCTCTGCGTCGTCTCCGTCAATATTCTCCATCATCATGGGTTTAGATCTCCCACAGTATGCCCTGAGTATTAATAATTATAACAATCAAATATTAGATAATACTAATAGAAACACATAATTTAAGAAAATACTAAAAATCAAACTAATATAAAATATAGAGTATTAGCATAATATTCTATAAGTACTCATTCTAAGCTCAGTTCCATCCCTGGACCATAAGGACCCCTCTGCGTCGTCTCTGTCAATATTCTCCATCATCATGGGTTTAGATCTCCCACAGTATGCCCTGAGTAATAATAATTATAATAATCAAATATTAGATAATACTAATAGAAACACATAATTTAAGAAAATACTAAAAATCAAACTAATATAAAATATAGAGTATTAGCATAATATTCTATAAGTACTCATTCTAAGCTCAGTTCCATCCCTGGACCATAAGGACCCCTCTGCGTCGTCTCTGTCAATATTCTCCATCATTATGGGTTTAGATCTCCCACAGTATGCCCTGAGTAATAATAATTATAATAATCAAATATTAGATAATACTAATAGAAACACATAATTTAAGAAAATACTAAAAATCAATCTAATATAAAATATAGAGTATTAGCATAATATTCTATTAGTACTCATTCTAAGCTCAGTTCCATCCCTGGACCATAAGGACCCCTCTGCGTCGTCTCCGTCAATATTCTCCATCATCATGGGTTTAGATCTCCCACAGTATGCCCTGAGTAATAATAATTATAATAATCAAATATTAGATAATACTAATAGAAACACATAATTTAAGAAAATACTAAAAATCAAACTAATATAAAATATAGAGTATTAGCATAATATTCTATAAGTACTCATTCTAAGCTCAGTTCCATCCCTGGACCATAAGGACCCCTCTGCGTCGTCTCTGTCAATATTCTCCATCATTATGGGTTTAGATCTCCCACAGTATGCCCTGAGTAATAATAATTATAATAATCAAATATTAGATAATACTAATAGAAACACATAATTTAAGAAAATACTAAAAATCAAACTAATATAAAATATAGAGTATTAGCATAATATTCTATTAGTACTCATTCTAAGCTCAGTTCCATCCCTGGACCATAAGGACCTTTCAGCGTCGTCACTGTCAATATTCTCCATCATCATGGGTTTAGATCTCCCACAGTATGCCCTGAGTAATCATAATTATAACAATCAAATATTAGATAATACTAAAAGAAAAACATAATTTAAGAAAATACTAAAAATCAAACTAATATAAAATATAGAGTAGTAGCATAATATTCTATTAGTACTCATTCTAAGCTCAGTTCCATCCCTGGACCATAAGGACCTTTCAGCGTCGTCACTGTCAATATTCTCCATCATCATGGGTTTAGATCTCCCACAGTATGCCCTGAGTATTAATAATTATAACAATCAAATATTAGATAATACTAATAGAAACACATAATTAAAGAAAATACTAAAAATCAATCTAATATAAAATATAGAGTATTAGCATAATATTCTATTAGTACTCATTCTAAGCTCAGTTCCATCCCTGGACCATAAGGACCCATCTGCGTCGTCTCTGTCAATATTCTCCTTCATCATGGGTTTAGATCTCCCACAGTATACCCTGAGTAATAATAATTATAATAATCAAATATTAGATAATACAAATAGAAACACATAATTAAATAAAATACTAAAAATCAATCTAATATAAAATATAGAGTATTAGCATAATATTCTATTAGTACTCATTCTAACCTCAGTTCCATCCCTGGACCATAAGGACCCCTCTGCGTCGTCTCTGTCAATATTCTCCATCATCATGGGTTTAGATCTCCCACAGTATGCCCTGAGTAATAATAATTAACACAATCAAATATTAGATACTACTAATTGAAACACATAATTTAAGAAAATACTAAAAATCAAACTAATATAAAATATAGAGTATAAGCATAATATTCTATTAGTACTCATTCTAAGCTCAGTTCCATCCCTGTACCATAAGGACCCCTCTGCGACGTCTCTGTCAATATTCTCCATCATCATGGGTTTAGATCTTTCACAGTATGGCCTGAGTAATAATAATTATAACAATCAAATAGTAGATAATACTAATAGAAACACATAATTTAAGAAAATACTAAAAATCAAACTAATATAAAATATAGAGTATTAGCATAATATTCTATTAGTACTCATTCTGGATTCATTCATAATTTAAGAAAATACTAAAAATCAAACTAATATAAAATATAGAGTATTAGCATAATATTCTATTAGTACTCATTCTAAGCTCAGTTCCATCCCTGGACCATAAGGACCCCTCTGCGTCGTCTCTGTCAATATTCTCTATCATCATGGGTTTAGATCTCCCACAGTATGCCCTGACTAATAATAATTATAATAATCAAATATTAGATAATACTAATAGAAACACATAATTTAAGAAAATACTAAAAATCAAACTAATATAAAATATAGAGTATTAGCATAATATTCTATTAGTACTCATTCTAAGCTCAGTTCCATCCCTGGACCATAAGGACCCCTCTGCGTCGTCTCTGTCAATATTCTCCATCATCATGGGTTTAGATCTCCCACAGTATGCCCTGAGTAATAATAATTATAATAATCAAATATTAGATAATACTAATAGAAACACATAATTTAAGAAAATACTAAAAATCAAACTAATATAAAATATAGAGTATTAGCATAATATTCTATTAGTACTCATTCTAAGCTCAGTTCTATCCCTGGACGATAAGGACCCCTCTGTGTCGTCTCTGTCAATATTCTCCATCATCATGGGTTTAGATCTCCCACAGTATGCCCTGAGTAATAATAATTATAATAATCAAATATTAGATAGTACTAATAGAAACACATAATTTAAGAAAATACTAAAAATCAAACTAATATAAAATATAGAGTATTAGCATAATATTCTATTAGTACTCATTCTAAGCTCAGTTCCATCCCTGGACCATAAGGACCCCTCTGCGTCGTCTCTGTCAATATTCTCCATCATCATGGGTTTAGATCTCCCACAGTATGCCCTGAGTAATAATAATTATAACAATCAAATATTAGATAATACTAATAGAAACACATAATTAAAGAAAATACTAAAAATCAATCTAATATATAATATAGAGTATTAGGATAATATTCTATTAGTACTCATTCTAAGCTCAGTTCCATCCCTGGACCATAAGGACCCCTCTGCGTCGTCTCTGTCAATATTCTCCATCATCATGGGTTTAGATCTCCCACAGTATGCCCTGAGTAATAATAATTATAATAATCAAATATTAGATAATACTAATAGAAACACATAATTTAAGAAAATACTAAAAATCAAACTAATATAAAATATAGAGTATTAGCATAATATTCTATTAGTACTCATTCTAAGCTCAGTTCTATCCCTGGACGATAAGGACCCCTCTGTGTCGTCTCTGTCAATATTCTCCATCATCATGGGTTTAGATCTCCCACAGTATGCCCTGAGTAATAATAATTATAATAATCAAATATTAGATAGTACTAATAGAAACACATAATTTAAGAAAATACTAAAAATCAAACTAATATAAAATATAGAGTATTAGCATAATATTCTATTAGTACTCATTCTAAGCTCAGTTCCATCCCTGGACCATAAGGACCCCTCTGCGTCGTCTCTGTCAATATTCTCCATCATCATGGGTTTAGATCTCCCACAGTATGCCCTGAGTAATAATAATTATAACAATCAAATATTAGATAATACTAATAGAAACACATAATTAAAGAAAATACTAAAAATCAATCTAATATATAATATAGAGTATTAGGATAATATTCTATTAGTACTCATTCTAAGCTCAGTTCCATCCCTGGACCATAAGGACCCCTCTGCGTCGTCTCTGTCAATATTCTCCATCATCATGGGTTTAGATCTCCCACAGTATGCCCTGAGTAATAATAATTATAATAATCAAATATTAGATAATACTAATAGAAACACATAATTTAAGAAAATACTAAAAATCAATCTAATATAAAATATAGAGTATTAGCATAATATTCTATTAGTACTCATTCTAAGCTCAGTTCCATCCCTGGACCATAAGGACCCCTCTGCGTCGTCTCTGTCAATATTCTCCATCATCATGGGTTTAGATCTCCCACAGTATGCCCTGAGTAATAATAATTATAATAATCAAATATTAGATAATACTAATAGAAACACATAATTTAAGAAAATACTAAAAATCAAACTAATATAAAATATAGAGTATTAGCATAATATTCTATTAGTACTCATTCTAAGCTCAGTTCCATCCCTGGACCATAAGGACCCCTCAGCGTCGTCTCTGTCAATATTCTCCATCATCATGGGTTTAGATCTCCCACAGTATGCCCTGAGTAATAATAATTATAACAGTCAAATATTAGATAATACTAATAGAAACACATAATTAAAGAAAATACTAAAAATCAATCTAATATAAAATATAGAGTACCCCTCTGCGTCGTCTCTGTCAATATTCTCCATCATCATGGGTTTAGATCTCCCACAGTATGCCCTGAGTAATAATAATTATAATAATCAAATATTAGATAATACTAATAGAAACACATAATTTAAGAAAATACTAAAAATCAAACTAATATAAAATATAGAGTATTAGCATAATATTCTATAAGTACTCATTCTAAGCTCAGTTCCATCCCTGGACCATAAGGACCCCTCTGCGTCGTCTCTGTCAATATTCTCCATCATCATGGGTTTAGATCTCCCACAGTATGCCCTGAGTAATAATAATTATAACAATCAAATAGTAGATAATACTAATAGAAACACATAATTTAAGAAAATACTAAAAATCAAACTAATATAAAATATAGAGTATTAGCATAATATTCTATTAGTACTCATTCTAAGCTCAGTTCCATCCCTGGACCATAAGGACCCGTCAGCGTCGTCACTGTCAATATTCTTTATCATCATGGGTTTAGATCTCCCACAGTATGCCCTGAGTAATAATAATTATAACAATCAAATATTAGATAATACTAAAAGAAAAACATAATTTAAGAAAATACTAAAAATCAAACTAATATAAAATATAGAGTAGTAGCATAATATTCTATAAGTACTCATTCTAAGCTCAGTTCCATCCCTGGACCATAAGGACCTTTCAGCGTCGTCACTGTCAATATTCTCCATCATCATGGGTTTAGATCTCCCACAGTATGCCCTGAGTAATAATAATTATAACAATCAAATATTAGATAATACTAATAGAAACACATAATTCAAGAAAATACTAAAAATCAATCTAATATAAAATATAGAGTATTAGCATAATATTCTATTAGTACTCATTCTAAGCTCAGTTCCATCCCTGGACCATAAGGACCCCTCTGCGTCGTCTCTGTCAATATTCTCCATCATCATGGGTTTAGATCTCCCACAGTATACCCTGAGTAATAATAATTATAATAATCAAATATTAGATAATACAAATAGAAACACATAATTAAATAAAATACTAAAAATCAATCTAATATAAAATATAGAGTATTAGCATAATATTCTATTAGTACTCATTCTAACCTCAGTTCCATCCCTGGACCATAAGGACCCCTCTGCGTCGTCTCTGTCAATATTCTCCATCATCATGGGTTTAGATCTCCCACAGTATGCCCTGAGTAATAATAATTAACACAATCAAATATTAGATACTACTAATTGAAACACATAATTTAAGAAAATACTAAAAATCAAACTAATATAAAATATAGAGTATTAGCATAATATTCTATTAGTACTCATTCTAAGCTCAGTTCCATCCCTGGACCATAAGGACCCCTCTGCGTCGTCTCTCTCAATATTCTCCATCATCATGGGTTAAGATCAACCACAGTATGCTTTGAGTAATAATAATTATAACAATCAAATATTAGATAATACTAATAGAAACACAAAATTCAAGAAAATACTAAAAATCAAACTAATATAAAATATAGAGTATTAGCATAATATTCTATTAGTACTCATTCTAAGCTTAGTTCAATCCCTGGACCATAAGGACCCCTCTGCGTCGTCTCTCTCTATATTCTACATCATCATGGGTTTAGATCTCCCACAGTATGCTTTGAGTAATAATAATTATAACAATCAAATATTAGATAATACTAATAGAAACACAAAATTTAAGAAAATACTAAAAATCAAACTAATATAAAATATAGAGTATTAGCATAATATTCTATTAGTACTCATTCTAAGCTCAGTTCCATCCCTGGACCATAAGGACCCCTCAGCGTCGTCTCTGTCAATATTCTCCATCATCATGGGTTTAAATCTCCCACAGTATGCCCTGAGTAATAATAATTATAACAATCTAATAGTAGATAATACCAATAGAAACACATCATTTAAGAAAATACTAAAAATCAAACTAATATAAAATATAGAGTATAAGCATAATATTCTATTAGTACACATTCTAAGCTCAGTTACATCACTGGACCATAAGGACCCCTCAGCATCGTCTCTGTCAATATTCTCCATCATCATGGGTTTAGATTTCCCACAGTATGCCCTGAGTAATAATAATTATAACAATCAAATAGTAGATAATACTAATAGAAACACATAATTTAAGAAAATACTAAAAATCAAATTAATATAAAATATAGAGTAATAGCATAATATCCTATTAGTACTCATTCTAAGCTCAGTTCCATCCCTGGACCATAAGGACCCCTCTGCGTCGTCTCTGTCAATATTCTCCATCATCATTGGTTTAGATCTTTCACAGTATGGCCAGAGTAATAATAATTATAACAATCAAATAGTAGATAATACATATAGAAACACATAATTTAAGAAAATACTAAAAATCAAACTAATATAAAATATAGAGTATTAGCATAATATTCTATTAGTACTCATTCTAAGCTCAGTTCCATCCCTGGACCATAAGGAACCCTCTGCGTCGTCTCTCAATATTCCCTATCATCATAGGTTTAGATCTCCCACGGTATGCCCTGAGTAATGATAATTATAACAAGCAAATAGTAGATAATACTAATAGAAACACATAATTTAAGAAAATACTAAGAATCAAACTAATATAAAATATAGAGTATAAGCATAATATTCTATTAGTACTCATTCTAAGCTCAGTTCCATCCCTGGACCATAAGGACCCCTCAGCGTCGTCTCTGTCAATATTCTCCATCATCATAGGTTTAGATCTCCCACAGTATGCCCTGAGTAATAATAATTATAACAATCAAATAGTAGATAATACTAATAGAAACACATAATTTAAGAAAATACTAAAAATCAATCTAATATAAAATATAGAGTATTAGCATAATATTCTATTAGTACTCATTCTAAGCTCAGTTCCATCCCTGGACCATAAGGACCCCTCTGCGTCGTCTCTGTCAATATTCTCCATCATCATTGGTTTAGATCTTTCACAGTATGGCCTGAGTAATAATAATTATAACAATCAAATAGTAGATAATACATATAGAAACACATAATTTAAGAAAATACTAAAAATCAAACTAATATAAAATATAGAGTATTAGCATAATATTCTATTAGTACTCATTCTAAGCTCAGTTCCATCCCTGGACCATAAGGAACCCTCTGCGTCGTCTCTCAATATTCCCTATCATCATAGGTTTAGATCTCCCACGGTATGCCCTGAGTAATGATAATTATAACAAGCAAATAGTAGATAATACTAATAGAAACACATAATTTAAGAAAATACTAAGAATCAAACTAATATAAAATATAGAGTATAAGCATAATATTCTATTAGTACTCATTCTAAGCTCAGTTCCATCCCTGGACCATAAGGACCCCTCAGCGTCGTCTCTGTCAATATTCTCCATCATCATAGGTTTAGATCTCCCACAGTATGCCCTGAGTAATAATAATTATAACAATCAAATAGTAGATAATACTAATAGAAACACATAATTTAAGAAAATACTAAAAATCAATCTAATATAAAATATAGAGTATTAGCATAATATTCTATTAGTACTCATTCTAAGCTCAGTTCCATCCCTGGACCATAAGGACCCCTCTGCGTCGTCTCTGTCAATATTCTCCATCACCATGGGTTTAGATCTCCAACAGTATGCCCTGAGTAATAATAATTATGATAATTAATTTAAGATAATACTAATAGAAACACATAATTTAAGAAAATACAAAAAATCAAACTAATATAAAATATAGAGTATTAGCATAATATTCTATTAGTACTCATTCTAAGCTCAGTTCCATCCCTGGACCATAAGGACCCCTCAGCGTCGTCTCTGTTAATATTCTCCATCATCATGGGTTTAGATCTCCCACAGTATATCCTGAAAAATAATAATTATAATAATCAAATATTAGATAATACTAATAGAAACATATAATTAAAGAAAATATTAAAAATCAATCTAATATAAAATATAGAGTATTAGCATAATATTCTATTAGTACTCATTCTAAGCTCAGTTCCATCCCTGGACCATAAGGACCCCTCTGCGTTTTCTCTGTCAATATTCTCCATCATCATGGGTTTAGATCTCCCACAGTATGCCCTGAGTAATAATAATTATAATAATCAAATATTAGATAATACTAATAGAAACACATAATTTAAGAAAATACTAAAAATCAAACTAATATAAAATATAGAGTATTAGCATAATATTCTATTAGTACTCATTCTAAGCTCAGTTCCATCCCTGGACCATAAGGACCCCTCTGTGTCGTCTCTGTCAATATTCTCTATCATCATGGGTTTAGATCTCCCACAGTATGCCCTGACTAATAATAATTATAATAATCAAATATTAGATAATACTAATAGAAACACATAATTTAAGAAAATACTAAAAATCAAACTAATATAAAATATAGAGTATTAGCATAATATTCTATTAGTACTCATTCTAAGCTCAGTTCCATCCCTGGACCATAAGGACCCCTCTGCGTCGTCTCTGTCAATATTTTCTATCATCATGGGTTTAGATCTCCCACAGTATGCCCTGAGTAATAATAATTATAATAATCAAATATTAGATAATACTAATAGAAACACATAATTTAGGAAAATACTAAAAATCAAACTAATATAAAATATAGAGTATTAGCATAATATTCTATTAGTACTCATTCTAAGCTCAGTTCCATCCCTGGACCATAAGGACCGCTCAGCGTCTTCACTGTCAATATTCTCCATCATCATGGGTTTAGATCTCCCACAGTATGCCCTGAGTAATAATAATTATAACAATCAAATAGTAGATAATACTAATAGAAACACATAATTTAAGAAAATACAAAAAATCAATCTAATATAAAATATAGAGTATTAGCATAATATTCTATTAGTACTCATTCTAAGCTCAGTTCAATCCCTGGACCATAAGGACCCCTCAGCGTCGTCTCTGTCAATATTCTCCATCATCATGGGTTATGATCTCCCACAGTATGCCCTGAGTAATAATAATTATAACAATCAAATATTAGATAATACTTATAGAAACACATAATTAAAGAAAATACTAAAAATCAATCTAATATAAAATATAGAGTACCCCTCTGCGTCGTCTCTGTCAATATTCTTCATCATCATGGGTTTAGATCTCCCACAGTATGCCCTGAGTAATAATAATTATAATAATCAAATATTAGATATTACTAATAGAAACACATAATTTAAGAAAATACTAAAAATCAAACTAATATAAAATATAGAGTAGTAGCATAATATTCTATTAGTACTCATTCTAAGCTCAGTTCCATCCCTGGACCATAAGGACCTTTCAGCGTCGTCTCTGTCAATATTCTCCATCATCATGGGTTTAGATCTCCCTCAGTATGCCCTGAGTAATAATAATTATAACAATCAAATATTAGATAATACTAATAGAAACACATAATTAAAGAAAATACTAAAAATCAAACTAATATAAAATATAGAGTAGTAGCATAATATTCTATTAGTACTCATTCTAAGCTCAGTTCCATCCCTGGACCATAAGGACCCCTCAGCGTCGTCTCTGACAATATTCTCCATCATCATGGGTTTAGATCTCCCACAGTATGCCCTGAGTAATAATAATTATAACAATCAAATATTAGATAATACTAATAGAAACACATAATTAAAGAAAATACTAAAAATCAATCTAATATAAAATATAGAGTATTAGCATAATATTCTATTAGTACTCATTCTAACCTCAGTTCCATCCCTGGAAAATAAGGACCCCTCTGCGTCGTCTCTGTCAATATTCTCCATCATCATGGGTTTAGATCTCCCACAGTATGCCCTGAGTAATAATAATTAACACAATCAAATATTAGATACTACTAATTGAAACACATAATTTAAGAAAATACTAAAAATCAATCTAATATAAAATATAGAGTATTAGCATAATATTCTATTAGTACTCATTCTAACCTCAGTTCCATCCCTGGACCATAAGGACCCCTCAGCATCGTCACTGTCAATATTCTCCATCATCATGGGTTTAGATCTACCACAGTATGCCCTGAGTAATAATAATTATAACAATCAAATATTAGATAATACTAATAGAAACACATAATTAAAGAAAATACTAAAAATCAATCTAATATAAAATATAGAGTAGTAGCATAATATTCTATTAGTACTCATTCTAACCTCAGTTCCATCCCTGGACCATAAGGACCCCTCAGCATCGTCACTGTCAATATTCTCCATCATCATGGGTTTAGATCTCCCACAGTATGCCCTGAGTAATAATAATTATAACAATCAAATATTAGATAATACTAATAGAAACACATAATTAAAGAAAATACTAAAAATCAATCTAATATAAAATATAGAGTATTAGCATAATATTCTAATAGTACTCATTCTAACCTCAGTTCCATCCCTGGAAAATAAGGACCCCTCTGCGTCGTCTCTGTCAATATTCTCCATCATCATGGGTTTAGATCTCCCACAGTATGCCCTGAGTAATAATAATTATAACAATCAAATATTAGATACTACTAATTGAAACACATAATTTAAGAAAATACTAAAAATCAATCTAATATAAAATATAGAGTAGTAGCATAATATTCTATTAGTACTCATTCTAACCTCAGTTCCATCCCTGGACCATAAGGACCCCTCAGCATCGTCACTGTCAATATTCTCCATCATCATGGGTTTAGATCTCCCACAGTATGCCCTGAGTAATAATAATTATAACAATCAAATATTAGATAATACTAATAGAAACACATAATTAAAGAAAATACTAAAAATCAATCTAATATAAAATATAGAGTATTAGCATAATATTCTATTAGTACTCATTCTAACCTCAGTTCCATCCCTGGACCATAAGGACCCCTCAGCATCGTCACTGTCAATATTCTCCATCATCATGGGTTTAGATCTCCCACAGTATGCCCTGAGTAATAATAATTATAACAATCAAATATTAGATAATACTAATAGAAACACATAATTAAAGAAAATACTAAAAATCAATCTAATATAAAATATAGAGTAGTAGCATAATATTCTATTAGTACTCATTCTAACCTCAGTTCCATCCCTGGACCATAAGGACCCCTCAGCATCGTCACTGTCAATATTCTCCATCATCATGGGTTTAGATCTCCCACAGTATGCCCTGAGTAATAATAATTATAACAATCAAATATTAGATAATACTAATAGAAACACATAATTAAAGAAAATACTAAAAATCAATCTAATATAAAATATAGAGTATTAGCATAATATTCTATTAGTACTCATTCTAACCTCAGTTCCATCCCTGGACCATAAGGACCCCTCAGCATCGTCACTGTCAATATTCTCCATCATCATGGGTTTAGATCTCCCACAGTATGCCCTGAGTAATAATAATTATAACAATCAAATATTAGATACTACTAATTGAAACACATAATTAAAGAAAATACTAAAAATCAATCTAATATAAAATATAGAGTATTAGCATAATATTCTATTAGTACTCATTCTAACCTCAGTTCCATCCCTGGACCATAAGGACCCCTCAGCATCGTCACTGTCAATATTCTCCATCATCATGGGTTTAGATCTACCACAGTATGACCTGAGTAATAATAATTATAACAATCAAATATTAGATAATACTAATAGAAACACATAATTAAAGAAAATACTAAAAATCAATCTAATATAAAATATAGAGTAGTAGCATAATATTCTATTAGTACTCATTCTAACCTCAGTTCCATCCCTGGACCATAAGGACCCCTCAGCATCGTCACTGTCAATATTCTCCATCATCATGGGTTTAGATCTCCCACAGTATGCCCTGAGTAATAATAATTATAACAATCAAATATTAGATAATACTAATAGAAACACATAATTAAAGAAAATACTAAAAATCAATCTAATATAAAATATAGAGTATTAGCATAATATTCTATTAGTACTCATTCTAACCTCAGTTCCATCCCTGGACCATAAGGACCCCTCAGCATCGTCACTGTCAATATTCTCCATCATCATGGGTTTAGATCTCCCACAGTATGCCCTGAGTAATAATAATTATAACAATCAAATATTAGATACTACTAATTGAAACACATAATTAAAGAAAATACTAAAAATCAATCTAATATAAAATATAGAGTATTAGCATAATATTCTATTAGTACTCATTCTAACCTCAGTTCCATCCCTGGACCATAAGGACCCCTCAGCATCGTCACTGTCAATATTCTCCATCATCATGGGTTTAGATCTACCACAGTATGACCTGAGTAATAATAATTATAACAATCAAATATTAGATAATACTAATAGAAACACATAATTAAAGAAAATACTAAAAATCAATCTAATATAAAATATAGAGTAGTAGCATAATATTCTATTAGTACTCATTCTAACCTCAGTTCCATCCCTGGACCATAAGGACCCCTCAGCATCGTCACTGTCAATATTCTCCATCATCATGGGTTTAGATCTCCCACAGTATGCCCTGAGTAATAATAATTATAACAATCAAATATTAGATACTACTAATTGAAACACATAATTTAAGAAAATACTAAAAATCAATCTAATATAAAATATAGAGTATTAGCATAATATTCTATTAGTACTCATTCTAACCTCAGTTCCATCCCTGGACCATAAGGACCCCTCAGCATCGTCACTGTCAATATTCTCCATCATCATGGGTTTAGATCTACCACAGTATGACCTGAGTAATAATAATTATAACAATCAAATATTAGATACTACTAATTGAAACACATAATTTAAGAAAATACTAAAAATCAATCTAATATAAAATATAGAGTATTAGCATAATATTCTATTAGTACTCATTCTAACCTCAGTTCCATCCCTGGACCATAAGGACCCCTCAGCATCGTCACTGTCAATATTCTCCATCATCATGGGTTTAGATCTCCCACAGTATGCCCTGAGTAATAATAATTATAACAATCAAATATTAGATAATACTAAAAGAAACACATAATTTAAGAAAATACTAAAAATCAATCTAATATAAAATATAGAGTATTAGCATAATATTCTATTAGTACTCATTCTAACCTCAGTTCCATCCCTGGACCATAAGGACCCCTCAGCATCGTCACTGTCAATATTCTCCATCATCATGGGTTTAGATCTCCCACAGTATGCCCTGAGTAATAATAATTATAACAATCAAATATTAGATAATACTAATAGAAACACATAATTAAAGAAAATACTAAAAATCAATCTAATATAAAATATAGAGTATTAGCATAATATTCTATTAGTACTCATTCTAACCTCAGTTCCATCCCTGGAAAATAAGGACCCCTCTGCGTCGTCTCTGTCAATATTCTCCATCATCATGGGTTTAGATCTCCCACAGTATGCCCTGAGTAATAATAATTATAACAATCAAATATTAGATACTACTAATTGAAACACATAATTTAAGAAAATACTAAAAATCAATCTAATATAAAATATAGAGTAGTAGCATAATATTCTATTAGTACTCATTCTAACCTCAGTTCCATCCCTGGACCATAAGGACCCCTCAGCATCGTCACTGTCAATATTCTCCATCATCATGGGTTTAGATCTCCCACAGTATGCCCTGAGTAATAATAATTATAACAATCAAATATTAGATAATACTAATAGAAACACATAATTAAAGAAAATACTAAAAATCAATCTAATATAAAATATAGAGTATTAGCATAATATTCTATTAGTACTCATTCTAACCTCAGTTCCATCCCTGGACCATAAGGACCCCTCAGCATCGTCACTGTCAATATTCTCCATCATCATGGGTTTAGATCTCCCACAGTATGCCCTGAGTAATAATAATTATAACAATCAAATATTAGATAATACTAATAGAAACACATAATTAAAGAAAATACTAAAAATCAATCTAATATAAAATATAGAGTAGTAGCATAATATTCTATTAGTACTCATTCTAACCTCAGTTCCATCCCTGGACCATAAGGACCCCTCAGCATCGTCACTGTCAATATTCTCCATCATCATGGGTTTAGATCTCCCACAGTATGCCCTGAGTAATAATAATTATAACAATCAAATATTAGATAATACTAATAGAAACACATAATTAAAGAAAATACTAAAAATCAATCTAATATAAAATATAGAGTATTAGCATAATATTCTATTAGTACTCATTCTAACCTCAGTTCCATCCCTGGACCATAAGGACCCCTCAGCATCGTCACTGTCAATATTCTCCATCATCATGGGTTTAGATCTCCCACAGTATGCCCTGAGTAATAATAATTATAACAATCAAATATTAGATAATACTAATAGAAACACATAATTAAAGAAAATACTAAAAATCAATCTAATATAAAATATAGAGTAGTAGCATAATATTCTATTAGTACTCATTCTAACCTCAGTTCCATCCCTGGACCATAAGGACCCCTCAGCATCGTCACTGTCAATATTCTCCATCATCATGGGTTTAGATCTCCCACAGTATGCCCTGAGTAATAATAATTATAACAATCAAATATTAGATAATACTAATAGAAACACATAATTAAAGAAAATACTAAAAATCAATCTAATATAAAATATAGAGTATTAGCATAATATTCTATTAGTACTCATTCTAACCTCAGTTCCATCCCTGGACCATAAGGACCCCTCAGCATCGTCACTGTCAATATTCTCCATCATCATGGGTTTAGATCTCCCACAGTATGCCCTGAGTAATAATAATTATAACAATCAAATATTAGATAATACTAATAGAAACACATAATTAAAGAAAATACTAAAAATCAATCTAATATAAAATATAGAGTAGTAGCATAATATTCTATTAGTACTCATTCTAACCTCAGTTCCATCCCTGGACCATAAGGACCCCTCAGCATCGTCACTGTCAATATTCTCCATCATCATGGGTTTAGATCTCCCACAGTATGCCCTGAGTAATAATAATTATAACAATCAAATATTAGATAATACTAATAGAAACACATAATTTAAGAAAATACTAAAAATCAATCTAATATAAAATATAGAGTATTAGCATAATATTCTATTAGTACTCATTCTAACCTCAGTTCCATCCCTGGACCATAAGGACCCCTCAGCATCGTCACTGTCAATATTCTCCATCATCATGGGTTTAGATCTCCCACAGTATGCCCTGAGTAATAATAATTATAACAATCAAATATTAGATAATACTAATAGAAACACATAATTAAAGAAAATACTAAAAATCAATCTAATATAAAATATAGAGTAGTAGCATAATATTCTATTAGTACTCATTCTAACCTCAGTTCCATCCCTGGACCATAAGGACCCCTCAGCATCGTCACTGTCAATATTCTCCATCATCATGGGTTTAGATCTCCCACAGTATGCCCTGAGTAATAATAATTATAACAATCAAATATTAGATAATACTAATAGAAACACATAATTAAAGAAAATACTAAAAATCAATCTAATATAAAATATAGAGTATTAGCATAATATTCTATTAGTACTCATTCTAACCTCAGTTCCATCCCTGGACCATAAGGACCCCTCAGCATCGTCACTGTCAATATTCTCCATCATCATGGGTTTAGATCTCCCACAGTATGCCCTGAGTAATAATAATTATAACAATCAAATATTAGATAATACTAATAGAAACACATAATTAAAGAAAATACTAAAAATCAATCTAATATAAAATATAGAGTAGTAGCATAATATTCTATTAGTACTCATTCTAACCTCAGTTCCATCCCTGGACCATAAGGACCCCTCAGCATCGTCACTGTCAATATTCTCCATCATCATGGGTTTAGATCTCCCACAGTATGCCCTGAGTAATAATAATTATAACAATCAAATATTAGATAATACTAAAAGAAACACATAATTTAAGAAAATACTAAAAATCAATCTAATATAAAATATAGAGTATTAGCATAATATTCTATTAGTACTCATTCTAACCTCAGTTCCATCCCTGGACCATAAGGACCCCTCAGCATCGTCACTGTCAATATTCTCCATCATCATGGGTTTAGATCTCCCACAGTATGCCCTGAGTAATAATAATTATAACAATCAAATATTAGATAATACTAATAGAAACACATAATTAAAGAAAATACTAAAAATCAATCTAATATAAAATATAGAGTATTAGCATAATATTCTATTAGTACTCATTCTAACCTCAGTTCCATCCCTGGAAAATAAGGACCCCTCTGCGTCGTCTCTGTCAATATTCTCCATCATCATGGGTTTAGATCTCCCACAGTATGCCCTGAGTAATAATAATTATAACAATCAAATATTAGATACTACTAATTGAAACACATAATTTAAGAAAATACTAAAAATCAATCTAATATAAAATATAGAGTAGTAGCATAATATTCTATTAGTACTCATTCTAACCTCAGTTCCATCCCTGGACCATAAGGACCCCTCAGCATCGTCACTGTCAATATTCTCCATCATCATGGGTTTAGATCTCCCACAGTATGCCCTGAGTAATAATAATTATAACAATCAAATATTAGATAATACTAAAAGAAACACATAATTTAAGAAAATACTAAAAATCAATCTAATATAAAATATAGAGTATTAGCATAATATTCTATTAGTACTCATTCTAACCTCAGTTCCATCCCTGGAAAATAAGGACCCCTCTGCGTCGTCTCTGTCAATATTCTCCATCATCATGGGTTTAGATCTCCCACAGTATGCCCTGAGTAATAATAATTAACACAATCAAATATTAGATACTACTAATTGAAACACATAATTTAAGAAAATACTAAAAATCAATCTAATATAAAATATAGAGTATTAGCATAATATTCTATTAGTACTCATTCTAACCTCAGTTCCATCCCTGGACCATAAGGACCCCTCAGCATCGTCACTGTCAATATTCTCCATCATCATGGGTTTAGATCTCCCACAGTATGCCCTGAGTAATAATAATTATAACAATCAAATATTAGATAATACTAAAAGAAACACATAATTTAAGAAAATACTAAAAATCAATCTAATATAAAATATAGAGTATTAGCATAATATTCTATTAGTACTCATTCTAACCTCAGTTCCATCCCTGGAAAATAAGGACCCCTCTGCGTCGTCTCTGTCAATATTCTCCATCATCATGGGTTTAGATCTCCCACAGTATGCCCTGAGTAATAATAATTATAACAATCAAATATTAGATAATACTAATAGAAACACATAATTAAAGAAAATACTAAAAATCAATCTAATATAAAATATAGAGTATTAGCATAATATTCTATTAGTACTCATTCTAACCTCAGTTCCATCCCTGGAAAATAAGGACCCCTCTGCGTCGTCTCTGTCAATATTCTCCATCATCATGGGTTTAGATCTCCCACAGTATGCCCTGAGTAATAATAATTAACACAATCAAATATTAGATACTACTAATTGAAACACATAATTTAAGAAAATACTAAAAATCAATCTAATATAAAATATAGAGTAGTAGCATAATATTCTATTAGTACTCATTCTAACCTCAGTTCCATCCCTGGACCATAAGGACCCCTCAGCATCGTCACTGTCAATATTCTCCATCATCATGGGTTTAGATCTCCCACAGTATGCCCTGAGTAATAATAATTATAACAATCAAATATTAGATAATACTAAAAGAAACACATAATTTAAGAAAATACTAAAAATCAATCTAATATAAAATATAGAGTATTAGCATAATATTCTATTAGTACTCATTCTAACCTCAGTTCCATCCCTGGAAAATAAGGACCCCTCTGCGTCGTCTCTGTCAATATTCTCCATCATCATGGGTTTAGATCTCCCACAGTATGCCCTGAGTAATAATAATTAACACAATCAAATATTAGATACTACTAATTGAAACACATAATTTAAGAAAATACTAAAAATCAATCTAATATAAAATATAGAGTATTAGCATAATATTCTATTAGTACTCATTCTAACCTCAGTTCCATCCCTGGACCATAAGGACCCCTCAGCATCGTCACTGTCAATATTCTCCATCATCATGGGTTTAGATCTCCCACAGTATGCCCTGAGTAATAATAATTATAACAATCAAATATTAGATAATACTAATAGAAACACATAATTAAAGAAAATACTAAAAATCAATCTAATATAAAATATAGAGTATTAGCATAATATTCTATTAGTACTCATTCTAACCTCAGTTCCATCCCTGGAAAATAAGGACCCCTCTGCGTCGTCTCTGTCAATATTCTCCATCATCATGGGTTTAGATCTCCCACAGTATGCCCTGAGTAATAATAATTAACACAATCAAATATTAGATACTACTAATTGAAACACATAATTTAAGAAAATACTAAAAATCAATCTAATATAAAATATAGAGTATTAGCATAATATTCTATTAGTACTCATTCTAACCTCAGTTCCATCCCTGGACCATAAGGACCCCTCAGCATCGTCACTGTCAATATTCTCCATCATCATGGGTTTAGATCTCCCACAGTATGCCCTGAGTAATAATAATTATAACAATCAAATATTAGATAATACTAATAGAAACACATAATTAAAGAAAATACTAAAAATCAATCTAATATAAAATATAGAGTATTAGCATAATATTCTATTAGTACTCATTCTAACCTCAGTTCCATCCCTGGAAAATAAGGACCCCTCTGCGTCGTCTCTGTCAATATTCTCCATCATCATGGGTTTAGATCTCCCACAGTATGCCCTGAGTAATAATAATTAACACAATCAAATATTAGATACTACTAATTGAAACACATAATTTAAGAAAATACTAAAAATCAATCTAATATAAAATATAGAGTAGTAGCATAATATTCTATTAGTACTCATTCTAACCTCAGTTCCATCCCTGGACCATAAGGACCCCTCAGCATCGTCACTGTCAATATTCTCCATCATCATGGGTTTAGATCTCCCACAGTATGCCCTGAGTAATAATAATTATAACAATCAAATATTAGATAATACTAATAGAAACACATAATTAAAGAAAATACTAAAAATCAATCTAATATAAAATATAGAGTATTAGCATAATATTCTATTAGTACTCATTCTAACCTCAGTTCCATCCCTGGAAAATAAGGACCCCTCTGCGTCGTCTCTGTCAATATTCTCCATCATCATGGGTTTAGATCTCCCACAGTATGCCCTGAGTAATAATAATTAACACAATCAAATATTAGATACTACTAATTGAAACACATAATTTAAGAAAATACTAAAAATCAATCTAATATAAAATATAGAGTAGTAGCATAATATTCTATTAGTACTCATTCTAACCTCAGTTCCATCCCTGGACCATAAGGACCCCTCAGCATCGTCACTGTCAATATTCTCCATCATCATGGGTTTAGATCTCCCACAGTATGCCCTGAGTAATAATAATTATAACAATCAAATATTAGATAATACTAAAAGAAACACATAATTTAAGAAAATACTAAAAATCAAACTAATATAAAATATAGAGTAGTAGCATAATATTCTATTAGTACTCATTCTAAGCTCAGTTCCATCCCTGGACCATAAGGACCCCTCAGCGTCGTCTCTGACAATATTCTCCATCATCATGGGTTTAGATCTCCCACAGTATGCCCTGAGTAATAATAATTATAACAGTCAAATATTAGATAATACTAATAGAAACACATAATTAAAGAAAATACTAAAAATCAATCTAATATAAAATATAGAGTACCCCTCTTCGTCGTCTCTGTCAATATTCTCCATCATCATGGGTTTAGATCTCCCACAGTATGCCCTGAGTAATAATAATTATAATAATCAAATATTAGATAATACTAATAGAAACACATAATTTAAGAAAATACTAAAAATCAAACTAATATAAAATATAGAGTATTAGCATAATATTCTATTAGTACTCATTCTAAGCTCAGTTCCATCCCTGGACCATAAGGACCCCTCAGCGTCGTCTCTGACAATATTCTCCATCATCATGGGTTTAGATCTCCCACAGTATGCCCTGAGTAATAATAATTATAACAGTCAAATATTAGATAATACTAATAGAAACACATAATTAAAGAAAATACTAAAAATCAATCTAATATAAAATATAGAGTACCCCTCTGCGTCGTCTCTGTCAATATTCTCCATCATCATGGGTTTAGATCTCCCACAGTATGCCCTGAGTAATAATAATTATAACAGTCAAATATTAGATAATACTAATAGAAACACATAATTAAAGAAAATACTAAAAATCAATCTAATATAAAATATAGAGTACCCCTCTGCGTCGTCTCTGTCAATATTCTCCATCATCATGGGTTTAGATCTCCCACAGTATGCCCTGAGTAATAATAATTATAATAATCAAATATTAGATAATACAAATAGAAACACATAATTAAAGAAAATACTAAAAATCAATCTAATATAAAATATAGAGTATTAGCATAATATTCTATTAGTACTCATTCTAACCTCAGTTCCATCCCTGGACCATAAGGACCCCTCAGCATCGTCACTGTCAATATTCTCCATCATCATGGGTTTAGATCTCCCACAGTATGCCCTGAGTAATAATAATTATAACAATCAAATATTAGATAATACTAATAGAAACACATAATTAAAGAAAATACTAAAAATCAATCTAATATAAAATATAGAGTATTAGCATAATATTCTATTAGTACTCATTCTAACCTCAGTTCCATCCCTGGAAAATAAGGACCCCTCTGCGTCGTCTCTGTCAATATTCTCCATCATCATGGGTTTAGATCTCCCACAGTATGCCCTGAGTAATAATAATTAACACAATCAAATATTAGATACTACTAATTGAAACACATAATTTAAGAAAATACTAAAAATCAATCTAATATAAAATATAGAGTATTAGCATAATATTCTATTAGTACTCATTCTAAGCTCAGTTCCATCCCTGGACCATAAGGACCCCTCAGCATCGTCACTGTCAATATTCTCCATCATCATGGGTTTAGATCTCCCACAGTATGCCCTGAGTAATAATAATTATAACAATCAAATATTAGATAATACTAAAAGAAACACATAATTTAAGAAAATACTAAAAATCAAACTAATATAAAATATAGAGTAGTAGCATAATATTCTATTAGTACTCATTCTAAGCTCAGTTCCATCCCTGGACCATAAGGACCCCTCAGCGTCGTCTCTGACAATATTCTCCATCATCATGGGTTTAGATCTCCCACAGTATGCCCTGAGTAATAATAATTATAACAGTCAAATATTAGATAATACTAATAGAAACACATAATTAAAGAAAATACTAAAAATCAATCTAATATAAAATATAGAGTACCCCTCTGCGTCGTCTCTGTCAATATTCTCCATCATCATGGGTTTAGATCTCCCACAGTATGCCCTGAGTAATAATAATTATAATAATCAAATATTAGATAATACTAATAGAAACACATAATTTAAGAAAATACTAAAAATCAAACTAATATAAAATATAGAGTATTAGCATAATATTCTATTAGTACTCATTCTAAGCTCAGTTCCATCCCTGGACCATAAGGACCCCTCAGCGTCGTCTCTGACAATATTCTCCATCATCATGGGTTTAGATCTCCCACAGTATGCCCTGAGTAATAATAATTATAACAGTCAAATATTAGATAATACTAATAGAAACACATAATTAAAGAAAATACTAAAAATCAATCTAATATAAAATATAGAGTACCCCTCTGCGTCGTCTCTGTCAATATTCTCCATCATCATGGGTTTAGATCTCCCACAGTATGCCCTGAGTAATAACAATAATAACAATCAAATATTAGATAATACTAATAGAAACACATAATTTAAGAAAATACTAAAAATCAAACTAATATAAAATATAGAGTATTAGCATAATATTCTACTAGTACTCATTCTAAGCTCAGTTCCATCCCTGGACCATAAGGACCCCTCAGCATCGTCACTGTCAATATTCTCCATCATCATGGGTTTAGATCTCCCACAGTATGCCCTGAGTAATAATAATTATAACAATCAAATATTAGATAATACTAAAAGAAACAAATAATTTAAGAAAATACTAAAAATCAAACTAATATAAAATATAGAGTAGTAGCATAATATTCTATTAGTACTCATTCTAAGCTCAGTTCCATCCCTGGACCATAAGGACCCCTCAGCGTCGTCTCTGACAATATTCTCCATCATCATGGGTTTAGATCTCCCACAGTATGCCCTGAGTAATAATAATTATAACAGTCAAATATTAGATAATACTAATAGAAACACATAATTAAAGAAAATACTAAAAATCAATCTAATATAAAATATAGAGTACCCCTCTGCGTCGTCTCTGTCAATATTCTCCATCATCATGGGTTTAGATCTCCCACAGTATGCCCTGAGTAATAATAATTATAATAATCAAATATTAGATAATACTAATAGAAACACATAATTTAAGAAAATACTAAAAATCAAACTAATATAAAATATAGAGTATTAGCATAATATTCTATAAGTACTCATTCTAAGCTCAGTTCCATCCCTGGACCATAAGGACCCCTCAGCGTCGTCTCTGACAATATTCTCCATCATCATGGGTTTAGATCTCCCACAGTATGCCCTGAGTAATAATAATTATAACAGTCAAATATTAGATAATACTAATAGAAACACATAATTAAAGAAAATACTAAAAATCAATCTAATATAAAATATAGAGTACCCCTCTGCGTCGTCTCTGTCAATATTCTCCATCATTATGGGTTTAGATCTCCCACAGTATGCCCTGAGTAATAATAATTATAATAATCAAATATTAGATAATACTAATAGAAACACATAATTTAAGAAAATACTAAAAATCAAACTAATATAAAATATAGAGTATTAGCATAATATTCTATTAGTACTCATTCTAAGCTCAGTTCCATCCCTGGACCATAAGGACCCCCCTGCATCGTCACTGTCAATATTCTTTATCATCATGGGTTTAGATCTCCCACAGTATGCCCTGAGTAATAATAATTATAACAATCAAATATTAGATAATACTAAAAGAAAAACATAATTTAAGAAAATACTAAAAATCAAACTAATATAAAATATAGAGTAGTAGCATAATATTCTATAAGTACTCATTCTAAGCTCAGTTCCATCCCTGGACCATAAGGACCTTTCAGCGTCGTCACTGTCAATATTCTCCATCATCATGGGTTTAGATCTCCCACAGTATGCCCTGAGTAATAATAATTATAACAATCAAATATTAGATAATACTAATAGAAACACATAATTCAAGAAAATACTAAAAATCAATCTAATATAAAATATAGAGTACCCCTCTGCGTCGTCTCTGTCAATATTCTCCATCATCATGGGTTTAGATCTCCCACAGTATGCCCTGAGTAATAATAATTATAATAATCAAATATTAGATAATACTAATAGAAACACATAATTTAAGAAAATACTAAAAATCAAACTAATATAAAATATAGAGTATTAGCATAATATTCTATAAGTACTCATTCTAAGCTCAGTTCCATCCCTGGACCATAAGGACCCCTCAGCGTCGTCTCTGACAATATTCTCCATCATCATGGGTTTAGATCTCCCACAGTATGCCCTGAGTAATAATAATTATAACAGTCAAATATTAGATAATACTAATAGAAACACATAATTAAAGAAAATACTAAAAATCAATCTAATATAAAATATAGAGTACCCCTCTGCGTCGTCTCTGTCAATATTCTCCATCATCATGGGTTTAGATCTCCCACAGTATGCCCTGAGTAATAATAATTATAATAATCAAATATTAGATAATACTAATAGAAACACATAATTTAAGAAAATACTAAAAATCAAACTAATATAAAATATAGAGTATTAGCATAATATTCTATAAGTACTCATTCTAAGCTCAGTTCCATCCCTGGACCATAAGGACCCCTCAGCGTCGTCTCTGACAATATTCTCCATCATCATGGGTTTAGATCTCCCACAGTATGCCCTGAGTAATAATAATTATAACAGTCAAATATTAGATAATACTAATAGAAACACATAATTAAAGAAAATACTAAAAATCAATCTAATATAAAATATAGAGTACCCCTCTGCGTCGTCTCTGTCAATATTCTCCATCATTATGGGTTTAGATCTCCCACAGTATGCCCTGAGTAATAATAATTATAACAATCAAATATTAGATAATACTAAAAGAAAAACATAATTTAAGAAAATACTAAAAATCAAACTAATATAAAATATAGAGTAGTAGCATAATATTCTATAAGTACTCATTCTAAGCTCAGTTCCATCCCTGGACCATAAGGACCTTTCAGCGTCGTCACTGTCAATATTCTCCATCATCATGGGTTTAGATCTCCCACACTATGCCCTGAGTAATAATAATTATAACAATCAAATATTAGATAATACTAATAGAAACACATAATTCAAGAAAATACTAAAAATCAATCTAATATAAAATATAGAGTATTAGCATAATATTCTATTAGTACTCATTCTAAGCTCAGTTCCATCCCTGGACCATAAGGACCCCCCTGCATCGTCCCTGTCAATATTCTCCATCATCATGGGTTTAGATCTCCCACAGTATACCCTGAGTAATAATAATTATAATAATCAAATATTAGATAATACAAATAGAAACACATAATTAAATAAAATACTAAAAATCAATCTAATATAAAATATAGAGTATTAGCATAATATTCTATTAGTACTCATTCTAACCTCAGTTCCATCCCTGGACCATAAGGACCCCTCTGCGTCGTCTCTGTCAATATTCTCCATCATCATGGGTTTAGATCTCCCACAGTATGCCCTGAGTAATAATAATTAACACAATCAAATATTAGATACTACTAATTGAAACACATAATTTAAGAAAATACTAAAAATCAAACTAATATAAAATATAGAGTATTAGCATAATATTCTATTAGTACTCATTCTAAGCTCAGTTCCATCCCTGGACCATAAGGACCCCTCTGCGTCGTCTCTCTCAATATTCTCCATCATCATGGGTTAAGATCAACCACAGTATGCTTTGAGTAATAATAATTATAACAATCAAATATTAGATAATACTAATAGAAACACAAAATTCAAGAAAATACTAAAAATCAAACTAATATAAAATATAGAGTATTAGCATAATATTCTATTAGTACTCATTCTAAGCTTAGTTCAATCCCTGGACCATAAGGACCCCTCTGCGTCGTCTCTCTCTATATTCTACATCATCATGGGTTTAGATCTCCCACAGTATGCTTTGAGTAATAATAATTATAACAATCAAATATTAGATAATACTAATAGAAACACAAAATTTAAGAAAATACTAAAAATCAAACTAATATAAAATATAGAGTATTAGCATAATATTCTATTAGTACTCATTCTAAGCTCAGTTCCATCCCTGGACCATAAGGACCCCTCAGCGTCGTCTCTGTCAATATTCTCCATCATCATGGGTTTAAATCTCCCACAGTATGCCCTGAGTAATAATAATTATAACAATCTAATAGTAGATAATACTAATAGAAACACATCATTTAAGAAAATACTAAAAATCAAACTAATATAAAATATAGAGTATAAGCATAATATTCTATTAGTACACATTCTAAGCTCAGTTACATCACTGGACCATAAGGACCCCTCAGCATCGTCTCTGTCAATATTCTCCATCATCATGGGTTTAGATTTCCCACAGTATGCCCTGAGTAATAATAATTATAACAATCAAATAGTAGATAATACTAATAGAAACACATAATTTAAGAAAATACTAAAAATCAAATTAATATAAAATATAGAGTAATAGCATAATATCCTATTAGTACTCATTCTAAGCTCAGTTCCATCCCTGGACCATAAGGACCCCTCTGCGTCGTCTCTGTCAATATTCTCCATCATCATTGGTTTAGATCTTTCACAGTATGGCCTGAGTAATAATAATTATAACAATCAAATAGTAGATAATACATATAGAAACACATAATTTAAGAAAATACTAAAAATCAAACTAATATAAAATATAGAGTATTAGCATAATATTCTATTAGTACTCATTCTAAGCTCAGTTCCATCCCTGGACCATAAGGAACCCTCTGCGTCGTCTCTCAATATTCCCTATCATCATAGGTTTAGATCTCCCACGGTATGCCCTGAGTAATGATAATTATAACAAGCAAATAGTAGATAATACTAATAGAAACACATAATTTAAGAAAATACTAAGAATCAAACTAATATAAAATATAGAGTATAAGCATAATATTTTATTAGTACTCATTCTAAGCTCAGTTCCATCCCTGGACCATAAGGACCCCTCAGCGTCGTCTCTGTCAATATTCTCCATCATCATAGGTTTAGATCTCCCACAGTATGCCCTGAGTAATAATAATTATAACAATCAAATAGTAGATAATACTAATAGAAACACATAATTTAAGAAAATACTAAAAATCAATCTAATATAAAATATAGAGTATTAGCATAATATTCTATTAGTACTCATTCTAAGCTCAGTTCCATCCCTGGACCATAAGGACCCCTCTGCGTCGTCTCTGTCAATATTCTCCATCACCATGGGTTTAGATCTCCAACAGTATGCCCTGAGTAATAATAATTATGATAATCAAATTTAAGATAATACTAATAGAAACACATAATTTAAGAAAATACAAAAAATCAAACTAATATAAAATATAGAGTATTAGCATAATATTCTATTAGTACTCATTCTAAGCTCAGTTCCATCCCTGGACCATAAGGACCCCTCAGCGTCGTCTCTGTTAATATTCTCCATCATCATGGGTTTAGATCTCCCACAGTATATCCTGAAAAATAATAATTATAATAATCAAATATTAGATAATACTAATAGAAACATATAATTAAAGAAAATACTAAAAATCAATCTAATATAAAATATAGAGTATTAGCATAATATTCTATTAGTACTCATTCTAAGCTCAGTTCCATCCCTGGACCATAAGGACCCCTCTGCGTTTTCTCTGTCAATATTCTCCATCATCATGGGTTTAGATCTCCCACAGTATGCCCTGAGTAATAATAATTATAATAATCAAATATTAGATAATACTAATAGAAACATATAATTTAAGAAAATACTAAAAATCAAACTAATATAAAATATAGAGTATTAGCATAATATTCTATTAGTACTCATTCTAAGCTCAGTTCCATCCCTGGACCATAAGGACCCCTCTGTGTCGTCTCTGTCAATATTCTCTATCATCATGGGTTTAGATCTCCCACAGTATGCCCTGACTAATAATAATTATAATAATCAAATATTAGATAATACTAATAGAAACACATAATTTAAGAAAATACTAAAAATCAAACTAATATAAAATATAGAGTATTAGCATAATATTCTATTAGTACTCATTCTAAGCTCAGTTCCATCCCTGGACCATAAGGACCCCTCTGCGTCGTCTCTGTCAATATTCTCCATCATCATGGGTTTAGATCTCCCACAGTATGCCCTGAGTAATAATAATTATAACAATCAAATATTAGATAATACTAATAGAAACACATAATTAAAGAAAATACTAAAAATCAATCTAATATAAAATATAGAGTATTAGGATAATATTCTATTAGTACTCATTCTAAGCTCAGTTCCATCCCTGGACCATAAGGACCCCTCTGCGTCGTCTCTGTCAATATTCTCCATCATCATGGGTTTAGATCTCCCACAGTATGCCCTGAGTAATAATACTTATAATAATCAAATATTAGATAATACTAATAGAAACACATTATTAAAGAAAATACTAAAAATCAATCTAATATAAAATATAGAGTATTAGCATAATATTCTATTAGTACTCATTCTAAGCTCAGTTCCATCCCTGGACCATAAGGACCCCTCTGCGTCGTCTCTGTCAATATTCTCCATCATCATGGGTTTAGATCTCCCACAGTATGCCCTGAGTAATAATAATTATAATAATCAAATATTAGATAATACTAATAGAAACACATAATTTAAGAAAATACTAAAAATCAAACTAATATAAAATATAGAGTATTAGCATAATATTCTATTAGTACTCATTCTAAGCTCAGTTCCATCCCTGGACCATAAGGACCCCTCTGCGTCGTCTCTGTCAATATTTTCTATCATCATGGGTTTAGATCTCCCACAGTATGCCCTGAGTAATAATAATTATAATAATCAAATATTAGATAATACTAATAGAAACACATAATTTAGGAAAATACTAAAAATCAAACTAATATAAAATATAGAGTATTAGCATAATATTCTATTAGTACTCATTCTAAGCTCAGTTCCATCCCTGGACCATAAGGACCCCTCAGCGTCTTCACTGTCAATATTCTCCATCATCATGGGTTTAGATCTCCCACAGTATGCCCTGAGTAATAATAATTATAACAATCAAATAGTAGATAATACTAATAGAAACACATAATTTAAGAAAATACAAAAAATCAATCTAATATAAAATATAGAGTATTAGCATAATATTCTATTAGTACTCATTCTAAGCTCAGTTCAATCCCTGGACCATAAGGACCCCTCAGCGTCGTCTCTGTCAATATTCTCCATCATCATGGGTTATGATCTCCCACAGTATGCCCTGAGTAATAATAATTATAACAATCAAATATTAGATAATACTTATAGAAACACATAATTAAAGAAAATACTAAAAATCAATCTAATATAAAATATAGAGTACCCCTCTGCGTCGTCTCTGTCAATATTCTCCATCATCATGGGTTTAGATCTCCCACAGTATGCCCTGAGTAATAATAATTATAATAATCAAATATTAGATATTACTAATAGAAACACATAATTTAAGAAAATACTAAAAATCAAACTAATATAAAATATAGAGTATTAGCATAATATTCTATTTGTACTCATTCTAAGCTCAGTTCCATCCCTGGACCATAAGGACCCCTCTGCGTCGTCTCTGTCAATATTCTCCATCATCATGGGTTTAGATCTCCCACAGTATGCCCTGAGTAACAATAATTATAATAATCAAATTTAAGATAATACTAATAGAAACACATAATTTAAGAAAATACAAAAAATCAAACTAATATAAAATATAGAGTATTAGCATAATATTCTATTAGTACTAATTCTAAGCTCAGTTCCATCCCTGGACCATAAGGACCCCTCTGCGTCGTCTCTGTCAATATTCTCCATCATCATGGGTTTAGTTCTCCCACAGTATGCTCTGAGTAATAATAATTATAACAATCAAATATTAGATAATACTAAAAGAAAAACATAATTTAAGAAAATACTAAAAATCAAACTAATATAAAATATAGAGTAGTAGCATAATATTCTATTAGTACTCATTCTAAGCTCAGTTCCATCCCTGGACCATAAGGACCTTTCAGCGTCGTCACTGTCAATATTCTCCATCATCATGGGTTTAGATCTCCCACAGTATGCCCTGAGTAATAATAATTATAACAATCAAATATTAGATAATACTAATAGAAACACATAATTAAAGAAAATACTAAAAATCAATCCAATATAAAATATAGAGTATTAGCATAATATTCTATTAGTACTCATTCTAAGCTCAGTTCCATCCCTGGAAAATAAGGACCCCTCTGCGTCGTCTCTGTCAATATTCTCCATCATCATGGGTTTAGATCTCCCACAGTATGCCCTGAGTAATAATAATTATAATAATCAAATATTAGATAATACAAATAGAAACACATAATTAAAGAAAATACTAAAAATCAATCTAATATAAAATATAGAGTATTAGCATAATATTCTATTAGTACTCATTCTAACCTCAGTTCCATCCCTGGACCATAAGGACCCCTCTGCGTCGTCTCTGTCAATATTCTCCATCATCATGGGTTTAGATCTCCCACAGTATGCCCTGAGTAATAATAATTAACACAATCAAATATTAGATACTACTAATTGAAACACATAATTTAAGAAAATACTAAAAATCAAACTAATATAAAATATAGAGTATTAGCATAATATTCTATTAGTACTCATTCTAAGCTCAGTTCCATCCCTGGACCATAAGGACCCCTCAGCATCGTCACTGTCAATATTCTCCATCATCATGGGTTTAGATCTCCCACAGTATGCCCTGAGTAATAATAATTATAACAATCAAATATTAGATAATACTAAAAGAAACACATAATTTAAGAAAATACTAAAAATCAAACTAATATAAAATATAGAGTATTAGCATAATATTCTATTAGTACTCATTCTAAGCTCAGTTCAATCCCTGGACCATAAGGACCCCTCAGCGTCGTCTCTGTCAATATTCTCCATCATCATGGGTTATGATCTCCCACAGTATGCCCTGAGTAATAATAATTAACACAATCAAATATTAGATACTACTAATTGAAACACATAATTTAAGAAAATACTAAAAATCAAACTAATATAAAATATAGAGTATTAGCATAATATTCTATTAGTACTCATTCTAAGCTCAGTTCCATCCCTGGACCATAAGGACCCCTCAGCGTCGTCTCTGTCAATATTCTCCATCATCATGGGTTTAGATCTCCCACAGTATGCCCTGAGTAATAATAATTATAACAATCAAATAGTAGATAATACTAATAGAAACACATAATTTAAGAAAATACAAAAAATCAATCTAATATAAAATATAGAGTATTAGCATAATATTCTATTAGTACTCATTCTAAGCTCAGTTCAATCCCTGGACCATAAGGACCCCTCAGCGTCGTCTCTGTCAATATTCTCCATCATCATGGGTTATGATCTCCCACAGTATGCCCTGAGTAATAATAATTATAACAATCAAATATTAGATAATACTTATAGAAACACATAATTAAAGAAAATACTAAAAATCAATCTAATATAAAATATAGAGTACCCCTCTGCGTCGTCTCTGTCAATATTCTCCATCATCATGGGTTTAGATCTCCCACAGTATGCCCTGAGTAATAATAATTATAATAATCAAATATTAGATATTACTAATAGAAACACATAATTTAAGAAAATACTAAAAATCAAACTAATATAAAATATAGAGTATTAGCATAATATTCTATTTGTACTCATTCTAAGCTCAGTTCAATCCCTGGACCATAAGGACCCCTCAGCGTCGTCTCTGTCAATATTCTCCATCATCATGGGTTATGATCTCCCACAGTATGCCCTGAGTAATAATAATTAACACAATCAAATATTAGATACTACTAATTGAAACACATAATTTAAGAAAATACTAAAAATCAAACTAATATAAAATATAGAGTATTAGCATAATATTCTATTAGTACTCATTCTAAGCTCAGTTCCATCCCTGGACCATAAGGACCCCTCAGCGTCGTCTCTGTCAATATTCTCCATCATCATGGGTTTAGATCTCCCACAGTATGCCCTGAGTAATAATAATTATAACAATCAAATAGTAGATAATACTAATAGAAACACATAATTTAAGAAAATACAAAAAATCAATCTAATATAAAATATAGAGTATTAGCATAATATTCTATTAGTACTCATTCTAAGCTCAGTTCAATCCCTGGACCATAAGGACCCCTCAGCGTCGTCTCTGTCAATATTCTCCATCATCATGGGTTATGATCTCCCACAGTATGCCCTGAGTAATAATAATTATAACAATCAAATATTAGATAATACTTATAGAAACACATAATTAAAGAAAATACTAAAAATCAATCTAATATAAAATATAGAGTACCCCTCTGCGTCGTCTCTGTCAATATTCTCCATCATCATGGGTTTAGATCTCCCACAGTATGCCCTGAGTAATAATAATTATAATAATCAAATATTAGATATTACTAATAGAAACACATAATTTAAGAAAATACTAAAAATCAAACTAATATAAAATATAGAGTATTAGCATAATATTCTATTTGTACTCATTCTAAGCTCAGTTCCATCCCTGGACCATAAGGACCCCTCTTTGTCGTCTCTGTCAATATTCTCCATCATCATGGGTTTAGATCTCCCACAGTATGCCCTGAGTAACAATAATTATAATAATCAAATTTAAGATAATACTAATAGAAACACATAATTTAAGAAAATACAAAAAATCAAACTAATATAAAATATAGAGTATTAGCATAATATTCTATTAGTACTAATTCTAAGCTCAGATCCATCCCTGGACCATAAGGACCCCTCAGCGTCGTCACTGTCAATATTCATTATCATCATGGGTTTAGTTCTCCCACAGTATGCTCTGAGTAATATTAATTATAACAATCAAATATTAGATAATACTAAAAGAAAAACATAATTTAAGAAAATACAAAAAATCAAACTAATATAAAATATAGAGTAGTAGCATAATATTCTATTAGTACTCATTCTAAGCTCAGTTCCATCCCTGGACCATAAGGACCTTTCAGCGTCGTCACTGTCAATATTCTCCATCATCATGGGTTTAGATCTCCCACAGTATGCCCTGAGTAATAATAATTATAACAATCAAATATTAGATAATACTAATAGAAACACATAATTAAAGAAAATACTAAAAATCAATCCAATATAAAATATAGAGTATTAGCATAATATTCTATTAGTACTCATTCTAAGCTCAGTTCCATCCCTGGACCATAAGGACCCCTCTGCGTCGTCTCTGTCAATATTCTCCATCATCATGGGTTTAGATCTCCCACAGTATGCCCTGAGTAATAATAATTAACACAATCAAATATTAGATACTACTAATTGAAACACATAATTTAAGAAAATACTAAAAATCAAACTAATATAAAATATAGAGTATTAGCATAATATTCTATTAGTACTCATTCTAAGCTCAGTTCCATCCCTGGACCATAAGGACCCCTCAGCATCGTCACTGTCAATATTCTCCATCATCATGGGTTTAGATCTCCCACAGTATGCCCTGAGTAATAATAATTATAACAATCAAATATTAGATAATACTAAAAGAAACACATAATTTAAGAAAATACTAAAAATCAAACTAATATAAAATATAGAGTAGTAGCATAATATTCTATTAGTACTCATTCTAAGCTCAGTTCCATCCCTGGACCATAAGGACCCCTCAGCGTCGTCTATGTCAATATTCTCCATCATCATGGGTTTAGATCTCCCACAGTATGCCCTGAGTAATAATAATTATAACAATCAAATATTAGATAATACTAATAGAAACACATAATTAAAAAAAATACTAAAAATCAATCTAATATAAAATATAGAGTATTAGCATAATATTCTATTAGTACTCATTCTAAGCTCAGTTCCATCCCTGGACCATAAGGACCCCTCTGCGTCGTCTCTCTCAATATTCTCCATCATCATGGGTTTAGATCTCCCACAGTATGCTTTGAGTAATAATAATTATAACAATCAAATATTAGATAATACTAATAGAAACACAAAATTTAAGAAAATACTAAAAATCAAACTAATATAAAATATAGAGTATTAGCATAATATTCTATTAGTACTCATTCAAAGCTTAGTTCAATCCCTGGACCATAAGGACCCCTCTGCGTCGTCTCTCTCAATATTCTCCATCATCATGGGTTTAGATCTCCCACAGTATGCTTTGAGTAATAATAATTATAACAATCAAATATTAGATAATACTAATAGAAACACAAAATTTAAGAAAATACTAAAAATCAAACTAATATAAAATATAGAGTATTAGCATAATATTCTATTAGTACTCATTCTAAACTCAGTTCCATCCCTGGACCATAAGGACCCCTCAGTGTCGTCTCTGTCAATATTCTCCATCATCATGGGTTTAGATCTCCCACAGTATGCCCTGAGTAATAATAATTATAACAAACAAATAGTAGAAAATACTAATAGAAACACATAATTTAAGAAAATACAAAAAATCAAACTAATATAAAATATAGAGTAGTAGCATAATATTCTATTAGTACTCATTCTAAGCTCAGTTCCATCCCTGGACCATAAGGACCCCTCTGCATCGTCTCTGTCAATATTCTCCATCATCATGGGTTTAGATCTCCCACAGTATGCCCTGAGTAATAATAATTATAACAATCAAATAGTAGATAATACTAATAGAAACACATAATTTAAGAAAATACTAAAAATCAAACTAATATAAAATATAGAGTAGTAGCATAATATTCTATTAGTACTCATTCTAAGCTCAGTTCCATCCCTGGACCATAAGGAACCTTCTGCGTCGTCTCTATCAATATTCTCCATCATCATGGGTTTAGATCTCCTACAGTATGCCCTGAGTTATAATAATTATAACAATCAAATAGTATATAATACTAATAGAAACACATAATTTAAGAAAATACTAAAAATCAAACTAATATAAAATATAGAGTAGTAGCCTAATATTCTATTAGTACTCATTCTAAGCTCAGTTCCATCCCTGGACCATAAGGAACCTTCTGCGTCGTCTCTATCAATATTCTCCATCATCATGGGTTTAGATCTCCCATAGTATGCCCTGAGTAATAATAATTATAACAATCAAATAGTAGATAATACTAATAAAACTCATAATTTAAGAAAATACTAAAAATCAAACTAAGATAAAATATTGAGTAGTAGCATAACATTCTACTAGTACTCATTCTAAGCTCAGTACCATCCCTGGACCATAAGGACCCCTCAGCAACGTTTCTGTCAATATTCTCCATCATCATGGGTTTAGATCTCCCACAGTATGCCCTGAGTAATAATAATTATAACAATCTAATAGTAGATAATACTAATAGAAACACATAATTTAAGAAAATACTAAAAATCAAACTAATATAAAATATAGAGTAGTAGCATAATATTCTATTAGTACTCATTCTAAGCTCAGTTCCATCCCTGGACCATAAGGACCCCTCTGCGTCGTCTCTGTCAATATTCTCCATCATCATGGGTTTAGATCTCCCACAGTATGCCCTGAGTAATAATAATTATAACAATCAAATAGTAGATAATACTAATAGAAACACATAATTTAAGAAAATACTAAAAATCAAACTAATATAAAAAATAGAGTAGTAGCATAATATTCTATTAGTACTCATTCTAAGCTCAGTTCCATCCCTGGACCATAAGGACCCCTCAGCATCGTCACTGTCAATATTCTCCATCATCATGGGTTTAGATCTCCCACAGTATGCCCTGAGTAATAATAATTATAACAATCAAATATTAGATAATACTAAAAGAAACACATAATTAAGAAAATACTAAAAATCAAACTAATATAATTTATAGAGTAGTAGCATAATATTCTATTAGTACTCATTCTAAGCTCAGTTCCATCCCTGGACCATAAGGACCCCTCAGCGTCGTCTATGTCAATATTCTCCATCATCATGGGTTTAGATCTCCCACAGTATGCCCTGAGTAATAATAATTATAACAAACAAATAGTAGAAAATACTAATAGAAACACATAATTTAAGAAAATACAAAAAATCAAACTAATATAAAATATAGAGTAGTAGCATAATATTCTATTAGTACTCATTCTAAGCTCAGTTCCATCCCTGGACCATAAGGACCCCTCTGCGTCGTCTCTCTCAATATTCTCCATCATCATGGGTTTAGATATCCCACAGTATGCTTTGAGTAATAATAATTATAACAATCAAATATTAGATAATACTAATAGAAACACAAAATTTAAGAAAATACTAAAAATCAAACTAATATAAAATATAGAGTATTAGCATAATATTCTATTAGTACTCATTCTAAGCTCAGTTCCATCCTTGGACCATAAGGAACCTTCTGCGTCATCTCTATCAATATTCTCCATCATCATGGGTTTAGATCTCCCATAGTATGCCCTGAGTAATAATAATTATAACAATCAAATAGTAGATAATACTAATAGAAACACATAATTTAAGAAAATACTAAAAATCAAACTAATATAAAATATAGAGTATTAGCATAATATTCTATTAGTACTCATTCTAAACTCAGTTCCATCCCTGGACCATAAGGACCCCTCAGTGTCGTCTCTGTCAATATTCTCCATCATCATGGGTTTAGATCTCCCACAGTATGCCCTGAGTAATAATAATTATAACAATCTAATAGTAGATAATACTAATAGAAACACATAATTTAAGAAAATACTAAAAATCAAACTAATATAAAATATAGAGTAGTAGCATAATATTCTATTAGTACTCATTCTAAGCTCAGTTCCATCCCTGGACCATAAGGACCCCTCTGCGTCGTCTCTGTCAATATTCTCCATCATCATGGGTTTAGATCTCCCACAGTATGCCCTGAGTAATAATAATTATAACAATCAAATAGTAGATAATACTAATAGAAACACATAATTTAAGAAAATGCTAAAAATCAAACTAATATAAAATATAGAGTAGTAGCATAATATTCTATTAGTACTCATTCTAAGCTCAGTTCCATCCCTGGACCATAAGGAACCTTCTGCATCGTCTCTATCAATATTCTCCATCATCATGGGTTTAGAGCTCCTACAGTATGCCCTGAGTTATAATAATTATAACAATCAAATAGTAGATAATACTAATAGAAACACATAATTTAAGAAAATACTAAAAATCAAACTAATATAAAATATAGAGTAGTAGCATAATATTCTATTAGTACTCATTCTAAGCTCAGTTCCATCCCTGGACCATAAGGAACCTTCTGCTTCGTCTCTATCAATATTCTCCATCATCATGGGTTTAGATCTCCCATAGTATGCCCTGAGTAATAATAATTATAACAATCAAATAGTAGATAATACTAATAAAACTCATAATTTAAGAAAATACTAAAAATCAAACTAAAATAAAATATAGAGTAGTAGCATAACATTCTACTAGTACTCATTCTAAGCTCAGTACCATCCCTGGACCATAAGGACCCCTCAGCGTCGTTTCTGTCAATATTCTCCATCATCATGGGTTTAGATCTCCCACAGTATGCCCTGAGTAATAATAATTATAACAATCTAATAGTAGATAATACTAATAGAAACACATAATTTAAGAAAATACTAAAAATCAATCTAATATAAAATATAGAGTATTAGCATAATATTCTATTAGTACTCATTCTAAGCTCAGTTCCATCCCTGGACCATAAGGACCCCTCTGCGTCGTCTCTGTCAATATTCTCCATCATCATGGGTTTAGATCTCCCACAGTATGCCCTGAGTAATAATAATTATAATAATCAAATTTAAGATAATACTAATAGAAACACATAATTTAAGAAAATACAAAAAATCAAACTAATATAAAATATAGAGTATTAGCATAATATTCTATTAGTACTCATTCTAAGCTCAGTTCCATCCCTGGACCATAAGGACCCCTCTGCGTCGTCTCTGTCAATATTCTCCATCATCATGGGTTTAGATCTCCCACAGTATGCCCTGAGTAATAATAATTATAATAATCAAATATTAGATAATACTAATAGAAACACATAATTTAAGAAAATACTAAAAATCAAACTAATATAAAATATAGAGTATTAGCATAATATTCTATTAGTACTCATTCTAAGCTCAGTTCCATCCCTGGACGATAAGGACTCCTCTGTGTCGTCTCTGTCAATATTCTCCATCATCATGGGTTTAGATCTCCCACAGTATGCCCTGAGTAATAATAATTATAATAATCAAATATTAGATAGTACTAATAGAAACACATAATTTAAGAAAATACTAAAAATCAAACTAATATAAAATATAGAGTATTAGCATAATATTCTATTAGTACTCATTCTAAGCTCAGTTCCATCCCTGGACCATAAGGACCCCTCTGCGTCGTCTCTGTCAATATTCTCCATCATCATGGGTTTAGATCTCCCACAGTATGCCCTGAGTAATAATAATTATAACAATC
Organism: Sympetrum striolatum; assembly: GCA_947579665.1. Lineage (NCBI taxonomy): Eukaryota > Metazoa > Arthropoda > Insecta > Odonata > Libellulidae > Sympetrum > Sympetrum striolatum. The sequence continues at coordinate 104,381,850 of OX388343.1, forward strand.
AAATATTAGATAATACTAATAGAAACACATAATTAAAGAAAATACTAAAAATCAATCTAATATAAAATATAGAGTATTAGGATAATATTCTATTAGTACTCATTCTAAGCTCAGTTCCATCCCTGGACCATAAGGACCCCTCTGCGTCGTCTCTGTCAATATTCTCCATCATCATGGGTTTAGATCTCCCACAGTATGCCCTGAGTAATAATAATTATAATAATCAAATATTAGATAATACTAATAGAAACACATAATTTAAGAAAATACTAAAAATCAATCTAATATAAAATATAGAGTATTAGCATAATATTCTATTAGTACTCATTCTAAGCTCAGTTCCATCCCTGGACCATAAGGACCCCTCAGCGTCGTCTCTGTCAATATTCTCCATCATCATGGGTTTAGATCTCCCACAGTATGCCCTGAGTAATAATAATTATAACAATCAAATATTAGATAATACTAATAGAAACACATAATTAAAGAAAATACTAAAAATCAATCTAATATAAAATATAGAGTACCCCTCTGCGTCGTCTCTGTCAATATTCTCCATCATCATGGGTTTAGATCTCCCACAGTATGCCCTGAGTAATAATAATTATAATAATCAAATATTAGATAATACTAATAGAAACACATAATTTAAGAAAATACTAAAAATCAAACTAATATAAAATATAGAGTATTAGCATAATATTCTATAAGTACTCATTCTAAGCTCAGTTCCATCCCTGGACCATAAGGACCCCTCTGCGTCGTCTCTGTCAATATTCTCCACCATTATGGGTTTAGATCTCCCACAGTATGCCCTGAGTAATAATAATTATAACAAACAAATAGTAGAAAATACTAATAGAAACACATAATTTAAGAAAATACTAAAAATCAAACTAATATAAAATATAGAGTAGTAGCATAATATTCTATTAGTACTCATTCTAAGCTCAGTTCCATCCCTGGACCATAAGGACCCCTCTGCGTCGTCTCTGTCAATATTCTCCATCATCATGGGTTTAGATCTCCCACAGTATGCCCTGAGTAATAATAATTATAACAATCAAATAGTAGATAATACTAATAGAAACACATAATTTAAGAAAATACTAAAAATCAAACTAATATAAAAAATAGAGTAGTAGCATAATATTCTATTAGTACTCATTCTAAGCTCAGTTCCATCCCTGGACCATAAGGAACCTTCTGCGTCATCTCTATCAATATTCTCCATCATCATGGGTTTAGATCTCCCATAGTATGCCCTGAGTAATAATAATTATAACAATCAAATAGTAGATAATACTAATAGAAACACATAATTTAAGAAAATACTAAAAATCAAACTAATATAAAATATAGAGTAGTAGCATATTATTCTATTAGTACTCATTCTAAACTCAGTTCCATCCCTGGACCATAAGGACCCCTCAGTGTCATCTCTGTCAATATTCTCCATCATCATGGGTTTAGATCTCCCACAGTATGCCCTGAGTAATAATAATTATAACAATCTAATAGTAGATAATACTAATAGAAACACATAATTTAAGAAAATACTAAAAATCAAACTAATATAAAATATAGAGTAGTAGCATAATATTCTATTAGTACTCATTCTAAGCTCAGTTCCATCCCTGGACCATAAGGAACCTTCTGCATCGTCTCTATCAATATTCTCCATCATCATGGGTTTAGAGCTCCTACAGTATGCCCTGAGTTATAATAATTATAACAATCAAATAGTAGATAATACTAATAGAAACACATAATTTAAGAAAATACTAAAAATCAAACTTATATAAAATATAGAGTAGTAGCATAATATTCTATTAGTACTCATTCTAAGCTCAGTTCCATCCCTGGACCATAAGGAACCTTCTGCTTCGTCTCTATCAATATTCTCCATCATCATGGGTTTAGATCTCCCATAGTATGCCCTGAGTAATAATAATTATAACAATCAAATAGTAGATAATACTAATAAAACTTATAATTTAAGAAAATACTAAAAATCAAACTAAAATAAAATATAGAGTAGTAGCATAACATTCTACTAGTACTCATTCTAAGCTCAGTACCATCCCTGGACCATAAGGACCCCTCAGCGTCGTTTCTGTCAATATTCTCCATCATCATGGGTTTAGATCTCCAACAGTATGCCCTGAGTAATAATAATTATAACAATCTAATAGTAGATAATACTAATAGAAACACATAATTTAAGAAAATACTAAAAATCAAACTAATATAAAATATAGAGTAGTAGCATAATATTCTATTAGTACTCATTCTAAGCTCAGTTCCATCCCTGGACCATAAGGACCCCTCTGCGTCGTCTCTGTCAATATTCTCCATCATCATGGGTTTAGATCTCCCACAGTATGCCCTGAGTAATAATAATTATAACAATCAAATAGTAGATAATACTAATAGAAACACATAATTTAAGAAAATACTAAAAATCAAACTAATATAAAAAATAGAGTAGTAGCATAATATTCTATTAGTACTCATTCTAAGCTCAGTTCCATCCCTGGACCATAAGGAACCTTCTGCGTCATCTCTATCAATATTCTCCATCATCATGGGTTTAGATCTCCCATAGTATGCCCTGAGTAATAATAATTATAACAATCAAATAGTAGATAATACTAATAAATCTCATAATTTAAGAAAATACTAAAAATCAAACTAAAATAAAATATAGAGTAGTAGCATAACATTCTACTAGTACTCATTCTAAGCTCAGTACCATCCCTGGACCATAAGGACCCCTCAGCGTCGTTTCTGTCAATATTCTCCATCATCATGGGTTTAGATCTCCCACAGTATGCCCTGAGTAATAATAATTATAACAATCAAATAGTAGATAATACTAATAGAAACACATAATTTAAGAAAATACTAAAAATCAAACTAATATAAAATATAGAGTAGTAGCATATTATTCTATTAGTACTCATTCTAAGCTCAGTTCCATCCCTGGACCATAAGGAACCTTCTGCGTCGTCTCTATCAATATTCTCCATCATCATGGGTTTAGATCTCCCATAGTATGCCCTGAGTAATAATAATTATAACAATCAAATAGTAGATAATACTAATAAAACTCATAATTTAAGAAAATACTAAAAATCAAACTAAAATAAAATATAGAGTAGTAGCATATCATTCTACTAGTACTCATTCTAAGATCAGTACCATCCCTGGACCATAAGGACCCCTCAGCGTCGTTTCAGTCAATATTCTCCATTATCATGGGTTTAGATCTTTCACAGTATGCCCTGAGTAATAATAATTATAACAATCAAATAGTAGATAATACTAATAAAAACACATAATTTAAGAAAATACTAAAAATCAAACTAATATAAAATATAGAGTATTAGCATAATATTCTATTAGTACTCATTCTAAGCTCAGTTCCATCCTTGGACCATAAGGAACCTTCTGCGTCATCTCTATCAATATTCTCCATCATCATGGGTTTAGATCTCCCATAGTATGCCCTGAGTAATAATAATTATAACAATCAAATAGTAGATAATACTAATAGAAACACATAATTTAAGAAAATACTAAAAATCAAACTAATATAAAATATAGAGTATTAGCATAATATTCTATTAGTACTCATTCTAAACTCAGTTCCATCCCTGGACCATAAGGACCCCTCAGTGTCGTCTCTGTCAATATTCTCCATCATCATGGGTTTAGATCTCCCACAGTATGCCCTGAGTAATAATAATTATAACAATCTAATAGTAGATAATACTAATAGAAACACATAATTTAAGAAAATACTAAAAATCAAACTAATATAAAATATAGAGTAGTAGCATAATATTCTATTAGTACTCATTCTAAGCTCAGTTCCATCCCTGGACCATAAGGACCCCTCTGCGTCGTCTCTGTCAATATTCTCCATCATCATGGGTTTAGATCTCCCACAGTATGCCCTGAGTAATAATAATTATAACAATCAAATAGTAGATAATACTAATAGAAACACATAATTTAAGAAAATACTAAAAATCAAACTAATATAAAATATAGAGTAGTAGCATAATATTCTATTAGTACTCATTCTAAGCTCAGTTCCATCCCTGGACCATAAGGAACCTTCTGCTTCGTCTCTATCAATATTCTCCATCATCATGGGTTTAGATCTCCCATAGTATGCCCTGAGTAATAATAATTATAACAATCAAATAGTAGATAATACTAATAAAACTCATAATTTAAGAAAATACTAAAAATCAAACTAAAATAAAATATAGAGTAGTAGCATAACATTCTACTAGTACTCATTCTAAGCTCAGTACCATCCCTGGACCATAAGGACCCCTCAGCGTCGTTTCTGTCAATATTCTCCATCATCATGGGTTTAGATCTCCCACAGTATGCCCTGAGTAATAATAATTATAACAATCAAATAGTAGATAATACTAATAAAACTCATAATTTAAGAAAATACTAAAAATCAAACTAATATAAAATATAGAGTATTAGCATAATATTCTATTAGTACTCATTCTAAACTCAGTTCCATCCCTGGACCATAAGGACCCCTCAGTGTCGTCTCTGTCAATATTCTCCATCATCATGGGTTTAGATCTCCCACAGTATGCCCTGAGTAATAATAATTATAACAATCTAATAGTAGATAATACTAATAGAAACACATAATTTAAGAAAATACTAAAAATCAAACTAATATAAAATATAGAGTAGTAGCATAATATTCTATTAGTACTCATTCTAAGCTCAGTTCCATCCCTGGACCATAAGGACCCCTCTGCGTCGTCTCTGTCAATATTCTCCATCATCATGGGTTTAGATCTCCCACAGTATGCCCTGAGTAATAATAATTATAACAATCAAATAGTAGATAATACTAATAGAAACACATAATTTAAGAAAATACTAAAAATCAAACTAATATAAAATATAGAGTAGTAGCATAATATTCTATTAGTACTCATTCTAAGCTCAGTTCCATCCCTGGACCATAAGGAACCTTCTGCATCGTCTCTATCAATATTCTCCATCATCATGGGTTTAGAGCTCCTACAGTATGCCCTGAGTTATAATAATTATAACAATCAAATAGTAGATAATACTAATAGAAACACATAATTTAAGAAAATACTAAAAATCAAACTTATATAAAATATAGAGTAGTAGCATAATATTCTATTAGTACTCATTCTAAGCTCAGTTCCATCCCTGGACCATAAGGAACCTTCTGCTTCGTCTCTATCAATATTCTCCATCATCATGGGTTTAGATCTCCCATAGTATGCCCTGAGTAATAATAATTATAACAATCAAATAGTAGATAATACTAATAAAACTCATAATTTAAGAAAATACTAAAAATCAAACTAAAATAAAATATAGAGTAGTAGCATAACATTCTACTAGTACTCATTCTAAGCTCAGTACCATCCCTGGACCATAAGGACCCCTCAGCGTCGTTTCTGTCAATATTCTCCATCATCATGGGTTTAGATCTCCAACAGTATGCCCTGAGTAATAATAATTATAACAATCTAATAGTAGATAATACTAATAGAAACACATAATTTAAGAAAATACTAAAAATCAAACTAATATAAAATATAGAGTAGTAGCATAATATTCTATTAGTACTCATTCTAAGCTCAGTTCCATCCCTGGACCATAAGGACCCCTCTGCGTCGTCTCTGTTAATATTCTCCATCATCATGGGTTTAGATCTCCCACAGTATGCCCTGAGTAATAATAATTATAACAATCAAATAGTAGATAATACTAATAGAAACACATAATTTAAGAAAATACTAAAAATCAAACTAATATAAAAAATAGAGTAGTAGCATAATATTCTATTAGTACTCATTCTAAGCTCAGTTCCATCCCTGGACCATAAGGAACCTTCTGCGTCATCTCTATCAATATTCTCCATCATCATGGGTTTAGATCTCCCATAGTATGCCCTGAGTAATAATAATTATAACAATCAAATAGTAGATAATACTAATAAATCTCATAATTTAAGAAAATACTAAAAATCAAACTAAAATAAAATATAGAGTAGTAGCATAACATTCTACTAGTACTCATTCTAAGCTCAGTACCATCCCTGGACCATAAGGACCCCTCAGCGTCGTTTCTGTCAATATTCTCCATCATCATGGGTTTAGATCTCCCACAGTATGCCCTGAGTAATAATAATTATAACAATCAAATAGTAGATAATACTAATAGAAACACATAATTTAAGAAAATACTAAAAATCAAACTAATATAAAATATAGAGTAGTAGCATAATATTCTATTAGTACTCATTCTAAGCTCAGTTCCATCCCTGGACCATAAGGAACCTTCTGCGTCGTCTCTATCAATATTCTCCATCATCATGGGTTTAGATCTCCCATAGTATGCCCTGAGTAATAATAATTATAACAATCAAATAGTAGATAATACTAATAAAACTCATAATTTAAGAAAATACTAAAAATCAAACTAAAATAAAATATAGAGTAGTAGCATATCATTCTACTAGTACTCATTCTAAGATCAGTACCATCCCTGGACCATAAGGACCCCTCAGCGTCGTTTCAGTCAATATTCTCCATTATCATGGGTTTAGATCTTTCACAGTATGCCCTGAGTAATAATAATTATAACAATCAAATAGTAGATAATACTAATAAAAACACATAATTTAAGAAAATACTAAAAATCAAACTAATATAAAATATAGAGTATTAGCATAATATTCTATTAGTACTCATTCTAAGCTCAGTTCCATCCTTGGACCATAAGGAACCTTCTGCGTCATCTCTATCAATATTCTCCATCATCATGGGTTTAGATCTCCCATAGTATGCCCTGAGTAATAATAATTATAACAATCAAATAGTAGATAATACTAATAGAAACACATAATTTAAGAAAATACTAAAAATCAAACTAATATAAAATATAGAGTATTAGCATAATATTCTATTAGTACTCATTCTAAACTCAGTTCCATCCCTGGACCATAAGGACCCCTCAGTGTCGTCTCTGTCAATATTCTCCATCATCATGGGTTTAGATCTCCCACAGTATGCCCTGAGTAATAATAATTATAACAATCTAATAGTAGATAATACTAATAGAAACACATAATTTAAGAAAATACTAAAAATCAAACTAATATAAAATATAGAGTAGTAGCATAATATTCTATTAGTACTCATTCTAAGCTCAGTTCCATCCCTGGACCATAAGGACCCCTCTGCGTCGTCTCTGTCAATATTCTCCATCATCATGGGTTTAGATCTCCCACAGTATGCCCTGAGTAATAATAATTATAACAATCAAATAGTAGATAATACTAATAGAAACACATAATTTAAGAAAATACTAAAAATCAAACTAATATAAAATATAGAGTAGTAGCATAATATTCTATTAGTACTCATTCTAAGCTCAGTTCCATCCCTGGACCATAAGGAACCTTCTGCATCGTCTCTATCAATATTCTCCATCATCATGGGTTTAGAGCTCCTACAGTATGCCCTGAGTTATAATAATTATAACAATCAAATAGTAGATAATACTAATAGAAACACATAATTTAAGAAAATACTAAAAATCAAACTAATATAAAATATAGAGTAGTAGCATAATATTCTATTAGTACTCATTCTAAGCTCAGTTCCATCCCTGGACCATAAGGAACCTTCTGCTTCGTCTCTATCAATATTCTCCATCATCATGGGTTTAGATCTCCCATAGTATGCCCTGAGTAATAATAATTATAACAATCAAATAGTAGATAATACTAATAAAACTCATAATTTAAGAAAATACTAAAAATCAAACTAAAATAAAATATAGAGTAGTAGCATAACATTCTACTAGTACTCATTCTAAGCTCAGTACCATCCCTGGACCATAAGGACCCCTCAGCGTCGTTTCTGTCAATATTCTCCATCATCATGGGTTTAGATCTCCCACAGTATGCCCTGAGTAATAATAATTATAACAATCTAATAGTAGATAATACTAATAGAAACACATAATTTAAGAAAATACTAAAAATCAATCTAATATAAAATATAGAGTATTAGCATAATATTCTATTAGTACTCATTCTAAGCTCAGTTCCATCCCTGGACCATAAGGACCCCTCTGCGTCGTCTCTGTCAATATTCTCCATCATCATGGGTTTAGATCTCCCACAGTATGCCCTGAGTAATAATAATTATAATAATCAAATTTAAGATAATACTAATAGAAACACATAATTTAAGAAAATACAAAAAATCAAACTAATATAAAATATAGAGTATTAGCATAATATTCTATTAGTACTCATTCTAAGCTCAGTTCCATCCCAGGACCATAAGGACCCCTCAGCGTCGTCTCTGTCAATATTCTCCATCATCATGGGTTTAGATCTCCCACAGTATATCCTGAAAAATAATAATTATAATAATCAAATATTAGATAATACTAATAGAAACATAGAATTAAAGAAAATACTAAAAATCAATCTAATATAAAATATAGAGTATTAGCATAATATTCTATTAGTACTCATTCTAAGCTCAGTTCCATCCCTGGACCATAAGGAACCTTCTGCATCGTCTCTATCAATATTCTCCATCATCATGGGTTTAGAGCTCCTACAGTATGCCCTGAGTAATAATAATTATAATAATCAAATATTAGATAATACTAATAGAAACACATAATTTAAGAAAATACTAAAAATCAAACTAATATAAAATATAGAGTATTAGCATAATATTCTATTAGTACTCATTCTAAGCTCAGTTCCATCCCTGGACCATAAGGACCCCTCTGCGTCATCTCTGTCAATATTCTCTATCATCATGGGTTTAGATCTCCCACAGTATGCCCTGACTAATAATAATTATAATAATCAAATATTAGATAATACTAATAGAAACACATAATTTAAGAAAATACTAAAAATCAAACTAATATAAAATATAGAGTATTAGCATAATATTCTATTAGTACTCATTCTAAGCTCAGTTCCATCCCTGGACGATAAGGACCCCTCTGTGTCGTCTCTGTCAATATTCTCCATCATCATGGGTTTAGATCTCCCACAGTATGCCCTGAGTAATAATAATTATAATAATCAAATATTAGATAGTACTAATAGAAACACATAATTTAAGAAAATACTAAAAATCAAACTAATATAAAATATAGAGTATTAGCATAATATTCTATTAGTACTCATTCTAAGCTCAGTTCCATCCCTGGACCATAAGGACCCCTCTGCGTCGTCTCTGTCAATATTCTCCATCATCATGGGTTTAGATCTCCCACAGTATGCCCTGAGTAATAATAATTATAACAATCAAATATTAGATAATACTAATAGAAACACATAATTAAAGAAAATACTAAAAATCAATCTAATATAAAATATAGAGTATTAGGATAATATTCTATTAGTACTCATTCTAAGCTCAGTTCCATCCCTGGACCATAAGGACCCCTCTGCGTCGTCTCTGTCAATATTCTCCATCATCATGGGTTTAGATCTCCCACAGTATGCCCTGAGTAATAATAATTATAATAATCAAATATTAGATAATACTAATAGAAACACATAATTTAAGAAAATACTAAAAATCAAACTAATATAAAATATAGAGTATTAGCATAATATTCTATTAGTACTCATTCTAAGCTCAGTTCCATCCCTGGACCATAAGGACCCCTCAGCGTCGTCTCTGTCAATATTCTCCATCATCATGGGTTTAGATCTCCCACAGTATGCCCTGAGTAATAATAATTATAACAATCAAATATTAGATAATACTAATAGAAACACATAATTAAAGAAAATACTAAAAATCAATCTAATATAAAATATAGAGTACCCCTCTGCGTCGTCTCTGTCAATATTCTCCATCATCATGGGTTTAGATCTCCCACAGTATGCCCTGAGTAATAATAATTATAATAATCAAATATTAGATAATACTAATAGAAACACATAATTTAAGAAAATACTAAAAATCAAACTAATATAAAATATAGAGTATTAGCATAATATTCTATAAGTACTCATTCTAAGCTCAGTTCCATCCCTGGACCATAAGGACCCCTCTGCGTCGTCTCTGTCAATATTCTCCATCATTATGGGTTTAGATCTCCCACAGTATGCCCTGAGTAATAATAATTATAATAATCAAATATTAGATAATACTAATAGAAACACATAATTTAAGAAAATACTAAAAATCAAACTAATATAAAATATAGAGTATTAGCATAATATTCTATTAGTACTCATTCTAAGCTCAGTTCCATCCCTGGACCATAAGGACCCCCCTGCGTCGTCTCTGTCAATATTCTCCATCATCATGGGTTTAGATCTCCCACAGTATACCCTGAGTAATAATAATTATAATAATCAAATATTAGATAATACAAATAGAAACACATAATTAAATAAAATACTAAAAATCAATCTAATATAAAATATAGAGTATTAGCATAATATTCTATTAGTACTCATTCTAACCTCAGTTCCATCCCTGGACCATAAGGACCCCTCTGCGTCGTCTCTGTCAATATTCTCCATCATCATGGGTTTAGATCTCCCACAGTATGCCCTGAGTAATAATAATTAACACAATCAAATATTAGATACTACTAATTGAAACACATAATTTAAGAAAATACTAAAAATCAAACTAATATAAAATATAGAGTATTAGCATAATATTCTATTTGTACTCATTCTAAGCTCAGTTCCATCCCTGGACCATAAGGACCCCTCTGCGTCGTCTCTCTCAATATTCTCCATCATCATGGGTTTAGATCTCCCATAGTATGCCCTGAGTAATAATAATTATAACAATCAAATAGTAGATAATACTAATAAAACTCATAATTTAAGAAAATACTAAAAATCATACTAAAATAAAATATAGAGTAGTAGCATATCATTCTACTAGTACTCATTCTAAGATCAGTACCATCCCTGGACCATAAGGACCCCTCAGCGTCGTTTCAGTCAATATTCTCCATTATCATGGGTTTAGATCTTTCACAGTATGCCCTGAGTAATAATAATTATAACAATCAAATAGTAGATAATACTAATAAAAACACATAATTTAAGAAAATACTAAAAATCAAACTAATATAAAATATAGAGTATTAGCATAATATTCTATTAGTACTCATTCTAAGCTCAGTTCCATCCTTGGACCATAAGGAACCTTCTGCGTCATCTCTATCAATATTCTCCATCATCATGGGTTTAGATCTCCCATAGTATGCCCTGAGTAATAATAATTATAACAATCAAATAGTAGATAATACTAATAGAAACACATAATTTAAGAAAATACTAAAAATCAAACTAATATAAAATATAGAGTATTAGCATAATATTCTATTAGTACTCATTCTAAACTCAGTTCCATCCCTGGACCATAAGGACCCCTCAGTGTCGTCTCTGTCAATATTCTCCATCATCATGGGTTTAGATCTCCCACAGTATGCCCTGAGTAATAATAATTATAACAATCTAATAGTAGATAATACTAATAGAAACACATAATTTAAGAAAATACTAAAAATCAAACTAATATAAAATATAGAGTAGTAGCATAATATTCTATTAGTACTCATTCTAAGCTCAGTTCCATCCCTGGACCATAAGGACCCCTCTGCGTCGTCTCTGTCAATATTCTCCATCATCATGGGTTTAGATCTCCCACAGTATGCCCTGAGTAATAATAATTATAACAATCAAATAGTAGATAATACTAATAGAAACACATAATTTAAGAAAATACTAAAAATCAAACTAATATAAAATATAGAGTAGTAGCATAATATTCTATTAGTACTCATTCTAAGCTCAGTTCCATCCCTGGACCATAAGGAACCTTCTGCATCGTCTCTATCAATATTCTCCATCATCATGGGTTTAGAGCTCCTACGGTATGCCCTGAGTTATAATAATTATAACAATCAAATAGTAGATAATACTAATAGAAACACATAATTTAAGAAAATACTAAAAATCAAACTAATATAAAATATAGAGTAGTAGCATAATATTCTATTAGTACTCATTCTAAGCTCAGTTCCATCCCTGGACCATAAGGAACCTTCTGCTTCGTCTCTGTCAATATTCTCCATCATCATGGGTTTAGATCTCCCATAGTATGCCCTGAGTAATAATAATTATAACAATCAAATAGTAGATAATACTAATAAAACTCATAATTTAAGAAAATACTAAAAATCAAACTAAAATAAAATATAGAGTAGTAGCATAACATTCTACTAGTACTCATTCTAAGCTCAGTACCATCCCTGGACCATAAGGACCCCTCAGCGTCGTTTCTGTCAATATTCTCCATCATCATGGGTTTAGATCTCCAACAGTATGCCCTGAGTAATAATAATTATGACAATCTAATAGTAGATAATACTAATAGAAACACATAATTTTAGAAAATACTAAAAATCAAACTAATATAAAATATAGAGTAGTAGCATAATATTCTTTTAGTACTCATTCTAAGCTCAGTTCCATCCCTGGACCATAAGGACCCCTCTGCGTCGTCTCTGTCAATATTCTCCATCATCATGGGTTTAGATCTCCCACAGTATGCCCTGAGTAATAATAATTATAACAATCAAATAGTAGATAACACTAATAGAAACACATAATTTAAGAAAATACTAAAAATCAAACTAATATAAAAAATAGAGTAGTAGCATAATATTCTATTAGTACTCATTCTAAGCTCAGTTCCATCCCTGGACCATAAGGAACCTTCTGCGTCATCTCTATCAATATTCTCCATCATCATGGGTTTAGATCTCCCATAGTATGCCCTGAGTAATAATAATTATAACAATCAAATAGTAGATAATACTAATAAATCTCATAATTTAAGAAAATACTAAAAATCAAACTAAAATAAAATATAGAGTAGTAGCATAACATTCTACTAGTACTCATTCTAAGCTCAGTACCATCCCTGGACCATAAGGACCCCTCAGCGTCGTTTCTGTCAATATTCTCCATCATCATGGGTTTAGATCTCCCACAGTATGCCCTGAGTAATAATAATTATAACAATCAAATAGTAGATAATACTAATAGAAACACATAATTTAAGAAAATACTAAAAATCAAACTAATATAAAATATAGAGTAGTAGCATAATATTCTATTAGTACTCATTCTAAGCTCAGTTCCATCCCTGGACCATAAGGAACCTTCTGCGTCGTCTCTATCAATATTCTCCATCATCATGGGTTTAGATCTCCCATAGTATGCCCTGAGTAATAATAATTATAACAATCAAATAGTAGATAATACTAATAAAACTCATAATTTAAGAAAATACTAAAAATCAAACTAAAATAAAATATAGAGTAGTAGCATATCATTCTACTAGTACTCATTCTAAGATCAGTACCATCCCTGGACCATAAGGACCCCTCAGCGTCGTTTCAGTCAATATTCTCCATTATCATGGGTTTAGATCTTTCACAGTATGCCCTGAGTAATAATAATTATAACAATCAAATAGTAGATAATACTAATAAAAACACATAATTTAAGAAAATACTAAAAATCAAACTAATATAAAATATAGAGTATTAGCATAATATTCTATTAGTACTCATTCTAAGCTCAGTTCCATCCTTGGACCATAAGGAACCTTCTGCGTCATCTCTATCAATATTCTCCATCATCATGGGTTTAGATCTCCCATAGTATGCCCTGAGTAATAATAATTATAACAATCAAATAGTAGATAATACTAATAGAAACACATAATTTAAGAAAATACTAAAAATCAAACTAATATAAAATATAGAGTATTAGCATAATATTCTATTAGTACTCATTCTAAACTCAGTTCCATCCCTGGACCATAAGGACCCCTCAGTGTCGTCTCTGTCAATATTCTCCATCATCATGGGTTTAGATCTCCCACAGTATGCCCTGAGTAATAATAATTATAACAATCTAATAGTAGATAATACTAATAGAAACACATAATTTAAGAAAATACTAAAAATCAAACTAATATAAAATATAGAGTAGTAGCATAATATTCTATTTGTACTCATTCTAAGCTCAGTTCCATCCCTGGACCATAAGGACCCCTCTGCGTCGTCTCTGTCAATATTCTCCATCATCATGGGTTTAGATCTCCCACAGTATGCCCTGAGTAATAATAATTATAACAATCAAATAGTAGATAATACTAATAGAAACACATAATTTAAGAAAATACTAAAAATCAAACTAATATAAAAAATAGAGTAGTAGCATAATATTCTATTAGTACTCATTCTAAGCTCAGTTCCATCCCTGGACCATAAGGACCCCTCAGCATCGTCACTGTCAATATTCTCCATCATCATGGGTTTAGATCTCCCACAGTATGCCCTGAGTAATAATAATTATAACAATCAAATATTAGATAATACTAAAAGAAACACATAATTTAAGAAAATACTAAAAATCAAACTAATATAATTTATAGAGTAGTAGCATAATATTCTATTAGTACTCATTCTAAGCTCAGTTCCATCCCTGGACCATAAGGACCCCTCAGCGTCGTCTATGTCAATATTCTCCATCATCATGGGTTTAGATCTCCCACAGTATGCCCTGAGTAATAATAATTATAACAATCAAATATTAGATAATACTAATAGAAACACATAATTAAAGAAAATACTAAAAATCAATCTAATATAAAATATAGAGTATTAGCATAATATTCTATTAGTACTCATTCTAAGCTCAGTTCCATCCCTGGACCATAAGGACCCCTCTGCGTCGTCTCTCTCAATATTCTCCATCATCATGGGTTTAGATCTCCCACAGTATGCTTTGAGTAATAATAATTATAACAATCAAATATTAGATAATACTAATAGAAACACAAAATTTAAGAAAATACTAAAAATCAAACTAATATAAAATATAGAGTATTAGCATAATATTCTATTAGTACTCATTTAAAGCTTAGTTCGATCCCTGGACCATAAGGACCCCTCTGCGTCGTCTCTCTTAATATTCTCCATCATCATGGGTTTAGATCTCCCACAGTATGCCCTGAGTAATAATAATTATAACAATCTAATAGTAGATAATACTAATAGAAACACAAAATTTAAGAAAATACTAAAATTCAAACTAATATAAAATATAGAGTATTAGCATAATATTCTATTAGTACTCATTCTTAACTCAGTTCCATCCCTGGACCATAAGGACCCCTCAGTGTCGTCTCTGTCAATATTCTCCATCATCATGGGTTTAGATCTCCCACAGTATGCCCTGAGTAATAATAATTATAACAAACAAATAGTAGAAAATACTAATAGAAACACATAATTTAAGAAAATACAAAAAATCAAACTAATATAAAATATAGAGTAGTAGCATAATATTCTATTAGTACTCATTCTAAGCTCAGTTCCATCCCTGGACCATAAGGACCCCTCTGCGTCGTCTCTCTCAATATTCTCCATCATCATGGGTTTAGATATCCCACAGTATGCTTTGAGTAATAATAATTATAACAATCAAATATTAGATAATACTAATAGAAACACAAAATTTAAGAAAATACTAAAAATCAAACTAATATAAAATATAGAGTATTAGCATAATATTCTATTAGTACTCATTCTAAGCTCAGTTCCATCCTTAGACCATAAGGAACCTTCTGCGTCATCTCTATCAATATTCTCCATCATCATGGGTTTAGATCTCCCATAGTATGCCCTGAGTAATAATAATTATAACAATCAAATAGTAGATAATACTAATAGAAACACATAATTTAAGAAAATACTAAAAATCAAACTAATATAAAATATAGAGTATTAGCATAATATTCTATTAGTACTCATTCTAAACTCAGTTCCATCCCTGGACCATAAGGACCCCTCAGTGTCGTCTCTGTCAATATTCTCCATCATCATGGGTTTAGATCTCCCACAGTATGCCCTGAGTAATAATAATTATAACAATCTAATAGTAGATAATACTAATAGAAACACATAATTTAAGAAAATACTAAAAATCAAACTAATATAAAATATAGAGTAGTAGCATAATATTCTATTAGTACTCATTCTAAGCTCAGTTCCATCCCTGGACCATAAGGAACCTTCTGCATCGTCTCTATCAATATTCTCCATCATCATGGGTTTAGAGCTCCTACAGTATGCCCTGAGTTATAATAATTATAACAATCAAATAGTAGATAATACTAATAGAAACACATAATTTAAGAAAATACTAAAAATCAAACTTATATAAAATATAGAGTAGTAGCATAATATTCTATTAGTACTCATTCTAAGCTCAGTTCCATCCCTGGACCTTAAGGAACCTTCTGCTTCGTCTCTATCAATATTCTCCATCATCATGGGTTTAGATCTCCCATAGTATGCCCTGAGTAATAATAATTATAACAATCAAATAGTAGATAATACTAATAAAACTCATAATTTAAGAAAATACTAAAAATCAAACTAAAATAAAATATAGAGTAGTAGCATAACATTCTACTACTACTCATTCTAAGCTCAGTACCATCCCTGGACCATAAGGACCCCTCAGCGTCGTTTCTGTCAATATTCTCCATCATCATGGGTTTAGATCTCCCACAGTATGCCCTGAGTAATAATAATTATAACAATCTAATAGTAGATAATACTAATAGAAACACATAATTTAAGAAAATACTAAAAATCAAACTAATATAAAATATAGAGTAGTAGCATAATATTCTATTAGTACTCATTCTAAGCTCAGTTCCATCCCTGGACCATAAGGACCCCTCTGCGTCGTCTCTGTCAATATTCTCCATCATCATGGGTTTAGATCTCCCACAGTATGCCCTGAGTAATAATAATTATAACAATCAAATAGTAGATAATACTAATAGAAACACATAATTTAAGAAAATACTAAAAATCAAACTAATATAAAAAATAGAGTAGTAGCATAATATTCTATTAGTACTCATTCTAAGCTCAGTTCCATCCCTGGACCATAAGGAACCTTCTGCGTCATCTCTATCAATATTCTCCATCATCATGGGTTTAGATCTCCCATAGTATGCCCTGAGTAATAATAATTATAACAATCAAATAGTAGATAATACTAATAAATCTCATAATTTAAGAAAATACTAAAAATCAAACTAAAATAAAATATAGAGTAGTAGCATAACATTCTACTAGTACTCATTCTAAGCTCAGTACCATCCCTGGACCATAAGGACCCCTCAGCGTCGTTTCTGTCAATATTCTCCATCATCATGGGTTTAGATCTCCCACAGTATGCCCTGAGTAATAATAATTATAACAATCAAATAGTAGATAATACTAATAGAAACACATAATTTAAGAAAATACTAAAAATCAAACTAATATAAAATATAGAGTAGTAGCATAATATTCTATTAGTACTCATTCTAAGCTCAGTTCCATCCCTGGACCATAAGGAACCTTCTGCGTCGTCTCTATCAATATTCTCCATCATCATGGGTTTAGATCTCCCATAGTATGCCCTGAGTAATAATAATTATAACAATCAAATAGTAGATAATACTAATAAAACTCATAATTTAAGAAAATACTAAAAATCAAACTAAAATAAAATATAGAGTAGTAGCATATCATTCTACTAGTACTCATTCTAAGATCAGTACCATCCCTGGACCATAAGGACCCCTCAGCGTCGTTTCAGTCAATATTCTCCATTATCATGGGTTTAGATCTTTCACTGTATGCCCTGAGTAATAATAATTATAACAATCAAATAGTAGATAATACTAATAAAAACACATAATTTAAGAAAATACTAAAAATCAAACTAATATAAAATATAGAGTATTAGCATAATATTCTATTAGTACTCATTCTAAGCTCAGTTCCATCCTTGGACCATAAGGAACCTTCTGCGTCATCTCTATCAATATTCTCCATCATCATGGGTTTAGATCTCCCATAGTATGCCCTGAGTAATAATAATTATAACAATCAAATAGTAGATAATACTAATAGAAACACATAATTTAAGAAAATACTAAAAATCAAACTAATATAAAATATAGAGTAGTAGCATAATATTCTATTAGTACTCATTCTAAGCTCAGTTCCATCCCTGGACCATAAGGAACCTTCTGCGTCGTCTCTATCAATATTCTCCATCATCATGGGTTTAGATCTCCCATAGTATGCCCTGAGTAATAATAATTATAACAATCAAATAGTAGATAATACTAATAAAACTCATAATTTAAGAAAATACTAAAAATCAAACTAAAATAAAATATAGAGTAGTAGCATATCATTCTACTAGTACTCATTCTAAGATCAGTACCATCCCTGGACCATAAGGACCCCTCAGCGTCGTTTCAGTCAATATTCTCCATCATCATGGGTTTAGATCTCCCACAGTATGCCCTGAGTAATAACAATAATAACAATCAAATATTAGATAATACTAATAGAAACACATAATTTAAGAAAATACTAAAAATCAAACTAATATAAAATATAGAGTATTAGCATAATATTGTATTTGTACTCATTCTAAGCTCAGTTCCATCCCTGGACCATAAGGACCCCTCTGCGTCGTCTCTGTCAATATTCTCCATCATCATGGGTTTAGATCTCCCATAGTATGCCCTGAGTAATAATAATTATAACAATCAAATAGTAGATAATACTAATAAATCTCATAATTTAAGAAAATACTAAAAATCAAACTAAAATAAAATATAGAGTAGTAGCATAACATTCTACTAGTACTCATTCTAAGCTCAGTACCATCCCTGGACCATAAGGACCCCTCAGCGTCGTTTCTGTCAATATTCTCCATCATCATGGGTTTAGATCTCCCACAGTATGCCCTGAGTAATAATAATTATAACAATCAAATAGTAGATAATACTAATAGAAACACATAATTTAAGAAAATACTAAAAATCAAACTAATATAAAAAATAGAGTAGTAGCATAATATTCTATTAGTACTCATTCTAAGCTCAGTACCATCCCTGGACCATAAGGACCCCTCAGCATCGTCACTGTCAATATTCTCCATCATCATGGGTTTAGATCTCCCACAGTATGCCCTGAGTAATAATAATTATAACAATCAAATATTAGATAATACTAAAAGAAACACATAATTTAAGAAAATACTAAAAATCAAACTAATATAATTTATAGAGTAGTAGCATAATATTCTATTAGTACTCATTCTAAGCTAAGTTCCATCCCTGGACCATAAGGACCCCTCAGCGTCGTCTATGTCAATATTCTCCATCATCATGGGTTTAGATCTCCCACAGTATGCCCTGAGTAATAATAATTATAACAATCAAATATTAGATAATACTAATAGACACACATAATTAAAGAAAATACTAAAAATCAATCTAATATAAAATATAGAGTATTAGCATAATATTCTATTAGTACTCATTCTAAGCTCAGTTCCATCCCTGGACCATAAGGACCCCTCTGCGTCGTCTCTCTCAATATTCTCCATCATCATGGGTTTAGATCTCCCACAGTATGCTTTGAGTAATAATAATTATAACAATCAAATATTAGATAATACTAATAGAAACACAAAATTTAAGAAAATACTAAAAATCAAACTAATATAAAATATAGAGTATTAGCATAATATTCTATTAGTACTCATTTAAAGCTTAGTTCGATCCCTGGACCATAAGGACCCCTCTGCGTCGTCTCTCTTAATATTCTCCATCATCATGGGTTTAGATCTCCCACAGTATGCCCTGAGTAATAATAATTATAACAATCTAATAGTAGATAATACTAATAGAAACACAAAATTTAAGAAAATACTAAAATTCAAACTAATATAAAATATAGAGTATTAGCATAATATTCTATTAGTACTCATTCTAAACTCAGTTCCATCCCTGGACCATAAGGACCCCTCAGTGTCGTCTCTGTCAATATTCTCCATCATCATGGGTTTAGATCTCCCACAGTATGCCCTGAGTAATAATAATTATAACAAACAAATAGTAGAAAATACTAATAGAAACACATAATTTAAGAAAATACAAAAAATCAAACTAATATAAAATATAGAGTAGTAGCATAATATTCTATTAGTACTCATTCTAAGCTCAGTTCCATCCCTGGACCATAAGGACCCCTCTGCGTCGTCTCTCTCAATATTCTCCATCATCATGGGTTTAGATATCCCACAGTATGCTTTGAGTAATAATAATTATAACAATCAAATATTAGATAATACTAATAGAAACACAAAATTTAAGAAAATACTAAAAATCAAACTAATATAAAATATAGAGTATTAGCATAATATTCTATTAGTACTCATTCTAAGCTCAGTTCCATCCTTGGACCATAAGGAACCTTCTGCGTCATCTCTATCAATATTCTCCATCATCATGGGTTTAGATCTCCCATAGTATGCCCTGAGTAATAATAATTATAACAATCAAATAGTAGATAATACTAATAAAACTCATAATTTAAGAAAATACTAAAAATCAAACTAAAATAAAATATAGAGTAGTAGCATAACATTCTACTACTACTCATTCTAAGCTCAGTACCATCCCTGGACCATAA
The DNA here is from genome assembly GCA_947579665.1 of Sympetrum striolatum. Lineage (NCBI taxonomy): Eukaryota > Metazoa > Arthropoda > Insecta > Odonata > Libellulidae > Sympetrum > Sympetrum striolatum. The sequence continues at coordinate 104,402,544 of OX388343.1, forward strand.
GGACCCCTCAGCGTCGTTTCTGTCAATATTCTCCATCATCATGGGTTTAGATCTCCCACAGTATGCCCTGAGTAATAATAATTATAACAATCTAATAGTAGATAATACTAATAGAAACACATAATTTAAGAAAATACTAAAAATCAAACTAATATAAAATATAGAGTAGTAGCATAATATTCTATTAGTACTCATTCTAAGCTCAGTTCCATCCCTGGACCATAAGGACCCCTCTGCGTCGTCTCTGTCAATATTCTCCATCATCATGGGTTTAGATCTCCCACAGTATGCCCTGAGTAATAATAATTATAACAATCAAATAGTAGATAATACTAATAGAAACACATAATTTAAGAAAATACTAAAAATCAAACTAATATAAAAAATAGAGTAGTAGCATAATATTCTATTAGTACTCATTCTAAGCTCAGTTCCATCCCTGGACCATAAGGAACCTTCTGCGTCATCTCTATCAATATTCTCCATCATCATGGGTTTAGATCTCCCATAGTATGCCCTGAGTAATAATAATTATAACAATCAAATAGTAGATAATACTAATAAATCTCATAATTTAAGAAAATACTAAAAATCAAACTAAAATAAAATATAGAGTAGTAGCATAACATTCTACTAGTACTCATTCTAAGCTCAGTACCATCCCTGGACCATAAGGACCCCTCAGCGTCGTTTCTGTCAATATTCTCCATCATCATGGGTTTAGATCTCCCACAGTATGCCCTGAGTAATAATAATTATAACAATCAAATAGTAGATAATACTAATAGAAACACATAATTTAAGAAAATACTAAAAATCAAACTAATATAAAATATAGAGTAGTAGCATAATATTCTATTAGTACTCATTCTAAGCTCAGTTCCATCCCTGGACCATAAGGAACCTTCTGCGTCGTCTCTATCAATATTCTCCATCATCATGGGTTTAGATCTCCCATAGTATGCCCTGAGTAATAATAATTATAACAATCAAATAGTAGATAATACTAATAAAACTCATAATTTAAGAAAATACTAAAAATCAAACTAAAATAAAATATAGAGTAGTAGCATATCATTCTACTAGTACTCATTCTAAGATCAGTACCATCCCTGGACCATAAGGACCCCTCAGCGTCGTTTCAGTCAATATTCTCCATTATCATGGGTTTAGATCTTTCACTGTATGCCCTGAGTAATAATAATTATAACAATCAAATAGTAGATAATACTAATAAAAACACATAATTTAAGAAAATACTAAAAATCAAACTAATATAAAATATAGAGTATTAGCATAATATTCTATTAGTACTCATTCTAAGCTCAGTTCCATCCTTGGACCATAAGGAACCTTCTGCGTCATCTCTATCAATATTCTCCATCATCATGGGTTTAGATCTCCCATAGTATGCCCTGAGTAATAATAATTATAACAATCAAATAGTAGATAATACTAATAGAAACACATAATTTAAGAAAATACTAAAAATCAAACTAATATAAAATATAGAGTAGTAGCATAATATTCTATTAGTACTCATTCTAAGCTCAGTTCCATCCCTGGACCATAAGGAACCTTCTGCGTCGTCTCTATCAATATTCTCCATCATCATGGGTTTAGATCTCCCATAGTATGCCCTGAGTAATAATAATTATAACAATCAAATAGTAGATAATACTAATAAAACTCATAATTTAAGAAAATACTAAAAATCAAACTAAAATAAAATATAGAGTAGTAGCATATCATTCTACTAGTACTCATTCTAAGATCAGTACCATCCCTGGACCATAAGGACCCCTCAGCGTCGTTTCAGTCAATATTCTCCATCATCATGGGTTTAGATCTCCCACAGTATGCCCTGAGTAATAACAATAATAACAATCAAATATTAGATAATACTAATAGAAACACATAATTTAAGAAAATACTAAAAATCAAACTAATATAAAATATAGAGTATTAGCATAATATTCTATTTGTACTCATTCTAAGCTCAGTTCCATCCCTGGACCATAAGGACCCCTCTGCGTCGTCTCTGTCAATATTCTCCATCATCATGGGTTTAGATCTCCCATAGTATGCCCTGAGTAATAATAATTATAACAATCAAATAGTAGATAATACTAATAAATCTCATAATTTAAGAAAATACTAAAAATCAAACTAAAATAAAATATAGAGTAGTAGCATAACATTCTACTAGTACTCATTCTAAGCTCAGTACCATCCCTGGACCATAAGGACCCCTCAGCGTCGTTTCTGTCAATATTCTCCATCATCATGGGTTTAGATCTCCCACAGTATGCCCTGAGTAATAATAATTATAACAATCAAATAGTAGATAATACTAATAGAAACACATAATTTAAGAAAATACTAAAAATCAAACTAATATAAAAAATAGAGTAGTAGCATAATATTCTATTAGTACTCATTCTAAGCTCAGTTCCATCCCTGGACCATAAGGACCCCTCAGCATCGTCACTGTCAATATTCTCCATCATCATGGGTTTAGATCTCCCACAGTATGCCCTGAGTAATAATAATTATAACAATCAAATATTAGATAATACTAAAAGAAACACATAATTTAAGAAAATACTAAAAATCAAACTAATATAATTTATAGAGTAGTAGCATAATATTCTATTAGTACTCATTCTAAGCTCAGTTCCATCCCTGGACCATAAGGACCCCTCAGCGTCGTCTATGTCAATATTCTCCATCATCATGGGTTTAGATCTCCCACAGTATGCCCTGAGTAATAATAATTATAACAATCAAATATTAGATAATACTAATAGAAACACATAATTAAAGAAAATACTAAAAATCAATCTAATATAAAATATAGAGTATTAGCATAATATTCTATTAGTACTCATTCTAAGCTCAGTTCCATCCCTGGACCATAAGGACCCCTCTGCGTCGTCTCTCTCAATATTCTCCATCATCATGGGTTTAGATCTCCCACAGTATGCTTTGAGTAATAATAATTATAACAATCAAATATTAGATAATACTAATAGAAACACAAAATTTAAGAAAATACTAAAAATCAAACTAATATAAAATATAGAGTATTAGCATAATATTCTATTAGTACTCATTTAAAGCTTAGTTCGATCCCTGGACCATAAGGACCCCTCTGCGTCGTCTCTCTTAATATTCTCCATCATCATGGGTTTAGATCTCCCACAGTATGCCCTGAGTAATAATAATTATAACAATCTAATAGTAGATAATACTAATAGAAACACAAAATTTAAGAAAATACTAAAATTCAAACTAATATAAAATATAGAGTATTAGCATAATATTCTATTAGTACTCATTCTAAACTCAGTTCCATCCCTGGACCATAAGGACCCCTCAGTGTCGTCTCTGTCAATATTCTCCATCATCATGGGTTTAGATCTCCCACAGTATGCCCTGAGTAATAATAATTATAACAAACAAATAGTAGAAAATACTAATAGAAACACATAATTTAAGAAAATACAAAAAATCAAACTAATATAAAATATAGAGTAGTAGCATAATATTCTATTAGTACTCATTCTAAGCTCAGTTCCATCCCTGGACCATAAGGACCCCTCTGCGTCGTCTCTCTCAATATTCTCCATCATCATGGGTTTAGATATCCCACAGTATGCTTTGAGTAATAATAATTATAACAATCAAATATTAGATAATACTAATAGAAACACAAAATTTAAGAAAATACTAAAAATCAAACTAATATAAAATATAGAGTATTAGCATAATATTCTATTAGTACTCATTCTAAGCTCAGTTCCATCCTTGGACCATAAGGAACCTTCTGCGTCATCTCTATCAATATTCTCCATCATCATGGGTTTAGATCTCCCATAGTATGCCCTGAGTAATAATAATTATAACAATCAAATAGTAGATAATACTAATAGAAACACATAATTTAAGAAAATACTAAAAATCAAACTAATATAAAATATAGAGTATTAGCATAATATTCTATTAGTACTCATTCTAAACTCAGTTCCATCCCTGGACCATAAGGACCCCTCAGTGTCGTCTCTGTCAATATTCTCCATCATCATGGGTTTAGATCTCCCACAGTATGCCCTGAGTAATAATAATTATAACAATCTAATAGTAGATAATACTAATAGAAACACATAATTTAAGAAAATACTAAAAATCAAACTAATATAAAATATAGAGTAGTAGCATAATATTCTATTAGTACTCATTCTAAGCTCAGTTCCATCCCTGGACCATAAGGACCCCTCTGCGTCGTCTCTGTCAATATTCTCCATCATCATGGGTTTAGATCTCCCACAGTATGCCCTGAGTAATAATAATTATAACAATCAAATAGTAGATAATACTAATAGAAACACATAATTTAAGAAAATACTAAAAATCAAACTAATTTAAAATATAGAGTAGTAGCATAATATTCTATTAGTACTCATTCTAAGCTCAGTTCCATCCCTGGACCATAAGGAACCTTCTGCATCGTCTCTATCAATATTCTCCATCATCATGGGTTTAGAGCTCCTACAGTATGCCCTGAGTTATAATAATTATAACAATCAAATAGTAGATAATACTAATAGAAACACATAATTTAAGAAAATACTAAAAATCAAACTTATATAAAATATAGAGTAGTAGCATAATATTCTATTAGTACTCATTCTAAGCTCAGTTCCATCCCTGGACCTTAAGGAACCTTCTGCTTCGTCTCTATCAATATTCTCCATCATCATGGGTTTAGATCTCCCATAGTATGCCCTGAGTAATAATAATTATAACAATCAAATAGTAGATAATACTAATAAAACTCATAATTTAAGAAAATACTAAAAATCAAACTAAAATAAAATATAGAGTAGTAGCATAACATTCTACTACTACTCATTCTAAGCTCAGTACCATCCCTGGACCATAAGGACCCCTCAGCGTCGTTTCTGTCAATATTCTCCATCATCATGGGTTTAGATCTCCCACAGTATGCCCTGAGTAATAATAATTATAACAATCTAATAGTAGATAATACTAATAGAAACACATAATTTAAGAAAATACCAAAAATCAAACTAATATAAAATATAGTGTAGTAGCATAATATTCTATTAGTACTCATTCTAAGCTCAGTTCCATCCCTGGACCATAAGGACCCCTCTGCGTCGTCTCTGTCAATATTCTCCATCATCATGGGTTTAGATCTCCCACAGTATGCCCTGAGTAATAATAATTATAACAATCAAATAGTAGATAATACTAATAGAAACACATAATTTAAGAAAATACTAAAAATCAAACTAATATAAAAAATAGAGTAGTAGCATAATATTCTATTAGTACTCATTCTAAGCTCAGTTCCATCCCTGGACCATAAGGAACCTTCTGCGTCATCTCTATCAATATTCTCCATCATCATGGGTTTAGATCTCCCATAGTATGCCCTGAGTAATAATAATTATAACAATCAAATAGTAGATAATACTAATAAATCTCATAATTTAAGAAAATACTAAAAATCAAACTAAAATAAAATATAGAGTAGTAGCATAACATTCTACTAGTACTCATTCTAAGCTCAGTACCATCCCTGGACCATAAGGACCCCTCAGCGTCGTTTCTGTCAATATTCTCCATCATCATGGGTTTAGATCTCCCACAGTATGCCCTGAGTAATAATAATTATAACAATCAAATAGTAGATAATACTAATAGAATCACATAATTTAAGAAAATACTAAAAATCAAACTAATATAAAATATAGAGTAGTAGCATAATATTCTATTAGTACTCATTCTAAGCTCAGTTCCATCCCTGGACCATAAGGAACCTTCTGCGTCGTCTCTATCAATATTCTCCATCATCATGGGTTTAGATCTCCCATAGTATGCCCTGAGTAATAATAATTATAACAATCAAATAGTAGATAATACTAATAAAACTCATAATTTAAGAAAATACTAAAAATCAAACTAAAATAAAATATAGAGTAGTAGCATATCATTCTACTAGTACTCATTCTAAGATCAGTACCATCCCTGGACCATAAGGACCCCTCAGCGTCGTTTCAGTCAATATTCTCCATTATCATGGGTTTAGATCTTTCACTGTATGCCCTGAGTAATAATAATTATAACAATCAAATAGTAGATAATACTAATAAAAACACATAATTTAAGAAAATACTAAAAATCAAACTAATATAAAATATAGAGTATTAGCATAATATTCTATTAGTACTCATTCTAAGCTCAGTTCCATCCTTGGACCATAAGGAACCTTCTGCGTCATCTCTATCAATATTCTCCATCATCATGGGTTTAGATCTCCCATAGTATGCCCTGAGTAATAATAATTATAACAATCAAATAGTAGATAATACTAATAGAAACACATAATTTAAGAAAATACTAAAAATCAAACTAATATAAAATATAGAGTAGTAGCATAATATTCTATTAGTACTCATTCTAAGCTCAGTTCCATCCCTGGACCATAAGGAACCTTCTGCGTCGTCTCTATCAATATTCTCCATCATCATGGGTTTAGATCTCCCATAGTATGCCCTGAGTAATAATAATTATAACAATCAAATAGTAGATAATACTAATAAAACTCATAATTTAAGAAAATACTAAAAATCAAACTAAAATAAAATATAGAGTAGTAGCATATCATTCTACTAGTACTCATTCTAAGATCAGTACCATCCCTGGACCATAAGGACCCCTCAGCGTCGTTTCAGTCAATATTCTCCATCATCATGGGTTTAGATCTCCCACAGTATGCCCTGAGTAATAACAATAATAACAATCAAATATTAGATAATACTAATAGAAACACATAATTTAAGAAAATACTAAAAATCAAACTAATATAAAATATAGAGTATTAGCATAATATTCTATTTGTACTCATTCTAAGCTCAGTTCCATCCCTGGACCATAAGGACCCCTCAGCGTCGTCTCTGTCAATATTCTCCATCATCATGGGTTTAGATCTCCCACAGTATGCCTTGAGTAATAATAATTATAACAATCAAATAGTAGATAATACTAATAGAAACACATAATTTAAGAAAATACTAAAAATCAAACTAATATAAAATATAGAGTATTAGCATAATATTCTATTAGTATTCATTTTAAGCTTAGTTCCATCCCTGGACCATAAGGACCCCTCAGCGTCGTCTCTGTCAATATTCTCCATCATCATGGGTTTAGATCTCCCACAGTATGCCCTGAGTAATAATAATTATAACAATCAAATATAAGATAATACTAATAGAAACACATAATTTAAGAAAATACTAAAAATCAAACTAATATAAAATATAGAGTATTAGCATAATATTCTATTAGTACTCATTCTAAGCTCAGTTCCATCCCTGGACCATAAGGACCCCTCTGCGTCGTCTCTCTCAATATTCTCCATCATCATGGGTTTAGATCTCCCACAGTATGCCCTGAGTAATAATAATTATAACAATCAATTATTAGATAATACTAATTGAAACACATAATTTAAGAAAATATAAAAATCAAACTAATATAAAATATAGAGTATTAGCATAATATTCTATTAGTACTCATTCTTAGCTCAGTTCCATCCCTGGACCATAAGGACCCCTCAGCGTCGTCTCTGTCAATATTCTCCATCATCATGGGTTTAGATCTCCCACAGTATGCCCTGAGTAATAATAATTATAACAATCTAATAGTAGATAATACTAATAGAAACACATAATTTAAGAAAATACTAAAAATCAAACTAATATAAAATATAGAGTAGTAGCATAATATTCTATTAGTACTCATTCTATGCTCAGTTCCATCCCTGGACCATAAGGACCCCTCTGCGTCGTCTCTGTCAATATTCTCCATCATCATGGGCTTAGATCTCCCATAGTATGCCCTGAGTAATAATAATTATAACAAACAAATAGTAGAAAATACTAATAGAAACACATAATTTAAGAAAATACAAAAAATCAAACTAATATAAAATATAGAGTAATAGCATAATATTCTATTAGTACTCATTCTATGCTCAGTTCCATCCCTGGACCATAAGGACCCCTCTGCGTCGTCTCTGTCAATATTCTCCATCATCATGGGTTTAGATATCCCACAGTATGCCCTGAGTAATAATAATTATAACAAACAAATAGTAGAAAATACTAATAGAAACACATAATTTAAGAAAATACAAAAAATCAAACTAATATAAAATATAGAGTAGTAGCATAATATTCTATTAGTACTCATTCTAAGCTCAGTTCCATCCCTGGACCATAAGGACCCCTCTGCCTCGTCTCTATCAATATTCTCCATCATCATGGGCTTAGATCTCCCATAGTATGCCCTGAGTAATAATAATTATAACAAACAAATAGTAGAAAATACTAATAGAAACACATAATTTAAGAAAATACAAAAAATCAAACTAATATAAAATATAGAGTAGTAGCATAATATTCTATTAGTACTCATTCTAAGCTCAGTTCCATCCCTGGACCATAAGGACCCCTCTGCCTCGTCTCTATCAATATTCTCCATCATCATGGGCTTAGATCTCCCATAGTATGCCCTGAGTAATAATAATTATAACAATCAAATAGTAGATAATACTAATAAAACTCATAATTTAAGAAAATACTAAAAATAAAATTAATATAAAATATAGAGTACTGGCATAATATTCTATTAGTACTCATTCTAAGCTCAGTACCAACCCTGGACCATAAGGACCCCTCAGCGTCGTCTCTGTCAATATTCTCCATCATCATGGGTTTAGATCTCCCACAGTATGCCCTGAGTAATAATAATTATAACAATCAAATATTAGATAATACTAATAGAAACACATAATTTAAGAAAATACTAAAAATCAAACTAATATAAAATATAGAGTAATAGCATAATATTCTATTAGTACTCATTTTAAGCTTAGTTCCATCCCTGGACCATAAGGACCCCTCAGCGTCGTCTCTGTCAATATTCTCCATCATCATGGGTTTAGATCTCCCACTGTATGCCCTGAGTAATAATAATTATAACAATCAAATATTAGATAATACTAATAGAAACACATAATTTAAGAAAATACTAAAAATCAAACTAATATAAAATATAGAGTATTAGCATAATATTCTATTAGTACTCATTCTAAGCTCAGTTCCATCCCTGGACCATAAGGACCCCTCAGCGTCGTCTCTGTCAATATTCTCCATCATCATGGGTTTAGATCTTTCACAGTATGCCCTGAGTAATAATAATTATCACAATCAAATAGTAGATAATACTAATAGAAACACATAATTTAAGAAAATACTAAAAATCTAACTAATATAAAATATAGAGTATTAGCATAATATTCTATTAGTACTCATTCTAAGCTCAGTTCCATCCCTGGACCATAAGGACCCCTCTGCGTCGTCTCTCAATATTCCCTATCATCATGGGTTTAGATCTCCCACAGTATGCCCTGAGTAATGATAATTATAACAATCAAATAGTAGATAATACTAATAGAAACACATAATTTAAGAAAATACTAAAAATCAAACTATTATAAAATATAGAGTAGTAGCATAATATTCTATTTGTTCTCATTCTAAGCTCGGTTCCATCCCTGGACCATAAGGACCCCTCAGCGTCGTCTCTGTCAATATTCTCCATCATCATGGGTTTAGGTCTCCCACAGTATGCCTGAGTAATAATAATTATAACAATCAAATATTAGATAATACTAATAGAAACACATAATTTAAGAAAATACTAAAAATCAAACTAATATAAAATATAGAGTATTAGCATAATATTCTATAAGTACTCATTCTAAGCTCAGTTCCATCCCTGGACCATAAGGACCCCTCAGCATCGTCTCTGTCAATATTCTCCATAATCATGGGTTTAGATCTCTCACAGTATGCCCTGAGTAATAATAATTATAACAATCTAATAGTAGATAATACTAATAGAAACACATAATTTAAGAAAATACTAAAAATCAAACTAATATAATATATAGAGTAGTAGCATAATATTCTATTAGTACTCATTCTAAGCTCAGTTCCATCCCTGGACCATAAGGACCCCTCTGCGTCGTCTCTGTCAATATTCTCCATCATCATGGGTTTAGATCTCCCACAGTATGCCCTGAGTAATAATAATTATAACAATCAAATAGTAGATAATACTAATAGAAACACATAATTTAAGAAAATACTAAAAATCAAACTAATATAAAAAATAGAGTAGTAGCATAATATTCTATTAGTACTCATTCTAAGCTCAGTTCCATCCCTGGACCATAAGGAACCTTCTGCGTCGTCTCTATCAATATTCTCCATCATCATGGGTTTAGATCTCCCATAGTATGCCCTGAGTAATAAAAATTATAACAATCAAATAGTAGATAATACTAATAAATCTCATAATTTAAGAAAATACTAAAAATCAAACTAAAATAAAATATAGAGTAGTAGCATAACATTCTACTAGTACTCATTCTAAGCTCAGTACCATCCCTGGACCATAAGGACCCCTCAGCGTCGTTTCTGTCAATATTCTCCATCATCATAGGTTTACATCTCCCACAGTATGCCCTGAGTAATAATAATTATAACAATCAAATATTAGATAATACTAATAGAAACACATAATTTAAGAAAATACTAAAAATCAAACTAATATAAAATATAGAGTAGTAGCATAATATTCTATTAGTTCTCATTCTAAGCTCAGTTCCATCCCTGGACCATAAGGACCCCTCAGCGTCGTCTCTGTCAATATTCTCCATCATCATGGGTTTTAATCTCGCACAGTATGCCCTGACTAATAATAATTATAATAATCAAATATTAGATAATACTAATAGAAACACATAATTAAAGAAAATACTAAAAATCTATCTAATATAAAATATAGAGTATTAGCATAATATTCTATTAGTACTCATTCTAAGCTCAGTTCCATCCCTGGACCATAAGGACCCCTCTGCATCGTCTCCGTCAATATTCTCCATCATCATGGGTTTAGATCTCCCACAGTATGCCCTGAGTAATAATAATTATAATAATCAAAAATTAGATAATACTAATAGAAACACATAATTTAAGAAAATACTAAAAATCAAACTAATATAAAATATAGAGTAGTAGCATAATATTCTATTAGTTCTCATTATAAGCTCAGTTCCATTCCTGGACCATAAGGACCCCTCAGCATCGTTTCTGTCAATATTCTCCATCATCATGGGTTTAGATCTCCCACAGTATGCCCTGAGTAATAATAATTATAACAATCAAATATTAGATAATACTAATAGAAACACATAATTTAAGAAAATACTAAAAATCCAACTAATATAAAATGTAGAGTAGTAGCATAATATTCTATTAGTTCTCATTCTAAGCTCAGTTCCATCCCTGGACCATAAGGACCCCTCAGCGTCGTCTCTGTCAATATTCTCCATCATCATGGGTTTACATCTCCCACAGTATGCCCTGAGTAATAATAATTACAACAATCTTATAGTAGATAATACTAATAGAAACACATAATTTAAGAAAATACTAAAAATCAAACTAATATAAAATATAGAGTAGTAGCATAATATTCTATTAGTTCTCATTCTATGCTCAGTTCCATCCCTGGACCATAAGGACCCCTCAGCGTCGTTTCTGCCAATATTCTCCATCATCATGGGTTTAGATCTCCCACAGTATGCCTGAGTAATAATAATTATAACAATCAAATATTAGATAATACTAATAGAAACACATAATTTAAGAAAATACTAAAAATCAAACTAATATAAAATATAGAGTATTAGCATAATATTCTATTAGTACTCATTCTAAGCTCAGTTCCATACCTGGACCATAAGGACCCCTCAGCGTCGTCTCTGTCAATATTCTCCATCATCATGGGTTTAGATCTCCCACAGTATGCCCTGAGTAATAAAAATTATAACAATCAAATATTAGATAATACTAATAGATACATATAATTTAAGAAAATACTAATAATCAAACTAATATAAAATATAGAGTATTAGCATAATATTCTATTAGTACTAATTCTAAGCTCAGTTCCATCCCTGGACCATAAGGACCCCTCAGCGTCATCTCTGCCAATATTCTCCATCATCATGGGTTTAGATCAACCACAGTATGCCCTGAGTAATAATAATTATAACAATAATTAGTAGATAATACTAAATGAAACACATAATTTAAGAAAGTACTAAAAATCAAACTAATATAAAATATAGAGTATTAGCATAATATTCTATTAGTACTCATTTTAAGCTTAGTTCCATCCCTGGACCATAAGGACCCCTCAGCGTCGTCTCTGTCAATTTTCTCCATCATCATGGGTTTAGATCTCCCACAGTATGCCCTGAGTAATAAATCTTATAACAATCAAATATTAGATAATACTAATAGAAACACATAATTTAAGAAAATACTAAAAATCAAACTAATATAAAATATAGAGTAGTAGCATAATATTCTATTAGTTCTCATTCTATGCTCAGTTCCATCCCTGGACCATAAGGACCCCTCAGCGATGTTTCTGCCAATATTCTCCATCATCATGGGTTTAGATCTCCCACAGTATGCCTGAGTAATAATAATTATAACAATCAAATATTAGATAATACTAATAGAAACACATAATTTAAGAAAATACTAAAAATCAAACTAATATAAAATATAGAGTATTAGCATAATATTCTATTAGTACTCATTCTAAGCTCAGTTCCATCCCTGGACCATAGGGACCCCTCAGCGTTGTCTCTGTCAATATTCTCCATCATCATGGGTTTAGATCTCCCACAGTATGCCCTGAGTAATAATAATTATAACAATCTAATAGTAGATAATAGTAATAGAAACACATAATTTAAGAAAATACTAAAAATCAAACTAATATAAAATATAGAGTAGATGCATAATATTCTATTAGTACTCATTCTAAGCTCAGTTCCATCCCTGGACCATAAGGACCCCTCTGCGTCGTCTCTGTCAATATTCTCCATCATCATGGGTTTAGATCTCACACAGTATGCCCTGAGTAATAATAATTATAACAATCAAATAGTAGATAATACTAATAGAAACACATAATTTAAGAAAATACTAAAAATCAAACTAATATAAAAAATAGAGTAGTAGCATAATATTCTATTAGTACTCATTCTAAGCTCAGTTCCATCCCTGGACCATAAGGAACCTTCTGCGTCGTCTCTATCAATATTCTCCATCATCATGGGTTTAGATCTCCCATAGTATGCCCTGAGTAATAATAATTATAACAATCAAATAGTAGATAATACTAATAAATCTCATAATTTAAGAAAATACTAAAAATCAAACTAAAATAAAATATAGAGTAGTAGCATAACATTCTATTAGTACTCATTCTAAGCTCAGTTCCATCCCTGGACCATAAGGACCCCTCTGCGTAGTCTCTGTCAATATTCTCCATCATCATGGGTTTAGATCTCCCATAGTATGCCCTGAGTAATAATAATTATAACAATCAAATAGTAGATAATACTAATAAATCTCATAATTTAAGAAAATACTAAAAATCAAACTAAAATAAAATATAAAGTAGTAGCATAACATTCTACTAGTACTCATTCTAAGCTCAGTACCATCCCTGGACCATAAGGACCCCTCAGCGTCGTTTCTGTCAATATTCTCCATCATCATGGGTTTAGATCTCCCACAGTATGCCCTGAGTAATAATAATTATAACAATCAAATAGTAGATAATACTAATAGAAACACATAATTTAAGAAAATACTAAAAATCAAACTAATATAAAAAATAGAGTAGTAGCATAATATTCTATTAGTACTCATTCTAAGCTCAGTTCCATCCCTGGACCATAAGGACCCCTCAGCATCGTCACTGTCAATATTCTCCATCATCATGGGTTTAGATCTCCCACAGTATGCCCTGAGTAATAATAATTATAACAATCAAATATTAGATAATACTAAAAGAAACACATTATTTAAGAAAATACTAAAAATCAATCTAATATAAAATATAGAGTATTAGCATAATATTCTATTAGTACTCATTCTAACCTCAGTTCCATCCCTGGACCATAAGGACCCCTCTGCGTCGTCTCTCTCAATATTCTCCATCATCATGGGTTTAGATCTCCCATAGTATGCTTTGAGTAATAATAATTATAACAATCAAATATTAGATAATACTAATAGAAACACAAAATTTAAGAAAATACTAAAAATCAAACTAATATAAAATATAGAGTATTAGCATAATATTCTATTAGTACTCATTTAAAGCTTAGTTCCATCCCTGGACCATAAGGACCCCTCTGCGTCGTCTCTCTTAATATTCTCCATCATCATGGGTTTAGATCTCCCACAGTATGCCCTGAGTAATAATAATTATAACAATCTAATAGTAGATAATACTAATAGAAACACAAAATTTAAGAAAATACTAAAATTCAAACTAATATAAAATATAGAGTTTTAGCATAATATTCTATTAGTACTCATTCTAAACTCAGTTCCATCCCTGGACCATAAGGACCCCTCAGTGTCGTCTCTGTCAATATTCTCCATCATCATGGGTTTAGATCTCCCACAGTATGCCCTGAGTAATAATAATTATAACAAACAAATAGTAGAAAATACTAATAGAAACACATAATTTAAGAAAATACAAAAAATCAAACTAATATAAAATATAGAGTAGTAGCATAATATTCTATTAGTACTCATTCTAAGCTCAGTTCCATCCCTGGACCATAAGGACCCCTCTGCGTCGTCTCTCTCAATATTCTCCATCATCATGGGTTTAGATATCACACAGTATGCTTTGAGTAATAATAATTATAACAATCAAATATTAGATAATACTAATAGAAACACAAAATTTGAGAAAATACTAAAAATCAAACTAATATAAAATATAGAGTATTAGCATAATATTCTATTAGTACTCATTCTAAACTCAGTTCCATCCCTGGACCATAAGGACCCCTCAGTGTCGTCTCTGTCAATATTCTCCATCATCATGGGTTTAGATCTCCCACAGTATGCCCTGAGTAATAATAATTATAACAATCTAATAGTAGATAATACTAATAGAAACACATAATATAAGAAAATACTAAAAATCAAACTAATATAAAATATAGAGTAGTAGCATAATATTCTATTAGTACTCATTCTAAGCTCAGTTCCATCCCTGGACCATAAGGACCCCTCTGCGTCGTCTCTGTCAATATTCTCCATCATCATGGGTTTAGATCTCCCACAGTATGCCCTGAGTAATAATAATTATAACAATCAAATAGTAGATAATACTAATAGAAACACATACTTTAAGAAAATACTAAAAATCAAACTAATATAAAATATAGAGTAGTAGCATAATATTCTATTAGTACTCATTCTAAGCTCAGTTCCATCCCTGGACCATAAGGAACCTTCTGCATCGTCTCTATCAATATTCTCCATCATCATGGGTTTAGAGCTCCTACAGTATGCCCTGAGTTATAATAATTATAACAATCAAATAGTAGATAATACTAATAGAAACACATAATTTAAGAAAATACTAAAAATCAAACTTATATAAAATATAGAGTAGTAGCATAATATTCTATTAGTACTCATTCTAAGCTCAGTTCCATCCCTGGACCTTAAGGAACCTTCTGCTTCGTCTCTATCAATATTCTCCATCATCATGGGTTTAGATCACCCATAGTATGCCCTGAGTAATAATAATTATAACAATCAAATAGTAGATAATACTAATAAAACTCATAATTTAAGAAAATACTAAAAATCAAACTAAAATAAAATATAGAGTAGTAGCATAACATTCTACTACTACTCATTCTAAGCTCAGTACCATCCCTGGACCATAAGGACCCCTCAGCGTCGTTTCTGTCAATATTCTCCATCATCATGGGTTTAGATCTCCCACAGTATGTCCTGAGTAATAATAATTATAACAATCTAATAGTAGATAATACTAATAGAAACACATAATTTAAGAAAATACTAAAAATCAAACTAATATAAAATATAGAGTAGTAGCATAATATTCTATTAGTACTCATTCTAAGCTCAGTTCCATCCCTGGACCATAAGGACCCCTCTGCGTCGTCTCTGTCAATATTCTCCATCATCATGGGTTTAGATCTCCCACAGTATGCCCTGAGTAATAATAATTATAACAATCAAATAGTAGATAATACTAATAGAAACACATAATTTAAGAAAATACTAAAAATCAAACTAATATAAAAAATAGAGTAGTAGCATAATATTCTATTAGTACTCATTCTAAGCTCAGTTCCATCCCTGGACCATAAGGAACCTTCTGCGTCATCTCTATCAATATTCTCCATCATCATGGGTTTAGATCTCCCATAGTATGCCCTGAGAAATAATAATTATAACAATCAAATAGTAGATAATACTAATAAATCTCATAATTTAAGAAAATACTAAAAATCAAACTAAAATAAAATATAGAGTAGTAGCATAACATTCTACTAGTACTCATTCTAAGCTCAGTACCATCCCTGGACCATAAGGACCCCTCAGCGTCGTTTCTGTCAATATTCTCCATCATCATGGGTTTAGATCTCCCACAGTATGCCCTGAGTAATAATAATTATAACAATCAAATAGTAGATAATACTAATAGAAACACATAATTTAAGAAAATACTAAAAATCAAACTAATATAAAATATAGAGTAGTAGCATAATATTCTATTAGTACTCATTCTAAGCTCAGTTCCATCCCTGGACCATAAGGAACCTTCTGCGTCGTCTCTATCAATATTCTCCATCATCATGGGTTTAGATCTCCCATAGTATGCCCTGAGTAATAATAATTATAACAATCAAATAGTAGATAATACTAATAAAACTCAAAATTTAAGAAAATACTAAAAATCAAACTAAAATAAAATATAGAGTAGTAGCATATCATTCTACTAGTACTCATTCTAAGATCAGTACCATCCCTGGACCATAAGGACCCCTCAGCGTCGTTTCAGTCAATATTCTCCATTATCATGGGTTTAGATCTTTCACAGTATGCCCTGAGTAATAATAATTATAACAATCAAATAGTAGATAATACTAATAAAAACACATAATTTAAGAAAATACTAAAAATCAAACTAATATAAAATATAGAGTATTAGCATAATATTCTATTAGTACTCATTCTAAGCTCAGTTCCATCCTTGGACCATAAGGAACCTTCTGCGTCATCTCTATCAATATTCTCCATCATCATGGGTTTAGATCTCCCATAGTATGCCCTGAGTAATAATAATTATAACAATCAAATAGTAGATAATACTAATAGAAACACATAATTTAAGAAAATACTAAAAATCAAACTAATATAAAATATAGAGTATTAGCATAATATTCTATTAGTACTCATTCTAAACTCAGTTCCATCCCTGGACCATAAGGACCCCTCAGTGTCGTCTCTGTCAATATTCTCCATCATCATGGGTTTAGATCTCCCACAGTATGCCCTGAGTAATAATAATTATAACAATCTAATAGTAGATAATACTAATAGAAACACATAATTTAAGAAAATACTAAAAATCAAACTAATATAAAATATAGAGTAGTAGCATAATATTCTATTAGTACTCATTCTAAGCTCAGTTCCATCCCTGGACCATAAGGACCCCTCTGCGTCGTCTCTGTCAATATTCTCCATCATCATGGGTTTAGATCTCCCACAGTATGCCCTGAGTAATAATAATTATAACAATCAAATAGTAGATAATACTAATAGAAACACATAATTTAAGAAAATACTAAAAATCAAACTAATATAAAATATAGAGTAGTAGCATAATATTCTATTAGTACTCATTCTAAGCTCAGTTCCATCCCTGGACCATAAGGAACCTTCTGCTTCGTCTCTATCAATATTCTCCATCATCATGGGTTTCGATCTCCCATAGTATGCCCTGAGTAATAATAATTATAACAATCAAATAGTAGATAATACTAATAAAACTCATAATTTAAGAAAATACTAAAAATCAAACTAAAATAAAATATAGAGTAGTAGCATAACATTCTACTAGTACTCATTCTAAGCTCAGTACCATCCCTGGACCATAAGGACCCCTCAGCGTCGTTTCTGTCAATATTCTCCATCATCATGGGTTTAGATCTCCCACAGTATGCCCTGAGTAATAATAATTATAACAATCTAATAGTAGATAATACTAATAGAAACACATAATTTAAGAAAATACTAAAAATCAAACTAATATAAAATATAGAGTATTAGCATAATATTCTATTTGTACTCATTCTAAGCTCAGTTCCATCCCTGGACCATAAGGACCCCTCAGCGTCGTCTCTGTCAATATTCTCCATCATCATGGGTTTAGATCTCCCACAGTATGCCTTGAGTAATAATAATTATAACAATCAAATAGTAGATAATACTAATAGAAACACAGAATTTAAGAAAATACTAAAAATCAAACTAATATAAAATATAGAGTATTAGCATAATATTCTATTAGTACTCATTCTAAGCTCAGTTCCATCCCTGGACCATAAGGACCCCTCAGCGTCGTCTCTGTCAATATTCTCCATCATCATGGGTTTAGATCTCCCACAGTATGCCCTGAGTAATAATAATTATAACAATCAAATATTAGATAATACTAATAGAAACACATAATTTAAGAAAATACTAAAAATCAAACTAATATAAAATATAGAGTATTAGCATAATATTCTATTAGTACTCATTCTAAGCTCAGTTCCATCCCTGGACCATAAGGACCCCTCTGCGTCGTCTCTCTCAATATTCTCCATCATCATGGGTTTAGATCTCCCACAGTATGCCCTGAGTAATAATAATTATAACAATCAATTATTAGATAATAGTAATTGAAACACATAATTTAAGAAAATATAAAAATCAAACTAATATAAAATATAGAGTATTAGCATAATATTCTATTAGTACTCATTCTTAGCTCAGTTCCATCCCTGGACCATAAGGACCCCTCAGCGTCGTCTCTGTCAATATTCTCCATCATCATGGGTTTAGATCTCCCACAGTATGCCCTGAGTAATAATAATTATAACAATCTAATAGTAGATAATACTAATAGAAACACATAATTTAAGAAAATACTAAAAATCAAACTAATATAAAATATAGAGTAGTAGCATAATATTCTATTAGTACTCATTCTATGCTCAGTTCCATCCCTGGACCATAAGGACCCCTCTGCGTCGTCTCTGTCAATATTCTCCATCATCATGGGCTTAGATCTCCCATAGTATGCCCTGAGTAATAATAATTATAACAAACAAATAGTAGAAAATACTAATAGAAACACATAATTTAAGAAAATACAAAAAATCAAACTAATATAAAATATAGAGTAGTAGCATAATATTCTATTAGTACTCATTCTAAGCTCAGTTCCATCCCTGGACCATAAGGACCCCTCTGCCTCGTCTCTGTCAATATTCTCCATCATCATGGGTTTAGATCTCCCACAGTATGCCCTGAGTAATAATAATTATAACAATCTAATAGTAGATAATACTAATAGAAACACATAATTTAAGAAAATACTAAAAATCAAACTAATATAAAATATAGAGTAGTAGCATAATATTCTATTAGTACTCATTCTAAGCTCAGTTCCATCCCTGGACCATAAGGACCCCTCTGCGTCGTCTCTGTCAATATTCTCCATCATCATGGGTTTAGATCTCCCACAGTATGCCCTGAGTAATAATAATTATAACAATCAAATAGTAGATAATACTAATAGAAACACATAATTTAAGAAAATACTAAAAATCAAACTAATATAAAAAATAGAGTAGTAGCATAATATTCTATTAGTACTCATTCTAAGCTCAGTTCCATCCCTGGACCATAAGGAACCTTCTGCGTCATCTCTATCAATATTCTCCATCATCATGGGTTTAGATCTCCCATAGTATGCCCTGAGTAATAATAATTATAACAATCAAATAGTAGATAATACTAATAAATCTCATAATTTAAGAAAATACTAAAAATCAAACTAAAATAAAATATAGAGTAGTAGCATAACATTCTACTAGTACTCATTCTAAGCTCAGTACCATCCCTGGACCATAAGGACCCCTCAGCGTCGTTTCTGTCAATATTCTCCATCATCATGGGTTTAGATCTCCCACAGTATGCCCTGAGTAATAATAATTATAACAATCAAATAGTAGATAATACTAATAGAAACACATAATTTAAGAAAATACTAAAAATCAAACTAATATAAAATATAGAGTAGTAGCATAATATTCTATTAGTACACATTCTAAGCTCAGTTCCATCCCTAGACCATAAGGAACCTTCTGCGTCGTCTCTATCAATATTCTCCATCATCATCGGTTTAGATCTCCCATAGTATGCCCTGAGTAATAATAATTATAACAATCAAATAGTAGATAATACTAATAAAACTCATAATTTAAGAAAATACTAAAAATCAAACTAAAATAAAATATAGAGTAGTAGCATATCATTCTACTAGTACTCATTCTAAGATCAGTACCATCCCTGGACCATAAGGACCCCTCAGCGTCGTTTCAGTCAATATTCTCCATCATCATGGGTTTAGATCTCCCACAGTATGCCCTGAGTAATAACAATTATAACAATCAAATATTAGATAATACTAATAGAAACACATAATTTAAGAAAATACTAAAAATCAAACTAATATAAAATATAGAGTATTAGCATAATATTCTATTTGTACTCATTCTAAGCTCAGTTCCATCCCTGGACCATAAGGACCCCTCAGCGTTGTCTCTGTCAATATTCTCCATCATCATGGGTTTAGATCTCCCACAGTATGCCTTGAGTAATAATAATTATAACAATCAAATAGTAGATAATACTAATAGAAACACATAATTTAAGAAAATACTAAAAATCAAACTAATATAAAATATAGAGTATTAGCATAATATTCTATTAGTATTCATTTTAAGCTTAGTTCCATCCCTGGACCATAAGGACCCCTCAGCGAAGTCTCTGTCAATATTCTCCATCATCATGGGTTTAGATCTCCCACAGTATGCCCTGAGTAATAATAATTATAACAATCAAATATTAGATAATACTAATAGAAACACATAATTTAAGAAAATACTAAAAATCAAACTAATATAAAATATAGAGTATTAGCATAATATTCTATTAGTACTCATTCTAAGCTCAGTTCCATCCCTGGACCATAAGGACCCCTCTGCGTCGTCTCTCTCAATATTCTCCATCATCATGGGTTTAGATCTCCCACAGTATGCCCTGAGTAATAATAATTATAACAATCAATTATTAGATAATACTAATTGAAACACATAATTTAAGAAAATATAAAAATCAAACTAATATAAAATATAGAGTATTAGCATAATATTCTATTAGTACTCATTCTTAGCTCAGTTCCATCCCTGGACAATAAGGACCCCTCAGCGTCGTCTCTGTCAATATTCTCCATCATCATGGGTTTAGATCTCCCACAGTATGCTCTGAGTAATAATAATTATAACAATCTAATAGTAGATAATACTAATAGAAACACATAATTTAAGAAAATACTAAAAATCAAACTAATATAAAATATAGAGTAGTAGCATAATATTCTATTAGTACTCATTCTATGCTCAGTTCCATCCCTGGACCATAAGGACCCCTCTGCGTCGTCTCTGTCAATATTCTCCATCATCATGGGCTTAGATCTCCCATAGTATGCCCTGAGTAATAATAATTATAACAAACAAATAGTAGAAAATACTAATAGAAAAACATAATTTAAGAAAATACAAAAAATCAAACTAATATAAAATATAGAGTAATAGCATAATATTCTATTAGTACTCATTCTATGCTCAGTTCCATCCCTGGACCATAAGGACCCCTCTGCGTCGTCTCTGTCAATATTCTCCATCATCATGGGTTTAGATATCCCACAGTATGCCCTGAGTAATAATAATTATAACAAACAAATAGTAGAAAATACTAATAGAAACACATAATTTAAGAAAATACAAAAAATCAAACTAATATAAAATATAGAGTAGTAGCATAATATTCTATTAGTACTCATTCTAAGCTCAGTTCCATCCCTGGACCATAAGGACCCCTCTGCCTCGTCTCTATCAATATTCTCCATCATCATGGGCTTAGATCTCCCATAGTATGCCCTGAGTAATAATAATTATAACAATCAAATAGTAGATAATACTAATAAAACTCATAATTTAAGAAAATACTAAAAATAAAATTAATATAAAATATAGAGTAGTAGCATAATATTCTATTAGTACTCATTCTAAGCTCAGTACCAACCCTGGACCATAAGGACCCCTCAGCGTCGTCTCTGTCAATATTCTCCATCATCATGGGTTTAGATCTCCCACAGTATGCCCTGAGTAATAATAATTATAACAATCAAATATTAGATAATACTAATAAAACTCATAATTTAAGAAAATACTAAAAATCAAACTAATATAAAATATAGAGTAGTAGCATAATATTCTATTAGTACTCATTCTAAGCTCAGTTCCATCCCTGGACCATAAGGAACCTTCTGCGTCGTCTCTATCAATATTCTCCATCATCATGGGTTTAGATCTCCCATAGTATGCCCTGAGTAATAATAATTATAACAATCAAATAGTAGATAATACTAATAAAACTCAAAATTTAAGAAAATACTAAAAATCAAACTAAAATAAAATATAGAGTAGTAGCATATCATTCTACTAGTACTCATTCTAAGATCAGTACCATCCCTGGACCATAAGGACCCCTCAGCGTCGTTTCAGTCAATATTCTCCATTATCATGGGTTTAGATCTTTCACAGTATGCCCTGAGTAATAATAATTATAACAATCAAATAGTAGATAATACTAATAAAAACACATAATTTAAGAAAATACTAAAAATCAAACTAATATAAAATATAGAGTATTAGCATAATATTCTATTAGTACTCATTCTAAGCTCAGTTCCATCCTTGGACCATAAGGAACCTTCTGCGTCATCTCTATCAATATTCTCCATCATCATGGGTTTAGATCTCCCATAGTATGCCCTGAGTAATAATAATTATAACAATCAAATAGTAGATAATACTAATAGAAACACATAATTTAAGAAAATACTAAAAATCAAACTAATATAAAATATAGAGTATTAGCATAATATTCTATTAGTACTCATTCTAAACTCAGTTCCATCCCTGGACCATAAGGACCCCTCAGTGTCGTCTCTGTCAATATTCTCCATCATCATGGGTTTAGATCTCCCACAGTATGCCCTGAGTAATAATAATTATAACAATCTAATAGTAGATAATACTAATAGAAACACATAATTTAAGAAAATACTAAAAATCAAACTAATATAAAATATAGAGTAGTAGCATAATATTCTATTAGTACTCATTCTAAGCTCAGTTCTATCCCTGGACCATAAGGACCCCTCTGCGTCGTCTCTGTCAATATTCTCCATCATCATGGGTTTAGATCTCCCACAGTATGCCCTGAGTAATAATAATTATAACAATCAAATAGTAGATAATACTAATAGAAACACATAATTTAAGAAAATACTAAAAATCAAACTAATATAAAATATAGAGTAGTAGCATAATATTCTATTAGTACTCATTCTAAGCTCAGTTCCATCCCTGGACCATAAGGAACCTTCTGCTTCGTCTCTATCAATATTCTCCATCATCATGGGTTTCGATCTCCCATAGTATGCCCTGAGTAATAATAATTATAACAATCAAATAGTAGATAATACTAATAAAACTCATAATTTAAGAAAATACTAAAAATCAAACTAAAATAAAATATAGAGTAGTAGCATAACATTCTACTAGTACTCATTCTAAGCTCAGTACCATCCCTGGACCATAAGGACCCCTCAGCGTCGTTTCTGTCAATATTCTCCATCATCATGGGTTTAGATCTCCCACAGTATGCCCTGAGTAATAATAATTATAACAATCTAATAGTAGATAATACTAATAGAAACACATAATTTAAGAAAATACTAAAAATCAAACTAATATAAAATATAGAGTAGTAGCATAATATTCTATTAGTACTCATTCTAAGCTCAGTTCCATCCCTGGACCATAAGGACCCCTCTGCGTCGTCTCTGTCAATATTCTCCATCATCATGGGTTTAGATCTCCCACAGTATGCCCTGAGTAATAATAATTATAACAATCAAATAGTAGATAATACTAATAGAAACACATAATTTAAGAAAATACTAAAAATCAAACTAATATAAAAAATAGAGTAGTAGCATAATATTCTATTAGTACTCATTCTAAGCTCAGTTCCATCCCTGGACCATAAGGAACCTTCTGCGTCATCTCTATCAATATTCTCCATCATCATGGGTTTAGATCTCCCATAGTATGCCCTGAGTAATAATAATTATAACAATCAAATAGTAGATAATACTAATAAATCTCATAATTTAAGAAAATACTAAAAATCAAACTAAAATAAAATATAGAGTAGTAGCATAACATTCTACTAGTACTCATTCTAAGCTCAGTACCATCCCTGGACCATAAGGACCCCTCAGCGTCGTTTCTGTCAATATTCTCCATCATCATGGGTTTAGATCTCCCACAGTATGCCCTGAGTAATAATAATTATAACAATCAAATAGTAGATAATACTAATAGAAACACATAATTTAAGAAAATACTAAAAATCAAACTAATATAAAATATAGAGTAGTAGCATAATATTCTATTAGTACTCATTCTAAGCTCAGTTCCATCCCTGGACCATAAGGAACCTTCTGCGTCGTCTCTATCAATATTCTCCATCATCATGGGTTTAGATCTCCCATAGTATGCCCTGAGTAATAATAATTATAACAATCAAATAGTAGATAATACTAATAAAACTCATAATTTAAGAAAATACTAAAAATCAAACTAAAATAAAATATAGAGTAGTAGCATATCATTCTACTAGTACTCATTCTAAGATCAGTACCATCCCTGGACCATAAGGACCCCTCAGCGTCGTTTCAGTCAATATTCTCCATCATCATGGGTTTAGATCTCCCACAGTATGCCCTGAGTAATAACAATTATAACAATCAAATATTAGATAATACTAATAGAAACACATAATTTAAGAAAATACTAAAAATCAAACTAATATAAAATATAGAGTATTAGCATAATATTCTATTTGTACTCATTCTAAGCTCAGTTCCATCCCTGGACCATAAGGACCCCTCAGCGTCGTCTCTGTCAATATTCTCCATCATCATGGGTTTAGATCTCCCACAGTATGCCTTGAGTAATAATAATTATAACAATCAAATAGTAGATAATACTAATAGAAACACATAATTTAAGAAAATACTAAAAATCAAACTAATATAAAATATAGAGTATTAGCATAATATTCTATTAGTACTCATTTTAAACTTAGTTCCATCCCTGGACCATAAGGACCCCTCAGCGTCGTCTCTGTCAATATTCTCCATCATCATGGGTTTAGATCTCCCACAGTATGCCCTGAGTAATAATAATTATAACAATCAAATATTAGATAATACTAATAGAAACACATAATTTAAGAAAATACTAAAAATCAAACTAATATAAAATATAGAGTATTAGCATAATATTCTATTAGTACTCATTCTAAGCTCAGTTCCATCCCTGGACCATAAGGACCCCTCTGCGTCGTCTCTCTCAATATTCTCCATCATCATGGGTTTAGATCTCCCACAGTATGCCCTGAGTAATAATAATTATAACAATCAATTATTAGATAATAGTAATTGAAACACATAATTTAAGAAAATATAAAAATCAAACTAATATAAAATATAGAGTATTAGCATAATATTCTATTAGTACTCATTCTTAGCTCAGTTCCATCCCTGGACCATAAGGACCCCTCAGCGTCGTCTCTGTCAATATTCTCCATCATCATGGGTTTAGATCTCCCACAGTATGCCCTGAGTAATAATAATTATAACAATCTAATAGTAGATAATACTAATAGAAACACATAATTTAAGAAAATACTAAAAATCAAACTAATATAAAATATAGAGTAGTAGCATAATATTCTATTAGTACTCATTCTATGCTCAGTTCCATCCCTGGACCATAAGGACCCCTCTGCGTCGTCTCTGTCAATATTCTCCATCATCATGGGCTTAGATCTCCCATAGTATGCCCTGAGTAATAATAATTATAACAAACAAATAGTAGAAAATACTAATAGAAACACATAATTTAAGAAAATACAAAAAATCAAACTAATATAAAATATAGAGTAGTAGCATAATATTCTATTAGTACTCATTCTAAGCTCAGTTCCATCCCTGGACCATAAGGACCCCTCTGCCTCGTCTCTGTCAATATTCTCCATCATCATGGGTTTAGATCTCCCACAGTATGCCCTGAGTAATAATAATTATAACAATCTAATAGTAGATAATACTAATAGAAACACATAATTTAAGAAAATACTAAAAATCAAACTAATATAAAATATAGAGTAGTAGCATAATATTCTATTAGTACTCATTCTAAGCTCAGTTCCATCCCTGGACCATAAGGACCCCTCTGCGTCGTCTCTGTCAATATTCTCCATCATCATGGGTTTAGATCTCCCACAGTATGCCCTGAGTAATAATAATTATAACAATCAAATAGTAGATAATACTAATAGAAACACATAATTTAAGAAAATACTAAAAATCAAACTAATATAAAAAATAGAGTAGTAGCATAATATTCTATTAGTACTCATTCTAAGCTCAGTTCCATCCCTGGACCATAAGGAACCTTCTGCGTCATCTCTATCAATATTCTCCATCATCATGGGTTTAGATCTCCCATAGTATGCCCTGAGTAATAATAATTATAACAATCAAATAGTAGATAATACTAATAAATCTCATAATTTAAGAAAATACTAAAAATCAAACTAAAATAAAATATAGAGTAGTAGCATAACATTCTACTAGTACTCATTCTAAGCTCAGTACCATCCCTGGACCATAAGGACCCCTCAGCGTCGTTTCTGTCAATATTCTCCATCATCATGGGTTTAGATCTCCCACAGTATGCCCTGAGTAATAATAATTATAACAATCAAATAGTAGATAATACTAATAGAAACACATAATTTAAGAAAATACTAAAAATCAAACTAATATAAAATATAGAGTAGTAGCATAATATTCTATTAGTACACATTCTAAGCTCAGTTCCATCCCTAGACCATAAGGAACCTTCTGCGTCGTCTCTATCAATATTCTCCATCATCATCGGTTTAGATCTCCCATAGTATGCCCTGAGTAATAATAATTATAACAATCAAATAGTAGATAATACTAATAAAACTCATAATTTAAGAAAATACTAAAAATCAAACTAAAATAAAATATAGAGTAGTAGCATATCATTCTACTAGTACTCATTCTAAGATCAGTACCATCCCTGGACCATAAGGACCCCTCAGCGTCGTTTCAGTCAATATTCTCCATCATCATGGGTTTAGATCTCCCACAGTATGCCCTGAGTAATAACAATTATAACAATCAAATATTAGATAATACTAATAGAAACACATAATTTAAGAAAATACTAAAAATCAAACTAATATAAAATATAGAGTATTAGCATAATATTCTATTTGTACTCATTCTAAGCTCAGTTCCATCCCTGGACCATAAGGACCCCTCAGCGTTGTCTCTGTCAATATTCTCCATCATCATGGGTTTAGATCTCCCACAGTATGCCTTGAGTAATAATAATTATAACAATCAAATAGTAGATAATACTAATAGAAACACATAATTTAAGAAAATACTAAAAATCAAACTAATATAAAATATAGAGTATTAGCATAATATTCTATTAGTATTCATTTTAAGCTTAGTTCCATCCCTGGACCATAAGGACCCCTCAGCGAAGTCTCTGTCAATATTCTCCATCATCATGGGTTTAGATCTCCCACAGTATGCCCTGAGTAATAATAATTATAACAATCAAATATTAGATAATACTAATAGAAACACATAATTTAAGAAAATACTAAAAATCAAACTAATATAAAATATAGAGTATTAGCATAATATTCTATTAGTACTCATTCTAAGCTCAGTTCCATCCCTGGACCATAAGGACCCCTCTGCGTCGTCTCTCTCAATATTCTCCATCATCATGGGTTTAGATCTCCCACAGTATGCCCTGAGTAATAATAATTATAACAATCAATTATTAGATAATACTAATTGAAACACATAATTTAAGAAAATATAAAAATCAAACTAATATAAAATATAGAGTATTAGCATAATATTCTATTAGTACTCATTCTATGCTCAGTTCCATCCCTGGACAATAAGGACCCCTCAGCGTCGTCTCTGTCAATATTCTCCATCATCATGGGTTTAGATCTCCCACAGTATGCTCTGAGTAATAATAATTATAACAATCTAATAGTAGATAATACTAATAGAAACACATAATTTAAGAAAATACTAAAAATCAAACTAATATAAAATATAGAGTAGTAGCATAATATTCTATTAGTACTCATTCTATGCTCAGTTCCATCCCTGGACCATAAGGACCCCTCTGCGTCGTCTCTGTCAATATTCTCCATCATCATGGGCTTAGATCTCCCATAGTATGCCCTGAGTAATAATAATTATAACAAACAAATAGTAGAAAATACTAATAGAAAAACATAATTTAAGAAAATACAAAAAATCAAACTAATATAAAATATAGAGTAATAGCATAATATTCTATTAGTACTCATTCTATGCTCAGTTCCATCCCTGGACCATAAGGACCCCTCTGCGTCGTCTCTGTCAATATTCTCCATCATCATGGGTTTAGATATCCCACAGTATGCCCTGAGTAATAATAATTATAACAAACAAATAGTAGAAAATACTAATAGAAACACATAATTTAAGAAAATACAAAAAATCAAACTAATATAAAATATAGAGTAGTAGCATAATATTCTATTAGTACTCATTCTAAGCTCAGTTCCATCCCTGGACCATAAGGACCCCTCTGCCTCGTCTCTATCAATATTCTCCATCATCATGGGCTTAGATCTCCCATAGTATGCCCTGAGTAATAATAATTATAACAATCAAATAGTAGATAATACTAATAAAACTCATAATTTAAGAAAATACTAAAAATAAAATTAATATAAAATATAGAGTAGTAGCATAATATTCTATTAGTACTCATTCTAAGCTCAGTACCAACCCTGGACCATAAGGACCCCTCAGCGTCGTCTCTGTCAATATTCTCCATCATCATGGGTTTAGATCTCCCACAGTATGCCCTGAGTAATAATAATTATAACAATCAAATATTAGATAATACTAATAGAAACACATAATTTAAGAAAATACTAAAAATCAAACTAATATAAAATATAGAGTATTAGCATAATATTCTATTAGTACTCATTCTAAGCTCACCATCCCTGGACCATAAGGACCCCTCAGCGTCGTCTCTGTCAATATTCTCCATCATCATGGGTTTAGATCTTTCACAGTATGCCCTGAGTAATAATAATTATCACAATCAAATAGTAGATAATACTAATAGAAACACATAATTTAAGAAAATACTAAAAATCTAACTAATATAAAATATAGAGTATTAGCATAATATTCTATTAGTACTCATTCTAAGCTCAGTTCCATCCCTGGACCATAAGGACCCCTCTGCGTCGTCTCTCAATATTCCCTATCATCATGGGTTTAGATCTCCCACAGTATGCCCTGAGTAATGATAATTATAACAATCAAATAGTAGATAATACTAATAGAAACACATAATTTAAGAAAATACTAAAAATCAAACTATTATAAAATATAGAGTAGTAGCATAATATTCTATTTGTTCTCATTCTAAGCTCGGTTCCATCCCTGGACCATAAGGACCCCTCAGCGTCGTCTCTGTCAATATTCTCCATCATCATGGGTTTAGGTCTCCCACAGTATGCCTGAGTAATAATAATTATAACAATCAAATATTAGATAATACTAATAGAAACACATAATTTAAGAAAATATAAAAATCAAACTAATATAAAATATAGAGTATTAGCATAATATTCTATAAGTACTCATTCTAAGCTCAGTTCCATCCCTGGACCATAAGGACCCCTCAGCGTCGTCTCTGTCAATATTCTCCATAATCATGGGTTTAGATCTCTCACAGTATGCCCTGAGTAATAATAATTATAACAATCTAATAGTAGATAATACTAATAGAAACACATAATTTAAGAAAATACTAAAAATCAAACTAATATAAAAAATAGAGTAGTAGCATAATATTCTATTAGTACTCATTCTAAGCTCAGTTCCATCCCTGGACGATAAGGAACCTTCTGCGTCGTCTCTATCAATATTCTCCATCATCATGGGTTTAGATCTCCCATAGTATGCCCTGAGTAATAAAAATTATAACAATCAAATAGTAGATAATACTAATAAATCTCATAATTTAAGAAAATACTAAAAATCAAACTAAAATAAAATATTGAGTAGTAGCATAACATTCTACTAGTACTCATTCTAAGCTCAGTACAATCCCTGGACCATAAGGACCCCTCAGCGTCGTTTCTGTCAATATTCTCCATCATCATAGGTTTACATCTCCCACAGTATGCCCTGAGTAATAATAATTATAACAATCAAATATTAGATAATACTAATAGAAACATATAATTTAAGAAAATACTAATAATCAAACTAATATAAAATATAGAGTATTAGCATAATATTCTATTAGTACTAATTCTAAGCTCAGTTCCATCCCTGGACCATAAGGACCCCTCAGCGTCATCTCTGCCAATATTCTCCATCATCATGGGTTTAGATCAACCACAGTATGCCCTGAGTAATAATAATTATAACAATAATTAGTAGATAATACTAAATGAAACACATAATTTAAGAAAGTACTAAAAATCAAACTAATATAAAATATAGAGTATTAGCATAATATTCTATTAGTACTCATTTTAAGCTTAGTTCCATCCCTGGACCATAAGGACCCCTCAGCGTCGTCTCTGTCAATATTCTCCATCATCATGGGTTTAGATCTCCCACAGTATGCCCTGAGTAATAATAATTATAACAATCTAATAGTAGATAATAGTAATAGAAACACATAATTTAAGAAAATACTAAAAATCAAACTAATATAAAATATAGAGTAGATGCATAATATTCTATTAGTACTCATTCTAAGCTCAGTTCCATCCCTGGACCATAAGGACCCCTCTGCGTCGTCTCTGTCAATATTCTCCATTATCATGGGTTTAGATCTCACACAGTATGCCCTGAGTAATAATAATTATAACAATCAAATAGTAGATAATACTAATAGAAACACATAATTTAAGAAAATACTAAAAATCAAACTAATATAAAAAATAGAGTAGTAGCATAATATTCTATTAGTACTCATTCTAAGCTCAGTTCCATCCCTGGACCATAAGGAACCTTCTGCGTCGTCTCTATCAATATTCTCCATCATCATGGGTTTAGATCTGCCATAGTATGCCCTGAGTAATAATAATTATAACAATCAAATAGTAGATAATACTAATAAATCTCATAATTTAAGAAAATACTAAAAATCAAACTAAAATAAAATATAGAGTAGTAGCATAACATTCTACTAGTACTCATTCTAAGCTCAGTACCATCCCTGGACCATAAGGACCCCTCAGCGTCGTTTCTGTCAATATTCTCCATCATCATGGGTTTAGATCTCCCACAGTATGCCCTGAGTAATAATAATTATAACAATCAAATATTAGATAATACTAATAGAAACACATAATTTAAGAAAATACAAAAAATCAAACTAATATAAAATATAGAGTAGTAGCATAATATTCTATTAGTACTCATTCTAAGCTCAGTTCCATCCCTGGACCATAAGGAACCTTCTGCGTCGTCTCTATCAATATTCTCCATCATCATGGGTTTAGATCTCCCATAGTATGCCCTGAGTAATAATAATTATAACAATCAAATAGTAGATAATACTAATAAAACTCATAATTTAAGAAAATACTAAAAAGCAAACTAAAATAAAATATAGAGTAGTAGCATAACATTCTACTAGTACTCATTCTAAGCTCAGTACCATCCCTGGACCATAAGGACCCCTCAGCGTCGTTTCTGTCAATATTCTCCATCATCATGGGTTTAGATCTCCCACAGTATGCCCTGAGTAATAATAATTATAACAATCTAATAGTAGATAATACTAATAGAAATACATAATTTAAGAAAATACTAAAAATCAAATTAATATAAAATATAGAGTAGTAGCATAATATTCTATTAGTACTCATTCTAAGCTCAGTTCCATCCCTGGAACATAAGGACCCCTCTGCGTCGTCTCTGTCAATATTCTCCATCATCAGGGGTTTAGATCTCCCACAGTATGCCCTGAGTAATAATAATTATAACAATCAAATAGTAGATAATACTAATAGAAACACATAATTTAAGAAAATACTAAAAATCAAACTAATATAAAATATAGAGTAGTAGCATAATATTCTATTAGTACTCATTCTAAGCTCAGTTCCATCCCTGGACCATAAGGAACCTTCTGCGTCGTCTCTATCAATATTCTCCATCATCATGGGTTTAGATCTCCCATAGTATGCCCTGAGTAATAATAATTATAACAATCAAATAGTAGATAATACTAATAAAACTCATAATTTAAGAAAATACTAAAAATCAAACTAAAATAAAATATAGAGTAGTAGCATATCATTCTACTAGTACTCATTCTAAGATCAGTACCATCCCTGGACCATAAGGACCCCTCAGCGTCGTTTCTGTCAATATTCTCCATCATCATGGGTTTAGATCTCCCACAGTATGCCCTGAGTAATAACAATTATAACAATCAAATATTAGATAATACTAATAGAAACACATAATTTAAGAAAATACTAAAAATCAAACTAATATAAAATATAGAGTATTAGCATAATATTCTATTTGTACTCATTCTAAGCTCAGTTCCATCCCTGGACCATAAGGACCCCTCAGCGTCGTCTCTGTCAATATTCTCCATCATCATGGGTTTAGATCTCCCACAGTATGCCTTGAGTAATAATAATTATAACAATCAAATAGTAGATAATACTAATAGAAACACATAATTTAAGAAAATACAAAAAATCAAACTAATATAAAATATAGAGTAGTAGCATAATATTCTATTAGTACTCATTCTAAGCTCAGTTCCATCCATGGACCATAAGGACCCCTCAGCGTCGTCTCTGTTAATATTCTCCATCATCATGGGTTTAGATCTCCCACAGTATGCCCTGAGTAATAATAATTATAACAATCAAATATTAGATAATACTAATAGAAACACATAATTTAAGAAAATACTAAAAATCAAACTAATATAAAATATAGAGTATTAGCATAATATTCTATTAGTACTCATTCTAAGCTCAGTTCCATCCCTGGACCATAAGGACCCCTCTTCTTCGTCTCTCTCAATATTCTCCATCATCATGGGTTTAGATCTCCCACAGTATGCCCTGAGTAATAATAATTATAACAATTAATTATTAGATAATACTAATTGAAACACATAATTTAAGAAAATACTAAAAATCAAACTAATATAAAATATAGAGTATTAGCATAATATTCTATTAGTACTCATTCTAAGCTCAGTTCCATCCCTGGACCATAAGGACCCCTCAGCGTCGTCTCTGTCAATATTCTCCATCATCATGGGTTTAGATCTCCCACAGTATGCCCTGAGTAATAATAATTATAACAATCTAATAGTAGATAATACTAATAGAAACACATAATTTAAGAAAATACTAAAAATCAAACTAATATAAAATATAGAGTAGTAGCATAATATTCTATTAGTACTCATTCTATGCTCAGTTCCATCCCTGGACCATAAGGACCCCTCTGCGTCGTCTCTGTCAATATTCTCCATCATCATGGGTTTAGATCTCCCACAGTATGCCCTGAGTAATAATAATTATAACAAACAAATAGTAGAAAATACTAATAGAAACACATAATTTAAGAAAATACTAAAAATCAAACTAATATAAAATATAGAGTAGTAGCATAATATTCTATTAGTACTCATTCTAAGCACAGTTCCATCCCTGGACCATAAGGACCCCTCTGCGTCGTCTCTATCAATATTCTCCATCATCATGGGCTTAGATCTCCCATAGTATGCCCTGAGTAATAATAATTATATCAATCAAATAGTAGATAATACTAATAAAACTCATAATTTAAGAAAATACTAAAAATAAAATTAATATAAAATATAGAGTAGTAGCATAATATTCTATTAGTACTCATTCTATGCTCAGTTCCATCCCTGGACCATAAGGACCCCTCTGCGTCGTCTCTGTCAATATTCTCCATCATCATGGGTTTAGATCTCCCACAGTATGCCCTGAGTAATAATAATTATAACAAACAAATAGTAGAAAATACTAATAGAAACACATAATTTAAGAAAATACTAAAAATCAAACTAATATAAAATATAGAGTAGTAGCATAATATTCTATTAGTACTCATTCTAAGCTCAGTTCCATCCCTGGACCATAAGGACCCCTCAGCGTCGTCTCTGTCAATATTCTCCATCATCATGGGTTTAGATCTCCCAGAGTATGCCTTGAGTAATAATAATTATAACTATCAAATATTAGATAATACTAATAGAAACACATAATTTAAGAAAATACTAAAAATCAAACTAATATAAAATATAGATTATTAGCATAATATTCTATTTGTACTCATTCTAAGCTCAGTTCCATCCCTGGACCATAAGGACCCCTCAGCGTCGTCTCTGTCAATATTCTCCATCATCATGGGTTTAGATCTCCCACAGTATGCCTTGAGTAATAATAATTATAACAATCAAATAGTAGATAATACTAATAGAAACACATAATTTAAGAAAATACTAAAAATCAAACTAATATTAAATATAGAGTAATAGCATAATATTCTATTAGTACTCATTTTAAGCTCAGTTCCATCCCTGGACCATAAGGACCCCTCTGCGTCGTCTCTGTCAATATTCTCCATCATCATGGGTTTAGATCTTTCACAGTATGCCCTGAGTAATAATAATTATCACAATCAAATAGTAGATAATACTAATAGAAACACATAATTTAAGAAAATACTAAAAATCAAACTAATATAAAATATAGAGTATTAGCATAATATTCTATTAGTACTCATTATAAGCTCAGTTCCATCCCTGGACAATAAGGACCCCTCAGCGTCGTCTCTGTCAATATTCTCCATCATCATGGGTTTAGATCTCCCATAGTATGCCCTGAGTAATAATAATTATAACAATAATTAGTAGATAATACTAAATGAAACACATAATTTAAGAAAGTACTAAAAATCAAACTAATATAAAATATAGAGTATTAGCATAATATTCTATTAGTACTCATTTTAAGCTTAGTTCCATCCCTGGACCATAAGGACCCCTCAGCGTCGTCTCTGTCAATATTCTCCATCATCATGGGTTTAGATCTCCCACAGTATGCCCTGAGTAATAATAATTATAACAATCTAATAGTAGATAATAGTAATAGAAACACATAATTTAAGAAAATACTAAAAATCAAACTAATATAAAATATAGAGTAGATGCATAATATTCTATTAGTACTCATTCTAAGCTCAGTTCCATCCCTGGACCATAAGGACCCCTCTGCGTCGTCTCTGTCAATATTCTCCATTATCATGGGTTTAGATCTCACACAGTATGCCCTGAGTAATAATAATTATAACAATCAAATAGTAGATAATACTAATAGAAACACATAATTTAAGAAAATACTAAAAATCAAACTAATATAAAAAATAGAGTAGTAGCATAATATTCTATTAGTACTCATTCTAAGCTCAGTTCCATCCCTGGACCATAAGGAACCTTCTGCGTCGTCTCTATCAATATTCTCCATCATCATGGGTTTAGATCTCCCATAGTATGCCCTGAGTAATAATAATTATAACAATCAAATAGTAGATAATACTAATAAATCTCATAATTTAAGAAAATACTAAAAATCAAACTAAAATAAAATATAGAGTAGTAGCATAACATTCTACTAGTACTCATTCTAAGCTCAGTACCATCCCTGGACCATAAGGACCCCTCAGCGTCGTTTCTGTCAATATTCTCCATCATCATGGGTTTAGATCTCCCACAGTATGCCCTGAGTAATAATAATTATAACAATCAAATATTAGATAATACTAATAGAAACACATAATTTAAGAAAATACAAAAAATCAAACTAATATAAAATATAGAGTAGTAGCATAATATTCTATTAGTACTCATTCTAAGCTCAGTTCCATCCCTGGACCATAAGGAACCTTCTGCGTCGTCTCTGTCAATATTCTCCATCATCATGGGTTTAGATCTCCCATAGTATGCCCTGAGTAATAATAATTATAACAATCAAATAGTAGATAATACTAATAAAACTCATAATTTAAGAAAATACTAAAAAGCAAACTAAAATAAAATATAGAGTAGTAGCATAACATTCTACTAGTACTCATTCTAAGCTCAGTACCATCCCTGGACCATAAGGACCCCTCAGCGTCGTTTCTGTCAATATTCTCCATCATCATGGGTTTAGATCTCCCACAGTATGCCCTGAGTAATAATAATTATAACAATCTAATAGTAGATAATACTAATAGAAATACATAATTTAAGAAAATACTAAAAATCAAATTAATATAAAATATAGAGTAGTAGCATAATATTCTATTAGTACTCATTCTAAGCTCAGTTCCATCCCTGGAACATAAGGACCCCTCTGCGTCGTCTCTGTCAATATTCTCCATCATCAGGGGTTTAGATCTCCCACAGTATGCCCTGAGTAATAATAATTATAACAATCAAATAGTAGATAATACTAATAGAAACACATAATTTAAGAAAATACTAAAAATCAAACTAATATAAAATATAGAGTAGTAGCATAATATTCTATTAGTACTCATTCTAAGCTCAGTTCCATCCCTGGACCATAAGGAACCTTCTGCGTCGTCTCTATCAATATTCTCCATCATCATGGGTTTAGATCTCCCATAGTATGCCCTGAGTAATAATAATTATAACAATCAAATAGTAGATAATACTAATAAAACTCATAATTTAAGAAAATACTAAAAATCAAACTAAAATAAAATATAGAGTAGTAGCATATCATTCTACTAGTACTCATTCTAAGATCAGTACCATCCCTGGACCATAAGGACCCCTCAGCGTCGTTTCTGTCAATATTCTCCATCATCATGGGTTTAGATCTCCCACAGTATGCCCTGAGTAATAACAATTATAACAATCAAATATTAGATAATACTAATAGAAACACATAATTTAAGAAAATACTAAAAATCAAACTAATATAAAATATAGAGTATTAGCATAATATTCTATTTGTACTCATTCTAAGCTCAGTTCCATCCCTGGACCATAAGGACCCCTCAGCGTCGTCTCTGTCAATATTCTCCATCATCATGGGTTTAGATCTCCCACAGTATGCCTTGAGTAATAATAATTATAACAATCAAATAGTAGATAATACTAATAGAAACACATAATTTAAGAAAATACAAAAAATCAAACTAATATAAAATATAGAGTAGTAGCATAATATTCTATTAGTACTCATTCTAAGCTCAGTTCCATCCATGGACCATAAGGACCCCTCAGCGTCGTCTCTGTTAATATTCTCCATCATCATGGGTTTAGATCTCCCACAGTATGCCCTGAGTAATAATAATTATAACAATCAAATATTAGATAATACTAATAGAAACACATAATTTAAGAAAATACTAAAAATCAAACTAATATAAAATATAGAGTATTAGCATAATATTCTATTAGTACTCATTCTAAGCTCAGTTCCATCCCTGGACCATAAGGACCCCTCTTCTTCGTCTCTCTCAATATTCTCCATCATCATGGGTTTAGATCTCCCACAGTATGCCCTGAGTAATAATAATTATAACAATTAATTATTAGATAATACTAATTGAAACACATAATTTAAGAAAATACTAAAAATCAAACTAATATAAAATATAGAGTATTAGCATAATATTCTATTAGTACTCATTCTAAGCTCAGTTCCATCCCTGGACCATAAGGACCCCTCAGCGTCGTCTCTGTCAATATTCTCCATCATCATGGGTTTAGATCTCCCACAGTATGCCCTGAGTAATAATAATTATAACAATCTAATAGTAGATAATACTAATAGAAACACATAATTTAAGAAAATACTAAAAATCAAACTAATATAAAATATAGAGTAGTAGCATAATATTCTATTAGTACTCATTCTATGCTCAGTTCCATCCCTGGACCATAAGGACCCCTCTGCGTCGTCTCTGTCAATATTCTCCATCATCATGGGTTTAGATCTCCCACAGTATGCCCTGAGTAATAATAATTATAACAAACAAATAGTAGAAAATACTAATAGAAACACATAATTTAAGAAAATACTAAAAATCAAACTAATATAAAATATAGAGTAGTAGCATAATATTCTATTAGTACTCATTCTAAGCACAGTTCCATCCCTGGACCATAAGGACCCCTCTGCGTCGTCTCTATCAATATTCTCCATCATCATGGGCTTAGATCTCCCATAGTATGCCCTGAGTAATAATAATTATATCAATCAAATAGTAGATAATACTAATAAAACTCATAATTTAAGAAAATACTAAAAATAAAATTAATATAAAATATAGAGTAGTAGCATAATATTCTATTAGTACTCATTC
The DNA here is from genome assembly GCA_947579665.1 of Sympetrum striolatum. Classification (NCBI taxonomy): domain Eukaryota; kingdom Metazoa; phylum Arthropoda; class Insecta; order Odonata; family Libellulidae; genus Sympetrum; species Sympetrum striolatum. The sequence continues at coordinate 104,441,610 of OX388343.1, forward strand.
TAAGCTCAGTACCATCCCTGGACCATAAGGACCCCTCAGCGTCGTCTCTGTCAATATTCTCCATCATCATGGGTTTAGATCTCCCAGAGTATGCCTTGAGTAATAATAATTATAACTATCAAATATTAGATAATACTAATAGAAACACATAATTTAAGAAAATACTAAAAATCAAACTAATATAAAATATAGATTATTAGCATAATATTCTATTTGTACTCATTCTAAGCTCAGTTCCATCCCTGGACCATAAGGACCCCTCAGCGTCGTCTCTGTCAATATTCTCCATCATCATGGGTTTAGATCTCCCACAGTATGCCTTGAGTAATAATAATTATAACAATCAAATAGTAGATAATACTAATAGAAACACATAATTTAAGAAAATACTAAAAATCAAACTAATATAAAATATAGAGTAATAGCATAATATTCTATTAGTACTCATTTTAAGCTCAGTTCCATCCCTGGACCATAAGGACCCCTCTGCGTCGTCTCTGTCAATATTCTCCATCATCATGGGTTTAGATCTTTCACAGTATGCCCTGAGTAATAATAATTATCACAATCAAATAGTAGATAATACTAATAGAAACACATAATTTAAGAAAATACTAAAAATCAAACTAATATAAAATATAGAGTAGTAGCATAATATTCTATTAGTACTCATTCTATGCTCAGTTCCATCCCTGGACCATAAGGACCCCTCTGCGTCGTCTCTGTCAATATTCTCCATCATCATGGGCTTAGATCTCCCATAGTATGCCCTGAGTAATAATAATTATAACAAACAAATAGTAGAAAATACTAATAGAAAAACATAATTTAAGAAAATACAAAAAATCAAACTAATATAAAATATAGAGTAATAGCATAATATTCTATTAGTACTCATTCTATGCTCAGTTCCATCCCTGGACCATAAGGACCCCTCTGCGTCGTCTCTGTCAATATTCTCCATCATCATGGGTTTAGATCTCCCACAGTATGCCCTGAGTAATAATAATTATAACAATCTAATAGTAGATAATACTAATAGAAATACATAATTTAAGAAAATACTAAAAATCAAATTAATATAAAATATAGAGTAGTAGCATAATATTCTATTAGTACTCATTCTAAGCTCAGTTCCATCCCTGGAACATAAGGACCCCTCTGCGTCGTCTCTGTCAATATTCTCCATCATCATGGGTTTAGATCTCCCACAGTATGCCCTGAGTAATAATAATTATAACAATCAAATAGTAGATAATACTAATAGAAACACATAATTTAAGAAAATACTAAAAATCAAATTAATATAAAATATAGAGTAGTAGCATAACATTCTACTAGTACTCATTCTAAGCTCAGTACCATCCCTGGACCATAAGGACCCCTCAGCGTCGTTTCTGTCAATATTCTCCATCATCATGGGTTTAGATCTCCCACAGTATGCCCTGAGTAATAATAATTATAACAATCTAATAGTAGATAATACTAATAGAAATACATAATTTAAGAAAATACTAAAAATCAAATTAATATAAAATATAGAGTAGTAGCATAATATTCTATTAGTACTCATTCTAAGCTCAGTTCCATCCCTGGAACATAAGGACCCCTCTGCGTCGTCTCTGTCAATATTCTCCATCATCAGGGGTTTAGATCTCCCACAGTATGCCCTGAGTAATAATAATTATAACAATCAAATAGTAGATAATACTAATAGAAACACATAATTTAAGAAAATACTAAAAATCAAACTAATATAAAATATAGAGTAGTAGCATAATATTCTATTAGTACTCATTCTAAGCTCAGTTCCATCCCTGGACCATAAGGAACCTTCTGCGTCGTCTCTATCAATATTCTCCATCATCATGGGTTTAGATCTCCCATAGTATGCCCTGAGTAATAATAATTATAACAATCAAATAGTAGATAATACTAATAAAACTCATAATTTAAGAAAATACTAAAAATCAAACTAAAATAAAATATAGAGTAGTAGCATATCATTCTACTAGTACTCATTCTAAGATCAGTACCATCCCTGGACCATAAGGACCCCTCAGCGTCGTTTCTGTCAATATTCTCCATCATCATGGGTTTAGATCTCCCACAGTATGCCCTGAGTAATAACAATTATAACAATCAAATATTAGATAATACTAATAGAAACACATAATTTAAGAAAATACTAAAAATCAAACTAATATAAAATATAGAGTATTAGCATAATATTCTATTTGTACTCATTCTAAGCTCAGTTCCATCCCTGGACCATAAGGACCCCTCAGCGTCGTCTCTGTCAATATTCTCCATCATCATGGGTTTAGATCTCCCACAGTATGCCTTGAGTAATAATAATTATAACAATCAAATAGTAGATAATACTAATAGAAACACATAATTTAAGAAAATACAAAAAATCAAACTAATATAAAATATAGAGTAGTAGCATAATATTCTATTAGTACTCATTCTAAGCTCAGTTCCATCCATGGACCATAAGGACCCCTCAGCGTCGTCTCTGTTAATATTCTCCATCATCATGGGTTTAGATCTCCCACAGTATGCCCTGAGTAATAATAATTATAACAATCAAATATTAGATAATACTAATAGAAACACATAATTTAAGAAAATACTAAAAATCAAACTAATATAAAATATAGAGTATTAGCATAATATTCTATTAGTACTCATTCTAAGCTCAGTTCCATCCCTGGACCATAAGGACCCCTCTTCTTCGTCTCTCTCAATATTCTCCATCATCATGGGTTTAGATCTCCCACAGTATGCCCTGAGTAATAATAATTATAACAATTAATTATTAGATAATACTAATTGAAACACATAATTTAAGAAAATACTAAAAATCAAACTAATATAAAATATAGAGTATTAGCATAATATTCTATTAGTACTCATTCTAAGCTCAGTTCCATCCCTGGACCATAAGGACCCCTCAGCGTCGTCTCTGTCAATATTCTCCATCATCATGGGTTTAGATCTCCCACAGTATGCCCTGAGTAATAATAATTATAACAATCTAATAGTAGATAATACTAATAGAAACACATAATTTAAGAAAATACTAAAAATCAAACTAATATAAAATATAGAGTAGTAGCATAATATTCTATTAGTACTCATTCTATGCTCAGTTCCATCCCTGGACCATAAGGACCCCTCTGCGTCGTCTCTGTCAATATTCTCCATCATCATGGGTTTAGATCTCCCACAGTATGCCCTGAGTAATAATAATTATAACAAACAAATAGTAGAAAATACTAATAGAAACACATAATTTAAGAAAATACTAAAAATCAAACTAATATAAAATATAGAGTAGTAGCATAATATTCTATTAGTACTCATTCTAAGCACAGTTCCATCCCTGGACCATAAGGACCCCTCTGCGTCGTCTCTATCAATATTCTCCATCATCATGGGCTTAGATCTCCCATAGTATGCCCTGAGTAATAATAATTATATCAATCAAATAGTAGATAATACTAATAAAACTCATAATTTAAGAAAATACTAAAAATAAAATTAATATAAAATATAGAGTAGTAGCATAATATTCTATTAGTACTCATTCTAAGCTCAGTACCATCCCTGGACCATAAGGACCCCTCAGCGTCGTCTCTGTCAATATTCTCCATCATCATGGGTTTAGATCTCCCAGAGTATGCCTTGAGTAATAATAATTATAACTATCAAATATTAGATAATACTAATAGAAACACATAATTTAAGAAAATACTAAAAATCAAACTAATATAAAATATAGATTATTAGCATAATATTCTATTTGTACTCATTCTAAGCTCAGTTCCATCCCTGGACCATAAGGACCCCTCAGCGTCGTCTCTGTCAATATTCTCCATCATCATGGGTTTAGATCTCCCACAGTATGCCTTGAGTAATAATAATTATAACAATCAAATAGTAGATAATACTAATAGAAACACATAATTTAAGAAAATACTAAAAATCAAACTAATATAAAATATAGAGTAATAGCATAATATTCTATTAGTACTCATTTTAAGCTCAGTTCCATCCCTGGACCATAAGGACCCCTCTGCGTCGTCTCTGTCAATATTCTCCATCATCATGGGTTTAGATCTTTCACAGTATGCCCTGAGTAATAATAATTATCACAATCAAATAGTAGATAATACTAATAGAAACACATAATTTAAGAAAATACTAAAAATCAAACTAATATAAAATATAGAGTATTAGCATAATATTCTATTAGTACTCATTATAAGCTCAGTTCCATCCCTGGACCATAAGGACCCCTCTGCGTCGTCTCTCAATATTCCCTATCATCATGGGTTTAGATCTCCCACAGTATGCCCTGAGTAATGATAATTATAACAATCAAATAGTAGATAATACTAATAGAAACACATAATTTAAGAAAATACTAAAAATCAAACTAATATCAAATATAGAGTATAAGCATAATATTCTATTAGTACTCATTCTAAGCTCAGTTCCATCCCTGGACCATAAGGACCCCTCAGCGTCGTCTCTGTCAATATTCTCCATCATCATGGGTTTAAATCTCCCACAGTATGCCCTGAGTAATAATAATTATAACAATCAAATAGTAGATAATACTAATAGAAACACATAATTTAAGAAAATACTAAAAATCAATCTAATATAAAATATAGAGTATTAGCTTAATATTCTATTAGTACTCATTCTAAGCTCAGTTCCATCCCTGGACCATAAGGACCCCTCTGCGTCGTCTCTGTCAATATTCTCCATCATCATGGGTTTAGATCTCCCACAGTATGCCCTGAGTAATAATAATTATAATAATCAAATATTAGATAATACTAATAGAAACACATAATTTAAGAAAATACAAAAAATCAAACTAATATAAAATATAGAGTGTTAGCATAATATTCTATTAGTACTCATTCTAAGCTCAGTTCCATCCCTGGACCATAAGGACCCCTCAGCGTCGTCTCTGTCAATATTCTCCATCATCATGGGTTTAAATCTCCCACAGTATGCCCTGACTAATAATAATTATAATAATCAAATATTAGATAATACTAATAGAAACACATAATTAAAGAAAATACTAAAAATCTATCTAATATAAAATATAGAGTATTAGCATAATATTCTATTAGTACTCATTCTAAGCTCAGTTCCATCCCTGGACCATAAGGACCCCTCTGCATCGTCTCCGTCAATATTCTCCATCATCATGGGTTTAGATCTCCCACAGTATGCCCTGAGTAATAATAATTATAATAATCAAATATTAGATAATTCTAATAGAAACACATAATTTAAGAAAATACTAAAAATCAAACTAATATAAAATATAGAGTAGTAGCATAATATTCTATTAGTTCTCATTATAAGCTCAGTTCCATTCCTGGACCATAAGGACCCCTCTGCATCGTTTCTGTCAATATTCTCCATCATCATGGGTTTAGATCTCCCACAGTATGCCCTGAGTTATAATAATTATAACAATCAAATATTAGATAATACTAATAGAAACACATAATTTAAGAAAATACTAAAAAACAAACTAATATAAAATATAGAGTAGTAGCATAATATTCTATTAGTTCTCATTCTAAGCTCAGTTCCATCCCTGGACCATAAGGACCCCTCAGCGTCGTCACTGTCAATATTCTCCATCATCATTGGTTTAGATCTCCCACAGAATGCCCTGAGTAATAATAATTACAATAATCTAATAGTAGATAATACTAATAGAAACACATAATTTAAGAAAATACTAAAAATCAAACTAATATAAAATATAGAGTAGTAGCATAATATTCTATTAGTTCTCATTCTATGCTCAGTTCCATCACTGGACCATAAGGACCCCTCAGCGTCGTTTCTGCCATTATTCTCCATCATCATGGGTTTAGATCTCCCACAGTATGCCTGAGTAATAATAATTATAACAATCAAATATTAGATAATACTAATAGAAACACATAATTTAAGATAATACTAAAAATCAAACTAATATAAAATATAGAGTATTAGCAAAATATTCTATTAGTACTCATTCTAAGCTCAGTTCCATCCCTGGACCATAAGGACCCCTCAGCGTCGTCTCTGTCAATATTCTCCATCATCATGGGTTTAGATCTCCCACAGTATGCCCTGAGTAATAATAATTATAACAATCAAATATTAGATAATACAAATAGAAACATATAATTTAAGAAAATACTAATAATCAAACTAATATAAAATATAGAGTATTAGCATAATATTCTATTAGTACTCATTCTAAGCTCAGTTCCATCCCTGGACCATAAGGACCACTCAACGTCATCTCTGCCAATATTCTCCATCATCATGGGTTTAGATCAACCACAGTATGCCCTGAGTAATAATAATTATAACAATAATTAGTAGATAATACTAAATGAAACACATAATTTAAGAAAGTACTAAAAATCAAACTAATATAAAATATAGAGTATTAGCATAATATTCTATTAGTACTCATTTTAAGCTTAGTTCCATCCCTGGACCATAAGGACCCCACAGCGTCGTCTCTGTCAATTTTCTCCATCATCATGGGTTTAGATCTCCCACAGTATGCCCTGAGTAATAATAATTATAACAATCAAATATTAGATAATACTAATAGAAACACATAATTTAAGAAAATACTAAAAATCAAACTAATATAAAATATAGAGTAGTAGCATAATATTCTATTAGTTCTCATTCTAAGCTCAGTTCCATCCCTGGACCATAAGGACCCCTCTGCATCGTTTCTGTCAATATTCTCCATCATCATGGGTTTAGATCTCCCACAGTATGCCCTGAGTAATAATAATTATAACAATCAAATATTAGATAATACTAATAGAAACACATAATTTAAGAAAATACTAAAAATCAAACTATTATAAAATATAGAGTATTAGCATAATATTCTATTAGTACTCATTCTAAGCTCAGTTCCATCCCTGGACCATAAGGACCGCTCAGCGTCGTCTCTGTCAATATTCTCCATCATCATGGGTTTAGATCTCCCACAGTATGCCCTGAGTAATAATAATTATAACAATCAAATATTAGATAATACTAATAGAAACACATAATTTAAGAAAATACTAAAAATCAAACTAATATAAAATATAGAGTAGTAGCATAATCTATTAGTTCTCATTCTATGCTCAGTTCCATCCCTGGACCATAAGGACCCCTCAGCGTCGTTTCTGCCAATATTCTCCATCATCATGGGTTTAGATCTCCCACAGTATGCCTGAGTAATAATAATTATAACAATCAAATAGTAGATAACACTAATAGAAACACATAATTTAAGAAAATACTAAAAATCAAACTAATATAAAATATAGACTATTAGCATAATATTCTATTAGTACTCATTCTAAGCTCAGTTCCATCCCTGGACCATAAGGACCCATCAGCCTCGTCTCTGTCAATATTCTCCATAATCATGGGTTTAGATCTCCCACAGTATGCCCTGAGTAATAATAATTATAACAATCAAATAGTAGATAATACAAATAGAAACACATAATTTAAGGAAATACTAAAAATCAAACTAATATAAAAATAGAGTATTATCATAATATTCTATTAGTACTCATTCTAAGCTCAGTTCCATCCCTGGACCATAAGGACCCCTCAGCGTCGTCTCTGTCAATATTCTCCATCATCATGGGTTTAGATCAACCACAGTATGCCCTGAGTAATAATAATTATAACAATAATTAGTAGAGAATACTAAATGAAACACATAATTTAAGAAAGTACTAAAAATCAAACTAATATAAAATATAGAGTATTAGCATAATATTCTATTAGTACTCATTTTAAGCTTAGTTCCATCCCTGGACCATAAGGACCCCTCAGCGTCGTCTCTTTCAATTTTCTCCATCATCATGGGTTTAGATCTCCCACAGTATGCCCTGAGTAATAATAATTATAACAATCAAATATTAGATAATACTAATAGAAACACATAATTTAAGAAAATACTAAAAATCAAACTAATATAAAATATAGAGTAGTAGCATAATATTCTATTAGTTCTCATTCTATGCTCAGTTCCATCCCTGGACCATAAGGACCCCTCTGCATCGTTTCTGTCAATATTCTCCATCATCATGGGTTTAGATCTCCCACAGTATGCCCTGAGTAATAATAATTACAACAATCTAATAGTAGATAATACTAATAGAAACACATAATTTAAGAAAATACTAAAAATCAAACTAATATAAAATATAGAGTAGTAGCATAATATTCTATTAGTACTCATTCTAAGCTCAGTTCCATCCCTAGACCATAAGGACCCCTCAGCGTCGTCTCTGCCAATATTCTCCATCATCATGGGTTTAGATGTCCCTCAGTATACCCTGAGTAATAATAATTACAACAATCTAATAGTAGATAATACTAATAGAAGAACATAATTTAAGAAAATACTAAAAATCAAACTAATATAAAATATAGAGTAGTAGCATAATATTCTATTAGTTCTCATTCTAAGCTCAGTTCCATCCCTGGACCATAAGGACCCCTCTGCATCGTTTCTGTCAATATTCTCCATCATCATGGGTTTAGATCTCCCACAGTATGCCCTGAGTAATAATAATTATAACAATCAAATATTAGATAATACTAATAGAAACACATAATTTAAGAAAATACTAAGAAATCAAACTAATATAAAATATAGAGTAGTAGCATAATATTCTATTAGTTCTCATTCTAAGCTCAGTTCCATCCCTGGACCATAAGGACCCCTCAGCGTCGTCTCTGTCAATATTCTCCATCATCATGGGTTTAGATCTCCCACAGTATGCCCTGAGTAATAATAATTACAACAATCTAATAGTAGATAATACTAATAGAAACACATAATTTAAGAAAATACTAAAAATCAAACTAATATAAAATATAGAGTAGTAGCATAATATTCTATTAGTTCTCATTCTAAGCTCAGTTCCATCCCTGGACCATAAGGACCCCTCTGCATCGTTTCTGTTTATATTCTCTATCATCATGGGTTTAGATCTCCCACAGTATGCCCTGAGTAATTATAATTATAACAATCAAATATTAGATAATACTAATAGAAACACATAATTTAAGAAAATACTAAAAATCAAACTAATATAAAATATAGAGTATTAGCATAATATTCTATTAGTTCTCATTCTGAGCTCAGTTCCATCCCTGGACCATAAGGACCCCTCAGCGTCGTCTCTGTCAATATTCTCCATCATCATGAGTTTAGATCTCCCACAGTATGCCCTGAGTAATAATAATTATAACACTCAAATAGTAGATAATACTAATAGAAACACATAATTTAAGAAAATACTAAAAATCAAACTAATATAAAATATAGAGTAGTAGCATAATATTCTATTAGTACTCATTCTAAGCTCAGTTCCATCCCTGGACCATAAGGACCTCTCAGCATTGTCTCTGTCAATATTCTCCATCATCATGGGTTTAGATCTCCCACAGTATGCCCTGAGTAATAATAATTATAACAATCAAATAGTAGATAATACTTATAGAAACACATAATTTAAGGAAATACTAAAAATCAAACTAATATAAAAATAGAGTATTAGCATAATATTCTATTAGTACTCATTCTAAGCACAGTTCCATCCCTGGACCATAAGGACCCCTCAGCGTCGTCTCTGTCAATATTCTCCATCATCATGGGTTTAGATCTCCCACAGTATGCCCTGAGTAAAAATAATTATAACAATCAAATAGTAGATAATACTAATAGAAACACATAATTTAAGAAAATACTAAAAATCAAACTAATATAAAATATAGAGTAGTAGCATAATATTCTATTAAGTACTCATTCTAAGCTCAGTTCCATCCCTGGACCATAAGGACCCCTCAGCGTCGTCTCTGTCAATATTCTCCATCATCATGGGTTTAGATCTCCCACAGTATGCCCTTAGTAATAATAATTATAACAATCAAATAGTAGAAAATACTAATAGAAACACATAATTTAAGAAAAGATTACCTAACAAACTAATATAAAATATAGAGTAGTAGCATAATATTCTATTAGTACTCATTCTAAGCTCAATTACATCCCAGGACCATAAGGACCTCTCAGCGTCGTCTCTGTCAATATTCTCCATCATCATGGGTGTAGATATCCCACACTATGCCCTGAGTAATAATAATTATAACAATCAAATAGTAGATAATACTAATAGAAACACATAATTTAAGAAAATACTAAAAATCAAACTAATATAAAATATAGAGTAGTAGCATAATATTCTATTAGTTCTCATTCTAAGCTCAGTTCCATCCCTGGACCATAAGGACCCCTCTGCATCGTTTCTGTCAATATTCTATATCATCATGGGTTTAGATCTCCCACAGTATGCCCTAAGTAATAATAATTATAATAGTCAAATATTAGATAATACTAATAGAAACACATAATTTAAGAAAATACTAAAAATCAAACTAATATAAAATATACAGTATAAGCATAATATTCTATTAGTACTCATTCTAAGTTCAGTTCCATCCCTGAACCATAAGGACCCCTCAGCGTCGTCTCTGTCAATATTTTCCATCATCATGGGTTTAGATCACCCACAGTATGCCCTGAGTAATAATAATTATAACAATCAAATAGTAGATAATACTAATAGAAACACATAATTTAAGAAAAGATTACCTAACAAACTAATATAAAATATAGAGTAGAAGCATAATATTCTATTAGTACTCATTCTAAGCTCAGTTCCATCCCAGGACCATAAGGACCTCTCAGCGTCGTCTCTGTCAATATTCTCCATCATCATGGGTTTAGATCTCCTACAGTATGCCCTGAGTAATAATAATTATAACAATCTAATAGTAGATAATACTAATAGAAACACATAATTTAAGAAAATACTAAAAATCAAACTAATATAAAATATAGAGTAGTAGCATAATATTCTATTAGAACTCATTCTAAGCTCAGTTCCATCCCTGGACCATAAGGACCCCTCTGCGTCGTCTCTGTCAATATTCCCCATTATCATGGGTTTAGATCTTTCACAGTATGCCCTGAGTAATAATAATTATAACAATCAAATAGTAGATAATACTAATAAAAACACATAATTTAAGAAAATACTAAAAATCAAACTAATATAAAATATAGACTATTAGCATAATATTCTATTAGTACTCATTCTAAGCTCAGTTCCATCCCTGGACCATAAGGACCCCTCAGCCTCGTATCTGTCAATTTTCTCCATCATCATGGGTTTAGATCTCCCACAGTATGCCCTGAGTAATAATAATTATAACAATCAAATAGTAGATAATACTAATAGAAACACATAATTTAAGGAAATACTAAAAATCAAACTAATATAAAAATAGAGTATTAGCATAATATTCTATTAGTACTCATTCTAAGCTCAGTTCCATCCCTGGACCATAAGGACCCCTCTGCGTCGTCTCTGTCAATATTCCCCATTATCATGGGTTTAGATCTTTCACAGTATGCCCTGAGTAATAATAATTATAACAATCAAATAGTAGATAATACTAATAAAAACACATAATTTAAGAAAATACTAAAAATCAAACTAATATAAAATATAGACTATTAGCATAATATTCTATTAGTACTCATTCTAAGCTCAGTTCCATCCCTGGACCATAAGGACCCCTCAGCCTCGTATCTGTCAATTTTCTCCATCATCATGGGTTTAGATCTCCCACAGTATGCCCTGAGTAATAATAATTATAACAATCAAATAGTAGATAATACTAATAGAAACACATAATTTAAGGAAATACTAAAAATCAAACTAATATAAAAATAGAGTATTAGCATAATATTCTATTAGTACTCATTCTAAGCTCAGTTCCATCCCTGGACCATAAGGACCCCTCAGCGTCGTCTCTGTCAATATTCTCCATCATCATGGGTTTAGATTTCCCACATTATGCCATGAGCAATAATAATTATAACAATCAAATAGTAGATAATACTAATAGAAACACATAATTTAAGAAAATCTAAAAATCAAACTAATATAAAATATAGAGTATTAGCATAATATTCTATTAGTACTCATTCTAAGCTCAGTTCCATCCCTGGACCATAAGGACCCCACAGCGTCGTCTCTGTCAATATTTTTCATCATCATGGGTTTAGATCTCCCACAGTATGCCCTGAGTAATAATAATTATAACAATCAAATAGTAGATAATACTAATAGTAACACATAATTTAAGAAAAGATTACCTAACAAACTATTATAAAATATAGAGTAGTAGCATAATATTCTATTCGTACTCATTCTAAGCTCCGTTCCATCCCTGGACCATAAGGACCCCTCAGCGTCATCTCTGCCAATATTCTCCATCATCATGGGTTTAGATCTCCCACAGTATGCCCTGAGTTATAATAATTATAACAATCAAATAGTAGATAATACTAATAGAATCACATAATTTAAGAAAATACTAAAAATCAAACTATTATAAAATATAGAGTAGTAGCATAATATTCTATGAGTACTCATTCTAAGCTACCTTCCATCCCTGGACCATAAGGACGCCTCAGCTTCATCTCTGCCAATATTCTCCATCATCATGGGTTTAGATCTCCCACATTATGCCCTGAGTAATAATAATTATAACAATCAAATAGTATATAATACTAATAGAATCACATAATTTAAGAAAATACTAAAAATCAAACTAATATAAAATATAGAGTATTAGCATAATATTCTATTAGTACTCATTCTAAGCTCAGTTCCATCCCTGGACCATAAGGACCCCTCAGCGTCGTCTCTGTCAATATTCTCCATCATCATGGGTTTAGATCTCCTACAGTATGCCCTGAGTAATAATGATTATAACAATCAAATAGTATATAATACTAATAGTAACACATAATTAAGAAAATACTAAAAATCAAACTAATATAAAATATAGAGTATTAGCATAATATTCTATTAGTACTCATTCTAGGCTCAGTTGCATCCCTGGACCATAAGGACCCCTCAACGTCATCTCTGCCAATATTCTCCATCATCATGGGTTTAGATCTCCCACAGTATGCCCTGTGTAATAATATTTATAACAATCAAATAGTAGATAATACTAATAGAAACAAATAATTTAAGAAAATACTAAAAATCAAACTAATAAAAAATATAGAGTAGTAGCATAATATTCTATTAGTACTCATTCTAAGCTCAGTTCCATCCCTGGACCATAAGGACCCCTCAGCGTTGTCTCTGTCAATATTCTCCATCATCATGGGTTTAGATCTACCACAGTATGCCCTGAGTAATAATGATTATAACAATCAAATAGTATATAATACTAATAGTAACACATAATTTAAGAAAATACTAAAAATCAAACTAATATAAAATATAGAGTATTAGTATAATATTCTATTAGTACTCATTCTAAGCTCAGTTCCATCCCTGGACCATAAGGACACCTCAGCATCATCTCTGCCAATATTCTCCATCATCATGGGTTTAGATCTCCCACAGTATGCCCTGAGTAATAATAATTATAACAATCAAATAGTAGATTATACTAATAGTAACACATAATTTAAGAAAAGATTACCTTACTAACTATTATAAAATATAGAGTAGTAGCATAATATTCTATTAGTACTCATTCTAAGCTCCGTTCCATCCCTGGACCATAAGGACCCCTCAGCGTCATCTCTGCCAATATTCTCCATCATCATGGGTTTAGATCTCCCACAATAACCCTGAGTAATAATAATTATAACAATCAAATAGTAGATAATACTAATAGAATCACATAATTTAAGAAAATACTAAAAATCAAACTCATATAAAATATGTAGTAGTAGCATAATATTCTATTAGTACTCATTCTAAGCTCAGTTCCATCCCTGGACCATAAGGACCCCTCAGCGTCGTCTCTGTCAATATTTTCCATCATCATGAGTTTAGATCTCCCACAGTATGCCCTGAGTAATAATAATTATAACAATCAAATAGTAGATAATACTAATAGAAATTCATAATTTAAGAACAGATTACCTAACAAACTATTATAAAATTTAGAGTAGTAGCATAATATTCTAATAGTACTCAGTCTAAGCTCAGTTCCATCCCTGGACCATAAGGACCCCTCAGCGTCGTCTCTGTCAATATTCTCCATCATCATGGGTTTAGATCTCCTACAGTATGCCCTGAGTAATAATAATTATAACAATCAAATAGTAGATAATACTAATAGAAACACATAATTTAAGAAAATACTAAAAATCAAACTAATATAAAATATAGAGTATTAGCATAATATTCTATTAGTACTCATTCTAAGCTCAGTTCCATCCCTGGACCATAAGGACCCCTCAGCGTCGTCTCTGTCAATATTCTCCATCATCATGGGTTTAGATCTCCCACAGTATGCCCTGAGTAATAATAATTATAACAATCAAATAGTAGATAATACTAATAGTTACACATTATTTAAGAAAATACTAAAAATCAAACTAATATGAAATTTAGAGTAGTAGCATAATATTCTATTAGTACTCATTCTAAGCTCAGTTCCATCCCTGGACCATAAGGACCCCTCAGCGTCATCTCTGTCAATATTCTCCATCATCATGGGTTTAGATCTCCCACAGTTTGCCCTGAGTAATAATAATTATAACAATCAAATAGTAGATAATACTAATAGTTACACATTATTTAAGAAAATACTAAAAATCAAACTAATATGAAATATAGAGTATTAGCATAATATTCTATTACTACTCATTCTAAGCTCAGTTCCATCCCTGGACCATAAGGTCCCCTCAGCGTCATCTCTGTCAATATTCTCCATCATCATGGGTTTAAATCTCCCACAGTATTCCCTGAGTAATAATAATTATAACAATCAAATAGTAGATAATACTAATAGTTACACATTATTTAAGAAAATACTAAAAATCAAACTAATATGAAATATAGAGTATTAGCATAATATTCTATTAGTACTCATTCTAAGCTCAGTTCCATCCCTGGACCATAAGGACCCCTCAGCGTCGTCTCTGTCAATATTCTCCATCATCATGGGTTTAGATCTCCCACAGTATGCCCTGAGTAATAATAATTATAACAATCAAATAGTAGATAATACTAATAGTAACACATAATTTAAGAAAATACTAAAAATCAAACTAAAATAAAATATAGAGTATTAGCATAATATTCTATTAGTACTCATTCTAAGCTCAGTTCCATCCCTGGACCATAAGGACCCCTCAGCGTCATCTCTTCCAATATTCTCCATCATCATGGGTTTAGATCTCCCACAGTATGCCCTGAGTAATAATAATTATAACAATCAAAAAATAGATAATACTAATAGTAACACATAATTTAAGAAAATACTAGAAAATAAAACTAATATAAAATATAGAGTATTAGCATAATATTTTATTAGTACTCATTCTAAGCTCAGTTCCATCCCAGGACCATAAGGACCCCTCAGCGTTGTCTCTGTCAATATTCTCCATCATCTTGGGTTTAGATCTCCCACAGTATGCCCTGAGTAATAATAATTATAACAATCAAATAGTAGATAATACTAATAGAAACACATAATTTAAGAAAATACTAAAAATCAAACTATTATAAAATATAGAGTAGTAGCATAATATTCTATTAGTACTCATTCTAAGCTCAGTTCCATCCCTGGACCATAAGGACCCCTCAGCGTCGTCTCTGTCAATATTCTCCATCATCATGGGTTATGATCTCCCACAGTATGCCCTGAGTAATAATAATTATAGCAATCAAATATTAGATAATACTAATAGAAACACATAATTTAAGAAAATACTAAAAATCAAACTAATATAAAATATAGAGTAGTAGCATAATATTCTATTAGTACTCATTCTAAGCTCAGTTCCATCCCTAGACCATAAGGACCCCTCAGCCTCGTCTCTGTCAATATTCTCCATCATCATGGGTTTAGAACTCCCACAGTATGCCCTGAGTAATAATAATTATAACAATCAAATAGTAGATAATACTAATAGAAACACATAATTTAAGAAAATACTAAAAATCAAACTAATATAAAATATAGAGTATTAGCATAATATTCTATTAGTACTCATTCTAAGCTCAGTTCCATCCCTGGACCATAAGGACCCCTCAGCGTTTTCTCTGTCAATATTCTCCATCATCATGGGTTTAGATCTCCTACAGTATGCCCTGAGTAATAATAATTATAACAATCAAATATTAGATAATACTAATAGTAACACATAATTTAAGAAAATACTAAAAAACAAACTAATATAAAATATAGAGTATTAGCATAATATTCTATTAGTACTCATTCTAAGCTCAGTTCCATCCCTGGACCATAAGGACCCCTCAGCGTCGTCTCTGTCAATATTCTCCATCATCATGGTTTTAGATCTCCCACAGTATGCCCTGAGTAATACTAATTATAACAATCAAATATTAGATAATACTAATAGTAACACATAATTTAAGAAAATACTAAAAAACAAACTAATATAAAATATAGAGTATTAGCATAATATTCTATTAGTACTCATTCTAAGCTCAGTTCCATCCCTGGACCATATGGACCCCTCAGCGTCGTCTCTGTCAATATTCTCCATCATCATTGGTTTAGATCACCCACAGTATGCCCTGAGTAATAATAATTATAACAATCAAATAGTAGATAATACAAATAGAAACACATAATTTAAGAAAATACTAAAAATCAAACTAATATAAAATATAGAGTAGTAGCATAATATTCTATTAGTACTCATTCTAAGCTCAGTTCCATCCCTGGACCATAAGGACCCCTCAGCGTCGTCTCTGTCAATATTCTCTATCATCATGGGTTTACATCTCCCACAGTATGCCCTGAGTAATAATAATTATAACAATCAAATATTTGATAATACTAATAGTAACACATAATTTAAGAAAATACTAAAAAACAAACTAATATAAAATATAGAGTATTAGCATAATATTCTATTAGTACTCATTCTAAGCTCAGTTCCATCCCTGGACCATAAGGACCCCTCAGCGTCGTCTCTGTCAATATTCTCCATCATCATGGGTTTAGATCTCCCACAGTATACCCTGAGTAATAATAATTATAACAATCAAATAGTAGATAATACTAATAGTAACACATAATTTAAGAAAATACTAAAAATCAAACTAAAATAAAATATAGAGTATTAGCATAATATTCTATTAGTACTCATTCTAAGCTCAGTTCCATCCCTGGACCATAAGGACCCCTCAGCGTCATCTCTTCCAATATTCTCCATCATCATGGGTTTAGATCTCCCACAGTATGCCCTGAGTAATAATAATTATAACAATCAAAAAATAGATAATACTAATAGTAACACATAATTTAAGAAAATACTAGAAAATAAAACTAATATAAAATATAGAGTATTAGCATAATATTTTATTAGTACTCATTCTAAGCTCAGTTCCATCCCAGGACCATAAGGACCCCTCAGCGTTGTCTCTGTCAATATTCTCCATCATCTTGGGTTTAGATCTCCCACAGTATGCCCTGAGTAATAATAATTATAACAATCAAATAGTAGATAATACTAATAGAAACACATAATTTAAGAAAATACTAAAAATCAAACTATTATAAAATATAGAGTAGTAGCATAATATTCTATTAGTACTCATTCTAAGCTCAGTTCCATCCCTGGACCATAAGGACCCCTCAGCGTCGTCTCTGTCAATATTCTCCATCATCATGGGTTTAGATCTCCCACAGTATGCCCTGAGTAATAATAATTATAGCAATCAAATATTAGATAATACTAATAGAAACACATAATTTAAGAAAATACTAAAAATCAAACTAATATAAAATATAGAGTAGTAGCATAATATTCTATTAGTACTCATTCTAAGCTCAGTTCCATCCCTAGACCATAAGGACCCCTCAGCCTCGTCTCTGTCAATATTCTCCATCATCATGGGTTTAGAACTCCCACAGTATGCGCTGAGTAATAATAATTATAACAATCAAATAGTAGATAATACTAATAGAAACACATAATTTAAGAAAATACTAAAAATCAAACTAATATCAAATATAGAGTATAAGCATAATATTCTATTAGTACTCATTCTAAGCTCAGTTCCATCCCTGGACCATAAGGACCCCTCTGCGTCGTCTCTCAATATTCCCTATCATCATGGGTTTAGATCTCCCACAGTATGCCCTGAGTAATGATAATTATAACAATCAAATAGTAGATAATACTAATAGAAACACATAATTTAAGAAAATACTAAAAATCAAACTAATATCAAATATAGAGTATAAGCATAATATTCTATTAGTACTCATTCTAAGCTCAGTTCCATCCCTGGACCATAAGGACCCCTCAGCGTCGTCTCTGTCAATATTCTCCATCATCATGGGTTTAAATCTCCCACAGTATGCCCTGAGTAATAATAATTATAACAATCAAATAGTAGATAATACTAATAGAAACACATAATTTAAGAAAATACTAAAAATCAATCTAATATAAAATATAGAGTATTAGCTTAATATTCTATTAGTACTCATTCTAAGCTCAGTTCCATCCCTGGACCATAAGGACCCCTCTGCGTCGTCTCTGTCAATATTCTCCATCATCATGGGTTTAGATCTCCCACAGTATGCCCTGAGTAATAATAATTATAATAATCAAATATTAGATAATACTAATAGAAACACATAATTTAAGAAAATACAAAAAATCAAACTAATATAAAATATAGAGTGTTAGCATAATATTCTATTAGTACTCATTCTAAGCTCAGTTCCATCCCTGGACCATAAGGACCCCTCAGCGTCGTCTCTGTCAATATTCTCCATCATCATGGGTTTAAATCTCCCACAGTATGCCCTGACTAATAATAATTATAATAATCAAATATTAGATAATACTAATAGAAACACATAATTAAAGAAAATACTAAAAATCTATCTAATATAAAATATAGAGTATTAGCATAATATTCTATTAGTACTCATTCTAAGCTCAGTTCCATCCCTGGACCATAAGGACCCCTCTGCATCGTCTCCGTCAATATTCTCCATCATCATGGGTTTAGATCTCCCACAGTATGCCCTGAGTAATAATAATTATAATAATCAAATATTAGATAATTCTAATAGAAACACATAATTTAAGAAAATACTAAAAATCAAACTAATATAAAATATAGAGTAGTAGCATAATATTCTATTAGTTCTCATTATAAGCTCAGTTCCATTCCTGGACCATAAGGACCCCTCTGCATCGTTTCTGTCAATATTCTAAGTCATCATGGGTTTAGATCTCCCACAGTATGCCCTGAGTTATAATAATTATAACAATCAAATATTAGATAATACTAATAGAAACACATAATTTAAGAAAATACTAAAAAACAAACTAATATAAAATATAGAGTAGTAGCATAATATTCTATTAGTTCTCATTCTAAGCTCAGTTCCATCCCTGGACCATAAGGACCCCTCAGCGTCGTCACTGTCAATATTCTCCATCATCATTGGTTTAGATCTCCCACAGAATGCCCTGAGTAATAATAATTACAACAATCTAATAGTATATAATACTAATAGAAACACATAATTTAAGAAAATACTAAAAATCAAACTAATATAAAATATAGAGTAGTAGCATAATATTCTATTAGTTCTCATTCTATGCTCAGTTCCATCACTGGACCATAAGGACCCCTCAGCGTCGTTTCTGCCATTATTCTCCATCATCATGGGTTTAGATCTCCCACAGTATGCCCTGAGTAATAATAATTATAACAATCAAATATTAGATAATACAAATAGAAACATATAATTTAAGAAAATACTAATAATCAAACTAATATAAAATATAGAGTATTAGCATAATATTCTATTAGTACTCATTCTAAGCTCAGTTCCATCCCTGGACCATAAGGACCACTCAACGTCATCTCTGCCAATATTCTCCATCATCATGGGTTTAGATCAACCACAGTATGCCCTGAGTAATAATAATTATAACAATAATTAGTAGATAATACTAAATGAAACACATAATTTAAGAGAGTACTAAAAATCAAACTAATATAAAATATAGAGTATTAGCATAATATTCTATTAGTACTCATTTTAAGCTTAGTTCCATCCCTGGACCATAAGGACCCCACAGCGTCGTCTCTGTCAATTTTCTCCATCATCATGGGTTTAGATCTCCCACAGTATGCCCTGAGTAATAATAATTATAACAATCAAATATTAGATAATACTAATAGAAACACATAATTTAAGAAAATACTAAAAATCAAACTAATATAAAATATAGAGTAGTAGCATAATATTCTATTAGTTCTCATTCTAAGCTCAGTTCCATCCCTGGACCATAAGGACCCCTCTGCATCGTTTCTGTCAATATTCTCCATCATCATGGGTTTAGATCTCCCACAGTATGCCCTGAGTAATAATAATTATAACAATCAAATATTAGATAATACTAATAGAAACACATAATTTAAGAAAATACTAAAAATCAAACTATTATAAAATATAGAGTATTAGCATAATATTCTATTAGTACTCATTCTAAGCTCAGTTCCATCCCTGGACCATAAGGACCGCTCAGCGTCGTCTCTGTCAATATTCTCCATCATCATGGGTTTAGATCTCCCACAGTATGCCCTGAGTAATAATAATTATAACAATCAAATATTAGATAATACTAATAGAAACACATAATTTAAGAAAATACTAAAAATCAAACTAATATAAAATATAGAGTAGTAGCATAATCTATTAGTTCTCATTCTATGCTCAGTTCCATCCCTGGACCAAAAGGACCCCTCAGCGTCGTTTCTGCCAATATTCTCCATCATCATGGGTTTAGATCTCCCACAGTATGCCTGAGTAATAATAATTATAACAATCAAATAGTAGATAACACTAATAGAAACACATAATTTAAGAAAATACTAAAAATCAAACTAATATAAAATATAGACTATTAGCATAATATTCTATTAGTACTCATTCTAAGCTCAGTTCCATCCCTGGACCATAAGGACCCATCAGCCTCGTCTCTGTCAATATTCTCCATAATCATGGGTTTAGATCTCCCACAGTATGCCCTGAGTAATAATAATTATAACAATCAAATAGTAGATAATACAAATAGAAACACATAATTTAAGGAAATACTAAAAATCAAACTAATATAAAAATAGAGTATTATCATAATATTCTATTAGTACTCATTCTAAGCTCAGTTCCATCCCTGGACCATAAGGACCCCTCAGTGTCGTCTCTGTCAATATTCTCCATCATCATGGGTTTAGATCAACCACAGTATGCCCTGAGTAATAATAATTATAACAATAATTAGTAGAGAATACTAAATGAAACACATAATTTAAGAAAGTACTAAAAATCAAACTAATATAAAATATAGAGTATTAGCATAATATTCTATTAGTACTCATTTTAAGCTTAGTTCCATCCCTGGACCATAAGGACCCCTCAGCGTCGTCTCTTTCAATTTTCTCCATCATCATGGGTTTAGATCTCCCACAGTATGCCCTGAGTAATAATAATTATAACAATCAAATATTAGATAATACTAATAGAAACACATAATTTAAGAAAATACTAAAAATCAAACTAATATAAAATATAGAGTAGTAGCATAATATTCTATTAGTTCTCATTCTATGCTCAGTTCCATCCCTGGACCATAAGGACCCCTCTGCATCGTTTCTGTCAATATTCTCCATCATCATGGGTTTAGATCTCCCACAGTATGCCCTGAGTAATAATAATTACAACAATCTAATAGTAGATAATACTAATAGAAACACATAATTTAAGAAAATACTAAAAATCAAACTAATATAAAATATAGAGTAGTAGCATAATATTCTATTAGTACTCATTCTAAGCTCAGTTCCATCCCTAGACCATAAGGACCCCTCAGCGTCGTCTCTGCCAATATTCTCCATCATCATGGGTTTAGATGTCCCTCAGTATACCCTGAGTAATAATAATTACAACAATCTAATAGTAGATAATACTAATAGAAAAACATAATTTAAGAAAATACTAAAAATCAAACTAATATAAAATATAGAGTAGTAGCATAATATTCTATTAGTTCTCATTCTAAGCTCAGTTCCATCCCTGGACCATAAGGACCCCTCTGCATCGTTTCTGTCAATATTCTCCATCATCATGGGTTTAGATCTCCCACAGTATGCCCTGAGTAATAATAATTATAACAATCAAATATTAGATAATACTAATAGAAACACATAATTTAAGAAAATACTAAGAAATCAAACTAATATAAAATATAGAGTAGTAGCATAATATTCTATTAGTTCTCATTCTAAGCTCAGTTCCATCCCTGGACCATAAGGACCCCTCAGCGTCGTCTCTGTCAATATTCTCCATCATCATGGGTTTAGATCTCCCACAGTATGCCCTGAGTAATAATAATTACAACAATCTAATAGTAGATAATACTAATAGAAACACATAATTTAAGAAAATACTAAAAATCAAACTAATATAAAATATAGAGTAGTAGCATAATATTCTATTAGTTCTCATTCTAAGCTCAGTTCCATCCCTGGACCATAAGGACCCCTCTGCATCGTTTCTGTTTATATTCTCTATCATCATGGGTTTAGATCTCCCACAGTATGCCCTGAGTAATAATAATTATAACAATCAAATATTAGATAATACTAATAGAAACACATAATTTAAGAAAATACTAAAAATCAAACTAATATAAAATATAGAGTATTAGCATAATATTCTATTAGTTCTCATTCTAAGCTCAGTTCCATCCCTGGACCATAAGGACCCCTCAGCGTCGTCTCTGTCAATATTCTCCATCATCATGAGTTTAGATCTCCCACAGTATGCCCTGAGTAATAATAATTATAACACTCAAATAGTAGATAATACTAATAGAAACACATAATTTAAGAAAATACTAAAAATCAAACTAATATAAAATATAGAGTAGTAGCATAATATTCTATAAGTTCTCATTCTAAGCTCAGTTCCATCCCTGGACCATAAGGACCCCTCTGCATCGTTTCTGTTTATATTCTCTATCATCATGGGTTTAGATCTCCCACAGTATGCCCTGAGTAATAATAATTATAACAATCAAATATTATATAATACTAATAGAAACACATAATTTAAGAAAATACTAAAAATCAAACTAATATAAAATATAGAGTAGTAGCATAATATTCTATTAGTACTCATTCTAAGCTCAGTTCAATCCCTGGACCATAAGGACCCCTCTGCGTCGTCTCTGTCAATATTCTCCATCATCATGGGTTTAGATCTTTCACAGTATGCCCTTAGTAATAATAATAATAACAATCAAATAGTAGATAATACTAATAGAAACACATTATTTAAGAAAATATTAAATATCAAACTAATATAAAATATAGAGTAGTAGCATAATATTCTATTAGTACTCATTCTAAGCTCAGTTCCATCCCTGGACCATAAGGACCTCTCAGCATTGTCTCTGTCAATATTCTCCATCATCATGGGTTTAGATCTCCCACAGTATGCCCTGAGTAATAATAATTATAACAATCAAATAGTAGATAATACTTATAGAAACACATAATTTAAGGAAATACTAAAAATCAAACTAATATAAAAATAGAGTATTAGCATAATATTCTATTAGTACTCATTCTAAGCTCAGTTCCATCCCTGGACCATAAGGACCCCTCAGCGTCGTCTCTGTCAATATTCTCCATCATCATGGGTTTAGATCTCCCACAGTATGCCCTGAGTAAAAATAATTATAACAATCAAATAGTAGATAATACTAATAGAAACACATAATTTAAGAAAATACTAAAAATCAAACTAATATAAAATATAGAGTAGTAGCATAATATTCTATTAAGTACTCATTCTAAGCTCAGTTCCATCCCTGGACCATAAGGACCCCTCAGCGTCGTCTCTGTCAATATTCTCCATCATCATGGGTTTAGATCTCCCACAGTATGCCCTTAGTAATAATAATTATAACAATCAAATAGTAGAAAATACTAATAGAAACACATAATTTAAGAAAAGATTACCTAACAAACTAATATAAAATATAGAGTAGTAGCATAATATTCTATTAGTACTCATTCTAAGCTCAATTACATCCCAGGACCATAAGGACCTCTCAGCGTCGTCTCTGTCAATATTCTCCATCATCATGGGTGTAGATATCCCACACTATGCCCTGAGTAATAATAATTATAACAATCAAATAGTAGATAATACTAATAGAAACACATAATTTAAGAAAATACTAAAAATCAAACTAATATAAAATATAGAGTAGTAGCATAATATTCTATTAGTTCTCATTCTAAGCTCAGTTCCATCCCTGGACCATAAGGACCCCTCTGCATCGTTTCTGTCAATATTCTATATCATCATGGGTTTAGATCTCCCACAGTATGCCCTAAGTAATAATAATTATAATAGTCAAATATTAGATAATACTAATAGAAACACATAATTTAAGAAAATACTAAAAATCAAACTAATATAAAATATACAGTATAAGCATAATATTCTATTAGTACTCATTCTAAGTTCAGTTCCATCCCTGAACCATAAGGACCCCTCAGCGTCGTCTCTGTCAATATTTTCCATCATCATGGGTTTAGATCACCCACAGTATGCCCTGAGTAATAATAATTATAACAATCAAATAGTAGATAATACTAATAGAAACACATAATTTAAGAAAAGATTACCTAACAAACTAATATAAAATATAGAGTAGAAGCATAATATTCTATTAGTACTCCTTCTAAGCTCAGTTCCATCCCAGGACCATAAGGACCTCTCAGCGTCGTCTCTGTCAATATTCTCCATCATCATGGGTTTAGATCTCCTACAGTATGCCCTGAGTAATAATAATTATAACAATCTAATAGTAGATAATACTAATAGAAACACATAATTTAAGAAAATACTAAAAATCAAACTAATATAAAATATAGAGTAGTAGCATAATATTCTATTAGTACTCATTCTAAGCTCAGTTCCATCCCTGGACCATAAGGACCCCTCTGCGTCGTCTCTGTCAATATTCCCCATTATCATGGGTTTAGATCTTTCACAGTATGCCCTGAGTAATAATAATTATAACAATCAAATAGTAGATAATACTAATAAAAACACATAATTTAAGAAAATACTAAAAATCAAACTAATATAAAATATAGACTATTAGCATAATATTCTATTAGTACTCATTCTAAGCTCAGTTCCATCCCTGGACCATAAGGACCCCTCAGCCTCGTATCTGTCAATTTTCTCCATCATCATGGGTTTAGATCTCCCACAGTATGCCCTGAGTAATAATAATTATAACAATCAAATAGTAGATAATACTAATAGAAACACATAATTTAAGGAAATACTAAAAATCAAACTAATATAAAAATAGAGTATTAGCATAATATTCTATTAGTACTCATTCTAAGCTCAGTTCCATCCCTGGACCATAAGGACCCCTCAGCGTCGTCTCTGTCAATATTCTCCATCATCATGGGTTTAGATTTCCCACATTATGCCATGAGCAATAATAATTATAACAATCAAATATTAGATAATACTAATAGAAACACATAATTTAAGAAAATACTAAAAATCAAACTAATATAAAATATACAGTATAAGCATAATATTCTATTAGTACTCATTCTAAGTTCAGTTCCATCCCTGAACCATAAGGACCCCTCAGCGTCGTCTCTGTCAATATTTTCCATCATCATGGGTTTAGATCACCCACAGTATGCCCTGAGTAATAATAATTATAACAATCAAATAGTAGATAATACTAATAGAAACACATAATTTAAGAAAAGATTACCTAACAAACTAATATAAAATATAGAGTAGAAGCATAATATTCTATTAGTACTCATTCTAAGCTCAGTTCCATCCCAGGACCATAAGGACCTCTCAGCGTCGTCTCTGTCAATATTCTCCATCATCATGGGTTTAGATCTCCTACAGTATGCCCTGAGTAATAATAATTATAACAATCTAATAGTAGATAATACTAATAGAAACACATAATTTAAGAAAATACTAAAAATCAAACTAATATAAAATATAGAGTAGTAGCATAATATTCTATTAGTACTCATTCTAAGCTCAGTTCCATCCCTGGACCATAAGGACCCCTCTGCGTCGTCTCTGTCAATATTCCCCATTATCATGGGTTTAGATCTTTCACAGTATGCCCTGAGTAATAATAATTATAACAATCAAATAGTAGATAATACTAATAAAAACACATAATTTAAGAAAATACTAAAAATCAAACTAATATAAAATATAGACTATTAGCATAATATTCTATTAGTACTCATTCTAAGCTCAGTTCCATCCCTGGACCATAAGGACCCCTCAGCCTCGTATCTGTCAATTTTCTCCATCATCATGGGTTTAGATCTCCCACAGTATGCCCTGAGTAATAATAATTATAACAATCAAATAGTAGATAATACTAATAGAAACACATAATTTAAGGAAATACTAAAAATCAAACTAATATAAAAATAGAGTATTAGCATAATATTCTATTAGTACTCATTCTAAGCTCAGTTCCATCCCTGGACCATAAGGACCCCTCAGCGTCGTCTCTGTCAATATTCTCCATCATCATGGGTTTAGATTTCCCACATTATGCCATGAGCAATAATAATTATAACAATCAAATAGTAGATAATACTAATAGAAACACATAATTTAAGAAAATCTAAAAATCAAACTAATATAAAATATAGAGTATTAGCATAATATTCTATTAGTACTCATTCTAAGCTCAGTTCCATCCCTGGACCATAAGGACCCCACAGCGTCGTCTCTGTCAATATTTTTCATCATCATGGGTTTAGATCTCCCACAGTATGCCCTGAGTAATAATAATTATAACAATCAAATAGTAGATAATACTAATAGTAACACATAATTTAAGAAAAGATTACCTAACAAACTATTATAAAATATAGAGTAGTAGCATAATATTCTATTCGTACTCATTCTAAGCTCCGTTCCATCCCTGGACCATAAGGACCCCTCAGCGTCATCTCTGCCAATATTCTCCATCATCATGGGTTTAGATCTCCCACAGTATGCCCTGAGTTATAATAATTATAACAATCAAATAGTAGATAATACTAATAGAATCACATAATTTAAGAAAATACTAAAAATCAAACTATTATAAAATATAGAGTAGTAGCATAACATTCTATGAGTACTCATTCTAAGCTACCTTCCATCCCTGGACCATAAGGACGCCTCAGCTTCATCTCTGCCAATATTCTCCATCATCATGGGTTTAGATCTCCCACATTATGCCCTGAGTAATAATAATTATAACAATCAAATAGTATATAATACTAATAGAATCACATAATTTAAGAAAATACTAAAAATCAAACTAATATAAAATATAGAGTAGTAGCATAATATTCTATTAGTACTCATTCTAAGCTCAGTTCCATCCCTGGACCATAAGGACCCCTCAGGTTGTCTCTGTCAATATTCTCCATCACCATGGGTTTAGATCTCTCACAGTATGCCCTGTGTAATAATATTTATAACAATCAAATAGTAGATAATAATATTAGAAACACATAATTTAAGAAAATACTAAAAATCAAACTAATAAAAAATATAGAGTATTAGCATAATATTCTATTAGTACTCATTCTAAGCTCAGTTCCATCCCTGGACCATAAGGACCCCTCAGCGTCGTCTCTGTCAATATTCTCCATCATCATGGGTTTAGATCTCCTACAGTATGCCCTGAGTAATAATGATTATAACAATCAAATAGTATATAATACTAATAGTAACACATAATTAAGAAAATACTAAAAATCAAACTAATATAAAATATAGAGTATTAGCATAATATTCTATTAGTACTCATTCTAGGCTCAGTTGCATCCCTGGACCATAAGGACCCCTCAACGTCATCTCTGCCAATATTCTCCATCATCATGGGTTTAGATCTCCCACAGTATGCCCTGTGTAATAATATTTATAACAATCAAATAGTAGATAATACTAATAGAAACAAATAATTTAAGAAAATACTAAAAATCAAACTAATAAAAAATATAGAGTAGTAGCATAATATTCTATTAGTACTCATTCTAAGCTCAGTTCCATCCCTGGACCATAAGGACCCCTCAGCGTTGTCTCTGTCAATATTCTCCATCATCATGGGTTTAGATCTACCACAGTATGCCCTGAGTAATAATGATTATAACAATCAAATAGTATATAATACTAATAGTAACACATAATTTAAGAAAATACTAAAAATCAAACTAATATAAAATATAGAGTATTAGCATAATATTCTATTAGTACTCATTCTAAGCTCAGTTCCATCCCTGGACCATAAGGACACCTCAGCATCATCTCTGCCAATATTCTCCATCATCATGGGTTTAGATCTCCCACAGTATGCCCTGAGTAATAATAATTATAACAATCAAATAGTAGATTATACTAATAGTAACACATAATTTAAGAAAAGATTACCTAACTAACTATTATAAAATATAGAGTAGTAGCATAATATTCTATTAGTACTCATTCTAAGCTCCGTTCCATCCCTGGACCATAAGGACCCCTCAGCGTCATCTCTGCCAATATTCTCCATCATCATGGGTTTAGATCTCCCACAATAACCCTGAGTAATAATAATTATAACAATCAAATAGTAGATAATACTAATAGAATCACATAATTTAAGAAAATACTAAAAATCAAACTCATATAAAATATGTAGTAGTAGCATAATATTCTATTAGTACTCATTCTAAGCTCAGTTCCATCCCTGGACCATAAGGACCCCTCAGCGTCGTCTCTGTCAATATTTTCCATCATCATGAGTTTAGATCTCCCACAGTATGCCCTGAGTAATAATAATTATAACAATCAAATAGTAGATAATACTAATAGAAATTCATAATTTAAGAACAGATTACCTAACAAACTATTATAAAATTTAGAGTAGTAGCATAATATTCTAATAGTACTCAGTCTAAGCTCAGTTCCATCCCTGGACCATAAGGACCCCTCAGCGTCGTCTCTGTCAATATTCTCCATCATCATGGGTTTAGATCTCCTACAGTATGCCCTGAGTAATAATAATTATAACAATCAAATAGTAGATAATACTAATAGAAACACATAATTTAAGAAAATACTAAAAATCAAACTAATATAAAATATAGAGTATTAGCATAATATTCTATTAGTACTCATTCTAAGCTCAGTTCCATCCCTGGACCATAAGGACCCCTCAGCGTCGTCTCTGTCAATATTCTCCATCATCATGGGTTTAGATCTCCCACAGTATGCCCTGAGTAATAATAATTATAACAATCAAATAGTAGATAATACTAATAGTTACACATTATTTAAGAAAATACTAAAAATCAAACTAATATGAAATTTAGAGTAGTAGCATAATATTCTATTAGTACTCATTCTAAGCTCAGTTCCATCCCTGGACCATAAGGACCCCTCAGCGTCATCTCTGTCAATATTCTCCATCATCATGGGTTTAGATCTCCCACAGTTTGCCCTGAGTAATAATAATTATAACAATCAAATAGTAGATAATACTAATAGTTACACATTATTTAAGAAAATACTAAAAATCAAACTAATATGAAATATAGAGTATTAGCATAATATTCTATTACTACTCATTCTAAGCTCAGTTCCATCCCTGGACCATAAGGTCCCCTCAGCGTCATCTCTGTCAATATTCTCCATCATCATGGGTTTAGATCTCCCACAGTATTCCCTGAGTAATAATAATTATAACAATCAAATAGTAGATAATACTAATAGTTACACATTATTTAAGAAAATACTAAAAATCAAACTAATATGAAATATAGAGTATTAGCATAATATTCTATTAGTACTCATTCTAAGCTCAGTTCCATCCCTGGACCATAAGGACCCCTCAGCGTCGTCTCTGTCAATATTCTCCATCATCATGGGTTTAGATCTCCCACAGTATGCCCTGAGTAATAATAATTATAACAATCAAATAGTAGATAATACTAATAGTAACACATAATTTAAGAAAATACTAAAAATCAAACTAAAATAAAATATAGAGTATTAGCATAATATTCTATTAGTACTCATTCTAAGCTCAGTTCCATCCCTGGACCATAAGGACCCCTCAGCGTCATCTCTTCCAATATTCTCCATCATCATGGGTTTAGATCTCCCACAGTATGCCCTGAGTAATAATAATTATAACAATCAAAAAATAGATAATACTAATAGTAACACATAATTTAAGAAAATACTAGAAAATAAAACTAATATAAAATATAGAGTATTAGCATAATATTTTATTAGTACTCATTCTAAGCTCAGTTCCATCCCAGGACCATAAGGACCCCTCAGCGTTGTCTCTGTCAATATTCTCCATCATCTTGGGTTTAGATCTCCCACAGTATGCCCTGAGTAATAATAATTATAACAATCAAATAGTAGATAATACTAATAGAAACACATAATTTAAGAAAATACTAAAAATCAAACTATTATAAAATATAGAGTAGTAGCATAATATTCTATTAGTACTCATTCTAAGCTCAGTTCCATCCCTGGACCATAAGGACCCCTCAGCGTCGTCTCTGTCAATATTCTCCATCATCATGGGTTATGATCTCCCACAGTATGCCCTGAGTAATAATAATTATAGCAATCAAATATTAGATAATACTAATAGAAACACATAATTTAAGAAAATACTAAAAATCAAACTAATATAAAATATAGAGTAGTAGCATAATATTCTATTAGTACTCATTCTAAGCTCAGTTCCATCCCTAGACCATAAGGACCCCTCAGCCTCGTCTCTGTCAATATTCTCCATCATCATGGGTTTAGAACTCCCACAGTATGCCCTGAGTAATAATAATTATAACAATCAAATAGTAGATAATACTAATAGAAACACATAATTTAAGAAAATACTAAAAATCAAACTAATATAAAATATAGAGTATTAGCATAATATTCTATTAGTACTCATTCTAAGCTCAGTTCCATCCCTGGACCATAAGGACCCCTCAGCGTTTTCTCTGTCAATATTCTCCATCATCATGGGTTTAGATCTCCTACAGTATGCCCTGAGTAATAATAATTATAACAATCAAATATTAGATAATACTAATAGTAACACATAATTTAAGAAAATACTAAAAAACAAACTAATATAAAATATAGAGTATTAGCATAATATTCTATTAGTACTCATTCTAAGCTCAGTTCCATCCCTGGACCATAAGGACCCCTCAGCGTCGTCTCTGTCAATATTCTCCATCATCATGGTTTTAGATCTCCCACAGTATGCCCTGAGTAATACTAATTATAACAATCAAATATTAGATAATACTAATAGTAACACATAATTTAAGAAAATACTAAAAAACAAACTAATATAAAATATAGAGTATTAGCATAATATTCTATTAGTACTCATTCTAAGCTCAGTTCCATCCCTGGACCATATGGACCCCTCAGCGTCGTCTCTGTCAATATTCTCCATCATCATTGGTTTAGATCACCCACAGTATGCCCTGAGTAATAATAATTATAACAATCAAATAGTAGATAATACAAATAGAAACACATAATTTAAGAAAATACTAAAAATCAAACTAATATAAAATATAGAGTAGTAGCATAATATTCTATTAGTACTCATTCTAAGCTCAGTTCCATCCCTGGACCATAAGGACCCCTCAGCGTCGTCTCTGTCAATATTCTCTATCATCATGGGTTTACATCTCCCACAGTATGCCCTGAGTAATAATAATTATAACAATCAAATATTTGATAATACTAATAGTAACACATAATTTAAGAAAATACTAAAAAACAAACTAATATAAAATATAGAGTATTAGCATAATATTCTATTAGTACTCATTCTAAGCTCAGTTCCATCCCTGGACCATAAGGACCCCTCAGCGTCGTCTCTGTCAATATTCTCCATCATCATGGGTTTAGATCTCCCACAGTATGCCCTGAGTAATAATAATTATAACAATCAAATAGTAGATAATACTAATAGTAACACATAATTTAAGAAAATACTAAAAATCAAACTAAAATAAAATATAGAGTATTAGCATAATATTCTATTAGTACTCATTCTAAGCTCAGTTCCATCCCTGGACCATAAGGACCCCTCAGCGTCATCTCTTCCAATATTCTCCATCATCATGGGTTTAGATCTCCCACAGTATGCCCTGAGTAATAATAATTATAACAATCAAAAAATAGATAATACTAATAGTAACACATAATTTAAGAAAATACTAGAAAATAAAACTAATATAAAATATAGAGTATTAGCATAATATTTTATTAGTACTCATTCTAAGCTCAGTTCCATCCCAGGACCATAAGGACCCCTCAGCGTTGTCTCTGTCAATATTCTCCATCATCTTGGGTTTAGATCTCCCACAGTATGCCCTGAGTAATAATAATTATAACAATCAAATAGTAGATAATACTAATAGAAACACATAATTTAAGAAAATACTAAAAATCAAACTATTATAAAATATAGAGTAGTAGCATAATATTCTATTAGTACTCATTCTAAGCTCAGTTCCATCCCTGGACCATAAGGACCCCTCAGCGTCGTCTCTGTCAATATTCTCCATCATCATGGGTTTAGATCTCCCACAGTATGCCCTGAGTAATAATAATTATAGCAATCAAATATTAGATAATACTAATAGAAACACATAATTTAAGAAAATACTAAAAATCAAACTAATATAAAATATAGAGTAGTAGCATAATATTCTATTAGTACTCATTCTAAGCTCAGTTCCATCCCTAGACCATAAGGACCCCTCAGCCTCGTCTCTGTCAATATTCTCCATCATCATGGGTTTAGAACTCCCACAGTATGCGCTGAGTAATAATAATTATAACAATCAAATAGTAGATAATACTAATAGAAACACATAATTTAAGAAAATACTAAAAATCAAACTAATATAAAATATAGAGTATTAGCATAATATTCTATTAGTACTCATTCTAAGCTCAGTTCCATCCCTGGACCATAAGGACCCCTCAGCGTTGTCTCTGTCAATATTCTCCATCATCATGGGTTTAGATCTCCTACAGTATGCCCTGAGTAATAATAATTATAACAATCAAATATTAGATAATACTAATAGTAACACATAATTTAAGAAAATACTAAAAAACAAACTAATATAAAATATAGAGTATTAGCATAATATTCTATTAGTACTCATTCTAAGCTCAGTTCCATCCCTGGACCATAAGGACCCCTCAGCGTCGTCTCTGTCAATATTCTCCATCATCATGGTTTTAGATCTCCCACAGTATGCCCTGAGTAATACTAATTATAACAATCAAATAGTAGATAATACTAATAGTAACACATAATTTAAGAAAATACTAAAAAACAAACTAATATAAAATATAGAGTATTAGCATAATATTCTTTTAGTACTCATTCTAAGCTCAGTTCCATCCCTGGACCATATGGACCCCTCAGCGTCGTCTCTGTCAATATTCTCCATCATCATGGGTTTAGATCACCCACAGTATGCCCTGAGTAATAATAATTATAACAATCAAATAGTAGATAATACAAATAGAAACACATAATTTAAGAAAATACTAAAAATCAAAATAATATAAAATATAGAGTAGTAGCATAATATTCTATTAGTACTCATTCTAAGCTCAGTTCCATCCCTGGACCATAAGGACCCCTCAGCGTCGTCTCTGTCAATATTCTCTATCATCATGGGTTTACATCTCCCACAGTATGCCCTGAGTAATAATAATTATAACAATCAAATATTAGATAATACTAATAGTAACACATAATTTAAGAAAATACTAAAAAACAAACTAATATAAAATATAGAGTATTAGCATAATATTGTATTAGTACTCATTCTAAGCTCAGTTCCATCCCTGGACCATATGGACCCCTCAGCGTCGTCTCTGTCAATATTCTCCATCATCATGGGTTTAGATCTCCCACAGTATGCACTGAGTAATAATAATTATAACAATCAAATATTAGATAATACTAATAGTAACACATAATTTAAGAAAATACTAAAAAACAAACTAATATTAAATATAGAGTATTAGCATAATATTCTATTAGTACTCATTCTAAGCTCAGTTCCATCCCTGGACCATAAGGACCCCTCAGCGTCGTCTCTGTCAATATTCTCCATCATCATGGGTTAAGATCTCCCACAGTATGCCCTGAGTAATAATAATTATAACAATCAAATATTAGATAATACTAATAGTAACACATAATTTAAGAAAATACTAAAAAACAAACTAATACAAAATATAGAGTATTAGCTTAAAATTCTATTAGTACTCATTCTAAGCTCAGTTCCATCCCTGGACCATAAGGACCCCTCAGCGTCTTCTCTGTCAATATTCTCCATCATCATGGGTTTAGATCTCCCACAGTATGCCCTGAGTAATAATAATTATAACAATCAAATATTAGATAATACTAATAGTAACACATAATTTAAGAAAATACTAAAAATCAAACTAATATAAAATATAGAGTTTTAGCATAATATTCTATTAGTACTCATTCTAAGCTCAGTTCCATCCCTGGACCATAAGGACCCCTCAGCGTCGTCTCTGTCAATATTCTCCATCATCATGGGTTTAGATCCCCCACAGTATGCCCTGAGTAATAATAATTATAACAATCAAATATTAGATAATACTAATAGTAACACATAATTTAAGAAAATACTAAAAAACAAACTAATATAAAATATAGAGTATTAGCATAATATTCTATTAGTACTCATTCTAAGCTCAGTTCCATCCCTGGACCATAAGGACCCCTCAGCGTCGTCTCTGTCAATATTCTCCATCATCATGGGTTTAGATCTCCAACAGTATGCCCTTAGTAATAATAATTATAACAATCAAATATTAGATAATACTAATAGTAACACATAATTTAAGAAAATACTAAAAAACAAACTAATATAAAATATAGAGTATTAGCATAATATTCTATTAGTACTCATTCTAAGCTCAGTTCCATCCCTGGACCATAAGGACCCCTCAGCGTCGTCTCTGTCAATATTCTCCATCATCATGGGTTTAGATCCCCCACAGTATGCCCTGAGTAATAATAATTATAACAATCAAATAGTAGATAATACTAATAGTAACACATAATTTAAGAAAATACTAAAAATCAAACTAATATAAAATATAGAGTTTTAGCATAATATTCTATTAGTACTCATTCTAAGCTCAGTTCCATCCCTGGACCATAAGGACCCCTCAGCGTCGTCTCTGTCGATATTCTCCATCATCATGGGTTTAGATCTCCAACAGTATGCCCTTAGTAATAATAATTATAACAATCAAATATTAGATAATACTAATAGTTACACATAATTTAAGAAAATACTAAAAAACAAACTAATATAAAATATAGAGTATTAGCATAATATTCTATTAGTACTCATTCTAAGCTCAGTTCCATACCTGGACCATAAGGACCCCTCAGCGTCGTCTCTGTCAATATTCTCCATCATCATGGGTTTAGATCTCCAACAGTATGCCCTTAGTAATAATAATTATAACAATCAAATATTAGATAATACTAATAGTTACACATAATTTAAGAAAATACTAAAAAACAAACTAATATAAAATATAGAGTATTAGCATAATATTCTATTAGTACTCATTCTAAGCTCAGTTCCATCCCTGCACCATAAGGACCCCTCAGCGTCGTCTCTGTCAATATTCTCCATCATCATGGGTTTAGATCTCTCACAGTATGCCCTGAGTAATAATAATTAAAACAATCAAATATTAGATAATACTAACAGTAACACATAATTTAAGAAAATACTAAAAAACAAACTAATATAAAATATAGAGTATTAGCATAAAATTCTATTAGTACTCATTCTAATCTCAGTTCCATCCCTGGACCATAAGGACCCCTCAGCGTCGTCTCTGTCAATATTCTCCATCATCATGGGTTTAGATCTCCCACAGTATGCCCTGAGTAATAATAATTATAACAATCAAATAGTAGATAATACTAATAGAAACACATAATTTAAAAAAATACTAAAAATCAAACTTATATAAAATATAGAGAATTAGCATAATATTATATAAGTACTCATTCTAAGCTCAGTTTCATCCCTGGACCATAAGGACCTCTCAGCGTCGTCTCTGTCAATATTCTCCATCATCATGGGTTTAGATCTCTCACAGTATGCCCTGAGTAATAATAATTATAACAATCAAATATTAGATAATACTAATAGAAACACATAATTTAAGAAAATACTAAAAATCAAACTAATATAAAATATAGAGTATTAGCATAATATTCTATTAGTACTCATTCTAAGCTCAGTTCGATCCCTGGACCATAAGGACCCCTCAGCGTCCTCTCTGTCAATATTCTCCATCATCATGGGTTTAGATCTCCTACAGTATGCCCTGAGTAATAATAATTATAACAATCAAATAGTAGATAATACTAATAGAAACAAATAATTTAAGAAAATACTAAAAACCAAACTAATATAAAATATAGAGTAGTAGAATAATATTCTATTCGTACTCATTCTAAGCTCAGTTCCATCCCTGGACCATAAGGACCCCTCAGCGTCGTCTTTGTCAATATTCCATCATTATGGGTTTAGATCTCCCACAGTATGCCCTGAGTAATAATAATTATAACAATCAAATATTAGATAATACTAATAAAACACATAATTTAAGAAAAGATTACCTAACACTCTAATAAAAAATATGGATTAGTAGCATAATATTCTATTAGTACTCATTCTAAGCTCAGTTCCATCCCTGGACCATAAGGACCCCTCAGCGTCTACTCTGTCAATATTCTCCATCATCATGGGTTTAGATCTCCCTCAGTATGCCCTGAGTAATAATAATTATAACAATCAAATATTAGATAATACAAATAAAACACATAATTTAAGAAAAGATTAACTAACAAACTAATATAAAATATAGAGTAGTAGCATAATATTCTATTAGTACTCACTCTAAGCTCAGTTCCATCCCTGGACCATAAGGACCCCTCAGCCTCATCTCTGTTAATATTCTCCATCATCATGGGTTTACATCTCCCACAGTATGCCCTGAGTAATAATAATTATAACAATCAAATATTAGATAATACTAATAAAACACATAATTTAAGAAAAGATTAACTAACAAACTAATATAAATTATGGAGTAGTAGCATAATATTCAATTAGTACTCATTCTAAGCTCAGTTCAATCCCTGGACCATAAGGACCCCTCAGCATCATCTCTGTCAATATTCTCCATCATCATGGGTTAACATCTCCCACAGTATGCCCTGAGTAATAATAATTATAACAATCAAATATTAGATAATACTAATAGAAACACATAATTTAAGAAAAGATTAACTAACAAACTAATATAAAATATAGAGTAGTAGCATAATATTCTATTAGTACTCATTCTAAGCTCAGTTCCATCCCTGGACCATAAGGACCCCTCAGCATCATCTCTGTCAATATTCTCCATCATCATGGGTTTACATCCCCCACAGTATGCCCTGAGTAATAATAATTATAACAATCAAATAGTAGATAAAACTAATAGAAACACATAATTTAAGAAAATACTAAAAATCAAACTAATATAAAATATAGAGTATTAGCATAATATTCTATTAGTACTCATTCTAAGCTCAGTTCCATCCCTGGACCATAAGGACCCCTCAGCGTCCTCTCTGTCAATATTCTCCATCATCATGGGTTTAGATCTCCTACAGTATGCCCTGAGTAATAATAATTATAACAATCAAATAGTAGATAATACTAATAGAAACAAATAATTTAAGAAAATACTAAAAACCAAACTAATATAAAATATAGAGTAGTAGAATAATATTCTATTCGTACTCATTCTAAGCTCAGTTCCATCCCTGGACCATAAGGACCCCTCAGCGTCGTCTTTGTCAATATTCCATCATTATGGGTTTAGATCTCCCACAGTATGCCCTGAGTAATAATAATTATAACAATCAAATATTAGATAATACTAATAAAACACATAATTTAAGAAAAGATTACCTAACACTCTTATATAAAATATGGATTAGTAGCATAATATTCTATTAGTACTCATTCTAAGCTCAGTTCCATCCCTGGACCATAAGGACCCCTCAGCGTCTACTCTGTCAATATTCTCCATCATCATGGGTTTAGATCTCCCTCAGTATGCCCTGAGTAATAATAATTATAACAATCAAATATTAGATAATACAAATAAAACACATAATTTAAGAAAAGATTAACTAACAAACTAATATAAAATATGGAGTAGTAGCATAATATTCAATTAGTACTCATTCTAAGCTCAGTTCCATCCCTGGACCATAAGGACCCCTCAGCATCATCTCTGTCAATATTCTCCATCATCATGGGTTTACATCTCCCACAGTATGCCCTGAGTAATAATAATTATAACAATCAAATAGTAGATAAAACTAATAGAAACACATAATTTAAGAAAATACTAAAAATCAAACTAATATAAAATATAGAGTATTAGCATCATATTCTATTAGTACTCACTCTAAGCTCAGTTCCATCCCTGGACCATAAGGACCCCTCAGGGTCGTCTCTGTCAATATTCTCCATCATCATGGGTTTAGATCTCCCACAGTATGCCCTGAGTAATAATAATTATAACAATTAAATAGTAGATAATACTAATAGAAACACATAATTTAAGAAAAGATTATCTAACAAACTATTATAAAATATAGAGTAGTAGCATAATATTCTGTTAGTACTCATTCTAAGCTCAGTTCCATCCCTGGACCATAAGGACCCCTCAGGGTCATCTCTGCCAATATTCTCCATCATCATGGGTTTAGATCTCCCACAGTATGCCCTGAGTCATAATAATTATAACAATCAAATAGTAGATAATACTAATAGAAACACATTATTTAAGAAAAGATTATCTAACAAACTAATATAAAATATAGAGAAGTAGCATAATATTCTATTAGTACTCATTCTAAGCTCAGTTTCATCCCTGGACCATAAGGACCCCTCAGTGTCATCTC
This sequence comes from Sympetrum striolatum, assembly GCA_947579665.1. Taxonomy (NCBI): domain Eukaryota; kingdom Metazoa; phylum Arthropoda; class Insecta; order Odonata; family Libellulidae; genus Sympetrum; species Sympetrum striolatum. The sequence continues at coordinate 104,480,998 of OX388343.1, forward strand.
TGTCAATATTCTCCATCATCATGGGTTTACATCTCCCACAGTATGCCCTGAGTAATAATAATTATAACAATCAAATATTAGATAATACTAATAAAACACATAATTTAAGAAAAGATTACCTAACACTCTAATATAAAATATGGAGTAGTAGCATAATATTCTATTAGTACTCATTCTAAGCTCAGTTCCATCCCTGGACCATAAGGACTCCTCAGCGTCATCTCTGTCAATATTCTCCATCATCATGGGTTTAGATCTCCCACAGTATGCCCTGAGTAAAAAAAATTATAACAATTAAATATTAGATAATACTAATAAAACACATAATTTAAGAAAAGATTAACTAACAAAATAATATAAAATATAGAGTAGAAGCATAATATTCTATTAGTACTCATTCTAGGCTCAGTTCCATCCCTGGACCATAAGGACCCCTCAGCGTCATCTCTGTCAATATTCTCCATCATCATGGGTTTAGATCTCCCACAGTATGCCCTGAGTAATAATAATTATAACAATCAAATATTAGATAATACTAATAAAACACATAATTTAAGAAAAGATTACCTAACACTCTAATATAAAATATGGAGTAGTAGCATAATATTCTATTAGTACTCATTCTAAGCTCAGTTCCATCCCTGGACCATAAGGACCCCTCAGCGTCGTCTCTGTCAATATTCTCCATCATCATGGGTTTAGATCTCCCAAAGTATGCCCTGAGTAATAATAATTATAACAATCAAATATTAGATAATACTAATTGTAACACATAATTTAAGAAAATACTAAAAAACAAACTAATATAAAATATAGAGTAGTAGCATAATATTCTATTAGTACTCATTCTAAGCTTAGTTCCATACCTGGACCATAAGGACCCCTCAGCGTCGTCTCTGTCAATATTCTCCATCATCATGGGTTTATATCTCCCACAGTATGCCCTGAGTAATAATATTTATACCAATCAAATATTAGATAATACTAATAGTAACACATAATTTAAGAAAATACTAAAAAACAAACTAATATAAAATATAGAGTATTAGCATAATATTCTATTAGTACTCATTCTAAGCTCAGTTCCATCCCTGGACCATAAGGACCCCTCAGCGTCGTCTCTGTCAATATTCTCCATCATCATGGGTTTAGATCTCCCACAGTATGCCCTGAGTAATAATAATTATAACAATCAAATAGTAGATAATACTAATAAAACACATAATTTAAGAAAAGATTAACTAACAAAATAATATAACATATAGAGTAGAAGCATAATATTCTATTAGTACTAATTCTAGGCTCAGTTCCAGCCCTGGACCATAAGGACCCCTCAGCGTCATCTCTGTCAATATTCTCCATCATCATGGGTTTAGATCTCCCACAGTATGCCCTGAGTAATAATAATTATAACAATCAAATATTAGATAATACTAATAAAACACATAATTTAAGAAAAGATTACCTAACACTCTAATATAAAATATGGAGTAGTAGCATAATATTCTATTAGTACTCATTCTAAGCTCAGTTCCATCCCTGGACCATAAGGACCCCTCAGCGTCGTCTCTGTCAATATTCTCCATCATCATGGGTTAAGATCTCCCAAAGTATGCCCTGAGTAATAATAATTATAACAATCAAATATTAGATAATACTAATTGTAAGATATAATTTAAGAAAATACTAAAAAACAAACTAATATAAAATATAGAGTAGTAGCATAATATTCTATTAGTACTCATTCTAAGCTCAGTTCCATACCTGGACCATAAGGACCCCTCAGCGTCGTCTCTGTCAATATTCTCCATCATTATGGGTTTAGATCTCCCACAGTATGCCCTGAGTAATAATATTTATACCAATCAAATATTAGATAATACTAATAGTAACACATAATTTAAGAAAATACTAAAAAACAAACTAATATAAAATATAGAGTATTAGCATAATATTCTATTAGTACTCATTCTAAGCTCAGTTCCATCCCTGGACCATAACGATCCCTCAGCGTCGTCTCTGTCAATATTCTCCATCATCATGGGTTTAGATCTCCTACAGTATGCCCTGAGTAATAATAATTATAACAATCAAATAGTAGATAATACTAATAGAAACACATAATTTAAGAAAATACTAAAAATCAAACTAATATAAAATATAGAGTAGTAGCATAATATTCTATTAGTACTCATTCTAAGCTCAGTTCCATCCCTACACCATAAGGACCCCTCAGCGTCGTCTCTGTCAATATTCTCCATCATCATGGGTTTAGATCTCCCACAGTATGCCCTGAGTAATAATAATTATAACAATCAAATATTAGATAATACTAACAGCAACACATAATTTAAGAAAATACTAAAAAACAAACTAATATAAAATATAGAGTATTAGCATAATATTCTATTAGTACTCATTCTAAGCACAGTTCCATCCCTGGACCTTAAGGACCCCTCAGCGTCGTGTCTGTCAATATTCTCCATCATCATGGGTTTAGATCTCCCACAGTATGCCCTGAGTGATAATAATTATAACGATCAAATAGTAGACAATACTAATAGAAACACATAATTTAAAAAAATACTAAAAATCAAACTAATATAAAATATAGAGAATTAGCATAATATTATATAAGTACTCATTCTAAGCCCAGTTTCATCCCTGGACCATAAGGACCCCTCAGCGTCGTCTCTGTCAATATTCTCCATCATCATGGGTTTAGATCTCTCACAGTATGCCCTGAGTAATAATAATTATAACAATCAAATAGTAGATAATACTAATAGAAACAAATAATTTAAGAAAATACTAAAAACCAAACTAATATAAAATATAGAGTAGTAGAATAATATTCTATTCGTACTCATTCTAAGCTCAGTTCCATCCCTGGACCATAAGGACCCCTCAGCGTCGTCTTTGTCAATATTCCATCATTATGGGTTTAGATCTCCCTCAGTATGCCCTGAGTAATAATAATTATAACAATCAAATATTAGATAATACAAATAAAACACATAATTTAAGAAAAGATTAACTAACAAACTAATATAAAATATAGAGTAGTAGCATAATATTCTATTAGTACTCATTCTAAGCTCAGTTCCATCCCTTGACCATAAGGACCCCTCAGCGTTTCTCTGTCAATATTCTCCATCATCATGGGTTTAGATCTCCCACAGTATGCCCTGAGTAATAATAATTATAACAATCAAATATTAGATAATACTAATAAAACACATAATTTAAGAAAAGATTAACTAACAAACTAATATAAAATATGGAGTAGTAGCATCATATTCAATTAGTACTCATTCTAAGCTCAGTTCCATCCCTGGACCATAAGGACCCCTCAGCATCATCTCTGTCAATATTCTCCATCATCATGGGTTTACATCTCCCACAGTATGCCCTGAGTAATAATAATTATAACAATCAAATATTAGATAATACTAATAGAAACACATAATTTAAGAAAAGATTAACTATCAAACTAATATAAAATATAGAGTAGAAGCATAATATTCTATTAGTACTCATTCTAAGCTCAGTTCCATCCCTGGACCATAAAGACCCCTCAGCATCATCTCTGTCAATATTCTCCATCATCATGGGTTTACATCTCCCACAGTATGCCCTGATTAATAATAATTATAACAATCAAATAGTAGATAAAACTAATAGAAACACATAATTTAAGAAAATACTTAAAATCAAACTAATATAAAATATAGAGTATTAGCATCATAATCTATTAGTACTCATTCTAAGCTCAGTTCCATCCCTGGACCATAAGGACCCCTCAGTGTCGTCTCTGTCAATATTCTCCATCATCATGGGTTTTGATCTCCCACAGTATGCCCTGAGTAATAATAATTATAACAATCAAATAGTAGATAATACTAATAGAAACACATAATTTAAGAAAATCGAAAAATCTAACTAATATTAAATATAGAGTAGTAGCGTAATATTCTATTAGTACTCATTCTAAGCTCAGTTCCATCCCTGGACCTTAAGGACCCCTCAGCGTCATCTCTGCCAATATTCTCCATCATCATGGGTTTAGATCTCCCACAGTATGCCCTGAGTAATAATAATTATAACAATCAAATATTAGATAATACTAATAGAAACACATAATTTAAGAAAAGATTATCTAACAAACTATTATAAAATATAGAGTAGTAGCATAATATTCTATTAGTACTCATTCTAAGCTCAGTTCCATCCCTGGACCATAAGGACCCCTCAGGGTCATCTCTGCCAATATTCTCCATCATCATGGGTTTAGATCTCCCACAGTATGCCCTTAGTCATAATAATTATAACAATCAAATAGTAGATAATACTAATAGAAACACATTATTTAAGAAAAGATTATCTAACAAACTAATATAAAATATAGAGTAGTAGCATAATATTCTATTAGTACTCATTCTAAGCTAAGTTTCATCCCTGGACCATAAGGACCCCTCAGCGTCATCTCTGTCAATATTCTCCATCATCATGGGTTTACATCTCCCACAGTATGCCCTGAGTAATAATAATTATAACAATCAAATATTAGATAATACTAATAAAACACATAATTTAAGAAAAGATTACCTAACACTCTAATATAAAATATGGACTAGTAGCATAATATTCTATTAGTACTCATTCTAAGCTCAGTTCCATCCCTGGACCATAAGGACTCCTCAGCGTCATCTCTGTCAATATTCTCCATCATCATGGGTTTAGATCTCCCACAGTATGCCCTGAGTAATAAAAATTATAACAATCAAATATTAGATAATACTAATAAAACACACAATTTAAGAAAAGATTAACTAACAAAATAATATAAAATATAGAGTAGAAGCATAATAATCTATTAGTACTCATTCTAGGCTCAGTTCCATCCATTTACCATAAGGACCCCTCAGCGTCATCTCTGTCAATATTCTCCATCATCATGGGTTTAGATCTCCCACAGTATGCCCTGAGTAATAATAATTATAACAATCAAATATTAGATAATACTAATAAAACACATAATTTAAGAAAAGATTACCTAACACTCTAATATAAAATATGGAGTAGTAGCATAATATTCTATTAGTACTCATTCTAAGCTCAGTTCCATCCCTGGACCATAAGGACCCCTCAGCGTCATCTCTGTCAATATTCTCCATCATCATGGGTTACATCTCTCACAGTATGCCCTGAGTAATAATAATTATAACAATCAAATATTAGATAATACTAATAAAACACAAATTTAAGAAAAGATTACCTAACACTCTAATATAAAATATGGAGTAGTAGCATAATATTCTATTAGTACTCATTCTAAGCTCAGTTCCATCCCTGGACCATAAGGACCCCTCAGCGTCATCTCTGTCAATATTCTCCATCATCATGGGTTTACAACTCCCACAGTATGCCCTGAGTAATACTAATTATAACAATCAAATATTAGATAATACTAATAAAACACATAATTTAAGAAAAGATTACCTAGCACTCTAATATAAAATATGGAGTAGTAGCATAATATTCTATTAGTACTCATTCTAAGCTCAGTTCAATCCCTGGACCATAAGGACCCCTCAGCGTCGTCTCTGTCAATATTCTCCATCATCATGGGTTTAGATCTCCCACAGTATGCCCTGAGTAATAAAAATTATAACAATCAAATATTAGATAATACTAATAAAACACATAATTTAAGAAAAGATTAACTAACAAACTAATATAAAATATAGAGTAGAAGCATAATAATCTATTAGTACTCATTCTAGGCTCAGTTCCATCCCTGGACCATAAGGACCTCTCAGCGTCATCTCTGTCAATATTCTCCATCATCATGGGTTTAGATCTCCCACAGTATGCCCTGAGAAATAATAATTATAACAATCAAATATTAGATAATACTAATCAAACACATAATTTAAGAAAAGATAACCTTACAATCTAATATAAAATATGGAGTAGTAGCATAATATTTTATTAGTACTCATTCAAAGCTCAGTTCCATCCCTCGACCATAAGGACCCCTCAGCGTCGTCTCTGTCAATATTCTCCATCATCATGGGTTTAGATCTCCCACAGTATGCCCTGAGTAATAATAATTATAACAATCAAATATTAGATAATACAAATAAAACACATAATTTAAGAAAAGATTAACTAACAACCTAATATAAAATATAGAGTAGTAGCATAATATTCTATTAGTACTCATTCTAAGCTCAGTTCCATCCCTGGACCATAAGGACCCCTCAGCGTCATATCTGCCAATATTCTCCATCATCATGGGTTTAGATCTCCCACAGTATGCCCTGAGTAATAATAATTATAACAATCAAATAGTAGATAATGCTAATACAAACACATAGTTTAAGAAAAGATTACCTAACAAACTATTATAAAATATAGAGTAGTAGCATAATATTCTATTAGTACTCATTCTAAGCTCAGTTCCATCCCTGGAACATAAGGACCCCTCAGCGTCGTCTATGTCAATATTCTCCATCATCATGGGTTTAGGCCTTTCACAGTATGCCCTGAGTAATAATAATTATAACAATCATATAGTAGATAATACTAATAGAAACACATAATTTAAGAAAATACTAAAAATCAAACTAATATAAAATAAAGAGTAGTAGCATAATATTCTATTAGTTCTCATTCTAAGCTCAGTTCCATCCCTGGACCATAAGGACCCCTCAGCGTCGTCTCTGTCAATATTCTCCATCATCATGGGATTAGATCTCCCACAGTATGCCCTGAGTAATAATAATATAACAATCAAATACTAGATAATACTAATAGAAACACATAATTTAAGAAAATACTAAAAATCAAACTAATATAAAAATAGAGTATTAGCATAATATTCTATTAGTACTCATTCTAAGCTCAGTTCCATCCCTGGACCATAAGGACCCCTCAGCGTCGTCTCTGTCAATATTCTCCATCATCAAGGGTTTAGGTCTTTCACAGTATGCCCTGAGTAATAATAATTATAACAATCATATAGTAGATAATACTAATAGAAACACATAATTTAAGAAAATACTAAAAATCAAACTAATATAAAATATAGAGTAGTAGCATAATATTCTATTAGTTCTCATTCTAAGCTCAGTTCCATCCCTGGACCATAAGGACCCCTCAGCGTCGTCTCTGTCAATATTCTCCGTCATCATGGGTTTATATCTCTCACAGTATGCCCTGAGTAATAATAATTATATCAATCAAATACTAGATAATACTAATAGAAACACATAATTTAAGGAAATACTAAAAATCAAACTAATATAAAAATAGAGTATTAGCATAATATTCTATTAGTACTCATTCTAAGCTCAGTTCCATCCATGGACCATAAGGACCCCTCAGCGTCGTCTCTGTCAATATTCTCCATCATCATGGGTTTAGATCTCCCACAGTATGCCCTGAGTAATAATAATTATAACAATCAAATAGTAGATAATACTAATAGAAACACATAATTTAAGAAAAGATTACCTAACAAACTAATATAAAATATAGAGTAGTAGCATAATATTCTATTAGTACTCATTCTAAGCTCAGTTCCATCCCTGGACCATAAGGACCCCTTAGCGTCGTCTCTGTCAATATTCTCCATCATCATGGGTTTAGATCTCCTACAGTATGCCCTGAGTAATAGTAATTATAACAATCAAATAGTAGATAATACTAATAGTAACACATAATTTAAGAAAAGATTACCTAACAAACTATTATAAAATATAGAGTAGTAGCATAATATTCTATAAGTACTCATTCTCGGCTCCGTTCCATCCCTGGACCATAAGGACCCCTCAGCGTCATCTCTGCCAATATTCTCCATCATCATGGGTTTAGATCTCCCACAGTATGCCCTGAGTAATAATAATTATAACAATCAAATAGTAGATTATACTAATAGAATCACATAATTTAAGAAAATACTAAAAATCAAACTAATATAAAATAAAGAGTAGTAGCATAATATTCTATTAGTACTCATTTTAAGCTTAGTTCCATCCTTGGACCATAAGGACCCCTCAGTGTCATCTCTGTCAATATTCTCCATCATCATGGGTTTAGATCTCCCACAGTATGCCCTGAGTAATAATATTTATAACAATCAAATAGTAGATATAACTAATAGAAACACATAATTTAAGAAAATAGTAAAAATCAAACTAATATAAAATATAGACTATTAGCATAATATTCTATTAGTACTCATTCTAAGCTCAGTTCCATCCCTGGACCATAAGGACCCCTCAGCGTCATCTCTGCCAATATTCTCCATCATCATGGGTTTAGATTTCCCACAGTATGCCCTCAGTAATAATAATTATAACAATCAAATAGTAGATAATACTTATAGTAACACATAATTTAAGAAATTACTAAAAATCAAACTAATATAAAATATAGAGTATTAGCATAATATTCTATTAGTACTCATTTTAAGCTCAGTTCCATCCCTGGACCATAAGGACCCCTCAGCGTCGTCTCTGTCAATATTCTCCATCATCATGGGTTTAGATCTCCCACAGTATGCCCTGAGTAATAATAATTATAACAATCAAATAGTAGATAATACTAATAGAAACACATAATTTAAGAAAATCTAAAAATCAAACTAATATAAAATATAGAGTAGTAGCGTAATATTCTATTAGTACTCATTCTAAGCTCAGTTCCATCCCTGGACCTTAAGGACCCCTCAGCCTCATCTCTGCCAATATTCTCCATCATCATGGGTTTAGATCTCCCACAGTATGCCCTGAGTAATAATAATTATAACAATCAAATAGTAGATAATACTAATAGAAACACATAATTTAAGAAAAGATTACCTAACAAACTATTATAAAATATAGAGTAGTAGCATAATATTCTATTAGTACTCAATCTAAGCTCAGTTCCATCCCTGGACCATAAGGACCCCTCAGGGTCATCTCTGCCAATATTCTACATCATCATGGGTTTACATCTCCCACAGTATGCCCTGAGTAATAATAATTATAGCAATCAAATAGTAGATAATACAAATAGAAACACATTATTTAAGAAAAGATTATCTAACAAACTAATATAAAATATAGAGTAACAGCATAATATTCTATTAGTACTCATTCTAAGCTCAGTTCCATCCCTGGACCATAAGGACCCCTCAGCGTCGTCTCTGTCAATATTCTCCATCATCATGGGTTTAGATCTCCCACAGTATGCCCTGAGTAATAATAATTATAACAATCAAATAGTAGATAATACTAATAGTAACACATTATTTAAGAAAATACTAAAAATCAAACTAATATGAAATATAGAGTAGTAGCATAATATTCTATTAGTACTCATTCAAAGCTCAGTTCCATCCCTGGATCATAAGGACCCCTCAGCGTCATCTCTGCCAATATTCTCCATTATCATGGGTTTAGATCTCCCACAGTATGCCCTGAGTAATAATAATTATAACAATCAAATAGTAGATAATACTAATAGTAACACATAATTTAAGAAAATACTAAAAATCAAACTAAAATAAAATATAGAGTATTAGCATAATATTCTATTAGTACTCATTCTAAGCTCAGTTCCATCCCTGGACCATAAGGACCCCTCAGCGTCATCTCTTCCAATATTCTCCATCATCATGGGTTTAGATCACCCACAGTATGCCCTGAGTAATAATAATTATAACAATCAAAAAATAGATAATACTAATAGTAACACATAATTTAAGAAAATACTAGAAAATAAAACTAATATAAAATATAGAGTATTAGCATAATATTCTATTAGTACTCATTCTAAGCTCAGTTCCATCCCTGGACCATAAGGACCCCTCAGCGTCGTCTCTGTCAATATTCTCCATCATCATGGGTTTAGATCTCCCACAGTATGCCCTGAGTAATAATAATTATAACAATCAAATAGTAGATAATACTAATAGAAACACATAATTTAAGAAAATACTAAAAATCAAACTATTATAAAATATAGAGTAGTAGCATAATATTCTATTAGTACTCATTCTAAGCTCAGTTCCATCCCTGGACCATAAGGACCCCTCAGCGTCATCTCTGTCAATATTCTCCATCATCATAGGTTTAGATCTCCCACAGTATGCCCTGAGTAATAATAATTATAACAATCAAATATTAGATAATACTAATAGAATCACATAATTTAAGAAAATACTAAAAATCAAACTAATATCAAATATAGAGTAGTAGCATAATATTCTATTAGTACTCATTCTAAGCTCAGTTCCATCCCTGGACCATAAGGACCCCTCAGCGTCGTCTCTGTCAATATTCTCCATCATCATGGGTTTAGAACTCCCACAGTATGCCCTGAGTAATAATAATTATAACAATCAAATAGTAGATAATACTAATAGAAACACATAATTTAAGAAATTACTAAAAATCAAACTAATATAAAATATAGAGTATTAGCATAATATTCTATTAGTACTCATTCTAAGCTCAGTTCCATCCCTGGACCATAAGGACCCCTCAGCGTCGTGTTTGTCAATATTCTCCATCATCATGGGTTTAGATCTCCCACAGTATGCCCTGAGTAATAATAATTATAACAATCAAATAGTAGATAATACTAATAGAAATACATAATTTAAGAAAATCTAAAAATCAAACTAATAATAAATATAGAGTAGTAGCGTAATATTCTATTAGTACTCATTCTAAGCTCAGATCCATCCCTGGACCTTAAGAACCCCTCAGCGTCATCTCTGCCAATATTCTCCATCATCATGGGTTTAGATCTCACACAGTATGCCCTGAGTAATAATAATTATAACAATTAAATAGTACATAATACTAATAGAAACACATAATTTAAGATAAGATTACCTAACAAACTATTATAAAATATAGAGTAGTAGCATAATATTCTATTAGTACTCATTCTAAGCTCAGTTCCATCCCTGGACCATAAGGACCCCTCAGCGTTGTCTCTGTCAATATTCTCCATCATCATGGGTTTAGATCTCCCACAGTATGCCCTGAGTAACAATAATTATAACAATCAAATATTAGATAATACTAATAGTAACACATTATTTAAGAAAATACTAAAAAACAAACTAATATAAAATATAGAGTATTAGCATAATATTCTATTGGTACTCATTCTAAGCTCAGTTCCATCCCTGAACCATAAGGACCCCTCAGCGTCGTCTATGTCAATATTCTCCATCATCATGGGTTTAGATCTCCCACAGTATGCCCTGAGTAATAATAATTATAACAATCAAATATTAGATAATACTAATAGTAACACATTATTTAAGAAAATACTAAAAAACAAACTAATATAAAATATAGAGTATTAGCATAATATTCTATTGGTACTCATTCTAAGCTCAGTTCCATCCCTGAACCATAAGGACCCCTCAGCGTCGTCTATGTCAATATTCTCCATCATCATGGGTTTAGATCTCCCACAGTATGCCCTGAGTAATAATAATTATAACAATCAAATATTAGATAATACTAATAAAACACATAATTTAAGAAAAGATTAACTAACAAAATAATATAAAATATAGAGTAGAAGCATAATATTCTATTAGTACTCATTCTAGGCTCAGTTCCATCCCTGGACCATAAGGACCCCTCAGCGTCATCTCTGTCAATATTCTCCATCATCATGGGTTTAGATCTCCCACAGTATGCCCTGAGTAATAATAATTATAACAATCAAATATTAGATAATACTAATAAAACACATAATTTAAGAAAAGATTACCTAACACTCTAATATAAAATATGGAGTAGTAGCATAATATTCTATTAGTACTCATTCTAAGCTCAGTTCCATCCCTGGACCATAAGGACCCCTCAGCGTCGTCTCTGTCAATATTCTCCATCATCATGGGTTTAGATCTCCCAAAGTATGCCCTGAGTAATAATAATTATAACAATCAAATATTAGATAATACTAATTGTAACACATAATTTAAGAAAATACTAAAAAACAAACTAATATAAAATATAGAGTAGTAGCATAATATTCTATTAGTACTCATTCTAAGCTTAGTTCCATACCTGGACCATAAGGACCCCTCAGCGTCGTCTCTGTCAATATTCTCCATCATCATGGGTTTATATCTCCCACAGTATGCCCTGAGTAATAATATTTATACCAATCAAATATTAGATAATACTAATAGTAACACATAATTTAAGAAAATACTAAAAAACAAACTAATATAAAATATAGAGTATTAGCATAATATTCTATTAGTACTCATTCTAAGCTCAGTTCCATCCCTGGACCATAAGGACCCCTCAGCGTCGTCTCTGTCAATATTCTCCATCATCATGGGTTTAGATCTCCCACAGTATGCCCTGAGTAATAATAATTATAACAATCAAATAGTAGATAATACTAATAAAACACATAATTTAAGAAAAGATTAACTAACAAAATAATATAACATATAGAGTAGAAGCATAATATTCTATTAGTACTAATTCTAGGCTCAGTTCCAGCCCTGGACCATAAGGACCCCTCAGCGTCATCTCTGTCAATATTCTCCATCATCATGGGTTTAGATCTCCCACAGTATGCCCTGAGTAATAATAATTATAACAATCAAATATTAGATAATACTAATAAAACACATAATTTAAGAAAAGATTACCTAACACTCTAATATAAAATATGGAGTAGTAGCATAATATTCTATTAGTACTCATTCTAAGCTCAGTTCCATCCCTGGACCATAAGGACCCCTCAGCGTCGTCTCTGTCAATATTCTCCATCATCATGGGTTAAGATCTCCCAAAGTATGCCCTGAGTAATAATAATTATAACAATCAAATATTAGATAATACTAATTGTAAGATATAATTTAAGAAAATACTAAAAAACAAACTAATATAAAATATAGAGTAGTAGCATAATATTCTATTAGTACTCATTCTAAGCTCAGTTCCATACCTGGACCATAAGGACCCCTCAGCGTCGTCTCTGTCAATATTCTCCATCATTATGGGTTTAGATCTCCCACAGTATGCCCTGAGTAATAATATTTATACCAATCAAATATTAGATAATACTAATAGTAACACATAATTTAAGAAAATACTAAAAAACAAACTAATATAAAATATAGAGTATTAGCATAATATTCTATTAGTACTCATTCTAAGCTCAGTTCCATCCCTGGACCATAACGATCCCTCAGCGTCGTCTCTGTCAATATTCTCCATCATCATGGGTTTAGATCTCCTACAGTATGCCCTGAGTAATAATAATTATAACAATCAAATAGTAGATAATACTAATAGAAACACATAATTTAAGAAAATACTAAAAATCAAACTAATATAAAATATAGAGTAGTAGCATAATATTCTATTAGTACTCATTCTAAGCTCAGTTCCATCCCTACACCATAAGGACCCCTCAGCGTCGTCTCTGTCAATATTCTCCATCATCATGGGTTTAGATCTCCCACAGTATGCCCTGAGTAATAATAATTATAACAATCAAATATTAGATAATACTAACAGCAACACATAATTTAAGAAAATACTAAAAAACAAACTAATATAAAATATAGAGTATTAGCATAATATTCTATTAGTACTCATTCTAAGCACAGTTCCATCCCTGGACCTTAAGGACCCCTCAGCGTCGTGTCTGTCAATATTCTCCATCATCATGGGTTTAGATCTCCCACAGTATGCCCTGAGTGATAATAATTATAACGATCAAATAGTAGACAATACTAATAGAAACACATAATTTAAAAAAATACTAAAAATCAAACTAATATAAAATATAGAGAATTAGCATAATATTATATAAGTACTCATTCTAAGCCCAGTTTCATCCCTGGACCATAAGGACCCCTCAGCGTCGTCTCTGTCAATATTCTCCATCATCATGGGTTTAGATCTCTCACAGTATGCCCTGAGTAATAATAATTATAACAATCAAATAGTAGATAATACTAATAGAAACAAATAATTTAAGAAAATACTAAAAACCAAACTAATATAAAATATAGAGTAGTAGAATAATATTCTATTCGTACTCATTCTAAGCTCAGTTCCATCCCTGGACCATAAGGACCCCTCAGCGTCGTCTTTGTCAATATTCCATCATTATGGGTTTAGATCTCCCTCAGTATGCCCTGAGTAATAATAATTATAACAATCAAATATTAGATAATACAAATAAAACACATAATTTAAGAAAAGATTAACTAACAAACTAATATAAAATATAGAGTAGTAGCATAATATTCTATTAGTACTCATTCTAAGCTCAGTTCCATCCCTTGACCATAAGGACCCCTCAGCGTTTCTCTGTCAATATTCTCCATCATCATGGGTTTAGATCTCCCACAGTATGCCCTGAGTAATAATAATTATAACAATCAAATATTAGATAATACTAATAAAACACATAATTTAAGAAAAGATTAACTAACAAACTAATATAAAATATGGAGTAGTAGCATCATATTCAATTAGTACTCATTCTAAGCTCAGTTCCATCCCTGGACCATAAGGACCCCTCAGCATCATCTCTGTCAATATTCTCCATCATCATGGGTTTACATCTCCCACAGTATGCCCTGAGTAATAATAATTATAACAATCAAATATTAGATAATACTAATAGAAACACATAATTTAAGAAAAGATTAACTATCAAACTAATATAAAATATAGAGTAGAAGCATAATATTCTATTAGTACTCATTCTAAGCTCAGTTCCATCCCTGGACCATAAAGACCCCTCAGCATCATCTCTGTCAATATTCTCCATCATCATGGGTTTACATCTCCCACAGTATGCCCTGATTAATAATAATTATAACAATCAAATAGTAGATAAAACTAATAGAAACACATAATTTAAGAAAATACTTAAAATCAAACTAATATAAAATATAGAGTATTAGCATCATAATCTATTAGTACTCATTCTAAGCTCAGTTCCATCCCTGGACCATAAGGACCCCTCAGTGTCGTCTCTGTCAATATTCTCCATCATCATGGGTTTTGATCTCCCACAGTATGCCCTGAGTAATAATAATTATAACAATCAAATAGTAGATAATACTAATAGAAACACATAATTTAAGAAAATCGAAAAATCTAACTAATATTAAATATAGAGTAGTAGCGTAATATTCTATTAGTACTCATTCTAAGCTCAGTTCCATCCCTGGACCTTAAGGACCCCTCAGCGTCATCTCTGCCAATATTCTCCATCATCATGGGTTTAGATCTCCCACAGTATGCCCTGAGTAATAATAATTATAACAATCAAATATTAGATAATACTAATAGAAACACATAATTTAAGAAAAGATTATCTAACAAACTATTATAAAATATAGAGTAGTAGCATAATATTCTATTAGTACTCATTCTAAGCTCAGTTCCATCCCTGGACCATAAGGACCCCTCAGGGTCATCTCTGCCAATATTCTCCATCATCATGGGTTTAGATCTCCCACAGTATGCCCTTAGTCATAATAATTATAACAATCAAATAGTAGATAATACTAATAGAAACACATTATTTAAGAAAAGATTATCTAACAAACTAATATAAAATATAGAGTAGTAGCATAATATTCTATTAGTACTCATTCTAAGCTAAGTTTCATCCCTGGACCATAAGGACCCCTCAGCGTCATCTCTGTCAATATTCTCCATCATCATGGGTTTACATCTCCCACAGTATGCCCTGAGTAATAATAATTATAACAATCAAATATTAGATAATACTAATAAAACACATAATTTAAGAAAAGATTACCTAACACTCTAATATAAAATATGGACTAGTAGCATAATATTCTATTAGTACTCATTCTAAGCTCAGTTCCATCCCTGGACCATAAGGACTCCTCAGCGTCATCTCTGTCAATATTCTCCATCATCATGGGTTTAGATCTCCCACAGTATGCCCTGAGTAATAAAAATTATAACAATCAAATATTAGATAATACTAATAAAACACACAATTTAAGAAAAGATTAACTAACAAAATAATATAAAATATAGAGTAGAAGCATAATAATCTATTAGTACTCATTCTAGGCTCAGTTCCATCCATTTACCATAAGGACCCCTCAGCGTCATCTCTGTCAATATTCTCCATCATCATGGGTTTAGATCTCCCACAGTATGCCCTGAGTAATAATAATTATAACAATCAAATATTAGATAATACTAATAAAACACATAATTTAAGAAAAGATTACCTAACACTCTAATATAAAATATGGAGTAGTAGCATAATATTCTATTAGTACTCATTCTAAGCTCAGTTCCATCCCTGGACCATAAGGACCCCTCAGCGTCATCTCTGTCAATATTCTCCATCATCATGGGTTACATCTCTCACAGTATGCCCTGAGTAATAATAATTATAACAATCAAATATTAGATAATACTAATAAAACACAAATTTAAGAAAAGATTACCTAACACTCTAATATAAAATATGGAGTAGTAGCATAATATTCTATTAGTACTCATTCTAAGCTCAGTTCCATCCCTGGACCATAAGGACCCCTCAGCGTCATCTCTGTCAATATTCTCCATCATCATGGGTTTACAACTCCCACAGTATGCCCTGAGTAATACTAATTATAACAATCAAATATTAGATAATACTAATAAAACACATAATTTAAGAAAAGATTACCTAGCACTCTAATATAAAATATGGAGTAGTAGCATAATATTCTATTAGTACTCATTCTAAGCTCAGTTCAATCCCTGGACCATAAGGACCCCTCAGCGTCGTCTCTGTCAATATTCTCCATCATCATGGGTTTAGATCTCCCACAGTATGCCCTGAGTAATAAAAATTATAACAATCAAATATTAGATAATACTAATAAAACACATAATTTAAGAAAAGATTAACTAACAAACTAATATAAAATATAGAGTAGAAGCATAATAATCTATTAGTACTCATTCTAGGCTCAGTTCCATCCCTGGACCATAAGGACCTCTCAGCGTCATCTCTGTCAATATTCTCCATCATCATGGGTTTAGATCTCCCACAGTATGCCCTGAGAAATAATAATTATAACAATCAAATATTAGATAATACTAATCAAACACATAATTTAAGAAAAGATAACCTTACAATCTAATATAAAATATGGAGTAGTAGCATAATATTTTATTAGTACTCATTCAAAGCTCAGTTCCATCCCTCGACCATAAGGACCCCTCAGCGTCGTCTCTGTCAATATTCTCCATCATCATGGGTTTAGATCTCCCACAGTATGCCCTGAGTAATAATAATTATAACAATCAAATATTAGATAATACAAATAAAACACATAATTTAAGAAAAGATTAACTAACAACCTAATATAAAATATAGAGTAGTAGCATAATATTCTATTAGTACTCATTCTAAGCTCAGTTCCATCCCTGGACCATAAGGACCCCTCAGCGTCATATCTGCCAATATTCTCCATCATCATGGGTTTAGATCTCCCACAGTATGCCCTGAGTAATAATAATTATAACAATCAAATAGTAGATAATGCTAATACAAACACATAGTTTAAGAAAAGATTACCTAACAAACTATTATAAAATATAGAGTAGTAGCATAATATTCTATTAGTACTCATTCTAAGCTCAGTTCCATCCCTGGAACATAAGGACCCCTCAGCGTCGTCTATGTCAATATTCTCCATCATCATGGGTTTAGGCCTTTCACAGTATGCCCTGAGTAATAATAATTATAACAATCATATAGTAGATAATACTAATAGAAACACATAATTTAAGAAAATACTAAAAATCAAACTAATATAAAATAAAGAGTAGTAGCATAATATTCTATTAGTTCTCATTCTAAGCTCAGTTCCATCCCTGGACCATAAGGACCCCTCAGCGTCGTCTCTGTCAATATTCTCCATCATCATGGGATTAGATCTCCCACAGTATGCCCTGAGTAATAATAATATAACAATCAAATACTAGATAATACTAATAGAAACACATAATTTAAGAAAATACTAAAAATCAAACTAATATAAAAATAGAGTATTAGCATAATATTCTATTAGTACTCATTCTAAGCTCAGTTCCATCCCTGGACCATAAGGACCCCTCAGCGTCGTCTCTGTCAATATTCTCCATCATCAAGGGTTTAGGTCTTTCACAGTATGCCCTGAGTAATAATAATTATAACAATCATATAGTAGATAATACTAATAGAAACACATAATTTAAGAAAATACTAAAAATCAAACTAATATAAAATATAGAGTAGTAGCATAATATTCTATTAGTTCTCATTCTAAGCTCAGTTCCATCCCTGGACCATAAGGACCCCTCAGCGTCGTCTCTGTCAATATTCTCCGTCATCATGGGTTTATATCTCTCACAGTATGCCCTGAGTAATAATAATTATATCAATCAAATACTAGATAATACTAATAGAAACACATAATTTAAGGAAATACTAAAAATCAAACTAATATAAAAATAGAGTATTAGCATAATATTCTATTAGTACTCATTCTAAGCTCAGTTCCATCCATGGACCATAAGGACCCCTCAGCGTCGTCTCTGTCAATATTCTCCATCATCATGGGTTTAGATCTCCCACAGTATGCCCTGAGTAATAATAATTATAACAATCAAATAGTAGATAATACTAATAGAAACACATAATTTAAGAAAAGATTACCTAACAAACTAATATAAAATATAGAGTAGTAGCATAATATTCTATTAGTACTCATTCTAAGCTCAGTTCCATCCCTGGACCATAAGGACCCCTTAGCGTCGTCTCTGTCAATATTCTCCATCATCATGGGTTTAGATCTCCTACAGTATGCCCTGAGTAATAGTAATTATAACAATCAAATAGTAGATAATACTAATAGTAACACATAATTTAAGAAAAGATTACCTAACAAACTATTATAAAATATAGAGTAGTAGCATAATATTCTATAAGTACTCATTCTCGGCTCCGTTCCATCCCTGGACCATAAGGACCCCTCAGCGTCATCTCTGCCAATATTCTCCATCATCATGGGTTTAGATCTCCCACAGTATGCCCTGAGTAATAATAATTATAACAATCAAATAGTAGATTATACTAATAGAATCACATAATTTAAGAAAATACTAAAAATCAAACTAATATAAAATAAAGAGTAGTAGCATAATATTCTATTAGTACTCATTTTAAGCTTAGTTCCATCCTTGGACCATAAGGACCCCTCAGTGTCATCTCTGTCAATATTCTCCATCATCATGGGTTTAGATCTCCCACAGTATGCCCTGAGTAATAATATTTATAACAATCAAATAGTAGATATAACTAATAGAAACACATAATTTAAGAAAATAGTAAAAATCAAACTAATATAAAATATAGACTATTAGCATAATATTCTATTAGTACTCATTCTAAGCTCAGTTCCATCCCTGGACCATAAGGACCCCTCAGCGTCATCTCTGCCAATATTCTCCATCATCATGGGTTTAGATTTCCCACAGTATGCCCTCAGTAATAATAATTATAACAATCAAATAGTAGATAATACTTATAGTAACACATAATTTAAGAAATTACTAAAAATCAAACTAATATAAAATATAGAGTATTAGCATAATATTCTATTAGTACTCATTTTAAGCTCAGTTCCATCCCTGGACCATAAGGACCCCTCAGCGTCGTCTCTGTCAATATTCTCCATCATCATGGGTTTAGATCTCCCACAGTATGCCCTGAGTAATAATAATTATAACAATCAAATAGTAGATAATACTAATAGAAACACATAATTTAAGAAAATCTAAAAATCAAACTAATATAAAATATAGAGTAGTAGCGTAATATTCTATTAGTACTCATTCTAAGCTCAGTTCCATCCCTGGACCTTAAGGACCCCTCAGCCTCATCTCTGCCAATATTCTCCATCATCATGGGTTTAGATCTCCCACAGTATGCCCTGAGTAATAATAATTATAACAATCAAATAGTAGATAATACTAATAGAAACACATAATTTAAGAAAAGATTACCTAACAAACTATTATAAAATATAGAGTAGTAGCATAATATTCTATTAGTACTCAATCTAAGCTCAGTTCCATCCCTGGACCATAAGGACCCCTCAGGGTCATCTCTGCCAATATTCTACATCATCATGGGTTTACATCTCCCACAGTATGCCCTGAGTAATAATAATTATAGCAATCAAATAGTAGATAATACAAATAGAAACACATTATTTAAGAAAAGATTATCTAACAAACTAATATAAAATATAGAGTAACAGCATAATATTCTATTAGTACTCATTCTAAGCTCAGTTCCATCCCTGGACCATAAGGACCCCTCAGCGTCGTCTCTGTCAATATTCTCCATCATCATGGGTTTAGATCTCCCACAGTATGCCCTGAGTAATAATAATTATAACAATCAAATAGTAGATAATACTAATAGTAACACATTATTTAAGAAAATACTAAAAATCAAACTAATATGAAATATAGAGTAGTAGCATAATATTCTATTAGTACTCATTCAAAGCTCAGTTCCATCCCTGGATCATAAGGACCCCTCAGCGTCATCTCTGCCAATATTCTCCATTATCATGGGTTTAGATCTCCCACAGTATGCCCTGAGTAATAATAATTATAACAATCAAATAGTAGATAATACTAATAGTAACACATAATTTAAGAAAATACTAAAAATCAAACTAAAATAAAATATAGAGTATTAGCATAATATTCTATTAGTACTCATTCTAAGCTCAGTTCCATCCCTGGACCATAAGGACCCCTCAGCGTCATCTCTTCCAATATTCTCCATCATCATGGGTTTAGATCACCCACAGTATGCCCTGAGTAATAATAATTATAACAATCAAAAAATAGATAATACTAATAGTAACACATAATTTAAGAAAATACTAGAAAATAAAACTAATATAAAATATAGAGTATTAGCATAATATTCTATTAGTACTCATTCTAAGCTCAGTTCCATCCCTGGACCATAAGGACCCCTCAGCGTCGTCTCTGTCAATATTCTCCATCATCATGGGTTTAGATCTCCCACAGTATGCCCTGAGTAATAATAATTATAACAATCAAATAGTAGATAATACTAATAGAAACACATAATTTAAGAAAATACTAAAAATCAAACTATTATAAAATATAGAGTAGTAGCATAATATTCTATTAGTACTCATTCTAAGCTCAGTTCCATCCCTGGACCATAAGGACCCCTCAGCGTCATCTCTGTCAATATTCTCCATCATCATAGGTTTAGATCTCCCACAGTATGCCCTGAGTAATAATAATTATAACAATCAAATATTAGATAATACTAATAGAATCACATAATTTAAGAAAATACTAAAAATCAAACTAATATCAAATATAGAGTAGTAGCATAATATTCTATTAGTACTCATTCTAAGCTCAGTTCCATCCCTGGACCATAAGGACCCCTCAGCGTCGTCTCTGTCAATATTCTCCATCATCATGGGTTTAGAACTCCCACAGTATGCCCTGAGTAATAATAATTATAACAATCAAATAGTAGATAATACTAATAGAAACACATAATTTAAGAAATTACTAAAAATCAAACTAATATAAAATATAGAGTATTAGCATAATATTCTATTAGTACTCATTCTAAGCTCAGTTCCATCCCTGGACCATAAGGACCCCTCAGCGTCGTGTTTGTCAATATTCTCCATCATCATGGGTTTAGATCTCCCACAGTATGCCCTGAGTAATAATAATTATAACAATCAAATAGTAGATAATACTAATAGAAATACATAATTTAAGAAAATCTAAAAATCAAACTAATAATAAATATAGAGTAGTAGCGTAATATTCTATTAGTACTCATTCTAAGCTCAGATCCATCCCTGGACCTTAAGAACCCCTCAGCGTCATCTCTGCCAATATTCTCCATCATCATGGGTTTAGATCTCACACAGTATGCCCTGAGTAATAATAATTATAACAATTAAATAGTACATAATACTAATAGAAACACATAATTTAAGATAAGATTACCTAACAAACTATTATAAAATATAGAGTAGTAGCATAATATTCTATTAGTACTCATTCTAAGCTCAGTTCCATCCCTGGACCATAAGGACCCCTCAGCGTTGTCTCTGTCAATATTCTCCATCATCATGGGTTTAGATCTCCCACAGTATGCCCTGAGTAACAATAATTATAACAATCAAATATTAGATAATACTAATAGTAACACATTATTTAAGAAAATACTAAAAAACAAACTAATATAAAATATAGAGTATTAGCATAATATTCTATTGGTACTCATTCTAAGCTCAGTTCCATCCCTGAACCATAAGGACCCCTCAGCGTCGTCTATGTCAATATTCTCCATCATCATGGGTTTAGATCTCCCACAGTATGCCCTGAGTAATAATAATTATAACAATCAAATATTAGATAATACTAATAGTAACACATTATTTAAGAAAATACTAAAAAACAAACTAATATAAAATATAGAGTATTAGCATAATATTCTATTGGTACTCATTCTAAGCTCAGTTCCATCCCTGAACCATAAGGACCCCTCAGCGTCGTCTATGTCAATATTCTCCATCATCATGGGTTTAGATCTCCCACAGTATGCCCTGAGTAATAATAATTATAACAATCAAATATTAGATAATACTAATAGTAACACATAATTTAAGAAAATACTAAAAAACAAACTAATATAAAATATAGAGTATTAGCATAATATTCTATTAGTACTCATTCTAAGCTCAGTTCCATCCCTGGACCATAAGGACCCCTCAGCGTCGTCTCTGTCAATATTCTCCATCATCATGGGTTTAGTTCTCCCACAGTATGCCCTGAGTAATAATAATTTTAACAATCAAATATTAGATAATACTAATAGTAACACATAATTTAAGAAAATACTAAAAAACAAACTAATATAAAATATAGAGTATAAGCATAATATTCTATTAGTACTCATTCTAAGCTCAGTTCCATCCCTGGACCATAAGGACCCCTCAGCGTCGTCTCTGTCAATATTCCTCATCATCATGGGTTTAGATCCACCACAGTATGCCCTGAGTAATAATAATTATAACAATCAAATATTAGATAATACTAATTGTAACACATAATTTAAGAAACTACTAAAAAACAAACTAATATAAAATATAGAGTATTAGCATAATATTCTATTAGTACTCATTCTAAGCTCAGTTCCATCCCTGGACCATAAGGACCCCTCATCGTCGTCTCTGTCAATATTCTCCATCATCATGGGTTTAGATCTCCCAAAGTATGCCCTGAGTAATAATAATTATAACAATCAAATATTAGATAATACTAATTGTAACACATAATTTAAGAAAATACTAAAATACAAACTAATATAAAATATAGAGTAGTAGCATAATATTCTATTAGTACTCATTCTAAGCTCAGTTCCATCCCTGGACCATAAGGACCCCTCAGAGTCTACTCTGTCAATATTCTCCATCATCATGGGTTTAGATCTCCCTTAGTATGCCCTGAGTAATAATAATTATAACAATCAAATATAAGATAATACAAATAAAACACATAATTTAAGAAAAGATTAACTAACAAACTAATATAAAATATAGAGTAGTAGCATCATATTCTATTAGTACTCATTCTAAGCTCAGTTCCATCCCTGGACCATAAGGACCCCTCAGCGTTTCTCTGTCAATATTCTCCATCATCATGGGTTTAGATCTCCCACAGTATGCCCTGAGTAATAATAATTATAACAATCAAATATTAGATAATACTAATAAAACACATAATTTAAGAAAAGATTAACTAACAAACTAATATAAAATATGGAGTAGTAGCATAATATTCAATTAGTACTCATTCAAAGCTCAGTTCCATCCCTGGACCATAAGGACCCCTCAGCATCATCTCTGTCAA
The DNA here is from genome assembly GCA_947579665.1 of Sympetrum striolatum. Classification (NCBI taxonomy): domain Eukaryota; kingdom Metazoa; phylum Arthropoda; class Insecta; order Odonata; family Libellulidae; genus Sympetrum; species Sympetrum striolatum. Next base: position 104,505,027 of record OX388343.1, read on the forward strand.
TATTCTCCATCATCATGGGTTTACATCTCCCACAGTATGCCCTGAGTAATAATAATTATAACAATCAAATATTAGATAATACTAATAGAAACACATAATTTAAGAAAAGATTAACTAACAAACTAATTTAAAATATAGAGTAGTAGCATAATATTCTATTAGTACTCATTCTAAGCTCAGTTCCATCCCTGGACCATAAGGACCCCTCAGCATCATCTCTGTCAATATTCTCCATCATCATGGGTTTACATCTCCCACAGTATGCCCTGAGTAATAATAATTATAACAATCAAATAGTAGGTAAAACTAATAGAAACACATAATTTAAGAAAATACTAAAAATCAAACTAATATAAAATATAGAGTATTAGCATCATATTCTATTAGTACTCATTCTAAGCTCAGTTCCATCCCTGGACCATAAGGACCCCTCAGCGTCGTCTCTGTCAATATTCTCCATCATCATGGGTTTAGATCTCCCACAGTATGCCCTGAGTAATAATAATTATAACAATCAAATAGTAGATAATACTAATAGAAACACATAATTTAAGAAAATCTAAAAATCAAACTAATATTAAATATAGAGTATTAGCATCATATTCTATTAGTACTCATTCTAAGCTCAGTTCCATCCCTGGACCTTAAGGACCCCTCAGCGTCATCTCTGCCAATATTCTCCATCATCATGGGTTTAGATCACCCACAGTATGCCCTGAGTAATAATAATTATAACAATTAAATAGTAGATAATACTAATAGAAACACATCATTTAAGAAAAGATTACCTAACAAACTATTATAAAATATAGAGTAGTAGCATAATATTCTATTAGTACTCATTCTAAGCTCAGTTCCATCCCTGGACCATAAGGACCCCTCAGGGTCATCTCTGCCAATATTCTCCATCATCATGGGTTTAGATCTCCCACAGTATGCACTGAGTCATAATAATTATAACAATCAAATAGTAGATAATACTAATAGAAACACATTATTTATGAAAAGATTATCTAACAAACTAATATAAAATATAGAGTAGTAGCATAATATTCTATTAGTACTCATTCTAAGCTCAGTTTCATCCCTGGACCATAAGGACCCCTCAGCGTCATCTCTGTCAATATTCTCCATCATCATGGGTTTACATCTCCCACAGTATGCCCTGAGTAATAATAATTATAACAATCAAATATTAGATAATACTAATAAAACACATAATTTAAGAAAAGATTAACTAACAAAATAATATAAAATATAGAGTAGAAGCATAATATTCTATTAGTACTCATTCTAGGCTCAGTTCCATCCCTGGACCAAAAGGACCCCTCAGCGTCATCTCTGTCAATATTCTCCATCATTATGGGTTTAGATCTCCCACAGTATGCCCTGAGTAATAATAATTATAACAATCAAATATTAGATAATACTAATAAAACACATAATTTAAGAAAAGATTTCCTAACACTTTAATATAAAATATGGAGTAGTAGCATAATATTCTATTAGTACTCATTCTAAGCTCAGTTCCATCCCTGGACCATAAGGACCCCTCAGCGTCATCTCTGTCAATATTCTTCATCATCATGTGTTTACATCTCTCACAGTATGCCCTGAGTAATAAAAATTATAACAATCAAATATTAGATAATACTAATAAAACACATAATTTAAGAAAAGATAAACTAACAAACTAATATAAAATATAGAGTAGTAGCATAATATTCTATTAGTACTCATTCTAAGCTCAGATCCATCCCTGTACCATAAGGACCCCTCAGTGTCGTCTCTGTCAATATTCTCCATCATCATGGGTTTAGATCTCCCACAGTATGCCCTGAGTAATAATAATTATAACAATCAAATATTAGATAATACTAATAAAACACATAATTTAAGAAAAGATTAACTAACAAACTAATATAAAATATGGATTAGTAGCATAATATTCTATTAGTACTCATTCTAAGCTCAGTTCCATCCCTGGACCATAAGGACCCCTCAGCGTCGTCTCTGTCAATATTCTCCATCATCATGGGTTTAGATCTCCCTCAGTATGCCCTGAGTAATAATAATTATAACAATCAAATATTAGATAATACAAATAAAACACATAATTTAAGAAAAGATTAACTAACAAACTAATATAAAATATAGAGTAGTAGCATAATATTCTATTAGTACTCATTCTAAGCTCAGTTCCATCCCTGGACCATAAGGACCCCTCAGCTTCATATCTGCCAATATTCTCCATCATCATGGGTTTAGATCTCCCACAGTATGCCCTGAGTAATAATAATTATAACAATCAAATATTAGATAATACTAATAAAACACATAATTTAAGAAAAGATTAACTAACAAACTAATATAAAATATAGAGTAGTAGCATAATATTCTATTAGTACTCATTCTAAGCTCAGTTCCATCCCTGGACCATAAGGACCCCTCAGCGTCATATCTGCCAATATTCTCCATCATCATGGGTTTAGATCTCCCACAGTATGCCCTGAGTAATAATAATTATAACAATCAAATATTAGATAATACAAATAAAAAAAATAATTTAAGAAAAGATTAACTAACAAACTAATATAAAATATAGAGTAGTAGCATAATATTCTATTAGTACTCATTCTAAGCTCAGTTCCATCCCTGGACCATAAGGACACCTCAGCGTCATATCTGCCAATATTCTCCATCATCATGGGTTTAGATCTCCCACAGTATGCCCTGAGTAATAATAATTATAACAATCAAATATTAGATAATACTAATAAAACACATAATATAAGAAAAGATAAACTAACAAACTTATATAAAATATAGAGTAGTAGCATAATATTCTATTAGTACTCATTCTAAGCTCAGATCCATCCCTGGACCATAAGGACCCCTCAGCGTTGTCTCTGTCAATATTCTCCATCATCATGGGTTTAGATCTCCCAAAGTATGCCCTGAGTAATAATAATTATAACAATCAAATATTAGATAATACTAATTGTAACACATAATTTAAGAAAATACTAAAAAACAAACTAATATAAAATATAGAGTAGTAGCATAATATTCTATTCGTACTCATTCTAAGCTCAGTTCCATCCCTGGACCATAAGGACCCCTCAGCGTCGTCTTTGTCAATATTCCATCATTATGGGTTTAGATCTCCCACAGTATGCCCTGAGTAATAATAATTATAACAATCAAATATTAGATAATACTAATAAAACACATAATTTAAGAAAAGATTACCTAACACTCTAATATAAAATATGGATTAGTAGCATAATATTCTATTAGTACTCATTCTAAGCTCAGTTCCATCCCTGGACCATAAGGACCCCTCAGCGTCTACTCTGTCAATATTCTCCATCATCATGGGTTTAGATCTCCCTCAGTATGCCCTGAGTAATAATAATTATAACAATCAAATATTAGATAATACAAATAAAACACATAATTTAAGAAAAGATTAACTAACAAACTAATATAAAATATAGAGTAGTAGCATAATATTCTATTAGTACTCATTCTAAGCTCAGTTCCATCCCTGGACCATAAGGACCCCTCAGCGTCTACTCTGTCAATATTCTCCATCATCATGGGTTTAGATCTCCCTCAGTATGCCCTGAGTAATAATAATTATAACAATCAAATATTAGATAATACAAATAAAACACATAATTTAAGAAAAGATTAACTAACAAACTAATATAAAATATAGAGTAGTAGCATAATATTCTATTAGTACTCATTCTAAGCTCAGTTCCATCCCTGGACCATAAGGACCCCTCAGCATCATCTCTGTCAATATTCTCCATCATCATGGGTTTAGATCTCCCACAGTTTGCCCTGAGTAATAATAATTATAACAATCAAATATTAGATAATACTAATAAAACACATAATTTAAGAAAAGATTAACTAACAAACTAATATAAAATATGGAGTAGTAGCATAATATTCAATTAGTACTCATTCTAAGCTCAGTTCCATCCCTGGACCATAAGGACCCCTCAGCATCATCTCTGTCAATATTCTCCATCATCATGGGTTTACATCTCCCACAGTATGCCCTGAGTAATAATAAGTATAACAATCAAATATTAGATAATACTAATAGAAACACATAATTTAAGAAAAGATTAACTAACAAACTAATATAAAATATAGAGTAGTAGCATAATAGTCTATTAGTACTCATTCTAAGCTCAGTTCCATCCCTGGACCATAAGGACCCCTCAGCATCATCTCTGTCAATATTCTCCATCATCATGGGTTTACATCTCCCACAGTATGCCCTGAGTAATAATAATTATAACAATCAAATAGTAGATAAAACTAATAGAAACACATAATTTAAGAAAATACTAAAAATCAAACTAATATAAAATATAGAGTATTAGCATCATATTCTATTAGTACTCATTCTAAGCTCAGTTCCATCCCTGGACCATAAGGACCCCTCAGCATCGTCTCTGTCAATATTCTCCATCATCATGGGTTTAGATCTCCCACAGTATGCCCTGAGTAATAATAATTATAACAATCAAATAGTAGATAATACTAATAGTAACACATTATTTAAGAAAATACTAAAAATCAAACTAATATGAAATATAGAGTAGTAGCATAATATTCTATTAGTACTCATTCAAAGCTCAGTTCCATCCCTGGATCATAAGGACCCCTCAGCGTCATCTCTGCCAATATTCTCCATTATCATGGGTTTAGATCTCCCACAGTATGCCCTGAGTAATAATAATTATAACAATCAAATAGTAGATAATACTAATAGTAACACATAATTTAAGAAAATACTAAAAATCAAACTAAAATAAAATATAGAGTATTAGCATAATATTCTATTAGTACTCATTCTAAGCTCAGTTCCATCCCTGGACCATAAGGACCCCTCAGCGTCATCTCTTCCAATATTCTCCATCATCATGGGTTTAGATCACCCACAGTATGCCCTGAGTAATAATAATTATAACAATCAAAAAATAGATAATACTAATAGTAACACATAATTTAAGAAAATACTAGAAAATAAAACTAATATAAAATATAGAGTATTAGCATAATATTCTATTAGTACTCATTCTAAGCTCAGTTCCATCCCTGGACCATAAGGACCCCTCAGCGTCGTCTCTGTCAATATTCTCCATCATCATGGGTTTAGATCTCCCACAGTATGCCCTGAGTAATAATAATTATAACAATCAAATAGTAGATAATACTAATAGAAACACATAATTTAAGAAAATACTAAAAATCAAACTATTATAAAATATAGAGTAGTAGCATAATATTCTATTAGTACTCATTCTAAGCTCAGTTCCATCCCTGGACCATAAGGACCCCTCAGCGTCATCTCTGTCAATATTCTCCATCATCATAGGTTTAGATCTCCCACAGTATGCCCTGAGTAATAATAATTATAACAATCAAATATTAGATAATACTAATAGAATCACATAATTTAAGAAAATACTAAAAATCAAACTAATATCAAATATAGAGTAGTAGCATAATATTCTATTAGTACTCATTCTAAGCTCAGTTCCATCCCTGGACCATAAGGACCCCTCAGCGTCGTCTCTGTCAATATTCTCCATCATCATGGGTTTAGAACTCCCACAGTATGCCCTGAGTAATAATAATTATAACAATCAAATAGTAGATAATACTAATAGAAACACATAATTTAAGAAATTACTAAAAATCAATCTAATATAAAATATAGAGTATTAGCATAATATTCTATTAGTACTCATTCTAAGCTCAGTTCCATCCCTGGACCATAAGGACCCCTCAGCGTCGTGTTTGTCAATATTCTCCATCATCATGGGTTTAGATCTCCCACAGTATGCCCTGAGTAATAATAATTATAACAATCAAATAGTAGATAATACTAATAGAAATACATAATTTAAGAAAATCTAAAAATCAAACTAATAATAAATATAGAGTAGTAGCGTAATATTCTATTAGTACTCATTCTAAGCTCAGATCCATCCCTGGACCTTAAGAACCCCTCAGCGTCATCTCTGCCAATATTCTCCATCATCATGGGTTTAGATCTCACACAGTATGCCCTGAGTAATAATAATTATAACAATTAAATAGTAGATAATACTAATAGAAACACATAATTTAAGATAAGATTACCTAACAAACTATTATAAAATATAGAGTAGTAGCATAATATTCTATTAGTACTCATTCTAAGCTCAGTTCCATCCCTGGACCATAAGGACCCCTCAGCGTTGTCTCTGTCAATATTCTCCATCATCATGGGTTTAGATCTCCCACAGTATGCCCTGAGTAACAATAATTATAACAATCAAATATTAGATAATACTAATAGTAACACATTATTTAAGAAAATACTAAAAAACAAACTAATATAAAATATAGAGTATTAGCATAATATTCTATTGGTACTCATTCTAAGCTCAGTTCCATCCCTGAACCATAAGGACCCCTCAGCGTCGTCTATGTCAATATTCTCCATCATCATGGGTTTAGATCTCCCACAGTATGCCCTGAGTAATAATAATTATAACAATCAAATATTAGATAATACTAATAGTAACACATAATTTAAGAAAATACTAAAAAACAAACTAATATAAAATATAGAGTATTAGCATAATATTCTATTAGTACTCATTCTAAGCTCAGTTCCATCCCTGGACCATAAGGACCCCTCAGCGTCGTCTCTGTCAATATTCTCCATCATCATGGGTTTAGTTGTCCCACAGTATGCCCTGAGTAATAATAATTTTAACAATCAAATATTAGATAATACTAATAGTAACACATAATTTAAGAAAATACTAAAAAACAAACTAATATAAAATATAGAGTATAAGCATAATATTCTATTAGTACTAATTCTAAGCTCAGTTCCATCCCTGGACCATAAGGACCCCTCAGCGTCGTCTCTGTCAATATTCCTCATCATCATGGGTTTAGATCCACCACAGTATGCCCTGAGTAATAATAATTATAACAATCAAATATTAGATAATACTAATTGTAACACATAATTTAAGAAACTACTAAAAAACAAACTAATATAAAATATAGAGTATTAGCATAATATTCTATTAGTACTCATTCTAAGCTCAGTTCCATCCCTGGACCATAAGGACCCCTCATCGTCGTCTCTGTCAATATTCTCCATCATCATGGGTTTAGATCTCCCAAAGTATGCCCTGAGTAATAATAATTATAACAATCAAATATTAGATAATACTAATTGTAACACATAATTTAAGAAAATACTAAAATACAAACTAATATAAAATATAGAGTAGTAGCATAATATTCTATTAGTACTCATTCTAAGCTCAGTTCCATCCCTGGACCATAAGGACCCCTCAGCGTCGTCTTTGTCAATATTCCATCATTATGGGATTAGATCTCCCACAGTATGCCCTGAGTAATAATAATTATAACAATCAAATATTAGATAATACTAATAAAACACATAATTTAAGAAAAGATTACCTAACACTCTAATATAAAATATGGATTAGTAGCATAATATTTTATTAGTACTCATTCTAAGCTCAGTTCCATCCCTGGACCATAAGGACCCCTCAGAGTCTACTCTGTCAATATTCTCCATCATCATGGGTTTAGATCTCCCTTAGTATGCCCTGAGTAATAATAATTATAACAATCAAATATAAGATAATACAAATAAAACACATAATTTAAGAAAAGATTAACTAACAAACTAATATAAAATATAGAGTAGTAGCATCATATTCTATTAGTACTCATTCTAAGCTCAGTTCCATCCCTGGACCATAAGGACCCCTCAGCGTTTCTCTGTCAATATTCTCCATCATCATGGGTTTAGATCTCCCACAGTATGCCCTGAGTAATAATAATTATAACAATCAAATATTAGATAATACTAATAAAACACATAATTTAAGAAAAGATTAACTAACAAACTAATATAAAATATGGAGTAGTAGCATAATATTCAATTAGTACTCATTCTAAGCTCAGTTCCATCCCTGGACCATAAGGACCCCTCAGCATCATCTCTGTCAATATTCTCCATCATCATGGGTTTACATCTCCCACAGTATGCCCTGAGTAATAATAATTATAACAATCAAATATTAGATAATACTAATAGAAACACATAATTTAAGAAAAGATTAACTAACAAACTAATTTAAAATATAGAGTAGTAGCATAATATTCTATTAGTACTCATTCTAAGCTCAGTTCCATCCCTGGACCATAAGGACCCCTCAGCATCATCTCTGTCAATATTCTCCATCATCATGGGTTTACATCTCCCACAGTATGCCCTGAGTAATAATAATTATAACAATCAAATAGTAGGTAAAACTAATAGAAACACATAATTTAAGAAAATACTAAAAATCAAACTAATATAAAATATAGAGTATTAGCATCATATTCTATTAGTACTCATTCTAAGCTCAGTTCCATCCCTGGACCATAAGGACCCCTCAGCGTCGTCTCTGTCAATATTCTCCATCATCATGGGTTTAGATCTCCCACAGTATGCCCTGAGTAATAATAATTATAACAATCAAATAGTAGATAATACTAATAGAAACACATAATTTAAGAAAATCTAAAAATCAAACTAATATTAAATATAGAGTATTAGCATCATATTCTATTAGTACTCATTCTAAGCTCAGTTCCATCCCTGGACCTTAAGGACCCCTCAGCGTCATCTCTGCCAATATTCTCCATCATCATGGGTTTAGATCACCCACAGTATGCCCTGAGTAATAATAATTATAACAATTAAATAGTAGATAATACTAATAGAAACACATCATTTAAGAAAAGATTACCTAACAAACTATTATAAAATATAGAGTAGTAGCATAATATTCTATTAGTACTCATTCTAAGCTCAGATCCATCCCTGGACCATAAGGACCCCTCAGGGTCATCTCTGCCAATATTCTCCATCATCATGGGTTTAGATCTCCCACAGTATGCACTGAGTCATAATAATTATAACAATCAAATAGTAGATAATACTAATAGAAACACATTATTTATGAAAAGATTATCTAACAAACTAATATAAAATATAGAGTAGTAGCATAATATTCTATTAGTACTCATTCTAAGCTCAGTTTCATCCCTGGACCATAAGGACCCCTCAGCGTCATCTCTGTCAATATTCTCCATCATCATGGGTTTACATCTCCCACAGTATGCCCTGAGTAATAATAATTATAACAATCAAATATTAGATAATACTAATAAAACACATAATTTAAGAAAAGATTAACTAACAAAATAATATAAAATATAGAGTAGAAGCATAATATTCTATTAGTACTCATTCTAGGCTCAGTTCCATCCCTGGACCAAAAGGACCCCTCAGCGTCATCTCTGTCAATATTCTCCATCATTATGGGTTTAGATCTCCCACAGTATGCCCTGAGTAATAAAAATTATAACAATCAAATATTAGATAATACTAATAAAACACATAATTTAAGAAAAGATTAGCTAACAAACTAATATAAAATATAGAGTAGAAGCATAATATTCTATTAGTACTCATTCTAAGCTCAGTTCCATCCCTGGACTATAAGGACCCCTCAGCGTTGTCTCTGTCAATATTCTCCATCATCATGGGTTTAGATCTCCCACAGTATGCCCTGAGTAATAATAATTATAACAATCAAATATTAGATAATACTAATCAAACACATAATTTAAGAAAAGATTACCTTACAATCTAATATAAAATATGGAGTAGTAGCATAATATTTTATTAGTACTCATTCAAAGCTCAGTTCCATCCCTCGACCATAAGGACCCCTCAGCGTCGTCTCTGTCAATAATCTCCATCATCATGGGTTTAGATCTCCCTCAGTATGCCCTGAGTAATAATAATTATAACAATCAAATAGTAGATAATACTAATAGTAACACATAATTTAAGAAAATACTAAAAAACAAACTAATATAAAATATAGAGTATTAGCATAATATTCTATTAGTACTCATTCTAAGCTCAGTTCCATCTCTGAACCATAAGGACCCCTCAGCGTCGTCTATGTCAATATTCTCCATCATCATGGGTTTAGATCCCCCACAGTATGACCTGAGTAATAATAATTATAACAATCAAATATTAGATAATACTAATAGTAACACATAATTTAAGAAAATACTAAAAAACAAACTAATATAAAATATAGAGTATTAGCATAATATTCTATTAGTACTCATTCTAAGCTCAGTTCCATCCCTGAACCATAAGGACCCCTCAGCGTCGTCTATGTCAATATTCTCCATCATCATGGGTTTAGATCTCCCACAGTATGCCCTGAGTAATAATAATTATAACAATCAAATATTAGATAATACTAATAGTAACACATAATTTAAGAAAATACTAAAAAACAAACTAATATAAAATATAGAGTATTAGCATAATATTCTATTAGTACTCATTCTAAGCTCAGTTCCATCCCTGGACCATAAGGACCCCTCAGCGTCGTCTCTGTCAATATTCTCCATTATCATGGGTTTAGATCTCCCACAGTATGCCCTGAGTAATAATAATTTTAACAATCAAATATTAGATAATACTAATAGTAACACATAATTTAAGAAAATACTAAAAAACAAACTAATATAAAATATAGAGTATTAGCATAATATTCTATTAGTACTCATTCTAAGCTCAGTTCCATCCCTGGACCATAAGGACCCCTCAGCGTTGTCTCTGTCAATATTCCTCATCATCATGGGTCTAGATCCACCACAGTATGCCCTGAGTAATAATAATTATAACAATCAAATATTAGATAATACTAATAGTAACACATAATTTAAGAAAATACTAAAAAACAAACTAATATAAAATATAGAGTATTAGCATAATATTCTATTAGTACTCATTCTAAGCTCAGTTCCATCCCTGGACCATAAGGACCCCTCAGCGTCGTCTCTGCCAATATTCTCCATCATCATGGGTTTAGATCTCCCAAAGTATGCCCTGAGTAATAATAATTATAACAATCAAATATTAGATAATACTAATTGTAACACATAATTTAAGAAAATACTAAAAAACAAACTAATATAAAATATAGAGTAGTAGCATAATATTCTATTAGTACTCATTCTAAGCTCAGTTCCATCCCTGGACCATAAGGACCCCTCAGCGTCGTCTTTGTCAATATTCCATCATTATGGGATTAGATCTCCCACAGTATGCCCTGAGTAATAATAATTATAACAATCAAATATTAGATAATACTAATAAAACACATAATTTAAGAAAAGATTACCTAACACTCTAATATAAAATATGGATTAGTAGCATAATATTCTATTAGTACTCATTCTAAGCTCAGTTCCATCCCTGGACCATAAGGACCCCTCAGCGTCTACTCTGTCAATATTCTCCATCATCATGGGTTTAGATCTCCCTTAGTATGCCCTGAGTAATAAAAATTATAACAATCAAATATTAGATAATACTAATAAAACACATAATTTAAGAAAAGATCACCTAACACTCTAATATAAAATATGGAGGAGTAGCATAATATTCTATTAGTACTCATTCTAAGCTCAGTTCCATCCCTGGACCATAAGGACCCCTCAGCGTCTACTCTGTCAATATTCTCCATCATCATGGGTTTACATCTCTCACAGTATGCCCTGAGTAATAATAATTATAACAATCAAATATTAGATAATACTAATAAAACACATAATTTAAGAAAAGATTACCTAACACTCTAATTTAAAATATGGAGTAGTAGCATAATATTCTATTAGTACTCATTCTAAGCTCAGTTCCATCCCTGGACCATAAGGACCCCTCAGCGTCATCTCTGTCAATATTCTCCATCATCATGGGTTTACATCTCCAACAGTATGCCCTGAATAATACTAATTATAACAATCAAATATTAGATAATACTAATAAAACACATAAATTAAGAAAAGAGTACCTAACACTCTAATATAAAATATGGAGTAGTAGCATAATATTCTATTAGTACTCAATCTAAGCTCAGTTCCATCCCTCGACCATAAGGACCCCTCAGCGTCGTCTCTGTCATATTTCTCCATCATCATGGGTTTAGATCTCCCACAGTATGCCCTGAGTAATAAAAATTATAACAATCAAATATTAGATAATACTAATAAAACACATAATTTAAGAAAAGATTAGCTAACAAACTAATATAAAATATAGAGTAGAAGCATAATATTCTATTAGTACTCATTCTAGGCTCAGTTCCATCCCTGGACCATAAGGACCCCTCAGCGTCATCTCTGTCAATATTCTCCATCATCATGGGTTTAGATCTCCCACAGTATGCCCTGAGTAATAATAATTATAACAATCAAATATTAGATAATACTAATCAAACACATAATTTAAGAAAAGATTACCTTACAATCTAATATAAAATATGGAGTAGTAGCATAATATTTTATTAGTACTCATTCAAAGCTCAGTTCCATCCCTCGACCATAAGGACCCCTCAGCGTCGTCTCTGTCAATAATCTCCATCATCATGGGTTTAGATCTCCCTCAGTATGCCCTGAGTAATAATAATTATAACAATCAAATAGTAGATAATACTAATAGTAACACATAATTTAAGAAAATACTAAAAAACAAACTAATATAAAATATAGAGTATTAGCATAATATTCTATTAGTACTCATTCTAAGCTCAGTTCCATCTCTGAACCATAAGGACCCCTCAGCGTCGTCTATGTCAATATTCTCCATCATCATGGGTTTAGATCTCCCACAGTATGACCTGAGTAATAATAATTATAACAATCAAATATTAGATAATACTAATAGTAACACATAATTTAAGAAAATACTAAAAAACAAACTAATATAAAATATAGAGTATTAGCATAATATTCTATTAGTACTCATTCTAAGCTCAGTTCCATCCCTGAACCATAAGGACCCCTCAGCGTCGTCTATGTCAATATTCTCCATCATCATGGGTTTAGATCTCCCACAGTATGCCCTGAGTAATAATAATTATAACAATCAAATATTAGATAATACTAATAGTAACACATAATTTAAGAAAATACTAAAAAACAAACTAATATAAAATATAGAGTATTAGCATAATATTCTATTAGTACTCATTCTAAGCTCAGTTCCATCCCTGGACCATAAGGACCCCTCAGCGTCGTCTCTGTCAATATTCTCCATTATCATGGGTTTAGATCTCCCACAGTATGCCCTGAGTAATAATAATTTTAACAATCAAATATTAGATAATACTAATAGTAACACATAATTTAAGAAAATACTAAAAAACAAACTAATATAAAATATAGAGTATTAGCATAATATTCTATTAGTACTCATTCTAAGCTCAGTTCCATCCCTGGACCATAAGGACCCCTCAGCGTTGTCTCTGTCAATATTCCTCATCATCATGGGTCTAGATCCACCACAGTATGCCCTGAGTAATAATAATTATAACAATCAAATATTAGATAATACTAATAGTAACACATAATTTAAGAAAATACTAAAAAACAAACTAATATAAAATATAGAGTATTAGCATAATATTCTATTAGTACTCATTCTAAGCTCAGTTCCATCCCTGGACCATAAGGACCCCTCAGCGTCGTCTCTGCCAATATTCTCCATCATCATGGGTTTAGATCTCCCAAAGTATGCCCTGAGTAATAATAATTATAACAATCAAATATTAGATAATACTAATTGTAACACATAATTTAAGAAAATACTAAAAAACAAACTAATATAAAATATAGAGTAGTAGCATAATATTCTATTAGTACTCATTCTAAGCTCAGTTCCATCCCTGGACCATAAGGACCCCTCAGCGTCGTCTTTGTCAATATTCCATCATTATGGGATTAGATCTCCCACAGTATGCCCTGAGTAATAATAATTATAACAATCAAATATTAGATAATACTAATAAAACACATAATTTAAGAAAAGATTACCTAACACTCTAATATAAAATATGGATTAGTAGCATAATATTCTATTAGTACTCATTCTAAGCTCAGTTCCATCCCTGGACCATAAGGACCCCTCAGCGTCTACTCTGTCAATATTCTCCATCATCATGGGTTTAGATCTCCCTTAGTATGCCCTGAGTAATAATAATTATAACAATCAAATATAAGATAATACAAATAAAACACATAATTTAAGAAAAGATTAACTAACAAACTAATATAAAATATAGAGTAGTAGCATCATATTCTATTAGTACTCATTCTAAGCTCAGTTCCATCCCTGGACCATAAGGACCCCTCAGCGTTTCTCTGTCAATATTCTCCATCATCATGGGTTTAGATCTCCCACAGTATGCCCTGAGTAATAATAATTATAACAATCAAATATTAGATAATACTAATAAAACACATAATTTAAGAAAAGATTAACTAACAAACTAATATAAAATATGGAGTAGTAGCATAATATTCAATTAGTACTCATTCAAAGCTCAGTTCCATCCCTGGACCATAAGGACCCCTCAGCATCATCTCTGTCAATATTCTCCATCATCATGGGTTTACATCTCCCACAGTATGCCCTGAGTAATAATAATTATAACAATCAAATATTAGATAATACTAATAGAAACACATAATTTAAGAAAAGATTAACTAACAAACTAATTTAAAATATAGAGTAGTAGCATAATATTCTATTAGTACTCATTCTAAGCTCAGTTCCATCCCTGGACCATAAGGACCCCTCAGCATCATCTCTGTCAATATTCTCCATCATCATGGGTTTACATCTCCCACAGTATGCCCTGAGTAATAATAATTATAACAATCAAATAGTAGGTAAAACTAATAGAAACACATAATTTAAGAAAATACTAAAAATCAAACTAATATAAAATATAGAGTATTAGCATCATATTCTATTAGTACTCATTCTAAGCTCAGTTCCATCCCTGGACCATAAGGACCCCTCAGCGTCGTCTCTGTCAATATTCTCCATCATCATGGGTTTAGATCTCCCACAGTATGCCCTGAGTAATAATAATTATAACAATCAAATAGTAGATAATACTAATAGAAACACATAATTTAAGAAAATCTAAAAATCAAACTAATATTAAATATAGAGTATTAGCATCATATTCTATTAGTACTCATTCTAAGCTCAGTTCCATCCCTGGACCTTAAGGACCCCTCAGCGTCATCTCTGCCAATATTCTCCATCATCATGGGTTTAGATCACCCACAGTATGCCCTGAGTAATAATAATTATAACAATTAAATAGTAGATAATACTAATAGAAACACATCATTTAAGAAAAGATTACCTAACAAACTATTATAAAATATAGAGTAGTAGCATAATATTCTATTAGTACTCATTCTAAGCTCAGTTCCATCCCTGGACCATAAGGACCCCTCAGGGTCATCTCTGCCAATATTCTCCATCATCATGGGTTTAGATCTCCCACAGTATGCACTGAGTCATAATAATTATAACAATCAAATAGTAGATAATACTAATAGAAACACATTATTTATGAAAAGATTATCTAACAAACTAATATAAAATATAGAGTAGTAGCATAATATTCTATTAGTACTCATTCTAAGCTCAGTTTCATCCCTGGACCATAAGGACCCCTCAGCGTCATCTCTGTCAATATTCTCCATCATCATGGGTTTACATCTCCCACAGTATGCCCTGAGTAATAATAATTATAACAATCAAATATTAGATAATACTAATAAAACACATAATTTAAGAAAAGATTAACTAACAAAATAATATAAAATATAGAGTAGAAGCATAATATTCTATTAGTACTCATTCTAGGCTTAGTTCCATCCCTGGACCAAAAGGACCCCTCAGCGTCATCTCTGTCAATATTCTCCATCATTATGGGTTTAGATCTCCCACAGTATGCCCTGAGTAATAATAATTATAACAATCAAATATTAGATAATACAAATAAAACACATAATTTAAGAAAAGATTAACTAACAAACTAATATAAAATATAGAGTAGTAGCATAATATTCTATTAGTACTCATTCTAAGCTCAGTTCCATCCCTGGACCATAAGGACCCCTCAGCTTCATATCTGCCAATATTCTCCATCATCATGGGTTTAGATCTCCCACAGTATGCCCTGAGTAATAATAATTATAACAATCAAATATTAGATAATACTAATAAAACACATAATTTAAGAAAAGATTAACTAACAAACTAATATAAAATATAGAGTAGTAGCATAATATTCTATTAGTACTCATTCTAAGCTCAGTTCCATCCCTGGACCATAAGGACCCCTCAGCGTCATATCTGCCAATATTCTCCATCATCATGGGTTTAGATCTCCCACAGTATGCCCTGAGTAATAATAATTATAACAATCAAATATTAGATAATACAAATAAAAAAAATAATTTAAGAAAAGATTAACTAACAAACTAATATAAAATATAGAGTAGTAGCATAATATTCTATTAGTACTCATTCTAAGCTCAGTTCCATCCCTGGACCATAAGGACACCTCAGCGTCATATCTGCCAATATTCTCCATCATCATGGGTTTAGATCTCCCACAGTATGCCCTGAGTAATAATAATTATAACAATCAAATATTAGATAATACTAATAAAACACATAATATAAGAAAAGATAAACTAACAAACTTATATAAAATATAGAGTAGTAGCATAATATTCTATTAGTACTCATTCTAAGCTCAGATCCATCCCTGGACCATAAGGACCCCTCAGCGTTGTCTCTGTCAATATTCTCCATCATCATGGGTTTAGATCTCCCAAAGTATGCCCTGAGTAATAATAATTATAACAATCAAATATTAGATAATACTAATTGTAACACATAATTTAAGAAAATACTAAAAAACAAACTAATATAAAATATAGAGTAGTAGCATAATATTCTATTCGTACTCATTCTAAGCTCAGTTCCATCCCTGGACCATAAGGACCCCTCAGCGTCGTCTTTGTCA
Source organism: Sympetrum striolatum (assembly GCA_947579665.1). Classification (NCBI taxonomy): domain Eukaryota; kingdom Metazoa; phylum Arthropoda; class Insecta; order Odonata; family Libellulidae; genus Sympetrum; species Sympetrum striolatum. Next base: position 104,522,081 of record OX388343.1, read on the forward strand.
ATATTCCATCATTATGGGTTTAGATCTCCCACAGTATGCCCTGAGTAATAATAATTATAACAATCAAATATTAGATAATACTAATAAAACACATAATTTAAGAAAAGATTACCTAACACTCTAATATAAAATATGGATTAGTAGCATAATATTCTATTAGTACTCATTCTAAGCTCAGTTCCATCCCTGGACCATAAGGACCCCTCAGCGTCTACTCTGTCAATATTCTCCATCATCATGGGTTTAGATCTCCCTCAGTATGCCCTGAGTAATAATAATTATAACAATCAAATATTAGATAATACAAATAAAACACATAATTTAAGAAAAGATTAACTAACAAACTAATATAAAATATAGAGTAGTAGCATAATATTCTATTAGTACTCATTCTAAGCTCAGTTCCATCCCTGGACCATAAGGACCCCTCAGCGTCTACTCTGTCAATATTCTCCATCATCATGGGTTTAGATCTCCCTCAGTATGCCCTGAGTAATAATAATTATAACAATCAAATATTAGATAATACAAATAAAACACATACTTTAAGAAAAGATTAACTAACAAACTAATATAAAATATAGAGTAGTAGCATAATATTCTATTAGTACTCATTCTAAGCTCAGTTCCATCCCTGGACCATAAGGACCCCTCAGCATCATCTCTGTCAATATTCTCCATCATCATGGGTTTAGATCTCCCACAGTTTGCCCTGAGTAATAATAATTATAACAATCAAATATTAGATAATACTAATAAAACACATAATTTAAGAAAAGATTAACTAACAAACTAATATAAAATATGGAGTAGTAGCATAATATTCAATTAGTACTCATTCTAAGCTCAGTTCCATCCCTGGACCATAAGGACCCCTCAGCATCATCTCTGTCAATATTCTCCATCATCATGGGTTTACATCTCCCACAGTATGCCCTGAGTAATAATAAGTATAACAATCAAATATTAGATAATACTAATAGAAACACATAATTTAAGAAAAGATTAACTAACAAACTAATATAAAATATAGAGTAGTAGCATAATAGTCTATTAGTACTCATTCTAAGCTCAGTTCCATCCCTGGACCATAAGGACCCCTCAGCATCATCTCTGTCAATATTCTCCATCATCATGGGTTTACATCTCCCACAGTATGCCCTGAGTAATAATAATTATAACAATCAAATAGTAGATAAAACTAATAGAAACACATAATTTAAGAAAATACTAAAAATCAAACTAATATAAAATATAGAGTATTAGCATCATATTCTATTAGTACTCATTCTAAGCTCAGTTCCATCCCTGGACCATAAGGACCCCTCAGCATCGTCTCTGTCAATATTCTCCATCATCATGGGTTTAGATCTCCCACAGTATGCCCTGAGTAATAATAATTATAACAATCAAATAGTAGATAATACTAATAGTAACACATTATTTAAGAAAATACTAAAAATCAAACTAATATAAAATATAGAGTAGTAGCATAATATTCTATTAGTACTCATTCTAAGCTCAGTTCCATCCCTGGACCATAAGGACACCTCAGCGTCATATCTGCCAATATTCTCCATCATCATGGGTTTAGATCTCCCACAGTATGCCCTGAGTAATAATAATTATAACAATCAAATATTAGATAATACTAATAAAACACATAATATAAGAAAAGATAAACTAACAAACTTATATAAAATATAGAGTAGTAGCATAATATTCTATTAGTACTCATTCTAAGCTCAGATCCATCCCTGGACCATAAGGACCCCTCAGCGTTGTCTCTGTCAATATTCTCCATCATCATGGGTTTAGATCTCCCAAAGTATGCCCTGAGTAATAATAATTATAACAATCAAATATTAGATAATACTAATTGTAACACATAATTTAAGAAAATACTAAAAAACAAACTAATATAAAATATAGAGTAGTAGCATAATATTCTATTCGTACTCATTCTAAGCTCAGTTCCATCCCTGGACCATAAGGACCCCTCAGCGTCGTCTTTGTCAATATTCCATCATTATGGGTTTAGATCTCCCACAGTATGCCCTGAGTAATAATAATTATAACAATCAAATATTAGATAATACTAATAAAACACATAATTTAAGAAAAGATTACCTAACACTCTAATATAAAATATGGATTAGTAGCATAATATTCTATTAGTACTCATTCTAAGCTCAGTTCCATCCCTGGACCATAAGGACCCCTCAGCGTCTACTCTGTCAATATTCTCCATCATCATGGGTTTAGATCTCCCTCAGTATGCCCTGAGTAATAATAATTATAACAATCAAATATTAGATAATACAAATAAAACACATAATTTAAGAAAAGATTAACTAACAAACTAATATAAAATATAGAGTAGTAGCATAATATTCTATTAGTACTCATTCTAAGCTCAGTTCCATCCCTGGACCATAAGGACCCCTCAGCGTCTACTCTGTCAATATTCTCCATCATCATGGGTTTAGATCTCCCTCAGTATGCCCTGAGTAATAATAATTATAACAATCAAATATTAGATAATACAAATAAAACACATAATTTAAGAAAAGATTAACTAACAAACTAATATAAAATATAGAGTAGTAGCATAATATTCTATTAGTACTCATTCTAAGCTCAGTTCCATCCCTGGACCATAAGGACCCCTCAGCATCATCTCTGTCAATATTCTCCATCATCATGGGTTTAGATCTCCCACAGTTTGCCCTGAGTAATAATAATTATAACAATCAAATATTAGATAATACTAATAAAACACATAATTTAAGAAAAGATTAACTAACAAACTAATATAAAATATGGAGTAGTAGCATAATATTCAATTAGTACTCATTCTAAGCTCAGTTCCATCCCTGGACCATAAGGACCCCTCAGCATCATCTCTGTCAATATTCTCCATCATCATGGGTTTACATCTCCCACAGTATGCCCTGAGTAATAATAAGTATAACAATCAAATATTAGATAATACTAATAGAAACACATAATTTAAGAAAAGATTAACTAACAAACTAATATAAAATATAGAGTAGTAGCATAATAGTCTATTAGTACTCATTCTAAGCTCAGTTCCATCCCTGGACCATAAGGACCCCTCAGCATCATCTCTGTCAATATTCTCCATCATCATGGGTTTACATCTCCCACAGTATGCCCTGAGTAATAATAATTATAACAATCAAATAGTAGATAAAACTAATAGAAACACATAATTTAAGAAAATACTAAAAATCAAACTAATATAAAATATAGAGTATTAGCATCATATTCTATTAGTACTCATTCTAAGCTCAGTTCCATCCCTGGACCATAAGGACCCCTCAGCATCGTCTCTGTCAATATTCTCCATCATCATGGGTTTAGATCTCCCACAGTATGCCCTGAGTAATAATAATTATAACAATCAAATAGTAGATAATACTAATAGTAACACATTATTTAAGAAAATACTAAAAATCAAACTAATATGAAATATAGAGTAGTAGCATAATATTCTATTAGTACTCATTCAAAGCTCAGTTCCATCCCTGGATCATAAGGACCCCTCAGCGTCATCTCTGCCAATATTCTCCATTATCATGGGTTTAGATCTCCCACAGTATGCCCTGAGTAATAATAATTATAACAATCAAATAGTAGATAATACTAATAGTAACACATAATTTAAGAAAATACTAAAAATCAAACTAAAATAAAATATAGAGTATTAGCATAATATTCTATTAGTACTCATTCTAAGCTCAGTTCAATCCCTGGACCATAAGGACCCCTCAGCGTCATCTCTTCCAATATTCTCCATCATCATGGGTTTAGATCACCCACAGTATGCCCTGAGTAATAATAATTATAACAATCAAAAAATAGATAATACTAATAGTAACACATAATTTAAGAAAATACTAGAAAATAAAACTAATATAAAATATAGAGTATTAGCATAATATTCTATTAGTACTCATTCTAAGCTCAGTTCCATCCCTGGACCATAAGGACCCCTCAGCGTCGTCTCTGTCAATATTCTCCATCATCATGGGTTTAGATCTCCCACAGTATGCCCTGAGTAATAATAATTATAACAATCAAATAGTAGATAATACTAATAGAAACACATAATTTAAGAAAATACTAAAAATCAAACTATTATAAAATATAGAGTAGTAGCATAATATTCTATTAGTACTCATTCTAAGCTCAGTTCCATCCCTGGACCATAAGGACCCCTCAGCGTCATCTCTGTCAATATTCTCCATCATCATAGGTTTAGATCTCCCACAGTATGCCCTGAGTAATAATAATTATAACAATCAAATATTAGATAATACTAATAGAATCACATAATTTAAGAAAATACTAAAAATCAAACTAATATCAAATATAGAGTAGTAGCATAATATTCTATTAGTACTCATTCTAAGCTCAGTTCCATCCCTGGACCATAAGGACCCCTCAGCGTCGTCTCTGTCAATATTCTCCATCATCATGGGTTTAGAACTCCCACAGTATGCCCTGAGTAATAATAATTATAACAATCAAATAGTAGATAATACTAATAGAAACACATAATTTAAGAAATTACTAAAAATCAATCTAATATAAAATATAGAGTATTAGCATAATATTCTATTAGTACTCATTCTAAGCTCAGTTCCATCCCTGGACCATAAGGACCCCTCAGCGTCGTGTTTGTCAATATTCTCCATCATCATGGGTTTAGATCTCCCACAGTATGCCCTGAGTAATAATAATTATAACAATCAAATAGTAGATAATACTAATAGAAATACATAATTTAAGAAAATCTAAAAATCAAACTAATAATAAATATAGAGTAGTAGCGTAATATTCTATTAGTACTCATTCTAAGCTCAGATCCATCCCTGGACCTTAAGAACCCCTCAGCGTCATCTCTGCCAATATTCTCCATCATCATGGGTTTAGATCTCACACAGTATGCCCTGAGTAATAATAATTATAACAATTAAATAGTAGATAATACTAATAGAAACACATAATTTAAGATAAGATTACCTAACAAACTATTATAAAATATAGAGTAGTAGCATAATATTCTATTAGTACTCATTCTAAGCTCAGTTCCATCCCTGGACCATAAGGACCCCTCAGCGTTGTCTGTGTCAATATTCTCCATCATCATGGGTTTAGATCTCCCACAGTATGCCCTGAGTAACAATAATTATAACAATCAAATATTAGATAATACTAATAGTAACACATTATTTAAGAAAATACTAAAAAACAAACTAATATAAAATATAGAGTATTAGCATAATATTCTATTGGTACTCATTCTAAGCTCAGTTCCATCCCTGAACCATAAGGACCCCTCAGCGTCGTCTCAGTCAATATTCCATCATTATGGGATTAGATCTCCCACAGTATGCCCTGAGTAATAATAATTATAACAATCAAATATTAGATAATACTAATAAAACACATAATTTAAGAAAAGATTAACTAACAAACTAATATAAAATATGGAGTAGTAGCATAATATTCAATTAGTACTCATTCTAAGCTCAGTTCCATCCCTGGACCATAAGGACCCCTCAGCATCATCTCTGTCAATATTCTCCATCATCATGGGTTTACATCTCCCACAGTATGCCCTGAGTAATAATAATTATAACAATCAAATATTAGATAATACTAATAGAAACACATAATTTAAGAAAAGATTAACTAACAAACTAATTTAAAATATAGAGTAGTAGCATAATATTCTATTAGTACTCATTCTAAGCTCAGTTCCATCCCTGGACCATAAGGACCCCTCAGCATCATCTCTGTCAATATTCTCCATCATCATGGGTTTACATCTCCCACAGTATGCCCTGAGTAATAATAATTATAACAATCAAATAGTAGGTAAAACTAATAGAAACACATAATTTAAGAAAATACTAAAAATCAAACTAATATAAAATATAGAGTATTAGCATCATATTCTATTAGTACTCATTCTAAGCTCAGTTCCATCCCTGGACCATAAGGACCCCTCAGCGTCGTCTCTGTCAATATTCTCCATCATCATGGGTTTAGATCTCCCACAGTATGCCCTGAGTAATAATAATTATAACAATCAAATAGTAGATAATACTAATAGAAACACATAATTTAAGAAAATCTAAAAATCAAACTAATATTAAATATAGAGTATTAGCATCATATTCTATTAGTACTCATTCTAAGCTCAGTTCCATCCCTGGACCTTAAGGACCCCTCAGCGTCATCTCTGCCAATATTCTCCATCATCATGGGTTTAGATCACCCACAGTATGCCCTGAGTAATAATAATTATAACAATTAAATAGTAGATAATACTAATAGAAACACATCATTTAAGAAAAGATTACCTAACAAACTATTATAAAATATAGAGTAGTAGCATAATATTCTATTAGTACTCATTCTAAGCTCAGATCCATCCCTGGACCATAAGGACCCCTCAGGGTCATCTCTGCCAATATTCTCCATCATCATGGGTTTAGATCTCCCACAGTATGCACTGAGTCATAATAATTATAACAATCAAATAGTAGATAATACTAATAGAAACACATTATTTATGAAAAGATTATCTAACAAACTAATATAAAATATAGAGTAGTAGCATAATATTCTATTAGTACTCATTCTAAGCTCAGTTTCATCCCTGGACCATAAGGACCCCTCAGCGTCATCTCTGTCAATATTCTCCATCATCATGGGTTTACATCTCCCACAGTATGCCCTGAGTAATAATAATTATAACAATCAAATATTAGATAATACTAATAAAACACATAATTTAAGAAAAGATTAACTAACAAAATAATATAAAATATAGAGTAGAAGCATAATATTCTATTAGTACTCATTCTAGGCTCAGTTCCATCCCTGGACCAAAAGGACCCCTCAGCGTCATCTCTGTCAATATTCTCCATCATTATGGGTTTAGATCTCCCACAGTATGCCCTGAGTAATAATAATTATAACAATCAAATATTAGATAATACTAATAAAACACATAATTTAAGAAAAGATTTCCTAACACTTTAATATAAAATATGGAGTAGTAGCATAATATTCTATTAGTACTCATTCTAAGCTCAGTTCCATCCCTGGACCATAAGGACCCCTCAGCGTCATCTCTGTCAATATTCTTCATCATCATGTGTTTACATCTCTCACAGTATGCCCTGAGTAATAAAAATTATAACAATCAAATATTAGATAATACTAATAAAACACATAATTTAAGAAAAGATAAACTAACAAACTAATATAAAATATAGAGTAGTAGCATAATATTCTATTAGTACTCATTCTAAGCTCAGATCCATCCCTGAACCATAAGGACCCCTCAGTGTCGTCTCTGTCAATATTCTCCATCATCATGGGTTTAGATCTCCCACAGTATGCCCTGAGTAATAATAATTATAACAATCAAATATTAGATAATACTAATAAAACACATAATTTAAGAAAAGATTAACTAACAAACTAATATAAAATATGGATTAGTAGCATAATATTCTATTAGTACTCATTCTAAGCTCAGTTCCATCCCTGGACCATAAGGACCCCTCAGCGTCGTCTCTGTCAATATTCTCCATCATCATGGGTTTAGATCTCCCTCAGTATGCCCTGAGTAATAATAATTATAACAATCAAATATTAGATAATACAAATAAAACACATAATTTAAGAAAAGATTAACTAACAAACTAATATAAAATATAGAGTAGTAGCATAATATTCTATTAGTACTCATTCTAAGCTCAGTTCCATCCCTGGACCATAAGGACCCCTCAGCTTCATATCTGCCAATATTCTCCATCATCATGGGTTTAGATCTCCCACAGTATGCCCTGAGTAATAATAATTATAACAATCAAATATTAGATAATACTAATAAAACACATAATTTAAGAAAAGATTAACTAACAAACTAATATAAAATATAGAGTAGTAGCATAATATTCTATTAGTACTCATTCTAAGCTCAGTTCCATCCCTGGACCATAAGGACCCCTCAGCGTCATATCTGCCAATATTCTCCATCATCATGGGTTTAGATCTCCCACAGTATGCCCTGAGTAATAATAATTATAACAATCAAATATTAGATAATACAAATAAAAAAAATAATTTAAGAAAAGATTAACTAACAAACTAATATAAAATATAGAGTAGTAGCATAATATTCTATTAGTACTCATTCTAAGCTCAGTTCCATCCCTGGACCATAAGGACACCTCAGCGTCATATCTGCCAATATTCTCCATCATCATGGGTTTAGATCTCCCACAGTATGCCCTGAGTAATAATAATTATAACAATCAAATATTAGATAATACTAATAAAACACATAATATAAGAAAAGATAAACTAACAAACTTATATAAAATATAGAGTAGTAGCATAATATTCTATTAGTACTCATTCTAAGCTCAGATCCATCCCTGGACCATAAGGACCCCTCAGCGTTGTCTCTGTCAATATTCTCCATCATCATGGGTTTAGATCTCCCAAAGTATGCCCTGAGTAATAATAATTATAACAATCAAATATTAGATAATACTAATTGTAACACATAATTTAAGAAAATACTAAAAAAGAAACTAATATAAAATATAGAGTAGTAGCATAATATTCTATTCGTACTCATTCTAAGCTCAGTTCCATCCCTGGACCATAAGGACCCCTCAGCGTCGTCTTTGTCAATATTCCATCATTATGGGTTTAGATCTCCCACAGTATGCCCTGAGTAATAATAATTATAACAATCAAATATTAGATAATACTAATAAAACACATAATTTAAGAAAAGATTACCTAACACTCTAATATAAAATATGGATTAGTAGCATAATATTCTATTAGTACTCATTCTAAGCTCAGTTCCATCCCTGGACCATAAGGACCCCTCAGCGTCTACTCTGTCAATATTCTCCATCATCATGGGTTTAGATCTCCCTCAGTATGCCCTGAGTAATAATAATTATAACAATCAAATATTAGATAATACAAATAAAACACATAACTTAAGAAAAGATTAACTAACAAACTAATATAAAATATAGAGTAGTAGCATAATATTCTATTAGTACTCATTCTAAGCTCAGTTCCATCCCTGGACCATAAGGACCCCTCAGCGTCTACTCTGTCAATATTCTCCATCATCATGGGTTTAGATCTCCCTCAGTATGCCCTGAGTAATAATAATTATAACAATCAAATATTAGATAATACAAATAAAACACATAATTTAAGAAAAGATTAACTAACAAACTAATATAAAATATAGAGTAGTAGCATAATATTCTATTAGTACTCATTCTAAGCTCAGTTCCATCCCTGGACCATAAGGACCCCTCAGCATCATCTCTGTCAATATTCTCCATCATCATGGGTTTAGATCTCCCACAGTTTGCCCTGAGTAATAATAATTATAACAATCAAATATTAGATAATACTAATAAAACACATAATTTAAGAAAAGATTAACTAACAAACTAATATAAAATATGGAGTAGTAGCATAATATTCAATTAGTACTCATTCTAAGCTCAGTTCCATCCCTGGACCATAAGGACCCCTCAGCATCATCTCTGTCAATATTCTCCATCATCATGGGTTTACATCTCCCACAGTATGCCCTGAGTAATAATAAGTATAACAATCAAATATTAGATAATACTAATAGAAACACATAATTTAAGAAAAGATTAACTAACAAACTAATATAAAATATAGAGTAGTAGCATAATAGTCTATTAGTACTCATTCTAAGCTCAGTTCCATCCCTGGACCATAAGGACCCCTCAGCATCATCTCTGTCAATATTCTCCATCATCATGGGTTTACATCTCCCACAGTATGCCCTGAGTAATAATAATTATAACAATCAAATAGTAGATAAAACTAATAGAAACACATAATTTAAGAAAATACTAAAAATCAAACTAATATAAAATATAGAGTATTAGCATCATATTCTATTAGTACTCATTCTAAGCTCAGTTCCATCCCTGGACCATAAGGACCCCTCAGCATCGTCTCTGTCAATATTCTCCATCATCATGGGTTTAGATCTCCCACAGTATGCCCTGAGTAATAATAATTATAACAATCAAATAGTAGATAATACTAATAGAAATACATAATTTAAGAAAATCTAAAAATCAAACTAATAATAAATATAGAGTAGTAGCGTAATATTCTATTAGTACTCATTCTAAGCTCAGATCCATCCCTGGACCTTAAGAACCCCTCAGCGTCATCTCTGCCAATATTCTCCATCATCATGGGTTTAGATCTCCCACAGTATGCCCTGAGTAATAATAATTATAACAATTAAATAGTAGATAATACTAATAGAAACACATAATTTAAGAAAAGATTACCTAACAAACTATTATAAAATATAGAGTAGTAGCATAATATTCTATTAGTACTTATTCTAAGCTCAGTTCCATCCCTGGACCATAAGGACCCCTCAGGGTCATCTCTGCCAATATTCTCCATCATCATGGGTTTAGATCTCCCACAGTATGCCCTGAGTCATAATAATTATAACAATCAAATAGTAGATAATACTAATAGAATCACATTATTTAAGAAAAGATTATCTAACAAACTAATATAAAATATAGAGTAGTAGCATAATATTCTATTAGTACTCATTCTAAGCTCAGTTTCATCCCTGGACCATAAGGACCCCTCAGCGTCATCTCTGTCAATATTCTCCATCATCATGGGTTTACATCTCCCACAGTATGCCCTGAGTAATAATAATTATAACAATCAAATATTAGATAATACTAATAAAACACATAATTTAAGAAAAGATTACCTAACACTCTAATATAAAATATGGAGTAGTAGCATAATATTCTATTAGTACTCATTCTAAGCTCAGTTCCATCCCTGGACCATAAGGACTCCTCAGCGTCATCTCTGTCAATATTCTCCATCATCATGGTTTTAGATCTCCCACAGTATGCCCTGAGTAATAAAAATTATAACAATCAAATATTAGATAATACTAATAAAACACATAATTTAAGAAAAGATCACCTAACACTCTAATATAAAATATGGAGGAGTAGCATAATATTCTATTAGTACTCATTCTAAGCTCAGTTCCATCCCTGGACCATAAGGACCCCTCAGCGTCTACTCTGTCAATATTCTCCATCATCATGGGTTTACATCTCTCACAGTATGCCCTGAGTAATAATAATTATAACAATCAAATATTAGATAATACTAATAAAACACATAATTTAAGAAAAGATTACCTAACACTCTAATTTAAAATATGGAGTAGTAGCATAATATTCTATTAGTACTCATTCTAAGCTCAGTTCCATCCCTGGACCATAAGGACCCCTCAGCGTCATCTCTGTCAATATTCTCCATCATCATGGGTTTACATCTCCAACAGTATGCCCTGAATAATACTAATTATAACAATCAAATATTAGATAATACTAATAAAACACATAAATTAAGAAAAGAGTACCTAACACTCTAATATAAAATATGGAGTAGTAGCATAATATTCTATTAGTACTCAATCTAAGCTCAGTTCCATCCCTCGACCATAAGGACCCCTCAGCGTCGTCTCTGTCATATTTCTCCATCATCATGGGTTTAGATCTCCCACAGTATGCCCTGAGTAATAAAAATTATAACAATCAAATATTAGATAATACTAATAAAACACATAATTTAAGAAAAGATTAGCTAACAAACTAATATAAAATATAGAGTAGAAGCATAATATTCTATTAGTACTCATTCTAGGCTCAGTTCCATCCCTGGACCATAAGGACCCCTCAGCGTCATCTCTGTCAATATTCTCCATCATCATGGGTTTAGATCTCCCACAGTATGCCCTGAGTAATAATAATTATAACAATCAAATATTAGATAATACTAATCAAACACATAATTTAAGAAAAGATTACCTTACAATCTAATATAAAATATGGAGTAGTAGCATAATATTTTATTAGTACTCATTCAAAGCTCAGTTCCATCCCTCGACCATAAGGACCCCTCAGCGTCGTCTCTGTCAATATTCTCCATCATCATGGGTTTAGATCTCCCTCAGTATGCCCTGAGTAATAATAATTATAACAATCAAATAGTAGATAATACTAATAGTAACACATAATTTAAGAAAATACTAAAAAACAAACTAATATAAAATATAGAGTATTAGCATAATATTCTATTAGTACTCATTCTAAGCTCAGTTCCATCTCTGAACCATAAGGACCCCTCAGCGTCGTCTATGTCAATATTCTCCATCATCATGGGTTTAGATCTCCCACAGTATGACCTGAGTAATAATAATTATAACAATCAAATATTAGATAATACTAATAGTAACACATAATTTAAGAAAATACTAAAAAACAAACTAATATAAAATATAGAGTATTAGCATAATATTCTATTAGTACTCATTCTAAGCTCAGTTCCATCCCTGAACCATAAGGACCCCTCAGCGTCGTCTATGTCAATATTCTCCATCATCATGGGTTTAGATCTCCCACAGTATGCCCTGAGTAATAATAATTATAACAATCAAATATTAGATAATACTAATCAAACACATAATTTAAGAAAAGATTACCTTACAATCTAATATAAAATATGGAGTAGTAGCATAATATTTTATTAGTACTCATTCAAAGCTCAGTTCCATCCCTCGACCATAAGGACCCCTCAGCGTCGTCTCTGTCAATAATCTCCATCATCATGGGTTTAGATCTCCCTCAGTATGCCCTGAGTAATAATAATTATAACAATCAAATAGTAGATAATACTAATAGTAACACATAATTTAAGAAAATACTAAAAAACAAACTAATATAAAATATAGAGTATTAGCATAATATTCTATTAGTACTCATTCTAAGCTCAGTTCCATCTCTGAACCATAAGGACCCCTCAGCGTCGTCTATGTCAATATTCTCCATCATCATGGGTTTAGATCTCCCACAGTATGCCCTGAGTAATAATAATTATAACAATCAAATATTAGATAATACTAATAGTAACACATAATTTAAGAAAATACTAAAAAACAAACTAATATAAAATATAGAGTATTAGCATAATATTCTATTAGTACTCATTCTAAGCTCAGTTCCATCCCTGGACCATAAGGACCCCTCAGCGTCGTCTCTGTCAATATTCTCCATTATCATGGGTTTAGATCTCCCACAGTATGCCCTGAGTAATAATAATTTTAACAATCAAATATTAGATAATACTAATAGTAACACATAATTTAAGAAAATACTAAAAAACAAACTAATATAAAATATAGAGTATTAGCATAATATTCTATTAGTACTCATTCTAAGCTCAGTTCCATCCCTGGACCATAAGGACCCCTCAGCGTTGTCTCTGTCAATATTCCTCATCATCATGGGTCTAGATCCACCACAGTATGCCCTGAGTAATAATAATTATAACAATCAAATATTAGATAATACTAATAGTAACACATAATTTAAGAAAATACTAAAAAACAAACTAATATAAAATATAGAGTAGTAGCATAATATTCTATTAGTACTCATTCTAAGCTCAGTTCCATCCCTGGACCATAAGGACCCCTCAGCGTCGTCTTTGTCAATATTCCATCATTATGGGATTAGATCTCCCACAGTATGCCCTGAGTAATAATAATTATAACAATCAAATATTAGATAATACTAATAAAACACATAATTTAAGAAAAGATTACCTAACACTCTAATATAAAATATGGATTAGTAGCATAATATTCTATTAGTACTCATTCTAAGCTCAGTTCCATCCCTGGACCATAAGGACCCCTCAGCGTCTACTCTGTCAATATTCTCCATCATCATGGGTTTAGATCTCCCTCAGTATGCCCTGAGTAATAATAATTATAACAATCAAATATTAGATAATACAAATAAAACACATAATTTAAGAAAAGATTAACTAACAAACTAATTTAAAATATAGAGTAGTAGCATAATATTCTATTAGTACTCATTCTAAGCTCAGTTCCATCCCTGGACCATAAGGACCCCTCAGGGTCATCTCTGCCAATATTCTCCATCATCATGGGTTTACATCTCCCACAGTATGCCCTGAGTAATAATAATTATAACAATCAAATATTAGATAATACTAATAGAAACACATAATTTAAGAAAAGATTAACTAACAAACTAATTTAAAATATAGAGTAGTAGCATAATATTCTATTAGTACTCATTCTAAGCTCAGTTCCATCCCTGGACCATAAGGACCCCTCAGCATCATCTCTGTCAATATTCTCCATCATCATGGGTTTACATCTCCCACAGTATGCCCTGAGTAATAATAATTATAACAATCAAATAGTAGATAAAACTAATAGAAACACATAATTTAAGAAAATACTAAAAATCAAACTAATATAAAATATAGTGTATTAGCATCATATTCTATTAGTACTCATTCTAAGCTCAGTTCCATCCCTGGACCATAAGGACCCCTCAGCGTTGTCTCTGTCAATATTCTCCATCATCATGGGTTTAGATCTCCCACAGTATGCCCTGAGTAATAATAATTATAACAATCAAATAGTAGATAATACTAATAGAAACACATAATTTAAGAAAATCTAAAAATCAAACTAATATTAAATATAGAGTAGTAGCGTAATAATCTATTAGTACTCATTCTAAGCTCAGTTCCATCCCTGGACCTTAAGGACCCCTCAGCGTCATCTCTGCCAATATTCTCCATCATCATGGGTTTAGATCTCCCACAGTATGCCCTGAGTAATAATAATTATAACAATTAAATAGTAGATAATACTAATAGAAACACATCATTTAAGAAAAGATTACCTAACAAACTATTATAAAATATAGAGTAGTAGCATAATATTCTATTAGTACTCATTCTAAGCTCAGTTCCATCCCTGTACCATAAGGACCCCTCAGGGTCATCTCTGCCAATATTCTCCATCATCATGGGTTTAGATCTCCCACAGTATGCCCTGAGTCATAATAATTATAACAATCAAATAGTAGATAATACTAATAGAAACACATTATTTATGAAAAGATTATCTAACAAACTAATATAAAATATAGAGAAGTAGCATAATATTCTATTAGTACTCATTCTAAGCTCAGTTTCATCCCTGGACCATAAGGACCCCTCAGCGTCATCTCTGTCAATATTCTCCATCATCATGGGTTTACATCTCCCACAGTATGCCCTGAGTAATAATAATTATAACAATCAAATATTAGATAATACTAATAAAACACATAATTTAAGAAAAGATTACCTAACACTCTAATATAAAATATGAAGTAGTAGCATAATATTCTATTAGTACTCATTCTAAGCTCAGTTCCATCCCTGGACCATAAGGACTCCTCAGCGTCATCTCTGTCAATATTCTCCATCATCATGGGTTTAGATCTCCCACAGTATAACCTGAGTAATAAAAATTATAACAATCAAATATTAGATAATACTTATAAAACACATAATTTAAGAAAAGATTAACTAACAAAATAATATAAAATATAGAGTAGAAGCATAATATTCTATTAGTACTCATTCTAGGCTCAGTTCCATCCCTGGACCATAAGGACCCCTCAGCTTCATCTCTGTCAATATTCTCCATCATTATGGGTTTAGATCTCCCACAGTATGCCCTGAGTAATAATAATTATAACAATCAAATATTAGATAATACTTATAAAACACATAATTTAAGAAAAGATTAACTAACAAAATAATATAAAATATAGAGTAGAAGCATAATATTCTATTAGTACTCATTCTAGGCTCAGTTCCATCCCTGGACCATAAGGACCCCTCAGCGTCATCTCTGTCAATATTCTCCATCATTATGGGTTTAGATCTCCCACAGTATGCCCTGAGTAATAATAATTATAACAATCAAATATTAGATAATACTAATAAAACACATAATTTAAGAAAAGATTTCCTAACACTCTAATATAAAATATGGAGTAGTAGCATAATATTCTATTAGTACTCATTCTAAGCTCAGTTCCATCCCTGGACCATAAGGACCCCTCAGCATCATCTCTGTCAATATTCTCCATCATCATGGGTTTACATCTCTCACAGTATGCCCTGAGTAATAATATTTATAACAATCAAATATTAGATAATACTAATAAAACACATAATTTAAGAAAAGATTACCTAACACTCTAATATAAAATATGGAGTAGTAGCATAATATTCTATTAGTACTCATTCTAAGCTCAGTTCCATCCCTGGACCATAAGGACCCCTCAGTGTCATCTCTGTCAATATTCTCCATCATCATGGGTTTACATCTCTCACAGTATGCCCTGAGTAATAATAATTATAACAATCAAATATTAGATAATACTAATAAAACACATAATTTAAGAAAAGATTACCTAACACTCTAATATAAAATATGGAGTAGTAGCATAATATTCTATTAGTACTCATTCTAAGCTCAGTTCCATCCCTGGACCATAAGGACCCCTCAGCGTCGTCTCTGTCAATATTCTCCATCATCATGGGTTTAGATCTCCCACAGTATGCCCTGAGTAATAAAAATTATAACAATCAAATATTAGATAATACTAATAAAACACATAATTTAAGAAAAGATAAACTAACAAACTAATATAAAATATAGAGTAGTAGCATAATATTCTATTAGTACTCATTCTAAGCTCAGATCCATCCCTGAACCATAAGGACCCCTCAGTGTCGTCTCTGTCAATATTCTCCATCATCATGGGTTTAGATCTCCCACAGTATGCCCTGAGTAATAATAATTATAACAATCAAATATTAGATAATACTAATAAAACACATAATTTAAGAAAAGATTAACTAACAAACTAATATAAAATATGGATTAGTAGCATAATATTCTATTAGTACTCATTCTAAGCTCAGTTCCATCCCTGGACCATAAGGACCCCTCAGCGTCGTCTCTGTCAATATTCTCCATCATCATGGGTTTAGATCTCCCTCAGTATGCCCTGAGTAATAATAATTATAATAATCAAATATTAGATAATACAAATAAAACACATAATTTAAGAAAAGATTAACTAACAAACTAATATAAAATATAGAGTAGTAGCATAATATTCTATTAGTACTCATTCTAAGCTCAGTTCCATCCCTGGACAATAAGGACCCCTCAGCGTCATATCTGCCAATATTCTCCATCATCATGGGTTTAGATCTCCCACAGTATGCCCTGAGTAATAATAATTATAACAATCAAATATTAGATAATACTAATAAAACACATAATTTAAGAAAAGATTAACGAACAAACTAATATAAAATATAGAGTAGTAGCATAATATTCTATTAGTACTCATTCTAAGCTCAGTTCCATCCCTGGACCATAAGGACCCCTCAGCGTCATATCTGCCAATATTCTCCATCATCATGGGTTTAGATCTCCCACAGTATGCCCTGAGTAATAATAATTATAACAATCAAATATTAGATAATACTAATAAAACACATAATTTAAGAAAAGATTAACTAACAAACTAATATAAAATATAGAGTAGTAGCATAATATTCTATTAGTACTCATTCTAAGCTCAGTTCCATCCCTGGACAATAAGGACCCCTCAGCGTCATATCTGCCAATATTCTCCATCATCATGGGTTTAGATCTCCCACAGTATGCCCTGAGTAATAATAATTATAACAATCAAATATTAGATAATACAAATAAAAAAAATAATTTAAGAAAAGATTAACGAACAAACTAATATAAAATATAGAGTAGTAGCATAATATTCTATTAGTACTCATTCTAAGCTCAGTTCCATCCCTGGACCATAAGGACCCCTCAGCGTCATATCTGCCAATAATCTCCATCATCATGGGTTTAGATCTCCCACAGTATGCCCTGAGTAATAATAATTATAACAATCAAATATTAGATAATACTAATAAAACACATAATTTAAGAAAAGATTAACTAACAAACTAATATAAAATATAGAGTAGTAGCATAATATTCTATTAGTACTCATTCTAAGCTCAGATCCATCCCTGAACCATAAGGACCCCTCAGTGTCGTCTCTGTCAATATTCTCCATCATCATGGGTTTAGATCTCCCACAGTATGCCCTGAGTAATAATAATTATAACAATCAAATATTAGATAATACTAATAAAACACATAATTTAAGAAAAGATTAACTAACAAACTAATATAAAATATGGATTAGTAGCATAATATTCTATTAGTACTCATTCTAAGCTCAGTTCCATCCCTGGACCATAAGGACCCCTCAGCGTCGTCTCTGTCAATATTCTCCATCATCATGGGTTTAGATCTCCCTCAGTATGCCCTGAGTAATAATAATTATAATAATCAAATATTAGATAATACAAATAAAACACATAATTTAAGAAAAGATTAACTAACAAACTAATATAAAATATAGAGTAGTAGCATAATATTCTATTAGTACTCATTCTAAGCTCAGTTCCATCCCTGGACCATAAGGACCCCTCAGCGTCATATCTGCCAATATTCTCCATCATCATGGGTTTAGATCTCCCACAGTATGCCCTGAGTAATAATAATTATAACAATCAAATATTAGATAATACTAATAAAACACATAATTTAAGAAAAGATTAACTAACAAACTAATATAAAATATAGAGTAGTAGCATAATATTCTATTAGTACTCATTCTAAGCTCAGTTCCATCCCTGGACCATAAGGACCCCTCAGCGTCATATCTGCCAATATTCTCCATCATCATGGGTTTAGATCTCCCACAGTATGCCCTGAGTAATAATAATTATAACAATCAAATATTAGATAATACTAATAAAACACATAATTTAAGAAAAGATTAACGAACAAACTAATATAAAATATAGAGTAGTAGCATAATATTCTATTAGTACTCATTCTAAGCTCAGTTCCATCCCTGGACCATAAGGACCCCTCAGCGTCATATCTGCCAATATTCTCCATCATCATGGGTTTAGATCTCCCTCAGTATGCCCTGAGTAATAATAATTATAATAATCAAATATTAGATAATACAAATAAAACACATAATTTAAGAAAAGATTAACTAACAAACTAATATAAAATATAGAGTAGTAGCATAATATTCTATTAGTACTCATTCTAAGCTCAGTTCCATCCCTGGACCATAAGGACCCCTCAGCGTCATATCTGCCAATATTCTCCATCATCATGGGTTTAGATCTCCCACAGTATGCCCTGAGTAATAATAATTATAACAATCAAATATTAGATAATACTAATAAAACACATAATTTAAGAAAAGATTAACTAACAAACTAATATAAAATATAGAGTAGTAGCATAATATTCTATTAGTACTCATTCTAAGCTCAGTTCCATCCCTGGACAGTAAGGACCCCTCAGCGTCATATCTGCCAATATTCTCCATCATCATGGGTTTAGATCTCCCACAGTATGCCCTGAGTAATAATAATTATAACAATCAAATATTAGATAATACAAATAAAAAAAATAATTTAAGAAAAGATTAACGAACAAACTAATATAAAATATAGAGTAGTAGCATAATATTCTATTAGTACTCATTCTAAGCTCAGTTCCATCCCTGGACCATAAGGACCCCTCAGCGTCATATCTGCCAATAATCTCCATCATCATGGGTTTAGATCTCCCACAGTATGCCCTGAGTAATAATAATTATAACAATCAAATATTAGATAATACTAATAAAACACATAATATAAGAAAAGATAAACTAACAAACTAATATAAAATATAGAGTAGTAGCATAATATTCTATTAGTACTCATTCTAAGCTCAGATCCATCCCTGGACCATAAGGACCCCTCAGCGTTGTCTCTGTCAATATTCTCCATCATCATGGGTTTAGATCTCCCAAAGTATGCCCTGAGTAATAATAATTATAACAATCAAATATTAGATAATACTAATTGTAACACATAATTTAAGAAAATACTAAAAAACAAACTAATATAAAATATAGAGTAGTAGCATAATATTCTATTCGTACTCATTCTAAGCTCAGTTCCATCCCTGGACCATTAAGGACCCCTCATCGTCGTCTTTGTCAATATTCCATCATTATGGGTTTAGATCTCCCACAGTATGCCCTGAGTAATAATAATTATAACAATCAAATATTAGATAATACTAATAAAACACATAATTTAAGAAAAGATTACCTAACACTCTAATATAAAATATGGATTAGTAGCATAATATTCTATTAGTACTCATTCTAAGCTCAAATCCATCCCTGGACCATAAGGACCCCTCAGCGTCTACTCTGTCAATATTCTCCATCATCATGGGTTTAGATCTCCCTCAGTATGCCCTGAGTAATAACAATTATAACAATCAAATATTAGATAATACAAATAAAACACATAATTTAAGAAAATACTAAAAATCAAACTAATATAAAATATAGAGTATTAGCATCATATTCTATTAGTACTCATTCTAAGCTCAGTTCCATCCCTGGACCATAAGGACCCCTCAGCATCGTCTCTGTCAATATTCTCCATCATCATGGGTTTAGATCTCCCACAGTATGCCCTGAGTAATAATAATTATAACAATCAAATAGTAGATAATACTAATAGAAATACATAATTTAAGAAAATCTAAAAATCAAACTAATAATAAATATAGAGTAGTAGCGTAATATTCTATTAGTACTCATTCTAAGCTCAGTTCCATCCCTGGACAGTAAGGACCCCTCAGCGTCATATCTGCCAATATTCTCCATCATCATGGGTTTAGATCTCCCACAGTATGCCCTGAGTAATAATAATTATAACAATCAAATATTAGATAATACAAATAAAAAAAATAATTTAAGAAAAGATTAACGAAAAAACTAATATAAAATATAGAGTAGTAGCATAATATTCTATTAGTACTCATTCTAAGCTCAGTTCCATCCCTGGACCATAAGGACCCCTCAGCGTCATATCTGCCAATAATCTCCATCATCATGGGTTTAGATCTCCCACAGTATGCCCTGAGTAATAATAATTATAACAATCAAATATTAGATAATACTAATAAAACACATAATATAAGAAAAGATAAACTAACAAACTAATATAAAATATAGAGTAGTAGCATAATATTCTATTAGTACTCATTCTAAGCTCAGATCCATCCCTGGACCATAAGGACCCCTCAGCGTTGTCTCTGTCAATATTCTCCATCATCATGGGTTTAGATCTCCCAAAGTATGCCCTGAGTAATAATAATTATAACAATCAAATATTAGATAATACTAATTGTAACACATAATTTAAGAAAATACTAAAAAACAAACTAATATAAAATATAGAGTAGTAGCATAATATTCTATTCGTACTCATTCTAAGCTCAGTTCCATCCCTGGACCATTAAGGACCCCTCATCGTCGTCTTTGTCAATATTCCATCATTATGGGTTTAGATCTCCCACAGTATGCCCTGAGTAATAATAATTATAACAATCAAATATTAGATAATACTAATAAAACACATAATTTAAGAAAAGATTACCTAACACTCTAATATAAAATATGGATTAGTAGCATAATATTCTATTAGTACTCATTCTAAGCTCAAATCCATCCCTGGACCATAAGGACCCCTCAGCGTCTACTCTGTCAATATTCTCCATCATCATGGGTTTAGATCTCCCTCAGTATGCCCTGAGTAATAACAATTATAACAATCAAATATTAGATAATACAAATAAAACACATAATTTAAGAAAATACTAAAAATCAAACTAATATAAAATATAGAGTATTAGCATCATATTCTATTAGTACTCATTCTAAGCTCAGTTCCATCCCTGGACCATAAGGACCCCTCAGCATCGTCTCTGTCAATATTCTCCATCATCATGGGTTTAGATCTCCCACAGTATGCCCTGAGTAATAATAATTATAACAATCAAATAGTAGATAATACTAATAGAAATACATAATTTAAGAAAATCTAAAAATCAAACTAATAATAAATATAGAGTAGTAGCGTAATATTCTATTAGTACTCATTCTAAGCTCAGATCCATCCCTGGACCTTAAGAACCCCTCAGCGTCATCTCTGTCAATATTCTCCATCATCATGGGTTTACATCTCCCACAGTATGCCCTGAGTAATAATAATTATAACAATCAAATATTAGATAATACTAATAAAACACATAATTTAAGAAAAGATTACCTAACACTCTAATATAAATTATGGAGTAGTAGCATAATATTCTATTAGTACTCATTCTAAGCTCAGTTCCATCCCTGGACCATAAGGACTCCTCAGCGTCATCTCTGTCAATATTCTCCATCATCATGGTTTTAGATCTCCCACAGTATGCCCTGAGTAATAAAAATTATAACAATCAAATATTAGATAATACTAATAAAACACATAATATAAGAAAAGATAAACTAACAAACTAATATAAAATATAGAGTAGTAGCATAATATTCTATTAGTACTCATTCTAGGCTCAGTTCCATCCCTGGACCATAAGGACCCCTCAGCGTCATCTCTGTCAATATTCTCCATCATTATGGGTTTAGATCTCCCACAGTATGCCCTGAGTAATAATAATTATAACAATCAAATATTAGATAATACTAATAAAACACATAATTTAAGAAAAGATTACCTAACACTCTAATATAAAATATGGAGTAGTAGCATAATATTCTCTTAGTACTCATTCTAAGCTCAGTTCCATCCCTGGACCATAAGGACCCCTCAGCGTCATCTCTGTCAATATTCTCCATCATCATGGGTTTACATCTCTCACAGTATGCCCTGAGTAATAATAATTATAACAATCAAATATTAGATAATACTAATAAAACACATAATTTAAGAAAAGATTACCTAACACTCTAATTTAAAATATGGAGTAGTAGCATAATATTCTATTAGTACTCATTCTAAGCTCAGTTCCATCCCTGGACCATAAGGACCCCTCAGCGTCATCTCTGTCAATATTCTCCATCATCATGGGTTTACATCTCCAACAGTATGCCCTGAGTTATACTAATTATAACAATCAAATATTAGATAATACTAATAAAACACATAATTTAAGAAAAGATTACCTAACACTCTAATATAAAATATGGAGTAGTAGCATAATATTCTATTAGTACTCAATCTAAGCTCAGTTCCATCCCTGGACCATAAGGACCCCTCAGCGTCGTCTCTGTCAATATTCTCCATCATCATGGGTTTAGATCTCCCACAGTATGCCCTGAGTAATAAAAATTATAACAATCAAATATTAGATAATACTAATAAAACACATAATTTAAGAAAAGATTAGCTAACAAACTAATATAAAATATAGAGTAGAAGCATAATATTCTATTAGTACTCATTCTAGGCTCAGTTCCATCCCTGGACCATAAGGACCCCTCAGCGTCATCTCTGTCAATATTCTCCATCATCATGGGTTTAGATCTCCCACAGTATGCCCTGAGTAATAATAATTATAACAATCAAATATTAGATAATACTAATCAAACACATAATTTAATAAAAGATTACCTTACAATCTAATATAAAATATGGAGTAGTAGCATAATATTTTATTAGTACTCATTCAAAGCTCAGTTCCATCCCTCGACCATAAGGACCCCTCAGCGTCGTCTCTGTCAATATTCTCCATCATCATGGGTTTAGATCTCCCTCAGTATGCCCTGAGTAATAATAATTATAACAATCAAATATTAGATAATACTAATAGTAACACATAATTTAAGAAAATACTAAAAAACAAACTAATATAAAATATAGAGTATTAGCATAATATTCTATTAGTACTCATTCTAAGCTCAGTTCCATCCCTGAACCATAAGGACCCCTCAGCGTCGTCTATGTCAATATTCTCCATCATCATGGGTTTAGATCTCCCACAGTATGCCCTGAGTAATAATAATTATAACAATCAAATATTAGATAATACTAATAGTAACACATAATTTAAGAAAATACTAAAAAACAAACTAATATAAAATATAGAGTATTAGCATAATATTCTATTAGTACTCATTCTAAGCTCAGTTCCATCCCTGGACCATAAGGACCCCTCAGCGTCGTCTCTGTCAATATTCTCCATCATCATGGGTTTAGATCTCCCACAGTATGCCCTGAGTAATAATAATTTTAACAATCAAATATTAGATAATACTAATAGTAACACATAATTTAAGAAAATACTAAAAAACAAACTAATATAAAATATAGAGTATTAGCATAATATTCTATTAGTACTCATTCTAAGCTCAGTTCCATCCCTGGACCATACGGACCCCTCAGCGTTGTCTCTGTCAATATTCCTCATCATCATGGGTCTAGATCCACCACAGTATGCCCTGAGTAATAATAATTATAACAATCAAATATTAGATAATACTAATAGCAACACATAATTTAAGAAAATACTAAAAAACAAACTAATATAAAATATAGAGTATTAGCATAATATTCTATTAGTACTCATTCTAAGCTCAGTTCCATCCCTGGACCATAAGGACCCCTCAGCGTCGTCTCTGTCAATATTCTCCATCATCATGGGTTTAGATCTCCCAAAGTATGCCCTGAGTAATAATAATTATAACAATCAAATATTAGATAATACTAATTGTAACACATAATTTAAGAAAATACTAAAAAACAAACTAATATAAAATATAGAGTAGTAGCATAATATTCTATTAGTACTCATTCTAAGCTCAGTTCCATCCCTGGACCATAAGGACCCCTCAGCGTCGTCTTTGTCAATATTCCATCATTATGGGATTAGATCTCCCACAGTATGCCCTGAGTAATAATAATTATAACAATCAAATATATGATAATACTAATAAAACACATAATTTAAGAAAAGATTACCTAACACTCTAATATAAAATATGGATTAGTAGCATAATATTCTATTAGTACTCATTCTAAGCTCAGTTCCATCCCTGGACCATAAGGACCCCTCAGCGTCTACTCTGTCAATATTCTCCATCATCATGGGTTTAGATCTCCCTCAGTATGCCCTGAGTAATAATAATTATAACAATCAAATATTAGATAATACATATAAAACACATAATTTAAGAAAAGATTAACTAACAAACTAATATAAAATATAGAGTAGTAGCATAATATTCTATTAGTACTCATTCTAAGCTCAGTTCCATCCCTGGACCATAAGGACCCCTCAGCGTCTACTCTGTCAATATTCTCCATCATCATGGGTTTAGATCTCCCACAGTATGCCCTGAGTAATAATAATTATAACAATCAAATATTAGATAATACTAATAAAACACATAATTTAAGAAAAGATTAACTAACAAACTAATATAAAATATGGAGTAGTAGCATAATATTCAATTAGTACTCATTCTAAGCTCAGTTCCATCCCTGGACCATAAGGACCCCTCAGCATCATCTCTGTCAATATTCTCCATCATCATGGGTTTACATCTCCCACAGTATGCCCTGAGTAATAATAATTATAACAATCAAATATTAGATAATACTAATAGAAACACATAATTTAAGAAAAGATTAACTAACAAACTAATTTAAAATATAGAGTAGTAGCATAATATTCTATTAGTACTCATTCTAAGCTCAGTTCCATCCCTGGACCATAAGGACCCCTCAGCATCATCTCTGTCAATATTCTCCATCATCATGGGTTTAGATCTCCCTCAGTATGCCCTGAGTAATAATAATTATAACAATCAAATATTAGATAATACATATAAAACACATAATTTAAGAAAAGATTAACTAACAAACTAATATAAAATATAGAGTAGTAGCATAATATTCTATTAGTACTCATTCTAAGCTCAGTTCCATCCCTGGACCATAAGGACCCCTCAGCGTCGTCTCTGTCAATATTCTCCATCATCATGGGTTTAGATCTCCTACAGTATGCCCTGAGTAATAATAATTATAACAATCAAATAGTAGATAATACTAATAGAAACACATAATTTAAGAAAATCTAAAAATCAAACTAATATTAAATATAGAGTAGTAGCGTAATATTCTATTAGTACTCATTCTAAGCTCAGTTCCATCCCTGGACCTTAAGGACCCCTCAGCGTCATCTCTGCCAATATTCTCCATCATCATGGGTTTAGATCTCCCACAGTATGCCCTGAGTAATAATAATTATAACAATTAAATAGTAGATAATACTAATAGAAACACATCATTTAAGAAAAGATTACCTAACAAACTATTATAAAATATAGAGTAGTAGCATAATATTCTATTAGTACTCATTCTAAGCTCAGTTCCATCCCTGGACCATAAGGACTCCTCAGCGTCATCTCTGTCAATATTCTCCATCATCATGGGTTTAGATCTCCCACAGTATGCCCTGAGTAATAAAAATTATAACAATCAAATATTAGATAATACTAATAAAACACATAATTTAAGAAAAGATTAACTAACAAAATAATATAAAATATAGAGTAGAAGCATAATATTCTATTAGTACTCATTCTAGGCTGAGTTCCATCCCTGGACCATAAGGACCCCTCAGCGTCATCTCTGTCAATATTCTCCATCATTATGGGTTTAGATCTCCCACAGTATGCCCTGAGTAATACTAATTATAACAATCAAATATTAGATAATACTAATAAAACACATAATTTAAGAAAAGATTACCTAACACTCTAATATAAAATATGGAGTAGTAGCATAATATTCTATTAGTACTCATTCTAAGCTCAGTTCCATCCCTGGACCATAAGGACCCCTCAGCGTCGTCTCTGTCAATATTCTCCATCATCATGGGTTTAGATCTCCCACAGTATGCCCTGAGTAATAAAAATTATAACAATCAAATATTAGATAATACTAATAAAACACATAATTTAAGAAAAGATTAGCTAACAAACTAATATAAAATATAGAGTAGAAGCATAATATTCTATTAGTACTCATTCTAGGCTCAGTTCCATCCCTGGACCATAAGGACCCCTCAGCGTCATCTCTGTCAATATTCTCCATCATCATGGGTTTAGATCTCCCACAGTATGCCCTGAGTAATAATAATTATAACAATCAAATATTAAATAATACTAATCAAACACATAATTTAAGAAAAGATTACCTTACAATCTAATATAAAATATGGAGTAGTAGCATAATATTTTATTAGTACTCATTCAAAGCTCAGTTCCATCCCTCGACCATAAGGACCCCTCAGCGTCGTCTCTGTCAATATTCTCCATCGTCATGGGTTTAGATCTCCCTCAGTATGCCCTGAGTAATAATAATTATAACAATCAAATATTAGATAATACAAATAAAACACATAATTTAAGAAAAGATTAACTAACAAACTAATATAAAATATAGAGTAGTAGCAGAATATTCTATTAGTACTCATTCTAAGCTCAGTTCCATCCCTGGACCATAAGGGTCCCTCAGCGTCATCTCTGCATATTCTCCATCATCATGGGTTTAGATCTCCCACAGTATGCCCTGAGTAATAATAATAATAACAATCAAATATTAGATAATACTAATAAAACACATAATTTAAGAAAAGATTAACTAACAAACTAATATAAAATATGGATTAGTAGCATAATATTCTATTAGTACTCATTCTAAGCTCAGTTCCATCCCTGGACCATAAGGACCCCTCAGCGTCGTCTTTGTCAATATTCTCCATCATCATGGGTTTAGATCTCCCTCAGTATGCCCTGAGTAATAATAATTATAACAATCAAATATTAGATAATACAAATAAAACACATAATTTAAGAAAAGATTAACTAACAAACTAATATAAAATATAGAGTAGTAGCATAATATTCTATTAGTACTCATTCTAAGCTCAGTTCCATCCCTGGACCATAAGGACCCCTCAGCGTCAAATCTGCCAATATTCTCCATCATCATGGGTTTAGATCTCCCTCAGTAGGCCCTGAGTAATAATAATTATAACAATCAAATATTAGATAATACTAATAAAACACATAATATAAGAAAAGATAAACTAACAAACTAATATAAAATATAGAGTAGTAGCATAATATTCTATGAGTACTCATTCTAAGCTCAGATCCATCCCTGAACCATAAGGACCCCTCAGTGTCGTCTCTGTCAATATTCTCCATCATCATGGGTTTAGATCTCCCACAGTATGCCCTGAGTAATAATAATTATAACAATCAAATATTAGATAATACTAATAAAACACATAATTTAAGAAAAGATTAACTAACAAACTAATATAAAATATGGATTAGTAGCATAATATTCTATTAGTACTCATTCTAAGCTCAGTTCCATCCCTGGACCATAAGGACCCCTCAGCGTCGTCTCTGTCAATATTCTTCATCATCATGGGTTTAGATCTCCCTCAGTATGCCCTGAGTAATAATAATTATAACAATCAAATATTAGATAATACAAATAAAACACATAATTTAAGTAAAGATTAACTAACAAACTAATATAAAATATAGAGTAGTAGCATAATATTCTATTAGTACTCATTCTAAGCTCAGTTCCATCCCTGGACCATAAGGACCCCTCAGCGTCATATCTGCCAATATTCTCCATCATCATGGGTTTAGATCTCCCACAGTATGCCCTGAGTAATAATAATTATAACAATCAAATATTAGATAATACAAATAAAACACATAATTTAAGAAAAGATTAACTAACAAACTAATATAAAATATAGAGTAGTAGCATAATATTCTATTAGTACTCATTCTAAGCTCAGTTCCATCCCTGGACCATAAGGACCCCTCAGCGTCATATCTGCCTATATTCTTCATCATCATGGGTTTAGATCTCCCACAGTATGCCCTGAGTAATAATAATTATAACAATCAAATATTAGATAATACTAATAAAACATATAATATAAGAAAAGATAAACTAACAAACTAATATAAAATATAGAGTAGTAGCATAATATTCTATTAGTATTCATTCTAAGCTCAGATCCATCCCTGGACCATAAGGACCCCTCAGCGTCGTCTCTGTTATTATTCTCCATCATCATGGGTTTAGATCTCCCAAAGTATGCCCTGAGTAATAATAATTATAACAATCAAATATTAGATAATACTAATTGTAACACATAATTTAAGAAAATACTAAAAAACAAACTAATATAAAATATAGAGTGGTAGCATAATATTCTATTCGTACTCATTCTAAGCTCAGTTCCATCCCTGGACCATAAGGACCCCTCAGCGTCGTCTTTGTCAATATTCCATCATTATGGGTTTAGATCTCCCACAGTATGCCCTGAGTAATTATAATTATAACAATCAAATATTAGATAATACTAATAAAACACATAATTTAAGAAAAGATTACCTAACACTCTAATATAAAATATGGATTAGTAGCATAATATTCTATTAGTACTCATTCTAAGCTCAGTTCCATCCCTGGACCATAAGGACCCCTCAGCGTCTACTCTGTCAATATTCTCCATCATCATGGGTTTAGATCTCCCTCAGTATGCCCTGAGTAATAATAATTATAACAATCAAATATTAGATAATACAAATAAAAAACATAATTTAAGAAAAGCTTAACTAACAAACTAATATAAAATATAGAGTAGTAGCATAATATTCTATTAGTACTCATTCTAAGCTCAGTTCCATCCCTGGACCATAAGGACCACTCAGCGTTTCTCTGTCAATATTCTCCATCATCATGGGTTTAGATCTCCCACAGTTTGCCCTGAGTAATAATAATTATAACAATCAAATATTAGATAATACTAATAAAACACATAATTTAAGAAAAGATTAACTAACAAACTAATATAAAATATGGAGTAGTAGCATAATATTCAATTAGTACTCATTCTAAGCTCAGTTCCATCCCTGGACCATAAGGACCCCTCAGCATCATCTCTGTCAATATTCTCCATCATCATGGGTTTACATCTCCCACAGTATGCCCTGAGTAATAATAAGTATAACAATCAAATATTAGATAATACTAATAGAAACACATAATATAAGAAAAGATTAACTAACAAACTAATATAAAATATAGAGTAGTAGCATAATAGTCTATTAGTACTCATTCTAAGCTCAGTTCCATCCCTGGACCATTAGGACCCCTCAGCGTTTCTCTGTCAATATTCTCCATCATCATGGGTTTACATCTCCCACAGTATGCCCTGAGTAATAATAATTATAACAATCAAATAGTAGATAAAACTAATAGAAACACATAATTTAAGAAAATACTAAAAATCAAACTAATATAAAATATAGAGTATTAGCATCATATTCTATTAGTACTCATTCTAAGCTCAGTTCCATCCCTGGACCAAAAGGACCCCTCAGCATCGTCTCTGTCAATATTCTCCATCATCATGGGTTTAGATCTCCCACAGTATGCCCTGAGTAATAATAATTATAACAATCAAATATTAGATAATACTAATCAAACACATAATTTAAGAAAAGATTACCTTACAATCTAATATAAAATATGGAGTAGTAGCATAATATTTTATTAGTACTCATTCAAAGCTCAGTTCCATCCCTCGACCATAAGGACCCCTCAGCGTCGTCTCTGTCAATATTCTCCATCATCATGGGTTTAGATCTCCCTCAGTATGCCCTGAGTAATAATAATTATAACAATCAAATATTAGATAATACTAATAGTAACACATAATTTAAGAAAATACTAAAAAACAAACTAATATAAAATATAGAGTATTAGCATAATATTCTATTAGTACTCATTCTAAGCTCAGTTCCATCCCTGGACCATAAGGACCCCTCAGCGTCGTCTCTGTCAATATTCTCCATCATCATGGGTTTAGATCTCCCAAAGTATGCCCTGAGTAATAATAATTATAACAATCAAATATTAGATAATACTAATTGTAACACATAATTTAAGAAAATACTAAAAAACAAACTAATATAAAATATAGAGTAGTAGCATAATATTCTATTAGTACTCATTCTAAGCTCAGTTCCATCCCTGGACCATAAGGACCCCTCAGCGTCGTCTCTGTCAATATTCTCCATCATCATGGGTTTAGATCTCCCACAGTATGCCCTGAGTAATAATAATTTTAACAATCAAATATTAGATAATACTAATAGTAACACATAATTTAAGAAAATACTAAAAAACAAACTAATATAAAATATAGAGTATTAGCATAATATTCTATTAGTACTCATTCTAAGCTCAGTTCCATCCCTGGACCATAAGGACCCCTCAGCGTTGTCTCTGTCAATATTCCTCATCATCATGGGTCTAGATCCACCACAGTATGCCCTGAGTAATAATAATTATAACAATCAAATATTAGATAATACTAATAGTAACACATAATTTAAGAAAATACTAAAAAACAAACTAATATAAAATATAGAGTATTAGCATAATATTCTATTAGTACTCATTCTAAGCTCAGTTCCATCCCTGGACCATAAGGACCCCTCAGCGTCGTCTCTGTCAATATTCTCCATCATCATGGGTTTAGATCTCCCAAAGTATGCCCTGAGTAATAATAATTATAACAATCAAATATTAGATAATACTAATTGTAACACATAATTTAAGAAAATACTAAAAAACAAACTAATATAAAATATAGAGTAGTAGCATAATATTCTATTAGTACTCATTCTAAGCTCAGTTCCATCCCTGGACCATAAGGACCCCTCAGCGTCGTCTTTGTCAATATTCCATCATTATGGGATTAGATCTCCCACAGTATGCCCTGAGTAATAATAATTATAACAATCAAATATTAGATAATACTAATAAAACACATAATTTAAGAAAAAATTACCTAACACTCTAATATAAAATATGGATTAGTAGCATAATATTCTATTAGTACTCATTCTAAGCTCAGTTCCATCCCTGGACCATAAGGACCCCTCAGCGTCTACTCTGTCAATATTCTCCATCATCATGGGTTTAGATCTCCCTCAGTATGCCCTGAGTAATAATAATTATAACAATCAAATATTAGATAATACTAATAAAACACATAATTTAAGAAAAGATTAACTAACAAACTAATATAAAATATG
Source organism: Sympetrum striolatum (assembly GCA_947579665.1). Lineage (NCBI taxonomy): Eukaryota > Metazoa > Arthropoda > Insecta > Odonata > Libellulidae > Sympetrum > Sympetrum striolatum. The sequence goes on from OX388343.1 coordinate 104,554,279, forward strand.
GAGTAGTAGCATAATATTCAATTAGTACTCATTCTAAGCTCAGTTCCATCCCTGGACCATAAGGACCCCTCAGCATCATCTCTGTCAATATTCTCCATCATCATGGGTTTACATCTCCCACAGTATGCCCTGAGTAATAATAATTATAACAATCAAATATTAGATAATACTAATAGAAACACATAATTTAAGAAAAGATTAACTAACAAACTAATTTAAAATATAGAGTAGTAGCATAATATTCTATTAGTACTCATTCTAAGCTCAGTTCCATCCCTGGACCATAAGGACCCCTCAGCATCATCTCTGTCAATTTCCATCATCATGGGTTTACATCTCCCACAGTATGCCCTGAGTAATAATAATTATAACAATCAAATAGTAGATAAAACTAATAGAAACACATAATTTAAGAAAATACTAAAAATCAAACTAATATAAAATATAGTGTATTAGCATCATATTCTATTAGTACTCATTCTAAGCTCAGTTCCATCCCTGGACCATAAGGACCCCTCAGCGTCGTCTCTGTCAATATTCTCCATCATCATGGGTTTAGATCTCCCACAGTATGCCCTGAGTAATAATAATTATAACAATCAAATAGTAGATAATACTAATAGAAACACATAATTTAAGAAAATCTAAAAATCAAACTAATATTAAATATAGAGTAGTAGCGTAATAATCTATTAGTACTCATTCTAAGCTCAGTTCCATCCCTGTACCATAAGGACCCCTCAGGGTCATCTCTGCCAATATTCTCCATCATCATGGGTTTAGATCTCCCACAGTATGCCCTGAGTAATAATAATTATAACAATCAAATATTAGATAATACTAATAAAACACATAATTTAAGAAAAGATTACCTAACACTCTAATATAAAATATGGAGTAGTAGCATAATATTCTATTAGTACTCATTCTAAGCTCAGTTCCATCCCTGGACCATAAGGACCCCTCAGCGTCGTCTCTGTCAATATTCTCCATCATCATGGGTTTAGATCTCCCACAGTATGCCCTGAGTAATAAAAATTATAACAATCAAATATTAGATAATACTAATAAAACACATAATTTAAGAAAAGATAAACTAACAAACTAATATAAAATATAGAGTAGTAGCATAATATTCTATTAGTACTCATTCTAAGCTCAGATCCATCCCTGAACCATAAGGACCCCTCAGTGTCGTCTCTGTCAATATTCTCCATCATCATGGGTTTAGATCTCCCACAGTGTGCCCTGAGTAATAAAAATTATAACAATCAAATATTAGATAATACTAATAAAACACATAATTTAAGAAAAGATTAACTAACAAACTAATATAAAATATGGATTAGTAGCATAATATTCTATTAGTACTCATTCTAAGCTCAGTTCCATCCCTGGACCATAAGGACCCCTCAGCGTCGTCTCTGTCAATATTCTCCATCATCATGGGTTTAGATCTCCCTCAGTATGCCCTGAGTAATAATAATTATAACAATCAAATATTAGATAATACAAATAAAACACATAATTTAAGAAAAGATTAACTAACAAACTAATATAAAATATAGAGTAGTAGCATAATATTCTATTAGTACTCATTCTAAGCTCAGTTCAGTCCCTGGACCATAAGGACCCCTCAGCGTCATATCTGCCAATATTCTCCATCATCATGGGTTTAGATCTCCCACAGTATGCCCTGAGTAATAATAATTATAACAATCAAATATTAGATAATACTAATAAAAAACATAATTTAAGAAAAGATTAACTAACAAACTAATATAAAATATAGAGTAGTAGCATAATATTCTATTAGTACTCATTCTAAGCTCAGTTCCATCCCTGGACAATAAGGACCCCTCAGCGTCATATCTGCCAATATTCTCCATCATCATGGGTTTAGATCTCCCACAGTATGCCCTGAGTAATAATAATTATAACAATCAAATATTAGATAATACAAATAAAAAAAATAATTTAAGAAAATATTAACTAACAAACTAATATAAAATATAGAGTAGTAGCATAATATTCTATTAGTACTCATTCTAAACTCAGTTCCATCCCTGGACCATAAGGACCCCTCAGCGTCATATCTGCCAATATTCTCCATCATCATGGGTTTAGATCTCCCACAGTATGCCCTGAGTAATAATAATTATAACAATCAAATATTAGATAATACTAATAAAACACATAATATAAGAAAAGATAAACTAACAAACTAATATAAAATATAGAGTAGTAGCATAATATTCTATTAGTACTCATTCTAAGCTCAGATCCATCTCTGGACCATAAGGACCCCTCAGCGTTGTCTCTGTCAATATTCTCCATCATCATGGGTTTAGATCTCCCAAAGTATGCCCTGAGTAATAATAATTATAACAATCAAATATTAGATAATACTAATTGTAACACATAATTTAAGAAAATACTAAAAAACAAACTAATATAAAATATAGAGTAGTAGCATAATATTCTATTCGTACTCATTCTAAGCTCAGTTCCATCCCTGGACCATAAGGACCCCTCATCGTCGTCTTTGTCAATATTCCATCATTATGGGTTTAGATCTCCCACAGTATGCCCTGGGTAATAATAATTATAACAATCAAATATTAGATAATACTAATAAAACACATAATTTAAGAAAAGATTACCTAACACTCTAATATAAAATATGGATTAGTAGCATAATATTCTATTAGTACTCATTCTAAGCTCAGTTCCATCCCTGGACCATAAGGACCCCTCAGCGTCTACTCTGTCAATATTCTCCATCATCATGGGTTTAGATCTCCCTCAGTATGCCCTGAGTAATAATAATTATAACAATCAAATATTAGATAATACAAATAAAACACATAATTTAAGAAAAGATTAACTAACAAACTAATATAAAATATAGAGTAGTAGCATAATATTCTATTAGTACTCATTCTAAGCTCAGTTCCATCCGTGGACCATAAGGACCCCTCAGCGTTTCTCTATCAATATTCTCCATCATCATGGGTTTAGATCTCCCACAGTATGCCCTGAGCAATAATAATTATAACAATCAAATATTAGATAATACTAATAAAACACATAATTTAAGAAAAGATTAACTAACAAACTAATATAAAATATGGAGTAGTAGCATAATATTCAATTAGTACTCATTCTAAGCTCAGTTCCATCCCTGGACCATAAGGACCCCTCAGCATCATCTCTGTCAATATTCTCCATCATCATGGGTTTACATCTCCCACAGTATGCCCTGAGTAATAATAATTATAACAATCAAATAGTAGATAAAACTAATAGAAACACATAATTTAAGAAAATACTAAAAATCAAACTAATATAAAATATAGAGTATTAGCATCATATTCTATTAGTACTCATTCTAAGCTCAGTTCCATCCCTGGACCATAAGGACCCCTCAGCATCGTCTCTGTCAATATTCTCCATCATCATGGGTTTAGATCTCCCACAGTATGCCCTGAGTAATAATAATTATAACAATCAAATAGTAGATAATACTAATAGAAATACATAATTTAAGAAAATCTAAAAATCAAACTAATAATAAATATAGAGTAGTAGCGTAATATTCTATTAGTACTCATTCTAAGCTCAGATCCATCCCTGGACCTTAAGAACCCCTCAGCGTCATCTCTGCCAATATTCTCCATCATCATGGGTTTAGATCTCCCACAGTATGCCCTGAGTAATAATAATTATAACAATTAAATAGTAGATAATACCAATAGAAACACATAATTTAAGAAAAGATTACCTAACAAACTATTATAAAATATAGAGTAGTAGCATAATATTCTATTAGTACTTATTCTAAGCTCAGTTCCATCCCTGGACCATAAGGACCCCTCAGGGTCATCTCTGCCAATATTCTCCATCATCATGGGTTTAGATCTCCCACAGTATGCCCTGAGTCATAATAATTATAACAATCAAATAGTAGATAATACTAATAGAATCACATTATTTAAGAAAAGATTATCTAACAAACTAATATAAAATATAGAGTAGTAGCATAATATTCTATTAGTACTCATTCTAAGCTCAGTTTCATCCCTGGACCATAAGGACCCCTCAGCGTCATCTCTGTCAATATTCTCCATCATCATGGGTTTACATCTCCCACAGTATGCCCTGAGTAATAATAATTATAACAATCAAATATTAGATAATACTAATAAAACACATAATTAAAGAAAAGATTACCTAACACTCTAATATAAAATATGGAGTAGTAGCATAATATTCTATTAGTACTCATTCTAAGCTCAGTTCCATCCCTGGACCATTAGGACTCCTCAGCGTCATCTCTGTCAATATTCTCCATCATCATGGTTTTAGATCTCCCACAGTATGCCCTGAGTAATAAAAATTATAACAATCAAATATTAGATAATACTAATAAAACACATAATATAAGAAAAGATAAACTAACAAACTAATATAAAATATAGAGTAGTAGCATAATATTCTATTAGTACTCATTCTAGGCTCAGTTCCATCCCTGGACCATAAGGACCCCTCAGCGTCATCTCTGTCAATATTCTCCATCATTATGGGTTTAGATCTCCCACAGTATGCCCTGAGTAATAATAATTATAACAATCAAATATTAGATAATACTAATAAAACACATAATTTAAGAAAAGATTACCTAACACTCTAATATAAAATATGGAGTAGTAGCATAATATTCTCTTAGTACTCATTCTAAGCTCAGTTCCATCCCTGGACCATAAGGACCCCTCAGCGTCATCTCTGTCAATATTCTCCATCATCATGGGTTTACATCTCTCACAGTATGCCCTGAGTAATAATAATTATAACAATCAAATATTAGATAATACTAATAAAACACATAATTTAAGAAAAGATTACCTAACACTCTAATTTAAAATATGGAGTAGTAGCATAATATTCTATTAGTACTCAATCTAAGCTCAGTTCCATCCCTGGACCATAAGGACCCCTCAGCGTCGTCTCTGTCAATATTCTCCATCATCATGGGTTTAGATCTCCCACAGTATGCCCTGAGTAATAAAAATTATAACAATCAAATATTAGATAATACTAATAAAACACATAATTTAAGAAAAGATTAGCTAACAAACTAATATAAAATATAGAGTAGAACCATAATATTCTATTAGTACTCATTCTAGGCTCAGTTCCATCCCTGGACCATAAGGACCCCTCAGCGTCATCTCTGTCAATATTCTCCATCATCATGGGTTTAGATCTCCCACAGTATGCCCTGAGTAATAATAATTATAACAATCAAATATTAGATAATACTAATCAAACACATAATTTAAGAAAAGATTACCTTACAATCTAATATAAAATATGGAGTAGTAGCATAATATTTTATTAGTACTCATTCAAAGCTCAGTTCCATCCCTCGACCATAAGGACCCCTCAGCGTCGTCTCTGTCAATATTCTCCATCATCATGGGTTTAGATCTCCCTCAGTATGCCCTGAGTAATAATAATTATAACAATCAAATATTAGATAATACTAATAGTAACACATAATTTAAGAAAATACTAAAAAACAAACTAATATAAAATATAGAGTATTAGCATAATATTCTATTAGTACTCATTCTAAGCTCAGTTCCATCTCTGAACCATAAGGACCCCTCAGCGTCGTCTATGTCAATATTCTCCATCATCATGGGTTTAGATCTCCCACAGTATGACCTGAGTAATAATAATTATAACAATCAAATATTAGATAATACTAATAGTAACACATAATTTAAGAAAATACTAAAAAACAAACTAATATAAAATATAGAGTATTAGCATAATATTCTATTAGTACTCATTCTAAGCTCAGTTCCATCCCTGAACCATAAGGACCCCTCAGCGTCGTCTATGTCAATATTCTCCATCATCATGGGTTTAGATCTCCCACAGTATGCCCTGAGTAATAATAAATATAACAATCAAATATTAGATAATACTAATAGTAACACATAATTTAAGAAAATACTAAAAAACAAACTAATATAAAATATAGAGTATTAGCATAATATTCTATTAGTACTCATTCTAAGCTCAGTTCCATCCCTGGACCATAAGGACCCCTCAGCGTCGTCTCTGTCAATATTCTCCATCATCATGGGTTTAGATCTCCCACAGTATGCCCTGAGTAATAATAATTTTAACAATCAAATATTAGATAATACTAATAGTAACACATAATTTAAGAAAATACTAAAAAACAAACTAATATAAAATATAGAGTATTAGCATAATATTCTATTAGTACTCATTCTAAGCTCAGTTCCATCCCTGGACCATAAGGACCCCTCAGCGTTGTCTCTGTCAATATTCCTCATCATCATGGGTCTAGATCCACCACAGTATGCCCTGAGTAATAATAATTATAACAATCAAATATTAGATAATACTAATAGTAACACATAATTTAAGAAAATACTAAAAAACAAACTAATATAAAATATAGAGTATTAGCATAATATTCTATTAGTACTCATTCTAAGCTCAGTTCCATCCCTGGACCATAAGGACCCCTCAGCGTCGTCTCTGTCAATATTCTCCATCATCATGGGTTTAGATCTCCCAAAGTATGCCCTGAGTTATAATAATTATAACAATCAAATATTAGATAATACTAATTGTAACACATAATTTAAGAAAATACTAAAAAACAAACTAATATAAAATATAGAGTAGTAGCATAATATTCTATTAGTACTCATTCTAAGCTCAGTTCCATCCCTGGACCATAAGGACCCCTCAGCGTCGTCCTTGTCAATATTCCATCATTATGGGATTAGATCTCCCACAGTATGCCCTGAGTAATAATAATTATAACAATCAAATATTAGATAATACTAATAAAACACATAATTTAAGAAAAGATTACCTAACACTCTAATATAAAATATGGATTAGTAGCATAATATTCTATTAGTACTCATTCTAAGCTCAGTTCCATCCCTGGACCATAAGGACCCCTCAGCGTCTACTCTGTCAATATTCTCCATCATCATGGGTTTAGATCTCCCTCAGTATGCAATGAGTAATAATAATTATAACAATCAAATATTAGATAATACATATAAAACACATAATTTAAGAAAAGATAAACTAACAAACTAATATAAAATATAGAGTAGTAGCATAATATTCTATTAGTACTCATTCTAAGCTCAGTTCCATGCCTGGACCATAAGGACCCCTCAGCGTCGTCTCTGTCAATATTCTCCATCATCATGGGTTTACATCTCCCACAATATGCCCTGAGTAATAATAATTATAACAATCAAATAGTAGATAAAACTAATAGAAACACATAATTTAAGAAAATAATAAAAATCAAACTAATATAAAATATAGTGTATTAGCATCATATTCTATTAGTACTCATTCTAAGCTCAGTTCCATCCCTTGACCATAAGGACCCCTCAGCGTCGTCTCTGTCAATATTCTCCATCATCATGGGTTTAGATCTCCTACAGTATGCCCTGAGTAATAATAATTATAACAATCAAATAGTAGATAATACTAATAGAAACACATAATTTAAGAAAATCTAAAAATCAAACTAATATTAAATATAGAGTAGTAGCGTAATATTCTATTAGTACTCATTCTAAGCTCAGTTCCATCCCTGGACCTTAAGGACCCCTCAGCGTCATCTCTGCCAATATTCTCCATCATCATGGGTTTAGATCTCCCACAGTATGCCCTGAGTAATAATAATTATAACAATTAAATAGTAGATAATACTAATAGAAACACATCATTTAAGAAAAGATTACCTAACAAACTATTATAAAATATAGAGTAGTAGCATAATATTCTATTAGTACTCATTCTAAGCTCAGTTCCATCCCTGTACCATAAGGACCCCTCAGGGTCATCTCTGCCAATATTCTCCATCATCATGGGTTTAGATCTCCCACAGTATGCCCTGAGTCAAAATAATTATAACAATCAAATAGTAGATAATACTAATAGAAACACATTGTTTATGAAAAGATTATCTAACAAACTAATATAAAATATAGAGTAGTAGCATAATATTCTATTAGTACTCATTCTAAGCTCAGTTCCATCCCTGGACCATAAGGACCCCTCAGCGTCATCTCTGTCAATATTCTCCATCATCATGGGTTTACATCTCCAACAGTATGCCCTGAGTAATAATAATTATAACAATCAAATATTAGATAATACTAATAAAACACATAATTTAAGAAAAGATTACCTAACACTCTAATATAAAATATGGAGTAGTAGCATAATATTCTCTTAGTACTCATTCTAAGCTCAGTTCCATCCCTGGACCATAAGGACCCCTCAGCGTCATCTCTGTCAATATTCTCCATCATCATGGGTTTACATCTCTCACAGTATGCCCTGAGTAATAATAATTATAACAATCAAATATTAGATAATACTAATAAAACACATAATTTAAGAAAAGATTACCTAACACTCTAATTTAAAATATGGAGTAGTAGCATAATATTCTATTAGTACTCATTCTAAGCTCAGTTCCATCCCTGGACCATAAGGACCCCTCAGCGTCATCTCTGTCAATATTCTCCATCATCATGGGTTTACATCTCCAACAGTATGCCCTGAGTAATACTAATTATAACAATCAAATATTAGATAATACTAATAAAACACATAATTTAAGAAAAGATTACCTAACACTCTAATATAAAATATGGAGTAGTAGCATAATATTCTATTAGTACTCAATCTAAGCTCAGTTCCATCCCTGGACCATAAGGACCCCTCAGCGTCGTCTCTGTCAATATTCTCCATCATCATGGGTTTAGATCTCCCACAGTATGCCCTGAGTAATAAAAATTATAACAATCAAATATTAGATAATACTAATAAAACACATAATTTAAGAAAAGATTAGCTAACAAACTACTATAAAATATAGAGTAGAAGCATAATATTCTATTAGTACTCATTCTAGGCTCAGTTCCATCCCTGGACCATAAGGACCCCTCAGCGTCATCTCTGTCAATATTCTCCATCATCATGGGTTTAGATCTCCCACAGTATGCCCTGAGTAATAATAATTATAACAATCAAATATTAGATAATACTAATCAAACACATAATTTAAGAAAAGATTACCTTACAATCTAATATAAAATATGGAGTAGTAGCATAATATTTTATTAGTACTCATTCAAAGCTCAGTTCCATCCCTCGACCATAAGGACCCCTCAGCGTCGTCTCTGTTAATATTCTCCATCATCATGGGTTTAGATCTCCCTCAGTATGCCCTGAGTAATAATAATTATAACAATCAAATATTAGATAATACTAATAGTAACACATAATTTAAGAAAATACTAAAAAACAAACTAATATAAAATATAGAGTATTAGCATAATATTCTATTAGTACTCATTCTAAGCTCAGTTCCATCTCTGAACCATAAGGACCCCTCAGCGTCGTCTATGTCAATATTCTCCATCATCATGGGTTTAGATCTCCCACAGTATGACCTGAGTAATAATAATTATAACAATCAACTATTAGATAATACTAATAGTAACACATAATTTAAGAAAATACTAAAAAACAAACTAATATAAAATATAGAGTATTAGCATAATATTCTATTAGTACTCATTCTAAGCTCAGTTCCATCTCTGAACCATAAGGACCCCTCAGCGTCGTCTATGTCAATATTCTCCATCATCATGGGTTTAGATCTCCCACAGTATGCCCTGAGTAATAATAATTATAACAATCAAATATTAGATAATACTAATAGTAACACATAATTTAAGAAAATACTAAAAAACAAACTAATATAAAATATAGAGTATTAGCATAATATTCTATTAGTACTCATTCTAAGCTCAGTTCCATCCCTGGACCATAAGGACCCCTCAGCGTCGTCTCTGTCAATATTCTCCATCATCATGGGTTTAGATCTCCCACAGTATGCCCTGAGTAATAATAATTTTAACAATCAAATATTAGATAATACTAATAGTAACACATAATTTAAGAAAATACTAAAAAACAAACTAATATAAAATATAGAGTATTAGCATAATATTCTATTAGTACTCATTCTAAGCTCAGTTCCATCCCTGGACCATAAGGACCCCTCAGCGTTGTCTCTGTCAATATTCCTCATCATCATGGGTCTAGATCCACCACAGTATGCCCTGAGTAATAATAATTATAACAATCAAATATTAGATAATACTAATAAAACACATAATTTAAGAAAAGATTACCTAACACTCTAATATAAAATATGGAGTAGTAGCATAATATTCTATTAGTACTCAATCTAAGCTCAGTTCCATCCCTGGACCATAAGGACCCCTCAGCGTCGTCTCTGTCAATATTCTCCATCATCATGGGTTTAGATCTCCCACAGTATGCCCTGAGTAATAAAAATTATAACAATCAAATATTAGATAATACTAATAAAACACATAATTTAAGAAAAGATTAGCTAACAAACTACTATAAAATATAGAGTAGAAGCATAATATTCTATTAGTACTCATTCTAGGCTCAGTTCCATCCCTGGACCATAAGGACCCCTCAGCGTCATCTCTGTCAATATTCTCCATCATCATGGGTTTAGATCTCCCACAGTATGCCCTGAGTAATAATAATTATAACAATCAAATATTAGATAATACTAATCAAACACATAATTTAAGAAAAGATTACCTTACAATCTAATATAAAATATGGAGTAGTAGCATAATATTTTATTAGTACTCATTCAAAGCTCAGTTCCATCCCTCGACCATAAGGACCCCTCAGCGTCGTCTCTGTTAATATTCTCCATCATCATGGGTTTAGATCTCCCTCAGTATGCCCTGAGTAATAATAATTATAACAATCAAATATTAGATAATACTAATAGTAACACATAATTTAAGAAAATACTAAAAAACAAACTAATATAAAATATAGAGTATTAGCATAATATTCTATTAGTACTCATTCTAAGCTCAGTTCCATCTCTGAACCATAAGGACCCCTCAGCGTCGTCTATGTCAATATTCTCCATCATCATGGGTTTAGATCTCCCACAGTATGACCTGAGTAATAATAATTATAACAATCAACTATTAGATAATACTAATAGTAACACATAATTTAAGAAAATACTAAAAAACAAACTAATATAAAATATAGAGTATTAGCATAATATTCTATTAGTACTCATTCTAAGCTCAGTTCCATCTCTGAACCATAAGGACCCCTCAGCGTCGTCTATGTCAATATTCTCCATCATCATGGGTTTAGATCTCCCACAGTATGCCCTGAGTAATAATAATTATAACAATCAAATATTAGATAATACTAATAGTAACACATAATTTAAGAAAATACTAAAAAACAAACTAATATAAAATATAGAGTATTAGCATAATATTCTATTAGTACTCATTCTAAGCTCAGTTCCATCCCTGGACCATAAGGACCCCTCAGCGTCGTCTCTGTCAATATTCTCCATCATCATGGGTTTAGATCTCCCAAAGTATGCCCTGAGTAATAATAATTATAACAATCAAATATTAGATAATACTAATTGTAACACATAATTTAAGAAAATACTAAAAAACAAACTAATATAAAATATAGAGTAGTAGCATAATATTCTATTAGTACTCATTCTAAGCTCAGTTCCATCCCTGGACCATAAGGACCCCTCAGCGTCGTCTTTGTAAATATTCCATCATTATGGGATTAGATCTCCCACAGTATGCCCTGAGTAATAATAATTATAACAATCAAATATTAGATAATACTAATAAAACACATAATTTAAGAAAAGATTACCTAACACTCTAATATAAAATATGGATTAGTAGCATAATATTCTATTAGTACTCATTCTAAGCTCAGTTCCATCCCTAAACCATAAGGACCCCTCAGCGTCTACTCTGTCAATATTCTCCATCATCATGGGTTTAGATCTCCCTCAGTATGCCCTGAGTAATAATAATTATAACAATCAAATATTAGATAATACATATAAAACACATAATTTAAGAAAAGATTAACTAACAAACTAATATAAAATATAGAGTAGTAGCATAATATTCTATTAGTACTCATTCTAAGCTCAGTTCCATCCCTGGACCATAAGGACCCCTCAGCATCATCTCTGTCAATATTCTCCATCATCATGGGTTTACATCTCCCACAGTATGCCCTGAGTAATAATAATTATAACAATCAAATATTAGATAATACTAATAGAAACACATAATTTAAGAAAAGAATAACTAACAAACTAATTTAAAATATAGAGTAGTAGCATAATATTCTATTAGTACTCATTCTAAGCTCAGTTCCATCCATGGACCATAAGGACCCCTCAGCATCATCTCTGTCAATATTCTCCATCATCATGGGTTTACATCTCCCACAGTATGCCCTGAGTAATAATAATTATAACAATCAAATAGTAGATAAAACTAATAGAAACACATAATTTAAGAAAATAATAAAAATCAAACTAATATAAAATATAGTGTATTAGCATCATATTCTATTAGTACTCATTCTAAGCTCAGTTCCATCCCTGGACCATAAGGACCCCTCAGCGTCGTCTCTGTCAATATTCTCCATCATCATGGGTTTAGATCTCCCAAAGTATGCCCTGAGTAATAATAATTATAACAATCAAATAGTAGATAATACTAATAGAAACACATAATTTAAGAAAATCTAAAAATCAAACTAATATTAAATATAGAGTAGTAGCGTAATATTCTATTAGTACTCATTCTAAGCTCAGTTCCATCCCTGGACCTTAAGGACCCCTCAGGGTCATCTCTGCCAATATTCTCCATCATCATGGGTTTAGATCTCCCACAGTATGCCCTGAGTCAAAATAATTATAACAATCAAATAGTAGATAATACTAATAGAAACACATTGTTTATGAAAAGATTATCTAACAAACTAATATAAAATATAGAGTAGTAGCATAATATTCTATTAGTACTCATTCTAAGCTCAGTTCCATCCCTGGACCATAAGGACCCCTCAGCGTCATCTCTGTCAATATTCTCCATCATCATGGGTTTACATCTCCCACAGTATGCCCTGAGTAATAATAATTATAACAATCAAATATTAGATAATACTAATAAAACACATAATTTAAGAAAAGATTACCTAACACTCTAATATAAAATATGAAGTAGTAGCATAATATTCTATTAGTACTCATTCTAAGCTCAGTTCCATCCCTGGACCATAAGGACTCCTCAGCGTCATCTCTGTCAATATTCTCCATCATCATGGGTTTAGATCTCCCACAGTATGCCCTGAGTAATAAAAATTATAACAATCAAATATTAGATAATACTAATAAAACACATAATTTAAGAAAAGATTAACTAACAAAATAATATAAAATATAGAGTAGAAGCATAATATTCTATTAGTACTCATTCTAGGCTCAGTTCCATCCCTGGACCATAAGGACCCCTCAGCGTCATCTCTGTCAATATTCTCCATCATTATGGGTTTAGATCTCCCACAGTATGCCCTGAGTAATAATAATTATAACAATCAAATATTAGATAATACTAATAAAACACATAATTTAAGAAAAGATTTCCTAACACTCTAATATAAAATATGGAGTAGTAGCATAATATTCTATTAGTACTCATTCTAAGCTCAGTTCCATCCCTGGACCATAAGGACCCCTCAGCATCATCTCTGTCAATATTCTCCATCATCATGGGTTTTACATTTACATTTACATTTACATTTAAACCCTGCAATCCGCCAGTGGCGCGTGGCAGGGGGTGTAAGACACCAAAATACCTATCTAATCTGGAGAGCTATTTGCTTCTCTAATACTACGCGGAAAAAATGACCAAAAGTAGCTATCCGTCCTGGCAACTACTTCCCTGTATCGCTTTTTTGTTTTCTCTCGAAGGTCGCGTAGGTATATAACTGGGATGACAATATCTGTTATCTCCTCCCCGAAATCGGTAGAGATAAATTTATCAAAAAGCTTCCGTCGATATTCACGTCTTCTATCACTAAGAGAGTTCCAACCGAGGGATCCTAACATAGCCGAAACACTGCTGTCGAATCTGAAATCTCCCTTGACGAACCTTGCTGCTCTACGTTGAACCATCTCGAGATCGGAAATTAATCCTACTTCATGAGGATCCCAAACCGCACAGCAATACTCAAGTAGAGGTCGAATTAGGGAAAAGTACGCTATTTCTTTTACTCTCGGTTTACATCTCTCACAGTATGCCCTGAGTAATAATAATTATAACAATCAAATATTAGATAATACTAATAAAACACATAATTTAAGAAAAGATTACCTAACACTCTAATATAAAATATGGAGTAGTAGCATAATATTCTATTAGTACTCATTCTAAGCTCAGTTCCATCCCTCGACCATAAGGACCCCTCAGCGTCGTCTCTGTCAATATTCTCCATCGTCATGGGTTTAGATCTCCCTCAGTATGCCCTGAGTAATAATAATTATAACAATCAAATATTAGATAATACAAATAAAACACATAATTTAAGAAAAGATTAACTAACAAACTAATATAAAATATAGAGTAGTAGCAGAATATTCTATTAGTACTCATTCTAAGCTCAGTTCCATCCCTGGACCATAAGGGTCCCTCAGCGTCATCTCTGTATATTCTCCATCATCATGGGTTTAGATCTCCCACAGTATGCCCTGAGTAATAATAATAATAACAATCAAATATTAGATAATACTAATAAAACACATAATTTAAGAAAAGATTAACTAACAAACTAATATAAAATATGGATTAGTAGCATAATATTCTATTAGTACTCATTCTAAGCTCAGTTCCATCCCTGGAACATAAGGACCCCTCAGCGTCGTGTTTGTCAATATTCTCCATCATCATGGGTTTAGATCTCCCTCAGGATGCCCTGAGTAATAATAATTATAACAATCAAATATTAGATAATACAAATAAAACACATAATTTAAGAAAAGATTAACTAACAAACTAATATAAAATATAGAGTAGTAGCATAATATTCTATTAGTACTCATTCTAAGCTCAGTTCCATCCCTGGACCATAAGGACCCCTCAGCGTCAAATCTGCCAATATTCTCCATCATCATGGGTTTAGATCTCCCTCAGTAGGCCCTGAGTAATAATAATTATAACAATCAAATATTAGATAATACTAATAAAACACATAATATAAGAAAAGATAAACTATCAAACTAATATAAAATATAGAGTAGTAGCATAATATTCTATGAGTACTCATTCTAAGCTCAGATCCATCCCTGAACCATAAGGACCCCTCAGTGTCGTCTCTGTCAATATTCTCCATCATCATGGGTTTAGATCTCCCACAGTATGCCCTGAGTAATAATAATTATAACAATCAAATATTAGATAATACTAATAAAACACATAATTTAAGAAAAGATTAACTAACAAACTAATATAAAATATGGATTAGTAGCATAATATTCTATTAGTACTCATTCTAAGCTCAGTTCCATCCCTGGACCATAAGGACCCCTCAGCGTCGTCTCTGTCAATATTCTTCATCATCATGGGTTTAGATCTCCCTCAGTATGCCCTGAGTAATATTAATTATAACAATCAAATATTAGATAATACAAATAAAACACATAATTTAAGAAAAGATTAACTAACAAACTAATATAAAATATAGAGTAGTAGCATAATATTCTATTAGTACTCATTCTAAGCTCAGTTCCATCCCTGGACCATAAGGACCCCTCAGCGTCGTCTTTGTCAATATTCCATCATTATGGGATTAGATCTCCCACAGTATGCCCTGAGTAATAATAATTATAACAATCAAATATTAGATAATACTAATAAAACACATAATTTAAGAAAAGATTACCTAACACTCTAATATAAAATATGGATTAGTAGCATAATATTCTATTAGTACTCATTCTAAGCTCAGTTCCATCCCTAAACCATAAGGACCCCTCAGCGTCTACTCTGTCAATATTCTCCATCATCATGGGTTTAGATCTCCCTCAGTATGCCCTGAGTAATAATAATTATAACAATCAAATATTAGATAATACATATAAAACACATAATTTAAGAAAAGATTAACTAACAAACTAATATAAAATATAGAGTAGTAGCATAATATTCTATTAGTACTCATTCTAAGCTCAGTTCCATCCCTGGACCATAAGGACCCCTCAGCATCATCTCTGTCAATATTCTCCATCATCATGGGTTTACATCTCCCACAGTATGCCCTGAGTAATAATAATTATAACAATCAAATATTAGATAATACTAATAGAAACACATAATTTAAGAAAAGAATAACTAACAAACTAATTTAAAATATAGAGTAGTAGCATAATATTCTATTAGTACTCATTCTAAGCTCAGTTCCATCCATGGACCATAAGGACCCCTCAGCATCATCTCTGTCAATATTCTCCATCATCATGGGTTTACATCTCCCACAGTATGCCCTGAGTAATAATAATTATAACAATCAAATAGTAGATAAAACTAATAGAAACACATAATTTAAGAAAATAATAAAAATCAAACTAATATAAAATATAGTGTATTAGCATCATATTCTATTAGTACTCATTCTAAGCTCAGTTCCATCCCTGGACCATAAGGACCCCTCAGCGTCGTCTCTGTCAATATTCTCCATCATCATGGGTTTAGATCTCCCAAAGTATGCCCTGAGTAATAATAATTATAACAATCAAATAGTAGATAATACTAATAGAAACACATAATTTAAGAAAATCTAAAAATCAAACTAATATTAAATATAGAGTAGTAGCGTAATATTCTATTAGTACTCATTCTAAGCTCAGTTCCATCCCTGGACCTTAAGGACCCCTCAGAGTCATCTCTGCCAATATTCTCCATCATCATGGGTTTAGATCTCCCACAGTATGCCCTGAGTAATAATAATTATAACAATTAAATAGTAGATAATACTAATAGAAACACATCATTTAAGAAAAGATTACCTAACAAACTATTATAAAATATAGAGTAGTAGCATAATATTCTATTAGTACTCATTCTAAGCTCAGTTCCATCCCTGTACCATAAGGACCCCTCAGGGTCATCTCTGCCAATATTCTCCATCATCATGGGTTTAGATCTCCCACAGTATGCCCTGAGTCAAAATAATTATAACAATCAAATAGTAGATAATACTAATAGAAACACATTGTTTATGAAAAGATTATCTAACAAACTAATATAAAATATAGAGTAGTAGCATAATATTCTATTAGTACTCATTCTAAGCTCAGTTCCATCCCTGGACCATAAGGACCCCTCAGCGTCATCTCTGTCAATATTCTCCATCATCATGGGTTTACATCTCCCACAGTATGCCCTGAGTAATAATAATTATAACAATCAAATATTAGATAATACTAATAAAACACATAATTTAAGAAAAGATTACCTAACACTCTAATATAAAATATGAAGTAGTAGCATAATATTCTATTAGTACTCATTCTAAGCTCAGTTCCATCCCTGGACCATAAGGACTCCTCAGCGTCATCTCTGTCAATATTCTCCATCATCATGGGTTTAGATCTCCCACAGTATGCCCTGAGTAATAAAAATTATAACAATCAAATATTAGATAATACTAATAAAACACATAATTTAAGAAAAGATTAACTAACAAAATAATATAAAATATAGAGTAGAAGCATAATATTCTATTAGTGCTCATTCTAGGCTCAGTTCCATCCCTGGACCATAAGGACCCCTCAGCGTCATCTCTGTCAATATTCTCCATCATTATGGGTTTAGATCTCCCACAGTATGCCCTGAGTAATAATAATTATAACAATCAAATATTAGATAATACTAATAAAACACATAATTTAAGAAAAGATTTCCTAACACTCTAATATAAAATATGGAGTAGTAGCATAATATTCTATTAGTACTCATTCTAAGCTCAGTTCCATCCCTGGACCATAAGGACCCCTCAGCATCATCTCTGTCAATATTCTCCATCATCATGGGTTTACATCTCTCACAGTATGCCCTGAGTAATAATAATTATAACTATCAAATATTAGATAATACTAATAAAACACATAATTTAAGAAAAGATTACCTAACACTCTAATATAAAATATGGAGTAGTAGCATAATATTCTATTAGTACTCATTCTAAGCTCAGTTCCATCCCTGGACCATAAGGACTCTCAGTGTCATCTCTGTCAATATTCTCCATCATCATGGGTTTACATCTCCCACAGTATGCCCTGAGTAATACTAATTATAACAATCAAATATTAGATAATACTAATAAAACACATAATTTAAGAAAAGATTACCTAACACTCTAATATAAAATATGGAGTAGTTGCATAATATTCTATTAGTACTCATTCTAAGCTCAGTTCCATCCCTGGACCATAAGGACCCCTCAGCGTCGTCTCTGTCAATATTCTCCATCATCATGGGTTTAGATCTCCCACAGTATGCCCTGAGTAATAAAAATTATAACAATCAAATATTAGATAATACTAATAAAACACATAATTTAAGAAAAGATTAGCTAACAAACTAATATAAAATATAGAGTAGAAGCATAATATTCTATTAGTACTCATTCTAGGCTCAGTTCCATCCCTGGACCATAAGGACCCCTCAGCGTCATCTCTGTCAATATTCTCCATCATCATGGGTTTAGATCTCCCACAGTATGCCCTGAGTAATAATAATTATAACAATCAAATATTAGATAATACTAATCAAACACATAATTTAAGAAAAGATTACCTTACAATCTAATATAAAATATGGAGTAGTAGCATAATATTTTATTAGTACTCATTCAAAGCTCAGTTCCATCCCTCGACCATAAGGACCCCTCAGCGTCGTCTCTGTCAATATTCTCCATCGTCATGGGTTTAGATCTCCCTCAGTATGCCCTGAGTAATAATAATTATAACAATCAAATATTAGATAATACAAATAAAACACATAATTTAAGAAAAGATTAACTAACAAACTAATATAAAATATGGATTAGTAGCATAATATTCTATTAGTACTCATTCTAAGCTCAGTTCCATCCCTGGACCATAAGGACCCCTCAGCGTCGTCTCTGTCAATATTCTTCATCATCATGGGTTTAGATCTCCCTCAGTATGCCCTGAGTAATATTAATTATAACAATCAAATATTAGATAATACAAATAAAACACATAATTTAAGAAAAGATTAACTAACAAACTAATATAAAATATAGAGTAGTAGCATAATATTCTATTAGTACTCATTCTAAGCTCAGTTCCATCCCTGGACCATAAGGACCCCTCAGCGTCATATCTGCCAATATTCTCCATCATCATGGGTTTAGATCTCCCACAGTATGGCCTGAGTAATAATAATTATAACAATCAAATATTAGATAATACTAATAAAACACATAATTTAAGAAAAGATTAACTAACAAACTAATATAAAATATAGAGTAATAGCATAATATTCTATTAGTACTCATTCTAAGCTCAGTTCCATCCCTGGACCATAAGGACCCCTCAGCGTCATATCTGTCAATATTCTCCATCATCATGGGTTTAGATCTCCCACAGTATGCCCTGATTAATAATAATTATAACAATCGAATATTAGATAATACAAATAAAACACATAATTTAAGAAAAGATTAACTAACAAACTAATATAAAATATAGAGTAGTAGCATAATATTCTATTAGTACTCATTCTAAGCTCAGTTCCATCCCTGGACCATAAGGACCCCTCAGCGTCATATCTGCCAATATTCTCCATCATCATGGGTTTAGATCTCCCACAGTATGCCCTGAGTAATAATAATTATAACAATCAAATATTAGATAATTCTAATAAAACATATAATATAAGAAAAGATAAACTAACAAACTAATATAAAATATAGAGTAGTAGCATAATATTCTATTAGTATTCATTCTAAGCTCAGATCCATCCCTGGACCATAAGGACCCCTCAGTGTCGTCTCTGTTAATATTCTCCATCATCATGGGTTTAGATCTCCCAAAGTATGCCCTGAGTAATAATAATTATAACAATCAAATATTAGATAATACTAATTGTAACACATAATTTAAGAAAATACTAAAAAACAAACTAATATAAAATATAGAGTAGTAGCATAATATTCTATTCGTACTCATTCTAAGCTCAGTTCCATCCCTGGACCATAAGGACCCCTCAGCGTCGTCTTTGTCAATATTCCATCATTATGGGTTTAGATCTCCCACAGTATGCCCTGAGTAATAATAATTATAACAATCAAATATTAGATAATACTAATAAAACACATAATTTAAAAAAAGATTACCTAACACTCTAATATAAAATATGGATTAGTAGCATAATATTCTATTAGTACTCATTCTAAGCTCAGTTCCATCCCTTGACCATAAGGACCCCTCAGCCTCTACTCTGTCAATATTCTCCTTCATCATGGGTTTAGATCTCCCACAGTATGCCCTGAGTAATAATAATTATAACAATCAAATATTAGATAATAGTAATAAAACACATAATTTAAGAAAAGATTAACTAACAAACTAATATAAAATATAGAGTAGTAGCATAATATTCTATTCGTACTCATTCTAAGCTCAGTTCCATCCCTGGACCATAAGGACCCCTCAGCGTCGTCTTTGTCAATATTCCATCATTATGGGTTTAGATCTCCCACAGTATGCCCTGAGTAATAATAATTATAACAATCAAATATTAGATAATACTAATAAAACACATAATTTAAGAAAAGATTACCTAACACTCTAATATAAAATATGGATTAGTAGCATAATATTCTATTAGTACTCATTCTAAGCTCAGTTCCATCCCTGGACCATAAGGACCCCTCAGCGTATACTCTGTCAATATTCTCCATCATCATGGGTTTAGATCTCCCACAGTATGCCCTGAGTAATAATAATTATAACAATCAAATATTAGATAATACTAATAAAACACATAATTTAAGAAAAGATTAACTAACAAACTAATATAAAATATGGAGTAGTAGCATAATATTCAATTAGTACTCATTCTAAGCTCAGTTCCATCCCTGTACCATAAGGACCCCTCAGCATCATCTCTATCAATATTCTCCATCATCATGGGTTTACATCTCCCACAGTATGCCCTGAGTAATAATAAGTATAACAATCAAATATTAGATAATACTAATAGAAACACATAATTTAAGATAAGATTTACTAACAAACTAATATAAAATATAGAGTAGTAGCATAATAGTCTATTAGTACTCATTCTAAGCTCAGTTCCATCCCTGGACCATAAGGACCCCTCAGCATCATCTCTGTCAATATTCTCCATCATCATGGGTTTACATCTCCCACAGTATGCCCTGAGTAATAATAATTATAACAATCAAATAGTAGATAAAACTAATAGAAACACATAATTTAAGAAAATACTAAAAATCAAACTAATATAAAATATAGAGTATTAGCATCATATTCTATTAGTACTCATTCTAAGCTCAGTTCCATCCCTGGACCATAAGGACCCCTCAGCGTCGTCTCTGTCAATATTCTCCATCATCATGGGTTTAGATCTCCCACAGTATGCCCTGAGTAATAATAATTATAACAATCAAATAGTAGATAATACTAATAGAATCACATTATTTAAGAAAAGATTATCTAACAAACTAATTTAAAATATAGAGTAGTAGCATAATATTCTATTAGTACTCATTCTAAGCTCAGTTTCATCCCTGGACCATAATGACCCCTCAGCGTCATCTCTGTCAATATTCTCCATCATCATGGGTTTACATCTCCCACAGTATGCCCTGAGTAATAATAATTATAACAATCAAATATTAGATAATACTAATAAAACACATAATTTAAGAAAAGAATACCTAACACTCTAATATAAAATATGGAGTAGTAGCATAATATTCTATTAGTACTCATTCTAAGCTCAGTTTCATCCCTGGACCATAAGGACTCCTCAGCGTCATCTCTGTCAATATTCTCCATCATCATGGGTTTAGATCTCCCACAGTATGCCCTGAGTAATAAAAATTATAACAATCAAATATTAGATAATACTAATAAAACACATAATTTAAGAAAAGATTAACTAACAAAATAATATAAAATATAGAGTAGAAGCATAATATTCTATTAGTACTCATTCCAGGCTCAGTTCCATTCCTGGACCATAAGGACCCCTCAGCGTCATCTCTGTCAATATTCTCCATCATTATGGGTTTAGATCTCCCACAGTATGCCCTGAGTAATAATAATTATAACAATCAAATATTAGATAATACTAATAAAACACATAATTTAAGAAAAGATTTCCTAACACTCTAATATAAAATATGGAGTAGTAGCATAATATTCTATTAGTACTCATTCTAAGCTCAGTTCCATCCCTGGACCATAAGGACCCCTCAGCATCATCTCTGTCAATATTCTCCATCATCATGGGTTTACATCTCTCACAGTATGCCCTGAGTAATAATAATTATAACAATCAAATATTAGATAATACTAATAAAACACATAATTTAAGAAAAGATTACCTAACACTCTAATATAAAATATGGAATAGTAGCATAATATTCTATTAGTACTCATTCTAAGCTCAGTTCCATCCCTGGACCATAAGGACCCCTCAGTGTCATCTCTGTCAATATTCTCCATCATCATGGGTTTACATCTCCCACAGTATGCCCTGAGTAATACTAATTATAACAATCAAATATTAGATAATACTAATAAAACACATAATATAAGAAAAGATAAACTAACAAACTAATATAAAATATAGAGTAGTAGCATAATATTCTATTAGTACTCATTCAAAGCTCAGTTCCATCCCTCGACCATAAGGACCCCTCAGCGTCGTCTCTGTCAATATTCTCCATCATCATGGGTTTAGATCTCCCTCAGTATGCCCTGAGTAATAATAATTATAACAATCAAATATTAGATAATACAATTAAAACACATAATTTAAGAAAAAATTAACTAACAAACTAATATAAAATATAGAGTAGTAGCATAATATTCTATTAGTACTCATTCTAAGCTCAGTTCCATCCCTGGACCATAAGGGTCCCTCAGCGTCATCTCTGTATATTCTCCATCATCATGGGTTTAGATCTCCCACAGTATGCCCTGAGTAATAATAATAATAACAATCAAATATTAGATAATACTAATAAAAAACATTATTTAAGAAAAGATTAACTAACAAACTAATATAATATATGGAGTAGTAGCATCATATTCTATTAGTACTCATTCTAAGCTCAGTTCCATCCCTGGACCATAAGGACCCCTCAGCGTCGTCTTTGTCAATATTCTCCATCATCATGGGTTTAGATCTCCCTCAGTATGCCCTGAGTAATAATAATTATAACAATCAAATATTAGATAATACAAATAAAACACATAATTTAAGAAAAGATTAACTAACAAACTAATATAAAATATAGAGTAGTAGCATAATATTCTATTAGTACTCATTCTAAGCTCAGTTCCATCCCTGGACCATAAGGACCCCTCAGCGTCAAATCTGCCAATATTCTCCATCATCATGGGTTTAGATCTCCCACAGTATGCCCTGAGTAATAATAATTATAACAATCAAATATTAGATAATACTAATAAAACACATAATATAAGAAAAGATAAACTAACAAACTAATATAAAATATAGAGTAGTAGCATAATATTCTATTAGTACTCATTCTAAGCTCAGATCAATCCCTGAACCATAAGGACCCCTCAGTGTCGTCTCTGTCAATATTCTCCATCATCATGGGTTTAGATCTCCCACAGTATGCCCTGAGTAATAATAATTATAACAATCAAATATTAGATAATACTAATAAAACACATAATTTAAGAAAAGATTAACTAACAAACTAATATAAAATATGGATTAGTAGCATAATATTCTATTAGTACTCATTCTAAGCTCACTTCCATCCCTGGACCATAAGGACCCCTCAGCGTCGTCTCTGTCAATATTCTCCATCATCATGGGTTTAGATCTCCCTCAGTATGCCCTGAGTAATAATAATTATAACAATCAAATATTAGATAATACAAATAAAACACATAATTTAAGAAAAGATTAACTAACAAACTAATATAAAATATAGAGTAGTAGCATAATATTCTATTAGTACTCATTCTAAGCTCAGTTCCATCCCTGGACCATAAGGACCCCTCAGCGTCATATCTGCCAATATTCTCCATCATCATGGGTTTAGATCTCCCACAGTATGCCCTGAGTAATAATAATTATAACAATCAAATATTAGATAATACTAATAAAACACATAATATAAGAAAAGATAAACTAACAAACTAATATAAAATATAGAGTAGTAGCATAATATTCTATTAGTACTCATTCTAGGCTCAGTTCCATCCCTAGACCATAAGGACCCCTCAGTGTTGTCTCTGTCAATATTCTCCATCATCATGGGTTTAGATCTCCCACAGTATGCCCTGAGTAATACTAATTATAACAATCAAATATTAGATAATACTAATAAAACACATAATTTAAGAAAAGATTACCTAACACTCTAATATAAAATATGGAGTAGTAGCATAATATTCTATTAGTACTCAATCTAAGCTCAGTTCCATCCCTGGACCATAAGGACCCCTCAGCGTCGTCTCTGTCAATATTCTCCATCATCATGGGTTTAGATCGCCCACAGTATGCCCTGAGTAATAAAAATTATAACAATCAAATATTAGATAATACTAATAAAACACATAATTTAAGAAAAGATTAGCTAACAAACTAATATAAAATATAGAGTAGAAGCATAATATTCTATTAGTACTCATTCTAGGCTCAGTTCCATCCCTGGACCATAAGGACCCCTCAGCGTCATCTCTGTCAATATTCTCCATCATCATGGGTTTAGATCTCCCACAGTATGCCCTGAGTAATAATAATTATAACAATCAAATATTAGATAATACTAATCAAACACATAATTTAAGAAAAGATTACCTTACAATCTAATATAAAATATGGAGTAGTAGCATAATATTTTATTAGTACTCATTCAAAGCTCAGTTCCATCCCTCGACCATAAGGACCCCTCAGCGTCGTCTCTGTCAATATTCTCCATCATCATGGGTTTAGATCTCCCTCAGTATGCCCTGAGTAATAATAATTATAACAATCAAATATTAGATAATACTAATAGTAACACATAATTTAAGAAAATACTAAAAAACAAACTAATATAAAATATAGAGTATTAGCATAATATTCTATTAGTACTCATTCTAAGCTCAGTTCCATCTCTGAACCATAAGGACCCCTCAGCGTCGTCTATGTCAATATTCTCCATCATCATGGGTTTAGATCTCCCACAGTGTGACCTGAGTAATAATAATTATAACAATCAAATATTAGATAATACTAATAGTAACACATAATTTAAGAAAATACTAAAAAACAAACTAATATAAAATATAGAGTATTAGCATAATATTCTATTAGTACTCATTCTAAGCTCAGTTCCATCCCTGAACCATAAGGACCCCTCAGCGTCGTCTCTGTCAATATTCTCCATCATCATGGGTTTAGATCTCCCAAAGTATGCCCTGAGTAATAATAATTATAACAATCAAATAGTAGATAATACTAATAGAAACACATAATTTAAGAAAATCTAAAAATCAAACTAATATTAAATATAGAGTAGTAGCGTAATATTCTATTAGTACTCATTCTAAGCTCAGTTCCATCCCTGGACCTTAAGGACCTCTCAGCGTCATCTCTGCCAATATTCTCCATCATCATGGGTTTAGATCTCCCACAGTATGCCCTGAGTAATAATAATTATAACAATTAAATAGTAGATAATACTAATAGAAACACATCATTTAAGAAAAGATTACCTAACAAACTATTATAAAATATAGAGTAGTAGCATAATATTCTATTAGTACTCATTCTAAGCTCAGTTCCATCCCTGTACCATAAGGACCCCTCAGGGTCATCTCTGCCAATATTCTCCATCATCATGGGTTTAGATCTCCCACAGTATGCCCTGAGTAATAATAATTATAACAATTAAATAGTAGATAATACTAATAGAAACACATTGTTTATGAAAAGATTATCTAACAAACTAATATAAAATATAGAGTAGTAGCATAATATTCTATTAGTACTCATTCTAAGCTCAGTTCCATCCCTGGACCATAAGGACCCCTCAGCGTCATCTCTGTCAATATTCTCCATCATCATGGGTTTACATCTCCCACAGTATGCCCTGAGTAATAATAATTATAACAATCAAATATTAGATAATACTAATAAAACACATAATTTAAGAAAAGATTACCTAACACTCTAATATAAAATATGAAGTAGTAGCATAATATTCTATTAGTACTCATTCTAAGCTCAGTTCCATCCCTGGACCATAAGGACTCCTCAGCGTCATCTCTGTCAATATTCTCCATCATCATGGGTTTAGATCTCCCACAGTATGCCCTGAGTAATAAAAATTATAACAATCAAATATTAGATAATACTAATAAAACACATAATTTAAGAAAAGATTAACTAACAAAATAATATAAAATATAGAGTAGAAGCATAATATTCTATTAGTACTCATTCTAGGCTCAGTTCCATCCCTGGACCATAAGGACCCCTCAGCGTCATCTCTGTCAATATTCTCCATCATTATGGGTTTAGATCTCCCACAGTTTGCCCTGAGTAATAATAATTATAACAATCAAATATTAGATAATACTAATAAAACACATAATTTAAGAAAAGATTTCCTAACACTCTAATATAAAATATGGAGTAGTAGCATAATATTCTATTAGTACTCATTCTAAGCTCAGTTCCATCCCTGGACCATAAGGACCCCTCAGCATCATCTCTGTCAATATTCTCCATCATCATGGGTTTACATCTCTCACAGTATGCCCTGAGTAATAATAATTATAACTATCAAATATTAGATAATACTAATAAAACACATAATTTAAGAAAAGATTACCTAACACTCTAATATAAAATATGGAGTAGTAGCATAATATTCTATTAGTACTCATTCTAAGCTCAGTTCCATCCCTGGACCATAAGGACTCTCAGTGTCATCTCTGTCAATATTCTCCATCATCATGGGTTTACATCTCCCACAGTATGCCCTGAGTAATACTAATTATAACAATCAAATATTAGATAATACTAATAAAACACATAATTTAAGAAAAGATTACCTAACACTCTAATATAAAATATTGAGTAGTTGCATAATATTCTATTAGTACTCATTCTAAGCTCAGTTCCATCCCTGGACCATAAGGACCCCTCAGCGTCGTCTCTGTCAATATTCTCCATCATCATGGGTTTAGATCTCCCACAGTATGCCCTGAGTAATAAAAATTATAACAATCAAATATTAGATAATACTAATAAAACACATAATTTAAGAAAAGATTAGCTAACAAACTAATATAAAATATAGAGTAGAAGCATAATATTCTATTAGTACTCATTCTAGGCTCAGTTCCATCCCTGGACCATAAGGACCCCTCAGCGTCATCTCTGTCAATATTCTCCATCATCATGGGTTTAGATCTCCCACAGTATGCCCTGAGTAATAATAATTATAACAATCAAATATTAGATAATACTAATCAAACACATAATTTAAGAAAAGATTACCTTACAATCTAATATAAAATATGGAGTAGTAGCATAATATTTTATTAGTACTCATTCAAAGCTCAGTTCCATCCCTCGACCATAAGGACCCCTCAGCGTCGTCTCTGTCAATATTCTCCATCGTCATGGGTTTAGATCTCCCTCAGTATGCCCTGAGTAATAATAATTATAACAATCAAATATTAGATAATACAAATAAAACACATAATTTAAGAAAAGATTAACTAACAAACTAATATAAAATATAGAGTAGTAGCAGAATATTCTATTAGTACTCATTCTAAGCTCAGTTCCATCCCTGGACCATAAGGGTCCCTCAGCGTCATCTCTGTATATTCTCCATCATCATGGGTTTAGATCTCCCACAGTATGCCCTGAGTAATAATAATAATAACAATCAAATATTAGATAATACTAATAAAACACATAATTTAAGAAAAGATTAACTAACAAACTAATATAAAATATGGATTAGTAGCATAATATTCTATTAGTACTCATTCTAAGCTCAGTTCCATCCCTGGACCATAAGGACCCCTCAGCGTCGTGTTTGTCAATATTCTCCATCATCATGGGTTTAGATCTCCCTCAGGATGCCCTGAGTAATAATAATTATAACAATCAAATATTAGATAATACAAATAAAACACATAATTTAAGAAAAGATTAACTAACAAACTAATATAAAATATAGAGTAGTAGCATAATATTCTATTAGTACTCATTCTAAGCTCAGTTCCATCCCTGGACCATAAGGACCCCTCAGCGTCAAATCTGCCAATATTCTCCATCATCATGGGTTTAGATCTCCCTCAGTAGGCCCTGAGTAATAATAATTATAACAATCAAATATTAGATAATACTAATAAAACACATAATATAAGAAAAGATAAACTATCAAACTAATATAAAATATAGAGTAGTAGCATAATATTCTATGAGTACTCATTCTAAGCTCAGATCCATCCCTGAACCATAAGGACCCCTCAGTGTCGTCTCTGTCAATATTCTACATCATCATGGGTTTAGATCTCCCACAGTATGCCCTGAGTAATAATAATTATAACAATCAAATATTAGATAATACTAATAAAACACATAATTTAAGAAAAGATTAACTAACAAACTAATATAAAATATGGATTAGTAGCATAATATTCTATTAGTACTCATTCTAAGCTCAGTTCCATCCCTGGACCATAAGGACCCCTCAGCGTCGTCTCTGTCAATATTCTTCATCATCATGGGTTTAGATCTCCCTCAGTATGCCCTGAGTAATATTAATTATAACAATCAAATATTAGATAATACAAATAAAACACATAATTTAAGAAAAGATTAACTAACAAACTAATATAAAATATAGAGTAGTAGCATAATATTCTATTAGTACTCATTCTAAGCTCAGTTCCATCCCTGGACCATAAGGACCCCTCAGCGTCATATCTGCCAATATTCTCCATCATCATGGGTTTAGATCTCCCACAGTATGCCCTGAGTAATAATAATTATAACAATCAAATATTAGATAATACTAATAAAACACATAATTTAAGAAAAGATTAACTAACAAACTAATATAAAATATAGAGTAGTAGCATAATATTCTATTAGTACTCATTCTAAGCTCAGTTCCATCCCTGGACCATAAGGACCCCTCAGCGTCATATCTGCCAATATTCTCCATCATCATGGGTTTAGATCTCCCACAGTATGCCCTGATTAATAATAATTATAACAATCAAATATTAGATAATACAAATAAAACACATAATTTAAGAAAAGATTAACTAACAAACTAATATAAAATATAGAGTAGTAGCATAATATTCTATTAGTACTCATTCTAAGCTCAGTTCCATCCCTGGACCATAAGGACCCCTCAGCGTCATATCTGCCAATATTCTCCATCATCATGGGTTTAGATCTCCCACAGTATGCCCTGAGTAATAATAATTATAACAATCAAATATTAGATAATACTAATAAAACATATAATATAAGAAGAGATAAACTAACAAACTAATATAAAATATAGAGTAGTAGCATAATATTCTATTAGTATTCATTCTAAGCTCAGATCCATCCCTGGACCATAAGGACCCCTCAGCGTCGTCTCTGTTAATATTCTCCATCATCATGGGTTTAGATCTCCCAAAGTATGCCCTGAGTAATAATAATTATAACAATCAAATATTAGATAATACTAATTGTAACACATAATTTAAGAAAATACTAAAAAACAAACTAATATAAAATATAGAGTAGTAGCATAATATTCTATTCGTACTCATTCTAAGCTCAGTTCCATCCCTGGACCATAAGGACCCCTCAGCGTCGTCTTTGTCAATATTCCATCATTATGGGTTTAGATCTCCCACAGTATGCCCTGAGTAATAATAATTATAACAATCAAATATTAGATAATACTAAAAAAACACATAATTTAAAAAAAGATTACCTAACACTCTAATATAAAATATGGATTAGTAGCATAATATTCTATTAGTACTCATTCTAAGCTCAGTTCCATCCCTGGACCATAAGGACCCCTCAGTGTCTACTCTGTCAATATTCTCCTTCATCATGGGTTTAGATCTCCCACAGTATGCCCTGAGTAATAATAATTATAACAATCAAATATTAGATAATACTAATAAAACACATAATTTAAGAAAAGATTAACTAACAAACTAATATAAAATATGGATTAGTAGCATAATATTCTATTAGTACTCATTCTAAGCTCAGTTCCATCCCTGGACCATAAGGACCCCTCAGCGTCGTCTCTGTCAATATTCTTCATCATCATGGGTTTAGATCTCCCTCAGTATGCCCTGAGTAATATTAATTATAACAATCAAATATTAGATAATACAAATAAAACACATAATTTAAGAAAAGATTAACTAACAAACTAATATAAAATATAGAGTAGTAGCATAATATTCTATTAGTACTCATTCTAAGCTCAGTTCCATCCCTGGACCATAAGGACCCCTCAGCGTCATATCTGCCAATATTCTCCATCATCATGGGTTTAGATCTCCCACAGTATGCCCTGAGTAATAATAATTATAACAATCAAATATTAGATAATACTAATAAAACACATAATTTAAGAAAA
Organism: Sympetrum striolatum; assembly: GCA_947579665.1. Taxonomy (NCBI): domain Eukaryota; kingdom Metazoa; phylum Arthropoda; class Insecta; order Odonata; family Libellulidae; genus Sympetrum; species Sympetrum striolatum. The sequence continues at coordinate 104,585,233 of OX388343.1, forward strand.
GATTAACTAACAAACTAATATAAAATATAGAGTAGTAGCATAATATTCTATTAGTACTCATTCTAAGCTCAGTTCCATCCCTGGACCATAAGGACCCCTCAGCGTCATATCTGCCAATATTCTCCATCATCATGGGTTTAGATCTCCCACAGTATGCCCTGATTAATAATAATTATAACAATCAAATATTAGATAATACAAATAAAACACATAATTTAAGAAAAGATTAACTAACAAACTAATATAAAATATAGAGTAGTAGCATAATATTCTATTAGTACTCATTCTAAGCTCAGTTCCATCCCTGGACCATAAGGACCCCTCAGCGTCATATCTGCCAATATTCTCCATCATCATGGGTTTAGATCTCCCACAGTATGCCCTGAGTAATAATAATTATAACAATCAAATATTAGATAATACTAATAAAACATATAATATAAGAAAAGATAAACTAACAAACTAATATAAAATATAGAGTAGTAGCATAATATTCTATTAGTATTCATTCTAAGCTCAGATCCATCCCTGGACCATAAGGACCCCTCAGCGTCGTCTCTGTTAATATTCTCCATCATCATGGGTTTAGATCTCCCAAAGTATGCCCTGAGTAATAATAATTATAACAATCAAATATTAGATAATACTAATTGTAACACATAATTTAAGAAAATACTAAAAAACAAACTAATATAAAATATAGAGTAGTAGCATAATATTCTATTCGTACTCATTCTAAGCTCAGTTCCATCCCTGGACCATAAGGACCCCTCAGCGTCGTCTTTGTCAATATTCCATCATTATGGGTTTAGATCTCCCACAGTATGCCCTGAGTAATAATAATTATAACAATCAAATATTAGATAATACTAAAAAAACACATAATTTAAAAAAAGATTACCTAACACTCTAATATAAAATATGGATTAGTAGCATAATATTCTATTAGTACTCATTCTAAGCTCAGTTCCATCCCTGGACCATAAGGACCCCTCAGTGTCTACTCTGTCAATATTCTCCTTCATCATGGGTTTAGATCTCCCACAGTATGCTCTGAGTAATAATAATTATAACAATCAAATATTAGATAATACTAATAAAACACATAATTTAAGAAAAGATTAACTAACAAACTAATATAAAATATAGAGTAGTAGCATAATATTCTATTCGTACTCATTCTAAGCTCAGTTCCATCCCTGGACCATAAGGACCCCTCAGCGTCGTCTTTGTCAATATTCCATCATTATGGGTTTAGATCTCCCACAGTATGCCCTGAGTAATAATAATTATAACAATCAAATATTAGATAATACTAATAAAACACATAATTTAAGAAAAGATTAACTAACAAACTAATATAAAATATAGAGTAGTAGCATAATATTCTATTCGTACTCATTCTAAGCTCAGTTCCATCCCTGGACCATAAGGACCCCTCAGCGTCGTCTTTGTCAATATTCCATCATTATGGGTTTAGATCTCCCACAGTATGCCCTGAGTAATAATAATTATAACAATCAAATATTAGATAATACTAATAAAACACATAATTTAAGAAAAGATTACCTAACACTCTAATATAAAATATGGATTAGTAGCATAATATTCTATTAGTACTCATTCTAAGCTCAGTTCCATCCCTGGACCATAAGGACCCCTCAGCGTCTACTCTGTCAATATTCTCCATCATCATGGGTTTAGATCTCCCACAGTATGCCCTGAGTAATAATAATTATAACAATCAAATATTAGATAATACTAATAAAACACATAATTTAAGAAAAGATTAACTAACAAACTAATATAAAATATGGAGTAGTAGCATAATATTCAATTAGTACTCATTCTAAGCTCAGTTCCATCCCTGGACCATAAGGACCCCTCAGCATCATCTCTATCAATATTCTCCATCATCATGGGTTTACATCTCCCACAGTATGCCCTGAGTAATAATAAGTATAACAATCAAATATTAGATAATACTAATAGAAACACATAATTTAAGAAAAGATTTACTAACAAACTAATATAAAATATAGAGTAGTAGCATAATAGTCTATTAGTACTCATTCTAAGCTCAGTTCCATCCCTGGACCATAAGGACCCCTCAGCATCATCTCTGTCAATATTCTCCATCATCATGGGTTTACATCTCCCACAGTATGCCCTGAGTAATAATAATTATAACAATCAAATAGTAGATAAAACTAATAGAAACACATAATTTAAGAAAATACTAAAAATCAAACTAATATAAAATATAGAGTATTAGCATCATATTCTATTAGTACTCATTCTAAGCTCAGTTCCATCCCTGGACCATAAGGACCCCTCAGCGTCGTCTCTGTCAATATTCTCCATCATCATGGGTTTAGATCTCCCACAGTATGCCCTGAGTAATAATAATTATAACAATCAAATAGTAGATAATACTAATAGAAACACATAATTTAAGAAAATCTAAAAATCAAACTAATAATAAATATAGAGTAGTAGCGTAATATTCTATTAGTACTCATTCTAAGCTCAGATCCATCCCTGGACTTTAAGGACCCCTCAGCGTCATCTCTGCCAATATTCTCCATCATCATGGGTTTAGATCTCCCACAGTATGCCCTGAGTGATAATAATTATAACAATTAAATAGTAGATAATTATAATAGAAACACATAATTTAAGAAAAGATTACCTAACAAACTATTATAAAATATAGAGTAGTAGCATAATATTCTATTAGTACTTATTCTAAGCTCAGTTCCATCCCTGGACCATAAGGACCCCTCAGGGTCATCTCTGCCAATATTCTCCATCATCATGGGTTTAGATCTCCCATAGTATGCCCTGAGTAATAATAATTATAACAATCAAATATTAGATAATACTAATAAAACACATAATTTAAGAAAAGATTTCCTAACACTCTAATATAAAATATGGAGTAGTAGCATAATATTCTATTAGTACTCATTCTAAGCTCAGTTCCATCCCTGGACCATAAGGACCCCTCAGTGTCATCTCTGTCAATATTCTCCATCATCATGGGTTTACATCTCCCACAGTATGCCCTGAGTAATACTAATTATAACAATCAAATATTAGATAATACTAATAAAACACATAATATAAGAAAAGATAAACTAACAAACTAATATAAAATATAGAGTAGTAGCATAATATTCTATTAGTACTCATTCAAAGCTCAGTTCCATCCCTCGACCATAAGGACCCCTCAGCGTCGTCTCTGTCAATATTCTCCATCATCATGGGTTTAGATCTCCCTCAGTATGCCCTGAGTAATAATAATTATAACAATCAAATATTAGATAATACAATTAAAACACATAATTTAAGAAAAAATTAACTAACAAACTAATATAAAATATAGAGTAGTAGCATAATATTCTATTAGTACTCATTCTAAGCTCAGTTCCATCCCTGGACCATAAGGGTCCCTCAGCGTCATCTCTGTATATTCTCCATCATCATGGGTTTAGATCTCCCACAGTATGCCCTGAGTAATAATAATAATAACAATCAAATATTAGATAATACTAATAAAACACATAATTTAAGAAAAGATTAACTAACAAACTAATATAAAATATGGATTAGTAGCATAATATTCTATTAGTACTCATTCTAAGCTCAGTTCCATCCCTGGACCATAAGGACCCCTCAGCGTCGTGTTTGTCAATATTCTCCATCATCATGGGTTTAGATCTCCCTCAGGATGCCCTGAGTAATAATAATTATAACAATCAAATATTAGATAATACAAATAAAACACATAATTTAAGAAAAGATTAACTAACAAACTAATATAAAATATAGAGTAGTAGCATAATATTCTATTAGTACTCATTCTAAGCTCAGTTCCATCCCTGGACCATAAGGACCCCTCAGCGTCAAATCTGCCAATATTCTCCATCATCATGGGTTTAGATCTCCCTCAGTAGGCCCTGAGTAATAATAATTATAACAATCAAATATTAGATAATACTAATAAAACACATAATATAAGAAAAGATAAACTATCAAACTAATATAAAATATAGAGTAGTAGCATAATATTCTATGAGTACTCATTCTAAGCTCAGATCCATCCCTGAACCATAAGGACCCCTCAGTGTCGTCTCTGTCAATATTCTCCATCATCATGGGTTTAGATCTCCCACAGTATGCCCTGAGTAATAATAATTATAACAATCAAATATTAGATAATACTAATAAAACACATAATTTAAGAAAAGATTAACTAACAAACTAATATAAAATATGGATTAGTAGCATAATATTCTATTAGTACTCATTCTAAGCTCAGTTCCATCCCTGGACCATAAGGACCCCTCAGCGTCGTCTCTGTCAATATTCTTCATCATCATGGGTTTAGATCTCCCTCAGTATGCCCTGAGTAATATTAATTATAACAATCAAATATTAGATAATACAAATAAAACACATAATTTAAGAAAAGATTAACTAACAAACTAATATAAAATATAGAGTAGTAGCATAATATTCTATTAGTACTCATTCTAAGCTCAGTTCCATCCCTGGACCATAAGGACCCCTCAGCGTCATATCTGCCAATATTCTCCATCATCATGGGTTTAGATCTCCCACAGTATGCCCTGAGTAATAATAATTATAACAATCAAATATTAGATAATACTAATAAAACACATAATTTAAGAAAAGATTAACTAACAAACTTAGATAGAATTATGAATTGGTGCGATGCGTGGCAATTAGAGCTTAATGTAGAAAAGTGTTCTGTAGTTAACTTCTTCGAAAGTAAATCTATAATAAATGATTATTCTTATAGTCTCCGAGGGGTAAACCTAATGTCAGTAGAATCGGTAAAGTATCTTGGAGTAACTCTCACGAATAATCTTTCATGGAGTGCCCACATCCGAAATATATGTGGAAAAGCACTTAAGAAACTCGGCTTCGTTAAAAGAATAGTCGGTAGGAGCGAAGAAAAGGTTCGCGAGCGATGTTACTTAGCGTTAGTTAGGCCTCACCTTGAATATGCATGTAGTGTATGGGACCCCGCCGAGAAATGTCATATTCGGGATTTAGAAAAAGTACAACGGAAGGCGATACGATTTGTAAAGAATTGCTACGATAAAACAGCGAGCGTCACTCAGATGTTACAGGACGCGGGATGGGAATCATTAGAAGATAGAAGAAAAATTCAAAGGATAAATTTATTAAATAAGTTCAGAGAAATTACGTTTTCAGATGATGTAACCGATATAATGCGACCCCCCTGTTATATGGGTCGTGCTGATACTGCCCGAAAGATTAGGGAAATAGATGCTAAAACGAATCGTTTCAAAAATTCATTTTTTCCGCGAAGTATACGCGAAAGCAACCGTTTAGGAAAATAGAGTCAAGGTGCTTGCACCCCCTGCCACACGCCGAAAGGCGGCTTGCAGGGTTCTTACATAGACATAGACATAGACAAACTAATATAAAATATAGAGTAGTAGCATAATATTCTATTAGTACTCATTCTAAGCTCAGTTCCATCCCTGGACCATAAGGACCCCTCAGCGTCATATCTGCCAATATTCTCCATCATCATGGGTTTAGATCTCCCACAGTATGCCCTGATTAATAATAATTATAACAATCAAATATTAGATAATACAAATAAAACACATAATTTAAGAAAAGATTAACTAACAAACTAATATAAAATATAGAGTAGTAGCATAATATTCTATTAGTACTCATTCTAAGCTCAGTTCCATCCCTGGACCATAAGGACCCCTCAGCGTCATATCTGCCAATATTCTCCATCATCATGGGTTTAGATCTCCCACAGTATGCCCTGAGTAATAATAATTATAACAATCAAATATTAGATAATACTAATAAAACATATAATATAAGAAAAGATAAACTAACAAACTAATATAAAATATAGAGTAGTAGCATAATATTCTATTAGTATTCATTCTAAGCTCAGATCCATCCCTGGACCATAAGGACCCCTCAGCGTCGTCTCTGTTAATATTCTCCATCATCATGGGTTTAGATCTCCCAAAGTATGCCCTGAGTAATAATAATTATAACAATCAAATATTAGATAATACTAATTGTAACACATAATTTAAGAAAATACTAAAAAACAAACTAATATAAAATATAGAGTAGTAGCATAATATTCTATTCGTACTCATTCTAAGCTCAGTTCCATCCCTGGACCATAAGGACCCCTCAGCGTCGTCTTTGTCAATATTCCATCATTATGGGTTTAGATCTCCCACAGTATGCCCTGAGTAATAATAATTATAACAATCAAATATTAGATAATACTAAAAAAACACATAATTTAAAAAAAGATTACCTAACACTCTAATATAAAATATGGATTAGTAGCATAATATTCTATTAGTACTCATTCTAAGCTCAGTTCCATCCCTGGACCATAAGGACCCCTCAGTGTCTACTCTGTCAATATTCTCCTTCATCATGGGTTTAGATCTCCCACAGTATGCCCTGAGTAATAATAATTATAACAATCAAATATTAGATAATACTAATAAAACACATAATTTAAGAAAAGATTAACTAACAAACTAATATAAAATATAGAGTAGTAGCATAATATTCTATTCGTACTCATTCTAAGCTCAGTTCCATCCCTGGACCATAAGGACCCCTCAGCGTCGTCTTTGTCAATATTCCATCATTATGGGTTTAGATCTCCCACAGTATGCCCTGAGTAATAATAATTATAACAATCAAATATTAGATAATACTAATAAAACACATAATTTAAGAAAAGATTACCTAACACTCTAATATAAAATATGGATTAGTAGCATAATATTCTATTAGTACTCATTCTAAGCTCAGTTCCATCCCTGGACCATAAGGACCCCTCAGCGTCTACTCTGTCAATATTCTCCATCATCATGGGTTTAGATCTCCCACAGTATGCCCTGAGTAATAATAATTATAACAATCAAATATTAGATAATACTAATAAAACACATAATTTAAGAAAAGATTAACTAACAAACTAATATAAAATATGGAGTAGTAGCATAATATTCAATTAGTACTCATTCTAAGCTCAGTTCCATCCCTGGACCATAAGGACCCCTCAGCATCATCTCTATCAATATTCTCCATCATCATGGGTTTACATCTCCCACAGTATGCCCTGAGTAATAATAAGTATAACAATCAAATATTAGATAATACTAATAGAAACACATAATTTAAGAAAAGATTTACTAACAAACTAATATAAAATATAGAGTAGTAGCATAATATTCAATTAGTACTCATTCTAAGCTCAGTTCCATCCCTGGACCATAAGGACCCCTCAGCATCATCTCTGTCAATATTCTCCATCATCATGGGTTTACATCTCCCACAGTATGCCCTGAGTAATAATAATTATAACAATCAAATAGTAGATAAAACTAATAGAAACACATAATTTAAGAAAATACTAAAAATCAAACTAATATAAAATATAGAGTATTAGCATCATATTCTATTAGTACTCATTCTAAGCTCAGTTCCATCCCTGGACCATAAGGACCCCTCAGCGTCGTCTCTGTCAATATTCTCCATCATCATGGGTTTAGATCTCCCACAGTATGCCCTGAGTAATAATAATTATAACAATCAAATAGTAGATAATACTAATAGAAACACATAATTTAAGAAAATCTAAAAATCAAACTAATAATAAATATAGAGTAGTAGCGTAATATTCTATTAGTACTCATTCTAAGCTCAGATCCATCCCTGGACTTTAAGGACCCCTCAGCGTCATCTCTGCCAATATTCTCCATCATCATGGGTTTAGATCTCCCACAGTATGCCCTGAGTAATAATAATTATAACAATCAAATAGTAGATAATACTAATAGAATCACATTATTTAAGAAAAGATTATCTAACAAACTAATTTAAAATATAGAGTAGTAGCATAATATTCTATTAGTACTCATTCTAAGCTCAGTTTCATCCCTGGACCATAAGGACACCTCAGCGTCATCTCTGTCAATATTCTCCATCATCATGGGTTTACATCTCCCACAGTATGCCCTGAGTAATAAAAATTATAACAATCAAATATTAGATAATACTAATAAAACACATAATTTAAGAAAAGATTAACTAACAAAATAATATAAAATATAGAGTAGAAGCATAATATTCTATTAGTACTCATTCCAGGCTCAGTTCCATCCCTGGACCATAAGGACCCCTCAGCGTCATCTCTGTCAATATTCTCCATCATTATGGGTTTAAATCTCCCACAGTATGCCCTGAGTAATAATAATTATAACAATCAAATATTAGATAATACTAATAAAACACATAATTTAAGAAAAGATTTCCTAACACTCTAATATAAAATATGGAGTAGTAGCATAATATTCTATTAGCACTCATTCTAAGCTCAGTTCCATCCCTGGACCATAAGGACCCCTCAGCATCATCTCTGTCAATATTCTCCATCATCATGGGTTTACATCTCTCACAGTATGCCCTAAGTAATAATAATTATAACAATCAAATATTAGATAATACTAATAAAACACATAATTTAAGAAAAGATTACCTAACACTCTAATATAAAATATGGAGTAGTAGCATAATATTCTATTAGTACTCATTCTAAGCTCAGTTCCATCCCTGGACCATAAGGACCCCTCAGTGTCATCTCTGTCAATATTCTCCATCATCATGGGTTTACATCTCCCATAGTATGCCCTGAGTAATACTAATTATAACAATCAAATATTAGATAATACTAATAAAACACATAATATAAGAAAAGATAAACTAACAAACTAATATAAAATATAGAGTAGTAGCATAATATTCTATTAGTACTCATTCAAAGCTCAGTTCCATCCCTCGACCATAAGGACCCCTCAGCGTCGTCTCTGTCAATATTCTCCATCATCATGGGTTTAGATCTCCCTCAGTATGCCCTGAGTAATAATAATTATAACAATCAAATATTAGATAATACAATTAAAACACATAATTTAAGAAAAAATTAACTAACAAACTAATATAAAATATAGAGTAGTAGCATAATATTCTATTAGTACTCATTCTAAGCTCAGTTCCATCCCTGGACCATAAGGGTCCCTCAGCGTCATCTCTGTATATTCTCCATCATCATGGGTTTAGATCTCCCACAGTATGCCCTGAGTAATAATAATAATAACAATCAAATATTAGATAATACTAATAAAACACATAATTTAAGAAAAGATTAACTAACAAACTAATATAAAATATGGATTAGTAGCATAATATTCTATTAGTACTCATTCTAAGCTCAGTTCCATCCCTGGACCATAAGGACCCCTCAGCGTCGTCTTTGTCAATATTCTCCATCATCATGGGTTTAGATCTCCCTCAGTATGCCCTGAGTAATAATAATTATAACAATCAAATATTAGATAATACAAATAAAACACATAATTTAAGAAAAGATTAACTAACAAACTAATATAAAATATAGAGTAGTAGCATAATATTCTATTAGTACTCATTCTAAGCTCAGTTCCATCCCTGGACCATAAGGACCCCTCAGCGTCAAATCTGCCAATATTCTCCATCATCATGGGTTTAGATCTCCCTCAGTAGGCCCTGAGTAATAATAATTATAACAATCAAATATTAGATAATACCAATAAAACACATAATATAAGAAAAGATAAACTAACAAACTAATATAAAATATAGAGTAGTAGCATAATATTCTATTAGTACTCATTCTAAGCTCAGATCCATCCCTGAACCATAAGGACCCCTCAGTGTCGTCTCTGTCAATATTCTCCATCATCATGGGTTTAGATCTCCCACAGTATGCCCTGAGTAATAATAATTATAACAATCAAATATTAGATAATACTAATAAAACACATAATTTAAGAAAAGATTAACTAACAAACTAATATAAAATATGGATTAGTAGCATAATATTCTATTAGTACTCATTCTAAGCTCAGTTCCATCCCTGGACCATAAGGACCCCTCAGCGTCGTCTCTGTCAATATTCTCCATCATCATGGGTTTAGATCTCCCTCAGTATGCCCTGAGTAATAATAATTATAACAATCAAATATTAGATAATACAAATAAAACACATAATTTAAGAAAAGATTAACTAACAAACTAATATAAAATATAGAGTAGTAGCATAATATTCTATTAGTACTCATTCTAAGCTCAGTTCCATCCCTGGACCATAAGGACCCCTCAGCGTCATATCTGCCAATATTCTCCATCATCATGGGTTTAGATCTCCCACAGTATGCCCTGAGTAATAATAATTATAACAATCAAATATTAGATAATACTAATAAAACACATAATATAAGAAAAGATAAACTAACAAACTAATATAAAATATAGAGTAGTAGCACAATATTCTATTAGTACTCATTCTAAGCTCAGATCCATCCCTGAACCATAAGGACCCCTCAGTGTCGTCTCTGTCAATATTCTCCATCATCATGGGTTTAGATCTCCCACAGTATGCCCTGAGTAATAATAATTATAACAATCAAATATTAGATAATACTAATAAAACACATAATTTAAGAAAAGATTAACTAACAAACTAATATAAAATATGGATTAGTAGCATAATATTCTATTAGTACTCATTCTAAGCTCAGTTCCATCCCTGGACCATAAGGACCCCTCAGCGTCGTCTCTGTCAATATTCTCCATCATCATGGGTTTAGATCTCCCTCAGTATGCCCTGAGTAATAATAATTATAACAATCAAATATTAGATAATACAAATAAAACACATAATTTAAGAAAAGATTAACTAACAAACTAATATAAAATATAGAGTAGTAGCATAATATTCTATTAGTACTCATTCTAAGCTCAGTTCCATCCCTGGACCATAAGGACCCCTCAGCGTCATATCTGCCAATATTCTCCATCATCATGGGTTTAGATCTCCCACAGTATGCCCTGAGTAATAATAATTATAACAATCAAATATTAGATAATACTAATAAAACACATAATTTAAGAAAAGATTAACTAACAAACTAATATAAAATATAGAGTAGTAGCATAATATTCTATTAGTACTCATTCTAAGCTAAGTTCCATCCCTGGACCATAAGGACCCCTCAGCGTCATATCTGCCAATATTCTCCATCATCATGGGTTTAGATCTCCCACAGTATGCCCTGAGTAATAATAATTATAACAATCAAATATTAGATAATACAAATAAAACACATAATTTAAGAAAAGATTAACTAACAAACTAATATAAAATATAGAGTAGTAGCATAATATTCTATTAGTACTCATTCTAAGCTCAGTTCCATCCCTGGACCATAAGGACACCTCAGCGTCATATCTGCCAATATTCTCCATCATCATGGGTTTAGATCTCCCACAGTATGCCCTGAGTAATAATAATTATAACAATCAAATATTAGATAATACTAATAAAACACATAATATAAGAAAAGATAAACTAACAAACTAATATAAAATATAGAGTAGTAGCATAATATTCTATTAGTACTCATTCTAAGCTCAGATCCATCCCTGGACCATAAGGACCCCTCAGCGTCGTCTCTGTTAATATTCTCCATCATCATGGGTTTAGATCTCCCAAAGTATGCCCTGAGTAATAATAATTATAACAATCAAATATTAGATAATACTAATTGTAACACATAATTTAAGAAAATACTAAAAAACAAACTAATATAAAATATAGAGTAGTAGCATAATATTCTATTCGTACTCATTCTAAGCTCAGTTCCATCCCTGGACCATAAGGACCCCTCATCGTCGTCTTTGTCAATATTCCATCATAATGGGTTTAGATCTCCCACAGTATGCCCTGAGTAATAATAATTATAACAATCAAATATTAGATAATACTAATAAAACACATAATTTAAGAAAAGATTACCTAACACTCTAATATAAAATATGGATTAGTAGCATAATATTCTATTAGTACTCATTCTAAGCTCAGTTCCATCCCTGGACCATAAGGACCCCTCAGCGTCTACTCTGTCAATATTCTCCTACATCATGGGTTTAGATCTCCCACAGTATGCCCTGAGTAATAATAATTAAAACAATCAAATATTAGATAATACTAATAAAACACATAATTTAAGAAAAGATTAACTAACAAACTAATATAAAATATGGAGTAGTAGCATAATATTCAATTAGTACTCATTCTAAGCTCAGTTCCATCCCTGGACCATAAGGACCCCTCAGCATCATCTCTGTCAATATTCTCCATCATCATGGGTTTACATCTCCCACAGTATGCCCTGAGTAATAATAAGTATAACAATCAATTATTAGATAATACTAATAGAAACACATAATTTAAGAAAAGATTAACTAACAAACTAATATAAAATATAGAGTAGTAGCATAATAGTCTATTAGTACTCATTCTAAGCTCAGTTCCATCCCTGGACTATAAGGACCCCTCAGCATCATCTCTGTCAATATTCTCCATCATCATGGGTTTACATCTCCCACAGTATGCCCTGAGTAATAATAATTATAACAATCAAATAGTAGATAAAACTAATAGAAACACATAATTTAAGAAAATACTAAAAATCAAACTAATATAAAATATAGAGTATTAGCATCATATTCTATTAGTACTCATTCTAAGCTCAGTTCCATCCCTGGACCATAAGGACCCCTCAGCGTCGTCTCTGTCAATATTCTCCATCAATATGGGTTTAGATCTCCCACAGCATGCCCTGAGTAATAATAATTATAACAATCAAATAGTAGATAATACTAATAGAAACACATAATTTAAGAAAATCTAAAAATCAAACTAATAATAAATATGGAGTAGTAGCGTAATATTCTATTAGTACTCATTCTAAGCTCAGATCCATCCCTGGACTTTAAGGTCCCCTCAGCGACATCTCTGCCAATATTCTCCATCATCATGGGTTTAGATCTCCCACAGTATGCCCTGAGTAATAATAATTATAACAATTAAATAGTAGATAATACTAATAGAAACACATAATTTAAGAAAAGATTACCTAACAAACTATTATAAAATATAGAGTAGTAGCATAATATTCTATTAGTACTTATTCTAAGCTCAGTTCCATCCCCGGACCATAAGGACCCCTCAGGGTCATCTCTGCCAATATTCTCCATCATCATGGGTTTAGATCTCCCACAGTATGCCCTGAGTCATAATAATTATAACAATCAAATAGTAGATAATACTAATAGAATCACATTATTTAAGAAAAGATTATCTAACAAACTAAAATAAAATATAGAGTAGTAGCATAATATTCTATTAGTACTCATTCTAAGCTCAGTTTCATCCCTGGACCATAAGGACCCCTCAGCGTCATCTCTGTCAATATTCTCCATCATCATGGGTTTACATCTCCCACAGTATGCCCTGAGTAATAATAATTATAACAATCAAATATTAGATAATACTAATAAAACACATAATTTAAGAGAAGATTACCTAACACTCTAATATAAAATATGGAGTAGTAGCATAATATTCTATTAGTACTCATTCTAAGCTCAGTTCCATCCCTGGACCATAAGGACCCCTCAGCGTCATCTCTGTCAATATTCTCCATCATCATGGGTTTACATCTCTCACAGTATGCCCTGAGTAATAATAATTATAACAATCAAATATTAGATAATACTAATAAAACACATAATTTAAGAAAAGATTACCTAAGACTCTAATATAAAATATGGAGTAGTAGAATAATATTCTATTAGTACTCATTCTAAGCTCAGTTCCATCCCTGGACCATAAGGACCCCTCAGCGTCATCTCTGTCAATATTCTCCATCATCATGGGTTTACATCTCCCACAGTATGCCCTCAGTAATACTAATTATAACAATCAAATATTAGATAATACTAATAAAACACATAATTTAAGAAAAGATTACCTAACACTCTAATATAAAATATGGAGTAGTAGCATAATATTCTATTAGTACTCATTCTAAGCTCAGTTCCATCCCTGGACCATAAGGACCCCTCAGCGTCGTCTCTGTCAATATTCTCCATCATCATGGGTTTAGATCTCCCACAGTATGCCCTGAGTAATAAAAATTATAACAATCAAATATTAGATAATACTAATAAAACACATAATTTAAGAAAAGATTAGCTAACAAACTAATATAAAATATAGAGTAGAAGCATAATATTCTATTAGTACTCATTCTAGGCTCAGTTCCATCCCTGGACCATAAGGACCCCTCAGCGTCATCTCTGTCAATATTCTCCATCATCATGGGTTTAGATCTCCCACAGTATGCCCTGAGTAAAAATAATTATAACAATCAAATATTAGATAATACTAATCAAGCACATAATTTAAGAAAAGATTACCTTACAATCTAATATAAAATATGGTGTAGTAGCATAATATTTTATTAGTACTCATTCAAAGCTCAGTTCCATCCCTGGACCATAAGGACCCCTCAGCGTCATCTCTGTCAATATTCTCCATCATCATGGGTTTAGATCTCCCTCAGTATGCCCTGAGTAATAATAATTATAACAATCAAATATTAGATAATACAAATAAAACACATAATTTAAGAAAAGATTAACTAACAAACTAATATAAAATATAGAGTAGTAGCATAATATTCTATTAGTACTCATTCTAAGCTCAGTTCCATCCCTGGACCATAAGGGTCCCTCAGCGTCATCTCTGTATATTCTCCATCATCATGGGTTTAGATCTCCCACAGTATGCCCTGAGTAATAATAATTATAACAATAAAATATTAGATAATACTAATAAAACACATAACTTAAGAAAAGATTAACTAACAAACTAATATAAAATATGGATTAGTAGCATAATATTCTATTAGTACTCATTCTAAGCTCAGTTCCATCCCTGGACCATAAGGACCCCTCAGCGTCATATCTGCCAATATTCTCCATCATCATGGGTTTAGATCTCCCACAGTATGCCCTGAGTAATAATAATTATAACAATCAAATATTAGATAATACTAATAAAACACATAATTTAAGAAAAGATTAACTAACAAACTAATATAAAATATAGAGTAGTAGCATAATATTCTATTAGTACTCATTCGAAGCTCAGTTCCATCCCTCGACCATAAGGACCCCTCAGCGTCGTCTCTGTCAATATTCTCCATCATCATGGGTTTAGATCTCCCTCAGTATGCCCTGAGTAATAATAATTATAACAATCAAATATTAGATAATACTAATAAAACACATAATTTAAGAAAAGATTAACTAACAAACTAATATAAAATATGGAGTAGTAGCATAATATTCTATTAGTACTCATTCTAAGCTCAGTTCCATCCCTGGACCATAAGGGTCCCTCAGCGTTATCTCTGTATATTCTCCATCATCATGGGTTTAGATCTCCCTCAGTATGCCCTGAGTAATAATAATTATAACAATCAAATATTAGATATTACAAATAAAACACATAATTTAAGAAAAGATTAACTAACAAACTAATATAAAATATAGAGTAGTAGCATAATATTCTATTAGTACTCATTCTAAGCTCAGTTCCATCCCTGGACCATAAGGGTCCCTCAGCGTCATCTCTGTATATTCTCCATCACCATGGGTTTAGATCTCCCACAGTATGCCCTGAGTAATAATAATTATAACAATCAAATATTAGATAATACTAATAAAACACATAATTTAAGAAAAGATTAACTAACAAACTAATATAAAATATGGATTAGTAGCATAATATTCTATTAGTACTCATTCTAAGCTCAGTTCCATCCCTGGACCATAAGGACCCCTCAGCGTCGTCTTTGTCAATATTCTCCATCATCATGGGTTTAGATCTCCCTCAGTATGCCCTGAGTAATAATAATTATAACAATCAAATATTAGATAATACAAATAAAACACGTAATTTAAGAAAAGATTAACTAACAAACTAATATAAAATATAGAGTAGTAGCATAATATTCTATTAGTACTCATTCTAAGCTCAGTTCCATCCCTGGACCATAAGGACCCCTCAGCGTCATATCTGCCAATATTCTCCATCATCATGGGTTTAGATCTTCCACAGTATGCCCTGAGTAATAATAATTATAACAATCAAATATTAGATAATACTAATAAAACACATAATATAAGAAAAGATAAACTAACAAACTAATATAAAATATAGAGTAGTAGCATAATATTCTATTAGTACTCATTCTAAGCTCAGATCCATCCCTGGACCATAAGGACCCCTCAGCGTCGTCTCTGTCAATATTCTCCATCATCATGGGTTTAGATCTCCCACAGTATGCCCTGAGTAATAATAATTATAACAATCAAATATTAGATAATACTAATAAAACTATGCAGTAGTAGCATAATATTCAATTAGTACTCATTCTAAGCTCAGTTCCATCCCTGGACCATAAGGACCCCTCTGCATCATCACTGTCAATATTCTCCATCATCATGGGTTTACATCTCCCACAGTATGCCCTGAGTAATAATAAGTATAACAATCAAATATTAGATAATACTAATAGAAACACATAATTTAAGAAAAGATTAACTAACAAACTAATATAAAATATAGAGTAGTAGCATAATATTCTATTAGTACTCATTCTAAGCTCAGTTCCATCCCTGGACCATAAGGACCCCTCAGCATCATCTCTGTCAATATTCTCCATCATCATGGGTTTACATCTCCCACAGTATGCCCTGAGTAATAATAATTATAACAATCAAATAGTAGATAAAACTAATAGAAACACATAATTTAAGAAAATACTAAAAATCAAACTAATATAAAATATAGAGTATTAGCATCATATTCTATTAGTACTCATTCTAAGCTCAGTTCCATCCCTGGACCATAAGGACCCCTCAGCGTCGTCTCTGTCAATATTCTCCATCATCATGGGTTTAGATCTCCCACAGTATGCCCTGAGTAATAATAATTATAACAATCAAATAGTAGATAATACTAATAGAAACACATAATTTAAGAAAATCTAAAAATCAAACTAATAATAAATATAGAGTAGTAGCGTAATATTCTATTAGTACTCATTCTAAGCTCAGATCCATCCCTGGACCTTAAGGACCCCTCAGCGTCATCTCTGCCAATATTCTCCATCATCATGGGTTTAGATCTCCCACAGTATGCCCTGAGTCATAATAATTATAACAATCAAATATTAGATAATACAAATAAAACACATAATTTAAGAAAAGATTAACTAACAAACTAATATAAAATATAGAGTAGTAGCATAATATTCTATTAGTACTCAGTCTAAGCTCAGTTCCATCCCTGGACCATAAGGACCCCTCAGCGTCATATCTGCCAATATTCTCCATCATCATGGGTTTAGATCTCCCACAGTATGCCCTGAGTAATAATAATTATAACAATCAAATATTAGATAATACTAATAAAACACATAATATAAGAAAAGATAAACTAACAAACTAATATAAAATATAGAGTAGTAGCATAATATTCTATTAGTACTCATTCTATTTCAGTTCCATCCCTGGACCATAAGGGTCCCTCAGCGTCATCTCTGTATATTCTCCATCATCATGGGTTTAGATCTCCCACAGTATGCCCTGAGTAATAATAATTATAACAATCAAATATTAGATAATACTAATAAAACACATAATATACGAAAAGATAAACTAACAAACTAATATAAAATATAGAGTAGTAGCATAATATTCTATTAGTACTCATTCTAAGCTCAGTTCCATCCCTGGACCATAAGGACCCCTCAGCGTCGTCTCTGTCAATATTCTCCATCATTATGGGTTTTGATCTCCCACAGTATGCCCTGAGTAATAAAAATTATAACAATCAAATATTAGATAATACTAATAAAACACATAATTTAAGAAAAGATTAGCTAACAAACTAATATAAAATATAGAGTAGAAGCATAATATTCTATTAGTACTCATTCTAGGCTCAGTTCCATCCCTGGACCATAAGGACCCCTCAGCTTCGTCTCTGTCAATATTCTCCATCATCATGGGTTTAGATCTCCCTCAGTATGCCCTGAGTAATAATAATTATAACAATCAAATATTAGATAATACTAATAAAACACATAATTTAAGAAAAGATTAACTAACAAACTAATATAAAATATGGAGTAGTAGCATAATATTCTATTAGTACTCATTCTAAGCTCAGTTCCATCCCTGGACCATAAGGGTCCCTCAGCGTTATCTCTGTATATTCTCCATCATCATGGGTTTAGATCTCCCTCAGTATGCCCTGAGTAATAATAATTATAACAATCAAATATTAGATAATACAAATAAAACACATAATTTAAGAAAAGATTAACTAACAAACTAATATAAAATATAGAGTAGTAGCATAATATTCTATTAGTACTCATTCTAAGCTCAGTTCCATCCCTGGACCATAAGGACCCCTCAGCGTCGTCTCTGCCAATATTCTCCATCATCATGGGTTTAGATCTCCCTCAGTAGGCCCTGAGTAATAATAATTATAACAATCAAATATTAGATAATACTAATAAAACACATAATATAAGAAAAGATAAACTAACAAACTAATATAAAATATAGAGTAGTAGCATAATATTCTATTAGTACTCATTCTAAGCTCAGATCCATCCCTGGACCATAAGGACCCCTCAGCGTCGTCTCTGTCAATATTCTCCATCATCATGGGTTTAGATCTCCCACAGTATGCCCTGAGTAATAATAATTATAACAATCAAATATTAGATAATACTAATAAAACACATAATTTAAGAAAAGATTAACTAACAAACTAATATAAAATATAGAGTAGTAGCATAATATTCTATTAGTACTCATTCTAAGCTCAGATCCATCCCTGGACCATAAGGACCCCTCAGAGTCATATCTGCCAATATTCTCCATCATCATGGGTTTAGATCTCCCACAGTATGCCCTGAGTAATAATAATTATAACAATCAAATATTAGATAATACTAATAAACACATAATTTAAGAAAAGATTAACTATTAAACTAATATAAAATATAGAGTAGTAGCATAATATTCTATTAGTACTCATTCTAAGCTCAGATCCATCCCTGGACCATAAGGACCCCTCAGCGTCATCTCTGTCAATATTCTCTATCATCATGGGTTTAGATCTCCCACAGTATGCCCTGAGTAATAATAATTATAACAATCAAATATTAGATAATACTAATAAAACACATAATATAAGAAAAGATAAACTAACAAACTAATATAAAATATAGAGTTGTAGCATAATATTCTATTAGTACTCATTCTAAGCTCAGTTCCATCCCTGGACCATAAGGGTCCCTCAGCGTCATCTCTGTATATTCTCCATCATCATGTGTTTAGATCTCCCACAGTATGCCCTGAGTAATAATAATTATAACAATCAAATATTAGATAATACTAATAAAACACATAATATACGAAAAGATAAACTAACAAACTAATATAAAATATAGAGTAGTAGCATAATATTCTATTAGTACTCATTCTAAGCTCAGTTCCATCCCTGGACCATAAGGACCCCTCAGCGTCGTCTCTGTCAATATTCTCCATCATTATGGGTTTAGATCTCCCACAGTATGCCCTGAGTAATAAAAATTATAACAATCAAATATTAGATAATACTAATAAAACACATAATTTAAGAAAAGATTAGCTAACAAACTAATATAAAATATAGAGTAGAAGCATAATATTCTATTAGTACTCATTCTAGGCTCAGTTCCATCCCTGGACCATAAGGACCCCTCAGCGTCATCTCTGTCAATATTCTCCATCATCATGGGTTTAGATCTCCCACAGTATGCCCTGAGTAATAATAATTATAACAATCGAATATTAGATAATACTAATCAAACACATAATTTAAGAAAAGATTACCTTACAATCTAATATAAAATATGGAGTAGTAGCATAATATTTTATTAGTACTCATTCAAAGCTCAGTTCCATCCCTCGACCATAAGGACCCCTCAGCCTCGTCTCTGTCAATATTCTCCATCATCATGGGTTTAGATCTCCCTCAGTATGCCCTGAGTAATAATAATTATAACAATCAAATATTAGATAATACTAATAAAACACATAATTTAAGAAAAGATTAACTAACAAACTAATATAAAATATGGAGTAGTAGCATAATATTCTATTAGTACTCATTCTAAGCTCAGTTCCATCCCTGGACCATAAGGGTCCCTCAGCGTTATCTCTGTATATTCTCCATCATCATGGGTTTAGATCTCCCTCAGTATGACCTGAGTAATAATAATTATAACAATCAAATATTAGATAATACAAATAAAACACATAATTTAAGAAAAGATTAACTAACAAACTAATATAAAATATAGAGTAGTAGCATAATATTCTATTAGTACTCATTCTAAGCTCAGTTCCATCCCTGGACCATAAGGACCCCTCAGCGTCGTCCTTGTCAATATTCTCCATCATCATGGGTTTAGATCTCCCTCAGTATGCCCTGAGTAATAATAATTATAACAATCAAATATTAGATAATACAAATAAAACACATAATTTAAGAAAAGATTAACTAACAAACTAATATAATATATAGAGTAGTAGCATAATATTCTATTAGTACTCATTCTAAGCTCAGTTCCATCCCTGGACCATAAGGACCCCTCAGCGTCGTCTCTGCCAATATTCTCCATCATCATGGGTTTAGATCTCCCACAGTATGCCCTGAGTAATAATAATTATAACAATCAAATATTAGATAATACTAATAAAACACATAATATAAGAAAAGATAAACTAACAAACTAATATAAAATATAGAGTAGTAGCATAATATTCTATTAGTACTCATTCTAAGCTCAGATCCATCCCTGGACCATAAGGACCCCTCAGCGTCGTCTCTGTCAATATTCTCCATCATCATGGGTTTAGATCTCCCACAGTATGCCCTGAGTAATAATAATTATAACAATCAAATATTAGATAATACAAATAAAACACATAATTTAAGAAAAGATTAACTAACAAACTAATATATAATATAGAGTAGTAGCATAATATTCTATTAGTACTCATTCTAAGCTCAGATCCATCCCTGGACCATAAGGACCCCTCAGAGTCATATCTGCCAATATTCTCCATCATCATGGGTTTAGATCTCCCACAGTATGCCCTGAGTAATAATAATTATAACAATCAAATATTAGATAATACTAATAAACACATAATTTAAGAAAAGATTAACTATTAAACTAATATAAAATATAGAGTAGTAGCATAATATTCTATTAGTACTCATTCTAAGCTCAGATCCATCCCTGGACCATAAGGACCCCTCAGCGTCATCTCTGTCAATATTCTCCATCATCATGGGTTTAGATCTCCCACAGTATGCCCTGAGTAATAATAATTATAACAATCAAATATTAGATAATACTAATAAAACACATAATTTAAGAAAAGATTACCTAACACTCCAATATATAATATGGAGTAGTAGCATAATATTCTATTAGTACTCATTCTAAGCTCAGTTCCATCCCTGGACCATAAGGACCCCTCAGCGTCGTCTCTGTCAATATTCTCCATCATCATGGGTTTAGATCTCCCTCAGTATGCCCTGAGTAATAATAATTATAACAATCAAATATTAGATAATACTAATAAAACACATAATTTAAGAAAAGATTAACTAACAAACTAATATAAAATATATAGTAGTAGCATAATATTCTATTAGTACTCATTCTAAGCTCAGTTCCATCCCTGGACCATAAGGGTCCCTCAGCATCATCTCTGTATATTCTCCATCATCATGGGTTTAGATCTCCCACAGTATGCCCTGAGTAATAATAATTATAACAATCAAATATTAGATAATACTAATAAAACACATAATTTAAGAAAAGATTAACTAACAAACTAATATAAAATATGGATTAGTAGCATAATATTCTATTAGTACTCATTCTAAGCTCAGTTCCATCCCTGGACCATAGGGACCCCACAGCGTCGTCCTTGTCAATATTCTCCATCATCATGGGTTTAGATCTCCCTCAGTATGCCCTGAGTAATAATAATTATAACAATCAAATTTTAGATAGTACAAATAAAACACATAATTTAAGAAAAGATTAACTAACAAACTAATATAAAATATAGAGTAGTAGCATAATATTCTATTAGTACTCATTCTAAGCTCAGTTTCATCCCTGGACCATAAGGACCCCTCAGCGTCATATCTGCCAATATTCTCCATCATCATGGGTTTAGATCTCCCTCAGTAGTCCCTGAGTAATAATAATTATAACAATCAAATATTAGATAATACTAATAAAACACATAATATAAGAAAAGATAAACTAACAAACTAATATAAAATATAGAGTAGTAGCATAATATTCTATTAGTACTCATTCTAAGCTCAGATCCATCCCTGAACCATAAGGACCCCTCAGTGTCGTCTCTGTCAATATTCTCCATCATCATGGGTTTAGATCTCCCACAGTATGCCCTGAGTAATAATAATTATAACAATCAAATATTAGATAATACTAATAAAACACATAATTTAAGAAAAGATTAACTAACAAACTAATATAAAATATGGATTAGTAGCATAATATTCTATTAGTACTCATTCTAAGCTCAGTTCCATCCCTGGACCATAAGGACCCCTCAGCGTCGTCTCTGTCAATATTCTCCATCATCATGGGTTTAGATCTCCCTCAGTATGCCCTGAGTAATAATAATTATAACAATCAAATATTAGATAATACAAATAAAACACATAATTTAAGAAAAGATTAACTAACAAACTAATATAAAATATAGAGTAGTAGCATAATATTCTATTAGTACTCATTCTAAGCTCAGTTCCATCCCTGGACCATAAGGACCCCTCAGCGTCATATCTGCCAATATTCTCCATCATCATGGGTTTAGATCTCCCACAGTATGCCCTGAGTAATAATAATTATAACAATCAAATATTAGATAATACTAATAAAACACATAATTTAAGAAAAGATTAACTAACAAACTAATATAAAATATAGAGTAGTAGCATAATATTCTATTAGTACTCATTCTAAGCTCAGTTCCATCCCTGGACCATAAGGACCCCTCAGCGTCATATCTGCCAATATTCTCCATCATCATGGGTTTAGATCTCCCACCGTATGCCCTGAGTAATAATAATTATAACAATCAAATATTAGATAATACAAATTAAACACATAATTTAAGAAAAGATTAACTAACAAACTAATATAAAATATAGAGTAGTAGCATAATATTCTATTAGTACTCATTCTAAGCTCAGTTCCATCCCTGGACCATAAGGACCCCTCAGCGTCATATCTGCCAATATTCTCCATCATCATGGGTTTAGATCTCCCACAGTATGCCCTGAGTAATAATAATTATAACAATCAAATATTAGATAATACTAATAAAACACATAATATAAGAAAAGATAAACTAACAAACTAATATAAAATATAGAGTAGTAGCATAATATTCTATTAGTACTCATTCTAAGCTCAGATCCATCCCTGGACCATAAGGACCCCTCAGCGTCGTCTCTGTTAATATTCTCCATCATCATGGGTTTAGATCTCCCAAAGTATGCCCTGAGTAATAATAATTATAACAATCAAATATTAGATAATACTAATTGTAACACATAATTTAAGAAAATACTAAAAAACAAACTAATATAAAATATAGAGTAGTAGCATAATATTCTATTCGTACTCATTCTAAGCTCAGTTCCATCCCTGGACCATAAGGACCCCTCATCGTCGTCTTTGTCAATATTCCATCATAATGGGTTTAGATCTCCCACAGTATGCCCTGAGTAATAATAATTATAACAATCAAATATTAGATAATACTAATAAAACACATAATTTAAGAAAAGATTACCTAACACTCTAATATAAAATATGGATTAGTAGCATAATATTCTATTAGTGCTCATTCTAAGCTCAGTTCCATCCCTGGACCATAAGGACCCCTCAGCGTCTACTCTGTCAATATTCTCCTTCATCATGGGTTTAGATCTCCCACAGTATGCCCTGAGTAATAATAATTAAAACAATCAAATATTAGATAATACTAATAAAACACATAATTTAAGAAAAGATTAACTAACAAACTAATATAAAATATGGAGTAGTAGCATAATATTCAATTAGTACTCATTCTAAGCTCAGTTCCATCCCTGGACCATAAGGACCCCTCAGCATCATCTCTGTCAATATTCTCCATCATCATGGGTTTACATCTCCCACAGTATGCCCTGAGTAATAATAAGTATAACAATCAATTATTAGATAATACTAATAGAAACACATAATTTAAGAAAAGATTAACTAACAAACTAATATAAAATATAGTGTAGTAGCATAATAGTCTATTAGTACTCATTCTAAGCTCAGTTCCATCCCTGGACCATAAGGACCCCTCAGCATCATCTCTGTCAATATTCTCCATCATCATGGGTTTATATCTCCCACAGTATGCCCTGAGTAATAATAATTATAACAATCAAATAGTAGATAAAACTAATAGAAACACATAATTTAAGAAAATACTAAAAATCAAACTAATATAAAATATAGAGTATTAGCATCATATTCTATTAGTACTCATTCTAAGCTCAGTTCCATCCCTGGACCATAAGGACCCCTCAGCGTCGTCTCTGTCAATATTCTCCATCATCATGGGTTTAGATCTCCCACAGTATGCCCTGAGTAATAATAATTATAACAATCAAATAGTAGATAATACTAATAGAAACACATAATTTAAGAAAATCTAAAAATCAAACTAATAATAAATATGGAGTAGTAGCGTAATATTCTATTAGTACTCATTCTAAGCTCAGATCCATCCCTGGACCTTAAGGACCCCTCAGCGTCATCTCTGCCAATATTCTCCATCATCATGGGTTTAGATCTCCCACAGTATGCCCTGAGTAATAATAATTATAACATTTAAATAGTAGATAATACTAATAGAAACACATAATTTAAGAAAAGATTACCTAACAAACTATTATAAAATATAGAGTAGTAGCATAATATTCTATTAGTACTTATTCTAAGCTCAGTTCCATCCCTGGACCATAAGGACCCCTCAGGGTCATCTCTGCCAATATTCTCCATCATCATGGGTTTAGATCTCCCACAGTATGCCCTGAGTCATAATAATTATAACAATCAAATAGTAGATAATACTAATAGAATCACATTATTTAAGAAAAGATTATCTAACAAACTAAAATAAAATATAGAGTAGTAGCATAATATTCTATTAGTACTCATTCTAAGCTCAGTTTCATCCCTGGACCATAAGGACCCCTCAGCGTCATCTCTGTCAATATTCTCAATCATCATGGGTTTACATCTCCCACAGTATGCCCTGAGTAATAATAATTATAACAATCAAATATTAGATAATACTAATAAAACACATAATTTAAGAGAAGATTACCTAACACTATAATATAAAATATGGAGTAGTAGCATAATATTCTATTAGTACTCATTCTAAGCTCAGTTCCATCCCTGGACCATAAGGACTCCTCAGCGTCATCTCTGTCAATATTCTCCATCATCATGGGTTTAGATCTCCCACAGTATGCCCTGAGTAATAAAAATTGTAACAATCAAATATTAGATAATACTAATAAAACACATAATTTAAGAAAAGATTAACTAACAAAATAATATAAAATATAGAGTAGAAGCATAATATACTATTAGTACTCATTCTAGGCTCAGTTCCATCCCTGGACCATAAGGACCCCTCAGCGTCATCTCTGTCAATATTCTCCATCATTATGGGTTTAGATCTCCCACAGTATGCCCTGAGTAATAATAATTATAACAATCAAATATTAGATAATACTAATAAAACACATAATTTAAGAAAAGATTACCTAACACTCTAATATAAAATATGGAGTAGTAGCATAATATTCTATTAGTACTCATTCTAAGCTCAGTTCCATCCCTGGACCATAAGGACCCCTCAGCGTCATCTCTGTCAATATTCTCCATCATCATGGGTTTACATTTCTCACAGTATGCCCTGAGTAATAATAATTATAACAATCAAATATTAGATAATACTAATAAAACACATAATTTAAGAAAAGATTACCTAACACTCTAATATAAAATATGGAGTAGTAGAATAATATTCTATTAGTACTCATTCTAAGCTCAGTTCCATCCCTGGACCATAAGGACCCCTCAGCGTCATCTCTGTCAATATTCTCCATCATCATGGGTTTACATCTCCCACAGTATGCCCTGAGTAATACTAATTATAACAATCAAATATTAGATAATACTAATAAAACACATAATTTAAGAAAAGATTACCTAACACTCTAATATAAAATATGGAGTAGTAGCATAATATTCTATTAGTACTCATTCTAAGCTCAGTTCCATCCCTGGACCATAAGGACCCCTCAGCGTCGTCTCTGTCAATATTCTCCATCATCATGGGTTTAGATCTCCCACAGTATGCCCTGAGTAATAAAAATTATAACAATCAAATATTAGATAATACTAATAAAACACATAATTAAAGAAAAGATTAGCTAACAAACTAATATAAAATATAGAGTAGAAGCATAATATTCTATTAGTACTCATTCTAGGCTCAGTTCCATCCCTGGACCATAAGGACCCCTCAGCGTCATCTCTGTCAATATTCTCCATCATCATGGGTTTAGATCTCCCACAGTATGCCCTGAGTAAAAATAATTATAACAATCAAATATTAGATAATACTAATCAAACACATAATTTAAGAAAAGATTACCTTACAATCTAATATAAAATATGGTGTAGTAGCATAATATTTTATTAGTACTCATTCAAAGCTCAGTTCCATCCCTGGACCATAAGGACCCCTCAGCGTCATCTCTGTCAATATTCTCCATCATCATGGGTTTAGATCTCCCTCAGTATGCCCTGAGTAATAATAATTATAACAATCAAATATTAGATAATACAAATAAAACACATAATTTAAGAAAAGATTAACTAACAAACTAATATAAAATATAGAGTAGTAGCATAATATTCTATTAGTACTCATTCTAAGCTCAGTTCCATCCCTGGACCATAAGGGTCCCTCAGCGTCAACTCTGTATATTCTCCATCATCATGGGTTTAGATCTCCCACAGTATGCCCTGAGTAATAATAATTATAACAATAAAATATTAGATAATACAAATAAAACACATAATTTAAGAAAAGATTAACTAACAAACTAATATAAAATATAGAGTAGTAGCATGATATTCTATTAGTACTCATTCTGAGCTCAGTTTCATCCCTGGACCATAAGGACCCCTCAGCGTCATATCTGCCAATATTCTCCATCATCATGGGTTTAGATCTCCCACAGTATGCCCTGAGTAATAATAATTATAACAATCAAATATTAGATAATACTAATAAAACACATAATTTAAGAAAAGATTAACTAACAAACTAATATAAAATATAGAGTAGTAGCATAATATTCTATTAGTACTCATTCTAAGCTCAGTTCCATCCCTGGACCATAAGGACCCCTCAGCGTCGTCTCTGTCAATATTCTCCATCATCATGGGTTTAGATCTCCCTCAGTATGCCCTGAGTAATAATAATTATAACAATCAAATATTAGATAATACTAATCAAACACA
Source organism: Sympetrum striolatum (assembly GCA_947579665.1). Taxonomy (NCBI): domain Eukaryota; kingdom Metazoa; phylum Arthropoda; class Insecta; order Odonata; family Libellulidae; genus Sympetrum; species Sympetrum striolatum. The sequence goes on from OX388343.1 coordinate 104,613,024, forward strand.
TAATTTAAGAAAAGATTACCTAACAATCTAATATAAAATATGGAGTAGTAGCATAATATTTTATTAGTACTCATTCGAAGCTCAGTTCCATCCCTCGACCATAAGGACCCCTCAGCGTCGTCTCTGTCAATATTCTCCATCATCATGGGTTTAGATCTCCCTCAGTATGCCCTGAGTAATAATAATTATAACAATCAAATATTAGATAATACTAATAAAACACATAATTTAAGAAAAGATTAACTAACAAACTAATATAAAATATGGAGTAGTAGCATAATATTCTATTAGTACTCATTCCAAGCTCAGTTCCATCCCTGGACCATAAGGGTCCCTCAGCGTTATCTCTGTATATTCTCCATCATCATGGGTTTAGATCTCCCTCAGTATGCCCTGAGTAATAATAATTATAACAATCAAATATTAGATATTACAAATAAAACACATAATTTAAGAAAAGATTAACTAACAAACTAATATAAAATATAGAGTAGTAGCATAATATTCTATTAGTACTCATTCTAAGCTCAGTTCCATCCCTGGACCAAAAGGGTCCCTCAGCGTCATCTCTGTATATTCTCCATCACCATGGGTTTAGATCTCCCACAGTATGCCCTGAGAAATAATAATTATTACAATCAAATATTAGATAATACAAATAAAACACGTAATTTAAGAAAAGATTAACTAACAAACTAATATAAAATATAGAGTAGTAGCATAATATTCTATTAGTACTCATTCTAAGCTCAGTTCCATCCCTGGACCATAAGGACCCCTCAGCATCATATCTGCCAATATTCTCCATCATCATGGGTTTAGATCTTCCACAGTATGCCCTGAGTAATAATAATTATAACAATCAAATATTAGATAATACTAATAAAACACATAATTTAAGAAAATACTAAAAATCAAACTAATATAAAATATAGAGTATTAGCATCATATTCTATTAGTACTCATTCTAAGCTCAGTTCCATCCCTGGACCATAAGGACCCCTCAGCGTCGTCTCTGTCAATATTCTCCATCATCATGGGTTTAGATCTCCCACAGTATGCCCTGAGTAATAATAATTATAACAATCAAATAGTAGATAATACTAATAGAAACACATAATTTAAGAAAATCTAAAAATCAAACTAATAATAAATATAGAGTAGTAGCGTAATATTCTATTAGTACTCATTCTAAGCTCAGATCCATCCCTGGACCTTAAGGACCCCTCAGCGTCATCTCTGCCAATATTCTCCATCATCATGGGTTTAGATCTCCCACAGTATGCCCTGAGTCATAATAATTATAACAATCAAATATTAGATAATACGAATAAAACACATAATTTAAGAAAAGATTAACTAACAAACTAATATAAAATATAGAGTAGTAGCATAATATTCTATTAGTACTCAGTCTAAGCTCAGTTCCATCCCTGGACCATAAGGACCCCTCAGCGTCATATCTGCCAATATTCTCCATCATCATGGGTTTAGATCTCCCACAGTATGCCCTGAGTAATAATAATTATAACAATCAAATATTAGATAATACTAATAAAAAACATAATATAAGAAAAGATAAACTAACAAACTAATATAAAATATGGAGTAGTAGCATAATATTCTATTAGTACTCATTCTAAGCTCAGTTCCATCCCTGGACCATAAGGGTCCCTCAGCGTTATCTCTGTATATTCTCCATCATCATGGGTTTAGATCTCCCTCAGTATGCCCTGAGTAATAATAATTATAACAATCAAATATTAGATAATACAAATAAAACACATAATTTAAGAAAAGATAAACTAACAAACTAATATAAAATATAGAGTAGTAGCATAATATTCTATTAGTACTCATTCTAAGCTCAGATCCATCCCTGAACCATAAGGACCCCTCAGTGTCGTCTCTGTCAATATTCTCCATCATCATGGGTTTAGATCTCCCACAGTATGCCCTGAGTAATAATAATTATAACAATCAAATATTAGATAATACTAATAAAACACATAATATAAGAAAAGATAAACTAACAAACTAATATAAAATATAGAGTAGTAGCATAATATTCTATTAGTACTCATTCTAAGCTCAGATCCATCCCTGGACCATAAGGACCCCTCAGCGTCGTCTCTGTCAATATTCTCCATCATCATGGGTTTAGATCTCCCACAGTATGCCCTGAGTAATAATAATTATAACAATCAAATATTAGATAATACTAATAAAACACATAATATAAGAAAAGATAAACTAACAAACTAATATAAAATATAGAGTAGTAGCATAATATTCTATTAGTACTCATTCTAAGCTCAGATCCATCCCTGAACCATAAGGACCCCTCAGTGTCGTCTCTGTCAATATTCTCCATCATCATGGGTTTAGATCTCCCACAGTATGCCCTGAGTAATAATAATTATAACAATCAAATATTAGATAATACTAATAAAACACATAATTTAAGAAAAGATTAACTAACAAACTAATATAAAATATAGAGTAGTAGCATAATATTCTATTAGTACTCATTCTAAGCTCAGATCCATCCCTGGACCATAAGGACCCCTCAGAGTCATATCTGCCAATATTCTCCATCATCATGGGTTTAGATCTCCCACAGTATGCCCGGAGTAATAATAATTATAACAATCAAATATTAGATAATACTAATAAACACATAATTTAAGAAAAGATTAACTATTAAACTAATATAAAATATAGAGTAGTAGCATAATATTCTATTAGTACTCATTCTAAGCTCAGATCCATCCCTGGACCATAAGGACCCCTCAGCGCCATCTCTGTCAATATTCTCTATCATCATGGGTTTAGATCTCCCACAGTATGCCCTGAGTAATATTAATTATAACAATCAAATATTAGATAATACTAATAAAACACATAATATAAGAAAAGATAAACTAACACACTAATATAAAATATAGAGTTGTAGCATAATATTCTATTAGTACTCATTCTAAGCTCAGTTCCATCCCTGGACCATAAGGGTCCCTCAGCGTCATCTCTGTATATTCTCCATCATCATGGGTTTAGATCTCCCACAGTATGCCCTGAGTAATAATAATTATAACAATCAAATATTAGATAATACTAATAAAACACATAATATACGAAAAGATAAACTAACAAACTAATATAAAATATAGAGTAGTAGCATAATATTCTATTAGTACTCATTCTAAGCTCAGTTCCATCCCTGGACCATAAGGACCCCTCAGCGTCGTCTCTGTCAATATTCTCCATCATTATGGGTTTAGATCTCCCACAGTATGCCCTGAGTAATAAAAATTATAACAATCAAATATTAGATAATACTAATAAAACACATAATTTAAGAAAAGATTAGCTTACAAACTAATATAAAATATAGAGTAGAAGCATAATATTCTATTAGTACTCATTCTAGGCTCAGTTCCATCCCTGGACCATAAGGACCCCTCAGCGTCATCTCTGTCAATATTCTCCATCATCATGGGTTTAGATCTCCCACAGTATGCCCTGAGTAATAATAATTATAACAATCGAATATTAGATAATACTAATCAAACACATAATTTAAGAAAAGATTACCTTACAATCTAATATAAAATATGGAGTAGTAGCATAATATTTTATTAGTACTCATTCAAAGCTCAGTTCCATCCCTCGACCATAAGGACCCCTCAGCCTCGTCTCTGTCAATATTCTCCATCATCATGGGTTTAGATCTCCCTCAGTATGCCCTGAGTAATAATAATTATAACAATCAAATATTAGATAATACTAATAAAACACATAATTTAAGAAAAGATTAACTAACAAACTAATATAAAATATGGAGTAGTAGCATAATATTCTATTAGTACTCATTCTAAGCTCAGTTCCATCCCTGGACCATAAGGGTCCCTCAGCGTTATCTCTGTATATTCTCCATCATCATGGGTTTAGATCTCCCTCAGTATGCCCTGAGTAATAATAATTATAACAATCAAATATTAGATAATACAAATAAAACACATAATTTAAGAAAAGATTAACTAACAAACTAATATAAAATATAGAGTAGTAGCATAATATTCTATTAGTACTCATTCTAAGCTCAGTTCCATCCCTGGACCATAAGGACCCCTCAGCGTCGTCCTTGTCAATATTCTCCATCATCATGGGTTTAGATCTCCCTCAGTATGCCCTGAGTAATAATAATTATAACAATCAAACATTAGATAATACAAATAAAACACATAATTTAAGAAAAGATTAACTAACAAACTAATATAAAATATAGAGTAGTAGCATAATATTCTATTAGTACTCATTCTAAGCTCAGTTCCATCCCTGGACCATAAGGACCCCTCAGCGTCGTCTCTGCCAATATTCTCCATCATCATGGGTTTAGATCTCCCACAGTATGCCCTGAGTAATAATAATTATGACAATCAAATATTAGATAATACTAATAAAACACATAATATAAGAAAAGATAAACTAACAAACTAATATAAAATATAGAGTAGTAGCATAATATTCTATTAGTACTCATTCTAAGCTCAGATCCATCCCTGGACCATAAGGACCCCTCAGCGTCGTCTCTGTCAATATTCTCCATCATCATGGGTTTAGATCTCCCACAGTATGCCCTGAGTAATAATAATTATAACAATCAAATATTAGATAATACTAATAAAACACATAATTTAAGAAAAGATTAACTAACAAACTAATATAAAATATAGAGTAGTAGCATAATATTCTATTAGTACTCATTCTAAGCTCAGATCCATCCCTGGACCATAAGGACCCCTCAGAGTCATATCTGCCAATATTCTCCATCATCATGGGTTTAGATCTCCCACAGTATGCCCTGAGTAATAATGATTATAACAATCAAATATTAGATAATACTAATAAACACATAATTTAAGAAAAGATTAACTATTAAACTAATATAAAATATAGAGTAGTAGCATAATATTCTATTAGTACTCATTCTAAGCTCAGATCCATCCCTGGACCATAAGGACCCCTCAGCGTCATCTCTGTCAATATTCTCCATCATCATGGGTTTAGATCTCCCACAGTATGCCCTGAGTAATAATAATTATAACAATCAAATATTAGATAATACTAATAAAACACATAATTTAAGAAAAGATTACCTAACACTCCAATATAAAATATGGAGTAGTAGCATAATATTCTATTAGTACTCATTCTAAGCTCAGTTCCATCCCTGGACCATAAGGACCCCTCAGCGTCGTCTCTGTCAATATTCTCCATCATCATGGGTTTAGATCTCCCACAGTATGCCCTGAGTAATAATAATTATAACAATCAAATATTAGATAATACTAATAAAACACATAATTTAAGAAAAGATTAACTAACAAACTAATGTAAAATATGGATTAGTAGCATAATATTCTATTAGTACTCATTCTAAGCTCAGTTCCATCCCTGGACCATAGGGACCCCACAGCGTCGTCCTTGTCAATATTCTCCATCATCATGGGTTTAGATCTCCCTCAGTATGCCCTGAGTAATAATAATTATAACAATCAAATATTAGATAGTACAAATAAAACACATAATTTAAGAAAAGATTAACTAACAAACTAATATAAAATATAGAGTAGTAGCATAATATTCTATTAGTACTCATTCTAAGCTCAGTTTCATCCCTGGACCATAAGGACCCCTCAGCGTCATATCTGCCAATATTCTCCATCATCATGGGTTTAGATCTCCCTCAGTAGTCCCTGAGTAATAATAATTATAACAATCAAATATTAGATAATACTAATAAAACACATAATATAAGAAAAGATAAACTAACAAACTAATATAAAATATAGAGTAGTAGCATAATATTCTATTAGTACTCATTCTAAGCTCAGATCCATCCCTGAACCATAAGGACCCCTCAGTGTCGTCTCTGTCAATATTCTCCATCATCATGGGTTTAGATCTCCCACAGTATGCCCTGAGTAATAATAATTATAACAATCAAATATTAGATAATACTAATAAAACACATAATTTAAGAAAAGATTAACTAACAAACTAATATAAAATATGGATTAGTAGCATAATATTCTATTAGTACTCATTCTAAGCTCAGTTCCATCCCTGGACCATAAGGTCCCCTCAGCGTCGTCTCTGTCAATATTCTCCATCATCATGGGTTTAGATCTCCCTCAGTATGCCCTGAGTAATAATAATTATAACAATCAAATATTAGATAATACAAATAAAACACATAATTTAAGAAAAGATTAACTAACAAACTAATATAAAATATAGAGTAGTAGCATAATATTCTATTAGTACTCATTCTAAGCTCAGTTCCATCCCTGGACCATAAGGACCCCTCAGTGTCATATCTGCCAATATTCTCCATCATCATGGGTTTAAATCTCCCACAGTATGCCCTGAGTAATAATAATTATAACAATCAAATATTAGATAATACTAATAAAACACATAATTTAAGAAAAGATTAACTAACAAACTAATATAAAATATAGAGTAGTAGCATAATATTCTATTAGTACTCATTCTAAGCTCAGTTCCATCCCTGGACCATAAGGACCCCTCAGCGTCATATCTGCCAATATTCTCCATCATCATGGGTTTAGATCTCCCACAGTATGCCCTGAGTAATAATAATTATAACAATAAAATATTAGAAAATACAAATAAAACACATAAATTAAGAAAAGATTAACTAACAAACTAATATAAAATATAGAGTAGTAGCATAATATTCTATTAGTACTCATTCTAAGCTCAGTTCCATCCCTGGACCATAAGGACCCCTCAGCGTCATATCTGCCAATATTCTCCATCATCATGGGTTTAGATCTCCCACAGTATAACCTGAGTAATAATAATTATAAATATCAAATATTAGATAATACTAATAAAACACATAATATAAGAAAAGATAAACTAACAAACTAATATAAAATATAGAGTAGTAGGATAATATTCTATTAGTACTCATTCTAAGCTCAGATCCATCCCTGGACCATAAGGACCCCTCAGCGTCGTCTCTGTCAATATACTCCATCATCATGGGTTTAGATCTCCCACAGTATGCCCTGAGTAATAATAATTATAACAATCGAATATTAGATAATACTAATCAAACACATAATTTAAGAAAAGATTACCTTACAATCTAATATAAAATATGGAGTAGTAGCATAATATTTTATTAGTACTCATTCAAAGCTCAGTTCCATCCCTCGACCATAAGGACCCCTCAGCCTCGTCTCTGTCAATATTCTCCATCATCATGGGTTTAGATCTCCCTCAGTATGCCCTGAGTAATAATAATTATAACAATCAAATATTAGATAATACTAATAAAACACATAATTTAAGAAAAGATTAACTAACAAACTAATATAAAATATGGAGTAGTAGCATAATATTCTATTAGTACTCATTCTAAGCTCAGTTCCATCCCTGGACCATAAGGGTCCCTCAGCGTTATCTCTGTATATTCTCCATCATCATGGGTTTAGATCTCCCTCAGTATGCCCTGAGTAATAATAATTATAACAATCAAATATTAGATAATACAAATAAAACACATAATTTAAGAAAAGATTAACTAACAAACTAATATAAAATATAGAGTAGTAGCATAATATTCTATTAGTACTCATTCTAAGCTCAGTTCCATCCCTGGACCATAAGGACCCCTCAGCGTCGTCTCTGCCAATATTCTCCATCATCATGGGTTTAGATCTCCCACAGTATGCCCTGAGTAATAATAATTATAACAATCAAATATTAGATAATACTAATAAAACACATAATATAAGAAAAGATAAACTAACAAACTAATATAAAATATAGAGTAGTAGCATAATATTCTATTAGTACTCATTCTAAGCTCAGATCCATCCCTGGACCATAAGGACCCCTCAGCGTCGTCTCTGTCAATATTCTCCATCATCATGGGTTTAGATCTCCCACAGTATGCCCTGAGTAATAATAATTATAACAATCAAATATTAGATAATACTAATAAAACACATAATTTAAGAAAAGATTAACTAACAAACTAATATAAAATATAGAGTAGTAGCATAATATTCTATTAGTACTCATTCTAAGCTCAGATCCATCCCTGGACCATAAGGACCCCTCAGAGTCATATCTGCCAATATTCTCCATCATCATGGGTTTAGATCTCCCACAGTATGCCCTGAGTAATAATGATTATAACAATCAAATATTAGATAATACTAATAAACACATAATTTAAGAAAAGATTAACTATTAAACTAATATAAAATATAGAGTAGTAGCATAATATTCTATTAGTACTCATTCTAAGCTCAGATCCATCCCTGGACCATAAGGACCCCTCAGCGTCATCTCTGTCAATATTCTCCATCATCATGGGTTTAGATCTCCCACAGTATGCCCTGAGTAATAATAATTATAACAATCAAATATTAGATAATACTAATAAAACACATAATTTAAGAAAAGATTACCTAACATTCCAATATAACATATGGAGTAGTAGCATAATATTCTATTAGTACTCATTCTAAGCTCAGTTCCATCCCTGGACCATAAGGACCCCTCAGCGTCGTCTCTGTCAATATTCTCCATCATCATGGGTTTAGATCTCCCTCAGTATGCCCTGAGTAATAATAATTATAACAATCAAATATTAGATAATACTAATAAAACACATAATTTAAGAAAAGATTAACTAACAAACTAATATAAAATATATAGTAATAGCATAATATTCTATTAGTACTCATTCTAAGCTCAGTTCCATCCCTGGACCATAAGGGTCCCTCAGCGTCATCTCTGTATATTCTCCATCATCATGGGTTTAGATCTCCCACAGTATGCCCTGAGTAATAATAATTATAACAATCAAATATTAGATAATACTAATAAAACACATAATTTAAGAAAAGATAAACTAACAAACTAATATAAAATATAGAGTAGTAGCATAATATTCTATTAGTACTCATTCTAAGCTCAGATCCATCCCTGAACCATAAGGACCCCTCAGTGTCGTCTCTGTCAATATTCTCCATCATCATGGGTTTAGATCTCCCACAGTATGCCCTGAGTAATAATAATTATAACAATCAAATATTAGATAATACTAATAAAACACATAATTTAAGAAAAGATTAACTAACAAACTAATATAAAATATGGATTAGTAGCATAATATTCTATTAGTACTCATTCTAAGCTCAGTTCCATCCCTGGACCATAAGGTCCCCTCAGCGTCGTCTCTGTCAATATTCTCCATCATCATGGGTTTAGATCTCCCTCAGTATGCCCTGAGTAATAATAATTATAACAATCAAATATTAGATAATACAAATAAAACACATAATTTAAGAAAAGATTAACTAACAAACTAATATAAAATATAGAGTAGTAGCATAATATTCTATTAGTACTCATTCTAAGCTCAGTTCCATCCCTGGACCATAAGGACCCTTCAGCGTCATATCTGCCAATATTCTCCATCATCATGGGTTTAAATCTCCCACAGTATGCCCTGAGTAATAATAATTATAACAATCAAATATTAGATAATACTAATAAAACACATAATTTAAGAAAAGATTAACTAACAAACTAATATAAAATATAGAGTAGTAGCATAATATTCTATTAGTACTCATTCTAAGCTCAGTTCCATCCCTGGACCATAAGGACCCCTCAGCGTCATATCTGCCAATATTCTCCATCATCATGGGTTTAGATCTCCCACAGTATGCCCTGAGTAATAATAATTATAACAATAAAATATTAGAAAATACAAATAAAACACATAATTTAAGAAAAGATTAACTAACAAACTAATATAAAATATAGAGTAGTAGCATAATATTCTATTAGTACTCATTCTAAGCTCAGTTCCATCCCTGGACCATAAGGACCCCTCAGTGTCATATCTGCCAATATTCTCCATCATCATGGGTTTAAATCTCCCACAGTATGCCCTGAGTAATAATAATTATAACAATCAAATATTAGATAATACTAATAAAACACATAATTTAAGAAAAGATTAACTAACAAACTAATATAAAATATAGAGTAGTAGCATAATATTCTATTAGTACTCATTCTAAGCTCAGTTCCATCCCTGGACCATAAGGACCCCTCAGCGTCATATCTGCCAATATTCTCCATCATCATGGGTTTAGATCTCCCACAGTATGCCCTGAGTAATAATAATTATAACAATAAAATATTAGAAAATACAAATAAAACACATAAATTAAGAAAAGATTAACTAACAAACTAATATAAAATATAGAGTAGTAGCATAATATTCTATTAGTACTCATTCTAAGCTCAGTTCCATCCCTGGACCATAAGGACCCCTCAGCGTCATATCTGCCAATATTCTCCATCATCATGGGTTTAGATCTCCCACAGTATAACCTGAGTAATAATAATTATAAATATCAAATATTAGATAATACTAATAAAACACATAATATAAGAAAAGATAAACTAACAAACTAATATAAAATATAGAGTAGTAGGATAATATTCTATTAGTACTCATTCTAAGCTCAGATCCATCCCTGGACCATAAGGACCCCTCAGCGTCGTCTCTGTCAATATACTCCATCATCATGGGTTTAGATCTCCCACAGTATGCCCTGAGTAATAATAATTATAACAATCGAATATTAGATAATACTAATCAAACACATAATTTAAGAAAAGATTACCTTACAATCTAATATAAAATATGGAGTAGTAGCATAATATTTTATTAGTACTCATTCAAAGCTCAGTTCCATCCCTCGACCATAAGGACCCCTCAGCCTCGTCTCTGTCAATATTCTCCATCATCATGGGTTTAGATCTCCCTCAGTATGCCCTGAGTAATAATAATTATAACAATCAAATATTAGATAATACTAATAAAACACATAATTTAAGAAAAGATTAACTAACAAACTAATATAAAATATGGAGTAGTAGCATAATATTCTATTAGTACTCATTCTAAGCTCAGTTCCATCCCTGGACCATAAGGGTCCCTCAGCGTTATCTCTGTATATTCTCCATCATCATGGGTTTAGATCTCCCTCAGTATGCCCTGAGTAATAATAATTATAACAATCAAATATTAGATAATACAAATAAAACACATAATTTAAGAAAAGATTAACTAACAAACTAATATAAAATATAGAGTAGTAGCATAATATTCTATTAGTACTCATTCTAAGCTCAGTTCCATCCCTGGACCATAAGGACCCCTCAGCGTCGTCCTTGTCAATATTCTCCATCATCATGGGTTTAGATCTCCCTCAGTATGCCCTGAGTAATAATAATTATAACAATCAAATATTAGATAATACAAATAAAACACATAATTTAAGAAAAGATTAACTAACAAACTAATATAAAATATAGAGTAGTAGCATAATATTCTATTAGTACTCATTCTAAGCTCAGTTCCATCCCTGGACCATAAGGACCCCTCAGCGTCGTCTCTGCCAATATTCTCCATCATCATGGGTTTAGATCTCCCACAGTATGCCCTGAGTAATAATAATTATAACAATCAAATATTAGATAATACTAATAAAACACATAATATAAGAAAAGATAAACTAACAAACTAATATAAAATATAGAGTAGTAGCATAATATTCTATTAGTACTCATTCTAAGCTCAGATCCATCCCTGGACCATAAGGACCCCTCAGCGTCGTCTCTGTCAATATTCTCCATCATCATGGGTTTAGATCTCCCACAGTATGCCCTGAGTAATAATAATTATAACAATCAAATATTAGATAATACTAATAAAACACATAATTTAAGAAAAGATTAACTAACAAACTAATATAAAATATAGAGTAGTAGCATAATATTCTATTAGTACTCATTCTAAGCTCAGATCCATCCCTGGACCATAAGGACCCCTCAGAGTCATATCTGCCAATATTCTCCATCATCATGGGTTTAGATCTCCCACAGTATGCCCTGAGTAATAATGATTATAACAATCAAATATTAGATAATACTAATAAACACATAATTTAAGAAAAGATTAACTATTAAACTAATATAAAATATAGAGTAGTAGCATAATATTCTATTAGTACTCATTCTAAGCTCAGATCCATCCCTGGACCATAAGGACCCCTCAGCGTCATCTCTGTCAATATTCTCCATCATCATGGGTTTAGATCTCCCACAGTATGCCCTGAGTAATAATAATTATAACAATCAAATATTAGATAATACTAATAAAACACATAATTTAAGAAAAGATTACCTAACATTCCAATATAACATATGGAGTAGTAGCATAATATTCTATTAGTACTCATTCTAAGCTCAGTTCCATCCCTGGACCATAAGGACCCCTCAGCGTCGTCTCTGTCAATATTCTCCATCATCATGGGTTTAGATCTCCCTCAGTATGCCCTGAGTAATAATAATTATAACAATCAAATATTAGATAATACTAATAAAACACATAATTTAAGAAAAGATTAACTAACAAACTAATATAAAATATATAGTAATAGCATAATATTCTATTAGTACTCATTCTAAGCTCAGTTCCATCCCTGGACCATAAGGGTCCCTCAGCGTCATCTCTGTATATTCTCCATCATCATGGGTTTAGATCTCCCACAGTATGCCCTGAGTAATAATAATTATAACAATCAAATATTAGATAATACTAATAAAACACATAATTTAAGAAAAGATAAACTAACAAACTAATATAAAATATAGAGTAGTAGCATAATATTCTATTAGTACTCATTCTAAGCTCAGATCCATCCCTGAACCATAAGGACCCCTCAGTGTCGTCTCTGTCAATATTCTCCATCATCATGGGTTTAGATCTCCCACAGTATGCCCTGAGTAATAATAATTATAACAATCAAATATTAGATAATACTAATAAAACACATAATTTAAGAAAAGATTAACTAACAAACTAATATAAACTTGGATTAGTAGCATAATATTCTATTAGTACTCATTCTAAGCTCAGTTCCATCCCTGGACCATAAGGTCCCCTCAGCGTCGTCTCTGTCAATATTCTCCATCATCATGGGTTTAGATCTCCCTCAGTATGCCCTGAGTAATAATAATTATAACAATCAAATATTAGATAATACAAATAAAACACATAATTTAAGAAAAGATTAACTAACAAACTAATATAAAATATAGAGTAGTAGCATAATATTCTATTAGTACTCATTCTAAGCTCAGTTCCATCCCTGGACCATAAGGACCCCTCAGCGTCATATCTGCCAATATTCTCCATCATCATGGGTTTAAATCTCCCACAGTATGCCCTGAGTAATAATAATTATAACAATCAAATATTAGATAATACTAATAAAACACATAATTTAAGAAAAGATTAACTAACAAACTAATATAAAATATAGAGTAGTAGCATAATATTCTATTAGTACTCATTCTAAGCTCAGTTCCATCCCTGGACCATAAGGACCCCTCAGCGTCATATCTGCCAATATTCTCCATCATCATGGGTTTAGATCTCCCACAGTATGCCCTGAGTAATAATAATTATAACAATAAAATATTAGAAAATACAAATAAAACACATAATTTAAGAAAAGATTAACTAACAAACTAATATAAAATATAGAGTAGTAGCATAATATTCTATTAGTACTCATTCTAAGCTCAGTTCCATCCCTGGACCATAAGGACCCCTCAGCGTCATATCTGCCAATATTCTCCATCATCATGGGTTTAGATCTCCCACAGTATAACCTGAGTAATAATAATTATAACAATCAAATATTAGATAATACTAATAAAACACATAATATAAGAAAAGATAAACTAACAAACTAATATAAAATATAGAGTAGTAGGATAATATTCTATTAGTACTCATTCTAAGCTCAGATCCATCCCTGGACCATAAGGACCCCTCAGCGTCGTCTCTGTCAATATACTCCATCATCATGGGTTTAGATCTCCCACAGTATGCCCTGAGTAATAATAATTATAACAATCAAATATTAGATAATACTAATAAAACACATAATTTAAGAAAAGATTAACTAACAAACTAATATAAAATATAGAGTAGTAGCATAATATTCTATTAGTACTCATTCTAAACTCAGTTCCATCCCTGGACCATAAGGACCCCTCAGCATCGTCTCTGTCAATATTCTCCATCATCATGAGTTTAGATCTCCCTCAGTATGCCCTGAGTAATAATAATTATAACAATCAAATATTAGATAATACTAATAAAACACATAATTTAAGAAAAGATTATCTAACAAACTAATATAAAATATAGAGTAGTAGCATAATATTCTATTAGTACTCATTCAAAGCTCAGTTCCATCCCTCGACCATAAGGACCCCTCAGCGTCGTCTCTGTCAATATTCTCCATCATCATGGGTTTAGATCTCCCACAGTATGCCCTGAGTAATAATAATTATAACAATCAAATATTAGATAATACTAATCAAACACATAATTTAAGAAAAGATTACCTAACAATCTAATATAAAATATGGAGTAGTAGCATAATATTTTATTAGTACTCATTCGAAGCTCAGTTCCATCCCTCGACCATAAGGACCCCTCAGCGTCGTCTCTGTCAATATTCTCCATCATCATGGGTTTAGATCTCCCTCAGTATGCCCTGAGTAATAATAATTATAACAAACAAATATTAGATAATACAAATAAAACACATAATTTAAGAAAAGATTAACTAACAAACTAATATAAAATATAGAGTAGTAGCATAATATTCTATTAGTACTCATTCTAAGCTCAGTTCCATCCCTGGACCATAAGGACCCCTCAGCGTCATCTCTGTCAATATTCTCCATCATCATGTTTTTAGATCTCCCACAGTAACCCCTGAGTAATAATAATTATAACAATCAAATATTAGATAATACTAATCAAACACATAATTTAAGAAAAGATTACCTAACAATCTAATATAAAATATGGAGTAGTAGCATAATATTTTATTAGTACTCATTCAAAGCTCAGTTCCATCCCTCGACCATAAGGACCCCTCAGCGTCGTCTCTGTCAATATTCTCCATCATCATGGGTTTAGATCTCCCTCAGTATGCCCTGTGTAATAATAATTATAACAATCAAATATTAGATAATACAAATAAAACACATAATTTAAGAAAAGATTAACTAACAAACTAATATAAAATATAGAGTAGTAGCATAATATTCTATTAGTACTCATTTCAAGCTCAGTTCCATCCCTGGACCATAAGGGTCCCTCAGCGTCATCTCTGTATATTCTCCATCATCATGGGTTTAGATCTCCCACAGTATGCCCTGAGTAATAATAATTATAACAATCAAATATTAGATAATACTAATAAAACACATAATTTAAGAAAAGATTAACTAACAAACTAATTTAAAATATGGATTAGTAGCATAATATTCTATTAGTACTCATTCTAAGCTCAGTTCCATCCCTGGACCATAAGGACCCCTCAGCGTCGTCTCTGTCAATATTCTCCATCATCATGGGTTTAGATCTCCCTCAGTATGCCCTGAGTAATAATAATTATAACAATCAAATATTCGATAATACAAATAAAACACATAATTTAAGAAAAGATTAACTAACAAACTAATATAAAATATAGAGTAGTAGCATAATATTCTATTAGTACTCAGTCTAAGCTCAGTTCCATCCCTGGACCATTAGGACCCCTCAGCGTCGTCTCTGTCAATATTCTCCATCATCATGGGTTTAGATCTCCCTCAGTATGCCCTGAGTAATAATAATTATAACAATCAAATATTAGATAATACAAATAAAACACATAATTTAAGAAAAGATTAACTAACAAACTAATATAAAATATAGAGTAGTAGCATAATATTCTATTAGTACTCATTCTAAGCTCAGTTCCATCCCTGGACCATAAGGGTCCCTCAGCGTCATCTCTGTATATTCTCCATCATCATGGGTTTAGATCTCCCACAGTATGCCCTGAGTAATAATAATTATAACAATCAAATATTAGATAATACTAATAACACAGATAATTTAAGAAAAGATTAACTAACAAACTAATATAAAATATGGATTAGTAGCATAATATTGTATTAGTACTCATTCTAAGCTCAGTTCCATCCCTGGACCATAAGGACTCCTCAGCGTCCTCTTTGTCAATATTCTCCATCATCATGGGTTTAGATCTCCCTCAGTATGCCCTGAGTAATAATAATTATAACAATCAAATATTGGATAATACAAATAAAACACGTAATTTAAGAAAAGATTAACTAACAAACTAATATAAAATATAGAATAGTAGCATAATATTCTATTAGTACTCATTCTAAGCTCAGTCCCATCCCTGGACCATAAGGACCCCTCAGCGTCATATCTGCCAATATTCTCCATCATCATGGGTTTAGATCTCCCACAGTATGCCCTGAGTAATAATAATTATAACAATCAAATATTAGATAATACTAATAAAACACATAATATAAGAAAAGATAAACTAACAAACTAATATAAAATATAGAGTAGTAGCATAATATTCTATTAGTACTCATTCTAAGCTCAGATCCATCCCTGGACCATATGGACCCCTCAGCCTTGTCTCTGTCAATATTCTCCATCATCATGGGTTTAGATCTCCCACAGTATGCCCTGAGTAATAATAATTATAACAATCAAATATTAGATAATACTAATAAAACACATAATTCAAGAAAAGATTAACTAACACACTAATATAAAATATGGATTAGTAGCATAATATTCTATTAGTACTCATTCTAAGCTCAGTTCCATCCCTGGACCATAAGGACCCCTCAGCGTCGTCTCTGTCAATATTCTCCATCATCATGGGTTTAGATCTCCCTCAGTATGCCCTGAGTAATAATAATTATAACAATCAAATATTAGATAATACAAATAAAACACATAATTTAAGAAAAGATTAACTAACATACTAATATAAAATATAGAGTAGTAGCATAATATTCTATTAGTACTCAGTCTAAGCTCAGTTCCATCCCTGGACCATAAGGACCCCTCAGCGTCATATCTGCCAATATTCTCCATCATCATGGGTTTAGATCTCCCACAGTATGCCCTGAGTAATAATAATTATAACAATCAAATATTAGATAATACTAATAAAACACATAATATAAGAAAAGATAAACTAACAAACTAATATAAAATATAGAGTAGTAGCATAATATTCTATTAGTACTCATTCTAAGCTCAGATCCATCCCTGGACCATAAGGACCCCTCAGCGTCGTCTCTGTCAATATTCTCCATAATCATGGGTTTAGATCTCCCACAGTATGCCCTGAGTAATAATAAGTATAACAATCAAATATTAGATAATACTAATAAAACACATAATTTAAGAAAAGATTAACTAACAAACTAATATAAAATATAGAGTAGTAGCATAATATTCTATTAGTACTCATTCTAAGCTCAGTTCAATCCCTGGACCATAAGGACCCCTCAGCGTCATATCTGCCAATATTCTCCATCATCATGGGTTTAGATCTCCCACAGTATGCCCTGAGTAATAATAATTATAACAATCAAATATTAGATAATACTAATAAAACACATAATATAAGAAAAGATAAACTAACAAACTAATATAAAATATAGAGTAGTAGCATAATATTCTATTAGTACTCATTCTAAGCTCAGATCCATCCCTGGACCATAAGGACCCCTCAGCGTCGTCTCTGTCAATATTCTCCATCATCATGGGTTTAGATCTCCCTCAGTATGCCCTGAGTAATAATAATTATAACAATCAAATATTAGATAATACAAATAAAACACATAATTTATGAAAAGATTAACTAACAAACTAATATAAAATATAGAGTAGTAGCATAATATTCTATTAGTACTCATTCTAAGCTCAGTTCCATCCCTGGACCATAAGGACCGCTCAGCGTCATCTCTGCCAATATTCTCCATCATCATGGGTTTAGATCTCCCACAGTATGCCCTGTGTAATAATAATTATAACAATCAAATATTAGATAATACTAATAAACACATAATTTAAGAAAAGATTAACTAACAAACTAATATAAAATATAGAGTAGTAGCATAATATTCTATTAGTACTCATTCTAAGCTCAGATCCATCCCTGGACCATAAGGACCCCTCAGCGTCATATCTGCCAATATTCTCCATCATCACGGGTTTAGATCTCCCACAGTATGCCCTGAGTAATAATAATTATAACAATCAAATATTAGATAATACTAATAAACACATAATTTAACAAAAGATTAACTAACAAACTAATATAAAATATAGAGTAGTAGCATAATATTCTATTAGTACTCATTCTAAGCTCAGTTCCATCCCTGGACCATAAGGATCCCTCAGCGTCATCTCTGCCAATATTCTCCATCATCATGGGTTTAGATCTCCCACAGTATGCCGTGAGTAATAATAATTATAACAATCAAATATTAGATAATACTAATAAAACACATAATTTAAGGAAATACTAGTTATTAAACTATTTAAAATATAGAGCAGTAGCTTAATATTCTATTAGTACTCATTCTAAGCTCAGTTCCATCCCTGGACCATAAGGACCCCTCAGCATCATTTCTGCCAATATTCTCCATCATTATGGGTTTAGATCTCCCACAGTATGCCCTGAGTAATAATAATTATAACAATAAAATATTAGATAATACTAATAAAACTCATAATTAAAGAAAATACTAGTTATTAAACTATTTAAAATATAGAGTAGTAGTTTAATATTCTATTAGTACTCATTCTAAGCTCAGTTCCATCCCTGGACCTTAAGGACCCCTCAGCGTCATTTCTGCCAATATTCTCCATCATCATGGGTTTAGATCTCCCACAGTATGCCCTGAGTAATAATAATTATAACAATCAAATATTAGATAATACTAATAAAACACATAATTTAAGAAAAGATTACCTAACAAACTAATATAAAATATAGAGTAGTAGCATAATATTCTATTAGTACTCATTCTAAGCTCAGTTCCATCCCTGGACCATAAGGACCCCTCAGCGTCGTCTCTGTCAATATTCTCGATCATCATGGGTTTAGATCTCCCTCAGTATGCCCTGAGTAATAATAATTATAACAATCAAATATTAGATAATACAAATAAAACCGATAATTTAAGAAAAGATTAACTAACAAACTAATATAAAATTTAGAGTAGTAGCATAATATTCTATTAGTACTCATTCTAAGCTCAGTTCCATCCCTGGACCATAAGGACCCCTCAGCGTCATATCTGCCAATATTCTCCATCATCATGGGTTTAGATCTCCCACAGTATGCCCTGAGTACTAATAATTATAACAATCAAATATTAGATAATACTAATAAAACACATAATATAAGAAAAGATAAACTAACAAACTAATATAAAATATAGAGTAGTAGCATAATATTCTATTAGTACTCATTCTAAGCTCAGATCCATCCCTGGACCATAAGGACCCCTCAGCGTCGTCTCTGTCAATATTCTCCATCATCATGGGTTTAGATCTCCCACAGTAAGCCCTGAGTAATAATAATTATAACAATCAAATATTAGATAATACTAATAAAACACATAAGTTAAGAAAAGATTAACTAACAAACTAATATAAAATATAGAGTAGTAGCATAATATTCTATTAGTACTCATTCTAAGCTCAGTTCCATCCCTGGACCATAAGGACCCCTCAGCGTCGTCTCTGTCAATATTCTCCATCATCATGGGTTTAGATCTCCCACAGTATGCCCTGAGTAGTAATAATTATAACAATCAAATATTAGATAATACTAATAAAACACATAATTTAAGAAAAGAATAACTAACAAACTAATATAAAATATAGAGTAGTAGCATAATATTCTATTAGTACTCATTCTAAGCTCAGATCCATCCCTGGACCATAAGGACCCCTCAGAGTCATATCTGCCAATATTCTCCATCATCATGGGTTTAGATCTCCCACAGTATGCCCTGAGTTATAATAATTAACACAATGAAATCTTAGATAATACTAATAAAACACATAATTTAAGAAAAGATTACCTAACAAACTAATATAAAATATAGAGTAGTAGCATAATATTCTATTAGTACTCATTCTAAGCTCAGTTCCATCCCTGGACCATATGGACCCCTCAGCGTCATATCTGCCAATATTCTCCATCATCATGGGTTTAGATCTCCCACAGTATGCCCTGAGTACTAATAATTATAACAATCAAATATTAGATAATACTAATAAACACATAATTTAAGAAAAGATTAACTAACAAACTAATATAAAATATAGAGTAGTAGCATAATATTCTATTAGTACTCATTCTAAGCTCAGATCCATCCCTGGACCATAAGGACCCCTCAGCGTCATATCTGCCAATATTCTCCATCATCACGGGTTTAGATCTCCCACAGTATGCCCTGAGTAATAATAATTATAACAATCAAATATTAGATAATACTAATAAACACATAATTTAACAAAAGATTAACTAACAAACTAATATAAAATATAGAGTAGTAGCATAATATTCTATTAGTACTCATTCTAAGCTCAGTTCCATCCCTGGACCATAAGGATCCCTCAGCGTCATCTCTGCCAATATTCTCCATCATCATGGGTTTAGATCTCCCACAGTATGCCGTGAGTAATAATAATTATAACAATCAAATATTAGATAATACTAATAAAACACATAATTTAAGGAAATACTAGTTATTAAACTATTTAAAATATAGAGCAGTAGCTTAATATTCTATTAGTACTCATTCTAAGCTCAGTTCCATCCCTGGACCATAAGGACCCCTCAGCATCATTTCTGCCAATATTCTCCATCATTATGGGTTTAGATCTCCCACAGTATGCCCTGAGTAATAATAATTATAACAATCAAATATTAGATAATACTAATAAAACTCATAATTAAAGAAAATACTAGTTATTAAACTATTTAAAATATAGAGTAGTAGTTTAATATTCTATTAGTACTCATTCTAAGCTCAGTTCCATCCCTGGACCTTAAGGACCCCTCAGCGTCATTTCTGCCAATATTCTCCATCATCATGGGTTTAGATCTCCCACAGTATGCCCTGAGTAATAATAATTATAACAATCAAATATTAGATAATACTAATAAAACACATAATTTAAGAAAAGATTACCTAACAAACTAATATAAAATATAGAGTAGTAGCATAATATTCTATTAGTACTCATTCTAAGCTCAGTTCCATCCCTGGACCATAAGGACCCCTCAGCGTCGTCTCTGTCAATATTCTCGATCATCATGGGTTTAGATCTCCCTCAGTATGCCCTGTGTAATAATAATTATAACAATCAAATATTAGATAATACAAATAAAACCGATAATTTAAGAAAAGATTAACTAACAAACTAATATAAAATTTAGAGTAGTAGCATAATATTCTATTAGTACTCATTCTAAGCTCAGTTCCATCCCTGGACCATAAGGACCCCTCAGCGTCATATCTGCCAATATTCTCCATCATCATGGGTTTAGATCTCCCACAGTATGCCCTGAGTACTAATAATTATAACAATCAAATATTAGATAATACTAATAAAACACATAATATAAGAAAAGATAAACTAACAAACTAATATAAAATATAGAGTAGTAGCATAATATTCTATTAGTACTCATTCTAAGCTCAGATCCATCCCTGGACCATAAGGACCCCTCAGCGTCGTCTCTGTCAATATTCTCCATCATCATGGGTTTAGATCTCCCACAGTAAGCCCTGAGTAATAATAATTATAACAATCAAATATTAGATAATACTAATAAAACACATAAGTTAAGAAAAGATTAACTAACAAACTAATATAAAATATAGAGTAGTAGCATAATATTCTATTAGTACTCATTCTAAGCTCAGTTCCATCCCTGGACCATAAGGACCCCTCAGCGTCGTCTCTGTCAATATTCTCCATCATCATGGGTTTAGATCTCCCACAGTATGCCCTGAGTAGTAATAATTATAACAATCAAATATTAGATAATACTAATAAAACACATAATTTAAGAAAAGAATAACTAACAAACTAATATAAAATATAGAGTAGTAGCATAATATTCTATTAGTACTCATTCTAAGCTCAGATCCATCCCTGGACCATAAGGACCCCTCAGAGTCATATCTGCCAATATTCTCCATCATCATGGGTTTAGATCTCCCACAGTATGCCCTGAGTTATAATAATTAACACAATGAAATCTTAGATAATACTAATAAAACACATAATTTAAGAAAAGATTACCTAACAAACTAATATAAAATATAGAGTAGTAGCATAATATTCTATTAGTACTCATTCTAAGCTCAGTTCCATCCCTGGACCATATGGACCCCTCAGCGTCATATCTGCCAATATTCTCCATCATCATGGGTTTAGATCTCCCACAGTATGCCCTGAGTACTAATAATTATAACAATCAAATATTAGATAATACTAATAAACACATAATTTAAGAAAAGATTAACTAACAAACTAATATAAAATATAGAGTAGTAGCATAATATTCTATTAGTACTCATTCTAAGCTCAGATCCATCCCTGGACCATAAGGACCCCTCAGCGTCATATCTGCCAATATTCTCCATCATCACGGGTTTAGATCTCCCACAGTATGCCCTGAGTAATAATAATTATAACAATCAAATATTAGATAATACTAATAAACACATAATTTAACAAAAGATTAACTAACAAACTAATATAAAATATAGAGTAGTAGCATAATATTCTATTAGTACTCATTCTAAGCTCAGTTCCATCCCTGGACCATAAGGATCCCTCAGCGTCATCTCTGCCAATATTCTCCATCATCATGGGTTTAGATCTCCCACAGTATGCCGTGAGTAATAATAATTATAACAATCAAATATTAGATAATACTAATAAAACACATAATTTAAGGAAATACTAGTTATTAAACTATTTAAAATATAGAGCAGTAGCTTAATATTCTATTAGTACTCATTCTAAGCTCAGTTCCATCCCTGGACCATAAGGACCCCTCAGCATCATTTCTGCCAATATTCTCCATCATTATGGGTTTAGATCTCCCACAGTATGCCCTGAGTAATAATAATTATAACAATCAAATATTAGATAATACTAATAAAACACATAATTTAAGAAAAGATTACCTAACAAACTAATATAAAATATAGAGTAGTAGCATAATATTCTATTAGTACTCATTCTAAGCTCAGTTCCATCCCTGGACCATAAGGACCCCTCAGCGTCGTCTCTGTCAATATTCTCGATCATCATGGGTTTAGATCTCCCTCAGTATGCCCTGAGTAATAATAATTATAACAATCAAATATTAGATAATACAAATAAAACCGATAATTTAAGAAAAGATTAACTAACAAACTAATATAAAATTTAGAGTAGTAGCATAATATTCTATTAGTACTCATTCTAAGCTCAGTTCCATCCCTGGACCATAAGGACCCCTCAGCGTCATATCTGCCAATATTCTCCATCATCATGGGTTTAGATCTCCCACAGTATGCCCTGAGTACTAATAATTATAACAATCAAATATTAGATAATACTAATAAAACACATAATATAAGAAAAGATAAACTAACAAACTAATATAAAATATAGAGTAGTAGCATAATATTCTATTAGTACTCATTCTAAGCTCAGATCCATCCCTGGACCATAAGGACCCCTCAGCGTCGTCTCTGTCAATATTCTCC
This sequence comes from Sympetrum striolatum, assembly GCA_947579665.1. Lineage (NCBI taxonomy): Eukaryota > Metazoa > Arthropoda > Insecta > Odonata > Libellulidae > Sympetrum > Sympetrum striolatum. Next base: position 104,636,868 of record OX388343.1, read on the forward strand.
ATCATCATGGGTTTAGATCTCCCACAGTAAGCCCTGAGTAATAATAATTATAACAATCAAATATTAGATAATACTAATAAAACACATAATATAAGAAAAGATAAACTAACAAACTAATATAAAATATAGAGTAGTAGCATAATATTCTATTAGTACTCATTCTAAGCTCAGATCCATCCCTGGACCATAAGGACCCCTCAGAGTCATATCTGCCAATATTCTCCATCATCATGGGTTTAGATCTCCCACAGTATGCCCTGAGTTATAATAATTAACACAATGAAATCTTAGATAATACTAATAAAACACATAATTTAAGAAAAGATTACCTAACAAACTAATATAAAATATAGAGTAGTAGCATAATATTCTATTAGTACTCATTCTAAGCTCAGTTTCATCCCTGGACCATATGGACCCCTATGCGTTGTCTCTGTCAATATTCTCCATCATCATGGGTTTAGATCTCCCTCAGTATGCCCTGAGTAATAATATTTATAACAATCAAATATTAGATAATACTAATAAAACACATAATTTAAGAAAAGATTAACTAACAAACTAATATAAAATATAGAGTAGTAGCATCATATTCTATTAGTACTCATTCTAAGCTCAGTTCCATCCCTGGACCATAAGGACCCCTCAGCGTCATCTCTGCCAATATTCTCCATCATCATGGGTTTAGATCTCCCACAGTATGCCCTGAGTAATAATAATTATAACAATCAAATATTAGATAATACTAATAAACACATAATTTAAGAAAAGATTAACTAACAAACTAATATAAAATATAGAGTAGTACCATAATATTCTATTAGTACTCATTCTAAGTTCAGTTCCATCCCTGGACCATAAGGACACCTCAGTGTCATCTCTGCCAATATTCTCCATCATCATGGGTTTAGATCTCCCACAGTATGCCCTGAGTAATAATAATTATAACAATCAAATATTAGATAATACTAATAAAACACATAATTTAAGAAAAGATTAACTAACTAACTAATATAAAATATAGAGTAGTAGCATAATATTCTATTAGTACTCATTCTAAGCTCAGTTCCATCCCTGAACCATAAGGACCGCTCAGCGTCATCTCTGCCAATATTCTCCATTATCATGGGTTTAGATCTCCCTCAGTATGCCCTGAGTAATAATAATTATAACAATCAAATATTAGATAATACTAATAAAACACATAATTTAAGAAAAGATTAACTAACAAACTAATATAAAATATAGAGTAGTAGCATCATATTCTATTAGTACTCATTCTAAGCTCAGTTCCATCCCTGGACCATAAGGACCCCTCAGCGTCATCTCTGCCAATATTCTCCATCATCATGGGTTTAGATCTCCCACAGTATGCCCTGAGTAATAATAATTATAACAATCAAATATTAGATAATACTAATAAACACATAATCTAAGAAAAGATTAACTAACAAACTAATATAAAATATAGAGTAGTAGCATAATATTCTTTTAGTACTCATTCTAAGCTCAGTTCCATCCCTGGACCATAAGGACCCCTCAGCGTCATCTCTGCCAATATTCTCCATCATCATGGGTTTAGATCTCCCACAGTATGCCCTGAGTAATAATAATTATAACAATCAAATATTAGATAATACTAATAAAACACATAATTTAAGAAAAGATTACCTAACAAACTAATATAACATATAGAGTAGTAGCATAATATTCTATTAGTACTCATTCTAAGCTCAGTTCCATCCCTGGACCATATGGACCCCTCAGCGTTGTCTCTGTCAATATTCTCCATCATCATGGGTTTAGATCTCCCTCAGTATGCCCTGAGTAATAATAATTATAACAATCAAATATTAGATAATACTAATAAAACACATAATTTAAGAAAAGATTAACTAACAAACTAATATAAAATATAGAGTAGTAGCATCATATTCTATTAGTACTCATTCTAAGCTCAGTTCCATCCCTGGACCATAAGGACCCCTCAGCGTCATCTTTGCCAATATTTTCCATCATCATGGGTTTAGATCTCCCACAGTATGCCCTGAGTAATAATAATTATAACAATCAAATATTAGATAATACTAATAAACACATAATTTAACAAAAGATTAACTAACAAACTAATATAAAATATAGAGTAGTAGCATAATATTCTATTAGTACTCATTCTAAGCTCAGTTCCATCCCTGGACCATAAGGACCCCTCAGCGTCATCTCTGCCAATATTCTCCATCATCATGGGTTTAGATCTCCCACAGTATGCCCTGAGTAATAATATTTATAACAATCAAATCTTATATAATACTAATAAAACACATAATTTAAGAAAAGATTAACTAACAAACTAATATAAAATATAGAGTAGTAGCATAATATTCTATTAGTTCTCATTCTAAGCTCAGTTCCATCCCTGGACCATAAGGACCCCTCAGCGTCATCTCTGCCAATATTGTCCATCATCATGGGTTTAGATCTCCCACAGTATGCCGTGAGTAATAATAATTATAACAATCAAATATTAGATAATACTAATAAAACACATAATTTAAGGAAATACAAGTTATTAAACTATTTAAAATATAGAGCAGTAGCTTAATATTCTATTAGTACTCATTCTAAGCTCAGTTCCATCCCTGGACCATAAGGACCCCTCAGCATCATTTCTGCCATTATTCTCCATCATCATGGGTTTAGATCTCCTACAGTATGCCCTGAGTAATGATAATTATAACAATCAAATATTACATAATACTAATAAAACACATAATTTAAGGAAATACTAGTTATTAAACTATTTAAAATATAGAGTAGTAGTTCAATATTCTATTAGTACTCATTCTAAGCTCAGTTCCATCCCTGGACCATAAGGACCCCTCAGCGTCATTTCTGCCAATATTCTCCATCATCATGGGTTTAGATCTCCCACAGTATGCCCTGAGTAATGATAATTATAACAATCAAATATTAGATAATACTAATAAAACTCATAATATAAGAAAAGATAAACTAACAAACTAATATAAAATATAGAGTAGTAGCATAATATTCTATTAGTACTCATTCTAAGCTCAGATCCATCCCTGGACCATAAGGACCCCTCAGCGTCGTCTCTGTCAATATTCTCCATCATCATGGGTTTAGATCTCCCTCAGTATGCCCTGAGTAATAATAATTATAACAATCACATATTAGATAATACAAATAAAACACATAATTTAAGAAAAGATTAACTAACAAACTAATATAAAATATAGAGTAGTAGCATAATATTCTATTAGTACTCATTCTAAGCTCAGTTCCATCCCTGGACCATAAGGACCGCTCAGCGTCATCTCTGCCAATATTCTCCATCATCATGGGTTTAGATCTCCCACAGTATGCCCTGTGTAATAATAATTATAACAATCAAATATTAGATAATACTAATAAACACATAATTTAAGAAAAGATTAACTAACAAACTAATATAAAATATAGAGTAGTAGCATAATATTCTATTAGTACTCATTCTAAGCTCAGATCCATCCCTGGACCATAAGGACCCCTCAGCGTCATCTCTGCCAATATTCTCCATCATCATGGGTTTAGATCTCCCACAGTATGCCGTGAGTAATAATAATTATAACAATCAAATATTAGATAATACTAATAAAACGCATAATTTAAGGAAATACTAGTTATTAAACTATTTAAAATATAGAGCAGTAGCTTAATATTCTATTAGTACTCATTCTAAGCTCAGTTCCATCCCTGGACCATAAGGACCCCTCAGCATCATTTCTGCCAATATTCTCCATCATCATGGGTTTAGATCTCCCACAGTATGCCCTGAGTAATAATAATTATAACAATCAAATATTAGATAATACTAATAAAACTCATAATTAAAGAAAATACTAGTTATTAAACTATTTAAAATATAGAGTAGTAGTTTAATATTCTATTAGTACTCATTCTAAGCTCAGTTCCATCCCTGGACCTTAAGGACCCCTCAGCGTCATTTCTGCCAATATTCTCCATCATCATGGGTTTAGATCTCCCACAGTATGCCCTGAGTAATAATAATTATAACAATCAAATATTAGATAATACTAATAAAACACATAATTTAAGAAAGGATTACCTAACAAACTAATATAAAATATAGAGTAGTAGCATAATATTCTATTAGTACTCATTCTAAGCTCAGTTCCATCCCTGGACCATAAGGACCCCTCAGCGTCGTCTCTGTCAATATTCTCGATCATCATGGGTTTAGATCTCCCTCAGTATGCCCTGAGTAATAATAATTATAACAATCAAATATTAGATAATACAAATAAAACACATAATTTAAGAAAAGATTAACTAACAAACTAATATAAAATATAGAGTAGTAGCATAATATTCTATTAGTACTCATTCTAAGCTCAGTTCCATCCCTGGACCATAAGGACCCCTCAGCGTCATATCTGCCAATATTCTCCATCATCATGGGTTTAGATCTCCTTAGATTAGTACTCATTCTAAGCTCAGTTCCATCCCTGGACCATAAGGACCCCTCAGCATCATTTCTGCTAATATTCTCCATCATCATGGGTTTAGATCTCCTACAGTATGCCCTGAGTAATGATAATTATAACAATCAAATATTAGATAATACTAATAAAACACATAATTTAAGGAAATACTAGTTATTAAACTATTTAAAATATAGAGTAGTAGTTCAATATTCTATTAGTACTCATTCTAAGCTCAGTTCCATCCCTGGACCATAAGGACCCCTCAGCGTCATTTCTGCCAATATTCTCCATCATCATGGGTTTAGATCTCCCACAGTATGCCCTGAGTAATGATAATTATAACAATCAAATATTAGATAATACTAATAAAACACATAATTTTAGGAAATACTAGTTATTAAACTATTTAAAATATTGAGTATTAGTTTAATATTCTATTAGTACTCATTCTAAGCTCAGTTCCATCCCTGGACCATAAGGACCCCTCAGCGTCATTTCTGCCAATATTCTCCATCATCATGGGTTTAGATCTCCCACAGTATGCCCTGAGTAATGATAATTATAACAATCAAATATTAGATAATACTAATAATACACATATTTAAAGGAAATACTAGTTATTAAACTATTTAAAATATAGAGTAGTAGTTTCATATTCTATTAGTACTCATGCTAAGCTCAGTTCCATCCCTGGACCATAAGGACCCCTCAGCGTCATTTCTGCCAATATTCTCCATCATCATGGGTTTAGATCTCCCACAGTATGCCCTGAGTAATGATAATTATAACAATCAAATATTAGATAATACTAATAAAACACATAATTTAAGTAATACTAGTTATTAAACTATTTAAAATATAGAATAGTAGTTAAATATTCTATTAGTACTCATTCTAAGCTCAGTTCCATCCCTGGACCATAAGGGCCCCTCAGCGTCATTTCTGCCAAAATTCTCCATCATCATGGGTTTAGATCTCCCACAGTATGACCTGAGTAATGATAATTATAACAATCAAATATTAGATAATACTAATAAAACACATAATTTAAGGAAATACTAGTTATTAATCTATTTAAAATATAGAGTAGTAGTTTAATATTCTATTAGTACTCATTCTAAGCTCAGTTCCATCCCTGGACCTTAAGGACCCCTCAGCGTCGTCTCTGTCAATATTCTCCATCATCATGGGTTTAGATCTCCCACAGTATGCCCTGAGTAATAATAATTATAACAATCAAATATTAGATAATACTAATCAAACACATAATTTAAGAAAAGATTACCTAACAATCTAATATAAAATATGGAGTAGTAGCATAATATTTTATTAGTACTCATTCGATGCTCAGTTCCATCCCTCGACCATAAGGACCCCTCAGCGTCGTCTCTGTCAATATTCTCCATCATCATGGGTTTAGATCTCCCTCAGTATGCCCTTAGTAATAATAATTATAACAAACAAATATTAGATAATACAAATAAAACACATAATTTAAGAAAAGATTAACTAACAAACTAATATATAATATAGAGTAGTAGCATAATATTCTATTAGTACTCATTCTAAGCTCAGTTCCATCCCTGGACCATAAGGACCCCTCAGCGTCATCTCTGTCAATATTCTCCATCATCATGTTTTTAGATCTCCCACAGTAACCCCTGAGTAATAATAATTATAACAATCAAATATTAGATAATACTAATCAAACACATAATTTAAGAAAAGATTACCTAACAATCTAATATAAAATATGGAGTAGTAGCATAATATTTTATTAGTACTCATTCAAAGCTCAGTTCCATCCCTCGACCATAAGGACCCCTCAGCGTCGTCTCTGTCAATATTCTCCATCATCATGGGTTTAGATCTCCCTCAGTATGCCCTGTGTAATAATAATTATAACAATCAAATATTAGATAATACAAATAAAACACATAATTTAAGAAAAGATTAACTAACAAACTAATATAAAATATAGAGTAGTAGCATAATATTCTATTAGTACTCATTCTAAGCTCAGTTCCATCCCTGGACCATAAGGGTCCCTCAGCGTCATCTCTGTATATTCTCCATCATCATGGGTTTAGATCTCCCACAGTATGCCCTGAGTAATAATAATTATAACAATCAAATATTAGATAATACTAATAAAACACATAATTTAAGAAAAGATTAACTAACAAACTAATATAAAATATGGATTAGTAGCATAATATTCTATTAGTACTCATTCTAAGCTCAGTTCCATCCCTGGACCATAAGGACCCCTCAGCGTCGTCTCTGTCAATATTCTCCATCATCATGGGTTTAGATCTCCCTCAGTATGCCCTGAGTAATAATAATTATAACAATCAAATATTCGATAATACAAATAAAACACATAATTTAAGAAAAGATTAACTAACAAACTAATATAAAATATAGAGTAGTAGCATAATATTCTATTAGTACTCAGTCTAAGCTCAGTTCCATCCCTGGACCATTAGGACCCCTCAGCATCGTCTCTGTCAATATTCTCCATCATCATGGGTTTAGATCTCCCTCAGTATGCCCTGAGTAATAATAATTATAACAATCAAATATTAGATAATACAAATAAAACACATAATTTAAGAAAAGATTAACTAACAAACTAATATAAAATATAGAGTAGTAGCATAATATTCTATTAGTACTCATTCTAAGCTCAGTTCCATCCCTGGACCATAAGGACCCCTCAGCGTCATATCTGCCAATATTCTCCATCATCATGGGTTTAGATCTCCCACAGTATGCCCTGAGTAATAATAATTATAACAATCAAATATTAGATAATACAAATAAAACACATAATTTAAGAAAAGATTAACTAACAAACTAATATAAAATATAAAGTAGTAGCATAATATTCTATTAGTACTCATTCTAAGCTCAGTTCCATCCCTGGACCATAAGGACCGCTCAGCGTCATCTCTGCCAATATTCTCCATCATCATGGGTTTAGATCTCCCACAGTATGCCCTGTGTAATAATAATTATAACAATCAAATATTAGATAATACTAATAAACACATAATTTAAGAAAAGATTAACTAACAAACTAATATAAAATATAGAGTAGTAGCATAATATTCTATTAGTACTCATTCTAAGCTCAGTTCCATCCCTGGACCATAAGGGCCCCTCAGCGTCATTTCTGCCAAAATTCTCCATCATCATGGGTTTAGATCTCCCACAGTATGACCTGAGTAATGATAATTATAACAATCAAATATTAGATAATACTAATAAAACACATAATTTAAGGAAATACTAGTTATTAATCTATTTAAAATATAGAGTAGTAGTTTAATATTCTATTAGTACTCATTCTAAGCTCAGTTCCATCCCTGGACCTTAAGGACCCCTCAGCGTCATTTCTGCCAATATTCTCCATCATCATGGGTTTAGATCTCCCACAGTATGCCCTGAGTAATGATAATTATAACAATCAAATATTAGATAATCCTAATAAACAACATAATTTAAGGAAATACTAGTTATTAAACTATTTAAAATATAGAGTAGTAGTTTAATATTCTATTAGTACTCATTCTAAGCTCAGTTCCATCCCTGGACCGTAAGGACCCCTCAGCGTCATTTCTGCCAATATTCTCCATCATCATGGGTTTAGATCTCCAACAGTATGCCCTGAGTAATGATAATTATAACAATCAAATATTAGATAATAAAAATAAAACACATAATTTAAGAAAAGATTAACTAACAAACTAATATAAAATATAGAGTAGTTGCATAATATTCTATTAGTACTCATTCTAAGCTCAGATCCATCCCTGAACCATAAGGACCCCTCAGTGTCGTCTCTGTCAATATTCTCCATCATCATGGGTTTAGATCTCCCACAGTATGCCCTGAGTAATAATAATTATAACAATCAAATATTAGATAATACTAATAAAACACATAATTTAAGAAAAGATTAACTAACAAACTAATATAAAATATGGATTAGTAGCATAATATTCTATTAGTACTCATTCTAAGCTCAGTTCCATCCCTGGACCATAAGGTCCCCTCAGCGTCGTCTCTGTCAATATTCTCCATCATCATGGGTTTAGATCTCCCTCAGTATGCCCTGAGTAATAATAATTATAACAATCAAATATTAGATAATACAAATAAAACACATAATTTAAGAAAAGATTAACTAACAAACTAATATAAAATATAGAGTAGTAGCATAATATTCTATTAGTACTCATTCTAAGCTCAGTTCCATCCCTGGACCATAAGGACCCCTCAGTGTCATATCTGCCAATATTCTCCATCATCATGGGTTTAAATCTCCCACAGTATGCCCTGAGTAATAATAATTATAACAATCAAATATTAGATAATACTAATAAAACACATAATTTAAGAAAAGATTAACTAACAAACTAATATAAAATATAGAGTAGTAGCATAATATTCTATTAGTACTCATTCTAAGCTCAGATCCATCCCTGGACCATAAGGACCCCTCAGAGTCATATCTGCCAATATTCTTCATCATCATGGGTTTAGATCTCCCACAGTATGCCCTGAGTAATAATGATTATAACAATCAAATATTAGATAATACTAATAAACACATAATTTAAGAAAAGATTAACTATTAAACTAATATAAAATATAGAGTAGTAGCATAATATTCTATTAGTACTCATTCTAAGCTCAGATCCATCCCTGGACCATAAGGACCCCTCAGCGTCATCTCTGTCAATATTCTCCATCATCATGGGTTTAGATCTCCCACAGTATGCCCTGAGTAATAATAATTATAACAATCAAATATTAGATAATACTAATAAAACACATAATTTAAGAAAAGATTACCTAACATTCCAATATAAAATATGGAGTAGTAGCATAATATTCTATTAGTACTCATTCTAAGCTCAGTTCCATCCCTGGACCATAAGGACCCCTCAGCGTCGTCTCTGTCAATATTCTCCATCATCATGGGTTTAGATCTCCCTCAGTATGCCCTGAGTAATAATAATTATAACAATCAAATATTAGATAATACTAATAAAACACATAATTTAAGAAAAGATTAACTAACAAACTAATATAAAATATATAGTAATAGCATAATATTCTATTAGTACTCATTCTAAGCTCAGTTCCATCCCTGGACCATAAGGGTCCCTCAGCGTCATCTCTGTATATTCTCCATCATCATGGGTTTAGATCTCCCACAGTATGCCCTGAGTAATAATAATTATAACAATCAAATATTAGATAATACTAATAAAACACATAATTTAAGAAAAGATAAACTAACAAACTAATATAAAATATAGAGTAGTAGCATAATATTCTATTAGTACTCATTCTAAGCTCAGATCCATCCCTGAACCATAAGGACCCCTCAGTGTCGTCTCTGTCAATATTCTCCATCATCATGGGTTTAGATCTCCCACAGTATGCCCTGAGTAATAATAATTATAACAATCAAATATTAGATAATACTAATAAAACACATAATTTAAGAAAAGATTAACTAACAAACTAATATAAAATATGGATTAGTAGCATAATATTCTATTAGTACTCATTCTAAGCTCAGTTCCATCCCTGGACCATAAGGTCCCCTCAGCGTCGTCTCTGTCAATATTCTCCATCATCATGGGTTTAGATCTCCCTCAGTATGCCCTGAGTAATAATAATTATAACAATCAAATATTAGATAATACAAATAAAACACATAATTTAAGAAAAGATTAACTAACAAACTAATATAAAATATAGAGTAGTAGCATAATATTCTATTAGTACTCATTCTAAGCTCAGTTCCATCCCTGGACCATAAGGACCCCTCAGCGTCATATCTGCCAATATTCTCCATCATCATGGGTTTAAATCTCCCACAGTATGCCCTGAGTAATAATAATTATAACAATCAAATATTAGATAATACTAATAAAACACATAATTTAAGAAAAGATTAACTAACAAACTAATATAAAATATAGAGTAGTAGCATAATATTCTATTAGTACTCATTCTAAGCTCAGTTCCATCCCTGGACCATAAGGACCCCTCAGCGTCATATCTGCCAATATTCTCCATCATCATGGGTTTAGATCTCCCACAGTATGCCCTGAGTAATAATAATTATAACAATAAAATATTAGAAAATACAAATAAAACACATAATTTAAGAAAAGATTAACTAACAAACTAATATAAAATATAGAGTAGTAGCATAATATTCTATTAGTACTCATTCTAAGCTCAGTTCCATCCCTGGACCATAAGGACCCCTCAGCGTCATATCTGCCAATATTCTCCATCATCATGGGTTTAGATCTCCCACAGTATAACCTGAGTAATAATAATTATAACAATCAAATATTAGATAATACTAATAAAACACATAATATAAGAAAAGATAAACTAACAAACTAATATAAAATATAGAGTAGTAGGATAATATTCTATTAGTACTCATTCTAAGCTCAGATCCATCCCTGGACCATAAGGACCCCTCAGCGTCGTCTCTGTCAATATACTCCATCATCATGGGTTTAGATCTCCCACAGTATGCCCTGAGTAATAATAATTATAACAATCAAATATTAGATAATACTAATAAAACACATAATTTAAGAAAAGATTAACTAACAAACTAATATAAAATATAGAGTAGTAGCATAATATTCTATTAGTACTCATTCTAAACTCAGTTCCATCCCTGGACCATAAGGACCCCTCAGCATCGTCTCTGTCAATATTCTCCATCATCATGAGTTTAGATCTCCCTCAGTATGCCCTGAGTAATAATAATTATAACAATCAAATATTAGATAATACTAATAAAACACATAATTTAAGAAAAGATTATCTAACAAACTAATATAAAATATAGAGTAGTAGCATAATATTCTATTAGTACTCATTCAAAGCTCAGTTCCATCCCTCGACCATAAGGACCCCTCAGCGTCGTCTCTGTCAATATTCTCCATCATCATGGGTTTAGATCTCCCACAGTATGCCCTGAGTAATAATAATTATAACAATCAAATATTAGATAATACTAATCAAACACATAATTTAAGAAAAGATTACCTAACAATCTAATATAAAATATGGAGTAGTAGCATAATATTTTATTAGTACTCATTCGAAGCTCAGTTCCATCCCTCGACCATAAGGACCCCTCAGCGTCGTCTCTGTCAATATTCTCCATCATCATGGGTTTAGATCTCCCTCAGTATGCCCTGAGTAATAATAATTATAACAAACAAATATTAGATAATACAAATAAAACACATAATTTAAGAAAAGATTAACTAACAAACTAATATAAAATATAGAGTAGTAGCATAATATTCTATTAGTACTCATTCTAAGCTCAGTTCCATCCCTGGACCATAAGGACCCCTCAGCGTCATCTCTGTCAATATTCTCCATCATCATGTTTTTAGATCTCCCACAGTAACCCCTGAGTAATAATAATTATAACAATCAAATATTAGATAATACTAATCAAACACATAATTTAAGAAAAGATTACCTAACAATCTAATATAAAATATGGAGTAGTAGCATAATATTTTATTAGTACTCATTCAAAGCTCAGTTCCATCCCTCGACCATAAGGACCCCTCAGCGTCGTCTCTGTCAATATTCTCCATCATCATGGGTTTAGATCTCCCTCAGTATGCCCTGTGTAATAATAATTATAACAATCAAATATTAGATAATACAAATAAAACACATAATTTAAGAAAAGATTAACTAACAAACTAATATAAAATATAGAGTAGTAGCATAATATTCTATTAGTACTCATTTCAAGCTCAGTTCCATCCCTGGACCATAAGGGTCCCTCAGCGTCATCTCTGTATATTCTCCATCATCATGGGTTTAGATCTCCCACAGTATGCCCTGAGTAATAATAATAATAACAATCAAATATTAGATAATACTAATAAAACACATAATTTAAGAAAAGATTAACTAACAAACTAATATAAAATATGGATTAGTAGCATAATATTCTATTAGTACTCATTCTAAGCTCAGTTCCATCCCTGGACCATAAGGACCCCTCAGCGTCGTCTCTGTCAATATTCTCCATCATCATGGGTTTAGATCTCCCTCAGTATGCCCTGAGTAATAATAATTATAACAATCAAATATTCGATAATACAAATAAAACACATAATTTAAGAAAAGATTAACTAACAAACTAATATAAAATATAGAGTAGTAGCATAATATTCTATTAGTACTCAGTCTAAGCTCAGTTCCATCCCTGGACCATTAGGACCCCTCAGCGTCGTCTCTGTCAATATTCTCCATCATCATGGGTTTAGATCTCCCTCAGTATGCCCTGAGTAATAATAATTATAACAATCAAATATTAGATAATACAAATAAAACACATAATTTAAGAAAAGATTAACTAACAAACTAATATAAAATATAGAGTAGTAGCATAATATTCTATTAGTACTCATTCTAAGCTCAGTTCCATCCCTGGACCATAAGGGTCCCTCAGCGTCATCTCTGTATATTCTCCATCATCATGGGTTTAGATCTCCCACAGTATGCCCTGAGTAATAATAATTATAACAATCAAATATTAGATAATACTAATAAAACACATAATTCAAGAAAAGATTAACTAACAAACTAATATAAAATATGGATTAGTAGCATAATATTCTATTAGTACTCATTCTAAGCTCAGTTCCATCCCTGGACCATAAGGACCCCTCAGCGTCGTCTCTGTCAATATTCTCCATCATCATGGGTTTAGATCTCCCTCAGTATGCCCTGAGTAATAATAATTATAACAATCAAATATTAGATAATACAAATAAAACACATAATTTAAGAAAAGATTAACTAACATACTAATATAAAATATAGAGTAGTAGCATAATATTCTATTAGTACTCAGTCTAAGCTCAGTTCCATCCCTGGACCATAAGGACCCCTCAGCGTCATATCTGCCAATATTCTCCATCATCATGGGTTTAGATCTCCCACAGTATGCCCTGAGTAATAATAATTATAACAATCAAATATTAGATAATACTAATAAAACACATAATATAAGAAAAGATAAACTAACAAACTAATATAAAATATAGAGTAGTAGCATAATATTCTATTAGTACTCATTCTAAGCTCAGATCCATCCCTGGACCATAAGGACCCCTCAGCGTCGTCTCTGTCAATATTCTCCATAATCATGGGTTTAGATCTCCCACAGTATGCCCTGAGTAATAATAATTATAACAATCAAATATTAGATAATACTAATAAAACACATAATTTAAGAAAAGATTAACTAACAAACTAATATAAAATATAGAGTAGTAGCATAATATTCTATTAGTACTCATTCTAAGCTCAGTTCAATCCCTGGACCATAAGGACCCCTCAGCGTCATATCTGCCAATATTCTCCATCATCATGGGTTTAGATCTCCCACAGTATGCCCTGAGTAATAATAATTATAACAATCAAATATTAGATAATACTAATAAAACACATAATATAAGAAAAGATAAACTAACAAACTAATATAAAATATAGAGTAGTAGCATAATATTCTATTAGTACTCATTCTAAGCTCAGATCCATCCCTGGACCATAAGGACCCCTCAGCGTCGTCTCTGTCAATATTCTCCATCATCATGGGTTTAGATCTCCCTCAGTATGCCCTGAGTAATAATAATTATAACAATCAAATATTAGATAATACAAATAAAACACATAATTTATGAAAAGATTAACTAACAAACTAATATAAAATATAGAGTAGTAGCATAATATTCTATTAGTACTCATTCTAAGCTCAGTTCCATCCCTGGACCATAAGGACCGCTCAGCGTCATCTCTGCCAATATTCTCCATCATCATGGGTTTAGATCTCCCACAGTATGCCCTGTGTAATAATAATTATAACAATCAAATATTAGATAATACTAATAAACACATAATTTAAGAAAAGATTAACTAACAAACTAATATAAAATATAGAGTAGTAGCATAATATTCTATTAGTACTCATTCTAAGCTCAGATCCATCCCTGGACCATAAGGACCCCTCAGCGTCATATCTGCCAATATTCTCCATCATCACGGGTTTAGATCTCCCACAGTATGCCCTGAGTAATAATAATTATAACAATCAAATATTAGATAATACTAATAAACACATAATTTAACAAAAGATTAACTAACAAACTAATATAAAATATAGAGTAGTAGCATAATATTCTATTAGTACTCATTCTAAGCTCAGTTCCATCCCTGGACCATAAGGATCCCTCAGCGTCATCTCTGCCAATATTCTCCATCATCATGGGTTTAGATCTCCCACAGTATGCCGTGAGTAATAATAATTATAACAATCAAATATTAGATAATACTAATAAAACACATAATTTAAGGAAATACTAGTTATTAAACTATTTAAAATATAGAGCAGTAGCTTAATATTCTATTAGTACTCATTCTAAGCTCAGTTCCATCCCTGGACCATAAGGACCCCTCAGCATCATTTCTGCCAATATTCTCCATCATTATGGGTTTAGATCTCCCACAGTATGCCCTGAGTAATAATAATTATAACAATCAAATATTAGATAATACTAATAAAACTCATAATTAAAGAAAATACTAGTTATTAAACTATTTAAAATATAGAGTAGTAGTTTAATATTCTATTAGTACTCATTCTAAGCTCAGTTCCATCCCTGGACCTTAAGGACCCCTCAGCGTCATTTCTGCCAATATTCTCCATCATCATGGGTTTAGATCTCCCACAGTATGCCCTGAGTAATAATAATTATAACAATCAAATATTAGATAATACTAATAAAACACATAATTTAAGAAAAGATTACCTAACAAACTAATATAAAATATAGAGTAGTAGCATAATATTCTATTAGTACTCATTCTAAGCTCAGTTCCATCCCTGGACCATAAGGACCCCTCAGCGTCGTCTCTGTCAATATTCTCGATCATCATGGGTTTAGATCTCCCTCAGTATGCCCTGAGTAATAATAATTATAACAATCAAATATTAGATAATACAAATAAAACCGATAATTTAAGAAAAGATTAACTAACAAACTAATATAAAATTTAGAGTAGTAGCATAATATTCTATTAGTACTCATTCTAAGCTCAGTTCCATCCCTGGACCATAAGGACCCCTCAGCGTCATATCTGCCAATATTCTCCATCATCATGGGTTTAGATCTCCCACAGTATGCCCTGAGTACTAATAATTATAACAATCAAATATTAGATAATACTAATAAAACACATAATATAAGAAAAGATAAACTAACAAACTAATATAAAATATAGAGTAGTAGCATAATATTCTATTAGTACTCATTCTAAGCTCAGATCCATCCCTGGACCATAAGGACCCCTCAGCGTCGTCTCTGTCAATATTCTCCATCATCATGGGTTTAGATCTCCCACAGTAAGCCCTGAGTAATAATAATTATAACAATCAAATATTAGATAATACTAATAAAACACATAATTTAAGAAAAGATTAACTAACAAACTAATATAAAATATAGAGTAGTAGCATAATATTCTATTAGTACTCATTCTAAGCTCAGATCCATCCCTGGACCATAAGGACCCCTCAGCGTCGTCTCTGTCAATATTCTCCATCATCATGGGTTTAGATCTCCCACAGTATGCCCTGAGTAGTAATAATTATAACAATCAAATATTAGATAATACTAATAAAACACATAATTTAAGAAAAGAATAACTAACAAACTAATATAAAATATAGAGTAGTAGCATAATATTCTATTAGTACTCATTCTAAGCTCAGATCCATCCCTGGACCATAAGGACCCCTCAGAGTCATATCTGCCAATATTCTCCATCATCATGGGTTTAGATCTCCCACAGTATGCCCTGAGTTATAATAATTAACACAATGAAATCTTAGATAATACTAATAAAACACATAATTTAAGAAAAGATTACCTAACAAACTAATATAAAATATAGAGTAGTAGCATAATATTCTATTAGTACTCATTCTAAGCTCAGTTCCATCCCTGGACCATATGGACCCCTCAGCGTCATATCTGCCAATATTCTCCATCATCATGGGTTTAGATCTCCCACAGTATGCCCTGAGTACTAATAATTATAACAATCAAATATTAGATAATACTAATAAACACATAATTTAAGAAAAGATTAACTAACAAACTAATATAAAATATAGAGTAGTAGCATAATATTCTATTAGTACTCATTCTAAGCTCAGATCCATCCCTGGACCATAAGGACCCCTCAGCGTCATATCTGCCAATATTCTCCATCATCACGGGTTTAGATCTCCCACAGTATGCCCTGAGTAATAATAATTATAACAATCAAATATTAGATAATACTAATAAACACATAATTTAACAAAAGATTAACTAACAAACTAATATAAAATATAGAGTAGTAGCATAATATTCTATTAGTACTCATTCTAAGCTCAGTTCCATCCCTGGACCATAAGGATCCCTCAGCGTCATCTCTGCCAATATTCTCCATCATCATGGGTTTAGATCTCCCACAGTATGCCGTGAGTAATAATAATTATAACAATCAAATATTAGATAATACTAATAAAACACATAATTTAAGGAAATACTAGTTATTAAACTATTTAAAATATAGAGCAGTAGCTTAATATTCTATTAGTACTCATTCTAAGCTCAGTTCCATCCCTGGACCATAAGGACCCCTCAGCATCATTTCTGCCAATATTCTCCATCATTATGGGTTTAGATCTCCCACAGTATGCCCTGAGTAATAATAATTATAACAATCAAATATTAGATAATACTAATAAAACACATAATTTAAGAAAAGATTACCTAACAAACTAATATAAAATATAGAGTAGTAGCATAATATTCTATTAGTACTCATTCTAAGCTCAGTTCCATCCCTGGACCATAAGGACCCCTCAGCGTCGTCTCTGTCAATATTCTCGATCATCATGGGTTTAGATCTCCCTCAGTATGCCCTGAGTAATAATAATTATAACAATCAAATATTAGATAATACAAATAAAACCGATAATTTAAGAAAAGATTAACTAACAAACTAATATAAAATTTAGAGTAGTAGCATAATATTCTATTAGTACTCATTCTAAGCTCAGTTCCATCCCTGGACCATAAGGACCCCTCAGCGTCATATCTGCCAATATTCTCCATCATCATGGGTTTAGATCTCCCACAGTATGCCCTGAGAACTAATAATTATAACAATCAAATATTAGATAATACTAATAAAACACATAATATAAGAAAAGATAAACTAACAAACTAATATAAAATATAGAGTAGTAGCATAATATTCTATTAGTACTCATTCTAAGCTCAGATCCATCCCTGGACCATAAGGACCCCTCAGCGTCGTCTCTGTCAATATTCTCCATCATCATGGGTTTAGATCTCCCACAGTAAGCCCTGAGTAATAATAATTATAACAATCAAATATTAGATAATACTAATAAAACACATAATTTAAGAAAAGATTAACTAACAAACTAATATAAAATATAGAGTAGTAGCATAATATTCTATTAGTACTCATTCTAAGCTCAGTTCCATCCCTGGACCATAAGGACCCCTCAGCGTCGTCTCAGTCAATATTCTCCATCATCATGGGTTTAGATCTCCCACAGTATGCCCTGAGTAGTAATAATTATAACAATCAAATATTAGATAATACTAATAAAACACATAATTTAAGAAAAGAATAACTAACAAACTAATATAAAATATAGAGTAGTAGCATAATATTCTATTAGTACTCATTCTAAGCTCAGATCCATCCCTGGACCATAAGGACCCCTCAGAGTCATATCTGCCAATATTCTCCATCATCATGGGTTTAGATCTCCCACAGTATGCCCTGAGTTATAATAATTAACACAATGAAATCTTAGATAATACTAATAAAACACATAATTTAAGAAAAGATTACCTAACAAACTAATATAAAATATAGAGTAGTAGCATAATATTCTATTAGTACTCATTCTAAGCTCAGTTCCATCCCTGGACCATATGGACCCCTCAGCGTTGTCTCTGTCAATATTCTCCATCATCATGGGTTTAGATCTCCCTCAGTATGCCCTGAGTAATAATATTTATAACAATCAAATATTAGATAATACTAATAAAACACATAATTTAAGAAAAGATTAACTAACAAACTAATATAAAATATAGAGTAGTAGCATCATATTCTATTAGTACTCATTCTAAGCTCAGTTCCATCCCTGGACCATAAGGACCCCTCAGCGTCATCTCTGCCAATATTCTCCATCATCATGGGTTTAGATCTCCCACAGTATGCCCTGAGTAATAATAATTATAACAATCAAATATTAGATAATACTAATAAACACATAATTTAAGAAAAGATTAACTAACAAACTAATATAAAATATAGAGTAGTACCATAATATTCTATTAGTACTCATTCTAAGTTCAGTTCCATCCCTGGACCATAAGGACACCTCAGTGTCATCTCTGCCAATATTCTCCATCATCATGGGTTTAGATCTCCCACAGTATGCCCTGAGTAATAATAATTATAACAATCAAATATTAGATAATACTAATAAAACACATAATTTAAGAAAAGATTAACTAACTAACTAATATAAAATATAGAGTAGTAGCATAATATTCTATTAGTACTCATTCTAAGCTCAGTTCCATCCCTGAACCATAAGGACCGCTCAGCGTCATCTCTGCCAATATTCTCCATTATCATGGGTTTAGATCTCCCTCAGTATGCCCTGAGTAATAATAATTATAACAATCAAATATTAGATAATACTAATAAAACACATAATTTTAGAAAAGATTAACTAACAAACTAATATAAAATATAGAGTAGTAGCATCATATTCTATTAGTACTCATTCTAAGCTCAGTTCCATCCCTGGACCATAAGGACCCCTCAGCGTCATCTCTGCCAATATTCTCCATCATCATGGGTTTAGATCTCCCACAGTATGCCCTGAGTAATAATAATTATAACAATCAAATATTAGATAATACTAATAAACACATAATCTAAGAAAAGATTAACTAACAAACTAATATAAAATATAGAGTAGTAGCATAATATTCTATTAGTACTCATTCTAAGCTCAGTTCCATCCCTGGACCATAAGGACCCCTCAGCGTCATCTCTGCCAATATTCTCCATCATCATGGGTTTAGATCTCCCACAGTATGCCCTGAGTAATAATAATTATAACAATCAAATATTAGATAATACTAATAAAACACATAATTTAAGAAAAGATTACCTAACAAACTAATATAACATATAGAGTAGTAGCATAATATTCTATTAGTACTCATTCTAAGCTCAGTTCCATCCCTGGACCATATGGACCCCTCAGCGTTGTCTCTGTCAATATTCTCCATCATCATGGGTTTAGATCTCCCTCAGTATGCCCTGAGTAATAATAATTATAACAATCAAATATTAGATAATACTAATAAAACACATAATTTAAGAAAAGATTAACTAACAAACTAATATAAAATATAGAGTAGTAGCATCATATTCTATTAGTACTCATTCTAAGCTCAGTTCCATCCCTGGACCATAAGGACCCCTCAGCGTCATCTTTGCCAATATTCTCCATCATCATGGGTTTAGATCTCCCACAGTATGCCCTGAGTAATAATAATTATAACAATCAAATATTAGATAATACTAATAAACACATAATTTAACAAAAGATTAACTAACAAACTAATATAAAATATAGAGTAGTAGCATAATATTCTATTAGTACTCATTCTAAGCTCAGTTCCATCCCTGGACCATAAGGACCCCTCAGCGTCATCTCTGCCAATATTCTCCATCATCATGGGTTTAGATCTCCCACAGTATGCCCTGAGTAATAATATTTATAACAATCAAATCTTATATAATACTAATAAAACACATAATTTAAGAAAAGATTAACTAACAAACTAATATAAAATATAGAGTAGTAGCATAATATTCTATTAGTTCTCATTCTAAGCTCAGTTCCATCCCTGGACCATAAGGACCCCTCAGCGTCATCTCTGCCAATATTGTCCATCATCATGGGTTTAGATCTCCCACAGTATGCCGTGAGTAATAATAATTATAACAATCAAATATTAGATAATACTAATAAAACACATAATTTAAGGAAATACAAGTTATTAAACTATTTAAAATATAGAGCAGTAGCTTAATATTCTATTAGTACTCATTCTAAGCTCAGTTCCATCCCTGGACCATAAGGACCCCTCAGCATCATTTCTGCCATTATTCTCCATCATCATGGGTTTAGATCTCCTACAGTATGCCCTGAGTAATGATAATTATAACAATCAAATATTACATAATACTAATAAAACACATAATTTAAGGAAATACTAGTTATTAAACTATTTAAAATATAGAGTAGTAGTTCAATATTCTATTAGTACTCATTCTAAGCTCAGTTCCATCCCTGGACCATAAGGACCCCTCAGCATCATTTCTGCCAATATTCTCCATCATCATGGGTTTAGATCTCCCACAGTATGCCCTGAGTAATGATAATTATAACAATCAAATATTAGATAATACTAATAAAACTCATAATATAAGAAAAGATAAACTAACAAACTAATATAAAATATAGAGTAGTAGCATAATATTCTATTAGTACTCATTCTAAGCTCAGATCCATCCCTGGACCATAAGGACCCCTCAGCGTCGTCTCTGTCAATATTCTCCATCATCATGGGTTTAGATCTCCCTCAGTATGCCCTGAGTAATAATAATTATAACAATCACATATTAGATAATACAAATAAAACACATAATTTAAGAAAAGATTAACTAACAAACTAATATAAAATATAGAGTAGTAGCATAATATTCTATTAGTACTCATTCTAAGCTCAGTTCCATCCCTGGACCATAAGGACCGCTCAGCGTCATCTCTGCCAATATTCTCCATCATCATGGGTTTAGATCTCCCACAGTATGCCCTGTGTAATAATAATTATAACAATCAAATATTAGATAATACTAATAAACACATAATTTAAGAAAAGATTAACTAACAAACTAATATAAAATATAGAGTAGTAGCATAATATTCTATTAGTACTCATTCTAAGCTCAGATCCATCCCTGGACCATAAGGACCCCTCAGCGTCATCTCTGCCAATATTCTCCATCATCATGGGTTTAGATCTCCCACAGTATGCCGTGAGTAATAATAATTATAACAATCAAATATTAGATAATACTAATAAAACGCATAATTTAAGGAAATACTAGTTATTAAACTATTTAAAATATAGAGCAGTAGCTTAATATTCTATTAGTACTCATTCTAAGCTCAGTTCCATCCCTGGACCATAAGGACCCCTCAGCATCATTTCTGCCAATATTCTCCATCATCATGGGTTTAGATCTCCCACAGTATGCCCTGAGTAATAATAATTATAACAATCAAATATTAGATTATACTAATAAAACTCATAATTAAAGAAAATACTAGTTATTAAACTATTTAAAATATAGAGTAGTAGTTTAATATTCTATTAGTACTCATTCTAAGCTCAGTTCCATCCCTGGACCTTAAGGACCCCTCAGCGTCATTTCTGCCAATATTCTCCATCATCATGGGTTTAGATCTCCCACAGTATGCCCTGAGTAATAATAATTATAACAATCAAATATTAGATAATACTAATAAAACACATAATTTAAGAAAAGATTACCTAACAAACTAATATAAAATATAGAGTAGTAGCATAATATTCTATTAGTACTCATTCTAAGCTCAGTTCCATCCCTGGACCATAAGGACCCCTCAGCGTCGTCTCTGTCAATATTCTCGATCATCATGGGTTTAGATCTCCCTCAGTATGCCCTGAGTAATAATAATTATAACAATCAAATATTAGATAATACAAATAAAACACATAATTTAAGAAAAGATTAACTAACAAACTAATATAAAATATAGAGTAGTAGCATAATATTCTATTAGTACTCATTCTAAGCTCAGTTCCATCCCTGGACCATAAGGACCCCTCAGCGTCATATCTGCCAATATTCTCCATCATCATGGGTTTAGATCTCCTTAGATTAGTACTCATTCTAAGCTCAGTTCCATCCCTGGACCATAAGGACCCCTCAGCATCATTTCTGCTAATATTCTCCATCATCATGGGTTTAGATCTCCTACAGTATGCCCTGAGTAATGATAATTATAACAATCAAATATTAGATAATACTAATAAAACACATAATTTAAGGAAATACTAGTTATTAAACTATTTAAAATATAGAGTAGTAGTTCAATATTCTATTAGTACTCATTCTAAGCTCAGTTCCATCCCTGGACCATAAGGACCCCTCAGCGTCGTTTCTGCCAATATTCTCCATCATCATGGGTTTAGATCTCCCACAGTATGCCCTGAGTAATGATAATTATAACAATCAAATATTAGATAATACTAATAAAACACATAATTTTAGGAAATACTAGTTATTAAACTATTTAAAATATTGAGTATTAGTTTAATATTCTATTAGTACTCATTCTAAGCTCAGTTCCATCCCTGGACCATAAGGACCCCTCAGCGTCATTTCTGCCAATATTCTCCATCATCATGGGTTTAGATCTCCCACAGTATGCCCTGAGTAATGATAATTATAACAATCAAATATTAGATAATACTAATAATACACATATTTAAAGGAAATACTAGTTATTAAACTATTTAAAATATAGAGTAGTAGTTTCATATTCTATTAGTACTCATGCTAAGCTCAGTTCCATCCCTGGACCATAAGGACCCCTCAGCGTCATTTCTGCCAATATTCTCCATCATCATGGGTTTAGATCTCCCACAGTATGCCCTGAGTAATGATAATTATAACAATCAAATATTAGATAATACTAATAAAACACATAATTTAAGTAATACTAGTTATTAAACTATTTAAAATATAGAATAGTAGTTAAATATTCTATTAGTACTCATTCTAAGCTCAGTTCCATCCCTGGACCATAAGGGCCCCTCAGCGTCATTTCTGCCAAAATTCTCCATCATCATGGGTTTAGATCTCCCACAGTATGACCTGAGTAATGATAATTATAACAATCAAATATTAGATAATACTAATAAAACACATAATTTAAGGAAATACTAGTTATTAATCTATTTAAAATATAGAGTAGTAGTTTAATATTCTATTAGTACTCATTCTAAGCTCAGTTCCATCCCTGGACCTTAAGGACCCCTCAGCGTCGTCTCTGTCAATATTCTCCATCATCATGGGTTTAGATCTCCCTCAGTATGCCCTGAGTAATAATAATTATAACAAACAAATATTAGATAATACAAATAAAACACATAATTTAAGAAAAGATTAACTAACAAACTAATATATAATATAGAGTAGTAGCATAATATTCTATTAGTACTCATTCTAAGCTCAGTTCCATCCCTGGACCATAAGGACCCCTCAGCGTCATCTCTGTCAATATTCTCCATCATCATGTTTTTAGATCTCCCACAGTAACCCCTGAGTAATAATAATTATAACAATCAAATATTAGATAATACTAATCAAACACATAATTTAAGAAAAGATTACCTAACAATCTAATATAAAATATGGAGTAGTAGCATAATATTTTATTAGTACTCATTCAAAGCTCAGTTCCATCCCTCGACCATAAGGACCCCTCAGCGTCGTCTCTGTCAATATTCTCCATCATCATGGGTTTAGATCTCCCTCAGTATGCCCTGTGTAATAATAATTATAACAATCAAATATTAGATAATACAAATAAAACACATAATTTAAGAAAAGATTAACTAACAAACTAATATAAAATATAGAGTAGTAGCATAATATTCTATTAGTACTCATTCTAAGCTCAGTTCCATCCCTGGACCATAAGGGTCCCTCAGCGTCATCTCTGTATATTCTCCATCATCATGGGTTTAGATCTCCCACAGTATGCCCTGAGTAATAATAATTATAACAATCAAATATTAGATAATACTAATAAAACACATAATTTAAGAAAAGATTAACTAACAAACTAATATAAAATATGGATTAGTAGCATAATATTCTATTAGTACTCATTCTAAGCTCAGTTCCATCCCTGGACCATAAGGACCCCTCAGCGTCGTCTCTGTCAATATTCTCCATCATCATGGGTTTAGATCTCCCTCAGTATGCCCTGAGTAATAATAATTATAACAATCAAATATTCGATAATACAAATAAAACACATAATTTAAGAAAAGATTAACTAACAAACTAATATAAAATATAGAGTAGTAGCATAATATTCTATTAGTACTCAGTCTAAGCTCAGTTCCATCCCTGGACCATTAGGACCCCTCAGCATCGTCTCTGTCAATATTCTCCATCATCATGGGTTTAGATCTCCCTCAGTATGCCCTGAGTAATAATAATTATAACAATCAAATATTAGATAATACAAATAAAACACATAATTTAAGAAAAGATTAACTAACAAACTAATATAAAATATAGAGTAGTAGCATAATATTCTATTAGTACTCATTCTAAGCTCAGTTCCATCCCTGGACCATAAGGACCCCTCAGCGTCATATCTGCCAATATTCTCCATCATCATGGGTTTAGATCTCCCACAGTATGCCCTGAGTAATAATAATTATAACAATCAAATATTAGATAATACAAATAAAACACATAATTTAAGAAAAGATTAACTAACAAACTAATATAAAATATAAAGTAGTAGCATAATATTCTATTAGTACTCATTCTAAGCTCAGTTCCATCCCTGGACCATAAGGACCGCTCAGCGTCATCTCTGCCAATATTCTCCATCATCATGGGTTTAGATCTCCCACAGTATGCCCTGTGTAATAATAATTATAACAATCAAATATTAGATAATACTAATAAACACATAATTTAAGAAAAGATTAACTAACAAACTAATATAAAATATAGAGTAGTAGCATAATATTCTATTAGTACTCATTCTAAGCTCAGTTCCATCCCTGGACCATAAGGGCCCCTCAGCGTCATTTCTGCCAAAATTCTCCATCATCATGGGTTTAGATCTCCCACAGTATGACCTGAGTAATGATAATTATAACAATCAAATATTAGATAATACTAATAAAACACATAATTTAAGGAAATACTAGTTATTAATCTATTTAAAATATAGAGTAGTAGTTTAATATTCTATTAGTACTCATTCTAAGCTCAGTTCCATCCCTGGACCTTAAGGACCCCTCAGCGTCATTTCTGCCAATATTCTCCATCATCATGGGTTTAGATCTCCCACAGTATGCCCTGAGTAATGATAATTATAACAATCAAATATTAGATAATCCTAATAAACAACATAATTTAAGGAAATACTAGTTATTAAACTATTTAAAATATAGAGTAGTAGTTTAATATTCTATTAGTACTCATTCTAAGCTCAGTTCCATCCCTGGACCGTAAGGACCCCTCAGCGTCATTTCTGCCAATATTCTCCATCATCATGGGTTTAGATCTCCAACAGTATGCCCTGAGTAATGATAATTATAACAATCAAATATTAGATAATAAAAATAAAACACATAATTTAAGAAAAGATTAACTAACAAACTAATATAAAATATAGAGTAGTTGCATAATATTCTATTAGTACTCATTCTAAGCTCAGTTCCATCCCTGGACCATAAGGACCCCTCAGCGTCATTTCTGCCAATATTCTCCATCATCATGGGTTTAGATCTCCCACAGTATGCCCTGAGTAATAATAATTATGACAATCAAATATTAGATAATACTAATAAAACACATAATTTAAGAAAATACTAATTATTAAACTATTTAAAATATAGAGTAGTAGTTTAATATTCTATTAGTACTCATTCTAAGCTCAGATCCATCCCTGGACCATAAGGACCCCTCAGAATATTCTCTGCCAATATTCTGCATCATCATGGGTTTAGATCTCCCACAGTTTGCCCTGAGTAATAATAATTATAACAATCAAATATAAGATAATACTAAAAGAAACACATATTTTAAGAAAATACTATATATTAAACTATTTATAATATAGAGTAGCAGCTTAATATTCTATTAGTACTCATTCTAAGCTCAGATCTATCCCTGGACCATAAGGACCCCTCAGCGTCATCTCTGCCAATATTCTCCATCATCATGGGTTTAGATCTCCCACAGTATAACCTGAGTAATAATAATTATAACAATCAAATATTAGATAATACTAATAAAACACATAATTTAAGAAAATACTAATTATTAAAATATTTAAAATATAGAGTAGTAGTTTAATATTCTATTAGTACTCATTCTAAGCTCAGTTCCATCCCTGGACCATAAGGACCCCTCAGCGTCTACTCTGTCAATATTCTCCATCATCATGGGTTTAGATCTCCCTCAGTATGCCCTGAGTAATAATAATTTTAAACAATCAAATATTAGATAATACAAATAAAACACATAATTTAAGAAAAGATTAACTAACAAACTAATATAAAATATAGAGTAGCAGCATAATATTCTATTAGTACTCATTCTAAGCTCAGTTCCATCTCTGGACCATAAGGACCCCTCAGCGTCGTCTCAGTCAATATTCTCCATCATCATAGGTTTAGATCTCCCACAGTATGCCCTGAGTAATAATAATTATAACAATCAAATATTAGATAATACAAATAAAACACATAATTTAAGAAAAGATTAACTAACAAACTAATATAAAATATAGAGTAGCAGCATAATATTCTATTAGTACTCATTCTAAGCTCAGTTCCATCCCTGGACCATAAGGACCCCTCAGCATCATCTCTGTCAATATTCTCCATCATCATGGGTTTACATCTCCCACAGTATGCCCTGAGTAATAATAATTATAACAATCAAATAGTAGATAAAACTAATAGAAACACATAATTTAAGAAAATACTAAAAATCAAACTAATATAAAATATAGAGTATTAGCATCATATTCTATTAGTACTCATTCTAAGCTCAGTTCCATCCCTGGACCATAAGGACCCCTCAGCGTCGTCTCTGTCAATATTCTCCATCATCATGGGTTTAGATCTCCCACAGTATCCCCTGAGTAATAATAATTATAACAATCAAATAGTAGATAATACTAATAGAAACACATAATTTAAGAAAATCTAAAAATCAAACTAATATTAAATATAGAGTAGTAGCGTAATATTCTATTAGTACTCATTCTAAGCTCAGTTCCATCCCTGGACCTTAAGGACCCCTCAGTGTCATCTCTGCCAATATTCTCCATCATCATGGGTTTAGATCTCCCACAGTATGCCCTGAGTAATAATAAATATAACAATTATATAGTAGATAATACTAATAGAAACACATAATTTAAGAAAAGATTACCTAACAAACTATTATAAAATATAGAGTAGTAGCATAATATTCTATTAGTACTCATTCTAAGCTCAGTTCCATCCCTGGACCATAAGGACCCCTCAGGGTCATCTCTGCCAATATTCTCCATCATCATGGGTTTAGATCTCCCACAGTATGCCCTGAGTCACAATAATTATAACAATCAAATAGTAGATAATACTAATAGAAACACATTATTTAAGAAAAGATTATCTAACAAACTAATATAAAATATAGAGTAGTAGCATAATATTCTATTAGTACTCATTCTAAGCTCAGTTTCATCCCTGGACCATAAGGACCCCTCAGCGTCATCTCTGTCAATATTCTCCATCATCATGGGTTTACATCTCCCACAGTATGCCCTGAGTAATAATAATTATAACAATCAAATATTAGATAATACTAATAAAACACATAATTTAAGAAAAGATTACGTAACACTCTAATATAAAATATGGAGTAGTAGCATAATATTCTATTAGTACTCATTCTAAGCTCAGTTCCATCCCTGGACCATAAGGACCCCTCAGCGTCATCTCTGTCAATATTCTCCATCATCATGGGTTTACATCTCTCACAGTATGCCCTGAGTAATAATAATTATAACAATCAAATATTAGATAATACTAATAAAACACATAATTTAAGAAAAGATTACCTAACACTCTAATATAAAATATGGAGTAGTAGCATAATATTCTATTAGTACTCATTCTAAGCTCAGTTCCATCCCTGGACCATAAGGACCCCTCAGCGTCATCTCTGTCAATATTCTCCATCATCATGGGTTTACATCTCCCACAGTATGCCCTGAGTAATACTAATTATAACAATCAAATATTAGATAATACTAATAAAACAAATAATTTAAGAAAAGATTACCTAACACTCTAATATAAAATATGGAGTATAGCATAATATTCTATTAGTACTCATTCTAAGCTTAGTTCCATCCCTGGACCATAAGGACCCCTCAGCGTCGTCTCTGTCAATATTCTCCATATGGAGAATATTGACAGAGATTTTAAGAAAAGATTAACTAACACTCTAATATAAAATATAGAGTAGAAGCATAATATTCTATTAGTACTCATTCTTAGCTCAGTTCCATCCCTGGACTATAAGGACCCCTCAGCGTGATCTCTGCCAATATTCACCATCATCATGGGTTTAGATCTCCCACAGTATGCCCTGAGTAATAATAATTATAACAATCAAATATTAGATAAAACTAATAAAACACATAATTTAAGAAAATACTATATATTAAACTATTTATGATATAGAGTAGTAGTTTAATATTCTATTAGTACTCATTCTAAGCTCAGATCTATCCCTGGACCATAAGGACCCCTGAGCGTCATCTCTGCCAATATTCTCCAACATCATGGGTTTAGATCTCCCACAGTATGCCCTGAGTAATAATAATTATAACAATCAAATATAAGATAATACTAATAAAACACATAATTTAAGAAAAGATTAACTAACAAACTAATATAAAATATAGAGTAGCAGCATAATATTTTATTAGTACTCATTCTAAGCTCAGTTCCATCCCTGGACCATAAGGACCCCTCAGCGTCATCTCTGCCAATATTCTCCATCATCATGGGTTTAGATCTCCCACAGTATGCCCTGAGTAATAATAATTATAACAATCAAATCTTAGATAATACTAATAAAACACATAATTTAAGAAAAGATTACCTACCAAACTTATATAAAATATAGAGTAGTAGCATAATATTCTATTAGTACTCATTCTAAGCTCAGTTCCATCCCTGGACCATAAGGACCCCTCAGCGTCGTTTCTATCAATATTCTCCATCATCATGGGTTTAGATCTCCCTCTGTATTCCCTGAGTAATAATAATTATAACAATCATATCTTAGATAATAATAATAAAACACATAATTTTAAAAAAGATTACCTAACAAACAAATATAAAATATAGAGTAGTAGCATAATATTCTATTAGTACTCATTCTAAGCTCAGTTCCATCCCTGGACCATAAGGACCCCTCAGCGTCATCTCTGCCAATATTCTCCAACATCATGGGTTTAGATCTCCCACAGTAAGCCGTGAGTAATAATAATTATAACAATCAAATATTAGATAATACTAATAAAACACATAATTTAAGGAAATACTAGTTATTAAACTATTTAAAATATAGAGTAGTAGCTTAATATTCTATTAGTACTCATTCTAAGCTCGGTTCCATCCCTGGACCATAAGGTCAACTCAGCGTCGTCTCTGTCAATATTCGCCATCATCATGGGTTTAGATCTCCCACAGTATGCCCTGAGTAATAATAATTATAACAATCAAATATTAGATAATACTAATAAAACACATAATTTAAGAAAAGATTACCTAACACTCTAATATAAAATATGGAGTAGTAGCATAATATTCTATTAGTACTCATTCTAAGCTCAGTTCCATCCCTGGACTATAAGGACCCCTCAGCGTTGTCTCTGTCAATATTCTCCATCATCATGGGTTTAGATCTCCCACAGTATGCCCTGAGTAATAATAATTATAACAATCAAATATTAGATAATACTAATAAAACACATTATTTAAGAAAAGATTACCTAACACTCTAATATAAAATATGGAGTAGTAGCATAATATTCTATTAGTACTCATTCTAAGCTCAGTTCCATCCCTGGACTATAAGGACCCCTCAGCGTCGTCTCTGTCAATATTCTCCATCATCATGGGTTTAGATCTCCCACAGTATGCCCTGAGTAATAATAATTATAACAATCAAATATTAGATAATACTTATAAAACACATAATTTAAGAAAAGATTAACTAACACTCTAATATAAAATATAGAGTAGAAGCATAATATTCTATTAGTACTCATTCTTAGCTCAGTTCCATCCCTGGACTATAAGGACCCCTCAGCGTGATCTCTGCCAATATTCACCATCATCATGGGTTTAGATCTCCCACAGTATGCCCTGAGTAATAATAATTATAACAATCAAATATTAGATAAAACTAATAAAACACATAATTTAAGAAAATACTATATATTAAACTATTTATGATATAGAGTAGTAGTTTAATATTCTATTAGTACTCATTCTAAGCTCAGATCTATCCCTGGACCATAAGGACCCCTGAGCGTCATCTCTGCCAATATTCTCCAACATCATGGGTTTAGATCTCCCACAGTATGCACTGAGTAATAATAATTATAACAATCAAATATAAGATAATACTAATAAAACACATAATTTAAGAAAAGATTAACTAACAAACTAATATAAAATATAGAGTAGCAGCATAATATTTTATTAGTACTCATTCTAAGCTCAGTTCCATCCCTGGACCATAAGGACCCCTAAGCGTCATCTCTGCCAATATTCTCCATCATCATGGGTTTAGATCTCCCTCAGTATGCCCTGAGTAATAATAATTATAACAATCAAATCTAAGATAATACTAATAAAACACATAATTTAAGAAAAGATTACCTAACAAACTAATATAAAATATAGAGTAGTAGCATAATATTCTATTAGTACTCATTCTAAGCTCAGATCTATCCCTGGACCATAAGGACCCCTTAACGTCATCCCTGCCAATATTCTCCATCATCATGGGTTTAGATCTCCCACAGTATGCCCTGAGTAATAATAATTATAACAATCAAATATTAGATAATACTAATAAAACACATAATTTAAGAAAATACTAATTATTAAACTATTTAAAATATAGAGTAGTAGCATAATATTCTATTAGTACTCATTCTAAGCTCAGTTCCATCCCTGGACCATAACGACCCCTCAGCGTCATCTCTGCTAATATTCTCCATCATCATGGGTTTAGATCTCCCACAGTATGCCCTGAGTAATAATAATTATAACAATCAAATATTAGATAATACTAATAAAACACATAATTTAAGAAAATACTATATATTAAACTATTTATAATATAGAGTAGTAGTTTAATATTCTATTAGTTCTCATTCTAAGCTCAGATCTATCCCTGGACCATAAGGACCCCTCAACGTCATCTCTGCCAATATTCTCCATCATCATGGGTTTAGATCTCCCACAGTATGCCCTGAGTAATAATAATTATAACAATCAAATATTAGATAATACTAAAAGAAACACATATTTAAAGAAAATACTATATATTAAACTATTTATAATATAGAGCAGCAGTTTAATATTCTATTAGTACTCATTCTAAGCTCAGATCTATCCCAGGACCATAAGGACCCCTCAGCGTCATCTCTGCCAATATTCTCCATCATCATGGGTTTAGATCTCCCACAGTATAACCTGAGTAATAATAATTATAACAATCAAATATTAGATAATACTAATAAAACACATTATTTATGAAAATAGTATATATTAAACTATTTATAATATAGAGTAGTAGTTTAATATTCTATTAGTACTCATTCTAAGTTCAGATCTATCCCTGGACCATAAGGACCCCTCAGCGTCATCTCTGCCAATATTCTCCATCATCATGGGTTTAGATCTCCCACAGTATGCCCTGAGTAATAATAATTATAACAATCAAATATTAGATAATACTAATAGAAACACATAATTTAAGAAAATACTATATATTAAACTATTTATAATATAGAGTAGTAGTTTAATATACTATTAGTACTCATTCTAAGCTCAGATCCATCCCTGGACCATAAGGACCCCTCAGCATCATCTCTGCCAATATTCTCCATCATCATGGGTTTATATCTCCTACAGTATGCCCTGACTAATAATATTTATAAAGATCATATATTAGATAATACTAATAGAAACACTTAATTTAAGAATATACTATATATTAAACTATTTATAATATAGAGTAGTAGTATAATATTCTATTAGTACTCATTCTAAGCTCAGATCCATCCCTGGACCATAAGGACCCCTCAGCGTCATCTCTGCCAATTTTCTCCATCATCATGGGTTTAGATCTCCCACAGTATGCCCTGAGTAATAATAATTATAACAATCAAATATTAGATAATACTAATAAAACACATTATTTATGAAAATAGTATATATTAAACTATTTATAATATAGAGTAGTAGTTTAATATTCTATTAGTACTCATTCTAAGTTCAGATCTATCCCTGGACCATAAGGACCCCTCAACGTCATCTCTGCCAATATTCTCCATCATCATGGGTTTATATCTCCCACAGTATGCCCTGAGTAATAATAATTATAACAATCAAATATTAGATAATACTAATAGAAACACATAATTTAAGAAAATACTATATATTAAACTATTTATAATATAGAGAAGTAGTTTAATATACTATTAGTACTCATTCTAAGCTCAGATCCATCCCTGGACCATAAGGACCCCTCAGCATCATCTCTGCCAATATTCTCCATCATCATGGGTTTAGATCTCCTACAGTATGCCCTGACTAATAATAATTATAACAATCATATATTTGATAATACTAATAGAAACACTTAATTTAAGAATATACTATATATTAAACTATTTATAATATAGAGTAGTAGTATAATATTCTATTAGTACTCATTCTAAGCTCAGATCCATCCCTGGACCATAAGGACCCCTCAGCGTCATCTCTGCCAATATTCTCCATCATCATGGGTTTAGATCTCCCACAGTATGCCCTGAGTAATAATAATTATAACAATCAAATATTAGATAATACTAATAGAAACACATAATTTAAGAAAATACTATATATTAAACTATTTATAATATAGAGTAGTAGTTTAATATTCTATTAGTACTCATTCTAAGCTCAGATCTATCCCAGGACCATAAGGACCCCTCAGTGTCATCTCTGCCAATATTCTCCATCATCATGGGTTTAGATCTCCCACTATATGCCCTGAGTAAAAATAATTATAACAATCAAATATTAGATAATACTAAAAGAAACACATAATTTAAGAAAATACTATATATTAAACTATTTATAATATAGAGTAGTAGTTTAATTTTCTATTAGTACTCATTCTAAGCTCAGTTCCATCCCTGGACCATAAGGACCCCTCAGCGTCATTTCTGCCAATATTCTCCATCATCATGGGTTTAGATCTCCCACAGTATGCCCTTAGAAATAATAATTATAACAATCAAATATTAGATAATACTAATAAAACACATAATTTAAGAAAATAGTATATATTAAACTATTTATAATATAGAGTAGTAGTTTAATATTCTATTAGTACTCATTCTAAGCTCAGATCTATCCCTGGACCATAAGGACCCCTCAGCGTCATCTCTGCCAATATTCTCCATCATCATGGGTTTAGATCTCCCACAGTATGCCCTGAGTAATAATAATTATAACAATCAAATATTAGATAATACTAATATAAACACATAATTTAAGAAAATACTATATATTAAACTATTTATAATATAGAGTAGTAGTTTAATATTCTATTAGTACTCATTCTAAGCTCAGATCCATCCCTGGACCATAAGTACCCCTCAGCATCATCTCTGCCAATATTCTCCATCATCATTGGTTTAGATCTCCTACAGTATGCCCTGAGTAATAATAATTATTACAATCATATATTAAATAATACTAATAGAAATACATAATTTAAGAAAATACTATATATTAAACTATTTATAATATAGAGTAGTAGTATAATATTCTATTAGTACTCATTCTAAGCTTAGTTCCATCCCTGGACCATAAGGACCCCTCAGCGTCATCTCTGCCAATATTCTCCATCATCATGGGTTTAGATCTCCCACAGTATGCCCTGATTAATAATAATTATAACAATCAAATGTTAGATAATACTAATAGAAACACATAATTTAAGAAAATACTATATATTAAACTATTTATAATATAGAGTAGTAGTTTAATATTCTATTAGTAGTCATTCTAAGCTCAGATCCATCCCTGGACCATAAGGACCCCTCAGCGTCATCTCTGCCAATATTCTCCATCATCATGGGTTTAGATCTCCCACAGTATGCCCTGAATAATAATAATTATAACAATCAAATATTAGATAATACTATAAAGAAACACATAATTTAAGAAAATACTATATATTAAACTATTTATAATATAGAGTAGTAGTTTAATTTTCTATTAGTACTCATTCTAAGCTCAGTTCCATCCCTGGACCATAAGGACCCCTCAGCGTCATTTCTGCCAATATTCTCAATCATCATGGGTTTAGATCATCCACAGTATGCCCTTAGAAATAATAATTATAGCAATCAAATATTAGATAATATTAATAAAACACATAATTTAAAAAAATACTAATTATTAAACTATTTAAAATATAGAGTAGTAGTTTAATATTCTATTAGTACTCATTCTAAGCTCAGATCCATCCCTGGACCATAAGGACCCCTCAGCGTCATCTCTGCCAATATTCTCCATCATCATGGGTTTAGATCTCCCACAGTATGCCCTGAGTAATAATAATTATAACAATCAAATATTAGATAATACTAATAGAAACACATAATTTAAGAAAATACTATATATTAAACTATTTATAATATAGAGTAGTAGTTTAATATTCTATTAGTACTCATTCTAAGCTCAGATCTATCCCAGGACCATAAGGACCCCTCAGTGTCATCTCTGCCAATATTCTCCATCATCATGGGTTTAGATCTCCCACTATATGCCCTGAGTAAAAATAATTATAACAATCAAATATTAGATAATACTAAAAGAAACACATAATTTAAGAAAATACTATATATTAAACTATTTATAATATAGAGTAGTAGTTTAATTTTCTATTAGTACTCATTCTAAGCTCAGTTCCATCCCTGGACCATAAGGACCCCTCAGCGTCATTTCTGCCAATATTCTCCATCATCATGGGTTTAGATCTCCCACAGTATGCCCTTAGAAATAATAATTATAACAATCAAATATTAGATAATACTAAAAGAAACACATAATTTAAGAAAATACTATATATTAAACTATTTATAATATAGAGTAGTAGTTTAATATTCTATTAGTAGTCATTCTAAGCTCAGATCCATCCCTGGACCATATGGACCCCTCAGCGTCATCTCTGCCAATATTCTCCATCATCATGGGTTTAGATCTCCCACAGTATGCCCTGAATAATAATAATTATAACAATCAAATATTAGATAATACTATAAAGAAACACATAATTTAAGAAAATACTATATATTAAACTATTTATAATATAGAGTAGTAGTTTAATTTTCTATTAGTACTCATTCTAAGCTCAGTTCCATCCCTGGACCATAAGGACCCCTCAGCGTCATTTCTGCCAATATTCTCCATCATCATGGGTTTAGATCACCCACAGTATGCCCTTAGAAATAATAATTATAGCAATCAAATATTAGATAATATTAATAAAACACATAATTTAAAAAAATACTAATTATTAAACTATTTAAAATATAGAGTAGTAGTTTAATATTCTATTAGTACTCATTCTAAGCTCAGTTGCATCCCTGGACCATAAGGACCCCTCTGCGTCATCTCTGCCAATATTCTCCATCATCATGTGTTTAGATCTCCCTCAGTATGCCCTGAGTAATAATAATTATAACAATCAAATATTAGATAATACTAATTGAAACACATAATTTAAGAAAATACTAATCATTAAACTATTTAAAATATAGAGTAGTAGTTTAATATTCTATTATTACTCATTCTAAGCTCAGTTCCATCCCTGGACCATAAGGACCCCTCAGCGTCATCTCTGCCAATATTCTCCATCATCATGGGTTTAGATCTCCCACAGTATGCCCTGAGTAATAATAACTATAACAATCAAAAATTAGATAATACTAATAAAACACATAATTTAAGAAAATACTAATTATTAAACTATTTAAAATATAGAGTAGCAGTTTAATATTCTATTAGTACTCATTCTAAGCTCAGATCTATCCCTGGACCATAAGGACCCTTCAGCGTCATCTCTGCCAATATTCTCCATCATCATGGGTTTAGATCTCCCACAGTATGCCCTGAGTAAAACTAATTATAACAATCAAATATTAGATAATACTAATAAAACACATAATTTAAGAAAATACTATATATTAAACTATTTATAATATAGAGTAGTAGTTTAATATTCTATTAGTACTCATTCTAAGCTCAGATCTATCCCTGGACCATAAGGACCCCTCAACGTCATCTCTGCCAATATTCTCCATCATCATGGGTTTAGATCTCCCACAGTATGCCCTGAGTAATAATAATTATAACAATCAAATATTAGATAATACTAAAAGAAACACATATTTAAAGAAAATACTATATATTAAACTATTTATAATATAGAGCAGCAGTTTAATATTCTATTAGTACTCATTCTAAGCTCAGATCTATCCCAGGACCATAAGGACCCCTCAGCGTCATCTCTGCCAATATTCTCCATCATCATGGGTTTAGATCTCCCACAGTATAACCTGAGTAATAATAATTATAACAATCAAATATTAGATAATAATAATAAAACACATAATTTAAGAAAATAGTATATATTCAACTATTTATAATATAGAGTAGTAGTTTAATATTCTATTAGTACTCATTCTAAGTTCAGATCTATCCCTGGTCCATAAGGACCCCTCAGCGTCATCTCTGCCAATATTCTCCATCATCATGGGTTTAGATCTCCCACAGTATGCCCTGAGTAATAATAATTATAACAATCAAATATTAGATAATACTAATAGAAACACATAATTTAAGAAAATACTATATTTTAAACTATTTATAATATAGAGTAGTAGTTTAATATTCTATTAGTACTCATTCTAAGCTCAGATCCATCCCTGGACCATAAGGACCCCTCAGCATCATCTCTGCCAATATTCTCCATCATCATGGGTTTAGATCTCCTACAGTATGCCCTGACTAATAATAATTATAACAATCATACATTAGATAATACTAATAGAAACACATAATTTAAGAAAATACTATATATTAAACTATTTATAATATAGAGTAGTAGTATAATATTCTATTAGTACTCATTCTAAGCTCAGATCCATCCCTGGACCATAAGGACCCCTCAGCGTCATCTCTGCCAATATTCTCCATCATCATGGGTTTAGATCTCCCACAGTATGCCCTGAGTAATAATAATTATAACAATCAAATATTAGATAATACTAATAGAAACACATAATTTAAGAAAATACTATATATTAAACTATTTATAATATAGAGTAGTAGTTTAATATTCTATTAGTACTCATTCTATGCTCAGATCCATCCCTGGACCATAAGGACCCCTCAGCGTCATCTCTGCCAATATTCTCCATCATCATGGGTTTAGATCTCCCACTATATGCCCTGAGTAATAATAATTATAACAATCAAATATTAGATAATACTAATAGAAACACATAATTTAAGAAAATACTATATATTAAACTATTTATAATATAGAGTAGTAGTTTAATTTTCTATTAGTACTCATTCTAAGCTCAGTTCCATCCCTGGACCATAAGGACCCCTCAGCATCATCTTTGCCAATATTCTTCATCATCATTGGTTTAGATCTCCTACAGTATGCCCTGAGTAATAATAATTATAACAATCATATATTAAATAATACTAATAGAAATACATAATTTAAGAAAATACTATATATTAAACTATTTATAATATAGAGTAGTAGTATAATATTCTATTAGTACTCATTCGAAGCTCAGATCCATCCCTGGACCATAAGGACCCCTCAGCGTCATCTCTGCCAATATTCTCCATCATCATGGGTTTAGATCTCCCACAGTATGCCCTGATTAATAATAATTATAACAATCTAATATTAGATAAAACTAATAGAAACACATAATTTAAGAAAATACTATATATTAAACTATTTATAATAAAAAGTAGTAGTTTAATATTTTATTAGTACTCATTCTAAGCTCAGATCCATCCCTGGACCATAAGGACCCCTCAGCGTTATCTCTGCCAATATTCTCCATCATCATGGGTTTAGATCTCCCACAGTATGCCCTGAGTAATAATAATTATAACAATCAAATATTAGATAATACTAATAGAAACATATAATTTAAGAAAATACTATATATTAAACTATTTATAATATAGAGTAGTAGTTTAATTTTCTATTAGTACTCATTCTAAGCTCAGTTCCATCCCTGGACCATAAGGACCCCTCAGCGTCATTTCTGCCAATATTCTCCATCATCATGGGTTTAGATCACCCACAGTATGCCCTTAGAAATAATAATTATAACAATCAAATATAAGATAATATTAATAAAACATATAATTTAAGAAAATACTAATTATTAAACTATTTAAAATATAGAGTAGTAGTTTAATATTCTATTAGTACTCATTCTAAGCTCAGTTGCATCCCTGGACCATAAGGACCCCTCTGCGTCATCTCTGCCAATATTCTCCATCATCATGTGTTTAGATCTCCCACAGTATGCCCTGAGTAATAATAATTATAACAATCAAATATTAGATAATACTAATTGAAACACATAATTTAAGAAAATACTAATCATTAAACTATTTAAAATATAGAGTAGTAGTTTAATATACTATTAGTACTCATTCTAAGCTCAGTTCCATCCCTGGACCATAAGGACCCCTCAGCGTCATCTCTGCCAATATTCTCCATCATCATGGGTTTAGATCTCCCACAGTATGCCCTGAGTAATAATAATTATAACAATCAAATATTAGATAATACTAATAAAACACATAATATAAGAAAATACTAATTATTAAACTATTTAAAATATAGACTAGTAGTTAAATATTCTATTAGTACTCATTCTAAGCTCAGTTCCATCCCTGGACCATAAGGACCCCTCAGTGTCATTTCTTCAAATATTCTCCATCATCATGGGTTTAGATCTCCCACAGTATGCCCTGAGTAATAATAATTATAACAATCAAATATTAGATAATAGTAATAAAACACATAATTTTAGAAAATACTAATTATTAAACTATTTAAAATATAGAGTAGTAGTTTAATATTCTATTAGTACTCATTCTAAGCTCAGTTCCATCCCTGGACCATAAGGGTCCCTCAGCGTCATCTCTGTATATTCTCCATCATCATGGGTTTAGATCTCCCACAGTATGCCCTGAGTAATAATAACTATAACAATCAAATATTAGATAATACTATTAAAACACATAATTTAAGAAAATACTAGTTATTAAACTATTTAAAATATAGAGTAGTAGTTTAATTTTCTATTAGTACTCATTCTAAGCTCAGATCCATCCCTGGACAATAAGGACCCCTCAGCGTCATCTCTGCCAATATTCTCCATCATCATGGGTTTAGATCTCCCACAGTTTGCCCTGAGTAATAATAATTATAACAATCAAATATTAGATAATATTAATAGAAACACATAATTTAAGAAAATACTATTTATTAAACTATTTAAAATATAGAGTAGTAGTTTAATTTTCTATTTGTACTCATTCTAAGCTCAGTTCCATCCCTGGACCATAAGGACCCCTCAGCGTCATCTCTGCCAGTATTTTCCATCATCATGGGTTTAGATCTCCCACAGTATGCCCTGAGTAATAATAACTATAACAATCAAATATTAGATAATACAAATAAAGCTCATAATTTAAGAAAATACTATATATTAAACTATTTATAATATAGAGCAGTAGTTTAATATTCTATTAGAACTCATTCTAAGCTCAGATCCATCCCTGGACCATAAGGACCCCTCAGCGTCATCTCTGTCAATATTCTCCATCATCAAGGGTTTAGATCTCCCACAATATGCCCTGAGTAATAATAATTATAACAATCAAATATTAGATAATACTATTAAAACACATAATTTAAGAAAAGATTACCTAACAAACTATTATGAATATAGAGTAGTAGCATAATATTCTATTAGTACTCATTCTAAGCTCAGTTCCATCCCTGGACCATAAGGACCCCTCAGGTTGTCTCTGTCAATATTCTCCATCACCATGGGTTTCGATCTCTCACAGTATGCCCTGTGTAATAATATTTATTACAATCAAATAGTAGATAATACTAATAGAAACACATAATTTAGAAAATACTAAAAATCAAACTAATATAAAATATAGATTATTAGCATAATATTCTATTAGTACTCATTCTAAGCTCAGTTCCATCCCTGGACCATAAGGACCCCTCAGCGTCGTCTCTGACAATATTCTCCATCATCATGGGTTTAGATCTCCCACAGTATGCCCTGAGTAATAATAATTATAACTATCAAATAGTAGATAATACTAATAGTAACACATAATTTAAGAAAATACTAAAAATCAAACTAATATAAAATATAGAGTATTAGCATAATATTCTATTAGTACTCATTCTAAGCTCAGTTCCATCCCTGGACCATAAGGACCCCTCAGCGTCATCTCTGCCAATATTCTCCATCATCATGGGTTTAGATCTCCCACAGTATGCCCTGAGTAATAATAATTATAAAAATCAAATATTAGATACTACTAATAAAACACATAATTTAAGAAAATACTAATTATTAAACTATTTAAAATATAGAGTAGTAGTTTAATATTCTATTAGTACTCATTCTAAGCTCAGTTCCATCCCTGGACCATAAGGACCCCTTAGCGTCATCTCTGCCAGTATTCTCCATCATCATGGGTTTAGATCTCCCACAGTATTCCCTGAGTAATAATAACTATAACAATCAGATATTAGATAATACTAATAAAACTCATAATTTAAGAAAATACTATATATTAAACTATTTATAATATAGAGTAGTAGTTTAATATTCTATTAGTACTCATTCTAAGCTCAGTTCCATCCCTGGACCATAAGGACCCCTCAGCTTCATCTCTGTCAATATTCTCCATCATCAAGGGTTTAGATATCCCACAACATGCCCTGAGTAATAATAATTATAACAATCAAATATTAGATAATACTAATAAAACACATAATTTAAGAAAAGATTACTTAACAAACTAATATTAAATATAGAGTAGAAGCATAATATTCTATTAGTACTCATTCTAAGCTCAGTTCCATCCCTGGACCATAAGGACCCCTTAGCGTCATCTCTGCCAGTATTCTCCATCATCATGGGTTTAGATCTCCCACAGTATGCCCTGAGTAATAATAACTATAACAATCAAATATTAGATAATACTATTAAAACACATAATTTAAGAAAATACTAGTTATTAAACTATTTAAAATATAGAGTAGTAGTTTAATTTTCTATTAGTACTCATTCTAAGCTCAGATCCATCCCTGGACAATAAGGACCCCTC
Organism: Sympetrum striolatum; assembly: GCA_947579665.1. NCBI lineage: Eukaryota > Metazoa > Arthropoda > Insecta > Odonata > Libellulidae > Sympetrum > Sympetrum striolatum. The sequence goes on from OX388343.1 coordinate 104,679,244, forward strand.
AGCGTCATCTCTGCCAATATTCTCCATCATCATGGGTTTAGATCTCCCACAGTTTGCCCTGAGTAATAATAATTATAACAATCAAATATTAGATAATATTAATAGAAACACATAATTTAAGAAAATACTTGTTATTAAACTATTTAAAATATAGAGTAGTAGTTTAATTTTCTATTAGTACTCATTTTAAGCTCAGTTCCATCCCTGGACCATAAGGACCCCTCAGCGTCATCTTTGCCAATATTATCCATCATCATGGGTTTAGATCTCCCACAGTATGCCCTGAGTAATAATAATTATAACAATCAAATATTAGATAATACTAATAAAACACATAATTTAAGAAAATACTATATATTAAACTATTTAAAATATAGAGTAGTAGTTTAATTTTCTATTAGTACTCATTTTAAGCTCAGTTCCATCACTGGACCATAAGGACCCCTCAGCGTCATCTCTGCCAATATTCTCCATCATCATGGGTTTAGATCTCCCACAGTTTGCCCTGAGTAATAATAATTATAAGAATCAAATATTAGATAATATAAATAGAAACACATAATTTAATAAAATACTAAATATCAAACTAATATAAAATATAGAGTAGTAGCATAATATTCTATTAGTACTCATTCTAAGCTCAGTTCCATCCCTGGACCATAAGGACCCCTCAGCATCATCTCTGCCAATATTCTCCATCATCATGGGTTTAGATCTCCCACGGTATGCCCTGAGTAATAATAATTATAACAATCAAATATAAGATACTACTAATAAAACACATAATTTAAGAAAAGGTTAACTAACAAACTAATATAAAATATAGAGTAGTAGCATAATATTCTATTAGTACTCATTCTAAGCTCAGTTCCATCCCTGGACCATAAGGACCATTCAGCGTCATCTCTGCCAATATTCTCCATCATCATGGGTTTAGATCTCCCACAGTATGCCCTGAGTAATAATAATTATAACAATCAAATATTAGATAATACTAATAGAAACACATAATTTAAGAAAAGGTTAACTAACAAACTAATATAAAATATAGAGTAGTAGCAGAATATTCTATTAGTACTCATTCTAAGCTCAGTTCCATCCCTGGACCATAAGGACCCCTCAGCGTCATCTCTGCCAATATTCACCATCATCATGGGTTTAGATCTCCCTCAGTATGCCCTGAGTAATAATAATTATAACAATCAAATATAAGATACTACTAATAAAACACATAATTTAAGAAAATACTAAAAATCAAACTAATATAAAATATAGAGTATTAGCATAATATTCTGTTAGTACTCATTCTAAGCTCAGTTCCATCCCTGGACCATAAGGACCCCTCAGCGTCATCTCTGCCAATATTCTCCATCATCATGGGTTTAGATCTCCCACAGTATGCCCTGAGTAATAATAAGTATAACAATCAAATAGTCGATAATACTAATAGTTACACATAATTTAAGAAAATACTAAAAATCAAACTAATATAAAATATAGACTATTAGAATAATATTCTATTAGTACTCATTCTAAGCTCAGTTCCATCCCTGGACCAAAAGGACCCCTCAGCGTCATCTCTGCCAATATTCTCCATCATCATGGGTTTAGATCTCCCACAGTATGCCCTGAGTAATAATAATTATAACAATCAAATATTAGATACTACTAATAAAGCACATAATTTAGGAAAAGATTACCGAACAAACTAATATAAAATATAGAGTAGTAGCATAATATTCTATTAGTACTCATTCTAAGCTCAGTTCCATCCCTGGACCATAAGGACCCCTCAGCGTCATCTCTGCCAATATTCTCCATCATATTGGGTTTAGATCTCCCTCAGTATGCCCTGAGTAATAATAATTATAAAAATCAAATAGTAGATAATACTAATAGTTACACATAATTTAAGAATATACTAAAAATCAAACTAATATAAAATATAGAGTATTAGCATAATATTCTTTTAGTACTCATTCTAAGCTCAGTTCCATCCCTGGACCATAAGGACCCCTCAGCGTCATCTCTGCATATATTCTCCATCATCATGGGTTTAGATCTCCCACAGTATGCCCTGAGTAATAATAATTATAACAATCAAATAGTAGATAATACTAATAGTTACACATAATTTAAGAAAATACTAAAAATCAAACTAATATAAAATATAAACTATTAGCATAATATTCTATTAGTACTCATTCTAAGCTCAGTTCCATCCCTGGACCATAAGGACCCCTCAGCGTCATCTCTGCCAATATTCATTATCATCATGGGTTTAGATCTCCCACAGTATGCCCTGAGTAATAATAATTATAACAATGAAATATTAGATACTACTAATAAAGCACATAATTTAGGAAAAGATTACCTAACAAACTAATATAAAATATAGAGTAGTAGCATAATATTCTATTAGTACTCATTCTAAGCTCAGTTCCATCCCTGGACCATAAGGACCCCTAAGCGTCATCTCTGCCAATATTCTCCATCATCATGGGTTTAGATCTCCCACAGTATGCCCTGAGTAATAATAATTATAACAATCAAATAGTAGATATTACTAATAGTTACACATAATTTAAGAAAATACTAAAAATCAAACTAATATAAAATATAGAGTATTAGCATAATATTCTTTTAGTACTCATTCTAAGCTCAGTTCCATCCCTGGACCATAAGGACCCCTCAGCATCATCTCTGCCAATATTCTCCATCATCAAGGGTTTAGATCTCCCACAGTATGCCCTGAGTAATAATAATTATAACAATCAAATATTAGATACTACTAATAAAACACATAATTTAAGAAAAGATTACCTAACAAAATAATATAAAATATAGAGTACTAGCATAATAGTCTATTAGTACTCATTCTAAGCTCAGTTCCATCCCTTGACCATGAGGACCCCTCAGCATCATCTCTTCCAATATTCTCCTTCATCATGGGTTTAGATCTCCCACAGTATGCCCTGAGTAATAATAATTATAACAATCAAATATTAGATACTACTAATAAAACACATAATTAAGGAAAAGATTACCTAACAAACTAATATAAAATTAAGAGTAGTAGCATATTATTCTATTAGTACTCATTCTAAGCTCAGTTCCATCCCTGGACCATAAGGACCCCTCAGCATCATCTTTGCCAATATTCTCCATCATCATGGGTTTAGATCTCCCACAGAATGCCCTGAGTAATAATAATTATAACAATCAAATATTAGATACTACTAATAAAACACATAATTTAAGAAAAGATTACCTAACAAACTAATATAAAATATAGAGTAGTAGCATAATATTCTATTAGTACTCATTCTAAGCTCAGTTCCATCCCTGGACCATAAGGACCCCTCAGCATCATCTCTGCCAATATTCTCCATCATCATGGGTTTAGATCTCCCACAGTATTCCCTGAGTAATAATAATTATAACAATCAAATATTAGATACTACTAAAAAAACACATAATTTAAGAAAAGATTACCTAACAAACTAATATAAAATATAGGGTAGTAGCATAATATTCTATCAGTACTCATTCTAAGCTCAGTTCCATCCCTGGACCATAAGGACCCCTCAGCATCATCTCTGCCAATATTCTCAATCATCATGGGTTTAGATCTCCCACCGTAAGCCCTGAGTAATAATAATTATAACAATAAAATAGTAGATAATACTAATAAAACACATAATTTAAGAAAAGATTACCTAACAAACTAATATAAAATATAGAGTAGTAGCATAATATTCTATTAGTACTCATTCTAAGCTCAGTTCCATCCCTGGACCATAAGGACCCCTCAGCGTCATCACAGCCAATATTCTCCATCATCATGGGTTTAGATCTCCCACAGTATGCCCTGAGTAATAGTAATTATAACAATCAAATATTAGATACTACTAATAAAACACATAATTTAAGAAAAGATTACCTAAGAAACTAATATAAAATATAGAGTAGTAGCATAATATTCTATTAGTACTCATTCTAAGCTGAGTTCCATCCCTGGACCATAAGGACCCCTCAGCGTCATCTCTGCCAATATTCTCCATCATCATAGGTTTAGATCTCCCACAGTATGCCCTGAGTAATAATAATTATAACAATCAAATATTAGATACTACTAATAAAACACATAATTTAAGAAAAGATTACCTAACAAACTAATATAAAATATAGAGTATTAGCATAATATTCTATTAGTACTCATTCTAAGCTCAGTTCCATCCCTGGACCATAAGGACCCCTCAGCGTCATCTCTGCCAATATTCTCCATCATCATGGGTTTAGATCTCCCACAGTATGCCCTGAGTAATAGTAATTATAACAATCAAATATTAGATACTACTAATAAAGCACATAATTTAAGAAAAGATTACCTAACAAACTAATATAAAATATAGAGTAGTAGCATAATATTCTATTAGTACTCATTCTAAGCTCAGTTCCATCCCTGGACCATAAGGATCCCTCAGCATCATCTCTGCCAATATTCTCCATCATCATGGGTTTAGATCTCCCACAGTATGCCCTGAGTAACAATAATTATAACAATCAAATATTAGATACTACTAATAAAACACATAATTTAAGAAAAGATTACCTAACAAACTAATATAAAATATAGAGTAGTAGCATAATATTCTATTAGTACTCATTCTAAGCTCAGTTCCATCCCTGGACCATAAGGACCCCTCAGCATCATCTCTGCCAATATTCTCCATCATCATGGGTTTAGATCTCCCACAGTATGCCCTGAGTAATAATAATTATAACAATCATACATTAGATAATACTAATAGAAACACATAATTTAAGAAAATACTATATATTAAACTATTTATAATATAGAGTAGTAGTATAATATTCTATTAGTACTCATTCTAAGCTCAGTTCCATCCCTGGACCATAAGGACCCCTCAGCATCATCTCTGCCAATATTCTCCATCATCATGGGTTTAGATCTCCCACAGTATGCCCTGAGTAATAATAATTATAACAATCAAATATTAGATACTACTAATAAAACACATAATTTAAGAAAAGATTACCTAACAAACTAATATAAAATATAGAGTAGTAGCATAATATTCTATTAGTACTCATTCTAAGCTCAGTTCCATCCCTGGACCATAAGGACCCCTCAGCGTCATCTCTGCCAATATTCTCCATCATCATGGGTTTAGATCTCCCACAGTATGCCCTGAGTAATAGTAATTATAACAATCAAATATTAGATACTACTAATAAAACACATAATTTAAGAAAAGATTACCTAACAAACTAATATAAAATATAGAGTAGTAGCATAATATTCTATTAGTACTCATTCTAAGCTCAGTTCCATCCCTGGACCATAAGGACCCCTCAGCGTCATCTCTGCCAATATTTTCGATCATCATGGGTTTAGATCTCCCACAGTATGCCCTGAGTAATAATAATTATAACAATCAAATATTAGATACTACTAATAAAACACATAATTTAAGAAAAGATTACCTAACAAACTAATATAAAATATAGAGTAGTAGCATAATATTCTATTAGTACTCATTCTAAGCTCAGTTCCATCCCTGGACCATTAGGACCCCTCAGCGTCATCTCTGCCAATATTCTCCATCATCATGGGTTTAGATCTCCCACAGTATGCCCTGAGTAATAATAATTATAACAATCAAATAGTAGATAATACTAATAGAAACACATAATTTAATAAAATACTAAATATCAAACTAATATAAAATATAGAGTAGTAGCATAATATTCTATTAGTACTCATTCTAAGCTCAGTACCATCCCTGGACCATAAGGACCCCTCAGCGTCATCACTGCCAATATTCTCCATCATCATGGGTTAAGATCTCCCACAGTATGCCCTGAGTAATAATAATTATATCAATCAAATAGTAGATAATACTAATAGTAACACATAATTTAAGAAAATACTAAAAATCAAACTAATATAAAATATAGAGTATTAGCATAATATTCTTTTAGTACTCATTCTAAGCTCAGTTCCATCCCTGGACCATAAGGACCCCTCAGTGTCATCTCTGCCAATATTCTCCATCATCATGGGTTTAGATCTCCCACAGTATGCCCTTAGTAATAATAATTATAACAATCAAATAGTAGATAATACTAATAGTTACACATAATTTAATAAAATACTAAATATCAAACTAATATAAAATATAGAGTAGTAGCATAATATTCTATTAGTACTCATTCTAAGCTCAGTTCCATCCCTGGACCATAAGGGCCCCTCAGCGTCATCTCTGCCAATATTCTCCATCATCATGGGTTTAGATCTCCCACAGTATGCCCTGAGTAATAATAATTATAACAATCAAATAGTAGATAATACTAATAGTTACACATAATTTAAGAAAATACTAATAATCAAACTAATATAAAATATAGAGTATTAGCATAATATTCTTTTAGTACTCATTCTAAGCTCAGTTCCATCCCTGGACCATAAGGACCCCTCAGCGTCATCTCTGCCAATATTCTCCATCATCATGGGTTTAGATCTCCCACAGTATGCCCTGAGTAATAATAATTATAACAATCAAATAGTAGATAATACTAATAGTTACACATAATTTAAGAAAATACTAAAAATCAAACTAATATAAAATATAGACTATTAGCATAATATTCTATTAGTACTCATTCTAAGCTCAGTTCCATCCTTGGACCATAAGGACCCCTCAGCGTCATCTCTGCCAATATTCTCCATCATCATGGGTTTAGATCTCTCACAGTATGCCCTGAGTAATAATAATTATAACAATCTAATAGTAGATAATACTAATAGTAACACATAATTTAAGAAAATACTAAAAATCAAACTAATATAAAATATAGAGTAGTAGCATAATAATCTATTAGTACTCATTCTAAGCTCAGTTCCATCCCTGGACCATAAGGACCCCTCAGCGTCTTCTCTGCCAATATTCTCCATCATCATGGGTTTAGATCTCCCACAGTATGCCCTGAGTAATAATAATTATAACAATCAAATAGTAGATAATACTAATAGAAACACATAATTTAATAAAATACTAAATATCAAACTAATATAAAATATAGAGTAGTAGCATAATATTCTATTAGTACTCATTCTAAGCTCAGTTCCATCCCTGGACCATAAGGACCCCTCAGCATCATCTCTGCCAATATTCTCCATCATCATGGGTTTAGATCTCCCACGGTATGCCCTGAGTAATAATAATTATAACAATCAAATATAAGATACTACTAATAAAACACATAATTTAAGAAAAGGTTAACTAACAAACTAATATAAAATATAGAGTAGTAGCATACTATTCTATTAGTACTCATTCTAAGCTCAGTTCCATCCCTGGACCATAAGGACCATTCAGCGTCATCTCTGCCAATATTCTCCATCATCATGGGTTTAGATCTCCCACAGTATGCCCTGAGTAATAATAATTATAACAATCAAATATTAGATAATACTAATAGAAACACATAATTTAAGAAAAGGTTAACTAACAAACTAATATAAAATATAGAGTAGTAGCATACTATTCTATTAGTACTCATTCTAAGCTCAGTTCCATCCCTGGACCATGAGGACCCCTCAGCGTCATCTCTGCCAATATTCACCATCATCATGGGTTTAGATCTCCCTCAGTATGCCCTGAGTAATAATAATTATAACAATCAAATATAAGATACTACTAATAAAACACATAATTTAAGAAAATACTAAAAATCAAACTAATATAAAATATAGAGTATTAGCATAATATTCTTTTAGTACTCATTCTAAGCTCAGTTCCATCCCTGGACCATAAGGACCCCTCAGCGTCATCTCTGCCAATATTCTCCATCATCATGGGTTTAGATCTCCCACAGTATGCCCAGAGTAATAGTAATTATAACAATCAAATATTAGATACTACTAATAAAGCACATAATTTAGGAAAAGATTACCTAACAAACTAATATAAAATATAGAGTAGTAGCATAATATTCTATTAGTACTCATTCTAAGCTCAGTTCCATCCCTGGACCATAAGGACCCCTCAGCGTCATCTCTGCCAATATTCTCCATCATCATGGGTTTAGATCTCCCTCAGTATGCCCTGAGTAATAATAATTATAACAATCAAATAGTAGATACTACTAATAGTTACACATAATTTAAGAAAATACTAAAAATCAAACTAATATAAAATATAGAGTATTAGCATAATATTCTTTTAGTACTCATTCAAAGCTCAGTTCCATCCCTGGACCATAAGGACCCCTCAGCGTCATCTCTGCCAATATTCTCCATCATCATGGGTTTAGATCTCCCACAGTATGCCCTGAGTAATAATAAGTATAACAATCAAATAGTAGATAATACTAATAGTTACACATAATTTAAGAAAATACTAAAAATCAAACTAATATAAAATATAGACTATTAGCATAATATTCTATTAGTACTCATTCTATGCTCAGTTCCATCCCTGGACCATAAGGACCCCTCAGCGTCATCTCTGCCAATATTCTCCATCATCATGGGTTTAGATCTCCCACAGTATGCCCTGAGTAATAATAATTATAACAATCAAATATTAGATACTACTAATAAAGCACATAATTTAGGAAAAGATTACCTAACAAACTAATATAAAATATAGAGTAGTAGCATAATATTCTATTAGTACTCATTCTAAGCTCAGTTCCATCCCTGGACCATTAGGACCCCTCAGCGTCATCTCTGCCAATATTCTCCATCATCATGGGTTTAGATCTCCCACAGTATGCCCTGAGTAATAATAATTATAACAATCAAATAGTAGATAAAACTAATAGAAACACATAATTTAATAAAATACTAAATATCAAACTAATATAAAATATAGAGTAGTAGCATAATATTCTATTAGTACTCATTCTAAGCTCAGTTCCATCCCTGGACCATAAGGACCCCTCAGCGTCATCACTGCCAATATTCTCCATCATCATGGGTTTAGATCTCCCACAGTATGCCCTGAGTAATAATAATTATATCAATCAAATAGTAGATAATACTAATAGTAACACATAATTTAAGAAAATACTAAAAATCAAACTAATATAATATATAGAGTATTAGCATAATATTCTTTTAGTACTCATTCTAAGCTCAGTTCCATCCCTGGACCATAAGGACCCCTCAGCGTCATCTCTGCCAATATTCTCCATCATCATGGGTTTAGATCTCCCACAGTATGCCCTTAGTAATAATAATTATAACAATCAAATAGTAGATAATACTAATAGTTACACATATTTTAATAAAATACTAAATATCAAACTAATATAAAATATAGAGTAGTAGCATAATATTCTATTAGTACTCATTCTAAGCTCAGTTCCATCCCTGGACCATAAGGGCCCCTCAGCGTCATCTCTGCCAATATTCTCCATCATCATGGGTTTAGATCTCCCACAGTATGCCCTGAGTAATAATAATTATAACAATCAAATAGTAGATAATACTAATAGTTACACATAATTTAAGAAAATACTAAAAATCAAACTAATATAAAATATAGAGTATTAGCATAATATTCTTTTAGTACTCATTCTAAGCTCAGTTCCATCCCTGGACCATAAGGACCCCTCAGCGTCATCTCTGCCAATATTCTCCATCATCATGGGTTTAGATCTCCCACAGTATGCCCTGAGTAATAATAATTATAACAATCAAATAGTAGATAATACTAATAGTTACACATAATTTAAGAAAATACTAAAAATCAAACTAATATAAAATATAGAGTAGTAGCATAATAATCTATTAGTACTCATTCTAAGCTCAGTTCCATCCCTGGACCATAAGGACCCCTCAGCGTCTTCTCTGCCAATATTCTCCATCATCATGGGTTTAGATCTCCCACAGTATGCCCTGAGTAATAATAATTATAACAATCAAATATTAGATACTACTAATAAAGCACATAATTTAGGAAAAGATTACCTAACAAACTAATATAAAATATAGAGTAGTAGCATAATATTCTATTAGTACTCATTCTAAGCTCAGTTCCATCCCTGGACCATAAGGACCCCTCAGCGTCATCTCTGCCAATATTCTCCATCATCATGGGTTTAGATCTCCCACAGTATGCCCTGAGTAATAATAATTATAACAATCAAATAGTAGATAATACTAATAGAAACACATAATTTAATAAAATACTAAATATCAAACTAATATAAAATATAGAGTAGTAGCATAATAATCTATTAGTACTCATTCTAAGCTCAGTTCCATCCCTGGACCATAAGTACCCCTCAGCATCATCTTTGCCAATATTCTCCATCATCATGGGTTTAGATCTCCCACAGTATGCCCTGAGTAATAATAATTATAACAATCAAATATTAGATACTACTAATAAAGCACATAATTTAGGAAAAGATTACCTAACAAACTAATATAAAATATAGAGTAGTAGCATTATATTCTATTAGTACTCATTCTAAGCTCAGTTCCATCCCTGGACCATAAGGACCCCTCAGCGTCATCTCTGCCAATATTCTCCATCATCATGGGTTTAGATCTCCCACAGTATGCCCTGAGTAATAATAATTATAACAATCAAATAGTAGATAATACTAATAGAAACACATAATTTAATAAAATACTAAATATCAAACTAATATAAAATATAGAGTAGTAGCATAATATTCTATTAGTACTCATTCTAAGCTCAGTTCCATCCCTGGACCATAAGGACCCCTCAGCATCATCTCTGCCAATATTCTCCATCATCATGGGTTTAGATCTCCCACGGTATGCCCTGAGTAATAATAATTATAACAATCAAATATAAGATACAACTAATAAAACACATAATTTAAGAAAAGGTTAACTAACAAACTAATATAAAATATAGAGTAGTAGCATACTATTCTATTAGTACTCATTCTAAGCTCAGTTCCATCCCTGGACCATAAGGACCATTCAGCGTCATCTCTGCCAATATTCTCCATCATCATGGGTTTAGATCTCCCACAGTATGCCCTGAGTAATAATAATTATAACAATCAAATATTAGATACTACTAATAAAGCACATAATTTAGGAAAAGATTACCTAACAAACTAATATAAAATATAGAGTAGTAGCATAATATTCTATTAGTACTCATTCTAAGCTCAGTTCCATCCCTGGACCATAAGGACCCCTCAGCGTCATCTCTGCCAATATTCTCCATCATCATGGGTTTAGATCTCCCTCAGTATGCCCTGAGTAATAATAATTATAACAATCAAATAGTAGATACTACTAATAGTTACACATAATTTAAGAAAATACTAAAAATCAAACTAATATAAAATATAGAGTATTAGCATAATATTCTTTTAGTACTCATTCAAAGCTCAGTTCCATCCCTGGACCATATGGACCCCTCAGCGTCATCTCTGCCAATATTCTCCATCATCATGGGTTTAGATCTCCCACAGTATGCCCTGAGTAATAATAAGTATAACAATCAAATAGTAGATAATACTAATAGTTACACATAATTTAAGAAAATACTAAAAATCAAACTAATATAAAATATAGACTATTAGCATAATATTCTATTAGTACTCATTCTATGCTCAGTTCCATCCCTGGACCATAAGGACCCCTCAGCGTCATCTCTGCCAATATTCTCCATCATCATGGGTTTAGATCTCCCACAGTATGCCCTGAGTAATAATAATTATAACAATCAAATATTAGATACTACTAATAAAGCACATAATTTAGGAAAAGATTACCTAACAAACTAATATAAAATATAGAGTAGTAGCATAATATTCTATTAGTACTCATTCTAAGCTCAGTTCCATCCCTGGACCATAAGGACCATTCAGCGTCATCTCTGCCAATATTCTCCATCATCATGGGTTTAGATCTCCCACAGTATGCCCTGAGTAATAATAATTATAACAATCAAATATTAGATACTACTAATAAAGCACATAATTTAGGAAAAGATTACCTAACAAACTAATATAAAATATAGAGTAGTAGCATACTATTCTATTAGTACTCATTCTAAGCTCAGTTCCATCCCTGGACCATAAGGACCATTCAGCGTCATCTCTGCCAATATTCTCCATCATCATGGGTTTAGATCTCCCACAGTATGCCCTGAGTAATAATAATTATAACAATCAAATATTAGATACTACTAATAAAGCACATAATTTAGGAAAAGATTACCTAACAAACTAATATAAAATATAGAGTAGTAGCATAATATTCTATTAGTACTCATTCTAAGCTCAGTTCCATCCCTGGACCATAAGGACCCCTCAGCGTCATCTCTGCCAATATTCTCCATCATCATGGGTTTAGATCTCCCTCAGTATGCCCTGAGTAATAATAATTATAACAATCAAATAGTAGATACTACTAATAGTTACACATAATTTAAGAAAATACTAAAAATCAAACTAATATAAAATATAGAGTATTAGCATAATATTCTTTTAGTACTCATTCAAAGCTCAGTTCCATCCCTGGACCATATGGACCCCTCAGCGTCATCTCTGCCAATATTCTCCATCATCATGGGTTTAGATCTCCCACAGTATGCCCTGAGTAATAATAAGTATAACAATCAAATAGTAGATAATACTAATAGTTACACATAATTTAAGAAAATACTAAAAATCAAACTAATATAAAATATAGACTATTAGCATAATATTCTATTAGTACTCATTCTATGCTCAGTTCCATCCCTGGACCATAAGGACCCCTCAGCGTCATCTCTGCCAATATTCTCCATCATCATGGGTTTAGATCTCCCACAGTATGCCCTGAGTAATAATAATTATAACAATCAAATATTAGATACTACTAATAAAGCACATAATTTAGGAAAAGATTACCTAACAAACTAATATAAAATATAGAGTAGTAGCATAATATTCTATTAGTACTCATTCTAAGCTCAGTTCCATCCCTGGACCATAAGGACCCCTCAGCGTCATCTCTGCCAATATTCTCCATCATCATGGGTTTAGATCTCCCTCAGTATGCCCTGAGTAATAATAATTATAACAATCAAATAGTAGATACTACTAATAGTTACACATAATTTAAGAAAATACTAAAAATCAAACTAATATAAAATATAGAGTATTAGCATAATATTCTTTTAGTACTCATTCAAAGCTCAGTTCCATCCCTGGACCATATGGACCCCTCAGCGTCATCTCTGCCAATATTCTCCATCATCATGGGTTTAGATCTCCCACAGTATGCCCTGAGTAATAATAAGTATAACAATCAAATAGTAGATAATACTAATAGTTACACATAATTTAAGAAAATACTAAAAATCAAACTAATATAAAATATAGACTATTAGCATAATATTCTATTAGTACTCATTCTATGCTCAGTTCCATCCCTGGACCATAAGGACCCCTCAGCGTCATCTCTGCCAATATTCTCCATCATCATGGGTTTAGATCTCCCACAGTATGCCCTGAGTAATAATAATTATAACAATCAAATATTAGATACTACTAATAAAGCACATAATTTAGGAAAAGATTACCTAACAAACTAATATAAAATATAGAGTAGTAGCATAATATTCTATTAGTACTCATTCTAAGCTCAGTTCCATCCCTGGACCATTAGGACCCCTCAGCGTCATCTCTGCCAATATTCTCCATCATCATGGGTTTAGATCTCCCACAGTATGCCCTGAGTAATAATAATTATAACAATCAAATAGTAGATAATACTAATAGAAACACATAATTTAATAAAATACTAAATATCAAACTAATATAAAATATAGAGTAGTAGCATAATATTCTATTAGTACTCATTCTAAGCTCAGTTCCATCCCTGGACCATAAGGACCCCTCAGCGTCATCACTGCCAATATTCTCCATCATCATGGGTTTAGATCTCCCACAGTATGCCCTGAGTAATAATAATTATATCAATCAAATAGTAGATAATACTAATAGTAACACATAATTTAAGAAAATACTAAAAATCAAACTAATATAAAATATAGAGTATTAGCATAATATTCTTTTAGTACTCATTCTAAGCTCAGTTCCATCCCTGGACCATAAGGACCCCTCAGCGTCATCTCTGCCAATATTCTCCATCATCATGGGTTTAGATCTCCCACAGTATGCCCTTAGTAATAATAATTATAACAATCAAATAGTAGATAATACTAATAGTTACACATAATTTAATAAAATACTAAATATCAAACTAATATAAAATATAGAGTAGTAGCATAATATTCTATTAGTACTCATTCTAAGCTCAGTTCCATCCCTGGACCATAAGGGCCCCTCAGCGTCATCTCTGCCAATATTCTCCATCATCATGGGTTTAGATCTCCCACAGTATGCCCTGAGTAATAATAATTATAACAATCAAATAGTAGATAATACTAATAGTTACACATAATTTAAGAAAATACTAAAAATCAAACTAATATAAAATATAGAGTATTAGCATAATATTCTTTTAGTACTCATTCTAAGCTCAGTTCCATCCCTGGACCATAAGGACCCCTCAGCGTCATCTCTGCCAATATTCTCCATCATCATGGGTTTAGATCTCCCACAGTATGCCCTGAGTAATAATAATTATAACAATCAAATAGTAGATAATACTAATAGTTACACATAATTTAAGAAAATACTAAAAATCAAACTAATATAAAATATAGACTATTAGCATAATATTCTATTAGTACTCATTCTAAGCTCAGTTCCATCCTTGGACCATAAGGACCCCTCAGCGTCATCTCTGCCAATATTCTCCATCATCATGGGTTTAGATCTCTCACAGTATGCCCTGAGTAATAATAATTATAACAATCTAATAGTAGATAATACTAATAGTAACACATAATTTAAGAAAATACTAAATATCAAACTAATATAAAATATAGAGTAGTAGCATAATAATCTATTAGTACTCATTCTAAGCTCAGTTCCATCCCTGGACCATAAGTACCCCTCAGCATCATCTTTGCCAATATTCTCCATCATCATGGGTTTAGATCTCCCACAGTATGCCCTGAGTAATAATAATTATAACAATCAAATATTAGATACTACTAATAAAGCACATAATTTAGGAAAAGATTACCTAACAAACTAATATAAAATATAGAGTAGTAGCATAATATTCTATTAGTACTCATTCTAAGCTCAGTTGCATCCCTGGACCATAAGGACCCCTCAGCGTCATCTCTGCCAATATTCTCCATCATCATGGGTTTAGATCTCCCACAGTATGCCCTGAGTAATAATAATTATAACAATCAAATAGTAGATAATACTAATAGAAACACATAATTTAATAAAATACTAAATATCAAACTAATATAAAATATAGAGTAGTAGCATAAAATTCTATTAGTACTCATTCTAAGCTCAGTTCCATCCCTGGACCATAAGGACCCCTCAGCATCATCTCTGCCAATATTCTCCATCATCATGGGTTTAGATCTCCCACGGTATGCCCTGAGTAATAATAATTATAACAATCAAATATAAGATACTACTAATAAAACACATAATTTAAGAAAAGGTTAACTAACAAACTAATATAAAATATAGAGTAGTAGCATACTATTCTATTAGTACTCATTCTAAGCTCAGTTCCATCCCTGGACCATAAGGACCATTCAGCGTCATCTCTGCCAATATTCTCCATCATCATGGGTTTAGATCTCCCACAGTATGCCCTGAGTAATAATAATTATAACAATCAAATATTAGATAATACTAATAGAAACACATAATTTAAGAAAAGGTTAACTAACAAACTAATATAAAATATAGAGTAGTAGCAGAATATTCTATTAGTACTCATTCTAAGCTCAGTTCCATCCCTGGACCATAAGGACCCCTCAGCGTCATCTCTGCCAATATTCACCATCATCATGGGTTTAGATCTCCCTCAGTATGCCCTGAGTAATAATAATTATAACAATCAAATATAAGATACTACTAATAAAACACATAATTTAAGAAAATACTAAAAATCAAACTAATATAAAATATAGAGTATTAGCATAATATTCTTTTAGTACTCATTCTAAGCTCAGTTCCATCCCTGGACCATAAGGACCCCTCAGCGTCATCTCTGCCAATATTCTCCATCATCATGGGTTTAGATCTCCCACAGTATGCCCAGAGTAATAGTAATTATAACAATCAAATATTAGATACTACTAATAAAGCACATAATTTAGGAAAAGATTACCTAACAAACTAATATAAAATATAGAGTAGTAGCATAATATTCTATTAGTACTCATTCTAAGCTCAGTTCCATCCCTGGACCATAAGGACCCCTCAGCGTCATCTCTGCCAATATTCTCCATCATCATGGGTTTAGATCTCCCTCAGTATGCCCTGAGTAATAATAATTATAACAATCAAATAGTAGATACTACTAATAGTTACACATAATTTAAGAAAATACTAAAAATCAAACTAATATAAAATATAGAGTATTAGCATAATATTCTTTTAGTACTCATTCAAAGCTCAGTTCCATCCCTGGACCATAAGGACCCCTCAGCGTCATCTCTGCCAATATTCTCCATCATCATGGGTTTAGATCTCCCACAGTATGCCCTGAGTAATAATAAGTATAACAATCAAATAGTAGATAATACTAATAGTTACACATAATTTAAGAAAATACTAAAAATCAAACTAATATAAAATATAGACTATTAGCATAATATTCTATTAGTACTCATTCTATGCTCAGTTCCATCCCTGGACCATAAGGACCCCTCAGCGTCATCTCTGCCAATATTCTCCATCATCATGGGTTTAGATCTCCCACAGTATGCCCTGAGTAATAATAATTATAACAATCAAATATTAGATACTACTAATAAAGCACATAATTTAGGAAAAGATTACCTAACAAACTAATATAAAATATAGAGTAGTAGCATAATATTCTATTAGTACTCATTCTAAGCTCAGTTCCATCCCTGGACCATTAGGACCCCTCAGCGTCATCTCTGCCAATATTCTCCATCATCATGGGTTTAGATCTCCCACAGTATGCCCTGAGTAATAATAATTATAACAATCAAATAGTAGATAATACTAATAGAAACACATAATTTAATAAAATACTAAATATCAAACTAATATAAAATATAGAGTAGTAGCATAATATTCTATTAGTACTCATTCTAAGCTCAGTTCCATCCCTGGACCATAAGGACCCCTCAGCGTCATCACTGCCAATATTCTCCATCATCATGGGTTTAGATCTCCCACAGTATGCCCTGAGTAATAATAATTATATCAATCAAATAGTAGATAATACTAATAGTAACACATAATTTAAGAAAATACTAAAAATCAAACTAATATAAAATATAGAGTATTAGCATAATATTCTTTTAGTACTCATTCTAAGCTCAGTTCCATCCCTGGACCATAAGGACCCCTCAGCGTCATCTCTGCCAATACTCTCCATCATCATGGGTTTAGATCTCCCACAGTATGCCCTTAGTAATAATAATTATAACAATCAAATAGTAGATAATACTAATAGTTACACATAATTTAATAAAATACTAAATATCAAACTAATATAAAATATAGAGTAGTAGCATAATATTCTATTAGTACTCATTCTAAGCTCAGTTCCATCCCTGGACCATAAGGGCCCCTCAGCGTCATCTCTGCCAATATTCTCCATCATCATGGGTTTAGATCTCCCACAGTATGCCCTGAGTAATAATAATTATAACAATCAAATAGTAGATAATACTAATAGTTACACATAATTTAAGAAAATACTAAAAATCAAAATAATATAAAATATAGAGTATTAGCATAATATTCTTTTAGTACTCATTCTAAGCTCAGTTCCATCCCTGGACCATAAGGACCCCTCAGCGTCATCTCTGCCAATATTCTCCATCATCATGGGTTTAGATCTCCCACAGTATGCCCTGAGTAATAATAATTATAACAATCAAATAGTAGATAATACTAATAGTTACACATAATTTAAGAAAATACTAAAAATCAAACTAATATAAAATATAGACTATTAGCATAATATTCTATTAGTACTCATTCTAAGCTCAGTTCCATCCTTGGACCATAAGGACCCCTAAGCGTCATCTCTGCCAATATTCTCCATCATCATGGGTTTAGATCTCTCACAGTATGCCCTGAGTAATAATAATTATAACAATCTAATAGTAGATAATACTAATAGTAACACATAATTTAAGAAAATACTAAAAATAAAACTAATATAAAATATAGAGTAGTAGCATAATAATCTATTAGTACTCATTCTAAGCTCAGTTCCATCCCTGGACCATAAGGACCCCTCAGCGTCCTCTCTGCCAATATTCTCCATCATCATGGGTTTAGATCTCCCACAGTATGCCCTGAGTAATAATAATTATAACAATCAAATATTAGATACTACTAATAAAGCACATAATTTAGGAAAAGATTACCTAACAAACTAATATAAAATATAGAGTAGTAGCATAATATTCTATTAGTACTCATTCTAAGCTCAGTTCCATCCCTGGACCATAAGGACCCCTCAGAGTCATCTCCGCCAATATTCTCCATCATCATGGGTTTAGATCTCCCACAGTATGCCCTGAGTAATAATAATTATAACAATCAAATAGTAGATAATACTAATAGTAACACATAATTTAAGAAAATACTAAAAATAAAACTAATATAAAATATAGAGTAGTAGTATAATAATCTATTAGTACTCATTCTAAGCTCAGTTCCATCCCTGGACCATAAGTACCCCTCAGCATCATCTTTGCCAATATTCTCCATCATCATGGGTTTAGATCTCCCACAGTATGCCCTGAGTAATAATAATTATAACAATCAAATATTAGATACTACTAATAAAGCACATAATTTAGGAAAAGATTACCTAACAAACTAATATAAAATATAGAGTAGTAGCATAATATTCTATTAGTACTCATTCTAAGCTCAGTTCCATCCCTGGACCATAAGGACCCCTCAGCGTCATCTCTGCCAATATTCTCCATCATCATGGGTTTAGATCTCCCACAGTATGCCCTGAGTAATAATAATTATAACAATCAAATAGTAGATAATACTAATAGAAACACATAATTTAATAAAATACTAAATATCAAACTAATATAAAATATAGAGTAGTAGCATAATATTCTATTAGTACTCATTTTAAGCTCAGTTCCATCCCTGGACCATAAGGACCCCTCAGCATCATCTCTGCCAATATTCTCCATCATCATGGGTTTAGATCTCCCACGGTATGCCCTGAGTAATAATAATTATAACAATCAAATATAAGATACTACTAATAAAACACATAATTTAAGAAAAGGTTAACTAACAAACTAATATAAAATATAGAGTAGTAGCATACTATTCTATTAGTACTCATTCTAAGCTCAGTTCCATCCCTGGACCATAAGGACCATTCAGCGTCATCTCTGCCAATATTCTCCATCATCATGGGTTTAGATCTCCCACAGTATGCCCTGAGTAATAATAATTATAACAATCAAATATTAGATAATACTAATAGAAACACATAATTTAAGAAAAGGTTAACTAACAAACTAATATAAAATATAGAGTAGTAGCAGAATATTCTATTAGTACTCATTCTATGCTCAGTTCCATCCCTGGACCATAAGGACCCCTCAGCGTCATCTCTGCCAATATTCTCCATCATCATGGGTTTAGATCTCCCACAGTATGCCCTGAGTAATAATAATTATAACAATCAAATATTAGATACTACTAATAAAGCACATAATTTAGGAAAAGATTACCTAACAAACTAATATAAAATATAGAGTAGTAGCATAATATTCTATTAGTACTCATTCTAAGCTCAGTTCCATCCCTGGACCATAAGGACCCCTCAGCGTCATCTTTGCCAATATTCTCCATCATATTGGGTTTAGATCTCCCTCAGTATGCCCTGAGTAATAATAATTATAACAATCAAATAGTAGATAATACTAATAGTTACACATAATTTGAGAATATACTAAAAATCAAACTAATATAAAATATAGAGTATTAGCATAATATTCTTTTAGTACTCATTCTAAGCT
Organism: Sympetrum striolatum; assembly: GCA_947579665.1. NCBI lineage: Eukaryota > Metazoa > Arthropoda > Insecta > Odonata > Libellulidae > Sympetrum > Sympetrum striolatum. The sequence continues at coordinate 104,699,421 of OX388343.1, forward strand.
CAGTTCCATCCCTGGACCATAAGGACCCCTCAGCGTCATCTCTGCCAATATTCTCCATCATCATGGGTTTAGATCTCCCACAGTATGCCCTGAGTAATAATAATTATAACAATCAAATAGTAGATACTACTAATAGTTACACATAATTTAAGAAAATACTAAAAATCAAACTAATATAAAATATAGAGTATTAGCATAATATTCTTTTAGTACTCATTCTAAGCTCAGTTCCATCCCTGGACCATAAGGACCCCTCAGCATCATCTCTGCCAATATTCTCCATCATCATGGGTTTAGATATCCCACAGTATGCCCTGAGTAATAATAATTATAACAATCAAATATTAGATACTACTAATAAAACACATAATTTAAGAAAAGATTACCTAACAAACTAATATAAAATATAGAGTACTAGCATAATAGTCTATTAGTACTCATTCTAAGCTCAGTTCCATCCCTTGACCATGAGGACCCCTCAGCATCATCTCTTCCAATATTCTCCTTCATCATGGGTTTAGATCTCCCACAGTATGCCCTGAGTAATAATAATTATAACAATCAAATATTAGATACTACTAATAAAACACATAATTTAAGAAAAGATTACCTAACAAACTAATATAAAATAAAGAGTAGTAGCATATTATTCTATTAGTACTCATTCTAAGCTCAGTTCCATCCCTGGACCATAAGTACCCCTCAGCATCATCTTTGCCAATATTCTCCATCATCATGGGTTTAGATCTCCCACAGAATGCCCTGAGTAATAATAATTATAACAATCAAATATTAGATACTACTAATGAAACACATAATTTAAGAAAAGATTACCTAACAAACTAATATAAAATATAGAGTAGTAGCATAATATTCTATTAGTACTCATTCTAAGCTCAGTTCCATCCCTGGACCATAAGGACCCCTCAGCATCATCTCTGCCAATATTCTCCATCATCATGGGTTTAGATCTCCCACAGTATTCCCTGAGTAATAATAATTATAACAATCAAATATTAGATACTACTAATAAAACACATAATTTAAGAAAAGATTACCTAACAAACTAATATAAAATATAGGGTAGTAGCATAATATTCTATCAGTACTCATTCTAAGCTCAGTTCCATCCCTGGACCATAAGGACCCCTCAGCATCATCTCTGCCAATATTCTCAATCATCATGGGTTTAGATCTCCCACCGTAAGCCCTGAGTAATAATAATTATAACAATCAAATAGTAGATAATACTAATAAAACACATAATTTAAGAAAAGATTACCTAACAAACTAATATAAAATATAGAGTAGTAGCATAATATTCTATTAGTACTCATTCTAAGCTCAGTTCCATCCCTGGACCATAAGGACCCCTCAGCGTCATCACAGCCAATATTCTCCATCATCATGGGTTTAGATCTCCCACAGTATGCCCTGAGTAATAGTAATTATAACAATCAAATATTAGATACTACTAATAAAACACATAATTTAAGAAAAGATTACCTAACAAACTAATATAAAATATAGAGTAGTAGCATAATATTCTATTAGTACTCATTCTAAGCTGAGTTCCATCCCTGGACCATAAGGACCCCTCAGCGTCATCTCTGCCAATATTCTCCATCATCATGGGTTTAGATCTCCCACAGTATGCCCTGAGTAATAATAATTATAACAATCAAATATTAGATAATACTAATAGAAACACATAATTTAAGAAAAGGTTAACTAACAAACTAATATAAAATATAGAGTAGTAGCAGAATATTCTATTAGTACTCATTCTAAGCTCAGTTCCATCCCTGGACCATAAGGACCCCTCAGCGTCATCTCTGCCAATATTCACCATCATCATGGGTTTAGATCTCCCTCAGTATGCCCTGAGTAATAATAATTATAACAATCAAATATAAGATACTACTAATAAAACACATAATTTAAGAAAATACTAAAAATCAAACTAATATAAAATATAGAGTATTAGCATAATATTCTTTTAGTACTCATTCTAAGCTCAGTTCCATCCCTGGACCATAAGGACCCCTCAGCGTCATCTCTGCCAATATTCTCCATCATCATGGGTTTAGATCTCCCACAGTATGCCCTGAGTAATAATAAGTATAACAATCAAATAGTAGATAATACTAATAGTTACACATAATTTAAGAAAATACTAAAAATCAAACTAATATAAAATATAGACTATTAGCATAATATTCTATTAGTACTCATTCTATGCTCAGTTCCATCCCTGGACCATAAGGACCCCTCAGCGTCATCTCTGCCAATATTCTCCATCATCATGGGTTTAGATCTCCCACAGTATGCCCTGAGTAATAATTATTATAACAATCAAATATTAGATACTACTAATAAAGCACATAATTTAGGAAAAGATTACCTAACAAACTAATATAAAATATAGAGTAGTAGCATAATATTCTATTAGTACTCATTCTAAGCTCAGTTCCATCCCTGGACCATAAGGACCCCTCAGCGTCATCTTTGCCAATATTCTCCATCATATTGGGTTTAGATCTCCCTCAGTATGCCCTGAGTAATAATAATTATAACAATCAAATAGTAGATAATACTAATAGTTACACATAATTTGAGAATATACTAAAAATCAAACTAATATAAAATATAGAGTATTAGCATAATATTCTTTTAGTACTCATTCTAAGCTCAGTTCCATCCCTGGACCATAAGGACCCCTCAGCGTCATCTCTGCCAATATTCTCCATCATCATGGGTTTAGATCTCCCACAGTATGCCCTGAGTAATAATAATTATAACAATCAAATAGTAGATACTACTAATAGTTACACATAATTTAAGAAAATACTAAAAATCAAACTAATATAAAATATAGAGTATTAGCATAATATTCTTTTAGTACTCATTCTAAGCTCAGTTCCATCCCTGGACCATAAGGACCCCTCAGCATCATCTCTGCCAATATTCTCCATCATCATGGGTTTAGATATCCCACAGTATGCCCTGAGTAATAATAATTATAACAATCAAATATTAGATACTACTAATAAAACACATAATTTAAGAAAAGATTACCTAACAAACTAATATAAAATATAGAGTACTAGCATAATAGTCTATTAGTACTCATTCTAAGCTCAGTTCCATCCCTTGACCATGAGGACCCCTCAGCATCATCTCTTCCAATATTCTCCTTCATCATGGGTTTAGATCTCCCACAGTATGCCCTGAGTAATAATAATTATAACAATCAAATATTAGATACTACTAATAAAACACATAATTTAAGAAAAGATTACCTAACAAACTAATATAAAATAAAGAGTAGTAGCATATTATTCTATTAGTACTCATTCTAAGCTCAGTTCCATCCCTGGACCATAAGTACCCCTCAGCATCATCTTTGCCAATATTCTCCATCATCATGGGTTTAGATCTCCCACAGAATGCCCTGAGTAATAATAATTATAACAATCAAATATTAGATACTACTAATGAAACACATAATTTAAGAAAAGATTACCTAACAAACTAATATAAAATATAGAGTAGTAGCATAATATTCTATTAGTACTCATTCTAAGCTCAGTTCCATCCCTGGACCATAAGGACCCCTCAGCATCATCTCTGCCAATATTCTCCATCATCATGGGTTTAGATCTCCCACAGTATTCCCTGAGTAATAATAATTATAACAATCAAATATTAGATACTACTAATAAAACACATAATTTAAGAAAAGATTACCTAACAAACTAATATAAAATATAGGGTAGTAGCATAATATTCTATCAGTACTCATTCTAAGCTCAGTTCCATCCCTGGACCATAAGGACCCCTCAGCATCATCTCTGCCAATATTCTCAATCATCATGGGTTTAGATCTCCCACCGTAAGCCCTGAGTAATAATAATTATAACAATCAAATAGTAGATAATACTAATAAAACACATAATTTAAGAAAAGATTACCTAACAAACTAATATAAAATATAGAGTAGTAGCATAATATTCTATTAGTACTCATTCTAAGCTCAGTTCCATCCCTGGACCATAAGGACCCCTCAGCGTCATCACAGCCAATATTCTCCATCATCATGGGTTTAGATCTCCCACAGTATGCCCTGAGTAATAGTAATTATAACAATCAAATATTAGATACTACTAATAAAACACATAATTTAAGAAAAGATTACCTAACAAACTAATATAAAATATAGAGTAGTAGCATAATATTCTATTAGTACTCATTCTAAGCTGAGTTCCATCCCTGGACCATAAGGACCCCTCAGCGTCATCTCTGCCAATATTCTCCATCATCATGGGTTTAGATCTCCCACAGTATGCCCTGAGTAATAATAATTATAACAATCAAATATTAGATACTACTAATAAAACACATAATTTAAGAAAAGATTACCTAACAAACTAATATAAAATATAGAGTAGTAGCATAATATTCTATTAGTACTCATTCTAAGCTCAGTTCCATCCCTGGACCATAAGGACCCCTCAGCGTCATCTCTGCCAATATTCTCCATCATCATGGGTTTAGATCTCCCACAGTATGCCCTGAGTAATAGTAATTATAACAATCAAATATTAGATACTACTAATAAAGCACATAATTTAAGAAAAGATTACCTAACAAACTAATATAAAATATAGAGTAGTAGCATAATATTCTATTAGTACTCATTCTAAGCTCAGTTCCATCCCTGGACCATAAGGACCCCTCAGCATCATCTCTGCCAATATTCTCCATCATCATGGGTTTAGATCTCCCACAGTATGACCTGAGTAATAATAATTATAACAATCAAATATTAGATACTACTAATAAAACACATAAGTTAAGAAAAGATTACCTAACAAACTAATATAAAATATAGAGTAGTAGCATAATATTCTATTAGTACTCATTCTAAGCTCAGTTCCATCCCTGGACCATAAGGACCCCTCAGCATCATCTCTGCCAATATTCTCCATCATCATGGGTTTAGATCTCCCACAGTATGCCCTGAGTAATAATAATTATAACAATCAAATATTAGATACTACTAATAAAACACATAATTTAAGAAATGATTACCTAACAAACTAATATAAAATATAGAGTAGTAGCATAATATTCTATTAATACTCATTCTAAGCTCAGTTCCATCCCTGGACCATAAAGACCCCTCAGCGTCATATCTGCCAATATTCTCCATCATCATGGGTTTAGATCTCCCACAGTATGCCCAGAGTAATAATAATTATAACAATCAAATATTAGATACTACTAATATAACACATAATTTAAGAAAAGATTACCTAACAAACTAATATAAAATATAGAGTAGTAGTTTAATACTCTATTAGTACTCATTCTAAGCTCAGTTCCATCCCTGGACCATAAGGACCCCTCAGCGTCATCTCTGCCAATATTCTCCATCATCATGGGTTTAGATCTCCCACAGTTTGCCTTGAGTAATAATAATTATAACAATCAAATATTAGATACAACTAATAAAACACATAATTTAAGAAAAGATTACCTAACAAACTAATATAAAATATAGAGTAGTAGTTTAATACTCTATTAGTACTCATTCTAAGCTCAGTTCAATCCCTGGACCATAAGGACCCCTCAGCGTCATCACAGCCAATATTCTCCATCATCATGGGTTTAGATCTCCCACAGTATGCCCTGAGTAATAGTAATTATAACAATCAAATATTAGATACTACTAATAAAACACATAATTTAAGAAAAGATTACCTAACAAACTAATATAAAATATAGAGTAGTAGCATAATATTCTATTAGTACTCATTCTAAACTCAGTTCCATCCCTGGACCATAAGGACCCCTCAGCGTCATCTCCGCCAATATTCTCCATCATCATGGGTTTAGATCTCCCACAGTATGCCCTGAGTAATAATAATTATAACAATCAAATATTAGATACTACTATTAAAACACATAATTTAAGAAAAGATTACCTAACAAACTAATATAAAATATAGGGTAGTAGCATAATATTCTATTAGTACTCATTCTAAGCTCAGTTCCATCCCTGGACCATAAGGACCCCTCAGCATCATCTCTGCCAATATTCTCAATCATCATGGGTTTAGATCTCCCACCGTAAGCCCTGAGTAATAATAATTATAACAATCAAATAGTAGATAATACTAATAAAACACATAATTTAAGAAAAGATTACCTAACAAACTAATATAAAATATAGAGTAGTAGCATAATATTCTATTAGTACTCATTCTAAGCTCAGTTCCATCCCTGGACCATAAGGACCCCTCAGCGTCATCACAGCCAATATTCTCCATCATCATGGGTTTAGATCTCCCACAGTATGCCCTGAGTATTAGTAATTATAACAATCAAATATTAGATACTACTAATAAAACACATAATTTAAGAAAAGATTACCTAACAAACTAATATAAAATATAGAGTAGTAGCATAATATTCTAGTAGTACTCATTCTAAGCTCAGTTCCATCCCTGGACCATAAGGACCCCTCAGCGTCATCTCTGCCAATATTCTCCATCATCATGGGTTTAGATCTCCCACAGTATGCCCTGAGTAATAATAATTATAACAATCAAATATTAGATACTACTAATAAAACACATAATTTAAGAAAAGATTACCTAACAAACTAATATAAAATATAGAGTATTAGCATAATATTCTATTAGTACTCATTCTAAGCTCAGTTCCATCCCTGGACCATAAGGACCCCTCAGCGTCATCTCTGCCAATATTCTCCATCATCATGGGTTTAGATCTCCCACAGTATGCCCTGAGTAATAGTAATTATAACAATCAAATATTAGATACTACTAATAAAGCACATAATTTAAGAAAAGATTACCTAACAAACTAATATAAAATATAGAGTAGTAGCATAATATTCTATTAGTACTCATTCTAAGCTCAGTTCCATCCCTGGACCATAAGGATTCCTCAGCATCATCTCTGCCAATATTCTCCATCATCATGGGTTTAGATCTCCCACAGTATGCCCTGAGTAATAATAATTATAACAATCAAATATTAGATACTACTAATAAAACACATAATTTAAGAAAAGATTACCTAACAAACTAATATAAAATATAGAGTAGTAGTTTAATACTCTATTAGTACTCATTCTAAGCTCAGTTCCATCCCTGGACCATAAGGACCCCTCAGCATCATCTCTGCCAATATTCTCCATCATCATGGGTTTAGATCTCCCACAGTATGCACTGAGTAATAATAATTATAACAATCAAATATTAGATACTACTAATAAAACACATAATTTAAGAAAAGATTACCTAACAAACTAATATAAAATATAGAGTAGTAGCATAATATTCTATTAGTACTCATTCTAAGCTCAGTTCCATCCCTGGACCATTAGGACCCCTCAGCGTCGTCTCTGTCAATATTCTCCAACATCATGGGTTTAGATCTCCCACAGTATGCCCTGAGTAATAATAATTATATCAATCAAATATTAGATACTACTAATAAAACACATAATTTAAGAAAAGATTACCTAACAAACTAATATAAAATATAGAGTAGTAGCATAATATTCTATTAGTACTCATTCTAAGCTCAGTTCCATCCCTGGACCATAAGGACCCCTCAGCGTCATCTCTGCCAATATTCTCCATCATCATGGGTTTAGATCTCCCACAGTATGCCCTGAGTAATAGTAATTATAACAACCAAATATTAGATACTACTAATAAAGCACATAATTTAAGAAAAGATTACCTAACAAACTAATATAAAATATAGAGTAGTAGCATAATATTCTATTAGTACTCATTCTAAGCTCAATTCCATCCCTGGACCATAAGGACCCCTCAGCATCATCTCTGCCAATATTCTCCATCATCATGGGTTTAGATCTCCCACAGTATGCCCTGAGTAATAGTAATTATAACAACCAAATATTAGATACTACTAATAAAGCACATAATTTAAGAAAAGATTACCTAACAAACTAATATAAAATATAGAGTAGTAGCATAATATTCTATTAGTACTCATTCTAAGCTGAGTTCCATCCCTGGACCATAAGGACCCCTCAGCGTCATCTCTGCCAATATTCTCCATCATCATGGGTTTAGATCTCCCACAGTATGCCCTGAGTAATAGTAATTATAACAACCAAATATTAGATACTACTAATAAAGCACATAATTTAAGAAAAGATTACCTAACATACTAATATAAAATATAGAGTAGTAGCATAATATTCTATAAGTACTCATTCTAAGCTCAGTTCCATCCCTGGACCATAAGGACCCCTCAGCATCATCTCTGCCAATATTCTCCATCATCATGGGTTTAGATCTCCCACAGTATGCCCTGAGTAATAATAATTATAACAATCAAATATTAGATACTACTAATAAAACACATAATTTAAGAAAAGATTACCTAACAAACTAATATAAAATATAGAGTAGTAGTTTAATACTCTATTAGTACTCATTCTAAGCTCAGTTCCATCCCTGGACCATAAGGACCCCTCAGCGTCATCTCTGCCAATATTCTCCATCATCATGGGTTTAGATCTCCCACAGTATGCCCTGAGTAATAATAATTATAACAATCAAATATTAGATACTACTAATAAAACACATAATTTAAGAAAAGATTACCTAACAAACTAATATAAAATATAGAGTAGTAGTTTAATACTCTATTAGTACTCATTCTAAGCTCAGTTCCATCCCTGGACCATAAGGACCCCTCAGCGTCATCTCTGCCAATACTCTCCATCATCATGGGTTTAGATCTCCCACAGTATGCCCTGAGTAATAATAATTATAACAATCAAATAGTAGATAATACTAATAGAAACTCATAATTTAAGAAAATACAAAAAATCAAACTAATATAAAATATAGAGTAGTAGCATGATATTCTATTAGTACTCATTTTAAGCTTTGTTCCGTCCCTGGACCATAAGGACCCCTCAGCGACATCTCTGCCAATATTCTCTATCATCATGGGATGGATCTTCTTAAGGATGTCCTGAATAAAAGTAATTGTAACACTCTAATATTATATAATACTAATAAAACACATAATTTAAGGAAATACTAACTATGAAACTAATTTCATATATAGAGTAATAGCAATATATCTTAATAGTTCTCAATCTATTCCCCTATTCTCAATTATTCAGCATCATCTCCGCCATCATCTTTCATAATCATGTTAAAAAATCTTCCCATCTTCAATATAAATTTTTCTACCCAAATCTTTGATCTTTATCAGTCGTTAGAATCTCCATATATTATTTCCTTATTTTTTAATAGTTATTGAGGGGGAGAAAAATTGAATTCCAAATTCAACCTCCAGAACGTGAGATACGTCTTTTTCATCTGAGAACTTAGGCCGGGTACTGAATATCCTCTTATTGCTTTATTAATTATAAAGTCTATCGAAGGATAAATATCGAATTTTATAAGAATGTTGTTTGAACGGAATCTGCTGAGTTACATTCGAATCGATGTCAACAATTTTTCTTAATGATGCATTCATCTAATTGTTGTGGGAAAGTCACATTCAAATCGGCATTTACATAGTAACTCCATATTCTCACAATAAGAGGGAAATAAATAAAGCAAACCGACCAAGACCGACGTTTCGAAGGGGCCGGATTGTCGTGTCTGTCCCAAAAGAGAGAGGTCGCGGATCTGCGGTCACATTGCTTGTCAGTCTCCGGCCTTCACGGAACTATTTCTCCTCGTGGAGTAATCTATGACGTCACAAATATATTCCTACGTCTGGCGTCACGTCACCCAATTCTAACACATTCATCTAAACGTTGTGGGAAAGTCACATTCAAATCGGCATTTACATAGAAACTCCATATTCCCACAATAATAGGGAAATATATAAAGTAAATCTAAATAGAATGTAAAAATGTAATGCAATAATTTAAAGACAGAATGACCTCAGAAGGAATATCTGAATATGATTATTAAATTTGAATAGATGGCGAAATGGTAAGAAGGAAATTAGTATTTATAATATTAAAAAGCAATTAAAACTGTCATCGGTCATGTATTCTTCTTGTTTTTAATTTTAGAAGCAAATACTATATATTATTATTACTTTAATAAGAGGGTATGAAAGGGAATGCTAATTCTCTTAATGCTGCAAATTTAAGCAAAAAACAACTGCTTGTATAAACCTGAATAATACAAATTGAACACTCAAACATTTTCTATCGAGGGATCATTCGACCGAGTGTGTCATCATTGGTTTGCATTAATATGAAATAATTTTATAACATTTATAATAATGTTATTATTTATTTTAATATGAATTATATTATTATTTCCTTTACATAATGAAATAAATTTAAAGAAAGTCTTCTCTACTGCTCAGATGGATTATTTTCAACAAATCTTAAATTGAACTTATCACGCAGATTTCTCTTAAAAAATCTTAAGTGTTTTCCTTAATTTAAAATATTAAATCTGTAATACTTCGAAATACCATAAGATAATGAAATTTAAACTAAAATTAATCTGCAAAATATGAAAGGATAGTCTGTTTACTTAACTTGGAGATCCAGCTTACTGTTGTTCCCGGAGCCTCTTCCATTGACGGTGGTCACTCGCAATTGTGAAGTCATACGGCAAAACCTTATTGAAATTTGCGCAAGTTCACAATTTAAAACTGGAAAAAAAGAAACGCCAAAAAAATTAATAAATATTAAGTGAATACGGTAATATCAAGAAGAGAATAATTTAAAGATAAAACTCCCGGTGACAAAGAAAATATCGCATTAATGTACATCTATGAAGTAATATAACGGTGATCCACTTCGATATTAAATCACAAACTCAACAACACTTATACACAATATATTAGAGTAGAAAAATTGTAATCGAGGGCACTAGGAATAGAAATAAGGATGGTTCTGACTAAGAATAAAATGAATTTAATGCAGATCGTATGGAGACGAGAATACAATACTACGCAACGATGGAAACATCCGAATAACTCATTGCAAATAATATTATAAATACTAAATAAATTATAAAAGAAAAAGATTCAACTTTACTTGCATAGCTCTTAGGAGACCAAACTGTGTTACTGATGACATTTAGCTAAACATTTCAATTAATTTGGAACGAGTTTTTTCAAAATATCTACCCCCGGATATCCCTCATAAGTTTTCTATTAAAATTGACAAAATGGGTGGTGGGACTCGAGCCTCGAACTATAAGATTAAACGGGTGCTCATGCCGGTCAGATCACATTCCAACTAAGAGATACAGGTCGAGATACCTTAATCCGTAGGACAAGCGCTCTCTTTCATACTTGTATAAGAGTAGTCTTAATATTAGATTGAAAATATACTCATTGTATTTTGATTTCCATCGCTGGACCGAATGACACTCCGCATCATCTCTGCATCCCTTCTCTCGCACTTCCATGTTTGAGAACAGTTCCGATCGCATTTCTGAAGAATAAATATAATTAAAATTAAGAAAAAATTTACTTCGCAACCGAGACACTGTAAAAATTAAAGGATGACGGTATGTATCATACTTGTCTAAGATTAGTCTTAATATTTTGTATTGTATTGTATTTTGAATTGAATTCACAATTTTCCCTACGAAAACAGAAAATGGATCGAGACGGGAATGTTGATTTCGGAATCCACGACAGAGAAGCCGTTAATACGTTTGTGTTAATATTAATCCTAGTTTATTACTGCTGAGAGTGTGAAATTGTATTTCTTAAGCCGAAAGAAAGACAGCAATTATAATCAAGCGGCTTCTTCTGGTTGAGGATACGCAAATAGAATAGATTTGTCGTTGTCCTGACCTCTTTTTTCTAATATTCGCTCAGTATTTTATTTAGTTATTCTCCCTTTCTGTTCATAAAAGAGATGTCAATTCTCATTTAAGTTGGGAGATATTGCCATGGGACGAATTGCAGACTCGATCAAACCCTCTAAAAGGTTCTGGTTCACATTTGTAAGTGATGAAATGCGTATGAATGTTATTGGAAGGAATTCCAGCGATGGAATTAGTAAAGCTCTGCATTACTTAGGGCTAAACTGCCTTTAATGAACACAGTAAGCCTATGAAATGGCGCCCGGTGAATTGGTCCGGAAGGAATTCGTACGCGGGGAATTGGTCCCGCACGCTGATGTTGTACTACCAAACCAAGCCCCTCGGATAATTTATTTATATCATTAATATATATTTATATATCATTTTGTTATCAGCCTTCATGCTGCAAACAAAATCCATCAATATCTAATAATTGGAAATACCTCTTACTTTTCTTTAGTTTGAACACATTCTAAATTAGTAATAATAAGATACGATATTTACGAACTATTCTTTAGGTCAATCGAATCAAATGAATATAAAAGTTAAAGTTAGTAACATTATTCCTAATGCTAATATCTACCAGATTTATAAATACAATTAAATGTTTTAATCACTACATTAAGACATTGCGAGATTGAAATAAAAAACACACACTAACTAAAAGACAGCTGAATCTCTAAACACTCGCTTTGATAAACCAATCTTATAAAATGTGCCTTAAATAAATAAGCTCAGGTGGTTGGTTGCCTTGGTTATATGATGTCCTAATTCAAAACTCCGGTCTGTGGTTCAGATACGATTTAAAGACACGAAAGCGCAAATTTTATTGGACAAACGTAGTGATATATATTAAATTAAAATGTAATGTTGACTACAACAGTAGTACATCAACGCGGAAAGTTTGCGTTTGCTTTTGTAAAAAGTCACAATTAAGTTCCAAACAATTTAGAATCAAAAAGTTGGTAATTAGTAATAAATGATTGGATAATAGATTTAGAATAACGTTAGGAAACTTATACGTTACAAAGAAGAATGAACTGGAGTGGAACGGTATACGATCTTTAAGTTGGGGTCGAAGAAGTACGAAGTTGCATCGTTATTGAGTTCTCTCAAATATCTTTAAAGCAATAGGGTTCTACTTTGCTAAATCGAACTTTCAATTTATTAACCCCCAAACTCCTAAATAAGTTACAACGCTTAGTAACAATAATGACCATCTTAGACCTACGATTGTTTTAAAAAGATAATGTAGAAGGAAATTAAATATTGTAAGATTAGTTGAAATTAATGGAAAAAGTAATGAAATTCTCTTTACCATGGAGTTAATCTACGGATAATTAATGCAGTATTATCTTTTAATTGGAGTGGAAATATTCAGTTAAGAAACCAAGAAATTTTACAAAGAGAATAGTTATTTAGTTCGACTTGATTTGAGTTTGATAACTGCTTGAAAATCATCTCATTAGATTTATTGTTATTCAAATTCAGTTAATCACTCCCTCATTATATCAATTGACGCACAAATATACGATTAAAATGTAGCTTGCATACTGCAAGCAGATCGACAACACTAATTTCATGTCGGCATCCTATCGGGATGGTCTTCAAAAGAAAAAAAAAGGATTGAAAATATTCTTAAAATTCTCTGCAATTTTATCATCTGACATACAACCCGGGTCTTCCTGATGAACTTACTATTCAGCACAACAGAAGATCACCATCTCTAACTATGTGTGAAAATTCAAGCAGAAATATTGGCTACAACTGCCTCAAAAGACGTTCTAATTTTCACGAATGTAAATGGCTCTCTGGATTCGAACCAAGGACGATCATTGAAATCTAAAACATGTTTTCGAAATATATCTATTATTTCTATCTATGTACAAAATTTCAAGTTTTTGGGGAAGGGAAGGGGTTCAAAATAATTTTTAAAAATATGATCAGTTACTGATTGTAGAGACGCCTGGTGTCGAACTCAGGACACATTGGTAGCTGTGAATGCGCTGTTTGATTTGTAAGGACTTGATCTTATTTTATGCAAAGTTTGAACTGGATATCTGTGCCAGGAAGTACTTAAAATTTGTTTCCGTTATCCCCATACGAAATGCATTGAGGAGAGCAAATGGCCCTCTGGGATCGAACCAAGGACCATAACCGAATATGTAAAATAAGATTATGAAATATATTTATGATATCTAACCCCATGCCAAATTTTAAGTTTCCATGATTACGGGAAAGGGTCAAAAACAAATCTTGAAAATCGCCGCAATGCATTTTAAACGGCCGATTTTTGCCCCGACCTAGCATCCAACCATGGACAATATTCGAAGATGTCTTTTTGATTTTCGTTGGAGTTGCACGGCTCCTAGCGATCTCTCGAATTTCAACTCTCTACTTTTCCGGGAAGTGCCTTTCGATTTTTCGAACATCCCCACCATGTATTCTTATGGAGAAAATCAGGACTTAGGGGCCTTCTGGAATCGAACCAATGACACTGAGGTTCAAAGTCGGCTTTTTTCTGGAGGTTACTCGTTATGGCCAATACGTCGCAAAAATTTCAAGTCAGTGGCACTTGTGGAACATGGTTAGAATTTTGATCCCCAGTGAGTGAGTGAGTGTATATCTAGGCATATCCGGAGAAGCATCTATATATATATAGATAATAGATATAGGTATATCCGGAGAAGCGTCGATATATAATAAATATCCGGAGAAGCGTCTATATATAATAGATAATTATATAACAAATATCGTTTAAAGGACAACAAACGGGTGAAGATGTTAATGCATGAAATAATCGTTGGATTTTATCAAATGTCTTATCGTGAAAAATACTCCTCTCGTCATTGCAGCATAAAATTACGAGATTTAGTATCACTCGATGTATATTTTATTAGATTAGATATAAATCGAGCGTCAGGAATGAGCAAAAATTATAAAATCATTTCAAAATAGTAGTAATCTTAACAATATATTCTATTTTAGTATCCAATGTATTCTTTGATTGTATCTTTCTCCCAGACAAGGCGGTAAATGCACGAAAGAAAACAAACACATAGTTCTCAGATAAGCAAACGATGACTTCGCCTTGAACTTGAAGAAAAGCGAAGAATTGAAGGCCATTGGGAGACCATTACTAGTCTTTTGGCAATGTTAGCATGAGCCTACTTATTTTACTGAACCATCGAAAGTGAAAGCAACGGAAAAGGAAATGAAAACGATGCTTGGAACATTCGAAAATGAATTGAAGGACGTTGGAAACCCATTACTGGTCTAAAAATGACTGTTTGCGTGATCATAGCTTCTTTTTAAATTGTATTGAAAGTGAAAGCAACGGTGAAGGGAAGCAAAATATCAATAGGTATTGGAAAGAGCTCATCGAAGAAAGCGAAACTGCATTTCTGCGCCTGATCACAGAAAAATACAGTAAAAGGGAAAGTGTATTTCTAACCATTGTATCACTGTACTAAACAAATTATTCTCCATTAATTTACCTTAAATTGAGAATGATAAAAGATAGCAACTTACTACACAGTCGTGCAGATTTTATTATAATACTCAAAGTTCTTATGAAATACTTTTCTTTCACCCCCAAAACTATCGATCAACAATTCACTTAATTGATAGTCCGTTTCACAGGTTTTTTATAAAATAATACACGATGTGAGAAAAAGCTACGTAGTCCATAACGTGAGGATATTTTCAAAGTACGCGATATTAGAGATTGATATAAAAATGTATATTCTGCTTACCAAAGCTGAAGCTCCAATCCACTGACATTACCATCGAAGGATCTCCTGTACAACTTTCACTTCTAGATGACGCCGATGAGCAATACGCCAGGACAATATCGGTCTGTAAGGTATTTCCTCCCAAAGAATTAAAAATGAAAAATTCCAAATTAATAAAGTATAAATGGATTAAAATCAGAATTATATTCTATTCTACATATTAATTAAATAATAGCTAATAATAATTGACATTTAAAGAAGCCTTGATTAAACTCTTAGATATTGGCTGACGATATTGAAATCATGACACGAAACCAAAACTTTAATATCAGTACTAATCCGTACCAAATCGAACTAAATTCCTTAAGTGATCAAGCTAAATTTAAATTGCAATTAAACTGTAAGAAATAAATATGGTTCAGATTAAGAAATAATGAGGATTAAATTTAGAATTACTTCGTTAAAGATTACAAGGAACTGAGGAACTATAGCAACTTAAACTTCTGAAAATTCTTCAAAATTGATAAATACCAGAAGAGTATTCAACACCCGTGAAAATGTAAAGTAAAACTTGCAATTTGAATATAATTAATTATAAAAATGGTTGCATCGACGAACAATATTGAGATAAAGTTTAAAAAATAACGACCGTTGACGGGAACAAATGTTAAAAATTCGTACTAAATGGAATAGAATTCCTGAAATGATTAAGCTAACTTTAAATCTTAATTACAATAATCAGAAACAAATTCGGTGGTGATTATGAGATAATGAATTTAATGTTAAAGATGGCAAAGGCACTTTCATTGCGGAATGGTTAGAACTTTTGAAATTTAAGCCACAAAAACGATTGTAAATACATTTTAGAATGATTAATGTGATCGATTCCTTTAATATGACTGAATCTCTTAAACTTTCCTTCAACTGCTGATTTCCTTTTAAATTCAAACCAGGATTTCCGTGATGTTTATGCGTGGATCATATGACCTAAACAAAGCCTAAAAATCAACAAAGGACTAATTGGAAAACATATTCAAGTAAAACTACGTATTGAACTGTAGATAGATTACGGAAGGAGGGAATTCTAAACGGAAATCTGTATTCAAGGAAAATTGAAAACTCGTGCACTAAAACTGCACTGAATTCGAGTCCTGGCACATTCGGAATTTTTTCTCTAGTTTCTTAATTTCAATATACTTTTGGTTACTCGTACTAAAATGGAAGTTGAAATTTGCATGACTTTTAGCTTTCAAATCAAATTTCCGAAGACGACTTGAAATTAATTTATCACAATTCCAAAAAAGGATCACTCAATATTGAATCCTAAACTAATTTGACGTGAAATAATTATTATTCTCATTAGAGGGATATTGCAACTTAATATCCTTATAATATTATCATAGACGCGAGAAGACCAGAAATACTACTGCGAACGAAAAAGAAATACATTTTAAGTAGATATAAAGGCGATATTAATCTATTCCACAATATTACTCCTCTACTATATTAAAGTAATAACTTCTATAATAAAATGAAAAATGAACAGGAACGATGCGTCCAGAATTTCCGTTAAAATTCAAATCCGATATTCCTTTGTTTATGTGATGACGTCATGCACTTACCGAATCATAAAAATTAACGACAGAACTATTTTAAAAATATATTTTGATAAAACATATAATATCACCGGGCATAATTTAGGAAAACGGTAGTTCAGATTGGTATTTATGGCAAATTAAAAATACATGTGGCAAAGCCGACTTCGTGGCTTTATCGGAATTTTTCTCTCGTTTACTATATGCAAATTCAGAGTATAATTCGTACGGTGTCGGACGATAATGAAAAGGCAGTTTAAATTTACGCAAACGCCTAAAACGATGAATTACTATCATTGAAGTTATCGTTATCTTAGAAGCAAGACTAATACTAAATATCCTTAATCCCACTCGATGAGATATATGTACTTATCGAATCATAAAAATCAAAAGAAAAGATGTGTGTCTATTACATTCGGGCATTAACTCGACAGAGGCAAACCTATACATTCGATTTCTCGAGAAGAACAGGCGAGAACCGGTTTTTAGTCCCGGCGACATTCCCTTCGATTCTTACTCTCAAAACGTCATACCATGCCAGGAGAACTGTCTTACATTACTATTTTCACGCAAAAATCTTTACTTAATTCGCTAATCACCATCCTTAACGAGCTTTTAAACCGGAGAACGTACTTAGGAAATCGTATAAAACAGTTCCGGTGCTTTATAAAAAGATTAATGTCATCTCATTAATTCACCCTAAATTACGATGTGAAACATATGATACATCGTACAATAATATTACACAAGGAAAAAATTTAAATTCTTAAATTCACCAACACACTTTAGCAATATTTTCTCAGTCAATACCTAATAAAGTATTTAATGAGACTTACCAATAACTGGAATTCTGGGTGACAACGACGGACGTTGAACATGACGACGAATTTCAACTGTTTTTCAAACACAGGTTGTCAGCACGACCACACTCGTAGAAGTCCAGGCAGCAACTGATGAAAAAGCCGTCAGCGCAGCCGTTAAACAATACTGCTCTCACCTGATTGGTCCAAATTTAACCGTCTTTCAACTTGGCTCCACCCACCAACCGCCATGGAAATTTTCCACTGTTAACGATAGCAATTATATTTTAACGAATTTATTAAATATCATTTTAAATATATAACTAATGTTTTTCGTCGATTTTAATTATTTTTTTAAATTTCGCGAAATCGTCGAAGTTCTGGATCGTAAAATATGTTTGCTAATTCTAAATATTATATGTTCTCAAAAAACATCTATATTTGTGTCTGAATATTTAAGATTATTAGGTTTTTTTTAATTTCGAAAATTAAATCACGATTTACAAAATAATATTCTAACCATACATCCAGAAAGAGAAAAATGTAGCAATCATATCGATGTAATTAATTTACGCACAATTACTAGCAAGATTTCATTGCAAGGATACATTTTGAGTTGAAGAAGTGCAGTATTTCAAGAAATGACGTCCTTTTTTACGAAGAAAGTGGAAAAACCTTACATAAATTCCTATTTAAGCTACCGATTCTCTCGCTAACCAAACACACTACGATGTCTTCCAAAGATACTTTTTATGAAGCAGAGACATTAAAACGAGATAAGTTGATTGAATGATACATTAAACGTTGATTTTAACGAATTATACTATAATATAATCGATTACAAACCGGGAAATTAGTATTGACCTCTCATTGACTGGCAACACGAAATATTCTAGAATAGGAAGAAATTTCCTCTATGAGAGGTAAATCAGCATGTATGAATACCTCATTGCTAATCTACGAAGTGCATTCACAGCCATTCAAATTAATGCAAACACCACTCTCATCGTACTTACATGACCTCCATCTTGCGTTGATGGTAAATGTAGTTTGTGGAAGGATTCCGAGCTCTTAGAACTGCGATATGAAATCCATGAGTGCTCGTCTCGTTGATGGTTGTTTTATCGCCGATTTAAAATAGTAAACGTGTCCACTATTATTCAAGGAAGTCACTGATCGACAGTTAGATCGTCAACATTTGACTGGTCTTCGTTAATTGTTAACAATACTAGATAAACCAGCCAAGAAGCTGTTCTAGTATGCAACTTTCTAACCACGAGTTAAATAAGGTAATCAATTAACGATAAGAAATGGCGAAATTAACATCAAAGACTTCGGAATCAACAACTTAACGTCTTTAAAAACTACGATCGAAATTCTAAGCAACAAGTACAGCAATAAGATCAAATATAACACGGTGTTAGTCGGAGCACTTTTTAAAGTACTTTCGCAGTATTTTCGTAGTTAGAAAAGCAAGGGATTTTTCACAAGAAATCCCCTACAATTTGATTGTTCCACAGATACGCTTTTACGTACACTTACCTTTACTATACACTCACAGTGAAGAAATTCAGAAAGTACACAATCTGAAGCACTTTTATCAAAACTATTTCACAAATATGAACACTTATAAGCACTTACATAGTGTTCCAACTCTGGAACGCCATTTCGTAGTTTCTTTTGTCCATCACGAGGGGATTACGCAACACACCTTAAGAGAATTCCGATTGTCTTCGAAAATATGAAGTACGCTAGTCGCGTTTCTGAGGTGGTGAATAATGGAGGGAAACAGTTTTGTTTCCTGTTATCAGAGTGCTTACTGCTGAAGTTAAAGGGCTGCGAATTGACCTCGTGGCTTTAACAAGGACCTGAGTGAAATTTTAAGTCAGAAGGATTTTTAAGAGGTTATAAATGTTCATCTGTGCACAGTTCGTTTTTGAAAGTTGACAATGTTGCTTTTTCTTCTGTATTTCTTGACTGTGAGTGTGAAACATATGCTACGGAAGAGAATGAGTGAGGAATCTAAAATCAAGAGTTGAAGCTTTCGACGTGATTTACAGTGTTATCCAAAAGTAAGTGTTGAAAAGTGTGCTATATCTTCGATATAAGAATAATCAAGATAGAAAACTTCATGATTGATTGATTTCACGCTTGAGCTGTGCGAATGGGGCATCTTTCGTTCACCTTACGAACACAAAAGGCAAGATTTTAAAGTAAGTACGATGATGATGATATGTGCTTTGAATTTTATCTTAATCTACGTGTATGTGAGACTTACGAATCCACTTCGACGGTTAGGACACAATAACCTAGGCAACTACAATTATATCGAATTCTTAACGCAAATTTATTAGTGTTCGCGATTATGTAGTAATGTTACCATGACGCGATTGACAGTACTTTCAAGGAAGGATATTTCATTGGATGATTAATCTAAAGACACGTATTAACTCTTGATTATGGCGGTCAAGTATAGTAATGTTTATCGGTAGTGAAATATGAATGTCAAAGAATAAATCTATCAAAACCACTTCCTCGTTTTCACTTGTTTCATCTTGCTACTTTAGTGAATTTGGAACCTGTGAGTGAAGATACCAGATATTGTCGAAGTTTCCGGGGCCTCCACATACCTGTTAAATGCATCATTCGATCCACTTATATATCTCTTTTAAATGATCTTGCTTCATAAAAAGCATCTTTGTAAGACTGTGTAGAATACGTGTTTGATTAGCGAGAGAATCGATATCTTAAAAAGGAATTTCTGAGAGTAAAATATAGGTTTCTCGGATTTATTCGTAAAAATGGACGTCGTTTCTTGAAATACTGCAATTCTTTACCTCAAAAAGTATCCTTGCAATCAAATTGTGTTAGTAATTGTGCGTCAATGTATTACATCGATATAATTGTTACATTTTCCTCTTTCTGGATGTATGGTTAGAATATTATTTTGTAAATCGTTATTTAACTCTCGAGATTAAAATAACCTAATCATCTTAAATATCCAGATCCAAAGATAGATATTTTCTTAAGAACATAAAATATTTAGATTATGCAAACTTTGATATTTTAGGTTCCAGCACTTGGACGATTTCGCGATATTTAAAAAAATAATTAAAATTGACGAAAAACATTAATTATGTATTTAAAATGAAACTTTGATAAATTCGTTAAAATATAATTGCTATCGTTAACAGTGGAAAATTTCCATGGCGGTTGGTGGGTGGAGCCAAGTTGAAAGACGGTCAAATTTGGACCAATCAGGCGAGAGCAGTGTTGTTTAACGGTTGCGCGGATGGATTTTTCGTCATTTGCTGCCTGGACATCGACGAGTGAGGTCGTGCTGACAACCTGTGTTTGAAAAACAGTTGAAATTCGTCGTCATGTTCAACGTCCGTCATTGTCACCCAGGATTTCCAGTTCATGGTAAGTCTCATTAAATACTTTATTAGGTACTGTCTAAGAAAATTTTGCTAAAGTGTGTTGGTGAAATTAAGAATTTAAGTTTATTACTTTTTTAATATCAGTATACTACGCAACATTTGTTTCATATTGTGATTGATTTTAATTTAGGGTGAGTTAATGAGATAACATTTATCTTTTTATAAAGCACCGGAACTGTTTTATACAATTTCCTAAGTACGTTCTCCGGCTTAAAAGCTCGTTAAGGATGGTGATTAGCGGATTAAGTAAAGATTTTTGCGTGTAAATAGGACTCTAAGACAGCTCTCCTGGCATGGTATGACAGTTTGAAGGTAAGAAAGGAATGTCGCCGGGACTAGAAACCGCTTCTCGCCTATTCTTCTCGAGAATTCAAATCTATAGGTTTGCCCATGTCGAGTTCGTGCCCGAATGTAAAAGGCATACAATTTTCTTTTGATTTTTTGCTTAGATAAGTGCAAATATGTCATCGCGTGGGAATGACGGTAGTTAGTGGTAGTTTTGCTTCTAGCATACGATAACTTCTTTGATAGTAATGCATCGTGTAAGGCGTTTGTAAAATTCAAACTGCCTCCGAAACAGTACGAATTACACTCTGAATTTGCATATAAAAACGAGAGAAAAATTCCGATAAAGCCACGAAGTCGGCTTTGCCACATTTATTTTTAATTTGCCATGAATACAGATCTTAACTAGCGTTTTCCTAAATTATGCCCGGTGATATGACATGATTTATCAAAGTATATTTTTAAAATACTGCTGTCGTTAATTTTTATGATTCGGTAAGTGGATGACGTCATCACATAAACAACGGAAGATCGGATTTGAATTTTAACGGAAATTCTGGACGCATCGTTCCTGTTCATTTTTCATTTTATTATAGAAGTTATTACTTTAATATAGTAGAAGAGTAATATAGTGGTATAGATTAATATCGCCTTTATATCTACTTAAAATGTATTTCTTTTTCGTTCGCAGTAGTATTTCTGGTCTTCTCGCGTCTATGATAATATTATAAGGATATTAAGTTGCAATATCCCTCTTATGAGAATAATAATTATTTCACGTCAAATTAGTTTCGGATTCAATATTGAGTGATGCTTTTTCGGAATTGTGATAAATTAATTTCAAGTCGTCATCGGAAATTTGATTTGAAAGTTAAAAGTCATGCAAATTTCAACTTCCATTTTAGTACGAGTAACAAGTTGATATTGAAATTAAGAAACTAGAGAAAAAAATCCGAAAGAGCCAGGACTCGAATTCAGTGCAGTTTTAGTGCTCGAGTTTTCAATTTTCCTTGAGTACAGATTTCCGTATAGAATTCCCTCCTTCCGTAATCTATCAACAGTTCAATACGTAGTTTTACTTGAATATGTTTTCCAATTAGTCCTTTGTTGATTTTTAGGCTTTGTTTAGGTCATATGTTCCACGCATAAACATCACGGAAATCCTGGTTTGAATTTAAAAGGAAATCAGCAGTTGAAGGAAAGTTTAAGAGATTCAGTCATATTAAAGGAATCGATCACATTAATCATTCTAAAATGTATTTACAATCGTTTCTGTGGCTTAAATTTCAAAAGTTCTAACCATTCCGCAATGAAAGTGCCTTTGCCATCTTTAACATTAAATTCATTATCTCATAATCACCACCGAATTTGTTTCTAATTATTGTAATTTAGATTTAAATTTAGCTTAATCATTTCAGGAATTCTATTCCATTTAGTACGAATTTTTAACATTTGTTCCCGTCAACGGTCGTTATTTTTTAAACTTTATCTCAATATTGTTCGTTGATGTAACCATTTTTATTATTTATTTATATTCAAATTGCTAGTTTTACTGTAAATGTTCACGGGTGTTGAATACTCTTCCGGTATTTATCAATTTTGAAGAATTTTCAGAAGTTTAAGTTGCTATAGTTCTTAAGTTCCTTGTTGTCTTTAACGACGTAATTCTACATTTAATTGGCATTATTTCATAATCTAATGCATATTTATTTCTTACAGTTTAATTGCAATTTAAATTTAGCTTAATCACTTTAGGAATTTAGTTTGATTTGGTACGGATTAGTACTGATGTTAAAGTTTTTGTTTCGTGTCATGATTTCAATATCTTCAGCCAGTATCTAAGAGTTTAATTAAAGCGTCTTTAAATGATGATTACAATTAGTTATTATTACCTTAATATTTTAGGATGATCTAACAAGATATTTCAAAATGTTTGGTCAACGGTTTCAAATATACGGGAATACGAATTTTTAAAATTACTCGTTTCGCCTTACAATTGCGTGGCTTTAGAATAGAATATAATTCTGATATTTATTCATTTATTCTTTATTTATTTGGAATTTTTCATTTTTAATTCTTTGGGAGGAAATATCTTACAGACCGATATTGTCCTGGCGTATTGCTCAACGGCGTCATCTAAAAGTGAAAGTCGTACAGGAGATCCTTCGATGGTAATGTCAGTGGAATGGAGCTTCAGCTTTGGTAAGCAGAATATATATTTTTATATCAATCTCTAATATCGCGAACTTTGAAAATATCCTCACGTTATGGACTACGTAGCTTTTTCTCACATCGTGTATTATATTATAAAAACCTGTAGAACGGACTATCAATGAAGTGATTTATTGATCAATAGTTTTTGGGGTGAAAGAAAAGTATTTCATAAGAACTTCGAGCATTACAACAAAATCTGAACGACTGTGTAGTAAGTTGCTATCTTTTATCATTCTCAATTTAAGGTAAATTAATGGAGAATAAATAGTACAGTACAGTAATACAATGGTCAGACATACACTTTCCCTTTTTCTGTATTTTTCTGTGATTAGACGCACAAATGCAGTTTCGCTTTCTTCGATGGGCTCCTTCCAATACCTATTGATATTTTGATTCCCTTCATCGTTGCTTTCACTTTCAAAGCACTGTAAAAGAAGCTATGATCACGCAAACAATCACTCTTAGACCAGTAATGGGTTTCCAACGTCCTTCAACTCATTTCGAGTTTACCAAGCATCGTTTGCATTTCCTTTTCCGTTGCTTTCACTTTCGAGGGTTCAGTAAAATAAGTAGGCCCATGCTAACATTGCCAAAAGACGAGTAATGGCCTTCAATTCTTTGCCTCGCTTTTCTTCAAGTTCATGGCGAACTCATCGTTTGCTTATCTGAGAACTATGTGTTTGTTTTCTTTCGTGCATTTACCGCCTTGTCTGGGAGAAAGATACAATCAAAGAATGCATTGGATACTAAAGTAGAATATATTGTTAAGATTACTACTATCTTGAAATGATTTTATAATTTTTGCTCATTCCTGACGCTCGATTTATATCTAATCTAATAAAATATACATCGAGTGATACTAAATCTCGTAATTTTATGCTGCAATGACGAGAGGCGTAATCTTCACGATAAGACATTTGATAAAATCCAGCGATTAATTCCTTCATTAATATCTTCACCCGTTTGTTGTCCTTTTAACGATATTTGTTACATAATTATCTATTATATATAGACGCTTCTCCGGATATTTATTATATATCGACGCTTCTCCGGATATACCTATATCTATTATATATATACGCTTCTCCGGATATACCTAGATATACACTCACTCACTCTAACTCACTCTAAAATTCTAACCATGTTCCACAAGTGCCACTGACTTGAAATTTTACGACGTATTGGCCATAACGAGTAACCTCCAGAAAAAAGCCGACTTTGAACCTCAGTGTCATTGGTTTGATTCCAGAAGGCCCCAAAGTCCTGATTTTCTGCATAACTGATTTACTGAATTTGAATAACAATAAATCTAATGAGATGATTTTCAAGCAGTTATCAAACTCAAATCAAGTCGAACTAAATAACTATTCTCTTTGTAAAATTTCTTGCTTTCTCTACTGAATATTTCCACTTCAATTAAACGATAATACTGCAATAATTATCCGTAGATTAACTCCATGGTAAAGAGAATTTCATTACTTCTTCCATTATTTCCAATTAATCTTACAATACTTAATTTCCTTCTACATTATCTTTTTAAAACAATCTTAGGTCTACGATGGTCACTATTGTTACTAAGCGTTGTAACTTATTTAGGAGTTTGGGGGTTAATAAATTGAAAGTTCGATTTAGCAAAGTAGAACCCTATTGCTTTAAAGATATTTGATCGAACTCAATAACGATGCAACTTCCTACTTCTTCGACCCCAACTTAAAGATCGTATACCGTTCCACTCCAGTTCATTCTTCTTTGTAACGCATAAGTTTCCTAACGTTTTCTAAATCTATTATCTAATCATTTATTACAGAATACCTACTTATTGAGGCTACATTGTTAGAACTTACTACTGACTTTTTACAATAGCAAACGCAAACTTTCCGCGTTGATGTACTGTTGTAGTTAACATTACACTTTAATATATCTCACTACGTTTGTCCAATAAAATTTGCGCTTTTGTGTCTTTAAATCGTATCTGAAACACAGACCGGAGTTTTGAATTAGTAAATCATATAACCAAGGCAACCAACCACCTTAGCTTATTTATTTAAGGCACATTTATAAGATTGGTTTATAAAAGCGAGTGTTTAGAGATTCAGCTGTCTTTTAGTTAGTGTGTTTTTTATTTCAAGCTCGCATTACCTTAATGTAGTGATTAAAACATTTAATGGTATTTATAAATCTGGTAGATATTAGCAATAGGCATAATGTTACTAACCTCAACTTTTATATTCATTTGATTCGATTGACCTAAAGAATAGTTCGTAAATATCGTATCTTATTATTACTAATTTAGAATGTGATCAAACTAAAGAAGAGTAAGAGGTATTTCCAATTATTAGATTTTGATGGATTTTGTTTGCAACATGAAGGCTCCTTTTCTTTTTTATTGTATAAATTATTGAGAAACACGAGGCGATTAAAATGTAAATGCCATTCTATTTAATTTACATCACTGAACCAGCAGACAATAAATATAATTGAGCTCAATCCTTCTATTGATCAATAAAGATTCGAGGCATACGTATAATAAATGCATTTAATTTGATTCTGTGAATTGTTAATGATTCAATTCCCCTTATAGATACGTCACGTGTTCAAAGTTATATCGGAATTGGAATATTTATGAACTTTAATGTAATTTATTAGTGTTTTCGGGCAAAAACATTAAATACGATGAGACATTTCCACCTCAGCTTAACTTCATTAAGGACAACTTAGTGATTTCACATATCCCGGCTCTGAATAACACTTTGTCATAAATTAATGAACTTTAAGTATTAACGCAAATAATCTAAACATAATGCCATTAACGCGACACAATTTTAGGATATGCAAATGAATCCTTAATCACTTCTGAACCATCTCAATGTTTTAGAGTGCTACTTCCCAGTAATATATTCCGCGTTCCAATTCCCCCCAGACCAATTCACCGGGCGCCGGTGAATTCGTAAGCGGGGATTTTATCTCCCGCGCTGATGTTCTTCTACTGTTATTCAATCTTATGTTAATCTAAACTTCCTGATTATTAGTTAATGTTATAAATAAATTATCCGAGGGGCTTGGGTTGGTAGGATAAATTCAGCGTGGGGGACCAATTCCCCGCGTACTAATTCCCCCCGGAATAATTCACCGGGCGCCATTTCATAGGTTTATTGTAATAATTAAAGGCAATTTAACCCAAAATAATGCGGAAAATTACTAATTCTATCGCTGGAATGCATTCCTATGACATTCTTACTCATATTATCACTTACAAATGTGAACCAGAACCTTTTTGAGGGTTTGATCGAGTCTGCAATTCGTCCCATGGCAATATCTCCCAACTTAAATGAGAATTGACATCTCTTTTATGAACAAAAGGAAGAAGAAATTACTATAATATTGAGCGAATATTGGAAAGAAATTTGTCAGGACAACGACAAATCTATTCTATTTGAATATACTCAAGCCAGAAGAAGCCGCTTGATTGTAATTGCTGTCTTTCTTTCGGCTTAAGAAATGCAATTACCTTCTCTCAGCAGTAATAAACTAGGATTAATATTAACACAAACGTATTAACGGCTTCTCCGTCGTGGATTCCGAAATCAACATTCCCGTCTCGATCCATTTTCTGTTTTTGTAGGGAAAATTGTGAATTCAATTCAAAATACAATACAATACAAAATATTAAGACTAATCTTAGACAAGTATGATACATACCGCCATCCTT
The DNA here is from genome assembly GCA_947579665.1 of Sympetrum striolatum. NCBI lineage: Eukaryota > Metazoa > Arthropoda > Insecta > Odonata > Libellulidae > Sympetrum > Sympetrum striolatum. The sequence goes on from OX388343.1 coordinate 104,727,080, forward strand.
TAATTTAAACAGTGTCTCGATTCCTAAGTAAATGTTTTATTAATTATAATTATATTTATTCTTCAGAAATGCGATCGGAACTGTTCTCAAACGTGGAAGTGCGAGAGAAGGGATGCAGAGATGCTGCGGAGTGTCATTCGGTCCAGCGATGGAAATCAAAATACAATGAGTATGATTTCAATCTAATATTTAGACTGCTCTTATACAAGTATGAAAGAGAGCGCTTGTCCTACGGATAAAGGTATCTCGAACTGTATCTCTTAGTAGGAAGGTGATCTGACCGGCATGAGCACCCGTTTAATCTTATAGTTCGAGGATCGAGTCCCACCACCCATTTTGTCAATTTTATTAGGAAAAATATGAGGGATATCTGGGGGTAGCTATTTTGAAAAAACTCGTTCCAAATTAATTGAAATGTTTAGCTAAATGTCACCCGTAACATATTTTGGTCTCCTAAGATCTATGCAAGTAAAGTTGAACCTTTTTCTTTACGTTTTTATAATATTATTTGCTATCACCCAGCAAACAAATCCACGTGGTCACCACGTGGCTACCACGTGGTGTTTGGTGGCAGTTACGTTGTAATACCACGTGGCCACCACATGGCGAGATGGAGTTGCAGGAATGTGGTCACCACGTGGCGCTGCAACTTTACTACCACATAATCACCACATTTTGCCACATTTCTATAATATTGTATCCTAAAATTTATAAAATATTCCAGCTAATTTTGGACTCCTTATAATGAAAAATGACTTTCTGATCACTCCTTTCCATACAAAAATAAACTTTTATAAATTGGCGTGAAATACTTTCTTTCAGAAAAAATATCAGGATGCTACCCAAGATTCATACCTTTATCAAAAGTTTGGATAAAAATGGTCTTTTACTTGAATTCAGTATTAAGACAAGGATAAGCAAGATATAGGACATTCATACCATATTACTGGATGCTATGTACAGTAGATTCATTGCAGCATTTATTCAGACAATGTCTCAGTTTAAATCACATCTCAAGGTCTTTATATAAGACATCTCTGAAAGCAGCCAATGAGCACTCAAGTACTTAACTTAAAACACATTGCATATTTTCAAAATTAACCAATTGAAAGGCTTTGAGAACAATAAATATAAATTTTTCTGTACCTTCCTTAGAAGTCATTGAAGGGGTAAATTAAGAGTACCTGAAAGATATTTCAAAAGATAAAACATATCAAAGCTTTAGACAAATTCAAATATTTAGGTTAGGAATACTGCCGTTTCGTTACATCTCAGATGTATATTTTGCACATGATAATTCCGCACACATCGTAAAGAAAATTAATAGTTCCTTCGAGTAGTCATTGATTTAGTAGTAGACTGAAAGAAGGGTAAAAGATGAAGAATACACCAGAAAATATGCTGTAAATGAAATTTTTATTGTTATGCATTGTTTTAATACATAAATACATTAGTGAATAAATACATATTACAATGAATTTAGGTTTAACATAACTGAATTGGAATGAAATCTTAATACAGCAAAGAGAAGCAAAACGATCTGTGATATTGAAAATGAAATCAATTCTTCATTCACTTTTGTTATTCACTTTTGCTGCTGTGGATAAGGTCTTCCTCTTGTGGAACAACTGCCTTAAGTGGATTCTAAGATCGTGTAATATTATCTTCAATCCAGGATAATTCTTCTTATAACCCATATCTTGTCCTTTAACCCTTCATTATTCTATCATTCTGTCTAAGAATCTATCAGTCTTCAACGAATACACTAAAGTTCCGGAATTTCTCTTTTTCTTGCACTAAATAAAACAGGAATAACTATATTAAAATTTGCTTCTTACTATATAACTTCCCATGATACTGCAATACGTACAAACGAGAGTGAAATACAACTTTCAATGACAGTTGTATTAAGTTTTAAGAAGGCTTGAATTAATTCAAATTAAGGAAATGAAAATGTTTGAGTAACGTAAATAAACACTTAGGTAAAATTCTCGATAAAACGGTAAATCATCGAGAATTTTACCAACAATTGTAAGCAAGCATTAATATTAGGTTATTAAATATTTAATAACTACTAAAGAAGGCAAAAAGCATCACTTACGTTTCTTTGCTGAGCTTAAAACTGCAGATAATCTCCAGATTGTCACCATCTACACAGTATGGATAACTTTACGTACACGATTTCCCCCAACAAATACCCTACATCGGTCGTATAGTAAAACTTAATGCTCCGGATGAACAACCAAGATCTTTCATAAAATTGATTGGACGGTGACAAGGATTTTCCTGTAAAATACAATTAAGAACTCATTTCTAGGTTGTACATAGTTTGAAACGTGCAATAAATAATCAATGCTTAAATAATGTACTTACAATTCTCTGGTTTCCTTGGAAAGTGAAAAGATGGAATACATTTACTGCTACTGTGCTGAAATATCCTTTGGGGCGACATAATTCATCGCAATATTCGAAATTGTTTCACAAATTCAAAACGATGCAGAGACTAACAATGACGGTTACTCAAATGAGCTACTGCCAACCAAAAATAATTCGCGACACTGCTACCACGCTACGAGACTATGAACCGCTCAAGCTCAAACCAGCAAGATTTGTCAGTTTTCGTGTATGAAGGAAAAATGATTGTTTTCCTTATCATTTTGGTAACGTAAAGAAAAATAAACCATGAGAAATATACACGGAAATCAACTTTTTAATAACGTTTGCGATCGATTTCTTAACGATTCGTAAAACATATATGTTTTACGATTCTTTCATATGAATTTGAAAACGGATTGATGGATTTCCGATTCCATCGATGGATTTAAAAACGTACCCTTCGTCTGTAATTAATTTTAATTAAATAATCGAGTAAAACGTCGGCTGAATATTTTTTCATTATTATAAATTCACTTACAGAGATAACAATGGAAAAATAAATAATTTTATGCTGCTTCTTCCTTTAATATGTCATAAATGCATATTTATATTATTTTTTACTTAATTTGATAATGCTGCGGGTTATTCATCTTCCGTAATAGAATCACAGATTCTGTGTTTTATCCTTCTGCTTTTTTTGTTTTATGAGTAAATGAATTTGATATGGAAGAAAATCTTTCTTATATAACATTTTATAAATAATAATCTCACGGAAATGAATACGTTGTGGCCACGATTATATGACGTTTTGGCAATATCGAATGTGGTGATGACCACGTTCTTACCACCTTTTTACCACATTCACCACATTCGCCACCAAAATGCCACGTGGCGAAAAGTGGCGAACACGTGGCGTGTTTGCTGGGCAGTTATTCGGATGTTTAAACTGCCATCTTAGCGTTGTATCGTATTCTCATCTCCATACGATATTCAATAAATTAATTTTCCTCTTACATCAGAACAATACTTATTTCTATTCCTAGTGCCCACGATTACAATTTTTCTACTCTAATTTATTGTTTAGAAGTGTTGTTGAGTACGGTATATGTTTTAACATCGAAGTGGTCACCGTTATATAACTTCATAGATGTGCATTAATGCGACTTTTTTCTTTGTCACCGGGAGTTTTATTTTTAAATTATTCTCTTCTTGATATTATCATATTCACTTATTATTGATTTATTATTTTGGTGTTTCTATTCTTTCCAGTATTAAGAAAGTGAACTTGCACAAATTTCAATAAGGTTTTGCCGTATGACTTCACAAATGTGAGTGACCACCGTCAATGGAAGAGGCTCGGGGGACAACTGTAAACTGGATCTCCATGTTAAGTAAACAGACTATCCTTTCATATTTTGCAGATTTATTTTAGTTTAAATTTCATTATCTTATCGTATTTCCAAATATTACAGATTTTACATTTTAAATTAAGAAAAACACTTAAGATTTTCTAAGAGAAATCTGCGTGATTAGTTCAATTTAAGATTTGTTGAAAATAATCCGTCTGAGCAGTAGCATAGACTTTCTTTAAATCTACTTAATTATGTAAAGGAAATAATAATGTAATTCATATTCACATAAATAATGACATTATTATATATAAGGATGTTATAAAATTATTTCATACTAGCTGAAGCGCCCGTTGATTCTCAACGGGGAATGTAGAAGTAGATTAAATTCAAGTTGCCGGTCGTGCAATGCGTAAATTCCCTTTAGAATATAGTCTAAAATCCCAAGCTATTCTTGCTATACAGGAAAAATAATTCATGAGCTCGGCTGAAAAATCTTATTGGTCGTCAGGAGGATTGGTTGTTTACAATCTCAACAATTTTGGAAAATTTCGATTCGGAAACAATATTCCACGATCAAAATAAGAATATTCATTTTATTTCCGTTCTTTTGCTCTTGTCTCGACTCTGCACGACTATTTCTCTATTTCCATTCTTCAAAAGATAAATAGCCTGCTACTGAAAAAAGTGAAGATTAGATTTATTCTTTATGGAAACCCATCTGAGCGATCTTGGTTCGAAACCAGCAAAATTATCGAATAAAATTGAGACAGTACGTCCTTCCTGGTCCCAGAAAACACGTACGCAAAGTTTGACGCGAATCTAGCAAACGGTTTGTACTAATATCGAAGACACACAATCTCCTGACTGTAATTACGTTCCTGCAATTGCTGGTTACCTTCTTACAGAAAATTTCTCGTTATCCATGTAATATATCGTACTCTTCAATCATCAGCTTTATGGGCCAAAGTCCACGAGTATTTTTACGGGATAAAGCATGAGCTCGGATTCAACAATGGGATCGGTCGTCAGGGGGATGAGTTGTTTACAGCCTCGAATTTTCACGAAAGTTTTGTATATTTTACCAATATTCTCGCAAATTCTAATCGAAAGTAAGATTCCACGACTAAAATAAGAATCCTTATTCAATTTTCTTGCTTTCGGTGTTATTAATGTATACTTTATATTACTAAGATGGTTATTCTTTTCTTAATTTTTGGGTTTTTCTTCTCTTTTATAAAACATTAAAGTGTTTCTTGTCTAAACTATTCAGAGCCTCAATTGGATGTTGCATTTCCATGATGAAGGAGGATATTGGCCAGGATGACACTGAGAGGACTTGTTTGGACCAGGGAGAGAACTAAGCCTAGACTAAGTACTAAAACACTATTATGCTATTACTGTATACTTTATATTACTAAGATGGTTATTTATTTCCTAATTTTTGGGTTTTTCTTCTCTTTTATAAAACATTAAAGTGTTTCTTGTCTAAACTATTCAGAGCCTCAATTGGATGTTGCATTTCCATGATGAAGGAGGATATTGGCCAGGATGAAATTGAGAGGACTTGTTTGGACCAGGGAGAGAACTAAGCCTAGACTAAGTACTAAGACACTATTATGCTATTAATGTATACTTTATATTACTAAGATGGTTATTATTTTCCTAATTTTTGGGTTTTTCTTCTCTTTTATAAAACATTAAAGTGTTTCTTGTCTGAACTATTCAGGTCCTCAATTGGATGTTGCATTTCCATGATAAAAGAGGATATTGGCCAGGATGACACTGAGAGGACTTGTTTGGACCTGGGAGAGAACTAAGCCTAGACTAAGTACTAAAACACTATTATGCTATTACTGTATACTTTATATTACTAAGATGGTTATTTTTTTCCTAATTTTTGGGTTTTTCTTCTCTTTTATAAAACATTAAAGTGTTTCTTGTCTAAACTATTCAGAGCCTCAATTGTATGTTGCATTTCCATGATGAAGGAGGATATTGGCCAGGATGACACTGAGAGGACTTGTTTGGACAAGGGAGAGAACTAAGCCTAGACTAAGTACTAAGACACTATTATGCTATTAATGTATACTTTATATTACTAAGATGGTTATTTTTTTCTTAATTTTTGGGTTTTTCTTCTCTTTTATAAAACATTAAAGTGTTTCTTGTCTAAACTATTCAGAGCCTCAATTGGATGTTGCATTTCCATGATGAAGGAGGATATTGGCCAGGATGACACTGAGAGGACTTGTTTGGACCAGGGAGAGAACTAAGCCTAGACTAAGTACTAAGACACTATTATGCTATTAATGTATACTTTATATTACTAAGATGGTTATTTTTTTCTTAATTTTTGGGTTTTTCTTCTCTTTTATAAAACATTAAAGTGTTTCTTGTCTAAACTATTCAGAGCCTCAATTGGATGTTGCATTTCCATAATGAAGGAGGATATTGGCCAGGATGAAATTGAGAGGACTTGTTTGGACCAGGGAGAGAACTAAGCCTAGACTAAGTACTAAGACACTATTATACTATTAATGTATACTTTATATTACTAAGATGGTTATTATTTTCCTAATTTTTGGGTTTTTCTTCTCTTTTATAAAACATTAAAGTGTTTCTTGTCTAAACTATTCAGAGCCTCAATTGGATGTTGCATTTCCATGATGAAGGAGGATATTGGCCAGGATGACACTGAGAGGACTTGTTTGGACCTGGGAGAGAACTAAGCCTAGACTAAGTACTAAAACACTATTATGCTATTACTGTATACTTTATATTACTAAGATGGTTATTTTTTTCCTAATTTTTGGGTTTTTCTTCTCTTTTATAAAACATTAAAGTGTTTCTTGTCTAAACTATTCAGAGCCTCAATTGTATGTTGCATTTCCATGATGAAAGAGGATATTGGCCAGGATGACACTGAGAGGACTTGTTTGGACCAGGGAGAGAACTAAGCCTAGACTAAGTACTAAGACACTATTATGCTATTAATGTATACTTTATATTACTAAGATGGTTATTTTTTTCTTAATTTTTGGGTTTTTCTTCTCTTTTATAAAACATTAAAGTGTTTCTTGTCTAAACTATTCAGAGCCTCAATTGGATGTTGCATTTCCATGATGAAGGAGGATATTGGCCAGGATGAAATTGAGAGGACTTGTTTGGACCAGGGAGAGAACTAAGCCTAGACTAAGTACTAAGACACTATTATGCTATTAATGTATACTTTAAATTACTAAGATGGTTATTTTTTTCTTAATTTTTGGGTTTTTCTTCTCTTTTATAAAACATTAAAGTGTTTCTTGTCTAAACTATTCAGAGCCTCAATTGGATGTTGCATTTCCATGATGAAGTAGGATATTGGCCAGGATGAAATTGAGAGGACTTGTTTGGACCAGGGAGAGAACTAAGCCTAGACTAAGTACTAAGACACTATTATCCTATTAATGTATACTTTATATTACTAAGATGGTTATTTTTTTCTTAATTTTTGGGTTTTTCTTCTCTTTTATAAAACATTAAAGTGTTTCTTGTCTAAACTATTCAGAGCCTCAATTGGATGTTGCATTTCCATGATGAAGGAGGATATTGGCCAGGATGACACTGAGAGGACTTGTTTGGACCAGGGAGAGAACTAAGCCTAGACTAAGTACTAAGACACTATTATGCTATTAATGTATACTTTATATTACTAAGATGGTTATTTTTTTCTTAATTTTTGGGTTTTTCTTCTCTTTTATAAAACATTAAAGTGTTTCTTGTCTAAACTATTCAGAGCCTCAATTGGATGTTGCATTTCCATAATGAAGGAGGATATTGGCCAGGATGAAATTGAGAGGACTTGTTTGGACCAGGGAGAGAACTAAGCCTAGACTAAGTACTAAGACACTATTATGCTATTAATGTATACTTTATATTACTAAGATGGTTATTTTTTTCTTAATTTTTGGGTTTTTCTTCTCTTTTATAAAACATTAAAGTGTTTCTTGTCTAAACTATTCAGAGCCTCAATTGGATGTTGCATTTCCATGATGAAGGAGGATATTGGCCAGGATGAAATTGAGAGGACTTGTTTGGACCAGGGAGAGAACTAAGCCTAGACTAAGTACTAAGACACTATTATCCTATTAATGTATACTTTATATTACTAAGATGGTTATTTTTTTCTTAATTTTTGGGTTTTTCTTCTCTTTTATAAAACATTAAAGTGTTTCTTGTCTAAACTATTCAGAGCCTCAATTGGATGTTGCATTTCCATGATGAAGGAGGATATTGGCCAGGATGAAATTGAGAGGACTTGTTTGGACCAGGGAGAGAACTAAGCCTAGACTAAGTACTAAGACACTATTATCCTATTAATGTATACTTTATATTACTAAGATGGTTATTTTTTTCTTAATTTTTGGGTTTTTCTTCTCTTTTATAAAACATTAAAGTGTTTCTTGTCTAAACTATTCAGAGCCTCAATTGGATGTTGCATTTCCATGATGAAGGAGGATATTGGCCAGGATGAAATTGAGAGGACTTGTTTGGACCAGGGAGAGAACTAAGCCTAGACTAAGTACTAAGACACTATTATCCTATTAATGTATACTTTATATTACTAAGATGGTTATTTTTTTCTTAATTTTTGGGTTTTTCTTCTCTTTTATAAAACATTAAAGTGTTTCTTGTCTAAACTATTCAGAGCCTCAATTGGATGTTGCATTTCCATAATGAAGGAGGATATTGGCCAGGATGAAATTGAGAGGACTTGTTTGGACCAGGGAGAGAACTAAGCCTAGACTAAGTACTAAGACACTATTATGCTATTAAGGTATACTTTATATTACTAAGATGGTTATTTTTTTCTTAATTTTTGGGTTTTTCTTCTCTTTTATAAAACATTAAAGTGTTTCTTGTCTAAACTATTCAGAGCCTCAATTGGATGTTGCATTTCCATAATGAAGGAGGATATTGGCCAGGATGAAATTGAGAGGACTTGTTTGGACCAGGGAGAGAACTAAGCCTAGACTAAGTACTAAGACACTATTATGCTATTAAGGTATACTTTATATTACTAAGATGGTTATTTTTTTCTTAATTTTTGGGTTTTTCTTCTCTTTTATAAAACATTAAAGTGTTTCTTGTCTAAACTATTCAGAGCCTCAATTGGATGTTGCATTTCCATAATGAAGGAGGATATTGGCCAGGATGAAATTGAGAGGACTTGTTTGGACCAGGGAGAGAACTAAGCCTAGACTAAGTACTAAGACACTATTATGCTATTAAGGTATACTTTATATTACTAAGATGGTTATTTTTTTCTTAATTTTTGGGTTTTTCTTCTCTTTTATAAAACATTAAAGTGTTTCTTGTCTAAACTATTCAGAGCCTCAATTGGATGTTGCATTTCCATGATGAAGGAGGATATTGGCCAGGATGACACTGAGAGGACTTGTTTGGACCAGGGAGAGAACTAAGCCTAGACTAAGTACTAAGACACTATTATGCTATTAATGTATACTTTATATTACTAAGATGGTTATTTTTTTCTTAATTTTTGGGTTTTTCTTCTCTTTTATAAAACATTAAAGTGTTTCTTGTCTAAACTATTCAGAGCCTCAATTGGATGTTGCATTTCCATAATGAAGGAGGATATTGGCCAGGATGAAATTGAGAGGACTTGTTTGGACCAGGGAGAGAACTAAGCCTAGACTAAGTACTAAGACACTATTATGCTATTAATGTATACTTTATATTACTAAGATGGTTATTTTTTTCTTAATTTTTGGGTTTTTCTTCTCTTTTATAAAACATTAAAGTGTTTCTTGTCTAAACTATTCAGAGCCTCAATTGGATGTTGCATTTCCATGATGAAGGAGGATATTGGCCAGGATGAAATTGAGAGGACTTGTTTGGACCAGGGAGAGAACTAAGCCTAGACTAAGTACTAAGACACTATTATCCTATTAATGTATACTTTATATTACTAAGATGGTTATTTTTTTCTTAATTTTTGGGTTTTTCTTCTCTTTTATAAAACATTAAAGTGTTTCTTGTCTAAACTATTCAGAGCCTCAATTGGATGTTGCATTTCCATGATGAAGGAGGATATTGGCCAGGATGAAATTGAGAGGACTTGTTTGGACCAGGGAGAGAACTAAGCCTAGACTAAGTACTAAGACACTATTATCCTATTAATGTATACTTTATATTACTAAGATGGTTATTTTTTTCTTAATTTTTGGGTTTTTCTTCTCTTTTATAAAACATTAAAGTGTTTCTTGTCTAAACTATTCAGAGCCTCAATTGGATGTTGCATTTCCATGATGAAGGAGGATATTGGCCAGGATGAAATTGAGAGGACTTGTTTGGACCAGGGAGAGAACTAAGCCTAGACTAAGTACTAAGACACTATTATCCTATTAATGTATACTTTATATTACTAAGATGGTTATTTTTTTCTTAATTTTTGGGTTTTTCTTCTCTTTTATAAAACATTAAAGTGTTTCTTGTCTAAACTATTCAGAGCCTCAATTGGATGTTGCATTTCCATAATGAAGGAGGATATTGGCCAGGATGAAATTGAGAGGACTTGTTTGGACCAGGGAGAGAACTAAGCCTAGACTAAGTACTAAGACACTATTATGCTATTAAGGTATACTTTATATTACTAAGATGGTTATTTTTTTCTTAATTTTTGGGTTTTTCTTCTCTTTTATAAAACATTAAAGTGTTTCTTGTCTAAACTATTCAGAGCCTCAATTGGATGTTGCATTTCCATAATGAAGGAGGATATTGGCCAGGATGAAATTGAGAGGACTTGTTTGGACCAGGGAGAGAACTAAGCCTAGACTAAGTACTAAGACACTATTATGCTATTAAGGTATACTTTATATTACTAAGATGGTTATTTTTTTCTTAATTTTTGGGTTTTTCTTCTCTTTTATAAAACATTAAAGTGTTTCTTGTCTAAACTATTCAGAGCCTCAATTGGATGTTGCATTTCCATAATGAAGGAGGATATTGGCCAGGATGAAATTGAGAGGACTTGTTTGGACCAGGGAGAGAACTAAGCCTAGACTAAGTACTAAGACACTATTATGCTATTAAGGTATACTTTATATTACTAAGATGGTTATTTTTTTCTTAATTTTTGGGTTTTTCTTCTCTTTTATAAAACATTAAAGTGTTTCTTGTCTAAACAATTCAGAGCCTCAATTGGATGTTGCATTTCCATAATGAAGGAGGATATTGGCCAGGATGAAATTGAGAGGACTTGTTTGGACCAGGGAGAGAACTAAGCCTAGACTAAGTACTAAGACACTATTATGCTATTAAGGTATACTTTATATTACTAAGATGGTTATTTTTTTCTTAATTTTTGGGTTTTTCTTCTCTTTTATAAAACATTAAAGTGTTTCTTGTCTAAACTATTCAGAGCCTCAATTGGATGTTGCATTTCCATAATGAAGGAGGATATTGGCCAGGATGAAATTGAGAGGACTTGTTTGGACCAGGGAGAGAACTAAGCCTAGACTAAGTACTAAGACACTATTATGCTATTAATGTATACTTTATATTACTAAGATGGTTATTTTTTTCTTAATTTTTGGGTTTTTCTTCTCTTTTATAAAACATTAAAGTGTTTCTTGTCTAAACTATTCAGAGCCTCAATTGGATGTTGCATTTCCATAATGAAGGAGGATATTGGCCAGGATGAAATTGAGAGGACTTGTTTGGACCAGGGAGAGAACTAAGCCTAGACTAAGTACTAAGACACTATTATGCTATTAATGTATACTTTATATTACTAAGATGGTTATTTTTTTCTTAATTTTTGGGTTTTTCTTCTCTTTTATAAAACATTAAAGTGTTTCTTGTCTAAACTATTCAGAGCCTCAATTGGATGTTGCATTTCCATAATGAAGGAGGATATTGGCCAGGATGAAATTGAGAGGACTTGTTTGGACCAGGGAGAGAACTAAGCCTAGACTAAGTACTAAGACACTATTATGCTATTAAGGTATACTTTATATTACTAAGATGGTTATTTTTTTCTTAATTTTTGGGTTTTTCTTCTCTTTTATAAAACATTAAAGTGTTTCTTGTCTAAACTATTCAGAGCCTCAATTGGATGTTGCATTTCCATAATGAAGGAGGATATTGGCCAGGATGAAATTGAGAGGACTTGTTTGGACCAGGGAGAGAACTAAGCCTAGACTAAGTACTAAGACACTATTATGCTATTAATGTATACTTTATATTACTAAGATGGTTATTTTTTTCTTAATTTTTGGGTTTTTCTTCTCTTTTATAAAACATTAAAGTGTTTCTTGTCTAAACTATTCAGAGCCTCAATTGGATGTTGCATTTCCATAATGAAGGAGGATATTGGCCAGGATGAAATTGAGAGGACTTGTTTGGACCAGGGAGAGAACTAAGCCTAGACTAAGTACTAAGACACTATTATGCTATTAATGTATACTTTATATTACTAAGATGGTTATTTTTTTCTTAATTTTTGGGTTTTTCTTCTCTTTTATAAAACATTAAAGTGTTTCTTGTCTAAACTATTCAGAGCCTCAATTGGATGTTGCATTTCCATAATGAAGGAGGATATTGGCCAGGATGAAATTGAGAGGACTTGTTTGGACCAGGGAGAGAACTAAGCCTAGACTAAGTACTAAGACACTATTATGCTATTAATGTATACTTTATATTACTAAGATGGTTATTTTTTTCTTAATTTTTGGGTTTTTCTTCTCTTTTATAAAACATTAAAGTGTTTCTTGTCTAAACTATTCAGAGCCTCAATTGGATGTTGCATTTCCATAATGAAGGAGGATATTGGCCAGGATGAAATTGAGAGGACTTGTTTGGACCAGGGAGAGAACTAAGCCTAGACTAAGTACTAAGACACTATTATGCTATTAAGGTATACTTTATATTACTAAGATGGTTATTTTTTTCTTAATTTTTGGGTTTTTCTTCTCTTTTATAAAACATTAAAGTGTTTCTTGTCTAAACTATTCAGAGCCTCAATTGGATGTTGCATTTCCATAATGAAGGAGGATATTGGCCAGGATGAAATTGAGAGGACTTGTTTGGACCAGGGAGAGAACTAAGCCTAGACTAAGTACTAAGACACTATTATGCTATTAATGTATACTTTATATTACTAAGATGGTTATTTTTTTCTTAATTTTTGGGTTTTTCTTCTCTTTTATAAAACATTAAAGTGTTTCTTGTCTAAACTATTCAGAGCCTTAATTGGATGTTGCATTTCCATAATGAAGGAGGATATTGGCCAGGATGAAATTGAGAGGACTTGTTTGGACCAGGGAGAGAACTAAGCCTAGACTAAGTACTAAGACACTATTATGCTATTAATGTATACTTTATATTACTAAGATGGTTATTTTTTTCTTAATTTTTGGGTTTTTCTTCTCTTTTATAAAACATTAAAGTGTTTCTTGTCTAAACTATTCAGAGCCTCAATTGGATGTTGCATTTCCATAATGAAGGAGGATATTGGCCAGGATGAAATTGAGAGGACTTGTTTGGACCAGGGAGAGAACTAAGCCTAGACTAAGTACTAAGACACTATTATGCTATTAATGTATACTTTATATTACTAAGATGGTTATTTTTTTCTTAATTTTTGGGTTTTTCTTCTCTTTTATAAAACATTAAAGTGTTTCTTGTCTAAACTATTCAGAGCCTCAATTGGATGTTGCATTTCCATAATGAAGGAGGATATTGGCCAGGATGAAATTAAGAGGACTTGTTTGGACCAGGGAGAGAACTAAGCCTAGACTAAGTACTAAGACACTATTATGCTATTAAGGTATACTTTATATTACTAAGATGGTTATTTTTTTCTTAATTTTTGGGTTTTTCTTCTCTTTTATAAAACATTAAAGTGTTTCTTGTCTAAACTATTCAGAGCCTCAATTGGATGTTGCATTTCCATGATAAAGAAGGATATTGGCCAGGATGAAATTGAGAGGACTTGTTTGGACCAGGGAGAGAACTAAGCCTAGACTAAGTACTAAGACACTATTATGCTATTAAGGTATACTTTATATTACTGAGATGGTTATTTTTTTCTTAATTTTAGGGTTTTTCTTCTCTTTTATAAAACATTAAAGTGTTTCTTGTCTAAACTATTCAGAGCCTCAATTGGATGTTGCATTTCCATAATGAAGGAGGATATTGGCCAGGATGAAATTGAGAGGACTTGTTTGGACCAGGGAGAGAACTAAGCCTAGACTAAGTACTAAGACACTATTATGCTATTAATGTATACTTTATATTACTAAGATGGTTATTTTTTTCTTAATTTTTGGGTTTTTCTTCTCTTTTATAAAACATTAAAGTGTTTCTTGTCTAAACTATTCAGAGCCTCAATTGGATGTTGCATTTCCATAATGAAGGAGGATATTGGCCAGGATGACACTGAGAGGACTTGTTTGGACCAGGGAGAGAACTAAGCCTAGACTATGTACTAAGACACTATTATGCTATTAATGTATACTTTATATTACTAAGATGGTTATTTTTTTCTTAATTTTTGGGTTTTTCTTCTCTTTTATAAAACATTAAAGTGTTTCTTGTCTAAACTATTCAGAGCCTCAATTGGATGTTGCATTTCCATAATGAAGGAGGATATTGGCCAGGATGAAATTGAGAGGACTTGTTTGGACCAGGGAGAGAACTAAGCCTAGACTAAGTACTAAGACACTATTATGCTATTAAGGTATACTTTATATTACTAAGATGGTTATTTTTTTCTTAATTTTTGGGTTTTTCTTCTCTTTTATAAAACATTAAAGTGTTTCTTGTCTAAACTATTCAGAGCCTCAATTGGATGTTGCATTTCCATAATGAAGGAGGATATTGGCCAGGATGAAATTGAGAGGACTTGTTTGGACCAGGGAGAGAACTAAGCCTAGACTAAGTACTAAGACACTATTATGCTATTAAGGTATACTTTATATTACTGAGATGGTTATTTTTTTCTTAATTTTTGGGTTTTTCTTCTCTTTTATAAAACATTAAAGTGTTTCTTGTCTAAACTATTCAGAGCCTCAATTGGATGTTGCATTTCCATGATAAAGAAGGATATTGGCCAGGATGAAATTGAGAGGACTTGTTTGGACCAGGGAGAGAACTAAGCCTAGACTAAGTACAAAGACACTATTATGCTATTAAGGTATACTTTATATTACTAAGATGGTTATTTTTTTCTTAATTTTTGGGTTTTTCTTCTCTTTTATAAAACATTAAAGTGTTTCTTGTCTAAACTATTCAGAGCCTCAATTGGATGTTGCATTTCCATAATGAAGGAGGATATTGGCCAGGATGAAATTGAGAGGACTTGTTTGGACCAGGGAGAGAACTAAGCCTAGACTAAGTACTAAGACACTATTATGCTATTAAGGTATACTTTATATTACTGAGATGGTTATTTTTTCTTAATTTTTGGGTTTTTCTTCTCTTTTATAAAACATTAAAGTGTTTCTTGTCTAAACTATTCAGAGCCTCAATTGGATGTTGCATTTCCATGATGAAGGAGGATATTGGCCAGGATGACACTGAGAGGACTTGTTTGGACCAGGGAGAGAACTAAGCCTAGACTAAGTACTAAGACACTATTATGCTATTAATGTATACTTTATATTACTAAGATGGTTATTTTTTTCTTAATTTTTGGGTTTTTCTTCTCTTTTATAAAACATTAAAGTGTTTCTTGTCTAAACTATTCAGAGCCTCAATTGGATGTTGCATTTCCATAATGAAGGAGGATATTGGCCAGGATGAAATTGAGAGGACTTGTTTGGACCAGGGAGAGAACTAAGCCTAGACTAAGTACTAAGACACTATTATGCTATTAAGGTATACTTTATATTACTAAGATGGTTATTTTTTTCTTAATTTTTGGGTTTTTCTTCTCTTTTATAAAACATTAAAGTGTTTCTTGTCTAAACTATTCAGAGCCTCAATTGGATGTTGCATTTCCATAATGAAGGAGGATATTGGCCAGGATGAAATTGAGAGGACTTGTTTGGACCAGGGAGAGAACTAAGCCTAGACTAAGTACTAAGACACTATTATGCTATTAAGGTATACTTTATATTACTGAGATGGTTATTTTTTTCTTAATTTTTGGGTTTTTCTTCTCTTTTATAAAACATTAAAGTGTTTCTTGTCTAAACTATTCAGAGCCTCAATTGGATGTTGCATTTCCATGATAAAGAAGGATATTGGCCAGGATGAAATTGAGAGGACTTGTTTGGACCAGGGAGAGAACTAAGCCTAGACTAAGTACAAAGACACTATTATGCTATTAAGGTATACTTTATATTACTAAGATGGTTATTTTTTTCTTAATTTTTGGGTTTTTCTTCTCTTTTATAAAACATTAAAGTGTTTCTTGTCTAAACTATTCAGGTCCTCAATTGGATGTTGCATTTCCATAATGAAGGAGGATATTGGCCAGGATGAAATTGAGAGGACTTGTTTGGACCAGGGAGAGAACTAAGCCTAGACTAAGTACTAAGACACTATTATGCTATTAAGGTATACTTTATATTACTGAGATGGTTATTTTTTCTTAATTTTTGGGTTTTTCTTCTCTTTTATAAAACATTAAAGTGTTTCTTGTCTAAACTATTCAGAGCCTCAATTGGATGTTGCATTTCCATGATGAAGGAGGATATTGGCCAGGATGACACTGAGAGGACTTGTTTGGACCAGGGAGAGAACTAAGCCTAGACTAAGTACTAAGACACTATTATGCTATTAAGGTATACTTTATATTACTAAGATGGTTATTTTTTTCTTAATTTTTGGGTTTTTCTTCTCTTTTATAAAACATTAAAGTGTTTCTTGTCTAAACTATTCAGAGCCTCAATTGGATGTTGCATTTCCATGATAAAGAAGGATATTGGCCAGGATGAAATTGAGAGGACTTGTTTGGACCAGGGAGAGAACTAAGCCTAGACTAAGTACTAAGACACTATTATGCTATTAAGGTATACTTTATATTACTAAGATGGTTATTTTTTTCTTAATTTTTGGGTTTTTCTTCTCTTTTATAAAACATTAAAGTGTTTCTTGTCTAAACTATTCAGAGCCTCAATTGGATGTTGCATTTCCATAATGAAGGAGGATATTGGCCAGGATGAAATTGAGAGGACTTGTTTGGACCAGGGAGAGAACTAAGCCTAGACTAAGTACTAAGACACTATTATGCTATTAAGGTATACTTTATATTACTGAGATGGTTATTTTTTCTTAATTTTTGGGTTTTTCTTCTCTTCTATAAAACATTAAAGTGTTTCATGTCTAAACTATTCAGAGCCTCAATTGGATGTTGCATTTCCATGATGAAGGAGGATATTGGCCAGGATGACACTGAGAGGACTTGTTTGGACCAGGGAGAGAACTAAGCCTAGACTAAGTACTAAGACACTATTATGCTATTAAGGTATACTTTATATTACTAAGATGGTTATTTTTTTCTTAATTTTTGGGTTTTTCTTCTCTTTTATAAAACATTAAAGTGTTTCTTGTCTAAACTATTCAGAGCCTCAATTGGATGTTGCATTTCCATGATAAAGAAGGATATTGGCCAGGATGAAATTGAGAGGACTTGTTTGGACCAGGGAGAGAACTAAGCCTAGACTAAGTACTAAGACACTATTATGCTATTAAGGTATACTTTATATTACTAAGATGGTTATTTTTTTCTTAATTTTTGGGTTTTTCTTCTCTTTTATAAAACATTAAAGTGTTTCTTGTCTAAACTATTCAGAGCCTCAATTGGATGTTGCATTTCCATAATGAAGGAGGATATTGGCCAGGATGAAATTGAGAGGACTTGTTTGGACCAGGGAGAGAACTAAGCCTAGACTAAGTACTAAGACACTATTATGCTATTAAGGTATACTTTATATTACTGAGATGGTTATTTTTTTCTTAATTTTTGGGTTTTTCTTCTCTTTTATAAAACATTAAAGTGTTTCTTGTCTAAACTATTCAGAGCCTCAATTGGATGTTGCATTTCCATGATGAAGGAGGATATTGGCCAGGATGACACTGAGAGGACTTGTTTGGACCAGGGAGAGAACTAAGCCTAGACTAAGTACTAAGACACTATTATGCTATTAATGTATACTTTATATTACTAAGATGGTTATTTTTTTCTTAATTTTTGGGTTTTTCTTCTCTTTTATAAAACATTAAAGTGTTTCTTGTCTAAACTATTCAGAGCCTCAATTGGATGTTGCATTTCCATAATGAAGGAGGATATTGGCCAGGATGAAATTGAGAGGACTTGTTTGGACCAGGGAGAGAACTAAGCCTAGACTAAGTACTAAGACACTATTATGCTATTAAGGTATACTTTATATTACTAAGATGGTTATTTTTTTCTTAATTTTTGGGTTTTTCTTCTCTTTTATAAAACATTAAAGTGTTTCTTGTCTAAACTATTCAGAGCCTCAATTGGATGTTGCATTTCCATAATGAAGGAGGATATTGGCCAGGATGAAATTGAGAGGACTTGTTTGGACCAGGGAGAGAACTAAGCCTAGACTAAGTACTAAGACACTATTATGCTATTAATGTATACTTTATATTACTAAGATGGTTATTTTTTTCTTAATTTTTGGGTTTTTCTTCTCTTTTATAAAACATTAAAGTGTTTCTTGTCTAAACTATTCAGAGCCTCAATTGGATGTTGCATTTCCATAATGAAGGAGGATATTGGCCAGGATGAAATTGAGAGGACTTGTTTGGACCAGGGAGAGAACTAAGCCTAGACTAAGTACTAAGACACTATTATGCTATTAATGTATACTTTATATTACTAAGATGGTTATTTTTTTCTTAATTTTTGGGTTTTTCTTCTCTTTTATAAAACATTAAAGTGTTTCTTGTCTAAACTATTCAGAGCCTCAATTGGATGTTGCATTTCCATAATGAAGGAGGATATTGGCCAGGATGAAATTGAGAGGACTTGTTTGGACCAGGGAGAGAACTAAGCCTAGACTAAGTACTAAGACACTATTATGCTATTAATGTATACTTTATATTACTAAGATGGTTATTTTTTTCTTAATTTTTGGGTTTTTCTTCTCTTTTATAAAACATTAAAGTGTTTCTTGTCTAAACTATTCAGAGCCTCAATTGGATGTTGCATTTCCATAATGAAGGAGGATATTGGCCAGGATGAAATTAAGAGGACTTGTTTGGACCAGGGAGAGAACTAAGCCTAGACTAAGTACTAAGACACTATTATGCTATTAAGGTATACTTTATATTACTAAGATGGTTATTTTTTTCTTAATTTTTGGGTTTTTCTTCTCTTTTATAAAACATTAAAGTGTTTCTTGTCTAAACTATTCAGAGCCTCAATTGGATGTTGCATTTCCATGATAAAGAAGGATATTGGCCAGGATGAAATTGAGAGGACTTGTTTGGACCAGGGAGAGAACTAAGCCTAGACTAAGTACTAAGACACTATTATGCTATTAAGGTATACTTTATATTACTGAGATGGTTATTTTTTTCTTAATTTTTGGGTTTTTCTTCTCTTTTATAAAACATTAAAGTGTTTCTTGTCTAAACTATTCAGAGCCTCAATTGGATGTTGCATTTCCATAATGAAGGAGGATATTGGCCAGGATGAAATTGAGAGGACTTGTTTGGACCAGGGAGAGAACTAAGCCTAGACTAAGTACTAAGACACTATTATGCTATTAATGTATACTTTATATTACTAAGATGGTTATTTTTTTCTTAATTTTTGGGTTTTTCTTCTCTTTTATAAAACATTAAAGTGTTTCTTGTCTAAACTATTCAGAGCCTCAATTGGATGTTGCATTTCCATAATGAAGGAGGATATTGGCCAGGATGACACTGAGAGGACTTGTTTGGACCAGGGAGAGAACTAAGCCTAGACTATGTACTAAGACACTATTATGCTATTAATGTATACTTTATATTACTAAGATGGTTATTTTTTTCTTAATTTTTGGGTTTTTCTTCTCTTTTATAAAACATTAAAGTGTTTCTTGTCTAAACTATTCAGAGCCTCAATTGGATGTTGCATTTCCATAATGAAGGAGGATATTGGCCAGGATGAAATTGAGAGGACTTGTTTGGACCAGGGAGAGAACTAAGCCTAGACTAAGTACTAAGACACTATTATGCTATTAAGGTATACTTTATATTACTAAGATGGTTATTTTTTTCTTAATTTTTGGGTTTTTCTTCTCTTTTATAAAACATTAAAGTGTTTCTTGTCTAAACTATTCAGAGCCTCAATTGGATGTTGCATTTCCATAATGAAGGAGGATATTGGCCAGGATGAAATTGAGAGGACTTGTTTGGACCAGGGAGAGAACTAAGCCTAGACTAAGTACTAAGACACTATTATGCTATTAAGGTATACTTTATATTACTGAGATGGTTATTTTTTTCTTAATTTTTGGGTTTTTCTTCTCTTTTATAAAACATTAAAGTGTTTCTTGTCTAAACTATTCAGAGCCTCAATTGGATGTTGCATTTCCATGATAAAGAAGGATATTGGCCAGGATGAAATTGAGAGGACTTGTTTGGACCAGGGAGAGAACTAAGCCTAGACTAAGTACAAAGACACTATTATGCTATTAAGGTATACTTTATATTACTAAGATGGTTATTTTTTTCTTAATTTTTGGGTTTTTCTTCTCTTTTATAAAACATTAAAGTGTTTCTTGTCTAAACTATTCAGAGCCTCAATTGGATGTTGCATTTCCATAATGAAGGAGGATATTGGCCAGGATGAAATTGAGAGGACTTGTTTGGACCAGGGAGAGAACTAAGCCTAGACTAAGTACTAAGACACTATTATGCTATTAAGGTATACTTTATATTACTGAGATGGTTATTTTTTCTTAATTTTTGGGTTTTTCTTCTCTTTTATAAAACATTAAAGTGTTTCTTGTCTAAACTATTCAGAGCCTCAATTGGATGTTGCATTTCCATGATGAAGGAGGATATTGGCCAGGATGACACTGAGAGGACTTGTTTGGACCAGGGAGAGAACTAAGCCTAGACTAAGTACTAAGACACTATTATGCTATTAATGTATACTTTATATTACTAAGATGGTTATTTTTTTCTTAATTTTTGGGTTTTTCTTCTCTTTTATAAAACATTAAAGTGTTTCTTGTCTAAACTATTCAGAGCCTCAATTGGATGTTGCATTTCCATAATGAAGGAGGATATTGGCCAGGATGAAATTGAGAGGACTTGTTTGGACCAGGGAGAGAACTAAGCCTAGACTAAGTACTAAGACACTATTATGCTATTAAGGTATACTTTATATTACTAAGATGGTTATTTTTTTCTTAATTTTTGGGTTTTTCTTCTCTTTTATAAAACATTAAAGTGTTTCTTGTCTAAACTATTCAGAGCCTCAATTGGATGTTGCATTTCCATAATGAAGGAGGATATTGGCCAGGATGAAATTGAGAGGACTTGTTTGGACCAGGGAGAGAACTAAGCCTAGACTAAGTACTAAGACACTATTATGCTATTAAGGTATACTTTATATTACTGAGATGGTTATTTTTTTCTTAATTTTTGGGTTTTTCTTCTCTTTTATAAAACATTAAAGTGTTTCTTGTCTAAACTATTCAGAGCCTCAATTGGATGTTGCATTTCCATGATAAAGAAGGATATTGGCCAGGATGAAATTGAGAGGACTTGTTTGGACCAGGGAGAGAACTAAGCCTAGACTAAGTACAAAGACACTATTATGCTATTAAGGTATACTTTATATTACTAAGATGGTTATTTTTTTCTTAATTTTTGGGTTTTTCTTCTCTTTTATAAAACATTAAAGTGTTTCTTGTCTAAACTATTCAGGTCCTCAATTGGATGTTGCATTTCCATAATGAAGGAGGATATTGGCCAGGATGAAATTGAGAGGACTTGTTTGGACCAGGGAGAGAACTAAGCCTAGACTAAGTACTAAGACACTATTATGCTATTAAGGTATACTTTATATTACTGAGATGGTTATTTTTTCTTAATTTTTGGGTTTTTCTTCTCTTTTATAAAACATTAAAGTGTTTCTTGTCTAAACTATTCAGAGCCTCAATTGGATGTTGCATTTCCATGATGAAGGAGGATATTGGCCAGGATGACACTGAGAGGACTTGTTTGGACCAGGGAGAGAACTAAGCCTAGACTAAGTACTAAGACACTATTATGCTATTAAGGTATACTTTATATTACTAAGATGGTTATTTTTTTCTTAATTTTTGGGTTTTTCTTCTCTTTTATAAAACATTAAAGTGTTTCTTGTCTAAACTATTCAGAGCCTCAATTGGATGTTGCATTTCCATGATAAAGAAGGATATTGGCCAGGATGAAATTGAGAGGACTTGTTTGGACCAGGGAGAGAACTAAGCCTAGACTAAGTACTAAGACACTATTATGCTATTAAGGTATACTTTATATTACTAAGATGGTTATTTTTTTCTTAATTTTTGGGTTTTTCTTCTCTTTTATAAAACATTAAAGTGTTTCTTGTCTAAACTATTCAGAGCCTCAATTGGATGTTGCATTTCCATAATGAAGGAGGATATTGGCCAGGATGAAATTGAGAGGACTTGTTTGGACCAGGGAGAGAACTAAGCCTAGACTAAGTACTAAGACACTATTATGCTATTAAGGTATACTTTATATTACTGAGATGGTTATTTTTTTCTTAATTTTTGGGTTTTTCTTCTCTTTTATAAAACATTAAAGTGTTTCTTGTCTAAACTATTCAGAGCCTCAATTGGATGTTGCATTTCCATGATGAAGGAGGATATTGGCCAGGATGACACTGAGAGGACTTGTTTGGACCAGGGAGAGAACTAAGCCTAGACTAAGTACTAAGACACTATTATGCTATTAATGTATACTTTATATTACTAAGATGGTTATTTTTTTCTTAATTTTTGGGTTTTTCTTCTCTTTTATAAAACATTAAAGTGTTTCTTGTCTAAACTATTCAGAGCCTCAATTGGATGTTGCATTTCCATAATGAAGGAGGATATTGGCCAGGATGAAATTGAGAGGACTTGTTTGGACCAGGGAGAGAACTAAGCCTAGACTAAGTACTAAGACACTATTATGCTATTAATGTATACTTTATATTACTAAGATGGTTATTTTTTTCTTAATTTTTGGGTTTTTCTTCTCTTTTATAAAACATTAAAGTGTTTCTTGTCTAAACTATTCAGAGCCTCAATTGGATGTTGCATTTCCATAATGAAGGAGGATATTGGCCAGGATGAAATTGAGAGGACTTGTTTGGACCAGGGAGAGAACTAAGCCTAGACTAAGTACTAAGACACTATTATGCTATTAAGGTATACTTTATATTACTAAGATGGTTATTTTTTTCTTAATTTTTGGGTTTTTCTTCTCTTTTATAAAACATTAAAGTGTTTCTTGTCTAAACTATTCAGAGCCTCAATTGGATGTTGCATTTCCATAATGAAGGAGGATATTGGCCAGGATGAAATTGAGAGGACTTGTTTGGACCAGGGAGAGAACTAAGCATAGACTAAGTACTAAGACACTATTATGCTATTAAGGTATACTTTATATTACTGAGATGGTTATTTTTTTCTTAATTTTTGGGTTTTTCTTCTCTTTTATAAAACATTAAAGTGTTTCTTGTCTAAACTATTCAGAGCCTCAATTGGATGTTGCATTTCCATGATGAAGGAGGATATTGGCCAGGATGACACTGAGAGGACTTGTTTGGACCAGGGAGAGAACTAAGCCTAGACTAAGTACTAAGACACTATTATGCTATTAATGTATACTTTATATTACTAAGATGGTTATTTTTTTCTTAATTTTTGGGTTTTTCTTCTCTTTTATAAAACATTAAAGTGTTTCTTGTCTAAACTATTCAGAGCCTCAATTGGATGTTGCATTTCCATAATGAAGGAGGATATTGGCCAGGATGACACTGAGAGGACTTGTTTGGACCAGGGAGAGAACTAAGCCTAGACTAAGTACTAAGACACTATTATGCTATTAATGTATACTTTATATTACTAAGATGGTTATTTTTTTCTTAATTTTTGGGTTTTTCTTCTCTTTTATAAAACATTAAAGTGTTTCTTGTCTAAACTATTCAGAGCCTCAATTGGATGTTGCATTTCCATAATGAAGGAGGATATTGGCCAGGATGAAATTGAGAGGACTTGTTTGGACCAGGGAGAGAACTAAGCCTAGACTAAGTACTAAGACACTATTATGCTATTAAGGTATACTTTATATTACTAAGATGGTTATTTTTTTCTTAATTTTTGGGTTTTTCTTCTCTTTTATAAAACATTAAAGTGTTTCTTGTCTAAACTATTCAGAGCCTCAATTGGATGTTGCATTTCCATAATGAAGGAGGATATTGGCCAGGATGAAATTGAGAGGACTTGTTTGGACCAGGGAGAGAACTAAGCCTAGACTAAGTACTAAGACACTATTATGCTATTAAGGTATACTTTATATTACTGAGATGGTTATTTTTTTCTTAATTTTTGGGTTTTTCTTCTCTTTTATAAAACATTAAAGTGTTTCTTTTCTAAACTATTCAGAGCCTCAATTGGATGTTGCATTTCCATGATAAAGAAGGATATTGGCCAGGATGAAATTGAGAGGACTTGTTTGGACCAGGGAGAGAACTAAGCCTAGACTAAGTACTAAGACACTATTATGCTATTAAGGTATACTTTATATTACTAAGATGGTTATTTTTTTCTTAATTTTTGGGTTTTTCTTCTCTTTTATAAAACATTAAAGTGTTTCTTGTCTAAACTATTCAGAGCCTCAATTGGATGTTGCATTTCCATAATGAAGGAGGATATTGGCCAGGATGAAATTGAGAGGACTTGTTTGGACCAGGGAGAGAACTAAGCCTAGACTAAGTACTAAGACACTATTATGCTATTAAGGTATACTTTATATTACTGAGATGGTTATTTTTTTCTTAATTTTTGGGTTTTTCTTCTCTTTTATAAAACATTAAAGTGTTTCTTGTCTAAACTATTCAGAGCCTCAATTGGATGTTGCATTTCCATGATGAAGGAGGATATTGGCCAGGATGACACTGAGAGGACTTGTTTGGACCAGGGAGAGAACTAAGCCTAGACTAAGTACTAAGACACTATTATGCTATTAATGTATACTTTATATTACTAAGATGGTTATTTTTTTCTTAATTTTTGGGTTTTTCTTCTCTTTTATAAAACATTAAAGTGTTTCTTGTCTAAACTATTCAGAGCCTCAATTGGATGTTGCATTTCCATAATGAAGGAGGATATTGGCCAGGATGAAATTGAGAGGACTTGTTTGGACCAGGGAGAGAACTAAGCCTAGACTAAGTACTAAGACACTATTATGCTATTAAGGTATACTTTATATTACTAAGATGGTTATTTTTTTCTTAATTTTTGGGTTTTTCTTCTCTTTTATAAAACATTAAAGTGTTTCTTGTCTAAACTATTCAGAGCCTCAATTGGATGTTGCATTTCCATAATGAAGGAGGATATTGGCCAGGATGAAATTGAGAGGACTTGTTTGGACCAGGGAGAGAACTAAGCCTAGACTAAGTACTAAGACACTATTATGCTATTAAGGTATACAGTAGAACCCCGTTTTTACGAACCTCGATTTTACGAAGTGACACAGTTTTACGAACCATTCCGCCGGTCCCGATCTTTGTACATGTAAAATGACCTCGGTTTTACGTAAAACCTCGATTTCATGTTTTACGAAGTGAGAAGCCGGTCCCTAGGAGTGAATGAACCCCGGTTTTACGAAGTATTTGAAATGGTTTTGTCGCATTGAGCTCAATACAACGGGATGACGATCGCCGTAAACAGGAGCAGCTGAATCCAGATCGTCTATGTTGGGAAGACCCTCATCCAATGTATTTTAGATGGGAAAATGTGAAAATTTCGTGGGATACAAAGATTTTGATTACTGTTTTCGCGAAAAATGATAGCTTATAAGACTTAGCCGTGCTCTTTCTTTCTTCATCATGCTTTCTGGTAATATCGCGAATCCACGACCTGGGGTCGTATTGACCAGCAGTTTCCAGTAGTATATGGTTTCTATTTGGACGAAAGATTGAGAGAATAGAGCATGATAAGAATTTGTTTTCGACTTGGGGAGTTTTGGGCTCAGATCTTGGCTACTATTTGGAGTGCGACATCTTGCCGGCCGTGGTGGCGGAGTGGTTATCGTGCTAGCGCCTTAACGCTCCAACCTCACGGTCCCGGGTTCGAATCCCGGCTAATCGGATTTTTCCGGTTAGGGAATGGTTGTCTGTGTATGTTGTGTGTGTGTGCGTGATATAAATAAAAATGCAAAAAAAACGAATAAAATTAAGAAAAGGGGTTAATTGGAGGAATAGCCTTCCTGGGCTAAAATTCGCCCAAAAAATATGACGGCATTATTATTATTATCTTAAAATGCTTAAGGCTGCTGCAGGGATTTCGGATTTTAGCTGGTTAGTAAAAGCTTTAAAAATAATGGTTGGATGGTGGACACCCTGAGAAAGGTTGGTCTCCAAGCGAGGAAACAGTCGCGCGCGTACAGTCAGAATCTCTCTCTGCGCGAGGTGGCCTGTGTTGTGATATCCCGTGTGCCTATCAGAAAAATAATGGATAAAACATCGCTGACAAAGAAAAGGAGGAAGTCCCTGAGTTTGGTCACCAAAAGGTCAATTAGAAAGGAAGTACGTGATCGCGGGCAGACAAAAAATTCTGAAGGAGAAGGCTCAGGTTTTGGCTCTTAAACTGAAGTGCGACAACATTAAAGCCTCAAATGATGGCTTGATAGATTCAAGAAAAGATACGGAATCACTTCAATGAAAATCTGTGAAGAAGAAGGTAGCATCAACACAAAAGACGTGGCAGTGGCATGAAATAAACGATGACATTGTGTCTAAATATTTCCCTCGAGATATATACAACCTGGATGAAACAGGTTTGTTTTTAAAGGCATTACCTGACTCCATCCTCGGGACCCGTGGTGAAAAATGTCGCGGAGGTAAAAAATCTAAGGATAGGGTTACAGTAATGCTGATATGTAACCAAGATCGATCTGAAAAGTTGAAACCAGTTGTGATTGCAAAATCAAGAGCTCCGCGTTGCTTCAAGAACGTGAAAAATTTGCCTGTTTTGTATGAAAGTAATAAAAAAGCATGGATGGCGATGGGCATTTTTCAGAAGCAAATTATCTTCTTGCAGAGGATGAGCGCATGCGAGGATAGCAATGTACTACTTCTTGTAGATAATGCCCCAGTTCATAAAATAAGCGGAGTAGTGCTCCCAAACGTACTTTTTCTGAGTCCAAATAGCACCAGTAAGATGCAACCGCTGGACATGGGAATAATTAACAACTATAAAGTCCACTACCGAAGATTTCTCGTCCAGCACTATCTTCGGACGCTTGGTAAGTTCTATTTCTTTTCTATCATCTTGTGTATAAGAAATACCTACTACCTATATATATCCTTTGCGACCTCCATATTTTCTCTGGAATTCTTTAATTTTAGCAATATGATAGCCGCCGCAACCCCATCGCAGAACTTTGGTGAACCCTTTACTTGAAAGTAGCATTCCTGTGGGAGTTCTTCGCTGCAGCTGTCATGGAAATTAGTTTAATTAAAGAATACTAAATTTGTTGTAATACGTCACTATTACTTAAATTTTGATGCATTTTCAATACGTAATTTATTAATTAAAAGTGTTTTACGTGGTTAGGTAAGAATTTGCGATCGCGACTTATGATTTGTGACGCGACAAGATCGTTTAAAGTAGCCGCGAGTAAGTAGTTCTCGAAAATCACCGCTAAACGTCAGCGTAGTAGAACGCATATATAAAATAGAGGGAGTTTCAAATTAACTTAAGTAAAGTTCTTAAATGACTTAAAATATTTACGAGCTAGTTTCTTGGAATTCATGGCTATCAGTTTCATTCACTTTGACTTATGTGAGTCTCCTAGGCTTTGAAATAAGGTCTATGCTATAAAGGGAATCAGTATAATCGTGGCCTTATTTTTAAATCCTTTCAATTTGATGCAGATATACTGCACATTGGCTGCTGGAGAGCCATGTCGGTAACGCTCGTGACTCATGAGGAATCAGTTCTGATTTCAAATCCTGGTGGGAGCACATGGGCAAAATGACCTAAGCTGTCAAAGTGCTTTTAATGAACTACTACTACTATAGTGCACACAGAGAATTGCATGTGATATCTATTGTTTTCTTTGTGAATGAGCTTGTGACTCTTATTTGGCACAGAAATTAGTTTGATTTCATCCTCATAATTATTTGACAAGTTTAGACCTGCATAGTTTATCTTTCTGCTAGCAGAGCTTTAGTACGCATACATTTGTTGCTGATCAAGCCTCTGATGTGCCTCCATGGACATTGTTCCATGCTGTGCGAGGAATTGCCAGAGCATGAGACAGTGTCACTGCAAACACTATTTCTAACTGTAGGAGATCAGCTGGTTTTGGTGACACATCAATTATAGAGACAGAGGAGTTAGTGGAGGTTCCCACACTACAGGACCTCCTTAGTAAGGAAATGGCACAACTAAATCAGTACATCCCAGATGCATCCTCTCATGCTGAGTCGTATGTCAAGTGTGACTCTCATGTGATGATGCATAACTGCAGTGAATTTAGTGAAGACGAAGAAGATGAGGATGAAGTGAACTTAGATAGCTCTTCTACAAGCTACGAAGATACCAGAAGCACCTTCCCCCCTACAAGGAATGAATTAAAACACTCTATAAAAGTGCTTCACAATTTTCAGATGTTTACTGATGGTGTACCTGATTTATTCAATTATTACCTTTCAGGTATTGAGAAAATCACCTCATCTTTCATTGAAACTTCCAAAAAAATAAAAATTGAAGATTATATTAAAAAGTAAAAAGTTTGGAATTTTTTTTCTGTTGTATTAAACATTAAACTGGATGTATAATTCATTTTATTGAAATACTACCTTCCTTTCAATCCCATTTAACATTATGCACTGTGTTACTGAACTTGGATTGTTATTGTAGAGATTTCGATTGCTTGAAAGAAAACCTCAAATTTACGAAGCCCGAATTTTACAAAGTGCAAATTTTTTGGTCCCTTCAACTTCGTAAAATTGAGGTTCTACTGTACTTTATATTACTGAGATGGTTATTTTTTTCTTAATTTTTGGGTTTTTCTTCTCTTTTATAAAACATTAAAGTGTTTCTTGTCTAAACTATTCAGAGCCTCAATTGGATGTTGCATTTCCATAATGAAGGAGGATATTGGCCAGGATGACACTGAGAGGACTTGTTTGGACCAGGGAGAGAACTAAGCCTAGACTAAGTACTAAGACACTATTATGCTATTAATGTATACTTTATATTACTAAGATGGTTATTTTTTTCTTAATTTTTGGGTTTTTCTTCTCTTTTATAAAACATTAAAGTGTTTCTTGTCTAAACTATTCAGAGCCTCAATTGGATGTTGCATTTCCATAATGAAGGAGGATATTGGCCAGGATGACACTGAGAGGACTTGTTTGGACCAGGGAGAGAACTAAGCCTAGACTAAGTACTAAGACACTATTATGCTATTAAGGTATACTTTATATTACTAAGATGGTTATTTTTTTCTTAATTTTTGGGTTTTTCTTCTCTTTTATAAAACATTAAAGTGTTTCTTGTCTAAACTATTCAGAGCCTCAATTGGATGTTGCATTTCCATGATGAAGGAGGATATTGGCCAGGATGACACTGAGAGGACTTGTTTGGACCAGGGAGAGAACTAAGCCTAGACTAAGTACTAAGACACTATTATGCTATTAATGTATACTTTATATTACTAAGATGGTTATTTTTTTCTTAATTTTTGGGTTTTTCTTCTCTTTTAAAAAACATTAAAGTGTTTCTTGTCTAAACTATTCAGAGCCTCAATTGGATGTTGCATTTCCATAATGAAGGAGGATATTGGCCAGGATGAAATTGAGAGGACTTGTTTGGACCAGGGAGAGAACTAAGCCTAGACTATGTACTAAGACACTATTATGCTATTAATGTATACTTTATATTACTAAGATGGTTATTTTTTTCTTAATTTTTGGGTTTTTCTTCTCTTTTATAAAACATTAAAGTGTTTCTTGTCTAAACTATTCAGAGCCTCAATTGGATGTTGCATTTCCATAATGAAGGAGGATATTGGCCAGGATGAAATTGAGAGGACTTGTTTGGACCAGGGAGAGAACTAAGCCTAGACTAAGTACTAAGACACTATTATGCTATTAATGTATACTTTATATTACTAAGATGGTTATTTTTTTCTTAATTTTTGGGTTTTTCTTCTCTTTTATAAAACATTAAAGTGTTTCTTGTCTAAACTATTCAGAGCCTCAATTGGATGTTGCATTTCCATGATGAAGGAGGATATTGGCCAGGATGAAATTGAGAGGACTTGTTTGGACCAGGGAGAGAACTAAGCCTAGACTAAGTACTAAGACACTATTATGCTATTAAGGTATACTTTATATTACTAAGATGGTTATTTTTTTCTTAATTTTTGGGTTTTTCTTCTCTTTTATAAAACATTAAAGTGTTTCTTGTCTAAACTATTCAGAGCCTCAATTGGATGTTGCATTTCCATGATGAAGGAGGATATTGGCCAGGATGACACTGAGAGGACTTGTTTGGACCAGGGAGAGAACTAAGCCTAGACTAAGTACTAAGACACTATTATGCTATTAATGTATACTTTATATTACTAAGATGGTTATTTTTTTCTTAATTTTTGGGTTTTTCTTCTCTTTTAAAAAACATTAAAGTGTTTCTTGTCTAAACTATTCAGAGCCTCAATTGGATGTTGCATTTCCATAATGAAGGAGGATATTGGCCAGGATGAAATTGAGAGGACTTGTTTGGACCAGGGAGAGAACTAAGCCTAGACTATGTACTAAGACACTATTATGCTATTAATGTATACTTTATATTACTAAGATGGTTATTTTTTTCTTAATTTTTGGGTTTTTCTTCTCTTTTATAAAACATTAAAGTGTTTCTTGTCTAAACTATTCAGAGCCTCAATTGGATGTTGCATTTCCATAATGAAGGAGGATATTGGCCAGGATGAAATTGAGAGGACTTGTTTGGACCAGGGAGAGAACTAAGCCTAGACTAAGTACTAAGACACTATTATGCTATTAATGTATACTTTATATTACTAAGATGGTTATTTTTTTCTTAATTTTTGGGTTTTTCTTCTCTTTTATAAAACATTAAAGTGTTTCTTGTCTAAACTATTCAGAGCCTCAATTGGATGTTGCATTTCCATGATGAAGGAGGATATTGGCCAGGATGAAATTGAGAGGACTTGTTTGGACCAGGGAGAGAACTAAGCCTAGACTAAGTACTAAGACACTATTATGCTATTAACGTATACTTTATATTACTAAGATGGTTATTATTTTCTTAATTTTTGGGTTTTTCTTCTCTTTTATAAAACATTAAAGTGTTTCTTGTCTAAACTATTCAGAGCCTCAATTGGATGTTGCATTTCCATGATGAAGGAGGATATTGGCCAGGATGACACTAAGAGGACTTGTTTGGACCAGGGAGAGAACTAAGCCTAGACTAAGTACTAAGACACTATTATGCTATTAACGTATACTTTATATTACTAAGATGGTTATTATTTTCTTAATTTTTGGGTTTTTCTTCTCTTTTATAAAACATTAAAGTGTTTCTTGTCTGAACTATTCAGGTCCTCAATTGGATGTTGCATTTCCATGATGAAGGAGGATATTGGCCAGGATGAAATTGAGAGAACTTGTTTGGACCAGGGAGAGAACTAAGCCTAGACTAAGTACTAAGACACTATTATGCTATTAATGTATACTTTATATTACTAAGATGGTTATTTTTTCTTAATTTTTGGGTTTTTCTTCTCTTTTATAAAACATTAAAGTGTTTCTTGTCTAAACTATTCAGAGCCTCAATTGGATGTTGCATTTCCATGATGAAGGAGGATATTGGCCAGGATGAAATTGAGAGGACTTGTTTGGACCAGGGAGAGAACTAAGCCTAGACTAAGTACTAAGACACTATTATGCTATTAATGTATACTTTATATTACTAAGATGGTTATTTTTTTCTTAATTTTTGGGTTTTTCTTCTCTTTTATAAAACATTAAAATGTTTCTTGTCTAAACTATTCAGAGCCTCAATTGGATGTTGCATTTCCATGATGAAGGAGGATATTGGCCAGGATGAAATTGAGAGGACTTGTTTGGACCAGGGAGAGAACTAAGCCTAGACTAAGTACTAAGACACTATTATGCTATTAATGTATACTTTATATTACTAAGATGGTTATTTTTTTCTTAATTTTTGGGTTTTTCTTCTCTTTTATAAAACATTAAAGTGTTTCTTGTCTAAACTATTCAGGTCCTCAATTGGAAGTTGCATTTCCATGATGAAGGAGGATATTGGCCAGGATGAAATTGAGAGGACTTGTTTGGACCAGGGAGAGAACTAAGCCTAGACTAAGTACTAAGACACTATTATGCTATTAATGTATACTTTATATTACTAAGATGGTTATTTTTTTCTTAATTTTTGGGTTTTTCTTCTCTTTTATAAAACATTAAAGTGTTTCTTGTCTAAACTATTCAGAGCCTCAATTGGATGTTGCATTTCCATGATGAAGGAGGATATTGGCCAGGATGACACTGAGAGGACTTGTTTGGACCAGGGAGAGAACTAAGCCTAGACTAAGTACTAAGACACTATTATGCTATTAATGTATACTTTATATTACTAAGATGGTTATTTTTTTCTTAATTTTTGGGTTTTTCTTCTCTTTTAAAAAACATTAAAGTGTTTCTTGTCTAAACTATTCAGAGCCTCAATTGGATGTTGCATTTCCATAATGAAGGAGGATATTGGCCAGGATGAAATTGAGAGGACTTGTTTGGACCAGGGAGAGAACTAAGCCTAGACTATGTACTAAGACACTATTATGCTATTAATGTATACTTTATATTACTAAGATGGTTATTTTTTTCTTAATTTTTGGGTTTTTCTTCTCTTTTATAAAACATTAAAGTGTTTCTTGTCTAAACTATTCAGAGCCTCAATTGGATGTTGCATTTCCATAATGAAGGAGGATATTGGCCAGGATGAAATTGAGAGGACTTGTTTGGACCAGGGAGAGAACTAAGCCTAGACTAAGTACTAAGACACTATTATGCTATTAATGTATACTTTATATTACTAAGATGGTTATTTTTTTCTTAATTTTTGGGTTTTTCTTCTCTTTTATAAAACATTAAAGTGTTTCTTGTCTAAACTATTCAGAGCCTCAATTGGATGTTGCATTTCCATGATGAAGGAGGATATTGGCCAGGATGAAATTGAGAGGACTTGTTTGGACCAGGGAGAGAACTAAGCCTAGACTAAGTACTAAGACACTATTATGCTATTAACGTATACTTTATATTACTAAGATGGTTATTATTTTCTTAATTTTTGGGTTTTTCTTCTCTTTTATAAAACATTAAAGTGTTTCTTGTCTAAACTATTCAGAGCCTCAATTGGATGTTGCATTTCCATGATGAAGGAGGATATTGGCCAGGATGACACTAAGAGGACTTGTTTGGACCAGGGAGAGAACTAAGCCTAGACTAAGTACTAAGACACTATTATGCTATTAACGTATACTTTATATTACTAAGATGGTTATTATTTTCTTAATTTTTGGGTTTTTCTTCTCTTTTATAAAACATTAAAGTGTTTCTTGTCTGAACTATTCAGGTCCTCAATTGGATGTTGCATTTCCATGATGAAGGAGGATATTGGCCAGGATGAAATTGAGAGGACTTGTTTGGACCAGGGAGAGAACTAAGCCTAGACTAAGTACTAAGACACTATTATGCTATTAATGTATACTTTATATTACTAAGATGGTTATTTTTTCTTAATTTTTGGGTTTTTCTTCTCTTTTATAAAACATTAAAGTGTTTCTTGTCTAAACTATTCAGAGCCTCAATTGGATGTTGCATTTCCATGATGAAGGAGGATATTGGCCAGGATGAAATTGAGAGGACTTGTTTGGACCAGGGAGAGAACTAAGCCTAGACTAAGTACTAAGACACTATTATGCTATTAATGTATACTTTATATTACTAAGATGGTTATTTTTTTCTTAATTTTTGGGTTTTTCTTCTCTTTTATAAAACATTAAAATGTTTCTTGTCTAAACTATTCAGAGCCTCAATTGGATGTTGCATTTCCATGATGAAGGAGGATATTGGCCAGGATGAAATTGAGAGGACTTGTTTGGACCAGGGAGAGAACTAAGCCTAGACTAAGTACTAAGACACTATTATGCTATTAATGTATACTTTATATTACTAAGATGGTTATTTTTTTCTTAATTTTTGGGTTTTTCTTCTCTTTTATAAAACATTAAAGTGTTTCTTGTCTAAACTATTCAGGTCCTCAATTGGAAGTTGCATTTCCATGATGAAGGAGGATATTGGCCAGGATGAAATTGAGAGGACTTGTTTGGACCAGGGAGAGAACTAAGCCTAGACTAAGTACTAAGACACTATTATGCTATTAATGTATACTTTATATTACTAAGATGGTTATTTTTTTCTTAATTTTTGGGTTTTTCTTCTCTTTTATAAAACATTAAAGTGTTTCTTGTCTAAACTATTCAGAGCCTCAATTGGATGTTGCATTTCCATAATGAAGGAGGATATTGGCCAGGATGAAATTGAGAGGACTTGTTTGGACCAGGGAGAGAACTAAGCCTAGACTAAGTACTAAGACACTATTATGCTATTAATGTATACTTTATATTACTAAGATGGTTATTTTTTTCTTAATTTTTGGGTTTTTCTTCTCTTTTATAAAACATTAAAGTGTTTCTTGTCTAAACTATTCAGAGCCTCAATTGGATGTTGCATTTCCATGATGAAGGAGGATATTGGCCAGTATGAAATTGAGAGGACTTGTTTGGACCAGGGAGAGAACTAAGCCTAGACTAAGTACTAAGACACTATTATGCTATTAATGTATACTTTATATTATTAAGATGGTTATTATTTTCCTAATTTTTGGGTTTTCCTTCTCTTTTATAAAACATTAAAGTGTTTCTTGTCTGAACTATTCAGGTTCTCCATTGGATGATGCATTTCCATGATAAAGGAGGATATTGGCCAGGATGACACTGAGAGGACTTGTTTGGACCTGGGAGAGAACTAAGCCTAGACTAAGTACTAAAACACTATTATGCTATTACTGTATACTTTATAATAGTACGAGGGTTATTTTTTTCTTAATTTTTGGGTTTTTCTTCTCTTTTATAAAACATTAAAGTGTTTCTTGTCTAAACTATTCAGGTTCTCCATTGGATGATGCATTTCCATGATAAAGGAGGATATTGGCCAGGATGACACTGAGAGGACTTGTTTGGACCTGGGAGAGAACTAAGCCTAGACTAAGTACTAAAACACTATTATGCTATTACTGTATACTTTATATTACTAAGATGGTTATTAATTTCCTAATTTTTGGGTTTTTCTTCTCTTTTATAAAACATTAAAGTGTTTCTTGTCTAAACTATTCAGAGCCTCAATTGGATGTTGCATTTCCATGATGAAGGAGGATATTGGCCAGGATGACACTGAGAGGACTTGTTTGGACCAGGGAGAGAACTAAGCCTAGACTAAGTACTAAGACACTATTATGCTATTAACGTATACTTTATATTACTAAAATGGTTATTATTTTCTTAATTTTTGGGTTTTTCTTCTCTTTTATAAAACATTAAAGTGTTTCTTGTCTAAACTAATCAGATCCTCAATTGGATGTTGCATTTCCATGATGAAGGAGGATATTGGCCAGGATGACACTGAGAGGACTTGTTTGGACCAGGGAGAGAACTAAGCCTAGACTAAGTACTAATACACTATTATGCTATTAATGTATACTTTATATTACTAAGATGGTTATTATTTTCCTAATTTTTGGGTTTTTCTTCTCTTTTATAAAACATTAAAGTGTTTCTTGTCTAAACTATTCAGAGCCTCAATTGGATGTTGCATTTCCATGATGAAGGAGGATATTGGCCAGGATGACACTGAGAGGACTTGTTTGGACCAGGGAGAGAACTAAGCCTAGACTAAGTACTAATACACTATTATGCTATTAATGTATACTTTATATTACTAAGATGGTTATTATTTTCCTAATTTTTGGGTTTTTCTTCTCTTTTATAAAACATTAAAGTGTTTCTTGTCTAAACTATTCAGAGCCTCAATTGGATGTTGCATTTCTATGATGAAGGAGGATATTGGCCAGGATGACACTAAGAGGACTTGTTTGGACCAGGGAGAGAACTAAGCCTAGACTAAGTACTAAGACACTATTATGCTATTAACGTATACTTTATATTACTAAGATGGTTATTATTTTCTTAATTTTTGGGTTTTTCTTCTCTTTTATAAAACATTAAAGTGTTTCTTGTCTAAACTATTCAGAGCCTCAATTGGATGTTGCATTTCCATGATGAAGGAGGATATTGGCCAGGATGACACTGAGAGGACTTGTTTGGACCAGGGAGAGAACTAAGCCTAGACTAAGTACTAATACACTATTATGCTATTAATGTATACTTTATATTACTAAGATTGTTATTATTTTCCTAATTTTTGGGTTTTTCTTCTCTTTTATAAAACATTAAAGTGTTTCTTGTCTAAACTATTCAGAGCCTCAATTGGATGTTGCATTTCCATGATGAAGGAGGATATTGGCCAGGATGACACTGAGAGGACTTGTTTGGACCAGGGAGAGAACTAAGCCTAGACTAAGTACTAAGACACTATTATGCTATTAACGTATACTTTATATTACTAAGATGGTTATTATTTTCTTAATTTTTGGGTTTTTCTTCTCTTTTATAAAACATTAAAGTGTTTCTTGTCTAAACTATTCAGAGCCTCAATTGGATGTTGCATTTCCATGATGAAGGAGGATATTGGCCAGGATGACACTAAGAGGACTTGTTTGGACCAGGGAGAGAACTAAGCCTAGACTAAGTACTAAGACACTATTATGCTATTAACGTATACTTTATATTACTAAGATGGTTATTATTTTCTTAATTTTTGGGTTTTTCTTCTCTTTTATAAAACATTAAAGTGTTTCTTGTCTAAACTATTCAGAGCCTCAATTGGATGTTGCATTTCCATGATGAAGGAGGATATTGGCCAGGATGACACTGAGAGGACTTGTTTGGACCAGGGAGAGAACTAAGCCTAGACTAAGTACTAATACACTATTATGCTATTAATGTATACTTTATATTACTAAGATGGTTATTATTTTCCTAATTTTTGGGTTTTTCTTCTCTTTTATAAAATATTAAAGTGTTTCTTGTCTAAACTATTCAGAGCCTCAATTGGATGTTGCATTTCCATGATGAAGGAGGATATTGGCCAGGATGACACTAAGAGGACTTGTTTGGACCAGGGAGAGAACTAAGCCTAGACTAAGTACTAAGACACTATTATGCTATTAACGTATACTTTATATTACTAAGATGGTTATTATTTTCTTAATTTTTGGGTTTTTCTTCTCTTTTATAAAACATTAAAGTGTTTCTTGTCTAAACTATTCAGAGCCTCAATTGGATGTTGCATTTCCATGATGAAGGAGGATATTGGCCAGGATGACACTGAGAGGACTTGTTTGGACCAGGGAGAGAACTAAGCCTAGACTAAGTACTAATACACTATTATGCTATTAATGTATACTTTATATTACTAAGATGGTTATTATTTTCCTAATTTTTGGGTTTTTCTTCTCTTTTATAAAATATTAAAGTGTTTCTTGTCTAAACTATTCAGAGCCTCAATTGGATGTTGCATTTCCATGATGAAGGAGGATATTGGCCAGGATGACACTAAGAGGACTTGTTTGGACCAGGGAGAGAACTAAGCCTAGACTAAGTACTAAGACACTATTATGCTATTAACGTATACTTTATATTACTAAGATGGTTATTATTTTCTTAATTTTTGGGTTTTTCTTCTCTTTTATAAAACATTAAAGTGTTTCTTGTCTAAACTATTCAGAGCCTCAATTGGATGTTGCATTTCCATGATGAAGGAGGATATTGGCCAGGATGACACTGAGAGGACTTGTTTGGACCAGGGAGAGAACTAAGCCTAGACTAAGTACTAATACACTATTATGCTATTAATGTATACTTTATATTACTAAGATGGTTATTATTTTCCTAATTTTTGGGTTTTTCTTCTCTTTTATAAAACATTAAAGTGTTTCTTGTCTAAACTATTCAGAGCCTGAATTGGATGTTGCATTTCCATAATGAAGGAGGATATTGGCCAGGATGACACTAAGAGGACTTGTTTGGACCAGGGAGAGAACTAAGCCTAGACTAAGTACTAAGACACTATTATGCTATTAACGTATACTTTATATTACTAAGATGGTTATTATTTTCTTAATTTTTGGGTTTTTCTTCTCTTTTATAAAACATTAAAGTGTTTCTTGTCTAAACTATTCAGAGCCTCAATTGGATGTTGCATTTCCATGATGAAGGAGGATATTGGCCAGGATGACACTAAGAGGACTTGTTTGGACCAGGGAGAGAACTAAGCCTAGACTAAGTACTAAGACACTATTATGCTATTAACGTATACTTTATATTACTAAGATGGTTATTATTTTCTTAATTTTTGGGTTTTTCTTCTCTTTTATAAAACATTAAAGTGTTTCTTGTCTAAACTATTCAGAGCCTCAATTGGATGTTGCATTTCCATGATGAAGGAGGATATTGGCCAGGATGACACTAAGAGGACTTGTTTGGACCAGGGAGAGAACTAAGCCTAGACTAAGTACTAAGACACTATTATGCTATTAACGTATACTTTATATTATTAAGATGGTTATTATTTTCTTAATTTTTGGGTTTTTCTTCTCTTTTATAAAACATTAAAGTGTTTCTTGTCTAAACTATTCAGAGCCTCAATTGGATGTTGCATTTCCATGATGAAGGAGGATATTGGCCAGGATGACACTAAGAGGACTTGTTTGGACCAGGGAGAGAACTAAGCCTAGACTAAGTACTAATACACTATTATGCTATTAACGTATACTTTATATTACTAAGATGGTTATTATTTTCTTAATTTTTGGGTTTTTCTTCTCTTTTATAAAACATTAAAGTGTTTCTTGTCTAAACTATTCAGAGCCTCAATTGGATGTTGCATTTCCATGATGAAGGAGGATATTGGCCAGGATGACACTAAGAGGACTTGTTTGGACCAGGGAGAGAACTAAGCCTAGACTAAGTACTAAGACACTATAATGCTATTAACGTATACTTTATATTACTAAGATGGTTATTATTTTCTTAATTTTTGGGTTTTTCTTCTCTTTTATAAAACATTAAAGTGTTTCTTGTCTAAACTATTCAGAGCCTCAATTGGATGTTGCATTTCCATGATGAAGGAGGATATTGGCCAGGATGACACTAAGAGGACTTGTTTGGACCAGGGAGAGAACTAAGCCTAGACTAAGTACTAAGACACTATTATGCTATTAACGTATACTTTATATTACTAAGATGGTTATTATTTTCTTAATTTTTGGGTTTTTCTTCTCTTTTATAAAACATTAAAGTGTTTCTTGTCTAAACTATTCAGAGCCTCAATTGGATGTTGCATTTCCATGATGAAGGAGGATATTGGCCAGGATGACACTAAGAGGACTTGTTTGGACCAGGGAGAGAACTAAGCCTAGACTAAGTACTAAGACACTATAATGCTATTAACGTATACTTTATATTACTAAGATGGTTATTATTTTCTTAATTTTTGGGTTTTTCTTCTCTTTTATAAAACATTAAAGTGATTCTTGTCTAAACTATTCAGAGCCTCAATTGGATGTTGCATTTCCATGATGAAGGAGGATATTGGCCAGGATGACACTAAGAGGACTTGTTTGGACCAGGGAGAGAACTAAGCCTAGACTAAGTACTAAGACACTATTATGCTATTAACGTATACTTTATATTACTAAGATGGTTATTATTTTCTTAATTTTTGGGTTTTTCTTCTCTTTTATAAAACATTAAAGTGTTTCTTGTCTAAACTATTCAGAGCCTCAATTGGATGTTGCATTTCCATGATGAAGGAGGATATTGGCCAGGATGACACTAAGAGGACTTGTTTGGACCAGGGAGAGAACTAAGCCTAGACTAAGTACTAAGACACTATTATGCTATTAACGTATACTTTATATTACTAAGATGGTTATTATTTTCTTAATTTTTGGGTTTTTCTTCTCTTTTATAAAACATTAAAGTGTTTCTTGTCTAAACTATTCAGAGCCTCAATTGGATGTTGCATTTCCATGATAAAGGAGGATATTGGCCAGGATGACACTGAGAGGACTTGTTTGGACCAGGGAGAGAACTAAGCCTAGACTAAGTACTAAGACACTATTATGCTATTAACGTATACTTTATATTACTAAGATGGTTATTATTTTCTTAATTTTTGGGTTTTTCTTCTCTTTTATAAAACATTAAAGTGTTTCTTGTCTAAACTATTCAGAGCCTCAATTGGATGTTGCATTTCCATGATAAAGGAGGATATTGGCCAGGATGACACTGAGAGGACTTGTTTGGACCAGGGAGAGAACTAAGCCTAGACTAAGTACTAATACACTATTATGCTATTAATGTATACTTTATATTACTAAGATGGTTATTATTTTCCTAATTTTTGGGTTTTTCTTCTCTTTTATAAAATATTAAAGTGTTTCTTGTCTAAACTATTCAGAGCCTCAATTGGATGTTGCATTTCCATGATAAAGGAGGATATTGGCCAGGATGACACTGAGAGGACTTGTTTGGACCAGGGAGAGAACTAAGCCTAGACTAAGTACTAATACACTATTATGCTATTAATGTATACTTTATATTACTAAGATGGTTATTATTTTCCTAATTTTTGGGTTTTTCTTCTCTTTTATAAAACATTAAAGTGTTTCTTGTCTAAACTATTCAGAGCCTCAATTGGATGTTGCATTTCCATGATGAAGGAGGATATTGGCCAGGATGACACTGAGAGGACTTATTTGGACCAGGGAGAGAACTAAGCCTAGACTAAGTACTAAGACACTATTATGCTATTAATGTATACTTTATATTACTAAGATGGTTATTATTTTCCTAATTTTTGGGTTTTTCTTCTCTTTTATAAAATATTAAAGTGTTTCTTGTCTAAACTATTCAGAGCCTCAATTGGATGTTGCATTTCCATGATAAAGGAGGATATTGGCCAGGATGACACTGAGAGGACTTGTTTGGACCAGGGAGAGAACTA
This sequence comes from Sympetrum striolatum, assembly GCA_947579665.1. NCBI lineage: Eukaryota > Metazoa > Arthropoda > Insecta > Odonata > Libellulidae > Sympetrum > Sympetrum striolatum. The sequence goes on from OX388343.1 coordinate 104,768,309, forward strand.
AGCCTAGACTAAGTACTAATACACTATTATGCTATTAATGTATACTTTATATTACTAAGATGGTTATTATTTTCCTAATTTTTGGGTTTTTCTTCTCTTTTATAAAATATTAAAGTGTTTCTTGTCTAAACTATTCAGAGCCTCAATTGGATGTTGCATTTCCATGATAAAGGAGGATATTGGCCAGGATGACACTGAGAGGACTTGTTTGGACCAGGGAGAGAACTAAGCCTAGACTAAGTACTAAGACACTATTATGCTATTAATGTATACTTTATATTACTAAGATGGTTATTATTTTCCTAATTTTTGGGTTTTTCTTCTCTTTTATAAAACATTAAAGTGTTTCTTGTCTAAACTATTCAGAGCCTCAATTGGATGTTGCATTTCCATGATGAAGGAGGATATTGGCCAGGATGACACTAAGAGGACTTGTTTGGACCAGGGAGAGAACTAAGCCTAGACTAAGTACTAAGACACTATTATGCTATTAACGTATACTTTATATTACTAAGATGGTTATTATTTTCTTAATTTTTGGGTTTTTCTTCTCTTTTATAAAACATTAAAGTGTTTCTTGTCTAAACTATTCAGAGCCTCAATTGGATGTTGCATTTCCATGATGAAGGAGGATATTGGCCAGGATGACACTGAGAGGACTTGTTTGGACCAGGGAGAGAACTAAGCCTAGACTAAGTACTAATACACTATTATGCTATTAATGTATACTTTATATTACTAAGATGGTTATTATTTTCCTAATTTTTGGGTTTTTCTTCTCTTTTATAAAACATTAAAGTGTTTCTTGTCTAAACTATTCAGAGCCTCAATTGGATGTTGCATTTCCATGATGAAGGAGGATATTGGCCAGGATGACACTAAGAGGACTTGTTTGGACCAGGGAGAGAACTAAGCCTAGACTAAGTACTAATACACTATTATGCTATTAATGTATACTTTATATTACTAAGATGGTTATTATTTTCCTAATTTTTGGGTTTTTCTTCTCTTTTATAAAACATTAAAGTGTTTCTTGTCTAAACTATTCAGAGCCTCAATTGGATGTTGCATTTCCATGATGAAGGAGGATATTGGCCAGGATGACACTAAGAGGACTTGTTTGGACCAGGGAGAGAACTAAGCCTAGACTAAGTACTAAGACACTATTATGCTATTAACGTATACTTTATATTACTAAGATGGTTATTATTTTCCTAATTTTTGGGTTTTTCTTCTCTTTTATAAAACATTAAAGTGTTTCTTGTCTAAACTATTCAGAGCCTCAATTGGATGTTGCATTTCCATGATGAAGGAGGATATTGGCCAGGATGACACTGAGAGGACTTGTTTGGACCAGGGAGAGAACTAAGCCTAGACTAAGTACTAATACACTATTATGCTATTAATGTATACTTTATATTACTAAGATGGTTATTATTTTCCTAATTTTTGGGTTTTTCTTCTCTTTTATAAAACATTAAAGTGTTTCTTGTCTAAACTATTCAGAGCCTCAATTGGATGTTGCATTTCCATGATGAAGGAGGATATTGGCCAGGATGACACTAAGAGGACTTGTTTGGACCAGGGAGAGAACTAAGCCTAGACTAAGTACTAATACACTATTATGCTATTAATGTATACTTTATATTACTAAGATGGTTATTATTTTCCTAATTTTTGGGTTTTTCTTCTCTTTTATAAAACATTAAAGTGTTTCTTGTCTAAACTATTCAGAGCCTCAATTGGATGTTGCATTTCCATGATGAAGGAGGATATTGGCCAGGATGACACTGAGAGGACTTGTTTGGACCAGGGAGAGAACTAAGCCTAGACTAAGTACTAATACACTATTATGCTATTAATGTATACTTTATATTACTATGATGGTTATTATTTTCCTAATTTTTGGGTTTTTCTTCTCTTTTATAAAACATTAAAGTGTTTCTTGTCTAAACTATTCAGAGCCTCAATTGGATGTTGCATTTCCATGATGAAGGAGGATATTGGCCAGGATGACACTAAGAGGACTTGTTTGGACCAGGGAGAGAACTAAGCCTAGACTAAGTACTAATACACTATTATGCTATTAATGTATACTTTATATTACTAAGATGGTTATTATTTTCTTAATTTTTGGGTTTTTCTTCTCTTTTATAAAACATTAAAGTGTTTCTTGTCTAAACTATTCAGAGCCTCAATTGGATGTTGCATTTCCATGATGAAGGAGGATATTGGCCAGGATGACACTGAGAGGACTTGTTTGGACCAGGGAGAGAACTAAGCCTAGACTAAGTACTATTACACTATTATGCTATTACTGCATACTTTATAATAGTAAGAGGGTTATTTTTTTCTTAATTTTTGGGTTTTTCTTCTCTTTTATAAAACATTAAAGTGTTTCTTGTCTAAACTATTCAGAGCCTCAATTGGATGTTGCATTTCCATGATGAAGGAGGATATTGGCCAGGATGACACTGAGAGGACTTGTTTGGACCAGGGAGAGAACTAAGCCTAGACTAAGTACTAATACACTATTATGCTATTAATGCATACTTTATATTACTAAGATGGTTATTATTTTCCTAATTTTTGGGTTTTTCTTCTCTTTTATAAAACATTAAAGTGTTTCTTGTCTAAACTATTCAGAGCCTCAATTGGATGTTGCATTTCCATGATGAAGGAGGATATTGGCCAGGATGACACTGAGAGGACTTGTTTGGACCAGGGAGAGAACTAAGCCTAGACTAAGTACTAATACACTATTATGCTATTAATGTATACTTTATATTACTAAGATGGTTATTATTTTCCTAATTTTTGGGTTTTTCTTCTCTCTTATAAAACATTAAAGTGTTTCTTGTCTAAACTATTCAGAGCCTCAATTGGATGTTGCATTTCCATGATGAAGGAGGATATTGTTCAGGATGACACTAAGAGGACTTGTTTGGACCAGGGAGAGAACTAAGCCTAGACTAAGTACTAATACACTATTATGCTATTAATGTATACTTTATATTACTAAGATGGTTATTATTTTCTTAATTTTTGGGTTTTTCTTCTCTTTTATAAAACATTAAAGTGTTTCTTGTCTAAACTATTCAGAGCCTCAATTGGATGTTGCATTTCCATGATGAAGGAGGATATTGGCCAGGATGAAATTGAGAGGGCTTGTTTGGACCAGGGAGAGAACTAAGCCTAGACTAAGTACTAATACACTATTATGCTATTAATGTATACTTTATATTACTAAGATGGTTATTATTTTCCTAATTTTTGGGTTTTTCTTCTCTTTTATAAAACATTAAAGTGTTTCTTGTCTAAACTATTCAGAGCCTCAATTGGATGTTGCATTTCCATGATGAAGGAGGATATTGGCCAGGATGACACTGAGAGGACTTGTTTAGACCTGGGAGAGAACTAAGCCTAGACTAAGTACTAAAACACTATTATGCTATTACTGTATACTTTATAATAGTACGAGGGTTATTTTTTTCTTAATTTTTGGGTTTTTCTTCTCTTTTATAAAACATTAAAGTGTTTCTTGTCTAAACTATTCAGAGCCTCAATTGGATGTTGCATTTCCATGATGAAGGAGGATATTGGCCAGGATGACACTGAGAGGACTTGTTTAGACCTGGGAGAGAACTAAGCCTAGACTAAGTACTAAAACACTATTATGCTATTACTGTATACTTTATAATAGTACGAGGGTTATTTTTTTCTTAATTTTTGGGTTTTTCTTCTCTTTTATAAAACATTAAAGTGTTTCTTGTCTAAACTATTCAGAGCCTCAATTGGATGTTGCATTTCCATGATAAAGGAGGATATTGGCCAGGATGACACTGAGAGGACTTGTTTGGACCAGGGAGAGAACTAAGCCTAGACTAAGTACTAAAACACTATTATGCTATTACTGTATACTTTATAATAGTACGAGGGTTAATTTTTTTTTAATTTTTGGGTTTTTCTTCTCTTTTATAAAACATTAAAGTGTTTCTTGTCTAAACTATTCAGAGCCTCAATTGGATGTTGCATTTCCATGATAAAGGAGGATATTGGCCAGGATGACACTGAGAGGACTTGTTTGGACCTGGGAGAGAACTAAGCCTAGACTAAGTACTAAAACACTATTATGCTATTACTGTATACTTTATAATAGTAAGAGGGTTATTTTTTTCTTAATTTTTGGGTTTTTCTTCTCTTTTATAAAACATTAAAGTGTTTCTTGTCTAAACTATTCAGGTCCTCCATTGGATGTTGCATTTCCATGATAAAGGAGGATATTGGCCAGGATGACACTGAGAGGACTTGTTTGGACCTGGGAGAGAACTAAGCCTAGACTAAGTACTAAAACACTATTATGCTATTACTGTATACTTTATAATAGTACGAGGGTTATTTTTTTCTTAATTTTTGGGTTTTTCTTCTCTTTTATAAAACATTAAAGTGTTTCTTGTCTAAACTATTCAGGTCCTCAATTGGATGTTGCATTTCCATGATAAAGGAGGATATTGGCCAGGATGACACTGAGAGGACTTGTTTGGACCTGGGAGAGAACTAAGCCTAGACTAAGTACTAAAACACTATTATGCTATTACTGTATACTTTATAATAGTACGAGGGTTATTTTTTTCTTAATTTTTGGGTTTTTCTTCTCTTTTATAAAACATTAAAGTGTTTCTTGTCTAAACTATTCAGAGCCTCAATTGGATGTTGCATTTCCATGATAAAGGAGGATATTGGCCAGGATGACACTGAGAGGACTTGTTTGGACCTGGGAGAGAACTAAGCCTAGACTAAGTACTAAAACACTATTATGCTATTACTGTATACTTTATAATAGTAAGAGGGTTATTTTTTTCTTAATTTTTGGGTTTTTCTTCTCTTTTATAAAACATTAAAGTGTTTCTTGTCTAAACTATTCAGGTCCTCAATTGGATGTTGCATTTCCATGATAAAGGAGGATATTGGCCAGGATGACACTGAGAGGACTTGTTTGGACCAGGGAGAGAACTAAGCCTAGACTAAGTACTAAAACACTATTATGCTATTACTGTATACTTTATAATAGTACGAGGGTTAATTTTTTCTTAATTTTTGGGTTTTTCTTCTCTTTTATAAAATATTAAAGTGTTTCTTGTCTAAACTATTCAGGTCCTCAATTGGATGTTGCATTTCCATGATAAAGGAGGATATTGGCCAGGATGACACTGAGAGAACTTGTTTGGACCAGGGAGAGAACTGAGCCTAGACTAAGTACTATTACACTATTATGCTATTACTCTATACTTTATAATAGTACGAGGGTTATTTTTTTCTTAATTTTTGGGTTTTTCTTCTCTTTTATAAAACATTAAAGTGTTTCTTGTCTAAACTATTCAGGTCCTCAATTGGATGTTGCATTTCCATGATAAAGGAGGATATTGGCCAGGATGACACTGAGAGGACTTGTTTGGACCAGGGAGAGAACTAAGCCTAGACTAAGTACTAAAACACTATTATGCTATTACTGTATACTTTATAATAGTACGAGGGTTTTTTTTTTCTTAATTTTTGGGTTTTTCTTCCCTTTATAAAACATTAAAGTGTTTCTTGTCTAAACTATTCAGGTCCTCCATTGGATGTTGCATTTCCATGATAAAGGAGGATATTGGCCAGGATGACACTGAGAGGACTTGTTTGGACCAGGGAGAGAACTAAGCCTAGACTAAGTACTAAAACACTATTATGCTATTACTGTATACTTTATAATAGTAAGAGGGTTATTTTTCTCTTAATTTTTGGGTTTTTCTTCTCTTTTATAAAACATTAGAGTGTTTCTTGTCTAAACTATTCAGGTCCTCCATTGGATGTTGCATTTCCATGATAAAGGAGGATATTGGCCAGGATGACACTGAGAGGACTTGTTTGGACTTGGGAGAGAACTAAGCCTAGACTAAGTACCATTAACACTATTATGCTATTACTGTATACTTTAAATTGTACGAGGGTTATTTTTTTCTTAATTTTTGGGTTTTTCTTCTCTTTTATAAAACATTAAAGTGTTTCTTGTCTAAACTATTCAGGACCTCAATTGGATGTTGCATTTCCATGATGAAGGAGGATATTGGCCAGGATGACACTGAGAGGACTTGTTTGGACCAGGGAGAGAACTAAGCCTAGACTAAGTACTAAAACACTATTATGCTATTACTGTATACTTTATAATAATACGAGGGTTATTTTTTTCTTAATTTTTGGGTTTTTCTTCTCTTTTATAAAACATTAAAGTGTTTCTTGTCTAAACTATTCAGGTCCTCAATTGGATGTTGCATTTCCATGATAAAGGAGGATATTGGCCAGGATGACACTGAGAGGACTTGTTTGGACCTGGGAGAGAACTAAGCCTAGACTAAGTACTAAAAAATATTATGCTACTAGCTGAAGCGCCCGTTGAGAATCAACGGGGAATATATATTGAAGTAGATTAAATTCAAGTTGCCAATCGTGCAATGCGTAAATTCCCTTTAGAATACAATCTAAAATCCCAAACTTTTCTTACTATACAGGAAAATTCATGAGCTCGGCTCAACAATCGCATTGATCGTGAGGAGGATTGGCTGTTTATAACCTCAACAAATTTGGAAAATTCACGCGTATTTTATCAAAATTCTCGGCATTTCGATTCGGAAACAATATTCCACGATCAAAATTAAAATATTCATTTTATTTCCGTAAAAGAAATATAGCCTGCTACCGATTCAAGTGAAGATTAGATTTATTCTTTATGGAAACCCATCTGAGCGATCTTGGTTCGAACCCAGCAATATTATCGAATGGAATTGAGACAGTACGTCCTTCCCGGTCCCGGAAAAAACATACGCAAAGTTTAACGAGAATCTGGCAAACGGTTTGTAATAAAATCGAAGACACACAATCTCCTGACTGTAATTACGTACCTGCTATTGCTGGTTACCTTCTTACAGAAAATGTCTCGTTATCTATGTAATATATCGTCCTCTTCAATCATCAGCTTTATGGGCCTAAAGTCCACGAGTATTTTTATGGGATAAAACATGAGCTCAGATTCAACAATGGGATCGGTCGTCAGGGGGATGAGTTGTTTACAGCCTCGAATTTTCACAAAATTTTTGTATATTTTACCGATATTCTCGCAAATTCTAATCAAAATTAAGATTTCACGACCATAATAAGAAGTTTTATTCAATTTTCTTTCTTTTGGTGTTTGTCTCGACTCTATACGATTTCTCCTTCTAATTTAATTCTTCAAAAGAAATAAAGCCTGCAACCGACAAAAGTGAAGCTTACGTGTATTCCTTATGAAAATCTTTCTGAACGATCCTGGTTCGAACCCAGCAAAATTGTTGAATAAAAATGCGACAGTACTTCCTTCCTGATATAAATGGACACGTATGCAAAGTTTGAGACAAATCGGGCAAACGGTGTGGACTCCAATCTAAGACAAACAAACCCACAAACACACAAACCCACAATCACACAGAATTTCTGCTTTATATATATAGATTACTGTATACTTTATAATAGTACGAGGGTTATTTTTTTCTTAATTTTTGGGTTTTTCTTCTCTTTTATAAAACATTAAAGTGTTTCTTGTCTAAACTATTCAGGTCCTCAATTGGAAGTTGCATTTCCATGATGAAGGAGGATATTGGCCAGGATGACACTGAGAGGACTTGTTTGGACCTGGGAGAGAACTAAGCCTAGACTAAGTACTAAAACAATATTATGCTATTACTGTATACTTTATAATAGTACGAGGGTTATTTTTTTCTTAATTTTTGGGTTTTTCTTCTCTTTTATAAAACATTAAAGTGTTTCTTGTCTAAACTATTCAGGTCCTCAATTGGATGTTGCATTTCCATGATAAAGGAGGATATTGGCCAGGATGACACTGAGAGGACTTGTTTGGACCTGGGAGAGAACTAAGCCTAGACTAAGTACTAAAACACTATTATGCTATTACTGTATACTTTAAATTGTACGAGGGTTATTTTTTTCTTAATTTTTGGGTTTTTCTTCTCTTTTATAAAACATTAAAGTGTTTCTTGTCTAAACTATTCAGGTCCTCAATTGGAAGTTGCATTTCCATGATAAAGGAGGATATTGGCCAGGATGAAACTGAGAGGACTTGTTTGGACCTGGGAGAGAACTAAGCCTAGACTAAGTACTAAAACACTATTATGCTATTACTGTATACTTTATAATAGTACGAGGGTTATTTTTTTCTTAATTTATGGGTTTTTCTTCTCTTTTATAAAACATTAAAGTGTTTCTTGTCTAAACTATTCAGGTCCTCAATTGGAAGTTGCATTTCCATGATGAAGGAGGATATTGGCCAGGATGACACTGAGAGGACTTGTTTGGACCAGGGAGAGAACTAAGCCTAGACTAAGTACTAAAACACTATTATGCTATTACTGTATACTTTATAATAGTACGAGGGTTATTTTTTTCTTAATTTTTGGGTTTTTCTTCTCTTTTATAAAACATTAAAGTGTTTCTTGTCTAAACTATTCAGGTCCTCAATTGGAAGTTGCATTTCCATGATAAAGGAGGATATTGGCCAGGATGACACTGAGAGGACTTGTTTGGACCTGGGAGAGAACTAAGCCTAGACTAAGTACTAAAACACTATTATGCTATTACTGTATACTTTATAATAATACGAGGGTTATTTTTTTCTTAATTTTTGGGTTTTTCTTCTCTTTTATAAAACATTAAAGTGTTTCTTGTCTAAACTATTCAGAGCCTCAATTGGATGTTGCATTTCCATGATGAAGGAGGATATTGGCCAGGATGACACTAAGAGGACTTGTTTGGACCAGGGAGAGAACTAAGCCTAGACTAAGTACTAAAACACTATTATGCTATTAATGTATACTTTATATTACTAAGATGGTTATTATTTTCTTAATTTTTGGGTTTTTCTTCTCTTTTATAAAACATTAAAGTGTTTCTTGTCTAAACTATTCAGGTCCTCAATTGGAAGTTGCATTTCCATGATAAAGGAGGATATTGGCCAGGATGACACTGAGAGGACTTGTTTGGACCTGGGAGAGAACTAAGCCTAGACTAAGTACTAAAACACTATTATGCTATTACTGTATACTTTATAATAATACGAGGGTTATTTTTTTCTTAATTTTTGGGTTTTTCTTCTCTTTTATAAAACATTAAAGTGTTTCTTGTCTAAACTATTCAGAGCCTCAATTGGATGTTGCATTTCCATAATGAAGGAGGATATTGGCCAGGATGACACTAAGAGGACTTGTTTGGACCAGGGAGAGAACTAAGCCTAGACTAAGTACTAAGACACTATTATGCTATTAACGTATACTTTATATTACTAAGATGGTTATTATTTTCCTAATTTTTGGGTTTTTCTTCTCTTTTATAAAACATTAAAGTGTTTCTTGTCTAAACTATTCAGAGCCTCAATTGGATGTTGCATTTCCATGATGAAGGAGGATATTGGCCAGGATGACACTGAGAGGACTTGTTTGGACCAGGGAGAGAACTAAGCCTAGACTAAGTACTAATACACTATTATGCTATTAATGTATACTTTATATTACTAAGATGGTTATTATTTTCCTAATTTTTGGGTTTTTCTTCTCTTTTATAAAACATTAAAGTGTTTCTTGTCTAAACTATTCAGAGCCTCAATTGGATGTTGCATTTCCATGATGAAGGAGGATATTGGCCAGGATGACACTAAGAGGACTTGTTTGGACCAGGGAGAGAACTAAGCCTAGACTAAGTACTAATACACTATTATGCTATTAATGTATACTTTATATTACTAAGATGGTTATTATTTTCCTAATTTTTGGGTTTTTCTTCTCTTTTATAAAACATTAAAGTGTTTCTTGTCTAAACTATTCAGAGCCTCAATTGGATGTTGCATTTCCATGATGAAGGAGGATATTGGCCAGGATGACACTGAGAGGACTTGTTTGGACCAGGGAGAGAACTAAGCCTAGACTAAGTACTAATACACTATTATGCTATTAATGTATACTTTATATTACTATGATGGTTAATATTTTCCTAATTTTTGGGTTTTTCTTCTCTTTTATAAAACATTAAAGTGTTTCTTGTCTAAACTATTCAGAGCCTCAATTGGATGTTGCATTTCCATGATGAAGGAGGATATTGGCCAGGATGACACTAAGAGGACTTGTTTGGACCAGGGAGAGAACTAAGCCTAGACTAAGTACTAATACACTATTATGCTATTAATGTATACTTTATATTACTAAGATGGTTATTATTTTCTTAATTTTTGGGTTTTTCTTCTCTTTTATAAAACATTAAAGTGTTTCTTGTCTAAACTATTCAGAGCCTCAATTGGATGTTGCATTTCCATGATGAAGGAGGATATTGGCCAGGATGACACTGAGAGGACTTGTTTGGACCAGGGAGAGAACTAAGCCTAGACTAAGTACTATTACACTATTATGCTATTACTGCATACTTTATAATAGTAAGAGGGTTATTTTTTTCTTAATTTTTGGGTTTTTCTTCTCTTTTATAAAACATTAAAGTGTTTCTTGTCTAAACTATTCAGAGCCTCAATTGGATGTTGCATTTCCATGATGAAGGAGGATATTGGCCAGGATGACACTGAGAGGACTTGTTTGGACCAGGGAGAGAACTAAGCCTAGACTAAGTACTAATACACTATTATGCTATTAATGTATACTTTATATTACTATGATGGTTATTATTTTCCTAATTTTTGGGTTTTTCTTCTCTTTTATAAAACATTAAAGTGTTTCTTGTCTAAACTATTCAGAGCCTCAATTGGATGTTGCATTTCCATGATGAAGGAGGATATTGGCCAGGATGACACTGAGAGGACTTGTTTGGACCAGGGAGAGAACTAAGCCTAGACTAAGTACTAATACACTATTATGCTATTAATGTATACTTTATATTACTAAGATGGTTATTATTTTCCTAATTTTTGGGTTTTTCTTCTCTTTTATAAAACATTAAAGTGTTTCTTGTCTAAACTATTCAGAGCCTCAATTGGATGTTGCATTTCCATGATGAAGGAGGATATTGTTCAGGATGACACTAAGAGGACTTGTTTGGACCAGGGAGAGAACTAAGCCTAGACTAAGTACTAATACACTATTATGCTATTAATGTATACTTTATATTACTAAGATGGTTATTATTTTCTTAATTTTTGGGTTTTTCTTCTCTTTTATAAAACATTAAAGTGTTTCTTGTCTAAACTATTCAGAGCCTCAATTGGATGTTGCATTTCCATGATGAAGGAGGATATTGGCCAGGATGAAATTGAGAGGACTTGTTTGGACCAGGGAGAGAACTAAGCCTAGACTAAGTACTAATACACTATTATGCTATTAATGTATACTTTATATTACTAAGATGGTTATTATTTTCCTAATTTTTGGGTTTTTCTTCTCTTTTATAAAACATTAAAGTGTTTCTTGTCTAAACTATTCAGAGCCTCAATTGGATGTTGCATTTCCATGATGAAGGAGGATATTGGCCAGGATGACACTGAGAGGACTTGTTTAGACCTGGGAGAGAACTAAGCCTAGACTAAGTACTAAAACACTATTATGCTATTACTGTATACTTTATAATAGTACGAGGGTTATTTTTTTCTTAATTTTTGGGTTTTTCTTCTCTTTTATAAAACATTAAAGTGTTTCTTGTCTAAACTATTCAGAGCCTCAATTGGATGTTGCATTTCCATGATGAAGGAGGATATTGGCCAGGATGACACTGAGAGGACTTGTTTAGACCTGGGAGAGAACTAAGCCTAGACTAAGTACTAAAACACTATTATGCTATTAATGTATACTTTATATTACTATGATGGTTATTATTTTCCTAATTTTTGGGTTTTTCTTCTCTTTTATAAAACATTAAAGTGTTTCTTGTCTAAACTATTCAGAGCCTCAATTGGATGTTGCATTTCCATGATGAAGGAGGATATTGGCCAGGATGACACTGAGAGGACTTGTTTGGACCAGGGAGAGAACTAAGCCTAGACTAAGTACTAATACACTATTATGCTATTAATGTATACTTTATATTACTATGATGGTTATTATTTTCCTAATTTTTGGGTTTTTCTTCTCTTTTATAAAACATTAAAGTGTTTCTTGTCTAAACTATTCAGAGCCTCAATTGGATGTTGCATTTCCATGATGAAGGAGGATATTGGCCAGGATGACACTGAGAGGACTTGTTTGGACCAGGGAGAGAACTAAGCCTAGACTAAGTACTATTACACTATTATGCTATTACTGCATACTTTATAATAGTAAGAGGGTTATTTTTTTCTTAATTTTTGGGTTTTTCTTCTCTTTTATAAAACATTAAAGTGTTTCTTGTCTAAACTATTCAGAGCCTCAATTGGATGTTGCATTTCCATGATGAAGGAGGATATTGGCCAGGATGACACTGAGAGGACTTGTTTGGACCAGGGAGAGAACTAAGCCTAGACTAAGTACTAATACACTATTATGCTATTAATGTATACTTTATATTACTATGATGGTTATTATTTTCCTAATTTTTGGGTTTTTCTTCTCTTTTATAAAACATTAAAGTGTTTCTTGTCTAAACTATTCAGAGCCTCAATTGGATGTTGCATTTCCATGATGAAGGAGGATATTGGCCAGGATGACACTGAGAGGACTTGTTTGGACCAGGGAGAGAACTAAGCCTAGACTAAGTACTAATACACTATTATGCTATTAATGTATACTTTATATTACTAAGATGGTTATTATTTTCCTAATTTTTGGGTTTTTCTTCTCTTTTATAAAACATTAAAGTGTTTCTTGTCTAAACTATTCAGAGCCTCAATTGGATGTTGCATTTCCATGATGAAGGAGGATATTGTTCAGGATGACACTAAGAGGACTTGTTTGGACCAGGGAGAGAACTAAGCCTAGACTAAGTACTAATACACTATTATGCTATTAATGTATACTTTATATTACTAAGATGGTTATTATTTTCTTAATTTTTGGGTTTTTCTTCTCTTTTATAAAACATTAAAGTGTTTCTTGTCTAAACTATTCAGAGCCTCAATTGGATGTTGCATTTCCATGATGAAGGAGGATATTGGCCAGGATGAAATTGAGAGGACTTGTTTGGACCAGGGAGAGAACTAAGCCTAGACTAAGTACTAATACACTATTATGCTATTAATGTATACTTTATATTACTAAGATGGTTATTATTTTCCTAATTTTTGGGTTTTTCTTCTCTTTTATAAAACATTAAAGTGTTTCTTGTCTAAACTATTCAGAGCCTCAATTGGATGTTGCATTTCCATGATGAAGGAGGATATTGGCCAGGATGACACTGAGAGGACTTGTTTAGACCTGGGAGAGAACTAAGCCTAGACTAAGTACTAAAACACTATTATGCTATTACTGTATACTTTATAATAGTACGAGGGTTATTTTTTTCTTAATTTTTGGGTTTTTCTTCTCTTTTATAAAACATTAAAGTGTTTCTTGTCTAAACTATTCAGAGCCTCAATTGGATGTTGCATTTCCATGATGAAGGAGGATATTGGCCAGGATGACACTGAGAGGACTTGTTTAGACCTGGGAGAGAACTAAGCCTAGACTAAGTACTAAAACACTATTATGCTATTACTGTATACTTTATAATAGTACGAGGGTTATTTTTTTCTTAATTTTTGGGTTTTTCTTCTCTTTTATAAAACATTAAAGTGTTTCTTGTCTAAACTATTCAGAGCCTCAATTGGATGTTGCATTTCCATGATAAAGGAGGATATTGGCCAGAATGACACTGAGAGGACTTGTTTGGACCAGGGAGAGAACTAAGCCTAGACTAAGTACTAAAACACTATTATGCTATTACTGTATACTTTATAATAGTACGAGGGTTAATTTTTTCTTAATTTTTGGGTTTTTCTTCTCTTTTATAAAACATTAAAGTGTTTCTTGTCTAAACTATTCAGAGCCTCAATTGGATGTTGCATTTCCATGATAAAGGAGGATATTGGCCAGGATGACACTGAGAGGACTTGTTTGGACCTGGGAGAGAACTAAGCCTAGACTAAGTACTAAAACACTATTATGCTATTACTGTATACTTTATAATAGTAAGAGGGTTATTTTTTTCTTAATTTTTGGGTTTTTCTTCTCTTTTATAAAACATTAAAGTGTTTCTTGTCTAAACTATTCAGGTCCTCCATTGGATGTTGCATTTCCATGATAAAGGAGGATATTGGCCAGGATGACACTGAGAGGACTTGTTTGGACCTGGGAGAGAACTAAGCCTAGACTAAGTACTAAAACACTATTATGCTATTACTGTATACTTTATAATAGTACGAGGGTTATTTTTTTCTTAATTTTTGGGTTTTTCTTCTCTTTTATAAAACATTAAAGTGTTTCTTGTCTAAACTATTCAGGTCCTCAATTGGATGTTGCATTTCCATGATAAAGGAGGATATTGGCCAGGATGACACTGAGAGGACTTGTTTGGACCTTGGAGAGAACTAAGCCTAGACTAAGTACTAAAACACTATTATGCTATTACTGTATACTTTATAATAGTACGAGGGTTATTTTTTTCTTAATTTTTGGGTTTTTCTTCTCTTTTATAAAACATTAAAGTGTTTCTTGTCTAAACTATTCAGAGCCTCAATTGGATGTTGCATTTCCATGATAAAGGAGGATATTGGCCAGGATGACACTGAGAGGACTTGTTTGGACCTGGGAGAGAACTAAGCCTAGACTAAGTACTAAAACACTATTATGCTATTACTGTATACTTTATAATAGTAAGAGGGTTATTTTTTTCTTAATTTTTGGGTTTTTCTTCTCTTTTATAAAACATTAAAGTGTTTCTTGTCTAAACTATTCAGGTCCTCCATTGGATGTTGCATTTCCATGATAAAGGAGGATATTGGCCAGGATGACACTGAGAGGACTTGTTTGGACCTGGGAGAGAACTAAGCCTAGACTAAGTACTAAAACACTATTATGCTATTACTGTATACTTTATAATAGTACGAGGGTTATTTTTTTCTTAATTTTTGGGTTTTTCTTCTCTTTTATAAAACATTAAAGTGTTTCTTGTCTAAACTATTCAGGTCCTCAATTGGATGTTGCATTTCCATGATAAAGGAGGATATTGGCCAGGATGACACTGAGAGGACTTGTTTGGACCAGGGAGAGAACTAAGCCTAGACTAAGTACTAAAACACTATTATGCTATTACTGTATACTTTATAATAGTACGAGGGTTAATTTTTTCTTAATTTTTGGGTTTTTCTTCTCTTTTATAAAATATTAAAGTGTTTCTTGTCTAAACTATTCAGGTCCTCAATTGGATGTTGCATTTCCATGATGAAGGAGGATATTGGCCAAGATGACACTGAGAGAACTTGTTTGGACCAGGGAGAGAACTGAGCCTAGACTAAGTACTATTACACTATTATGCTATTACTCTATACTTTATAATAGTACGAGGGTTATTTTTTTCTTAATTTTTGGGTTTTTCTTCTCTTTTATAAAACATTAAAGTGTTTCTTGTCTAAACTATTCAGGTCCTCAATTGGATGTTGCATTTCCATGATAAAGGAGGATATTGGCCAGGATGACACTGAGAGGACTTGTTTGGACCAGGGAGAGAACTAAGCCTAGACTAAGTACTAAAACACTATTATACTATTACTGTATACTTTATAATAGTACGAGGGTTTTTTTTTTCTTAATTTTTGGGTTTTTCTTCCCTTTATAAAACATTAAAGTGTTTCTTGTCTAAACTATTCAGGTCCTCCATTGGATGTTGCATTTCCATGATAAAGGAGGATATTGGCCAGGATGACACTGAGAGGACTTGTTTGGACCAGGGAGAGAACTAAGCCTAGACTAAGTACTAAAACACTATTATGCTATTACTGTATACTTTATAATAGTAAGAGGGTTATTTTTCTCTTAATTTTTGGGTTTTTCTTCTCTTTTATAAAACATTAGAGTGTTTCTTGTCTAAACTATTCAGGTCCTCCATTGGATGTTGCATTTCCATGATAAAGGAGGATATTGGCCAGGATGACACTGAGAGGACTTGTTTGGACTTGGGAGAGAACTAAGCCTAGACTAAGTACCATTAACACTATTATGCTATTACTGTATACTTTATAATAGTACGAGGGTTATTTTTTTCTTAATTTTTGGGTTTTTCTTCTCTTTTATAAAACATTAAAGTGTTTCTTGTCTAAACTATTCAGGACCTCAATTGGATGTTGCATTTCCATGATGAAGGAGGATATTGGCCAGGATGACACTGAGAGGACTTGTTTGGACCAGGGAGAGAACTAAGCCTAGACTAAGTACTAAAACACTATTATGCTATTACTGTATACTTTATAATAGTACGAGGGTTATTTTTTTCTTAATTTTTGGGTTTTTCTTCTCTTTTATAAAACATTAAAGTGTTTCTTGTCTAAACTATTCAGGTCCTCAATTGGATGTTGCATTTCCATGATAAAGGAGGATATTGGCCAGGATGACACTGAGAGGACTTGTTTGGACCTGGGAGAGAACTAAGCCTAGACTATGTACTAAAAAATATTATGCTACTAGCTGAAGCGCCCGTTGAGAATCAACGGGGAATATATATTGAAGTAGATTAAATTCAAGTTGCCAATCGTGCAATGCGTAAATTCCCTTTAGAATACAATCTAAAATCCCAAACTTTTCTTACTATACAGGAAAATTCATGAGCTCGGCTCAACAATCGCATTGATCGTGAGGAGGATTGGCTGTTTATAACCTCAACAAATTTGGAAAATTCACGCGTATTTTATCAAAATTCTCGGCATTTCGATTCGGAAACAATATTCCACGATCAAAATTAAAATATTCATTTTATTTCCGTAAAAGAAATATAGCCTGCTACCGATTCAAGTGAAGATTAGATTTATTCTTTATGGAAACCCATCTGAGCGATCTTGGTTCGAACCCAGCAATATTATCGAATGGAATTGAGACAGTACGTCCTTCCCGGTCCCGGAAAAAACATACGCAAAGTTTAACGAGAATCTGGCAAACGGTTTGTAATAAAATCGAAGACACACAATCTCCTGACTGTAATTACGTACCTGCTATTGCTGGTTACCTTCTTACAGAAAATGTCTCGTTATCTATGTAATATATCGTCCTCTTCAATCATCAGCTTTATGGGCCTAAAGTCCACGAGTATTTTTATGGGATAAAACATGAGCTCAGATTCAACAATGGGATCGGTCGTCAGGGGGATGAGTTGTTTACAGCCTCGAATTTTCACAAAATTTTTGTATATTTTACCGATATTCTCGCAAATTCTAATCAAAATTAAGATTTCACGACCATAATAAGAAGTTTTATTCAATTTTCTTTCTTTTGGTGTTTGTCTCGACTCTATACGATTTCTCCTTCTAATTTAATTCTTCAAAAGAAATAAAGCCTGCTACCAACAAAAGTGAAGCTTACGTGTATTCCTTATGAAAATCTTTCTGAACGATCCTGGTTCGAACCCAGCAAAATTGTTGAATAAAAATGCGACAGTACTTCCTTCCTGATATAAATGGACACGTATGCAAAGTTTGAGACAAATCGGGCAAACGGTGTGGACTCCAATCTAAGACAAACAAACCCACAAACACACAAACCCACAATCACACAGAATTTCTGCTTTATATATATAGATTACTGTATACTTTATAATAGTACGAGGGTTATTTTTTTCTTAATTTTTGGGTTTTTCTTCTCTTTTATAAAACATTAAAGTGTTTCTTGTCTAAACTATTCAGGTCCTCAATTGGAAGTTGCATTTCCATGATGAAGGAGGATATTGGCCAGGATGACACTGAGAGGACTTGTTTGGACCTGGGAGAGAACTAAGCCTAGACTAAGTACTAAAACACTATTATTCTATTACTGTATACTTTATAATAGTACGAGGGTTATTTTTTTCTTAATTTTTGGGTTTTTCTTCTCTTTTATAAAACATTAAAGTGTTTCTTGTCTAAACTATTCAGGTCCTCAATTGGAAGTTGCATTTCCATGATGAAGGAGGATATTGGCCAGGATGACACTGAGAGGACTTGTTTGGACCAGGGAGAGAACTAAGCCTAGACTAAGTACTAGAACACTATTATGCTATTACTGTATACTTTATAATAGTACGAGGGTTATTTTTTTCTTAATTTTTGGGTTTTTCTTCTCTTTTATAAAACATTAAAGTGTTTCTTGTCTTAACTATTCAGGTCCTCAATTGGAAGTTGCATTTCCATGATAAAGGAGGATATTGGCCAGGATGACACTGAGAGGACTTGTTTGGACCTGGGAGAGAACTAAGCCTAGACTAAGTACTAAAACACTATTATTCTATTACTGTATACTTTATAATAGTACGAGGGTTATTTTTTTCTTAATTTTTGGGTTTTTCTTCTCTTTTATAAAACATTAAAGTGTTTCTTGTCTAAACTATTCAGGTCCTCAATTGGATGTTGCATTTCCATGATAAAGGAGGATATTGGCCAGGATGACACTGAGAGGACTTGTTTGGACCAGGGAGAGAACTAAGCCTAGACTAAGTACTATTACACTATTATGCTATTACTGTATACTTTATAATAGTACGAGGGTTATTTTTTTCTTAATTTTTGGGTTTTTCTTCTCTTTTATAAAACATTAAAGTATTTCTTGTCTAAACTATTCAGGTCCTCAATTGGATGCTGCATTTCCATGATAAAGGAGGATATTGGCCAGGATGACACTGAGAGGACTTGTTTGGACCTGGGAGAGAACTAAGCCTAGACTAAGTACTAAAACACTATTATGCTATTACTGTATACTTTATAATAGTACGAGAGTTATTTTTTTCTTAATTTTTGGGTTTTTCTTCTCTTTTATAAAACATTAAAGTATTTCTTGTCTAAACTATTCAGGTCCTCAATTGGATGTTGCATTTCCATGATAAAGGAGGATATTGGCCAGGATGACACTGAGAGGACTTGTTTGGACCAGGGAGAGAACTAAGCCTAGACTAAGTACTATTACACTATTATGCTATTACTGTATACTTTATAATAGTACGAGGGTTATTTTTTTCTTAATTTTTGGGTTTTTCTTCTCTTTTATAAAACATTAAAGTATTTCTTGTCTAAACTATTCAGGTCCTCAATTGGATGCTGCATTTCCATGATAAAGGAGGATATTGGCCAGGATGACACTGAGAGGACTTGTTTGGACCTGGGAGAGAACTAAGCCTAGACTAAGTACTAAAACACTATTATGCTATTACTGTATACTTTATAATAGTACGAGGGTTATTTTTTTCTTAATTTTTGGGTTTTTCTTCTCTTTTATAAAACATTAAAGTGTTTCTTGTCTAAACTATTCAGGTCCTCAACTGGATGTTGCATTTCCATGATAAAGGAGGATATTGGCCAGGATGACACTGAGAGGACTTGTTTGGACCTGGGAGAGAACTAAGCCTAGACTAAGTACTATTACACTATTATGCTATTACTGTATACTTTATAATAGTACGAGGGTTATTTTTTTCTTAATTTTTGGGTTTTTCTTCTCTTTTATAAAACATTAAAGTGTTTCTTGTCTAAACTATTCAGGTCCTCAATTGGATGTTGCATTTCCATGATAAAGGAGGATATTGGCCAGGATGACACTGAGAGGACTTGTTTGGACCTGGGAGTGAACTAAGCCTAGACTAAGTACTATTATACTATTATGCTATTACTGTATACTTTATAATAGTACGAGGGTTATTTTTTTCTTAATTTTTGGGTTTTTCTTCTCTTTTATAGAACATTAAAGTGTTTCTTGTCTAAACTATTCAGGTCCTCAATTGGATGTTGCATTTCCATGATAAAGGAGGATATTGGCCAGGATGACACTGAGAGGACTTGTTTGGACCTGGGAGAGAACTAAGCCTAGACTAAGTACTAAAACACTATAATGCTATTACTGTATACTTTATAATAGTACGAGGGTTATTTTTTTCTTAATTTTTGGGTTTTTCTTCTCTTTTATAAAACATTAAAGTGTTTCTTGTCTAAACTATTCAGGTCCTCAATTGGATGTTGCATTTCCATGATAAAGGAGGATATTGGCCAGGATGACACTGAGAGGACTTGTTTGGACCTGGGAGAGAACTAAGCCTAGACTAAGTACTATTACACTATTATGCTATTACTGTATACTTTATAATAGTACGAGGGTTATTTTTTTCTTAATTTTTGGGTTTTTCTTCTCTTTTATAAAACCTTAAAGTGTTTCTTGTCTAAACTATTCAGGTCCTCAATTGGATGTTGCATTTCCATGATAAAGGAGGATATTGGCCAGGATGACACTGAGAGGACTTGTTTGGACCAGGGAGAGAACTAAGCCTAGACTAAGTACTAAAACACTATTATGCTATTACTGTATACTTTATAATAGTACGAGGGTTATTTTTTTCTTAATTTTTGGGTTTTTCTTCTCTTTTATAAAGCATTAAAGTGTTTCTTGTCTAAACTATTCAGGTCCTCAATTGGAAGTTGCATTTCCATGATGAAGGAGGATATTGGCCAGGATGACACTGAGAGGACTTGTTTGGACCAGGGAGAGAACTAAGCCTAGACTAAGTACTAAAACACTATTATGCTATTACTGTATACTTTATAATAGTACGAGGGTTATTTTTTTCTTAATTTTTGGGTTTTTCTTCTCTTTTATAAAACATTAAAGTGTTTCTTGTCTAAACTATTCAGGTCCTCAATTGGATGTTGCATTTCCATGATGAAGGATGATATTGGCCAGGATGACACTGAGAGGACTTGTTTGGACCAGGGAGAGAACTAAGCCTAGACTAAGTACTAAAACACTATTATGCTATTACTGTATACTTTATAATAGTACGAGGGTTATTTTTTTCTTAATTTTTGGGTTTTTCTTCTCTTTTATAAAGCATTAAAGTGTTTCTTGTCTAAACTATTCAGGTCCTCAATTGGAAGTTGCATTTCCATGATGAAGGAGGATATTGGCCAGGATGATACTGAGAGGACTTGTTTGGACCAGGGAGAGAACTAAGCCTAGACTAAATACTAAAACACTATTATGCTATTACTGTATACTTTATAATAGTACGAGGGTTATTTTTTTCTTAATTTTTGGGTTTTTCTTCTCTTTTATAAAACATTAAAGTGTTTCTTGTCTAAACTATTCAGGTCCTCAATTGGAAGTTGCATTTCCATGATGAAGGAGGATATTGGCCAGGATGACACTGAGAGGACTTGTTTGGACCAGGGAGAGAACTAAGCCTAGACTAAGTACTAAAACACTATTATGCTATTACTGTATACTTTATAATAGTACCAGGGTTATTTTTATCTTAATTTTTGGGTTTTTCTTCTCTTTTATAAAGCATTAAAGTGTTTCTTGTCTAAACTATTCAGGTCCTCAATTGGAAGTTGCATTTCCATGATGAAGGAGGATATTGGCCAGGATGACACTGAGAGGACTTGTTTGGACCAGGGAGAGAACTAAGCCTAGACTAAGTACTAAAACACTATTATGCTATTACTGTATACTTTATAATAGTACGAGGGTTAATTTTTTCTTAATTTTTGGGTTTTTCTTCTCTTTTATAAAACATTAAAGTATTTCTTGTCTAAACTATTCAGGTCCTCAATTGGATGTTGCATTTCCATGATAAAGGAGGATATTGGCCAGGATGACACTGAGAGGACTTGTTTGGACCAGGGAGAGAACTAAGCCTAGACTAAGTACTAAAACACTATTATGCTATTACTGTATACTTTATAACAGTACGAGGGTTATTTTTTTCTTAATTTTTGGGTTTTTCTTCTCTTTTATAAAACATTAAAGTGTTTCTTGTCTAAACTATTCAGGTCCTCAATTGGAAGTTGCATTTCCATGATGAAGGAGGATATTGGCCAGGATGACACTGAGAGGACTTGTTTGGACCAGGGAGAGAACTAAGCCTAGACTAAGTACTATTAAACTATTATGCTATTACTGTATACTTTATAATAGTACGAGGGTTATTTTTTTCTTAATTTTTGGGTTTTTCTTCTCTTTTATAAAACATTTAAGTGTTTCTTGTCTAAACAATTCAGGTCCTCAATTGGATGTTGCATTTCCATGATAAAGGAGGATATTGGCCAGGATGACACTGAGAGGACTTGATTGGACCAGGGAGAGAACTAAGCCTAGACTAAGTACTATTACACTATTATGCTATTACTGCATACTTTATAATAGTAAGAGGGTTATTTTTTTCTTAATTTTTGGGTTTTTCTTCTCTTTTATAAAACATTAAAGTGTTTCTTGTCTAAACTATTCAGAGCCTCAATTGGATGTTGCATTTCCATGATGAAGGAGGATATTGGCCAGGATGACACTGAGAGGACTTGTTTGGACCAGGGGGAGAACTGAGCCTAGACTAAGTACTATTACACTATTATGCTATTACTGCATACTTTATAATAGTAAGAGGGTTATTTTTTTTTTAATTTTTGGGTTTTTCTTCTCTTTTAAAAAACATTAAAGTGTTTCTTGTCTAAACTATTCAGGTCCTCAATTGGAAGTTGCATTTCCATGATGAAGGAGGATATTGGCCAGGATGACACTGAGAGGACTTGTTTGGACCAGGGAGAGAACTAAGCCTAGACTAAGTACTATTAAACTATTATGCTATTACTGTATACTTTATAATAGTACGAGGGTTATTTTTTTCTTAATTTTTGGGTTTTTCTTCTCTTTTATAAAACATTTAAGTGTTTCTTGTCTAAACAATTCAGGTCCTCAATTGGATGTTGCATTTCCATGATAAAGGAGGATATTGGCCAGGATGACACTGAGAGGACTTGATTGGACCAGGGAGAGAACTAAGCCTAGACTAAGTACTATTACACTATTATGCTATTACTGCATACTTTATAATAGTAAGAGGGTTATTTTTTTCTTAATTTTTGGGTTTTTCTTCTCTTTTATAAAACATTAAAGTGTTTCTTGTCTAAACTATTCAGAGCCTCAATTGGATGTTGCATTTCCATGATGAAGGAGGATATTGGCCAGGATGACACTGAGAGGACTTGTTTGGACCAGGGGGAGAACTGAGCCTAGACTAAGTACTATTACACTATTATGCTATTACTGCATACTTTATAATAGTAAGAGGTTAATTTTTTCTTAATTTTTGGGTTTTTCTTCTCTTTTATAAAACATTAAAGTATTTCTTGTCTAAACTATTCAGGTCCTCAATTGGATGTTGCATTTCCATGATAAAGGAGGATATTGGCCAGGATGAAACTGAGAGGACTTGTTTGGACCAGGGAGAGAACTAAGCCTAGACTAAGTACTAAAACACTATTATGCTATTACTGTATACTTTATAACAGTACGAGGGTTATTTTTTTCTTAATTTTTGGGTTTTTCTTCTCTTTTATAAAACATTAAAGTGTTTCTTGTCTAAACCATTCAGGTCCTCAATTGGAAGTTGCATTTCCATGATGAAGGAGGATATTGGCCAGGATGACACTGAGAGGACTTGTTTGGACCAGGGAGAGAACTAAGCCTAGACTAAGTACTATTAAACTATTATGCTATTACTGTATACTTTATAATAGTACGAGGGTTATTTTTTTCTTAATTTTTGGGTTTTTCTTCTCTTTTATAAAACATTAAAGTGTTTCTTGTCTAAACTATTCAGGTCCTCAATTGGAAGTTGCATTTCCATGATGAAGGAGGATATTGGCCAGGATGACACTGAGAGGACTTGTTTGGACCAGGGAGAGAACTAAGCCTAGACTAAGTACTATTACACTATTATGCTATTACTGCATACTTTATAATAGTAAGAGGGTTATTTTTTTCTTAATTTTTGGGTTTTTCTTCTCTTTTATAAAGCATTAAAGTGTTTCTTGTCTAAACTATTCAGGTCCTCAATTGGAAGTTGCATTTCCATGATGAAGGAGGATATTGGCCAGGATGACACTGAGAGGACTTGTTTGGACCAGGGGGAGAACTGAGCCTAGACTAAGTACTATTACACTATTATGCTATTACTGTATACTTTATAATAGTAAGAGGTTAATTTTTTCTTAATTTTTGGGTTTTTCTTCTCTTTTATAAAACATTAAAGTATTTCTTGTCTAAACTATTCAGGTCCTCAATTGGATGTTGCATTTCCATGATAAAGGAGGATATTGGCCAGGATGACACTGAGAGGACTTGTTTGGACCAGGGAGAGAACTAAGCCTAGACTAAGTACTAAAACACTATTATGCTATTACTGTATAATTTATAACAGTACGAGGGTTATTTTTTTCTTAATTTTTGGGTTTTTCTTCTCTTTTATAAAACATTAAAGTGTTTCTTGTCTAAACTATTCAGGTCCTCAATTGGAAGTTGCATTTCCATGATGAAGGAGGATATTGGCCAGGATGACACTGAGAGGACTAGTTTGGACCAGGGAGAGAACTAAGCCTAGACTAAGTACTAAGACACTATTATGCTATTAACGTATACTTTATATTACTAAGATGGTTATTATTTTCTTAATTTTTGGGTTTTTCTTCTCTTTTATAAAACATTAAAGTGTTTCTTGTCTAAACTATTCAGAGCCTCAATTGGATGTTGCATTTCCATGATGAAGGAGGATATTGGCCAGGATGACACTAAGAGGACTTGCTTGGACCAGGGAGAGAACTAAGCCTAGACTAAGTACTAAGACACTATTATGCTATTAACGTATACTTTATATTACTAAGATGGTTATTATTTTCTTAATTTTTGGGTTTTTCTTCTCTTTTATAAAACATTAAAGTGTTTCTTGTCTAAACTATTCAGAGCCTCAATTGGATGTTGCATTTCCATGATGAAGGAGGATATTGGCCAGGATGACACTGAGAGGACTTGTTTGGACCAGGGAGAGAACTAAGCCTAGACTAAGTACTAATACACTATTATGCTATTAATGTATACTTTATATTACTAAGATGGTTATTATTTTCCTAATTTTTGGGTTTTTCTTCTCTTTTATAAAATATTAAAGTGTTTCTTGTCTAAACTATTCAGAGCCTCAATTGGATGTTGCATTTCCATGATGAAGGAGGATATTGGCCAGGATGACACTAAGAGGACTTGTTTGGACCAGGGAGAGAACTAAGCCTAGACTAAGTACTAAGACACTATTATGCTA
This sequence comes from Sympetrum striolatum, assembly GCA_947579665.1. Taxonomy (NCBI): domain Eukaryota; kingdom Metazoa; phylum Arthropoda; class Insecta; order Odonata; family Libellulidae; genus Sympetrum; species Sympetrum striolatum. Next base: position 104,793,581 of record OX388343.1, read on the forward strand.
TTAACGTATACTTTATATTACTAAGATGGTTATTATTTTCTTAATTTTTGGGTTTTTCTTCTCTTTTATAAAACATTAAAGTGTTTCTTGTCTAAACTATTCAGAGCCTCAATTGGATGTTGCATTTCCATGATGAAGGAGGATATTGGCCAGGATGACACTGAGAGGACTTGTTTGGACCAGGGAGAGAACTAAGCCTAGACTAAATACTAATACACTATTATGCTATTAATGTATACTTTATATTACTAAGATGGTTATTATTTTCCTAATTTTTGGGTTTTTCTTCTCTTTTATAAAACATTAAAGTGTTTCTTGTCTAAACTATTCAGAGCCTCAATTGGATGTTGCATTTCCATGATGAAGGAGGATATTGGCCAGGATGACACTAAGAGGACTTGTTTGGACCAGGGAGAGAACTAAGCCTAGACTAAGTACTAAGACACTATTATGCTATTAACGTATACTTTATATTACTAAGATGGTTATTATTTTCTTAATTTTTGGGTTTTTCTTCTCTTTTATAAAACATTAAAGTGTTTCTTGTCTAAACTATTCAGAGCCTCAATTGGATGTTGCATTTCCATGATGAAGGAGGATATTGGCCAGGATGACACTAAGAGGACTTGTTTGGACCAGGGAGAGAACTAAGCCTAGACTAAGTACTAAGACACTATTATGCTATTAACGTATACTTTATATTACTAAGATGGTTATTATTTTCTTAATTTTTGGGTTTTTCTTCTCTTTTATAAAACATTAAAGTGTTTCTTGTCTAAACTATTCAGAGCCTCAATTGGATGTTGCATTTCCATGATGAAGGAGGATATTGGCCAGGATGACACTAAGAGGACTTGTTTGGACCAGGGAGAGAACTAAGCCTAGACTAAGTACTAAGACACTATTATGCTATTAACGTATACTTTATATTACTAAGATGGTTATTATTTTCTTAATTTTTGGGTTTTTCTTCTCTTTTATAAAACATTAAAGTGTTTCTTGTCTAAACTATTCAGAGCCTCAATTGGATGTTGCATTTCCATGATGAAGGAGGATATTGGCCAGGATGACACTAAGAGGACTTGTTTGGACCAGGGAGAGAACTAAGCCTAGACTAAGTACTAAAACACTATTATGCTATTACTGTATACTTTATAATAGTACGAGGGTTATTTTTTTCTTAATTTTTGGGTTTTTCTACTCTTTTATAAAACATTAAAGTGTTTCTTGTCTAAACTATTCAGGTCCTCAATTGGATGTTGCATTTCCATGATAAAGGAGGATATTGGCCAGGATGACACTGAGAGGACTTGTTTGGACCTGGGAGAGAACTAAGCCTAGACTAAGTACTAAAACACTATTATGCTATTACTGTATACTTTATAATAGTACGAGGGTTATTTTTTTCTTAATTTTTGGTTTTTCTTCTCTTTTATAAAACATTAAAGTGTTTCTTGTCTAAACTATTCAGGTCCTCAATTGGATGTTGCATTTCCATGATAAAGGAGGATATTGGCCAGGATGACACTGAGAGGACTTGTTTGGACCAGGGGGAGAACTGAGCCTAGACTAAGTACTAAAACACTATTATGCTATTACTGTATACTTTATAATAGTACGAGGGTTATTTTTTTCTTAATTTTTGGGTTTTTCTACTCTTTTATAAAACATTAAAGTGTTTCTTGTCTAAACTATTCAGGTCCTCAATTGGAAGTTGCATTTCCATGATAAAGGAGGATATTGGCCAGGATGACACTGAGAGGACTTGTTTGGACCTGGGAGAGAACTAAGCCTAGACTAAGTACTAAAACACTATTATGCTATTACTGTATACTTTATAATAGTACGAGGGTTATTTTTTTCTTAATTTTTGGGTTTTTCTTCTCTTTTATAAAACATTAAAGTGTTTCTTGTCTAAACTATTCAGGTCCTCAATTGGATGTTGCATTTCCATGATAAAGGAGGATATTGGCCAGGATGACACTGAGAGGACTTGTTTGGACCAGGGAGAGAACTAAGCCTAGACTAAGTACTATTACACTATTATGCTATTACTGTATACTTTATAATAGTACGAGGGTTATTTTTTTCTTAATTTTTGGGTTTTTCTTCTCTTTTATAAAACATTAAAGTATTTCTTGTCTAAACTATTCAGGTCCTCAATTGGATGCTGCATTTCCATGATAAAGGAGGATATTGGCCAGGATGACACTGAGAGGACTTGTTTGGACCTGGGAGAGAACTAAGCCTAGACTAAGTACTAAAACACTATTATGCTATTACTGTATACTTTATAATAGTACGAGGGTTATTTTTTTCTTAATTTTTGGGTTTTTCTTCTCTTTTATAAAACATTAAAGTGTTTCTTGTCTAAACTATTCAGGTCCTCAACTGGATGTTGCATTTCCATGATAAAGGAGGATATTGGCCAGGATGACACTGAGAGGACTTGTTTGGACCTGGGAGAGAACTAAGCCTAGACTAAGTACTATTACACTATTATGCTATTACTGTATACTTTATAATAGTACGAGGGTTATTTTTTTCTTAATTTTTGCGTTTTTCTTCTCTTTTATAAAACATTAAAGTGTTTCTTGTCTAAACTATTCAGGTCCTCAATTGGATGTTGCATTTCCATGATAAAGGAGGATATTGGCCAGGATGACACTGAGAGGACTTGTTTGGACCTGGGAGTGAACTAAGCCTAGACTAAGTACTATTATACTATTATGCTATTACTGTATACTTTATAATAGTACGAGGGTTATTTTTTTCTTAATTTTTGGGTTTTTCTTCTCTTTTATAGAACATTAAAGTGTTTCTTGTCTAAACTATTCAGGTCCTCAATTGGATGTTGCATTTCCATGATAAAGGAGGATATTGGCCAGGATGACACTGAGAGGACTTGTTTGGACCTGGGAGAGAACTAAGCCTAGACTAAGTACTAAAACACTATAATGCTATTACTGTATACTTTATAATAGTACGAGGGTTATTTTTTTCTCAATTTTTGGGTTTTTCTTCTCTTTTATAAAACATTAAAGTGTTTCTTGTCTAAACTATTCAGGTCCTCAATTGGATGTTGCATTTCCATGATAAAGGAGGATATTGGCCAGGATGACACTGAGAGGACTTGTTTGGACCTGGGAGAGAACTAAGCCTAGACTAAGTACTATTACACTATTATGCTATTACTGTATACTTTATAATAGTACGAGGGTTATTTTTTTCTTAATTTTTGGGTTTTTCTTCTCTTTTATAAAACATTAAAGTGTTTCTTGTCTAAACTATTCAGGTCCTCAATTGGATGTTGCATTTCCATGATAAAGGAGGATATTGGCCAGGATGACACTGAGAGGACTTGTTTGGACCAGGGAGAGAACTAAGCCTAGACTAAGTACTAAAACACTATTATGCTATTACTGTATACTTTATAATAGTACGAGGGTTATTTTTTTCTTAATTTTTGGGTTTTTCTTTTCTTTTATAAATCATTAAAGTGTTTCTTGTCTAAACTATTCAGGTCCTCAATTGGATGTTGCATTTCCATGATAAAGGAGGATATTGGCCAGGATGACACTGAGAGGACTTGTTTGGACCAGGGAGAGAACTAAGCCTAGACTAAGTACTATTACACTATTATGCTATTACTGTATACTTTATAATAGTACGAGGGTTATTTTTTTCTTAATTTTTGGGTTTTTCTTCTCTTTTATAAAACATTAAAGTGTTTCTTGTCTAAACTATTCAGGTCCTCAATTGGATGTTGCATTTCCATGATAAAGGAGGATATTGGCCAGGATGACACTGAGAGGACTTGTTTGGACCAGGGAGAGAACTAAGCCTAGACTAAGTACTAAAACACTATTATGCTATTACTGTATACTTTATAATAGTACGAGGGTTATTTTTTTCTTAATTTTTGGGTTTTTCTTCTCTTTTATTAAACATTAAAGTGTTTCTTGTCTAAACTATTCAGGTCCTCAATTGGATGTTGCATTTCCATGATGAAGGAGGATATTGGCCAGGATGACACAGAGAGGACTTGTTTGGACCAGGGAGAGAACTAAGCCTAGACTAAGTACTATTACACTATTATGCTATTACTGTATACTTTATAATAGTACGAGGGTTATTTTTTTCTTAATTTTTGGGTTTTTCTTCTCTTTTATAAAACATTAAAGTGTTTCTTGTCTAAACTATTCAGGTCCTCAATTGGAAGTTGCATTTCCATGATGAAGGAGGATATTGGCCAGGATGACACTGAGAGGACTTGTTTGGACCAGGGAGAGAACTAAGCCTAGACTAAGTACTAAAACACTATTATGCTATTACTGTATACTTTATAATAGTACGAGGGTTATTTTTTTCTTAATTTTTGGGTTTTTCTTCTCTTTTATAAAACATTAAAGTGTTTCTTGTCTAAACTATTCAGGTCCTCCATTGGATGTTGCATTTCCATGATAAAGGAGGATATTGGCCAGGATGACACTGAGAGGACTTGTTTGGACCAGGGAGAGAACTAAGCCTAGACTAAGTACTATTAAACTATTATGCTATTACTGTATACTTTATAATAGTACGAAGGTTATTTTTTTCTTAATTTTTGGGTTTTTCTTATCTTTTATAAAACATTAAAGTGTTTCTTGTCTAAACTATTCAGGTCCTCAATTGGAAGTTGCATTTCCATGATGAAGGAGGATATTGGCCAGGATGACACTGAGAGGACTTGTTTGGACCAGGGAGAGAACTAAGCCTAGACTAAGTACTATTAAACTATTATGCTATTACTGTATTCTTTATAATAGTACGAGGGTTATTTTTTTCTTAATTTTTGGGTTTTTCTTCTCTTTTATAAAACATTAAAGTGTTTCTTGTCTAAACTATTCAGGTCCTCAATTGGATGTTGCATTTCCATGATGAAGGAGGATATTGGCCAGGATGACACTGAGAGCACTTGTTTGGACCAGGGAGAGAACTAAGCCTAGACTAAGTACTATTAAACTATTATGCTATTACTGTATACTTTATAATAGTACGAGGGTTATTTTTTTCTTAATTTTTGGGTTTTTCTTCTCTTTTATAAAACATTAAAGTGTTTCTTGTCTAAACTATTCAGGTCCTCAATTGGATGTTGCATTTCCATGATAAAGGAGGATATTGGCCAGGATGACACTGAGAGGACTTGATTGGACCAGGGAGAGAACTAAGCCTAGACTAAGTACTAAAACACTATTATGCTATTACTGTATACTTTATAATAGTACGAGGGTTATTTTTTTCTTCATTTTTGGGTTTTTCTTCTCTTTTATAAAACATTAAAGTGTTTCTTGTCTAAACTATTCAGGTCCTCCATTGGATGTTGCATTTCCATGATAAAGGAGGATATTGGCCAGGATGACACTGAGAGGACTTGTTTGGACCAGGGAGAGAACTAAGCCTAGACTAAGTACTATTAAACTATTATGCTATTACTGTATACTTTATAATAGTACGAAGGTTATTTTTTTCTTAATTTTTGGGTTTTTCTTCTCTTTTATAAAACATTAAAGTGTTTCTTGTCTAAACTATTCAGGTCCTCAATTGGATGTTGCATTTCCATGATAAAGGAGGATATTGGCCAGGATGACACTGAGAGGACTTGTTTAGACCAGGGAGAGAACTAAGCCTAGACTAAGTACTAAAACACTATTATGCTATTACTGTATACTTTATAATAGGACGAGGGTTATTTTTTTCTTAATTTTTGGGTTTTTCTTCTCTTTTATAAAACATTAAAGTGTTTCTTGTCTAAACTATTCAGGTCCTCAATTGGATGTTGCATTTCCATGATAAAGGAGGATATTGGCCAGGATGACACTGAGAGGACTTGTTTGGACCTGGGAGAGAACTAAGCCTAGACTAAGTACTAAAACACTATTATGCTATTACTGTATACTTTATAATAGTACGAGGGTTATTTTTTTCTTAATTTTTGGGTTTTTCTTCTCTTTTATTAAACATTAAAGTGTTTCTTGTCTAAACTATTCAGGTCCTCAATTGGATGTTGCATTTCCATGATAAAGGAGGATATTGGCCAGGATGACACAGAGAGGACTTGTTTGGACCAGGGAGAGAACTAAGCCTAGACTAAGTACTATTACACTATTATGCTATTACTGTATACTTTATAATATCACGAGGGTTATTTTTTTCTTAATTTTTGGGTTTTTCTTCTCTTTTATAAAACATTAAAGTGTTTCTTGTCCAAACTATTCAGGTCCTCAATTGGAAGTTGCATTTCCATGATGAAGGAGGATATTGGCCAGGATGACACTGAGAGGACTTGTTTGGACCAGTGAGAGAACTAAGCCTAGACTAAGTACTAAAACACTATTATGCTATTACTGTATACTTTATAATAGTACGAGGGTTATTTTTTTCTTAATTTTTGGGTTTTTCTTCTCTTTTATAAAACATTAAAGTGTTTCTTGTCTAAACTATTCAGGTCCTCAATTGGATGTTGCATTTCCATGATAAAGGAGGATATTGGCCAGGATGACACTGAGAGGACTTGTTTGGACCAGGGAGAGAACTAAGCCTAGACTAAGTACTAAAACACTATTATGCTATTACTGTATACTTTATAATAGTACGAGGGTTATTTTTTTCTTAATTTTTGGGTTTTTCTTCTCTTTTATAAAACATTAAAGTGTTTCTTGTCTAAACTATTCAGGTCCTCAATTGGATGTTGCATTTCCATGATAAAGGAGGATATTGGCCAGGATGACACTGAGAGGACTTGTTTGGACCAGGGAGAGAACTAAGCCTAGACTAAGTACTAAAACACTATTATGCTATTACTGTATACTTTATAATAGTACGAGGGTTATTTTTTTCTTAATTTTTGGGTTTTTCTTCTCTTTTATAAAACCTTAAAGTGGTTCTTGTCTAAACTATTCAGGTCCTCAATTGGATGTTGCATTTCCATGATAAAGGAGGATATTGGCCAGGATGACACTGAGAGGACTTGTTTGGACCAGGGAGAGAACTAAGCCTAGACTAAGTACTAAAACACTATTATGCTATTACTGTATACTTTATAATAGTACGAGGGTTATTTTTTTCTTAATTTTTGGGTTTTTCTTCTCTTTTATAAGGCATTAAAGTGTTTCTTGTCTAAACTATTCAGGTCCTCAATTGGAAGTTGCATTTCCATGATGAAGGAGGATATTGGCCAGGATGACACTGAGAGGACTTGTTTGGACCAGGGAGAGAACTAAGCCTAGACTAAGTACTAAAACACTATTATGCTATTACTGTATACTTTATAATAGTACGAGGGTTATTTTTTTCTTTATTTTTGGGTTTTTCTTCTCTTTTATAAAACATTAAAGTGTTTCTTGTCTAAACTATTCAGGTCCTCAATTGGATGTTGCATTTCCATGATGAAGGATGATATTGGCCAGGATGACACTGAGAGGACTTGTTTGGACCAGGGAGAGAACTAAGCCTAGACTAAGTACTAAAACACTATTATGCTATTACTGTATACTTTATAATAGTACGAGGGTTATTTTTTTCTTAATTTTTGGTTTTTCTTCTCTTTTATAAAGCATTAAAGTGTTTCTTGTCTAAACTATTCAGGTCCTCAATTGGAAGTTGCATTTCCATGATGAAGGAGGATATTGGCCAGGATGATACTGAGAGGACTTGTTTGGACCAGGGAGAGAACTAAGCCTAGACTAAATACTAAAACACTATTATGCTATTACTGTATACTTTATAATAGTACGAGGGTTATTTTTTTCTTAATTTTTGGGTTTTTCTTCTCTTTTATAAAACATTAAAGTGTTTCTTGTCTAAACTATTCAGGTCCTCAATTGGAAGTTGCATTTCCATGATGAAGGAGGATATTGGCCAGGATGACACTGAGAGGACTTGTTTGGACCAGGGAGAGAACTAAGCCTAGACTAAGTACTATTACACTATTATGCTATTACTGCATACTTTATAATAGTAAGAGGGTTATTTTTTTCTTAATTTTTGGGTTTTTCTTCTCTTTTATAAAGCATTAAAGTGTTTCTTGTCTAAACTATTCAGGTCCTCAATTGGAAGTTGCATTTCCATGATGAAGGAGGATATTGGCCAGGATGACACTGAGAGGACTTGTTTGGACCAGGGGGAGAACTGAGCCTAGACTAAGTACTATTACACTATTATGCTATTACTGTATACTTTATAATAGTAAGAGGTTAATTTTTTCTTAATTTTTGGGTTTTTCTTCTCTTTTATAAAACATTAAAGTATTTCTTGTCTAAACTATTCAGGTCCTCAATTGGATGTTGCATTTCCATGATAAAGGAGGATATTGGCCAGGATGACACTGAGAGGACTTGTTTGGACCAGGGAGAGAACTAAGCCTAGACTAAGTACTAAAACACTATTATGCTATTACTGTATACTTTATAACAGTACGAGGGTTATTTTTTTCTTAATTTTTGGGTTTTTCTTCTCTTTTATAAAACATTAAAGTGTTTCTTGTCTAAACTATTCAGGTCCTCAATTGGAAGTTGCATTTCCATGATGAAGGAGGATATTGGCCAGGATGACACTGAGAGGACTTGTTTGGACCAGGGAGAGAACTAAGCCTAGACTAAGTACTATTAAACTATTATGCTATTACTGTATACTTTATAATAGTACGAGGGTTATTTTTTTCTTAATTTTTGGGTTTTTCTTCTCTTTTATAAAACATTAAAGTGTTTCTTGTCTAAACAATTCAGGTCCTCAATTGGATGTTGCATTTCCATGATAAAGGAGGATATTGGCCAGGATGACACTGAGAGGACTTGATTGGACCAGGGAGAGAACTAAGCCTAGACTAAGTACTATTACACTATTATGCTATTACTGCATACTTTATAATAGTAAGAGGGTTATTTTTTTCTTAATTTTTGGGTTTTTCTTCTCTTTTATAAAACATTAAAGTGTTTCTTGTCTAAACTATTCAGAGCCTCAATTGGATGTTGCATTTCCATGATGAAGGAGGATATTGGCCAGGATGACACTGAGAGGACTTGTTTGGACCAGGGGGAGAACTGAGCCTAGACTAAGTACTATTACACTATTATGCTATTACTGCATACTTTATAATAGTAAGAGGGTTATTTTTTTCTTAATTTTTGGGTTTTTCTTCTCTTTTAAAAAACATTAAAGTGTTTCTTGTCTAAACTATTCAGAGCCTCAATTGGATGTTGCATTTCCATGATAAAGGAGAATATTGGCCAGGATGACACTGAGAGGACTTGTTTGGACCAGAGGGAGAACTAAGCCTAGACTAAGTACTATTACACTATTATGCTATTACTGCATACTTTATAATAGTAAGAGGGTTATTTTTTTCTTAATGTTTGGGTTTTTCTTCTCTTTTATAAAACATTAAAGTGTTTCTTGTCTAAACTATTCAGAGCCTCAATTGGATGTTGCATTTCCATGATGAAGGAGGATATTGGCCAGGATGACACTGAGAGGACTTGTTTGGACCAGAGGGAGAACTAAGCCTAGACTCCGTACTATTACACTATTATGCTATTACTGCATACTTTATAATAGTAAGAGGGTTATTTTTTTCTTAATTTTTGGGTTTTTCTTCTCTTTTAAAAAACATTAAAGTGTTTCATGTCTAAACTATTCAGAGCCTCAATTGGATGTTGCATTTCCATGATGAAGGAGGATATTGGCCAGGATGACACTGAGAGGACTTGTTTGGACCTGGGAGAGAACTAAGCCTAGACTAAGTACTATTACACTATTATGCTATTACTGTATACTTTATAATAGCAAGAGGGTTATTTTTTCTTAATTTTTGGGTTTATCTTCTCTTTTAAAAAACATTAAAGTGTTTCTTGTCTAAACTATTCAGGTCCTCCATTGGATGTTGCATTTCCATGATAAAGGAGGATATTGGCCAGGATGACACTGAGAGGACTTGTTTGGACCAGAGGGAGAACTAAGCCTAGACTCCGTACTATTACACTATTATGCTATTACTGCATACTTTATAATAGTAAGAGGGTTATTTTTTTCTTAATTTTATGGGTTTTTCTTCTCTTTTAAAAAACATTAAAGTGTTTCTTATCTAAACTATTCAGAGCCTCAATTGGATGTTGCATTTCCATGATGAAGGAGGATATTGGCAAGGATGACACTGAGAGGACTTGTTTGGACCTGGGAGAGAACTAAGCCTAGACTAAGTACTATTACACTATTATGCTATTACTGTATACTTTATAATAGCAAGAGGGTTATTTTTTCTTAATTTTTGGGTTTATCTTCTCTTTTAAAAAACATTAAAGTGTTTCTTGTCTAAACTATTCAGGTCCTCCATTGGATGTTGCATTTCCATGATAAAGGAGGATATTGGCCAGGATGACACTGAGAGGACTTGTTTGGACCAGGGAGAGAACTGAGCCTAGACTAAGTACTATTACACTATTATGCTATTACTGTATACTTTATAATCGTAAGAGGGTTATTTTTTCTTAATTTTTGGGTTTATCTTCTCTTTTAAAAAACATTAAAGTGTTTCTTGTCTAAACTATTCAGGTCCTCCATTGGATGTTGCATTTCCATGATAAAGGAGGATATTGGCCAGGATGACACTGAGAGGACTTGTTTGGACAAGAGGGAGAACTAAGCCTAGACTAAGTACTATTACACTATTATGCTATTACTGCATACTTTATAATAGTAAGAGGGTTATTTTTTTCTTAATTTTTGGGTTTTTCTTCTCTTTTAAAAAACATTAAAGTGTTTCTTGTCTAAACTATTCAGAGCCTCAATTGGATGTTGCATTTCCATGATAAAGGAGAATATTGGCCAGGATGACACTGAGAGGACTTGTTTGGACCAGAGGGAGAACTAAGCCTAGACTAAGTACTATTACACTATTATGCTATTACTGCATACTTTATAATAGTAAGAGGGTTATTTTTTTCTTAATTTTTGGGTTTATCTTCACTTTTATAAAACATTAAAGTGTTTCTTGTCTAAACTATTCATAGCCTCAATTGGATGTTGCATTTCCATGATGAAGGAGGATATTGGCCAGGATGACACTGAGAGGACTTGTTTGGACCAGAGGGAGAACTAAGCCTAGACTAAGTACTATTACACTATTATGCTATTACTGCATACTTTATAATAGTAAGAGGGTTATTTTTTTCTTAATTTTTGGGTTTTTCTTCTCTTTTAAAAAACATTAAAGTGTTTCTTGTCTAAACTATTCAGAGCCTCAATTGGATGTTGCATTTCCATGATAAAGGAGAATATTGGCCAGGATGACACTGAGAGGACTTGTTTGGACCAGAGGGAGAACTAAGCCTAGACTAAGTACTATTACACTATTATGCTATTACTGCATACTTTATAATAGTAAGAGGGTTATTTTTTTCTTAATTTTTGGGTTTTTCTTCTCTTTTATAAAACATTAAAGTGTTTCTTGTCTAAACTATTCATAGCCTCAATTGGATGTTGCATTTCCATGATGAAGGAGGATATTGGCCAGGATGACACTGAGAGGACTTGTTTGGACCAGAGGGAGAACTAAGCCTAGACTAAGTACTATTACACTATTATGCTATTACTGCATACTTTATAATAGTAAGAGGGTTATTTTTTTCTTAATTTTTGGGTTTTTCTTCTCTTTTAAAAAACATTAAAGTGTTTCTTGTCTAAACTATTCATAGCCTCAATTGGATGTTGCATTTCCATGATGAAGGAGGATATTGGCCAGGATGACACTGAGAGGACTTGTTTGGACCAGAGGGAGAACTAAGCCTAGACTAAGTACTATTACACTATTATGCTATTACTGCATACTTTATAATAGTAAGAGGGTTATTTTTTTCTTAATTTTTGGGTTTTTCTTCTCTTTTAAAAAACATTAAAGTGTTTCTTGTCTAAACTATTCATAGCCTCAATTGGATGTTGCATTTCCATGATGAAGGAGGATATTGGCCAGGATGACACTGAGAGGACTTGTTTGGACCAGAGGGAGAACTGAGCCTAGACTAAGTACTATTACACTATTATGCTATTACTGCATACTTTATAATAGTAAGAGGGTTATTTTTTTCTTAATTTTTGGGTTTTTCTTCTCTTTTAAAAAACATTAAAGTGTTTCTTGTCTAAACTATTCAGAGCCTCAATTGGATGTTGCATTTCCATGATGAAGGAGGATATTGGCCAGGATGACACTGAGAGGACTTGTTTGGACCAGAGGGAGAACTAAGCCTAGACTAAGTACTATTACACTATTATACTATTACTGCATACTTTATAATAGTAAGAGGGTTATTTTTTTCTTAATTTTTGGGTTTTTCTTCTCTTTTAAAAAACATTAAAGTGTTTCTTGTCTAAACTATTCAGAGCCTCAATTGGATGTTGCATTTCCATGATAAAGGAGAATATTGGCCAGGATGACACTGAGAGGACTTGTTTGGACCAGGGGGAGAACTGAGCCTAGACTAAGTACTATTACACTATTATGCTATTACTGCATACTTTATAATATTAAGAGGGTTATTTTTTTCTTAATTTTTGGGTTTTTCTTCTCTTTTAAAAAACATTAAAGTGTTTCTTGTCTAAACTATTCAGAGCCTCAATTGGATGTTGCATTTCCATGATGAAGGAGGATATTGGCCAGGATGACACTGAGAGGACTTGTTTGGACCAGAGGGAGAACTAAGCCTAGACTAAGTACTATTACACTATTATGCTATTACTGCATACTTTATAATAGTAAGAGGGTTATTTTTTTCTTAATTTTTGGGTTTTTCTTCTCTTTTAAAAAACATTAAAGTGTTTCTTGTCTAAACTATTCAGAGCCTCAATTGGATGTTGCATTTCCATGATGAAGGAGGATATTGGCCAGGATGACACTGAGAGGACTTGTTTGGACCAGAGGGAGAACTAAGCCTAGACTAAGTACTATTACACTATTATACTATTACTGCATACTTTATAATAGTAAGAGGGTTATTTTTTTCTTAATTTTTGGGTTTTTCTTCTCTTTTAAAAAACATTAAAGTGTTTCTTGTCTAAACTATTCAGAGCCTCAATTGGATGTTGCATTTCCATGATAAAGGAGAATATTGGCCAGGATGACACTGAGAGGACTTGTTTGGACCAGGGGGAGAACTGAGCCTAGACTAAGTACTATTACACTATTATGCTATTACTGCATACTTTATAATATTAAGAGGGTTATTTTTTTCTTAATTTTTGGGTTTTTCTTCTCTTTTAAAAAACATTAAAGTGTTTCTTGTCTAAACTATTCAGAGCCTCAATTGGATGTTGCATTTCCATGATGAAGGAGGATATTGGCCAGGATGACACTGAGAGGACTTGTTTGGACCAGAGGGAGAACTAAGCCTAGACTAAGTACTATTACACTATTATGCTATTACTGCATACTTTATAATAGTAAGAGGGTTATTTTTTTCTTAATTTTTGGGTTTTTCTTCTCTTTTAAAAAACATTAAAGTGTTTCTTGTTTAAACTATTCAGAGCCTCAATTGGATGTTGCATTTCCATGATAAAGGAGAATATTGGCCAGGATGACACTGAGAGGACTTGTTTGGACCAGAGGGAGAACTAAGCCTAGACTAAGTACTATTACACTATTATGCTATTACTGCATACTTTATAATAGTAAGAGGGTTATTTTTTTCTTAATTTTTGGGTTTTTCTTCTCTTTTATAAAACATTAAAGTGTTTCTTGTCTAAACTATTCAGAGCCTCAATTGGATGTTGCATTTCCATGATGAAGGAGGATATTGGCCAGGATGACACTGAGAGGACTTGTTTGGACCAGAGGGAGAACTAAGCCTAGACTAAGTACTATTACACTATATTGCTATTACTGCATACTTTATAATAGTAAGAGGGTTATTTTTTTCTTAATTTTTGGGTTTTTCTTCTCTTTTAAAAAACATTAAAGTGTTTCTTGTCTAAACTATTCAGAGCCTCAATTGGATGTTGCATTTCCATGATAAAGGAGAATATTGGCCAGGATGACACTGAGAGGACTTGTTTGGACCTGGGAGAGAACTAAGCCTAGACTAAGTACTATTACACTATTATGCTATTACTGCATACTTTATAATAGTAAGAGGGTTATTTTTTTCTTAATTTTTGGGTTTTTCTTCTCTTTTATAAAACATTAAAGTGTTTCTTGTCTAAACTATTCAGAGCCTCAATTGGATGTTGCATTTCCATGATGAAGGAGGATATTGGCCAGGATGACACTGAGAGGACTTGTTTGGACCAGGGAGAGAACTGAGCCTAGACTAAGTACTATTACACTATTATGCTATTACTGCATACTTTATAATAGTAAGAGGGTTATTTTTTCTTAATTTTTGGGTTTATCTTCTCTTTTAAAAAACATTAAAGTGTTTCTTGTCTAAACTATTCAGGTCCTCCATTGGATGTTGCATTTCCATGATAAAGGAGGATATTGGCCAGGATGACACTGAGAGGACTTGTTTGGACCAGGGAGAGAACTGAGCCTAGACTAAGTACTATTACACTATTATGCTATTACTGCATACTTTATAATAGTAAGAGGGTTATTTTTTTCTTAATTTTTGGGTTTATCTTCTCTTTTAAAAAACATTAAAGTGTTTCTTGTCTAAACTATTCAGGTCCTCCATTGGATGTTGCATTTCCATGATAAAGGAGGATATTGGCCAGGATGACACTGAGAGGACTTGTTTGGACCAGGGAGAGAACTGAGCCTAGACTAAGTACTATTACACTATTATGCTATTACTGCATACTTTATAATAGTAAGAGGGTTATTTTTTTCTTAATTTTTGGGTTTTTCTTCTCTTTTAAAAAACATTAAAGTGTTTCTTGTCTAAACTATTCAGAGCCTCAATTGGATGTTGCATTTCCATGATGAAGGAGGATATTGGCCAGGATGACACTGAGAGGACTTGTTTGGACCAGGGGGAGAACTGAGCCTAGACTAAGTACTATTACACTATTATGCTATTACTGCATACTTTATAATAGTAAGAGGGTTATTTTTTTCTTAATTTTTGGGTTTTTCTTCTCTTTTAAAAAACATTAAAGTGTTTCTTGTCTAAACTATTCAGAGCCTCAATTGGATGTTGCATTTCCATGATGAAGGAGGATATTGGCCAGGATGACACTGAGAGGACTTGTTTGGACCAGGGGGAGAACTGAGCCTAGACTAAGTACTATTACACTATTATGCTATTACTGCATACTTTATAATAGTAAGAGGGTTATTTTTTTCTTAATTTTTGGGTTTTTCTTCTCTTTTAAAAAACATTAAAGTGTTTCTTGTCTAAACTATTCAGAGCCTCAATTGGATGTTGCATTTCCATGATGAAGGAGAATATTGGCCAGGATGACACTGAGAGGACTTGTTTGGACCAGGGGGAGAACTGAGCCTAGACTAAGTACTATTACACTATTATGCTATTACTGCATACTTTATAATAGTAAGAGGGTTATTTTTTTCTTAATTTTTGGGTTTTTCTTCTCTTTTAAAAAACATTAAAGTGTTTCTTGTCTAAACTATTCAGAGCCTCAATTGGATGTTGCATTTCCATGATGAAGGAGGATATTGGCCAGGATGACACTGAGAGTACTTGTTTGGACCAGGGAGAGAACTGAGCCTAGACTAAGTACTATTACACTATTATGCTATTACTGCATACTTTATAATAGTAAGAGGGTTATTTTTTTCTTAATTTTTGGGTTTTTCTTCTCTTTTAAAAAACATTAAAGTGTTTCTTGTCTAAACTATTCAGAGCCTCAATTGGATGTTGCATTTCCATGATGAAGGAGGATATTGGCCAGGATGACACTGAGAGGACTTGTTTGGACCAGAGGGAGAACTAAGCCTAGACTAAGTACTATTACACTATTATGCTATTACTGCATACTTTATAATAGTAAGAGGGTTATTTTTTTCTTAATTTTTGGGTTTTTCTTCTCTTTTAAAAAACATTAAAGTGTTTCTTGTCTAAACTATTCAGAGCCTCAATTGGATGTTGCATTTCCATGATAAAGGAGGATATTGGCCAGGATGACACTGAGAGGACTTGTTTGGACCAGGGGGAGAACTGAGCCTAGACTAAGTACTATTACACTATTATGCTATTACTGCATACTTTATAATAGTAAGAGGGTTATTTTTTTCTTAATTTTTGGGTTTTTCTTCTCTTTTAAAAAACATTAAAGTGTTTCTTGTCTAAACTATTCAGAGCCTCAATTGGATGTTGCATTTCCATGATAAAGGAGAATATTGGCCAGGATGACACTGAGAGGACTTGTTTGGACCAGAGGGAGAACTAAGCCTAGACTAAGTACTATTACACTATTATGCTATTACTGCATACTTTATAATAGTAAGAGGGTTATTTTTTTCTTAATTTTTGGTTTTTCTTCTCTTTTAAAAAACATTAAAGTGTTTCTTGTCTAAACTATTCAGAGCCTCAATTGGATGTTGCATTTCCATGGTGAAGGAGGATATTGGCCAGGATGACACTGAGAGGACTTGTTTGGACCAGGGAGAGAACTAAGCCTAGACTAAGTACTATTACACTATTATGCTATTACTGCATACTTTATAATAGTAAGAGGGTTATTTTTTTCTTAATTTTTGGGTTTTTCTTCTCTTTTAAAAAACATTAAAGTGTTTCTTGTCTAAACTATTCAGAGCCTCAATTGGATGTTGCATTTCCATGATAAAGGAGGATATTGGCCAGGATGACACTGAGAGGACTTGTTTGGACCAGGGGGAGAACTGAGCCTAGACTAAGTACTATTACACTATTATGCTATTACTGCATACTTTATAATAGTAAGAGGGTTATTTTTTTCTTAATTTTTGGGTTTTTCTTCTCTTTTAAAAAACATTAAAGTGTTTCTTGTCTAAACTATTCAGAGCCTCAATTGGATGTTGCATTTCCATGGTGAAGGAGGATATTGGCCAGGATGACACTGAGAGGACTTGTTTGGACCAGGGGGAGAACTGAGCCTAGACTAAGTACTATTACACTATTATGCTATTACTGCATACTTTATAATAGTAAGAGGGTTATTTTTTTCTTAATTTTTGGGTTTTTCTTCTCTTTTAAAAAACATTAAAGTGTTTCTTGTCTAAACTATTCAGAGCCTCAATTGGATGTTGCATTTCCATGGTGAAGGAGGATATTGGCCAGGATGACACTGAGAGGACTTGTTTGGACCAGGGGGAGAACTGAGCCTAGACTAAGTTCTATTACACTATTATGCTATTACTGCATACTTTATAATAGTAAGAGGGTTATTTTTTTCTTAATTTTTGGGTTTTTCTTCTCTTTTAAAAAACATTAAAGTGTTTCTTGTCTAAACTATTCAGAGCCTCAATTGGATGTTGCATTTCCATGATAAAGGAGGATATTGGCCAGGATGACACTGAGAGGAATTGTTTGGACCAGGGGGAGAACTAAGCCTAGACTAAGTACTATTACACTATTATGCTATTACTGCATACTTTATAATAGTAAGAGGGTTATTTTTTTCTTAATTTTTGGGTTTTTCTTCTCTTTTAAAAAACATTAAAGTGTTTCTTGTCTAAACTATTCAGAGCCTCAATTGGATGTTGCATTTCCATGATGAAGGAGGATATTGGCCAGGATGACACTGAGAGGACTTGTTTGGACCAGAGGGAGAACTAAGCCTAGACTAAGTACTATTACACTATTATGCTATTACTGCATACTTTATAATAGTAAGAGGGTTATTTTTTTCTTAATTTTTGGGTTTTTCTTCTCTTTTAAAAAACATTAAAGTGTTTCTTGTCTAAACTATTCAGAGCCTCAATTGGATGTTGCATTTCCATGATGAAGGAGGATATTGGCCAGGATGACACTGAGAGGACTTGTTTGGACCAGGGGGAGAACTGAGCCTAGACTAAGTACTATTACACTATTATGCTATTACTGCATACTTTATAATAGTAAGAGGGTTATTTTTTTCTTAATTTTTGGGTTTTTCTTCTCTTTTAAAAAACATTAAAGTGTTTCTTGTCTAAACTATTCAGAGCCTCAATTGGATGTTGCATTTCCATGATGAAGGAGGATATTGGCCAGGATGACACTGAGAGGACTTGTTTGGACCAGGGAGAGAACTGAGCCTAGACTAAGTACTATTACACTATTATGCTATTACTGCATACTTTATAATAGTAAGAGGGTTATTTTTTTCTTAATTTTTGGGTTTTTCTTCTCTTTTAAAAAACATTAAAGTGTTTCTTGTCTAAACTATTCAGAGCCTCAATTGGATGTTCCATTTCCATGATGAAGGAGGATATTGGCAAGGATGACACTGAGAGGACTTGTTTGGACCTGGGAGAGAACTAAGCCTAGACTAAGTACTATTCCCCAATTTGCTATTACTGTATACTTTATAATAGTAAGAGGGTTATTTTTTCTTAATTTTTGGGTTTATCTTCTCTTTTAAAAAACATTAAAGTGTTTCTTGTCTAAACTATTCAGGTCCTCCATTGGATGTTGCATTTCCATGATAAAGGAGGATATTGGCCAGGATGACACTGAGAGGACTTGTTTGGACCAGGGAGAGAACTGAGCCTAGACTAAGTACTATTACACTATTATGCTATTACTGCATACTTTATAATAGTAAGAGGGTTATTTTTTTCTTAATTTTTGGGTTTTTCTTCTCTTTTAAAAAACATTTAAGTGTTTCTTGTCTAAACTATTCAGAGCCTCAATTGGATGTTGCATTTCCATGATAAAGGAGAATATTGGCCAGGATGACACTGAGAGGACTTGTTTGGACCAGAGGGAGAACTAAGCCTAGACTAAGTACTATTACACTATTATGCTATTACTGCATACTTTATAATAGTAAGAGGGTTATTTTTTTCTTAATTTTTGGGTTTTTCTTCTCTTTTATAAAACATTAAAGTGTTTCTTGTCTAAACTATTCAGAGCCTCAATTGGATGTTGCATTTCCATGATGAAGGAGGATATTGGCCAGGATGACACTGAGAGGACTTGTTTGGACCAGGGAGAGAACTGAGCCTAGACTAAGTACTATTACACTATTATGCTATTACTGCATACTTTATAATAGTAAGAGGGTTATTTTTTTCTTAATTTTTGGGTTTTTCTTCTCTTTTAAAAAACATTAAAGTGTTTCTTGTCTAAACTATTCAGAGCCTCAATTGGATGTTGCATTTCCATGATGAAGGAGGATATTGGCCAGGATGACACTGAGAGGACTTGTTTGGACCAGAGGGAGAACTAAGCCTAGACTAAGTACTATTACACTATTATGCTATTACTGCATACTTTATAATAGTAAGAGGGTTATTTTTTTCTTAATTTTTGGGTTTTTCTTCTCTTTTAAAAAACATTAAAGTGTTTCTTGTCTAAACTATTCAGGTCCTCCATTGGATGTTGCATTTCCATGATAAAGGAGGATATTGGCCAGGATGACACTGAGAGGACTTGTTTGGACCTGGGAGAGAACTAAGCCTAGACTAAGTACTATTACACTATTATGCTATTACTGCATACTTTATAATAGTAAGAGGGTTATTTTTTTCTTAATTTTTGGGTTTTTCTTCTCTTTTATAAAACATTAAAGTGTTTCTTGTCTAAACTATTCAGAGCCTCAATTGGATGTTGCATTTCCATGATGAAGGAGGATATTGGCCAGGATGACACTGAGAGGACTTGTTTGGACCAGGGAGAGAACTGAGCCTAGACTAAGTACTATTACACTATTATGCTATTACTGCATACTTTATAATAGTAAGAGGGTTATTTTTTCTTAATTTTTGGGTTTATCTTCTCTTTTAAAAAACATTAAAGTGTTTTTTGTCTAAACTATTCAGGTCCTCCATTGGATGTTGCATTTCCATGATAAAGGAGGATATTGGCCAGGATGACACTGAGAGGACTTGTTTGGACCAGGGAGAGAACTGAGCCTAGACTAAGTACTATTACACTATTATGCTATTACTGCATACTTTATAATAGTAAGAGGGTTATTTTTTTCTTAATTTTTGGGTTTATCTTCTCTTTTAAAAAACATTAAAGTGTTTCTTGTCTAAACTATTCAGGTCCTCCATTGGATGTTGCATTTCCATGATAAAGGAGGATATTGGCCAGGATGACACTGAGAGGACTTGTTTGGACCAGGGGGAGAACTGAGCCTAGACTAAGTACTATTACACTATTATGCTATTACTGCATACTTTATAATAGTAAGAGGGTTATTTTTTTCTTAATTTTTGGGTTTTTCTTCTCTTTTAAAAAACATTAAAGTGTTTCTTGTCTAAACTATTCAGAGCCTCAATTGGATGTTGCATTTCCATGATGAAGGAGGATATTGGCCAGGATGACACTGAGAGGACTTGTTTGGACCAGGGGGAGAACTGAGCCTAGACTAAGTACTATTACACTATTATGCTATTACTGCATACTTTATAATAGTAAGAGGGTTATTTTTTTCTTAATTTTTGGGTTTTTCTTCTCTTTTAAAAAACATTAAAGTGTTTCTTGTCTAAACTATTCAGAGCCTCAATTGGATGTTGCATTTCCATGATAAAGGAGAATATTGGCCAGGATGACACTGAGAGGACTTGTTTGGACCAGGGGGAGAACTGAGCCTAGACTAAGTACTATTACACTATTATGCTATTACTGCATACTTTATAATAGTAAGAGGGTTATTTTTTTCTTAATTTTTGGGTTTTTCTTCTCTTTTAAAAAACATTAAAGTGTTTCTTGTCTAAACTATTCAGAGCCTCAATTGGATGTTGCATTTCCATGATGAAGGAGGATATTGGCCAGGATGACACTGAGAGGACTTGTTTGGACCAGGGAGAGAACTGAGCCTAGACTAAGTACTATTACACTATTATGCTATTACTGCATACTTTATAATAGTAAGAGGGTTATTTTTTTCTTAATTTTTGGGTTTTTCTTCTCTTTTAAAAAACATTAAAGTGTTTCTTGTCTAAACTATTCAGAGCCTCAATTGGATGTTGCATTTCCATGATGAAGGAGGATATTGGCCAGGATGACACTGAGAGGACTTGTTTGGACCAGAGGGAGAACTAAGCCTAGACTAAGTACTATTACACTATTATGCTATTACTGCATACTTTATAATAGTAAGAGGGTTATTTTTTTCTTAATTTTTGGGTTTTTCTTCTCTTTTAAAAAACATTAAAGTGTTTCTTGTCTAAACTATTCAGAGCCTCAATTGGATGTTGCATTTCCATGATAAAGGAGGATATTGGCCAGGATGACACTGAGAGGACTTGTTTGGACCAGGGGGAGAACTGAGCCTAGACTAAGTACTATTACACTATTATGCTATTACTGCATACTTTATAATAGTAAGAGGGTTATTTTTTTCTTAATTTTTGGGTTTTTCTTCTCTTTTAAAAAACATTAAAGTGTTTCTTGTCTAAACTATTCAGAGCCTCAATTGGATGTTGCATTTCCATGGTGAAGGAGGATATTGGCCAGGATGACACTGAGAGGACTTGTTTGGACCAGGGGGAGAACTGAGCCTAGACTAAGTTCTATTACACTATTATGCTATTACTGCATACTTTATAATAGTAAGAGGGTTATTTTTTTCTTAATTTTTGGGTTTTTCTTCTCTTTTAAAAAACATTAAAGTGTTTCTTGTCTAAACTATTCAGAGCCTCAATTGGATGTTGCATTTCCATGATAAAGGAGGATATTGGCCAGGATGACACTGAGAGGAATTGTTTGGACCAGGGGGAGAACTAAGCCTAGACTAAGTACTATTACACTATTAAGCTATTACTGCATACTTTATAATAGTAAGAGGGTTATTTTTTTCTTAATTTTTGGGTTTTTCTTCTCTTTTAAAAAACATTAAAGTGTTTCTTGTCTAAACTATTCAGGTCCTCCATTGGATGTTGCATTTCCATGATAAAGGAGGATATTGGCCAGGATGACACTGAGAGGACTTGTTTGGACCAGGGAGAGAACTGAGCCTAGACTAAGTACTATTACACTATTATGCTATTACTGCATACTTTATAATAGTAAGAGGGTTATTTTTTTCTTAATTTTTGGGTTTATCTTCTCTTTTAAAAAACATTAAAGTGTTTCTTGTCTAAACTATTCAGAGCCTCAATTGGATGTTGCATTTCCATGATGAAGGAGGATATTGGCCAGGATGACACTGAGAGGACTTGTTTGGACCAGAGGGAGAACTAAGCCTAGACTAAGTACTATTACACTATTATGCTATTACTGCATACTTTATAATAGTAAGAGGGTTATTTTTTTCTTAATTTTTGGGTTTTTCTTCTCTTTTAAAAAACATTAAAGTGTTTCTTGTCTAAACTATTCAGAGCCTCAATTGGATGTTGCATTTCCATGATGAAGGAGGATATTGGCCAGGATGACACTGAGAGGACTTGTTTGGACCAGGGGGAGAACTGAGCCTAGACTAAGTACTATTACACTATTATGCTATTACTGCATACTTTATAATAGTAAGAGGGTTATTTTTTTCTTAATTTTTGGGTTTTTCTTCTCTTTTAAAAAACATTAAAGTGTTTCTTGTCTAAACTATTCAGAGCCTCAATTGGATGTTGCATTTCCATGATAAAGGAGGATATTGGCCAGGATGACACTGAGAGGACTTGTTTGGACCAGGGGGAGAACTGAGCCTAGACTAAGTACTATTACACTATTATGCTATTACTGCATACTTTATAATAGTAAGAGGGTTATTTTTTTCTTAATTTTTGGGTTTTTCTTCTCTTTTAAAAAACATTAAAATGTTTCTTGTCTAAACTATTCAGAGCATCAATTGGATGTTGCATTTCCATGGTGAAGGAGGATATTGGCCAGGATGACACTGAGAGGACTTGTTTGGACCAGGGGGAGAACTGAGCCTAGACTAAGTACTATTACACTATTATGCTATTACTGCATACTTTATAATAGTAAGAGGGTTATTTTTTTCTTAATTTTTGGGTTTTTCTTCTCTTTTAAAAAACATTAAAGTGTTTCTTGTCTAAACTATTCAGAGCCTCAATTGGATGTTGCATTTCCATGATAAAGGAGGATATTGGCCAGGATGACACTGAGAGGACTTGTTTGGACCAGGGGGAGAACTAAGCCTAGACTAAGTACTATTACACTGTTATGCTATTACTGCATACTTTATAATAGTAAGAGGGTTATTTTTTTCTTAATTTTTGGGTTTTTCTTCTCTTTTAAAAAACATTAAAGTGTTTCTTGTCTAAACTATTCAGGTCCTCCATTGGATGTTGCATTTCCATGATAAAGGAGGATATTGGCCAGGATGACACTGAGAGGACTTGTTTGGACCAGGGAGAGAACTGAGCCTAGACTAAGTACTATTACACTATTATGCTATTACTGCATACTTTATAATAGTAAGAGGGTTATTTTTTTCTTAATTTTTGGGTTTATCTTCTCTTTTAAAAAACATTAAAGTGTTTCTTGTCTAAACTATTCAGAGCCTCAATTGGATGTTGCATTTCCATGATGAAGGAGGATATTGGCCAGGATGACACTGAGAGGACTTGTTTGGACCAGAGGGAGAACTAAGCCTAGACTAAGTACTATTACACTATTATGCTATTACTGCATACTTTATAATAGTAAGAGGGTTATTTTTTTCTTAATTTTTGGGTTTTTCTTCTCTTTTAAAAAACATTAAAGTGTTTCTTGTCTAAACTATTCAGAGCCTCAATTGGATGTTCCATTTCCATGATGAAGGAGGATATTGGCAAGGATGACACTGAGAGGACTTGTTTGGACCTGGGAGAGAACTAAGCCTAGACTAAGTACTATTCCCCAATTTGCTATTACTGTATACTTTATAATAGTAAGAGGGTTATTTTTTCTTAATTTTTGGGTTTATCTTCTCTTTTAAAAAACATTAAAGTGTTTCTTGTCTAAACTATTCAGGTCCTCCATTGGATGTTGCATTTCCATGATAAAGGAGGATATTGGCCTGGATGACACTGAGAGGACTTGTTTGGACCAGGGAGAGAACTGAGCCTAGACTAAGTACTATTACACTATTATGCTATTACTGCATACTTTATAATAGTAAGAGGGTTATTTTTTTCTTAATTTTTGGGTTTTTCTTCTCTTTTAAAAAACATTAAAGTGTTTCTTGTCTAAACTATTCAGAGCCTCAATTGGATGTTGCATTTCCATGATAAAGGAGAATATTGGCCAGGATGACACTGAGAGGACTTGTTTGGACCAGAGGGAGAACTAAGCCTAGACTAAGTACTATTACACTATTATGCTATTACTGCATACTTTATAATAGTAAGAGGGTTATTTTTTTCTTAATTTTTGGGTTTTTCTTCTCTTTTATAAAACATTAAAGTGTTTCTTGTCTAAACTATTCAGAGCCTCAATTGGATGTTGCATTTCCATGATGAAGGAGGATATTGGCCAGGATGACACTGAGAGGACTTGTTTGGACCAGGGAGAGAACTGAGCCTAGACTAAGTACTATTACACTATTATGCTATTACTGCATACTTTATAATAGTAAGAGGGTTATTTTTTTCTTAATTTTTGGGTTTTTCTTCTCTTTTACAAAACATTAAAGTGTTTCTTGTCTAAACTATTCAGAGCCTCAATTGGATGTTGCATTTCCATGATGAAGGAGGATATTGGCCAGGATGACACTGAGAGGACTTGTTTGGACCAGAGGGAGAACTAAGCCTAGACTAAGTACTATTACACTATTATGCTATTACTGCATACTTTATAATAGTAAGAGGGTTATTTTTTTCTTAATTTTTGGGTTTTTCTTCTCTTTTAAAAAACATTAAAGTGTTTCTTGTCTAAACTATTCAGAGCCTCAATTGGATGTTGCATTTCCATGATGAAGGAGGATATTGGCAAGGATGACACTGAGAGGACTTGTTTGGACCTGGGAGAGAACTAAGCCTAGACTAAGTACTATTACACTATTATGCTATTACTGCATACTTTATAATAGTAAGAGGGTTATTTTTTCTTAATTTTTGGGTTTATCTTCTCTTTTAAAAAACATTAAAGTGTTTCTTGTCTAAACTATTCAGGTCCTCCATTGGATGTTGCATTTCCATGATGAAGGAGGATATTGGCCAGGATGACACTGAGAGGACTTGTTTGGACCAGGGAGAGAACTGAGCCTAGACTAAGTACTATTACACTATTATGCTATTACTGCATACTTTATAATAGTAAGAGGGTTATTTTTTTCTTAATTTTTGGGTTTATCTTCTCTTTTAAAAAACATTAAAGTGTTTCTTGTCTAAACTATTCAGGTCCTCCATTGGATGTTGCATTTCCATGATAAAGGAGGATATTGGCCAGGATGACACTGAGAGGACTTGTTTGGACCAGGGAGAGAACTGAGCCTAGACTAAGTACTATTACACTATTATGCTATTACTGCATACTTTATAATAGTAAGAGGGTTATTTTTTTCTTAATTTTTGGGTTTTTCTTCTCTTTTAAAAAACATTAAAGTGTTTCTTGTCTAAACTATTCAGAGCCTCAATTGGATGTTGCATTTCCATGATGAAGGAGGATATTGGCCAGGATGACACTGAGAGGACTTGTTTGGACCAGGGGGAGAACTGAGCCTAGACTAAGTACTATTACACTATTATGCTATTACTGCATACTTTATAATAGTAAGAGGGTTATTTTTTTCTTAATTTTTGGGTTTTTCTTCTCTTTTAAAAAACATTAAAGTGTTTCTTGTCTAAACTATTCAGAGCCTCAATTGGATGTTGCATTTCCATGATGAAGGAGGATATTGGCCAGGATGACACTGAGAGGACTTGTTTGGACCAGAGGGAGAACTAAGCCTAGACTAAGTACTATTACACTATTATGCTATTACTGCATACTTTATAATAGTAAGAGGGTTATTTTTTTCTTAATTTTTGGGTTTTTCTTCTCTTTTAAAAAACATTAAAGTGTTTCTTGTCTAAACTATTCAGAGCCTCAATTGGATGTTGCATTTCCATGATGAAGGAGGATATTGGCCAGGATGACACTGAGAGGACTTGTTTGGACCAGGGGGAGAACTGAGCCTAGACTAAGTACTATTACACTATTATGCTATTACTGCATACTTTATAATAGTAAGAGGGTTATTTTTTTCTTAATTTTTGGGTTTTTCTTCTCTTTTAAAAAACATTAAAGTGTTTCTTGTCTAAACTATTCAGAGCCTCAATTGGATGTTGCATTTCCATGATGAAGGAGGATATTGGCCAGGATGACACTGAGAGGACTTGTTTGGACCAGAGGGAGAACTAAGCCTAGACTAAGTACTATTACACTATTATGCTATTTCTGCATACTTTATAATAGTAAGAGGGTTATTTTTTTCTTAATTTTTGGGTTTTTCTTCTCTTTTAAAAAACATTAAAGTGTTTCTTGTCTAAACTATTCAGAGCCTCAATTGGATGTTGCATTTCCATGATGAAGGAGGATATTGGCCAGGATGACACTGAGAGGACTTGTTTGGACCAGGGGGAGAACTGAGCCTAGACTAAGTACTATTACACTATTATGCTATTACTGCATACTTTATAATAGTAAGAGGGTTATTTTTTTCTTAATTTTTGGGTTTTTCTTCTCTTTTAAAAAACATTAAAATGTTTCTTGTCTAAACTATTCAGAGCCTCAATTGGATGTTGCATTTCCATGATGAAGGAGGATATTGGCCAGGATGACACTGAGAGGACTTGTTTGGACCAGAGGGAGAACTAAGCCTAGACTAAGTACTATTACACTATTATGCTATTACTGCATACTTTATAATAGTAAGAGGGTTATTTTTTTCTTAATTTTTGGGTTTTTCTTCTCTTTTAAAAAACATTAAAGTGTTTCTTGTCTAAACTATTCAGAGCCTCAATTGGATGTTGCATTTCCATGATGAAGGAGGATATTGGCCAGGATGACACTGAGAGGACTTGTTTGGATCAGGGAGAGAACTAAGCCTAGACTAAGTACTATTACACTATTATGCTATTGCTGCATACTATATAATAGTAAGAGGGTTATTTTTTTCTTAATTTTTGGGTTTTTCTTCTCTTCTATAAAACATTAAAGTGTTTCTTGTCTAAACTATTCAGAGCCTCAATTGGATGTTGCATTTCCATGATGAAGGAGGATATTGGCCAGGATGACACTGAGAGGACTTGTTTGGACCAGGGAGAGAACTAAGCCTAGACTAAGTACTAATACACTATTATGCTATTACTGCATACTTTATAATAGTAAGAGGGTTATTTTTTTCTTAATTTTTGGGTTTTTCTTCTCTTTTAAAAAACATTAAAGTGTTTCTTGTCTAAACTATTCAGAGCCTCAATTGGATGTTGCATTTCCATGATGAAGGAGGATATTGGCCAGGATGACACTGAGAGGACTTGTTTGGACCAGGGAGAGAACTAAGCCTAGACTAAGTACTAATACACTATTATGCTATTACTGCATACTTTATAATAGTAAGAGGGTTATTTTTTTCTTAATTTTTGGGTTTTTCTTCTCTTTTAAAAAACATTAAAGTGTTTCTTGTCTAAACTATTCAGAGCCTCAATTGGATGTTGCATTTCCATGATAAAGGAGGATATTGGCCAGGATGACACTGAGAGGACTTGTTTGGACCAGGGGGAGAACTGAGCCTAGACTAAGTACTATTACACTATTATGCTATTACTGCATACTTTATAATAGTAAGAGGGTTATTTTTTTCTTAATTTTTGGGTTTTTCTTCTCTTTTAAAAAACATTAAAATGTTTCTTGTCTAAACTATTCAGAGCATCAATTGGATGTTGCATTTCCATGGTGAAGGAGGATATTGGCCAGGATGACACTGAGAGGACTTGTTTGGACCAGGGGGAGAACTGAGCCTAGACTAAGTACTATTACACTATTATGCTATTACTGCATACTTTATAATAGTAAGAGGGTTATTTTTTTCTTAATTTTTGGGTTTTTCTTCTCTTTTAAAAAACATTAAAGTGTTTCTTGTCTAAACTATTCAGAGCCTCAATTGGATGTTGCATTTCCATGATAAAGGAGGATATTGGCCAGGATGACACTGAGAGGACTTGTTTGGACCAGGGGGAGAACTAAGCCTAGACTAAGTACTATTACACTGTTATGCTATTACTGCATACTTTATAATAGTAAGAGGGTTATTTTTTTCTTAATTTTTGGGTTTTTCTTCTCTTTTAAAAAACATTAAAGTGTTTCTTGTCTAAACTATTCAGAGCCTCAATTGGATGTTGCATTTCCATGATGAAGGAGGATATTGGCCAGGATGACACTGAGAGGACTTGTTTGGACCAGAGGGAGAACTAAGCCTAGACTAAGTACTATTACACTATTATGCTATTACTGCATACTTTATAATAGTAAGAGGGTTATTTTTTTCTTAATTTTTGGGTTTTTCTTCTCTTTTAAAAAACATTAAAGTGTTTCTTGTCTAAACTATTCAGAGCCTCAATTGGATGTTCCATTTCCATGATGAAGGAGGATATTGGCAAGGATGACACTGAGAGGACTTGTTTGGACCTGGGAGAGAACTAAGCCTAGACTAAGTACTATTCCCCAATTTGCTATTACTGTATACTTTATAATAGTAAGAGGGTTATTTTTTCTTAATTTTTGGGTTTATCTTCTCTTTTAAAAAACATTAAAGTGTTTCTTGTCTAAACTATTCAGGTCCTCCATTGGATGTTGCATTTCCATGATAAAGGAGGATATTGGCCTGGATGACACTGAGAGGACTTGTTTGGACCAGGGAGAGAACTGAGCCTAGACTAAGTACTATTACACTATTATGCTATTACTGCATACTTTATAATAGTAAGAGGGTTATTTTTTTCTTAATTTTTGGGTTTTTCTTCTCTTTTAAAAAACATTAAAGTGTTTCTTGTCTAAACTATTCAGAGCCTCAATTGGATGTTGCATTTCCATGATAAAGGAGAATATTGGCCAGGATGACACTGAGAGGACTTGTTTGGACCAGAGGGAGAACTAAGCCTAGACTAAGTACTATTACACTATTATGCTATTACTGCATACTTTATAATAGTAAGAGGGTTATTTTTTTCTTAATTTTTGGGTTTTTCTTCTCTTTTATAAAACATTAAAGTGTTTCTTGTCTAAACTATTCAGAGCCTCAATTGGATGTTGCATTTCCATGATGAAGGAGGATATTGGCCAGGATGACACTGAGAGGACTTGTTTGGACCAGGGAGAGAACTGAGCCTAGACTAAGTACTATTACACTATTATGCTATTACTGCATACTTTATAATAGTAAGAGGGTTATTTTTTTCTTAATTTTTGGGTTTTTCTTCTCTTTTACAAAACATTAAAGTGTTTCTTGTCTAAACTATTCAGAGCCTCAATTGGATGTTGCATTTCCATGATGAAGGAGGATATTGGCCAGGATGACACTGAGAGGACTTGTTTGGACCAGAGGGAGAACTAAGCCTAGACTAAGTACTATTACACTATTATGCTATTACTGCATACTTTATAATAGTAAGAGGGTTATTTTTTTCTTAATTTTTGGGTTTTTCTTCTCTTTTAAAAAACATTAAAGTGTTTCTTGTCTAAACTATTCAGAGCCTCAATTGGATGTTGCATTTCCATGATGAAGGAGGATATTGGCAAGGATGACACTGAGAGGACTTGTTTGGACCTGGGAGAGAACTAAGCCTAGACTAAGTACTATTACACTATTATGCTATTACTGCATACTTTATAATAGTAAGAGGGTTATTTTTTCTTAATTTTTGGGTTTATCTTCTCTTTTAAAAAACATTAAAGTGTTTCTTGTCTAAACTATTCAGGTCCTCCATTGGATGTTGCATTTCCATGATGAAGGAGGATATTGGCCAGGATGACACTGAGAGGACTTGTTTGGACCAGGGAGAGAACTGAGCCTAGACTAAGTACTATTACACTATTATGCTATTACTGCATACTTTATAATAGTAAGAGGGTTATTTTTTTCTTAATTTTTGGGTTTATCTTCTCTTTTAAAAAACATTAAAGTGTTTCTTGTCTAAACTATTCAGGTCCTCCATTGGATGTTGCATTTCCATGATAAAGGAGGATATTGGCCAGGATGACACTGAGAGGACTTGTTTGGACCAGGGAGAGAACTGAGCCTAGACTAAGTACTATTACACTATTATGCTATTACTGCATACTTTATAATAGTAAGAGGGTTATTTTTTTCTTAATTTTTGGGTTTTTCTTCTCTTTTAAAAAACATTAAAGTGTTTCTTGTCTAAACTATTCAGAGCCTCAATTGGATGTTGCATTTCCATGATGAAGGAGGATATTGGCCAGGATGACACTGAGAGGACTTGTTTGGACCAGGGGGAGAACTGAGCCTAGACTAAGTACTATTACACTATTATGCTATTACTGCATACTTTATAATAGTAAGAGGGTTATTTTTTTCTTAATTTTTGGGTTTTTCTTCTCTTTTAAAAAACATTAAAGTGTTTCTTGTCTAAACTATTCAGAGCCTCAATTGGATGTTGCATTTCCATGATGAAGGAGGATATTGGCCAGGATGACACTGAGAGGACTTGTTTGGACCAGAGGGAGAACTAAGCCTAGACTAAGTACTATTACACTATTATGCTATTACTGCATACTTTATAATAGTAAGAGGGTTATTTTTTTCTTAATTTTTGGGTTTTTCTTCTCTTTTAAAAAACATTAAAGTGTTTCTTGTCTAAACTATTCAGAGCCTCAATTGGATGTTGCATTTCCATGATGAAGGAGGATATTGGCCAGGATGACACTGAGAGGACTTGTTTGGACCAGGGGGAGAACTGAGCCTAGACTAAGTACTATTACACTATTATGCTATTACTGCATACTTTATAATAGTAAGAGGGTTATTTTTTTCTTAATTTTTGGGTTTTTCTTCTCTTTTAAAAAACATTAAAGTGTTTCTTGTCTAAACTATTCAGAGCCTCAATTGGATGTTGCATTTCCATGATGAAGGAGGATATTGGCCAGGATGACACTGAGAGGACTTGTTTGGACCAGAGGGAGAACTAAGCCTAGACTAAGTACTATTACACTATTATGCTATTTCTGCATACTTTATAATAGTAAGAGGGTTATTTTTTTCTTAATTTTTGGGTTTTTCTTCTCTTTTAAAAAACATTAAAGTGTTTCTTGTCTAAACTATTCAGAGCCTCAATTGGATGTTGCATTTCCATGATGAAGGAGGATATTGGCCAGGATGACACTGAGAGGACTTGTTTGGACCAGGGGGAGAACTGAGCCTAGACTAAGTACTATTACACTATTATGCTATTACTGCATACTTTATAATAGTAAGAGGGTTATTTTTTTCTTAATTTTTGGGTTTTTCTTCTCTTTTAAAAAACATTAAAATGTTTCTTGTCTAAACTATTCAGAGCCTCAATTGGATGTTGCATTTCCATGATGAAGGAGGATATTGGCCAGGATGACACTGAGAGGACTTGTTTGGACCAGAGGGAGAACTAAGCCTAGACTAAGTACTATTACACTATTATGCTATTACTGCATACTTTATAATAGTAAGAGGGTTATTTTTTTCTTAATTTTTGGGTTTTTCTTCTCTTTTAAAAAACATTAAAGTGTTTCTTGTCTAAACTATTCAGAGCCTCAATTGGATGTTGCATTTCCATGATGAAGGAGGATATTGGCCAGGATGACACTGAGAGGACTTGTTTGGATCAGGGAGAGAACTAAGCCTAGACTAAGTACTATTACACTATTATGCTATTGCTGCATACTATATAATAGTAAGAGGGTTATTTTTTTCTTAATTTTTGGGTTTTTCTTCTCTTCTATAAAACATTAAAGTGTTTCTTGTCTAAACTATTCAGAGCCTCAATTGGATGTTGCATTTCCATGATGAAGGAGGATATTGGCCAGGATGACACTGAGAGGACTTGTTTGGACCAGGGAGAGAACTAAGCCTAGACTAAGTACTAATACACTATTATGCTATTACTGCATACTTTATAATAGTAAGAGGGTTATTTTTTTCTTAATTTTTGGGTTTTTCTTCTCTTTTAAAAAACATTAAAGTGTTTCTTGTCTAAACTATTCAGAGCCTCAATTGGATGTTGCATTTCCATGATGAAGGAGGATATTGGCCAGGATGACACTGAGAGGACTTGTTTGGACCAGGGAGAGAACTAAGCCTAGACTAAGTACTAATACACTATTATGCTATTACTGCATACTTTATAATAGTAGGAGGGTTATTTTTTTCTTAATTTTTGGGTTTTTCTTCTCTTTTAAAAAACATTAAAGTTTTTCTTGTCTAAACTATTCAGAGCCTCAATTGGATGTTGCATTTCCATGATGAAGGAGGATATTGGCCAGGATGACACTGAGAGGACTTGTTTGGACCAGGGAGAGAACTAAGCCTAGACTAAGTACTAAAACACTATTATGCTATTACTGTATACTTTATAATAGTAAGAGGGTTAATTTTTTCTTAATTTTTGGGTTTTTCTTCTCTTTTATAAAACATTAAAGTGTTTCTTGTCTAAACTATTCAGGTCCTCAATTGGAAGTTGCATTTCCATGATAAAGGAGGATATTGGCTAGGATGACACTGAGAGGACTTGTTTGGACCAGGGAGAGAACTAAGCCTAGACTAAGTACTATTACACTATTATGCTATTACTGTATACTTTATAATAGTAAGAGGGTTATTTTTTCTTAATTTTTGGGTTTTTCTTCTCTTTTAAAAAACATTAAAGTGTTTCTTGTCTAAACTATTCAGGTCCTCCATTGGATGTTGCATTTCCATGATAAAGGAGGATATTGGCCAGGATGACACTGAGAGGACTTGTTTGGACCAGGGGGAGAACTGAGCCTAGACTAAGTACTATTACACTATTATGCTATTACTGCATACTTTATAATAGTAAGAGGGTTATTTTTTCTTAATTTTTGGGTTTTTCTTCTCTTTTAAAAAACATTAAAGTGTTTCTTGTCAAAACTATTCAGGTCCTCCATTGGATGTTGCATTTCCATGATAAAGGAGGATATTGGCCAGGATGACACTGAGAGGACTTGTTTGGACCAGGGGGAGAACTGAGCCTAGACTAAGTACTATTACACTATTATGCTATTACTGCATACTTTATAATAGTAAGAGGGTTATTTTTTTCTTAATTTTTGGGTTTTTCTTCTCTTTTAAAAAACATTAAAGTGTTTCTTGTCTAAACTATTCAGAGCCTCAATTGGATGTTGCATTTCCATGATGAAGGAGGATATTGGCCAGGATGACACTGAGAGGACTTGTTTGGACCTGGGAGAGAACTAAGCCTAGACTAAGTACTATTACACTATTATGCTATTACTGTATACTTTATAATAGTAAGAGGGTTATTTTTTCTTAATTTTTGGGTTTTTCTTCTCTTTTAAAAAACATTAAAGTGTTTCTTGTCTAAACTATTCAGGTCCTCAATTGGAAGTTGCATTTCCATGATAAAGGAGGATATTGGCTAGGATGACACTGAGAGGACTTGTTTGGACCAGGGAGAGAACTAAGCCTAGACTAAGTACTAATACACTATTATGCTATTACTGTATACTTTATAATAATAAGAGGGTTATTATTTTCTTAATTTTTTGGTTTTTCTTCTCTTTTATAAAACATTAAAGTGTTTCTTGTCTAAACTATTCAGGACCTCAATTGGATGTTGCATTTCCATGATGAAGGAGGATATTGGCCAGGATGACACTGAGAGGACTTGTTTGGACCAGGGAGAGAACTAAGCCTAGACTAAGTACTAAAACACTATTATGCTATTACTGTATACTTTATAATAGTAAGAGGGTTATTTTTTTCATAATTTTGGGGTTTTTCTTCTCTTTTAAAAAACATTAAAGTGTTTCTTGTCTAAACTATTCAGGACCTCAATTGGATGTTCCATTTCCATGATGAAGGAGGATATTGGCCAGGATGACACTGAGAGGACTTGTTTGGACCAGGGAGAGAACTAAGCCTAGACTAAGTACTAATACACTTTTATGCTATTACTGTATACTTTATAATAGTAAGAGGGTTATTATATTCTTAATTTTCTGGTTTTTCTTCTCTTTTATAAAACATTAAAGTGTTTCTTGTCTAAACTATTCAGGACCTCAATTGGATGTTGCATTTCCATGATGAAGGAGGATATTGGCCAGGAGGACACTGAGAGGACTTGTTTGGAGCAGGGAGAGAACTAAGCCTAGACTAAGTACTAATACACTATTATGCTATTACTGTATACTTTATAATAGTAAGAGGGTTATTTTTTTCTTAATTTTTGGGTTTTTCTTCTCTTTTATAAAACATTAAAGTGTTTCTTGTCTAAACTATTCAGGTCCTCAATTGGATGTTGCATTTCCATGATGAAGGAGGATATTGGCCAGGATGACACTGAGAGGACTTGTTTGGGCCAGGGAGAGAACTAAGCCTAGACTAAGTACTAATACACTATTATGCTATTACTGTATACTTTATAATAGTAAGAGGGTTATTATTTTCTTAATTTTTGGGTTTTTCTTCTCTTTTATAAAACATTAAAGTGTTTCTTGTCTAAACTATTCAGGACCTCAATTGGATGTTGCATTTCCATGATGAAGGAGGATATTGGCAAGGATGACACTGAGAGGACTTGTTTGGAGCAGGGAGAGAACTAAGCCTAGACTAAGTACTAATACACTATTAGGCTATTACTGTATACTTTATAATAGTAAGAGGGTTATTTTTTTCTTAATTTTTGGGTTTTTCTTCTCTTTTATAAAACATTAAAGTGTTTCTTGTCTAAACTATTCAGGACCTCAATTGGATGTTCCATTTCGATGATGAAGGAGGATATTGGCCAGGATGACACTGAGAGGACTTGTTTGGACCAGGGAGAGAACTAAGCCTAGACTAAGTACTAATACACTATTATGCTATTACTGTATACTTTATAATAGTAAGAGGGTTATTATATTCTTAATTTTTGGGTTTTTCTTCTCTTTTATAAAACATTAAAGTGTTTCTTGTCTAAACTATTCAGGACCTCAATTGGATGTTCCATTTCCATGATGAAGGAGGATATTGGCCAGGATGACACTGAGAGGACTTGTTTGGAGCAGGGAGAGAACTAAGCCTAGACTAAGTACTAATACACTATTATGCTATTACTGTATACTTTATAAAAGTAAGAGGGTTATTTTTTTCTTAATTTTTGGGTTTTTCTTCTCTTTTATAAAACATTAAAGTGTTTCTTGTCTAAACTATTCAGGTCCTCAATTGGATGTTGCATTTCCATGATGAAGGAGGGTATTGGCCAGGATGACACTGAGAGGACTTGTTTGGACCAGGGAGAGAACTAAGCCTAGACTAAGTACTAATACACTATTATGCTATTACTGTATACTTTATAATAGTAAGAGGGTTATTTTTTTCATAATTTTGGGGTTTTTCTTCTCTTTTATAAAACATTAAAGTGTTTCTTGTCTAAACTATTCAGGTCCTCAATTGGAAGTTGCATTTCCATGATAAAAGAGGATATTGGCCAGGATGACACTGAGAGGACTTGTTTGGAGCAGGGAGAGAACTAAGCCTAGACTAAGTACTAATACACTATTATGATATTACTGTATACTTTATAATAATAAGAGGGTTATTATTTTCTTAATTTTTGGGTTTTTCTTCTCTTTTATAAAACATTAAAGTGTTTCTTGTCTAAACTATTCAGGACCTCAATTGGATGTTCCATTTCCATGATGAAGGAGGATATTGGCCAGGATGACACTGAGAGGACTTGTTTGGACCAGGGAGAGAACTAAGCCTAGACTAAGTACTAATACACTTTTATGCTATTACTGTATACTTTATAATAGTAAGAGGGTTATTTTTTTCTTAATTTTTGGGTTTTTCTTCTCTTTTATAAAACATTAAAGTGTTTCTTGTCTAAACTATTCAGGACCTCAATTGGATGTTCCATTTCCATGATGAAGGAGGATATTGGCCAGGATGACACTGAGAGGACTTGTTTGGACCAGGGAGAGAACTAAGCCTAGACTAAGTACTAATACACTTTTATGCTATTACTGTATACTTTATAATAGTAAGAGGGTTATTATATTCTTAATTTTTGGGTTTTTCTTCTCTTTTATAAAACATTAAAGTGTTTCTTGTCTAAACTATTCAGGACCTCAATTGGATGTTCCATTTCCATGATGAAGGAGGATATTGGCCAGGATGACACTGAGAGGACTTGTTTGGAGCAGGGAGAGAACTAAGCCTAGACTAAGTACTAATACACTATTATGCTATTACTGTATACTTTATAATAGTAAGAGGGTTATTTTTTTCTTAATTTTTGGGTTTTTCTTCTCTTTTATAAAACATTAAAGTGTTTCTTGTCTAAACTATTCAGGTCCTCAATTGGATGTTGCATTTCCATGATGAAGGAGGATATTGGCCAGGATGACACTGAGAGGACTTGTTTGGAGCAGGGAGAGAACTAAGCCTAGACTCAGTACTAATACACTATTATGCTATTACTGTATACTTTATAATAGTAAGAGGGTTATTTTTTTCTTAATTTTTTGGTTTTTCTTCTCTTTTATAAAACATTAAAGTGTTTCTTGTCTAAACTATTCAGGACCTCAATTGGATGTTGCATTTCCATGATGAAGGAGGATATTGGCCAGGATGACACTGAGAGGACTTGTTTGGACCAGGGAGAGAACTAAGCCTAGACTAAGTACTAAAACACTATTATGCTATTACTGTATACTTTATAATAGTAAGAGGGTTATTTTTTTCATAATTTTGGGGTTTTTCTTCTCTTTTAAAAAACATTAAAGTGTTTCTTGTCTAAACTATTCAGGACCTCAATTGGATGTTCCATTTCCATGATGAAGGAGGATATTGGCCAGGATGACACTGAGAGGACTTGTTTGGACCAGGGAGAGAACTAAGCCTAGACTAAGTACTAATACACTTTTATGCTATTACTGTATACTTTATAATAGTAAGAGGGTTATTATATTCTTAATTTTCTGGTTTTTCTTCTCTTTTATAAAACATTAAAGTGTTTCTTGTCTAAACTATTCAGGACCTCAATTGGATGTTGCATTTCCATGATGAAGGAGGATATTGGCCAGGATGACACTGAGAGGACTTGTTTGGAGCAGGGAGAGAACTAAGCCTAGACTAAGTACTAATACACTATTATGCTATTACTGTATACTTTATAATAGTATGAGGGTAATTTTTTTCTTAATTTTTGGGTTTTTCTTCTCTTTTATAAAACATTAAAGTGTTTCTTGTCTAAACTATTCAGGTCCTCAATTGGATGTTGCATTTCCATGATGAAGGAGGATATTGGCCAGGATGACACTGAGAGGACTTGTTTGGGCCAGGGAGAGAACTAAGCCTAGACTAAGTACTAATACACTATTATGCTATTACTGTATACTTTATAATAGTAAGAGGGTTATTATTTTCTTAATTTTTGGGTTTTTCTTCTCTTTTATAAAACATTAAAGTGTTTCTTGTCTAAACTATTCAGGACCTCAATTGGATGTTGCATTTCCATGATGAAGGAGGATATTGGCAAGGATGACACTGAGAGGACTTGTTTGGAGCAGGGAGAGAACTAAGCCTAGACTAAGTACTAATACACTTTTATGCTATTACTGTATACTTTATAATAGTAAGAGGGTTATTATATTCTTAATTTTCTGGTTTTTCTTCTCTTTTATAAAACATTAAGGTGTTTCTTGTCTAAACTATTCAGGACCTCAATTGGATGTTGCATTTCCACGATGAAGGAGGATATTGGCCAGGATGACACTGAGAGGACTTGTTTGGAGCAGGGAGAGAACTAAGCCTAGACTAAGTACTAATACACTATTATGCTATTACTGTATACTTTATAATAGTAAGAGGGTTATTTTTTTCTTAATTTTTGGGTTTTTCTTCTCTTTTATAAAACATTAAAGTGTTTCTTGTCTAAACTATTCAGGTCCTCAATTGGATGTTGCATTTCCATGATGAAGGAGGATATTGGCCAGGATGACACTGAGAGGACTTGTTTGGAGCAGGGAGAGAACTAAGCCTAGACTAAGTACTAATACACTATTATGCTATTACTGTATACTTTATAATAGTAAGAGGGTTATTATTTTCTTAATTTTTGGGTTTTTCTTCTCTTTTATAAAACATTAAAGTGTTTCTTGTCTAAACTATTCAGGACCTCAATTGGATGTTGCATTTCCATGATGAAGGAGGATATTGGCAAGGATGACACTGAGAGGACTTGTTTGGAGCAGGGAGAGAACTAAGCCTAGACTAAGTACTAATACACTATTAGGCTATTACTGTATACTTTATAATAGTAAGAGGGTTATTTTTTTCTTAATTTTTGGGTTTTTCTTCTCTTTTATAAAACATTAAAGTGTTTCTTGTCTAAACTATTCAGGACCTCAATTGGATGTTCCATTTCGATGATGAAGGAGGATATTGGCCAGGATGACACTGAGAGGACTTGTTTGGACCAGGGAGAGAACTAAGCCTAGACTAAGTACTAATACACTATTATGCTATTACTGTATACTTTATAATAGTAAGAGGGTTATTATATTCTTAATTTTTGGGTTTTTCTTCTCTTTTATAAAACATTAAAGTGTTTCTTGTCTAAACTATTCAGGACCTCAATTGGATGTTCCATTTCCATGATGAAGGAGGATATTGGCCAGGATGACACTGAGAGGACTTGTTTGGAGCAGGGAGAGAACTAAGCCTAGACTAAGTACTAATACACTATTATGCTATTACTGTATACTTTATAAAAGTAAGAGGGTTATTTTTTTCTTAATTTTTGGGTTTTTCTTCTCTTTTATAAAATATTAAAGTGTTTCTTGTCTAAAATATTCAGGTCCTCAATTGGATGTTGCATTTCCATGATGAAGGAGGATATTGGCCAGGATGACACTGAGAGGACTTGTTTGGACCAGGGAGAGAACTAAGCCTAGACTAAGTACTAATACACTATTATGCTATTACTGTATACTTTATAATAGTAAGAGGGTTATTTTTTTCATAATTTTGGGGTTTTTCTTCTCTTTTATAAAACATTAAAGTGTTTCTTGTCTAAACTATTCAGGTCCTCAATTGGAAGTTGCATTTCCATGATAAAGGAGGATATTGGCCAGGATGACACTGAGAGGACTTGTTTGGAGCAGGGAGAGAACTAAGCCTAGACTAAGTACTAATACACTATTATGCTATTACTGTATACTTTATAATAATAAGAGGGTTATTATTTTCTTAATTTTTGGGTTTTTCTTCTCTTTTATAAAACATTAAAGTGTTTCTTGTCTAAACTATTCAGGACCTCAATTGGATGTTCCATTTCCATGATGAAGGAGGATATTGGCCAGGATGACACTGAGAGGACTTGTTTGGACCAGGGAGAGAACTAAGCCTAGACTAAGTACTAATACACTTTTATGCTATTACTGTATACTTTATAATAGTAAGAGGGTTATTTTGCTCTTAATTTTTGGGTTTTTCTTCTCTTTTATAAAACATTAAAGTGTTTCTTGTCTAAACTATTCAGGACCTCAATTGGATGTTCCATTTCCATGATGAAGGAGGATATTGGCCAGGATGACACTGAGAGGACTTGTTTGGACCAGGGAGAGAACTAAGCCTAGACTAAGTACTAATACACTTTTATGCTATTACTGTATACTTTATAATAGTAAGAGGGTTATTATATTCTTAATTTTTGGGTTTTTCTTCTCTTTTATAAAACATTAAAGTGTTTCTTGTCTAAACTATTCAGGACCTCAATTGGATGTTCCATTTCCATGATGAAGGAGGATATTGGCCAGGATGACACTGAGAGGACTTGTTTGGAGCAGGGAGAGAACTAAGCCTAGACTATGTACTAATACACTATTATGCTATTACTGTATACTTTATAATAGTAAGAGGGTTATTTTTTTCTTAATTTTTGGGTTTTTCTTCTCTTTTATAAAACATTAAAGTGTTTCTTGTCTAAACTATTCAGGTCCTCAATTGGATGTTGCATTTCCATGATGAAGGAGGATATTGGCCAGGATGACACTGAGAGGACTTGTTTGGAGCAGGGAGAGAACTAAGCCTAGACTAAGTACTAATACACTATTATGCTATTACTGTATACTTTATAATAGTAAGAGGGTTATTATATTCTTAATTTTTGGGTTTTTCTTCTCTTTTATAAAACATTAAAGTGTTTCTTGTCTAAACTATTCAGGACCTCAATTGGATGTTCCATTTCCATGATGAAGGAGGATATTGGCCAGGATGACACTGAGAGGACTTGTTTGGACCAGGGAGAGAACTAAGCCTAGACTAAGTACTAATACACTTTTATGCTATTACTGTATACTTTATAATAGTAAGAGGGTTATTATATTCTTAATTTTTGGGTTTTTCTTCTCTTTTATAAAACATTAAAGTGTTTCTTGTCTAAACTATTCAGGACCTCAATTGGATGTTCCATTTCCATGATGAAGGAGGATATTGGCCAGGATGACACTGAGAGGACTTGTTTGGACCAGGGAGAGAACTAAGCCTAGACTAAGTACTATTACACTATTATGCTATTACTGTATACTTTATAATAGTAAGAGGGTTATTTTTTTCTTAATTTTTGGGTTTTTCTTCTCTTTTATAAAACATTAAAGTGTTTCTTGTCTAAACTATTCAGGTCCTCAATTGGATGTTGCATTTCCATGATGAAGGAGGATATTGGCCAGGATGACACTGAGAGGACTTGTTTGGAGCAGGGAGAGAACTAAGCCTAGACTAAGTACTAATACACTATTATGCTATTACTGTATACTTTATAATAGTAAGAGGGTTATTATATTCTTAATTTTTGGGTTTTTCTTCTCTTTTATAAAACATTAAAGTGTTTCTTGTCTAAACTATTCAGGTCCTCAATTGGATGTTGCATTTCCATGATGAAGGAGGATATTGGGCAGGATGACACTGAGAGGACTTGTTTGGAGCAGGGAGAGAACTAAGCCTAGACTAAGTACTAATACACTTTTATGCTATTACTGTATACTTTATAATAGTAAGAGGGTTATTATATTCTTAATTTTTGGGTTTTTCTTCTCTTTTATAAAACATTAAAGTGTTTCTTGTCTAAACTATTCAGGACCGCAATTGGATGTTCCATTTCCATAATGAAGGAGGATATTGGCCAGGATGACACTGAGAGGACTTGTTTGGAGCAGGGAGAGAACTAAGCCTAGACTAAGTACTAATACACTATTATGCTATTACTGTATACTTTATAATAGTAAGAGGGTTATTTTTTTCTTAATTTTTGGGTTTTTCTTCTCTTTTATAAAACATTAAAGTGTTTCTTGTCTAAACTATTCAGGTCCTCAATTGGATGTTCCATTTCCATGATGAAGGAGGATATTGGCCAGGATGACACTGAGAGGACTTGTTTGGAGCAGGGAGAGAACTAAGCCTAGACTAAGTACTAATACACTATTATGCTATTACTGTATACTTTATAATAGTAAGAGGGTTATTTTTTTCTTAATTTTTGGGTTTTTCTTCTCTTTTATAAAACATTAAAGTGTTTCTTGTCTAAACTATTCAGGTCCTCAATTGGATGTTGCATTTCCATGATGAAGGAGGATATTGGCCAGGATGACACTGAGAGGACTTGTTTGGAGCAGGGAGAGAACTAAGCCTAGACTAAGTACTAATACACTTTTATGCTATTACTGTATACTTTATAATAGTAAGAGGGTTATTATATTCTTAATTTTTGGGTTTTTCTTCTCTTTTATAAAACATTAAAGTGTTTCTTGTCTAAACTATTCAGGACCGCAATTGGATGTTCCATTTCCATGATGAAGGAGGATATTGGC
The DNA here is from genome assembly GCA_947579665.1 of Sympetrum striolatum. Taxonomy (NCBI): domain Eukaryota; kingdom Metazoa; phylum Arthropoda; class Insecta; order Odonata; family Libellulidae; genus Sympetrum; species Sympetrum striolatum. Next base: position 104,835,664 of record OX388343.1, read on the forward strand.
CAGGATGACACTGAGAGGACTTGTTTGGAGCAGGGAGAGAACTAAGCCTAGACTAAGTACTAATACACTATTATGCTATTACTGTATACTTTATAATAGTAAGAGGGTTATTTTTTTCTTAATTTTTGGGTTTTTCTTCTCTTTTATAAAACATTAATGTGTTTCTTGTCTAAACTATTCAGAGCCTCAATTGGATGTTGCATTTCCATGATGAAGGAGGATATTGGCCAGGATGACACTGAGAGGACTTGTTTGGAGCAGGGAGAGAACTAAGCCTAGACTAAGTACTAATACACTATTATGCTATTACTGTATACTTTATAATAGTAAGAGGGTTATTTTTTTCTTAATTATTGGGTTTTTCTTCTCTTTTATAAAACATTAAAGTGTTTCTTGTCTAAACTATTCAGAGCCTCAATTGGATGTTGCATTTCCATGATGAAGGAGGATATTGGCCAGGATGACACTGAGAGGACTTGTTTGGAGCAGGGAGAGAACTAAGCCTAGACTAAGTACTAATACACTTTTATGCTATTACTGTATACTTTATAATAGTAAGAGGGTTATTATTTTCTTAATTTTTGGGTTTTTCTTCTCTTTTATAAAACATTAAAGTGTTTCTTGTCTAAACTATTCAGGACCTCAATTGGATGTTCCATTTCCATGATGAAGGAGGATATTGGCCAGGATGACACTGAGAGGACTTGTTTGGGCCAGGGAGAGAACTAAGCCTAGACTAAGTACTAATACACTATTATGCTATTACTGTATACTTTATAATAGTAAGAGGGTTATTATATTCTTAATTTTTGGGTTTTTCTTCTTTTTTATAAAACATTAAAGTGTTTCTTGTCTAAACTATTCAGGTCCTCAATTGGAAGTTGCATTTCCATGATAAAGGAGGATATTGGCCAGGATGACACTGAGAGGACTTGTTTGGACCAGGGAGAGAACTAAGCCTAGACTAAGTACTATTACACTATTATGCTATAACTGTATACTTTATAATAGTACGAGGGGTATTTTTTTCTTAATTTTTGGGTTTTTCTTCTCTTCTATAAAACATTAAAGTGTTTCTTGTCTAAACTATTCAGAGCCTCAATTGGATGTTGCATTTCCATGATGAAGGAGGATATTGGCCAGGATGACACTGAGAGGACTTGTTTGGACCAGGGAGAGAACTATGCCTAGACTAAGTACTAATTCACTATTATGCTATTACTGTATACTTTATAATAGTAAGAGGGTTATTTTTTTCTTAATTTTTGGGTTTTTCTTCTCTTTTATAAAACATTAAAGTGTTTCTTGTCTAAACTATTCAGGACCTCAATTGGATGTTCCATTTCCATGATGAAGGAGGATATTGGCCAGGATGACACTGAGAGGACTTGTTTGGACCAGGGAGAGAACTAAGCCTAGACTAAGTACTAATACACTTTTATGCTATTACTGTATACTTTATAATAGTAATAGGGTTATTATATTCTTAATTTTTGGGTTTTTCTTCTCTTTTATAAAACATTAAAGTGTTTCTTGTCTAAACTATTCAGGACCTCAATTGGATGTTCCATTTCCATGATGAAGGAGGATATTGGCCAGGATGACACTGAGATGACTTGTTTGGAGCAGGGAGAGAACTAAGCCTAGACTAAGTACTAATACACTATTATGCTATTACTGTATACTTTATAATAGTAAGAGGGTTATTTTTTTCTTAATTTTTGGGTTTTTCTTCTCTTTTAAAAAACATTAAAGTGTTTCTTGTCTAAACTATTCAGGTCCTCAATTGGATGTTGCATTTCCATGATGAAGGAGGATATTGGCCAGGATGACACTGAGAGGACTTGTTTGGAGCAGGGAGAGAACTAAGCCTAGACTAAGTACTAATACACTATTATGCTATTACTGTATACTTTATAATAGTAAGAGGGTTATTATATTCTTAATTTTTGGGTTTTTCTTCTCTTTTATAAAACATTAAAGTGTTTCTTGTCTAAACTATTCAGGACCTCAATTGGATGTTCCATTTCCATGATGAAGGAGGATATTGGCCAGGATGACACTGAGAGGACTTGTTTGGACCAGGGAGAGAACTAAGCCTAGACTAAGTACTAATACACTTTTATGCTATTACTGTATACTTTATAATAGTAACAGGGTTATTATATTCTTAATTTTTGGGTTTTTCTTCTCTTTTATAAAACATTAAAGTGTTTCTTGTCTAAACTATTCAGGACCTCAATTGGATGTTCCATTTCCATGATGAAGGAGGATATTGGCCAGGATGACACTGAGAGGACTTGTTTGGAGCAGGGAGAGAACTAAGCCTAGACTAAGTACTAATACACTATTATGCTATTACTGTATACTTTATAATAGTAAGAGGGTTATTTTTTTCTTAATTTTTGGGTTTTTCTTCTCTTTTATAAAACATTAAAGTGTTTCTTGTCTAAACTATTCAGAGCCTCAATTGGATGTTGCATTTCCATGATGAAGGAGGATATTGGCCAGGATGACACTGAGAGGACTTGTTTGGACCAGGGAGAGAACTAAGCCTAGACTAAGTACTATTACACTATTATGCTATTACTGTATACTTTATAATAGTAAGAGGGTTATTTTTTTCTTAATTTTTGGGTTTTTCTTCTCTTTTATAAAACATTAAAGTGTTTCTTGTCTAAACTATTCAGAGCCTCAATTGGATGTTGCATTTCCATGATGAAGGAGGATATTGGCCAGGATGACACTGAGAGGACTTGTTTGGAGCAGGGAGAGAACTAAGCCTAGACTAAGTACTAATACACTATTATGCTATTACTGTATACTTTATAATAGTAAGAGGGTTATTTTTTTCTTAATTTTTGGGTTTTTCTTCTCTTTTATAAAACATTAAAGTGTTTCTTGTCTAAACTATTCAGGTCCTCAATTGGATGTTGCATTTCCATGATGAAGGAGGATATTGGCCAGGATGACACTGAGAGGACTTGTTTGGAGCAGGGAGAGAACTAAGCCTAGACTAAGTACTAATACACTATTATGCTATTACTGTATACTTTATAATAGTAAGAGGGTTATTATATTCTTAATTTTTGGGTTTTTCTTCTCTTTTATAAAACATTAAAGTGTTTCTTGTCTAAACTATTCAGGTCCTCAATTGGATGTTGCATTTCCATGATGAAGGAGGATATTGGCCAGGATGACACTGAGAGGACTTGTTTGGAGCAGGGAGAGAACTAAGCCTAGACTAAGTACTAATACACTTTTATGCTATTACTGTATACTTTATAATAGTAAGAGGGTTATTATATTCTTAATTTTTGGGTTTTTCTTCTCTTTTATAAAACATTAAAGTGTTTCTTGTCTAAACTATTCAGGACCGCAATTGGATGTTCCATTTCCATGATGAAGGAGGATATTGGCCAGGATGACACTGAGAGGACTTGTTTGGAGCAGGGAGAGAACTAAGCCTAGACTAAGTACTAATACACTATTATGCTATTTCTGTATACTTTATAATAGTAAGAGGGTTATTTTTTTCTTAATTTTTGGGTTTTTCTTCTCTTTTATAAAACATTAAAGTGTTTCTCGTCTAAACTATTCAGGTCCTCAATTGGATGTTCCATTTCCATGATGAAGGAGGATATTGGCCAGGATGACACTGAGAGGACTTGTTTGGAGCAGGGAGAGAACTAAGCCTAGACTAAGTACTAATACACTATTATGCTATTACTGTATACTTTATAATAGTAAGAGGGTTATTTTTTTCTTAATTTTTGGGTTTTTCTTCTCTTTTATAAAACATTAAAGTGTTTCTTGTCTAAACTATTCAGAGCCTCAATTGGATGTTGCATTTCCATGATGAAGAAGGATATTGGCCAGGATGACACTGAGAGGACTTGTTTGGACCAGGGGGAGAACTGAGCCTAGACTAAGTACTATTACACTATTATGCTATTACTGTATACTTTATAATAGTAAGAGGGTTATTTTTTTCTTAATTTTTGGGTTTTTCTTCTCTTTTATAAAACATTAAAGTGTTTCTTGTCTAAACTATTCAGGTCCTCCATTGGATGTTGCATTTCCATGATAAAGGAGGATATTGGCCAGGATGACACTGAGAGGACTTGTTTGGACCTGGGAGAGAACTAAGCCTAGACTAAGTACTATTACACTATTATGCTATTACTGTATACTTTATAATAGTAAGAGGGTTATTTTTTCTTAATTTTTGGGTTTTTCTTCTCTTTTAAAAAACATTAAAGTGTTTCTTGTCTAAACTATTCAGGTCCTCAATTGGAAGTTGCATTTCCATGATAAAGGAGGATATTGGCCAGGATGACACTGAGAGGACTTGTTTGGACCTGGGAGAGAACTAAGCCTAGACTAAGTACTATTACACTATTATGCTATTACTGTATACTTTATAATAGTAAGAGGGTTATTTTTTCTTAATTTTTGGGTTTTTCTTCTCTTTTAAAAAACATTAAAGTGTTTCTTGTCTAAACTATTCAGGTCCTCCATTGGATGTTGCATTTCCATGATAAAGGAGGATATTGGCCAGGATGACACTGAGAGGACTTGTTTGGACCTGGGAGAGAACTAAGCCTAGACTAAGTACTATTACACTATTATGCTATTACTGTATACTTTATAATAGTAAGAGGGTTATTTTTTCTTAATTTTTGGGTTTTTCTTCTCTTTTAAAAAACATTAAAGTGTTTCTTGTCTAAACTATTCAGAGCCTCAATTGGATGTTGCATTTCCATGATAAAGGAGGATATTGGCCAGGATGACACTGAGAGGACTTGTTTGGACCAGGGGGAGAACTGAGCCTAGACTAAGTACTATTACACTATTATGCTATTACTGCATACTTTATAATAGTAAGAGGGTTATTTTTTTCTTAATTTTTGGGTTTTTCTTCTCTTTTAAAAAACATTAAAGTGTTTCTTGTCTAAACTATTCAGAGCCTCAATTGGATGTTGCATTTCCATGGTGAAGGAGGATATTGGCCAGGATGACACTGAGAGGACTTGTTTGGACCAGGGGGAGAACTGAGCCTAGACTAAGTACTATTACATTATTATGCTATTACTGCATACTTTATAATAGTAAGATTGTTATTTTTTTCTTAATTTTTGGGTTTTTCTTCTCTTTTAAAAAACATTAAAGTGTTTCTTGTCTAAACTATTCAGAGCCTCAATTGGATGTTGCATTTCCATGATAAAGGAGGATATTGGCCAGGATGACACTGAGAGGACTTGTTTGGACCAGGGGGAGAACTGAGCCTAGACTAAGTACTATTACACTATTATGCTATTACTGCATACTTTATAATAGTAAGAGGGTTATTTTTTTCTTAATTTTTGGGTTTTTCTTCTCTTTTAAAAAACATTAAAGTGTTTCTTGTCTAAACTATTCAGAGCCTCAATTGGATGTTGCATTTCCATGGTGAAGGAGGATATTGGCCAGGATGACACTGACAGGACTTGTTTGGACCAGGGGGAGAACTGATCCTAGACTAAGTACTATTACACTATTATGCTATTACTGCATACTTTATAATAGTAAGATTGTTATTTTTTTCTTAATTTTTGGGTTTTTCTTCTCTTTTAAAAAACATTAAAGTGTTTCTTGTCTAAACTATTCAGAGCCTCAATTGGATGTTGCATTTCCATGGTGAAGGAGGATATTGGCCAGGATGACACTGAGAGGACTTGTTTGGACCAGGGGGAGAACTGAGCCTAGACTAAGTACTATTACACTATTATGCTATTACTGCATACTTTATAATAGTAAGATTGTTATTTTTTTCTTAATTTTTGGGTTTTTCTTCTCTTTTAAAAAACATTAAAGTGTTTCTTGTCTAAACTATTCAGAGCCTCAATTGGATGTTGCATTTCCATGATAAAGGAGGATATTGGCCAGGATGACACTGAGAGGACTTGTTTGGACCAGGGGGAGAACTGAGCCTAGACTAAGTACTATTACACTATTATGCTATTACTGCATACTTTATAATAGTAAGAGGGTTATTTTTTTCTTAATTTTTGGGTTTTTCTTCTCTTTTAAAAAACATTAAAGTGTTTCTTGTCTAAACTATTCAGAGCCTCAATTGGATGTTGCATTTCCATGGTGAAGGAGGATATTGGCCAGGATGACACTGAGAGGACTTGTTTGGACCAGGGGGAGAACTGAGCCTAGACTAAGTACTATTACACTATTATGCTATTACTGCATACTTTATAATAGTAAGATTGTTATTTTTTTCTTAATTTTTGGGTTTTTCTTCTCTTTTAAAAAACATTAAAGTGTTTCTTGTCTAAACTATTCAGAGCCTCAATTGGATGTTGCATTTCCATGATGAAGGAGGATATTGGCCAGGATGACACTGAGAGGACTTGTTTGGACCAGGGAGAGAACTAAGCCTAGACTAAGTACTATTACACTATTATGCTATTACTGCATACTTTATAATAGTAAGAGGGTTATTTTTTTCTTAATTTTTGGGTTTTTCTTCTCTTTTATAAAACATTAAAGTGTTTCTTGTCTAAACTATTCAGAGCCTCAATTGGATGTTGCATTTCCATGATGAAGGAGGATATTGGCCAGGATGACACTGAGAGGACTTGTTTGGACCAGGGGGAGAACTGAGCCTAGACTAAGTACTATTACACTATTATGCTATTACTGCATACTTTATAATAGTAAGAGGGTTATTTTTTTCTTAATTTTTGGGTTTTTCTTCTCTTTTATAAAACATTAAAGTGTTTCTTGTCTAAACTATTCAGAGCCTCAATTGGATGTTGCATTTCCATGGTGAAGGAGGATATTGGCCAGGATGACACTGAGAGGACTTGTTTGGACCAGGGGGAGAACTGAGCCTAGACTAAGTACTATTACACTATTATGCTATTACTGCATACTTTATAATAGTAAGAGGGTTATTTTTTTCTTAATTTTTGGGTTTTTCTTCTCTTTTAAAAAACATTAAAGTGTTTCTTGTCTAAACTATTCAGAGCCTCAATTGGATGTTGCATTTCCATGATGAAGGAGGATATTGGCCAGGATGACACTGAGAGGACTTGTTTGGACCAGGGAGAGAACTAAGCCTAGACTAAGTACTAAAACACTATTATGCTATTACTGTATACTTTATAATAGTACGAGGGTTAATTTTTTCTTAATTTTTGGGTTTTTCTTCTCTTTTATAAAACATTAAAGTGTTTCTTGTCTAAACTATTCAGGTCCTCAATTGGAAGTTGCATTTCCATGATAAAGGAGGATATTGGCCAGGATGACACTGAGAGGACTTGTTTGGACCAGGGAGAGAACTAAGCCTAGACTAAGTACTATTACACTATTATGCTATTACTGTATACTTTATAATAGTACGAGGGGTATTTTTTTCTTAATTTTTGGGTTTTTCTTCTCTTTTATAAAACATTAAAGTGTTTCTTGTCTAAACTATTCAGGTCCTCAATTGGATGTTGCATTTCCATGATGAAGGAGGATATTGGCCAGGATGACACTGAGAGGACTTGTTTGAACCAGGTAGAGAACTAAGCCTAGACTAAGTACTATTACACTATTATGCTATTACTGTATACTTTATAATAGTAAGAGGGTTATTTTTTTCTTAATTTTTGGGTTTTTCTTCTCTTTTATAAAACATTAAAGTGTTTCTTGTCTAAACTATTCAGAGCCTCAATTGGATGTTGCATTTCCATGATGAAGGAGGATATTGGCCAGGATGACACTGAGAGGACTTGTTTGGAGCAGGGAGAGAACTAAGCCTAGACTAAGTACTAATACACTATTATGCTATTACTGTATACTTTATAATAGTAAGAGGGTTATTTTTTTCTTAATTTTTGGGTTTTTCTTCTCTTTTATAAAACATTAAAGTGTTTCTTGTCTAAACTATTCAGGTCCTCAATTGGATGTTGCATTTCCATGATGAAGGAGGATATTGGCCAGGATGACACTGAGAGGACTTGTTTGGAGCAGGGAGAGAACTAAGCCTAGACTAAGTACTAATACACTATTATGCTATTACTGTATACTTTATAATAGTAAGAGGGTTATTATATTCTTAATTTTTGGGTTTTTCTTCTCTTTTATAAAACATTAAAGTGTTTCTTGTCTAAACTATTCAGGTCCTCAATTGGATGTTGCATTTCCATGATGAAGGAGGATATTGGCCAGGATGACACTGAGAGGACTTGTTTGGAGCAGGGAGAGAACTAAGCCTAGACTAAGTACTAATACACTTTTATGCTATTACTGTATACTTTATAATAGTAAGAGGGTTATTATATTCTTAATTTTTGGGTTTTTCTTCTCTTTTATAAAACATTAAAGTGTTTCTTGTCTAAACTATTCAGGACCGCAATTGGATGTTCCATTTCCATGATGAAGGAGGATATTGGCCAGGATGACACTGAGAGGACTTGTTTGGAGCAGGGAGAGAACTAAGCCTAGACTAAGTACTAATACACTATTATGCTATTTCTGTATACTTTATAATAGTAAGAGGGTTATTTTTTTCTTAATTTTTGGGTTTTTCTTCTCTTTTATAAAACATTAAAGTGTTTCTCGTCTAAACTATTCAGGTCCTCAATTGGATGTTCCATTTCCATGATGAAGGAGGATATTGGCCAGGATGACACTGAGAGGACTTGTTTGGAGCAGGGAGAGAACTAAGCCTAGACTAAGTACTAATACACTATTATGCTATTACTGTATACTTTATAATAGTAAGAGGGTTATTTTTTTCTTAATTTTTGGGTTTTTCTTCTCTTTTATAAAACATTAAAGTGTTTCTTGTCTAAACTATTCAGAGCCTCAATTGGATGTTGCATTTCCATGATGAAGAAGGATATTGGCCAGGATGACACTGAGAGGACTTGTTTGGACCAGGGGGAGAACTGAGCCTAGACTAAGTACTATTACACTATTATGCTATTACTGTATACTTTATAATAGTAAGAGGGTTATTTTTTTCTTAATTTTTGGGTTTTTCTTCTCTTTTATAAAACATTAAAGTGTTTCTTGTCTAAACTATTCAGGTCCTCCATTGGATGTTGCATTTCCATGATAAAGGAGGATATTGGCCAGGATGACACTGAGAGGACTTGTTTGGACCTGGGAGAGAACTAAGCCTAGACTAAGTACTATTACACTATTATGCTATTACTGTATACTTTATAATAGTAAGAGGGTTATTTTTTCTTAATTTTTGGGTTTTTCTTCTCTTTTAAAAAACATTAAAGTGTTTCTTGTCTAAACTATTCAGGTCCTCAATTGGAAGTTGCATTTCCATGATAAAGGAGGATATTGGCCAGGATGACACTGAGAGGACTTGTTTGGACCTGGGAGAGAACTAAGCCTAGACTAAGTACTATTACACTATTATGCTATTACTGTATACTTTATAATAGTAAGAGGGTTATTTTTTCTTAATTTTTGGGTTTTTCTTCTCTTTTAAAAAACATTAAAGTGTTTCTTGTCTAAACTATTCAGGTCCTCCATTGGATGTTGCATTTCCATGATAAAGGAGGATATTGGCCAGGATGACACTGAGAGGACTTGTTTGGACCTGGGAGAGAACTAAGCCTAGACTAAGTACTATTACACTATTATGCTATTACTGTATACTTTATAATAGTAAGAGGGTTATTTTTTCTTAATTTTTGGGTTTTTCTTCTCTTTTAAAAAACATTAAAGTGTTTCTTGTCTAAACTATTCAGAGCCTCAATTGGATGTTGCATTTCCATGATAAAGGAGGATATTGGCCAGGATGACACTGAGAGGACTTGTTTGGACCAGGGGGAGAACTGAGCCTAGACTAAGTACTATTACACTATTATGCTATTACTGCATACTTTATAATAGTAAGAGGGTTATTTTTTTCTTAATTTTTGGGTTTTTCTTCTCTTTTAAAAAACATTAAAGTGTTTCTTGTCTAAACTATTCAGAGCCTCAATTGGATGTTGCATTTCCATGGTGAAGGAGGATATTGGCCAGGATGACACTGAGAGGACTTGTTTGGACCAGGGGGAGAACTGAGCCTAGACTAAGTACTATTACATTATTATGCTATTACTGCATACTTTATAATAGTAAGATTGTTATTTTTTTCTTAATTTTTGGGTTTTTCTTCTCTTTTAAAAAACATTAAAGTGTTTCTTGTCTAAACTATTCAGAGCCTCAATTGGATGTTGCATTTCCATGATAAAGGAGGATATTGGCCAGGATGACACTGAGAGGACTTGTTTGGACCAGGGGGAGAACTGAGCCTAGACTAAGTACTATTACACTATTATGCTATTACTGCATACTTTATAATAGTAAGAGGGTTATTTTTTTCTTAATTTTTGGGTTTTTCTTCTCTTTTAAAAAACATTAAAGTGTTTCTTGTCTAAACTATTCAGAGCCTCAATTGGATGTTGCATTTCCATGGTGAAGGAGGATATTGGCCAGGATGACACTGACAGGACTTGTTTGGACCAGGGGGAGAACTGAGCCTAGACTAAGTACTATTACACTATTATGCTATTACTGCATACTTTATAATAGTAAGATTGTTATTTTTTTCTTAATTTTTGGGTTTTTCTTCTCTTTTAAAAAACATTAAAGTGTTTCTTGTCTAAACTATTCAGAGCCTCAATTGGATGTTGCATTTCCATGGTGAAGGAGGATATTGGCCAGGATGACACTGAGAGGACTTGTTTGGACCAGGGGGAGAACTGAGCCTAGACTAAGTACTATTACACTATTATGCTATTACTGCATACTTTATAATAGTAAGATTGTTATTTTTTTCTTAATTTTTGGGTTTTTCTTCTCTTTTAAAAAACATTAAAGTGTTTCTTGTCTAAACTATTCAGAGCCTCAATTGGATGTTGCATTTCCATGATAAAGGAGGATATTGGCCAGGATGACACTGAGAGGACTTGTTTGGACCAGGGGGAGAACTGAGCCTAGACTAAGTACTATTACACTATTATGCTATTACTGCATACTTTATAATAGTAAGAGGGTTATTTTTTTCTTAATTTTTGGGTTTTTCTTCTCTTTTAAAAAACATTAAAGTGTTTCTTGTCTAAACTATTCAGAGCCTCAATTGGATGTTGCATTTCCATGGTGAAGGAGGATATTGGCCAGGATGACACTGAGAGGACTTGTTTGGACCAGGGGGAGAACTGAGCCTAGACTAAGTACTATTACACTATTATGCTATTACTGCATACTTTATAATAGTAAGATTGTTATTTTTTTCTTAATTTTTGGGTTTTTCTTCTCTTTTAAAAAACATTAAAGTGTTTCTTGTCTAAACTATTCAGAGCCTCAATTGGATGTTGCATTTCCATGATGAAGGAGGATATTGGCCAGGATGACACTGAGAGGACTTGTTTGGACCAGGGAGAGAACTAAGCCTAGACTAAGTACTATTACACTATTATGCTATTACTGCATACTTTATAATAGTAAGAGGGTTATTTTTTTCTTAATTTTTGGGTTTTTCTTCTCTTTTATAAAACATTAAAGTGTTTCTTGTCTAAACTATTCAGAGCCTCAATTGGATGTTGCATTTCCATGATGAAGGAGGATATTGGCCAGGATGACACTGAGAGGACTTGTTTGGACCAGGGGGAGAACTGAGCCTAGACTAAGTACTATTACACTATTATGCTATTACTGCATACTTTATAATAGTAAGAGGGTTATTTTTTTCTTAATTTTTGGGTTTTTCTTCTCTTTTATAAAACATTAAAGTGTTTCTTGTCTAAACTATTCAGAGCCTCAATTGGATGTTGCATTTCCATGGTGAAGGAGGATATTGGCCAGGATGACACTGAGAGGACTTGTTTGGACCAGGGGGAGAACTAAGCCTAGACTAAGTACTATTACACTATTATGCTATTACTGCATACTTTATAATAGTAAGAGGGTTATTTTTTTCTTAATTTTTGGGTTTTTCTTCTCTTTTAAAAAACATTAAAGTGTTTCTTGTCTAAACTATTCAGAGCCTCAATTGGATGTTGCATTTCCATGATGAAGGAGGATATTGGCCAGGATGACACTGAGAGGACTTGTTTGGACCAGGGAGAGAACTAAGCCTAGACTAAGTACTAAAACACTATTATGCTATTACTGTATACTTTATAATAGTACGAGGGTTAATTTTTTCTTAATTTTTGGGTTTTTCTTCTCTTTTATAAAACATTAAAGTGTTTCTTGTCTAAACTATTCAGGTCCTCAATTGGAAGTTGCATTTCCATGATAAAGGAGGATATTGGCCAGGATGACACTGAGAGGACTTGTTTGGACCAGGGAGAGAACTAAGCCTAGACTAAGTACTATTACACTATTATGCTATTACTGTATACTTTATAATAGTACGAGGGGTATTTTTTTCTTAATTTTTGGGTTTTTCTTCTCTTTTATAAAACATTAAAGTGTTTCTTGTCTAAACTATTCAGGTCCTCAATTGGATGTTGCATTTCCATGATGAAGGAGGATATTGGCCAGGATGACACTGAGAGGACTTGTTTGAACCAGGTAGAGAACTAAGCCTAGACTAAGTACTAATACACTATTATGCTATTACTGTATACTTTATAATAGTAAGAGGGTTATTTTTTTCATAATTTTGGGGTTTTTCTTCTCTTTTATAAAACATTAAAGTGTTTCTTGTCTAAACTATTCAGAGCCTCAATTGGATGTTGCATTTCCATGATGAAGGAGGATATTGGCCAGGATGACACTGAGAGGACTTGTTTGGACCAGGGAGAGAACTAAGCCTAGACTAAGTACTAATACACTATTATGCTATTACTGTATACTTTATAATAGTAAGAGGGTTATTTTTTTCATAATTTTTGGGTTTTTCTTCTCTTTTATAAAACATTAAAGTGTTTCTTGTCTAAACTATTCAGGTCCTCAATTGGATGTTGCATTTCCATGATGAAGGAGGATATTGGCCAGGATGACACTGAGAGGACTTGTTTGGACCAGGGGGAGAACTGAGCCTAGACTAAGTACTATTACACTATTATGCTATTACTGCATACTTTATAATAGTAAGAGGGTTATTTTTTTCTTAATTTTTGGGTTTTTCTTCTCTTTTATAAAACATTAAAGTGTTTCTTGTCTAAACTATTCAGAGCCTCAATTGGATGTTGCATTTCCATGGTGAAGGAGGATATTGGCCAGGATGACACTGAGAGGACTTGTTTGGACCAGGGGGAGAACTGAGCCTAGACTAAGTACTATTACACTATTATGCTATTACTGCATACTTTATAATAGTACGAGGGTTATTTTTTTCTTAATTTTTGGGTTTTTCTTCTCTTTTAAAAAACATTAAAGTGTTTCTTGTCTAAACTATTCAGAGCCTCAATTGGATGTTGCATTTCCATGATGAAGGAGGATATTGGCCAGGATGACACTGAGAGGACTTGTTTGGACCAGGGAGAGAACTAAGCCTAGACTAAGTACTAATACACTATTATGCTATTACTGTATACTTTATAATAGTAAGAGGGTTATTTTTTTCATAATTTTGGGGTTTTTCTTCTCTTTTATAAAACATTAAAGTGTTTCTTGTCTAAACTATTCAGAGCCTCAATTGGATGTTGCATTTCCATGATGAAGGAGGATATTGGCCAGGATGACACTGAGAGGACTTGTTTGGACCAGGGAGAGAACTAAGCCTAGACTAAGTACTAATACACTATTATGCTATTACTGTATACTTTATAATAGTAAGAGGGTTATTTTTTTCATAATTTTTGGGTTTTTCTTCTCTTTTATAAAACATTAAAGTGTTTCTTGTCTAAACTATTCAGGTCCTCAATTGGATGTTGCATTTCCATGATGAAGGAGGATATTGGCCAGGATGACACTGAGAGGACTTGTTTGGAGCAGGGAGAGAACTAAGCCTAGACTAAGTACTAATACACTATTATGCTATTACTGTATACTTTATAATAATAAGAGGGTTATTATTTTCTTAATTTTTGGGTTTTTCTTCTCTTTTATAAAACATTAAAGTGTTTCTTGTCTAAACTATTCAGGACCTCAATTGGATGTTGCATTTCCATGATGAAGGAGGATATTGTCAAGGATGACACTGAGAGGACTTGTTTGGAGCAGGGAGAGAACTAAGCCTAGACTAAGTACTAATACACTATTAGGCTATTACTGTATACTTTATAATAGTAAGAGGGTTATTTTTTTCTTAATTTTTGGGTTTTTCTTCTCTTTTATAAAACATTAAAGTGTTTCTTGTCTAAACTATTCAGGACCTCAATTGGATGTTCCATTTCCATGATGAAGGAGGATATTGGCCAGGATGACACTGAGAGGACTTGTTTGGACCAGGGAGAGAACTAAGCCTAGACTAAGTACTAATACACTTTTATGCTATTACTGTATACTTTATAATAGTAAGAGGGTTATTATATTCTTAATTTTTGGGTTTTCTTCTCTTTTATAAAACATTAAAGTAGAAATGAGGAAGGCTTGTACTTTTTCCACAGGTTTATTTTAAAAACACGACCAGGTTTCAACGAGTAATCGCCATCATCAGGTGAAAAGCAATAACCGTAACCATATATATATACAAAGGGAAGACTAGCGGAAAAACCATGAAATAGGAAACCATGAAAACCTACCTACACAGATCAGGTTATTCCTTTCCAATCCAACCACCATTACTCCCATAAGCTCTCCGCCTTCCACTCCCTCATTAATCGTTTGGTCTCTATTCCCCTTTCGAAGGACAGTTTTAATATTGAGTTGTCTACCATTAAATATATTGCCGAGAAAAATGGTTTTCACCAGAATTTAATTAACAAACTTTTAGTACGGAAACATAGGAAACTAGCCTTAAATAAAATTTTCAAAAAAGTCGACGAAGATGTTAATCAGAAATGGGTAAAATTAACCTTTTTAAATAGTTTGTCCGAAAAGATCGGTAACCTCCTTCCAAAAGAAAAAATGAGGCCATCATTTAAAACACGTTTCAACCTTCAGAAAATACTTTGCAATGGCAAAGACAAATTTGACCGGTTAAAAAAATCAGGTATTTATCGGCTCGAATGTAACGATTGTGAAGGGGTATATATCGGGCAAACTAGGCGCAATTTCTCCATCAGAGCCAACGAACACAAAAGATGTTTTAGCAATCAAGCAACTTATTCGCATTTTTCCAAGCACCTTCTGGAGAACAACCATTCCTCTGACTTTAAACCCCAAATCCTACATTTCTCCAACAGAGGCCAGAGACTCAATTTCCTGGAACAATTCGAAATACTTTCTCATATCAATTCCGCGAAATTTTCTGTTGTCAATGAGCACCTGTTCCCTTCCCACTCCCCACTGATTCAATGCATCCTACCACCCACAGATACGGTTCCTCTACCTGCACTTCCAAGTTCTTACCCTTAATGTCTCCACCTCCCTTCCCCTTCCTTTGTTCACCTTTCCTATTTCATGGTTTTTCCGCTAGTCTTCCCTTTGTATATATATATGGTTACGGTTATTGCTTTTCACCTGATGATGGCGATTACTCGTTGAAACCTGGTCGTGTTTTTAAAATAAACCTGTGGAAAAAGTACAAGCCTTCCTCATTTCTACGAGATGGATTTCCACAAAACAACGCCTGAGACTGTGAATTTTATTCTGAATGCAAGTACGGCAACACAGGCGAAGCTTTACCGTAAGCTTTCTATCAAGGAGAGATTAGCAAGCCTTAATATCTACTTCAATAGCCAATGCTTAAAGATGGGTCTCATTCCGAAGTTCATCGCTTCCAACCTCAAGTGCAGCATCAACTCACCCACAGGACGCCGAGCAGTTGACCACGCCAGTGCTAGATGGCTGAAGGAGGAACTTAGATTTTGGTATGCTAAGCGAAACAACATTTCCCATTATTTGTATTTACTGCATGTCGAACTGGCCTCTACCCTCCATGAGTGTGAATGGTGCCTAATCAACGAGCAGATTCGACAGCTTGCTTCGGACATCGCCGATAGGAAGTTATCCTCCCTCAATTCCAAAATCAAATCTTTACAGAAGGAGAAAGAAAGTGCAGTGGATACCTCACTTATCTGTGCTCCCCCCCTCCACAAGTTCCACCAGAGAGTGCTTAATATTTCAGATCATGTTTTTACTAATACGGAAACCCAATTTCTTGAATTAGGCCTAAAATATTCTCCTAAAGTCCCACCAACCCGCAGTGATTATCTAGAGTTTTCCAATGATTGTGATATAGCCCTAAAAAATGAAAATGTTTCCCTGAAATACGATAGTGCTAAAATTATTGCTGCCCACATGAGTGAAACGCTTCCCACCCATAGTTTTAAGGAGATGAAGATATTGAAAGGTATCAGACAAATAATTGAAACGCAAAATTTAGTTTTCTCAAAAGCGGACAAAGGTAACTGTTTAGTGATTATGAATCGTAGTGATTACATATCAAAATGTAATGACTTCATTGTGGAAAACTCTATCCAAAAACTACCAAGTGATCCAACAGATTCCCTTCAAAAACGTGTGAGAAGTGCTCTCTCCAAGTCAATAGTGTTCTCTAAATGTGAGTCCCGCCGTCTTATTGAGCCCAACCCTTTACCCCCAAGGTTTTATGGTCTTCCAAAATTACATAAAGATGATATTCCCATTCGTCCGGTAGCGTCCAGTGTCAACTCCCCATGCCACAAGCTAGCTGCTAGATTGAACCGGATCCTCCAGAACCATCTAGTGCTCACCCCTAATTATACAGTCAAAAATTCCATTGAATTATGCCAGAAACTCAGCAATATCACCCTACCACCCAACGCAAAACTAGTATCTTTCGATGTAAAGAGCCTTTTCACCAGTGTACCTGTCAAAGAAACACTAAAAATTTTGGAGAATTTGTTTAGTAACATCAATATGGACCAAGTGATAAAAACTGATATCTTGTCGCTCGTCAGACTTTGCTGTGAACAAAATTTCTTTTTATTAAATGGTGACTTGTATAAACAGACAGATGGACTTTTTATGGGATCTGCTCTGTCACCCATTTTAGCAGATATTTTTATGCAAAATTTAGAATGTGAGTTATTTAATTGCTCTTCCGATTTACTTAAATTTGTCAAATGTTGGTACAGATATGTAGATGATGTTTTTTGTATTTGGTGCGGCACCCTCAGGCAACTTAACCAATTCCTTTCCCTCCTTAATTCCCTCCATCCCTGCATATGTTTTACCCAAGAACTGGAAATGAACCATTCCCTTAACTTTTTGGACCTTACCATATCCTTTCGCAGCCCTAATCTCCATTTCTCTATTTACCGTAAACCTACCTACACAGATCAGGTTATTCCTTTCCAATCCAACCACCATTACTCCCATAAGCTCTCCGCCTTCCACTCCCTCATTAATCGTTTGGTCTCTATTCCCCTTTCGAAGGACAGTTTTAATATTGAGTTGTCTACCATTAAATATATTGCCGAGAAAAATGGTTTTCACCAGAATTTAATTAACAAACTTTTAGTACGGAAACATAGGAAACTAGCCTTAAATAAAATTTTCAAAAAAGTCGACGAAGATGTTAATCAGAAATGGGTAAAATTAACCTTTTTAAATAGTTTGTCCGAAAAGATCGGTAACCTCCTTCCAAAAGAAAAAATGAGGCCATCATTTAAAACACGTTTCAACCTTCAGAAAATACTTTGCAATGGCAAAGACAAATTTGACCGGTTAAAAAAATCAGGTATTTATCGGCTCGAATGTAACGATTGTGAAGGGGTATATATCGGGCAAACTAGGCGCAATTTCTCCATCAGAGCCAACGAACACAAAAGATGTTTTAGCAATCAAGCAACTTATTCGCATTTTTCCAAGCACCTTCTGGAGAACAACCATTCCTCTGACTTTAAACCCCAAATCCTACATTTCTCCAACAGAGGCCAGAGACTCAATTTCCTGGAACAATTCGAAATACTTTCTCATATCAATTCCGCGAAATTTTCTGTTGTCAATGAGCACCTGTTCCCTTCCCACTCCCCACTGATTCAATGCATCCTACCACCCACAGATACGGTTCCTCTACCTGCACTTCCAAGTTCTTACCCTTAATGTCTCCACCTCCCTTCCCCTTCCTTTGTTCACCTTTCCTATTTCATGGTTTTTCCGCTAGTCTTCCCTTTGTATATATATATGGTTACGGTTATTGCTTTTCACCTGATGATGGCGATTACTCGTTGAAACCTGGTCGTGTTTTTAAAATAAACCTGTGGAAAAAGTACAAGCCTTCCTCATTTCTACGAGATGGATTTCCACAAAACAACGCCTGAGACTGTGAATTTTAAACATTAAAGTGTTTCTTGTCTAAACTATTCAGGTCCTCAATTGGATGTTCCATTTCCATGATGAAGGAGGATATTGGCAAGGATAACACTGAGAGGACTTGTTTGGACCAGGGAGAGAACTAAGCCTAGACTAAGAAATAAAACACTTTTATGCTATTACTGTATACTTTATAATAGTAAGAGGGTTATTTTTTTCTTAATTTTTGGGTTTTTCTTCTCTTTTATAAAACATTAAGGTGTTTCTTGTCTAAACTATTCAGAGCCTCAATTGGATGTTGCATTTCCATGATGAAGGAGGATATTGGCCAGGATGACACTGAGAGGACTTGTTTGGACCAGGGAGAGAACCAAGCCTAGACTAGGTACTAATACACTATTATGCTATTACTGTATACTTTATAATAGTAAGAGGGTTATTTTTTTCTTAATTTTTGGGTTTTTCTTCTCTTTTATAAAACATTAAAGTGTTTCTTGTCTAAACTATTCGGGGCCTCAATTGGATGTTGCATTTCCATGATGAAGGAGGATATTGGCCAGGATGAAATTGAGAGGACTTGTTTGGACCAGGGAGAGAACCAAGCCTAGACTAGGTACTAATACACTATTATGCTATTACTGTATACTTTATAATAGTAAGAGGGTTATTTTTTTCTTAATTTTTGGGTTTTTCTTCTCTTTTATAAAACATTAAAGTGTTTCTTGTCTAAACTATTCAGAGCCTCAATTGGATGTTGCATTTCCATGATGAAGGAGGATATTGGCCAGGATGACACTGAGAGGACTTGTTTGGACCAGGGAGAGAACCAAGCCTAGACTAGGTACTAATACACTATTATGCTATTACTGTATACTTTATAATAGTAAGAGGGTTATTTTTTTCTTAATTTTTGGGTTTTTCTTCTCTTTTATAAAACATTAAAGTGTTTCTTGTCTAAACTATTCGGGGCCTCAATTGGATGTTGCATTTCCATGATGAAGGAGGATATTGGCCAGGATGACACTGAGAGGACTTGTTTGGACCAGGGAGAGAACCAAGCCTAGACTAGGTACTAATACACTATTATGCTATTACTGTATACTTTATAATAGTAAGAGGGTTATTTTTTTCTTAATTTTTGGGTTTTTCTTCTCTTTTATAAAACATTAAAGTGTTTCTTGTCTAAACTATTCAGAGCCTCAATTGGATGTTGCATTTCCATGATGAAGGAGGATATTGGCCAGGATGACACTGAGAGGACTTGTTTGGACCAGGGAGAGAACCAAGCCTAGACTAGGTACTAATACACTATTATGCTATTACTGTATACTTTATAATAGTAAGAGGGTTATTTTTTTCTTAATTTTTGGGTTTTTCTTCTCTTTTATAAAACATTAAAGTGTTTCTTGTCTAAACTATTCAGAGCCTCAATTGGATGTTGCATTTCCATGATGAAGGAGGATATTGGCCAGGATGACACTGAGAGGACTTGTTTGGACCAGGGAGAGAACTGAGCCTAGACTAAGTACTAATACACTATTATGCTATTACTGTATACTTTATAATAGTAAGAGGGTTATTTTTTTCTTAATTTTTGGGTTTTTCTTCTCTTTTATAAAACATTAAAGTGTTTCCTGTCTAAACTATTCAGGTCCTCAATTGGATGTTGCATTTCCGTAATGAAGGAGGATATTGGCCAGGAAGACACTGAGAGGACTTGTTTGGGCCAGGGAGAGAACTAAGCCTAGACTAAGTACTAATACACTATTATGCTATTACTGTATACTTTATAAAAGTAAGAGGGTTATTTTTTTCTTAATTTTAGGGTTTTTCTTCTCTTTTATAAAACATTAAAGTGTTTCTTGTCTAAACTATTCAGGTCCTCAATTGGATGTTGCATTTCCATGATGAAGGAGGATATTGGCCAGGATGACACTGAGAGGACTTGTTTGGGCCAGGGAGAGAACTAAGCTTAGACTAAGTACTAATACACTATTATGCTATTACTGTATACTTTATAATAGTAAGAGGGTTATTATATTCTTAATTTTTGGGTTTTTCTTCTCTTTTATAAAACATTAAAGTGTTTCTTGTCTAAACTATTCAGAGCCTCAATTGGATGTTGCATTTCCATGATGAAGGAGGATATTGGCCAGGATGACACTGAGAGGACTTGTTTGGACCAGGGAGAGAACCAAGCCTAGACTAGGTACTAATACACTATTATGCTATTACTGTATACTTTATAATAGTAAGAGGGTTATTTTTTTCTTAATTTTTGGGTTTTTCTTCTCTTTTATAAAACATTAAAGTGTTTCTTGTCTAAACTATTCAGAGCCTCAATTGGATGTTGCATTTCCATGATGAAGGAGGATATTGGCCAGGATGACACTGAGAGGACTTGTTTGGACCAGGGAGAGAACTAAGCCTAGACTAAGTACTAATACACTATTATGCTATTACTGTATACTTTATAATAGTAAGAGGGTTTTTTTTTCTTAATTTTTGGGTTTTTCTTCTCTTTTATAAAACATTAAAGTGTTTCTTGTCTAAACTATTCAGAGCCTCAATTGGATGTTGCATTTCCATGATGAAGGAGGATATTGGCCAGGATGACACTGAGAGGACTTGTTTGGACCAGGGAGAGAACCAAGCCTAGACTAGGTACTAATACACTATTATGCTATTACTGTATACTTTATAATAGTAAGAGGGTTATTTTTTTCTTAATTTTTGGGTTTTTCTTCTCTTTTATAAAACATTAAAGTGTTTCTTGTCTAAACTATTCAGAGCCTCAATTGGATGTTGCATTTCCATGATGAAGGAGGATATTGGCCAGGATGACACTGAGAGGACTTGTTTGGACCAGGGAGAGAACTGAGCCTAGACTAAGTACTAATACACTATTATGCTATTACTGTATACTTTATAATAGTTAGAGGGTTATTTTTTTCTTAATTTTTGGGTTTTTCTTCTCTTTTATAAAACATTAAAGTGTTTCCTGTCTAAACTATTCAGGTCCTCAATTGGATGTTGCATTTCCGTAATGAAGGAGGATATTGGCCAGGAAGACACTGAGAGGACTTGTTTGGACCAGGGAGAGAACTAAGCCTAGACTAAGTACTAATACACTATTATGCTATTACTGTATACTTTATAATAGTAAGAGGGTTTTTTTTTTCTTAATTTTTGGGTTTTTCTTCTCCTTTATAAAACATTAAAGTGTTTCCTGTCTAAACTATTCAGGTCCTCAATTGGATGTTGCATTTCCATGATGAAGGAGGATATTGGCCAGGAAGACACTGAGAGGACTTGTTTGGACCAGGGAGAGAACTAAGCCTAGACTAGGTACTAATACACTATTATGCTATTACTGTATACTTTATAATAGTAAGAGGGTTATTATATTCTTAATTTTTGGGTTTTTCTTCTCTTTTATAAAACATTAAAGTGTTTCTTGTCTAAACTATTTAGGTCCTCAATTGGATGTTCCATTTCCATGATGAAGGAGGATATTTGCCAGGATGACACTGAGAGGACTTGTTTGGACCAGGGAGAGAACTAAGCCTAGACTAAGTACTAATACACTATTATGCTATTACTGTATACTTTATAATAGTAAGAGGGTTTTTTTTTTCTTAATTTTTGGGTTTTTCTTCTCCTTTATAAAACATTAAAGTGTTTCCTGTCTAAACTATTCAGGTCCTCAATTGGATGTTGCATTTCCATAATGAAGGAGGATATTGGCCAGGAAGACACTGAGAGGACTTGTTTGGACCAGGGAGAGAACTAAGCCTAGACTAAGTACTAATACACTATTATGCTATTACTGTATACTTTATAATAGTAAGAGGGTTATTATATTCTTAATTTTTGGGTTTTTCTTCTCTTTTATAAAACATTAAAGTGTTTCTTGTCTAAACTATTTAGGTCCTCAATTGGATGTTCCATTTCCATGATGAAGGAGGATATTGGCAAGGATGACACTGAGAGGACTTGTTTGGACCAGGGAGAGAACTAAGCCTAGACTAAGTACTAATACACTTTTATGCTATTACTGTATACTTTATAATAGTAAGAGGGTTATTATATTCTTAATTTTTGGGTTTTTCTTCTCTTTTATAAAACATTAAAGTGTTTCTTGTCTAAACTATTTAGGTCCTCAATTGGATGTTCCATTTCCATGATGAAGGAGGATATTTGCCAGGATGACACTGAGAGGACTTGTTTGGACCAGGGAGAGAACTAAGCCTAGACTAAGTACTAATACACTATTATGCTATTACTGTATACTTTATAATAGTAAGAGGGTTTTTTTTTTCTTAATTTTTGGGTTTTTCTTCTCCTTTATAAAACATTAAAGTGTTTCCTGTCTAAACTATTCAGGTCCTCAATTGGATGTTGCATTTCCATAATGAAGGAGGATATTGGCCAGGAAGACACTGAGAGGACTTGTTTGGACCAGGGAGAGAACTAAGCCTAGACTAAGTACTAATACACTATTATGCTATTACTGTATACTTTATAATAGTAAGA
Source organism: Sympetrum striolatum (assembly GCA_947579665.1). Lineage (NCBI taxonomy): Eukaryota > Metazoa > Arthropoda > Insecta > Odonata > Libellulidae > Sympetrum > Sympetrum striolatum. Next base: position 104,858,542 of record OX388343.1, read on the forward strand.
GGGTTATTATATTCTTAATTTTTGGGTTTTTCTTCTCTTTTATAAAACATTAAAGTGTTTCTTGTCTAAACTATTCAGAGCCTCAATTGGATGTTGCATTTCCATGATGAAGGAGGATATTGGCCAGGATGACTCTGAGAGGACTTGTTTGGACCAGGGAGAGAACTAAGCCTAGACTAAGTACTAATACACTATTATGCTATTACTGTATACTTTATAATAGTAAGAGGGTTATTATATTCTTAATTTTTGGGTTTTTCTTCTCTTTTATAAAACATTAAAGTGTTTCTTGTCTAAACTATTCAGGACCACAATTGGATGTTCCATTTCCATGATGAAGGAGGATATTGGCCAGGATGACACTGAGAGGACTTGTTTGGACCAGGGAGAGAACTAAGCCTAGACTAAGTACTAATACACTATTATGCTATTACTGTATACTTTATAATAGTAAGAGGGTTATTATATTCTTAATTTTTGGGTTTTTCTTCTCTTTTATAAAACATTAAAGTGTTTCTTGTCCAAACTATTCAGAGCCTCAATTGGATGTTCCATTTCCATGATGAAGGAGGATATTGGCCAGGATGACACTGAGAGGACTTGTTTGGACCAGGGAGAGAACTAAGCCTAGACTAAGTACTATTACACTTTTATGCTATTACTGTATACTTTATAATAGTAAGAGGGTTATTATATTCTTAATTTTTGGGTTTTTCTTCTCTTTTATAAAACATTAAAGTGTTTCTTGTCTAAACTATTCAGGACCACAATTGGATGTTCCATTTCCATGATAAAGGAGGATATTGGCCAGGATGACACTGAGAGGACTTGTTTGGACCAGGGAGAGAACTAAGCCTAGACTAAGTACTAATACACTATTATGCTATTACTGTATACTTTATAATAGTAAGAGGGTTATTATATTCTTAATTTTTGGGTTTTTCTTCTCTTTTATAAAACATTAAAGTGTTTCTTGTCTAAACTATTCAGAGCCTCAATTGGATGTTGCATTTCCATGATGAAGGAGGATATTGGCCAGGATGACTCTGAGAGGACTTGTTTGGACCAGGGAGAGAACTAAGCCTAGACTAAGTACTAATACACTATTATGCTATTACTGTATACTTTATAATAGTAAGAGGGTTATTATATTCTTAATTTTTGGGTTTTTCTTCTCTTTTATAAAACATTAAAGTGTTTCTTGTCTAAACTATTCAGGACCACAATTGGATGTTCCATTTCCATGATGAAGGAGGATATTGGCCAGGATGACACTGAGAGGACTTGTTTGGACCAGGGAGAGAACTAAGCCTAGACTAAGTACTAATACACTATTATGCTATTACTGTATACTTTATAATAGTAAGAGGGTTATTATATTCTTAATTTTTGGGTTTTTCTTCTCTTTTATAAAACATTAAAGTGTTTCTTGTCTAAACTATTCAGGACCACAATTGGATGTTCCATTTCCATGATGAAGGAGGATATTGGCCAGGATGACACTGAGAGGACTTGTTTGGACCTGGGAGAGAACTATGCCTAGACTAAGTACTAATACACTATTATGCTATTACTGTATACTTTATAATAGTAAGAGGGTTATTATATTCTTAATTTTTGGGTTTTTCTTCTCTTTTATAAAACATTAAAGTGTTTCTTGTCTAAACTATTCAGGACCTCAATTGGATGTTGCATTTCCATGATAAAGGAGGATATTGGCCAGGATGACACTGAGAGGACTTGTTTGGACCAGGGAGAGAACTAAGCCTAGACTAAGTACTAATACACTATTATGCTATTACGGTATACTTTATAATAGTAAGAGGGTTATTATATTCTTAATTTTTTGGTTTTTCTTCTCTTTTATAAAACATTAAAGTGTTTCTTGTCTAAACTATTCAGGACCTCAATTGGATGTTCCATTTCCATGATGAAGGATGATATTAATCATGGAAGCGAGCGATTGTTTTAAATCATCTCTCTACTTTGGAATATTCATAGTAGTCCCAAGGATTTTTTCTGTTGATGACACGACCCTATCCAAAGCTTTTATAAACTTTTATTGAATTTCTTCATCGGTCTCCTTGCACATACACTTAATGAAGTTGTAAATTAATTTTCGTTCTTGGCTGTGAAGCGCTTTCAGATTCCCAATTTTGGATAGTTCGTTATTTGTAATTGAAAATTATAGGAAAAATGAATGTAGGAATATGACGGAAGGAGAGGAAAATGTGGTAATGATTAAATGGAATGAAAATAAGTACAGGGCAATGAATTGGAAGTGAAAATAAGAAGGTGGGGGAGTTCTAAAATGATCTGTTTTATAACCATGAGGATTAGAACCAGACTTAAAGGCAACAAGGCGTAGGGACGGAGCGGACATTACATTGTACATGCTCTCTGCATTTTTCGGGTGTCCGTCCGCGTAGGATGGCTTGGTAACTAAAGTTTCGCTGACTATCCTGTCAGCGTCTTCAGGTCGAAGGATTAACTTCGACCCTTAACACCTTCACTGTATCGAATTTGGTTAACACTGATAACATCATCGGCTTTTACTCGTAGTTTGGTTAACGAAGTTTAACAATGACTGACAAAGAGAATAGAAAATAATAATAACAAAACTTTTTATGATTTCTGCTCTGACGCGCTCTGACGCAAATTGTTGCCAAATTAATTATTCACCTTACGTTGATTTTTACATAAGTAAATACGGAAATTTTTATCTCCGAAACATATTTTCTTAATAATTACAATGTTTCCGTACGTATCTATCATTCATATTATTGTGTTGTTTCTACAGATAGATCCATGTCGGAACCAAAGAAAAAATGTAGGCAATACAATGTCGAATATTTAAAATATGGTTTCATTCAATCTCCCACAAACAAGACATTACTAAAGTGCCTCATTGGTAATGAGGTGTTTTCCAATGAAGCTATGAAACCTTCGCGATATGAAGAGCACTTGAGCGAAATACATCCTGAGAAAAAATATAAAAATATATCTTACTTTCAAATACTCAGAGATCAACATTCGAGACGTCCTACTTTGGGTGATATGTTTTCGGCCGCATCAAAAGAAGAAAATGATGGATTACGTGCGTCATATAATATTTCCTTACTCATTGCTAAATCGGGAAAACCACACACAATTGGTGAAGAATTGATAATTCCAGCTTTGAGTGAAGTTCTGCGTACCGTGCTGCATAAGCCACCGTCTGATATAATTAAAAAAATTCCGTTGAGCAATAATACAGTGCAGAGGCGAATAGACGAAATGTCCGAGGATGTGGAGAGTTCTCTAGCTGAGTTTTTGAAGACTACCGAGTTTTCATTACAGCTTGTTGAATCTACTTTGCCAAAAAACGAGTCTTTACTTCTGGTGTACGTTCGATTCATAAAAGATGAAAGGATTTGTCAAAACTTATTATTCGCAAGAACGTTAGAAATGGACACTAAAGGAAAATCTGTTTTTGGCGTTTTGGAACACTATTTTGAATAAAAAGGAATTCCTCTGAATAATATATTGTCTGTTGCTACCGATGGTGCTCCGGCAATGGTTGGACGTCACCGTGGTTTTATTTCATATTTGAAAAGAGCGGTACCAAATATAGTCGCCGTGCATTGCGTAATTCACCGACAACATTTGGTAGCAAAACACCTTAGTGATCGCCTTCACCGCTCGCTACAGTATGTAATTACTTCAGTTAACAGGATCAGAAGCAATGCTCTCGATGATAGATTATTTAGGAAGCGTTGTGATGAAAACGACTAGGACTTTAATCGGTTACTATTGCACAAAGAAGTTCGTTGGCTGTCAAAAGGTACTTGTCTAAAACGATTTTTTTTACTCTTTGAAGCAGTTACTAAGTTTTTTGAAAGTAAAGATGATTTATTAGGAGTGAATTTATTGAAATGTAAGAGCGAATTGCTTATTTGACAGATTTATACAACAAATTTAATGAAACAAACGGCAAGGAAATTATTTGAATTTGATCAAATTTGATCAAATTCAAATCATTCCCTTCCCTTTGATCATTCAAATCAAAATTCAGGAGGATTTTATCGAATTGTCAACAAATGAAGAGTTGAAATTTAAATTAAATATGGGTATCAAGAATTTCGGCTTCAACATCAAATTCCAATATTATATCCAGCCTTATGGGCTGCAGTAAAGAAATTTTTCATTGCTTTTCCGTCCTCATATTTAGCAGAAAGAGGGTTTAGCATGGTGACCAATCTATTAACTAAGAAAAGAAACAGGTTTTCAATAGTGGAACGCGGTGACTTAAGGTTATTAATGACAAAAATTACACCAAATATTAATACATTAGTTTCATCGCATCAAGCTCAGCTGTCTCATTAATAATATTATATTAATTATTAATAACATATTTCAATCTTCAACAATACTTCCATATTTCATTATCTTAAGATTAAAGAAAATTAAAAATTTGTTCTTGTTTTTCAATATATTGCATGTACAATGTAGTTAACCTAAGGGGGGTGCTATCAAATTATTGACTGAAAAAGTGGGCCCTGACTCAAAAAAGGTTGGGAACCTATGGGATAGAGAGAAGAGTTGTCTGGCTCAAAGAAGAGCCTTAGACTTAAGAGAGTTGATGTGAAAAATTCGTAAGGATGATTTTAAGAAACGGGGTAAAAGCAGTGATCAAAAAATCAACAGAAATATCGAGGAGCACAGGTCCCCGTAACCGGAATAATAAAGTAAATGTTGGAAATAAGAGGGAAAATTGTTTAGAGAGAAAAAAAATGCAAGAGGAATGTGGAACACGAGGGAAAAGTAATAAAAAGGAAAAGAAAGGAGTAATGTTGTACTTATCCTTAATTGGAGTTATGTGGACTGACTTGATCTTGGGTCTTTAAACTGCCACCACTGAACCACCACCACCGAATGTACGGATTATGACCAATTTGTTCTTACAATGGTACTCAGCCATGTCAAAGTCACTAAAAATGGATAGTAGTAAATGATATTTATATAAATAACGAAAAAAGCTCTATACAAACGCAGAAGCCATGCTAGCATAAAAGCTACAAGTACAGTAAACAACGTTATTTCTGCAAATAATTTGCATTTTTCTGCCGATTTCGCGGAAATTATGATAATGTAGATGAAAAATACGAAATTTCCCTTTATATTTATAAATTTCTTAACAAAAGAATTTAAATTCAACATAAACAATAACTTTACCATTTCTTGAGTTCCGAATAACTATTTCTCTCCTCTATCGCGCTCTCCGATTCCAGTAGTGCACACCTGTAATGAGATGCACTTATGAGTAAAAATGGTTAAAATACTACGAAAGTTACTATATGATATAATTAATGTATAACATAATTAATATATAGTAAAATAAATTTGATCAATAGCAATAAATATTGTGAGGCGAGCAACTTACCTTGTAAGGAATAGCTTGGAGCAGTGGCGCAGCCAGGATTTACCAATGGGGGGGGTCTGAGGAAACGAAAAATGCCTACTTTACAGGGGCTAGTATATTCATGCCCGCTACTTACTACAATATATGTCAATTCTTTCAAAAACTAAATACATTCAAAACTAGAGGAGTTTAACGCTTATGTGGCTAACTTATTACACTTTGCAAGATAGTAGTTTACATAAGCGAACAATTGGAAACTTAACAAGTGTGTTCTTTGGATTTCTGGTTTGGATACGTTCAATATCTATTAAAAGCTCATTTTTTCTATGCTGAAGCTTTTTAGTGATTTAGATATAAACTTTCCGAGTCTTCGAGAGTTCTTTCTTCCAAGAGGTTGCAAAGCGTGGGAAGGAAAAAAATAGCTACGGTTATTTGGCAAGCGATATAAAACGTAACATCCACTCATTTGTTCCCCCACATTGGCGCGCCCATGCTTATTTCACTATCTTTCGTTATTTGACTATATCATCAGCAGATTTTGGAATTTAATTGAAATATCGCCTGTCAAGAAAACGCCATCAATGTATAAAAATAATGATATGAAGTATGTATACAGCTTATTGCACAAGGTTTGTATAAGAAACAAAAAATCATTTTTATCAGATGAAATTTTCTGCCAGGCTTACGATTAAACCTGATTTCGTTATTTATGTATTAGATATGTATTTCATTGAATGCGTCTCATACCGAAAATTAAAAATTCGGCTGCATTAAAAAATACAGTATACTCTTGATGATAGTTGATATTATAATTGAACTTGCAGTATTAAAGTCACATACCAAGGTGAAAAAAATGAAGACGTCAACTTACAATTATTTAGACTAAGTATTAGGTGGTTTAACCAGCAAAGAGCTGATGCAAACCCAGTCTTACGCACTGAGTGTTCAAAGAAAACAAATATTTTCCATGAATTGAAATTTTGAATGGGCATTGCATGACCACGCGGTTAACAGGATAAGTTATGAGATTCGTGGGATTCTATCACCAGAGAAAAAATTGGCTGCATCGAAAAGGAAACTGAAAAATTTAATTCACAGTTTATCAAGTTTAATTCAAGTCATCAAGTCACAGTTCCGATAAATATGTGCGTAACTTACGCGCACAATACCTTTGAGCTGACAGATTTGCTTCGAAAATGGTATATTATTAATAATATCATCGCAGATTAATTTTTACTGAAATCTTTCATTGCTCCAATACTTTTTCAAATGTTTACGGAAATTCGGTTAGCGAAAATTTTTATTAAATATACACCAAATTAACAGGCAATCATAAAATAAAGATCAGTATATTTTCTATCATCCCGAGTAATAAAGAGTCAACTGTGTGCAGACTTTTAATCGTCTAGAATGCTTAATAAAGGAAAAAGTAGCTTTTCAATTGTCGCTAAACTCATCTTGAGATGTGTCCTCTGATAACAGCCCTAAAATAAGAAAATCCTAATTTATGCATCTAATAATGGTTATTTCACAAAAAAACACATGGCCATTAACTTAAGTTTTATTCCGATAGCGGCCTCGAGCTGTTAGCGGACTGTGAAAGGAATTTTTGGATGTCCATCTAAATGAAATCCAAACTAAACTCTCCTTCGAACTGTTGTGATTTTCTCGAAAGCAATACTCACGAGCCTATCTTTGTATTTACACCCTTGAAACAGTCACATGCAAAAGATTTAACTGAGCGTTTTATCTATCTGTTTGTCCCTCAAACGTAATCTTAATCTCTGTTTTCAGGGTGCAAGTTTCGAATTACTTCTCGAATGTTCGCTTGTATTTTTTCGAGGAGTAAACAAATCAGCACTTTCGAATTTTTCTCATGGGAATCTTATCTTATGGCGTGAGTTATCTAACTAAAGGATAGGATTAAGAAGTGCACGCGTTGAACATAGTTTTCGAAACACTCGTATCATTGCGCCCCATTGATATCGATGTCTACTCTGCTACCGAAAACATCACTTTCACTGAAATCGGAGCCATATTTACGGGTACACGAAGCTTTCGATGAATTTATCAAGCAAACACATGACAAGCAGTGTATCTGTATGATTTGCGTGATAACCCCACCTTAGCGAGGGGGGGTTTTGTAATCTTCAGCAGAAATAAAAGTATAGAGCTAGTCATAGGACTTGACTCTTAGGGGGGGGTTTGAACCCCTAAAACCCCCCCCTCGCTGCGCCACTGGCTTGGAGAGAAATTGACCGGCGAGGAATTGTTCGCGAGGAATTGTCCGCACACGCTTCTATTTCTCCTGCGGAAGCCAATGTTAGGCCATCAATCAAGTCTAGAGGAAAAAGACCCGGCTTCGAAGTTTTACCATCCCATCGTCTCAATTTTAATTTCGATGAAAGTGATATCCTCTCCTATCACCACCGAGTCTATCTCTCGCCTCCTCCACCAGCCTCCCCTCCGCCAAGCGACGAGGTCTTGGGAGTCGAAAAGCCAAAGGCGCTGCGGCACAATAATTTGCCTTCTTATTTTTCTCCTCATTGATATACTTTAGTGTAATTTAGAAATAAGATGGTGGAATTGTTCATCTGAAAAACTTATGGAGATTAGGGGTGATTTGAAAGTAAAATTTCCTGTTACATGTTCATAAAGTCTCACAAATTTTAACAGTTAAATTAACTTAGTAAAATAGCATTCATCCAAAATTTGCTAAAAATATTAGCGGAGAAAACCGGAATTCCAAATCTCTTATCCTGCGCGCGTAATTAGAAAAATGGGTATAGGGGGCACCCGCCATTGGCCTTATTCATCCCCTTGAGGTAACAACTATAAAAAGAAAACTTCTTAAACTTTTACTGAAATACCTGTATTACAATAATTCAATTGTTGTTTTCAATTTGAAAGTCTCATCACCTAAAACAGCTTACATAAAACATAGGAAAAAATTGCTTTTTTAGCCATTTCTTCGCTCTCAAATTTTGTAGATTATAAAAAAGCTGCGATTCTTGGGAAATGCCGTTGAGGAGGTTGGTGAGAGAGATTGCAGATTGCAGTCTATCTTAAACAAATTGGTCCATTCCATAAGCTTTAAGTGAAGGAATGGACAGCTCGAAGATTATACCATCCTTCTTCCATGATTACACATTCTAAAGGAATGCGTACCAAAAATCGAAATTCTATTCTTGTGATTTTGGGAGCGTTCTCTATTGATGGTTATTCTAGCAATGGGTATTCTAGCTCACGCCCAATGAAAGTAAATGGCAGCGATCAACATATTCCTTCCCTTAAATTCTTTCAAGTTTGCTAGTGGTCCCTGGGAAACTAACCAAGAGTCGCGGGTTCGATTTCGACGTTCCCGTTCATGAAATAGATGGAAGCAAACCCAGCTGGTAGTTGTATCCGATCATATTCACCCGTAAGAGCGAAATATGTTCGGCCCCGTGATTTGAAGAGGCACTTGGCGTATGTCTGTGGATGGCTGGATTTTCACATCTGCACCTTCTTTCCACTTAGTTTTCCTGACTCAGTTAAGGTTGATTATTGGGGTAAAGATTATATTTCAATGTATTCAAATATTCAATGTCCAATTCAATTCTCCACGACAGGAGTCGAGATATGGTTTAATACGCTTCTCGGACTGGCTGCGAACGACCTGAACCGCTGCAGCGGTCCGAGTCACGTGTCACTGATGTGCAGGTGTTCTCTGGTGTCGGAGACGCATGCTCTAAAATGCTCCCTCGTTAGGTCGCTTGGCATACAATTCGCTGCATTTGATCGACCTTCGTCTTCTGGGGGAGGCAAGAACCTTCGGCCGATTCGCAGACGGTGTCTTGTTCCCGTCTCACAGTTTCGAGAAGGACGGCTCGTCCAGGTTTTGAGCAGCGGAGATGTTTTTAGGGTAGAGAGGTCACGCAGAGGGCACAGGTTATGGGAATACAAATTCTTCAAATTACTAATGAACTGCTAACGAACGAAATAAAACATTAGCAAGATTTACTTCTGAATGAACCCATGCATTTCAACGAAAGTATGTAACAATATAATTTGCGATTCACTGTAGCGCTCGAAATAACGCTTCCAATTAGACGTATCTCATCTGTGGTCTCAACACCGATGTTATCATAGGTAGAAGAGTAAATGGTAGAAGAAAAGAGTATTAAAAAATTCCGAGAAATTTCAAATTTATTTTTCGTGAGGAATAAACAGGTGGTTGTGTTACGGTTAAATCCTCTCAGCGGAGCACGAATGCGCATTGAAGGCGACTCGTGCACAATCTCCTCTCGACAATTAGGCGCAATTTAATGACGAAATAAATGTGCGTACGTGTTTGAATAATCAAAGATCACATGAGGAGACGTCATCGTACAGATGACGGCTGGAGAAAGAATGGCTTTAACCCCTTCCCTGACGCGCCCGAGATATCTCGGGCAAGGCTACTATTTCCGTTTTCAACACGTCGCTCGCGAGATTTCTCGTGTAACCTTCTTACTTCGCCATGCCAATGTATGAGAACAGTTAGCCGAAAGTTTTTGACTATTATCTATAAAGCTCGGTTCACACGGTGTATGTTTTCTAGCTTGATTCTTTGCGAGGAGCCCTGCATGCTCGCTAGCACGAAAATTTGGTGTCTGCGTGCTGCTGGGCATGCTCCCTTGCTGGATTTTGAGGAATAGGACAAGTGCTTTTTTTCCTGCATGTTTCGCTGATGGTTGGTTGCTATGCGTTGCTAGCTGAACTATTTATAGCATGCAGAGATCCACGCAAAGAATCAAGCTAGAAATCATACACCGTGTGAACCGAGCTTAATATAAAACGGAGTGTGGGTGTGTGTGTGTATTTTCGCTAAAAACTCGAGAACCGAGAGTCGCACAACTTTGAAATTTTCTACATTATTAAAAGTCTACCCCGCGCAGAGTATAGGCTACTTTTTATTTCCCTAAGGTCCACGGTTCGAACCCAGACGAGTCAAAACGTTTCCATAAGAAATACACGTAGAACAAATACACATTTCTTTTTCAAAATTAAATTAGAAATTATGGACCAAGAAAGTCGGATCTAGCACCAAATGAAGGAGAATACAATAAAGATTATAATTTTGGTCGTGAAATATCGTTTTAGATTCGAAATTACGCTCAATTAGATAAAGTACGTGAACATTTTATCGAAATTTTGAGGTCGTAAACAACCCATCCCCCTGACGATCAAGGCGATTGTTGATTTCGAGCTCATACGTAATTCCATAAGAAGACATGGAAAATGAATGCCCAGATACAATTAATGCTGTAAGATATCATTTATCAATTATATATAATTCCTCATATATATTCATTATATATATATATAATTCATTCATATCTATTATATATATATACGTTTCTCCGGATATACCTATATATAGGGGATCAAAATTCTAACCATGTTCCCACAAGTATGTACCACTGACTTGAAATTTTTACGATGTGGTGGTCATAACGTGTAACCTCCAGAAAAACGACGACTTTGAACCTCAGTGTCATGGGTTCGATTCCAGAAGGCCCCAAAGTCACGATTATCTCCATAAGATACATTGCGGGGATTTTAGACAAAATTTTTGAGGCTCTTTCCGGTAAAATTGAGAGTTTAAATTCGAGGTATCCCTGGAGGCCGTGCGTGTCCGACAAAAACCATTAAGACATCATCGTTATTATTTATCCTTGGTTCGACGCTAGGTCATGGCAAATATTCTCCCGTTTAATTTACATTGCGATTTTTACGATTTTTTTTAATCACTTCCCGATAAGATGGAAAATTGAAACTCGGCATGTGGATAGAGACTGTAAATATCTTTTATATACATTGTTGAGCGTCCCGCTGGATGTCCTTGGTTGGATTTCAGAGAGCCATCTACATTCCTCAATGCATTTCTTATGGAGATAACGGAAACAAATTTTAAGTTCTTCCCGGCATGATATCGACTTCAAACTTTGCATAAAATAAAATCAAGTCTTAACAAGTCTTACGGTCTATTCACAGCTACCAATAAGTCCTGGGTTCGACACCAGGGGTCTCTAAAATTAATAATTGTTACGATGTTTAAGAATTTTTTTGAACCTCTTCCCGATAATATAGAAACTTAAAACTTGGCATGTAAATAAATATTATAGATACATTTCAAATACGTTTTTTAAGATTCCTTGATCGTCCTTGGTTCTATCCCAGAAAGCCATTTACATTGCTCTATGCATTTCAGACGGGGATAATGGAGTCTTATTTCAGGACCTTCCCGGTATGATATGGACTTCAAACTTAGCATTTATTAAGATCAAGTCCTATCAAGTTATCATAGCCCATTTGCATCCGCTAATAAGTCCTGGGTTCGACACCAGGCATCTACAAAATTAGAAATTGCTACGATTTAAAAAAATATTTTAACCTCTTCCCAATGACATTGAAACTCAAAACTTGCAATGTGAATAAAGATTATAAATACATTTCACATTCTTTCAGTATGCAACAACTTTTACTCGTATATAGATACCCAGATAGAAACCCAGATAGAATACTAATTCACAGGCTAAACCACAATCGTCATTGATTTGAAATTTTTACAGCGTATAGGCCCTAACGTGAAACCCCCAGAAAAAAAGGCGACTTTAAACTTCAGTGGGGCTCCTGGATAGTCATGTGCACAGCGCGTTTGCCTTTGGTGAAAGCGGTCCCGGGTTCGATTCCCGGTGGGAGCCAATGTGCGAAATGACCTAAGTTGTCGAAGCACTTTTAACAATGCTACTACTACTGAACTTCAGTGTCATGGATTCGATGCCAGAAGGCCCCAAAATCCCGATTTTTTCCATTTAAATGTATTGCATTGATGTTCGGAAATTTCTAAAAAATACTTCCCGGATAGGTAAAGAATCAAAATTCAAGGAGCTTACAGATATGGACATTATCTATCGAAACCATAAATTGCTTTTATAGAAAATTTCCTGAGTTTGATGCTAGGACAATGCAAACATCTCCCATTTAAAATACATGGGGTGGTTTTTCAATATTTTTTGATGCATTTATCGAAACGATAGGAAGTTCTCTCTTAGCTGGAAGATGTATATTAAGACTCGGTTTAAAAAAACAATTTTAATAAGACCATAGACTTCCTGGTCTCGATGCCAGAGCACATTAATATTTCTCACATAAGGAATATATGTGAAAAGCAGGACGTCGTTTTAGGCAGTTGCAGCCAATATATCAGCTTGAATTTTCACACATAGTTATAGAAGGTGATCTTATGTTGTGCTGCATAGTAAGTATGACCAGGAAGACCCTGGTTCGATTCCGGGTGGTAAATATATCCCCCATTTAAAACACATTGTGGTAGTTTTTCATTATTATTTTGATGCACTTATCGAAATAATAGGAAGTTCTTGCTTTGCTAGAAGATGTGTATTAAGACTCGGCTTAAGAAAAAATTTAGATAAGACTATGCTGTTCCTGGGTTCGATGCCAGAGCACATTTAAATTTCTCACATAAGGAATATAAGGGAAAAGTAGGACGTCGTTTGAGGCATTTGCAGCCAATATTTCAGCTTGAATTTTCACACATAGTTAAAAATGGTGATCTTCTGTTGCACTGCATAGAAAGTATTACCAGAAAGACCTGGGTTCGAAGCCAGGTGGTAAATACATCCCCGATTGAAAATACATTGAGGTAGTTTTTCATTATTATTTTCATGCACTTATCGAAATGATAGGAAATTCTTGCTTTGCTAGAAGATGTATATTAAGACTCGGCTTAAGAAAAAAATTTATATAAGACTATGCTGTTCCTGGGTTCGATGCCAGAGCACATTACAATTTTTCACATAAAGAATATATGTGAAAAGTAGGACGTAGTTTGAGGCAGTTGCAGCAAATATTTCTGCTCGAATTTTCACACATAGTTAAAGATGGTGATCTTCTATTGTATTGCATAGGAAGTATCACCAGAAAGACCCGGATTCCATGCTGGGCGGTAAATATATCCCCCATTTAAAACACATTGAGGTAGTTTTTCATTATTTTTTTCATGCACTTATCGAAATGATAGGAAATTCTTGCTTAAATAGAAGTTGTATACTAAGACTCGCTTTAAGAAAAAAATAGACAAGACCATGCTGTGCCTGGGTTCGATGCCAGAGCACATTAATATATCTCACATAAATAATATTAGGGAAAAGTAGGACTTCGTTCGAGGCAGTTGCAGCAAATATTTTTGCTTGAGTTTTCATACATAGTTAGAAATGGTGAACTTCTGTTGTTTAGTATTGGGGTACAAGTCTGCTCCATAATACACTTACTTTCTGTAAAGAATGTTCTTCTTTGGTTTTGAGTGTTATATATATAGAATATACATTTCTGTTGTTTGAGTTCAATTGTCGTTTCCGAGAACCATTTTTCCCTCTCAGAAAATGTCTACGAGAAGGTGGTGCTGCTTATCCTAATGTGAACATCGAATATTTTATAACCTTTAAATCATTCTTGTCATCATCGAAGAAAGTGTTAATTTAAAGGATATGATATTAAATCTTTAGGTGACATTGTAGACTTAAATTCTATGGTATTAGGCCGGACTTCGTGGAAAGCCATAATAAGAAATTAGTAAAGCACTTCGTAGTTTCCACAATATAGATAATTAGGATAAGTAGACTTAATTATGATTTTATTTGCTTTGTTAATTGGTTTGGAAAATATATATATATATAGCCTGGAATCAGCTATCTACCTAAAATTGTGAGGCAAGTGTTACGATCAAGACTGTACCAAGAGTAATTATCAATTAGGATTTCCCCGTTGAGAATCAACGGGCACTTCAGCCAGTATTGAATATTTTGACATTATATTGATGTTTCGACCGTATATCTTTACCAATAACGTTACTTAAACTTATAATCGTTGCTACGATTTGTTTGTTCTAATTGCTTTTCGTCAGTGGCAAGGTCCAATATATATAAAAATCATAATGATCGTTTATTTTTCTATGAGTAGGAGGCAGTTGTAGTCAGTAATTGTTGTTTTACATAGTATTGTTTATCTTATATTGGAGTTGCTTTCCCTGAACCAACACCCATGTACTTCTCTGATACATTATAATATTTGAATGTACACACTATACTAGCTTCAGTTAAATTAGATAACTCTTCTTTTTGTAATATTTTAAATATATTTATTGTTTTCTCGTATATTTTTTGATTTTGCGTCCTGTGAAAGACCCGTTCGAAACAACATTTTTTTGAAATTTTAGTCGACGTATTACTTCGATGGATTCGGCAGCAGATTTCTTTGGTCGCCTCTGATGTCATCAATATATTTCTACTACCTCTAAAATATAATGAGTTTTTTTCTAACTCACTCTATCGGCTAAGATTTATTCTCTAGACTAACCAAACTCGCGGCAAAAATGAAACGTTTGCTTTGCTCTCAATGCCTTGAGCTTTGGCCGCTAAGACGGCCGAGGGTACTTCAGTGTTGTGAAAGATAAAGAGAAACAGTTGGAGCCTCTTCCTCCCCCATAGTCATTTTGACACGTGTTGACCACTCTTCCCTTTTTCGCATTGCCGTTACTCCTGGTTGTTCGCCGTGGATTTTCCAAAATATTTTCTATAAATTGGGCATTCGTCCTTCCTAAGCTGCAGCGGAGGAATTTTATCATGATTTCTAGAAACTATGCTAATTCTCATACGATATATCCTTCAGTTATTTGTGGAGCTCTGTAGCATAAACATCTAGCATTTTCTCTCTCGCCTTTGCGGTCTTCATTGCAATATTTGCATCGAATACCATTTTGGATTCTCGGAATACTTCGTAAATCCTTGCATCTGATCGTAAATTACGGAGGAAAATTTCTCCAGTCTATCATGGATCATCTCGAAGATCCCGATCTTGAAACCAAAGCCATCGACATTGAAGTTTCCGGTTCCGATTCAAGCATTTCGGAAGAATCAGATTCTGAATCTATCGATGGATCAGAGCCAATTCAAGACGGTAAATGGAATGAACTTCAATCATCAGGTTCTGCTCCTGCACCAGCGAGATTTCTCTTTGAACTTCTTCAATGAACTTTGAGAAAATCTTCCGATCTGAAGTGTTTTGAACTTTTCTTCGATGTCGACATGATTGGTTTCATTGCAAATCGCTACGCAAGCCTATCCTTCCGTGACAAGCCGTCGGGGTCTGGCACTGAAAAGGATAAGCTGCGGCGGGAAGTGAATGGATTAGAAATACGTGTTTTTTATGGCACTTGTGATGCTGCAGAGCATCATTCGCAAGCTTGATCTAGAATTCTATTGGTCAACCAGACCTACTCTTGCCTCTCCATTCTTCGGGCAGATAGTGTCGTACCGCAGGTTTGTGAAAATTCGGCAGTATCTGCATTTTTCTGACAACAATACATACGATCCTGAAACGCACCCAAACTCGAAGCTGAGCAAGAAAAATTTAGAAAATTATATACGCCGGAAAGAGAAATGACCATAGACGAGAATCTTCTTCTATACAAGGGAAGGTTGGGTTGGGCAGTACATTCCGCAAAAGAGGGCGAGATTTGGAATAAAAACTTTTATTCTAAGTGAGTCTCGTAGTCGATACGTGTGGTCAACAGTCATTTACACGGGAAAAGGAACTCTTTTTGATGATGAGTTGAAGGGAAAACCTATGTCACCTCGGGTAGTGATGACTCTAATGAAGCCTTTACTGGACAAGGGATATTGTGTGGTCACGGACAATTTTTATACGTCTACAGAATTGGCTGAGTGGCTTATATCGCGGTCTTCGGACACATACGGCACTCTGAGAAGAACACGAAGGGGAGTACCAAAGGCATTGGTGGGAAAAAAAGCTGAAGAAAGGAGAAGTTGCTGCATTTAGAAAAGGGAAAGTGATGGTGCTGCGATGGAAAGATAAAAAAGAAGTGACTCTCTTATCAACTGTTCATAAAATCTATATGAAAATGGTAGAGAAGAGTGGCCGAAGTTTGAAAAAAACATCAGTGGTGACTGATTACAATCACACCATGGGTGGGGTGGATCGGGTAGATCAACATTTGTCCGATTACCCCTTACCCAGAAAAAGATCTAAAAAATATTATAAATTTTTTTTTTTCATTTGGAGGAGCTAAGTGTGTGGAATACGTTCATTTTATACAAAAAAAAGTGGTGGAAGAAAGGTGCATTTAGATTTCCGATTAGAACTATTTGAACAATTGATTGAGGCCTATCATCCCACTCTGGTCTCTCCAAGGAGCGGCAGGCCACCCGCAGCGCAGCAACTTTGAAGGCTCATAGATAGCCATTTCCCCTACTCTCTGCCGCCGAGCGAGAATAAAGCAGCCCATAATCGGCAGTGTATTATAATCTGTTGCCGAAAACGCGACGCAAAGGGGAAAAAATCCGTAGGGAAACGAGGTATTGTGATGTAGCCTTATGGTGATGCCTTGCTTCAAAGTTTATTACACCTCTGAAGATTTTTAAGTGAAAATTTTCATGGATATGGCTGTATCTGGTATTTGTGCATTTTAAATAAATTATTTAAAAATGTTTCCGCTTTTATTTTATTGATATACCTCTTTATAGCTCAATACTAGTAAATTCTCGAAAAAAAACTTAATAAAGAAAACCTGAAATATTTCCTTTAATATGAAAATTTTGAAAAAATTGACTTTATCACATATTTTAGGAATGAAAATATAATGAAATTATGAAATTAAAAATATGCTTTTTTTGGAAGGATTACTCTAAAAAAACCCGTCAGGGAAGGGGTAAAATTGAAATTCACATAATCCTAAAATATTAGGGGCAGAATAAAATGTAATAAGTTAATAGTTTTAACGGCAATCTTTATAAATAACATAACTGCAAACAATACAAATCATTAGCATAACGACCATTATAGTTTAATAATATTTCTGATTTTAAAGTTTCATTCCTCAAAATTTGGATTCATCAACATATAATCCAATAGCTGTATATCTTTCCCCGAGCCAGGTTGAGTTTCAGGTACCCAAGAGTGCATCAATACCAGAAGAGGTAGAGATTAAGAAGATGAAGAATGGTAAAGCAGGAGGAGCAGATGGGGTGTTGGCGGAGTACCTGAAAGCTGGAAGGACAGAGATTGCTAATGTATTAGCACAGTTATTCAGTAATTGTCTAACACAGAGAATGAATCCCAAGGAATCAGTGGCGCAGCCAAGATTTGCCAATGTGGGAGGTCCAAGTCTGCCTAGAAAAATGCCTACCTTATTGGGGCATGCCCGCTATTTCATTGATCAATTATTCGTGCCTACTTACTATAATGTACGTCAATTCCATTAAAAACTAAATTAATTGTAAACTAGAGTTTAACACAAATGTGGCCAACTTATTAAACTTTCTAATATAGTAGTATATATAAGCAAACTATTGCAAACTGATCAAAGTGTTGTTTGGATTTCTAGTTTGGACAAGTCCAATATCTATTAAAAGGTCATTTTTTTCTAAGTTAAATTTTTTAATTTTAGATATAAACTTCCCAATTCAATGAGAGTTCTTTCTTCCAAGAGATTGCCAAGGGAGAGGAGGAATAAATTAGATATGGTTATTTGGCAAGCGATATAAAACGTAACATCCACTCATTAGATCCCCCAAATTGGTGCGCTCATGCTTATTTGAATATTTTTCGTTATTAGATGATATCATCAGCAGATTATGGAATTTAGTTGAAACTTCGCATGCCTACAAAATAGATGGAAACCAACCCAGCTGGTAGTTACATCCAATCATATTCACCCGTAAGAGCGAATAATGTTCGGCCCCGTGATTTGAAGAGGCACTTGGCGTATGTCTGTGGATGGCTGGATTTTCACATCTGCACATAATGCACCTTCTTTCCACTTAGTTTTCCTGACTCAGTTAAGGTTAAGGTTGGTTATTGGGGTAAATATTAGATTTAAATGTATTCAAATATTCAATTTCCAATGCAATTCTCCGCGACAGGAGTCGAGATATGGTTTAATACGCTTTTCGGACTGGCTGCGAACGACCTGAAAAGCAAACGTATCTAAATAGTTGTTTCTAATGCAAATATGGAATGATCTCCGTACAAAGCAACTTCCACGGCAAAACACGGAGGACGGAAATTTGTTTACGAGTTGTAGTGCGCAATCGTACGGGTTCTAACAGTGCGCTGTAAGAACCGCTGCAGCGCACAGTGGGACCACATCCCAAAAAGGTGGTCATTATGAGAAAAAAAAAGTTCGGGGATATGATTTCTTTTTACATGGTTGGCAAGTAAATTGTTTGAGCCTCTGAGAAATACATTCGAAATGCAGATAAGTATGCACATATTTCTAAAAATCAATAACAAAGTGGAAGGTTTGCTGCTCGGATGCCTAACCATACTTTCGCTTCGAAATAGCCTCATCTTCAAAATTCCTCTGTAGCTACCCCATTGGCGCAATTTAAAATTCATTAAATGGAAATGACTTAGCAATGTTAGTGGATTTGAAAAGCTGCTTTACAATACCTCCGAAACAAAATTAACAATGTTATTAACATAAAAAGTAACCACTAATTTGCACAAATTTCGTTCAAAAACAAAAATACAAACTTCATAAAGTTATAGTGTCCCGCCGAGTCCTGCGTTGATATACATATATTACTGTAGGCACACATCTCAGCTATGCAACCCAAAAAGAATTGGCCACCCCGAGCCACCCCTACGCGAGTAATTAATGAAATACGTGAGTAACCTCAGTATCCGTAAAGTATATGAAGCGCGCAGGCAGCAGGCATGGCACTTACTTATAAGGGGAACAACAGGTTTGTGGTTAGCGTATTCGAACAAAGCTTTCAGGGCACCTTCTTTGCTTAAATATAGTGGACAGGGGTCTGACCGTTCAACTGAATGAGCCTTTGTTTATGAAAAATTAGCAACTGAAAATCGAAGTTAGACAACCCCGCCACACACGCGCATTACCGTACCTATATCGAGATTTTCCAATTAGGAAATTATTTTCTTCCATATTTTACTGATAACTTATCTTTATGCAATCATCTTCTTACCTTCCAAGAATTCTGTACCTTTTAGTTAGCATTTATTGTAATGCACATAACGCCGCGCAGTGGGCTAGAATTGAAAAATACTGGACAAAAATAGAAAAGTTGTTTTTTTGAGTGCGGACTTCGAAACTTCGCTATTAAATTCAAGCAAATGGTATTTCATAGGACAACTAAATTAATTTTAACAGGATAGCTTTTTTCACTAGTGCTGTGCCGCTAAACTCGTGACCACAGGGAGTCTGAGATGAATTGTTTGGCAAAACAGCAGACCTGCATCTCCTATATTTTGACGTCCTCCGAAGATCGAGTTCAAGATTGAATCAAAACAGCATGCAAAAATACAAATTGAAAACTTGCGCAACGAGGAGAGGCAACTTTCACCAGTGGAGACTGAAGTTAATGATAATAAAATTAATGTTTCCTACAAACTTTAACTTACTATGATTGACGGAAAGATGCTCTCACGGACACAATTTCAACACAACGGTGTTCAATCTGCAACGCTACATCCACGGAGTTCAATAATGATGATGACAACATATCTTGTCCAATAAAGGATGATTTCCAATAAGTGAAGATTTTACGCGAAAGTGTTCGAGGAAGAAGACTGTAGAGGACTTATTCGTGCGATTGATGTTACATTCCGACCCTAAAATTTCAAGTCAGGTTGTAATGTATTCCAGGCCATCAAAAGTTTTATCTTCCGAGGCCTTGCAAATATTGTTTGTATCGTACCCAGCAGAATCCGGATCGGAAGATGATTCTTTGCACGGATCAGAATCGGATAGTCATTAGTGTTTGCGTGTGTATGAGTGTGTTTGCGCGTGCCTTTTCATATTCTACACCAGGGTTTCCCAAACTATGTTCCGCGGACACCGGTGTTCCGCTGAACCTGAATAAGTGTTAAGCGACAATTTGGAGTTTCAATGGGGAATTGGAGAATAAAAGTCATTAAATACTTTATTGATTCATATTTTAAGTTTTTATTACAATATTATAGTTTTATATTCATAAATAATTTGTTGTAATTAAATGATTTTTAAATTATACAAGTAGAATTACCCAACCTAAAAATAAGCTTAGTGTTCCGTTAATCGTTCCAGGTTTGCGAAGTGTTCCATTGCAGAAAAAGTTTGGGAAACCCTGTTCTACGTCAATAAGCTGTGATACATTAATGTTTTATATAAATGTTTTTCTTAACTTCTCATATGTTCCTACCAAGATTGGAAACAATAATTATGTATATTTGTATAGTGTTTGTGTGTTAAGATGATTCTTTGGACAGATGAGAGTCTGATTATAATAATTGTTAATATTATATTGTATATATAAACAATTATTACATAAAACATTATAAATATATACACACAAAGTGTGCATATTTTTATAATATATTTGTGTTACGATATATTTAATAATATCTAAAAATAACTTGTTTGGAATGGTTTTCAAATAAAGATACGCATAAAATTGTAATTATGGATTTAAAAAATCATATAAAATTATTAATTTACACTATCGAAATAAAATTAAAATGTTTCCACGAAAGAATAGTTTACAAATATCAGTTTCATATGCTTGATCGGCGATCATGAAACCAATACTCACGTTTTTTTATAGGAATGATATACAAATATTGTCTTTTTTGTCAAAAAATGCGAATTTCTTTGCGAAAACTTAATTTTGAAATAATTTCAATGTCATATTCGGAATTAGTGACCTCAAAAACTATTACATACCGGATTTCAAATCGATTCAACGAGATTTACTTGTTATGACCATCTTTTAGGCATTTTGCCCCACTGTGCAGCGGTCCGAGTCACGTGTCACTCTGATGTGCAGGTGTTCTCTGGTGTTGGTGTCGAAGACGCATGCTCTTAACTGCTCCCTCGTTAGGTCGCTTGGCATACAATCCGCTGCATTTGATCGACCCTCGTCTTCTGGGGGAGGCAAGAACCTTCGGCCGAATCGCAGACGGTGTCTTGTTCCCGTCTCTCGGTTTCGAGAAGGACGGCTCCTCAAGATTTTGAGCAGCGCAGACATTTTTAGGGTAGAGAGGTCACGTATTGGGCACAGGTTATGGGAATACAAATTCTTCAAATTTCGAACGAACTGCTAACGAATGATATGAAACATTCGCAAGGTTTACTTCTGAATGCAACCATGCATTTTAACGAAAGTATGTAACAATGTAATTTGCGATGGTTGCACTGTAGCGCTCGGAATAGAAGTTCCAATTAGAGGTGGGTAATTAGGACCACATCTGTCGTCTCAATACCGATGTTATCATAGGTAGAAGAAGAGTAAATAGTGGTAGAAAAGAGTATTAAAAAATTCCGAGAAATTTCAGATTTATATTCCGTGAGGAATAAAATCCTCTCGACGATTAGACGTAATTTAATGAAGAAATAAATGTGCGTACGTGTAATCAAAGATCATATGAGGAGATTTCATCGTACAGGTGACGGCTGGAGAAATAATAGCTTTAAAATAGTGTCCGATATTTTGCCTCTAGTAAAAGACTCCCAATATGCTTCAATTTTTTTCAAATTGAGTAAAATTGTCAGGTTAACATTTCATCGACCTATTTTTAAATACGAAGGCGACCACAACGCCATTTATAAACATATGAAATAAAACTAATTATAAAAAATCGGATTAGTGTTTAGCTGAAGACCAGCGAAAATAAAGATAAACAAGTTTTATCAATCATTATTCTAAAGAGTCTTTCGAAGGCTTCAACGGACATGTAATATCGAATGGTTTAAATGACATCTAAGTAAATTGACCAGAGAAGATATCCCTTGCTGAGATGATGCATGGATTTATACGTCCCTTCAAAACATTCCAGAAAGGATTGAAAAAAAAAGATTCTGCACGCTCTCTTGAGAAGATTCGATTGCGAGGCAAAATATCAGCTGTTCTCCCGGACAGCCAAGCATTCGGTTTTGGTGTGGGCTTTCGAAGCTTTTCTAACAATACATCAGTGCAATCTTCAATCAGTTCCGTTTATTGAAAAATGAGGTTAAGAAGTTGAATAACCCTGTTTTATACCGCGAAATTTTTTAGCAATCCTTGAAAAGTAAGGCTCCACCGGATTCAGCATCGAGTATATCCCAGTCTCGGGAAGAAGTTTCTTATTTAAGTGCTGCTTGTGGGCTGACGTAATGCACAACTAGAGGACAGGAGACTCCTCTCGAAGAATGAAGATACGAAGGCTCTTTGGTGTGTCAAATTGCGGACCTAATTCGACAGAGTAGAAGTGCTCCATAGGACAGAAGACATCCTCGTTTGTTTTAAAGGGTTATTCTCGAACCTTTTAATCCACTCGATTAGCAGTTGCTATTTATTTTACCTCACGGATAATTACATTCGCAATTTTCAATACCGCGGAACAATGAGACGAAGTTTCCCATTATAAACATGCATATACGAAATAAGTTCCATAGCTGCAATACGATTTGTTGTCGCTCCTCTAAATCTATGTTGGTAAGGAATTTGGTTATATAAGGAAGTAAATTTTGAATTTTGAAAACTAGAATTAAGAATGACAGATTGTTAATACTTGAAATTTTCTCAAAGTGCAAGTGAATATTACATGCATGACTCATCAGAATGATTATGTTTGAAAACCAAAATCTTTTTCCACTCCGCTCGAAAAGCATATATTAAAATAGGCCTCTCAATCCAGCAAGTATGATGGTGACTATTATCAGATGTCTTTTGACGAAATATAAGGATTAGGATAACACAGTCGTATCACTTTATGTAATAAGAAATCTAATATTCCGCTGCTGTTGGAGGAGCCTCAGTCCGCGTATTTATCAAGCTCAATTTTACATTCCCAAAAACCGCGTCTGAAACGTTTAAGTTGACGTACCTCCACGAGCAGTTTGCACACCGCATGAGGAGGCGTTTGCGAGCGGGCGAGCCAACGAGTTGACAATTTCGCGAGGAGAAACGAAACTAGCGTCGGTTAAAAATCACGGAGCTAAAAATATTCCGGAAGGTAGTGAAGAGGCCATCATCGGAGGGCAAAATGATTTAAAACAAATTTCTCGGTCAGTAAGGCATATTAGGGAAAGTGCACGGTCATTCTAGAAAACTTATTAATTTAGCTGTAGGATTCCTATGGCTCTTATACAGCAATGAAGAAAGGAATCGGTTCTACAATCTGCAATGAAAGTAGTTAAATACTCAAATCTAGAGAAAAATTTCAGGCGATTCCGACGCAACCGCAGTCACCACACACGCCATGGATTGCCAATGATTACCCAGTCAGAATAGTAGTATCGTCAACATCTTCTCTGACTTATGCTCTTGCCTGTAAATCAAAGGGTGTAATTCGCTAATACCAGAAATATTCGCAAAACTCTTTCATCCGAAATTTACCTCTAGAAATTCGGTCGTGTTTTTTCAAGTTAAAATTTCCGAATCATGGAATTACTACTCCTTGTGATACGAAAATAAATTGCCTCGCTATCTTAATAATGGTTTTAGTCAAAGACATTAATAATAGATTGTAACATTTAACTTGCGGTATGAAAGAAAATGCCTTTGCCACTCGCTTACGTGATCGGAAATGTTAAGAGAACGAAGTATTGGCATGACATTGGTCGCATTAATGTTCCGTAAATCGAATTTAAAATATTAATGCTTTCCGAAGCAAAACAGAGACCACGTGGTCAAAAGGAGTATTCGTGATTGGAAAGGGGTGATTGCCGTGAATTAGTTGGGTACAGAAACACAAAATTTGCGGGCAATCGCTTGGTGGCGCGAAGAAAATCCGATTAAATCATTATCACAAGTGTCGATGGTGACATTTAAATGAGAGAAAAAAAAGGAATGAGACAAATTACCAATATCCATTTGAAGAAATTCGCGAAGAGGATTCGTTACGCGAAAACCTTCTTCAACTTTTTCTTCCCTTACCTCTCCCTCCTCCTATCGCCCCTCCTTCCCCAACTACTGGAATATATACCCAGAAAGTTCGCCGCTCCTTCCATTCCTCGTCTAGCGGCTGACTCGAGTGCTTCGACCAACGAAATGTTCCCGACAGTTGAAATCTCCGAAGTTACCTTCAACGAATGGCAGTTTCTCACCTGGAATCTCATCGAAGCTGTCGAGAACCTGTCCGACTGCTACAACCTTCCATTGCTAGTCGTTATTGAGCAAAGCTGCGGTCGCTGTACGAGATCGATCTCATCCACCGAAAAATATATCGGCCAGAGGGAGAAGGAAGCAGTTCGTTTGGCTGAAGCTATTGAATCTGCTGGAGTCTTTAGTTTAATGTACCTTCAAGGCTCTAGAAGGTATTAAGGCAGTTTCCTCAACAACCGGACGGAGGCGCTCCCACTGACGTCCAAGAAGGAATGCAGCCTTCCATTTGACTAACCCTGGTGAAACGGCTACGACTGAGAGGAGATCCAGAGTTCAATAGTTCGCAGCAGTTGATCCCCGAAGGCCACTTTGAGTTCCTCTATCTCCTTCGTAAAGGGACGGATTTTCAGCAGTTGAAACTACGCATTTTAAAACGGACAGCCTCTCGACTTCAATTTTTTTGGAGAAACCTACGGTCCAGCGTCGCCGATGAATGTCTTGCAGCATTGTGGCCTCAGAATCCGATGGCAGAGAAGACTACCGTGTGTTTGGAGAAAAGTAGCCTTGGCGGAGCGCTCGACGCAGAAGCCCGGTGAAGAAGAGTATCAGTGTTGTGTGTGTGGTATGTGTAATGGTCATTCTAGTGAATTAGTGAAAGTGACTGCAAGAGGAGGTTCAGTACGCCGATGGAAAGCAGAGCTCTACCGCCGCAGGAGGAATCCCTCTGCTAAAGGTAAGGATCCGTCGTCTTTCAGCTCAGGCGGCAGGTTTCTTTAGAAAAGAGCCCACCCAGCAATATTAAAGAGCATGTCTCCATTAATGTTTGGGGGGAGAGGGAACTTGAGTGAAATAGGGCCTACTCGATGGGCGATATGTGAATGACTGGAGGGAGATTTTAAGGTGATAGGCACTACACACACTTCTACATACCGGCTCTTTAGCCAATAGAGAGTAAAACTTAATTAGTCTTCTAACAGTCTCTCTTCTATCTTTTCCGTGGCTGTGGTTTTCATGCCGCAGTCACATTATGGTTTTCATAGGGCTTGTCAATAGCAACTGATGACGCGTTAGTCCCCGAAATATTTGGTACCAGTTGCTGTTGGCAGGCGAACCCTTCCATTAAAAAGGGAAACGAGTCGAGCACAGTACGCCTTTGCGTGATTTGGAAACCTGTGCAAAAAATTTCCATTTTTAAAGTTTAATTTTTGTAAATTAATTTGTTGTAAGATTTCATCTTTTAGGAGTTGACCTTGCATTTGCTAGCATTTCAGAGATTTGAACATGAAGAAGTGGATGAATAATTTGGTTTTTTCATTTACTCCAGTTGAGCAGTTCCAAGCCGCACATCCGGGAATTCAAGAGCGAAGGCAAAACTTCGCAGAGACATCTTACACCGTCGCTATCTTCTATCTGTACTTCAAGAGAAACTACAAATTGACTCCTCTAAGACCGAGGATTGACATTTTGGAGAAGTTCGCCATGAAAAGTTTCAAAGTGAGTAAACTATGAAGGGCATATTTTAATTTTTCAGTCAATCCTATCATTACATAGCCGATCAATGGTACTCATATCAGACTTTTTTCAAAACAGTCTACTTTTTGGAATGCTCGGCTTTCGTTTCTATTTCAAATAAAATTTTACTAATTTTTAAGAAATCTAAGTGTCATCACAACTATGTGAATTGATAATCTAAACTTTTCACTTGCTACCTACTTCGCAAATCGCATGTCAGGCTAACACTAGCAGCAAGCAGATGCATATATAGTATAATTTAGTTTGCTGGTGTACAATCTAACATATATTAAAATATATATATTTTGCGAGATTCCTTAGACATACAATTAGACTTGGAGACTACATAGCATTAGAATGGCTCTTGGAGAGAATAGATTGTTATTTCTAGCGTTGCTGTTTTAAGGTACAAATGTAAACTCAATATTTGTTTTTCAAATAACAATTACTTCAAGATTAAGAGATTCTTTGAAAGGCCTTCAATTTCATAGCTTGTTAACTGAATCGATACTGCTTTTATTATTAAATCTTTCATAAATCTTCATTAGTCCAAGATATTTTATTACTTATAGATGTTTTTAAAGTGTTTGCATTAAATTTTCAAAACTTTATATCCTTGTAACTAATACAATTTTTTCAATATTTTAGAGGTTAATAAGTAGCTTCTTTTAAAGGATATGTTGGTGACACCCTGCTGGTTGCAGCATGGAGATTATTTCAGGTTAAGAAGATGTGTTGTAGCAGTTGGGAAGAATGAATTAAATGAATCATTATTGGTCTGTCTTTTGTTTTTATTGTAAAAATCCATGTATAACTTAAGATATTTTATTTAATTAAACCTGTATTCTTTCTGAAATTAAATGAATTCTATTAATGAAACTTTGGTGTTGTTCTTTGAGACTGTATTATTGAATCCTGCTCTCAAACCTGTTTTGTGTTTTGATAGTTCAAGTTAGGATTAATTGTAGACTTCTGAAAATATTCCATCTGAATTAAATCTCTTGTTTTCTTGTTCTTTAAGTAGTTAAACAATTATTCATTCTATTTTTTAATCATTCAGTTGTATTTTTTTTCTTGAGTGATGCATATTGAGATTTTTCTCTTAGTAACCCTCATTGTGTTCCTAGTTAATAATTATAGCATCCATGCATATAGATTTGTGAACTCTACTTCACTCTTTGTTTGCTACAAATTATCATCCACCAAGCTCAACATTGGTATATTTCCTTCTTGAGAGCTTATCCTCCACCCCAGATTTCTTCTTTAGTTTAATATCTTTCTATCTATTGGCTAGATGACATTGAGGGTTAAAAGATGGCAAAAACAAACCGAAATTAGAAGAGAATGGAATTTTGTGTTTAAGGAGGCCAAGGTTCTCAAAGGACTGCAGCGCCAAGGAATAAGTTAATAATTCCTTTCTATAATGTATGCATTATTTAAATATGGGGAATAAGTTAAAACGTTGTCATGCACCTCTCTTGATTTTTGTTTCTTATTACTAATTTTCATTCAGTCTGCTTCTGCACTCTATACTTATCATGCCTTTACCATAACCTGTTTTCTTTTTAATGCAAATCCTCAAATATGTTCACCAATTACTTTTCTTGGCTTCACAAGGATGTATAATTTAGTGTTTGCTAATATACCAAGGTCTTTTGCAGTAGGAAAGGTATCGCAATAAATTTAGACTTTCCATCATGCATCCTCAATTATAAACTATTCTATTTTCTTTGGAAAAAATAATTTAGATATCACAATCTACTGAGATGATCAGGAAGTAGATGGCAAAATTCTCATCAATTTCTCTAAGGATTATTCCTTTTTTAACTGTAAATCTCAGATATACAACAATTTTCTGTGTTGTATGTCTGAGAAATCAGTTTGAAATTAGACATTATCCTTTCTCAGTATTTGATTATTTATTTAAATAATTAATAATTATCGAGAAGACTCAATGTTAAACTGTATTGCTTGTGATATCTTCTGTGGTCCAATTTGTAAATAAGTTCCAATTATATCTTCATTCAAACCATTTTATTTAAGAAGTAAGAGACATCAGGCCATTCCAACATTAACAAGGAAGACTATATATGCTTCGTCTTCTTTCAAAACAAAAACACATCAAGTGTGATGTAGCAACATGTATGGCAAATTAGTATTCAACATCCCCCCTCAATTTGACAATATTCCAATGAACCATTGATTAAATACAAAACATTTCTATTCTAACTAACACAATTTTCTCAAATATTGTAATTAACCTTGGATCAGGTTACTCATACAAACTAAATTTAAGATATCTCTTAATTTACAAAAACGTGTAGTTCCAAGAGGCTTAGTGAACAGATCAGCCTTTTGATCTTCTGATGGCACATATTTAACTTCAAAAATTTCTTTCTGTTTAAGATCACATAAAAAATAATATTTCACTTCAATGTGTTTCATTCTACGGTATCTATGTTTTGACAACAAGTGAATACAGGACTGATTGTCCTCAAACAAGGTAATTGGCATCCTGATATCAATATTATACATGTCCTTTAAAATACCAATTGTCCACTGGGTCTCACATGCACCCTCACACAACGCAACCAGTTCGGCCTCTGTTGATGATAGAGATACACCAGACTGTTTTCTGGTGCTCCATGATACTGAACAACCAAATACCTCTACTAGAAAACCAGATGTAGATTTTCTGTAAACTGAATCTCCTGCCCAGTCGCATCAGCATAACACACAATTGATTCATGGCAATCTTTCCTTGGAAAAAATAATGCATAATCTAGTGTACATTTAAGATAGCTAAGTACCCGTTTAAGTCCTTTCCACAGACCCTCAGTTGGTTTTGTCTGATACCTGCTAAAGAAATTTACACTCAAAGATATATCAGGTCTAGAAATATACATCAAATACATTAGACATCCTATTAATTCTTTTACAGTTTTATGACTTATTACAGGCTCATTCTCAAAATCAGCACCACAAAATTTTCCTTCAATTGGTGACTTTGCTGGTTTGCATTCTGACATATTAAATCTACTCAACATATCTTCCATGTACTTTCTTAGAGAAAGATACATGCCTGTATCATCTCTGTCAATCTTAATCCCCAAATAGAACTTTAAATTTCCAAGATCAGTCATTTTGAACCTTTCCATCAATTTCCTTTTTACACACATTAAGTCTACATCATTGTTACATGCAATAAGCAAATCATCAACATATAGTAGTACATAAGTGAGCATAGTTCCCTTACTGCATACATAAAGACATTTATCATACTTTGACTGAACAAAGCCAAGGCTTTGAGCATACTTATCAAAACAAGAATTCCATTCCTTGGGGGCTTGCTTTAGTCCATACAGTGGTTTTTGAAGCTTACATACCAGGTTTCTTTGAATAGAAACTCCTGAAGGTGGTTGCAGAAATATTTCATCATGTAAATTACCTTGGAGAAAGGCATTCTTCACATCCATTTTACCTGCAACTAAATTTTTATGATTAATGACAGATAGCAAAATTCTAACTGTAGTCATTCGAGCAACAGGAGCATATGTCTCTTCATAGTCAAGTCCATGTCTTTGAGCACAGCCTCTGACAACTAGTCTTGCTTTGTATCTTGTAATTTCTCCATTTTCATTTTTCTTCAAATTAAAGACCCATTTTGAATCTATGGCTTTTCTTCCTTCAGGCAAAGTGCATAATATGTCCAAGTTTTGTTTTCTTCCAGTGAAGACAATTCCTCCTTGATTGCTTCCTTCCATAGTGTCGCATCACTCCTCTGCTCCACTTCTTCAAATGTTGCTGGTTCATCACTAACATATTTTTCAGCATTTAGGGCATATGCTATAAGTTCATTATCATCCAGATCTTCCACATAATCTTCCAAATATCTTGGTACTTTCTTTTCCCTTTTTCCTCTCCCTAGTTCTTCTGTATCTTTGCTATGAATTCTTTCTTGTTGTATTAGCCCTTGTATTACTTCTCTTTCCTTAGTTGGTTCTTTTCCTATTCCTTGTAACTCATTTAAAGCATCGTCTTGCAAATTTTCCTCTACATCATGATCAAGACTTAGATAAAATTCTCCATATTTCTTTAATGACCTACATGTTCTTCTTTCATCAAATACAATATCCCTTCCACTCACTAACTTATTATCTTTGATATCCCAAAGTCTTAAACCATTTGCACAGTATCCAAGCATTATGCACATTTTGGAGTGGCTATCAAGTTTCCCTTTCCTCAATTCTTTGGGCAAATGAAGGTGAGCAATGCATCCAAAAACTTTAAGTTTCCCAACATTTGGTTTTCTTCCATTCCATATCTCTGCAGGAACAGCATTTTTCAATGCTGATGTGGGACATCTGTTTATGGTATAAACTGCACTCATTACTGCTTCTGACCAGAAATCTTTAGTAAGTCCAGAATCTGACAGCATGCATCTCGCCTTATCCATTATGTTTCTTTTCATCCTCTCAGCAACACCATTTTGAGATGGTGTGTACCTTATAGTATGTTCGACCTGTATTCCTCTTTTAGCAAATTCTTCTTTCATTCTAGTTGAGACATACTCTCCAACATAATCACAGTGGAAGCGACTCATTGGCAAATTGAAGTGAGCTGTTGCCATTGCTGCAAATATCTGAAAAACTTAAATACTTGATCTTTTGATTCCATAAGATACATGACTGTAAAGTGAGTTAAGTCATCAACAAATATTAGGATAAATTCTTTGCCATCATAGGATATGGGACTAATGGGCCCCATCACGTCACTATGAACTAGTTCCAATGGTCGAGTTGTCTTGTTTCTTGAAGTATCATATGGAAGTTTTTTGTTTGTCTTCCTTCCAGGCACACACTACAAATATCCTTTTCCTTTTCTGTAGTGGTCAACCCATCAACAAGCATCTCCATTTTCTTCATGTTTTCATAGCTGAGATGTGCCAATCTTCTGTGCCAAGGTATAGCACTTGAAGTTGCTGCGCTTATTAGGGCATTTTCATTTTCTTCTTTTTCCGCTAACATCAACTCTATTTCATAGAGCTTTTTCTTCCTATATCCAATACCAAGTAGAGTTCCTTGTTGGTAAATTTTCCCAGTTCCAATCTTGAAAACTATTTCATGGCCTTTCATATCTAACTGAGCCACTGAAATTAAATTAATGTCTATATCAGGCACTATCAGCACATCGTGAAGAGTTATATTTTTCCAGTTTCCTTCCACATTTGCCTTAACCTTTAGATCTCCTTTTGTTTCAGCTATTAGGTAGCTATCTTTCTTAGCTACCTTTATTTTAATTGGTGATTCAAGCTTGCGGGCATTGAAGGCTTCATCCTTTAAGCAGGTAAGATGCTCTGATGCTCCAGAATCAATAAACCATTTGTTCTTCAAATCACCATCATGCATTGCTGAATATTTTGCACTCTCAGTCAGTATTGGTTCCTCTTCCACAATTCGTCGAGTTATGAAACTATAACTTGCGTTCCTTTCAGTTGAGTTTTCATTTTCTATTCTTTCTTGATCAGCAGTGTCAGCCAGATGTGCTCCACCACTAAAGTGTTTGAATGATTGTTGAGGCTTTCTGCATTGAGCCCTTGTATGGCCCGCAATTCCACAATTATGACAGGTAAAATGAAAGGCTGGTGATTTATTACCAGACTGTAGGAAATCATTCCTTCCTTTAAACCCTTGTACTTGTTTATTTCCTTGAAGATTATTTTTATTTCCTGACTTATATCCACTTGCATATTTTCCTTTTGACTGGACAGCAAAAACAGATGGTGAGTCATCAGAATTAGGCTTGTGTTTCCTTGTTTCTCGCCTCGTTTCCTCATCTATTAGACGACCTTTGACAAAAGGCAATGTCAATTCTTCACAACGTACAGTCTCAAGTGCAGTAACAACTGCATCATACTCTTGCAGCATGGTTAATAGTAGGTGACAGATAATATCATTTTCTTCTATTTTTTCTGCTGCCTTTAAATATCTGATGGATTGACCAAACTTGAGGAGATGAGCTTCCAATTTTTCTTGCTTTGGATTAAACTTCATGCAGAGCAATTTCTTCATTAATTGTATTTGATTAGTTATACTTTTCCTTTCGAATGTTGTCTGCAGGGCTTTCCATGCTTCAAACGCTGTGTCTTTATCTTTAATGTATTCCAAGTGAGTGTCAGACAATTTTTGCACAATTAGACTTTTACATTTGTTTCCTTTTTGTTCTATTTCAGCCTTTCCTTTTTGCTTCCTTTCTTTTTCAGCTTCACTGTCTCCATAAGATGCAACAAAAGGTGCTAGCTTGGTTGACAATGGTTCCTTAACATATTCCATTAAGTTTTTCTAATCTAAGAGAACTTCCATCCAATATTTCCAGTTACTATAGTTGGTTCCATCGAATAATGGTATGTGGTATCTGATGCCTCCATCCTCAGCCATTTCCGTTCCAGATTCTCAAATGTTCCAAATTAGATCACAGAGCACTGGGCCCATAACCTGTTAAACTTTATTGCTTGTGATATCTTCTGTGGTCCAATTTGTAAATAAGTTCCAATTATATCTTCATTCAAACCATTTTATTTAAGAAGTAAGAGACATCAGGCCATTCCAACATTAACAAGGAAGACTATATATGCTTCGTCTTCTTTCAAAACAAAAACACATCACCAAGCATGATGTAGCAACATGTATGGCCAATTGGTATTCAACAAATAAGATTTTTAATTTTACAACATTCTTATTAATTTCTCAATCAAATGTAAAAACTGCAAAGAGGTTGAATAATTGAAACGTTAGATGACTTGTAATTAATTGATTCTTCTTAAATTTATTCCACCAAATTAAACTCAAACATTCTAACATACTAAATTAAATGTTTTTTGGTTGGTCTGCATTCAAGTTTTAACAGAATAAAACACAATTAGTAAGAAAATAAAATATTTAAAAGTAAGATTTCCAACTCACAATGAATGACACTATCTTACAAAATTAATCTGAGATAAGAAAAGAAACCTTGAGAATGATATCATGCATCAAGAGTTAATGGAAACCAATTTAAAAATTCTGGAATAGGAATAATCAGGTTTGAAACAGAAATTATAGAATTTCCAGACCTTCGTTAGAGAAAAAATGAAGGTTATATTTCAATACATAAGAGATATAGTTATTTATAGCAGTAAAAAATCCAACTAGCTGGTCATTATCTCAAATTCCCTCTTATCACCCTGGAAGATAGTTTTCTTGTGGTATTTTGATTAGTTAGGTTTAGGAAAGTTAGGAGGATTCATTTATTGTTATACTGCCCACACAATGTCCCATAGGACAAAGCCTCATATGTTCACCCAGTTCACAAAAATTCAAATTAGTAAAATTTTCTTACTAATTTTGAACACTTAAAACTTCATTAAGATTTTTTAATCCTTGTTATTTCTACAGCAGAAGATCACTGGTAAAAACTCAAGATATTAAATCAGAGTCCTCTCAATTACATGTAAATAACAGATCAATTAGAAAAAAATAAAAACAATGCTAGCCGAACTACAAAAATCCAACAATACTCTAGTCTTGGCATTGAAAGAGGTTGACAAACTTGAAAGGGAAAGTGATATTATGAATATAGATGGATATAAAGAATACAAAAATCTTAGAATGTTGAAAAGAGGTGGGGGTTTCAATATATAGACCTATAGACTGTATATATCTATTATATATAATTCCTTCTCAACAGTGGCGCAGCCAGGATTTGCCAATGGGGTGTTCAAGAAATCCAAGGCTGTCAAGGAACTGAAAATGCCTAACTTACAGGGGCTAGTTAATTCAAGCCCGCTTCTTAATACAAATGGCCAACTCATTAAACTTTCCAAGATAGTAGTTTACATAAGCGAACTCCTGGAAACTTATCATAAGTTTTTTTTTGGATTTCTAGTTTGGATACGTCCAATATCTATTAAAAAGTCATTTTTTTCTATGCTGAAGTATTTTGGTGTTGTAGATATAAACTTCCCAAGTCTTTGAGAGTTCTTTCTTCCAAGAGGTTGCCAAGCATGAGAAGGAAAAAATTAGTTACGGTTATTTGGCAAGCTATATAAAACGTTTCAATAGATCACCACATTGGCACACCCATCCTTATTTGAACATCTTTTGTTATTAGACTATATCATCAGCAGCTTTCTAAGGGGTGACTTCAGCCATTGCTTTTAAATTAGCTCCTCTTCTAAGAAACAAAAAAATCCTTTATATCAGACTAAATTTTCTGGAAGGCTTACAATTAAGCCTGATTTCGTTATCTATGTATTAGCTAAGTAATCAATTGAATGCATCACATACCGGACAATAAAAATTCAGCTGCATTGATATATACTGTAGACTCTTGATTATAGTTGATATTATAATTGAATTTGCAGAAATCAAGTTACATACCAAGGTGGAAAAAATGAAGACGTCAACTTACAATTATTTAGACTAAGTAATAGTTAGGTGGTTAAACCAGCAGAGAACTGACACAAACCCAGTCTTTCGCACTGAGTGTTTGAAGGAAACAAAAATTTTCCATCTATTGAAATTTTGAAGGGTATTGCATGACCTCGTGGTTAACAGGATAAGTCATGGATTTTATCACTAGAGAAAAAATTGGCTGCATCGAAAAGCAAGCTGGAGAATTTAAGTCACAGTTTTAACAGTTGCTCAAATTTATTTCAAGTCATCAAGTCACAGTTCCGTTAAATCTGTGCGTACCTATGCACACAATACCTTTCAGCTGACTGATTTGCTTCCAAAATGGTATATTATTAATAATATCATCGAAAATTAATTTTGACTGATATCTTGTATTGCTCCAATGCTTTTACGATTTTCTACGGAAAACTGGTTATTGAATTATTTTCATAACCATACAGCAAATTAATGGGTAATCATAAAATAAGGATCAGTATATTTTATATCATACCGAGTAATGAAGAGTCTACTGTACAGACTTTTAATCATCCAGAATGCTTAATAAAAGAACCAGTACCTTTGGAACTGTCGGTAAACTCATATTGAGATGTGGCCTCCGATAACAGCCCTAAAATAAGACAATCCTAATTTATGCAACTAATAATGGTCATTTTACAAAAAAATACATAGACTTTAACGTACGTTTTTCTGATAGTGGCCTCAAGCTATTAGCGGACTGTGAAAAAAATTTTCGGATGTCCATTTGTACCTTATGAAATCCAAGCTTAACCTTCCTTCAAACTGTTCACTGTGAATTTCTCAAATGTACTATTCACGAGCCTAGCTTTGCATTCACACCCTCAAAATTATCATGTGCAGATGAACTAACTGAGTGTTAATTCAAACTGTTTGTCTCTCAAACATAATCTTAATCTCTGTTTTCAGGGTGTAAGTTTCGAATTACTTCTCGAATGTTCCCTTGTATTTTTGCAAGGAGTAAACAAATCAGAACCATTATTTGGTGTTATCATGGCCAGCAGAATTATATTTGTGTAAAAAATTGATGACATTCTTGATATTTAGCTAATTTTTCGAAAAATATAGATATGCTTAGTTACGTTATTAAAATAAATCAAAATTTAGATATATAAGCACAATTTTGCCTAGATTCCATTTATAGGCTTCACATTTTAGTATTTGCATGATAATCAGAAAGATTTTTTGGAAAAAATTGAAAACAAACCCAGTTTTCTATTTATTTTTTGGGAAAAATTGAAATGAAAAATAACAGTTTTAGTTTGAATATTAATCCGGTTTTGATCGCATTTTTTTTATTTTTGAGCCTTTTTTGCCCAATATGATTCTTTGACCTTCTTTTATATTTTTTTAAGGATGACCAAGATTGTTGTAACTCAAGATTTTTTCCAATTCAATAAGAGGAGTTTTTTATTGTGAATAAATAAATGTTTTAGGTTTTAAGTGTAGCCAAATTTAATCTGATAATATAATAATAATAATAATAATGCCGTCTTATTTTTTGGGCGAATTTTAGCCTAGGAAGGCTATTCCTCCAATTAACCCCTTTTCTTAATTTTATTCATGTTTTTTGCAATTTTATGTATATCACAAACACACACACAACATACACAGACAACCATTCCCTAACCGGAAAAATCCGATTAGCCGGGATTCGAACCCGGGACCGCGAGGTTGGAGCGTTAACGCGCTAGCACTTTAACCACTCCGCCACCACGGCCGGTATATAATATCAATTCAATGATATTTTGTGGCTCCACTGATTTATAGTTTTCTGTAAAAGTTGGTAAATTTCTCGATTATTCCTTATGCGGGGTGTTCTGGGCACCTTGTAGCCCGATTCACCCTCCTATAGCCTATAATAAAAATTGAGACTTC
Source organism: Sympetrum striolatum (assembly GCA_947579665.1). NCBI lineage: Eukaryota > Metazoa > Arthropoda > Insecta > Odonata > Libellulidae > Sympetrum > Sympetrum striolatum. The sequence goes on from OX388343.1 coordinate 104,894,952, forward strand.
ACTCAAACAATCCCCCTATCACTCCAACGTTCCCTCCCCCAAAAACCTTATCCCTTCGCTCCTGCCGGAGCTACATTTCCCATCCCCTCAATTCTATGGATCCCTAACGCCGGGCCTACATAACACTTCCTCCTCAAACCTACCCTTGCTTCCAAACACCTTACACATTCCTCAGACCACCCCTACCTTTCCGCTCACGACCCAACCATTCACTCCCAGCACCCTGACCTTCCTACCCTGACACCCAACCCCCTTTCGATATCCATAGACCATATCCTTCTAGAGGTCTACATGGGCCGGGCTCGTCGGGCTGGGTAAGCAAGCAGTCTATCGGGCTTGGGCTCATGGAAAATTCGGGAAGGAGAAAGAGCGCTAGTTTCATGTATAGCGGCAAAAGCCTCTTACAGTTGTAACGCAATGCTTAAACAAAATGCTCGGTCTTCGTGAAGGGTTAAAAAATGTATTTGTTCACAATTCACAAAAATTTATTACAGGGCGATATATGGAAAGTTCGGGGTCGGGTCGGACTTGAGAACGAAAATTAGTATCAGCGTTTGGGCCAGGTCGGGCTCAACGACGGCCGGGCTTGGGCTGAAATTTTCGGTCCATGCAGACCTCTATATGCTTTACATCCTTTAACATACCCATACCTCAAAGGACCCAACCCAAAACATATCACGGAACCACTCTTCACTCCCAGCACTCCACCCTTCCTGTCTTCCATCTTACCCTACATCCCTACCCTTCCCCTCCCCCCCAACCTTCTCGTACTCACACCTGTTCCATCCCACCCACCCTACTCTTCAATCTCTCTATACATCACTCCCCCCACCCTACCCTTCACTCTCTCTATTTATTTATTTTTATTTATTTATTTAAATTTGATTCATTAACAGTCATTACGACCAATTACAATGAATCTTAAAACAACAAATTGGTATAAACATATTTATAAATTTCAACAAAGCACTATTGAAATGCAACCAATCATTTGTATAAAATGAAAAAAAAATGTTAGGGGGTTAATTTAAATTAAATGAGAAAAAATAAGATAAAATAATAAAAAATAGTAATAATAAGTTACAATAGGAGATGTTAGGAAAAAAAACAATAATGATGGGGGGAAATTAATATGAGGGAAAAAGATGAAAAGGACGAAACTCGAGACAACGAAGTAAGCTAAAGAGCAAGATTAATGAATGGACGAAAGGAGTGAATTACTGGGGGAAAACAGTTCAAGGGAAGGGTTTTTGGATAAGAGAGAATTGAAAAGTGTTGGGATTCGATAGAAGATTGATCTTTGAGACATTGAAAGCCGGAAACGAGGTACGTGAAGGAGGTTAGCATTGCGGGAAGGGACGCGAAGAGAGAAGCAAAGGAGGATGTCAGTAGATCTGCAACGGCCGTTAGAGAAATTTTAAATCAAATGATTTGCGACGATGAGGAAGAGAAGAAATGCCGAGAGAGGAAAGGATTTGATCACGAGAACAGTTGTAAAAGTGGGGCACTCGCAGACGAACAATTGAGGTGAAGAAGTTTAAGGGACGGTTGAGCCTTTTGAGGTTGGAAGGGGTAGCAGATTGCCATATTGGGATGCAATAGTCCATAATGGGGCAAACACAACCAGTAAAGATAGACTTTAGAGCAAAAGAGTCGGTAATTTCTGTGAACCGGGAAAGCATTCCAATCAGTGACATACACCTCGAAGTGACCCAGCTAACTTGTTCACGGAACAGTGGCGCAGCGAGGGGGGGGTTTTAGGGGTTCAAACCCCCCCCCCCCAAGACTCAAGTCCTGAGACTAGCTCTGTACTTTTTTTTGCTGAAGAGTTCAAAACCCCAATAATCACTCAAGTCTTACAGATACACTGCTAGTCATGTGTTTGCTTGATAAATTAAGCGAAAGCTTCGCGTACCCGTGAATATGGCTCCGAAGTCAGCTAAGGTGATGTTTTTGGTAAAAGAGTAGGCCTAGAGCCGACATCGATATCAATGGGGCACTATGATACGAGTGTTTCACGCACAATGTTCAACGCGTGCACTTCTTAAGCCTATCCTTTAGGGGGCTTCCATTAATTACGTGAGGTGATTTTTGCGATTTTTTGACCCCCACTAGTGAGATATCGTGAGATTTGGCTCGACCCCCTCCTCTAATCTCACGTGAGATTTTTCAAAATGCGTTTTTTCAGTGTAAATATGTCAATCTATGTTTCATTGTATTGGATTTATCCAAAAAACTCGTACCTCACAGCGCTCGTCGAATCGCGTGTTCGGCTAGCCGGTGGTTAAACAATCGACGGGCTACTATGCTACTTTGTGGCGCTCGCGTAACCGTGATAAATATTACTGTGTAAAATTTAGTCACATTTTAGTAGAGAAACACGTTTTACACAAAACCCAGTTATCTCATAATTCTACACTGTTTTTTGTGAATAAAAATTTACTTAATATTTGCGAGAACCCCCCCTCTCCCCCACGTGAGAGTGAGGCTTAACCCCCCCAAACGCCTCACGTAATTAATGGACGCCCCCTTAGTTAGATGACTCACGCCACAAGATAAGATTCCGATGAGAAAAATTCGAAAGTGATGATTTGTTTACTCCTAGAAAAACTACAAGGGAACATTCGAGAAGTAATTGGAAACTTGCACCCTGAAAACAGAGATTAAGACTACTTTTGAGAGACAAACCGATTGAAAAAACGCTCAGTTAGATCTTTTGTATGTGACTGTTTCAAGGGTTTGAATGCAAAGATAGGCTCGTGAGTAGTGCTTTTGAGAAATTCACAGTGAACAGTTCGAAGGACAGATTAGTTTGGATTTCATAAGGTACAGATGGACATACGAATTTTTTTTCACAGTCCGTCAATAGCTCAAGGCCGCTATCAGAAAAATGTAAGTTAATTGCTGTGTGTATTTTTGTGAAATAACCATATACATAAATTAGGATTGTCTTATTTTAGGGCTGTCATCGGAGGGCACATCTCAAGATGAGTTGGCGACAATTGCAAAGTTACTTGTTCCTTTATTAAGCATTCTGGACTATTAAAAGTCTGCACAGTAGACTTTTAATAGTCCAGACTTTTAGACTTCAGCATAGAAAAAAATGAGTTTTAATAGTTATTGGACGTATCCTAACCTGAAATCCAAACAACACCCATGATAAGTTACCAACTGTTCGCTTATGTAAACTACTGTTTTGGAAATTGTAATAAGTTTGCCACATAAGCGTGTAACTCCTCTAGTTTTCAATTCATTTAGTTTTTGAAAGAATTGATATATATATATATTGTAGTAAGTAGCAGGCATGAATATACTAGCCCCTGTAAGGTAGGCATTTTTCAGTTTTCTCGGCAGCCTTGGACCCCCCCCCATTGGCAAATCCTGGTTGCGCCACTGTCACGGAATATCCATTATCTGTCGAAAATCACTCCAAGGTCTTTGTGGGAAGAAACGGTATTAATAATTTCACCGTTAAGGCGGAACACGGGCGGAGTAATGTCCTTCTTCAGGGAAAACGTCATCACCGCAGACTTGCACGGATTTATTTTCAAGCCCCACCTCATGCACCAAATATCTACTGCATTAAGGGAACGTTGAAGGGCGTTGTGATCCTCAGCGCACTCAATTCGTTTGAATACCTTGCAGTCGTCAGCGTAGAGTAAAATGTTAACTCCTATTTTAGTGACAGCTTCCATCAGATCATCGATGAAGAGTGCGAACAATAGCGGGCCTAGGACACTACCCTGGGGACCACCGGAAGGGACGGGGGAGAACGAAGATGCACAGCCGTCGAGGACGACGCGTTGCCTTCGATGGGATAAAAAATCAGAAAGTAGAGAAAGGAAAGGTCCATGAATATTGTATCTATGCTCAAGTTTGTATTTTAGAAGGAAGTAGCTAACGGAGTCGAATGCTTCAGAGAATTCGAGGTAGCAAACATCGAGTTGAGAAGCTTTTTCAAAAGCTGTGATGATATGATGTTGCAGGACAGAGAGATTTGCAAGACAGGATCCCCCAGGAAGAAAGCCATGTCGATGAGGAGAAATGAAAGAAAGGGTGTGGGAGAGAAGACGGTTGTGGATAATACGTTCGAATAGAATGGAAAGAACGGGAAGTATAGATATAGGGCGATAGTTCTCAACTTGATCCTTGCGGCCATTTTTCAAAATGGGAATGACATTTGCAGATTTCCAAGAGGAGGGGAATGTGCCAGACGAGAAGAACCTATTCAAAATAATTGTTATTGGAAAAGAGACAGTATGTGGATTTTCTTCGAGGACCTTTGATTCGGCACGTTGTCTTCAATGGCACTGTTGAGGATTTAATAGAAAAGAGAGAGGGCCTCTTCCGGGCTGCCAATCTCCAGGAGGTCCCATGGAAGGAGGGTATACATCACTCCCCCCACCCTACCTATCTCCAAGTTAAGTAAACAGTCTATACTTTCATATTTTGCAGATTATTTTTTTTAAATTTCATCTTGTTATGGTATATCGAAGTATTACAAATTTTTTATTCCAAACTAACGAAGACATTTGAGATTTTCGAGAAGGACTTGGCGTGACTACTTGAATTTAAGATTTGTTGAAAATAATCAGTTTGAGCGGCAGCATAAACTTAATGTAAATCTATTATATATAGACGCTTCTCCGGATATACCTATATCTATTATATACGAGTAAAATGTAGCTTGCATACTGCAAGCAGATAGACAACACCAATTTCATTTCAACACCACCTTCATATCGGCAGCATATTAGGACGGTCCTCAAAAGAAAAAAAAGTATTGAAAACATTCTTAAAATTCGCTGCAATTTAATCGTCTGGCATCGAACCTGGGTCTTCCTGGTGAACTTACTATGCACCACAATAGAAGATCACCATCTCTAACTATGTGTGAAAATTCAAGCAGAAATATTTGCTACAACTACCTCAAACGACGTTCTACTTTTCACGAATGTAAATGGCTCTCTGGATTCAACCAAGGACGATCTTGGAAATCTAAAACATGTTTCTGAAAGTTGTTTATGATCCCTATCTATATGCCGAATTTCAAGTTTCTATATTATTGGGAAGTTTTCAAAATAATTCCCAAAAATCGGATCGACTTCTGATTGCAGAGACACCTGGTGTCGAACCCAGGACATATTGTAAGCTGTGAATGCACAGTTTCATTTGTAAAGACTTGGTCTTGTATCATGCAAAGTTTGAAGTCGATAGAATGCCGGGAAGTACCTAAATTTTGTTTCCGTTATCTCCGTAAGAAATGCATTGATTCGTGCAAATGGCCCTCTGGGAATATTGTTACTAAAATTTTCGGTTGCAAAGTGAAGGCAGCGATCATGGAAAACCTAGCAATTAATCATGCATTTATCGAGAATGGCCTTTTCTTACTCATATCTCATTCTGTGCTTATCCACTCTGGTGCTAGTTTTATTACGTTGATTTGCATTTTAGACTTACCTTAATACTTACATCATTCTTAAAATGTTATTTCCTTCCATCATTCGCTAGTTTACAATAAATCCAAGTCATTACAGTAACACTTCATCATCTTCACAATGTAAGGTTTGAAATCATAATAAAGCTTCGCTATTGTTCTTACAAATTAATATTTATTCCTTATTAAGTAATGGATTAACATTTTTACATAATTTTTTACCGCAGATTCTGCACATTGCCACTTTTACAGAGCATATTCCACTGTATACTTTCCTACATTTTAGGCACAAATTACTGGATTTGTTATAACATCCAGGTGAGAACTGACACTTTCGTCTTTTCTGCGGTCTTATTGGCGCACTTGCTTCCCCTGATGAAATTCCCGACTTGCAAAGGAACATGAGGGAGGTGGCTCTATTATTATTATTATTAGGGGTCTTTATTAGGCGAGATTGAGGATTGAGACTAAAAAGTCTCCTCTTCCATCTAACCTGTAAAGTAAAGCTATATCTATAATGAGGTTCCAATAATTTCTAATACAAGTCTTTGAATATAATCCTGCCGGCTGAGTTTACGCCTAGTGGTTTCTTTGAATAGAACCCAGCTATTTAGTGAGGCCAGGTCTAATATGTTAAAAAATACATGCACTGGCCATCTCCTTGCAGCCGAATGAGTTGAATATTTCCGGCACATGCTATCCATTATATCACCTCCTACTTTGTTGTAGTTGTAAAACAAAACTGTATCCGGTTTCTTTTTCTGAGTCAGAAATCATCACGTCCTGATGCATTGTACTGATTAAAAGCAAATTTTTATATGTTTAACTTGGTAATTTGTCAAGCTATGGCCTAGTCTATTTTTATAAACTCTAGTTGAGTATATTTCATCGCTGTGATGAACCGAAGGAGGTAATTCTCTTCTATTTTTTCTTATTGCTCCAGCCAATGAGATTTTGTTTTTTTTTAGTTTTTCAGCGAGGTTGATTGAAGAGAAGTAATTGTTAGACTATGATGATAAAAAAATTAATGTGATTCCGAACACCGAGGAAAAGTATATTTCATTCGCAAAGTCAATCGAAAATAATTTCACCATTAGATTACTCGACACATGTTTATGATTCTGTCCCGGAAGATGAATAAGAAGTGAAATACATTCTTTTTCATCCCGATAAAAATTTGTGAGGCCGGAACTTGTACAGTTTACCAAGACTTGTAATGTATATAATATGGATATAAAAAACTTTGCGCCCTTAGCCAAACTAACTATTGCAGAATGTATAAATATATCATGATGTGTAAGACGGGGGTATGTATAATTTATTTATTCTGTACCTTTTCATTGGATTTCTCATATCTATTATATATAGATGCTTCTCCGGATTCATTCATACACAGGGTGTCCCGAAAGTCATGGACCAAACGAAACACAGAGGTAGAACATCACCTGGGCTACAGGTTTGCAGTACATCTTGGTGTCCGATCTTCTTTTGTTTTCGAGTTACGAATTTTTTTCGTATTTTCTGAGAAAACCATGACTTTCCAGATATTTGTGGTCATGGTGGCGTAAGTATTTGAGATACATTGTTGATTTTTTTTCTAAAAATGCTAAATAGTTGTTGTAACTGACAAGAGAATAGTTCTTACCCTTACTTGTACCGTTTAGCCAAAATAAAATTTTAAATTCTTAAATTCTCAAAATTCCGAACTTTGACAAAATCTTTGAGGGCAATTTAAAAAAAAAATTCATAATGAAAATTTTTTTGCCTTGTATCTTAAAAACTTTTTCAGTGCATCAGCTATTTACCACGTAAATTTTGTTGGGTTATCTTTACGGCATCATACCTAAAATTTGATTCGAAGCATAGTAAGTCGATGATTCCCTGTTCAAACAAACAAGCCAAAGCCTCTTTAAACCCTAAACAGGAGTCATTAACGTCCAGTCCAGGAGACATGCGTTGAAAAGGTCAGAAAGTAAAAGCAGAAAGAAGGGAATGGAAAAGAGTTCTGTGAGCATATCATTTTTGATATTATCGTGGCCAGGGGCCTTTCGTGATTTGAGTTTTTTGATGTGATTTAAGATTTTCGGAGGGTTGATAAGTTTAGGTTTGGATGGGGGTATGGTCTATTGCCTTGTATTAGTTGATGATTGGGACGTCTACAGCATTTGTTGGTTAGGATTTCATTGTGTCAGCGAGGTAATCAGCGAATATATTGGCTTTTCTGACGGGATCATCATAAAGGATATCGTTTTGGAGTAGAGGAATGGAGGGGGAGGCCGGGGCTGTGACTGCCATAGAGATTTTCCATAATTCTCTGTTTTCAAATGTGGAGGAACTTATTTTTTTCAGCAAGATTGTCAGAATATCAGTAGTTCTTAAGATTGATATTTATAGCTTAAAAAATCTAAAGCTTCTTTGCTTGTGCAGTCTGCTGGTTGTCCGTCTATCGCCGTGTGGACTTCAATGAAGCAATAGTCACCAATAAGCCTGGGTAAAGATCCTTTCCTTACGACCGGTTTGTTGTTGCGAGTGACGCATTGGTTTTCGAAAACCCGCTACACTATAAGGGAAAGGTTCATCGAGAAATCAGGAGGCCCTGTCAAATACCTGTGTGTTGGGAAAATAATTCAAAAGACACTGTTTTCCAGCGAACGACCTCGAATCCTTGGTAGAAGAGGTATCTCCGCTGACACAAGAAACATGTTCTTGACCGACAATTGGAAGAATTGGATTAATAGTCCAGCGATTATTTTTTCATACTGAATTTCATTTCGCTGGTAAAACTATATATTAATCAAAGGGATATATAAATATATGTGGCAACCCTACCTTACATTCGTTCATTTCCCCAACAAGAAAAGATTAAGATAAAAGCTCATTTAACTTGAGCTGGATTAGAACTTGAACCCTCCATATGCCGATCAGATACGTCAAGCAGCTGCACAATCAACTCAACACAATCTAATTAGTAATTAGATACATTTGTGACATTTAAAAACAAACTGAGAAATCAATTTTAGTAGATTATTAATAATTTTATAAAGTCAGACGTTCATAGAATACTTATCCAACATGACTTCGAACGAAATTTGGAATCGAAAAAGTCTGATTTACCAATGAAATACAACTTTTAAACGAATCTCTACCGTCAAAATTGACATTTTTTATCATAATACCTTAATGTCGATGAAGTTAACGGGATTTTCTCTGATAATTTGGAAAAAATTCACCACTAAAGGTTAATTTGAATGTTTTACGTCTTGAGGGAAATATGTGATTTTATTTGCAAGGTAATATAAAGGTAAGTGTAATATACAATTTCATAGCAAAACGAGTGCAATAACATCTAATTTCCTTAGCCCCATAATGAGGAAGGAGCTTTGAATTAGCCAGATGACAATTTCCACTGGGCGACTGTGAAAATGAGGGTCCTGAGTATAGCTGATATAGGCACGAAAAGGAAAATATACCTGGCACCTGCAATACTTGCTTTGAAAGTGCTCGACAAATTTTACATTGTGCCATTGTTAGTATTTCAGTAATTGATCTCACAACTACTCGATTTCAAATCGCTGAATTAAAAACTTAAGACGCGTATTAAAAAATTGCCCTCGAAAAGTCGATCGCAGTAAATGAATATCCTGTTTGAACTGGACGTATGAAGATTCACATTAATATCCAACGAGAGCAGTAAAACGTATGGCCGTGTGAAATGCCAAACTAATTAAATAACTGCATAATTAGCGCACCTTTCATTATCCAGAAAAAGATACCCATGCATGCCATCTGTTCTCGCTATAACATCGCAAAATATATCCAGACTGAAAACATTTTGTTCGGCAAAGGTGGGAATCACGATGTCGAGCATTATTCTACGTTCAAACCGAATTGTCAATCGCCAAATTATTGTCCATACATTTTAATTAATTTAAAATTAAAATAGGAATAAATATATATTTAACCTCTCGTTCTATAAATACGATAACTACCTTTGAAAGAGAAACGCCGAAATAAACATGACGAACTCTGGGAGAGATCGCACGAAGGATTTAAGATGAGTTTGAAAGAGAAGAAATTTGTATAAGTTCTAGGCTCCGGCTCAAATATTACTGCTTTTCGATGCTTTCCTCAGTGTTGCTAGTCAGTCGTAATAAGTAGTTTTCCAAGTAGTTTCTGTTAATGCCGAATGGTGCGCAAGCAAAGTGTTGCGATTGTTGTTTCCGACACTGTACAAAGCTTATGACTCACCATAAATTATTTCTTCTTCTAAAAATTTCAAGGTACACTTAAAATACTTAAAAGAATAACCTCATTTACAATATTCATAAATATGCATTGAAGAGTCCTTCAAAACTTTTAATGAATTTAACAAAATTAATCCAAATACAGTATAATTATAGAACTTCTTTTAGTTAGCTTCTTATTCTGAATCTTTAAATAAAAACAATTTCACTCTGTAGATTTTTCTTTTAATCCATAATACTATTCTCCGAGTCAAATGGATGTAGTCGAGTTATAATCATCCTTCATGGATGATTGTAACCATTCAATCATCAATCATCCATGATAAACTTTTGCAAATCTTGTACTTTTCCAAAATCCTAAACTTCAAAGTAGCGACTTTCAAATTGTGACCGTCGAGTTTCACTTCTTCTAAAGATGCTTTTAGGAATCCCACTTTTCCCATTCACATTTCACATTTAAGGTTTACAAGATAACTTTCATAGATTAGAGAGGGGCTGACTATGAGTTTATAATGGAGTGCTATTCAATCGTCGAAATAGCAGAACATTTTCTCCTAACAAAAGAAGAAATTTTATTTAATTTAATTTATGCAGGATGTCTTATTTTCGTAAACTAATATAAAAATGCCTATAGATCTACAAATAATAAAATAAACTTTAAATTTTCCGTAATTTTATAAAATTAACAATATTTTTAAGCGTTATGGAAAATTCAACATGGAAAACTGACTTTAGTATTACTTAAAATTACTTGTATGTGTACGTAATTTATAATGTAAATATCTTTATTCCTTCTCTCCGAGTAGGCATTTCCGGCAGGAGAGCTTTTCCATCTCCAAAAGATTTTCAACGTTACACATTTGTTACTCTGCTTGCTTTTTATAAATATATTGCTTATCTTCTTTTCGATCGTGTGAAAATTAAGGAACCTACCTATTTTTTAAGCAAATGAAAAAGTAGCTAAGAAAATAATCCAATAGGTAATGATCAAGCGCGCGTTTTAAATTGCAAATGAGAGAGTATGGCATTGTGCTGTCACGGCCTGCTTTCGTAACGTTCCTCGAACTCTTCCACGAAATATTCCTACGGCAATCACAAGAACTTCGCAATGCGTTCATCAACAGGAAAGCAGACAATCCAAACTCCCGTGAGTATAATAAAAATTCCAAGTTTTAAACTATCCTACCGCTTTAATTTAATAACGTAGCAAGAAGACTACTCTAAGCAGTATTAGTATTAAAGAAAAGGAAATCATATAAAAATCCATAAGTCTCTTAACAAAGCTGAATCAAAAATTAACAATATAGTGATTAACTAGGCGATGGTTCAAATGATTAGCAGTACTCGTGATTATAAAGCCATTACAATTGGAGCTTGTCATTTCACAAGCATTTCGTAAGTAAATCAACCGTTACCGAACAGGCCAGCCGCTGAAAACATTAAATAAAAAATATTATTCAAAAGCAGGCAATTCTGTAGGTTCTTTCTTGTTCAACCCTTTCATCTTTCGATTTCGTCCGAACATCTTTGGTAAGGACATCTAATGCTCCTCTTCCCAATGGAATTCTATCATTGCCATTCGCCTTTCTTCCATTCATTCCTCTTCTTGTTACTCATTTATTAGTTTTATTCTCCACATATTTCATATTTTCTCTAGGAGTTCTCATTTCTTATCTTATTTCGTCTGGTCTTTCCATCCTTGATTTGGTCATTTGGCTGATGTTCTCGCGGAGTTAGTTAGAACGGGTCTGACAACGTCATTATGTATTTTTGGTTTTGTCTTAAGCTGCAAGAATTTGTCAATTTAAAGGCTGGTTCAGACATTACCATCTTTCCAGCTTTCGTAATTATTTCTTCATCCAGATGTCCATTGCAATAACTAAAATATTTCCTTCGTTACGTATCCTATAATGACTTAATTAAATATTAATTTTCAGCAGATTGGTTCATCCGGATTTGTTATTAACTTCGTTTTTTCTGATGATACTTTCATAATGGAATTTCTCCTAGCCTCACTGAATTTTAAGAACGAATTTTTTTCTCGTTTGTTTGCTCGTTTTCCGCCACCATAGCCGAGTCATCTGTATGAAATAAAATATTGCTTCCACCATATTATTTTGAAACCATTTGGACTTAATCTTTATTATTATTACGTCCATGACACGGAAGCACATGGTCGCAATAATCGCCTCGATCACCTCGCGTCTCCTACTAATTCTTATTCAGAAAAACCACCACTGCTTAATTTCTTAGTTATTTTTATTAGGGGCCCTGGACGTTTTCTTCACTTCAGTATTTTAAAAATAACACATTCAAATAAATCAAACCTCACAGTTTCTTGAAATCATAGAAACGCATAAAAGCAGAATTCCTTTATTCTATTTCTCCACAGTCGATAAATTATAAAAAAATAGTGTCATAGCAAAACTTCTGCGTTACTTTTCTAGTTTTGTTGTTCGTCTTTCAGTGTTACGATTGGTTATAATTTTATGGTTACCATTATTGTATTTATTGAAACTGAGTGTTAAGCAGAATAATTCCTCTCTTTATATAGGTCGTTTCAGTCGCCTGTCAAGAAAATTCTTATTAGAATACTTTCTTTCTATTCTTTTAGCACTGATTTCGATCACTATTTTTTATCCTATTTTACATCCTCCACTCAACGCTGTAGTCGTCCTTCAGAAATATTCTGCGATTTCAGTTACAATTTAAAGAAGACATGATATTCTACGAAACATTAGAAAATCATTAGCTTGTAAAGAAGCTAAGTATTACCTCCTTTATTGCTATTATTAATATTTAGCTCTTCGTGGTAGCGCACGACTAAGCACAGGCTACCCTTAAAAATAAATGCTGCAGCGTTAATTGGAGAGTGAGAAAGCGAGGGTATATATATAGTAGACAGTGTCTAGTAGACACCATACGGGAAGAAGAGATCCTCATGTAACTTTATTTTGGTGTCCAACGCTTAGCCGAAATTGGCCCTCCTTAGTAAACTAAAATTCTTTTCGAGATTTCCTCTTGGCATCGGAGCCGTCTATTATAATGCTTATTAAATTTCCCAATATCCCTGTAATAAGAAACGTTGGAGATATCCAACATCTATTATAGCAATTTATCAAGTCCAGCCTCAAAACAAATACTGCTCTTATTAGAATACTCAATAGAGAACACAACTGTAAAATGCGATTGCGTCCAATTGTCCATTCCATCTGTCCGATGAATGTAGCAGTTTGGAAATGCAGATTTACCCCTTATTATCAGTACATAATTATATTTAATTTATTATATATAATTTCCATAGATACGTACGTATACGTACTTTACCCATCCGAGTACAGTAGAATATCACTGCTGAAATATTTTTCAATTTTCAACAAATTTACCGGACTTGTTCTATCATTAAGTGATCTAGACAATAATAATAAAGGGTCTTTATTCGGGTGATATTGAGACTAGGAAGTCTCTTCTTACATCTATCCCATCGTCATAGGAGAAACAGAAAGAAAGAGATAGTTTGCAAAAGTACACGAAGAAAACTAATATTTGGATTTAAAAAAACATAAACTGAGAGAACGGTGAAAATAAAACAACACTTCTACCCGTGCCACCACATTAAGGTTTATTCACGACCCGGGTTTCGACGCGTCGCGTAATCTTCAAGTGTTTTATTTTCACCGTTCTCAATGGCTTCTTACCACAAAGTTACGCCTCATTCAATTGATACTAAACTGAGAGCTCAGTAAGAACTTTCACTGCAGGAAAGCACTCACAGGACGGGGAGTTTGAAAAACCTGCGAAACCTACAGAAAGAAAACTGCATTTTGTGATGAAGGAGAATGAAAAGAGTTATGAAAGACAAGCAGAGAATAGACAAAAATTATACAAAAAAGACAGGGGAAAAATAAATATTCGCTACGAGCAATCAAATCAAATAAAACATCTTCACAAATGACGCTAAGTATAAATGAATTCAAAATAAACATTGACAATAGGAGATATATCTCAATGAAGGAAATGAAATTAGGGAGAAATTAAGGCATCATAGTTTGGTAGCAGTTCAAGCAATAATAACTACAACGCATGACAAACAGATTATGCGCATAGGTGGTTTAAAATGAAAAATTTTTCGCTGATTTTATATTCTTTAACGTAAATTTTTACTGCTTAGCATTTTAGGTTAAAAATATTTCTTCAATTCAGATTTTTCGATTGCAATGTACAGAAATATCCAGATTTTGTTTTCCCATATGAATTTCGTGATGTCTTATTATTCAGAAGTTGTAATAATAAAATCATAAAGTGATTTCAATTCATAAAGTTTGATACAGAGATTCAAGATTAATGGGAAAAGGGATACTTAAATTGATGTAAATGATTCTGCACCAAGATTTAGATTAATTAAATTTTCAATAGTAAAACACATTAAAAATGTAAAAACTTAACCCTATCTGGCATGAAACAGATTTTAATGCCACATCTCCATTTTTATTGACATTACTCTTACGACATTCTTCCCGAAAATTACATTTCAACTTCATTGATTTTCCTCTACGAGCACTAAAACTAAGTTACATTCGAAATGAATTCACAAATTCAGATATCAATGATATAAAGTAGTTATTCCTCGAAAATTTATTTCCTGAGTCCCTGTTTCCTTAATAGCAATCTGAAGGGCTGTAAAGAATAAAATGAGAAAAATAGTCGGATATTTCAACAATATCGATAAAAAATATTACATAAAGAGGGATATGACAACCTTTTTCGTTTATAACAATGTTTTTCAAGAAGAGAGAAAGTAATTTGATGTCATAAATTTTGAAACGTTGGAGAAAACCTTTCAATTTCTCTTTACAAAATTTAATTCCACAATATCCTTCGTGAAGGTCAGTGAATAAAATAGTATCATACATAGGATATACTTTCAATAGTAGAGGAAATAGGATGACGCGAATTATATGGTGACGCATGTACTAGTTTTGACGATTGAACCCCTCAAGTAGGAAGTTTATATGTATCCGGATAGGTAGGAAGAGAAAAGCGGGGTGGGGGGTTAAAGCTAAGGAGGGGTGTGTATCATTCCGTCAATGTTCGTAGGCAAGTGAATACAATTTTAAATAATCCTGCTTATGGTGATTGACCATGACAATTTTATTCTTGATTCTAAATACATATATTTAGAGATTTTTGATCACACATTTCAACATTAAAGCTTTCGAGCAACGGTATTGCACTCACGTAGAGTGCATCATTCATTTCGTTCGATCTGGCAACCTCGCATCTGATCGTATCCCAACAACAAGCTCAGCTGAAGCTGGAGAAGACAGCGGTAGCAGAAAAATGGCAATTTTCAAGATTTCTAGCCTTCGAAATGCAGTCTACATTAAGAATAATCTTCAGTTCATCCGAGCTACTCTAGTAAGTTTTGATACCGAGTAAAAAAGCATGAATTTTGTCTTTTACGTCGTATTTAAACGATTTCCCAGCACCTTGATTGTTAATGCACAAGCTATCCAAAGTAATGATTTGTCTTTCAAAACTTTTATTTTAAAAAGAAATGTAAATGGATCGTTTTCATGTAGGTATTCTTACAAATATTACCGAAATTAGATAAATATGTATGTTAGAGGAAAGAGGTATAATGTGGAATTTTTTAAACAACCTCTATAAGCTCTGCCAGAGAAATGCTTACGATGATATCAAATATAAAGAGGTGAGGGAAGTCTTTCTTTTTCTGTTGCTGATAATCAAATTGACAAGTATAATTACACTATGAACTTCATTTATTTAGGCAACAACAGCTGTTCGAGAGCCGAACTACCCTCGCCACGTTAGAATCGTTGAAGTTGGTCCAAGGGACGGTCTTCAGAATGAGAAGGCCGTTGTACCAACGAACGTCAAGATTCAATTCATCAATATGCTAGCTGAGGCTGGTCTCAAAACAATCGAGGTGACAAGGTGTAGTTTCCTCAACAATTTTACTTATTTTTTCCTCTAGAAACTGTCTTTCTCAGTGTCATCTGTACACTGAACATAACAATTACTTTTTTTCCTCGATGAATTATTTAACGTATCAATTTTAATCCATCAGAATGTGAACATTTTATATTAATAAACTTTGCTTCAAAACAAATTTTATTTTATTTAGTATTTCTGAGTTAAATTTGATACATCTTTATTTGAACTTCGATATTTTGTAATTTCGGAAAAGGATAACGAGACCATTGCATTGCAAGATAATTCTATTCAGTTATTAGAAAGAAATTTTCTCCTTTATTGCGAGCGTGCCATGTTGTGAGTATTGTTAGTGAACGATTTTATTTATGAAGGCTTATAAAATTAAATTAACTCAAACCACAGCGCTTGCACCACTGTTACCTATGCTCAATGAAAGGTTTATAAGATCATGTTTCTTTCTCGGAAATGAAATATTGCTCAGAAAAGTCAAATTAATGAAATATTGTACCGGTTTAGTCATTCAGAAGTTTTATATTCTTTTATTTAAATTTAAATGCTGAAATTCTACTCTGCCCTGCCCCCCCAAGATCTTGAACATTGCTTGGAGTCTTAAAGAAAACATTTTTCTGATTAATTATTTACAGATATTGCTACTAGAGATAATGTAGTTATTTGTTAGTGGTAGAAAATCTAACTACTTGGCCTTTATCTTAAGTGTCTTCTATCACCCTTGAAGATTTTTTTGTTACACACTTGATTTAGAAATTTAAGAGTGTGGGAGTTTAGAAGTTTGATTGATAAAGTAATTTTAGCGAAAACTATGGCCTGCAGGATTAAATAATCTTAAGTCAATAAGAATTTCTTGCATATTTCTAATAAAAGAATTTATGTCTGGAAATATTAGGGATTATGAAGCCAAAAGAACTTGTCAAAAATAAAGTACATATGTCCTTGCAATACAAAATCACTACTTTGGCACTTCAAACCTGAGTTGTTTACTATCGTGCCAGTTGAGTGATGGACTTGGTCACCACTGGATTAAGTGATCTAGCAGCATATTAATAAATCAGGAAGATAGATTCTGACGTTAATTTGTTTACATGTTATAAGAGAGGTGGAGCTAAAAAGGCTATCCTAAATGAATGGAAGGAAATATCAGAACTTGAAAATATTTCTAAGCTCATTATACTTTGTTCAGTTTTGGAGTTACTCATGGTTACTAAATCTAATTTGACTTTCTATTTGTTCAGCTATATTTTGAGGTGCTAATTGCTATATTGTGCATGTAATTCTTGTATCCAAGAGATTATACAATTCTATGTCCAGAAATAACTGGAATTTAATCTTTGCAGCTTTGTATCCCCAAAATGGGTTCCACAGATGGCCGATCACTCTGAAGTTCTTCGTGGAATCAGAAAACACCCAGGAGTGTCTTATCCTACTCTGGTTCCCAATATGACTGGTCTAAAGGCTGCAGTAAGTATAAAAAAAGATGGAAAAGCAGAAAAGTATAGAATTTTCTTCGCCATAAGTAGTGGTTATCCCCATACAGCAATTCTATTCATTTAAAACTTTAATCTATGTTCTTGTTATATATTCATCCAAAAATAGAAATTGAAATTAAGTCAGAAAAATGTATTCCCAAATTGATAAGAAATACTACGTATGGAAATTTTATTACTTGAAAGACTTCCAGAAAGGCATCTTTGATCTTCTAGAAGCACATTTAATATGATACTCTTGGTGTATCTTCTTATCTTTTAAATTTCATTTAATCTGATTTAATCACTGAATATGGTTTTCCTATCTGTAGGTTTTGCAGGTTTTTACACCCCCCTTCTTGAAGGTGTTTTCCTACAGTGGAATTTTTTCCTAAACTCTTAGCTTAGTTTTTTTAAAACCATAAAGTAAATGTCTTCTTTGTTCTGTTTTTTTATGCTATATCTTTTTTTACATTTATATAATGAAGAGTTAGACGTGAGAAGAGGCTTTATAGTCTCAATCTTGCCCTAAATAGAGCCCTTTTATTATTATTATTTAAGATTTTAGTGATCTAAGGAGAATAAACAAAGAAAACCATTCCAGAAATAGTTAACAGAAAGAGTTCCAACTTATATTCTTTTTCTTAAGTAACCAAATCAGGTAATTCCTTAGAATATAAATGAACATGGAATAAAGTATTATATTGCCAACAAATACATTTTCTCAAAGTTTTGAGCAGCATGGAGCTAAAACTTTCCTTTTCTACAATAATAAACTTAAAAAATCTGATGTGGCCAGCACATGACTTTCTCCATATATAAGATGTAAATATTTATCTACGACAGTAATTTCGAACTCTATATTCCATCTAAACTTTGAAGATGAGTGATTAATTTATATATATTATTATCTTTTACGTCACAAACATTATAAATAATGTTTTTCAGGACATGTTCGATGAAAAACGATGAAGTGGCCTTTCGCCCCAGCGCCCAGAGCGCCCACAACATACATAATCAGCAACTTCCGGTTTATCAGTATTTCACAAATAACTCCTACACAATCCGTGATACAAAAATATGTTTCATACAAAAGTCATAGTAAATTACATTTTCTAAAACTTTTATGACTGATACTATATACCTAAATATCATATTTATGGAGATATTTTGAAAACCGGAAATGAGCTTTGAAGAATAAAGCTCGACTTCCGGTTAACCGATTTACTCCAAAATCTAATCAACTCTAAAAACACAAATCAAAATACTATATATAAAATTTGGTGTTGATCCGACAAACAATTTTCATGTTAGAGCGCCCACAAAGTACATAATCAGATACTTCCGGTTTATCGGTATTTCACGAATAACTCCTAATCAAGCGGTGATACAAAAATATATTAAATACAAAAGTTATAGTAAATTACATTATCTAAAACTTTTATTCATAATACAATATACGTATATATCATATTTATGGAGATATTTTGAAAACCGGAAATGAGCTTTAATGAATAAAGCTCGACTTCCGGTTGACCGATTTACTCCAAAAACTAATCAACTCTGACAGCACACACACCACTACTATATATGACGTTTGGTGTTGATACGACCAATAGTTTTCACGTTAGAGCGCCCACTATCACACACACACATACACACACACACACACACATACACACAGACATCATTCCGAAAATGGTCAAAACGTGTTCTAGGGACCCCAAAACATGTTTTTCCGTTGAAATCTCGAAGTCGAATTTTTTCATGAAAACAATACTTTCTCTATACTTCGTATATGGAGAAAGTAAAAACTGAGTTACTCCTTTATTGTGAGATGTATTAATGGCTTGCAGATTTACAAGTCGCAATACTAATATTAGAAAATTAATGTAAAAATTAATAATAGTTAATCAATAATTAAATAGTAATTAAAAAAGTGATTTTTTTATCCTTAATGCAAATGAAATGATTTTGTACTTCAAGATTGAAGCTGGAGCTGAAGAGATAGCTGTATTTGCTTCGGCATCAGAAGCCTTCTCACACAAAAATATCAACTGCAGCATTGAAGAGAGCATACGCAGGTTCACTGAAGTGACTGAGCATGCAATTAAATCTGGAATGCGTGTCCGTGGGTATATTTCTTGTGTTTGTGGATGTCCTTACCAAGGAGCGGTAAAGCCACAGGAAGTAGTAAGGGTGAGGATGGAACTTTGAATTCAAAAGAAACCACGCTACTCCTAAATCTAGCTCAAAATATTAAGTTCTTATTTCATAGTATTATTAAAATTGAAACAACTTATTCCATTTTTTTCTCAAAATGGAATTATTTAATTGCAATAACAATTTTTCAGAATTTACTAAATTCTAAGTCTATGTTTTACCTCCTTCCACCTCGCCTTGTATTTGTCCATTTATCTGGAGATTTCCAACTGTTAGCAGGTTAGTAAGTGTCATACGTGCTTTCTTTCATTGTCATTGGAAACTGCTGAACAGAGTACATTGCGTCCTGACCATCTCATGCCATACGTTTCAAATTTTAGATTTTTATTCCAATTTACTTCCTAAAATCACGGTGTGTGTGTTACAACAATGCAAGTTATATGCCCATAGATATGGTAATCAATTCTATTCTAAATATCTGGCAAAGAAGTAGGCAGTTCGGTTACACATGAAGAAAAATGGGAGTATAATAAAGTCTTTGAATTAGAATTTTAAAAAATCGTGATTTCAAACCAATACCTAATTTGAAAACTTTAATTTATTCCATTTGCATTTTTTAGTTCGAACAAATATTGGTAAATTTGCATTTTGGAATTAAATCAATTTTCAAAAGCTGGAAATTTCTAAAAGAGAAATCTTTTTCAAGCAGATGTTATATCAACTTCTCTCTAATGAAAACATTCTCTAATTGTTGAAACAGTTGAAACAAAAGTCTCACTGTTTTCCAGGACTTTCTATGTAGGCTGCTAGAAAGAAAACAGAGAAATACAGTGAAATGGAACGAGTCTTTTCTATGATATTATTCAGTTGTCATAGCAGTAGAATGTAGAAGACACAGGTCTGCTTCCAGGACTTAATACTTTTTGCCTCCACTAAGATTTCTCAAACACTATAGTGCAAAATTTACATCCTTATTTTCCCAACTATTATATTCGGAAAATAGGCCTTGTATTATGTGTCATCATACTTTAGTACAAGTATTTCTCATTGAAGTTCAATAAAATAAAATTAAAAATTTATAAAAATCAGGACTCCACTGTGGCTAGTATAGTAAAACCAAAATTTTCCCTTTTTTGCTGCAATATTTGGGTTCAAATAAACTTCATTATGATACCCTGAAAGACCCCTGTTATTTTTAAGAAAAATGTGATGGATTCGATAAACATTACACAAATGTTAGTAAGACTTGTTCAATGTCATCATTATTCCAAGGCTATCCTATGACTTATTTTACTATGATAAAAATTTAATCATTTCTCATATTATGTTTACAGGTGGCATCCCTCCTGCGTAAATTAGGTTGTTATGAAATCTCACTTGGTGACACAATTGGAGTCGGCACTCCGGGTTCAGTGCGCTCTCTTCTCAACATTCTGTTGGATCCGACAGCAGAAAGAGCTGCAGACGAGAAATTCTCTTCTTCAGAGTTGGCTGTGCATTTTCATGACACATATGGACAGGCTTTGCCTAATATTCTCACTGCTCTTGAGGTGAACTATGGGTCTAATTGTTTGCTAAATTTTTAAAGTTCTCCCAGTTTCATTTACTGGATTTGAAATCATCATTCTAAAAGCAATTTATTTTGAGTCTATGGGACATTAAATAAGCTTTTGGTGAAATGAGTTTTCCGTTAATTATTTCTTGACATGTATTTATTTTTTTTCAATTACGGGGAATCGTAAATTAATTTGTTGAGAAACATTTTGTTCCATTGAAAATATTTTTCTTTATTTTCCCAATACATGGAATTTTGATTAAAGGAAGACTAATTTTTTATCTTATTTTCTAAAATTCCTTGAAATAAAGTTAGGTCTTAATTCAGTAGACAAAAAATGACTTTGGTTAACTATCTTGCAGTCACTCTCTGCATTTTGCACAAGTACAGTCTTCATCATAATCTTTCTTAGTCTCTGTAGTTAATGGTAAAGAATCATGGATATTAATAAAGAAAATAGATAAATCAATTTCCTGATTATGCTGGTAATCAATTCTTTAGTATATACTCTCACTGAGATTGGCATTTAAAATGACATTGACTTGATAAAACTTTTTAAAAAAGGCTTAAAACAAGAAATATTAGGAGAAAAATCAAAATTATCTGAAATTTTCTTAATTCATAAGTACTTTGCTCCAAGTCTATGCCTTACTGATAATGTTGGAGAATACATTACAAATTCCTACATCTAAATCAATATTTTCTTTCAGTTTGGAATAAAGGTTATTGACTCTTCAGCTGGAGGCCTAGGTGGATGTCCATATGCTCGTGGTGCATCTGGAAACGTGGCTACGGAAGATTTGGTTTACATGTTGGAAGGAATGGGTGTGTCTACGGGAGTTGACTTACCCAAACTTCTAGAGGCTGTCCATTTCATCCATGGAGTCATTGGACGTCCACCTGTTTCTCACGTAGCACAAGTAATGGCTCCTCCAAGCGTTGGTCTAAGACTGAAAGAAGATTCTCATCTTTAAGAAGTTATTTGGTTCCATTTTGTAAGCATTTTTGCTGAATCCATAAGACTGCTGCAGCCCTCACAGCGGCTACCTTTCCATCAATTTTATTGCTAGTATTGCTACTTAACCTAATGAAATACTCATGCAGCACAGCTCAATTAGTTTAAGGAATCACATATCATTTGCAAGGATGATATGAGCGATCAATCAGTTAAAAGGGAAAAGCTTCTCGTGTAACATGCTTGATGATGGAACATAAGCGAATCAAGGCTCAAGCATACAGTTACTAGATTAAAATATTCAACATTGAAATATAATGCAAGGGTAAAATGTATTCATACTCAAATGTTAGTTTTGTCAAATGCGAATTATTCAAAAATGTTGATGAGAATGTTGTACCATTTCGAGACAACTATTATGATAGTTTAGGAATCAAGTTTTTACTACAGATCGTTTAGGCAATTGGTGTCTTATCACTTTCATTCTCACAAATAGTTGCACTAATAATATTTTTATCGCTCAAGATTTTGCTGTTTTTGTATCAGAGTTATACACATTTTAGAAAATGCAAGTCAGCCTATACATGGGTTTATTTACCTGAAATGTTACGAGGTATTCAAAGGAATAGGTTTTGTTTGAAATAAAGAAAATAGGAACCACAATTTGCACTAAAAAAAGGAGCACTACTCAGAATTATTTTTATCTTGACTTTAATATTAAATTAGTGAGATGTCCATTGATTGTTTTGAAAAAGTGCTTTCCATGTACGAATTTTGGTATTAAAATGTTCAGCTGTTACACCAACATTCTTCACTAATTGCTTAACTTGTTCATTTGCTATATTTTGAACGGAAGGCTCGACTAATACCAAAACATAAGATTTCTTTAATGATCAATGTTTCATATTAAAATTTAAGTGTGGATACATTTATTCGAGGAAAAAGTAGGAGTTGACTAAGAAACACTCATTTTAGGTCGAATAATGCATGCCATTGTCAAGGCCTGACATAGCAATCATGTGTTAATGATGGAAAGACTTGATGTTAAATAGGTATTTTGGTGCGATGGAGCACAAGATAATGAAATTTTAGAGTGGGCTGAGGAAGCTGTCTTAAAGTTGATGTACCAAACTGCATTCAATTCAGTTTTTACATGATAATGTAATTTTCAGTACACTACTTCTTTGGTACCTTCAAACTGGATTGATTACGATATTCTTGTATCTTTTCTGAACATCAATGACAATGATTTTGAATTTTATTTAATGTTGATAAATAAGTAAAAAATGAATTTTATTCCAATATTAATATGTTACAATACCTTTATACATCTGGTTAAAAAATAAAACAACTCAGGGATTCCAGAATTAATTCTTGTATCTTATTTATGAAGCTGAAGCATTTGCCAACTGTCTCTTTTGGTGATTGACAACCATATTTGCTGGACCAATAGGTCTCCCACCTGAAATGATCAATTTCTTTGTTTCAAATATAAGAAAAAACAATATAATTGGAAACATTACATACTAAGGTTACAGATGCCACAGAAAATTACAGCAGTCAATACAGACAGTTATGTAGAAATCACTGCTAAATTTAAATGTATACTATAAGAGTAAATGGACAAGTAAGATTTTAGATTTCTCATTACACAGCATATCTTACTGAAAGGGTGACAACAGGAATACAGGGTTTCTTAAATTGCTTTATGTCATTATTTAACAGTGTAAGTTTTCTCTGAATGAGGGTAATTGTGGTGGTTATTTAATCCAACGATTGAATTAGACGTAGCAAGATGATTCAGAGGTTAAAACAACCCCCTGGAGAGCTGTAATGTGGGATTTTGAGTCTCAGTCACTGTAATACTAAAAACTTCTATTGATTCTAAGTTTTTGCACAGAATTAATTCCATTAAATTATCTGTATTTTCCAGATAATTTTTGATACTATCCTTTCCCAGCAGGAGACCATTTTAATAATTGAATAATGTTTTTAAATTTGAAATAGTGCCACAATTTACATTTAATATACTGCAGTATGTTTATATCACAGTTTCCCTATTTTCCAAACATAATTTTACACTACCACATTGCTCCACTGAAGACATTCATCACAAATAAAAGATCTACTGATGCTGTGTATATTGTGATTCAAGATCTGGGCATGGTAGATCCAGTAAATCCATACAGTGAGTAAGTAACAAACCCACG
The DNA here is from genome assembly GCA_947579665.1 of Sympetrum striolatum. Classification (NCBI taxonomy): domain Eukaryota; kingdom Metazoa; phylum Arthropoda; class Insecta; order Odonata; family Libellulidae; genus Sympetrum; species Sympetrum striolatum. The sequence continues at coordinate 104,918,955 of OX388343.1, forward strand.
AGTAAGCCTTTTTAAATTTCAGATGGTGAAGTATACCATCTTTTGGAAAGAGAGGAAGGAAAGTTTGAACACATTTTCAATGTGATGCATAGTGCGCATTTAGTAGAGGTGGGAACAACTGATTGAAAACAATCGAATAATTCGTTTGTTTGCTTCAAGCGAATTATTCGAATAAAGCATTTCGATTTTTCACTCAATCCTAACCGAGTGAATTTATTCGATTGTTTTTAGTGAGTGGAAAAAAATCGAATAAATCTATTCGATTGTTTTTAGTGAGTGGAAAAAAATCGAATAAATCTTTTCGATTGTTTTTAGTGAGTGGAAAAAAATCGAATAAATCTATTCGATTGTTTTTAGTGAGTGGAAAAAAATGAATAAATCTATTCGATTGTTTTTAGTGAGTGGAAAAAAATCGAATAAATCTATTCCATTGTTCCAAGTGAGTGATTCACTCGTTCAGAGGAAGTGAGTGAAAAATCAAATAGATTTATTCGATTTTTCACTCATTTGCTTGATACGTGTTGAAGAGGAGATGATGGAAGTGGCACGTAACGTGATCCCATTTAAGGGAAGTCTGGTAGAGATATGTGATACTGATGAAATATGAATATAGATATCATATATACTGTCACTGCCCCTGACCAGCGTACGAAAGTGAGTGAATTCATTCGAATTAAAACAATCTAATAACTATTCGATTGTTTTTTTCAATCGATTGTCCCATCTCTAGCATTTAGGGGCTATATACCCCAACAAGTTAATATTTTGTTTTTACATGAATATAAAGAATGAAACTTTAAGAACATTCGGGTGGAGTAGTTTTTTCATATTCAGAAAAGTAGCTGAGCTACAGCACTTTTACTTGAGCAATGCAGAGCCCTCAAGGAGCTGCCTGTCACAATCATAGTTGGTTTGTTGAAATCATAAGACTTTTTCTAAAGCTTTCTATCCTGGATGCATCATTGAGAAAATTTTAGCATTATAGAAAAACTTTGATTTTAAATTATATCACTGTCTGTAGATTCAATATTTTATTACACTACGGGTGCAAAAATTGATTTTTAAACTTAATGATTCAACGTTGTTTTATTTTTTCCTTGAACATCTGTAGATTAAAACACAAAGAAAAACTGAATTGAGATTATAAAAACGAGGTTTCTGAAATAATTTGGTTTTCCATTGGATGATGGGGTGTTCATAGCAGAAATCCTTCTCCAAAAACAGAGGAACATATTCACCAAAAATAAGTTCCTCATGGCGTTTTAGAATCGATTATGCCCATCTACGAAGAGTTGACACAATATTACTTCTTTGAAAGGTATGTACACAGTGTACCTTAGTGATTTTATGACATGAAGAAATATTCATTTAAAAAATCCTATAAATTGGCCTTGATTGCTTTCTGCTAATCAAAAATGAGGATGAGGAAGAGTGTATAAATTCTTTCAACCACTGCCAAAAATGAGATATGGAGCGATTCAACTTTGCCTACCGAATATTGCATGACATCACAAAAGAGCTGGAAAATCACCTAGATAAACCCAGATCTTCTACAGAAGTGAATGAATAGATCATTTTCAAACTATTAACTGTAATATTTGTTAAAATAAATAGTGGTTGTAAATCATGGTAAGATGTTGCCTGGTTGGAGATTACCTTCATTATCCGTAGCAATTAGTAAGCATCGAAAAATTATACATCATTGTTGGAGAAGTACATTCTATATACTGTTATAACAGGAAGTTATTTCAAAGAGATGAGCATGAAAATCAATACCAAACATATCCAGTTGTATGCATTGAATGCAATATTTATCTTATCACAAGGAATATAAATTGAAGTATTATTTAATTACATGCGTTAAAACTAGTAATTCACTTATCTGTATAATTACTTTTTATAAAAATATTATCAGAATGACAGTGCAGTCATTATATAGACCGTCTCCACTTGAAGTATGAAGGCTTTGATCAATCAAGCTACCAGCAGAGTAAACTTCATCAATTTTTTGTCATAAATTTTTCAATTACAAATAAGGCATATAAAAATTGAAGAAGTTCCATGCTATGAAATACTGACATTTTAAGGTAGTAAATAAAAGAAAGAATTTACAAACCAACACAAAAGATTTTAATAATGAAAAATATATGGAGCTATAAATTTAAAGAAATGAAGTAGTAAAAGAGACCCAGAGAATTACAGACTACATTTAAAAAGAAATATGGAGGAGTTAGAAGAAATGATTCAAAAGAAAAAGACTTTTGTTAAAAAGAAATCTATAGTCAAAAAATAAATACAAAAGGTTAAGGATCCCAACTTGGAAATATGCATAGAGATACACAGTCTACTAGGAAACCTAAGATCTAGTTTGGAATGAAATAGCAAACATGAAAACAAATACAGGGCAGTAAGAACTGGCTCTCTTACAATGGGAAAGATACAACAAGAAATAAGGAATCAAATTAGAAAATAAGGAAAAATGTAAAGGAGCTAAAGAATATAAGATAGGAGGTAAACATCACAGAGATGAAAAAAGAATTAATGGGTAAGAAAAATTATTAATCAACAGGAGCTGGAGGCATATCTATGGAGTTGATGAAACATACCTCGGAGAGAGTGGTGGGGGTAACAAGAAATATCTTCATTGAATGTTTGAAAGGGGAAGACTTTCCAGGATATTGCAAAATAACAAAAAGAATTTAGATTTCTATCTAGGAGATGGTTAGGATTGTGCTAATTATAGAAGTAATTTTCTAAATGAGTATGGTATATGGATTGTTTAAAGGTAGGTTAGGGAAATATATTAATGATACAAAAGAACTAAGTAGATTTTATCCAGGCAAATCCTGCACCAAAAATATTTGTGTATTTTACGTATTGTTAAAATAATTATGAAAAAACATACGTATACTCAGAATTACATGAAGTATTAGTATACCTTGAAAAAGTGCATAATTCTGTGCCATAGAAAAGGCTATGGGATTAACTGGAGCAAGAGAGAAAGTTAATTATCTATTAATGAAGCCATAAAGAATATACACAACAATAACTTCACTGTTACTGATAAAAACAATGAACCCTCAGTTGGCAAATTTCTTTGATCATGTAAAAATCTGATTATGAACATACTTTCCATACAAAAACCAACTCAGGTAAGTCTAAATCTATCAAGCAATAGGCCAGCAAGTTTTCTACAAGGTTTGAGTATGATACATACATACATAAATTCTTGTGGTTTAGTAAACATTTTCTCACATGGAGATTTTTCATTATAAAATATTTTATGCAGCCCAATGAAGTAAATTGTGAAAACAGATTTTTCAAATTTGTTTTGTGGTACGTAATTCTAAATTACCACTGATTACCTAGTGCCATTAATTTAGTTCATACCATATCTAAATTTCTATGTTCTTAACAAAGTTTACGTGACTTTGGCCAAAAGTTACAGCTAAAAAAAACACAGGTTAAAGAAAATAATACTAAATGTAAAAACTTGTGAAGTAACTGAGATATGTATTAGCAGTTAGTTTCTCCAAATGTGTTAACTCAAAATGTTTTTCGATTCCTTACGGCAGATGGTACTGTGTATGCATGCGCGTTACTCCCTTACGAAAACACGCATCAGTACTCGCATCATCTCATGGACTCCACAGCAGAGATCCCACACCTTGGTTTGTCTGCTTTCTCTCACGGAGATGAAATTTGTAACACTGGTTCAAGATCGTTCACATCGTACGGATTGCAACAGACTGAAAACGCTCTTACTTATGTAACAATTAAGAAATGTGACAGGTGCTTTCGGGAAACAGGGAGTTTGCTTAAATGTTGGGAAGAATGTCCGGTCCTAGAAGGCCAGACATGACGCCACTGAGTTTTTACTGTGGGGGATCAATCAATAAAGGGTACCGGACCCAGTTCATGATCTAACAGAACTGCAACATTGCATTCGTGTAGCTATCACAAATATTATGCCAGCAATGCTGCAAATTATTTGGAGAGAAGTGGAATATAGGTTAGACGTCTGACGCACCACTAATGGTGCACATATCAAGGTGTATTAGCTATGAAAAAACATTTTGAGTTACCATACCAACATAAACAAACCGCTAATAAATATATCAATTAATTCTCATGTTATTACATTTTGTATTATTATATGTTTAACCCTGACACCCTGTATTTGAAATGGGAAAATGACTATCGTAAAATTTAACATATAATGTATAATGCTAACTAATGTAGAAATAAACAAGTAACAATTGCCTCAGGAAATATTATGGCCATTTATTATGATGGGAGTAGAAAGTATGTTTCAATTAAATATAAGGTTAGCTTTGCTTCCTCTCGTCATAAATATAACTTAGAAGTTATTCTGTTTGTTACAGAACAAATCTGATATTCACCGAAGTACCACTACAGAGGAGGATAGATAATATTCACCTATCAATCAGAAAAGTGCCATGGTCAGAAGTGTGCTCAACTATATCATTAAAAAATTAATAATGCTTAACAGAGATACATTTGGTTTTTTAAGTAACATTAAAGGATAAAAAACAGAATTATTTAAGGTTGAACATAATAATACTTGCTTTTCTAAAGGTTGGATAAAACTGAGTATGCCATAGTTATTTCATACATAAGATATGATTTTATGTTTAGTTCTTTGAATTAATTGTCTAAGAATTGATAGATATATCAAATCACTAAAAAGGTTTCACCAAAGAATCATGAGACACGTTCTTGAATCATAAGCCTATTCAGCAGCTAAAAGTCCAAAATCAAAATCTACATTTGTGATATTTTGAATGCACTACATGAATTCTGTACGACACTTCAGCTACCTATATCGTTGATCATACATATTAGGCTCACAGCTATTCATTTCAAATGAAACTAAGTAAGGTCAATAAGAAAATAACGAAGCTATGAAAAGTTGAAAATGCAATATAACTAAACAAAAACAACAGCCACGAATGGGGCCAACATATGATATTATATGGTCAAACTAATCAGAAGTTAATTACCCCATAAACGCAACGGGATATTTTGTATAAGTATTCGAAATGTATTCATTGATAAATAACTTCAATTTCTCACAATAAAAATTACATACCTCCTTGGGATAACCATGCTTCAAGTGCTTCCCACGATGAACGCCCTGTAATTAGAAGACCCCGTTCTAAATTATCCAACCGAGCAGTGGGATCAGATCTTGCTCCTCCAGCAGAGCCACTCGTATCTCCTGAAGAATTCTGGGCCCAGTCCATTATGAGGCGAAATCTATCTTTAAAACACTGTAAGTAAAATATGGTTTTAGTCGCAAGTTTGGGGAATAATCTTTTACAACATTCCATATTATAAACAAATAATCCATTCCGGATTAATATGAATTAAAGGCTACGAGAAAAAATTACAAAAATGTTACATACCTGAACAAGTAAACTACCTATTTCTGCAGAATCCCGATGATTGAAACTAGATAAATACGACCCAAATTCATAAAAATACACGCAGAGTCTATGCAAATCAACGACAGATGCTTCAGCTTTCAAGATTTCCCTAAAAAATAGAATTATTTTAAGACTTCTTCGTTTAATGCAGTCGAATTAATTATGCAATTCTGTGTACCTGTATGCTTCCTTATACATGCGAGGGATATTTACGCTCACGATAGATCTGTTACGATTGCACAGAGCTCTTGCAAGCCAGTACGGTAATTCCAGGTTTGTTCCTACTTTAATATCATCATCATCCGACGATGGATCAAGGAAACCTATACAAGATGATAGCGAGATCATTTATTTATGCCGCAGATACTTCAGAAAAAGTGTTGCGACAAGTATTTATGGAAACTATCACGACTATCACAGCTTCTGTACTAGCCATAAATATTTGAACATAATTCGAGAATACGCACCAAGTCGGAGAACATCAACTTCAAATTTACAGGGTAGACGTTCCTGAGTTGCCATGATGTCCTCAATTGAAAAGTAATGTGGTGAATAGCTTCTTAATAGCGGCATTGTAAGATAATTGTCCACAAATTTGCGCCAAAACTTTCAAAGAGGCAGACATAAGTGCGGAAGTTACTACAGCTGCACCACCTATTAAGAGATTCGTGGAGGAATATGGAGAGTGAAGGAGTGCGCAACTGAAAGACCGCGTCTTTTGAAACATGGATTCTAGCTTTGTGTGGGTAAAACTGCTGTGATAGTAGAATAAAGTAGAATACTGGAACTCAGGATTTTGTGTGTTACAAAACAAAGAACTGAATATAAAAATATTTGACTGAGTCATCAGAAAACTTGTCAAAGTTATAATAATTAACTTAATTATAGAAGCCGTTACTTGGTGAAACTGTATTATGATGGAAATAACTTAGCAAAAGTTTCACAAAAGATTTTTTTGAAACTTTTGATTAGTTATTTCAATCATAATAACTAACATCATCGATACCTGCATCCTAGAAACAGTTCTTAAGATTCACTAATGTTAAAAACTATTTCTATCGTTATGTTGGAATGCTAAAATCTGGTTTATAACACACCAATTAAATTTACTCTTATAATTTTCAAGTAGAATTAAAGATAAGCATTTTAACCCTAAATATCAAAGGTTAGACTTCCCACATCATTCATTTACTGAGGTTAATTATTGAGGTTCATACTGAGGTTAATTATTCGTTGAGAATTGGAGTCCTTCTTATTTACAGTCAAAACTTCCCCCATTTAAATTAATATTTATATCCTCATCTTCACGTTTAAATGCTAAATGGGTTTTATTATGATGGGAATTATCCTTTTTCTCACTAATGGATAGAAATCAGAGCTCAGTAGCTTAGCTTTAAAGTAAGGGCAAGGCTGATGCAAATAAGGACACCATTTCAAGGATTACTGTTTTGTCTCGTTCATGTGAGATACCCCAATTCTAAATATATACTTCTTAGAAGATTGAAATAATGGATCGCAAATTTAAATATTTACACAGCGGCATCACTTGTTAAATCATTCGATAGAATAGTATGGATTTTAAAAAAAGTATAATTTGTAAAAATCACCAGAAGCTCATAATTTCAATAAACGTGAAGAATTTTGACTTGCGATTAGGGGTCTGCCATAGCAAGGGAAAATAAGTAATGTAGTGAGTAAATGATTTATGTATACAGGATAGGGCCGAGCTTTGAGCCCAAATATACATACAGGTATTTCTATACATGCTTGGATTTGGTCGGATTCGGATTCACACTACGGCAGGGCTCCAACAAAAGATTTCGGCCAAAATAGACCTCTACTTGTAGAAAGTACTTCTGTAAAAGATGGTTATACGTATTAATATTTGAACGTGAACCATCTTTCAATTGAAATCCGTGAAAACCTTTATTAAAATCTAACGGTGTTATACTATGAGGAAAGTTATTAGGACTTCTGTCTTCCCTATGAAAACTTTGTTAAATGGTTAGACCCCCTTAAGGTTAAAAAAATTAATGGTCAATATTTGTTCTTCTAATTGTGAAATAACACAAAACAATTTTAAAATGAACTCAGAGATTTTTAGCAATTTTTCATATAATACGCTGATTTTAGAGAGAAATAAAAGATGTAGAAACAGATCAATTCCGAATATTCTTTCCGTTTTTGTCCTGTAAAAATTTCTAAGAATCATAAGCCTTGCCTTTACTTTGAAGCTATGCTGCTGAGCACTGATTTCTATCCATTAGTGAGAAAAAAATAATTCACTAAGAAAATTATTAAAGTTTTTAAAATAATGATGATCTCTAAGGATGATTATATCAACCTGAAGAACGACCGATACCACTCGTTCTTAAGTAGTTTTATCCATTTCACCAGATCACATCATTCGATCCTCACTCTCCTTTCCTTTGACAACTCCTTCACCCGGACCTATCTATATGTTAAACGAAAGTGGCAGCGAATTTCCAACTTTTCCAACTTTCCGGCATGGAAAGTTAAATTTCTCCTGCGAAGACTTCTCTTTACCACGGATATCTCATCTCGGCGGAAGTAATTTAAACGATGCTCCTTTACATATTAACATACTTTAAAATTCTTCGAAATTACCGCAAACTTGGACCGTTTTTGGTCCAAAGAGCCAAAACTGTATCATTGGTTGACAATTCCTCTCAAGGAGGGTGCATAATTCAACCTGTTGGATAGAGTGAATGGAGTGGCGTGGTCTCTCCGAGTCGCTGTTTCGTGGAAAGCTGCAGTGAAGGTCGCCGTGGAGCCGCTGGAAGAACCGCTTTCTTGATCTTCCGCTAGTACTTCTGAATAGGAACCGATGTCCACTCAAGGGGGTTGATTTCACGAAGCGTGCTCGCATAAGGTAAATGACCCATTTGCACTGCCATCTTCGAGAGCAATTTGAACCCGGCCTTTGGAGTCTCTCGCCTTTTCTCCTCCAGAGGAAATGGGAAAAAGGAAGGAAGGTAGCTTCGCTCTTTCCTTCACTTATATGAAAGTACGAGTGAGATCACGGAAATGGTATCATTTGAAAGTTGAAACTTATCTCTCATTATAATTACACCGTTTCGGAGGATTATACTTTTGTTGTATAATAAATGATGTCGCAAGCAATCTTTAGTCCATAGGAATCGCAATAATCAACAGAAATCTGAAGAACCTGTCGGAAGGACAGAGGGCAAGGGATGATTCAGAGTCAGTCGCAGATGAGTCTTAAGATTATCTATGATGCGTTGTCTTGCACTGGTTCTGGCATCCCCCTCCTTCCTATGCTTTGGTGGTGCCCTCTGGACCTTCCGAAAGAGTTATAAGGAAGGGCCAACTTGGGCTCGAGGCCTTCGGCTCACCTCTCAACTCTCATACGCACGCTCGTTCGGCCGATCCTCAATCGGTCGGCCATGATTGTTGCTAGCTTCCCCGTTAATTAATTTGCAAAGTTCATAAGTAGTAATTCCGTTAATAATCGCGCTCGGCCAACCTTATGTCATGTTTTATTTCCAATGTCACTACGACAAACCTATATAAGGCCAAAGAGCATTAATCATACGAAAATTTATGATAAAAGTTACTGAGTGATCTACATTTTACCAACCCATCATATGGTGGAGGTAAAAGTACTGTCCTAGGTTAAGAGTTATAGTTATTATCAATAGCAAGCACATACTCCGGGGCTTTGAATCAGATTTACACGTGTATTTGTAACGTAACTCGACGTCCATTTTTTGTAAGTTCTTTTTCTCGTTATGATGAAAACTAATTAAGCAATGATGCTATAAATTTGTTACAAAATGTTCCATATATATTGAGTAGTAAACCGCAAGTTAAGCCCCCAAGCGAACGCACTCTTTCCTGCTTCCTGAGTCCAAAATACTGATGCCTCTCATAAGTAGAGTATCGGAAAATCGGTGGACCCTCTGAAGCAAAAAATATTGGTGCTCAGTCGTGGCTTCTAAATCGCATAGAGGAGATTGAAGGTACGGTGTTCATTTATGGTTCGAGCTTTTATAATTGAATTATGCTTGAATTTAACTATGCAGAAGAACAGAATACATTTAAATCCGCTCTCTTAACTTGACGGACAAAGTACCATAGCAGCGAACCCTATTCATTGGTAAACAATGGAGAATTAAAATTCAGGGAAGACGAGGGACAAATATGCCTATTTTCGTCAGTATAGTTTAACATCTATGGATAAGAAACTGCAAATCATTTCTCTGATCTAGGTATAGCGTAAAAGGTAACGATTGGCTGAATAACTCGATACACTATGAAGATGAAATTTTGTGAATGATAAAGAACAAGAATATGCAACCTTTTTATATGCATCATTTGATTTTTATCTTGTAATTCACGTGGTAAACTTCTTGAAGTCATCTTGAAGCAACCATCAAGTACACCCGACCTATTGGTTTGATAAAATATCCCGCGTAAGTGGATAATGCTAATATGGGCTAAGATTTTGGAAAATAAAAATAGTACGACTATTGTAGCAGGTTCGAGTTAATTTTGTAAGTATTAACAAATACCTGCCGTTTTAAAATATTTAAGACTGTTATTAGCTATAGACAGTATTCTTAGAGAGAGGTTTTCCGAGGGGTTTCCCTCCCTCCGAGGGCAAATGCCTGACAGGAATAGTGTTTACCCTTCAATTTACACTGGATAATTAAATTAGTGCTATCTATATATTGCTTGATAATGTATGACTGTATGAATTTATGCTTGTATAATATCTAATGTTGGACCACTGTCACCAGATTTTTAATCTACTTGTAGTGTAATTGTAATACTAATAATAATTCGTGTTTACTTTAGAAGATAGCCATAATTGAAGAATTTCAGATAACAGATTAAAAAATCGAAATAACATCGAAACTTTTTAATATCATGATACATCTACTGATGTAACTGAGGTTCTCAATTGAATATGGAAACGAATTGTAGTAGCTTTTATAAAAGAGCTTCGAAAGGTGACAGCTGACCGGAATGGCAATAATCCGAAGAATCAAAATACGATGTTATATCTTGACTTTCATTCCAATTATAAATGAATTCTTCTTATCATATGATTCATTTTCTTTTCGAAAATACAACTGCAGCAAATTCTAATGTCGCCAATCACTCCTACTGTTCAGTACATAATTTAGAATTTCCATGTACACTCATGGCCAAAATTAACGCAGCACCTCCCTAGCGATCCTTACGGCTGGTGCTGCGTTAATTTTGGCCAGGATTGTACGATGGGATTTTTACCACATTAAAAAAAGCCTTTAACATTTAATTTACCAGTGAAGTATCAGAAGTATTACAGTAACGCTTGAGTAACTCCTTGGGGAAAAGAGAATTCTAAAGAACTCTAATTGCGACATCCGCCCTTTCAAATGGAATTCATTCGTAAACAAAAAAAGGCCAGCGAAAGATTCTCTACGGTAAAATTTCTACATACAACAGTCTGTAGTAACAGCGCTCCTCACTGTACCTGTGTTTGAAGCACCGTTATCTTAGTGAGGAAGTAGGAATTAATGGTTAATACTTTAGTTAATTAGCCTAATGAATGTTTATACGACCTCAGATTCTGGCCAAAAGGAGTGTCTTGAACTCATTTAGCAACAAATTTAAAAGCTAAAGTCCCGTGCTATTTCAGAAAAATAATGCTAATTCATAGAAAATTCCTACTCCACTGCCTTGAAATAAAGTTTTAAATTTTTAGTTTGTTTTCTCACCTGCTCGAAAGTAATACCACAGATGCTCCGTGAGCACACATTCCTCCTCTTCTCATGAATGAATTTAACAGTTCTTAAGGCCCTTCAATTTCAGTCGTAAGCGTAATTCTTAGGCAAGTAAAGTTAACTCTCCCCTTTTTTTCATGGGCGCAACACTCCTCATCGGCCCACTACAGGTATGTTGCAAAAACAATGATAGCTCTTAGTAAGCACAGTGCCTTTTCTGGTGTGACAGTGGCCGCTGATCGAAGAAAAACTGCCAAAACGAGGAGTGAATCAAGGCCAATCGATACTCAGGTACACAACTATCCCGCTATCCCTGAGCAAAAACCTCACAACTACCGAAATGGACCATATATTTGCATTATATCTGTAGGGATAGGATCTGCTTCACGCTAAGAACAATACAACATAGGAAATTTCAATATTTGTTCATTAGTGCGGCTTATATTGATACCTGTAATTCTAATAAGATAAATCTTTGTTTGAAGACTATTTCACCGGTGTAAATAATCCCAGTTAATTTCAAGCATTCTCAAAGAAAATAATTTGGAACTTAATATAAATTTATTATGAACAGTGAAATTATTTTACGTTGTTGATAGTGAAATTAAAATTTATAAGTGAAACATTATAAATATCAATCGCATTAGTATTTTATTTTTTGGTGCTGCGCTGTCTTAGGCAGTATCTGGTGAAGTCCTTCTAAAGCTCTACAGAACTTGTCAGGAGATGCTTCACCAAGGCATTAAAACTAAAAATGTGTATTATGGGAGCGTAAAGAAGACTGTTTAATGAAATTTTATTTAAGTTATTGGATCACGCAAGGTAAATAACTTCCGTTTATTCCTCATTTTTGCTAAAAATGCATGTCTCCAAAATCCACCCAAAGCCTCCAAATACTCTCCAAGTACTGTAAATCTATACTCTACCACCTATTTGATCGTGGCCAACATCAATAATATTGCATTAATAATGCTATTAAGAAACACCAGTATATGTTCGTAAGTTTGTCTTTGCGCTTATTGTTTATCATAAGAGCCAATGCTCGAATTACAGAAACTTGACACCTCTTCAAAAAGATTAATATCTTCTTAGCCTTATCTTCATACGGATCTAAATCCCAAATGTATTTGACCTATAAAGAAATGCAACATGAATTTAATAATAAATTGTTTAGCAATTAAAACCATTAATTTTAACTAGGAAAGCACAAAAAAGATTAAGAAATATTTATTTTCCTTTCAGTATAAATCAGATTCAGAAATCACGTATTTTGTAAAGATTTTAGACTTGTTTGTTTTGGGATGCAATGCTACCGAGGTATTGACATCTTTATAGTCGTATGATTGAAATCCAGTACTTCTTACACTATTTGATCTACAAGTCTAGAAAGATTGAAAAGTTTATTCAAATACATTATATGTGCTAGCTTTTTATCATTCTCGTATTTTTCCTATTCCACTAACTGTTCTTTAGCACAACACTGCTATATAGACAAATCAGTAATATGGGCTTCCACTAACTCTTGCATCACTTTGCTTCATATTTGATACTCTTCTCCTCCGATCATTTATCAAGGCCCATGATATCCTCCGTTACAGCTGCTGAATCTGTCAGAGATATCTGTAAACTCAGGAATACGCCAGGACCGCGGTATATTTATTTTAATTTCCTTCACGTCCTCTTGTAAACTCCTGACTTTCGATGTTATTCTTTGTTTAGTTTTTACTTTGTTCCGAAGTGTTTTGATATTTCTCTCATGAGCGTTTTCAAAAATTTCCGTAAACAAGCGTCTGGGGTAATAATGCTTGAATGTGCATATATTACCCTGATTAAAAGGCTGATATCGTATTGGGTAGGGAAAGAAAATTAGGAACACGGCTGTTAATATTAATAAAATAGAGGTTTAAAATCTGCAATATCCGTCTTTGTCGGCGTTCCTCACCTCAATTACCATATTAAGTGAAACCTGGAAAGGATCGCCGCTAAAGGAGCTAAATTTTGGAGTTTGCCCGCGGCCCGTAATGGAAGATAAAGCCATTCCGCAGATACGTGAATTCGCGGTTACAAAGTTCTTGGATAACAGGGGCGTAGTTCATATAAAAAGTCATTACTTTCACCCGCAACCTGAGGTCCTTAAAGCTTTCATACTGACTCTTGGAGATTCATTTTTGTTCTTTGCCTTCATAAGATCCACGTGCACAAGTAATGAAGAGCATGTTCCCAATTCGTATCTCTGGAGATAGGATTCAAGAAAATTGGTCTTTTTCCCCTCAGAGACACTGCCCTGATTCTTATATTCATAGCAATTCGTTCATCCTGAGAGGAAAGAATGCCTAAGTGGCTGCGATTCTCTCACTATGATGCTTAATTCTAATGTCTTAGGCTTTCTTAGATACTTAGTACATTGTTTATCAACATCCCTTAGGATTTCATTTTGTATTTCCTATACGAGACGGAAGAGAGATTTTCTACATGCACTGGCTAACAAACTTTAAATGAACTCCTTTGTCAATTTCATATAATCTTATAGAACTGTTTTAAGGAGAAAGATGGTTACTGAACTAACAGTTTTTGGTTCTTCTTAAATCCACAGTAAATACAGTATATGTATGTAGTATCGAACGTAATTTTATTCTTTACACATCTCATTGCCATATATATTGATTTTATTATCAAGGCGTTGTATGTACAAAAGTCTTATGGATATGGTCAAATGATAAGTTTTTCATCTCCATCCTTCATTTTATAACTTCATATGCAGAGGAGGTAGGTTTACGCAGTCACTCAAATATTACCTTTTTCACTTCTTAAAAATTGAAAACAAAAGCTGCAGCAACCTTTCTTTAGAATTGCCTTTTCCTAACCTCTTTCACTGCCATCTTCATCACATCTGGGTCAATATGGTTCCATGTTACCGTTACAACTCAATCTAAAAACTTTATTTATTAAGTAAGTAATCAACTAAATACAATATAACACTCGCAAAAGTGCAATCAAGTTGGATAAAGCATTATGATTTATGATGATCTTATGTTAAAGGTTATATTAACGCCATTACATTGATTTATAGATTTACTTATCAGAGGAAAAAATAGAAAAAGTGGTCTACTTCTCCTATAACACATGCCACTGACTCCAAATAGTTGTGAGAGCAAATAGCGGCTATGATGCCTTTACTGACATGACAGCTGACACATTCTGATCAACGATATGTGAGCTATGAGCATTTTGTAAACTTACCCCAGTACAAAACTTGCCCCGGTCAACCCAATCAAACTCTCTTTCCGAACTTAATTCTAAATTTTCGAATTCCCGATCCCACGTCCTTAGTGGTATTCACACTTCATACAATCTGTGTAATTAATAGAGAAAATTTACTCTATTATATCATTTATTAAGATAATATCACACGAAAGTTGTAGAACGACACATATTTGATCAGATACGATATATTCAATTCGTATGAGGAGGGGCATACGCATACATGAACAAACAGGTCTCTAGTAAGTCAATATTAATTTCTTTACCGTCAGTGATTGAAGTTTCCGAGCAAATTCGAACCTTTTGTACGTCTGTCAAGTTCCTTTGGAATTTTATTTGGGTCTTCATTCTCTCTTCCAATATCAACGACGATAAACTTCAGGGATGATGTGAGGCTAAACATACAAGATTAGGAGTGAATAAGTTGGCCATTGCTTTCCCTAAAGAAATTAAGGGCATGTAAAAATATTTCAATCGACAAGGAATTGGTAATTTTCTTCTTCATTAATGTACTGAAACCAAAAGCATATTATCTTCATATTTTTTTAATAAATAGAATAATTTGGTATCGATATTTGCTGACCAATGTTTCATTTCTTCTTTATCTTATTCCTAAACAATGAATAATTATGCAGGATTATATATATATACTAGCTGAAGAGCCCGTTGATTCTCAACGGGGAATATTGAAGTAGATTAAATTCAAGTTGCCGGTCGTGCAATGCGTAAATTCCCTTTAGAACAGTCTAAAATCCCAAGCTATTCTTACTGTACAGGATAATTCATGAGCTCGGCCCAACAATCGCATAGATCGTGAGGAGGATTGGCTGTTTACAACCTCAACAATTTAGGATAATTCACGCGTATTTTATCAAAATTCTCCAAATTTCGATTCGGAAACAATATTCCACGATCAAAATTAGAATATTATTTTAATTTCCGTTCTTTTGCTTCTTGTTTCGACACCGCACGACTATTTTTCTGTTTTACTTCTTCAAAAGAAATATAGCCTGCTACCGATTAAAGTGAAGATTAGATTTATTCTTTACGGAAACCCATCTGAGCGATCTTGGTTCGAAGCCAGCAAAATTATCGAATAAAATTGAGACAGTACGTCCTTCCTGGTCCCAGAAAACACGTACGCAAAGTTTGACGCGAATCAGGCAAACGGTTTGTACTAAAATCGAAGACACACAATCTCCTGACTGTAATTACGTACCTGCAATTGCTGGTTACCTTCTTACAGAAAATGTCTCGTTATCCATGTAATAAATCGTCCTCTCCAATCATCAGCTTTATGGGCCTAAAGTCCACGAGTATTTTAACGGGATAAAACATGAGCTCGGATTCAACAAAGGGATCGGTCGTCAGGGGGATGAGTTGTTTATAGCCTCGAATTTTCACGAAATTTTTGTATATTTTACCAATATTCTCGCAAATTCTAATCTAAAGTAAGATTCCACGACCAAATAAGAATTTTCATTTAATTTTCTTTCTTTTGGTGTTTGTCTCGACTCTGTACAACTATTCCTTCTAATTTAATTCTTCAAAAGAAATAAAGCCTGCAACCGATAAAAGTGAAGCTTTACGTGTATTCCTTATGAAAATCTATCTGAGCGATCTTGGTTCGAACCCAGCAAAATTCTTGAATAAAAATGCAACAGTACTTCCTTCCTGATATCAGAGGACACGTATGCAAAGTTTGAGACAAATCGGGCAAACGGTGTGGACTCCAATCCAAGACAAACAAACAAACCCACAAACAAACCCACAGAATTTCTGCTTTATATATATAGATTATTGCTGTTGTTTCCCTATCTTTCAATTTATTTCCATTTTAGAACCAAAAATATACAAAAATCTATGGATCAGTTTAGCCAGTGAAATCTTCATTATCTATAAAATATTTTCTCCTTTTTATTATACTTTTAATATAAGCTCAGCATTGATAGTAAAAACTCAGAAAAAACGTCGAAAGTTCATTTTTTAATATGCTACTATCATATCATTGTATTATTGGCGTTATTTTTTAATCAAGGTCCAACACGCAAATTCTGTCAATTTTACACATTCTACAAGGACTTTTTATTTAAAACTCTATTTTATAACAGAGAACCGATGCTAAAGAATCAACCACTCAACGAGAATAGGTTACATTTTAACAATTAAATTGCTTCATATTTCTATGGTGTATATTTTTAAACGGATATTTGTCTTTTGTTGATATAACAGATATTATTCTTGCACTATACAGTTTCAGAATGCAACTGTATCATTGTCCTTGATTAATACGAATTTCCATAACCCATAATTTCTTAGTTCGATTTCCAAATATATTTCTTCATCGACCTAAATTTATATCATTCTCGGAATTCAATCGTGGGAATGAAGTCCAATAAGTGATGGATAAAATTCTTCACTCGCACGAAAAGTGAGGATAACACCACAAAGTCATTCAGCATTAACTTTAAGATTGAATTGACTATGAAACTATACTAGAGTATTATATATCTTCCATGTTTGCATTTGCAAAATACTTAGAAAATTAATAAGCTCATAAATAGAGCACAGAATAGATCATTCAAAATATGAACTAATTTTTTTCCATCTCTTGCTCAAGTCAATGTTTTCTCCAATCTATTCAACTTGGGATTATGTTTTTCTAGGTTTTATCTGTGACCGCTTCAAATGGATGCAAATCGTACGATAATCGGGGTCAGTACCTCATGTTTGGCGGGAACGTCTCACGATAAGCAAACGAAAAATAATACTGCGAATACTAGTTGGGAGTAAAAATTATCGCAAGTATTTCTGTTTCGGAATTGATGAAGTTATGTTATCAAATATGTTAAACCTCCATTGTGCGCTGTGTAATTCGAACCTCTTCCGCTACTTTTTCTCGGGAGATATAATTAATGGTATAAAAATTAATTAGCAACAGGGATTCTCTCCCTCTAATACCATTGAAAGCAATAAGTGTTGTTGGAATTCAGTCGCGGATTTTCCATGACCAAGTAATTTCGATGGCATTTGGCTGACTAGTCGTCTATCACTGCTTTCCGAGCAGGTATTCATACCACTGAGCTACATCTATTACTGCTACCGCAACGTTTACCTTCACACATTTTTGTCAATGCCGAGCGTATTCCTCAAAAATATTTTCGAGGATTTCCTATTTCTTTGTGAATTTTGTTATGATCTTCTTTTTGCAAACTGGAACGTACACTGAAATTTCTATACGAGTGTAATTACCTCCATTATTTCATCTTCGGCTATCAAAATATTCCTCTAAACGTCTTTCGCTTAATCAGCTCTTTTTCTCCTCGATTTTCACCTCCGTTATTTCAAAACAAATCTGAAATATGAATAGCTCAAATGGGCTTCAAAGAGCCAACGGAACGTAGTATAATAGGCTGCAAATGATCGACTACACAATTTTCTAGCATTAAGGAAGTCACAAAATGTATAAATACTGAAATCTATCTTAAAACATCAATATTTTATCCTGATTCTATTTCTTCACGGGTATGTTTGTGACCACAGAACTCGAAAATCACTTGGTCAATTGACTTGAAATTTTAACACAACATTAGATTCAAATACGAGAGTGTTTCTATTGTAAAAATGTTGACATTTCGTCCTCAGTTCGATCCCAGACGAGTCCAAGCATTTCCATAAGAAATGCACATAAAGTTCATTTTTGCCGCTGCAGGCTCTTTTTTGCAAAATTAAATTAAAACGAATCGTCATACGAAATCGAGACAAGCACTTAAAGAAGGGAAAATAAACTAGAAATCTTATTTTGGTCGCGTATTATTGCTTTTGAATTGAACTTTCAAGATTTTACACGAAATACACGAAACTTTTTGTAACTTTTGAGGATGTAAACAACCGGTCACCCTGACGACAAATGCCATTGTTGAATCCGAGCTCCTGGGTTTTGGCCTATTTGAAGTTAAGAAGAAGAGAAAAGTTGTCGATTTCGTTCACATTGATGTGCATAATCAATCGTTTGAAGTGATTTAAATGATCAATTTCCGAAAAACGAAATGTGAGTTAATTTGATAACGAATGTTCTATTCAGTTCAATTCGTTTGTATTGTTTTGGAAATGATTTAATAATTTGTTATCGAAAATCAAAGTGAGAGTTACTTTGATTTTCAGCAAGGCAAGGGAAGGTATTGAATTGAATGATGTGTTTTCTCGGTGAATCTATGTTCGCTAGAATACCATTATTTACTTCCTCATTCATTTTATATCTGACTGAGCCACAGCGAAGCGTGGCCAGGTTCAGCTAGTAGTATATAAATAAAGTAGAAACCAATAGATATCAAGGCAAATAAGACGAAGTATCGGCTAAAACGATGTTCGGTATTGGCCCGTTCCGTCTCCTAAATCCAATAAATGTATGCAAATTCTTAGCACTTTCCGGTCCAGTGAATCCAAATGGAATCACATCGCTTTTTTTCTGTTCGAAATTGCATCCATTCATATCGCACGCTAACTCCATTTGGGCTCACAGGCAGCAGTATATAAATCCAGCAGCAGCTTTCATGAATCGCCGTTCAAAAAAATTATAATCTTCAGCTTTAGATAAAGATTGCTGTACTCATGCTCGCGAGTTATCATCTGGGTGTACCGGTGGTGGCGTTTACGTAATTGAAAAATTGACTGTAAGTGGAATATTTTCTCGTAGAAAACTTTAAAACTCTTTCAATAACGTTCAAGATTGTATATTTAAGATTAAACCTTAAACATACAATCGCAGTCGCACCGAAAAATGTTTTAAATTGTTTTCGCTAAATATAACTTTATTCCATGTGGAATTTTTTTGACCCCATGTTAAAATTGTATTATGATTATTTACTGATGATGCTTTTTGGTATGAGAAACGAATGTGTCAATTCTGTGAACACAAAGCGGCGGATTACATTAGAAAGAAATTTGATTATCCTTTAATGTAAAGGCTGACCTTACGCATAAACCGATTTCCGCTGAGCATTAGAAAAATGATCTGTTTTTAGGCAAACCAAAGGATAGATTTAAGCGAAGGGTATAGCAAATCGCGCGCAAACAGGGAAGGGTGAAGTTCGACATTTTAATTTTCTGCAGAATTTTTCCGCTTCCGTTTGCTGAAATTCATAAATCTGAATATTGTAAAGATGTTTTATTTCATCCAATGAGCAAATGGACATCTGAAGAGTTTCTCGAAGAAAGAAAAGAACTGTACGGAATTCTATCACGCATGTCAGCCTATTTCTTTTTAAATTATACATACACTAAAATAGTAAAATAATTTCTATATAATAAAGAAGAACCAAATCCTTCTTCCCATTTAGAACCTAATTTTATTTAGAGTTACTATTTACTTTAACTGATCTCTAATATATAATACTACATTAATAACAATGAAAAATTCAAGCTAAAAATATCCACAAAAACAGACAGATTTACATATATTTTGTTACACTGTAACAGTGTTTTCACGATAGCAATAATTGGATTATTTATTTGGGGATACAAATGGCGCAAGAAAAAAGGTGCGATAGCACACAAGTGATATGAAAATTTTAGTGAAAATATCAAAAATTTAAAATAAACTATTTCTAAATCTGAAAAATTGATTATGCTCGGATTAATAAGAGCCAGATAAGAAGCACGATCGAATATGACAAAAACGGAAGAAATATACCCTTCACCGTTATTATATTTATGTTTCGTCCCGTACAATGATACTTTTGTAATATTTTCTCACTTTGTCATATTTATTCCTTTTGTCCTTTTCAATACTTCATCCTTTTTACACACTTCTCATTGCATCCTTATCCACTTCATATTTACGGAATTGCTCAATCATACGCCTTCCTCTCTCACGTTTTATCCTAAACATAAATCTTTTATCTGACTGCTTAATCACCCTCAAATGAATACTATTTTATGTCTTCCGCCCATAAATCTAGATTTTGAATTCTTGTCTCCCTCGAACGCTCATGTTTATCTGTTTCAACTCAACTAAGGTAATTTGCTCTCCACCTGTCATACTCTTCCTCTTCAAACGTTTCTATATTTTTTTCTCTATATCTACATTCTCTATTTCTTAAACCTCAATCATTTCCAAGACCTTATATCTCTTAATTTCTGGCTTTTTTTCTTTCTATATGCAATCAAAATATGCAGAAATGTTTCACATACCGTTTTACTCTATATTTTTCAAACTAGTGTTCACACTATCTCGATCACTAGCAATTCCAATTGATTAATTTAATACCTTTTATGTCAAAAACTATTTTCTTTATATTATAATTCACAGAATTTACTTCATCGATCGTCCATATCATGTTGCTACAGATTAGAAGGAAAAGCGTAATAGTGTCAATTTCGCCATAAGTCAGAAGGTGGTTGTTTATTTATTTCACCCCTTAGATTTCCTCTCCTATTAAAATTTATAGCACCCATTACTCGCCCGTCAACGCTCAATTCCAATGGCAAATTAAATCGCTCACAATTCCTTCATTTGTTACTTCTCATTAAATAGGGACCGAAATGAATAAAACATTGCTTCACCGGCTGACATAAAGTAAGCAAACGATCTTTTCCGCCAAAGCATAGCAAAGCGTCCTGAGATCCTCAGAGTCCTGTCTTTCCGACCTTGGCTTTCTCAGTAAATCACGTGCTTATTCACAGGTGAGAGGTCGAATGCACTCCTACCGCCACCGGAGACTGACGGTTCTGAATGCGATGGCCGCGAATACAAATTCGAGCATATCTCCACTGTGTCACCGTTGCAGGAGAAGAACTTTGAATTCAGAACATTCACCTCACAGTAATCTATGTTATCCGAACGTGAAAACATCGGGTAAAGATTTTATTTAGCCTTTGAGGTATTAATAGTAATATACTTTGAAATTTGGAGGAATTCAGATTATTTGTTTCCGCTTAGTTACGATTTTGATCTGTTGCATTATCAAGGAAAGGCAAATTGTGTTACGAGTATTATTGCCAATGTCATCTATAAGTCAGGCCTAGCTTACATTATTAATATGCGTTAGCCCTAATTACCATGGAAATAAAATGCATAAATATTGGCGGCTAGAGTACGTTAAGAGTGACAGTTGATCGCCCTTCATGGTTGAAATAATCCAGTGACATGGCTTACGGATTAAGGGGATGTGATTCATTTCATTAATTTAGATTTAAATTGCAAACGGCTTTGTTCAAGATCTCCGCGGGCTAAGTCTTACTTCTGCCACTAAAATGAGTCATTTATTAAAAATCGATTGTGAATAAAATTTAACTGTAATATTAATTTATCGCTATCTAAAATAACCATGCGTTCATTTTTGATAGTAATATATACGACACTATTTACAAATATCATTTTATAATTCACTGAAGTTGGCAAGAAAATTACTATAGCTATATTTTCCATTTATCCGCCATGTGGAACGGATCAAGTAATAACAAGTGAGAGAAAAATCCTACCATCCTGCTGTTTTATCCAGTAATCATTACTATCAATAACGGGACCATAATTATAAATTAACTTAGAAGGAATGACAAATTTGCGTTGTGTTCAATAAATTAGTCCCAATAACTATTTTATTCCAATAGTTGTTTCCTAAAAATAAAGAAACATGAAAAAAAGAAATTTACTCGTTAATACCTGGTATTTATTCCATTTCTCATCTTAAACGATTTCACTTTTGAAAAAAATAATTTATATTTTGTTTAGGGTAAGCGAAACTGTCTCTGAAAAAAGAAACTATGTGACACAAAATTGACTTATATTCAATACTTGATACTATAGTAATGATATTGGAAGCATCAGCATAACAATTTTTTGAACATAGGAGCAGCATTTACGTGCAGATCTGAATATCATAGTTTGAAATATTACATTTAAAAGATACAGATATATACATACATTTCTGTTTCTTTTCATTTTTGTCAAAATATAACGAGCAATATTGAAGAGAAAGGATACTAATATTATATGTCGCCAAAAGTGTTAAATATATCATCGAATACGATTTAAAAATAGCACTTATGCGATGAAATGATTATTTATCATTTTAACATAGCAAAATTACTATTCGAGTTTCATTATGTTAGCTAAAGAATACTGGCAAATGAGAACGGTCGAATAAAGAAGGTTGTTGAGTCCGCAAATCAATCAATTTATTTTAATTCGTTCATTCTCATACAACTTTCATAATATCATATTTATGAATTTGATGCAAAAAACTGTGTTCCTGCGAGTGAAATAATGATAGAATTGTACGGAGAGTTCAACGAGGGGAAGGTGCACTCTGATTGTTGCTTCTTACGAATGCGCCACCACTGCCAAGGTTTCCTCTCCTTCACTCTCTCTCGATTTCCTCACTATCAAAACACTCTCTTCGATCTCCTTCAACGCGGGCCCTCTCAATTAACAGGTCGAAGGGCAATGTTTTTTCCTCACCCATTTGCGAAACGTTGCTCCCCACTTGCACTTTTTCCATTGTTTTCTCTAAACCGTTGCAATTTGACGTCAATTGGCGTTGTCTCTCTCTCCAACAAAACAACGCGATTGATTTTTTCCACCGCCAGTTATCGCCGCCAACAATTCCCACCGAAGAGTCTCGTGGCAAATGACGTTTTCAATCTTTGGCGTGGATATTTGTGACGTCGCAATTTAACGTCATCACAATCTGGGGGCGCAATTCAATTGCGCTCGTGACGACGTTGGTGGTGGATAGGTTTCGGCCATTGATTTGAAAACGCAGATAAAACCGGAAAATTTACTTCTTAAATAAGCCTGAATTCTTGCTTCATCCTTTCTCTGTGGTGTCGGTGAGTTCAGCAGAATATAGCGGAATTATAGTAATAATGAAGCCTCTTTTATTAGGGCGATATTGCGACTTAGAAGCCTCTTTTTACACACAACCCTTCGTCATACAAATTACAAAGAAAGAGATAGCTTGAATAAAGTACACATAAGAAAACAAGCTTACGGGTATTGAAACCTAAGGTTTCGCCTAGGCAAAAATATACACCGCAGCAGAAAAACGCCTTCAAGATCGGGGCAGGACCGGATTAACCATTAGGTAGAATAGGCAGTTGCCTGGGGCCCCCGATTTTAGGGGGCCCGCGAAAAATGAAAAAATCTTTGAAAATTTTCTTACAAACATAAAATTCCAAAGAATTAAATGAAAATATACAACTGAAAATTTTTATGAAAGCTATAAGTTTTTATTTTAATCGAAAAAAGAAGGGAACGGACGTGAAAAAAGGGCCCCAAAATTGATGGTTGCCTAGGGCCCCGTTGAGGGCTAATCCGGCCCTGGATTGGGGGTGTGAAACTTACCGATAATTAGTTAAATAATTAAGTAATTTATGGAATAATCATGTTTATAAAGAGCCGAAAGGCAAATAAAACGATGCAGATACATATTAACATGGATAAATAAAAATCAAAGTTTGCATAGCAGAAAAAGAACATAGCGAAAAGCAGTTAATTAGGTTACAAGAGCTAAAATGAAATTATTGTGTAAATGAAAGAGTTCAATAGTAATAATTAGATTATTCAATGCTAACTGATGAAATTAATTCAATTTGCCCATAAAACGGAGTGAAAAAGTCGGATAGGATCTGTTAGTGTTGGTGAATGAATACCAACAAAACGTGCACAATATGTTAAGAACCAATATTAGCCTCATGAATGGAAAGATCCCTTCAAAATGAATAATCAAAATTAATTTTACTACAGAAGTTCTACACTTCAGTTGGGCGGGAAATCAAAATTTTGCTAATTTTGAGTGTGAAATCTTATTCTTAAGTTAGTCGCTAGACTAAATTCAGCAGATCTTAACGTTTGGAATAAATATACATTTTTGGTAGAAACTTCAATTTTCACTGTATAATAGTGCTATAGGTTTACTTTAAATTCCCTATGAGCACGGCTATCGAGATACATATCGGGTGCTCCTTATAAATATAGTAATCTGAGCAATAATAGTAAATGTTGCTTCCGAAAACTATTGGCAACGAGGCGCGGAGCACCGACAAAGACGGCTATCGGAGATTTTACGAACCTCTTACTCATTAACAGCAGTGTTCCAAATTTTCTTTCCTTACTGAAACTTCAATGAATGTACAATAATAGTCGACTACGTATGATGACGATTGTGATCAGTTGATCGGGTAGTGGAAAAATGCACATATATTTTGTATAACTCTACTGTTAGAGTTACCGTTAGAGTGAAAAGCAAGGGAAACAGGATCTAAAGACGGAATTCGGAATTATTCTTTAGCTCTTTGCTAAGATTTTTGGGGCACTATGTAGAAAATTTAAGCTAAAGTTATTAAGTGAGTGCATTTGGGTGTACAATTAGCACCTCAATCATAAGCTGTTTTTCGGAGAAGCTCCGCCAAGAAAGCTCTCCCATAATGAATAAATGAAAGATAAAAGTTTTATTTATACTACACCACAAGAGGGTAAATTATAAATAAATCGTTTATCCTTCATTTACTCATCATGGAATACCACTTCATTAAGGACTGTACTATCCAACCTATCTCTCCC
This sequence comes from Sympetrum striolatum, assembly GCA_947579665.1. Classification (NCBI taxonomy): domain Eukaryota; kingdom Metazoa; phylum Arthropoda; class Insecta; order Odonata; family Libellulidae; genus Sympetrum; species Sympetrum striolatum. The sequence continues at coordinate 104,943,986 of OX388343.1, forward strand.
ATCATATCTGAAATATCAGCTAAGTGTATAACTCTAGGTCTCTCTTTATCAAGTAAATCCGTATCAACTGAATGATCAATACATTCGAGCAGCAAATTGAAAATATAATCACTGTTATATCAGACTGGATTTCTCTAAACATATATCCTACGCCAGTAGGATACTAAATCTTACGCAAGTTTTCAAACTCCTATCGGTTAAATTTAAGATAATTTTGCATGATCGTATATTTACCAATCAAAGACAAATGATGAAAAAAGATATTAGGGTTACAGAATATACGAACCACCCAGGAGCTGATTGAATCTTCAGTATTCAGCTACATTTATACTTATGCGCACAATAAATCAGCCGCTAAACAGAATACTGAAATGAAGTATTAGGTATGAAATGAAACCTTGTCGGTGAAATATTTCTTCCATAAAACATGAGCGGTAAGGTCTTTAGAGCAATATCATGTGATGAGTATTGTACCGTAATGCAGTTCTGTGTGATTCGTTAACTTTTACCCAATACATAGAAAGCACAAATAAGTTATTCGCACTATACTATGTTATCGACAACTTACGTCATTTTTATTCCATAGAAGGACTAAAAAATCTTTTTTTTTCTAATACGCGATTATCAAACTTGTTGGTTACATAAGATTAAATTACCAGTGCATCGAATTATTTCCTTCTGAACTTCTAACCTTTTGTTTGCGGTTGGTTAATCGATGTCTTTTGAAATTTTTTCATGGTAACATACTTTTTATGAATAGTAAAATATTGTGTCATCAGCAACGCTTCAATAACATTACCAATAGTTGCTTACACAGAAACACGCATCATAATAAATGCATTACGCTTTATCTTTCGTATGTAGGAGTGGAGAGCAAAAACTTAGCTGCCACCAAAGGAAACATACATCAAGAAAGGTGACTGCGTAGAAGATTACAGTTTTTACGACCTATGCGATACTTCTATGGCATCTTCCGAAAGCAGCTATCCTAATTTGTTACCGTATTATTCTCATACATTTCATGGTATTCTGTTAATTGATAAATACACTTTACACTGTGCTCCATCTCGGATATCATGAAAAAAAAAACTCGAATATCAGATGCAACTAATTTTATAAATGATAAAAGCTTGGAGACCTTTCACACCTTCTTAATAGAGCTTGCATCAACGGAATATAATAAAGCTTTATGGATCAAGCCCATCTTGAGTGCGCGAAGACATTAAGTTGATAACGTTCCAGAGATGTCCTTCAAGTGCTTGTTTCTAATATTAGCATATATTCCTCCACAATATACGTATGCTTACGCATATTTTAGCTTCAATAGCGACAATAAACTTCTTCCGAGAATAAGTTGTGATTTAAATTGAAAATTATTTATTCCATGAATCAAAACAAGAAAATAATGTATGTGAAGTTTTATTGACGCATTCTTTGCATATACTTGCTTTTATATTTCATGTACCAAACGAAAAATATAATGAGGATGATTCAAACATGCCCGATGAATGAAATCTGACTTTTTCTCCTAAAATTAATCCATCATAGTTGTCTACACATCATAGGCCAACAAAAGGTGTTTAAACAATTAGAATAAAACGAATAAATCAGGTTATTTATTATTAAGATTATCAGGTTTACTAAAATTCAGCGTAAAATAATAGAAACTATCAAATGATATTGAATTTAGGTTTACTATAATTATAGTTGATTATCAATCTGCGAGGCAAGGCCAACCTTCTTAAGCTAACCTTCTTAAGATCATAAAAATCACAGAATGTTTCCGAAAGACTTCATCCGAAGAAAATCTCGAAGACAGATTTAAGCTGTTAAATAACAAATTTTTTGCTAAATGTAATATGCTTAGCACAGAAAGGATAAGCTATAATATTTTCTTACATACTTCTTAAAAGATATATTTTTCCATATAATTATTACTGATAACAGAAAAACAGTTCCCGTGTTTTCATAGATTTTCATCCTAATATTACAGCATCGTTTTTTATGCTAATCTAAAAGGTTCTCTTGTTGCATGTTCATCGAAGCTGATTTATCCTTGAAAAGTACATATAACGTTAAATTTTCTACTCTTGAAATTCTTAAAGCGCGGTAAAGCCAGGGTTACTTGAAAGTCGAGTATATTACCCACTTTGCTTCCGGCATATTAATTATCTAGAGGTTAACTGAGATTCTTATGATCCCTCCCATGGCATGGAGAAAATTTGGCCTCAACTCATATTTCACTTCCAAATTATCTAAGTTTACAATATGGAACGTATATTTATTAATTATCACATATATTTCATATAATGTATTACAGCATTCGACTTATTTATTAGTTTACCATGCCATGAGGCTTGGTTTCAAATCTCTGAAATATTAATTTAACGTAGGCAGATCTATTTAATAGCAATTATACATTAATTGAAAATCTTTATTATTTGCACAGGCTAACATATACCGACCTTGTACATATGATAAATTGAAAGAAAATGAGTTCCAAGACATACTAAGATACAAACGCAGTTAAATTATCGAGTGCGAAAGAAGCAAGGAGATATTTGAGCTAATCGCTCATTTTTATTGATTTCCGATGATAGCCACAGCTCGAAAATTGTAAACATACAAACCTAAAGCAAGGCAAAAATTGTTCCTTGTTAGGGGAGGGGCACTTATTAATTTATCGTATTCTGATAAAGGCAAACAAATTCCAATAAAACTTCTTCTTCTCATCTTGCCCACGATTATAAAACTTAATTCATCCATTTTCCTGTCTTTTATCCGTATTACTGATGATAAAGGAGAATTAGAATTATATTATTGAGTATAACTTTATTGGACATACTTTACTTAAAAAATTATTATAGAGTACAGGTATCCCTCGCCAACCGCGGGGGTTAGGGAATCGAAAGAGCCCGCGGTTGGAAAAACCGCGGTTGGCGAAGCATTACGTATATGGGAAATCAAGGGTTAGGTTTTGCGAGCAACAATATAAGGAGAAAAAATTAGTACAAAATAGTTTTCCCTGTTAATTACATGTTAATATTTCTAAGATATTATTTCTCTTTAATTTTGGCCACATTTTTATCCCTAACTGGCCGATAACTTCCGATAAAAATGATCAGCTCCCTCTGCATCGGAAATTTTTGCTCTAACGGAATCGCGCTAGTCTGCAACATAAATTTTACATTTACGAAGTAATTTCCCAGCTTAAATAAATTTATGCCCTGAATTATTAACTGATAATATTTAAATAGTCGACATTTATCAATAAAGAATAATTTATTGAAAATATCATTTCACTTACTTGGACTGCCTTGAATAATCAATGATCTGTGTCTGTTGTGTCAGTTACGGTACTCGAATCACTCTGTCTCAGCACTTTCTGATTCGGCATCTCCTATTTTACTAAATAATGATATGATAGTTGGCTGGCTCAGTTTTTTCGTTAGATTCTTCCTCAGTAAGGTTGCAGCAACTCCTCCAATCCTCTTTTGAAAATCAAACTAACGGTCCATTTTTGTGTCCACGTCAATCACAAAATCTAGCAAATTAGAGGCCGTATCAGCAATTTTTTTGACATTGGCCAAAGTAATTTCTGTTGAAGGTTGCTCTTCTTCGTACTCTTCCTCAGCCTCGTACTGCTTGTCGATGAGTTGCTCCAGATCCTCCTCACTCAACTCTTCATTGCTTGCATTTAAAAGTTCTTCAGCATATTTTAGCTGTATGTCTTCTAGCCCTTCCCTTTTCAGTCACCTTCCATGTGAAACGATAAGATTTAGTTCATCGACAAGTTTAAGAAATTCTTTAAAACCAATGACTGCCTACGGCCAGAGTTTCCGCCAACATGTATTCAGTGTCGATGGTTTAATCTCGTCTAGTGATTCTTTAATTATATTTATGCTGTCGGCATTATTGAATTTTTTCCAACAATCAGTTACAGAGAGAGAGTTGTTTTTCTCTATCATTTCTAACAAGAAAAAGAAGGTACACCGAATATAATAACTCATGAAGGTAGAAATGTTACCCTGATCTAGAGGCTGGGGGAGTGATGTGGTGTTGGAAGTGGGTGGTTGAGTGAGCAGGTTTAAGTTCCTGAGGATAGCCTGGGGCATTAACCAAAACGAGAAGAACTTTAAAAGGCAATTCTTTCGATGATATATATTTCTTAACTTCGGGAACAAAACAATTGTTAAACCAGTCCATGAAGATATTTCGACTCACCCAAGCCTTTCGGTTGGATCGCCAAAACACTCTAAGATTATTTTTAATTTTCCCTGACAGAGCTCGCGGGTTCTGCGAGCGTTAAATTAGCATAGGCTTCACTTTGAAATCGCCTGCTGCATTGGAGCGTAGAAGAAGCGTGACGCGGTCTTTGCTAACCTTAAATCCCGGAGCATTTCTCTCAGACTTGGAGATAAAAGTCCGGGAAGGCATTCTCTCCCAGAAGGGTCCGGTTTCATTGGCATTAAACACTCCTATTTAATATGCTGCATGAACAAAATAGGAAACTCTTTCGCAGCTTGGTGGTCCGCAGATCACCGGAAATCTTCGCAATATGTAGGTTATGTCTTTTTCTTAAAATTCTCAAACCAACCCTTACTTGCGGTGAATTGTTTTTCGCCACTGCTTTCACGCGAAGAAGCGAAATGTTTATATAATCCAAGGCTTTTTCTCGGATAATTAAGGTGCTTAACGGCACCCTGTTTTGTGTCTGCGATTCAATCCATATATTCAGAGCCTTTCTGTTTTTTGACGTTACTATTTCGTGGCACGTAGAACACTTTAACACTTGCGCTAGTTCCACTCTGAGCACTATTTCTGATTGAAGACTCACTCTTTTTAATTTTCCTAATATTGGACTCATTCACTTTCATCGATCTGACAAGTTATGCATAGGATTCTTGCATAGGCAAGTCTGCCGAGAACTTCTAAATTCTTATGGAGTGTCATTACAAGTCTTGCACGTTTGGAGACACTTCTTTTCTCCTACCTTGATTTATGCTTCGGATCCATCACAGCTCACACGAAAAGGAAAATTCGCCAAAAATTGATACGTCTTCAGTACACGCAACTAAACTTCTCCGCAAACTCAACTAATCTGACCAAGTTCGAGTTAGGGTTTGCTCTACGGGAAAAAATGACAATGTAATCATTTTCTAAAGACTCGGCTGTCCACACCGTTGAAGAGAACAGTCAGAATAATTACCCTCCCATGATGACCGATGAGATGCCCAAGTTCATAGACGCATATGAAGCCCTTTTCAGGAATAATATCATAAACCTTTCTAAAAAGTTGAGGATATATACAGAGCAAAGAAATTTCAAAGAAGTGCCTCTGTGTATGAAGTAACTCCCTCAATATGCAAACGACGCGCTTCAGCTGTATAGGAAGATATCCGTTCCGTTTATGGAAACTTTTGGCTCCCAATAGAAACCTAATTGAAAGAAAAACACCTTAGCTAATGCATTTTATCAGAAAATACTATTAATGAAAGGAAATGCTGTAATATCTGGTAAAAATCCTCGATGAATCTTAATTCGAATAAGAAACAAAATAATTTGGAATGAGGTGTATCCGCAGTACGGTAAAATTTTGAGCTGCGGTAGGAATTGTTAAGTAATAGTTTTTATTATTCGAAGAGAAATGCTAAAAATGGCCGCATAAGCATACCGAGTAAAATTAATTCTGAATCCGCACTCAGCGAAGCTTGGTAAAATATTGGGCACCAGCTATACTTGAATTTACATTGCGGACTGTCGAGTTGGTTGACTCGTAGACCGCGGTTGGCAAGGGAAACACCCGCGGTTGAGAAGACTGGGTATCAAATAATTAACCGCGGATACTCAAGGGCCGCGGTTGGCGAAACCGCGGTTGACGAGGAATGCCTGTATTTGAATTGATTTGACTTTTTCTGTAATCTAAGAATTGAGATAACAATCGAATTTTTTAATTCAAAATCTTATATTTTGTGTGCCGCTGTTTGCTATTCATTTAAAATCATATTAGTATAATTAAACATAATCGGAAAATAATTTTGACTTTGTCTTTGATATTTCAAAAAACTATAGATGATTCTATGAATTATCTATTGTATATTATATATTTTAATAAAAATGCAACATTCAAATATAGATGACTTAAAATATAACTTATCAAATGCTTATTCCTTTTAATAAATACTAATCAGTATAGAATTTTAAGCTAAGAATATTAGCAAAATTCCGAAAAATTACGAATTCGATTCCATTGAACACTATACCTGTACAATTCGTGAGAATCACACAAACGCACCGCTTTAAAATCTCTGCTATACAATCAAATTCTGTCTTTCAAAAATATTCCCCTTCCTCGACATAATATTTCTTCGTCATCTTGATCACCACAAACGAACGTATAAATGTAGTTTTGTAAATCGGTTTGACAAAAAAACTGCAAAAAGGCCGTATTTTTTTCCTGCTATTTAAATATCATAGTTTGCATTCGCTGAAATCTCAGTAATAATGCCTCCTCTTCATAAATTCTGAAATAAGTTCATTTGTTCTTGGCTAAAGAAGCCTTTGTGAAGCGAAGGGAATTGATGATCAAAGGTCTTGGGAATTAGAAAAAGATTGGTGAAATCGCTGGTCTGGAGTGAGGTGCTTTATTGGTGCGAAACGTGGACTTTAAGAAAGGAAGAATTTAAAAGTTTGGAGGACTTCGAGATGTGGGTGTGGCGTAGAATGGAAAAAGTTAGTTGGGTTGAGAGGAAAACGAACACGGAGGTGTTAGAGATGGTTGGGGAGGAGAGGGCCTTAATTGAAGTGATTTAGCATCGTCAGAAAAAATGGGTGGGCCAAATATTGAGGGGAGAGGGATTGGTAAAAGTTGTAATTGAGGGGAGGATAAAGGGGAAAAAACGGAGTGGAAGGCAGAGACAAAAGCTGTTGGATGACATAAGGGGTGGGGTTAAATATAAGGATATAAAGGAGATGGCGATAAATAGGGATTTTTGATTGTGCATGAACCTACCGAAAGGTTGAAGAATGATTGAATAATACTTACTTCGCCAGTATTTAATGAGATTTTTGAGCTAAATTGCTTTCCTATTCCCTCTATATAGATTCAGTGTAGATTTTTCAACTTATTAGTTAATACAGTATTTATTCATGACTAATTCATTTCCGGTGTTGTAGTTCATTTTGATATATTTTTGATATATCATTTTGATATTTTTGATATTCAATGATAAAATATATTGAAAAAACCTTAAAAAATATTCAGAATACATCAAACTTTCATCACGGCGTATGATATTAGGATTGTAAACAAATTGGTATTCGACGTAAATAATGGTCGTTGCCATAAATTTAATCTTCAAAAGGAGGAGAAAAAACGCAGTAAATTGGCGTTAAAACTAAAATTTTGCAAATTCCTTACCTGCATGTTAAAATACGTCGCAAGAAAAGGAAACTTTGATCTTTTAGACATCATATAGTCCAAGTCTCACTATTGTACGCGTACTTTTTCATATTTTAATGAATGAAAAACACTTTTTTCTACATGGCCATTTTTCGTTTCTCCCGTTTAACCCAATTGAAAAATATAATGCTCTCTGGGCTTAAACCCAGTACAAAATCTCGGGATTTTCGATATTTTCCCGAATCGATTGTGAATTATGAATCTTCCCTGCAAATTTCAGCCTTCTAGGTCGATTAAAAATGCGCAGGAATGTGTACGAATGAGTCAGGAGTGTAGCTTTATGTACAGTAATGATGCATTTTTATCATAATAAATGATTGAAAAATCATTACGCTTAATAAAATAAAATATGAATGGAAAAACTTTAAAAATTTATTTTTTGCCACATTGGCGTGCATTGAATTTCTTTATGCAACTGGAGATTTTGAAGAAAATGATTTAGGTTAAATTTCATATGATAGACTCAAAATTATAGAAAGCAACAGATATACTTAAATTAGATTGGGAATAGATCAATGAATTCGGTGAGATTAAACCATCTTATGGAAGACTATGGAAGAGAAGGATTAGATTAAAATAGATTAAAAATTCAAAACTTCGAAAGAAATTGGTGCACATGTTAACATAGAGATTACTTACCAAAGTAAAGTGCAAAAGTAAGACGATGGAGATCAGTTTGTAATGAGGTGAGTGGAAAGAGAAGAGAGGAGACGTGAATTCGAAACGAGAAGCAGCTAAGCAAAAAATACGATTAGAGATGAGGCAGCACAGAAAACAAGGATGGACATGGAGTGGCTGTGAGAAAATCAGGGAAGATACGTTAAGTTTCAGGATGCGTACAGCTATTCGAATGAGAAGTCTAGTTTTCAAATAAATATTCATTTTATTTTCACTTTCTCATGAGTAAAATGGAATTCTGAGAAATGGTACTGATTCCATCCCCATTCCTATTCTCAAATTGTGTGCTGATGAATTCACCTCACCGCTTTATCTATTATTTAATAGGATTATTTCTCAACACACTTACCCTCAGAGATGGAAAAAAGCTCTTGCTACCCCTGTTTTCAAATCTGGCAGTAAATCTAACGTTCGTAACTATAGGCCGATCTCCATCCTGCCGACTTTTTCCAAGGTTTTTGAGAAACTCCTTCGTAATAAATTAATGTCTCATTGTGGCAAAGCCTTCTCTGGAAAACAACACGGATTCCTTCCGCACCGCTCTACTGCGACAATTTGATGGAACACACTAACCTAATAGCCTCTGCCATTAATTCAGGATCACAAATGGATTCAATTTATATTGATTTCAGTAAGTTTGACCATGCTTACCTTGTTCATAAATTGAGCAGTTTTGGAATCTGTGGTGATCTGTTAGATCTCTTTCGGTCATACCTAGCGGACAGATCACAAAAGGTTACGGTGGATGGTGCAACCTCATCAGCTGCTCTTGTTACCTATGGAGTTCCTCAGGGGTCCATACTTGGACCTTTTCTTTTTGATTCTTTTTAATGTTTTCATAAACGATTTGCCCAGTCAACTGAGCTGTAATTCTCTTCTTTATGCAGACGACTGCAAACTAAGTATGGAAATAGACGCTATTGAGGATTGTCATTCATTACAGGAAAATCTTGGCAGTTTCTTTAACTGGTGCTGTAGTTGAAACCTCTTTCCCAATCTTTCCAAGTGCAAAATCATTTCCTTTGGCCTCAAGAAAAGTCTACTTCAATATAATTACTGCCTTGATGGCAGCCCACTTAAGCATGAAACCTCTACAGCGGACATTGGTATAATTTTTTATTCAAAACTGACATTTAAAAAACACTTTAGATCTATCAGTAGCAAAGGTTACCGACTCTTAGGTTTCCTAAAACGTAATTCCCTCCATAGCTTTTCCACCAATACAATTATTAGATCCTTCTGCGCTATAGTCCGTCCTATCCTTGAGTATAATAGCACTATCTGGAATCCACACTGCTCTTCCCACATCAATGCCTTAGAGAAGATTCAAATTAGATTTGTCAAATGGCTTTGTTGGAAATAAAACATTCCTAATTTCAATACTCATAAATATCCTGATATTTGCCCTAGCTTTAATTTGACAACTATGAAGACAAGAAGAACAGTTACAGACATTTTATTTTTTTAGAAATCTTCTTCTGGGTACCATTGATTCTGAAGCCCTTCTATCCAAGGTAGATTTTAATGTGCCCCCGAGGAGGTTAAGGCATTCTGCTCTTTTCCTTTTGGGAGAGTGAATTCCTGCAAATATGAACCACTCACCAGGATGATGCGGTCCACAAATGACAACCTAGTGAGGAACAAATTTATCGACCTCTTCCATGACTCTCCCAGAATTTTAAGACATAAATTATAGACAACTTTGTCCTCTTGATTTGTTTTATTACTTTCTTCACTGTTCTGTCAATTCCATTTTTATGTTATTTTTTAAATCCTGTTTATATATTTGTTTTTCTCTTCTTTTTTCTAATGTTTTTTTTTTCGGTGATATTAATTTATTTAATTTATTTCCTTTTTTTATATTATATCACATGTAATAGGGTAGTATTACCTGTTTGTGATGAATAAATTATTATTATTATTATAACACTGAGAGATTTTCAAAGAGACGAGGCTGAGGTAGTTACTATTTGGTATCCGTAAATAAGAAATAATTTAATGCGTTTTAGAATTCAAATCTCCCTTAAAAATATATAGTAGCTACCTGTGTTCGGTTATTCACATTGGTAATGGCCGCTAATAATAGGATATTTAGTAATCCCCGCTTATTTTATCAAAGCGATCTATAACACTACGCAGAGTACTTGATGAACGATGACTCAATCGGCAAAGTATAATTTTCTCCCTTTGTAGGGATAAGGGAGCGTCCATCCATTTACGTGAGGCGTTTAGGGGGTTAAGCCGAATCTCATTCACTCTCAAGTGGGGGAGAGGGAGGGTCCTCGCAAAGATTACGTAATTTTTTATCCGCAAGAAACAATGTAGAATTATGAGATAACTGGGTTAAATTGAGTAAAACGTGTTTCTCTACTAAACTATGACTACATTTTACACAATAATATTTATCATGGTTATGCGAGCGCCACAAAGTAGCATAGTTGATTGTTTAACCACCGGCTAGCCGAACACGCGATTCGACGAGCGCTGCGACGTACATACGAGCCTTGTGACAGCGACGCATGGACAAGTCTCATGGAACGCATGGAAGTCTCAACTAGTCCTAAATAAAAATAATTGAATAAATAACGTTTTTTAAATAAATCCAATACAATGAAGCATAGATTAACAAATTTACACTGAAAACACGCATTTTGAACAATCTCACGTGAGATTAGAGGAGGGGGGAGGTGGCCGAGCACGATATCTCACTAGGGGGGGTAAAAAAATCGCAAAAATCAACTCACGTAATTAATGGATGCCCCTAATGCCTTCATGCGAACGAGAAATTCGAAGTGCATATTTTTATTTTGGAACGATATCTACGTTCTTATTAAATTATTCTTTAATAATAATAATAACTTATCTAATGGAAACAGGAAGATCCCAATTACACCCATTTCAATAATTATTAATATTTACAAAGACGCACAACCATTCCTTAGCCAGAAAAATCCGACTAGCCGGGATCCAAACTCGGGACCTCGGCATTAGAGTGCAAGCACGCTAATCACTCCGCCACCTGTAAACGCTTAAAATGTAAAAAATTCAGATAATACGGAAATTTACGGCAGTTGAAAGTTACATCTCGAAATAGCAGGATGATGAGAAAGAAGACCACTTAATAAAATTTGGTTGATTGATATCATAAAAAAGAATCGCATGGATATTTTCATTTTCATTTTGAAATAAGATACAGAGGTAATGCTTCCATAAAATGTCAATCCTGTCAAACAATAAGTTCCCGCAAGGTTGTGAGAATTTGGAATTCACTTAGTTATTAAAAGGTGCTTTAATATGACGATTATTTGGTCAATCCTTGCTGGATGCAATGAAAAGTGTTATGAATTGGGTCATTGTACCGCAATTGTATGACTCTTTCCCACTTATTGTATTCTGGTTCATTGAGAAAAAAGGTCAAACTACTTCATTCCTCATCTTGTCTAATGAGCCTCATACCATCTCTAGATTTTTTAACAGCTAATTGTATATGGCTTGAGGTTAAAACGGCATTCGTGCTGATGGTTCTACTAGAATTGATGAATTTGAATTAATCAACCTCTTTTAATCGATCTCTTATTAACTTTATCTTTCTTGGATATTCTGTAAGGCTTGCGAAAGTAAAGGCCAAATTTAAACATCTTTGAAGTCTATAAATGGTTAATATAGATCAGAATTCCGTCCCTCTATCCAAAATCTACTTTCCCATTGAAGGTTTTGCATGTTTCTTGGAATTTTCCATTCTTGATTTTTTCTGTGTTATTTTATATGCTTTTCTAGTTGTTGTAGTTTCTCCTGACGTACAAGTAACAAAAACACTTCTCATAAAAAATTGAAGTGGAAATGTGGATTCAAATAAACCATTTGAACAAAACAGAAAATGTTTGCTAAAAGTCATGTTGTAGAATTCTAGGTAAGATCCACTAAGCTAAAATAAAATTTAATTCAAATAATGTATAAGATGAACGAAAGAGAAAATATACTTCCTTCCCTATTTGTACATGATGGGTTTCCACACTGCCTCACTTAAATCAGTGATTTTTTTCAAATATCGTACATTCCGACATTTAATATAAAACGAATACAAGACAAAATATCGAATTTTTTTAAAGAACCTCACCATACAGAGGTTCATCTAACATCGGCTCGGCTACTAGCGAAATTTCTCAAATAAACATCTGTTACTATTGTACTTGTCTTATATGCAGCAAGTAAGATGACATTTTATCACGTGGAAGAAATAAATTTAAGTAAAGAGTATGTTTCGTAATGATTTGAGAACTTTGCAGAAAAACGAAAGAGGCCGTAATCTTATTCTCAGAGAGACTGAAAAACTTCTACTGGCGTTCCAAGTTGGAAACAGTTCTATTACTACTGAACTATCATTAAAAAGAGGTGCGATCGCTTCGGAATAAGAAATTTCTTACAATTTACTTGCATGCTTTTTATAATTATCATTAGGGTGCGCTATGATTCAGCCTTGCTTGTCACCTTAACGTCCTTTCCATCTCACAATAATATCTCCTTGGAAATAATTGCCCATGAATGCGGCTCCTTTCAGGATGAGCCCAGAGGCATAAATGCCTGCCTCTTACTCTTGCAGTCTCAACACGGCATTGAAATCTCATCAAATTCCGACAGACAACAGGTTGCTTTCCTTTTGTCATCAAAAAAAGACTCAACTAGCGTGTCCTTCTCTTATATGTTCATATATTTAATGTAGCAGGAGATCTGAAATCCTAATCCTAGATAGATCGAACATAATTCGATTGTGACATTGGAAGATTTTAATATCGCAGATAAAGAAATTATCCTTTTTGTGCTACAGGTTGAAGAATTTTTGTTTCTTAGTTCCTACTTGTGATATACTTCAGCAATATCTTGGTATTTTCTACAAATTTCTCTCCTTTTTAATCCGTTGACTTACGTATGAGCAGTCTTATTCAGAGAAACTAGCTAAATTCTCTGGGAAATACTTTCACGGTAATTCTCTCGGAGTCTTCTTGGAATACTTTCGCTGAAGACTATCACTGTAAAGTAACTAAGTAAAATATTGAGACGATCTAAATCCTCGAATTTTCAACTATAATATTACAATATGCTATCCAATTTTCTTACTCCATTTATTAGTATCTGATATACTTTCTTTAAACCAATGGTACTTCCCAATGGTTTAACTTACACCGAGGGCAAGGCAATCTTTTCACAGAAGGTTTGCATTTTGCAAGATGATTTTATTGCGTTGATTTGGAAACTAACATGTACGAGGTTATATAAACAACGTAGAGAATTTTCTTTGAGATGCATCATCGTTCAATAAAAACATTCTGAGTCACATTCGAAATAAAGACATTGAAAGAGTACGATTATAAAAATCGAGACATTAAAATATCCGAAGAGGCATTTATTCAATATATCTACAGTTTATATACAATGTATCTCATTCTCATGCATGCTTAGATTGAATGTAAACTGCAGATATATTTAGTTATCATTTTCACAGAACCGGGACTAAATTTTACTAACCATCATGAATAAATATTAGATATTGTTGAAAAAGGGTGCGATAAGGTATTTTGAGTAATGGAAGCTTAAGCCAGCTTAAGATATAGCATTATAGCATTAATATAGCTATTAATCATACATTAAAAGGCTAAGAACAGATTAAGCTAATTGAGTGAAGAGGATAACAAAATGAAGCACAAAAGCAGCATTCACGTGGCTGCCTTTAACTCGAATCTACGAGTAAATAACGGATCTCGGGCATCTAACATGCACACGCTCGCGAGTGAATGGCTACGTCATTCTTAACTGACACGAAAGCAGACGAAAAATTAAGGCTGTCCGGAAATATACGAACGCAAATAACGATAGACGAACGGATTTCGTAAACATTCGACGTCTCAAAAGACATCGCGTGCTTGTAAGTAAACCGAGCACGAAAAAATTAGAGCTCTGAATAATAACCACTTAGCAAAAGGCCCTTGATCGTTGATCCCGGAAACAGAATGCTAATTATTAATCCCTCTTCTTGGATTATCAGTCGCAGTATTTGCACGTGGAAAGATCCTTCGCACCTCCTTAGGCTTTCCCTTAGTCGGCCTTTATCCGTTTCTTTCTCTCGTTATTCCCCTTTTCAACACTCTCACGGCCTCCACGGGAATCCCCCGGTGACACACTGCATCATAGACAAGGCACTCATATATCACGTTCAAGGATTTCTCAGATTCCCGCTCTGTGGTCAGATCTTCCCTGAAATCGCAAGGCAATGCTAATTTTTATTATTTCCCGACTGCTTTGAGAACAATCATCTGATAAACTCAGGGCATTCTCTCACCTCAAAGGCTATTCTCACGACGCAGGTAATAATTAAATGTGCGATATGGACTCTTTCACTTCAGTCGAACAAAGAAACAACTTAATTATACTCGTGCCTTTGAATTAAAAAAGTTCAATATTCAAAGTCGTTAAAGAGGATCAATAAATACGTCAAAAAGACAATAATTTTCCATAATTAAAATCCATTTAAGCTGACTAAGGCAATAAATACTAGGAGATGCCCATTACATCCACAAAAATCGCCACTATGATGTGTATATGAATCTTTATATTTTCGTATCTTGGGGTGTAAAATTATCAGTTATCCTCTTTACTTGAATTGTGCTATATTTTTGCTATGTACATCATCTTTTCATTGAAAAAATTAATGGACTGTTCATTTACAACACCTCTTGTAATTTTACATCACAAATTTCACTTGTTACAAATCTAGACTCAGCCCTAATCATTCATCATCTTTTAAAATATTTAAAAGAATTTTTACTTTCGTTCACCTACCAATTCTCGGGGACTTTTTCTACTCGGAACCTCATTTTTATGTTCTCACAGAATAATTTCAACTTCATTCAGATTATTAAGATATAAACCAACCACCTTCCAGCTTTGTCTGAGCTGATTTTCCCTTAAATATTTCAAGTTGAAAGTAAATCCAAAAAGACCATGTTTTGGAACTGAAATAAGCTGAAAAATATTCAGGGAGAATTGTTTATATTGAACATTTGCAGCATTGAAGTTTCTAACTATTCAAGATGTAACCTAAATATTACAATGAAGAGAGATAAAAGACTTTTGCATTAATAATGTCTGTGAAATCAGAATTAATTGTGTTTTAAAACTAACGTTTTCTCGGAAAATGATGATATAAATTCGGTACTTTCCGAACAATTTCTCCCAGATCATAAAATATACAAATGTCTCTCAAATCGAAATTACAACACTATTACAGCGAAATGGTCCTTGAACTTTCTCTACCATTGTTTTTAATAAAATACGATTTAAATATAAAGGATAATTTTCATTCAACTTCATGATAAGAATAACTTTAATTCAAAATTTTCAATTCGATTTTCGTAAAGGATATTTTATACATCAGCAGTGATTATTTGTTTCTATCGATAAGTAAAGCGGAATTTCAATATTTGAGTCTGACAAGAGGAACGCCGGGCGAGCTTACATAAGCTGAGCTATGCATATATATATATAAGGCAGAAGTAGAATCTGTAATGAATCAGCGCATGAACAAAAATGGATGGTTATTCAAATAATCCGTCGAATTGAAAGATACACAAATAGTTATTCTGGAGACTTTTGAAAATCCGAAATGGTATTACACAAAAGTGGAAACATTTTGAAAGGATATCATTTGTATTCTAATATGATAATCTGAGAGCAAACTTTCCAAATAAATGAGAAAAACCATATCATCATGCATAAAACTCGTGACAATAAATCTTTGATATTAGTTAACTTTTACATCTCCGTCAACATTTTAGACGACTTTGCGATTTTAGATGCTTTTCAAGGACAAATTCATACCATACGTCTATGGCCCGAAAAGCTGTTCAGAATACAAGGTTATTAATTCTAAAATCAGCAATTCTACATAAAATCCCAACATATACAATTCCAGACCATTGAGCATTTTATAAACCCTTTTAATATACAGAATTTGGTCATCTGAATATATACCAAATGTGAGTTTCGAAAAACATATTATCCAAGACAATCCATGGGAAAACAAAGAGGCATTTCTTATAGACTTTTGTCATGAACCTCGCTGAATAGTAGCCAGAAAAAAACTCCCTCTTTTGTTAAATATATGTTTTAAATTAAATATATCCTCCTACAAATATGCAAGTGTCCGTATCTAAAAGCTTTTCCTGCTGAATATTAAATATAATAAAAATAATGTAATTGAACTTTATAGTAAAATCGGCCGGAAAATAAAACACTGCAAAACTGGCATTTCCTTTTCCTAAACCTTCTCTAACCAAAAGAATTATTTATCATTTTTTTAATTTTTGCACTAAACTTTTACATGCAAAATTACAAAGCAAATCCTTCCCAAGCAAATAGTAATCCGAAGCAACAACTGTTTTAATATAAAAAATATTCTTTCGACTTTCGATTCGGTACATAATCTAGATAAACGCGGCCAACTTTTGCCTCGTGTCTTGACAACATTTTTCTTAAATGTTCACCTCGACCTGTGGTTTCTGCTTCACTGGTCCATAACTATATTTTGTGGATGCAAAGCTCGGCTCTTTCGCCCTATGTCCGAAGGATTCCGTCGGAATTGAAATATTTGGAGGAAAAAGCATTCGGAAATCTTTTTTTTCTGGACAGTGACGCATTACTGCGGCGGATTTTCGAAATCACGACGGTCGTGACTGTATTTACGAAAAAATGCGTTGAAGGATAAACTAAAGCAATGGCATTTTCGTGAATCTCAAGGGAAATTTGGCCAGGAATTAAAGCAACAAAAACATTTTGAAATATGTCATTGGAGTATCAATTATTTTTTTCTAAAAAAATGCGCATTTTCTCTTATCCTTGTTTAGAGTAACTTCAAAAATCATAAATACAAAGCACAAAAACAGAAACAGTTGGTTGTTACAACGGGAGCGGGGATAGTCATTATTGAAAAAGCACTTCACTCATGAACATCAATACATACATTTTAGTGCTATTTTAGTGTCACACCTTCATCTATTGTGGTTGCTATTCATCATCTTATCACGGAATTCTTTTCACCGACGATTTTTACTTCTTATAATTACTGTTACGAGTAAATTCTTTTCAAAGATTTCACAGTAAATTAACAGATTTATCTTCATTTTCTTTTGCTGACAATGAGACATTAATCATAAACGATAGAATAGTTTTATCTTTACCTCATGTTGATAAATTATTAAAAGAAATTTATGGTAACTAAACTTATAGTCATTTTACGGCTAAGTGTAGTTTTCTTTACAATGTGACTCATAACATGAGTGAATGACGATTGGATTTATATTTTCATTTTGAAAATAATATGATTAAGTGTATTAATTTTTACCTTTCATTTGATTGATTGTAAACCAATGTCACATAAGGCAGAAAGTATCTTTAACTATCCCTATATAATAGCGACATTGAAAGTGGAGAAATCAGTTGCTTGCTGTAGGAATAGATCTTGTTTAAAAAACATGCAACATAAAAATTTAGAAATTTCTTTATTTATAGGCACACATAAATAATAACTCTGGATAATTTAATACTAAATTATATTGCAGAATTAAAATAAAACAAATTCTTAGTGCCTTATCAAATTCATAAATCTTCTTCGACTACTTGCTAGAAGTCGGTACGTTGTATTCAGTGTAGGTTCAATCATAGGCTGAAAATAGTTCTAGGGTAAATATCTTTGATTAAACAATATATAAGTATAATGGACGAACTATCCTGATTAAGGTCATTAATAATATAGACGTAGGTATATGAGAACATTAGTATACTATCATATTTATATGCATAAATATCTACACAAACAGTAAATCTAATATCTATGCTAAAAATTAATTCTTTGTTATATAAATAAAATTTGAAAAATTGACTTACTTGATATACTGCAGTCTAACTTTAAATGGATTGCTAAATGAATTTTATTTGGCAATATAATAAGTGTTAATTCAATTTAATCGACTCTTTTCACATCTCTTAATTGATTACTTCCTTATTGGTTACATATTCAAACATCTAACCTCCACCAATCCATGCCACACCCATAAAGCACAAGCAAATCCTCACTTCTCCATCAGAGTTTCTTCGTGTATAATAGCACGCTCCAGATCAAGGCTTTTGTCTTTATAAGAATTTGTATTCGTTATGCCTTTTATACTGACACTGTTTCTCCATAAGTTTTCCTCTCAATTGCTTTTTTAATTTCATTATGTTTTATAAACCTAAGTTTAAAAAATCCATTTTTCAATTTTCTAAGTACCAGAATACACAAAATTTAACGCATTACTATAACATAAGCCTCAAGTATTTTTCTTGGTGTTTTCCATTTTACATCTCCTCGAGCAAAAACCCATATTTCATGACGTTGAAACATAAAGCTTTACTCTTTTAGAAATTTCTCGTAATATATTTTATCCTTACATGCGCTATCCTTGCTCTCCTTTTTGAAACTTAAGGAGGCAATCACTAATTAAAATCCCTTTTATCTCATGGGACTTAATATACTGCTCCTCGCAATACTAATAAGATAATTCTACTGATAAATTAATTACCCAAATTCCAAATACCATCAAAAATTGAAATCCACCGATGCACATTTCGCTGTCAAGAACCTTGGAATTATATGGAATTTGAGTAATTAATTTATCATTTATAACCATCAGCGGAAATACTCTTGTTCTAATTCTACTGACCAAAAAAATTAATTTTCAGCAGTTAGCACATAGCTTCTATTCAACATTTCATAAACAGTTTAAGTTTCATAAATACGGATTGCCTCTTAATTATATAAAAAGGAATAAAACGAAGCAAAAGTTACCCTATAAATCCTACTAATACTGTGGATTATTATAATCGTCCGCAATTAAATTGTATCTACCATTGCATTCGGTATATTCACTACCCAATGGTTGTTGTAATGCTCTTGAAGGTGAGACCGATATGTAACCCATCGATTCAAAATTGACAGATGTTTAACTATCGATATGCTTAATCTGCACCTCATCGTTATTGTAACATCAAATCTCGCAAACAAATGGAATGAGGCCTAAAATTGGAGCAATTTATGAGACACTTGTGGTATATACATACAACAATTTTTTTTTAAATTTCTTGACGGAAGTAAGCTTCGCTTTTATCATTTGTTTACCTACGTATTTTCACCGTATAGTGATCTCAGCTTTTATATTCCGTCTCAGCGTAAGGTTTCCTCGAATTGCTATTACGATGAGCCATTTCCTCACTACCCATTATTGGAATAATTGCTCTGAGCGTGTTTACCTGTGTCATCTTAAGCAAAAGAAGTGCGTGCAAATCCATTTGAGGTGCTAAATCTTATTACGCACGAATTGAAAAGAAAGAGCGGCGAAGAAGGCCATTAATTAGGCTGAGCAAAGTTAATGCGTGTTTTAATACATCCTTTTCCATGAACGGGCGCTCCTCGAAAACACTGGAATTTATAGCACACGCGTGAGTGAATTCCCGTCACGTTTCGGACCATCTCTCCGTCCTCCACCTTCTCACCTTTACTCTCACTCGCTTCGTGATCTCTGACGACACTTTGTGGTGCTTGACATACCGCTTTAACTTGCGACACGCGGCCTTCTGCACCCGCCATTGGCCTTCGTCTGCGTTTCCCTCTGAATCCACGTTCTCTGCAGCTCTGATCTACCGATTAATTGTAACTTAAGCTCTTAGATGGACAGGGCAATGACTATGAGATGAAAAACAACTGTGATCAAACCTAATTCTCCCTTTTCAAGGACGACCGTGAGGTTACTGCGCGAGAAACATAAATGTTTTGGTACCTTAAGTCAAATGATGCCCATACATAAATTATACTTTTTTCAGAAAAATTAATGTCAACAATGGAAGAATTATGAATCAATATTTTGACCTTCGTTATTCATCTCATTTTACAATATCTTTGCTTCACATTTCAACAAAACCACTCCTAACACAATACAACCACCGCAAACGCAAAAAAATCCACTTTTGCATTCTAAAATAACGACTAAAGTGTAATGATAAAAAATAGATATAAAAATAGATAAATGGAATGTCCTTCTATTGGCGAGATTAGATTAATGAGGGCCTCTCTTCCGCCTAACCTAGTATGTCGTAATCGTATGTACAGAGATAAGATCAAAACTAAAGAGTACAGAGTGGGAAAAAATGTTTGCAACTGAAGTTTAACAAAGAAAAACACAGTTTGATGGTAAACAGCCACAGAGAAAGAGGATGAAAAAAATTTCAATAACAGTAAAATGAAAATATAGCAACTTTTACAGTAAACGTTCAAAGGTTAAATTTACAATTGGATAAATATCAGTAAAACGAGAAATAATAAATAGCATGAAAAAATAATCAAAAGAAAATTATTAACCATGGGAAAAATTCAACTTAATGACTAATAATAATCATCTAACAGCAGAAGGGTTATTAGTCAGACAGAGGCATCGATCTAATAATTATTATAACAGATTATAATTTGTTATTATGTCGGATCAAAGCTTGAAGAGTGAGATGAGTCTTAAGAAAAGGAGATAATGCTTGACAGTTAAATATTTGATTATTCAGCCAAAGAATCCATCATATATTAATCTATGAATATTTTAATTAATGCTATACAATTTAAATTCGTTGTATATGGAAACCTAACTGAGCAGAATTTACGAAAGCTTCATTCCCCTTCCGAAAGAGAGCTCTTATTTTCATGTGAATCAAAGTCCTTTCCTTCTTCATTATTATTAGTTTTACATTATGACTCAGTTGCGTTTATTTAAACGTTATTTCATTACTTGTTGATACTTCGCGCGCTGTATCAACGTGCTCACCTCGATGTATCTAAAAACGTTGCAGTTAACTCAAATGAGAACTTCCTCTTCGCTGCTGCTAATTATTTTCCCAAAATAAGTGATAATGAATTAGTCATGCACTAACAGTAACAGAAGGTATTCATATTGTTTGAGCAATTAAAAATCTCCAAACGCATCATATGTATATTTAAATATTTTAAAATTCAAAAAGTCCCGCTATATTTTTTCAGAAGATATTTTTATTTTCTTTTCGAGTTAAGAACTTTAAAATAAATTATGTACAGACCCTAAGAAGTGATAAATTACACATAATTTAAATAGTTTTTCAAAACTCAAACGCAGACTTTAATTTCATATTTCACAGCACAGCGAAATAAATACTATAATAATAATTACAAGTCCTTGCGATATTTCAGCGCCAAGGTTCCCTTATATGGAAAGCTGGTATATTCTAGTTTTCTAAAACTAAAAATAAATATCAACCTCTAAATGCCGTTTAATTTCATAAGTATTACATAGGGACTGTAATATTTGACGATCTTCTACGTATATAATGAAGCAGGGACGAATTTAGAAATTTACATTATTCAGGATGTTGACTTTACGGAAGATTTAAAATGTCTTTTTATGATTATTGTAATTAAAATTAATTAAACGCCAGAAAACCCTCTACTGCCGATATCTAGTTCTTCGTTAGTACGCAGGCAAACCCTTCAAGGAACCCCAAGGAAATGGAACAATTTCAACGATTCCCCATAAGATCTGCCAATATAGTGCAAACTGCTGCTCCTTTTTACAATTCTTTGCGATTTTCCCAAAAAAGACAAACATCCGTCAAAATATTCTTATCGTATACGCAATAATGTTATCAGCAATTTTCTTGTATTTTCCAAATCGTAAATTATGTCCTATAAACTGGTGAAGTATTTACACATAAGGAGTAATGAATTGCCATAATTTCCATTACTCAATTAATTTTCCTTGACTTTTTTTCTTTTTTACAATAATTTCCGTATAATAGGACCCTATGAATTGCTTCAGACACGATTTTGGTAGGTAGAGCTCCATAAGTAAGGAGATGAAAAGGTAATAACTTTTATTCGTACAGCTAAAATATTTTAATAATATTAGGGCTAATGATGACGTGACAGGTCGAAACCTACGTTGGAGAATAAAATATGATGGTAAAATGTGGCACAAATTAATATCTTCTCATTTCTTCATACTATAGGGTCGTGTACAGATGTAGAACATGTAGAATGCCTACGCGCCATGTATTAATAAGATCTCAAATATATACAAATTTATCTTTTATTAAATTTACTATTTTCACATCAGACGCAGATATAGAAAATTTACGGAGGCCGTATCTTTGTAGAATTCCACTAAAAATTGTTAAATAATATACCAATGCCAATATGCTTGAAACTGTCACTAGCCAAAACCAGTCGCCCACGAAACCTCATGTGTATAATTTAAATTTACTTGTGTTGTTCCTAAATCTTTATTAATTTGATAATGTGACCAAAATGTTCTCTCAAAATTATTCCCCAAGATTTCTATTTCCTGAGCCCCATTCACGGCAACTTTCTCCCCTCTTCCCATTTGACCTTCCTTCTCTCCCTCACCTTCATCCTCGATATTCACACCTCCGTGCATCCTTTTCCATCTTCACCTCAAAATGCCACTGCGGTAAGCACATCATCATTAATTACCCCCTCAAGATTCCCATACGTTACCATCCCATGCAGTAAAACCGGAGATGGTCGAAACAAATTTAATGGTTAAGTTAATTAGAAAATTAATGATGTCACAGAGAGATCTGAGCGAAAGATAGAGAAACGAAAATTACCGTTTAACGAAAAAGAGAAATCCATACCTGGATTGTTATCTGATTCAGTCATGAATGACCCTGAGGTCTTGTTTTTAAAACATTAATTGCAAGTGATAATTAAATATCTTGGAAGAGTATAAACCTTTAGAAACTTAAAGGATACGAGGGGGACAACTTGTAAGTATAAGAGAAATTTAGCATACTTATGAGTATAGTTGATCAATGCAGCCATAGGACTGTAAAATTCGTTCATAAGAACAAAATAAAAAAGAATGAAAAACCGTGCAAAGTAATTGACCTGATTAAGACTAAGTACTAATAGAAACCGAATGTATCTTACGATGAACCACGTGGAATTTTATGTTTCGTTTTATTCCCTTCTTGCTGATGAGCAAAATATCAGTGCTGATTGACAGCCCTACGGAGGAATTGCTGAGGAAGAGGCTTGCCATGGAAGGATGAAGGTGGAGCTGAGGGAAGTTCCTCGGAAAATGATGGATTAGAAAAAGGCAGGATATCGCTGTACTCAAATGGGGGGAAATCATTCAAACAGAATCCTCTATTTGAATTTGAAGTTCAATTTATGATGATTTGAACAGAATGAGAGAAAGAATAACAGAAGATTGACTTCATCTCACGCTACATTTAACGGATTTTTTTGTATTGGAACATGCAATATTTTGCTAAAATTGAGACTTCCTCTTAGAGGTGAGGCCAACGGAGTGGAAAAGTGGAGAATTGAACATCTGGTGCGCAAAATGTTACGGAAACATAAATCTGTGCCTCATTTAGGGAAGTGTCGGTACTTTGTCATCTATTCGAGCATAGAAGTGAGGATATTTGCGCCACAAGGGACATAAATTACCTAATGTGCAGTGTGTATGCAAACTATGAGGAAATAATTTTCATGCAGTCGATTGCTGATGAAGGGCAGAGATTAATTAGTGACGAGAAAAGCAAATGGTTGTGCAACGCCCTGCGAGTCCTTGGAAATATAGAGGAGATACAAAAAGGGGAAAGAATAAAAGAGATGAGAATGGAGGATGAGGAAGACGATGGAAAGCTGACATTTCTCTCATTATTTTTACGTAAATTCTGCTCTTACCCTTGTCCCTCAGAAATGTCCGAATAGCATTTCTCCACCAGCGTTATCGCATTTACAACGTTTCAGCGATTTTGTGACCCAGTAAACCAATTTATGGCGTTCTCCCATTTATTTTCCCGAATTTTCTCTAAACTTGGCGCGAAACGTTTTCTTGTGAACCGTTGATGAGAAAAAAATCATAGCTCGGATTATTATTATCCTAGTAGATATATTATCATTATTATCCTAGAACGGATTTGATTTGGGATCTAGATAAACAGGATATAAGGAATTCCACAGATTTGCATTCGTATGATTTTGATCTTGAAAAAATTTCGTGATGAGTTCCAGATTATCATCTGACTCACCCGTTGATGGCCGATCTTTGCCAAAAATTCGTACCGGAATCCATTCTACGTTAGATGAAAAGTGATTTCCCATAGGTTTTTATAGAAAATCGTTTAATTCGTTCTGGATGCTGCCCAGTATTTAAATGAAAAATATATGAAATAATAAAAAGCGCACAATGAAAGGGCAAAAACTCATAAATAGCTGAGATGCTTTCAAGGGACAGGTGGTAAAGACAGTGTGTGTGTGCATTGGGTTGGAGGATCTCTCCTGACGTGAAAAGAATTTCTCTGTGACGCATTCACAGACAGGGCATATAAGCTCCTTGAATGACCAGACCATTCGCTACTTTATTCTAGCGCCTATTCATTGAAAAATTCGTTAGCCGAGTCTGATAAACAGCGTAAAATATCTTCGTTATTTGAAAATTTCTTCGGCAAGGTTACTCGTTAGCCGATGTATCACCGTATGTTACCTTTATTCCTTTACTTTCCTATCTAATTTTGTTTATGTCTGTCAAACTTTAAGAAGTTGAAGATATAATCAGAGCACTGACTCAAATAAACTGATTAACCCTCTCTTTCTGTCTCCCCATTTATTCCTAATCATCGAGCAAAAGAAATCACCGAACCAATAATATCTGACACATCCTCAGAAAAGTAAGACCTTCTCCTTGATATTTAATCTCCTTCTTAATATTCAAATTATATGTGCAGAATTTTATTGGGTTTTATATTTTATTTTACCAAAAATGTAATCAAAGAAACGAAATTTCCACAAAAATATTTCTTCTTTTGAGTTGCAAATTTTGATATTAGATCGTAAATAATACACAAAATCGGAAGGTTGCATATCATTATCTAGCAAAAAAGCTATAGTGTTTTAAATTTTAACATATTCTTAACGTTTAAAAACAGTTCATTTTGTCTATTTAAAAAAATCTAGTTCAAAATCTTTAAAAATCACGTGGAGCAAAATTGCTTCTCTAAACATTTATAAAAATATCTGTAGATATATTTTACGCATATTACAAGAAACCAACCACGACAAGCTATGAGTCTCTTGGTGAATACATAGTATATGTTTTCTGAGCGCACAATGACCATTTACACTAGTGATACAACTATATTCAATGACCGGATTAAAGTCGTGGCGATCCGGATCCGGATCGTTGGTCGCAGTTTGGGCATCCGCGAGTAAAATGCGATCCGAATTTAGTGTATTATTATCAACAATGAATTATAGAAGTGTCAGTAACTTGCCATCTGAAACTCATAAATTTTAAAATATTTCCAAACACTTGGGAGGAATTTCCATCTGATTATCAAAATGGAAAACACGGATATTGAATGGGCACATTCGTGCAAGTGGCTTACAATTATCAGCTGGTATACGTTATCTGATTCAGGATTAATTTCCCTTATAATTGCAAAGCAGTCATTTAAGCGGTGCTACGTTTTTCTGTAGAGAGTGCAAGAGTTGCGACAAGTCCGATCTACTCAATCAAAAGCTGCTCTCACTGTGTCACTCAAAACATGTATTGCTAGAATGAACTATGTTTCCTACGCTTATCCTATCAGGGTTAGAATCTTGATGGCGATGGGCTGGAAAAGTTTCACTTAAACCGCTAATGAACCAGGTTAGGTATGACTCGATCCTTTAATAAGGCTTAATGAAAAATTGTATTAGCATTAACACGTACGTAGAGTACTGGAGAAAAGTATCTTTAATGGGAAATGAGAAAATCACCTTTTTTATCAGCAAGAATGCGAGGCCGAGTTTCTTTCATAGGTTAGTGCGTGAAGCAGAATGGCGTAACTCTCATCTGCGTTTCAACTAATCTTAGGTATGATTTCAGAGCTGAGGTTTGTTTGTTTATAAGAACTTTTGATTTTTAGTGCAAATGGTGGTAAAAACCATTCAGATGCAGAACGTCATTGGAGAGAGCTTAGTTCTTGTTAAGTTGCGTCGTTAGAACGGTTTTTGCTTAGGTCCATTTCTCCCTCCGCGAAGCATAATTTATTCCATTATTTCTCTGATAAAAAGAAGGATGATTAAAATTATATTCTATTATAGTTCATATTTTATTGCATGTGGGCCTGGTATTTTGACTCTTACATAATTCAAATTCACAATTTTCTATAAATAATATTTTTATCTAGAATAAGGTAGATTGAGGTAGTCGATTTAGTAGTTTAAATATAAAAGTATAAATCAATAGTCACGATTATCAACTTAAATCCATAACAATGACTTTCTATGTACGTATGCATTATTTCTACTCCCAAGCAAGCCAACGATTGCTGCGGTATTAATATACTTTTTAACGTACAAGATTATAGCACTAAAGCGTTCTATAAAGTAAAAACTTTATTGAATTCTATCCAGTAAATATTAGAGCAAATTATCGACGCAAAAGATGAAGTGGCAAATTTCTCTGCTCTCAATCTGATCATTTTCCCTGAAAAACATACATATGTAAATGGTAACAGTGGTGACGCAAGATAAGTCTAGAGTAATGAAGTTTTTTAACGCGGCTTTCGTCTTCAAGAGATGTTGTATCATTTTATTTGCACGCATCCTTAATTTGAGACCTTCCGATACACACACGTATTCTGCAAAAGTACTCAAAATATGATTATTTTTCTTCGAAGAGCAATCTTAGAGGTCATATAAGTTTGGAGTGGTAGTATCGGGTGCTCCACAGCAATGCTCAAAAAAGCAATGTTTGACCCTCCGATCGTCACCTCCTCCGGTAATGATGGAAAATTGGATAAAGTTATTGTTTCTTAATACAATTTTTCACATTATGACTTCAAATCTCAATAAATATTTCAGCTTCCTCGAATTATTACTACAATTCTTTTCTTTATAGTTTTATTACATTTCATAGCTAAAATAACTTCCTATAAGATTTTTTTGAGAAGTTTTACCTATGCTCTGTGATGAGGCACGATTTTAAGGGAACTTTTTCATTG
The DNA here is from genome assembly GCA_947579665.1 of Sympetrum striolatum. NCBI lineage: Eukaryota > Metazoa > Arthropoda > Insecta > Odonata > Libellulidae > Sympetrum > Sympetrum striolatum. Next base: position 104,971,245 of record OX388343.1, read on the forward strand.
ATTATTTTATCCTCACAAAATCCTGGCAAATATCAATATGTCATTTTAACTTATCTCTCTAAGCTAAAACCCAACTTCTTTTTTTTCTAATATGGTTTAGCTCAAATTTGAGTTTTCCTTTAGAATGATGATTCTGAGAAGGTGAACTACACCTTCAACTTCATTTTTTCTGAAAACATTCTTGCTAAACCCAAACGATGCTGCTAAAAATTATTATCTGAAGTCTATTTATTGCCTTAAGGAGAACAATTTATTATTATTATTATTAATATTTCAATTATTATACATTAGAATCTCTGCAAAGCGACAGCTCGCTGTGATAAAGGGTTTGGAAAAGAAAACAATTCTCAATAATATATATATTCCCATTTGATCGATAAATACAGCCCTGTTTTGATGCTTTTATACACGGAAGTTTTCAATAATTAATTCAGGCATAATCCCTTACAACTTTTTAGCCCTGCAGTTATACCCAATACAGACCAACGTAAAATCAATTTCCTCGTTAACGTCATTTTAAATTATGCACATCAACTGAGGGTTTGACGTATACATATCAAATACTTTTATGCAAATTCATGGCATTTGTCTCTCAAGACATTCTCTCGAACTGATAAATAACGAATAACAGCAAACAGCTTCCGCGTATTCTTGCTCTCTTTAACTTTTAAGCGGAGGCTAAAGATGAGGCGTAGATACACGATATAATAAAAAAATATACATAATACCACTCAATTAATTTTAAAAAATAATTTAAATTATAAAAATGAAACTACAAAAATAATTACAAAGAATAAATAGTGAAATAAATAATCTTTTTGGATGATTTAATGAAACATGTCCAATTAAATTTCGTTTTGACATTATTCTAAATGTTGTTGTTTTCCTGTACAGGAGAATATTGTCTTCTACAACCTTCAGTAGGCGAAGTTATAACCTTCAGTGGGCGTGATTTCGCCAAAATAAAGAGTACATTCATAGATTCATTAATATTTTAATGGAATTCAAGAATAAATTTTAAAATACGTATTTAAGAAATTCTCTCACGACGGTAAACCAATGTTTCTTATGAGAAATTCTTAGATACATGAAATATGCAAAATAATACATGATGATATACAAAATACACAAAAAGGATCAGAATATGGTGAAATTTTGGAATTACGATTCCAGAACACCTTACTCTGTTTAAATTTTCCTAAATGACAAATATAAGCATAAAAAATAATGATTCATCAATGGATATTTTCAAAAATCTCCTAATTAATTTTCTTCATCAGCATAATGAATTTAAAAGCAAAGTATACGGTAAAGGTATGATAATGAAACTGCATACGTAATGAAGTAAACACGGAGAACGGTAATTTTAGCTTCTAACCTAGACATGAAGTTATATAAAGACTATTTCAAAACATCATTTCATCAACGAAGATGGTCGATTTTCATTTTCTTTCCCAGTATATTTCTTTCTTTGGTACTAAGCAGAATCATAATAATAGTATACAATTTTTCCCACTCTTCTCGAAATTTCCAAAAACGCTGCCAAAATTTATTTTGTACATAAGTACAGTTTGTAATTGTAAATTGTAGCCGTTTGAAGAATTCAGAAGTTGCTACCACCACTACGGCACTGATCTATTTAAATCTTCCAATTAACGATTTGCCTAAGGCGTATAAAATATGTACATGTAATCTAGAAATGATAGTTTTTATAAACTAAAGTATCCTAATAAGAGAAGAAATGAGCGAGTGAAAACGTTTTCACGACGATCAATAAGTACCAATCGACCTGCAGTACTTTCCTAAATTCAACACTCGATATATATTTGCTATCTACTTTAAAACGAGATCTTGAGGAAGAACTATGAAGCGCAAAATAAGCACAATAAGGTTCAACTTAAGGTAGTAGGAGAATAAAATTTCCTTCTATATTGTTTTCACATCGGAACCTGCTCATTATTTGTACGGAAACGGGTGGATATAAGTGTGCAGAGATAATTAAAATCCATCTTTTGCAATATCAATTCCCTTCTTCTCATATCATGAAAAATATTTTGACCAATAAATAGGGGAAGGCACAACGGGTTACCGGGGCGGAATGAAATTCGTCGTTTTTCGGTGTCAAAGAGATGTTGCTTATGAAGCGCAACAAGCATATATAGACCAAAATGCGACTACTTAACTACGGAATCCATGCTTAACTACGGAATCTGGCATTGTTAAACGTTAATGTGTGAGGTTTCCGTTGAGTGATTTTTTGCTCCCGCATTGTAACTTTTGAAATATTTGTCACCGAAGAAAGGTATACATACTTTTTCACATTACAGCTATAGTTATTAAATGCTTAAATTGCGTTTAATTGTCTTTAGTTTCGTGTAGTTAAACGTTTGTTTACGTATCGTTCTCGAGGGTCTTTACCTCCCTAACCTGAATCGGGCCCATTGGGGCAGAACGGTGGGCAGAATAGGACAGTGTCCGGCGATGGTGTTAACTACTATCGATTTCAGATAAGAGGCATCCTGCTTTATCTATTCGCAAACCCGAAGCAATATCTGGTGTAAGAGCCATGGGATTTCAAATAGTAGCTGATGAGTTTGTTCTAGAGTGTGAATTTTGTGAATAGTCTCAACAAAAGGGTATATTCAATGAAAACTGTAGTTAAATCTTTATAGTAACTTAAAATTAGATAAATATAAATTAAACTTGTTTTTCTGCAATTCCACTAGTATTAATAGTTTTTATATTTACTTATCTTGACCATTCTATTCAGCTCCATACCCGGGGTAGAACAGGCGAAAGAAAATATCTTTTGTTTTTTTAAATAAATATATCAGTCTTTTATTTTCTTAGGATATAATTGTATTTTAATGATTATTAATCTATAATGTGTTCATAAAAAAATTTGCAGCTTTCTTAATAAACCCTTCTGTACTTTTATAACGTATTTTCAACTTAGCAACCCGTTCTGCCTAAGGTTCTCCTGTTTATAAATTAACGCATCTAGTTAATCATTGTTGACTGACCAAATTGTGTTTCAATGCTTTAGCTTAAACTACTCACTATAAATTAAATTTGCCTCCACCGCAGTTTGACGAACTTGAACTTCAAGAACAATGTGTTCTTATCACATAATTAGAACGATTTACACGCTCTTTTTATTTCGATATTTCATTGAAACCGAAATAATGAGTTCCCAAAAAGCATTTAAAACTTAATCAAAGGTAAGTACTTGATGGTAGGAATTGGGTCAACAAGTTCCTTCTCGTGAGTCTTATTGCGATATACTGTCATTCACAGTTGACATTGAGTTGCAATAGCCCTAACTGTGATGTAATCCTGAAAATTCCAACATCTTTCTATCGATCTCAGCATTCTATCATAATCTAGTTCTGTCATTTTTGAGCATATCATACAGAATTTGTTCTCTAATTTCGGAAGTCACAATCTTCCAAGAGATACTGAAAATTTTGGAGAGTAATTCATACATTACTATTAAAGATACGCGAGGTTTCTATAAACCAGTCAATTCGACAAAACACGCGGTATGTCGAACTTTTCGAAATGTTTATGAACTGCGGCATTCAAAATTTAACTAATTATTTGATTCTTTACCAGTTAATTAACTGAAGTTGTTGCTGTTATGAAACTGTTTTTCGAAATTTTGATCGATTTCTCACATAAGAGAAGATAACATGGAAAGCGATATGCTAAAAATAACAAGAGTTGCAGCCGCCTCTTCAGATATTTCACATTTCCGCAAAAGATAAGACTCAGCTTTGGTGTAACTCTCGCAGCATAAATATTCTAGATAGTAAATGTTGGTCATAAACAATCAAAATCAATAAGACCTTCATTTTTATTTGATAGCTTCCGTTGTCTGATTTAGGATAGTTTTCGTTCTTTCTTCTGTTATGATTCAACACTAAGGCTTACGTGTGTGATATAAGGATACCCTTGAAGCGTAAATGAAGCTTGAAACAACACTAAGCGTAAACAGATAAAACGGGCGTAAACGTCCTTTATCTCTTGACACTGACATCTATTCAGCATCGCCGTTTTCAAGTTCATTTTCGAAACATATTCTATTCGAATAGTCTTCGGCGCGATGCGTATCTCTGCCGTCACACGGTGCCGCCATTTTCCATGCCTCAGTCGACCCTCTCACCCCCTCTTCATTAAATGAAAAGAAACAATTGCGAAAAGAACTATTTGCATGAAGAAAGCTTACCTCACTCGCCGCTATCAGTTTCGCCTTTGTTGATCGTGCGCGGAAAATTCTTTCAGCAAACACGTGGCGGGCAGTAAAAAATTAATTTCCAAACATTGCCTCCTTTCGTGGATATCCTGCGTTTCTCGGTATCATCGAGGAAAGAGGAGCCATGACAGATGGAGGATTAACGGAAATCACCGCAACCGAATCCGAATCGAAGCTGCGCTAACATCACTTTGATTCCGTGAAAAATGCCGGAGTTGGGCAACGCCAAACAATGGTGACGATGAGCAACACCTAGCTAAACAAAATTTTTTTGCTATAGTTTCTTAGCTATTATTTAGCGTAGGATTGCCTTGGCGGCATTTCAAGGCCTCTGTGGGTTTAGACATCTGATTATCATTTTCAGGGTACAGAACGTGATGGAGATGGACGAGTTGGAGGAGGACAACGAAGAGTTTAACGATGAAGACAGCGCCGAAATTGATCCACGTGGCCCAGATACAAAATTGAAAAGACCAAAAAAGAAAGGTAAAAACCAATCTGTGCCAGAAGACTCAATCCAGGTTACATTCTAAATAATATACCCAGGCAGATAGAAAGAAAAATGAGGTGATATTTAAAAAAAAGCTCAATAAATAACATTCTAATTTGGATCTACTATTCACAACACGCCTTTAATTGGCATTAGTGAATCAAGTACACGGTCTACCATTCAAGCTACGGAAGACTTCAAGGAGTTGTTCCTCTATTGTAGAGAAGCATATTCATAATTTCATAATAATAATAATGCCGTCTTTTTATGGGCGAATTTTAGCCTATGAAGGCTATTCCTCCAATTAACCCCTTTTTATTAATTTTATTCCACTTTTTGCATTTTTATGAATATCTCTCTCACACGCACACACAACATACATAGACAACCATTCCCTAACCGGAAAAATCCGATTATCCGGGATTCGAACCCGGGACCGTGAGGTTGGAGCCACCACGGCCGGTTAGGGATTTAATGAGTTGATACGTACATATTATAGTTTAAGAATACAGAAAATATAATATGAGATTATCTTAAAAGATATATATTCTATATAGTATGTTAGCATTATTGTCCAGCAGAGCCTGAGATTGATCTGCAGGAGTTTTAATTTAATAATTATTTCGTGAGAGTGGTATGGTTAAAAAAAAAAACAGTTCTACATCTACATTAGTACCCTACAAGCCGCCTTTCGGCGTGTGGCAGGGGGTGTAAACACCAGTTGAATCTAAACTACTTCCTTATTTGGTTATTGTCACGTATCGTTCGCGGAAAGAATGAATCTCTAAAACGATTCGTCCTAGCATTTATTTCTCTTAACTTACGGTCATTATCGGATCGACCGAGGTAACAGGGGGGTTGCATGATACCGATTCTATCTTCTGAAAATGTAGTTTCCCTGAATTTATTAAGCAATCGCAGCCTAGCTTCCAATCTCCTTCCTTTCAAGGATTCCCAACCTACGTCTGAGAGCATTTTTGTAACGCTTGCTTTTTTATCGTAGCATTTCTTAACAAAACGAACCGCTTTACGCTGCACTTTCTCGAGTTCGCGAGTACATGTTTCATCCGCCGGATCCCATATACTTGCCGCATATTCCAGAAGGGGTCTGACCAAGGTAAAATAACATCGCTCTCTCACCTTCTCATTGCATTTACCGACAATACGCTTTACAAATCCAAGCCTTTTACTTGCTTTGACGCAGATTTTTCGAATGTAATTGTAATTACATTCGAAAAAGTTGTAATAAAGGTAGTAAGGAAGAGGATGGGTGAAAATTGCACAATAGGATGTGCACCCAGGGAAACCCAAGGAGAAACGGACTTGGAAAAAAGTCCACCAAGGCCGGGCATCGAACCCGGGATCAACCGGGTTTCTCCTTGGGTAATAAAGGTAGGTTTAAAACAATTAATTAATAAAAATTTCCTTATCAATATTAAATATGTTTAAGCCTGTATTTATACGATTAACAATTACCAATTTTATGCAGAGGTAAGTAATTATCAATATTATACAGAGGATTTTCAATGTTTAGATTTGATAATAATCATGAATTACTATAGGAAGAATGATTAAGATATATTAAATTGAATACGATAAAAAACTACTTATGTCTGATATCAAATATTTCTAAAATTTAACTAATTCAAAATGGTGTGAGTTGTAATGAATCAAGGAGAGTGAGAGAAATTCCTGAAAGCGATTTTCCGTTACAATTCGTATCACAGCTGACGGAGAATCGCCGCTCGGAAAAAGTAATGACCGTGAAAAAGAGGAAAACCATTTCGAATCTTTCTTTATGATAGCTATAAATTCCAATCTGACATTCGGTGCAATGCAACGGATTTCCTAAATTCCATATGCTTATTGAGAAAGTAGAGATTTAGCTGGTAATATCCGGAACGCTGCATTTGTCATGAAGATGTAAGATGTTTTTTCAACAAGAATTTTGTAAGAGATTATCAGGCTGTTTTATTTCGACATAAATTAGATAGAACTATAAGGCGTCGATGGAAATGCAGAAGCATACTCGTGAAGACGTGCCCGAACATTCTGCACTCTTATGTTGTTCAATGCCGTGGTCTGTTGCGCTAATAATAAAGAATTTGTTTCACCATTTATTTTATTACAAAATGATTCTGTGTACGAGAGGTTTGATTGATAAAAATGAAAGTTACCCTTACACGGATTCAATAAGATTTAAATCAAATAAGCTCATAAATATTGAAATGAAATGAAATGTAGCGTATAAGAAGATTTTGGCATCATGAAATATTCAGTTTTGAAAAATAGACTCCATAAAAACTTTCTGCGTGTGTAAAGTAAACAATTCTCACTTTTTGTATAGTTCAAGTTGGTAAAAATTTCCATTTATAATTTGGTATCATAATAATTCTTATCAAAATTGTTATGTCTCTCAAATAATTTTTCCTTCATTTTTTAATAACCATACGATAATTTTCAATAAATAAATTTTCCGGTGGACCAAAAAACTGCATCCCAAAATATCCCATTATGAAATAACCTATATTTTACAACATCAGTGAAAACGTCATTTCAATAAACAGAAGTATTTCAGTGTCAGATAAATAACTCAGTGGCACTAAAGGTCAATTTTCATTGATACTACTCCTCGATGACGTATCAATTCACGCCATATCGCCCGATTTGTTCACAGTATTTACAACCAAAGAGAAGATGCGTCTTACATACCCGTGCACTTGAATTCCCCAAACATGCTTTAATGCATCAGTAGTTTCCGAAACCAAAAATGCTACACATTTTATAAGTTTTCTAACATTTAAAGTAAAGGAATCTCTCAAAAACGTTGGCTGAAAATGGACAATTTATGAAGAAATTTCAAATAAATTATTATGAAAAGGTAGGAAATTAGTACCTTCCAATGCATATCTGTAGATGGGTAATTTGATGAAATTAATAATAAAAAAGGGCTCACGAAAATTTTTTTCACTCTTTATCCGCAATTATAGCTGATACATCAATCAACTACATCAAATCTCTATTAAAACAAAAAACAGATTTTTACTTAGAAAGATTAAATATAAATTTAAACGTCTAACAAGACTTTTTTCACGCCCCTGTGCATTAAAAAGCAACATATATGAGATAAAATCCATATACATGTGGAAAAAGGTTAGAAAGTGTTGTTCATTCAAATATCGACTTATTCCAATGTCATAATTAATTCCACAGCGAAAGGACTTAGCAACTAGCCTCGAAGCGTTAAGTCATCATCAGGTCAGATACAATGGTTTGAATCCAATTTAAATCGTAAAGAAATGTTTTCAAACGAATAAAACATGTCAGCAAATACTAATTTAATTATATCATTACCAAAGGATTTGCTTAATTTTGTCACTTTGCTATCATTTAAATGGAAAACTTTCCGTGATACGTTACCGATTTAAGTTTTAGATGATCTGAATAGTAATCCCCAATATAAGAATGTATGTAGCATAATCAAGAATAACAGAGGTCATTCATATTATAGTATCTTACTATGGATCGATTTAAATTTAGGAAACATATCACCTAGAAACGAAGCCATTATTTCTATGCCATATAAGTAAGTATCGGATCGCTAATAATTCCAAATATTAAAATACATTTTATTAATAGTCTTCAAACCAAAGAATTGCCATTTACTCAATAAAAAAGTAGTTAGAAAATTCCCAAGTAGAAATTCAATAATATTTAGGGGATTTTGCGATTTTAATGATTTATTAAAATAATTTTGACATTACTTCTGTTATCCATCGATTATCACTCCGTACAACATAAGATAATAAGATTATCATTGGAACATTTGTGTACAATAATTCCCAAAATGTATTGAAAGATGAAACTTAACTTTCCACTTTTCCCCCCTCTAACTATGAGTAACTCTTTCCTCTGATGTTTTTCTTTAGTTCTGCTGATGATGTGATTTGCGCAGAAACAGGTAAACGCGTGTATTTTTCTTGAGGATTCAGTAAAAGTTTTGACAATAAAGAATCTAGAATGAAATTTCCTCGAGTATCGCTCAATGATATTCAAAGCTTCAGAAACTTCTTGAATAAAAATAGGCATTTCGAATAAATCCTATTTGCCTATTCTGAATCAAGTTTTCTCTTCTTAGTAATCAGGGAACGCATAAAAATCTGGTAAGAACTGCTGGTAAAGAAAAACTAAACTTGGTAAGTTCCACAAGATATTTCATAAAAATATTGGAAAGAAATTCATTAAATAGCTGTTATAATCGATGATTCACAGCACCGCAGTGTATTTTAAATGGAAATGCAAGTTAACTATTTAGACAGGTATTTGAGATAGAAAGTTTTATTGGAAAAAAACATTCGTAAATACAGGCAAACTATAAGCGAGATCTCAAGGGACTAGCGTAAGCTATAGAATTAGTCCATGGAATGGAAATTAGAGGTATACTGTTTAATGTTTAAGATGTTGTAAAGCTTATGAAAATAGTGTACAACCCAACCCAACACAACACAACCCAACCCTTCCCGAATTCTGTAGCTTACGCTAATCACAAGTTAAACATTTTTCACTAATATTTTAACGAACAACGAAGTTGATTTTGGTCATAACCGTGGCCAGCGCCGAAGTGTCCCGCGCCGAAATGGTCACGCCGAAGTGTCCCATTCCTATCACAGGGTCCCGTATGTGATAAAGGACTCTCACAGACTCTTCTTTCTTATCTCAACGTATTCTCGCTTATCCAGGTTCGAGCGCATTCCGTAATTTAATGCTCCTTATCATAAACAAGATAATGTAAGGGTAAGGTATTTCGGTTTGGCGCCCTGCATTAATACACCATTACCGTTCTAGGTAGCCGAGTGGATGGCAAATTATTTGCTAAGTCACAACAACCCTTTCCTTATATCATCATTATTATTATTACATTTATTGGTTTTATCAAAAAATATCTTTAGTAACTTGGTGACTTAAGAAAGAGAGAATATAAAATTGATTCCTAAAATAAAGAATTAATTATTCAAATAAGAAGTGGGATGATATTTCTATTTTCCACTTTCGCGTAATTAACTACTGTAGTTTAAAATTTTCATCCTTACGTTATATTTTCCAAGAAATTTTATTGATATCCGAAACCTTCTTTCAAGAATTCGTAATCGATCATTTCAAATTTCCTTTCCGGTCAACTAATTATGTGAGCTTTTGAACACGGTGTGATTTTATTACTGGAGCAGCTTTTTCAGAGAAAATTGAAAAAATGTCACAACCGGAAGATGTGATTACATAATAGTTTCTTCGAACACTTTAGCGAAACAACATTACTACGAAGATGGGAAAAGGAGAAAAGTATACTCTCATCCTGCTATAGAAATGATTTTCTTAACTCTTTTCGGTTTTTGATCTCTTTACAATGGCATTATTGACATAGATTCCAATTAACATTGTCTTGAATCCATGCCTGAAAACAAAATCTTTTTAAAAATGTCACTTTCAATACACTAAATCATTAACTAATGAAAATATTTATTGTGAACCAATTAGTTAAATCATTTCAATTATTCTAAAATGTATGAAATAGACGTTATCTTTAAAAGGTCACATTTTAAGAGCATTACTAATAAACAAATACAAAACCTTAGGATTATTATAAAACTCAATATTCTACGCTGCGAGTGTCCAAGTCTCGCTAAGCTCATATTATCCAACGTTTCGTTCGATATAGAGCTACGTTTCAATCAAATTCCGCGAAACCATATAACAATGATCGAGTCAGATCACGCTATTTAATTAGCGAGAATAACTTTTTGCACTTTGAGCAAGGGCAAGTCAGCATTAAGCCTATTTGTGGACATTTCTGACAATTTTATCGAAATTTACTAGGATTTATTTTTCTTCAGCCTGTATATTTACATACGTATAAAGGCTACCATTCATTGGACCTTCAGAGTTATTGTCGGTATAATGACTATAAATATTCGTTCTGGCTTAGAGTACACAACTATCCAGTTACAAAATTAATGAAAATGTCAACAGCTGGTAAAATAACTCTTTCAAAACACCAGCGATCTGTTATATAGAATAAACACACCGCCAAAATGCAATTCTGTATGTAACGGTGAATTTTTCTTTTAAATATAAGTAACGGTTCTTTGAATGCCTGGTCACTTCAGTTTTGCATTTTCTGGGAATGCGAAAGATTATAATCCTCGTTCTGTGTTTATCTCCAAAGCACATAAAATAAACATCAAAATCAATCGATAGAGATCTCCGCTAAGTACACATTATCATCTCCGTCCTTTGACAGAAATGTGATTTCTCCATTAAAGTGAACTTGTATTCAATCAGATCCAACCAAGGTTAGTCATATATAATAGATAGAGACTGCGAAAGTTCTTCCTATTCACTACATTATGTCTAAATTCCTTACTGTCCACTCGCTTCATGATGATATTTCTCACGATGTCAAAGGTCAGATTCAGTATCTCATCCACGCGGCAAGGAGGAACATCCTTTGTTGCGCAGCCAATGTTTGTTCACGTTGTTAAGTATGTACAGTCTAGGGAGATCAGAAAAATTGAAGGCCGATAGTAATCGTGAGTTCATCTGCGCATTTACTCCTCTGCAGACAATTAAAAGCATTGATACGAAGCCATTACAGTGCCCTGAGAAATCTCTGAAGGAAGCTGGGCTAACTTATTGCTTGGACGTGGAGCGACATACGTTGGAAAGATGAAGACTCAATATATTCTTCACATATGTTCGCAATAAACATGGAGCTGGTAATGCGAGAGGGTTAGCTAAAATATTAACGTTGGCACAGATGGGCACTAGTAAATCAAAGATTAAAGATACAAAGACTTAATTCTCTCCTTACGTTTTCAAATGAGACGCTATTTGGCTTGAAAGATCGAGGTAATACAAAAAAATGTAAAATATCAATCCGCTTCCACTTTAGAGTAGAAAATATTCTGCGCAATAAGATAGGAATTGGTGTTGGAAACTGTTGCGAGAATAATGCCCTCTCCTTAAAAAAATATTATTGTCTATTAGATGCAAATATTTTTCAGGTAAGGGATTTCCCTGAAATCAGCTGTCAACGGAAGTTTCCTTGTAATAAAAACATTTTAAATGTTTATTTACAAAATCAAATACGCATTGATGTAGAAAAAAACATGGAAATCTGACAATAAAGTATGCATTTTACGTTACCAAGAATTTTCACATAGTAGCTGTTCAACAAAATATTAATTATTTATATGTTGTATTCTATTTCGTGGGTCATCAAAGAAATATTTGCCATCTTTTAAAACATACATTGGACTTATTTTGTTATTTGTATAGATATATTTTTAAAATTTGCAAACTATCGATAATACTTGCGCTTATGAAATAAAAATATGACAATTCCTTTTAGTGATGCATAAAATTTATTCAACTCCAATTAGTGTTAAATTTTATTAATATTGGTTTAAATGAGTTCTGTAGGTCAAGCATTGACGCAATTTCAACCGCTATGTACGATGTGCATTGTACAAACTTCATTCATTGTAAAGATAACTTTTATAAACACAAACTCCGCTATAACAGTTTCACTGTACCAAGGGATTAAGAAAAGTAAAAAGACTTAAAAATCCCCATTACAAAATATTGTAAGCTATGCGTATAACGTAAATTACGTGAACTATAAACCAATAACTTCTCTCTGAAAAAATCACTTTTATTCACAAATTTTGTAAATTGATGCATTAGAGATGGTTGATGCCATCAATCTAAATATTTGTTAAAAGCCGTGTAAGTCCAATTACATACAACCATAACCACATAACCATATGACTAAAAGGCAGCTAACAATTTAGTTGCCCTTGGGAACCTATGTGAGTACTATGAGTGATCCCACATTAAAATGTTTGCTGCTCTTGAAGATGGAAAAATTCTGCTGGACCATGACGGATCGATTGAGGACAACGGCTTCAAAATCATCGATCCGATAAAATTTTCACGGTCGGAAGGACGCGTATTGTTTGAAAGGAAGATATTTATTCTCATATGTTCGCAGTGGGATCGTTTCCTGTAGTGATACGACTGTTTGCGGATGTTCTTTTTCAAATATTTCTGAGAAATGTTCACGTTCGTGGGAAATGTGTAATGGCAGAATGTTTTTGGAATGCTTTCTGAGGGTAAAAGATACGAAGTAACACAAACCAATAACACAAACACAGACATGACATTAGGGAAAATGATGGAATTTGCATATCATTTTTTTCTCGAGTATAAGTTGTTAATCCTAGATACGGCTTATTTACATAAAAGTAAGGGACAGTTTAAAACTTAACGTTTTGTGAATAAGGATATATAAAATATATATTTTATAGATATTCTTAGTACATAGAGTTGAGCGACTTCAGAACCAAAAAAGACAACGGAATAATATCTAAATGGCGAAGCCTCGAATTCAGGTCTCCCTTTTTCCGGGAACTTATGCTAACTTATAAACTAAAATGCCGAACCTTCCTTTTTTGGCGCAATTAGATTGAAACTGTTTGTTATAAAGATAAAATATATGGGAAAATTAATACCTTGTATTATTTCTTTTCCTATTGATAACGTATCAAGGTTCTTCGCAAATAAGGTAGAAGGTTAAAAAGGTAGCAAGCTATATTTACTTTAGAAATCCTTCACAATTGTGAAAATTTATATGTTAGATTAGAATGAGGCAGTAGAATTGGTGGCATTAAGTGAACGCTGTATAAACAGAACATTCCCAATGAACTCTTTCCACACAAAGTTGACTCGTGAAAAATAAATCGGTAGGTAACCGTTTAGAATATTCGTTTCGCGAAAATTAAAGTCTAAAGGCACTATTAAGATCTCAAGTAGCAGTAGATGATAAAATAGGTAATTTGATAAGGACGATACACGCAGAAAAATAAATAAGTAGTTATATAATGAAAGTAATATAAAAAGGGAAAACATAAAGGAGTTAAGTAAGGTATTTATGTACACGCCTCTAACTAATAATAATATAGATGTAAATGACAGTACTAGGGACTTGATAGAATAATTGGTTGCTCTATATTGACCCAATCTTCTAGGTAGTTTCTTTTATTGATTGATGAGAGACTTTTAGAGCCTACTAATTTATAACATCACCTGTTTACTTGAAATAAAATAGCTTCTATTATATTTTGGGGCAGTTGATATATTAGGTCCATTTGTCCTTACACACGAAATTTTCCTTCGCCACTGAGTTCATTTAACTCCAACCACTTGAAATTCGCTCAGCACACTTTACAGACCGAAAACTCGTGTTATTATCCATGCCCTAAATACTTTACTCCATACATCACGGAATAAGAAGAGTGAGCCGCACAAAGTATTATAGCCTTATTTTTCTCGCCCAAAATCATTCAAAATATTATAATTTATCGCTGTTTAAGGTGCAATAAAGATTCCGGTAGATTCTCTGAGAAGCAATTAGCGAGGCGCTATGGACTGATTGATGGTTCCACCAAATGGAACTTGTCCAAATGGAATAATTGCCGAATTAATCGGTTGGGTGAGGACTCTAATGACGCAGACTGCCTTGTTGCTCAGCTCTAAAATGTTCCGGATCCTTAAAGATGTATGAAGAGTGAGGCTAAATTACGTAGTTGCTGGATAGTTCGTAAATGGAGAACACAGAGACTATTGGGCTAACAACTATTTGAAAACGATTTACTGGCAAATATCTTCCCGCTGCTTTAGAGTACATGAATGTAGAATATGCACATGCAATTCAAGAAGAAGGAATAATCATCAAATGGTAGTATGTTTAGTGAAGATCCAAATTGACAGTATGGGCAGAAACTTCTAAATATGTTACATTATAATAATAAAAAGTCATAAAAGCATCCTAAGTTACTAAATTGTTAATTATTTTTCGGGTTTGTTAATTGTTAATCATTTTAACATGTTCATAAAATGCACAAAAAAGTAAATTTATAGATTAAGAGTCGTAAATCTAAAATTTAGTTTACTCGTAAGCATTTATGGATCTTGAGAGGAAATATAAAAATAATAATACTGCGAACTATGAGAGTTAAAGCGTAATTATACTAGTGATTAGATCTTTTAGAGTTAAAGGTTTGATATATTATTTCATATGAGCATTTTTAAACCGTAAAAAATTTCTCTTTGTTTTCCTTTGTATTCTGTTTCCTTGACACATGTCACATGCTACCATGGAGAGCTTTCGGGTATTGTAACTGATAAATGAAATTCCACTCTTTTCGGTGATGCAAATATTAATGATAATTAAAAACGTTTTTATTCCAGAATGATTGTGATCGTAGAGTCTCCTCTTCGATCATTATCATCAAATTTGAGAACGACATTATCGCTGGTTTACCATTAAAGTGATTCATTACTCACAGCAACTGTTCACTCATGTGGCCTCTAATGAGGGCACAAAAACCTGTGCATAATATTGGATGTGAGCCCTTTCTTTTGAAATTCAATCGACTGAAGAAGACTGTTCGTGGCGACAATGACTACTCTCTATATCACAAATGCGCAATATATCAGAGATTACCTTGTTTACAACAAAGGATTGCACAGTTAAATTATCACAGCGTAAGCTAACGCGGAGTCAACGGAACCAAATTAAAATGGAATAACTGAACACCCAGGCAAAATTCTAAAGAATCTAGATATTGAAAAAATTCTAATATTTAGCCGAACTATCAAAGTATATAGATGAAATTCGCCATTTATGTCGTACGTTATAATTTAATACGTAGTGATGGCCTCGAATGAGGCTACTAATATTAATTTACTTTCCCCATAATTTATTATTACTTCATCATGGCTCTCTCCAAGCCAAATGTTCACACTTTCCATATGAGTCAAAACATGGCAGACTTTGATATTTAAATCGGATGACGAGCGTAAGTGTATGAAACCGAAGCTTAGCATAAAATCTACGAATATCATTTAGCTTAACTTTATCTCATTAACGAACCCAAATATTCTATCTTTCACTTCAGCACAATTACGACTGACCATCCTATATTTTATTTTTAAGGAAAGGGTTTAAGTATCCTTGCACATTAGGGCGTTAACCCAGGAAAAATCCCAAGGAAAAATGGACTTAAACGGCCCCGTCAGACTTTCTTCAAGCTTGTTTTTCCTTGGTACATATTTTACTTTTAGCTTATATTCGACTGCCCCTTTTCTCATAAGCATATCAAGCTTTAAGTTTATTCCCGTCAAGTTAATAACAACTACACTTACACTTGCTTCGGTGTTACTTGTTACTACTTCTTTTAAATAAAAAAAACATCAATCTTGAAAGGGAAGTTTCTTAGATGTTTAATTCCACTGTCGGCTATCTATGGAATTACAGGTTTTATATAAATAAGGAGGATTTAAATCCTTAATTAAAGCCTAAGTCTTAAAAACAACGATTCCCTTACTATCCCTCGCTGTCAGAGATCCAGTCCATCTATTATTTGACTTCTCTAATTCCCGCTAAATTAACCAATAGTCCCCTAAGAGGTGAATCCGCCGACTTACGAAATACCTGCTATAGAAACTGCATAAACTTCATGCACTTTAATGAAAACTCATCTTTTTCCCCTTCTCTTTGTCATCCCAGATTTTAACGTGAGAGCAAATTTAAGGATCGCCATCGGGCTTACGGTGAATTCAAAGGCGAATTAAAGCTCCGCGGTTAATGGCGTTATCGCCGTATTCACGCTAAAGCCATCTCCAACTTCATTCATTGCAATTTATCCATACGCCCATTAATCTCCCCTCTCACTGTTGGTATCCTTTTCATCCTGTCTCGGGCCATAGCCCAAAATGTCCATTCGTTCCTGCTTGAGCTCATTAAAAGAGCAATCCGAGAGAGCGTTTGCCATACGCCCCGAGCCACTGCTTCGAATGTGCCCAAGCAGAACAGCGGATGGCATTAAATAGCGGTGTCCAACTTTTTATCTAATCAGGCCACAATTTGAGCAAAAAATCATTACTCGGGCCGAAGTGCTCAGGAGCACCGAACTGCGTATCAACGTTAGCACAAAGTACGAGGCACTCAAGCAGGTGAAACTGTCCGGGAATTTTGAGTGAGACCATTCGTCATTGCGTTCATATTTACTCATCACTCTTAAGCGGTTTAAATATTTTCATTTCCTTTTAAGCAAATCCTGAATCAGAAAGAATTTGTTGTATAAAAAATCATTCTAAAAATTTTCTTCAAAAAGAATCAAATATTCCTTCAAATACAGTGATGTAGCTAGCAAGATTTTAGTGTAGAAGAAAAGGAATGAAGGTAAAATCTTGAAAAGCTATTGGATAATTACCACTTTCGTTATTTGAAACTTCAAACAAGAATAAGGAATAACTGAAACAACAAATCTCTTCAAAACACACTTATTTCCGAATATATTTGGTTATTTTTATTGTGATTCTTTTTAAGAGAGGTACGGATACCGTAATAAAACAAAAATGGAGTATCGAATCAATGCAAGAACGAGCAATGGAAATTTGATGTTTATACTGCTAGTAATTAATAATTATAAATCATTAGCCAAACTTCCTATTGAATCTCAACAAAGGAACGCGAACTGATAAATACTGTACTAATTGCGACTTACATAACTCTGAAGAATACAATAAACAATCAATGAATCTAACTAGACGCGGAAAATACTATATACTCAACGGAATACTTCTTTTGTCGCTTCACTGAATTGAAATTACGTTGACGGTCTCCGGACAGCTAAATATTTTCTGATTCTCCCAAAAATGTTTCTTTTCTGTCCGTGCATTGACAAACATATTGGTTCACGGTTACTTGAACGGGAACGTATGCATGTCCATTGACAATCTAAGGATGATTAATAAACACTGTCACATGGTAGTAACTTTGACCCAGCGATTTGTATACCATTACTTTAACGGAGAAAATGGATGGTACTAAAATATATCATTAATTTTCACCATTATTTCAATAGGCTTAAATTTCCTATGCATTCTTAAGAAGAGACGTTTCAGCTCGACTTCGATAACCATGGGCTCTTTATGACTAGATAACTTTCATTTATTGCACCGAGAATTTAGCAATTTCAAATCGAAAACAGTATTAAGAATTAAGAATCCAAATTAAGAATTGTAACACAAATTTACCTATTTTGGTGCTTCTCTTAGGACTATACTTCGTAACTTAATTTTGCAATATAAATAATCTCTGCATCCGTTAAAAATGATTTTAACATGCATTTCTTATGGAAACACTTGGCTTTGCCTAGAGTCAAACTGCAGACGTAAACAGTAAATTGCTTATTATCTGCGCATATTTGGTAGTTTTAAAGATTGAACGCTATTCAACTTTTGGTTGTTGAGTGTTCGCTAACATAGCCTCACATACAAACTTTTTTACTTCATTTATCGGAAGATTTACGATATATTTTTTGTTCAATAAATTGATCATAATAATCGTGGTAGAATTACTTTAATTGATTCAAACGTAAGTTAATTTACATATTGAATACTATCTTCAGTGCTACTTCAACTTACAGTAGTAATCTTTCAAAATGAACAAAATGAAGAGGAAACTTCTTTTAATAAGATAGGACTATTTCATTAAGCGACTATTTTTCGGATTTTTAGATTAGCTTTCCCCAAATGACTTCCCTCACAAATTTTACGGTTCTTATATTAAACTAGCTGTACCCGTTCACACGTTGTTGTGTTTGAACAAAAAGGCAGTTTAAATAAATTCTTCACAAATGGGATCAATTTATGTATCGTACTTCTATTTTTCACGTAGAAAATCCATTAACAATTTGAATGGCAGGCAGTACAACAATTCGCGTTGCAAGGCTATTATAATGAAATCATATATACTATCTACATTACTTTCATTCCGTATATAAGAAAATATATTATCACAGTACCTTTTCAGTTCGGAGTAAGATATGCTAAATTATGTGCTACTCTACACTTCGCATCTCGCAAATCTCAAAGAGAACACATATTCAACTGAAGAAGACCTAAAAATGAAATTCAGTCTCGTCAAAGACATAAAATAAATTGAAATGTTGAAAATAGATGACATTTGTAATCAAAGTCGGTAACGTCATCAACTCACCAAGTTGTGCAGTACATACAATCTCTTGAATTTATCAGAATATCATTTTCATTAAATATCAAAAACCGTTTACTCCACGATAATATTCGTAAATATTTACGTTGCTATAAACAAACATCATTTGAATACTGGAATAAATTCTCAATGTGTTCTTATGAGAAAATTCAACAATCGCATTCGTCGTAACTTAGAAATAGTTTGTTCATAGCCTCAAAATTCATCTAAATTATCATCTAATTATTCAAAGTCTCGTAATTTCTGATCGTAAACTATATTTTATGACCAAAATAAGAAACTTTATTCAATTTCCCTTCTTTTGGTGCTAATTTTAAATCCATACGTTGGTTATTTCTAATTTAATTTTGCAAAAGAAAGGAAGCATGCAAGTGATAAAATCGAAGTTTACATGTATTTCTTATGGGAACAGTTTTTCCCTTCTGGAGTCGAACTGAGTACTCCGATTAAAATAAAAATTTTCAAAAACCTTTCCGGGGATATACCTAATAATTTCCCAAATTTTCACGACGATTGAATTAATGGTTTTTGGATCTATCGAGTACAGACATACAGACAGACACACATTCATTTTTATATATATAGATATAATATTCTAATATTTTAAAATAAAACTAAAACTATTATGATTAAGAACCCACAGACTTTAACTATCACTAGATAATCTGTACTAATCCTCATTGTTTTTTTCAAAATACACGGAAACATATTTAATCAGAACATCGTCTTGGCTCTCAACAATTTATAATTCTTATATTTTTTTAACATTGTAGTATACATATCCATCAGAACTCTATGTAGGTTCGTCATGTTTATCGAGATATACATATACATAGATGTAGATTGAAGAATATCAAGAATATATTTACAGCTGCTTGGTTTTTTTACATGAATATAAAATTTTAACGCCAAATATTTTGCATTGCCAAACGTTTCTTGAATATTATAGTTAAACAATAAAAACCACTTTTAAAATCAATACAGTTTTTTAAATCTAATCCCTCGCCTGGTGACCCACGGAAGAACTTCGTTTTGACTCCTTGATCGTGAAGGGATAGAGAATATTGACCCACTATGTCGAGATAAAATCGAGCCGTCCTGAAATATAGAATGCGTGAAGGTAAACAATGATTGTGGAAGAAAAGCTATGCTTGGCGTGTGACACAAAGCTCCCCATAGTCTTATGACTACGTTGAACACCAAACTTGGAATTCCCTCCAACGAGGAAGAATACCAGAAGGATAGATGAGGAAGATGTTTCTACATATCTCTCCCTGTCATTCTCCGTCATCTTCGCCATTTTATTTATGTCTCATCCTTCCAGCCAATGTAAACCAGCGCGAACTTTTCACATGCTAAACATGCGGGTGATTCACCCGTGTACGGAAATGTGTATTCGAGTTGGCGGGTAACATCATGAGCTGTTTGCTAATTTCTGCGATACTACAAATAAATGTATACTCGCCTACTACCGATCTTAAACACTTTCAAGTCTTTACTCAACATTTCTACACACATTTATTAGATGATCCGGAATAACTCAGACTTAATACTGCATTGACGTCCGTTCATCAAAAGAGCGATTCCAAGGAATCACGAAGGCAGTCTTTAAAGCAACTATTATGGCTGATTCCATACCTCTGTTTTTTATATACGGAGCCATTCTAGGTATGAATAGTTTATTTCATGATTGGTATTTTCCACTGCATAGAATTTGAGCTACGTAATATATTTCCTTCGTAAAATAAATTTATGCGCATTTGCATATAATTTTATCACGTTTATATTCCTCTATTTCCCATGTAATTAGTTGACTCAAGCGGGGACTTTCCCTGCTATATACCTCACCCTCAATGGAATTCATTTGACCTCAGAAAGGGCGACGTTAACGCCTCTACAGGTCAACGCTGTCGGGGCACTTTCCACCCAGTTTCGTTCATGTTTACGAAGGAGCGACATAAAATATCTTGTGAGAAATTTGGAACGGGTCTCTTAATGAATTAGAGATTGTTAAATCTCCAAATATCTCCGTCTTCAATCAGGGGTAAAAGAAAATAAAAATTTCTTTTGAATTCTTTCACCCCCGGGGGATAACACCATGGCTACTGAAATGCGCACTGCGTACTTGTTCCGCGGTTCCTGGAAACGACAGGGTCACGGTGCGGAACATTTACAAATATCGCTTTTAGAGATTTTTAAATGCATTGGAAACATACTTGGGATTATTTACTTTCAGAATGATTTCAACTGCTAGAGGAACTGAAAATATACATTTCGGAAATTTTAAAGGAAATGGCAGATCGTACTTAAATCATTACTTGGAAATTATATAGCTTTGAGGTTTCCGTGTGGATTACCGCGGAAATACTATTTATACTTCATACTTCGTGAAAGATTGCACTTATAGTTGCGAGATTCGTTTGGACAAATACATCAAGGAGATTCGAAACAGCAACAATCCATGATAAATCTTATTTATTCAATCTGCGAAGTAAATAAACGAAGAGATAATTGATTTCCATTATGACGATTCTTGAAACTGATTAAATGCAACAATTGCAGGGAATGGTGTGTAACAACTGCACCGGAACGGTAAATCTGTATTACTAACACTGCATTGCAGTAATATCATCCCCATTTTATCGTCAGCTAACTTTCTAATAAAAGTAAATTAGAGAAGTAAGTAGGTCGTCTGCTGTGTCTCTAGGAATCATAAGAAGGGCTAAATTCCCTAAAAAGGCAGCAATTACCCCAACACACAAATCAAAGTACGTTATGAATAGATGTTTAATCACAAAAAATCAGTGCATGGTTTGATTTTTCAACACTAACCGATATTTTTTATATCCCAAAACTGCCGGGACAACAGGACAAAACAACGAAGTAGAGTCCAGAATAATTCAAGGCCTCTGGCATTTCTATGTTATCCCGACTACACCAATCCGAATTCGCCTGTTACTTTGCTAATATGGCAGAGGTGTATAATTGGTGTCATAGTTGTAGAAATATTTTAATAATAAATCTGCAGCAAATGATTAGCATTTTTGTGAGTCGTAATTCATATAAATTGTCATGGCTCTAGCTCAACGCCATAACTTCATAGTCTTTCATACCCTTCTGTTGGCGCCAAGATCTCCTGAGTATTGCTCTCCTTCCGTCTTTCTTTGATTACAGTATTTAACCAACACTCTTCTTCTCAGATTTATCCTTGATCATATCACCAACAATAATGTAAAAATTCGTAGTAAAATGCATAACTTCTCAATGATTACTACAAATATCTCCGATCTTCCTCTACGTCGCCGCAAGGGGAATCTAATTGTCAAACGTAACTCTTTTCTTTCCCTCTCATTATCTCATTCTTAGACTGAAATTATGATCTTGCAAATGCAGTAAAAAGCCTTTTTGCGAAAGCACTCGTTAGGAGGAAATGGGGCGCGAGGAAACGCGCGGTGAAAGGTCAGGGCGTCACGCGGAGTGCGTTTCCGACGCGAATACGCACGGAAATAAACAAAGAATGCCATAATCGCCATTCAACATGCAGATTTATTTATTATCTTTCGAGATCAGTGTCGTTGGAAAAGGATCAAAGAGGTGCGGCAAAAATGGCGTATTATGGGAAACTCATAGGGATACTTAGAAGCCGGGGTGACAGATTTTGGAAAGTTCAAACCGGGACATTTGAACAGTTGTTCAATATCCTAGGGGATATAATTGAAACAGAGCTACTTATACAGATGAGAATTTTGTAATTTGAGAAACTAGAATTAAAATTGGTTAACTTAACCATGGGTCACTTCGTCAAACTATTCCATACATTCTATTTGTTCCTATCCCAGACTTAATTCACACAATGTGCTACTCTTCTTTTCATTTTGCATGAAAAATTTTACCAGGAAAAATATGATGAGATTTGAAGAATTTTCTTGTGATAAATAATATCTTGCAATAACGAGACAAAGTAAAGAATAATATCTGGATAATATATGTACACAGTACGATTTTGAAGGTAAAAATAACTAAAAATAGTTTTCTATCGTCCCTTAAATTCCTAATTTCACTGACATGGAAGTCTGCGCAGCGTTAAGATGAGCCGTTGAATAGCCAATGAGCGTTAAAATTCCCCGTCCTTCCGAGTGAAAAATATTTCCTCCGCATGCACTTTATCGAAGAATGTCCTTATCATCATTTGTGAACTCCTTTCGTTCGGGGCGCGCAACTGAATTTCCTTCGCTTCCTGCGAACTGTAGATATCTTCTTAAAGAAAGCCCTTTAATTTTTTGATAATAAAGTTTTAGTTTACGTTGATGTAATTAAATGATAAATAAGTAATTTATTTATTGTTACGCTGCAAGTTGGCCTTCTGGCCAGGTCGCAAGGTTAGAGGGGAACATAAATTAATTTTAAGCCTGGCATTCGCCCAAAGACGGGAGGGAAACCCCTCCGAAAACATCCTCTTAGGTGGTACAAGTAAATTATACTATACATAAAATATATGTTATATATATAAAATATATGTATATCAATATTCACTATACATATTATACAAATAAAGTTAAATATGATCCATCATTTAAGTAAAATAAGCTACTATATGTCAATGATTGCTGAAACTGTGCTTACTTACTGAGGAAAAATATTTTAATAGTATAATATAATATAAAAGTGAAACCAACTTTTACAATACCACAGAATATTTTATTAGACTACAACCTGAGGATGACTCCATGGTCGTACTCTAATAAAATATTTTGTGGTATTGTAAAAGTTAGTTTCACTATTGTTCCTGATAAATCCATATCACGAAGTCACGGCCCAAGCAGTTGATTCTATAGTATTTATACACAAAAACGAACGATCCTCTCTTTTGAGATGAGCACTTCGCTTTCATCTTTTATTCGCGTTGCCCCTCCACATTTTATGATCGTTGTGAACAGCAATCGCTTCAAACAAACCTACGAATCTTTTATTTATTCAACTACCTTTCCTTTGCTATCACTAATATTATCATACAACTAATTGCATTACCAACTATAGATTACTAACTCTTCATACAATAGTTTGGTCTTTCTGCTTGCAGCCATCGTTTCCTAACCTCAAATCAATGTGAAATGTGACCCTAGGTCATGAAACATTTCTCTTTGTATTCATTTATGCCTTAGGCAGATAATGCAACTCCTTAATTTCTCTTTTCATTGCGGATTCGTTTTAGTAATTTCAGAATTTAGCACCGAATTTAGTTAACTCATATTTTCCTCGTTTAAAAACAATTTTTGCTATTTTCGTATTTATTATACACATATTTTCTCTTTCAACTATTCCGTGTATTTAATTGATTCCAAAAACTACTCACCTGTCTTTCACATGTAATCACACGTAATGCAATCTTCCGTTATGAAAGAATATTTTCCTAAGTTCAAAAGAACGTTCCTTATTTCAATATTTTCTCAATAAATGCTTCAGTTAAAATCTTCTATTGTCCTATCTTACGAATATAATAGACTTTGTCTTTACTATGCCAATCACAGATCGATTATCTCGGCCCAGAATCACTATTTAATACATATTTGTCGCTTCAACAATCAGAAGTACGCATTTCTCCCTAAATTACTGTTGATACACGCACATGTTGAACGATCAGGGAGACATCACGCTTCCTTGCCCTTGATCTTTACCGATCTTAGAAGTAGTAGTAGTAGTATCTTTAAAAGTGCTTCGACAGCTTAGGTCATTTTGCACATTGACTCCCACCGGGAATCGAACCTGGGACCACTTTCACCAAAGGCAAACGCGTTGTCCACGTGACTATCTGCGAGCCTATTTACCGATCTTAAAACAATCATTGCGCATACCATTTACACTAACGAAAACTTTAATTTATGATTTATCATTAATTATGCAACCCCTGCCACACACCGAAACGCCAAATTTAGGGTAAATATGTGGGTTTAGATAAAAAATTAATCATTATATGTATTAATAAAAATATATATCTCTCAATATTTACGTTTGTTATAATTATAATGCATACAGACGTAATTTGGAATTCTGTTTCCATTATAATCATAAAATCCAAAATTATTTAAAAAACCTAAAATTGATAAGATTTATTCTCATAGATACAATTAAAGTAACTATAGAACATTTTATCATTTTTACCTTGGGACTCGCTCGTCCTTTTCGCCTTATGTGAGGTCATAAACCTGTTTAAAAAATTCCATAACAGGAAACAAACACAAAATTAGGCTATACCAAGGGGAATCGGGATAGAGTCATTCGTAGATTACATGCTAACAGTACAACCAATCTACTACTTCTACTACGGACAGCGTGTTCACCTCATTCCCAATATTTCATCCAATACATTCAAACAGATTTTATCGGTCTTCCTCACCCTTTCCCACCACTGAGACAAATCGCATTCTATCTTTTAAATCCATCCTCTCTCTTGCGCAAATAAACGTAACGTACCCTTCAAATATGGTAAACACACCTCATACTTGCCACTCATATCATCCATTGTCACTATAACCAGTTTACTAATGCCTCTGAAAACCTATCCAGTTTCCGCACGAAAATTAAAGTTAAATTAAGTACGTCCATACACTAATCTTTAGTAATAATTAATTCGTAAATAAAAATACTAAAAACTTCAAGAAAAATCAACCGCTGCCATCTCATCGAAATCGCTAGAGCTATACTAGCTTCAGGGATTCTTTAGATGTTCATTCATACGTATAACATAATGCAACAACACCCGCATCAATTAATAGAAATTGAAAATAGCAGTTAAGATAGCTCGGCGAATTTCTTAACGCAGCGCCAAGACCTTTAAAATCGCTGCTCTCTAGTTGAATGTAATTTTTCTATGACTTAGTAAGCCTTCGCGTCGCAGTGTACACGTAACCTCAATAGAAGGGCCATAATTTACTCTCTCCACGTTGTTTCGCGTCAAAATGAAATGGTAAGTTACGACTACTTAGAGGTGGTAACTATCCCTGCTGTGAAAAAAAACATATTTGTTTTCCATTTCTATCGTTAAAACCCTTCCGAACAACTTTTTCCGTCGGAAGGCCTCCAAACAACAAAAACGGCGCAACACTTTCAATTTCTCATTCCCTCCCATTTCCTCCACGTTTAAACAGTTAAAGCGTGGTCTCGTCCTATTGTCTATCGCCGTGCTCTCCTCTTTCATCCATCCCGACGACCCCCCCGTTCCGCCTTACCTCCCTCCCGCATAACACGTTGACAAGGTCGCCTTTCTCCAAACCGCTTTTTCGGGCGTCGAAGTTTCCCGGGCGTCGGACCCTTCTCCTCCCGCGAAGAGGCCATCAAAAAGCGCGATCCGCTCCATCGGCTGTCACGTCTTAGGGATTCCGCGAGGGGGGATCTTCTCGCTTAGGTGGCAGCGATTCGAGGACGTTCTTTTTTGCAATTTCTTACGCCCCGAAGCTTCGGACCCACATCCCCTTCCACTCCCGTTTTTGCTCCATCCTCTCCTCGCTGTACCGCTCCTCCACCCCTCCGCCAACCCCTCCCCCTTGCAACCACCGCGGTGGTGTAGAAGAAGGGGTGGGGATAGCCCATGCGAAGGATCGCTAGAGACTTCTCCGCAACAGTCGGGTCGGGGTCTCAGGTCCACTAACACTCCTCCGTTCGACTCCCGGTTGAACGACAAACGACGGAGATCTAGTGCGCCTCTGGACTCCACCCCTCGCGAGCACCGAGTGTCCGACGACCGTCAGAACGAGTGCATATCCGAGTGATTTCAGAGTTGAAGACGTTTGTCGCGGGATGACATAGTCGGCCCGTCAAAGGAGCAACGCCGAAAGGGGCCGAATTAAACGCCGTCGAATAACGAGGAGAAATGGGTCTGCATAAACAGTACCTTAAGGTGGGCCAATCGGCCAAAAACAGACTTTTCGGAGTGAAGCCGTTCGGGAGGTCGCCGAGGCAGGCCGATGGAGACACTTCGCCCATTCAGATGCTGATCTCTGAGCAAGGGAAGCTGAGCCACGGTGAGTGGAGGGTGGCACTATTATTGCATGCGATGACCAAGAGGCGACCCCGGAAGGGAAGCTGAGTAGGTGTGAATTCGTGACGTACCGATTTGCGGTGGACGAGTCCCAACGGATTAGAGAAGGTGGTTATTTAGCAAAGAGATGTCCGATTGTCCACGCGGAGTAAAAAGGCGCGCGTTAGTAACTGTCGCCAAGGATCGAGTGGTGGTGACCGCGGAAGGTCGCCGAGAGGGGAAGTACGCGGCACGATGTCGTTCTTCAATCGCGGAATAAAAATATACGTATTTCGAATTAATTTCCAATTCAATCGAGAAAAAATTCGTCCGATGCGAAATATTCATTTACAAACGAAAAATGATTAATGAATGAGAATCCATTTTCCGACATAATTCCTAAATCTAAAACAAGTCATTTGTAAAAATCAACCGTAAATTTAATAAGCTAAATATCTTTTCTCATCCTCTGATTGAAAATTCAATCTATAAATCGATTGGTTTTACTCTGTTTGGTGACTACTTCATTGACCAAAAACTGATTTGACAAAAAGAGTCGAAAACTTACACAAAGAATGAGTGAAAAAATAGAAATTTTTGACGCACATTAGACGATCCCTCTTTCATTCGTGATAACTTCAATGCCCTTGAGCAAACATCCACGCCTTTAGCACTCTGGATTCCTTTGCCGCGAAAATCAAGTTTTAATCGTAATTTCGTAATGAGGGAAAATTGCGCGAAACTCGCGATCATTGAAATGTTGTTCTCAAACAGGTGTAAATCGAGCAATTGCGGATGGTTGGCGTTTTTTCTGCGATTAAGTCGAATTAGCGGAGAAACGGAATAATTTTGCCTGTGCGTAGGATTTTGATTTTGATTCGGTAAGCGTTTGCTTATGAGAGCAACAAGAGCGCGATGTGGCGAAGTTCGAAATGGACGGAATCGGGAGACGGAGAATTGGAACGAAATTGAATGGAGCGACTATGGCATAGGGATGGAAGTAATCGACCTGGTTTTCATATAAAATGAAGTCTCCCGAGAATTTCTAACCCACACATGACGATTTCTAATTGACTTTGAATAATTGCGACGGTCCATTGCAAACAGCAGCCGAGAATCGGTATAAAGAGTCGTGTAAAAAACCAATTGATAAAATTGATTTTGAAGAGTAACAATTCAAAATGCCTGCAAGAAAAGGTACAAAGAAAGAGTACTGAATAGTGACAAAGAACCTAAGTTACAATTGGTTCTGCATCCCTTGTTGAAATTCGCACCTATCTTCTGCAATTTTGTTTAGCCATATTTACTTTCTTATCATCTTCATTTTACAATACTATTAATGATTAAAGATCATTCAGTTCATTTGAAAAAGGATTTATGAAGTTTGTTACTCATTCGCGAAGCCAAAGAACACTGTTAAGATTCTTTTCTTAAGGGTAGTTATAGTAATGAAAAGACTAAATATATGCCAAAAATGAGATTTTAAAAATATTTAGGTTGAAAATGTTCTAACTTAAATAATAATGACAAGGAAATACTATTATTCAGCACTATTATACTATATTGTAAGTTTTACACTTGGTACGTAAAATTACTCATCAGTACGTTTTGTCTTTGACTTTTATACGCAACTCATCATGTGTAACCAAATACTATTAAGAACTAGATTTTTAAATTGGAGCAGGGGTTTTATCATCGAAAGGCCGCAATTACCAGTCGACCTCATAAGAAACTAACAGAACAGCACTCGCTTGCGGTATTCCCTACTTTTAAACAGTTCAATATGAAAACATCGCGAAGTGAAAAGGAAGCGAAAGTACAAATAAAAGGAATATTTTCCAATTAATTTTACCTGGACGTAGAAAATGAAGCAGGGAAAAAATATTTAAATAAGTGAATTTTATTTAGGAAGAGAAGAAAGATTCACAGATTCCTCACTCACGATTCAGAAAATGATTACAAAATATTTTTCAGATAAAATCTTTTAAATAAAATCACTAGCGCATTTTATTTTTTTTGATTTTTTCTTTCTTTCAGATTAAAATTAACTTATTAATCACATCTTTGGCATTCACACGGAATAAGCCGTCTTTACTTCGAGGGAATCGATGGAAATGGAATGGGGATGGATGGAAATTCTAATAGGTCTTCATCCCGCAACACATTTAAGCTCAGCAGCCAAAGATGTGCTGAGTGGGGATGATCTTAAATCGAGTAGGATTAAGGAATGCATACCCTAGGCGGCGGGTGTCTGCAGCGTATAATGAATGGTAAAAGCCTTTCATCGCACGACTTGAATAAATACATTTGCGAACCGAAGGAGGATTTAACGACACGTCGGCGCACCTATTCTAGATGTGCTTCTCTCCAGTTGCATCCGAGCTGCGTTCCTATGCCCTCTTAGCATCAAACGACCGACGCACCCGGATTCAGAAAGCCTGTTCTAGAGAAAAACGTGGGCAAAAGTAGGTGAAGTCTATATTTCGCTACCGCATCGGGAATCGGAATATAAACGCGTTTACGAAAATCATGCATCGAATGGTATGTTAAAAGAATGAAATGTAAAGAGGGAGAAATTTCTAGCTCAGAATTTCCTCCCTCGGTACCGATGTCGTATTTTAGGAAGTATAATGCGAATCATAAGTTGGCAACGGACAAGGTTCGTTTAGCGAACGTAACGGTCATAGTATGGGAAAGGAAGTTCAAAGCGCGGCAGAGAGAAATGAGGTAGAGCTGGAGTGGGCGAAAAGTACAGTAGTAAAAGATGCGCATTACCAACAAGTACAACTACGATAGTGCATGTGCACTCGTTTATCTCCTCATCTCTGAAATGCTCTATTTCAGCACGGTATGCCCGGCTTGCTCTCACTAGAAATTAATCTTAATTCATTTTTTACATGGAAATCTAATTAGCGTTATCTAGGCCAAGTATTTCTCACCCGTCTTGCGTTCGTATACCACAGGAAGCCTCAAATCTCGGATCCCTCGTCCCTCTTGAATCCCCTGTTTTTATTTGGATTTACAATGCTTCACCCGCACTTTCTATGTTAAAATCCATCAAATGTTAATAATTCGAGAGAATTACGAAATTCCGAGTTATTCTATGAAATTTCTATTAAATGTATCTGATTCCTTAGAAATATAATCTTGCGTCCAACAGATGAAATAAAACCAATAATCCTATCGATGGTTAGTTGAATGAATAACCAATATGAGATGCTGCTTTACAGCTCCAGTATATTAGCGGACTAAAAATACACTTCCTCCTGAAATTATTCAAGAGATAAATATGGAATTATCATTTTTAAATATTTTTCATCTCTTATAGGATAGTATTTTTAACCTAGATGTATAAAAGTTAAATTTGTTAATATGTTACTCATTTAACGCAAAAATTTCATTCATTATAAATATACGATATACGATTTTAATGTTAGCATATTTTTATTTAGCTCAAAAAAGGGTTTTGTAGTTTATTTAGTACTAGGAACCTTTGCTAACTAACCCAAGCGTTATGATTTCAGATGTTTCAATTTTTTTCTCCAACGCCTCTTCTCTCCAATATTCCATGCCCTATGATTCCTAAAGCGCAACGTTTACCTTTTCATCACGAGTCCTTTATCAGGTAAATTAGTCGTTTTCTGATGCGCGTAGAAATGAATCCATCTAGTCGCATTTTTCACCGCATCAATCCAGGAGAAAAATCTGCAGGCCGGTGGCAGAAAGTTGTCGGCCATTATTTCTATCGTTAGCAGTCCTTCCGACACGACAAGTGGAGGGAAATGTACCGAGAACATCACTTCGCGAGCGGTACTTTGAAAAGGCTCGGTCACAGCTGAGTGCATCTCGCACACGGGACATCTGTCCGCGTGGCCTACCAAACGACGTCTCACCCTCACCGACCATTCCTTGCGTTCATGATCTCGCTTTTCCATTCCAAATGTAAATTACGCTTCCCGTCTCATCATATCTCCGATTTGCAATTCTACGGTGGTGTTAAACTGTAATTTCGAATATTTCTTCGACGCTGAAGAAAATACTTCCATACCCTCACGTTGAGCTCGATAATAAAACAACTCCTTCTCTCTTGGTAAACTGAGCTTCTTTCGGGTTGCCCGATTTAGCGTTCGTAAGAATATAAAAGAGACTACTAACGACGCTGAATGAAAACTTTTATGGGTCAGAGAAGCAAACTCCTTCAATGAAATATTTTCTGAGTTCACAATTCTTCTAAAATAATCATTTAACGAATATCTAAAAATTATATTTTCATTTTTAGGACCTGCCCACTGCTTATAATACTAAATGTATTTTATATAGACTGCTTATGGAAACATTTAAACTATATAATTTTAATGGACGTAAAATACTCTGAAGTTGCAAGTTATCAAATAGGAAAGAATTCATTATTTCGTGATCACTACTTATCAGAACTTAATGTGTGTTGGAGGTTTGTTAACATAGAAAGTACACTATAAGTATAAATCTGCAACTAATTAGAAAAAGAAGAATTATATGATTTTCAATCTTTGATAGCTTACATAACTGAGTTTAACATCTGGTAGTTGAATTTCAATTAGGTACAATATATTTCAAATATAAAAACTATCATTATTTTCATTTATATACTAATTTAGTCGATTTCACTACGGTGTAAGGCCAAGAAAGCGGGGCATTACCAAAGTAATTAACATCTCGTAAGAATATAGGTACCAGCCGAAATATTTTTCTATTCTCAAAAGACACTCTCTAGTCTCCGCTGCATTTAGACACATTTCAAACTGAGGAGATTGATTTCTAGTCCACATTCTTTTCTTGAAGGTTTTGCAAACAACGATTCTTCCACCCCTTTTCTGTACAGCAGAAATGCCAAAACCAACATAAACAACTTTAAAATATCAAAGCAATCCGGAGGATAATTAATCGAAGAGGTAATTTCTTGAAGTTCCGAACGTCAAATTTCAATGCCAACTTCACCGATGCAATATTTATTTTATTATCTCTTTCGTGACCATTTTCTTTAAGGGGTGCACAAGTTCAATTCAATATTCTCAATATTTTGAAAGGAACATGGAAATAAACATCGCACAATTGTATCAATATTTTATTACCGTGTAACTTTTATCACAAATTTCTTACGCAAAGGCAAGCATAGGAGCCAAAATTAAATAAAACACACAAAAAAATTAAAAATACGAATCACTCTGCGCTCTAAAATAATTCTCTCTTTCCATGAATATGTCAAAAATATTTAAATATACCTATGACTAATATTCTTAGAATAACATGATTATTTTTGGAGGCATAAAAATGTATTTCGAATCATGGTCCCGTAGGATTATAGTACGTTAATATCGTTCTAAAAGAATTTCATGATGGAAAATTTATGAGTACGTATATGCTCAAGGAAAAATAAGTGCAATTCCATCATGCGAGATGACGTAGATACTTCCGATGAGGTGATGAAGAGATACAGACACAACTGAGATAAAATGCAGATTTACAAATTCAATTGGTCTAGCGAACATATTTCGAGGTGCGGATTTCATAATAATTTCTATCATTTTCGTCACCTCCGTCATTCTGTTATTCAATTCATACGGATGACGCTAGGACATCTTGAAAACAACATTACGCAAACCTTAAACGCTCTCAATCGTTTTAGAAGATTGCTATTTATCGAAGGCGAAATCTGCGATTATAAACCTTATGAGGAAATTAATCTTTTCCTTATTGAGAAAAGACTCGCAAATTATCAGTTCATACTGCCAACTTATTCGCTTGCGTAAAACTGCGAATACTTATATATAATAAGTGAAAATTTAATGTAAAGTTGCTATGAAAATTTGAATAAACTAACGAAATATTTGCCCATTTCTCGTGGAGAGTTTGAGATTTTAAAAATCATTAATTTATTACCTTAATCAGTCTCTTATATTTCCTAGGATTTTAATATCAATGTATTATTACAATATTATTAAATTATATCCATGATTAAATGTAGTATTAAATGAATTTATAACGCAATTTCCATAATATTTGATAAACATGAGATTCACACTTTATTCATTAGGGTAAAGCAAGACAACCCTGATATTCTGATTTCTGATATTGAAATTAGTAATCTCAGCACATTTTTACTGTCGGTCCTTATATAGTTAAAATTCAAAACCAAAAAACACCTAAATTTACCCTTAACTAAATATGGTGCCTAATGTTCCGTTTGGATATTTGCGTGAAAAAATACATTGAAGCAAATATGTTCTTAAGTGAAGAGTTGTTTTATATTTAAAATTAACGGGCAAGAACGAATACATTTATTTTGTTAATTTTCATTATGAAAAAACGCGTTAGTATATCGTGTACTATGATATTGGCTAGTCATTAATTAAATAAATCTTCAATGCGACATTAATTAAGTTATTGAGATTACAAAAAAGAATATCCTTTTAAAATTAATAAAAATTGGGTGCACGAGCAAAATAAGGGGACATCTTGCATTTCGTGCAGGACCACGGGACAACATAGCAACATTAAAATACAGTCTGAGTTATCAAAAACCGTCAACCGAAAATTCTATGGTTTTTCTCCTCAAATGCTTAGATCACTACAAAAAGAGGCAGATACATAGATGTGCGCATTTTCAGGTCGGAAGCTGCGATACAGTTGTTTCATTCTCCCAACAATTGATGCAAGTTTAATAAAATGAATCCGCGATGACATTATCAATGGAGTCATTTTCTGCCTTTGAATTTGGGCTGCGCAAGATCTTGTAAATCCAAGGATAACCTCGCTATTCATGAATCTGCGGCACAGCCTCAGCGTCTGCGAGCGGGTCCAACAGTGATTTCGGGAATCCCCATTGTCTTCTTTGTGTTTCTTATTCACTTATCTCGCCTGTTTATTCAGTGTCGTAATCTTTTCTCTTCGTCTTTCTATATTTGATCGCTGGTCTCCCACACGCCCACTGTGCAAACTTAACTCTGAACTGTTTCTAGAAGTTTTCTACGAACGCACCTCCTCCCGCCATTGTAACCTGTATAAGTCAGTTGCACACGCATGCCATTTGTGATAATTAGCACATATGTTTTATTTATATAGGATTTAGCCCGAAGAGTATCCAGTAAAAACGCGAATGTTTAAAGTCATGTTTCTATGCTCTGAAAATTGCTAACATCCTACTCCTTACCGCGAATCCTTCATTCCTGAGGTAGACTACACTTTTCCATGGATTTCTGAGAAAAAGCCTTCATTATCACATTCTTTATACTCCTCTTTACTCTCGGTGTATTTATAGTTATGCCTTTCTGTATAACATCATCAATCTTGCATAATGCGGACACTCTTGCGTCCTTTCTTCTAGAACAGGGATTTCCGACCCGTCGGATGCTGATATCATGAGGGGATATACCGATGCGTGACTTCAAATGGTCCGAGGCCCTTTTTGGCCCTTTGAGGGCCCGCGGCATCTTGCCATCACCGCGCCTTGATTAAATTATGTACTTCCACGTTTCGACTAGACGACTATTGCGCAAAAGCTCATGGAACGGAGCTTTTTAGAAAATTTGATAAAATCTGAAAGTCTTTCCTCGTTAAGGGCATGTTGTAGCGGATGGTGGATTTCTCTTGTGCACTGGTGAAACGCAATGGGTGGATCTCTAGCCAGTTTGAAGTATTCCTAACCCTTAATTAGCACCATACGCAACTTCTACTGCTTATCAATCTGGGGGTAAAAGTTGGCTTTATATCAATATGCGTTAACATGTTTTTTTTATAATTAGCGTGCATTATTTTGTGGTACGAAATTTTGATTTATTTGACCCTGACCTCATTCACTTTAAAAGGTACCTTCCCCTACTTTCGTTCTCCGAATTGACCATACCCACCATCAAATTTTGAAGTTTCTTCTACTTACTTCACCTGATTACATTCTTACTACGGTAAATATTTCACATACCATATTGCTTATAGATTTGCTGAAAGTTTTTGAAGATTTCGCTTGTTTTGGCATCGGAGTATTAGAAAAATCGTGCTTCCATCAATATTCCCCACAGTTTGCTTCAATCTAAATCTAAAAAGTTAAAAACTAAATCATTCCTATAGAGGATCAAATAACGTATTCTCCAGACGTAATCCAAGCAGATCGTAAGACTAATATATCTAACATCAAAGTCACTTCATTCAAAGTTATTGCTAGGAATGTAATGACAATTGCAGTTGCCTACAATTTGAAGTGAAAAAAGTATCATGTGTAACAAAATGCATCACAATTAGTTTTTTTTAATATTTCGGGCGATAATTTTCCTTCTTCGTGTACCAAAATCACCCTGATATTAGCATAACTAACGTTATACTTCGCAATATTATCCAGATGAATGATAATTTCGAAAATACAGTAAATATTAATACATTTATGAGAAAGATGTCTTAAGCATATTATTGCCTTAGATTTGTACAGAAATCACCTGTTTCGTAAGAAAAGGAACTAACTGTGCTGAGCATAAATTTGTCTTGAGGATCCAGTATTTCAGTCGAACGCTGTCTGCAAAAGAGTAAAATTTTTAAAGAGAGAAATACCTGTATTACTTAATATGCTTCCTCCAAATGGTCCAGGAGTTTCGTGGATGAAAGACACGCACGTAAGCACACGCATGAGCGTACCCGAATGCAAAGAAATGGCCTTTTCATTTGTCTACCTTTTTTTAGAAAATCCTCCGAAAATCATCGCATGAATAAGTTATTGAGTAAACTCATACCAAGTACACTTTTTACTATCGACCATCACTTAAATGCCTTCAGCTACCATGTCATTAAAACGTATTGTGTTCGGTATATAATGGTACCTCCTCATTCAATTATTTCATTAATGTGCTCTTAAATAATTCATTCATAACACCCACATTGAACTAAAAACAAGAAAATTCTTGTTTTTAGTTCCATTAACAAAATTTGTTTTTTTGATTTTATAGCCAGTGAATCATGAATGTTCTTTTTTTAGAATCTCATTACTGACATAAAAGCATCGGTCTCTTAAACCGTTATTGTCTAAGTCGTACATAAATATTATTTACCAAAATAATCATAAAAATTAATGAAACAGAAAGAAGAAATTTCGAATGAATCGGAAAAATATTCAATATATTCGTTTTCTGTTGACAAATTACCGAAACCATGCGGTAGACATAAGATAAGAAATTTGGTCCTTTTATTCATAAATGGTCATTAATGATCTTACGAAAATGAATGAAAAACTGAATCGAGAATTTATTGCTTTTAAGAATTACAGTATTACGTAATAGTCTATCCTCGGCTTATTTATAGCAAGAAGTGAGAATGAGAGAGAATCTGTCCTCCATGGACACAACGGGAAACACGCTTACTCTCCAATCACTATCGCAAACAATTCCATCTCTGCCAAAGAAGAAATGAATGCCATTTCTTTTCCATTCCTTCCACTTGCGCATTCTTCCTGTTTCATAGTACATCCATAACACATATCTCGCGCCATAGATGAATTGCAACATGAGTTATTTTAACGATGTACAAAATATTCGAATTAAAGATTTCCACAAAAAATGTATCACATAACACCATATCAGTTATAGTATAACATAGTTATATGACATCATGACTTGACTCTTGTCTGATTGTTTTTATTATTAATATTTCAATTAATTTTAGATAACTATGCGGAAAGATGGATGCCTGATAATCTTCCGAAAACTAACAAAACTACATATAAAAATTTAACTAACTCAATTCTAGTGCTGATTAATTATTGATTGCTGGTTGAACGTTAAATTCCTTAATATACAGCTAAATTAAAGGAGAGTAGCACAAAAGCTACAAATCGTCCTAATATTTTCATGTCTAGAATAAATCAAAACTCGCTTTCAAAATGCGACCATAAGTTATCCATGGAATTCCAAATATCCCAGTTTCTCTTAATCGACGCTGGTCTGAGAATTTAGAGGAGATCAACCGTAGAAAATATTGTTTTTTCGTAAAAAGTAATATTATACTCCTCGATATCTTGAGGTTACCTTTCGATTTTCCTTGGCTTGATTTTCTTCGAGTATTTCTATTTTTTCAGCACATCCCAATAGTAGATTTTCTTTCTCTCTTAGACACGGATCCTCTCTCCGTTTTCTCTGCGGCAACAAATCCCTCCAATTATTTCCCACTGATGACGACTCTTGCGCACGTAAGATCTTCCGTCTACTGTCTCTCGTGTTTTAGAATTCTAGCACGCAAATCTGAAAGCGCCTTGCAAATCGTTACGTTTCGACGAGTAATAAGGTTTTTCGATCTTATTTCCCGGAACATTACAGCTTATTGAGTAATCCATGCTATCATTTTGAGAGGTGTTTTTAAGATCCCAATGATTTGGTTCCCTTGGCATTGGATAACTCTATGATAATCAGTGAGATGACTTGGAATAAATCTGGTACGCTAATGATACTCTCCCAAAATGAATATTTATTCCGCAGAACACGGTCTTCTTCATTTGATTTCCGGATGGCATTCTTTGGGTAGCATTAGGATAAATTATTCAAGAAAAATTGAAATTAAATGGCTTAATTCTGAAAGGTGGCCACCAAAAAAATTGCACAATGCGTGGAACAAGAGTGTCACAATTGGAGAATCATATTGCGTGTCTTAGAACTCTTCGAGAATGCTTAACAGCAATTTTTCTTCTATTTCATATTGCGAACTTCATGAAAATAAAACGATACACCACCTTGTAAGCAAGGTAATGATTGGAATAATCAGTGCTAGTAGATAGTAGATCATTCAAATGCGTGAATATTAAAGCATTTTCCTAAAAATAATACATTATAAGGTTTTCTGAAATTCTTTATGTGACATGGCTAAATAGTAACCCAAGATGTCTTCACTACCCTTCCGCATATATCACGCTCCGATGATTAGCTTTTGAATGAGTGAAATTAAATATACTTCATTGTATACGAAAGAATCATAAATAAATCTACGCATTAAAGATTTCGCAATTTTTTTATTTATGAGAAATGATCCCCCGAAGTCCTTTTTTATTTTTTGGCGTTTTAACCATGTGTGATGAGAAATCCGAGAAAAGGGAAGAAACGAACTCAAGATACATCCCAGTGCCAAAAGATCTCGCTCTTGAGATTTGCGCCTTCGTCGCTCGAGTTACGCTCGAACGTAACCCCGAGATTTGGGAAAGGACCTAAGCAGAAGAAACTCCCCCAAGTTACTAGAAACGAGAGTCACGTATGACAGCGAATGAGGTTCAGCAAAGATCAAGAGCGGAGAAGTAACGTATCGCGAGCTCATCACCGTGGAAAATATGAGGTCGGAATGCGAAGAGTCGAGAGAGATGGAGAGAGAGGCGGAAGACAACTTCTTGGAGGATCTTGATGAAATGGAGACGCCACTTGTACATACATAGAGGAGAAATGAGGAAAGCACGGCTAAACAGTAGAGAACACGGAGTAGCAGTCCCAGCACGAAGCGTTCTTTGCGACAACTACTCAGAATGTCCCGTAGTGTATTCAGAAGATGACATTGGAATATTTCTTGAGGGATTTTTCTGCGGTAGTTCCTCGCTAACGCACCGAGCTCGTAATGGAGGCAACCGAGCCCGCGGCCGACAACAGAGCGCTTATCGAAAAGATGGATCTTTAATAAGCGATTAAGGAACGGCATGAGCGTTAAAATAACGCCGGGAAATTACCAATAAAAACTGCTCAAGCTGATGATTGAAACAATCAAGTTATTTTAACTTGAGAGCAATCGTGATGAGTACCTGGTATTAAATATCCTCGTAAATTAAATGTACTTTATAGATGAGTGCACAATTTGACAGACATTGTTTATGAGATGATTTTATGTGAAGATGAAGGGTTGCATATTATAAATTGCTTGATTAAAATATGAAATTCGAAGAGTAGAGAAAATACAGGTGATACTTTTATGTAATTGTTTATTTGACATACGCTTATACAGAGGTTTTTATTAAGCGTTTATTTAGTGTTTCATATAATATTTTATACTATTACGAATGCAAATTATGAAGCAGTGGAACAGAAATCTTATTTGCTCTGGAAAAGATACTTACCATATTAATCGTACCACAACAAAAACACTGCGGTAAGCATTCTCCGACCTATCACCGCTCCACCAGAGTACCGAGCATGGAAAACCAATCTCCTGATACCGTGGGATAACCGCAGAATACCAGGATACTTCTCTGCCATGGGAGTTTATATCTTTTTAAATTATTGTATGGGTACAATTTTTGTATTGTCAAAATCATTTTCAACTCTACCGGCACTAAATTCAAAGTTATGTTCAACAAGCTTCTTTGAATAGTTTAAATGCTACCATCAGCTTGATTGCATAACAAAATCTGTTTGATTTAGCATAAAATTAACCAAAGCAAAAAACCTTAAGCGCATGGTGAAAGAGAAAAAGAGATTTTAGATTATTGAGAATTGTTTCCATGGATTCGCTTTTAAAGTGGAGTGATTGACGATTCACAGTGCTATGTCACGACCTGGTAAAGTTATAAATATTACTCTGATTATTGATTTTGCAGGTTTATTACTACTTATAGATTCTCTGGACCAATCCTATGAAATCAGCGATAAGCGTTGAAGGATGCTAGACTGTGAGAGAAAAAGAAAACTTATTTCGTGATGAGTATCAAAGACTAAACAGATTGCTTTCCGAATTCCGTTGACAAAGAATATCATCCTCAGCGTTCACACAGGAGTGCTCATACTGCAAATGCTATTTCTCTCATTGGGATTAAGTTAACTGAATAAAATTTAGCGCTTGGAGAAAGCCGCAGTAAACAATAGTTTAATGTCACAAAAGAGATTTCTCCGCAAGTAATAAGAATGTTCGAATTTTCAAGGATGATACGCGACATTGCTAGCAGCGTACTGCGTCGTATCTCTATATTATAAAACTACTTCACCTGAATTCTAATAAACTATTAGACCTCTTCGGATGTCATTTCATTCTCAACTGCCGAGAATACCTCAGACGCACTGTTTGTGGTACTTATCGCAAATGAACCCCTCTTTGCGACCAGGACATGCTGCTACGAACGATCCCATTTTTGCCGGTACGTCCTCAACGCTCCCCTCGAAACCGCTAAAAGGAGAGGGCAAAAAGATGCTCTGCAAGTGAGAGTGGAGTGGGAAAAGGGGAGACTCGTGAGGGTCGTCGTACTTACTCTATCCTTCTTCAATCGACTCCCATGATGCAATGCACTTCCTGTTGCCGTTCACCCGCTTTTTTGCCTTTATTCCACTCTGCCCACCGTTGCTTCCTACCTGGATTTTATATTTTCCTGGAACAAGGATACATTGCTCTCTTCTTCTTTCAATTCTCTGTCAATTTATCATCTCCTTTTATTACGCGGCACGCCGTCAACTTCGGGCAACTAATTAAACCCGTTCGTAAAAATGTTTCTGAAGGAAATTCGATTATTCAATGCTCTGATACATTGCTTAACACTGAATCGTAAAAAGTAATTGCAAGTGGATGAGTTTCATAAAATTTTGCAGTTGTTATAAGTAGTTAGCAATAGTAAGGATTATAAAGCTTACTTGATTTTTCCTGATCCGAGATAATTTTACTAAAAGTTTAAATCACAACATATAATACCATATATCATTGTTCAGTCTCTGTTTTTGGTCAGTATTATTGATATCCTGATTATAATTAAGAAAGGGCAAGCTTTATTAAATATTTATATCATTTGTATAAGAAAGGGTGAAAATGTCGCAAATATTCATCAACTTAACGTTCTTACTTCATACGCTGGTGGTGGATAACTTTTAACTAACACTGAAATCCGGAATATTTTCTGTAAGCAGGTCCAAAAGAGCAGAAAATCGAGGCAGGAAAAGAGAAAATACCGTAAAAAACTCTTTAAATCAGTAGATGCTGTGGTTGTATTGTATCCCATCCGATTACCTAAAAACGTCCTGAGCCGTACCTTTCTGATAATATGAAATAATATGTCAGTAACTATGACAGATTCGCCTCATCTCCCGACTTCACTTCCTCTCGTAGTTTTCCACGCATCAATTGATCATCTCAAAAGAAACGCATTGATAGGTTTCGGTGATAGGTTTACCCCTCAGTTTAATGCCCTCCACTAACCTCCGTTTGTTATACGACGAGAGCTTAACGAAACTCGCTCTAATTAGCCACGAACTCATTAGACGTGAGGAGGCGTAGTCCACGCAACTCGTGAGGCGAGGGAATAGCCATTCCTAGAAAGCGAATCGACACGCAAAGGTGCCTCTCTTGCCCTCGCTCACTTCACTCCTCAATTAATAATTTACTCTGCGCGTGGCGTAATTCCCTTTACTCTTTAAATGTTATCCGTTTCGTTAAGTTCTTTAATTAATTCTTCCTACATTTATATAGCTAAAGGAGGATATAAGGAACGAAAATTAAAATTATGAATTGTTGAATGGGAATACGCTGCTGCTTCCACACCGTTTGCATATCTTCTAACATCAATGCTTTTATAAATGGCAGCTAATGCAATTAGCCATAAGAAAAGCTATAATGACCATATTTTCCAAATCAGCAATTCCAATGGTAACTTCGAGATAT
The DNA here is from genome assembly GCA_947579665.1 of Sympetrum striolatum. NCBI lineage: Eukaryota > Metazoa > Arthropoda > Insecta > Odonata > Libellulidae > Sympetrum > Sympetrum striolatum. Next base: position 105,012,763 of record OX388343.1, read on the forward strand.
TTTGGTATCGTCCACCGATTCAAACGCTAAAATATATCGATAAGTTACATTGATACATCGTCAGAAATCTCAATTTCCACAAAATGGAGGCTAAACAGAGAAAATGGACCGAGGACTTTTATTCAAGGACTTCCATACTTGAAAGAAAATCTGGAAGTATTTAGATTCCTTAATAGTGTTAATTGACTTTTAACGACATGTTTTGCTTCCTGTCGATCGACTCAAATTTCCGAACGCCTGTTATTAAATGTTACCTTTAATTTTGATGGAAGAGTTGAGCGCGGCTCGATTAATAGAGAATTTAACTAAAATTATGGTCGTTCAGTTTATTTTTTAAAGGAACCCTGAAAAAAAAACTCTTCCCGTTCTTTCTGAGGAAACTCTAGACAAGTTAAGTTTTACTCAGGAAAATACAGATTACGAAATTTAGAGAGGCAATAAATTTAATTATTCTGGCAGCATTCATTACTTTAGATTTCTAATGAGGTAAAAATTTCAAAAGCGGCTAATGAGAAATACTTCCATCAGATCAGATGTCATATAAATAACTAACTCGAACAATTAGTTAAGACAATAAGGTAACCACTTTCACTTAAATTTCTATTTGGATGTACAAATACCATTCGGTGAGGGGTGGGAGTGATTGCTGCCCATGAACAGTGCTTTATCCGCAATCCAGCGTCAAAATTCATAATTATGCTACTGTCCCAAAATAAATAGCATTAAAGCGACGTACTCCATTTAATTTCTATCGCTCGTTCTCAGAATTTTTTCACTAACTTTCTTTTTGGGTACATGCTCGAAATATCTCTCTTTAAATATTTTCCTTATTGGGCAATATAATATGCAATTATAACTATAATTGTATATTTACTTTGCATCGTATAATACCAAAATGTTTGAATTTTTCATCCTTCAGCCGCATAAGAAGAGCTGTTTCGGAAGCTTTAGAAAACTTCGTACAAGCGCTTATCGCATTAAACGGTCATGCTCTGATTTAATTGCTCCCGTTCCTCATTTTTTGTATTCCCATAATGCTCTTTGCCCTTCGTAATTAAACGGAAAATTCGATAAGGAAGGTGGGATAAGCGTGTGAAGTCATTCCTGTAATCCAATCGTGATTTATTTCCATCCAAGCTGTGCTTCCGAAAGGCATAAGTTTAAATATTATAATTATGGGACTGTTACATAAAAATGAAGATGAGTAATATTAACCAAAGTTAAGTGGTTCTTCCAAATCTACCAAGAGGACATGATGCCGTGGGAAATATTTCCGTTAGAGAGACCATTTTAATTGCTGAAAATCAAAATTCAACTGCCTCTTCAATTAAAAAATATCCAATTATATAGCTAAAGGATTATTGAAAGCCAAATATTTTTACCTAATAAAGGAGGTGGTAATGCATTCACTTTCGGTGTAAACAGTCCTACATTTATTGGTGTTCACCCAGCATCATGGTGAATAAGGGTTTCTTTTAATTAATGAATTGTGCTGTATGGGAATCGATACGCTGACCACGAGTCATTGAAAATGTCGCTTTGCTAGGTCGTATAATGAATGGAGTGCCGCTCCTTGGAATTTACTTAAATATTTAATCAGCAAATTCGAAGGAAACATCCCTGAAAGCCAAGTATAAGAAAGAAATGAACTTTTTTTGAAAAAATAGCTAATTAGCTCAAGCGGATCATGAGCATTTTATAGTTTACTGTAAAATGTTTGCAAAACTGAAAACCTTTGTATTTTTAAAACCGGTAAATTTAGGTACCGTAAGTCCACAAATGCTACTTTTCATCTTACGAATTCGTCGATCGAGACTTGAATGAACTTCTTTCTCTGACTTGCGATGACTTGCGACTTCCCTTAGGGGCTGAGCCATTAGTCTCGCCGGTGAAACGTCTGTCTCCGCCGAATTACAGTTTCCGATTGAGTGCGTTAGGAATTGCAACGTTCAAGGGTCACTACTTTTCTCAGAATCACAGAATACCTATCTAAACAAAAAGTTGCAAGGTGCCTCTCACACTCACGAAAATCTCCACCATTTTGGATTCAATTAATTAATCAGATCTGGTATCACTTGATATGTGTCTTCGATGACTAAGAATTTGTCCTCCAATGGATAGCAACGGTCTATTTATTGATTTGACTGGCGTAAAATGCTCCTTTGACTTCTTTGTGATACGAAAAAATTACTACTCGAGTACGTTGTCATTAACTGATTTTGTTACATTCAGCTGTGTAACTATAATGACATTTTATGTATTTGCATTGACGGTACCAGTATTATTAAAAGTGCTTCGACAGCTTAGGTCATTGCGCACATTAGCTCCCACCGGGAATCGAACCCGGGACCGCTTTCACCAAAGGCAAACGCGCTGTCCACGTGACTATCCGGGAGCCCCTTGCATTGACGGCTGAGATTAAATTCCAGCAGCTAACTTTTCAATATTTGTATAAAATCTTACAAAACACGATTATTAACCCATTAAGGATTCCCCAAGGTCCGTTTTCTTTTCCTCGTTAACGCAGGCCCATACGATTTGCATTTGAGCATTTTACTCCAAGTACATGGAAAGGGTTAAAGGTACTTTGCGCATAAGGGCGTGCACCCAGGAATTTTTCCTTATAATATACATTTTTATTTCCTATTGTTTCATTTTATCTTAAATTAGCAGGTTTCTTGAGCAAACAATACATTTATAAAATTTATTCGAAGAAATACTTGGTTATTACCGGTATCTCTCAATCAATGTTAAATAATTGTTTCAGTTACTTCTATTACTGAACTTTAAGGAATTCCCCTGTTTTAAATTACGAAAGTCGTTCAATAAAAAGGCAAAATTAAGAATCGGTTCACAATGAACAATCATTTTCGCAAAAATTAGAAAATTAAAATATGAATATGAGAAACCACAGTCTTACAGGTTCCAACAACAATATGATCTTATAAGGATCCTAATTTATACTGACTTTTTAAATTAGGTACTTACAAACGAGTTACAAAGTATGCGTACTCGATGTACCCTTTTCTCTATAACAATTTCTGTCGGAGTTCATTTCATTTAGGCTTATATTTCAATTGTCTTCTCTTTCCACGACATATATGGTCTTATATAGGCGACGCCGGCAGTTATTGGTATTGAGTAATCTTCCTTTACTCCAAGATCAGACTTCATATCAGCTTCATTTTTCATGACCAGCTCGGAGCGATTTAGACAAAAATTATCTCGAAATTTTTAATAAAAGTGTTACTTTATTACCACTTTTTTTCGTTTCATTAGATTCATCTGCACTATCATCGATGCAAAAATTTTGGCAGAATTATTTTTCCTTCATTATTCTTTGCTTTATACGTAATATATTCATTTCACCTAAAAGAATGGAGGTTACCAATGTGTAATATAATTTCTATCAATGCTAATCATATTTACAAGAATATATATGATATAATAAATATATTTTATAATTATGAAATTACAAAATTGGATTTGAAGTGCGTTGTGAACTCCCATTCCAATACTTTTTTACTAATAATTATACGGAAGATCTTTTCCCTCTACCATAGAAAGTAACATTTCCTAAATTCCTTTAAAAGAAAGCAAGCGAGAAAGGTCGAATTCGACGGATTAACGTTGAGTTTTTGGAATTAAAGCGTTCGCCGAAAAGAGAGGTCAAGAAGCGGCCAAGCTGTAAATCGCTCGAGCAAAGATAAGCGGATAGCCATTGTGGAAGAAATCCGTAACAGATCTCTAAAAGCTTAACGTGTTTTCGGTGGTTATCTTTTAGGGTCATAGGCGTAGAGGCACGCAGCCGAAAAATGCTCTCAGAGCACGTGCTTCCGTCTTCGAAAGTGCACGTGTCCATAGCGAGAGGCGAAATTAGCAAAGGTGGTAATCGGACCAAGGAAGCACTTAGGGTGAGGAAAGAGGGGAAGGAGGAAGTGGAAGGGGAGGAGATGATTAAGTATAGCAATATAAAAAGGGAATAAGTAAAGCGATATGCGGTATGGAATGAAATAAAGAGGAAGAGAGGAATTAGAGTGGAAGGGACGCTGTGCAGACAGGCGTGAAGGAAGAGGACTCGAACAAGTCAGCGAGTTAACTTGGGGATGACGCTCTGATACATAAGGCAACAAAAAGTGGCGATCATTATGTGCGTAAAAATCGTCTGCGTCTCTTTTAAATTGCTGTATGAGACCGTTTCGGCTGAGCTTCCTTGGAGGTTCTCGCTTTAAAAGTAATTACCTCGTGAAGAGGATTTTTTCTTTTAAACCGTCTCCTTCCGGCTTCATATCTCTAAAAATATCATCTCGATCTCTTCCTTGTCGATCTTTATCCCAATCTTTCTTTCTTAATTCCGTTTCTAAGTCATTTCACTATCTTCTAGTTGCTTCCCTCTTAAGAGTGAAAGAGATTTCAACGCCTGTTCCCATCCTAGACAAGCAAGCATAGTACACCCTAATTCTCAAAATTGTTTTCGAAAGCATACTAAATAAAGGAAATCTTATGCTGCATCGTGAAATTCTAAAGTTGTCTTTTTTCCAATCATCGAAATAAGCGTATATTGAGGATGAGAAAAAATTTTAATTGCAGAGCTACAAAGATTGCAGGAGAAATATAAGTTTTATCGGTGATATCATTTTCATTCTTTGCCCAACTAATTTTTATAATAAGACTAATTTACTGCAGAAATTACAACGGAAAATGTGAATGCAATATTAAATTCGGTAATAGAATACACTTTTGAATATAATAACTGAGGTATACGTAAATAAAGTAAAATAATTTTTTTTAATGCATGTACAGGAAACAGAATTTCTAAACATAAAATTTTTTAAATCAGTAAGATCCTTCAACTTAAGTGGTGTTTGTCCTCGACTCAGAGAACGAAATGAACTAACAGTTAGTTTCACAATGGGTTCAAGTTGACATCTAATCCGACTAGCAATATACAAACGAAAAGCATTAGCACCTCCTTAGAGTCGCCGTACTCCCAAATAAGCTAAGGGAGATTTTGTCCTTCACCTAAAATTTAAAATCTAAGTTCTAATAGTAAACTTTTGTATAGTCTTATATATTGCAAAAATTCGTTACAAAATTTTTTGTTAATATTAGGAATATCATTCAAGTAAATAAACAAATCTCACCATTAATTCACAAGTCCACTAATTTTCATTAATATAAAGGCTGCCTCAATTGTTTGGCGAAGTCAAGTAAGAAAATAACAGACGAGGAAAATGGCTATGAACTTAAATAGACTCTCACCAGCAAGTGGAATTATAAAATGCCCAATAAAATCTATTTAACTATCGAACTGGAATTTTGCGTAACGCAGCCACTCAAAGAGGTCAAGGCAGTCTGAATGCATATGCAGGTAGCGCATTCACGAGTAGTCTCTTATAAATTTTTCGTAACACTGAATTCTATTTCAATAAAATTTACCCTTCTTCAATGCTATTTTTAGTATAAGGAAAGATATGAGCTAAAAATCTCAATCCTTTTTAGAAAAATAAGAGCACCGGGAATAAAAATCTAGAGAGAGTAACCGAAGTGTCCGCAACACCGGGTTTTGGTTTTACAACTTTATTAACACTAGGCACCAGCCGAAAGTGGTACTCAGAATATAATCTTGCAGAAATAGTATCCATTTTTTCTTATTCCCCATTTATGAATTTTCTAAAATTACCGCTACCGATGCCTTTAAATATTTGCTATGAGCCGTTGTTCTTAAACATAAGTATATCTACTTAAATTTACTCTAATTTTTACCAAACATTTCTCAAAGTAATTTGAATAACAAATAAACCATTCACCGGCGGTAAAGGGCAAATACAACCCAAAGTACGTTGTTTAGAGACACATAGATAACGTGGTTCCTCAAGTTTCTCAGATGTGGAAACTCCACTTTGCCTCTAAAATAGTTGCTCTAATCCTAATAATCTATGAATCCGGGTAAAATCGAAATATTATGAGAACATCCGTCCTCGAGGAAAAGTATCGAGTAAATAAAAATCCTTTCCTTTTAAAGGGAAGAATTTTTTAGACTTAAGATCTTGGTAAATACTTACGTAAATACAAGAAAAGTGATTTCATTCGTAAAATAAAAGATTCTTTAAAATTACTATTCATGGTTTTTTACTATTACTATGTGATAAAACTCGACGCCAAGACAAGAATCCATTTCGAGGGTTTGTGCACACACCCCATTAAATTTTCGATTACGAGTCTTACTCCGCCCCTCCATCTCAAATACATCATATCTATTGCACATCATTCTCTCCTTTAATCTCTTGCATATCATTTTCCTCACGTTTTCAATGACCTTCCTCTTGGGAAAATGGAATTATCTTAGAATAAAAATATACCACTAATTTTCTCTTTTTTCTCTTACTTCACCAGATAAATAATCCGCATCTTTCCCCATATTCAATAAATACTCCCTCCTTGGTCATCTGATGTGCTAAAACCACATATATGATACCATACCTTTTCCTTTTGTGTTACACTTCATAATTCCAATATCAAGGATTTAAATGACCATTTCTCCGTGTATCAATAAAGAATCCCTATCATTTGAGACGTCCAGTTTAAAAGCTCATTTTCTACCCCTTTATAATTTTGATGTTGACTGATGATTTTTCTTGTTCTTGGAAAATAATAGATATAACTTCTTTTACTGATATTTTCCACCCCAATTGTTTGTTCTTGTATTTTTTCGATCTTTTTTCTAAAAGTCAATTAAGCTAAGTTATTAACAATAAAAATCATATTCATATTAAGAATAGCTCATCAAATTTTTTCCGTTAATCATCTTGCAAATAACCTTTCGCCAGAAAATTGTTAATTATAATATTGAAATAAATTCAGAAAATAAATGGTTATTAGAATCAATGGATTTGAGTTAAATACTAATTTTTCACAAAAAACGGAGTAAAAAGTAACTAATTACACTTCTGGTTAAGAAAATTGGGACCATGGAAAACTTTGATGGAAGTCGGTAAAATAAGATCCAGCGACACGCAACACAGTAGCTCACTTACCTTACCAATACTTATCCATCAACTACAGTGAAGGGATTTACCACTTCCGTGGAGGATTACCGAATATTTAGGTCATGAAAAGGACCACTATACTCAGGCACAAACGTTGATGGATACACACGAAAACACAGTCTAAACTCAGAGCGATGTCCGATTTGAATGCAGAGTTGGACGGCGCCTTGTTTCCGTAATAGAACCTTCCGCTGGCGTAAAGGACCGCAGAAGAACTTACTGATCAGGTGATGGTGTCGAAGCAGTGTCCATGCAATGTGCCTACCGCACGACAGTAACGAGATCTCAGGAATCCATGGCGTTGAGTAATATTGAAGATCGAATCTGTAATACGAATCCAATTTGCTTTTTCTCTTATTGACTTTGCCAATGGAAGAGAAACTAATGTTCTCCCCTTACCATGAACTCGAAACGTTCAGAACAGGAGGATAGCAGTATGATTATTATTTTTATTATATCCACGTGACAATTAATCTGAGAAAGAATGCGGATTTAACTACAAGCCTTAGACAAACAAACTTATGTCATCACATTCCCATTGACTTACTTCTGTATCCACTTCTCAACTTCAAAATTAACCTTTACCATGTTTTCCTTTTTGATCTGGTCGTGAAAACGTCGAGTAAAAGTTTTACAAGCGTATATATGCAGAAGACTACTTTTAGATGAAGATTTTTAAAGAAATATATGTCATTTATTGAAGTCTTTCCTTCTGGAATATGATTTCTATCAATAATTGATATTTTATATTATGCTTTTCTTCGATAATGAACAAAACGACGATTAGAGAAACATATCTCGAGTTTTTTAAATAGTTGCCATATTTATTCCTTATAAATATTAGTAAATATGACACCGGAAGAAGGAAGGGATAGACGTACGAAGAAATTAGATAAAAACCCTCCCTTGCAAACAAAGTCTCAACTAATTTGAAAATTACAGTAGGATTTTATCCATATGATAAGATTTACTCTATGAAGACTAACAACGAACCAACCAACAACTAACAACCAACGAACATTGAATGATTCGAGAAAGCATTTTAACGAACCATCATTCGTCATACTTTTAGCGAGACTCTCCGTCATCGAAGTTCATTTGGCTGAAATTAGGTTATTTTATTGGATATTGGGTGAAATAATAGATATATCGCCCTTATCAGTGAGTAACAAGGAAAATATATATTAAAAGAAATTAAAATAAGATTTGAGAATTACGCGAAAACAGCGGGTTATTCCTTACAGATTTGGTCTAGCGAGAGTATGTAATGAGGGGTTGCCTATACTCAGATTGTTAATTTTTAATTAATTATTGCAAAAAACTAATGCCCATTTAGACGAACGCCAATACAATTTTTCATTAATCTACTTCTTGCATCACCACAAAACTTTTCATCAAAATCCCCGGACAAAAGTGAGAGTCTCCCTTGTAGGTGGTTCCTTGATACGTCCTTTATATATGAAAATGAGTTGAGAATTTAAATATTTGCTATATTATAAATCTCAATTTCTTTTAAAGAACCAATGTAAGATAAAAACGGGTGTCCCATGCTGAATCTCAAATCTCGCATTTAACCACCAAATTAAATCCTAAATGTTTGTCCTACACTCTAAAGTTTCTACGGAGTAATGTCTTTCTGATTATTATTCTCGCATATACACAACTGATTCCATGAAATACAGATCATAAAAGTTGGCTGCTGCACCGAAAGAAATTGATCTACATTTGCTTGCAATTTTGTTATAGTGCAGGATCATAAAAGAAACGTTCCAACAAGTTTACTGATCATTGCTGTTTCATGAAATTTCGTTTCAATTCTGATTTTTTCCCCCTTATAAAAATGTGTAACAATCATATGTCCTTGCTATCTAAATGTTCGATCGATTCGAAGTTTTCCCGTGCCATTGAAAGATACGCACGAAAAATTCTAAAATTGGAATTCTATTTGTATCTGTTTCTCACTACGTTTATCTATTGCAGGTCGCCTAGCAGTGGTGGTCGTGGGCCTACTATCGCTCGTCATGGGGATCATCCTCTCTTCTATACCCTGGCTAGATTATATTATTCTTAAGGTAAGTACTTTCTCCATTCGGTAAATAAATTATCTTTGATAAACATCTTCTTTTAATAGAATTTGCAAACTTCTCTCTTTATATCCTGCATTACTTAAGTTTTAATCAACAAATGTAATATTAAAGACTTTCATCGGCTAGGCGATTGAATTAATCAAGATAAGCGAAAAATTAAGAGATATTCCTTGTTATACCATGAGCAAGTATTCTAGAGTAGTGACAGAATTGAGGATGGCTTCATCTAACTTGCCATGTTTTCTTTCATTCGATATAATAGTTCTCCGGCATCTAAAGAGAAGGAATGAAAGATCCGGGCACAATAAAGTCGGTTTGACGTGTTCTTTTCAAAGAACGGAGTGTATCAAAGCAATGAAAAGGAGATGAGCCCGGCTCCGCACTCTACCGAATCAAATGCGATGAAATTTGATGCGCTCCGTGAACTGCAATGAAGGCATTAACGCAGAGAGGAACTGAAAATTTCTCACGCTAGAGTACTCCAGTTTACCGTTCCCTGGCCTCGCTCTTCACATACAGTACTGAGACATACTAATTACTGAATGAGTACGCTCGAAATTCTGTAATCGCAGATAAGTTTTGGTTGTTTGTGTTTCCACTTTAAGGGGATGAACAAGGAAAGTATCTTTCTAATCGAGATCCCGTTTCCGAATGAACTCATTATAAAAGAATAGATTAAAACTTGGAATATGATTACTTCTGCAATTTTTCAAAACAAATAATACAGAGCCAAAGGCGGATCTTGTACCCTAAGATCATCCAATGAAAAAGTCATTTTAATCAAATTTACAGGAGGAGTTGATTAAGACGAGTCACAATGAAACATAACTGGAATCACTCAAGAGATATCAATAAACAGAAGTAAACTGGTTTAAATTACTTGAATAAAAACATATGCACATTAAGTTCTGAAAAAAGCTGCCCGTAAATTATTTATAATTGTTTCCACGAATCATTAAGTATTTTCAAAGCATCTCAAAATTAATTTAGTGGAATTGAGAATTCCAATACTGATTTTGAGATGATTATCATTACGTATTAACTCGGGACTCAATTCTCTTTTCATTCTTCGCTTCCATACAGTTTCCTAGATAAATAATAACACATTGATAGATGATAACATATTGTTAATACAACGCTTAGTAAATCCTAAAACATTCTTCCCCATTTTGAGAAAACAATTATACCCAGACTTACATAAAGAGGTACTCTTATAAAGTACACTATGTACTATAAAATCAACTTTATTGATGGCGAAGTTATCTTGTCTGAGAAATATTTTTCAAAAAATAAGCTGGCGCAAATATATAGCAGGTAAAATTGATCAAATCTCTTCGTATAAAATTTTCGTTAAGTCATATCGTTTTCAGTTCTCCCTTTCTGTATAAACTAATTATTTTCTCTGATTTCTCTTCCTTAAACAGCAATTGCGACTTTGGAATGGTACCCTTGGGTTCCACTATTGGCAGAAACCCGGAGTTATTAGGCTGACCAAACTTTACATCTTCAACGTAACAAATCCAGACGGATTTCTCAACAACGGGGAGAAGCCGAAACTGAACGAATTGGGACCGTTCGTGTACAGGTAAGAATCTCTTAAAGATCGTTAAATAATCGATATAAATCGAAATTGTTTAGGTTTATCTTTTCCTCACGTTTTGCATTTACCAATGTTTTGCAAGAAAATAAGAATGTTGCGAATTTACCAAGTTGTTTTAACTAGGTATAAGCATTGAATTCCAACTTACTTTTTTACATCAAAACTACATAATTACTCGACTACAACATGCAAGGAAATTTAAAGTAAAGTTTATTTTATTAAGCACTCGTCGATCCCAGAATTCGAATCATCACCAAATTGTTTTACCTAATTTATCTTTGGTTCAGAAAATAAATGGTGGGAGTACTTTTCTACAATTTATTTTAAACGGCCGGTTTCAACGAATCATCGTCATTCGTTGAAAGCGGTCGTTTTAAATTAACTTTGAAAAAAGTCCTCGCTCCATCGATTTTCTTGTGATGGATTTCAACCAAACAACGCCTTCATCCGTGGATTTTATTATTTTTGATTCGTTAAGAAATTTTTCACAGTTTTGAAAAGTTTTCCGCAGCAAAATACTTCTCATGTATTATTTAGTGTTATTTAATGAAGAGTTGTAAAACCATCTAAATATAATAAAAATAATGTGTGATTCCGTTGCTTTCAAGCATAAAATAATTGGGTGCAATAGTTTTTTTCGAGTTATTCACAAGTTTGTACTAGATACATTAAAGACGAGTCGATAAAGACGAGTTGAAGTTCCAACAAAAGGAACGACATGCCAGAAATTGCCACCCTTACGAGCGGAAAGACTAATAGAAAAATAGAGTACATATTAATATACTATCTCACCGAAATTATTTGAGAGATAACATGAATCAATAAAATGTGGGACCCATTGATGGAATGATAAATGCACGGGATATCTAAAAAAGTCACTATTAACAATCTTCAGATTCAACACTGAAAACAAATTTTACGATATTAACTGTTTCTCTTTGTATGAGTTGATACACTAAGATCATTTTAAAATATAAGGAAAGTAAAGTTACCGACGACGGAAACAGTCGCGAACTAGATATAACATGTCAAGTTATACTGCAGCTGGAGAAACGCGAGTAAAATATATAGGTGGCCATTATCAAAGTATGAAATTTAATCTGCTCGCCTTGCGGTTAATCTCCAAGGGAGAATTATTCCAACATGAATTTATTGAGATAAAAACAGCAATCGTAATTTTAAAAGACGATTCCTTTTTTCTGGGTGAGAGATATATAAAGGTAACTCCGATATAATCAATGGTATTTACTGCTATTTGCCCAATATTATCCTCTGCACAGATATACTTCGATCCTATTCTATCTCATCTTATAATTTTAAATTAGGGAAATTAGGATTATTTTACCTCATTCGATCCACTAAATAAATATTCGGCCATATTTGTGAAGTATCTATCATACTTTCCACATTGTACCTGTATTTGAGTGACGAATTTAACTATTTTCATGCAATATTATAATATTAATTTAAAAAACTTAGAGACATTCAGGTTTAGAATACCGCTAATAATCGTAGTCTTCACAATTGGTGAAATCTGTCTTATATCATAACGATACATAATCTTTAAAATAAACTTACTAAGTTTTATCTTAATAATGCTGTAACCTGATAGTTGCATCTCTCGTCGTTCTCGTTACATTAACAGCCATAAATTAGCGGATTTTGTCAGTGATGTTTAGGTGAAAATAATGCCTTAGTATTGATGAGGGTAACTGATTCCTCGTACGTTATGGAATGGATTTAATTGAACACAGGTTCATTCGAAAATCATTGATAGATTATTGCGAACACCAAATTTAGTTTTTTATTTTAAAGATTATTTGATAAATTTAATGCTTGAGTTATTACATACATGCATAAGAGAATGCAAAAATAGTTACGTTGGCATTAACTATATCAGACGTATTAAATGTGGGCTTCATTTTTTGTTATTTAGAGAAATTATTCTCTTCGAATTTTAAATTTCTGATGTTCATATAAAATAATAATCATAAAAAACAACATGATTGAGATTAATACATACATATTATTGAGATTTGATCAGTACTATAAAATGCTGGAATACTATTCTGGAACAGATGGGGGTAAAGATAATATAATTCTTGTTCATAATTTTCGGGATTACTTTAGGACGCTCAATATTTTAATTAAAATACAAAACATTACGATAGTATAAAAGTTATGTTATACCAAAATATGTTCAGAATTATTAGTTTAATTCTTCAGTTAATATTAACACGATATTGTGCATAAAGTGCAATATTTTTTCAACCCTCTGACAAACGATAACAAGTTTTAATTATGGAATCAACCAGAAAAGGAAAACTAAGCATTTATATTTACTAGTAGATTATACGGGGCATAATAGATCTCTCTAATCGATCTCATTAGCAGTACTGAAACGACGGAAATTTTATTTGAACAAATACTCCTACTTATCATGCTCTTCTCGAGCGAACTCAGTTTGTATGACAAACGCTTCCTTTTAAATTGGGTTATTTTACGGCGTAAATGTCTTGCGGAAACGTCTTATTTGCATAAAATGAGTACCATACAATTAAAAATCAATTTAACGGTCTTTCATTTCGAATTATTTGCGGTCCGTTACAGTCTCCTTGGAGGCAATCAAAGGCGTCCATCGAGGACACCAGCAGGTGCGTAGGTGAGCTGTACGCGGTTTACTAAACGCGTTAAGGAAGTGGAGGAAACATCTCAATAACTCTCCTTCAGTTACAGTTATTTCAAGTTTATAATAAATTTCGGTGCCTTTCTAAATATTTTACCAGAAGCATAGCGCTGTTGAAATTGTATTTTTTACATCCTCATCATCCAATATTTTAAGTAAAGTGCTATCATAAAAATCTTTTCTGGTGTCTTGCCCTCTCTAATAAAAATCTTCTTCGATATAAGATGAGCTGAGACGGCTGTGATTGGGGACAAATCCATTACTAATGTACTACATAACGGATGCACTTTCTCCGCAATAGCTTCATATAAACAACCAGTTTCAATCATCAACTTCCGGAGAATCAGTTGAGAAAATGTGTAGGAAAGTTAATGAAATGTGGAGATGTCGAAAAGGAATCAGATACAATGTAAATGATTTTTCATTTACCTATGACAAAATTATAAAGTTAAACTAAGAAAAATTTTATAAATATAAAAAATAAAAGCCTATTCCTTTTAGTCACATATATATATTTTATGAAATATAAACATTTTTCGTAGCTGAATTTAAAATTAATGGAAAATAATACAGAAGGTACCAACTGGCTATCATTTTTGTAAAAATAATTTGGCAAACAGTATGATTTCACTTAGATGGACCCGAAGGCAATGTCGATAAAACGGCGGAGTGCGTGAATCGAGAGGAATAAAATTCCAGGCTAACGACGCGTGACGCTTTTCAAGGAACATTTCTTTTTGATTTTAAAATTATACGAGTCATTCGATAGATCGGATGAAATCAAACAAGCTCTGGAAGAAATTAATCGTATTCATATTTCATTCACCGATCTCTCAAGAAGTATTTATCATCTGACGTTTCCTGAAGCAGCTAAAAATTTCCAAAATCACTGCTCAAACAAGCTGTTTGCATTAATAACTTCGAAAATAAATTTTAGAGATTCCGTCATAAAGAAATACAAAAAATACGCGACTTAGCAATGAAAATATTACAAGGAAAACCCAAGGAGAGACAGAAGCGAAAATTATCGGCATAATCAGAACTCAATCCCAGATCTACCAATTTCCGGGAAGATACTCCAACCTGCCCGGAAATCTTGCTCAAAAAGCACCCCATTAAGATAGCGGAAGTATAGCGGCTTGGTTGATTAAGGATTGGAATAATATCTCGCAAAGTGTGAAACCTGGACTTGGCTCCCAGTCATATCGATATTTTCCGCTTCTTTTAAAAAAGAAAAAAATCAGTTTGATTATAAATTTTACAGAATTTGTGAATGTTTCATTGTTTTGCTCAGTGATAGAAATTACGGAGTTTTGAAATCCAACTCATTGAAGAAGAGGGAATTTTTACGGGAGCTACAGGGCTACAAGCTTTACATACCAGTAACATTTTATAGCTAGCATGATCCTTATTTTCTGCTCCAAAACAGGTATCACAAGTTTTAAAATCAATAGACAACTACGTAGTCCTCTTTTAGTTGCATCTGTCATGAATTAGAATAGAACATCGCAATATAAAATATTTGCTGCGAAATGAATTGAAGTCTGCCATCGAGCCTGGCTGTTGAAAGTTGCGATGTGAAAGCAGCTGCATCCCCTCAGGAGGCGAAAGAAAGGCTCTCTCCTACGCATCCTCCTCAGCCGTAGTGGAGCAGTGAGAGGCAATGGTTCGTGTAGGTCACGGTCATCCGGCGTCGCATCCACTGGGCGGCGTCCGAAAAGCCGGGGTGCGGAACGATCGCTGGACAGGAAAATCGGACGAGAATTCGTGAATCGACAGATGGCCGATGCGGAAGAACGGCAGATGCGTGAGGTTCCTTAAAAATCGATTTGACAATTCAGGGCATACAAAGCGATTAAACCCATGTGTCTCTCCATTGCGATATCTTTTCCTCGGTTTCTTTATAACGATGACTCCGATGATTATTATTTTCCTTTGATAATCAAAACATTCCAGTCAGCTGCGCATCGATACTGATTTTAAAACTGATTCGAAAATGAAATTACGGCTATATATTTTATTATATCTTGCATGAATCTCACAAATGTATGATCGGTTATTTTCAGAGTAGGGAAGACCGGGTCAATCGCGCCACCCCAGCTAAACAGTAAATGGTTGGTTGAAATATAGCGCGACCAGTTCTATAACCCAACAGCCAATGTTGGCACTATGTTTCCAATCGCTAGAAGCTGTTTAAGCTCATGATTTTCTTGTGTCGTTAAATTTTTTGTTTTTAATCTATTTTTTGACTTCATATTTCATTGAGGAAATTACGTTTTTATACTGTCTTATATTCGCAAAAAATACGTAAACCTATTTTGTAGTACTTAAGCTACATTCTCATGCCGGTAAATAAATTATTTCGCATGGCTTTGCTAAAGGACGACGCGTAGTAAGACATAATGTTGTCAAACTGGGGTAATGGCGCCATAGCACCCAGGGTTATTCCGCCACAGTGACGGCATAGCCCATAGCTTAGCTATAGGCATAACTTATTTTGTTTCATGATGAATTAATGTGATAATTTACATTTATATGTGCAATGTATGTTTACTGTTGCTTTACTCACTACCATTTAATTTCTAGAATTTGCCACAGCTTTATTACGTTAACAATGCAATGGTTTTTGTTGAACTTCTCGCTATTCATGTTCGCTAACTTTTTTCGTAAAAAATAATAAATTGATATAAAATAATTAATTAATACATATTTATTATATTAGCAAAATACAGATAAAAATACAGACAGAAAATACTCATATTTAGCGAAATTTAGCTTCAATATGTGATACGTACACTTTTAACAGAATTCTGAAGTTGGGTATCTTTAAGGGGAATCAATGAACTTCTGTTTTTTCGGCGATATCTATGATCATGTGATACTAAGTTAGATTTAATTTTTTACCTCACTCGATTTTCATTAA
This sequence comes from Sympetrum striolatum, assembly GCA_947579665.1. Taxonomy (NCBI): domain Eukaryota; kingdom Metazoa; phylum Arthropoda; class Insecta; order Odonata; family Libellulidae; genus Sympetrum; species Sympetrum striolatum. Next base: position 105,029,108 of record OX388343.1, read on the forward strand.
TGTATGCGCATATGTTCAAATCCATATTTTGGAATTTTCACTGTTAAAGATAAAAGGTGATCCGAATTACCGGTATTTTCTTCAAGGCCTTTATGTTAATTTTATCTTTACAGTGAATGTAAAGTAATTGAAAGTCGTTTGAGTGACATATCTTACCTGGCTTTCTGATATAAATTTATGCATCTGCGGAGCGAAACGAAGCTAATCATTATCTAACATCGAATTTGCTCTTAATCTACTTGTGGATGAATGGTGGCAGAGGCGGCCACAAACGTGAAATCATTTCGTCAGTATTTGCTGGTCATGACAGTGATTGCTTGCCGGAAGAGTACGCGTGAAATCGCGGTAAAATCGTCGTACTTTAGCTCATCTTGAATTAAAGTCGTCGTTCTATGATAAGACACAATTATTTGCGACGAGTTACTGACTTTAATCCTCGCCTAGTTGGATGGCCTTTAAGCACACCAAAAGACTAATTAGGAGCTGGGTGTTAGTTAGAGACTCAACAAAGACTGCCGTTGGAGATATTAAGATTCCTTAATTCTCTTTTATTTCCACCGCAACCCTATCGAGCATGAGGTCCCGTTTGAGAGGTCTAACCGATTTGCGCCGTCCTTTCAAGACTTGGACATCAACCCCAATTCGTTGCTATATCAATCCGCAAGGAGACCCGAGTAACGGTCTCAATAGTGAATAATCGGCGCTCCTCTTCACTTTGGAAGAATATCGCCTTCATCCGTACTCAGTCCGCTGTTCGAGTATCGCGAGTTCACTCTTAACAGATAAATAAATACTCTCCGTAGGATTTTGAGTGGTGTAAAAAGCAACAACGACGAGTTTATGCGTGAAATGCATGGAAAGAAACTACTTTTTTTATAATTAACATCTTTTAGTTACAAAATAACCCTATTTCGGATCTTCATACCTCAGAAAAAACTAACAGAGATTTTCAAGTACAAACATCACAATGATTGATTTGCATGAAGAAAGAAAGAGGATGAAGAACCGTAGTCAGTAAGTTTTTCAATGAAAGAATTGTCTGGAATACAATTTCATTAAATATCATCCATTGAATTCTGATAGCAAATTGAGAATATCTTTATGACCGCTTTCGAACATTTCTTATCTAAAATCTAGATAAAAGAAGCTTAAAATTCCCTTTCTTAACAATCGAGAAGCCAAAAATATTCTTATTTTCTTCATCGACATACTCGATTTAGCCATTTTAAGTAAAAGCGAAATAGATATCGATATATATGCCCCTTTCGTTAATCACACCTAAATTAGCAACCCATAAAATAACTCGGAATTCCAATTAAATTCATTTAATTGGATATTTACGCTACCGTTATTCTTTTCAAATGATTAAAAATCTCTTTGTCACGACGTACTTCCTTGCTCTAATGGATTTTGGTGAGATGGAAGAAGTAATCATTAACCGTTTAATAGACTTGGGGTAGCGTAGCTGCGGTTGCTAGCAATTGAGTGCACTCGTGATTTCTTTTAAGAACGATAGCGGCACTTTGCGTGGTTTTCAAGGAAGTACTTTTCGCTTATTGCTAGTCATAACAATGACATGTACTCATCGCGGAGTCGGTGAATGTTAAGGGCATCCGGAATCAGACGCAACAAAATGTTCCGCGTCATTCTAGACAATGTGCTGGATGCGATAATTCTTATGCGAGGCTTCCGAGAAGACATATTCACGATGAATCCGCGTTTCTACTTTTGGAAAACTTGAATTCATAATGCATGTCGGCATATTTTGAGGATCCAGCGTTTGCAGAAGCAATTAACTCGCTTGGTGCAAATGCTATTGTTCGTATCACCTTTTAGGAATTTCAGTGATTAAGTAAACATTCCTTCGCTAATTGAATTTGAATACAGTGGATTTTTATGTTACGCCTTTTATTCCGAATAACAGTAAGAGGGGCATGTACTACTGAATAAATTACACTCCTAACCTATCTTTGTTTTTAATTTTCAAGGTTTCTCAAACCTTCGACATTTATCAACACACCATAATAACTCTGACTTGTCCCTTTACGTCCAACCTTGATTTTGAAAACGATTTTAAATCTGCGCACTATAAAATTGGATTGATTTAGTCTAGAGGAAACGGACATTTTAAGCTAGTTTTCGGGAGTAACACGTTTGAAAGTTCTTATAATTACCCTCATTTCCTCTCATACTGTTGTGCATGCATAATCATGAGAAATAGATATTTTAATTGCTTATCAAGTCTCTAAATGTTTACCTCGAATTGAGTTATTTGAAAAACTCGGGAAATTACATAATGACCAATTTTCGTTGAGTATTTCATTCGGGGGTCTTTAAATGGCTAATTGCGTTTGGTAACAACCTTCGATTTCTGGTGCGGCCACGATGCTGACCCAACGTCTTGAACAAATTGAGAAACAGCGAGAATGAAGAGGCAGTGGAATCATTGCGGTCTAGAAAAGCCAATAATCCGGGGGCGTATCAGTGCAGTGACCACATATCACCCTCGACATATGCCGCTTTCCTAGGCCTTGGCCCTAATACGGCTGTTGCGCATTCAAGCTATACATTTATAGAGGGGTTCCTACGTATTTTGATGAAATGTACACGAATTTTAAATCCGACCATTATTCATTTAATAAAATTCAAAGTACTTATAAATAAAGGGATTATAAGATACTGTAACATAGGATATTTTCTGAAGCTCTCTGCATCTTTTGACTTTCACCACAACTATTTCTTTGGGCGAAAAAGAAGCAGAAAACGACTGATCAACGTCGCGAACACCTCCAAAGGAACATTGTCAATTGGAATGTCCTCTCGAAACCATAAGAATAATTTTTCTTAATTTAATTTTTGAATAATATTTTGCATATTAAATATAAGAAAATGCAAAACATCCTTCTGTAAAATTTTATTTCTGATAGCACAACTAACTGGTATGCAAACAAGATTTTTACTACTTTGACTTTCATTTCTCAGAATATGGTACAACATGGTCGCTATATTAAAGGTGAAATGTGACTTATGTATCACCAAATCCATTACAATATGCAAAGTTTTCCTATAATTATATTCCTCCCAGACTGTATAGTAAAGAGAAGAGTTTCGGCTGCAATAATAATGTTTGAAGATCAATGATTCCAAATTCACCTTCATTCTAACTCAAGAAAACCAAATATATTAATATTCACCGTGATTTCTATGCAAGAATTAGAAGTGAGTGTCGATGAAGTGATAGAGCATAAAGAGCATTGGGACTCCGACTAAAAGAAACTATCTAGAATGCGAATAACTTATGAAGACGCGTCTCGTATTCGAAGTTACACGTATATCGTCCTAAAATTATTATCTCCACAATAGATTGGTATACATCGGCATTCTGTGGATACGCTTGCTTTTAATCCGTTGCTGGTACACTCAAGAAGCTTATGTAATGTATGAACTCCGGAGGGGTGTGAATAAATTATCTAGTTTCTCAATTCAGTGTTAGGTTAAAACGGAAGCGAACGAAATTTTGCAAATACACCCACCGATGCCAAAACTTTTTTTACCTAGAGATGTGACAGGCAATTCAGTAGTTTTTGCGATAAGTTCAAATAGATGGTCTTCCACGCTCGCAGCAGGTATGAGTGCGATTACACAGATTCAATTTTCCACCCCATTCCTCGCACGCACCAAACCCTTCAATCATTCCACCTCTGCACCCCTTTCCCCTCTTCATACCCCATCTTCCTCCCCTCCATTTGCTTTCTCTCTCCTTTCTTCCGTGAATGACTCGATTTTTTCAGTTCCGCCGGTCATGGTCGCGCGACCGCCGCGCTTTTGTTCGAGCAGTCCGCCATCTTGGCGTTATCCTCATCGAAATCCGAGCGTCAGTGTTAAGAGCATTTATCTCCCTCTGTTTCCCACGCACCATCGCAGCAGATTAAGAATTTCGCATCTTAGCCCATCCCTGCCCTCGGCGTTCCAGTTCCACTGCCCAAGACCGCGGCGAACTGAGAGAAAATGTCTTCCAAAAAAGCGGCGGAACTGAAAGAGCGGCTCTTCGACCGTGAAACTGAAGATCATTGTCCATTCTACTCGTCGCCTTCAAGAATTACTCGGCATTCGATGACTTATTTCCGCGAAAAAATGACTGACTTTGATGTTCAGTTTATGTATTCTACGTCTTATGTTAGAACCTAATTCATCTCAATTCGACGGCTAAAATTCACGTGTAATAGAATAAATCGTCTTAAACATGGTCAAATAAAATCTCCGTGAGTAGTGCTTTTCGGAAATTCATAATACACGCTGATAAGTTGTATGACTTTAATATAAGATGCGGAGCAAGGGTTTATTCCAGTAACATTTCATAACATGTTTGTCGAATCCTGAGCCACCAGCATATGTACGCACAGCTCTTGTGCAATGATTTCAGTTTGCAAGGTCGAAGGTCTCAATCGTGATGTTTACGGCTGTTACTCGTCAATTACACCAATTAGATTTCCTTCCGATTCCTTCCGATTCCTTCCCCTTCCTCATTTCAATCGAATTATTATAAAATCAGATTATAAGAATCAATTCAAGAACATGAATTTGCAATCGTGAAATAGCGGTACTGACTGCAATAAATCCATCGTGGAAATAAGTCAAGTTTCTCTAAATATCCGAATCTATATACGCTTAAATTTTTGTACAATGTAGAAAATCAACTATATATGTACGAAATATGTCGAGGAAGCTTTCTAAAGATTAATTACCATTTTATTTTACGGCTAGAGATTCAAAACTTTAATATTCGTTCAAATGAAAACTCGATTTAAGATTAATTTAAATTTTCAACGAGTTATATATATTATCTTCATTATTTATATTTATAAACTAGTTCTGACCGCAAATCTTTCTATCGTTAAATATTTTAATGACTTCATCCTAAATTCAACACAAAAAAACTTTTTAATTAATGGCACTTCAAAAGTTCTTTTTACCAATCGCCAGCAAGACATATGTTGCAACTATGATTTTCGCAATTCGAATGCAACCGACTTTTACTTATAGTTCGTATTCAGAAAAATAAAGTGAGAGAAATGGAATGCGTGAGGAGAAAAAGTTAACTTTCACTCAACGAATCCAAATTTCAAGCGTTTACACCGTGTAATCAATTTATGGCGAAATCGAACTATCCTCATGAAGTTGTGACGGATGAAATAATATAATAGTAATTTTGAGAGTAAAATTTGGCTTCTCATCATCCTGATTTCATAAATAAAATTAGAGGTCATGATATTGGGAGGTCATTTGTTAAAACGGCCTTTGTGCTATTAATTTGATGGATATAAGATGTCTCGTTAGAAGAATAGTTAGACGTCACACTGTAAGAATATTAAGAGAACTGACAAAGCAAATTCACAATGAATTGAAACGCGATGCGTTTATTTCCTTTAGTAAAAATTAGATTTATTTATCTACGCAAGAATCTACGCCTCGATTGAAACTCGCTAAGTAAAAATATGAAGAAACTGTAGATAATGCAAACGTATTCATTTTAGCAGAACCAAAAGATGATAATATTTTAGCAAGCTATATGAATGCCTGAAAGTTTATTACATCTCACTTCTTTAGATATGATGCGACAAATCTTTCCCTTTCCTATAGCGATGTGATTAAGAAAATACCCACAATGAATCTATGTGAAATATTTATCTGGCTCATATACTTCTTTTAAACTTGTTAATTACAATGAAAATGATAGCAAAGAAAGTTTCGATCACTTTTATTTTAGAATTTTCTCATAAGGTGATATCATTGGATGTGGGGCGATAACTTGTCCCAGAAAACTCAGATAATTATTTTCTTGCCTTACTTTGTAATGAGACAATTACGTATTTCAGCGCAAACTCAAGTAATTTGATTTTTCGTAGGTTTTATTAGCATCGCATAAACCAACTGACTGCCTTTCGTTAGGACGAAAAGATGGAAGCCTGCGGCCGGGCGCATCTTGCCGTATTTTTGTCTCTTCCTGAAATAAATGTTCGTATTCAAAAAATTATGTGTCGTTTATCAAATGAAAATAAAATATAAAATATTCTACCCAGAAAAACAGAGAAAATTAATCCTTTATCCATCGTAAAATTTCGAAGTTAAACAATTCCATCTAATTCTATTCTATAGATTCTCCCCATTTCTGGTTTAGACAAATCTGTATTCAATATTTTTTAACATTAATCTATTTTTACATTTTGGAAAATATTCATTTCGTCCAAAATTAACTCTATTATTGTATTTAAGTTCTACTTTTGTAAACTCGAGACTTCTAGATAACTCAATAAATACAGATTAAGCGTGAAAAGGGAAAATAATGGACTTACAACTGAATTCCAGAGAAAGGGAATGACTATTGAAGATACGGAATGGTGTTTTTATCCTTTCTCAAGTTCAAATACCTTTTTGAAAGAAAAATCCTTCAACTTGAGTATTACATTGCTCGCGAGTGTTTCTCCCTCCCCCGCCATTTTCTTTGCGTCTTCCAAGTTTCACATTCCATATTTTCCTTGAACCTGTTGCCCAAGGGAAGTATGTCGTGCATTATTATGATTTCAAAGAAGTTCGACCTCCAAATCTCGCACGTTGCTCACTATGCGTGGAGGTGGAAAGAAAATTAATTTTCTCCGGAAAAGAGATTCTGAGAATAGATAATATCGGTATTGATCCATAGGTCAAATGCGTAACAATAATTCCCTTCGCTCATTACTGGAACGAAAAGTCAGTATGAATAAATCTTCTAGACATTGCGTAAGACGAGAAATGTTTTCGTGTTACGCTATCAAAGCTAATGTGGAAATATGGTCGATGAAAAAACTCTATTTCCTTACTATATTAGAATTTCTTATACGATGCTCATAAATTTTCTTGCACGTGTCAGTCAATTTTGCAATTATATCATAACTTCTTTATCAGTGTTACTGAAATAGAACGAGCTGATGAAGCATGATTTCAGATTTAATTCCATTTCTATACCAAACAGAGAGATTGATCTCAAATATTTGATCGTACCCGCTGAGATCTGGTAGAACGTCATTCTTATGTAATACCCTACCAAAAGTATGAAGATACTTCGTATTCACACATTGTGTATAGTGTATAGCATTTTTTATCTTAAATAAAACTCGAAAATACATCGAAACATATAATACATCGAAAATTGAAAATTTGGGCATGAAGGTATATATTTTAGCGTAACGTTTACATAAAAAAAACGTGATCATATTTCAACTAACAATTTAACTACCGTATTAGCGGTATTTAACAAAGATAAAAGGTCGCAAAATCAAAACTCCACTACTCATTCTGCAAAATATATTCCAACAAAATTTAATTATTATTCCATTAACTAGAGTACAGGGCTGGATTGCTATGCCTCGATGAGTGATTATTGCTTGTATCTAACCATAAATTCTGCGATTATCCATACAAATAATGCTCCCATAGATTCAACCCTCTTCTTTTCGAGAATCGAGAAAGCGAGCAAAGAGGATTTTGCTTCACAACAAACAACAAAATCACTAAATTCGACTTAATGTGAAGAAAATTGTCATTAAAAATAGAGTAATATTCGATCGCATGCAAAGTGGATGAATTAACCCTAATGGAAGGGTCGACCAGTGACGTCCTTGTGTCCAGGTGCGACATTGCGAAAAAGTAGAAATTTAAGATTCCTCGAGTAGAAAGTTTCGTCGATCGGTATTTCCGAGGAGAAACGGTGTCGCCGACAACGAATAATCCCGTACATATCTCAATGATGGAAATTTCTTTCCCATCCGAAGAATCACGAGAGCGATGGAATTTCCCAAGCAATTCGAAATTCCTACGATTTCTGTGAAGAGAATGTTATCCTACGTGGAGCTATTGCGGCTTTCTTTGGGTCAAAGTTCAGAGGGCCCAACGATACGTGGATATCATGACATCTTCCAAAAACTAGATATTATGCTATTTATGTTAATAATCTTAATCTTACGGATAAAATGATTTCAAAAACATAGCAAATTACACTAAGACCAGTCAAATACAATCTGTATGTATCTAACAAATAGGACGGTGAATCGTAAGTAATTAGGTCAGTCAGGTGATCTTAGTAATGAAAATTGAAATCGCTTGCAACGTATCGAGTTTAATGGTGTCACCCTCTGCAGTATGGCAACCATCTGCTAAATATCATTATCATTAAGCAGTGTCGTGTATCAAATATTACCCATCTCGTTACGTTACTAAATGTTGCACAAGTAGCACTTTTCACTTTCAATTTTTATGGGAGAGCAAAATTTTCGGTTAAAAAATTCCACTTTTTTGAGTAGATAAATATATAATGATATAGCGCCATTGTTCGCGGTCTACTCGAATCACCAATTATCCAAATTACCAATATAAACTATTGCGCCCACAAAACGAGCAGAAAAAGGTGTAGAGGCAAGACTTACAAAATTTTGATTCTCAAATGGACGAGAAGATCCTTTTGTGTATTGTTAATGAAATAAAACTAACTTTAAATTGAGTAAATAAATGTAAAACGCCTAATATCGCGTGATGAAAATTGTCATCTCGATATAATGAAACTTTTTCATTCAATATTCGGAAAATTTCGGTAATTACCAATAAATATTACGTCGATCGAGAGAGATTTAGAATCAATCTTCTATCATTTACTATCGCTATATCTTTAAAATATCAATCTGAAGCGACACGATCAAGGAATTGGGCCAATTGAAAATATGTTAAATCAAGATTACTGGTTCTCTCATTCCAGGGTTTTAATCATATAATGGCATACACGGAATCTGAACTCACACATGCCTAGTAATAATCTTTTATCTCGTATCATTATCATAATTCCATTATTATGTTATCATATTATCATCGTTATTAATATATTTATAGATATTGCTAAGAATGTTTACTCCATGTTTTAACTACTTCAGTCAATTTTAAAATTGTGAAGCTGACAATAAATGGTGAACTTGAATCCCTAACCAAGCGACTTACTGGAGGTTTCCTTTATTGCGGATAGCTTAACCCTGCATTTAGAATGAATACAATCTTGTTAGATGGAGTGAAGACTTTCAGGTAAAAGCAGGTATGCGCGACAGGTGGCAGCACGGAATAAATAGCGAGTAGGGAAGCTAAAGAGAAAATAGTTTTAAATTCAAATGAAATCGTAAAAATATAAAGAAACAACAGCTCTGAAGAATAAAATTGTCAATGAAATGGAATTATAAATGTATCTATTGGAATAAAAGTTCAAAACTTCAAATACATAAAGGAAAAATAAAATGGAAATTAAGGCTGAATAACAATGAAGTTGTTGACAGTACTAACTTTATTCATTGGATGAATATCGCTTATGAAAAATTAAGAAGTACAAATAGTTAATCATCGATTTTCAACTCAAAAACGATTAGAAAATAACAAATAAAGAAGAGAGGGGAAACGGGTTTAATCGGTACAGGATAGTTGAATTTTTAATTGAAAACATATCGGAAGGAAATTGGAATGGAAATTTTGCGCGATGTGAAGGCAACAAATGTCGAAAAATCAGCATTTGTTTAAAACTGACTGCATACCGAAATATGGGAAATATGGGTTGATCAGTTTCTATCTTCAAAACAGAATAACTTTCTTTGCTTTATCGATACAGTTATACTAAAAAAACATGACTAATCGGTTTAGCCAGTATTACATATTCTGAAAATATGACATCAAAAAATATAGTATTTACCGAAAAAAACAATTGATCAAAGATATACTTAAAATTTGGGGATACTTTGACCACCCTAGTGTTTTCTATGGAAAATCGATGTAGCCCCATGAAAATGAATGGAAAAATATTTGTCACAGTTAAATATGTTAGAGCTTGACAAGTCTTTAATTGTATTTGCCTTATTGTCATAAAACTCTCCCCTTCTCTTGATACTGATGCTCTTTTAATATTGGTAGCCAGTCGTTGCCCAAACGAATCCTTATGCCTGTCGAGAAGGCTGTATATGCAGTCTACTCCAGGAATTGTTCTTAAAAATGTCCACCGTTTTGCCTCTACTGTCTAAGTAATACTTGGCCATCAGTCTTACGTCCGTAAGACTTAATGGAAAACCCCAATCGGAACACTTGGCTGCTGCTTCAAGGATGGCCAGTTCCTCTTCTTTAGTAAAAATCGTTGGCCGGCCAAAACTAAAAATGCGTACTCTCGTAAGACTATGTTATTAGCGAAGTTCAAAAAATATTAAGAAGTATCGATCAAAGTATACCCAGAATTTAAAGTATCTCCATGATACTGTACTTATTAATGAAGATAAATCTATACATACTTATAAATGAAAATAAATTATAAATAAATAGAAGACCTGAAGAGGAGGAGAGGCATGAAAGCCCCAAATCATTTTTTTATCTCAGCAAAAGATATCAGTTTTTCAATGTCATTCATAAAATCAAATTCTAAGTAAATTTGGCATGTGCATTGAAATAAATCTCTTTATTTCAAATCAGTTGCGACCCAAGAACTAGAGAAAGAGATATGATACATATTATGCAATATAAAATTAATTATAAGGTTGAAATTTTGAAATGGTAGAGCAGTAACAAATTTCCTCAGGTTGTAGTAATCATGTTTTTTCGGAGTGTACTTGTGGAAAATTCGCATAGGACTGATTTTTATTTGTCCTACCACATAATAAAAATGATGAGGTAAATAATACATTTCATAAGCCATTTTTTATTAACAGCCCTGCATATTAAGAAAGCGGCTGGGGTGTAGAAACACCCCGCGCGAGTAACGGCGGGTTAACTTTTCCTTAATACTTAAATCCAATCGGCAATTAGTTCCAACGCAAGTGTCAGGAGCTGATAAATTTGATAACTATGAACACTTAACTGCTCCGCGTTCTTTCATCCGACCCTATCCGAAGGTCTATATGAGGAGAAGGCGGAAGTTGTCAGTATTAGTCACACAATAGTGAGAGGCAATTTTCTGTGGGTCTGAGAGATTGAATTATTCTATCACAATCCACAAAATTGAGCTCTTCTTGCTCCAAAATGAACCGTTTCCTAGAGCGAACACAGGATGATTAAGTGGTAATCAAGAAGGAGCTCGTAGTACGAAATCGGGACATTCCGGGATCTTGCATTGATGTTTCCGGTTTGCGATATGAGCGTCGAGGGGAGAGTAAGGGTAAGTAGGAGACTGCGCTCGAGTGCAGCCGAGGACCGGATTGATGAGGAGAGAAAAGGGGAGGAATGTGGGACGGTGGTCCGTTTGAGAGAGAGGGAGCGACAACAGGTTCTCCGACCTAGGTCAAGGCGATAGTGGTGAGGAGAGGACGCTGACCGCGATCTCTCGTTTTCAGTTACGGAAGAGCGAGGAATATGAAATTAAGATAATGATAAAGGAAGTTGAGATAAAGGGGTGAGAAAAGAAATGAGAGTGGAAAAGAGGAGGATTTGAATATGACTGCGGAAGGAATGAAAGGAAAATGCGATGGAAATGTCTGAGATGCACCGATGCGGGAAATATTCGCGCATTAGCATATTCAATTTGAGTTTTGAAATGCATTACTATATGGCCATAAATTGGTATATATGTATGTATAGAAGAATATTAATCGTTAGAAACGTTTTATGAAATTCTTTCCAGCGTGATTCAAGAAGAAAATCATATTGCGTTGAGTACAAAACAGTGAGAATCGTTCCTTTAGAATATTGTTGAAGAAAGTGAGTAACAAAATAAAAATATATTTTCGCTAACCTCTTGTTTTGTTATCCATAAATGTTTCATGTTTGTCTCCACTTCATATACATAAATGTGTACTCCCTATATTATATACCCTAATGAATCACCTTAAGAATTTAATGATTTTTAGTACACTAGATTGAAGGTACAAACGATACATGTATTGAAGTGCAAAGGAAAGATATGCAATAGTTTATAATTAGGAACTTAAGGTATGCAATTATGAATACATAATTATTGAAATGGATGTAATTGGGATTTTCCTGTTTCCATTAGAGACGTTATTATTAGTATTTTTATTGTTATTATAAGGAGCAAATGGAGGCAAAAAGTCTTTTTATTTGAGTAACTGCTACAGCTAGATTTATGATTATCACTAATAATTATAAGATTCAAATGAATCTGGTGTATTTTAATCCCTATAGATTGACTCAGCCTTTATTATAATAAGATTCAAAGGTCAAATAATTATTTGGCCTTTATTATCAATCAAAAACACCTGGAGTTAAAACACCAAAGTCAACATGTATCCGACATTTTAATAACGTTATTAAAATTTTAATGTCGCCGTATCGTTCATTTGTAATAAACTTCTCCATTCAACCAATATGAATAAAATAACTAGCTAATCTATGAGTTTCGGAAGCTCTTCCTACATTATTTTCCACGTTAACTCGGCAATGCGGCGTCTCATTATTATCATTTTTTTGCATCGGAATACTTGACTTTGCCACAATTGACAGCAGACATTGTCAGCACGTTTAATCTTCAAAATTCCTGATTCGGAATGAAATCTTAGAATTACTCATGACTGTAAAGTGGCAACCCTGTTAATAACATGAAAGTGCATCTCATTGACCCAATTTGCCAACGTAAAATAAAAGGAAAAATTGATTGTGAGCGATAATGGTTATAATTTCATCCTTTAACAAATCTTCCTTATTTTTATTTTGCATTCCTTTTACCGATTAAATATGTGATGATACCTTGTAAGCCTTGCTCATAAGCGACACGGGAGAAAATAGAACTAAATCTCCGCACAATTTTCAAATGATAATACAAATCTTTGGATCCAGACAAGGGTTTGATGGCTGAAAATTGTATCTAAAGATACTACTGAGCCAGAATATATGAGGCAGTTTCAATGCGAATATTTCACCTTTGTAATTATTTTCACTAAAATGTCAATCGCTGAAGGATAGTTTGATTTTTCCTGTCCTTCCACATTATGATGAAGAATAATTCCTTTATATTGGAGTTGTAAATAATTGAAACTACCAACATGATGAATTTCGCTCAGATATTCAAGATAAAATTCATCCTTATTATTAAAATAATAATAATAATAAAACCTATCTGTTCGGACAAGAGTGAGACTAAAAGCCTCTTCTTCTATCTAACCCATGATCTATCCAAAACGGCATCTGAATTAAAATAAAGAACTTCATAATTAATTCAATCAAAATCAAAGACAGATTATTTTTCTGATTATGAAGATGTTGCTTTAAGCAACATTTTCATCTAATAGTAAATTATATTCCATTGCCATAAGCTTGAGCAGACGATAATTAAACTAATGTTAAACTCTTCAGATGAACACAAAAATCAATCACACAAAAAATACGATTCGGCTTAAATATGATTTTTACTATGAACATTTCATTAATTTTAACAATACATGATTAATCGCAATGGTTAGAATGAGCATCAGAGATATAATTTAAACGTAATTACGGAATGAAATCTATCTTATATTCTAATTTTATAAAGTAAATTATGTATTTTATAAAAGATGTTGTGTTTTTGTGCATTAAATTTCATAAAAGATGAAAATAAACCAAAAATATCATGCCTGCTTCAACGTTATTTTTTCTGCCCACGCTTAAGTGTACTTCTCTGCCTGCCTGTATTGTATACACCTAAGAGTAAGGTGTAGCCTCAGTCCACCCGACGGAAGCGATCTTTAACGTAGCGTGCACTTAATTTCAGGGAGGATATGGAAAAAATAAATATCGCATTCCACGAAAACAGCACCGTCACTTTCCAGCACAAGAAAATCCTCCGCTTCGTCCCTGAACTCTCATCCGGAAGCAAAGATACTACAGTTGTGGTGCCTAATATTCCTCTGCTGGTAAGTTTAACTAATCAAATTATTTGACGCCTAAAAACTGCAATATTCTTTAAAGATTGACGATTCTAACTATATTTCCTTCCTGATGTTGGAGATCGCGGCCACGACTATTCATTATGCCTTCAATTTCTTCGAAATATGTTATCCCTTGATCGCCCGGTGGAGCAATACATCAAATGCCCTGACATACTTTGAGGAACTTAAAAACTCCTTAAATGAGATGGGGCATTAATGTCAAATACTATTTTATGTTCTAATTAAGAGTGGACCATGACCATGCCAGAGAAAATACCAATTGTACCAATTAACGTCTACTTAAAATTACGGGATATAGCTCACCTGTGCTGTGGCCGAGAGACTTGCTTCTTTCAAGGACACGTGCTTCATGATTTATCATTTATATAAGCTATATCAATTTATCAAAGCTATTCTCGATCATACGAATGAAAACGTGAGAAAAAACTTAAGCTGGTATCCTCAGGTATGGATAAAATAAGGTAAATTATTGCATATATTATCATATTTATGATAAATTTTGGGTCGAAGTACTTTATTGCTATATTTAAGCTCCCTTATTATTGTTTACTCCTTGATGTGTATGTTTTTAATTATACAAATCTATCAAGTTTAACTTGATTTGACAAAGTTTTCTTACTATTCTTCGAGCGTTTTAAGCATCTCACCCTCGCCCTAATTAAACGACGCTGAAATCGTCTTTTATGCACCCATTTCATCCTTTTTCTTGCGTCCATCGATTTTATTTCAAATTTTAAATTTTCTTGAAACGAAAATGACAACTACTCGAATGATAAAGTTGGAGACGGCAATTGAAACAATAGCGCAAATCCTTTCGCTGCTCTTTCAATATTTATTCAAGGATTATGATTTCGCATATCCTTTGACAAGATTAAATTCAAGTTACACCCATGCTTTTCTCGTAAATTTCTTATCTGATGACATATTTTAATATCAAACTGAGTGCTAATGAGTTTTGATTCTTCCGAATTATTTTTCATAATGAGTGACGCGATTCTAGCCTATCAATTTGTTCGTAATAAATTCTTTATTAAAACTCCTCTCAAAAATACTAACTCCTAACAAACCTTTAAAAATTATTAACTTGTTAGCTTCCCAGGTATTTTAGATAGAAATTCATTGGATAAATTGATGTTAGAAGATTGTTATAATTTAAAAATTTGTACTAGAAATGGATGAATGAAAACTAAGTAATCATCACAAGCAGGAAAGACTTCCTAATTCATTTAAATAATGATCGGCTATTGTACCAAAATCGTCACAGTTTCAAGTTAAATTAAACATAAATAACGGGTTTATCAAAGGAGTGAACGGGAAAATGGTCATTTTAGCATATGTCTCTCCTAGCACAGGAGTGGGCCCTCAAAACTAATTTCCCATATCAAACAAATTGTTTCATCTACGTGCTGATGTGAGGAAACTCTATATCTACGCATAACTTATATTTCTTACGAGAATATCGTCAATTATTATATTAAATCAAAAAATACCATTCAAGGAACGTAAAGCAAGAAACATAGCAAATCTGTAACACATCCTCGAAAATTTGTCAGAAATTGTAGAAAATATTTGGATATAAATTATCTTACTTCAAAAAGAGAAGAAAAAAATTAATTATTTAGTAATTTCGATATCAATTACAAGTCGTAGAGACTTCTCCTTTCCCTTTCCTTGCAGCAAAGATACAATCGAGCTGTTCTCTAATATTTGAATATCTCGGCAGACGCTGTCCACTCAGAGCAAAGGCCTTCCCCGGCTGCTCCGGATGGCCCTTTCCGTGTTTCTGCGCACCATGAAGATGCAGCCCTTCGTCAAAGTCACACCTGAGCAGCTGGCATTTGGATATGATGACACTCTCCTCACTCTAGCACATCGATTTTTCCCTCGTCATCGGCGCCCCATGAGTAAAATGGGGCTCTTGATCGGGGTAAGGACACTCAGTCACCATCAATCGCAAATTTCGAACATAGTTTTATAAATTTTATGCTACGTGAAAATGTTCTAGTTATTAGCTCTATAAGATCTTTATTAATGCGAGATTGAGATTAAGAAGTCTCTTCTTCCATCAAACCTTTCGTCAGTGAAAAGAAAAAACACAACCAATGTGTAGGTGAATAGAGACAGAGCGGAAAACTTTAGAAGGATTGGATGCAAAAAAACCTAGGGTAATCGTAGGAAAAAAGATACACTGCAGGAAAACCTGCACAGAGAAGGGAGTGGGTGTGAAAAGCCTTCGCAAACCTACTGATAATACAAGCTTAAAGATGTAAAGGGAAGCCGTGTATACCATGTAAATTATAATACCAGTAGGTACTATAGCGATATTACAAAAAAGGATAACAAAATAAAATCAAAAATAGGAAAAATTGTAATAATACACTATGATAAAATAATAAATATCACAAAATCATAAGTAAAACGTTATCATAAAATTATTATTGTTTAGAAAATGAAACATACTAAAAATAACATGTGGAAAAATTCGATAGTTAATTAAAAATGACAAATTAATTAATGCGTAAGGAAAATTTTGATAAAAAGGACCTTAAAATACATCAGGACAAGAAAAAAATGAATAACATTGCTCAGTGAAAGTCTATCGTAGTATTGACACAACTGTTCCAATGAAATCTATATATATATAAAGCAGAAATACTGTGGGTTTGTGGGTTTGTTTGTCTTGGATTGGAGTCTACACCGTTTGCCCGATTTGTCTCAAACTTTGCATACGTGTCCATTTCTATCAGGAAGGAAGTACTGTCGCAATTTTATTCAAGGATTTTGCTGGGTTCGAACCAAGATCGCTCAGATAGATTTTCATAAGGAATACACGTAAACTTCACTTTTATCGGTTGCAGGCTTTATTTCTCCTGAAGAATTAAATTAGAAGAAATAGTCGTACAGAGTCAAGACAAACACCGAAAGAAAGAAAATCGAATGAAAATTCTTAATGTGGTCGTGGAATCTTACTTTCGATTAGAATTTGCAAGAATATCGGTGAAATATACGAAAATTATGAGAAAATTGGAGGTTGTAAACAACTCATCCCCCTGACGACCGATCCCATTGTTGAATCCGAGCTCATGTTTTATCCCGTAAAAATACTTGTGGACTTTAGGCTCATAAAACTGATGATTGAAGAGGACGATATGATACATGGATAACGAGAAATTTTCTGTAAGAAGGTAACCAGCAATTGCAGGTACGTAATTACAGTCAGGAGATTACCAGCTCATGGATGAGGGAAGTTAAATGTCTCGTATGATATAAAGCAAATATTCTGTGGGTTTGTACGTTTGTTTGTATGTTGTGTATCTTCGATTTTAGTACGAACCGTTTGCCAGATTCGCGTCATACTTTGCGTACGTGTTTTCTGGGACCAGGAAGGACGTACTGTCTCAATTTTATTCAATAATTTTGCTAGGTTTGAACCAAGATCGCTAATAAATCTAATCTTCACTTTTATCGGTAGCAGGCAATATTTCTTTTGAAGAATTAAAATAGAAAAATAGTCGTGTAGAGTCGAGACAAGAAGCAAAAAAACGGAAATTAAATGAATATTCTAATTTTGATCATGGAATATTTTTTCCGAATCGAAATTTCGAGAATTTCGACAAAATACCCGTGAATTTTCCAAAATTGTTGAGGTTGTAAGCTGCCAATCCTCCTGACAATCAATGCGATTGTTGAGCCGAGCTCATGAATTTTCCTGTATAGTAAGAACAGTTTGGGATTTTAGACTGTATTCTAAAGGAAATTTACACATTGCACGACCGGCAACTTGAATTCAATCAATTCTAAATTCCCCGTTGAGAATCAACGGGCGCTTCAGCTAGTATTTAATATTTTACAATTTCTGAATAAACTTTGTTGATATTTCTTTATTATTGCAGTTATTGTTGCAAAATATTCCAGCAAAAGCTATAAATAGTACGGGGAGAAATATAATGCAAGTTAAGCAAAGAAACCTTTGATATTTTTTCAGAAAAAATCATTCCCTTTACTTGTGATTATGGAAGGAGTTCCCAGCCTCTTACTTAATAAGAAAACGGATGACATGCCACCATATATTTGGATTCTTAATTAATTAAAATAAAAAACAACCATCAACATGCTCGCAAATACGCCAAAATCGCGTATTATGTTTTAGGTCACTGTCGTACACTATCGCATAGATCTCCTCAAGCACCATTTAAGTTTATAAAATAAAAGACGTTGAATTATTAAAATATTCATACAGCTAAATGAGTCACGGGTGAAGGATCAATGTGTGTACCTTGGATACAAGTTGTTTACAATGCATAGTGTGCGGAATGATGCCTTCTATGATTTGTACACCGTTTGTTCAAGGATACGGAATATACAATTAGTGTTTCATAAGCCTTCGAGTTCTTCCGTTTCATATTTTGTAACTTTGAAACAAAGGAAGAAATATCACAAAAAACCCTAGAATAATTGAAACTCTGAAAAACATCCTGTCAGAAATCAAGGTTACGCTTCAATAAACGAGGCTATTTTAAGAAAATTTAACAGGAATGTAAGAAGTGATTCTCAGAGTCTCTTTTTTCTTTCCCTCTATTTTCCTATGTCATTCAGCTACCTTGAACAAGGTAGTCTTGGGAATCAATTAGATTTCAATGATTTCTCATTTTCAACGAGTTTGATGTCTTTTCTTTTGGGGAAAGAACTGCCTTCCGGGTCGTCATTCTATTTCTTCTAGTCCGACGTGAGAAAATATCATTCAACAATTCCAATACAATATTTACGAGGTGCAACCAATTTGTTTGTATATACTTATATCAAATGAACGTATAAAATTTACGGGCAAGAAGTAAAGTTTACCTTACATGATAAGTGGAAAAGTATATACATGTATGTTCTATCCTTCAATCAGAACGTCAAATACTTCAAGAGAATATATATGCGTAAAATTTTACCCTTTGATGATAACTTATAAACGCATATATAAATAAGTTTTTCCTATAATTTTTATTTGTATCAAAATAAAAAATAATATAAAGATAAGTCTCTGTCGAAAATCGGAATAAGTCTCAGATAAGTGAACGTATATTATTATTTTGAATTCAACGAATAAAAATCAATTTAGATAAGTTTCTCAATTGAGTTGTTCGATAAAAAAAAGTTAAAAATACACTAAGTAGTTCATTCATGTCCGTTTGGCTATATAAATGGTCCGTTGAGATGCATTAGAGGTGACTTTTAAGCTCAAGTTTGCGTAAACTTCGAACTTTAGTTACTGACTATTGAATTACATTGAATGACCTTTTGATAGAATTAAAATTCTTCTTAGTGTAATTTTTAAGTATGATGTTCCACGGGATTTCACTGGACATGATCATACATGAAAAAAAAAGTTTTCAAAGCGTTACCGCAAATTACCATCACTCGTTTTAATATTTGAAGTGTGGTGAATTCAACTTCAACATTACATTACTTTCTGACTTCTGTAGTTCTTTAGTTCAGTTTAATCTTTCACATTACCAGCGACCCTTCATATCCAAGTCGGTGATCGTGCGTGGCCTAGTTATCCTAACAGTTTGTTTTCTTTTTCTTATTCAAATTACGAAACTGTGGCACTGTAATTCTTCGTCGGACTCTTAATCTCATTCCGATATCACATACCAAATATGAAATCGCCAGTTAGGATTATGACAGAAGAAAACGTATGGTGTGGACGTTGACGGGTCAATAATTCTTTACGCGGAACGGACCAAATCATAACTAAAAGTGTATTTTTAAAAAATTCAACTGATAAGTACTCTATATTCTTGATGTTTTAAGTATCAGTGCAAGATATCTATAGTGAAATAACTAACCCGAAGGCTGGTTTGATCATCAACCTGACCACAATTAGCTACCTCGAGCTTGTATGAGGGGATGAGGAGAACAGAAAAACTTTTCCCTTTCCTCGACTCAAATGACGAGTAATTGTTTATTAATTAAGCGTGATATCTGACGTTACAGAATAGCTTGAAGTTACACCGTTTAACCTCTAAATAGTAACAGAGCCACTTTATAAAAATGAGGTCCAGTCAAGCTGGAGGCCCAGATGCTAGGCATCCACGGAGACTGGCCCCTGAGATCCAGTCCAAATCAGAGCTCATTCACTTATAAATTTGCATAAAATAAATTTAAACTAAAAATAAATAACGCATCTGTTCTGGGAAAAATTGATACATTAAAGCCTCTTTGCGCTACAAATAGATTATACAAGCAATAAAATAACAAACAGAATAAATAAGTACGAAGTTCAATCCATAAAATGTCAGATTATTGCAGAAATATTCTGTCAGTAAAACATCTGATATATAGTATAAAATATAAGATATTAAAAGATATGCTTAACATAGTGACTGAAATTCAACAAAAGTTCATCATCAATCGCTTGTTCAAATCAAAATATCATATACTTCAGGGGATAATAGTTCTGAAAAATCGTGTCGTAAATTTTATCAGTAATTACTCTCTACTTAAGAATATATAAGCCAAATTAAGCAATAATTTATATTTATTGTAATTATAACCTTGAATGAGTTACTTAACAATCTTGTCAACTAAAATACTGCTAAAATGCATGTAAATCGTTAGTAATAAAATATGTGAATGAATCTAATAATAGGAAACATTTGAAGAATTTCAATCATTCTTTTATGATTAAAATATACCCTTGTAATAGCACTAGTCCTACAATTATCTTCTTATGCATGTATATTGCCTTTCTGTTCTGATCGGGATAGATCCAAATTTTATCGCTGGATTTTCTCATCCTTAATAGCGTAATGGCACCATAAATGACGTCACGACCATATTTACGGGCCATTCAGGTATGGAAGACTTCGGTCTTATGAACCGCCTAAACGGATTGGACCGTCTCCCGATGTGGGACCGCCATCCGTGTGACACCCTCCGCGCCTCCGAAGGCTCTTTCTTCCCTCCGAGGGCCTTCACCGGAGCCGACGAGGTCACTGTCTGGGACAAAGATCTCTGCCGAGTTCTGCCGCTTCGGTATAGAGGTCCGACGTCCAAGAATGGAATCGCGGTAGACCTGTACACACCTCCTGAGGACGTATTTGCCGACCCCAGCATTCGACCCGAGAACGGTTGCTTCTGTCCAGGGGAGAATGGGGAATGCCCGCCATCGGGCTTGCAAAACATTGCACCGTGCCAGTATGGTGAGTGCAAAAGCGTCGAATAACTTTTTTATTGAAAAACCTTGCAGATTTTATAAAACTATACAAATTGTTATAAATTTGTCTCTTTCTCCATATAGAATATATATATTTATTCCAATTCCATCGCATTACATTCATTCTCGATGAAAATTTTGTCTGTTGATAGAGATAACATTACCATTCTATTCATTTTCTATCAGTATTTCTTTAAAATTTGCGTCAGAAGTAAGATTAATTCGGCAAAGATATGGTTTGAGTCATTATTAATAATAACCAAGTACCTAATAGTAACCAAGATATCTTGTAAACCAAGTAGGTACTAAATATATTGTGCTTGGTTAATGAGATATTAACAACCAATACTGAGATTGATACATTTCCATACATGAAATTGAAAGACTTTCTAATATCTTACTGCCAAAAATACTGTAATTTTCTTTATTTTTGTTTTTCGTGAATTTTAATAATTTCTTCCATTTTTTGTTTATACTATATATTTTTTCATATTCATATTGACTGAAACGATTGTAATATATTACTTTTAACAATAAATATAACCTGAATATTTGACCACTTTAACTTTTATTTTATATTCTAGAATTATGTTTTTCATCAGTCACTCGTTTCCCATAAATGTGTCAAATCAATCAACAATTTCCCCAAAAAAAAGGGAAAAAATACAACTAATCCTCATTCTGAAAACCATTTTCTAACACTGCATTCACAGACGACTAAATAACTACAATGGAATTTCTAACCCTGGATTGTGAATCAGGAAAATTATATACAACCATGAGAAATGATCTAATATAAATATTCATTCTTTCACAGAGGCCCCAGTCTATTTATCATTTCCACATTTCTACCAAGCTGACCCCCACCTGCTGGAAGCAGTGGAAGGTTTAAAACCTGATCAAGCAAAGCATGAAACGTACTTCAAAATACAACCAGTAAGTGAATTTTAAAACTGTCCATAAACCTTATCTTTTCTAGATAAAATAATATAAGTTGTTTTCACCCATTTGAAATACTAACAAAAGACTATAAAATTGAGTAAATATATGGAAGTGTAATTAATTGGAATAATTAATTTATGAATTATAATCTTAAGAGAGAGATAGTTGGTGAGGAGAAAAAGAAAATTGTTTCTACCTTTCCACTGATGAATGATAAAATATCTTCACTCCTAGGAAGGAAATCCATCTTCCTCATTATAACGTTTACATCATACTGACTTTGATAATGATTAATATTTTCATTTAAAGCCTCTACATTCAGCAGTACTCATTTTTTGTCATATCTCTCCATTCTTCTATCCAATAAATTCTTCCAATATTCCATTCTAAATTAGGATGTTCTCCATAACAATTCTCCCTAAATACACCTTTCACAAATAAAGAATATAGAATTCATCAGAGCAATGCACTATCAATAACTTGGAAATATTTAATAGAACATGATAAAATCATTATATAATAAAGAGAAGGTTTAATTCTTCCGAATCAAAGACCATCACACTTGTTACATTGATTTTATCAGTTAATTCATCATTTTAATCTTTAGTTGCTCATTAATATTTAAAATTTCTCTGATGAATTTCAAATTCTCAAGGATGAAGGGTTTTCCAAAATTTTTAATTATACACTGAAATATGAAGCAGATAGTTAGTGAATCCTCCACTTGGAATTACATAGATGAAAGAGGAGTTGAGTATGTTTGATTATAATAAAAAAGGAATATGAATCAACTGAATATTACATGATGCAAGAATTTATTCCTTGAAATTTAATAAATAATTGATAAAATATCCTACTGTTTTTCTCTTGTGTTAGCTTATCAATTTATAACTCCCTAAAAGAATGATATACGTTGAAAAGAAATGTTTCAAAGTAAGTCTATGAGCTGACTACCAAGTCAAGCTTCACATTTGATTATTGAATGCTCAAATAAGAAAGTATAACAGCCAAGTTGCAATGAGGAAACGTTCTGAGAGTTCTGACCAAGATTGATGGTGTTTATTATTTTTTTATAGATCACTTTACAATTTTAACATCAAATTAGTTTGCTTGGCTAATCAAACCTAGTCACTAAATTTTTGTAATGATATAAATTTTAAGTGACATTTGTAGAAAATATTTGTTTGGAAATTTGCAGTGAAAGATTTTTTAACAGAGTTAAATTGTTTAGGAATAAGTAAAAAAAACTCTATTTATTTCTATCTCTTCAGAAACTTGGAGTACCATTAGAAGCTCAAGTGAGGGTCCAGATGAACCTCAAGGTTGAGAGTGCTCCTGGAATTCAACCTGTTGCCAAGTTTCCTGATATTGTGTTCCCAATAATATGGGTTGAAGAAGTAAGATTGTCATACATTTCTTGAACTATATGCTTAAATGTATATATGAATTGGTTAAATATAACTGATATATTAAATCTACAAATGAAAATTTCACATTATAAAGTATATAACCTTAATTCTGAATCATGAGAAACTGAGAACATTTATCAAACAATTATCTTAAAAAAAAAAACAATCACTATAATGTTTGATCCAAAATCTATCCTCCAGGGTGTGGCAGACCTAACCTCTGAAATTCGTTGGTGGATTTACTTGGCAACAACCTTCTCAGATGCTGCAGTACCAACTCTAACTTATGGTCTTCTGTGTATTGGGGCCATTCTCCTCATCGTTGCGTTTGCCAGGGCATATCGTGATGTGTTATTTTCTCCAGAGAACATTGAGCGTGGCAAAAAGACTCTCAGGAGGGGCAGTAGCTTTATAATTAATGGACAGCATAGATTACTCATCCTTAGAGATAGCTACTCACTGCTGGAAAACAGAGCAGCTAATGCTGAAAGGATTGTAGGAGAAAGTGCCACTTCGAGTGACCCAGACCCTGATGTGTGAAGTTGATATACAAATGAATGTTTGGTCAACAAATCAACAATTCCAACAGACTCCAATTCGCTCATGTCATAAATGTTTGAAGGATCAGTATCGCTCATCATCTGACAGAAAGAGTTCATTGTTGAAAGTCTGTTACTGTGACTTGACTAGCAGAAGTGTGAAAAGAAGATCAACTGAGAGAAAAGAAATCAACCTTCCATCATATCATACAAAACCTTCATCTAAAATTGTGCATTATTTTTTAGCATTTTAAGGGAAATTTTACAGTGGAAACCAGAAAAGATGTAAACTTAATTTCATTTTAAGTTGAAAAATTTCACTTAATTTTACCTGTTACCAATTTATCTAATTTATTATTCTGTATCACATTTTGGCAGCTTAAAATCAATGTTTCCTGACATTTTAAAAACATGATTAAAAACAATCTCTTAATTTGACTTAAAAGCTTTAACTGTTTGGAGGATGTAATTTTAGATGTGCTTTACTGACTAAAAATACGCATGAGTTAATGAATTGGTAGCATATATGACAAAATATGATTTGTCATGAAACAATACTAAGCTCAATTACTTTTAATTTGATATTATTTTTGTTTATAAAAGTTAGAAATTGCTAGCTAGCTAAAAAAATTCCTACAAAAGCATTCTGAACCAAAGATGACAAATATATATTTCTTTTGTTTTCTTAGATAAGTTACATTGATAGTTCAACCATATACCTTACCTGTATACGGGTACAACAATGAATTTAAAAGAAAAAAAGCTACATTTTTTTAAGGATTTAACATAGTTTTGGAAGCCATCAAACAACATTAACATCAGCAAATAGTATTATTTTCAGTTATATACATTGATAATATGTTTTGTGTAGATACGTATATGTTATTATGGGTTGTTTAATTATTTATAAGGATAAATATTTAGATTAATATATCTTTGTTTCTGAATTACTATTGACTGTTTGTTTACACCTATCAGTATAGATGATGTGCCCTTATTCGCCACTTTTTAAATCTTTTCAACAATATTAAAACATAATTGGAACAAGTTAAACTGTGGTAAAGGGCATCATACTTATGTTTTGTAATGTACAGATTGTTATTCCTCAGGCATGTTTTTATCGACAATAAAGATTTTTATAACATTATAATAAATATTAATCAAAAGTATAATTAACAATAATAAATGTTTAATCTTATTATGTTAATTGAAAACACATTTTCCATGGTAATCAATTACATCCGATCCTGTCTAGAAAATAATACCTAATTCTGATATCACAATGAATATTTGTTAAATTCTTAAAGATTCACAATCAAATTAAACAGAAACAAGATAAGAATGAGTATGGTCATTAAATGGATGTAGTAATGCTGAGTAGTAATGCTACAGTGGAAACTACAATTATTTTCTACATAATATCAATTCAATTGAAGGCATAACATGAAAACTTGTTCACAATTCAAGTATTGGTAACATTCCAATAGCGCTGAAACCATCTACCCTTCAATTTATGAAAGCAGTTATTCCTAAATATGTAGTTCATCATTTTGTATGAGAACTGCCGCAAACCATCATAATATTGACCCCTATAACCTATAATAAAGACCCCTAATAATTATAATAATATTGCTTATGATTTTACTTTTAAGTTATATTCTGCACCAACTTGCCATTGCATCTGACTGAGGACATGTTTGGTGTGCAACGATGGGAGGATTGCTAGGAGAGAGATATGTTTATTTACTGTCAAGTGGAAAAAGTGATAAGTCTTTGATAATTTATCCTCAGGAAAACTGAGTCTGAGACCTGGCACAAAAAATACCAAGTCTTTTGGTATACAATAAAGAATAATAGTTCATCCTGTCCCAAGTCCTAATGAAAATCAATCAATCGATAAAGGCCCATGCCTGAAATTTATTTAATCGAATACTGCAGTTTTCGATAAAGTAACAAAGTGTTAGAATCCAAAATCTTTTTTCTTGTTGGGTTTTCTATTTTGACATGTATTCGGTATGGGATTCCTTATTTTAGTCAACAAGAAAATTTATCATAAGCACTTACGTGCAGTTAAGAATTGAAAATTCGATATTAAACGTAGTAGCACATCCGAACGACGAACAAATTGACTCGCTCAAATTCTGTGTCCGCAAAGTAAGAAACCGCAATTGGCGCGGTCTGTCTTTGTGACTGGTTAACAACTTTCACCCATAGAGTGCAGCAAAAGGCAGATCAATCAGGTGGATGAGATACTCAAAGAGCTTAAAGATTTCAAAGATTCTCTATTAGCGGATTGGCCAGGCATGAGATGTTGATGCTTGTATGAAATTTGAAATTAGTGCCTCTGCGGAAAATTCTCTTTTCCGTAGTCATGTGCTTAGAAGTTCAAGTATTTTTCACTTTGTGAATGTAATACTGTCATATTTGTTTCTACTGGCAAACTTTTTATTTCTTACGAGTCGAAATGGATGAGTTAGAGAAGGACAGCAACACTGAAAGTTACTACCTTCTGGACGATTCAGATGACGATGATTGGTATTATGCATCCATTTCAAGGTATTTTCTTGAATCATTCAACTTTTCAATAGTATATTATGAAGGCCTGGTAAGAGAAAAGAATTGAACAGATGTTCTATTTCGCTGAAATTTAAGGTTTACAAAATTTCAATCGGAATCAACACTTGACTTTGAATGCTGATCTAAATTTGCAGAATTGCCACTACTTGCTACATACACCGGATATTATCTTCTGTAAAATTCTAGTTTCGTTCCTTCCGCAATTTCTTTTCCCCACTAGAAGCCTCTTCTATCATTTTCACATCAGTCTTAAACAGTACTACATTTTAGAACGGCATTGTGTTATCACAGTCTCCTACTCCATAAGTTGTCCATAATGTCTTACGTTGGAGGAATTAACTCTCCCCGTGTTTATTTCTTAAGCAAAAAAAAATTAAGTATGAACCTCAGAATTTGCTTTTGACAGGTTTGAGCAGTTGCAAATTTTCAACTTCGAAACACCAGTCAATCATCTGGATTTCTCAGAAAACGATCGAATCTGTTGTACTTCAAAGATAAGAGATAAGAAACAAGAAATACAAGAGTTTTTGCTTCCAGAAAAAAATCCTGCTTCTGGCTTTGAATCGCATGATCTCAAAATGAAAACAGGCGGTTTTTCCTCTAACCCTATTTACCAGGTGAGTTGTCAGCTTTTTGGTTTTATATTTTTGTAGATAATTAAGGTACAGATATGCTTATCTTTTAAATTTACCCAGTTTTCACTCCAGAAATTGTGTTTGGATAATAGTTGTGTCTTCCTATGTAGTTATTTGTATTTTTCATCTCAATCCATAACATTACTTAGTTAGGAATTCAAAGATTAGTTTCATACTCTTAGGTAACAGTGATGTTTAATATTCGGTTTTAAAGAATGATTTCTCTTTTAAATTCAGATGAAATGCGTCAAAGGCCGCAAAAGACTCGTTTTATCAGAAGAAGATACAATTGGTGCATCAGTTTATCAATTAGGTTTTGAGAACTCTGGTAATGGCTATCGATTACTAAAATAAATTTCAAGTCAATCTGAAAATTTTAATTTGTTGTACAATTTTTTCAGTAAAAAAATTCTTACACACAAATTTCCTCCTTTTCAGACTTGATTCAAAAAGTGGATACTATAAAATGCTGTTTGAAGAAACCTCAGTTATCAGTGTATGAAAATACATTGGCCCTCGGATCTGCAGTAGACAATATCCACCTGGCTGATTTAGAAACATGCCAGGTTACAGAGTGTTCAGTGGAAGATAATTCAGGAGAAAAAATTTTAGGACTGAGTTTTGTAGATAGCAACTCGCTCGCTTATTGTAAGCATCATTCAGGTCATGTCACATGGCTCGATTTGAGATCTGAAAATGGGATTACATATGGAACAGCCAAGGATGCATTATCTGTAACAGATAATACTTTCAGGAAAATTTGGACTTCATTTGCTGTTCATAGCTGTCTGAAATATTTTGGGTTGACTTCATCACAAGGTGACATCAAAGTGTATGACTTTAGATGTGTTCGTAACTCACCAATTTTTGAAACAAAAATGGACACTGAAGAGACTCATTTAAAAGGGAATTTCCATCAAATGGTGTTTTCACCACATGATATGTTTTCCGTCTCCAGCAGCAGAGGCACTGTAGAAGTATTCAGTCTAAAAATGAACGACATGAGATGCATATTCTCATATGATGGTCACAACCACCAAAAGTTAAAGAATGATGTTTTAATTTCTAACCATATATGGTCTCCTGTGACGAGGAATTTGATTTATTCTTCTGCTATTGATGGTTCATTTCACTGTTGGAAATTTATAGAAATTTAATTTCTTGCTATGAACCTAGGATTTTAATGACCACTTTCAAGAAATTGAAAATTATTATTTTCTGGTGAAACCGAAGTTTTTACAAGAAAGTAACTTCTGGCCTTGATTCAGAAACTCCTATTGAACTTTCATCTCAAAGTGCTTTTTGCATTTTCTTGTTTTCACCCCAGTCCATGTTATCCCATGCATCATTTCTTGCAGGTTGGATAAGAAGGCGAGAAGAGAGAAATCTGTCATTGCAGATTTGCAAGAAACAATTAGATGACAATAAAAAATCATTTAGTGTTGAAATAACTAAATAGAATTCAATTATTTCTACTTAATACTGGATCATTCCATATCAAAGCAACCACAAAAATAATGTGGACACCTGTTATCCCAGGTTTTGATAAAACTTTTCTTGGCTGTTCTACTCTTGATGTGAGTAATATCAATAATATTTTTTTTGCTCTATCTCCAACCATTTAGATTTTACGGCCTGTTAAAGTTTTCATAATATTGCATTTTTTATCATTTGGAAGTGGGAAAGTTAATTATTTATTTGATCAAAAATAATTTATAACTTTCTTATTTACCAACCAATTATGATGAATTTATTTAAATGTATTCATCAATATATTAGAAAACAGAAGAAATAGACAAAGCTTCCAAATGTGTATTTGTGGCAAAGATAAAGTCCTAAAGTGTCATTTCCAAGATTTTTGAAAAAAAATTAATAGTTTTACAATAAATGTAATACCTAGTAAAGGGAAAAAGATAATCAAGAAATTTTGTTTATCTCAATTTACATGGCCTAAGTAGATTATATAGACCCATAAAAGTTTAACAGGGGCATTTTTATTATAACAAGAGTATTACATTGTGGAATAATGCCATTACTGTTTTAAACTACATAGTTAAAATAATTTGGTAGAAAATTTTTCAAATGGGTAGCGTTCTAGCCACACTATCACTCCGACCCCAAGGTCATTGCTGCTGCTGCCAATTTTCAATGGATGACATCAATTGAGCTTAGGTCATGCAAGTTTCTTGCATAATTATCACTTCTGTTTTTCGTAAAGAGGAGATGCTTCTATATTTCAGTACAAGATTCAACAATTATTTTGCAATTTTTCGTTTGATTTCATAATACAGAAATTGATATCAATTTTATCCCAACTTTTTATCAGATAATACAAACTACAGCCAAAAATCAACAAGATTTTAAGGAATAAATCATTCAAATACTAAAAAACAAGTTATTCAGAACTCAGAAGAGCCCAGAGCTCATGTTTTCTATTCATTTGTAACATTAGGGAATGGAATGGCATGAACAATGTTTGTGCTGCAAGCTCAAAGCAAAAGAGAATCCCAATCTTGTGTCATTTTTAATCTAATTGAAAACTATAATATAATGCAATAGCTTTCTTTGCTATTCACCTCAGTAAACTAAATATGATTACCATATGAGAAAATTTAAAATCTTCAGTTATGAAAACACAGACTTGGATTTTACAATTACAATCTCCAGATAACTGTCTGCAGACAGTTGAATGCTGTTTCAATAAAAGATCTTTCCAAACTACCATTTATAAAAACTATTTCAGACCACTTCTGGATGAGATATGAATGTAAAATATTCAAATTCAACAATCAATTTTTCAATGTCATCTCCTATGCCATATATTTGCACTTTCTATGATCTTTATCATTTCACCATTTTTCTTTAAAAAATTATCCTGCACATATTATAGTCAATAAAGATGTCCTTTCCTATGTTTTTATCTTCTGATTAAATCAGCACTGAAATTTATCTACCATTGATTCTAATGAACATACCTTGTATATACTCAGTAACCTTCTATTATATTCAATTTATTAATTTACCAAGGTAGTTGCAATTTCTTTTGCTTTCACCATGAATCTGTTCAAATATAATTTACTTTCTCATTTATTAACAAATATTTTCCATTGGCCAAACAACAAATATTCATGTTATGATATGCATGATCTATTCCAGGAACCAGCAAGCTGCACTTCCTTTACCACTTAAAACTATATAATTCTCTGCAGCTACGTACAAGACAGAAAATAAGTGTACTAGATTTCTATTTTTTTTAGAAAGAGCATTAAAAAAATAGGATATTGTTGATACACTAGTTACCTAATTTTCCACATAATCATTATCCCATTCAATGCATATTGTGAGCTGTGGCACAAGCTTCTTTATGCCCTCCTCCGAGAACACTCCCACCATCACCTTCTCCCACTTCAGAACCTCTTGCTGCACCTGACCATTGGTTGAAAATTTAATTCCATCCATGAGTGCCTTCAAGAAGGTGAAAAGATGATAATGCGAGAAGGTGCCAAGTCAGGGGGATACAGGGATGGTTCAAAACATCCCAACCAAATTAATGCCTTGGCGGCTAAGGCTGTGTGAGGAGTGTGCTTGTAGCTCATTGTCATGCTCAAGCACACTCCTCTCAGCATTCCCCTCCTCTAGTTTTGAATAACCATTTATTGAAGGCCTCACAATACACTAAGGGTATGGTCCCAAAACACTGAGGCTATGATTTTTTTGGCCAAAATTTAAGTTTTGAATTTTTTTGCATATAGGGAATTGGTGTAACACCACTGTGATGACTGTCTTTTGTCTTATGCACGTAATGAGCCACCTATGATTCATCTCAAGTCACAAAAAGCTCAAAAAATCCTCACCTTTCAATTCAAGTTGCTCAAGAAACTCGCGGGCACTATTGACTCAATTTTTCTTGTGCTGCTCTGTCAGCCGTTTTGGGACCTATTTTGTGCACAGCTTCCAGTATCCCAGCATTTCTGTTATTATCTCATATAAGAGAGTTGTGGAAACTGCGCAGAAATTTCATCCATTGCCAATCAGCGGTCTTCACTGATTTCTCAATTTTTTGCATCAACTCATCAGTCAAAATGGAAGGTCTTCCACTCCTCTGTTTGTCATGAATATTTGCTCTGCCTCCACTAAACTTCATACACCACTCAAACACATTCGTTCTGTTCATAACAGCATTGCCGTAAATCATTTTAATTAGTGAAAAAATTTCAGTGGGTGTAATTCCTTCTGTGAGTAGGAAGCAAATCACACTTGGCAAGATTTCTTACCAATATCTATCATGCAACTGGACACTACAACATGAGTTTATATACTACCCTGCTCCTGTAGTGCTCACTCTTGTCAGGGGGAGAACCCCCCTTTTCCTCTCAGTGTTGCCAACCCTCAAACCCAAACAAAAACCACATCCCATGAAGGTCACAGTCACAGGGAGAGTATACCGGCAGAAAAGTGAAGCCAAAAATAACGCAACCCGCAGAGCACTGGATTGCACTTTTCTCCAGCTCCCCTTTAACTACATGTATTTTTGGGGCTTTATTTTCCTCTCATACGGGACTCAGGAGCTTGTCTATCCTATGAAATGGACTCAGATAGTTTAAATGAACCTTTCACTTAACGATCATGTTCGATTTTTTTCTCTAAGTCCTCTTGATTCCTTTTATTATGGAAATTAAAACATGCCTGCAATGTAAACTTCTCGGATGCTGGTGTCATCTGCTAGAGCGATATAGAAAACCAATCATCTGCCAACCTCCCGCAAACTCTATTAAAACCTCGTTGATTATTATAATGTTAATTTCATATATATTATAATGCATTAATTCGTCTTAGTTTTTAATTGATCAATACCAAGTATGGCATAAAATTCCTTATTAGTCATTTAGCGCAATGAAATAAAGCTACTCTATAATACATTATAATAGCTTATCAGGGTAATTAGAGATTTTCCGCTTGTGCAAATGTTTGTTCTACTTCATAATTGGGGCTCAATGCAGTAAAAGTTGTCAAAATGACGAATACGAGAACTTGTATACCATGCAAGACCTGCAGGTGCAGCCGAGAGCAGGCAGAAACAAGCCCCTGCATATATTTACCTATAAAACCTTTAGAAACACGACAATAACAAAATTGCTTCTTGTTACGCATTGCTCAAACTACATTTTGTGTTCCAAAACGTTCGACTTACTCGATCAAACCTCGATAACTCTGTATCAAAGCCACAAAATCACGAAAAAACAATGTATTGGTATAGGGAGATACAAAAAGTGCAACCCAGCATGGCTAAATGCGCAATCTGCCCCTTTACCCCTGGCTTCACCTTTGGGCGCTAGAAGGAGATAGCAATACTACCCCTGTGGTCATAGTACACTTACTCTCTGAGCATGCCTTGTATGTACAGTAACACCTAATGAAGATTTTTATCAGATCATCAATTGGTAAATAGCACCAGGGTATCTCCTTTTGCCATAAAACTTACTATTCCTAAGTTTACTTTTTCCTGCCATCATGTAATTTCAGTTTTTTTGCAAAAATCTTCATTTCCTATATCATCTGGCTCACATTAGCTCAGAGCATAACTTACAACTAATTACAAATGCTAAATATTTAATACTGTATTTATTGTGAAAAAGTTAATGAATCTAAATAAATCTAGTAAATGAATAAAATAATGTTAAGGTAATGATAGTACAGATAATTTTTAGCTGTGGGTTTACACAATAAAGTTGTTCATTGTTAAATTATACGAAGGCAATTCTTAAAAAGTGAAAACAATATTTGAATACATAAATTAAGAAAAGCTTTATTTAATATTTTCCAATAGTTAAATGCACCAACATGATAAGCTTAAAAATATATCCTGAAAATTCATTGAATTTTATATATATATATATATATATATGAATTTTAAGGCACATTGGAATGTTTGTTTGCATTAGGACAATGCTATTCCAAAATTTTAAAGAAATATTCCACCTGAAATGTAAAAATATCTGACATTAAAAATTTGCAGAAATAAGAGCAATAGCAATTATCAGCATCATAAAGAAGTACAAATCTTACTTTTTTTTGGTTCTACTATACAAGAGATTATGTATCATCACACTAAGGCAAGTAATACAACTATATATAATCATTAATTAGAAACAATGTATACCTCTAGTATTCCATCTTCGGGTAGATCAGTACAATGAATAGCATTTTTGACTTTGGTTTGACCATATTTTGCCCTAATTGAATTAGGCCTCAGCTCTCTTGCAACTTCCTGTAATAGGTGGAATAGGTACACACATAATCAGTAATATTTAACCAGATTATACGAAGAATGTATAGAGTTAAAATTTATTCTTTTATATTAGGTAATTAATGATGTTCCTTAGACAGTTTTATTTCAAAAAAATCACCTGATTGACTTCATGAAATACCTACCTAAAATCGGTATGAATCTTTTCTCAAAAGATATAGTACTAAACAGAGATATACCTATTCTTCAATAAGTCATTTGGTATAGCGTATGTCTTTAAAAACATTATAATATGAATATTACATTGAAACCAGATTAAGTTAAAAATTAAATAATTATAAAATTTATTAAAGAGATAAGATGATTACAGACCAGAAATAGAGTTGCAACACTAAACATGTAATCATGGTGCAATCAAAACTTCTAGACTTACGGTAAACATGCATAATTTTGCAGTCTTTATTTCCTTTGAAAGTAGTAAAAAAGAGATTTCTGAAACTAAACACAACTTCCTCTTCAACATTAAGAAAATTTGTAAACCTTAAATTAGCAACAAACAAAACTTAAACTCTAAAATTTGTAAGTAATAAAGTACATCCATAGTAACTCCATGCAGTCATCTTTATACATTTCCAGTCATGCTAAACGCCATTCTAGTTGGTTAATGTCATAAATCTTAAATAAGGACAATTGTGGTGATGGCAAAAATTAAGGGAGATGCTCAACAAGTAATTTCAGCCAAATCAATACTCTGAATCGCAAATCAAAACCTACTTCACTAAAGTCACCCAATTTCCAATCCCACAGATAAAAGGGGTATCCAAATTTAAACTTCCCTGGTCTACTGCAAAAAAAAAACAGTTGAAAATTAATTATCATTTATGCTCATTATTTTTCAACATACTATCCTAGTTATTTAAAGCATATTCAGTACATTGGCAATAGGTTGTTTATTCAATTAGAACACCATTCTCCCTAAAACTCCTCTACCCTAAAATTCACTTCCCTTTACAGCTCATCACACAGATAAGATAACCCGAATACACTGGATAGTTGATCTCAATGGGTGCAGCTCCACTGTTTCAATGGCATAAATTAGCCATGCATTGTGTTAAATGAGTAAAGTTTGCATGTCTTAAGACCATGTTGCGTTTTTTGTATGGCTCATTCCTCAGACCTGCTGCAGCAGTGGATTGATTAGCCAGTTACTAGTTTACTTCTCAATTAAAAAAATCTTTTTCAGACATAATAACCAGCTCTCATAGATAACTGAATCATTAGTAAAAATGGATGTAATTGGGATCTTCCTGTTTCCATTAGAGATATTATTATTATTAATAGTATTTTTTTATTTCCTTAAGCACAGTGAAGCTTACATTTGGATTACCCCTCAATTATATCTAAAATGGAAAATCTGTATCTAAGCCAACACATAAAAGAAATTGAAAACGCTAAACATCAAACATTCAGGAACTTCTATTTATGAGAGTTTTCACAGGCCATGGAAATTTCAATTCTTACTTTATCTTATGCTTTCCTTTATTCCATGGTCTCAAGTCTGGAAAATCAAAACCAATGTAACTAGAATAACACAATAATCCCTTTTTCATTTGTTCAACTTTAAATTACAAATTGATGCTAAATTTTTGAGATAATTTCAAAATTATGCTTCAACATACGAGAGAAGATACCTTGAAGCAAATTAATGACCATCATACGTCATGATTTAGATGATTTCAAGTTGTAAGGCTAACTTTATTTTGGATTAATATTATAATATAACATTGTAACTTTAGATATTTTATCAATATTGAAGACATTATTTCCTTTCATTGAAACATCAAAGTTTTACTTATAGGAGAGTTCATAAATTTTGCATTATAAACAAATAATTGTAAGTACTCACAGGGTCTGATGGTCCAACGAGAGTTCGAAACCTGTTTACTACAACCTCTTTCGTATTAGGCAATATGTCTTTGATCTCTAACGCAACACTTGGTCCTGACATAAGTTCTCTCACCATTCCCTAAGGGCAAAAAATGTTCAAAATGTTGCAAAAACAAATACTTACAATGCATTAAAAAGCAATAAATAATTACGTACATTATATTCTGGAACAACACCTTTATAAACTTCATAAAAATCTTCTGCGTCTGTATGTTCCACATAGAACATTCCCAAGGCAGTAATTTGAAAAGATGAATTTTGTATGGCAGACAGAATTTTGCCTAAATTTCCTGGAAAATTATCATTATTAATGCAATCACTTTGAGGAGAAGAAAATTTTATTGATAAAATAAAAGCAATTCAACATTCTTCAAAGAAAATTTTAGGGTTAAAGGAAATTATTTTTATGTAGCTTATTTCATTATACAGAGTGAAGATGCCACAGCATATATGTACCTGTATCATCTACATACTGGATTTAGGTTAATTAGTGTTCACATTACTATATCATTTTGAACTAGCGAATAAAAATTTCTCTAGGTTACATCTCTTTTAAGAAGTGTATAAATTTTGCTGAAAAGAATAATTTTCTCTTCTTTCCATAAAAATAATAATCATTGACAACTTTAATAGGGCAAATTTTAGTCATACAAACTACTCTTACAATTAACCCTTTACATACACACAACAAACACCCATGCCCTAGCCCGGAAAAATCCGGTTGGCTGGGACTTCGGTGTTGGAAAGCTAGTGTACTAATTATTCCGCCACAAATCATTCTTGCAATTAAGAGATTGTGTAACATCAATTTTATTTTTCTTTACAATGAAATACTCTTACGATATAATATGCTATATATGCACAGAGATATAGTTTTCCCCAGTAACTTCGTTAGACAGAACATTAATTCATTTGTATTCCAGTTGAGTAGTGTTATGAACAGCTTAGACTTACACTAGATGATTAATTAAGAGATTTTGGATGACAAAATCTATATATCTAGAGCTATGAAATTCAGTGAGAGAAGGAAAGCGCAGTCAACAATTAGAGGGAAGACAGAAGGAAAACTAGAGTAGAAGATGCACTAAAATGAACAGAAGAGTAACAGCAGATGATAAAAACATAAGATGAGTGATGAAAATTCTGGATATAATAGGAGAGATTAAAGTTATGACCGAGAAAATGTAACTAAGGCAGAGGTAGGTCAAATTAGGAGGGCATAGATAGTGGAAGAAAGTCAATGCTACTAACATAAGGTTTAAAAGTTAAGTGAAAAAATTTATGAAATCAAAAATATATTGTTGATGAATATTTGCATCTAGGAGTAAACTCAAGAACTTATGATTCCAAATAATCTACATAATACAGAAAGTTTTTGTATACATTGTATTTTAATGACATGTAAGTTTTATTATAATGTATCCATATATACTATAAATATATATATTTTTTTACTTGTCCCATACCATCTTGAAGTATGATTCTGGACAAATAAATATATTATTATTGAAGGAAGGCACTTATAAAACAGTAAAGATAACAAATGAAGACAAAAGTAGGACTTTAATGCATTAAAAATTACTTAAAACTAAATCATAAACTATATCAAAATGTAAATAATCAGAAATATTTTATTTTACTAACCTTCCTTCACGGCATGAGGCTTTATGATACAGCAAGTACAATTCACAAAAGTGGCTGAAGTTTTTGGAGCTTTTTTACTTGTATAAGTATCAGATGGGAAAAAAAGCTGTAGTTCCTGTAATATTTAACAGAAACTCAACATTAATGAAAAGAGTAACAGAGGAGAAGAATTAAAAGTCTGTGCCAGCTTTTGCCAGGGTTATATATGAATTTCTTAGACAGTATTATGAATATAATTACATGAAAAAGCTCCAACATAAGTATCAGGTGTTTCAAAATGAATATCAGGATTTCTAGGCTTTGTAGAATTTTTTACATATAACTTACAATTTTACATAATACATCAAATGAAAGAGCAACTCAAACAGTTTTTCTTAGAAGTGTTTAATGTGAGCACCATTCATAAGTAAATAACTCAAGGGGGTTCCAAACCTGTTTAACTCTCAGCTTTAAATAAAACTCTCAGAGCCTTACTACAGTAAATGAGATATTACAGTTTAAATCAAATATTAATACAAAAACCTAAACAAATTCTGATAAAGTTTCCTACCCTTTGAGCTGATTCAATAGAATCCGAGCCATGGAAGCCATTCTGAGTCTTGTTGAGGCCAAACAGAGATCTGAGAGAGCTAGGAGACTCTTTCTTAGCCACTTCAACATCTGTAGGTCCTATTTCCTGGCGCCATGCCTTGATGGCATCCTTGGCCATTAATTCCATGGCAAGAATTGGTTCAGAAGACATGTGACGAACCAAAGTTCTGTAAATTAAGTTATAGCCACATTAAAATATTTTTTAAAACCTTTATGCTACAATACAACTAGCAGAAAGGGTATAAGAAATTGCAAATCCCTACTTTGAATATTAATGTACTATCCATTGCATTCACTTGGTTCACATTTTGAAGTACTCAATACATACAGTGGAGCATCAAATTCTGACACAAATCCATTGCCAAAATGACTTGAAATGCAAAGCCATGCACATACGAGATGGTCAAATTTCAGAAATTTATTTTAAATTTGATGCTAAAAGCATACGTGATGCATTCAAGTTATTACACCTCCAACTTTTTTTCTCAGGACTGGCTACTGATAGAAACATGTAGTTTGTTTTAAAATACGCGCACACTCATTGTTAATGGGTGATAGAGATCTCAGCACTCTACGGCACATAGAATTTTAGCGGCAGCGGAAATAGTTAGGGCTGTTATTGATACTAAAAATGGCGACTTTCTCAGTGCAAGAACAGCGTGTTATCATTCGTTTTCTCCATTTGCGTGGTGTACCACCAATTGAAATTCATCCCCAGTTGACTGAGATATGTGGTGATGGTGTAACGTACAATAATTATTTGCTGTGTAAATTCCAATCTTTCTTATGGTAGAGGGTAATTTACCAAACTGCATATAACAAAATTCAAGATTTTTCCCTAACAAAAAATTCATATCAAGGACTAAAAATAATGAAGGAATAAAGCTTAATATTATACCTCCAAAAGCACAAGATATCCCACTTAACACATTCCAATGAGACAGTAAAATTTTAAAATGAAACCAAAATGAAACATTACAATGCTTTAAAAGGACATAGAGTTTAGAAAATTAATTTCGAATGTTGATTGGTGGAACTGACAGGTTGAGGGACAATGAACTGTGAGGTATCACTGTACTATTTCATGACTGACTTCTTGTACATAAATCTCATTCTAATGATAAAATATTGCTCTATCATTTGATCACAGAGAAGATGCAGTACACGAAGTAAAAAAATGGTGTACATAAAATGTCTCATGCAAATGAAAAAAAAGCTAACTTGGTTACTTTCACAAAGTTTTTAAATATTGCAAACATTCATTCCATCACAATCAATTCATAAGAACCATCATGCTGGCCATAACCTGGAGTATTAAAGTAATTAAAATAGAAAGAAATCAAAGCTCCATTGTAGATGATGTGTAACAAACAAAACTCCTAAACCAGTGGTTACGAAACTTAAATGAGAAATGTCCCCATCTACTAATGCAGGGTGTTCGGGTTAAACATATAATAATACAAAATGTAATAACTTGAGAAGTAATTGAGATATTTATTAGCGGTTTGCTTCTACAAGTTTGGTAACTGGTAAAATTTTTTCTATTTTTGCTTGATGATGGTGCACCATGCCATTATGCAGTAATTGCAACGGATTTCTTGGATAATTAATTCCTAGATCGCCTGATTGGGAGAGGAAGTCCATCGATTGCTTAGACCCCTAAAAACCCAGACATGAGGCCCCTTGACCTTTTCTGTGGGTGTTTATCAAGAATCAAGTGTACCAGACACAAGTTCGTGATCTACCAGAACTGTGCCATTGAATTCCTACTGTTATTGCAAATGTTACCCCTGCAATGCTGCAAAACACTTGAAGAGGAGGAAGAGGACAGATTAGATGTCTTACTGTCACTAATGGTGCACACCTTGTCAAGGTGTATTAAATGAGTAAAAAAACATTTTGAGTTACCATACTCATAGAAACAAACCACCAATAAATATCTTAATTGACAAAAGTTCTCTCGGGTTGCAAGCCGAGTGGTTTCTTCGATGTCTCTCAACGTTTCGAACCCTGTCTCCGGAACCATCTTCAGGAGTGAAGTTCAAAGAGGAAAATGACCGGATTGGCCACAAGATCAGCCAATGAGAAAAAATGGGGAGGGGGATGGCGAGCCGTGAGGTGGGGCTGTGGTGCCACCTCACCTAACCGCCAGCCAACCGCCAAACAAAAAAAATTCAGCCGGAAGTAAAAGGAACCAAACCCTATATAAACCAGACAAGAAATCGCATGCATCCCTTCGCTCCTGAAGATGGTTTTAGAGACAGGGACCGAAATGTTGAGAGACATCGAAGAAACCACTTGTAACGTGAGAGAACTTTATCCATAATATTCGCTCGGAAAGCACCAGATCCTTTCTATCTTAATTGACTCTCAAATTATCACAATTTGTATTATATGTTTAAGCCAGACAACCAGTATTACTAAATATTTTAGCTACTTTTTTATATAATCGTCATCCTAAATATGCATTAATGAAATATGGTATCACTTTTGAACATTCCTGCAATAGGAATAGAGAAGATGCATAATCTACCAAGCTATTCTTAACCCCTGACTGATCAACTCTAGTCCCCCAGCCCTGAATAATACCTCATTTTGGAAACCCCTATATTGTAGTATCACATAGTAGAGAGCCAACACAGATATTTTCACACATCCCCTCATCAGAGGGGTATACCCTCACTCACACAAATTCCTCACCCAGTGTACTCCATGATACGACCTTTACTTCCTTATGGTTGCCCACTTTTGCTACTCTTTCTCTAGTTTTTCAATTATTTTTTTTTTCAATTTTCAATATTGCTGAGCATAGAAGAGACTCACTGTAGGTGGATGGGGGAAGGGATACAAAAGGTGGAGGTATTCAGAGGTGGGGTAGGTTGTCAATGCTCCACCCACTGCTATCAAAAAATGACTCTTAACTACACAATACTATTATACTAAAGGAATTCAAGATTAAACAGGTAAATTAAGTTATTAGATTATAATGTAAGTTCAAAAATATATTATACGAGTAAGATGTAGCTTGCATACTGCAAGCAGATCGACAACACTAATTTCATGTCAGCATCATATCGGGACGGTCCTCAAAAGAAAAAAAAGGATTGAAAATATTCTTAAAATTTGCTGCAATTTAATCATCTGGCATCAAGCCCGGGTCTTCCTGGTGATACTTCCTATGTAGCACAACAGAAGATCACTATGTGTGAAAATTCAGGCAGAAATATAGGCTGCAACTGCCTCAAACGACGCCCTACTTTTCCCATATATTCCTTATGAGAGAAATTTTTATGTGCCCCGGCATCAAACCCAGGAACAGTACGGTCTTATCTAAATTTTTTTCAAAACCCTAAGCTTAATATACATCTTCTATATAAGCAAGAACTTCCTATTATTTCGATGTGTCAAAAAAAATAACGGAAAACTACCTCAATGTATTTTAAAGGGCAGATTTTTGCATCGTCCTAGCATCGAACCTAGGGTTTTTTCCATAAAATTAATTTTTGTTTTCGATAGATCATGACCATATATATAGGCTCCTTAAGTTTTAATTCTCTGCCTATCCGGGAAGTATTTTTTTTAATTCCCGATAATCAAAGCAATGTTTTTAAAAACATTGCTTTGATTATCGGGGGAAAAATCTGGATTTTGGGGCCTTCTGGAATCGAACCCATGACACTAAGCTTCAAAGTTGGCTTTTTTCTGGAGGTTACTCGTTATGGCCAATACATCGTAAAAATTTCAAGTCAGTGGCACTTTTGGAACATGGTTAGAATTTTGATCCCCAGTGAGTGAGTGAGTGTATATCTAGGTATATCCGGAGAAACGTCTATATATAATAGATATAGTTTTCCTAATGTATTATCTTAAGTGGGACCCACAAGAAGGAGCACACCTTCAAAGCTATTTCCATGAAAAGTTGGAAATAGCTCTAGAGATAAGCCTATTCATCAGATGGAGAGTAAGGAGTACCTCTTTATTCGGATTAAACTAGGGCTTTGGAAGGCTAAGTATGGTATTCAAGCTACCAAAAGATCACTTAAGTGAGGTCCAACAATAGGAATAAATACAATGCTGAATTACCATACTAATCACACAGACCAATTTTACATTTTGGGTAATCCCATTCTCAGGCATGTGATGAAAACTATAATCATATTGTCTTAATAACGCAACAATGTTCATAATGAGAAGTTTCAGCATTACTGAAGAGTAACACTGAAGCAGAGTTATCTCTCGAGATAATCACAAAAATTTTCTAGGTTTTAAATAATTCCATACAGGTCCCATAAGAAAAAACTAGATCACTGATTCAATATAAATCTTAAAAATCACTACCCAGGTTGAAACTGCAGTTACTCACTATGAATAAACCATATCATACAATATTAAAATTAAAACCTAATAATCTATGTTTCATATATGAACAGCCACAGCATAAAATTATCAGTTACCTTTCAGCAACATTGATAATAACAACAAGAGTGTACCATTGAATGATAGTGAACCCTAATGGCCGGACAATTCATACAAAATGTTCATGGTGGGAGCTGGATTTCTCAGGGGATTTATTAGGTCCCTTAGAATTGAGATAGCATTTCAAAAATATATTTGCTCACTAGGTCAACATTTGACTGACCAATTCTCCAGGATAACATTGCTTTATGTATTCTTTCAATTGATGATAAATTAAAGATTACACTTAAGAAAACAAAGTTGAAACTTATAAAAAAAATGCTTTAAAAGAAATCCATCACCTTAAAAACTTATAACACTTTACCTATTACTATAACCTATAAACATAAAATAAAACTTACAGGAAAAAGCTCTTTCCTTCATGTTCTTTATAAAATTCTTTAGCTTGAGCTTCACTCATTAAACACATTTTCGCTTTAGTAATCTCAAATCCTCTAGAATAAATCTCTTCCACAATTTTTCCAAGGTGTTTTAATGATTCGGGCTTCATCAAAGCAAAAGTTCTGTAAATAAACTGCAATATTAATTTCCTAATCAACACATGACATGAATGACACATATAAACGACTAATAAGTTCGACTGACGAACACATTATGATACACGACATAAGAGTTCATCAATTAAATTCATTTAATTACATTCAAATAAAAAAATTAATAACCTTACACTGACTCAAACGTGGAAATACAAATTATTTTGCATTAATACAGAAAAAATAACTTTCAAATTAAAATATTACCTCTCTGTTTGTGAAGAAAGGTAATCTCTAGTAAAAGCATCTCCATAATCAACGACTTTCATTTGACGAGAGAATACGTTAATGACAGAACCTAAGTACAAAGACTTAAAGGTAACTCCTTCACATTTTATTTTCTTAAGAAAGGTCCGCCGATTTTTTAACTCAATCTGTAATATAAACGTTCACATTCATACCTCTTCAAGTATCAAAAATTATACGGCAAGATAAAACTTACCAATTCAATTGCATCATCTGAGGTGAAATAAAACAGATTAAATTTTCGAATCAAAGACGCTTCATTGTCGTGCCAATCAACTAAGAAGCTGAATCGATTTCCGTCGATCCCCGACTAAAAAGGAGTAAATTATACACTGTAGAAATTATTAAAGGTAATCGATCTGACATACCGGTATTTCTTAACCGTAACATTTTCTTGGAGTTTGGAAGATTGTCTAACCTTCGGAAAAAGTAAAGCAATAAAAATGGCAAATAACAGCTTTGAGGCATCTTGCTAAAGGAAAAATGAATAATAAACAAAGGACTCCTCATAAACAGGATGAATTTGAGCACTACCATGCACGTTAAGCTACTCTACCATTTGAAATTAAATCTGGAGCTACTAGTAGCGTTTCTCACGCAACTTCGATTTTCGTGTCAATACTTTTCTAAATTCTGTCGCTGTTTCATTTAGAATACGCCGTCTTCGATACGTATCTCACAAATGCTAAAGATTCGTTTTCGCTTCCACTCAATGCATAAACATGTTTATTTACAATCACGTTGATGTAGTTCGAATTCCCACCGATAAGAGAGCGAGCTATCTGAAGCTGAAGGAGCTGAAGTGAGCTGAAGCATGTGGCTAAAGCTAAGCTGGACTAAAGTTGCAGTGATTGGCGTGAAGCGAAAAAGGCGGTAATTTTAATTGACATGTTCACGCCGGTCAACGCAGGGACAATGCACTAGCGTGAATCATTAGCATTGAACATACTGAAATATATTGGGGAGAAATGAAAATTACCCTAAGTTCCATATACTGGAAAAATATATGAAAATGAATCAAATCATAAAAGTCATCTCTCTGCGAAAGGGATACATACTGAATACTTACACAAGGTATAATGCATTTTAAAAGCTAGAATAGTTTTTCCTATTCGTTCATTTAGAAAACCTGGATACAATTGAACATGGAAAGAACTTTCAGATGTGAAAGAGGAATTGCCCTCTCTAAAACTAGAGTGCAACTATAAATAAATTTAAATAAACCAAATTATATATTATTCATGAATTCAAAGTGTAACGAAGATAGGGATCTTTAATTTAAATTTGTAATCTTGCAAGTAAATTGGAAGCCTATTTCTATTTATTTACGGAATTAAATCTTTAGGTCAGTCAGCTAGGCATAAGGGTACGGGTAAGGGTAAAAGCCCTTTCTAAATATTTGAATCCCAATGAGTTTAACATACAAAATAATACTTAATTCTGCCAATACTTTATTATTGGAGTAAAATGCATAGGAATAGTTATGGCCAAAATATTTTTCCATTAAAGCTTAGTGATATTCATAAACAATCAATTCA
This sequence comes from Sympetrum striolatum, assembly GCA_947579665.1. Lineage (NCBI taxonomy): Eukaryota > Metazoa > Arthropoda > Insecta > Odonata > Libellulidae > Sympetrum > Sympetrum striolatum. The sequence goes on from OX388343.1 coordinate 105,073,564, forward strand.
TTCATTGTTTCATTTTGTGCTCTTTAAATTGTGATCCATTATAGAAAAGGCTTTTTAGGTTTAAGTATATTTTACAATTAGTAAGAAGAGTTTCAGAATTAAGTTTCTACAAGGCTAATATAAACCAATTCATAATGTTTCTTTAAATTTGAAGATCTGCTGGAGAGCGTAATCTGAAGCCTTTCTTTACTTTTTCTCTTTTTCATTGAGGAGGCCATAACTTTCTGGAATTTCTGACATAGATAATATTCATGTGTGTTCTACCTTTCACTATATAGGTTCATGTGCGTTAAAAAATCCTTAATCAAAGTCATATCCTTCCCTTTCCTTTAGCTTACCCCGCACTTTATAGCATACAACATCTTTTGTCATTTTCTTCTCCTTCTTTTTTCCCTTGAATTCTACCCTCAATTACATTTTACAGAAGTCCCTCCCCTTTCAATATTTGACTTACCCATTTCCTCTGTTGATGTTTTGTCACTTCAACTAAAGCCCTCTCCTCCCCAACCATCTCCAGTACCTAGATGTTTGTTTTCCTATCCATCAAACTTACTTTTTCTATTCTACACCACAACTCGAAGGCCTCCAACCACTTGGCCTTCCCCACTCTCTTCTGCAGGTGCTGTAGTGACCCTTATGGCAGGAATGCCTATGCTACTTGTACTTGAGCTGTTGTTTGGACCTCCCTCATCGCGGTTGGTGGAACTGGGAGACTCAAGGGATGAGGATGATTTGGCACCCTCTCTGTCATGTCCTCCAAGGGCTAACTGCTGCTCTCTTCTCTGCTCTTGCTCTTCCAACTGACTGCTAACAGTCTGAATGACTTCAGAAGACATCTCCACAGATGTGGCATCACCTAAGGGTTACGAAATCATAATAATTAACAAGGAAAGGGATACAAGTATCTTTACACATAAGGGCATGCACCCAGGAAACACAGCTTAGGAAAAAAGTCTGACAGGGCCAGGAAGTCCCATCCTGGCCATGTGAGACTATTTTTAAGTCTGGTTTTCCTTGGGGAACATTTATAAGGGTTAAAGTAGGTATATCTGTTGGCAATTGCTACCAGATATGTCTCCATCAAATAATATAACTTGCAAACAAATACACATGCAGAATAAAAATTGAAATGAATGGAGCTCTAAACACAAATGCTAAAACAATTACTGACCTATCTTTTTGTTTTGAATTAATTACATAATTATCTTTTATACATGCATAGCAAACCCAGTTCAGGACATTTGGTGAACGTTGAGATTTGTGCTGAAGTGAACATGGTGATAGAGCCAAACTCATTTTATCAGAATTTTTATCCACTCTACATCTGTTAAATGTTTATGAGATTGGGGTGTGAATGATATTGAATGGGACTTATTAATACTCACAAAACACTTGGTCTTTTATTATTTTCTCTCTTCAGCATCAACTTTTATGAGGATACCTAGCCACGGGTTAGCCATGCTTCCTAAATGCAAATGTAATATGTAGCAGTGACAAAGATTCTTCTGGTAGATGTGTACTGCATAATATATAAGAATAATAGAAGATTGTGTATACTATAATTTTCCTATCACTATCATAATTTAATGATTATTAATTGAAAGTACATTTCATTTAGGAGGATCTTTCCTTGTTTTAAATTGCGTAATATTTTGATTTCCTAATCTTAAGAGTTGCATGAAGTTTTAGATCTAAAGTAATTAACCTGAAATAGGAATGATATAAATAAAACTTATACATTACATATTGCTATATATAAAACATAAATAAGACTAATGTTAGAAAAAATAAGGAAATAGTTTAATTCAATAAAATATTTTGAATCTTGTTTCACAGAATCAGTTTCACAAATCATTCATCAAATACTTTAATTTAATTGGTTTTTACATCATCTCTATCTAATTTGATATGGATTCCATCAACGTAAGTTACTTAAATGCCTGTTGCTGTTTCTTTGAAATATCTTTCTAATTTCATTTCTCAAAGTTTTACCTTAACATTTGTGTCACATTAAAACCACTAGAGACTGTATTAAATGCTCAAACTGCATACTGAAGACAGAAAGTTGCAGAACTCTGGATCATACAATGAAAATTGTTCCTTAAATAAAAAACCACCAATTTCAATAGTTAAAGAGCATATTCATACCTCTTAATCATACAAATATAAAAAATTAAATGAAGACAGCAATGGCTCGGTCAACTATTATCCAGTGAAGACTTAAAAAGGTATCCTTTATTTGGGTATTGATATAAAGGCTATTAAATCAAATATTGAATCAGCAATCCCTAAAATAATTAGTAGATTTAAACTAAATTATCTATTCGAAGACCATGGTCACCTATTGGATATAAGAATAGTGAAATCTTATTTAAATCAGAAGGAAAGCCTTGTGCTTCCTCAACTATATGGAATATAACAGTTCCAGAACTGTGTGCCTTAGAAGTTAACCAGTAGTCCCACGAGACTCCTCTACTAAGGTTATAATACGATTATTGTAACAGCATTGCTGGGAAAAATTTCAAGCTTTACCTGCATTGTAAACTGAAAAGGTTTGGGAACTCCTGATTTTAATCTTTTCACACCAACATTTCATATTAGCAAATTGGACACTTAATGAATTATCATGGTGAAGGGTCAATATCAATATTGTATGAAGGATAACAAGCTTTAAAGCTTTATAGCTAATAAAGCCTAAAAAATAATAATAAATTCAACTAGCACATTGAGTTAAGTATGATAGGGGTTGTACACAAATTACGTAATGCAAAATTTTCCAATTTTCGACCTTCCCTCCATGTAGCAGGAACGCCAAGCAGTACCCCACCTATACTCCGTTACGTAAAGAGTGCTTTGTGAAAAAAATTGGGCTTATATTCAGATAAGAAAGATTTTCAGTTCCCAATAATAATTCACTTTATAATATTCAATTTCAAAGGCCTTTCATGCATTTCACCTAGATTCAATACCATGGCCTGTTGATAATTACCATCGCACCAGTGCAATGCTATTGTCTCGTGCAGCACACTCCTCAGCAGTACTCCCACTCTTATTACTTTTGTTCTACGTTCATATTTGCTCGGATCAGTTTTCCCCCATTAATTACGAGCGAGTTTTAAATTCAAACGTTGATCAAGCAGAAATTTTGCTATTCTTTAGGTTCTAAAACCGTGATGTAACACAAACCTTAATTTATGAATTGTGAATGGCCCCATATGGGAAAATTATTCAAATGGAAGCATTTTTTGCAGACTGAATGACTACATTGAATGAACTAAAGGGCTGCAGGTTCCTCTATATCTGCAATAACCACCCACTACATATTAATCTAAAACACTGACGACCTACACAAATTTACAGATGCAGAAATACAATGAAATTAGTGCATATGTAACATCACTGAAATTAACTTTGGTCTAACAAATTCTCACTAGCAGTTAATGTTCCCTTTAGTATGGTAACCGATAAAACATCACAGAATATAGGATAATCGCTGCAGCACACCATCATTATTCTAACAAGAATACCTAACCTGATAACAGATAGCAAAAAGCATAAATGGAAGAAAGGAAATGAGATGACTTCATACATTGATAATCCAGGATAATGATGTTGATATTTTATTCAATCTCCAGAGTTAATGATGGGTAAATGATATTAACACAATTAAATGATATGTTACACATAAATGCATAATTACAGATAAACAAATTTGGTGGTCTAAGAAAAGATACACAACATGTGGATTTAAAATATTTCAAAGCACTGAACAATCACTATCTGGAGATGATGATTCCTAGTTCCCATGCAAACATGACAGAAAAGCATACATTAAATGAAGTTTTTGATCAAAATTACATCATCCTCACTATGGCAATGAACAATAAAATGAATACAGATGATTCGTTATACTTAATGAAAAAACTTTATTTTAATGAGATGAAGTAAGGATAGTTCCAAATTCAATATCGCATCTGATACGGAGGGAAAGAACCCTTGGGCTTTCCTCTTCCCATTCTTCGGCTGTGTGGAGATTGTTTGAAGGTGCTGGGGCCACCCCTTGCCTCTGGAGGACTACCTCTGTGAATTGGAGCGCCTCTTCCTCTGGTTCCAACTGCCTCTCTTGACCCTGCTGTTGGGTAATGATAAAATAATTTGAGTAAATCTTGAAGTAAGTAATTCCTAAATAAACAATCTAAAATATAAAGGTTTCTCAAGCTTTGACAAATTATAAATTTAAATCCTGATTTTGAATGGTGAATTCCAGAGGAATTTAAAACAAAGTACGAAGAGATGGAAGGTAACTTTTAACCTTGCACATGAAAGTCTGAGTCTTAACCCAAAGTTGTACTGATTGAAAAAAGTTTTTCACATCTGTACAACAAAGTATGAAGAGCATCCAAACAGTAAAGTCAGCGAAAAAATGCACTTGAATGCCGTAGCTGCTGAATGGCTTTTTCCATGGAATATAAAGTCCTAATTGTATCAGATCCAATGGTACCTCAAGCTTAGAACGGCTTTAACTTCTAATGTTTCAGATAACAAATGTTGTATTTCAGAGTGATTGGATACCCAGAGTTTAAAAAAAGGTTAAAAGTCTGAACTGTCTGCACAGAGAAACCTGTTCTCGCTGCTTAAAAGCTATTAGTTATTCACCAAGTCTTTCTCTTACTGTAAAATGCACACCTCAAAATTCAAATGCCAGATATTGAAAAATCATTTGCCCACAATTTTAAAGAGCAACTTAAGACATACTGCCACGCCATTTGCAGAACCGTATATGTGTTTACTATACACATTTATGCTGTTATATTTGTATATTTTTATGCTTATACACTATACACAAAATTATGGGAATCGTTTATGCTGAAAGTCCTACGTAAGTGCGTATGTTAACCTATTCAAAATTGATCATTTAAATTGTTGGTTAATGGTAGTTATCTGGGAGTTATACCCTTACTTTTTCAGGTAGAAATTTGTAGGGTTGCCGTCCTAATCTGAACCCTTAGCTCGCCTTCGTAGCTCGGGAGAGCCTAGCCTCCACAGTAAGGGGACCATAAAAAAACTGACTGCATGGAATATGATTTAAAAAGTTATAAGCGATTCAAATGAGCAACAATTTATTATCTTCATCGTCTCACTCACCCTTAGAGATATACAAGCGTCATTTGATCAACGTACTACAATGAAAATTAAGATTTTTTGTGATTTTGCAAGAAATTACCTGTTAACACATGGCAACATTGCTCAGAAAGATAGGCGGGTGTTTTAAATATCTCAACAGGGGTTGGGTTGGGGATTTCTTGATTTTTGCTAGAAATCCCTCCCCACTACCCCAACCCAACAACAACGCTGCCTGGTGTAAACGGGTAATTTCTTGCAAAATCACAAAAAATCTTAATGCAGTCAGTTTTTTTATGGTACCCCCTTATGTGGTTGCCGGGTGCTACAAAGGCAAGCTAAAGGACTAGATTAGGACGGCGACCCTCCAAATTTCTACCTGAAAAAAGTAATGAGATAACCTCCAGATAACTACCATTAACCAAATTTTTTGATGGGCTAGCAAATTTCCTATCAATTAAAAACTATTAGCTGACAGTTTAGTCTGTAGTCTTCAGAGATTCTTACAGTGAAAACATTGATAGTGTATTGATGAAACTTTTGACAAGTTGCATAGAACTAGGGTGAACCTAGGATGCGGCCGGCCAATTGACATGTGCATGAGTATCATTGTGCCTGAATCTAGTTCACTGTCTATTCTAACACACACCCTGATTTTTGAACTGAAAAGAGACCCAACAATGTGTGCATTACTTTCAAGTAAAACTGGATTTTCTGATTAATTTAGTGATTCCCATTTTTATAATTCAAATCCAGAAGATGGTCTTTTAAATAATTATCAGAATACTTAAAAAATATGTATTATTAAAAATTTTAAATAAAAAATGTGTATTATTTATATATTATTATTATATATTATTAATATATTTATCATATTATAACTAATTGATTATTAATTATGAAATCGATATTTTAGGGAAACGACCTACTTGAGAATCAAAATGGGTTGACAAGCTTCAGCCATCCATCATTAGTTTCATCTACTACTCTTGATTTTTTGGTTAGTCGCAATACGCAAATTCCTTCTTTTTACTGTCATTATCACATTCAGAATCGCTAGGTAATTAATTCTCATCAAGGAACATACCACTAGTAGACTCCATGGCTTTTGAAACATGGGTGGCAGATAGATTTTTATCAACTCATGCATGTATTCTATCAACCTTCTAAACACAAAGGAGGCTATGTTAGGTAGAATTCTGCTGAGTGATTGAGATTAAGCAGAGGCCCTCTTTGCATAAACATTTTAGAGAACATCACCTTCCCATCCTCTGTTGATTTGCGGAGTGAGGATTTTTGAGGAAAGATGGATTTTGTTTTTCAATTGCCTGAGTGCAAAACCATGTCCTCAAAACAGTTATTTACAGTTCCTTCACTAAGACAATGGGCATCTCTGTGACTTATCTACCATGACGATAGTGGCCCAATAAAATTTCAGAAGGAGAACCACAGAGGCCTTGGCAATGGAATGGTGGGTAGGTGTAGTCAACTTGCGATCTCGAGTCCAGTGGATGACATCACACTAGAGGGGGGAAAGTGGAGGAGAGGGGTAACATCAGAGGGGTAACTTCTGAGGAGTAACTTCAGAGGAGTAACTTCAGAGGGGTAACTTCCTGCCAGTCATCCTGCACTGTGAAAGATTTAGGTTCGAAGTGGGTGAGGAGTATCTTCAAGATTGAAAATGGATTGTGTCAAGATCCTTTCCCATGTGGCAACTGCGTGTTTCTTTATCATATTAGTGCTCTCACTCCGCATCTTTTGGATGCTTCAATTTGAAATTTGTTCTTCCTAAGGTCGACATACAAAAATGTGGTAAGTTTTCACTATAGTATGATTGATAGTATGTCTTCACATAATCAGGCGAGGTGTTGTGGTAATTCATAAGGGAAAGATTCTAAGATAGAATTGACTTTAACCACAAATTTTAATTTTACAAAAAACATTAAAACTTTTTTTGTAAATAAAAAAATTGTGATAAAAGTACAATTTTATCTTAGATTCTTTGTGATAGTATGTTATTAGTCTCAAAGGTCATGAAACATGATTGGAGGGGTATCTAAGGGATAAATTGTTAAATATAAGTAGTTTGGTGAGGATAAAAGTATTTTATATGTAAGTTAAGCTAGAGAAAAATTTATCTTCATATCTTGATACTGTGATTTACTTTTATAGAATTTTATTTATTTAGAGGTGCATCTAAGGGATAAATTGTTAAATATAAATATATTTTATACACATATAATTTATATAATAAAAGTATTTTATATCTATGTTAAACTATCTATGAGAATCATTTATCTTGGTATATTAATATTGTGATTTACTTTTACAGGATTTTTAGACACATATGGTTTAATTTAAAGTCACATTATGTTTATTTTTGCTATAAAAGTTATTCTCATGTTCACTGATATAAACTTGTAACTTCAAACTTTGCCGGATATAGAGATAATTGTTAGCAATCTGCTAGATACTGGACCCTTAAACTAAAATTATTTAAGAATGCAGTTTTAAGTATAAATTCAATTTTTATGCTCTTAAATGTAGTATGCATGTAATTTAAGTTGAAGATAAAACAGTAAGTTCTGAGATCTTGTGACTTTGGAAAATGGTAAATATGTATCAATTCCTACATAAATGTGGGTGTTCTTTTAAATTTATTTTCTTTGTATTTCTTTTTTGGATTAGTCCCTTGCTGAATCCCTCATTTAGTAATTTTTGTGCTAGGTGTTTTTGGAAAATGTTCTGGAAAGAGGGCTTTAACCCTTTGGCTACCAAAGAGTGTAACTCAGTTACTCGAGTGATAATTTTTCTGTGTTATTAAGGTTAAAACTTTTGAAATAATTTCATGCATCTGTGTGTGTGTTCTTCAAGTTCTAATAATTTTATTCTTTGTATATTTTTTCACAATCACATTTTTTGTATAATTTTATTAAAAAGACCATAAAGAGGGGAAGAAAAAAAATTAGAAATGTTCATAAGCAAGGCAAGGCCATTCTTTCTATAATGTGAAATTATCCAAAATGTTGATAAAGCAATTCACAATATGGCTTAACATAACTTTGTTAAGTTGAATAAATATTTGAAAGGCCTGTGATAAATTTTTTTGAAGTTTTATTGTTTTTTAATTAAGGTTATGCAAGAGTAGAAAAATAGTGACTCAGACCTGGGTTCAAGTCCCAGACAAGTAACTTTCTTTTTCTTCTTGTATAACCTTAGGTTAAATTGCACAATTTCCTGTGCTATGTTTAAAATCCATTCCATCAGTGTTTAATTATATAACTACTATACTATATATAACTTTCTTTTTCTTCTTGTATAACCTTAGGTTAAATTGCACAATTTCCTGTGCTATGTTTAAAATCCATTCCATCAGTTTTTAATTATATCTGCCAAGAAAGACATTTCCCTAGAGCAAATATTACTTGTCTATCTATTATAATTCAGTTTTAAGATAAATTCATAGTTTTATTGTTTTAACCGTGGAACTAAACACTTAGAGCACAAAATCACTCAGTTGCCCCCCCCCCCCCCTTGGGAGAGATAAGGTGTAAAATACCTTAGTAGCTGACGGGTTAAGTCTAAACAATTTGTGATGATGCTAAAGTAAACACTCTGGTTGCTTCAAAGAACCAGCATCCGTTATAAGCGACGTTTTCATTATTAATATTCAGTGGCCTGTTTAATGTATCAACTAGAGAATTCCATGTTATTGCTTATGGGCTATGCACAAGGGAATATTTTACAGTAAGAGAAAGACTTGGTGAATAACTAATAGCTTTTAAGCAGCGAGAACAGGTTTCTCTGTGCAGACAGTTCAGACTTTTAACCTTTTTTAAACTCTGAGTTGGTGTTACCTTAAAAATAATTTCATTCTATGCAAGGGAGTCAGTGCTACACCTCGATGTTCGATTACTTCCCCTAAGAAAGTATCTGTTAACCACTTGACGTTGTCCTCCTCGAAACGGAACAAATATTTAAAGTCTTTATTAAGTGGACTCGATCGAGTTTCCTATACTTTCACGCTCCGCACATTCACTATTTCTGCCATGACCGGACACAACCTTTTACTCAGCCGCTGAGTCTACGACTGACTAGATGCATCCGATTTGAAGCATTTGCTTTCCTATGCGAGTAAAAGGTAATCTTTATGCCTAACCTTTTACTTCTCAGATGAGTAAAAGGTCAGCCAAACAAGTATTTGCTTATGAAAAAAGTAAAAGCTTTTAGTCCAATTTTATACATAATTGTTGAAGCATTTGCTCGAAATTTTGGAAGTAAAAGGTTTTGCTTCCTTTATTCCTTACGGCCCATTGTTTCCTTGATTGGAAATCCCTCTTAATATCGTTGATAGCTGATATAGACTCGAGATTCCTCGATCGATCTCTATCGAATCGATCGAAACTGTTGAATTGTTTTGTGACGATTATAATCCAATGAATTAAATCATTTGTGTGAGTTGTACAAAGTGTACATACAATGTTAAATGTATTATTATTGTATAAGCTATTCATGTTAGATGGAAATTCACTTGAATTAAAAGACAACCTTTTAAACTGAATCCTAGTCGTAATTTATGAATGAATTTGTGAAAAATGTTTGCAATGAATTATGCGAACTCTCCCTGAAAGGTAAACTTTAAATGTATGTTTACCCCCTATTTATATTTTCTTTTGTAGTTGATTCATTTAAGTGCTATTCCTTGAGTGGTTCTGATTCTATTGTTGTTCTACTGTAACAGGTTCATCCAGGATGTCCGATTCATCCTTGCCATTTCATTTATGAAAAGGATTTAAAATATTCTAGGAGCAATACTTGGGTACACAATGCACCCTAATAACAGTTGCTTCTTTACTTCAAGTTCTGTGCATGGCTAGCGATAGCAAATGTTGATTGCTGTGCCATTGCTTTCAGGAACCAAAATTTACAGTGTGAGTTTTGATGAACAAATACGAAAACAACATGTAAAAAATTTACCATAATTCTTTTACAATAGACTATATTAAGATGGATTGCAGAATGAAGTGAAATTATTTACTTGTTGAAGATATCATTAACTTAAGTTAATATAAATTATACATCTATATTAATTGATATTACAAGTGATTTTAAATTTTAGCTAAGTTCAGCATTATCGAATTAAATTCATTAATTTTATCTGGTAAATATAAGATCCATCAATATTCAAAGTGAATATCCCACTGTCCTTTTGAGATGAACTTCTAGATAAATATTATTTCTGTTAAGAATTACTATTTCCATGTAAGGAGGATCCTTCTCCTTCTTCCATGCTATTACTACCAAAATAATATTTTAAAATCTATCAATATTTTCATTTGTCAAAATCCAAGACAACTGTAGAAATTTCCCAGCTAGCACACTCGGATCCGTTTACATAAACAGAGTCAACGCAAAGGAAACGGCGTTTACGGCAACCGTTGAGGTATATTTTACGTAAGTTACCCTTCGTTGACCAATTTCTGCTGTTGGCCAAATCGCTCTCTCTAAAAGAGTATTTTGAGGCAATTTCGTCCTCAATCATATTAAATGGATCGAATTTTCCTTCAAGTCGATGAAGTGGAGCAATTACATCATGGAAATGATAGCTAATCGAGTACAACTTATATATGGAGCGATTGTAAACGTCTCTCGTTCTGAAACTAAACATTCTCTTTTAGTACGTTCTATGATTCATTCCATGAATGATTCCGTTATCTAAAATTATATTTTTTAACGCTGAATTACATAAACTGATGTAAAATTTGCATACATAAACAGTGGTTAGTACGTGAAACTTTCGTCTGCCCGACTTTCTAAGATTTAAGTATTGTTTCGTTGCGCCGTGCGCGAATGGGATTCTGGGTATAACTTCTCAACAGCATAGTTAACGTCCATGTTGAATTTTCCTGTTGTCCTCAAGGTGAAGTCCGTTCACGCCTTGAAGTCCTCGGCTCTTTTGCAGCGCTTGCTTATTAGCTCATTATTTTCAACTATTCTTTTCATTATATTCGCCCCTCATATCTCATAAATTTCATTATTCATATTTCAATCCTCATGCTATCAATTTCATGTACTCGTTTCACGAAAACATTGTGTACCCACGCAATTGCAGCTATTCCGGTACTTGAGCTTTTTAGTGGCGCTCGTGTTGGAGTGATTATTTTTCCTCTGTAGAAGGTAAGTTATTTTAATGTTGTGAGATATTGTTCATTTAGTCTAATTAAGTATTAAGTTAAATGATTAACGAAGTTAACTTTCGTGTGTGTGTCTGAAATATATTCCATTCTAAGGAAATTATTCTAAAATTTCAACACCCTAGTTAAGTAATTGAGTTAATATATGTTTAATATTAATAATATTTTTTAATATTAATATATGTTGAAAATGAAATGAGTTATTTACTAACGAACTTTCTTCTTGCAGAGAGTGTGAAGGCGAAATCTGTTCAAGGGCGGAAATTCGATTTAACGAGTTTTGAAGAATTCTGAAGTATTGAAGAACAGAAGAGGGGAAGTTATAATAACAAGAAAATGTTGCTAGAGATAAAAATATGCACATGTAAATTGTCTTTGGTCAAGAAAAACTTATGTAAGTAGTCATCCATTCTTTAATTAACCTGCAAATATTTATAAAGAGAATACTGTGATCCAGCCGTACAACGAGCCTTTCTTAATAGTACTAAATGTAGCCACAAGAGGCCGTAAATAGTTCGAGGCATACCATTTTAGTTCAGAATACAGCCGCAAGAGGCCTTCCCAATCGCTTAAGGACACTTGTTTCCCTTCTGTTGCCGACATTTGATGCCGTTATCTCCCTTCTTTTTCTCGATCGTTTACATAACATTTATGTAAACAGAGATGATCCTGGCAGGGTTGTTTCCTTACCGTTTATGTAAAGTTTACGTACATTTCATGTAAACGCCAACTATTGTGCTAGCTGGGTTATAGCAACGTTTCTAATTTTTCTATTTTTTGCAGGCAAGAAATTAAAAATCTTTAACAATTAAATTTGGCTTAATATAGAAGGTACGTCTTTTTCTCAAATTGTAATTAAAAGCATTATCAGAGATAATTGGCATGTTACCAGTCAAAATATAACAAAGTTTCAAAACCTTAAACATTTACAAGTTTTTTAATGGGAGCAATATCAGGTATGTGAATAATGGATATGAATGTTGAAATCTCTCTCAGGTTTCCCTCTAAGTCAAGGCAATTGTAGTCATTGACTGTGTCAGCAGCCATCTTAAGGAAGGTGGATATGAATACTCAAATCCATTTTTGAAGCAAATAATTGTGATAATCTTTTTTTGCAGGATCAATGCAGAATTTAGAGTATTGTTATATGCCCTACCCCAAAATTCTATTCCAAATTTAATGTGGATTAGATCATTTCATAGTGTAACGATCTCAAGTCTAACAATTAAGTTTCTATGGTCATTCAAAGTGAACATTCTGCTGTCCCTACGAGAGGAACTTCTAGATGTGCTCCTCTAACATCATTGAAAGCAAATTGTTTTCCACCAGAAAGTTCTGCCAAAGATATTTCTGTCTCATAGTATAGCTACTGCTAACACAAGTAATGTCTCAAGTAGTGACCACACACAGGTATTATCATAAGAGGTAAAGCTAGTATAGCAAAACCATGGCAAATGTGATTATTTGATGATTTACATCAAGATTGCATCTGTTCAGAATAAGTGTCTAAATCTAGATATTTTGCTTGTAAATCTTGGTTGTGTTTTCTGACTGATCGTTGGTTAAATCAAATGAAATCTCCATTTATTCTCAGCCTTCTGATGGTGCTGACTGTTTGAAATGCAAAAACTCTATCTGTTAATTATTTGAATGTCAATTGTTAGCGTGAACAATATTTATCTAGCCATTGTTTGCATCTATTGACTCCTTAGCAGTTCTAGAGAAGTGTTTCTAATAATATGACAATGCTACTCAATAAATACAAGTAAGGAAGATAATATTATCTTGTATAGAATTTAAAGACAATCTTAAGGTATAAATTATTAAAAACAAACTATACAAATAAGGAGATTTGTGTAGATGACTTTGAGACAAAAGCAATATGGAAATCACTTCTTCCTCTTATGTTATTCCTAAATATGTTTATCTTTATAATATAATGTAGATTTTCAAGCATTAGCCTTATTTTTATTTCATTTATAAAACTTAGTACTTGGTATTTCAGACCTTATTCCTCATTAACCAAGCTAGTTTACAAAGCATTGTATGAATTTTTGTTTATCAATCATATTTTAATATTTTTCATATGGCCTAATTTTGTTGTATCTGCTTTACACTCTTTTCTGTTTGATTAGTTAGGTATAAAACAGTTGAACATAAATCATGATGTGGCAAATAATCCCGTTTTATATTATTTCAGATGTTGTATGAATGGAAACAAAATTACTAGGAAATTTATTTTCTGCAATTTTATGACAAACATAATTCAAATTTCAATTTTCGATCAACTATCACTCCCATGTTTATTATTGAATCAAATTTAATATCACTTATATTTATTTTGTCTCTAATATGAGTGTTTAAAACAATGATAGTTGTTAGAATTTCCAAGTAACATTGAATTTGACTTAGTTTAATTTAGTTACAATTTATTTACTTCAAACCATTCCTTTATTATACCTAAATCCTTATTTACCATAGTTATTAGGTAAATTATATTTATATCTATTATATATAGACGCTTCTCCGGATATACTTATATACGAGTAAAATGTTGCTTGCATACTGCAAGCAGATCGACAACACTAATTTCATGGCAGCATCATATCGGGAAGGTCCTCAAAATAAAAAAAAAGAATTGAAAACATCATTAAAATTCGCCTCAATTTAATCGTCTAGCATCGAACCTGGGTCTTCCTGGAAAACTTACTATGCAGCCAAATAGATGATCACCATCTCTAAGTATGTGCGAAAATTCAAGCAGAAATATTTGCTGCAACTGCCTCAAACGACGTTCTACTTTTCACTAATGTAAATGTCTCTCTGGATTCAAACCAAGGACGATCTTGGAAATCTAAAGCATGATTTTGAAATGTATCTATGATTTCTAGCTGCATGCCGAATTTCAAATTTTTATATTATTGGGAAATGGTTCGAAATAATTATTGAAAATCGGATCAGTAACTGATTTTAGAGACGCCTGGAGTCGAACCCAGGACAAATTGATAGCTGTTAATGCACAGTTCCACAACATAAAGATCGCGTATTAAAAAATCTAAACAGGCAAGTTAACCGCTCTACCATCCAATCAGAATTTACTTTTAAGGAGGTCACTCAACTTGAGGTACACAATGCCTTAATAAGCATCAAATCTAAAGCAGAAGGTGCTGACGGTATTCCAATCACTATCATTAGCAAACTATATCCTTTATTGCAACATATAATAACAAATATTTTCAACCTATCGTTTTTAGTGGTAAATTTCCAAAACCATGGAAAAGAGCACTAATTAAACCAATTTTGAAGAGCTCTAAGTTGAATATTGATGAATTTAGACCTATCAGTTTCCTTCCGGTTTTATCAAAAGCGCTCGAGAAATTAGCGCATCGGCAAATTACAGAATATTAAAATAAAAAATCGATCCTCAGTAGTACACAATCAGGCTTTCGGAAGTCACATAACACCACAACAGCCCTAGTAAAAATAACTGATGATATTCGTAAATCGATGGATAAAAGCAAATTAGCAGCTTTAATCCTACTTGATTTTAGTAAAGCCTTCAACTCGGTAGATGCGGAGTTAATGCTTGCCAAATTGCGTTTTATAGGGTTCTCAAAATCTTCAATTAGTTGGTTTTCTTCCTATCTACATGACCGTAAGCAGAAAGTTGTCTCGAATGATTCCTCATCCGCTTGGATAAGTATCAATCGTGGTCTCCCACAGGGATCAACCCTTGGCCCCTTATTGTTTTCTCTGTTTATTAATGACTGTCCTCAAGTAATTAAACATAGTAAGCATCATTTATACGCAGAAGACTTACAGATATACATCGACACCACGATTTCTGGCTTCCATGAATGCATACAGCACGTAAATCATGACCTCGAACAAATTAATAACTGGAGTAAAGACAATTTTTTGAAAATAAATCCTTCAAAATCGCAAGCCATTGTCATCGGGACACCCAAGTTGATAAGAAGGGTTATCAAGATAACGATGCAAAGCTCACGTTAGACAACTCGCAGATCACATTCTGCGACTCTGTGAATAATCTGGGTGTTATCATTAATAATTATCTTACGTGGTCGGAACACATCGTTAATGTGTGTAAAAAAGTTTATTCTTCAATTAATTCTCTTAGATGCCTAGGAAGTTTCCTGTCGCCTTCGATTAAAGCTCAACTGATAAATTCATTAATCATGCCACACTTTGACTACGGTGATATTGTTTACCAAGACTTATCCAAAGAATTAGCTACCAAATTACAGCGTGCCCAGAATGCATCGGTTCGGTTTATCTTTAACTTAAAGAAATTCGACCATATCTTGGGTGCGTTTGAGAAATTTTCTTGGTTTAAGCTCGCTTCTCGTCGAAAATTACACATCTTAACAACAACTTACCGTGTCATGCGATTACAAACTCCCTATTACCTCTTTTCAGAATTTGTCAGCTTAGGGTCGGTACATAATTGTAACACTAGAGGAAGAAACAATCTATTCATTCCAAATCACAGGACGGAAATGCTACATAAATCCTTTGCAGTGACCTCTGTTAATTTATGGAACGCCCTTCCGCATAGTATCGAATCTTCCTGTTCTATCCACACTTTCAAGAGGAGATGCCTTTCGTATCATCTAGAGAATCAATTACGCTAATTATCTCCATCATAGCATTTTACATTTTACCATAAGTCAAGTTCGTTTTTTCCTGATTTGTTTCATGCTGCACGGAACAACACTTCAAACTTCTTTCTTTATTTTGGAATATTTTGTTCGTTATTGTTACTACAGTTTACATCCAGTATAACCTTTTCTTTTTTTTACTCTTTTGTATTTCCATTATATTAACTTACTTTAGATTATTGTTTATGCCTAAATCATGATGTTAACTCTTTTATATAATTATTGTAGAGCGTAATTTTTGTATTGATCGTGTTTTATTTTGCTTTTTTCTAGTTCAGTCATATTTTTTATCACAAGTGTATGTATCTACTTACTGTATTCTCTGAATTTCATTTTTTATTAACTCTCATTACTTTTCTTGATAATATGTCTCTAACACTTCTTGTAATTTTCCAGGTTATATGTACATTGTTTTCTTTAATGTCTCTTAGTTTTTGCTATCGGTAGGTTTGTGCAGGTTTTTCACACCCCCCTTCTTTGTGGGTGTTTTCCTGCAGCGGATATTTTTTCCTAAGCTTTTCTTAGATTTTTTTTTACATCCACAATCCCTTCTCACATTTTCTTCTATTTTCCTCTAAGTTTCATTGATACATGCAATATACTTATAATAATGTAATATACTTATAATAATGTAACAGCTTAACTACAGGTTAGATGGAAGAGGAGACTTTTTAGTCTCAATCTCGCCTAATAAAGACCCCTAATAATAATAATAATAATATATGGCTATGGAAATATAAAACCTAATTACGCTCAGTTTATTAAGGAACAGTTTTCACGTGTCCATTGAAGTAGCTTCCGCTTGTCTCATCATGCTTATTCCAATTTAGAGGTTCCTTAATGTTATTTTTTATGCAATATTAACTAATATTTTCTGTATGCATGGTATCGATTTTAGTTTAATGGTTATTATTGTACCATATTGATGCCAATTCATGCCTTTTTTCTTCATCTCTTATTTTTTGTTTTATGTTATTTTATTGACATAATTTATTTAAATTTTGACTATTCTTATTTATGTATCGCATGCGCATACTTACTGGTAGTGTATTTCTATATTATGTTATGTATTCTTTTCAAATCGTTTAATTATTATTATCTTAGTCTATTTATTAATTATATATTATATTTATAATATATATTATAATTATTATTGTATAATTTTTATTTATTAATTATATTATTGCGCAGGTTTTTCACATCCCCTTTCTTTTTGAGTTTTCCTGCCGTGGCATTCCTTTTTCCTCAGAATCTCGTAGCTTTTTTTACATCCACAATTATTCTATTTTTTTCTCATACGATTCTCTTTACTTTAATTATTCTATAATTAATGACGATAGGTTAGATGGAAGAAATAATGCTGCAGCAGCCAATACGGATATCTCTAAAATGTACCGTCCAGTGCCTTATGACCCAAGAGGTTCGCCAGGATCAACTCGTCATAAGGGACCATGATTCAATTCCAGCATAGAGGGGGAACCAACTGAATACGCTCTCTTACGATGCTTATGCGTTGCGTAAGAGAGTTACTCATTAATCCGAAATTTCGTCGTCATTCGCAGCTTGGACGGATACAACCATCCCTCCGTCATGGGTGAGTATTTCTTTTCATCTACTTGAGACTTTTGTTGCGTGCAGGGTTCTGGAAATTTTAGACATTCTAGCCCTTTCTTCGTGACGTTCCTACTGATATAAAACCAGCCTATCCTGGATCGAGGGGGGTGCATTCCCCATCGAATTATCGAATGGTCGATTTTTAAAGGGCTCTACTTTCTTCATACTCACCGAAAGTTGGTCTTCGGGACAATATAGTCTCCGTGGTAGTTCAGCCACACCGGAGAGGAATTGCAGGTGACTGCTGAAGGAGTGGTTTGAATGATTGAGAGCCGGGAAAATTGTATCGAGGCCTTTTTCTCGTTCATTCGTCTTACTGCCAGTATATTAAGATAAGTAGCTGCTTGCAGACGATAGCGCTAAGGAATGGATTGTCGCGCTGACATCCATTATATAACTGGTTCAAATGGCTCATTTTTCTGATTTAATAGATTCATTATAAGGAGACCGCAGGCCCACAAATTTTCCGTCTCGCCTTCAATATAGATTCGTACTTCCTTATCAGAGTCTGTGGTCGTTTGCATTAACGCCTCAATGTGCTTCCAAACAGGTCATTTTACCTGATGGAAAGCGTTTTTCTATTACGAGGGACTTAGATCGGTTGAGGCACTTGCATATTGGCAGTTCTGGATCATTTCATCAAGAGCAGTTTCGTTCTTAGATCGTAAAATGTGTGGTCTGCTCACGATACCGCGCTATCACAACGCAACCCATTACGTGTTTTCAAAGATACATTTCGAGGTGCGGAGTGTCCAATCTAACACACTCAGATCGTGATAAGAATTTAGAGAGGATAAGATTGATTGTTGAGGAATTCGTATCGATTAATTCTTTCAATTTCACTATTTAGCTTACTCAGCTCCTCTCGTACGTTTGTTGTTTTCCTTAAATTTTAAAACTAACCAAATAAGCTGAAAGCCCCTCGAAAACTATTCTCATCTGTATGAAGGCTTGGGTTGGAACCCTGGACCCCATGCACGTAAGGTTTGTTTTTGTACCTTGCAGGCTTTGTTACTTTTACAGAATTAATTTGGAAATAAAGGTCCCAAGAAGTCAAGAAAAGTACAAAACGAAGATATGTAAAATAAAGAATCTTATCATTGTCGTAAATACACTTTTTGAATCGAAATTATAAGAACTATGACAAAATAAATGAAGATTTTGTAAAATTTCGCCGTAGTAAACAACCCCCTGACGAACAGGATGATTGTTGAATCCGATACATTCATTTTCCCACAAGAATACACGAGGATTTTAAGTCCACGCCGAATAAATGGTGGGAACTAATGTCAGAATTCATGAAGAGGAGGCAACTAACTGAGATTTCCGCAAATATAAACTATGATATTTAAATAGTAGGAACAAAAATACGGACATTTTGGAGTTCATCAAACCGATTTACAAAAGTACGTTTATACCTTCCTTTGTAGTTAACAAGATGAAAAAGAAATATTACGTCAAGAAAGGGGAAGATTTTTGAGAGACAGAATCTTAACTCAAACTAGATTTTATGGCAGAAATTTTAAAGCAGTGCGTTTCTGTTATTCTCACGAACTGATAAAATGTTCAATGGAATCGAATATGTAATTTTTTGGAATATCGCAAATATTTTAGGTAACATTCCTTCCTGATTAGTATTTATTAAAACAATTAAGGCATTGATAAGTTTATATATTAAGACATCTATTCTTGAATATTTCATATTAATTAAAATTAAAATCAAGACCTGCATTACATGACGGGGGAGTTTACTAGTTAAATATATTATGCGTAAGTTTTAACGGCAACCAAATCAGTTATCATTATTTCTTACCTTAAGCCTCTTTGAGTGATTGCTTTTTAAGGTTCGTAGCCAAGTCGGCAGTGTCCTTCAAAGACTCACATATTCACTTGTTGGCTGGTTAAGATGGAGTAGTTTTGGGGAGCAAATTGTGTTCTTATTAACTGTTTGAAGATTCCTTTGAATCCAGATGTGCCCGCTCCATCGATTATTCAAAGAGAAACGTTTCCTTTCAAGTGCCTATCTCCCTCTTTAAACTATACTGTCTCCAGCTACGTCCTCACATCGAGTTCTTTTTTCGGATTTCAAATCAAGTTCCACTTCTGTTTTGTGCCTTACACGCTTTTATTTTTGTCTACTGTCTGTTTTGTGGCAATACACATCGTTTTTGCAGGTGGTGGTTCGTTAGTAAACGAAGCATTAGTTTCGTCTCTTTTGAATTGCCATTAATCGCTATCGGAGACCCGTCAATGTCAACCGAATGCGATTTTTGGGTCATAATGAGTCACGCTAACATTACAAATGTACAGAACCAAAGAGACGATCGTAGCCCTAGGGTTAAACGGCCTTGATCTTGAAGTGCCCGTATAATTCCATAACGCTTTAGAATTTTTGAACAACCAAATGAAAAATGTCGCTGATAAAGAGAAAAGTAATAGCGGCAACCCGTGTAGCTCAAAGGGGGCCCTTGTAACTCGGGAAACCGAGATCAAAATTTTCCGTAATGTTGTTAATGGTGACAATCCTTCCCTTCAAATAATAAGACGAGTGGTAACGTTAATTAGCCCAAAGTTCCTTCCAGTTCAAATTTTTCACTCTGTTCAGTCATAGTTTTGGCGAAACAAATCACCAAGAATGAAATAGGCTTACCAAACCACAAAGTAGCGATGCATATAAAAAGACCCAATCTTCAATAACTAAGTAGAAAAGGGTGAGGAGAGAGCTATGAATCTGCTGTAATATAAATTAACTAACTGTCACACTTGGATGTGGAATGGGATTAGTGCGAGGGAGTTCCTCGGGTGGTCAGAGGTTGATGCCGAGCCATCTTAACCCAGATAAACGCAGAGGACTGGCGCATGATGAGTTTCACACAGTTGGGCTCCCGCCCGTCAGCCCCGGTGATCATCAACGTCTCAAACGAGGTGCGGCTGCCATTTTGTACGTTTCGCCGCCTGAACAGGCGTCGCAGGGAGATCTTTCAGATCGACCCCAGGCCGACAGAATGTCGATATAAGGCAGATGAACCGCCCCGGTGCGAGCGATTGATGTCCTGTGGTGCCTGGCAGCTATTGGGAATTTCGCCGCTCCGCATGGGACGGAGCAGCGCAATCTTCAGATGAACTGGCACCCCGTGCCACACGGTAAATGCTCTCTCGGCGACATCACCAGTGGCAACCCGGGACTCTCTCCGATTTCCCCTCCATCTCTTCCGCTCGTCGATTATGTTGTGACAATGCTGATTATCTGATCATGATTTGCTGATTGCAGCAAAGTTCAGAAAATCCCTATTTGGAAAATGCTGTAAATTGGGTTCCTCTGTTTGGATAACTCTGCTACGCATGCCCTCCATAGCATAAATGGTAGAGAGAATATTCATTTAAACTGTAGTTCCGCTAAGGAATTTCTAATAGTGAACGAGATTTGAATTTACGACAAAATTAATGTACACTCCTGGCCAAAATTAACGCAGCACCTCCCTAGCGATTCTAACGGCCGGTGCTGCGTTAATTTTGGCCAGAAGTGTACGTTAAATCGCTAATTTTATCATCAGGGAACCTAACAATTTTGGCCAGAAACATCGAATTTTTAGAGGTCCCTAATCAAGGTCAAAGTCTCCCAACTTAAAACCACTCGTCCGACTAAATCCAAAATCGTAAATTGGATTGAATTTGACCCATCAAGGCAAATCCCTTCATTTCGAGTTGAACTTGCTAATAACCAGCAGGGGAGAAGTTTTTATAATTTGAAAACTTTGTGGTTTTAAAATAATGACAGACAAATCTGAACCCCCTCCCCGAACCAATATCACCGCTGCCAGCAATACGGAAATGTAGATAAGGCATGCTAGGCTAAGTGCATCCGGTGACTCCTTTGTTGGAGTGTACAAACGAGCCGGCAAAACATGTGAATTGGAAAGGCAACCATCCGGAGAGCTACTGCGGTTGTCCAAAATAGCTCTTGGTAATCATATATCTTGAAAGAGAAAGCGTGACTTCGTCTCAATCCTGACAAATTTTGCGCACCGGAAAGAGGTTTCGTATTAGAGGAAAATAACTTCACCGCCATTTAAAACCAATGAGATTTCTTCTCCGCAAATTGCTGATAACCCCGTGGAAATCGAGAAATTCCAGGGGAACAAATTGCAATGCCACCAGGAACCGCACCAAAGCAGATAGACCGGAGGGAGAAAATGTAAATCAAGCGCCCTTGCTCACTGGCAACACCGTTATGGAAGCGACTTTTCATAATCATGTTTAGGAAACATCGAAATCCTATCTTCACAATTAAATGGATAAAAAATATGGAGTGGAACGCAAATGGAATTCTAAAATCAAGCTCCGATTCAGCAAGCATTTGATAACCAAAATATACGTAGCCTTTGTTTCTGTTATTGATCTTAAATCTGAGAAAGCGATTCGCGATTATATGAGGAAGGACAATTCCGAGCTCATGGGAGGGTTTCTACATTTACATTAATGCTCCGCAGGGAGTGTGAAACACCAAACTAGCTTAATTTTCAGATTACCCCGAAAGAGAGACCAATATAGGCCATACATTTTTGCTATAATCTCGCAAAATCTCATTGCCTGCGAGAATCACGTTCGAAGAGAGGGGGAATCACAGCATCGCGTATTTCGTTGTGTTAATCACTGCTTTAAAATTTCTCGAGTAATTTTTGTCTATCAGTTCTTGCAGTCTTATGAGGTTCCCAATCGGGGGATCATTTCGAACTCACTGCTATCAAACCTGGAGTCTCTTTTAACGTAACTAACAGCTAAATCTTGTTGTACGCACTCCAAGAGAAAAACAAGCTACCTCTATTATGCTCGATTGAATTACCTCGGAGGATGCGGTTACACAACCCCATAGCAGACCCAACTACGTCATGGATGTGCATTTTAAACTAAAAATCACTCCTGATGAGCAGGGCCATGCGCAGGATTTGCTCGTTGGAGGGGTTTTTCAGTCAGGTGCGCGCTGGTAGCGTGGGCTTTTAGACCCTTTTGTTCGTGAAACTCGATTTCTGATTAGCGCGTAAGTGTGACTCACCGAGACGAAAGGAGTCCTGACAGAGGTTAACATGAAAGTTGAAAGAGGCACTAAATTTTGGAAGAAAAAGTTTACGAAATGAAACATTAAATAAAATAATTTCATTTTATCCTATCTTCAATTTATCATACGTGGAACTTTTTGAATGAAGGATCCTTACGGGGGGGTTCGAACCCCCAAACCCCCCCCCCCATGCACACTGGCCTGCTGATGAATATACCTAAATATCTGTAGATGCTCACTAATTCTAATCTCATGCCACTGATTAACTTAAGCTTTTGTTCGAGGAGCGGGTATTGCTCATTGCTACATGTTTTTAAAGGTTGAAACCGAGTAGCTTATCTTCATATTCATATTTGTGCTTTGAAATTTAACTAGAAATAATAATAAATAAGCTAATCTTCCCAAGCTTGCCAAGTTAAAGTGGTTTTCGTTAATAACTGCGGTGAGCATAGCATATTCAATTTCAAAGAAGTGCATTCACCATGTAACATCCTGTCAGAGATGGACTTCTTCAAAATTGCAAAAAAATCGCTGACTCCGCTTCGTTTGGTTATCTAAATTCGAAAAGCAAAGCATGGGGTTGCAAAAAAAGAACAATCCAGCGGAAGCCAAACCGTGAGCCTTGGAACTCAGATTCAAAATTGCTGAGCCTGAGGTTTACACCATTAGTAACACGAATGAATGAAGAAAGGGTCTCGATGCATTTTTTGGGCTCTGAATCATTTGACCATTCCTTTAGTAGTCACTAAGGGCGATTTCTTCTCCGGTATGACTGGACTAACACGGGGACAATATTGTCCCGAAGGTTAATTACTGTCGGTGACTGTGAAGAAAGTCGGTCCCTTTAGGAATCGACCATTCAATATTTCGAAGGGGAGCAGCACCCCCCTCGATCCAGGATCGGCTGGTTTTATGTCAATAGGAACATTATTCCACGAAGGAAGGGGCAGAATGTCTAAATTTCCACAACTCTGTTCGCAACAGAGTCTTGAGTAGATGAGGAGAAATACTCACCCATGACGGAGCGATGGTTGCGTCAATCCAGGCTCTGACTGAAATACGAAATTTCCGATGAGTGAGTATCTCTTTTATGTGACGCACAAGCTTCGTAAGAGAGCTTACTAAGGGTTCCATTGAGAGTTCAATTAAGGGTAAAAATAAAGGTTATATTAAAGGGTACAAATATGGGTTTTATAAAGGGAACATTAAGAGTTTAATAAGTATAATATTAAGGGTTTTATTCAGTGAGTGTTACTGTCTTTCATTTAGGGTAAATTTAAGGATACAATTGATGGTTCCAATAAGGGTTTTATAAAGGGTTCATTAAGTGCGAAAAGGATATCATTTTGTTTTTATTAAGGTATAATTAGGGGTATATTTAAGAATACATTAAGGGTTTTTCTGTGTGATTTATTGGCCATTTCGTTTCAGAGTAAAATTAAGGGTAGAAGTAAGGGTTTTCTAAGGCTACATAGAGATTAAAATTAAGGGTTTTATTAAGGCAATTATGGGTTTTATGAAGGGTACAATTATGATTAGATTTAAGGATACATCAAGGGGTTTGCTTAATGATTAATTAAGGATGAAATTTACGGTACAATTATTGATACAAATAATGGTTATATTTAGGGGTTTTTAAGTTGATCCTGTCTCACGGCAAGCGTGTGAACATGGCGCCACATGATGTCTTGAAATGGGCGAGGATCTTAAGTATTGGGCGATACATTTTAGAGGTACCCGTAATGGTTGGTATAGCATTTGGGCTGGAATGTCAAAGTAATATGGTACATTTACTTTTGGAGTTTGAGTCCGGAATAGTGCATATCATTAAGGGATCTTCCCTCTAATCAAATACCTCGCAATATTCATCTCCAGAGGGATTTTATTACTGAAATGATAAGCAGAACCTGCTTCAATTTGCTCACACGGTAGCTTAACCTCAGTTCTGATTGAAATTTGGCTGGGACATATTTCCCAATGCAACATTCAAGAATCACCCTCCTTTTGGGATTAGCAAATCTAGCGTTTACCCGGAAAACCGTCTTTTATTTATAAATTTCTATCTTTGCAGGACATATATCAGCTAACTGATATCCCACTTTGTAAAGTACTACTGCTGGAAGGGTAGAGGTTTGTATCCATGGTGAATAAATAAACCGAAGTATTTTGATTTCCGCAGGAAATGTTTTTTTTTCGCAGGTGAAGGATTTGCTGTGCAGTAATTACATGGAAAATGAACTCTTTGCTTGAAATTGCCTTCCTGATCGAAGTTTCTTTGGCCCAGAATCACTTCTTGTTTAATTATAGTTTTTCTACCCAACCTTTTGGCCTGGCAAAAGGTTCTCCTCTTTCCCACTCCTTGCAGAAATATTTATGGGTCAGCTTGAAACTGTTTCAGCCGGGTGATTGAAGAATATTGGAACATGGGTAAGATGTGCTGCTGATGATATATTTTGCATTTGGAACTCAGTAAATGTTCTTCAGCTAATTCCATTCCTCCTTCAGATTCGTCATCGAACACAAACAAAATAGTTGCTTAATTTATTTGGACCTCGCCCTTTCTATGAATAATAGCAATATTGAAATTTCAGTTTGTCATCTAGTTCACCTTAACTTCCCATCGAAACAGCATCAATTTTTAAATGAACTAAATGTAATTAAACAAATTGCAGTGGAAAACGGATTCTCATTTAAAATGATTGATTCCTTCCTAAATAATAAGAATCGGAAAATGGTGCTCTCTCTAATCTTTTCCGTTCCCCCCATTGCCTTTATCTTTATCCAAACCACGGTGATTTAAGTAACCATCCTTACGTCCATTAAGTAATAGAATTGTTTTCCTTAAGTTCAAACTGAAGCTTGCTCAAAACACAACACAACAAAAGCAAAGATCAAAGAAAAGGATAGAGCTACGTTTTTTGAAGTATACACAGGAGTTAATTC
Source organism: Sympetrum striolatum (assembly GCA_947579665.1). Lineage (NCBI taxonomy): Eukaryota > Metazoa > Arthropoda > Insecta > Odonata > Libellulidae > Sympetrum > Sympetrum striolatum. The sequence continues at coordinate 105,099,174 of OX388343.1, forward strand.
ATTTGAGGAAATATCAAACATAATCACTATGGCAAAATGTGTGGCAGAAAAGACCTTTGACATAAATTTAAATTAATAAAACAGCGAACAAACGTTTGTAAAATCTCCTTTCTAAATCTTTCTATTACAGATTGGAATGATTTGCTGGCAGGAGTCTTGGAGCCCTTCCCAAAACTTCATAGGGAGTTTGTAAAAAGATTGGGTAAAAATATTGAGGACGAGTGAGCTTTACGTTGGAGAGTACAGTTGGAGCATGGGATTGCCTCGTAGGGTGATGTATGGCGGGGACTTGTCCCTGGGACAGCTACGGAGGCCATGAAGACCTACTGGGAACCCTGAAAAAACTTGTATTATGAGGGAAGAGAAGTATTTTTGTATTAAAATTATGTACAGATAGGATATATGTATGTATGTATGTATAATATATGTGATATGTGTTGCTACCGGACGATTAGTCCAATTGTGATATTTTTGTAATGATAATAATAAATAAATGAAGGGGATGAGGGCAGAGGGAGGGGATGAGGGTAGGGGGAGGAATGACATTATTTGTGTTATCTATTAACTTTCGCCGGACTGATAATAGGGAATTCTTTTTAAAAGTGAATGATTTTGCTTTACCGGAGAAAATGAATCGTTTGAGCCTGTCAGTGCAAGAAACCGGCATTCACAAAATGTTCTCATTGCAGTTAATGTTCGCGTTTTCATTGCTTTTATGATAAATATCATCCAAAAGACTGCAATCCACAATCTACAAGGTGATGATGGAAAGAATCCTTTGAGCAATTGTCGGGGAAATATACACGAAACATACCAGGGTAAAATCGATGGTGTGGGCCGTTACTTGGTTATATTACAATCAGTAGCAGGTACGTCCAGCTTAATTGGCCCTCTAATACCAGCGTAGATTAAGAATTGAAGTAAGGATTGGAACAGAACGATATTGTAACTGTGATATTCTACTTATTTCCATAAGAATCTGGAGGACAAGGAACAGAAATGTTTCCTGGATTAATGTAGAAAAATTGCGATGAGATTGACCAGAGGATTTTGGTATGCCTATCCGATTTCAGATACAAATACAAGATGAACGTCGGGATTATCGTTCAATTAAATTAATATCTCACGCGGCAAAAGGGTTTCTGATGGGCATTAATGGTCGGGTTAAAGAATTAATTAAATCAAAGGGAATATCTGATAAAACCCTCTCGATTTTCAGATGGGGGAAGGAATAAGAGGTACGATAGCGGTAATACGGGTTCTTGCCGAAGGATTCCTAGGATTTGAGTATATACGGGAGTGTTTTGTCGCTTTTGAAAAGATTTGCGATAGTCAATTGCCAAAACTGGTGGGAATAAAAAGGAAAATTGCGTTGGACTGGAAAGATAGGAGGCTAGTGTAAAATTGGAATACAATCAGCCTAGTCGTTTTATTAGGAATCTTAGGTGAAATGGCGATTCTCTTATAACATTAAAACGAATTTCGCCTTTATATCAAGGAGTTTTTACATGACCGAATCCTGCTCGTGAGCATCTGCTCAAAGATATTTTGTATTAACCTGTACATAAAAGATATTGTGTTGTTTTGAAAACGTGTAAAGGGTTATGTCATGGATTGAACGGAAGTCATATATAATGGTGTCATAATAAGACAATTGTGGAAAGTAGTGAGTGAGATGGGATTTGCCTTTGTAATGAAGGTCTGATGCTAACTTTAAAGCATATGTTGAATGTGAGGGGCAAGTAACATTATCACCCAGAGAAGAATACAAATTGAAATTTATGGGAAGCAATTCTTGATAAATGAAACTACCTTTGAGACTGCCATATAATATAATTAATGTTCTTAGTGAATTGCATACTTAAAAAAACATTGTGAATTAGAGTATAAGATATTTAGATACCAGCGTTATATTATTACCGAAAAAGAATGCCAAGTGAGTAGCAGGTAGTTGAATAAGTAAAATAAGATGAAATAATGATTCAAGATAATGCGACGTAGAAATTGCCATTCGAAGACGTGAAGTTACGGCAAGGAGGGTAAGTAATCATTAAATGCCCGCTTGAGGCGCAGCTAACGCATTTCGGATTCTATGCTACTCTTTGGTCGAATTCCAAGAGTGCTGTGGTAAGTGGACATGCGCCTCTAAATATTCTGGTCTATGGCAGGGGTTGCAGACGCGCTTCTGTATAATAATCTCGGTGTATAGATTTATATATAATCGTTTATTAGTTAGTAATGCTCCGTAAGAAAAGCATGCATAATTAAAAAATAATTTCGTAATTATCCCGTTGTTGTAGAAATTTCAAATTCTATAAGAGGGTCTGTGGTCTATTACATCCACAAGCCGCCTTTCGGTGTGTGGCAGGGGGTGTAAACACCAGTGGAATAAATAAAGTTTTATTACAAAACTAGTGCAATTCCACAATGAAATAAATACTAACGTTTGACCGATTTCGGCAACTGGTTATGCCATCATCAGAAACCACCATCAGTTTCTGATGATGGCATAACCAGTTGCCGAAACCGGTCAAACGTTAGTATTTATTTTATTGTTGAATTGTACTAGTTTTGTTATAAATCTTTATTTATTATGAAGTTCCACCAGATCTCCTTGGAAACCATTAGTTTCACCAGTTGAATCTAAATTACTTCCTTAATCGGGTATTGTCGCGTATCGTTTGCGGAAAGAATGAATTTTTAAAACGATTCGTCCTTGGATCTATTTCTCTTAACTTACGCTCATTATCGGATCGACCGAGGTAGCAGGGGGGTTTGTATGATTCCTATTGTATCTTCCGCAAATGTAGTTTCCCTGAATTTATTAAGCAATCGCAGCCTAGCTTCCAATCTCCTTTCTTTCAAGGATTCCCAACCTACGTCTGAGAGCATTTTTGTAACGCTTGCTTTTTTATCGTAGCATTTCTTAACAAAACGAACCGCTTTACGCTGCACTTTCTCGAGTACACGGTTCATCCGCCGGATCCCATATACTTGCCGCATATACCAGAATGGGTCTGACCAAGGTAAAATAACATCGCGCTCTCACCTTTTCATCGCATTTACCGACAACACGCTTTACAAAGCCAAGCCTTTTACTTGCTTTGCCGCAGATTTTTCGAATATGAGTGCTCCAATTTAAGTTATGTTGATCCCGAGATATTCAACTGAATCTACTACTTATATTAATTCCATTTATTTTGGACGCATTTTTTTCTTTTCGAAGAAAGTAACTACGGAGCATTTACCTACGTTAATATCTAATCCCCTTTTTCGCACCACATTACATTTATTTTTATGCCAAAAATGTCATATTCTTCTTTAAAAGTTTCGGAAATATTTCTATAAGAATGCACGTATTTTTATTACCGCTTGCAGGCACAATTTCGTCGGACAATTATTTCCAATTTAATTTTCCAAATGAAGCTAGGCCTACTGCCAGAAATAGCTAAGTGCATGAGTCATAAACAATGTCAAAAGGGTTTTAAACATTGCAGTGTGTCCGCCAACCTGAAAAACTCAGGGAATTCGTTTCTTCGGGAGTACTCGATGACTTGGCTGGTATCCTGGAAAATAGATATTTTACTAAATTTCTAACCATGACTCTTGTTTTTCGCTCCGTGTCAGTTCAGTAATAATCCCCCTGAAAGGAAGAAACTGTTCGATGACAGCGTTGCCGTGACCAATGTGTATCTCATAATACGTAACTCCTCCTTTCTACGTACTAGTTTAACATTTTGGCAATATTGCGAACACGCAGAATGGGACCGTACGGTGTCGAAGTTTCCAGGAGTACCCTATTTCTGTTTAGGCATGAAAAACCGTAAATAGAGCTTGATGAGAATTTGTTTTCCACTTAGGTGGATTCGATCATTAGTTGGCCTCACAGTTTGTAGTTGGACTTTCTCAGTGGGTTTTAAGAGTTGTCCTCATTGAGCATAAAGGTATTAACAGTTTTCCTCTTCAGAGACTTCCCTCACTATTCCATATTTCTTCGTGTATAACAGGGATAATTGAGAAAGTAATTTAACCAGTATTACCTGGTCATTAAAAATTTTAAAACTCCGAAGGGATTAACTAAGTATTTCAAACAAAGTTTACGTTTGGGAACTTTAGAATATTGATATGGGGATATATCGATTAAAAATAGTTATATAGAGCTAGTTCCTACTGCCAAAAGCCGACCTTAAATAGAGATTATATAGAGAGCCGAGATTAAAAGCGTAATTCTCTGAAAAATGAGTTACCAAGAAGTAAAAGTTTCTAATCAATGTGGAGTTTTATCTCTTATAGCAACAAGTTTTTCAATCTATTCGGAAAAGTTTGCAAATCGATTTACTGGAAGATTAAAACGTATAGATACTCGAGTTTGGAGTTGAACAACGACTGAACATCCGACAATAAAAAGAGTTGCTCTAAATTATATAATCCAGGGTTTTCCGAACTGTGTTCCCTAGAACCTGAATAGGTGTTCCGTGGCAATTTGTAGTCTTAATGGAAAATTGTAGAATAAAAGTCAGTAAATCCTTTATTTATTTATATTGTGACGGATCACCGGAAAATACAAGAGGTTTGTAATTTCACTTGTTAGCAGGGCACCATACAAACCTCCAATGCCGACAAGCTTCAATCCGAGGGTGAGAGAGGGGATCCCCGTTTCCTGGATTTGGTACGATTCGACGCGGCCGACTCGGCGCCATACCTTTTTATTCGTCTATGTGTATTATAAATTTCGTTCCTATATAGAAAGCCGTGTAAAATATCTTCAGCCACTTCTTACTTAGTCGTGCGGGGTTAATACGTCCTGGATTCCCGGGTATCCTCAAAAAAATATTTTTTATTATTAAGCATTATTAGATAATTTTTAAACACAGTTTTTATTGCAAGATTTTATTTGATGATAAAATACTAAGGATTCGATTTAAAATTTTATAATGAAAGCTTAAGAAGTAAAAGTAATCTTATAGTTCTAAATTGTTTTACAAGAATGAAAAATGTTACTGAAGTATTACTAGATAATATTATTACTGCAAAGTATTATTATGAAGTAACGTTTAGCAAATCCTCATTTGAAGAAAAAAATTACAAATAATATAACAAGAAGAATGAGAAAATAATATTTAAAATCAAAACTTGTTTAAATGTTAGGAATATTAACACAGAACACATTTGTAAAGACAGAATTATTTAAAATTATTTTTAAATTTACAACGTGTGTTGGACAAGATTATGTAAATCATCATGAAATATAATAACATCAAATTATTCGAGATAAAGTTAACGAGAAATATTTTTTTTAATATAAGGTAACATTGGAAAGGTATATAAAGTAATGCAAAATTAGAGAATCAAAATGAATTATAAGTGTGTAATAGGGTGGTCCTTATTTTCGAAAAGTTTGAAATTCTTTCGGGACACCCCCTAAAGTTGTTTCATATGGCCAGAAAATAAATTGTGTAATATATTTTTTTAAACTGAAAGACGTGCCACATCGCACTTAAATTTTATATTTTTCAACATTTTTGGCATTTTTTCGGTCATCACAGGAGATTAAGGAGTCTTCCCATGTTTTAACTGCCTTGATTTTTTATCAATACAATAGACAGGCTTTCCGTTTCCCAATTTAAATAATATTTAACACAATTTATTTTCTGGCCGTATGGAACATCTTTAGGGGGTGTCCCGAAAGAATTTCAAACCTTTCGGAAAAAAGGACCAACCTAGTGTGCAAACATAAGAGGTTAACTTAATGTATTTTGCGAAGTTATTTATTCGAACAGTGCAGTGTTTCCTCTTTTGGAGTAATTTCTCATAATTGTTGCGAAGATAGTAAAATATTTCGAAAGAACATTTTGATAATTAATTATTAATGCTTGACAAAAATTTTAAATTTAATATCCTTTCCTCCATTCTCTTAATCCTAAAATATATTTCACGTATGAACTTGAAGCTATTGGTGAACTAAATTTCTTGGACTTGTCTATATGTGTTATTAATTGCAAAGCTTCCTTTGAAATACAGTAGAAGTCCGTTATAACGAGAGCTGACAAAAATCGGAAAAGTACTTCTTAAAGCCGATTTCTTATTCTAAATGTCCATCCTCTTGAATCCAAGGGCAGCGAATGCACTAAAATGGAACTGTTAATTCTTATGCAAATGCTTCAGAATGCATAAAAGAGTATGTTCATGTCAAAAATGTTATTTCATTGCCTCATAAACCATAACCAAAGTGCATCCTCTAACATAAAATGTAGATCATTATTGCTCAATAATCGTCGAAACTAATAATATATCATTAGATAATCGCATTAGTTTGGATTTGGTGATGTAGCTTAATAATTAAACATGGCTTTCCAGTAGGATAAGTAGTTACGAGACTCATGCTCGTTTGGCATGAGTTTTTCTCTGGTGCCGGCAATTCTTCAACGCAGCTGGTGAGAGCAGAATTCCTTCTCCTCTACCCTCATATATCGTCATCCCCCACGGCAGCTCTCATCTTTCCTGTCTTGTCCTCCAGGCACAAACAGAAACCTTCCCGTTCAACTCCCACCCTTTAAAGCCATGCCATCTCTCACTTCTGAAATCTTAATCGAGGGAACCGAGAAATAATGCTTTTCTTGTAATGGCGCTAATTTTTAGGAAAAAATAATCAGATAAACTATGTAAGAATGGAAAGCATTTTATTTGAAACATGGTAACAAAGCACTTTTGATTAAACATTACACAAAGCTCAATTGAAGGCAACTTGCAGGTACGTACTTGTACTTAGTTACTACTAATCCTTCAGTGAAGTATTAGCCAAAAAATATCGCCGTTCCAGTCAATTCGCATTAATTGTTTCCCGAAATTTGCCCCTTAGTTAGTAAATACTGTCTACCGATTTCGGATTTACTCGTGGTTTCTCTTTTGCACAAATTCAAATTTCTTTACTAAACCTAAAGCCTTTCTTTTACTCTCCATCACAAAACTGTCACACTAGAAACTCAAGCGCTGCTTTTATCTCTTATATTCCCCCCCATTAGACGATTTAGTGCCAAGTTTCGAATGAAAACAAATCCCACAGGTGGATGCCAATAAAATGATTCAAACTAGAGGGATCATTGCCGAAAAGATACAAGAGGATAAGATATAGGAGACGTGAGGGACAAAGGGGATAGTGAAACTTGTGAGACGTCTTCGATTACGAGATATGCTACCTGAAAGACGAATATAGAACCGTGGCACTCGTTATAACGATACCTCAGAATTTGATCACTCGTTATAATGGACGTAACTCCCTATTCTTTTTGCTGTGGGATGGACAACGTCCAAAGAATCACTCGTTATAACGCGACTCTAGTTATATGCCGCACTCGTTATAACGGACTTCTACTGTATTTACGAAAGATTCTTATACTGATCACGTGATCCCTTCTGATTCATTCCATCCGCATTCCCATAAAGCCCCTTGTATGTATGTATAAACACGCCAGTTTCTACTCCCTAATCCACCTCCTTTTAAATGTCCCTCTCTCCCACGAAGCCTTTTCCAAAGAACTGTCCACCATCAAAACCATAGCCCGGAATGATGGTTACTCTGAAGAATTTATGAAAAAACTTTTATGGAAGAAAACCAGGAAAATTGCCTCTGCAAAAAAAAATTTTTTTGCTTATCAACACCTCTTGTGATCAGTTTCCTTTGCTTGAAAACTTTCTTGGCCTAAGTCAAAGAACCTCATCTTGAGCACCTTCCATTTTAAGAAAGTATACTACTCAAGTATGAGAATATATCCAGCTATTCCAGTTTTTCTTCATCCATCTTATCATCAACATCCTGGTTCCAGCACTTGCTTCCTTTGTCCCTTATCTTTTTTTGTTGTACATTAGGTAAGGATTTTGTGGAATGATGACTGAGATGGCCATGCCATGAGGGTCAAGCTCCATGTATGCCATTGGCATATCAAAATTTTGGCACGTTATATACATGAGATAATTAGATGAGGCGGCATTTTTTGACTTTTTCAACAGTGATTTAAAAATGACAGCATCACTCATAGTGTCCCGTCTATGAGTATACTTGTTTTTGAGCCAATTCACTGAGGTACAGATATTGCATGAACTCCTTTTTGTCTGGATCCTATTTAATGACCTTTCTGGCAAGGTCATGATCATACCATGAATAAGCTTCTAGCGAGTTTAGCTCTGAGGATCATTAGAACTTACTAGGACTTCTACCATCTACTTTACTAGGATGTAGTACAGGGAAGAGGGAGTTTCAATTACTGTATATGCCCGGTGTATAAGTCGACCTTTGAATCCTAAAAAAAATCTCCCAAACATCAGGGCTCCACTTTTACGCCAAACACAATATTAACCCTTTACCACCGAGGGGTAAATAAGTGAAACTGCTGCATAACACTTGTTGTACCCAAACTCTTGCAACTCAGCACAATTATTTCTTACTGAAACTTATTTTTGGCAAGTCTAATTAATATAGATATTATATAAAACAAATTTAATCACGAAATACACTTGTGGCTGAATGTTAAAATTTAAAGCTCTGCTACCTAATTATCTGCAAGCAACCAACTACCAATAAAACCAATAATTACTACGAATAAAACCAATAAATACTACCAATAAAATCGCACGGACAAAGTTTTCTTTGGAATCAATGTGAGAAGATGGTTACATGGTAAAAAGGCATAATAATTAAATAAAATTTTTTTAACAGTTCTCTTTACTTGATGAAGATGAGGAATTTTTAAGGTTTTAAAATGACCACATATGAATTATGACATGTTTTCATTATAAAAGAATCGGATTAATACACCATTTTCATATATTTAATTTAATTCACTTCTAATTTAATTTTGAGGAAATCCTTTTACTAGCTTTTCCATCGCGATGTCTTCGACAGGCGTCCAAGACTACAATTCCCGGTTTTATACATTTATGGTTTACTGCGATTTTAACTATTGACTCCTAGTTCACATTTATAACCCAACCATTAATCATAAAGGTCAATGCTAGAGCGCGCTTTGTAAAATCCTCGTTTTACCTGTATCACAAAAGACTTTCCTATGAGTTTGTTTCGTACTCTAAAATTCTTTAATTATAGACGAAGATATTATTTATTTTCCATTATTGGGCCTCCTTGATAAGTATTTGGCGTTAAAAGACTTTGTTTGTGATCGCTTCTTTCGACTATGTTCTCTTGTTACTTTTAGCCAATAGTAATGCTTGTTATTAATCCTTTAACAGTATATATTCGTGTTTTCCGTAGCCTATGACATTTCTTTACGATATTACGTTGGATGTTTGGCTCAGTAATGCTAATGCCAGATGGAAGTCGATATCACATCACAGTATTCCCGTTATTACCTTTTGAAGGGCAAAGAACGACTATGAAGATTATTTTCCTATATAAATAAATGTATTTATACATTAGGGTGTCCCAAGACGTACTGGAAAAAAAAATTGCGATTTCAATTACGCATACCCTCTATTTTTTTCTATTTGGTTTTATAAACTTACCTAATAAATATTATTGCGATTGGATTATGGTTACCCGTGCCGACTTGATGCCAAACAATTTTGAGAAATGAAAATTTGTAGCGATAAGGGGGACACCAGGTTCATGGATAATTAACAAACGGATTCTCACCAATCTTTCAGGGTACGCTCTTTGCTTAAAAATAGTGGACGCGTGTCTGGCCGTTCAACTCAATGGGCTTTTGTTTTTAAAAAAATAGTAACTGAATATTGGAGTTAGGTAACCACGCCATACACATATATTGCTATATAGATCTCGAGTTAATTAGAATTTATTTTCTTTAATAACTAAGCAAAGTATCAAAGTTCGCACAAACAAAATCCACTTTAGCATTTTTGGCCAGCTTTTTTCGATTCTAGCCCACTGTACGAAGTTATATATATTAGAATAAATATAAACTAAAATTAAAGAATGCTTGGAAGGTTTTAAGATGATATTTAATCGCAAAGAGAGAAAGAAATGGAAGAAAATAAATTGTTATTATTACGAGATCCTGGCTCCCGGCCCCGTCAGACTTTTTTCAACTCCGTTTTTATATTTATATTCTTGTATGGACATGATAGATGAAATACGTTTACATATGGTTGAGTGGTTTATTTTTACATGGTTCATTGATGGATATTTGGAGTTTGAGAAAAACATTTAGTTTAATACAAATACTAACTTTCTAAATATACATCTAAAAATGAGTTCACAAAATGTTGGAAAGAGAATTTTCCAATAGTTCTGGCATTTTTTGGGCCTCAGAGACTAAATTCAAAACCAGATTTATTTCAATCTTACAGACTTTAAATTATAACAGTTGTGATTTGAATGATAACGGACATAAGCAGAGAAAAGATACGATTCTTCTCTTTTTGAAGCTAATCCCGGGATATGGCCTGAGTGATAAACTGAAAGTCATTCTCGCAATTAGTAAATCCAAAATAAGAAAATAAAACTATACGAACATGAAAGGATGAATTTTAGAAAGATTCAATGAAAATGAGAGCGTCAAATACCAAGCTCTACTTGTTAGCTATAATTATTCATCTCTTTTCCCTTTCGAATCATAGTAATTGACCGTAATTTCTTTGATTCTTGGTCAGTTTCAATATAGATTCCTAATTCCTAGAAATGGCGCGATTTTTCTGTGAAAATATTTAGTAGGCTTTCGTAGAGAACTGCTCGAAGAACTCTAAACGACGTATTCTGCATTTTTACTCAAACTTTTAAAAGATAAACTCATAATCTTTAAGAGCATTACTCCTTTTCACAATGTCACATGAATGACGAGGCAAAATTCGTCGAACAAAGTGAGCTCTTTTTTGGTACAATGATAAAATATACAAGAGTCAAGGTCCCAATAGGTACAACTTGCGCTCGCAGTAAACGCTTTTCTTGAAAGCCTATGACGTGCATTTCACGAGGAATTTTTCACATATGTTGTGTCTGTCTGTGGCTTTCAACCTACGAAACGCTTCAGCATTGAATACACGATTCCCTATTTCCAGGTATTCACCTACGTTTTTACTAGTACATCCTTATACCCAGGTATATCATATGCAGGGCCGTAGCTAGAGCCTCGGGGGCCCTGGGGTAACAAGTAAATTTGGGGCCCCTCATACGGAAATCTTTTTTCAAATTTTAAAGTACACCTAGAGTTGTCTTGTTTGAATTTTCCGTGCATATAGGGAGACGCATATTTTGGGAGATAATTGTTCAATTTGAGGCATTTTCAGGGGCCCCTAAAGTCTTTGCCGAGGTAAGGCTCTTTCAGGGCCTAAAAAGTGGTCGACGAGAAGGGGCCCCTTCCCGTCGGGGGCCCTGGGGCACCGCCCCACCTGCCCCATGCTAGCTACGGCCCTGGTTAGAAGAACTTTACAATAATTAAGAAACATATATTGGTGTAAAAACCTGATTTCTCGGTATCACTCTACATAAAAAAGCGTTTACTTAAAAAATTAATCTATTCTTGTCTGTTTAAAGTTATTAATACAGTGTTTGGTGACAAAATCTTCTACACGCTTTAAATTCATTAAATCATCCACTGAGGCGTTTTTAGCTAAATACAAAGAATTTAGAAACCCTAATGGTTGCGAGAGGGACTCGCTACTAAGGAATTTTATACGAATCTTCTTCCTTACTCTCGATATCCGACGATTCGCTGCTGTAATTCTTTTGCTGCTCTACTAGTTGATGGTCAGCCAGTAAACCACTAACAGCAGTTTCCGCGTCTAACGCAACGAAATCATCAAAGGAGCAATATGTCCAATATGCTGGACACAGTTCTCCAGCTTTCGGTCACTAACTCCGAATTCAGCTCAGCAGATCCATCCACAGAAACATTTTCTGTATTTTTTTAAGCCCGAATGTTTGAAACACTTATTTATACTTTCGGGTAATATTTTCCCCCAGTCCAATGCAAACCCATGGATTGCCTCCAGGACGTTCCATTTGATGCGGGTTTCTTTTGACATTAACTTCCTCATTAACGTATTAACGAGGTGTGATCTAAAATGGTATTTTATACCTCGAATAATGCCCTGATCTATTGGCTGCAACGCACTATTTATCCCTCCAACTTTGGCATCAAAAGCCTTTAGCCATTGCGTAGAAATTTGTCCTGTCATCCATGCTTTGGCGTTTGACTCGTAAGTACAGGGAATATTTCGCTGGCCACAAAAAGCTCGGGGACGCACGGATTTTCCAATAAATAATGGTTTTAGTTTATCACATAAGCTTAAAAGCCCCTACACACGTCCCGACCCGATCACCCTACACAACCAAATTTCCCGACCATCTCTGTTGGGGCCTGCTCTACACACGTCCCAACCAATCTTATCACTCGACCCGACCAACTCAAGAAACTTTCTCATTAGACATCGAAACCTCGTAAAGTGAACTCTGATTTCACTTGTTTTATTTGATTTTTTGATTTGACCAGAGATAAAATGAGCTGGGTCGGGATCGGGAGTCGGCTGAAAACGCCGATAAGACCGATAACGATTCACGCGTGTATCGTTTTCGGTCTTATCGGTAACGATACGCAGAAATCGGGGTTGGGCGGTCGGCGGTTGGATGGTCTCGCAGGACCAACCGCCCGACCGTCGTGTTGGACTGTTTTTGTAGGGCGACAGGCCTACACACTTTCCAACCGTCGGGGCCGACGGTGTTGGTCCCGACAGTTGGGTGGTTTGGTTGGAACGTGTGTAGGGGCTTTAAGCCTATCTCCTTACTCCATTTTCCACCTTTGCAGCGGTCGCCCTTAACAGCCAAAGTTTTTTCCGGCAGTAAATTGTAAAACAGTGCTGTCTCATCCGCATTGTATATGTCCTAATTATGTGGAGATTATAATTTAAAGTATTTATTGTATTTTTATAGTATTTAAACGATAATTTGATTTTTGCATTACTTAACTTTTCTTCGTATCTTTCGAGGATCGACTTGAGAATTGGAAGCCAATCATGTACCGCTTGCTCATTTACTTCACTGGATTCACCGCTAATTGTGTGGAGTGATATTCCTCTTCTTCCTTTAAACGTCATTAGAGGATAAAATTCTTAAAAGAAATTAAGGTCAGCAACAAAAACCTTCTCTCGCCCCGCCTGACAAAAATAGGCCAAAATGAGTGAATCCTCCTTTTCTAGGAGGTACATCATATCACCTGGATAATCTTCTTCCTCGGACATCTACACCCCTTGAAGTCTCTCAAGGGTTCTTTGCAGTGGCGCAGTGAGGGAGGGGGGGGGGGTTTAGGGGTTCAAACCCCCCCAAGAGTCAAGTCCTATGACACGCTTTGTACTTTTATTTCTGCTGAAGAGTACAAACCCCCCCCCTCTCGCTGAGGGAGGGTTATCACGCAAATCATACAGATACACTGCTTGTCATGTGTTTGCTTGATAAATTCAGCGAAAGCTTCGCGTACCCGTAAATATGGCTCCGATTTCAGTTAAGGTGATGCTTTCGGTAGCAGAGTAGACATCGATATTAATGGGGCGCAATGATACGAGTGTTTCGCACACTATGTTCTAAGGGGCACTTCTAAAAGCCCCTACACACGTTCCAACCAAACCACCCAACTGTCGGGACCAACACCGTCGGCCCCGACGGTTGGAAAGTGTGTAGGCCTGTCGCCCTACAAAAACAGTCCAACACGACGGTCGGGCGGTTGGTCCTGCGAGACCATCCAACCGCCGACCGCCCAACCCCGATTTCTGCGTATCGTTACCGATAAGACCGAAAACGATACACGCGTGAATCGTTATCGGTCTTATCGGCGTTTTCAGCCGACTCCCGATTCCGACCCAGCTCATTTTATCTCTCGTCAAATCAATAAATCAAATAAAACAAGTGAAATCAGAGTTCACTCTACGAGTTTTCGATGTCTACTGAGAAAGTTTCTTGAGTTGGTCGGGTCGAGTGATAAGATTGGTTGGGACGTGTGTAGAGCAGGCCCCAACAGAGATGGTCGGGAAGTTTGGTTGTGTAGGGTGATCGGGTCGGGACGTGTGTAGGGGCTTTTTAAGCCTATCCTTTAGTTAGATAACTCACGCCATAAGATAAGATTCCCATGAGAAAAATTCGAAAGTGCTGATTTGTTTAAAGCCCCTACACACGTTCCAACCAAACCACCCAACTGTCGGGACCAACACCGTCGGCCCCGACGGTTGGAAGGTGTGTAGGCCTGTCGCCCTACAAAAACAGTACAACACGACGGTCGGGCGGTTGATCCTGCGAGACCATCCAACCGCCGACAGCCCAACCCCGATTTCTGCGTATCGTTACCGATAAGACCGAAAACGATACACGCGTGAATCGTTATCGGTCTTATCGTCGTTTTCAGCAGACTCCCGATTCGGACTCAACTCATTTTATCTCTGGTCAAATCAAAAAATCAAATAAAACAAGTGAAATCAGAGTTCACTACGAGTTTTCGATGTCTACTGAGAAATTTTCTTGAGTTGGTCGGGTCGAGTGATAAGATTGGTTGGGACGTGTGTAGAGCAGGCCCCAACAGGGATGGTCGGGAAGTTTGGTCGTGAAGGGTGATCGGGTCGGGACGTGTGTAGGGGCTTTTACTCCTCGAAAAAACACAAGGGAACATTCGAGAAGTAATTCTAAACTTGCACCCTGAAAAAAGAGATTTAGATTACGTTTGAGAAACAAACAGAATGATAAAACGCTCAGTTAAATCTTTTGCTTGTGACTGTTTCAAGGGTGTAAATTCAAAGATAGGCTTGTGAGTAGTGCTTTCGAAAAATTCACAACAGTTCGAAGGAGAGTTTAGTTTGGATTTAATTCAGATGGACATCCAAAAATTCCTTTCACAGTCCGCTAACAGCTCGAGGCCGCTATCGGAAAAAACGTAAGTTAATGGCTATGTGTTTTTTTGTGAAATAACCATTATTAGATGCATAAATTAGGATTTTCTTATTTTAGGGCTGTTATCAGAGGACACATCTCAAGATGAGTTTATCGACAATTGAAAAGCTACTTTTTTCCTTTATTAAGCATTCTAGACGATTAAAAGTCTGCACACAGTTGACTCTTCATTACTCGGGATGATAGAAAATATACTGATCTTTATTTTATGATTGCCTGTTAATTTGATGTATATTTAATAAAAATTTTCGCTAACCGAATTTCCGTAAACATTTGAAAAAGTATTGGAGCAATGAAAGATTTCAGTAAAAATTAATCTGCGATGATATTATTAATAATATACCATTTTCGAAGCAAATCTGTCAGCTGAAAGGTATTGTGCTCGTAAGTAACGCACATATTTATCGGAACTGTGACTTGATGACTTGAATTATACTTGATAAACTGTTAAAACTGTGAATTAAATTCTTCAGCTTCCTTTTCAATGCAGCCAATTTTTTCTCTGGTGATAGAATCCCACGAAATGCATGACTTACCCTGTTAACCGCTTGGTCATGCAATGCCCATTCTAAATTTCAATTCATGGAAAATATTTGTTTTCCTTGAACACTCAGTGCGTAAGACTGGGTTTGCATCAGCTCTTTGCTGGTTAAACCACCTATTACTTAGTCTAAATAATTGTAAGTTAACGTGTTCATTTTTTTTCCCCTTGGTATGTTACTTTAATACTGCAAGTTCAATTATAATATCAGCTATAATCAAGAGTCTATTGTATTTTTTAATGCAGCCGAATTTTTAATTTTCGGTATGAGACGCATTCAATGAAATACTTAGCTAATACATAAATAACGAAATCAGGCTTAATTGTAAGCCTGGCAGAAAATTTCATCTGATAAAAATGATTTTTTGTTTCTTGTACAAATCTTGTGCAATAAGCTGTATATATACTTAATATCATTATTTTTATACATTGATGGCGTTTTCTTGACAGGCGATATTTCAATTAAATTCCAAAATCTGCTGATGATATAGTCAAATAACGAAAGATAATGAAATAAGCATGGGCGCGCCAATGTGGGGGAACAAATGAGTGGATGTTACGTTTTATATTGCTTGCCAAATAACCGTAGCTATTTTTTTCCTTCCCACGCTTTGCAACCTCTAGGAAGAAAGAACTCTCGAAGATTCGGAAAGTTTATATCTTAATCATTAAAAAGCTTCAGCATAGAAAAAATGAGTTTTTAATAGATATTGGACGTATCCAAACCAGAAATCCAAAGAACACACTTGTTAAGTTTCCAATTGTTCGCTTATGTAAACTACTATCTTGCAAAGTGTAATAAGTTGGCCACATAAGCGTTAAACTCCTCTAGTTTTGAATCTATTTAGTTTTTGAAAGAATTGACATATATTGTAGTAAGTAGCGGGCATGAATATACTAGCCCCCGTAAAGTAGGCATTTTTCATTTCCTCAGACCCCCCCCATTGGTAAATCCTGGCTGCGCCACTGGTTCTTTGCAAAGGAAAATATGTCGGCCAAACCGGGCGCAGCCTGAGATTTGTTGAACACCGCAGCATCCTGGGGTCTTCTGAATTTTCAGATCCCTGCGGGTATTCAAGCTCCTTCGAAGGGAGATTATCGCACTCATTGCATAAAGGCGGAAGAAAGGACGCGATGGAACCTATGCAAATAATTTCCACGAAACACTTACTTCGACTTCCCAAACCCTTTCCCCCTCTTTAAGCTTACCAAGAAACATTCACTTCTCCCTCTACGTCTCCCCACCCCCCATTACCGATTATCGACAGTAAGGAGCGAACGCGACCTCCGAGAGGCATCGACGAAGCGTTTTAGGGAAATAATCGCACGGACGGATATTTATTTTTGGTCTTTCTTTCCCCCAGGCTATTCTTCTTGTTCGGATGGCAATCTTAAGATTGGTTTGCAGCAGTTGTATTCCTTCTCCACTCCTCCCGATCTTGCACCAGTCTCTTTAGCTCTAAGTAGGAATGGTAACCCATATCTTCTACAATCAGATGTAGGTATTCCTTTCTCGATCTGCCTTGCCTTGCGTTGGTGCCCCTGACTGAACCTTCCAATACTGTTGTTAACAATCCTCCGTGTCTTAGGGTGTGGCCTATCCAGGAGTCTCTTCTCTTTCTCATTGTGCTCCACAGAAATGGCACTTCTTCAGCTCTCCTTAATACCTCCTCATTGGCCACCTTGTCTACCCACGATGTCTTGAGGATTCTCCGGTAGCACCACATCTCAAATGCCTCAATCCGTTTTCTTCCATCCGGAGCAAGAGTCCATGTCTCGCTTCCATAAAGTAAAACGCTCCATACGAAGGTCTTGAGGAGGCGTTTTCTTAAACACAGGTTGATGCTGTTGGATGTAAGGAGCATTTTATTTTTATTAAAAGCCGCCTTTGCCTGATTAATCCTACTAATGATATCTTTATCACTTCGACCATCTGAATTGATTTTGCTTCCAAGGTACTTGAACACCTGCACTGTTTTAAGCCTTTGACCATCTAGCATAAGAATAATACAAATATTCAGCTGTATCCATACAAACCCCGTATTATGAAGCATAAAAATTAGGTTTATAATGCCGCATCGTTTTTTACCCGATGATTTCGCTCATTATGGTTCAGGATTGGCTTGAAATTGAAGAATTTTGCGAAACATCGAGGACCGGCATTTTTCGTGAAATTTGGTCAACTTTGTCCCCCTGTAGAATTTTAACGCGTGGGACCCAACGCAAATGATTTCACAGCTATATACAGAATTTTTTAAGAACGACTATGCGAAGTTTCAAGGCCCGCACTCAAGAAAAGCACATTTTTATTTTTGGCCTGCTTTTTTCTATTCTAGCCCACTGTGCAGCGTAATAAACAGGGTTCAATTCAAACTAAATATTTAGTATTTCCCTGTTGGCGGTGGAGCACCAGAGTTTAGATCTGTCACGGAATCCGAGCCCACAGCCGGCCTAATTATGAATTCTTAACCTCCGAATGAAGCTTCTTCCGCTGGACATCTTCGGCAGTCGCACGCTCGTGGACCAGCGATCGGCCGTATTCTTCCTTTCTCAATGTCTACATTTCACACTTATAAAGTGAAATACTCCAAACCAAGAAACTCATCAGTCTTTTCCTTATTCCTCATACAAGACCAATTCCATTTGTTTCATAAAAGCCCTTGGCAAGGGCTATTCTTTTACGAATCTAGATTCGTAAAAGTAAAAATGAGCTCATCCATCCCATGAAAGAGAACTTCCCAGGTAAGAAAATGTATCCACTTGTTCTAGTTTTTTCCCATCTGGTTCATTATAGGGTATACCCTATAATGAACCTCATTACCTTAGTTTTACTTGCATTAATTTTCATTCCAAACTCACTTGCTTTATTGTTAAGTGCATTTACTAAAATTTGCAAACCCTTTATGGAATCACATACAATAGCTTCGTCGTCTGCATACCTTACAGACTTCACTACTTCTCCACCAACCTTTACTCTCTTATCTATTTCTTCTCAGGCTTCTTTTACCATTTCCTTTACATACATAGTAAAAAGTAATGGTGACATAGGACACCCTTATTGTCTTACCCCCTTTCCAACCCAGCTATCCTTACACAGGCTGTTTGATTTAGATATTTGGACTAATCTCCTATCATTCGAATGATACTGGATCCAGTCCAACCCAATTTTCATTAATATCCTTATCAGTTTTGGCCACTGTACTCTATCAAAACCCTTTTCAAAATCCACACTCTTAAATTCTTTATTCAGCAAACTATCACAAAAAACATGGTCTCCGGAGGCCATTTCTGTACCTGGTTCACTATAATCGACATATCTCAGTAACTACAAGAGGTACTTCCTTCCTTTAAATTGCTAAATAAGCCGCAATATTTCAAGTGTCTTCCCAGAAAATTTCATTGAAATAGGGCATTTTTTTAATAATAAAAAAATTATTTCCAAACAGTCTTCATCGATAACTTTACCGCAATTACTCTCATCACCCCAATTGCATCTCCAATTTAATTCTATAAAAGTTAAGCCGGGTTTACACCGGAGTTGACGACACGTGTTGACGACAGATGTCGACGACATTTCACAAAACAGCACTTATTTTGTCGTCAACAAATCGTGTCGACGACAGATTTTCCGTGTCTGCAACCGAAATTTTGTTTTCCACCAGCTTTTTTATTTCATTACACTTTCTCTTCCAGTATTGTACCCTTGCCTTATTTGTTTTACTTTTACACAGCTTTAAATATATTTTATCATTCCTCGTTGGTGATTCATTCCCTTACAGTTTAGGGTACAGGTTCCCAAATTTTGTTTTCCATTATCTCCAAAGAAGATTTGATTACGGGGAATAAATCTGGTATGAAAGTTTTCGTTGCATGAGCACCGCTGCCATACGAAAAGCAGTATTTGGTCATTGATTAGGGGGAATTAGATAGATACGAATCATGACAGTATAATTGTCACAGAAATGCTCTGATTTAATCAGTGATTTAAGACGTTGACAATACGCGATCAGATTGAGAAAAATGTCTTCGCTACAAGTTACGATGGTTATTGTACCGAATTCGCCCAGGCTTTTGACATAGGATAGATTCATAAATTGAAATAGATATGAATGTTGATATCGTTATCAAGAAATGTCCTTAAATCCGTCCGTCGATCCTCATCAAGAACTTTTCCGTTTGGAAGAGCCGCGAAGAGATAAAAATAATGCGACCGGACCGGTCAAACTACTATCAGACTTAGAAAGAAGTACCAAATGAAACTGAAGAACTATTCATCACGCAATTCATACATAAAACTTTGGTTCATTTTAACCTACAAAGTCGCAAGAATAAATAGAAATAAAAGAAGATACAGTTCAACGTCGAAATAATACTGAATAAACTTTATCAACCTATTGCTCAATAAATATATTTAAAATTGTCAGACAGAGGCCTTTCTTTAAAACATATCATAATTATGATTGACCGCAACAAACAAACGAAACGATGTAAGAATAGATAATAAAACGAATGAAATTTCTTAGATTTTGTTTGCGATATTTTGTTAGTCACGGTAAGGTAGTAAATTTTAAGATTTGGAGCATTCGGCATTAAAGACCTCTACCGTCTGAATTTCGAAACGTGCTGTAACACTTCATCTCTACATTTTCGGTCTGTAGTTGCCGAGGTTGTCGAGTTTTCCCTTGTTGCCTGGCTTGTTCTGGTTTATTCACGCTGCTAAGAAATTATATGTCGTTTGTTTCAGGCCGTAGACCTGTCATTGCCATTATTTTATCGTAATTTGTTTTCGCGTTTGCAGAGGCAAATTGCTCTTGGTCGTGTAAACAATCAGTAATAGAGCTACATATATGAGAATTTGTCAATTACTTGAAAGGCATGACCGGAATTTTATTAAGTGTTAGGTTATTTATATTCACGCATGCGTATGAAGTAACTAGTTCTAAGCGGCTCGTGTAACGTAAAGCCGGTGGAATACCAGGTCTTAATTCTAGGCAAATACCTCAGCGGAGGAGAGAAATAAAATATAGGCTTCAACGTCAATTACTATAATTCAACATGGCTAGTGTTTCCTACCAAATAGCAAATCTTCTTGAGAAGGTATGATGGGCTTTATATCTGTAACTTTGTTTTCACTTCTTTGTGATTTTCTTTAAACGATTAGTACTTAAGTGACTTATTCTTGGCAAATATTATTTCATGTAATATTAAAATTATGCCATATTTCATGTGCCGGGAATGTCCAATTTCAGATGACATCAAGCGACAAGGATTTCAGATTTATGGCTACTAATGATTTAATGTCAGAACTTCAGAAAGACAGCATAAAACTAGATGATGATTCTGAACGCAAAGTTGTCAAAATGTTGCTTCGTTTACTTGAAGACAAGAATGGCGAAGTACAGAATCTAGCTGTTAAATGGTAACATCATTCCTAAATGCTATTACTTTTTTTCACTCTTTCGATTTGTTTGTGCATATGATTACATTTCGGAGCATGTTTTTCGAATGAAAATACCTATAATTTTAACCAAGTGGGATCTGTTATTAATTTTCACCTCCCTTATTTTACGTAGCCTTGGACCACTAGTCAACAAAGTGAAAGAATATCAGGTGGAAACTATGGTAGACGCCCTTTGCACTAACATGGTTTCTGAACGAGAACAGTTAAGAGACATCTCTTCGATTGGTTTAAAAACTGTCATAGGCGAATTGCCTCTTGCTTCTGGACCTTTGGCTGCAAATATCTGTAGAAGAATTACCTGTAAAGTTAGCGGCGCTATTGCAAAGGTATTTGGTCGTTAGAAAATGAAACCGACTATATTAAGTATATTTTAATGGTTACTTTTTGAAGCTAATCGGTAAAATTTTTACGTAGTAATTAAAAGATGATTACTCTGATAAAAATCTTCTTGTAAACGTTATGTGCTTAACTTTAATCATATTTTAAAATTTGTGATTATTTTAAAGTGGATGCCTTATTTAGGACTTCCACTCTTATATTTTGCGCCAAATGTTATCAAGGCATTATTTGAAAGAAGGTATTTTAAGCTTATATATTCGAATTTCCATTTCTAGAAGGAAGATGTTTCTGTGCAATTAGAAGCGCTTGACATTCTAGCAGACCTCCTTTCAAGATTTGGAGGACTGCTGGTTACTTTCCACCCTACTATTCTAGAAGCACTTTTACCTCAGCTTTCATCTCAAAGACAAGCTGTGCGCAAAAGGTTAGTAATGATCAATGTACTTACACCAAGGAAAGCATTATAACCAATTACTGAGTTTTATTTAATTCTTGTCATGACCCATTTTTCAGGACAATCGTAGCACTGAGCCATTTGGTTATGTCTTGTAACAATCAACTTTATAGCAAGTTAATAGACTTCCTACTGGAGGAGCTGTCAAAAAATGGCCAGCACTCAACAACTAGGACTCACATACAGTGCATCGCATCTATATGGTAAGATCATTGTCCTAAAATTGTCAGTCTCACTGTTAGTTCTTCAGTCTTTCTTGTAAAGTAAAGTTGATGCTTTGTAGGAATTAGCTATTTGTAGATATTTTATCTGTCTTTGAAAATGCATCATTTAATGATGATGATGATGATAATTATATATCTGTGCAAAACTGGCAGTTTTATAAATTAACTTTGTAGAAAATATGTGAAGATGATAGTACTTATACATTCCTTGCCTTCGAATTCCACTTAGAAAGTTTTTGATGTATTTTATGTGTAACGATGTTTCTTTTGTAAAAGTTTCAACTTTCAATGATAATCATGGATAGCTAATTTATATTGTAGATAAGTTCTTGTATAGAAGACTTACTTGTACTTACTTTTTATTACCAACATCGTAGTGGCCTATTTCAATCAGCATACAGTTAACAGGTTGAGTATTCTATATCCAGAAAAGTTTTTCTCAGAATTTAATAGCATATTTTGGTTTAAGTGGGAAGAAATGAGTGATTCAGAATATTTTTACTCTCGTCTTTAATTATGTTTTAGCGAATTAATTGTTGTATAGTGTCATAAGCCTAAGTACAGTCTTTTTCTATCATCTCACTCTTTAGTTTCATCTCTGCTTGTCCCCTTTGGTCTACTATAGAATCCACCCTTGTCTATATAAATATGAACCATATCCCACATAACAGTGTTAATACAAAAATAAAATGTTTGGATTATACAGATTACATTTGTTATTGTTAATTACATTTGTCGGAGAAGTATATTAAAATTGAGCTACCTATTTTCTTCTAAGAGATGTTCTTTCGTGAGTTTAACCCTTTTGCACCTGAGGAATTCTCGTTGAAATGCATCCCAATGTTTTGTGAGGAAAATCTTCACCCAAACACAGCCCTTTTGAAGCATTGTAGATGCTAGTTATAACATTTTACCCTTTCAAACCTTTCTTAGCGATAGTCTTGACCCTAACCCTTGCTAATCCATATTCCCTTTCTCAGATTGGTCAAGAAAAATAATTTTTATTGCACTAATTTTGCTAAGGAGTTATTTGTTGCACACATGGTCAATATTACCTTGGATATGCAAACTTAATGTTTTGCTGGTAAATATACAACTTTTAAACAAAATTCTTCTGATGATACTAACAGGGATAGGAAAAGATTCCAAGTTATTAGAGAAAATCTTACATTATTAATCAATATAATAGCAGTATAATGAAAGCATTAGTACCGATGATGGCATTCGGTTAAAAAGTTTTCTGTTATTAGGTAGACAAGGTTTTTACATTTTCAAGGTCATATCCGCTATGAGTGCAATAACTAATTCTTCAGCAAAATGACTACAATAATATTTAGTTTCCTGTTGAGCAATGCTGTGGAATGGCTGCAAAAGCCTAAGTACAGACCTTTTGCTTACGAGATGCTGAAGGGATGGGTTCAAAGTCCTGCAGTTTTGAGCTGAAAGTGGTAAAATAGTAATCCTAGAAACTCGGCTTCTTCATCCACCAACCATTTATACCTGCTTCATGCGTACACAACATCCATTGCCTTTACTTAACATTGTTATTCATCTGTGTAAGATTTTCTCTCAACAAGCGTGAAAGTGTGAATTAATGTAGTTTGTTATGGATATCAATTGAATTGGAAGTTTGCTATGGCTTTATTGCTTTCTACCCCTAATTCTTTCTAGCCTGTCATATCCATTATCATATATCTTTCATTATAATCAGTCATAAAACCAAGTAAGTACTTAGTAAGACATGCAAAAAGTTCCCGCAGACATGGATAAGTAATGCCATGATATAGATGGAGTGATGGTGAATGATGGATCCATTTTAATCCTAGAAACTTGAATCATACTGATAATGGTGGCACACTTACTCTTCTATGTGCATTGATCTGCTTTTCTATCTTCTCAGTATCAGTAGATTTTTCTTAGGAACCAACCTGCGAACAAAATCATTTCTTATCATGTATTATTTAATTATGTGTATTGTACATCAATTCTTTTGGGTTATCAGTACATTTATAGCCTCATTACCTTAAATCTGCAACTTATACTCTACAGTCTTGTAGAATCTGAAATTTCATATCATTTTAAAATTCGTTGATTGATTTATTTTGAAATACTGATAAAAATTATGGGTTTTCTTGTTCAAGTGGGCAAATGAAACCAAAATGAAGATAAGAATTTGAAATTAAAAAATATGAAAGTTTATGTCGCTATTTGTTGCTCCTGTTTCTCCTTTTGTTTTCTTGTTAATTTTAGTATTTTACAGACATTTTTACATTTATGTTATGAAAATGCAGCTGTTACTATTTTTTAATGTGCATTATCTACTAGGTTCATGCTTTTCACCGTAGGAAATATGTGTTTTCAGTGTATTCTCCTGTTGTTATGAGCAATAATATTATCTCATATTTACTTCCTATTTCATTTCTTATTGTGCTTTGACTTTCATGTTACTGATAGACCTAAATCATCTGTAATTAAGTTATTTGGCAATTAATTAAATTTCATGTTAAGCCACAGAGATATAGTAAAGATTGAGCTTGAATAAATTTACCTGTAACCTTCTTGTACTTTGCCATTTATTTTAGAGTTGTTGATTATGCTAACAGTTGAAAGTAATGTGAATGTATTTTCATTTGTTATGAAATTAGCAATTATTACCTTGATTTGAATTATGTGTTTTTTCTCTATTTCATGAAGTCGACAAGCTGGCCATAGATTTGGTGAACATGTGGAGAAAATTGTTCCTCTTGTTGCGCGTTATGCCCGAGAGGAAGATGATGAACTCAGGGAGCACTGTTTGCAAGCATTTGAGGCATTTGTACATCGATGCCCCAAGGAGATAACCCCACATGTGCGCAGCGTAAGTGAATTCATTCTTGCTCTATACATTGCTGCTGATTATTTTATTAAGACACTCAAGAAATAAAGCTACCTTTTACATTACGGGCTAATGAATTATGTAAAAAGAGCTATTGATATGATAAATAATTCTTTGAAAATTAAAAGTAACATAGCATTTGGAAAGGATACTATTTATCAAGTTTACTGAGCATGATTAAATTTCTTGGTTTGTCCATTAAAGTTTAAAAGTTCTTTGTAGGCTCCTCTTGTTCCAAGTGCTTCCATTTCTAGGTGATTGTGTGTAAACTGCCTCATTTTCAAGTATTTTATATTTTTGGTACAGTTAAGAATACCGGCGTTGGTGGCCGAGTGAATAGCATGCCATCTATGCTATATTTGAATCCCGGCTGATCAGATTTTTTTCAATCAGGGAATGGTTGTGTTTGTTGTTACTGTTGCCTCGATGAAGCACCTCCTGATAAGTTTGTCTGAGCTAAGGAGGAATTCACCGAAGATAACACCGGTGAACGGCAACAGTAGCTAAGCATGAAAAAACAATTATATAGAATAAAACCAATTAGGTAAAATTACTGTCAGTGGCTTATGCTCTTTCATCTCTATGAAGAAGTTTATGGCTTGAAATAAGTAAACTTAGGGAACAAAGTTATCATTCAGAAACTTAATTATTCTATTAACTCATAAACTTAACTAGCAATGATAATTGAAAAAAGTATCTGAGAAATAATTAATGACATGGCTCAAAGATCTGTTCAAAGTTTCCATTAATTCCTTTCAAGGTCATTGACTACCTGCACAAAAGTTATTTTACCTACAATTATGATGTAACGAGAAATGTTTAACAAATTAACCTTTATCTTCATCTAGATTACCGATCTTTGCCTTCTATATGTGACCTATGACCCCAACTATAATTACGATGATGGGGAGGGTGAAGATGGTGTTGAAGGCATTGGTGATGGGCAGCGAATGGACACCGAAGATGATGCTGAGGAGGACGATGAAGATGACGAATATTCTGATGATGATGACATGAGTTGGAAGGTAAAAAGAAAAGTCACTCATATCTTCTTGGTAGAGTGTCTACAGAATTGAGAGTATTGTTTGCTTTCAAAGATTTTATCATACATACTGTTTATATATACATATTTCTTTAATTTCATTTAATACCTTTAACATTGTGTGACATGATGTTGTCTTGTATTACACTTGCACACAAACAATATTTAAATGAATTCATGTGTCATGTAAATTATAACATAATTGAGAGATTAAATTTATTAATCTTGCCTTAAATCAATTAGTATTCAGGAAGACTATTTTAATATTTTGTGTATGGCATTTAATTAAAAGCATTGCAATAGGTTTTTAAGTCATTATAGTGGTCTTACCTAAAGCATCCATTTAGAAAACAAATTTAATTTTTTGCATTTTAGGTTAGAAGAGCAGCTGCAAAATGTTTGGAAGCTGTTATTTCTACAAGACATGAGATGTTACCAGATTTCTACAGAACTATATCTCCAGCCCTCATTGCTAGATTTAAAGGTTTAAAGAATTTTAATTTCTTCAAATATTTTTCATTTGTTCATTCTGCTACTCAGTATTTTTTTTATTTAATTGAGAAAAATACATTTCATTACTATCATATGTTTTTTCTCTTTTGCAGAGCGAGAGGAGAATGTGAAATCAGATGTCTTTCATGCATACATGGCTTTACTTAGACAAACAAGGCCCGCTGTTAGTATTTCGATGGATCCAGATTCCATGGACCATGAAGAAGGCCCTATTTCTATGCTTCAGCAGCAGGTCTGTAAATGTTCATATACCACACATTCCCTTCCTTTGGTATGAGAAATAACAGGTTTTCAAAAGTAATGAATAGGGATTTTTGTCTTGCAAAATTAAGACAGTATAGTATTTATCATCTCTTTTATTACAGAGAAGATAGCCATTAATGTTTATTTATGGCTGTGTACCATTTTACTTGTATGTTCTTGTAAAGAAAGGCCTCTTTGTCACTTTAGCAATAATAGTATTAATGTAATTAAATGAATGAATCTGAGAATTATCTGGATATACCATATTTATTTGAAAATAATGCGCCATCGAATGTACAGTAGAACCCCGATCCAACGTTCCCGCATTTGTCGTTTTCCCGGATTTATCGTTTATTTTCTATAGTCCCGACTTAGGCCCATAAGGAGACATGTTAAGTAATACCGCATTCATCGTTCATCGAAATATTATTTTCCCGCATCCATCGTTCAGATTTTTGGCCCAATCGAGGAAGAAAGACAATGTATTAGGAATTGCGACAAAAATTTTCTTTGAGAGCTTGGCATGAACTTTTTTAAGGCTGTCGTAGCACTTGCTCAAGACGGCCGTTTTTTTTTAACACATCCGGGGCAGTTTTAATACATTGTATCCTATTGGAGAGCTTTCACATGGGTGCGCGTACGAGCCCTGTTTGTCCATCTCAGTTTACTGACATATTTCACCCTGTTTGGACCGTCTCTAGGAGTTCAGTACGTTTTTTTTGAAATCTTTAGGGGTTTTCTTTGGATAAACTTTCATTATGTATTCATTTTAATAGTGTGAGCTGAGTCTACATTTCCCGTTTTGATTGTTTTCCCGCATTCATCGACTTTTTCTCTCGGTCCCTTCAAAAACGATAGATCGAGGTTCTACTGTAATTTGCATCCCAAAATTTGAGTACCAGAAAAAGAAAAATCATTCGGTTTTTCTCTTCACTACATCGGGTTATTTTTCCTTTAACAAGTCACGCCATTCGGAAATACATATTTTACAGGCTGATATAATGAAGTACTTTTCCCATTACCATTAAGTCTACCTCATAATAATGTTTAATAACAGTTGATATTTGTCAGTAAATTGATAAAAATATGGTCAATGTGCTCTCTTATCTCGCCAGCTCAAACATTTTTCTAATCTAGTTAAGACCAAACATTTGCTATTAAATCATATCCATCTTTTCTGCTCACTTTGTGAATTTCTTTATAATGGCAGTTGAGAGCAGTCAAATATCAAACCCAATTGGGTTTTTTGTATTTCAACATCTTGAAAAAAGTGGCAACATGCAAGATAAAGTCTTATAATGATAATATGCCTTCACCGCTTACACCACTTATGAAGGAATTCATCTTTGTGGCACTCATTCTGCGAAAAAAGGTGAAGTAATCCAAGACACTCCTGCGTCATATCACTGTTTATCTACCTTCACTTGACTTACCTCTCATGGAATAATAATTAAGGGGGGAAGGAAAGGATTTGGTTACTTAAGGTAAATTAGTCATTGATCAATTCTTGCATGGTGTAAATAAAACTGAATAATTACAAGTGCTGTGTGTATGCAGCACAAAAAAATCATGACTAATCAATATTATTTTGTGATAGATCTTGATGTTTGGCAGAAAATATGGCAACAGAGGACTAAAATTAATTCTCATACAGTGATTGGCAAAACTCGATAAAACATTGGGTGCCACAAGTATTTAACTGTACATTGCAGGCTGCTGCATTGGGCAGTTCGTAGACCTTAGTTGATGAGGAAAACCCCCACGGTTGTGATGACTGAGTCTAAAAAAAATTAAAAATAACTGCTGTTGATGAAACCATGGTTGACAAAACCCGGTTGATGAGGGATACCTGTATCTTTGTATCATTGCGAACCTAAAATTGTTAGTATTATTCTCAAATGTGGCAAAAATGTATTCATGATCCTTCATGCCGAAGAAATAATTTTCTATTTAATGCTAGTTTCTTAATAAAATAATAAATTCCGCAGCAACTCATTCATTTTGTTCAAATTTCAGGTTCCAGCAATTGTGGCTGCAGTTCATCGACAAATGAGAGAGAAGAGCATCAGAACTCGGCAAGACTGCTTTGCTCTCTTGAAAGAGCTTGTCGCTGTGTTACCTGGAGCTCTGTCAGATCATGTTCCTGCACTCATACCTGGCATCCAATATTCACTTGGGTAAGTTCAGTTTTTCTTCTTCTAATGAAATTGTTTTGGAAGGATATCCTGTATGTATTGCAATTGTAAGTGAGAGGGATATTACTAGAGATTGGAATAGTTATTCGATTGTTCTGGTATTTATTTGATTGTTTTCATTCAAATGATTTCACTCAGTACTTTTATGAAGTTAGAGATATATGCTAGGGTGATTTTGATATTTTGTAATTTAATATTTCACTGAACACACCTTTAATACTGAAAAATTTCTAATAATTGCATCCATTAATAAAACATGCTTGTACAGCAACTTGGTAGAACTTGATTGTCTTAAGGGCATGAAATGTGGGAATTGAGACCATTTAGGATCGGAAACACTTCCTCAGTGATCCTACTGATTGTTATTTTCTTGTTTTAGAGACAAGAATTCCAGTAGTAATATGAAGATAGATGGCCTTTCTTTTGTTCATTGCCTACTGACTACCCATCCAGCGGAGGCCTTTCATCCTTATGTTCACCTTCTACTTCCTCCAATTGTTGCTGCAGTGTCCGACCCATTCTATAAGATAGCAGCAGAAGCACTTCTTGTGCTCACGTACATGGTCTGTGTTATTCGTCCACTTGGTAAGTAGTCAATATTTAAAATTCATTGCTATATTTGTAACTTCTTGCTTCTTTGACATAAGTATCATTAGCACGCATGCTTACAGCCTTAGAATCTCAAGTACTCAATGTAAACCTTAGCTGGAAATAGAAAGCGAGGAAGAAGTAAATGAAATGGGAGAAATATGAGGTAGAGGAAGTTGAAAGAACATGAAACAACCCAAGGGCTAACAGAAGTTAAACTAGTGAGAGACCTGGATACGATTCCCAGTCATGTTGCTGTTTTTCACTTCTATTTGTCCTTTGGTAGTAGAAAGTCTTCTTGAGATGAGAGTGAAGTGTAAGCTTTGCAGCTACCTAATCGTAAAGAAATCATGTCTACTCCTAGTATGCTTGAGCCCTATGTGGTTATGCCAAATGTTAGTGACAGTTTCTCAAAGAGTTTAGAGAGATATCCTTTGAAAATTACCTCCTGTACTTAAGCAGCTCCAAATTCTCAAATTTTTAGTCTTTATGAAACTTAATTAAAAATAGGATATCAATTATATCTGTTGTTTGTAACTCTTTGTTTGATGATCAATGTAATATTCCATGTGTATATGAAATAGACTTGATGATATTTAAAAAATTGTCGATTCTGTTGTACTCTTGAATTTGTGTTAACAAGGTTTTACTGCACTTGGAACTATGTAAGTCATGAGTCACAATTTATCATTCATTCAAGTTTTTTTTAAATCTTAGAAAGAGTTCTATGAAAATTATTAAAGAATGTTTGTTCTTAAATGATTTAAATTTTTTAAAGGCCTACTTTCATATGTACTGGTAAGCTAGATTATTTTGATGGTTTTAAATATGTCAAATGATAGAGAAACCACAGCAGGATGTCTAACTAATTAAGAATGAATGTTAAGACTAATGAAGGAAGGCTTAAATGAATAGTTACTCCCATTATTCAAGAAGTTTAATAGGAATTTTTTCTCCCAAAATGTTTTAATTTATGCATATGTCAGACAATCTATATTAATAATTAATATTGTCTTTCAGATGAGCCAAGTGGGTTTGATTTCACTCCATTTACTGCCGAGCTATATCGCTGCACTCTGGTGCGTTTGAGAGCTGCAGATATAGATCAAGAAGTTAAGGAACGAGCTATATCTTGCATGGGTCAGATTATTTGCAATCTTGGTGACTGCTTGCAAGTGAGTTTACTTTCCTCATATGTAGTCCTTTTATCTTCTTTTGATTTCCACTTACTATAGAAAATAAAACATCATTAAGATATTACATAATATCACATTTATGTCTCATTAAGATATTACGATTTTGCTAATTGTGTATTTATTTTTCCCAAGTACAGTTGATGATACTGGGCAAGCAATTACCATTTTTATCCAAATATATGGTAATGCTTCATTCTCAGTGCCTTAAATTTGTAAAAACTGGGTTTTATCAATTTTCACATTGATTAAATTTTAGGTGAACTCATTTCAACTCAACTGGATAAAAGACTCTCACCGACAGAGAACAAAAAGTAGTACTTGATGGTATTAGTTCCAATTTGGTTAAGGTGACCTCCAGTGTCCCTCAGGGTAGTGTAATTGGGCTGTTATTATTTTTAATATACATCAACAACCTCAGCAATCACATTGACAGCAAAGTTAGGAAAGAAAATCTATAATAAATGATTATTCATACAGCCTCTGCGGGGTAAACCTAATGACAGTAGAATTGGTGAAGTAATTTGGAGTAACTCTCACAAATAATTTATCATGGAGTACCTACATCCAATATATTTGTGGAAAATCACTTAAGAAACTCAGCTTTGTTGAAAGAATAGTCAGTAGGAGCAAAGATAAAGTTTCCGAGCAGTGTTACTTAGCGTTAGTTAGGCCTCACCTTGAGAATGCATGTAGTGTATGGGACCCTGCTGACAAATGTCATATTCGGGATTTAGAAAAAGCACAACATAAAGCGATACAATTTGTAAAGAATTGCTACGATAAAACAGTGAGTGTTACTCAGTTGATACAGGATAGGAATCATTAGAAGATAGAAGACTAATTCAAAGGATAAATTTACTAAATAAGTTCAGAGAAATTACATTCTTAGATTTTGTAACTGGTATAATGTGATCTCCGTGTTATATGGGCTGTTTTGATATTGCGGGGAAGATTAGGGAAATAGATGCTAGAACGAATATTTTCAGGAATTAATTTCTTTAGCAAATGATACTCAAAAGCAATTGATCGTGAAAATAGAGTCAAGGTGTATGCAACCCCTGCCATATGCCGAAAGGTGGCTTGCAGGGTTCTTACATAGACATTGTTTTCGTAATAGCTTTTTTGATTTTGCCTTTCTTGTTAATGGTGGTATATGCTGACATCAAATTACACTAGTTTTTTTATCAATATTTTTAATCTGTCCTAAGATATTGCTAAGCGAAAGTTGTACGCTTTTCATACTCCATCACCTTTCTTTTAGAATTTCTTTTTTTGCTAGAGTTAATTTCTTGGCCTAAAAAAATCAATCCATGCAAGACTAATTTTCTTACAAATCAAGAGTATCTTTTGGTCCAGTAGTGTTAAATTTCTTACAATGCTTTCAAGTTATTTAATTGCACCCTTAAGTTCATAAATAACAATACTGTAACATCTCTGTTGAATATTTTGAGTTTTGCTTCTTTGATCATCTTGTATTTGCCCATAACTGATTCTGAGTGTGGAGGAAAAAGTTTCAAGTGAAATTAGATTTTAATGTGTTCTAGTATATGGAGTCTTCTCATATTAGCTCTTACTGTATTTTCTGACTTATAAGACAATTGTTCAGGGAAGAAATATGCAGAAAATCACCCTTCTTATTTTGAAGTATGTCAGATTTTGCCCAATTATTACCTCCCTGACTTCGAGTTCCAGACAAGCCAATATTTTTTACTTCTTGTACTACCTTGCCTTAAGTCTCATGCTTTCCTGTTAACACACTTACGCCTTGAGTGTAGGTTAACTTGAACCAATTAACTTCAATTCCATCATTTACTACCTCCCTGCCTAAGAAATAATGTGCATCCATTTAATGTGCATACCATATGATTGGCATATAATACCATGTCAACATATTTATTTACATTAGTTGAATAAAAGGTCACTTCTTCTTGGGGTAGGACACGGTAGCTTCACCTCAGATATAAATGAAATTTGGCTGGAAGATAATTCTCAATGTGACGTTCACCAAT
Organism: Sympetrum striolatum; assembly: GCA_947579665.1. Lineage (NCBI taxonomy): Eukaryota > Metazoa > Arthropoda > Insecta > Odonata > Libellulidae > Sympetrum > Sympetrum striolatum. Next base: position 105,131,753 of record OX388343.1, read on the forward strand.
CACATAGAGGTTTTATTTCACGTTTTCTGCATTAAATCTTACAGTGACAGGACATTAATCAGCCATTAATCATTAAAATTACTTTGTTGGAAAAATTGTAGAAAAAGAAAATGTAAATTAAAGACAGAAGAATGCCAACAAACAGGGATTGCTCATGGGAGCCTTTCCATCAGAGCCGAGTAACTTACCAACTAGGCTATCAGTTAGCCAATAATACTAAGCACTATACATGCTATTCAGATATGCAAAATTAAAGGAGATTTTTGAAGTAAACTGTATCTAAAGATAACTGAATGGTTATTTTTTTCTAAAATGTGTATTAAATTAGGATGCATCTTATAAACAGGAAAATATTGTAAATAAACAATAAACCCACAATATATTTATGTAATATATACAGACTAGAACACATACCGTATTTGACGGCATATAAGATGCACTTTTTTCCTAAATTATGTCTCGAAAAATTTCCCTGCGTCTTATATGTGAAGGTTCAACCTCCACAGGTTAACTTTCAATACTGAATGCTATTTGATGGTCTATACTACCTATTTCATAATTGCATTCAATGATTGTGTTAATATTTGGCTTTTATGAAACGTGACAACTAAAAGAAACTACATTTTAAGTTATTGTGGTACCGTGCTTTCGCACAGACTACTAAAACTCTTTTTCCTTGTGAGTGGCCACCTTAATGAGGGTGCGTCTTATATGCCGTCAAATACAGTATATGATGGACTTGACATAAAATATTATTAATTTTACCATTCTTGAAAATTATACTCCGATGTTTGTGTATATAAAAAGATTCATGAATCTAATGCTGTTTTTGGAAACATTCATCTTATATTTGGATAAATCTAGTGTTTCCGTTTTCTAAGTGGAGTAGTACCTTCATCCTGTCATTCTGCTGCTATTTAGTGCACGGAAAATGACATGTTAACCAAAGTATTGAATTATTTTGATATATTCATGCTAGCGTGTTGAATACTTTTTCCTAAGCCAACTGTTTGTGTACCCTCTGGATATCTTTTTTCATTTTATTTAATATTTTAGGGTGAACTTCATACATGTTTGCCAATATTCCTTGATCGTCTGAGAAATGAAATAACACGTCTCACAACAGTGAAGGCACTTACAAAGGTTGCTGGTTCTCCTCTGCACATAGACTTGACTCCAATTCTGGTGAGTATTATCATTATCCTTTAAATGTTATAAATAGGTTGTTTTGTCAAATTGTCACATGACACTGGATTTTTAGCATGTCTGTAAATATGCTGTAGGCATCGACTCAGTCATGTCTTGGAATGAGAAATGAAAAGAAAAATAAATGCCAAAGAGTGAGTGAGAAATTGCCATGGTGCTCAACAAGCATAGAGATGTAAAACTGAAAGGAGCACTCTTCTTTGAATATAAACTTCGAAGAACGAAGACTATGCATTTTGTCTAAGCATTCCGTAGCAACATCTGCCCCTATTGCCCCTAGGCCCGGCCTATCGCATGCATCCATATCAAATTGTATACGTTGGTTGGATGCATCGAATTGGATTGAAAGATCGGTTTTAACAGATTGATTCAAGATTAATTGGAATTGGGTTAAAAGAATCTTTAAGTAAATCACATCAGATTCAACCATCTCTAGCACAGCGTCCCTTTGTGAACTAGCCACATTGTTATGGTCAATTTATTTTGTCAGAAGCTGATCTATTTGCTGCATCAGAGCAGTGATCCTTATTGTGTAGGTGGGTTGCAGTAGGTGTAAATCTAAAATAATTTTTTTTATATTTTTCAAAAAAGAACGTAATGCAACTTTGCTATTAAAAATTACATCTTGTAGGAGCATTATAAGTAAATGCAAATGTAAGATGTGTTAACAATAATTACTGTTAATACTTCATATCTTAAACTTTAATTCTTTGCGTAACCATACAAGATTATAAAAAAGGGCTCTTGAGGTCAAAAAGATTGATGAAGATCATTGAATGAAGTAATTTTTGTTATGGTCTTTACTTACAGTGAAACCTTGTATACTAGGCAATAGATTTGGTTAGTGTTTATTAAAATCATGTTTAAGTTGTGGTTAATCTTAACAAAACAATCCATAAATCTGCAAAGATATATAAAAGTACTATCCATGTATTCATGATTTTGCTCCAATTTATGTACATATTCCAACCTTACATTATAAGGTATGTGTATTAGTTGTGATTATAAAAAATATTAATTCCAGTATTATTGTGTTTCAATATTACAGAATTTTCAAAACTATTATATCCTGTCACATCCTGCATTAGAATAATCAAATTATATTGTTCACGTCCAAATTCTAGATTAACAAATCATTCATTTTATGCAAATTTGTCTTTTATCAGGCTGAAGCTGTTCCCATCTTGGGTTCTTTTCTCCGCAAGAATCAAAGAGCTCTTAAACTAAGCACTCTAACATTGCTGGATACACTAGTCAAAAACTATGCATCTGCTCTCAATAACGAGCTCTTAAATGAGGTAAGTCGTTTTGGAAAATTTTTGATTTGATTTACACTATGGAAACCAGAAAAATTTTCCTGGACACTTCTCGTAATTTTTGGATGATAATATGATGTTGTGGGTAGGATAATCTTCCTTAACCTCAATTTTTTACTGAATTAACATTGCCATTGTATTCTAACATAGAGGTAACAAAGAAGACTTTAGTTTGGGCTTTAAGTTATCAATTAAAAAAATCTTTGAATATTTCAATAAAATGTAAAAGTAAATTTTGAAGATTTCATGGTGGTTTAACCAAAAGGTATGCTCGTCATACTAATTTTATTGCATCCAAGCAAGTGTTGTTTAATTTTGCTGATTGTACACCATGTCTTGAAGTTCAGAGTATGACTCAGTTAACTTTGCATTTGTTTTATGATGTACACATTTTAAGGAAAGGGTTGAGGTGACTTTGCACATAAGGGCATGCACATAGGAAAATTCCCAAGGAAAAACGGACTTTCTCGGCCCTGTCAGACTTTTTTCAAGTCCGTTTTTCCTTGGGAATGTACACATTTTCTCATTTTGAGGACTTCACCCTCTGACTAGTTAAGTAGGCATGTTTTCCCATCAGGAGGATTGGGAACTATCTTAGGAAAAATTACTATATCATTGAAAATATATTGGATGGCTTTTGGAAGAATTAGAAATTATCGATTTTTTGAATTTTTGTTTGTCATTTTGAACATTTTTATTACTTTTTAAGATTTATATATGTATAAAAATTTTATTTGCTTTATGAATACAGTAAAACCTCGATAACACGTACTCGTTTAACACGAACCTCTCGATAACGCGAACAGTATCACGGTCCCGGCAGGAATGTATAGTGTCTTACGGGGTTTTGTTCGTTTAACACGAATTTCGGTTAAGACGAATTTCGAACAATTTCCTCCATCCCTTGAATCATGTAGTTCGCTTAAGGCGAACTTCCTGGCAGAATAAGAACCATGACTTTGAGGATAATACGTTGCCTTGGTCCCTCGTTTTGAAACTATAACCCAAGACAATGTAGGGCATCCAATATAATGTAAGATACCCAAGAAAATGCAAGGGGCCCAATGAGATAGTGAGAATGGTAGGCAAGGAGTGAGTCAGGGAGTAAGTTCGGATGAATTTTCTTAGTCTTCTCGTGTCGACGACTGTGAGTGAGTCTTTACTGAACATCTGTAGCTACAAGAACAAAATATCTTTTTGCAATGAGCAAACAAAAGCAAATGAGTATTTATCTTCAAACGAAGCATAAAATATTAAGTGAGGTGGAACGCGGAGCACGGAAGAAAACTCAGATTGCCCACGATTTTGGTATTCCAAAATCTCCTCATTGGTTTGTCAACGATAATAAAAAATCACGAAAAAATTGACGAAGCGGCTGCATCAGGAGGTGTTGAGCTGAAAGGAAAGCGCATGCTTGGATCACATCTTAAGGACCTCGAAGATGAATTAATGAAATGGTTTAATCACGTTCGAGCAGCAGACGTGCCTAGAAGTCGACCCGTTATACAGCAAAAGGCATTGTCAATTGCGTCCATTTTGGGAATGAACGACTTTAAGTGCTGCAGTGGCTGGCTGTGGCGATTTCAAAAACGCCGTGGAATCTCTTCGCAAGTGATATGTGGGGAAGCAAATAAAGTGAACGAAGGAAGTGTCAATGAGTGACTGGCTGATTTTAAACTTGTTCGAGAAAAGTACTCTCCTCGACACGTTTTTAACATGGACGAAACGGGTGTATTTTATAACCTCTTGCCAAGCCGCACTCTGAGAATTAAGGGAGAGAAATGCCATAGAGGCAGCCACAGTAAGCAGTGATTGACCGTTGTTCTCACTTGCAATTCGGACGGAAGCTAGAAGTTACGATGGTGGGTGATTGGAAAATCGAAGATCCCCCGATGCTTCAAGCACATTGATCTTTCAAAGCTGCCCTGCGATTACTCCCACCATAAGAAGGCATGGATTGACGGCACTGCATTTCGTGAATGGCTTGTGCGATTTAATAGACGTATGGCTGCTCAGAATCGTCTTGTGTTACTCACGATGTACAACTGCGCTGCCCACAACCTAAGAAAAATGGAGTTGACTAACATCAAGGTTTGGTTTTTTCCGCCAAACACAACCAGTCGTTTGCAGCCAATGGATCAGGGAATCATCGCTATACTGAAGAGGTATTATCGGACTCATCTGGTACGAGCAGCTATCCTCGCAGCGGAAGGACGTGTTAAATTAAGTTGGACTCTTTTGGATGCTATAAGAGCTATTGGAGCAGCTTGGGAATCTGTTTCCGCAAAGCATATTAAAAGTTGCTTCGATAAGGCTTGGACCCATAGTGATGTCGATTATTCTGTTGGACAAGGAGCGGCTACTGAAAAGGACACACCTGAGGAATGGGAGCCGTTGCAAACACTTTCGTCGGCAATGGTAAGTATCGTGAGAATATCTCCGCAGTTTGAGCGTTGATTGTATCTTCTTTAAAACATCTTTAAATTGAGTTTTTGCTTAAAATTACCAGGTTGAGTAAACGTTTGAACAAAATATTTGGAGTCTGACAATGATCTGGCCGTATGTTCCTGAATAGCGAAGAATCATCTTCGGATGAAAGTGAGGAGGAGTCGCTTGAGCCTCCCACCCGTGGAGAAGTCACAACGGATCTAAATGTGCTCCAAAGATATGCAGCAACGGCAAATGTTTCCAGGACCTTTTCCGATAACTTATATCGGATTAGACTTGACTGCATGGACCATTAGCGCCCTACTCTTCGGCAAAAGAATTTACATGATTTCTTTAAACCTAATAAAAGCTAAAATGTTGACTTTGAAGACTGGTTATTTTTTTAAATTTATGTAATGCCTGACTGTGATGTAAAATAAAAAATTTTTACCAATTTATTTTAAGTTTATCGCAAAAATTAAACTACGGAAGATATTTACTTACCAATTGGTAAAGAAAGATTTAATAGAGATTTTTGTGATCGTTACTTAAACGTCAACATCATAATAGACGTCAGTATATCAGCAGGTATAATCGCACTTTTTTGCCGCGATACGGTTAACACGAATTTTTTCATAACGCGAACACTTTGCCCGGTCCCTTGAGATTCGTGTTAGCGAGGGTTTACTGTATATATTATTATTATTATTACAATCATTTTTGCCCGTAAGGACAGTGTTAAAACTTGAACAGCACATGCTGAATCAATGTTCACTTCTTTCCCTTCTTCCTCTTATCTTCCCAAAATCTCTTCATTCTTTGACTGTGCTCCTGCTTCCTTTGCTCTGTCCACAATGCTCCTGTTTTCTTCTTACCATGTACTATAAATATATATATATTCAAAAAACAAAACTTAGGTCATGGTTTCTTAATCTTACAGGTAACATCAGAATTGCCACCTTTGATAAGTGAGGCAGATCTACATGTAGCCCAGCTGACACTCACATTGCTCACATCTATTTCCTCTCTCCTGCCTACTGCTCTCATTGGGCCAGCACCTGCCATCTTGCCAGAGGTACTTCGCCTGGTCAGATCTCCACTTCTTCAGGGTGTGTATTGGTCATTGTACTTGCTGGTCGCAGTCAATATGAGTATTACTTTATGTACCAGTGAATTTAGTATTTTTCCGCGTCAGTACCAAAGGAAAATTTGTTATTAAAACTAGGGATTTTTCTTGTAACTGAACAAGAATTAGCTTTTCCCATCAAGTGTATTTCTCATGTAAATTTGTCTATGGAAGTATACCATCGTCTTAATTGTATTTTATTTCATGTTATATATCACTGTAAAGTCATTGTTTTCATTTGTTAAATTTAGCTTGATGTAATTTATTAGGTCAATTTCTGAATTTATTGAAGTTCACGGATAAGAGGAACTACAAATTTTCTGGACCTTCCTGAATAAAGAAATATGTTACTGTTAGAGAATGGATTGTATTTATTCTGATATGCTTTTTATTTCAGGGGCTGCACTTGATTCCATGCTTGGGTTCTTCAAGGCTCTTGTGGTAGCAGGGCTTCCTGGTCTTGGCCATGCAGATTTGCTTGGAATGTTAGTGTCTCTGGTCCATAGGGGAAATTCTGGAGCACCAACCACTCACCCATCTCGAGGAACACTTCCTGTGGTTCATCGACAGGCTAGTGATTTTATTTTAATATGTAATTAGTAAAAGCTTGCATTACACGTTAGTAAAATTTGACATAAATGATGGAATGAAATTAATGGTGATTACTGTTAGTTTACCACCAGAAATTTCTATAGCAAAATGCTGTATGATTTATTATCAGGTGGAAAACCCTTTAGATTCACTTAAAATTTCTAATTATTATAAATCTAACGTCAGAGTTCTAGTTAAACCTTGATAAACTATTACCAAAATAGTTTTGTAGATAAATGCCTATTGTGAGCAATCAGAAACTTAAGTACATATGTAGGTAATCAAAGTTTCATATTACTACTTTTATATGCAACTTTCATATTCATACAGGTTAGATGGAAGAGGAGACTTTTTAGTCTCAATCTCGCCTATAATAAAGACCCCTAATAATAATAATTATATAAATTTTTGGCATTACACTTTTAATCACTTCTAATGTCTATATTTCATCAACCCTTTCAGATTGATTAACTTTCAAAGTGGAAGAACTTTACAATGGCTTGCCCTAGACTTTGAAAGTATTTAAAACAGTTCTTTCACTTCAGTCTACTCTTTTTACCTCTGTTATTCAAATCAATAGTAATTCATTATTTTAATCTCTTAGGCATATCACTCATTGGCCAAATGTGTGGCTGCTTTGACTGTTACCTGGACTAGAGAAGAAGCTCGTGGAGTAGTTGAAAGATTTCTTACAGATGTGAGAAAGGGAACTGCAGACAGTGGAGTTATTCAGCCATCGTCGCAAGCGTCTGCTACATCTGTTTCATCTGGGCGTTCTGATGCAGAGCACGTGTTTGCTCTACTTGCCATTGGAGAAATTGGACGCCACTTGTAAGTAGTTCTATTTCCATATTTCTTGATGAATAGCAAATCTTAATGAATCTTTCTGTTTCCACAAAAGCAAAACCAAGTCTTATATTAATTTTTGCTCTTAAAGATTCCTTGGGGTTACCGTATTTACTCGAAAATAACACCCTTTTGGGTCTTTTTTTGGCTAAAAAATCAGGGTGTGCGTTAGAAATGATGGCACACTAGATTCGGACGCAATACTACCCATGCACATGTCGCATTTTGCAGGAATGACCTCATTCTTGGCTCTCCCTGGTTCTTAGCAGCTCTTCGCACGTTCCACCAACACACTCTCGATATGTGAATTGAAGTTGAATTCTACTGGTATACTGGCTATCAATTTTGTTCATCTATCTTAGGTCCCACTTCAGATCTATATCATGCCCTTTTTAGATTGAATTATTGTAATGATTAATATGAGTCTGTGATGCTTAAAACATTGTGAAAATCTAACTTAATTTATAACTCAGAAGTAGAAAATGATGAAAATAGGATTAAAAGGGAATGTACTTATTTATGTTTAAAGAAAGATTATTGAGTGTTTTATTGTTCTGGGAAACAATAGATAATGCATTGGATAAAATTAATGCAGATAGCATTATCTGAAGGTAGCATCAGTTCTAGAATATGTTTAATGACAAACAGTCACTAACCTATTGAAGTGGAGAAACGTTTTTATAATGATACAGTGGAACCTCGAATAATGGACACTCTCACTAGCGGGCACCTCCTCATAAAGGGCATGAAACACTTTCCCAAAACTGAGCTCATAAGAAACATTAGTATGTATACCTCTCATTAACGGTCACTCTGTATATCGGTCGCGGACAGTGGGCTTCCTCATTTCTAACCCCTCGTACCTCCCATTAACGGTCAGTTGGGAGTAGGTATGATGAGTGGAAATTCAAAGAAAGGCATAACATCACGTGGAAAACTGTTTGCCGAGGGTCATACTATGTTTCTAAAGCAACAGTGTCGGAATGGAAAGACAAATTGAAGAAATTTTGCTATGGATATGAAGAAAAGGATATTTTTAATTGCGATGAAACAGGTTTTATTTATTTTATTTCTTGATAATGCTACTTGCAACCCAAACCTCAAACTTGAAAACGTAAAGTTAATTTTTTTGCCACCAAACACAACTTCAGTGTGTCAGCCCCTTGATCAAGAGCTGTTTAAGCTGTTAAAGAGCTTACTAAATCTATTACTGTGCTAGACGCCGCAATGTGGGTAGTACACTCGCTGAGGGAAGTTTCACCTGAAACTATTCGTAAGTGTTTTTTAAAGTCAGGTTTTGGTAGTATTGACGACCAGGTCGAGGATGGTGAAACAGGCATTGGTGAACTGGAACAGCTGATTCTACATACCATGCCTGAAGACGGGATACGTGCGGATGAGTTCGTAAATTGCGACAGAGACACAGTTACATCTTTTCATGAAACTGATGTAAAAGGACTCTTAGCATTAAATGAAAACATGAGCGATGAAGAAGGAGTTGAGCCAGAAAATGGAATGAAAGTAGAAAGAGACAAAATCCCTAAGTCATACGTAGATGCCTTCAAACTCACAAGTAAATTAGAGGTGTTTGTACAAAATGACAATGACACGGAAAGCCTGAAGCTATTAAAGGAAGTGAAGATGAACTTTTAAAAACGCAATGCTAATAGAATGCATAAATTTGTTCAAAAACCATTTATGATTTTATTAAATAAAATTTGTTTTAAAATAAATATGTACTAACGTACTGTTCAATTTTTCTCTTATTTCATTAAACATTGTACATTCCCTCATATCTTTGACAAAACTACCGCTCCTCCCACTAGCGGACACCTCCCTATAACGGTCATTTCTTCATTCCCCGTAGCTGGTCGTTAAAGGGAGGTTCCACTGTATTATGATTATAGGCATGATGTAATTATAATAATGGATGAATAGAAGAATATTGATTAAACTAACATTTAGCTGCAACTTTTGAATGTTTTAAGTCAAACTGAATAATATCTTTTGTGAGATGTTTCTTAATTGTTTATGATCAGTGGCTTAGTTTTAAGGAAGTTTCCTTTTGTATTTCCTTGAAGTTTGTCTATGTTTCTATTTAGTAATGTTCAGCTGATTTAAGGTAGTAATGAATTGTCAACATTTTATTCAGGGATTTGAGTGAAGTTCCAGAGCTTGGCCGAGCAATCCTGGATTCATTTACTCCTCCTTCGGAAGAAGTGAGATCAGCTGCATCTCATGCTCTAGGTGGTGTTGCAGTGGGCAACTTGTCTAGATTTTTACCATTTGTGTTGCATCAAATTGAAACAACTCCTAGGAGACAGTATCTATTGCTTCACTCTCTTAAGGAGGTCAGTATATTTTGTTTAGATATCTTGTACTCTTGTAGTAACATAATTTTACTATTTAGAAACCTCCCTTTGCTTTTGGATGGCTTTGTTTAGTAATTTCTTACCTGTATAACTGAAATAGAACTAATCATGAGTCATACTATGAAGAGAATTGTGAAAATTACTGAACAAGTTTTTGTTTAATTATCATAGAGAAGTCCTCTATATTATATTGATATTCGATTTTGGTTTAGTAGTATTTATTATAAATGTCTTTATTTAGCTTAGAATTGGGAACAAAGCTGAATTCTACAATTTAAAATCTGTTATTTTCTGACAAAATATGGAATGGATGGATGCAGGTGGGATTTAGTATTTACTCTTATCTCATTTGACTTTATTTACTGACGTTTTCTGTAAATAACATCAGACTTAACCAAAATCATTCTTAAAACTATCCATCATAACTTAATTCCTTCTTCATCAATGGTTGTGTAGTAATATGCTTAAAATTTCAAATTTTAAGATAACGTAGTTTATAATTAATACATTATGCTATTTAATCACTATCAACAATCTCTGTTTAATTCCCTCCTTCCACCATATACAGTAGAATTCTGATTTAAGGTTTTTGAGGGGGGCCAGAATTTAAAACACTAAATGAGGACCTGCCATTTTTTTCGAGGTTTTAGAGTCTAATGATTAGAACAGCTTTCTATGAATAAAAAATATTACTTTAAGTCACCAAAAGCTGTCACTTGTAAAAATAAAAAAAATTCATCAATTTAATGTGCTCTTCCCAAAGAAGGTTTGAAAACACTTCAGAAAACAGCTAAAAATGTGAAATATAATTAAATATGATAAGCAATTTGTGGATGTTACTTTAAGAAAATTATAATTTCAATTTACTTAAAAACATTACAGAATAAGGAGCTGACCAATAGCAAATGTAAAAAAATTGAATACGAGGTATATGATTAATTTGGTGATCTACTGGGCAATCAATTAAATTTTCATAAGCCATTTAAACAATAACAAAATGTAAAAAATTAACCAAAAATGAAAATGATCAGGCCCAAACAAAAAATACAATGCATTAGCCTTCCGCTTACGCACAAATTCCACATAAATTTTAACACTTTTAGGAGAAACTAAGTATATTTCTGAACAGTTACTTTTTAAAAATATCTGAGATATTACTTTGCTTATTTTTTTGCTGTAACTGAGAAGCAGCTCATTTTCAAGTTTGAAACAATCAATAAAATGGATTGAATGTTCGCAATGGATGATAAGTATGATCTCAATTTCTTTAGTCCAACCACAGCCCCCGAAAAGGTAGCCACTGTTGGCTCTTCCTCATTCTCGCTGCAGTTAGAATCTGTTTCATTTGATGCACCATGCAATTCACCTATTGGAATAATGCCATTGATCTGCAGTTCATCATCACACTCAACAAAATCATTGAAAGATATTTCTGAATTCAAATTTTTCCATTCATTATCATCCACAAAGGTTTGTAAATCACATTCTGTTTCAGTGGTATTCAGGAACTTCACTACTGCAAAACAATTTTTGACAGTTGCACTATTCACATTCTCCCATGCCCTTGCAACAAAATGGATGGCTTGTAACAAATTTATTTTGGCTTGTTTTTGCCCACAATTTATTGGGACAATAGCTCTTCTAACCAATGCACTTCTGTAAAATATTTTTAAATAATTAGATAACTCACTAATCCAATGTTTGTAAACACTCGTGTAGTTAGCTGGAAAGAATTCCACGCTTACATTCCTCAAGAAATGCATATCAGGAGAATGTTGTTACTGGCTTGAGCAGCTTCTTCGCCATGTCAACTCTCTTCAAGTGAGGATTTTTATCCACCTCCCCTGTCATTTTTCTCTTCAAACCTTTTTGGCACCTAGGATACTGGCGCTGGTCGATCAGTGACCTTTTGAAGAGTTTTTCCTTGTTGTCTCTTGAGTTACGAATTGCCTCAACACTGCTGACTCGATCACGAACATATGATTTATAAAGAAGTCACCAGCTCTCTGAAACAATTCTCGCTGGCTTCAAAAGTGGCCATACAATACGTTGTATTTTTTAAAATCTCTTACGCAACTAAATAAGCCCACCAACCATCGGACCCTAACTCCTAAATGCAGTAATATGAGCCTTTAGGCAAAATACATTGTAATTCAACCCTCCTGTGTTTTTTGCACGGCTGTAATTTTTCTCTCCTCCTTCCAAGTTTCAAGATAGTCCCAGCTCATGAACTTTTCGGTATCAAGTCCATTTTCGAAATTTAAAATGTGGAGTACTCTACGTGGAGTGTATTTTAGCCATGAATGGCCAAAAAGATATCCCAAAATATTTTATGCATCCACGGATTCATGTTCTTAGGTGCTTGCTACCAACCAAATTTGCACCTCGTGGCATTAAAATTTTCGACATTTTCTTGATGAGATCATTATTTTTAGTCATACTGCAATGGCATCAAACTAACCTCAAAATTTTCTCAGGTTGAATTTTACTGTTGTTGTCACCGCAGCACCTAGTAGACGTTGGAAGTTTTCCTAAGAAGACTGGAGTTAAGGAAAATTCCCACTGCGAATGTTAGTGTGGATGGTTATCAATATTAATAACTCCATTTTTATGCATTTCTCAGTCTTCTCAATGCATTTTTACAATTTTATTCTGTAGAAGTGAGGTGTGTAGGTACTTGAAAAATCACCATCATTGCATAATTTAAGATGAGCGAAATAAAGATATTTCATTTTTCAAAATAGTGATACTTTCCGATTATCAGAATATTAGTGAGGGTATGAAATAATCAAAATGCCTTATTTAGCAATCAATTTCAATCTGCACCACCGGGAAATTAAACTGCTGTTGCGCACATAAGTTTTTCATAAGGTGCACAGTTCGAAATTCATTTTTTTCTCCACAGCGCTACTCTCCAAGGAAAATTTCATTAATTTCAACTATGTTACGCGCTATATCATTGTGTTAAAACTGCTATCAGGGAAAATGCGGTTATATAATTTTGTATGTATTACCAAGAAAATACAATCTCTTAATATTCATATGCTAATACCTATGCTAATAAGCATCTTCAATTGAAACCTTGTGGACCATCGACCTATTGAAAACGGATGCCAGTGATAATCATCTCTGATATTTGGATAATCATTTGCATGAACCGTCATGAAAAAACATTAAATCGGGTCAAAAAATCTTGTCCTGGAAAATTTTTAGGATGTAAAATATGGATAAATGCAGAATGCGGAAACACTAAATGAGGATAATTTTTACATTGTTTTAATTGGGAATGAATCGTGACCTCAAAAAATAAATGTTAAATGCAAAGACATTAAATCTGGATCCGACTGTACTTTGTGGTTTAATTCTCTCTTTGCTTGGGATGTTCTTTTGTACTATTACTCCCTTACTACTTTCATTGCTGTTGATATTGGTACCTAAACAACAAACTCCTTGAATTTACCTCACACAAAGAATATTCAAAATGCAAGGGCTGATTGGTCATTAAAAATTAGTTATCATTAGAAAAAGTTATTATTGGTGGTTTTAGTTTCTTACAAACCTAGTTCACTTTTTCACATAATCACAATTTACTTCTAAGCACTTTTTATAATGCTGCACCAGTTTTTTTAAGGCCTCTGCATAGAAGTTCACCTCCTGGGAATTGAACCCATTGGAACAATTACGTTGCCTATCTATAGCTCAATAAACATAACTTTGAATATTAATTTTATTCTAGTATTGTTTTACTATTGTTGTGTACCTAAATATTTCTAAATACAACGTTGAGTGATGTTTTATTTTATCATGGTTTTAATTTATATAAATTTCAATTTATTTTTTTTTTAATCTGTCCTGTAAGACAACCCTAGATTTTGGTAGCCTTATCTATGATTCAACTTCTGTCTTATCTGTGGAAATATATGGTACTAGAGTGTGCCCAATCTTAATTTTAACAAGGCATTTACTCCCTACTATATACAGTCATTCGGGTTTAATTTATTTTGGGTTTCCTCGTCTTTTTTAATTTTCTCCAAAGTGCTCTTTTTTCCCTTTTTTTTTTAAAATAATGAATAAATGAAACGAATCAATGAAAATGACCCAAATTGCAGATAATTGGGAGTCAAAGTGGAAATGAAGGTGGAGATGGGGCTCTGCAGGCGTGGGTGCCTGCGATTTGGGAGCAGCTGTTTCGCCATTGCGAGTGTTCTGAAGAAGGAACTAGAAATGTTGTTGCAGAGTGCCTTGGTAGGCTTACCCTAGTTGACCCTGCTGCCCTCCTTCCCCGTCTACAAGAATCCCTTTCATCAGAATCTCCTTTGATGAGAACAACTGTAGTCACGGCTGTGAAATTCACAATATCTGATCAGGTAAGTGAAAACATGAACAGTCCATTTAATTAATAGCCATGACATTTGTTTTGTATACCAAACTTATATTGCAATTAAATTGCGTAATTTACCTGTCTCATCATCATACATATATGTCTAGATTACCATAGCTGCATTCTTGTTGAAATATTCTATTTTTCATTTTATTAATCATTCCCATTTGAAGAATTATCCTTTTATAATTCCCTTGGTATAATTATTTAATGTAGCATTGAAATTCAAATGCATAAAAAGTGCTTCCTTAATGCTTTTTTTTCTTTAGAATTGATGAATTATATTATTTTGCAATTCTGTTTTGGTTTTAAAGAGTACTTATTCAGAAAATTATTTTTATTACCTTGCATTCAACTATTAGTATTTCAATGCTTATTGTTCAATTTGTTGACTCTGAGTTGGGGTGATAATTTTTTTACCATAAATCTTATCCATAAATTTAGGAAACAGCTGTAAGGTTTTTTCCATATGTTATTGAGGCAAAAACATACTAAAGTAAGTTTTACTAGCAGTGTGTTTATGAAAAAAAAACTGAAAAAGACAATTCAGATTGCCCTATAAAGAAAGCAAGCATGTAAAGAAAAGTGAAAAATCATGCATACTTTGAAAGTTTCATATTTTTGCTTTCTTTGTTATCATTTATTCCAGATTCTTTGCATTCAAACTTTGTAAATTTCTATGTTGATGTATGCTGTATCTTTAATTGAAATAATAAGTATCAATTTGATCATTCGTGGATTTGATATCCAATCAGCCTCAGCCTATTGATGCACTCCTGCGAGCTGGTGGTATGGGCAGATTCCTTGGCGCCCTTGAGGATCCTGACCCCAATGTTCGTAGAGTTGCCCTAGTTGCTTTCAACTCAGCAGCCCACAATAAACCATCTCTAATTCGTGATCTCTTGGATACTGTGCTTCCTCGTTTATATGCTGAAACCAAAGTCAGGGTAAGTTTTCCATTATTTGAAGTCTCTATAGTGTATTTAAATCTCAGTGTGTCACTAGAAAATATCTCAATTCAATTTAGCAAACTTTATTTCTGCAGCCTAATACCTGAATACTGTAGAAGTCTGTTATAACGAAAGCTGACAAAAATCGGAAAAGGATTTGTTATCATGCATACTCTTTATAGCCGATTTCTAACACTAATTAAATTTTCTTCCTCTTGTAAGAGCAGCGACAGAATGGAACTGTAGGGTTTTTAATCCTTATGCTAATGCTTCATAATGTGTAAAAAAAGTAAGTTTGCGTATAAAATACCGTATTTACTCGAAAATAACGCTCACCCTTTTGCGTCTTTCTTTTTGTATTACTGTATCAATGTTTGGACTATATACAAAACTGTAGGCCGATAGTTTTTAATTGAAAGGGAATTAGCTACCCCTAAAAATTTTTAAATAAAGGTTTTAAATTTGCGCTTACATAGGACTTTTGGCATAGAAGACTACCGAAATTTTGTATACCGTGTTTTTATGTGTATAAATATACACATATAGCCTTTGCTTATATAGTACGGACGAATAACGTCCAATGACTAACATGACCGTATATCTTAAGGGTGCATTACATTCGTGGACAAATGATTTTTCAATGGCCAACACTCGACTTTCGGGGTGCTCATTACTTACGATAGCACATTATGTTAGAGTTAACACACAATCATATTGATTAATACATCATAACAAAACTGCATCTGGTGTGTGGAAATCTGCTAATGTGGAAAATTATTGCTTAATTATGGTCGAAAAATAATGGTTTGTCTTTAGATAATCTTAATTCATATCGAATTGCTTTCTCGAGATATTTTTCATTCACACTCTTCATAAGCAATGTCTAAGTCACGAGGGAGGGGAAGAGGTTACCCTGGGAATCCGAATCAGTACTGCTTTTATTTCCTATATTCCCACCCATCCTGGATCAGACAATTTGGAGCCAAGTTTCATATGAAAACAAATCCTACGGGTGGATGAAAATATGATGGGAACTCAATTAAAAATTCAGGCACTGACTAGAGGGGTGGTCACTGAAAAGATACAAGAGACGAGGTGATACGATATATGGGATAAAGGGGAGAGAGAAACTCGTGAGAAGTTTCTAATCAAAGCTCCCTGAAGCATCTTTGCCGAGGAAGGGTGAGGCGAGTTGTGGAAAACAAATGCATGAATTAGGTGACGATAATCTTTGCATTTAATATTTTTCTGCAATTTGAAGAGATGACGTTATGACCTTAGATTACCGTTGGCTTGTCAGACTTCGTCCCTCAAGTCAATTGACGATTCTGAGATATGCCTCCTGCAAGACAAGCATGACACACGTTATAACGATACTTCAGAAATTACCACTTGTTATAATGGACGTAACTTCCTATCCTTTTTGCAGTGATGGACAACAGCCAAAATATCACTCGCTATAATGCAACTGTCATTATATGCCTTACTTGTTATAACGGACTTCTACTGTATTCTTGCTGTTTGTAGCATTAAATTAGTAAATTAATTACATCATTAATTTTTTACATCCTGGAATGAAAATATGATCTTTGTTATTGCTCTTTTTATTGATATATATGTTCAACTTTCTTTTACTAGCATAAATCCTTTTAAACAGTGTACCTAACCTAATTGTAGATATGTGCATTGGGAAATAATTTAAGAGGATGATTGAAAGAAAAACATAGGTTTGCTATTAAAATATTTAAGAAGGCATGATGGATTGAGTTTTTACTCAGTGGAACTCCTTCATAATCTAAGAAAGTAAAGCTCGCTTAGTAGAGTTCACAAAAATAAATTTCAATAAGAGCAACCTAGTTTTTGTTACCTTGTAACATCATCAGGTGTAGTACTTGCAAAGGATATTTTCTTGTAAAATTGTGGAAAAAGTACCACCCCTCTTTCCTTCATTTCACATGATGGATTTCCACACAATTTCGCCTGACTCTGGGTAATTACTTTCTTAACTTGGCTTTGCTTATATAACTTAACTTGAATGTTTTGTATCTCAAGGAAAGGTTTAAAGGTTCTTTGCACATAAGGGCATTCACCCAAGGAAAAACAGAATTGAAAAATTCCTTTTAATTTTTCTTGGGTACACGCCCTTATGTGTAAAGAACCTTTAACCCTTTACTTGTGATTCCTTAGCGTGGGTTTTCCTTTACATCACTTTGGGTTGCTGGTGTCTGGGTGAGGCCATAGACGATGCTAGTTTGTCAAACGAAACCACACTTGCCGATGCACACAAAGTTCCCAAATTGGCTTATTTTGGCTGGGTAGTCTAGTTGGTTAAGGCAGCCTCCCAGTTAGAGGAAGATCCCTGGTTCGATTCCCAGCCCAGTCAGACTTTTTCAAGTCATTTATTTCTTGTGTTTTGTATCTGTTGAAAGAAAATGTTAAAAGATAAAATACAAGGGCTCATATTTTCCTTGTTTTTGTGTTTTCTGTAATTTTTGATTTTAGTGAATTAACAAAATGATGCATTAAATTTTGCAGAGAGAGCTCATACGAGAGGTTGAAATGGGACCCTTTAAACACACTGTAGATGATGGCTTGGATGTTCGTAAAGCTGCATTTGAATGCATGTATACACTACTTGATTCATGCTTGGATCGTCTAGATATATTTGAGTTTTTGAACCATGTGGAAGGAGGTCTCCGTGATCATTATGACATTAAGATGCTGACGTATTTGATGGTTGCTCGTCTGGCGCAGCTTTGTCCTTCTCCTGTACTGCAGCGTAAGTATTCACATTTTACTGCAAATTATTTTTGTGATAACTTGCTCTGTAAAAACTGTTGGAAATGTTATAATATTTTTCATATCTAGCTTGCAATATGACTCCTAGTAAAAAGATATTGAAATAAATTATAATGCAGAGGTTATCACTATCATGCAGAAGAATTATTTAACATCAAATAACTGCAAATATAACTTATCATGAATACTAGTATTTTTTCTCCTTTGGCTTTGAAAGACAAAAATATTGATTACAATAGATTAACTTTGTAGAAAAACTAATTAGATTTCTCTTTCTATAATAAACCGTGATTCTTAGCTTTGGTTGCTTGTGTTGTTTGAAAATAGCTAAAAACTCTTAAGAAGGCCCATCTAGTGCTAATAATTTTTTTTAAACAATATGGTGAATGTGTTTAGTAATCTGATGAATTTTGGCCTATTGTGAAATTTTGCTGTTAATATTTTGTCTTTCATTTTGGTGGAAGGAATTATGATTTCTGAGTTTTAGGAGGACATGTTACTTATGTGTTTTTATATTTACACAGGCTTGGAACGTCTAGTTGACCCCTTACGTAGTACATGCACAATGAAAGTTAAAGCCAATTCAGTGAAACAAGAGTATGAAAAGCAAGATGAACTAAAGCGTTCAGCGATGAGGGCTGTAGCTGCTCTTCTCACCATTCCCGATGCTGGTAAGGGCAATCACATTTATTTCCACACCTCTCAGTGTAATTATCTCCTGTTTTTAACTGTAGATACCAATTTCTGTTATTACGTTAGAATTCATATTTTTTTAGAGTTCACAAAGGTATAAAAATAACTTAGAAAATAGGTATGCACTAATTCATGTATCTTAATTATTTATTCTTATACCATTAATGCTTAAAATTTTTAACCTAAATAAGTTTGTTTACTGTTTTATTTTTCAACTTGAAGGTAATTTTTTGATATGCAATCAACATAAGCTAGGATTCAGTGTTATGAGATGATCCTTGTATTCTTATAAGGTCATTTGAAAATTTTTTGCTGTGTGTATTGTATTCTAACAATATAAAAAAATAATTACATCGTTATGGTGAATATGATCTAATATTATAGATAATGTCGTAAATGTCCAAATATAGCCCCTGTGCAAATATAAGCAGCCCCCCAACTTTTGAGTTTCAATTTTGGAAAAAATATAACATTACTATTCGTATGTTCCTTTTCAAGTAAAACATACTTTTGTATCAAAAATAGAATAGTATGTGCATGAATTAGGAGCATACATACCAATTTTACATAATTTTTTATATCTAAGTAAGTATATTTTTTATATCTAAGTAAGTATATTTTTTATATATAAGTAAGTATATATAAATATATAATATAAGTATATATAATTCCTTTTCAAGTAAAACATACTTTTGTATCAAAAATAGAATAGTATGTGCATGAATTAGGAGCATACATACCAATTTTACATAATTTTTTATATCTAAGTAAGTATATTTTTTATATCTAAGTAAGTATATTTTTTATATATAAGTAAGTATATTTTTTATATATAAGTAAGAGAATGAAATACAACTACTTTGAACTTTTACAAATTTTTAATAATTTTGAGCCTTCACATATTTTGTAAAATTTTTTTCCTCTATTCTTTTCTGAGAAATAATTAGTATATGCTTACTGTCCTATTGACAATTTTGCTAGAGTGTTAGAGATCGGCAGTGACTAGTACTTTTCCAATTGTTGTCAGCTCTCGTTATAACGGACTTCTACTGTATTTAGTTTCATTGTGGTGATACTCGAGGGTTGCTGTGCTTTGCCAAAATAAATCTTCTTTGTGAACATCAATTTTTCATGATTAACCACTTAATGGAGTGCTTAATTTTACAATCTAAATGTTTCGATTGTGGAGTTAATTATTTCATTTAAACGGTGAAAATTAATGCTTAAAGGGAACATGTAACATGTTGGGGAAGGGTATGAAGCTCCATTTGATCCTAATAGATATATGATGATAAGTCCCAAATGCTTCATGACATTCAATGCTTCAATGGTTGACTCTGCCATTGAAATGTAATTCTTGTTGTGGCCTGAATACTTGCTTGAAAACCTTCGAAAATTTCACAGAAACAGAAGTTTTAATCAGCTAATGAAATATGAAGGGATGCTAACAGTATGTATAATTTTGGGGGAGAAAAAGTTAAAATTGCAAAGAGTTAATGAATTCGAGGGTTAAAACTATCAACATGACTAGGTTTGAACCCAGGCTTATTATAGTTATTTTATTTCTTCCCAGGCAGCTATTCTACCCAGAATTTCTAACAATATATGCCTGGGAAGAGGTAGACATGGTTTCAAGTCCCAGTCATGTTGACTTTTCATTTCTGCTTCTCTTTGGGTTCCCAGCCACACACATTTGGTGCAAAATACCTTCCCCTCATCACTGATGCTTTCCACCAATGCTGATATCACCTCCTATATAATGAATTTTGGCATTATCATTTTAGTAGTAGGATAATATATACTAATTATATTATTTCAAGTGTTAATGTAACTTGTTTGTTAATGTGTCTTTGGATGATGATCTCTAATTGAATCTAAATCTCTTTCTTTTAGACAAAAGTCCTCACCTTGGTGAGTTTGTTGCTCAGATCAGAAGCTCTCCAGATCTACAGGGAATATTTGAGTCTATCCAGAGGGATTCATCTTCATCTGGACCAACAACGACAATTCAGAGGCACATGAGGCATGGGATGCATGCTCGTACCCATGATGCTAATCCCATGGATTTGAGCTGAATGGATGCGATCCTGTTCTTAATTGAGAATGGAGGGGAGAGTCCCGTCATCCCCAAGCAGCCATTTAAACTTTCGTGGCGGAATTCCAAGAAAGATTATTGGCCAAAATTTCACAATTCTGAAAAATGGCTTTCATCTGAGTGGGCATTGCCATTGAATTTGAGGGTGTTGACGCAAGCGTGGAACACCAAAGGATTTTTTCCTGTGACAAACAAAGCTTTGCCTCAGAAATATATGCTGGCTTATTAGTGATTGGTCAAAGGTGGTGGTGACCTTGCCTCTTCTGCAGCGCCCTTCACTAATTGCTCTGATTTCTTCTGACTGCAGCATGATCCCCACCAACATTCCTTAGATACCATATCCTCCCCTCCCTTCCGTCTCACAATATGATGGCTCCTTTCTATTCATACTGTAAAATACTCTTCGGTCAGGAACAATTGTTTGTAAGCAAATATCTTCCCTCCTCAATATTGAAGTGTTTTTATTGTCAATTTTATTGTATTGGCTAAGCAGGAGCAAACTGTGCAGTAAAACAGCTTGTAATCTTCCTGCAAAAATGTTTATCCTGGCCAGGTTGTTTAAGAAGGGTTGATGACTGGTAATTCTTGCGTTAGTGTTATCCCCTAAGTAAGGATTCTGTTGATTGATTTGAACGTATTTATTCATAGGTAAATTCTTATTGATGATGGATACCACTGTTGTTGTTTATGTAGTGATACGAAACAAGAGGGATTTCTCATTAAATAAAGATTTACATGACTCTAGATGTTTTTACTCTCTTTGATTTCTCATCAGTAATTTTTTCTGACATTTTATGTAGTGTGATTTGATATTATTATTGTATGGTGTTGGTTCTCGTTATTGTACTCATATTTTGACTTATTTTGCGGTGATTGAGTATTTTATGAAGTAAAACTACTATCATTTATCTAGGATTGATTTAACTTTGAAACAGTTTCATTTTCATCTTCATGAATTATAAAATATCAAGTTTTCATAATTGAAATTTATTAGTCACTACTATTAGTCAATTACTTATCACTATATGATTCAAAAGTTATTTATGCAACATTACAAAATTTATTGATCTACTTAAACTTCTCTTTTGGATAATGAACTACCCTAGCTTAATTTATTGCCTAGTTATTTAACTGAGGAACGATGTTTAGTATTTGCTCATTTCTCATCCTAAGAATTTGCCTGATAATAGTTTTAACTAGCTGGGAGTAATGCTTTAAGTTCTAAAGTTTGAGTCCTCTGTTTATGATTATTCAGAAGTTCAAGTGAAGAACAAGATATTGTAATATCAAATGAAAACACATATCTGATGCCTTTGTTGCCATGTTTCTTGTGTTAGTGGCAAATCTAGATGTAATGCTAATGATTTTAGTGCATGTATTATAATTTTTTTGCGGTCTCAGAAAGTTTTGAAATCATATTCCATTCTTATTATTTATATTTCTGTAGGTTAAATTTTGATGTCCAATATTATCTATCTTAAACTGTCATATTTCTAGGAAAAATTACTCGATTGTGTCTGAAGAAGAATCAATTCTGGAACTTCAAATTTAACCCTTTCACATGAGGAGAATTCTTATAGAATTGCATCCAGGATCTGATGCTTTGCTAGAAAAATCTTTGGAAGCATTTTAGATTCCAGAGAAAATATTTTATCCTTTCTAGCCATGCTAAGTGGAACTAGACCCTTCCCTTCGCAAATGTACAGAGTAAACTCTCCCCTTTGGCAAATTCATAGCTCCTTTCTTAGCTTAGGTCCAAGGAAAAAATGTATATGCATTTGTTGTTTTGGTGAGGAATTATTTTTTGTGCTTATTGTTAGCATTTCCTTGGAAATTTTGACCATGTAAAACTTGTAAATGAAACTCTGCAATTAATATTAAAGGAGATGGGAAATTTTTCCATGTTATTAGAGAAAATCTCTGATGTTTTATCAACTTTAGGGTTCTACTCTAAAAACGTTAATCATGTCAACTGTAGAATTTTCTTTAAAAGTTTATATAATCAGCAAGATAGAAGATTTTATTTTCCATGGTAATATTGACACTAAGTGCTACAAAGAATTCTTAAGCAAAACAGCATTAATATTTAGAATTCCACATCCTCGTGTTGGCTGTGAATTTGCCAAAATACAGACCTTTTGCATATTAGTTGCTGAAGGTAGGGTCCAAAGCACTGCAGTTATGGGTGAAAGAAGGGAATATTGTACACCTGCTTCTACTTCCATTAAATCTGCATTGTGTATATTCAATATTCGTTCTTTGGCATAGTAAAATATTTGTTAGTGCAAATCATTCATTTGCTTCTATAGAAAAATCTACCATGTGAATGTAACACCAGTCACAAAGGTTTAATGAAATGTTTACCACTTTGGTATTGCATTTCTATTGGTATTTTTGCACATACATAGATTGGTAACATTAATCAATGAGTGAAACTTTCCTGCCAGTCGATCTTATTGTAAATTAGGATTCATGTGTAAAATTTGATCGTATGAATTTAAGTTTAACTCCAAGCTCTGTAATTTTTCCTAGCTTGACTACCAATTAATTAATGTCACCACAGAACGCTACATTTGGTCAGGTCAAATATTTATCTTACTTTTTATTAAACTAGTTTTTTTTCGTCTGTTTCTGGAGAGAATCCAATCCATTATTTTCCGGAATTGATCCAGTTTTCATATTGTTCCGGTGTGTTTCCCCTTTCTCAGTTAATGAGGATGGTCGCACCTCACCGTTCTCTGAAGTAAGTGTCGAATTATCAGAAGGTACGATGTTTATAGCTATTCATATGCTGCTATTTTCCTTAAATTTAATTCGCGATATTTTTCATAAACTCACATAATATCAAAAAATAACCTTACAGTTTGAAACTGAATTTTATGATAGATTTCGACCATTTGGATTTCGCATTCATTGACATATATAATAATTTTCCAGAATGATAAATCTGAGTTATAATTTATTTACTACAATTGATTATATTAAACCCCAGATTGAAAAAAATCATGGTAAAGTTTTGGAAGAGGACCGTCAGCGTTTCATTTTTTTTTTGTACTAAAATTGATCCTTTTTCGATGAAACTTCACTGGCACATGTGTTCAGTATTGCGCTTTATGTACATATATCTAACATACGGCTACGTGCTATATTTACCGCGATAGGTACGGAGGTGCAGAAATGGCCTCCGGAGACCATTCTTAAACCGTTAGTTATGGCGTTCTGACGCTAGATGTCGCAGCACACGCCCAGTTTCACATCTCCGAAACAGCGAATACGTAACGCATTTCAAATCGCATTAACATCGCACGAACGTCTAACTCACACATTTCTCGATGATTCCGGATGTATTTTACGACGAACGAATTTAAATGGAAAAAATTGTTTTTTTTGGCCCTATACGCTTTGTGTTTTAAAAAAGATAGTCACCCTTTCGTTCGGTTTGCAAGCTCATTAGGTTTCCAAGGTATTTTAAGAAAAATTATGACTTTTTTTTAATGAAGATCATATAATAAAGGGAACCTGGAACACCCAACTCAACCCATCCGCGATGAAACACTTTTTCATCATAATTATGAATTGATAAATAAGTAAATTAAGTAATGTTAATTAGAATTAATAAGTACCTTGAAAGACTTTGGAAACCCAATGAGCTTGCAAACCAACTATAGCTTGCAAACCGAACGTGAGGGTGACTATCTTTTTTATAACACAAAGCGAATTTTGCCGAAAAAGGAATTTTTTCCCTAGGAGTTCATTAGAGTTGAAATAAGTCATAATCGCCCTAGCGGAGACCCGAGGAAACATCAAAGATGGCGTCCTAGCAGACGAAAAACGACCAAAAACGGTCATATTTGGATGTTAATATCTCCTAAATCTCCTTGTTTATAAACATATAATTATACCGCTATTGTTTATCTTTAATGTGCGTTAAATTTTTTATCGTAATATCAACGTATAAGGGAGATATAGAATTTCTCCCTGACGGTCCTCTTCCAAAACTTTACCAGATACGCTTCTACATTTTTCCGCGTTGGACCACGTTGAACGCCGATTATCAGATATGGCGGGATTTCAATTGTCGTCATCATCGATTCCATCTCCGTTGCCATATATTTGGAAATAAAAGAGAGCGAAGCGTTAATTTCAATACCTTCGAATTTTAGTGGATCTCCAACGTGTAATGGAACATGTAAGTTTTCGGTATTACTTGATTGTAATTGTCAGAATTTGGGTATTTGTAACTAGTATGAATTTGTCTGCCTTACCTAAATCTGGCATGTAATTTCAAAGATATTACCTTACTGACATGAAATAACTACATTAAATAAACTCTAAATGTTAACAGGACGGTATTTACATAATCTAACTATCACTTCACATCGGATCCTTCTGTAATAGTTCCGTTCATAGCTTCTTGTGCCGAACATGTTCAGTACCAGACTGATAACTTTCAGCAAATTTAGTTGCTTCCATCGAAAAAATTATTTTTTATCAACTTCGTTCAAAGTAGTATTGCCAGAACATAGTAACATTAACACTTAATTAATGAGTTCTTTATTTTCTGATTTAAGAGCAATATGTAAGGTAATTATAGTGGATGTTGGAACCATCAAAAAGTAATATTCTGCATATTTCATCTTATGTTTTTACCACTAGATTGACATATTTGTCAAAATTTTATGCTAAGGACGTTCTGTCAACAAATTTATACACAGTGCAAAAATCCGAATTTTATAATGCAAGAAAACTTAGTTGTTTTACATTAGTCTTAACTTCATTTAGCTTCCATTGCAGAATTCAAGTACGGATAAATTCTCCCTCGCATGAAAAATAAATGAAGAATGAAACTGTAAGAGCTGTAACTCGTCGCGAAAGATTTAAAGTAAGGTTAACCTTGAAATGACTCTTAAGATATAGTCTCTTCTGTAAAATAGTTATCATAAATTATAACCAAACCGTGAAGCCTGTGACTGCCTTTTGATTTCACTTTCTTAAAATTATTGCAAACGGTTTGCCAATGAAAGGGGTAAAATGAAAATTATCCCTTTAAATGCTCAAAGGTACCAATCCATTTCAATGAAATGGCTACACCTTTGGTCAAAATTATTTTTTTTCGGTATTGCTACTTCCTGTTAATCTTTCATTGTGTACTACCTTAATTCATAGTCATAAACTGTAAATGATGTTATAATAACTTTAGCATAACAATTATATGAATGATATAAAGAAAATTACTTTATTTTGAGATATTCAGCATTTTGTATGATATGTAATATAAATATTAGGTTACAAACATAAGGTACAGAACGTAGCAGAAAAATATTAATTGCGACTAGACATCAGGAATGACCTTACAAAAATGTGCATTGATAATTCCTTCATTAATAAGATTTGATTGCGATGTGAAAATGAAAATCTCTCCTCATTTTGAATACAATAATGGATGGCAAAATAACTTAAAATGATCATTAATGAACAAAGGTTTTATGTCACCCAGTTTAAATGAATTATGATGAAATGAAATATTAATACACAGCAGCAGTCTATAGTGTATGGCCTACATCTTTGGCATACTTTCCAATTTTCGAAAGAATAAGAAATAAAACTGCATTGTTTGGTGAATTTAGTCCTTTCTTGATATGTAATTCCTCCAAAGAAACACTTCACTCATCCAATGCTCCAAAGGACATGTAAATTCCATTTCGACTGTTACTGCACAGCCTAATGAGATCACAAGTATCCTTCCTTTCATGACCTATAACACCAAAATCAATCCTAATGTTCTCAGTCCAATGGTTTGTAAATCAACAGATCTAGGGATTAACTTCTCTACTTGCATTATTATCATAGACAAATATGCTGAGCCAAATGATGAAGATGGAAGGTGGTGCAAGCCATAGAGAATATGTTGCACACAGCAGTAGCAGTATGTGCCCGGCGGAAATAAACACAGTATTGGGAGTAGCGGGGACACTTAGCCATGGCAGTAGGGGAAGCTAACTCCTCCATTTTATGTTTGATTTCCATGAATCTGACCAGAGGGGGGCAGAGGTACAGTCTAGTGAACAGCTGAACAGCAAAGCAAGCACACATGGCTATCACCTAGTGAAAGATACAGAGAATAAGAATTAGCATATCTAGAAACAGTATTTATCATCTAATCAGATAGAATTCAAAGTAGTTTTTTTGGGAAGTTTGTTTTTACAGATCTGTGACTCATACCTTTATATTTTAGAATAATTTAAGAAGCCAAAGATTAATCATTAATTTCTATTACTCCTCTGATATTTAAGTAAACATCAACTGTAGTTAATGATTAGGCATATAATGCTCCCTAAATTAATTTTAGGTAAAACGAACTTTAGATAATGCCATAAGAAAGACTTAAATGTAGAAGCTTAAAAACACACTTCAATCAATTGATTATTATTTTTATTCATATACACAATATCTAAATACAATTATACTAACCTGTGATTTTCCTTCTCCATCTTTAAGGGAATGCAGTTGAGAATAAGTGTAAAGAGAAATTAAACTAAGGAAGCCAGTCAAGGTGAAGTAAAGCGGGAAGAGAACCTTCTGAATTTGACCAAATATATGCTTTGGCAATGTAAAATATAAGGATAGACCTGCAAAGAAAAGAAAGTATGTATAAATTTCAGTATTATGCAAATGATAACTACAAGAAATTTAAACCTAAAATTAGGAAATTACAAAAATAAATATGCATTATTAATTTATGGTATACTTAGTCATTTTAAAGCTACTTGAAAAGTAGTTGTTTAATGATTATTAATGTTATTTTTACCTGAAACAAAAGTCATCCATATTTGTGAGCCATATTGTATGGCAAACGCAGTCAAATGAAGAAGCGAAAGAAGCTGCCGCAGTCTTGTGCCGTGAGATGCATCAGCTTTAGAAGGATAAAATATTGCAGATAAAACTAGGACAACAGCTACCGCAATTACATGACCAGGTTGAGTAGTTTTTTGTATCACCCTGAAAATAAATTATGGAATGAATGATTTTAAGCTCGAATGCAAATAAAATAATTTATATGTCATTTTAGAAGTTGGATTTTTCTTTCAAAAAGACTAGCACTATAAAATACATATGGGCAACTAAGAATTAATTTTACAAATTTAAATTGTAAACAAAAGATTACTCTTAAGCAACTCTCCCTTCAGGAAGTATTTGCAGTCATTTCACAAAAATTTAAAATCTATCGTTGAATAAATATAACCTGCAACAATTTCAATTTTCATTGAAAATTTTTACTCTTAAACCGGATTTTAAACAATCATTAAATCTTAATTCAATTCCAACTATCGTATTTTTATAATAAAAGGAACACTTGCATAGAATATTTGAAGAGCGGCGTATATTAAAATTTACACACTAGGAATAAATCTCCCATTCAAGCTGATAATTATATTGTTGCATTATATTAATAAAGAATGCCAATCCACTAAATAAGCACCTGAAATAGGCTTATCTCAGAAGAAAAAAATAAAAGAATCAAGAGTACACTAGTGTGCGAGGTTAAATGAATTTGCTTCAAAATAAGAAAGAAATAGATCAGTAAATATTACAAGCTACGGAAGTATAACTCCTCCATTATCTTAAGTAAGGAGCAGATAAAGACTGATTAATTTGATAATAAATAAAATATTACGATCATAAAGATGTCTTTCAGAGTAGTGGAAGTAATCAACATAGCTTTAGTATAACTTTATTGAAAGCATCCACTGCAGATGTTCAATGTCAAACTCGCAGGGGATATTTTATTGTGGAAGCCCTCGACGTTCCCAACAGCGAAGTTAAATCGAAAGCCGACAGTTTTATTGCGATGAGCGAAGGATCACCATCACGTAACGCAGTACGGGGACAACGTCGGAAATAAAAAGATCACTTCCAGAAAATTTCTTAAAAGCCGCTCCCGTCTGATAGATTCAATAAAAATTTCTGTAAAAAGCACTTCTCATCGCGAAGTATTCTAATATAATATTAAACACCCCTCTAACACTAGAATATTCAACGAAGCGAGTACAAAATTTTATATCTTCACAAAGATAAGAATTGGTGGGAATTGTATGCTAAGATTCACGCTCGAAATTTACGTAAATTTTATTGAGAGCCTCATTACGGAAGATATATTGATGTAATTAAAAAACGCGAGATCACAAAAAATAATTTAAGTCAATTCGTCATTTTCCGATTAACAGGATTTAAGTAAGAATGATTTTCTAAAAAAGGAATAGGGACGTTGAATTATTTGATAAAAAAGGGTAAATAAAACCGTGTTATAGCCGCGGGTTGTACTGAAACAATCATTTACTTTCAGGTACTTACAGTAATGCTTGCGAGAGTAGTGAGGCATGAGCCGGCTTCTTGGCCCCAGTATCCTGCGATGATAAGGGTTTTACTTGGAACGGGTGCCCGGCTTCCTGCCGAGCCACCCACCTGGGCTTCTTCTCGGAGAAAACCCTGGTCACACCTTCGCTCTCAGACGGTTTCGAACGAACACACATTGTAATTTTCACGTCTTCGGCAAAGGGAGAAGCGACCTATATTATATTCACTAGACTTTCCACCCCCTCTCCGCGGTATTTGTGTGCGCGCGCACCTACCAGACCTCTCCTCCCCCAGACGAGCCTCCTATATCCTCATTCCCTTCCTCATCTGCAAAACCTGATTTCAATTTCGCCGTAACAGGGAAACTTAAAAAAATCAGTATGACGATCGAGCGGAGATGAATGCATGCGGAATTTTTACGACCCCTAGAAGTCTTACAGGCAAAATATTTACGTCAGGAAATACAAACAAATTTCATTCTAGGAACTTTGCCCTCTTCTCAGTAATTTCACCTGCGAGGAAGACTCCTCGTGCGGGAATTTCCCTCAATCTTTCACGGGAAGAGGTTTTTTATTTCCGTTTCTTAATGATAGCTTATTATTATGACCTCATGCGAAACAAAAATACAGGAAAAACCCGCGTAAAATTTTGTATTATAATTAATTTAGTTCGAATCATTCATCACCAACAATGTAAGCTGTCATGTCTGTTGAATACGCAACTAATTTGAAACGAATTAGTGGAGGAATTGTTTGACCGAATAATACTTTATTGATTAAGTTGAACTTTCCACGATAGTTTTTAATCGGCCGTATTTTATGAGCATCGAACACAAATAATAATTCACATTTCCACTTCAATCAACTGTTAAAAAATAAGCTGATATTGAAGCGTAACTTCGTCTATTTTTTCCTTATTGCATTTCCTTTTCGTATGGAAGACAAGAACCGACTTAACCTCAGGAGCAAACAGCGACCACTTGGGTTAGTGACAATTTACGGGTGCCATAAGTCTAGGAGTGTCAGGGTCACCGCCTCTAAAATCTAGTAGATCCGAAGCCAAGATAGAAGAGCCCTTTCCCTCATAGCAACAGCGTGTCTCCATCTGGTCACATTCGAGTCCATTCCAGAAAACGAAATCCATATATTTTTTCAGTTATTTGGCATGTGACGGAATCCCCGAAAAGGACATCAGTTTCTTTTTTCTTCTGCTTTAAATTTAACCTTTTAAATTTTATGCTATTCTATTTACAGGGCTGAAAGTTAATTCCTACATTATTTTTATATTTTTTCAAAAACATTTGAGCTAACAAGACTCAACTCTTTCATTTTAGTGTTATTTTTCTTTTAAGACGTCATGACCAAAGAATAGAGTAGAAGATAAAGCTAATAAAAACCGAAGTAAATAAAATTTTATCGCTGTCCTATCAAGCTCAAACGACACAACTGCTAATCAAATTTTTCGTTTTATTTTTCCTCGTAGAATCTCGCTTAAATTTTTATAGTCTGTTTCGGTATCACTTTAAATGCTGATCATGTCCTATTTTATTGACACGGCTCATAAATTATGTTTGATCATCATAATTAGCATCCTACCTTGCGGTAGGTCCAGAATTGCCCTAATAAATTTGATAATTGGAAGCCGTTTATTCCATCTAATAATGCCTGACCCTATATTTGTTTTATCCTTACATTGTTTTCCTAAATGCGTAGTGTACATTTTTTCAGGATGTGCTTATGGTCGTCGGTTTTGCTTTTTCATCTAAATCTATTAGAAATTCTCTTCCGTCAGTTTTGATTTAGAAAATGAACAATGGATATCCATGGGCTGTAAATTTTCCACCATCAGATAAAAGGTGAATTGAAACGGTAGATAGTTGGATGTCTGTTAGATAAGTACAGGCAATTTGCAGGACTTTAACTCATGGTCCACTACAGGATGATGGATGACAGATCGAAGTTCCTTGAAATACTTATTATCTCATGCCCAGTTGAGAGTTTCAGAATACGGCGAACCTTAAAAACAATATCTTTAGCAGCATATTTATCTGTTATCATGAACTTGCCTTTCAAAAACAAATTGCTTTGCAAATTTTGGTCGTAACACAAAGGAAAATTTTAGGGTTTCAGGATTCCATCAGCCATTTCTATGATGATATCTTCTCAACTCTCCTGTACAGACAGAGATGAAGACGTTGAATTACAGCTCCAAGAACATTTAAAACAGTTTCATCGTTTTCAAGCGATTTAATCGAACTTCATTCCCTTACCCTTGATTTTTCCCAATTCTTCAACACGCATGCCAACTACTACTGAGAATAGTTTCCAATTCCTCTAATTTCTTCATATTGTTCTACACCTCTTCCGAATTAACCCCAAAAACTAATTTTGATGTTGATTTTGCAGAGCAATTTATATTTTCAATTTATGCCATAAGTTTTAACAACCTTGCGGGCATTAACCATTAGACTGACGCAGAAATCTTATTGAAATCTTTAAAGTAATCTCAAAGCAAATTGCCTAAATATACTTTGGATCTTAAGCATTATTTAGCTCTCATTTTCCATTAAGAGGCTATTGGCTTCGATACTCTCTCACAATCAGATGGACGATTTCCTTGGCATCTGTTAATTTAAACCCTTAGTTCAGGGATTCCCAACCTGTGGTACGTTTCAGGTGGTACGCGTGGGTGACACGAGCGATTACGAGGAATGAGACGACCTATGATAAATACTGTAATTTGCAATAATAGTTTTATTTTTCTTTTATTATAAATATATTATTTGTATACATATATCTATTTACATTTTTAAATGAAACTTAGCAAGAAAAAATTGAAAAAAACTATACATATTTATTGTTGTCTTGATAAAGGGTTGAAAAAAACGAAATGCATTATTAAAAATATATATTATTATTAGTATTTTTAATAATTGTTGGCATTAATAATAAAATATGAAGTTTTCTCAGTAGTTTAATAAAAAATGGGCGCTTTTCCGACATTAAATACAGGTTAGGAACCCCTGCCTTAGCGGAAGAATTTTTTTCTTCGGATATAGCCAAATTTATGGATTTAATCCTTAAAAGGTTTCTATAATCATGAATATTTCGTGCCGAAGTTCCGAAAAATTCCATTGACCTTGCCTAAAAAGTAAAAAAATCTGTGGAGCTTTTAAGCTTTAGAACGTTTTTTTCGAGCCCTGTTGAGGTTTTAAAAGTTTCTTGTTGGCGAGGCATGGTGAGGATTGCTTGAATTATCGGAGAATTTTAACGCAGAGCAACAATTCTACGAGCAAATAAAGAAGTAAAATTACATGTTTAGAATCTCAGCAGAGGAATACAAGTCCCCAAAGAAATATTCTCAATATAATTCACAATTAAATAATACTGGTTTTTATTAGCCGCAGTCTTTCCCTAAAGAGTGGAGTAAGTGAGGTCTTCTCAGACTTTCATTGCGGTATTATTTGTATCTCCCATAAAGGAATACACGCATTTAAATATTCTCTACGCTTATTTCACATATCTAAGGAAAAATAAAATATAAATAATTCTACAAAAGTTTCCTCAAAATGTTATCTTAATTTTCCCTCGTGAAATTTTTATATTAAACTCCTTGGATATAGGCAATATGTCTCTAATAAGCTGGTTGGTGATTTATCCCGTTTTTTCTTAAGTAAGAGACTAAAAACAGTTTATTAAACAATTGCTTAGGTACAATAATATTAAAAAGTTGTAAAATTCCTCAAGATTTAGAATTATTGTGGAATAAGATAAAATAATACATAAGATAAATATTTTGGAATTGCACATACAATTTTTATATTGCTGTTGAAGATTTTTGGTACATTAAATTGTTTTGTATAATGGAATTCCACTAAGTATTGATGAAGTAGTTCAATTTTAAAGTAAGAGATGTTTTAGCTCTCTATTCTGTAGTTCGTTAAATTATTGAAATTCTCAACTTTTCTAATCGAACGATTTGTGTATTTCCTGATAACTTAAGATCAAAAATAGCAGCAGAAACTCTCTTTAGTGAGACTAACAGCAGTTGATTTCGGCATTAATCTCTGTAATACTTTTTTTGAAAATTCGCATAACTCCAAATTGGGGATCTAGAGCGAAAAAACCCCAAGGCTCATACTTAAGCAGTAGTACTCTGCTTTCGTTTGTAATCAAGAGCTGGTCATTAATACCGTGGAAAAAGAGAGTGGAAACCACGACGCGAAATTCGGAGAAGAGAATCGAAAAGAGCAAATAATGAATTCCTTGTATCAGAGGTATTCAGCGAATTTTTTTAGCCTTAGGTTTGCTCACGATAATAAAGCAAACGAATCTTAATCCGAGGCAGGGACGTCGCAGCGGGGGCAGCTGCCCCACCAGAAATTTCACCGGGGGGGCAATATACTCATTTTGCCCCCCCAATCGAAAGTCAGTTTTGTTAATCAAAATATAAATACACTAAATATTGTGCATTCTCATTGCCCCATACCAAAATGTTCGTATGAATTCTCTCTTTTTTTTATCAATTCTAAATTTTCTCATTTGGGTTTGCCTCCCCATGAAAAATTTCGTTGCGACGTCCCTGATCCGAGGTTTACCTTTAGTTCCTTTTTTCTGTCCGTACGATTCATGAGTCACCTATAATCAAAAGTATAGCTTCCAAAAATATTTTAATTTTCTCGATAAATACATGCACTGCTTCATCACTAGTATTAGTAAATCATAATTGACGTCAGAAATGTATCTTGCGGGTTATTAATTATCTAATTGAATTCGATGGATCCGATTGCAATTCTTCGCAAACTGAAAACTGTGACGTATGGCTGTATCCCGTCAAGGGTAATTAGCGTCCGAGTGCAAGAAGATCTTATGGCGCCAGTATATTAAGTTTATCGCTATGGAATACTTTGACGAGTCAGGTCACTCTACAATTCGGCGTCCTGTTGCGATGCACCCACGAGTCCCTTACGAAGGCTCTTTATGCGCCGTGAATTGGTGTGCCGCGCTATACCTAAGGGTACCATATTCCTCAAATAAGGCTTTATTACGTAAACGTTCTCCCCTATGAGGGAAATAACCATGGTAAAGGGCGTACTAATAGGCTCTTCGACTTCTGTAATTTAAGACCTCCACTTATGTTGATTTAGAACCCTCATATACTTTGCTGCAGGAGAGCCCCCAAATTCTTCGGTATGCCGCCTCGAGTATATATTTCATTCCTTCCTTGGTCATTTCTTCTTCTACCAATTGACTTTAAAAGTCTTATGATAGAAAGACTTATCGAGAGGATATTTTGTGTTGCCAGTTTCAAAATTTAAGTAATAGATCAGACGTTCCAATTAATTAAAGTATTTGATTTTGATAAAACTGCTTATTACTCG
Organism: Sympetrum striolatum; assembly: GCA_947579665.1. NCBI lineage: Eukaryota > Metazoa > Arthropoda > Insecta > Odonata > Libellulidae > Sympetrum > Sympetrum striolatum. The sequence goes on from OX388343.1 coordinate 105,166,290, forward strand.
TTCAGGTTCAGTTTTTAGAAGCTTCCAAGAATTTACCAACCGCTTTATAACAATTATTTTTACGGATACTTTTGTTTCTTTACGGTTGAGCGTAGATATTTTCATTTGTCCCAGCTAAACCGTAGGCATTTAAGGAGAAAGCACAATCAAAGAAATTTTAAAAGAAAAATTTATCTGGTTGAGGTACTTCAGAATAATATGAAAATATCTCTAATTATGATAAAATTAATAAAACTGGTATTTTTATTGTTGCTCAGATCAGAATAATTAGCATTACCCTGAGAGGTCATCTGCCGGAAAAATCCGGAGTAGATAGGGTTTTACCGCTCGCCCTTTTTCCTATAGCAGGAGCGGGGATTTCCCGAGCGCGGGTAAGGGAAGAAGTAAGGGCAGCGCAGTGGATTCCTCGTACAAGGGACGGTGGACCTGATAAATGGCACGTGGCGCATCGGCGGCCTTTCTTTTCCACGAACGACCAATCGAGGCGCCTTTTCTCCGAGCAGCTGCCCACGGAGCTTTCTCCAGAAACGAGACGCGAAGTGTCCTAACTCAAGGAGAGGCAAGAGAGAGATCAGATCGCGACCTTAAGATCTCTCAGACATCCACCCGAACATTCCAACCATATTTAATAGCCCGACATAACCCCGTTTATGCAAACGGCTATGGGACTAATTTTTCTTGGTCGCAACAAGATCTTCTACGTAATTTACACATGTCCACTTTGAAGAAATGAGAGGATGGTGACGCTTTTTCATGAACTGATCGGCGTCGGTGTTGAGGCAAACCTAGGGTCATGTCGTGGTCTTTGGTTTAAAAATCAGTCTGCATGAGTATGCCATACCTTTTAATAATATGAATTACGTTAAATTATGAGAACATTTTCAAATATAAATTATACTGTATCATCTCTCTTGTTTGGAATAATATCTTTAAACCAATCAATAGTTTACGGAGATATTTTTATTTTTCATCATGTCGAAACGTATCTTTTTCTCTCGTTTATTAATGCAAATAATAGTAATTATTCAAATCATCTTTCTTTTCTTTAAAAAGATAGAAATTTTCTTCGTATTTATAAACCTTTTTGTCTCAATATTCGTACGACATCGATCGTTTGACCTTCGGCCTGTTCGACTTCATCATTATGGGAATTTACGCAATGATATCGAGGAAATTTTCACAATGCATATCTGTCTGGCTCCATAGACATATTATGCCAGCCTCTTTATTCACTTGCTTTCTTCCGGCTCATGAAAAGGGAATTAATTCCTTATGAGAAAAGCAGAAATAACTTCATTATTTGAACGGCATTTTAGACAGGGTACTCATAGTTTTAGTTTTCTACATGATTAGGCCTTAGTAAATAAAAGTGCTTTTGCTTGACCCGTTAGTGAATTTTTAATAACAAAATGTATTGTTTGAAAAGATAAGGTATTGTAATCGACGATTAATGAGCTCAAAAAAGTTAGTTTGACGTTCCTATTTACTTAGAAAAATTAAATATCTCACTAATTCGCAAAAATTCTCTCCCTCCCTCCTTGTACATACTTACTTGTCATAATTACTTTTGCAATATATTGTATTATAGTTTTATGCAATTATTAATGTTTAATTTAATTTTTGTTGATCTTTTCATATTTAGACTCTTGACGTTAAAGGATATAGTAGATTCGATACATCAAATTAATTATGTCGTCATAATTAGGAACAAAACAACCATGAAGTCACGGTCAAGCAGTGGATTCCTTGTCTTCAAAATTATTTGTTTTGATCGTTAGTCGTAATTTATTTTGATCACCATATGATACCGTTTTGGAGCAGATATTTTCGTTTCAACCATCGGATTCAAACTATTTAGCTTATTTTTAATGAAAAATTAATTGCAGAGTTGAGTTTTCACTGAATTTTACTCTATGATTCTGGGTATTTGGGCATAATGATGGGAGTAAGAAAAAAGTGGCTTATACAATAGGTTGTAAACTGAACTGAAATAATTAAACTAAAAATAAAATACTAAACGTAAGCTGAACATAATTACTCTCTATAATTCAATATTCCAATGTCAGTTAATGTTAATCGATTTCGAGGCGATCAGACATTTACATGAAATTCTGTCTCTGAAACTCATTTTGAGACACTTCGAGAATTTTGTTCTTTGCTACACCAGAATTTCTTTCAGCTCTCGTGGCAAAGAACCTCATTTTCTATCGGAATACGAGATCCACACGATGGAGTTCCGTAAGGGATCCCCTTAACTTGGCTCCAGACACTCGAAAGGCATTCACCGCTCAAAAGCAGATGCGGGCGGCGCATTCCCGAAAATATATTTGCGTTCACGTTAAGCTGACAGCTACCATTTCATCCCAAACTTAAGGATTATGGTACAATCTTTCGATCCTCGTGAGGCTTAAGACATCAAAGGCACCATGACTTTTATTGTTGCTTAAGGAAGTTTAAGACCCTCGTGGACTGTCCCTATTTATAACTATGGAAACTCTTCCAAGTCCTTCTATAGTCTATATTTCGTATATGCAGCATTCGTAAACATTTATGTAGTTCTTAGGACCTTATAAAAACTTTATTACTTTGCTCTCTATTTTTTCTAACTTGTCGTCGATTCAGTTTTCGGTTTGTGATAGATCACTCCTATTCTGCCTGTGGACAGATCCTTTATTTCGGTAGATAATTCATGACAAATTTGGATAAAAGATAAATGGCACTTTTTATAAAATATGAATGAATCAATGGAACACTTACAATTGTCTTCATCATTGTGGATAAATAATTGGGAAAGTAAACAGAGAAAAGTATTTATAAGTGAATTGTAAAAAATACAGAAATAATAAGCATCTATAACGTATGCTTTGTTCCCTACTTTACGAAATCAGAAATTAATAAGCCTATTGGCTAATTTGTTTCACAAGTGTGAATTATAACTAATTTATTAATTAGTAAATATAAATTTTTTTAAATACTCTAATTATTTAAAATTGGTTTCCCGAAAAAGTACTGGATTTCTCTTTGTCTTGAGGCAAATGGTCACATGGACTTTTGCTTCGGATATTTTTAGATATCTCGTCTATAAACGTTTACCAAAGAAATCAGGAAAACCAGTTCCAATATGATCAGAACTAGTAGATTGATGACGTAGAGAAATAGAAAACCTAAAGGTCGTAAATTATTCGAATGAGAGAGTCCGCAGAAATACGAATACGAAATTATGAAAGGGTCATCAAGGCCGCAGAGGTTGAGTAACACCACCTCAAGGGGGTATTTTCGCAGAATTCTGAAAGTGAAAGAGATCTGTCATCAGGCTTTGAAAGCACTCAGTCGCAAGCCTTTTCTACTGTCAGCTTTAATTGTTGCATGAAGTCCTGGTTTCTCAAAATCAGAAATGTTTGCCAAGAGTCACTTCAGCCTGCCTTAGGGCTATCGCAGTGATCTATTATTATTTCAGCTTAAGCAAAAGCCTCTTTTCCTTAACACAATTCACAGTTAGAGTATAAAGAGCGTATAGAGTATAGGTGAAGCGTAACAGAGTAAAAAATATGAAAAGTTCAAATGCACATTTTTTCCTCTCCTTATTGTGGAAATCTTCCTGCAAAAGAAAGGCTGCTGCAACCCGGAGAGGCTGGTGGACAGTGTAGCCCATTTGGCTGATCTGTTAGAGAAGGAAATCCACCATTGAGTACGTTTCTCCAATAAAACGAATGATTTACCTCACAGAATTATCTTCGTAAGCATTATCGAATTACGTCTCTCTAATTATGCGTTCTTGGTTAGTGGTTTTGACTCATAGCAGCATCAGGTTATGATCTTCACAAACAGATTGGTATATCATGTCGGAATGGTTAAATACTGTTGAGGTTAATGATGGTCAAGTAATGATCCATGATTATACAAATACTGTTATTTCTATCTTTTATATTTCTTATATATTTCTATCTTTTGTTCTAGATTCATGCGATGTTATCTAATGCTAACTCTGTTGTACTGCTATATAATTCTCTGTTTTAATGCTAAATCTTCTACTGACGACAATGCTGAGCGTCTAACATGGTAGTTTAAAATTACTATTTGTTTATTTATAGTGCAAGTTTTATCAATTAGAGATTACCTCTTCACCTTAGTCCTCAATCAAACATTGCAGATGACTTTAACTTAACTGGATATCTCAAATCTCTTTAAAAACTTAAACAATTTCATAAGCGACTATGAGGGGTATGCCGAATAAAAACGATTTAGGAAGAAAATTAAAATTTTAATTTGAAAAATTATAATAAAATATTAAATTATAGTTTTATTAATTTCGTATACTCAGCATCAGATGAATTTCACATGCGTAACTTCATGCTAGATGTTTATATGAAGAATTAGAGAATATGAACTTTAAAATTATTGAAGTTTAATTTTCAGGAATTTTTAATGAGCCTATGAATCATTTCTTAGCGTCGTTGTACACGAAAGCGCAATATACGTAGCGGCGAAACATTTTGAGTCCATTGGTAGAATGGATGTCACATATGAAGTTCCTTTGGGAAAGTAATGAAATACTAAAGTAAAGAAATTGTAATTCATTTAAAAAATATTCACTGACGTGCATCAATACATTTAGAAATGTTTTAGCTCCTAGAAAATAAATAAATGAAAAGGCCTTTTTAAATGGTTGTTCTTGTGATTTTATGTCTAACTCTGAAGCCCTGGTAACGAGTTATCAAATAACTGGCACGAATGATTTATTTACGTAGAAAAACAGTGTAGTCGATATCTCCTTGTTATATATATAGACGCGGATCAATTCAAATATGTCATAGATATCTTCATATGTATATGTGTACGTATGTATACGTATACGTATGTACACGCCTATCGAACGTTCTCTATGGTGCAAACATTGAGTTGGATAAACAATTTAACTAATTAGAAAAAGAGTTGAGTTAAAACCTCGTCTCAATGTTGGAAAATTGAAGAAATTTTATTTAACATACATAAAATAACATTTCTGACGTTACTAGGAGGCATTTTTTTAATACGAAATAATTTTATCTATAAACAATTTTAAAGCCGTTGCGCTTTTTTAGGCTTTCGCCAAACAACCGTGGGCACTTTCCACGACCATGTTGCAATCATTAGTATAATATCAGAATGGAAGAGTAGCCTGGTTTTAGCTGAGAAATGAGAGAAATACGTGCAAAATGGAACGGAACTAAAGGTCTCGAAACTCTGCCCCACAGATTGGGAAAAAGTAAGAATTTCGTCATTTTCAATTTTATCTTTCTCGCTCTGGGAAGGACCGATGGGGCTACATAATTCATTGTTTAAACGGAAAAAGGATTTGAATGGAAAGAGATCGCGATCCATTAATGTTGAAGCCCCTCTATACTCTTATACCTGTGTATCCAACTAGTATGACGCGAAGCTTCGATTGACGTTAACAGATAGGCTGTGTGATTTTACGGAATATGTAAATAATATTCATCGTTTGTTTGCGGAAGCGCGGAAACGTTCACCACCAAGCTATTCTTATTTGCTGATGAGTTTTCTCGGTAATATTTTGGCTGACGTAAATGGACTTCCAACCGTTGTTAAGGTTCCCAGAGTCACTGAGATTTCGGTGTTTAAACTTATGACAGCAAGACGTCCAATTTGTGTGTTTTGGTAATTTAATTCTAAGGAAGTCGTGCATGAATCACCCAGATTTGTAACGGTATATAACAACCTACATTTGAGTTCATGCAGGCACCAGCTGTACTAAATCATGGACGTGTGACTAAAAGATTAGATAATTTTGATAGACTTAAATACTAGTTAACCTATTTCTTTCAATTCGCGAAAGGACATTATTCGCCCTATTTTATGTATATATATATATATATATATATATATATATATATATATATATATATATATATGATAGTGATTATTTTAAATAAGAATACAGGAAATGTTTCTCCATTAGATAGAATCTTGGCCTTGATTTACCACTTTAAATTAAAATCTAATGCATTTCTCTATCCTAAGCTAACACATTTTCTCAAATAAATTATTCGAGACTTACCATATAGCGCGTCTTAGTTCTTGATATTTTGAAATATATTGTCTCCAAAAGGGGTTTCCCCTTCTTAAAGACGAGAGCGTTTGAACCTCATTGGCATTTCACATTGACGTAACAAGGAATCACTACTTGCCCCTCGCCACAACTCTGAGTTCTCCGAAACTTGCTTTTTATTCATGTTCATGCTTAAGATAAGAATTCATTCAGATATCGAGAAAGAGTTGATTTGAGTTTAGATTTGGATTTGAGTTGGCAAACTGATTCGAAAATCAAGTTATGATGAAACTCCATTCGCCACTAAAACCTTTAATTTTCGAAAACATTTTTATTACTCATTAAAATTAAATGCACTATTTAGAATAAAATCATCCATGATTATAGTAAAGATAAACAAATGATGGAAATGAATTTAAACTTAGCATAGGAAGCGTGAGGGTTGTACAAGAAGTGAAAAATAGAGACTTGGCTGGGAGTCGAACACAGATCTCCCCCTGGTGTCCGGAAAGTTTTTTCATTTCTTGTACAAACTTGTAAAGATAAACTTTCAACATTAAAATAAAGTAAATTATTTATGATAATGATCTGATTTAGCTTGATAGTGAGTCATCACAGTATTTTATGTGTTGTTCTATCAAGAGATTTTTGGCTACGAATGAGCCATTAAAGATTCGATTTTTAATAATATTAATAATACAGTAATATGTAATAATAATCGTAGTAATATGTAATAATTCATAATCTGGTTAATGACCAGAGCCTGCTCTATGAAACGTAAATTGGCATATAGACATAGCCTCCTTAGATTTTACATTATGATTACTAATTTTCATAACATAACTGGCTTGTGTGGAAATGCGGATGTAAAACCATTTTCTGCTATCACATTCGATGTTCATCGCCGATTTTTCATTTTCTGCCTTACGTAGCGTGATAATCAAGTCCGAATTTTGCTGGTGGTACGTAACGTCAACGATGATGCGATAGTTTTCTTTGACGAAGTATTCTGTCATGATATTCTTATTTGATAATCCTTCCGGGATAATCAGATTTTATAATTACATGGGGTAGGACTCGAAAAATTTCTTAAGAATAATTGGTGCGGGTATTTTTTGCTGTATGTGCATAATAACCGTGAGGCGAAGGGCACAGAGCGATAAAACCGTATGCGAACAGCGAACACTATTCATTAGGAAGCATCGATAGCGCGCAGAAAGGGGGCGCGGAAGGTCGGACAAGTGATGCTGATTGCGGGTGGCCACGAAGGGGGGAGTAACGGTTAAAGGAAGCTCCTTTCACACGACCACACTCAAGTCCTTCTTCCCCTTCCTTGTTGATCACAGCCTCGCCCTGTTATCGCTCTCTCCTTATCAATCTGCTTTCCCTCTACGTCAACAAATTCCTCTTCTCTTTTCATTCTCTTTCCTCTTCATTTCAGCACCTTTTCGTACGTGCAATATTTCGTCCCTCTTTTCCTTCTATTTCGTCTCGTTTTCTTTCCTATAAATAAATTATTTCCCTTTTTTATCGCTTATATTTCCTCTAATTGTATTTTTATCTAATTTATAATATTTTTTCGTTTAGTATTTAATTGTTTCGCTTCGTTCAATCAACCAATGAAAGCAATTTTAGAAAAAATACATCTTCAGCTTAAAGAACGTCAGTTAACTTTAGATTAAAAATTTCTTCCTTCTACAATTGTACGAGTATAAAATTAAAAAGCGGGAATATTTACGTCTTTCACGAATTGTCGTATATTTATATTGTAGTTGTCATCAGCACTGAGCATCATCGATAGTTGTCTTTATATTAGTTTTGATGTTTGGTTCAAAGATATTTTTCCGTTTCCTACCTGCATATTTATCATGACCAATCTTGCTTCCGTATTAAAATATTATATGCAGATGGGAATTGGATTCGTTATTCTTCTTCCTTTCCCTTAATATCGAGGGAATATCTAGGGATTATTTCTCCTTTCTCTTTTGTATCATATATGCTCTTCATCCTTTAGTCACGCAGATTTTCCCCACACTCAAATCTTTCCTTTTGTCTTAATTAATAGTTATGTAAACGTGACGTCCGAAGTCAAGGGGAAGAGAGGTCCTCTCGGGTTCAACCTCGCCTAATAAACGGTCGAACAAAATTAATATTCGCTTTTCCGGTAAAACCCCTCTCTCCCCTGGTTTTCCCCTCACCTTCTCTAGCGCCTTATCACTGCTCTTCATCTCATTCCCTCTCTCTATTCCCCGAAGCCGTGGACGTGACTGGAAGCACGCCGCCTTCTCCCCCTCTTGGAATTCCTCATCCCCCGTGCGTTCACCCCCTCGAGTACCAACCCTCATTCTCCGCCTATGATTCAACTTCCCATTTCGATACGCATTCGCACATTCGTCTATTCCGTTATCGCTCCTCTCACGTTTGCTTCCCAACTCCCGCGATTGTTTGTTTAGGATTCGGGAATTGGGAAAAATGATTTGTCAATAGTCGAGCTGATGTAAAAGTCAACACATGACGCGATGTCGATGGGAGAAGGTTGGGACTCATAAGGGACTCTGAACCTCTCCAGGGACTCATTTCGGTAGTTTTTTATTTGCTCGAAATTTTTTTACGAGAGGATTCCGTCCTTGAAAATGGACAGATTAGGATCTAGAGAGAGACTTCTTTCACTCCCGTCTCTCCCCTAGCCTAGGCCGCTTCAACCCTGACAGAGAAGAGTAACGGTGTTTGTATGATTAGAGAGTCTTGTAGCTGTCAAAGGAGAAGATGAATTTCCCCGACCGCCCTTCGTACAGGAGTCGGCAGTCGTAGAGGGTTTCGGAAGGGACATAAAATCTCTTTCGCAAGTGTCAGCTAACGTCAGCCAACAGCTTCCTTTTTCCTCCTCTATTTTCTGCATTAGCACACTGTATCTAAATTGTTGCGGAGACCATCCTGTGTTTGCTGACGATGTCTAAAGAGGAATCGGTTTTTTCGTTCGATTTCAACGGTGACAGAAAAATCTTACGTAGAATCCGCATTCGTTTTTCGTGCAATGCAGACAGGAGTTTAGTAGAAGTTCTGGTAAAGGTAAAAATATTTTACATCTAGTACACCATTCCTATAAACCCTGGTAGCGGTCTTTCGGGTTGTGGTAGGGGACGTACTGACCGAAATTTTTCCATAGCGGTTTACTGTCTTGGTTTTAATAATTTATCTTTCATTTTATATTGCATTAATCCCCATTTAATATTTTAAAATTAACAATTTACGTTAACCTCGTATTTTTAGTTTCTCCGCCAATCGTAGGTTTTCTCCTCGACCCTAAGGCAGTTGCTTTACATCGACGGAAGATTTCCACTGAGAGAATCTCGAAAACTTGTCAAATATTCTCTATTTATGATTTTTGTTAGTACCGACTTTTAAATTGAATTGAAGTTAATTACTCTAACTTCGTTTAAGAAGTTTTTTGCAGAGAAAAAATAAGTCTTAAGCCACCCATTGCCATTCTATCCTTCAATAACCTATACTCTGCAATGAAACAATAAAATTCCTATTCTTCCTTAACTGAAAATTAACTATTATTGCCTTGATAATGAATATTTTGCATCATCCTAAAAAAACTTTATGGGCTCAATAAATCGCTTTCATGGAATGGAAATCGTATTTCCCTTTTTTCAAGCTCTTAATTTACAAATGAGAAATTTTACGACTCCTACTTCCTTTTTTTAAATATGCCCATATTAAGTTGAAAGTTGGTTGCTTGAATCTGTGGTAATTATACGGAGAGAATTACAATCTAATTACTACAGAGAATTTTAGATTGTTACGAAAATATTCTTCAGCAGCCCTCCATAGAAGAGGCATACTCGATAGAATGTGCTCATTTATATCAGAGACTTAGAATTTCCCTTTATAAAAATTTCAAGTTCGCTTATAGAGGCGCAATCCTGAGGCGATTCAATCCAAACATTGACCCTGCTTGGTTAACTGTATCATTCTCTCTTTTATTTCACCTCTTACACGGTCGTGTCGCCCTTAAAGCTGCACTTCTTCTTCACTGAATGCAATTGCAAGCAACGTCACAACAAGATATCTTTTATTGATCCGAATTGCTACTGATTTTGGTTCAATTGATTTCAAAGCGATTTCAAAGTTACTGACGCACGCATATGCGTCGGATGAGCGCATACCAGTCCTCTGGAAGAATCTTTCGAGAACGTTCCTGACCAAAACCGGATCGAGTGCATAATCTCTCCCCACTTCACCTTCCCTCCCCCAATTCCCACCCCCGTCTCTCTCCCTCCCCCCAGGGGGCCGTCTGCCTTGCAGTTGGCCATGCGTTACAGATGTGTGAATAACCTCTCCACTTTCAATCTGCCTTTTATTCAATCTTTTTTTCATTTCAAGTAATAAATTCCCATTATTTAGTGATGCGTTCCCTCCCGTTGAAGAATATTATAGAATATATTATTTTCGGAAGAGCCTAAAATGTATCTAACTTACATCGTATTCATTATCACATATTATACCGCCATATTTATGAGAATGTAGATGAAGCTTACTATAACGAAATGCACTTTTATTCAGGGAGGATCTAGAAACTTACCAAAGGGTGGGAGTGACTTTATGACAGTATTCTTATGGACTCTTCTCCGATTAATATTTAAAATTCCATTTTGCCGTATTATATGCAGTACACGTATAGTTGTCGTGGAAAAACTTCACAGTCTGATTTTAATTTCAGCCGTAAATTGTCAGAAGTACAAAGTAATCGGGGAGTGGATCGCCCTCCTCCTGGGTCTGTTTGTGCTTTGAATTAAATTTTAGATATCGTTTCACTTCCACTTCATGAGTTGCTATTTCCATACCTTTAACAATTATATATGTATACTCACGCATTCATACTTACGTATATACACATACATTTATGTATATACTCTGCTTGCGTACGTCGGAAGAATGAAATAGGTTAGAGAATCACATTGAGATTTAAATCATTGAGTATTAGCCGTGTCGGATTCTTTCATGAGCTTTTTGAAGAGGGGTTAATGGTTTATTTTATAAGTGGAGGCTTTCCAGTAATTATACATAGAATTGATTAACTTCTCACTTGATGCAAATTGTAAATAAATTATAAAGAATAGCCTCATTGTAGGAAGAAATATCTTTTAGGAAACATATATATATATATATCTTTGATATTTGATAAAGTATGTCATCAATCTAATCTAGTCTGGAGGTAATTAAAATCAATATGGGTATGAGTGTAAATAATGATGGTGTTGTCAAATAAACCTATTATATCTCATGATGATATATAGAACCGGTTATTCCTTCTAATAGTTTAAAATAAATAATAATGTGTATCTTCGTAGCGTCTACTTCGAGCTTCATGTTATCTTTGATTTTTTAACATTCCAGTATTGACTTTGGACGTAGAGCCAAATAGGTCATCTAAGCTTATTTTCAAAAGATAAAGTACGGAACTGTTGCGATATGCAATCAATTCCTTTAATTGATAAAATAAGTAAGTTAATAGAGCATTTATATGAAACATCTACTCCAACACTGTTACAGAGTGAGTCAATGCTGAAACTTCCAAAAAATGCGGGGAACTACGGTAATAATGAATTATGATAATTTGCATTCCTGGCATGAAGATATTAATGATTTACAGTGAAAGCGTTGAAATAAATTATCTATGTATAATGTGTTTCATAAATATGAATTGATATTGTGAATTGTTAATAAAAACTGAAGGAAGAAAGTTGGAATGCTCTTTTCCTATAAAAGTTCGTTTAGCATTATCCCCTGTATTGTGCTACCTACGTTATTCGTTTTATAAGAGTTTCATCAACACTACTCAATTGTATTGAATTTCAAAGCCGGATTTTTAAAGCATATTACAGTCACTTATGGATGTTAGATTTTTTAATCCTGATGTCGTTTTTAAAAGTCTGTTTAATGCTTAAATATTTCATTTCTTTTCCACTGAGATACTGTGGCTTCTCGATTAGAAAGATCTGTTACAGGAATTTCATATTAAATTCTTGTATAGTATTGAGATATGTATCAGAATACTTGTTCAGGAAATATTATTTGTCATTATTACCTACAGCCGTCTAAACGTATTACTTCCTGAAAAAACGGGGAGGGATTAACTAAAAAACGGCCACTTTTTATTTTTCGAAACAATTCCGCAAACAGTTGTGTATTTGAAATTACAACTTATAAAGTTCTAGTGTTTTAAATGGGGTTAAAAGTGAAATGGGTCAGCAATTTCATCAGAGACAAAACGAGCCATCGGTACTTGGATGATTAAACCTGATTAATCAGTAATAAATCAATTCGTAGCTGACGTTTCAACTTGGTTCTTAAGCCAGAGGGAGAAGTTCGACTAGGGAGTTCAAAGTTTGAACACAGTACCTCCAGAAGCTGTGCGTTAGTAATCCAATTCGGAGACTTAGAAAAAGACTCAGCGAGATACTCAAAAACCTAGATTCATTCGCTTTCAACGTATTATACGTTTCAAATTATAAATAAAGTGAAATTAGATTCCAATTATGAATACACTCAAGTCAATAATTCAAGTTCTCCTGGTCAATTCACTGCTGCGATATCCGCAACTTGTTTTACAGGCGAGTCGTAGTTCTACAAAGCCTTTCAACCCGTCTAGACCGCTATTGAAGATTTTCCCTTAGTTTTAGGGACTTTATTGATTAAAGGTTTAGTCGATTCACACATCCGTCGGCGAATGAAGTCGTCAGCAATGCTTTTCGGCGCGGATTCACACTCGGAGAGCTTCCGAATATGCATTCTTAAATTAATGACCCCTTAATATCGAGATAGCAACGAAAACTTTGCGACTTACGTCGTAATTGATGTAACGATGTCCGTCAGAGGCAGTGAATAAGGAGTAGATAAAGGCTTTTCCCATACGAATGCCTCATCGTGTCGTAACAATGACATGCGCCAGACAATTCAGCCGTCCCTCACTTTATCTTCCCGTCTAACATTTTCTCCAGTAAATTTTATGTTCAAATTTAAACTCTTTCATAAATAAGTTGCGATGTCGTGTGATCATCATAAAGTCTATTTAAGGATTCAGAAAGAAATATTGACCTTTAGAACTTCATTTCGGGTATTTTTAATAGGGTAGGATGATGCATGCATTCTGTCCAAAAATATCAAAGTCTTAATACGTAACAAAAGATTTCTTCTCATTCAGTCCCTTTTTATTTATGATGGTCGTGTCATAACAGAGAATTATTCTAATAAAATATTATAGAAAGATTCCTTGTGCAGAGCGATTTGCAGAGGTTATGGTGCAGGTTTATTCGTATTTAATTCTATCGTTATATAAATATTCTTTTTTATCTTTACGTTAGTTCGAGAGGAAGAATAAAAATTCTTTCTCAGATTTTGATTCTTTATTTGAGTTGGCGACGTATATTACTCCCTTTCTCTCTTGGATTGCAAATCATTAAAAAAAAATTTAAATGAGAAATATTCTTCGGTAACAGTTTAGCTCTACGTCGAACATAACCTTTTCATGAAATTATATCTCTGTTATTTTAATTACATCCCACAGAAAACTATGTTTATACTCAACGACATGGCAGAATACACAAAATGGGTAGTGCCTACTTTACGTTTCTCTGTGAATCTTATGAATATATATTTATATTGATCCCGCATCGGGTGATTTATGAATTCTAATCAATTTTTGCTTCTAAAAATTCCATCCCCGAATTTCAAAATAAAGTATTCTGTATACATCCAGTAGACCCAATTATATAAAATGAAATTCACATATTAATGTTTCTATTGAAACTAGACCACTACAACTACACTCAGCAAAAATCAAGCGCAGGGATTTTTATCCTCAAATCTATTTATCAATATATTTCAACATTCATTATCATTCTGATCACGTTGAAACCAAAACTTTTTCTCCATGTTTGTTTTATGGCCAACATTTGTTCAACGTGTGCGACATTGATAAAGACGAGTAAATGTCTGAAGTTTCAATTTGGTGTGACAGATGTCTTATCTTTGTGTTCAGTTCAATATATGCTACCCAATACTTGTTGTATAATGTGCTAACCGGACTTCCTCGTTTCGTAACCTTCAAAAAAGGCAACTCAGAATATCCTAAGAATTGCATCGCTCAACGCGGCTTATGTCTATGGCAATGAAGTTAATTTACTTCCGAGATTCCCGTTTGAGATAACAAGTGAAGGTGAAGTATCTGATGGGAAGTATCTAAGGATATAAATCTTGATTCATTCAAAGATGAGCGAAAGAACCCTGAATTCCGTTTATCGTAGTTACAAGTTTCTCTTTAGATTAACGAATTTGTGCAATTGACAAAAAATGAATAAAAATTGACGGATCGACTGGTTGATTTGCTTACTATTCTATTTTTTATGTGTGTTAGGCCTTTAAGTAAATAAAACCATTGTAGTTTTCGATTGTTTATTATACGTAATGATATTTACGATTTTTATTCACTGTCTCTTGGACTCACCATTGGAGCAAAGTTTTGTGTTAATTGATAAAATATAATTAGGTTACTGCTCTTATATTTATGAAAATTTTGATTTTTTTAATCTAAAAAATTTAAGAAATTAAGAAATTAAGAATTCAAGGAGAATTCGGTTGAAATACAACGGAAACATTAAAGAATTCTTCTGTCGTATTTCAGGTTCAAAGTTGCATCTCGAATAAATATAAATGTGTTAATTTAAATTAGTTCAATCAACAGGTATTAGGAAATTCAAATTTCCGATTTACAATTTTCGTCAACCTCAATCCCGCCTCGCTTCAGGCTATCTATCTCGACCAAAGGATGGACCCAGTTCCGCGTGAGAAACGTTTTGCAACTGCATTATCAGTAGACCTAATTTCACTTTCATCCTGTTCAACCGCATAAATGCCCGAAGCAAAAGAAATCGCTCGAAAAAGTGGGGCAGTTATGCGTTGTGCTTTGGCAAGGAATACTGCTGCTGCCAAAAACAGGCGTCAACACGGTTCAAATATCGAAATGAATCATTTACGAAATTATGGCGTGGAAACATAAAGGATTTATCGAGAAATCAACTATTTATCAAATGCATAGTGCATATTTATACATATTCATATTTTATCATTTCCAGACTGCTCTGAGTAGAAGTAAAGTAGCTTTTTGGTGCTCATGCTACAAATGCATTAATGCTGCTAAACAATTAATTTTATCACCGCATTTAAATACATCGTCTTGAAGTTTATCTCACGTGAATTATGTATTGTGTGGATTAAAGTAGTTCACGAATGACGTATAATTTCCATGAACATAAAAAAATAATCTCGACAAAAAGAAGATATCAAATGTTTGCTTACCATGAGGGAATTTTTTGGTAAGATATTGGACACTTTTTTATTTACGTTAGCTTGTTTTGCAGTATATTTTTATGAATTAAACCGAACTCAAGCGATTTTGCGATTCTTGGCTGGTATAATAGAAGAATTTTAATTGAAATATAGTGTAAAATTTCTTTGAAATTCATTAGGAAACCTGACATTATTCAATGCAGAGAGATTTACTCAGTGATTTTATTAATCGAGACTTGACTTAAATATCTGAAAACGACTATTTTGTCTTTATAATCAAATGAAGATTTTGTCTCACTTTTTTTCCTCAGGAGGTATGAAACGAGTGATAAACGCCGCACGGTTAAGAAATTTAACTTATTGTTAGTTGAAAACTTTCTACAAACTTTCTTTGTATTTTTAATAGCTTCAAGTTTTTTGCTAGTTGAGCTATTTTTCCATTTGTTGTAGAAAATTATATACAAATTATATTGAAAATTTTAAGGCACCTTTTTTAATTTACCTAGCCCATACCGTTAATACTAGAAGCAGCAAAATTTATGGTGATGTAGTTTCAACTATATGTTTCCATTCGCTGATTTCAGCATCGATTTTAAATATGCTGGTGCATCATTCCCACCCTAAAACATTTTATTTCTATCTCCCCATTCTACATTGATGGCGATGCAACATGATTTTTTTATTTCAAAACTCTGAAAGTACGGGCAGATTATTCCATATAACTGAAACTTTCCATGCGGGCAAAGATTGGTACAGCCTTCTTTTGTTTTAGTGGCGTAAAATGGTCGCTACTCCTCTATTTGGATTCCATTTATCAGAATTTACGTAACTCTTTTTAATCGCGAGTTTTCTATAACCCCGCAACATTCTTCAGCACATTGAACTGCTGATTACAATATTATATCTATATGCTAGCAGAAGCGCCCATTGATTCTCAACGGAGAAATTCAAATTGATAAATACTTTTGTTAAGGTCTTGATCGTAACACATGCCTCAAATTATTTGGTAGATAGCTAATAGCCAGGCTATTATTATTTCCAAACCAAAAAACAAAGTAAATAAAGGTATAATGAAGTCTACGAAGCCACCTAAATATTCGGTCTCATATCCTTTGAATTAACACTTTCTTCGATGAAAACAAAAATCATTTAAAGATCATAAAAAGAATATTCGAAGATCACATTAGGATACGCAGCACCACTTTTTAGGAGACATTTTCAGAAAGGCAGAATTGGTTCTCGGAAACTATGATTAAACACAAATAACTAAAATATATTAAATATCACTCTAAAACTACCGATGTATATTATTTGCAAAAAGTAAGCGTTCTTTGGAGCTGACTTGTACCCCAAAACTTAATTGCGTAACATAAACATGGAGCTTATCAAATGACGCAAATGCAATCACAATGCCAAAACAAAAACAAAGATTAAACACCGATAACCGATAACCGATTGGAAGCAATTAAAAACACCACAGGAATAACTTTTTATTCTGCGTATAACAAAACATAAATTTGCTTTACCTTAAGAGATACGATGTTAGAGATATGCTATAGCTTTACAAATCACCGTTTAGCTCCAACACTGAATCTGGGAAATCTTTATGATATTCACTAAATCCATTTTCGTCATTCGCTAAATATTTATCGATTTAAATTAATAAGTTGTAATACTTAATGTAGAAGATTATATTAAAAACATACGAAACTTACCAGGTTTTTTATACGCATTCAGTTTTATTGATCGAGAGAAAGCAATTTCATCTAACAAACTGCTACAAACCCATTTATCCCACGAAATAATCGGTAAACAATTACGTTGATATAAATAAAACTTGGTTCCTACAGACGCTTCCATAAAATTTAAAATCTGTCTTAAGTACTGGTATTCGTATGTTTGTACGCTCGATTCTTCACAGCATAGTTCATAGCTGCAGTTACTAAACATCCTTAAACTTCTCCCTCTTCGTATAATCTATCACTTATTCTTAACATTAATTTGAAGTAGGCATATTTTCTTAATACGTTCTTACGGATAAATACATGAGCTGCGGACTCATATAATACTCGGGAAATAATCTTCTGAATTAAATATTACAATTTATCAATTTACTTCGATAAATATTTAGCGATTTACGAAAATGGACTTAATATTGTAAAGATATCCCACTTCAGTGTTGGAGTTAAACGGCGATTTGTAAAGCTGTAGCAAATCTCCAACATCGTATCCCTCCATCGAAAAGGTAAAGCAAGTTTATGTTTTGTTATATGCAGAATAAAAAATGTTATTCATTGTGGTTTTTTAAGTGCTTCAAATTCTTATACATTTACTATCTCTCTGTTATCGGTATTTAATCTTTGGTTCTGTTTTGGCATTGTGATTGCATTTATGTTATTTAATGAGCTTCATGTTTATGTTACATATTTTAGTATTGGGGTACAAGTCAGCTACATAATACACTTAAATTCTGCAAAGAATATTAATAGATGGTTTTAGAATGATATAGAATATATTTCTGTCATGTTTAATCATCGTTTCCGATATGTATTTGTGCATTTCTGAAAATGTCTCCTAAACTGTGGTGCTGCTTATCCTAATGTGATCTTCAAATGTATTTTTTATAAACTTTAGACAAATGTTGTCTTCCTCGAATAAATTGTTCATTCTAATGATATGAAATTGAATATTTAGGTGACATTGTAGACGTAGTTATAACATTTTTCTTTGTTTATTAGTTTGGAAATAATTAAAGCCTGGTATTTGTTATCTACCAAAAATTATGAGGTATGTGTTACAATCAAGGTTGTTACACTATTATTAATCCATATTAATTTCCCCGTTGAGAATCAACGGGCACTTCAGCTAGTTTCTAATAAAAGGATCCTGTGCACCAATTAATCGTTTAATATTACTTCAAGCCATGTTTCAAATTATATTTCAATTAAAAACCTCCGTAAGAAAAGCTTATCCAATATAATTTAAAATAATAATTAGATTCCTTCTTCGTGCAAATAAATGTGAGTATACCTCGAAAGGAATTTCTTACTCACAAAGTGGATGATATTGCTTTCTTCTTTGCGAGCTGCTTGAAGAATATTTATTAATGTAAATCAAATTTTTATTCTTTACAGAATTAATATTGTTTGAAAATATCAGATGGATATATATTCCACTGTTTTAATTTTCTTTTCTAAAGTTGAGAATTATAGTTATTGCAAATCTACTTTAAGCTCTAAATATTTTCTTCTGAGATTTTCAATAATTTACTCTACTCCACTACTTAAAGAATACAATTCAAGTGATAAATTCGTTGAAATCGTGATATCTCATACTGAAGCAATATTGACCGTGGCAGATACAAAAATGACCTTTGTGGAGATATTAACCCTCAGAGTAAACATAACAAGGATGAAGTACGGACTGGGAAACTCTGTAATGCATATCTCCCACAAATATCACCTGGAAAAATTCTAAATATCTATATCTCGTAGGGAACAATGAGTGCTTTTAAAAGATTTTCTAAGTTTCCATTCGGGTCCTTGGGAACTGTAATATTTTTCTAGATACACAAAGGCTTTCCAACACGAATGCCGCAATCTAATCTTTGAATGGAAAAGTAAAGATCCCTTCTCCTTTTCCTTCTCCCTCGGAAAATCATATCTCTCTACGGAAATGGGCATTTGCAACACCTTGTGATATTCTGCAGTTTTCACTAATTGAGAATGTCAATACATTTTATATCTGTAGCAATTAATGAAGTATATCATATGTCTGCCAGAACACCTTTTGAGTGATTTTTTCTGGAATGCAGTTGCGAGAGGCAGAGCCCAGACACAGGCTCAGAACAATCTGGTTACAAATATTTGAGATTTGGAGGTAATATTTAGGATTTTTAAACAAAAATATATAGAAGAAAATTGCTATATCCTAAACTAAACTCAGCAACACAATGCATTAAAAACAAACCAAGAATTATCAACCGGCCATGTATAAAATATCCCTTGAGATGAAAAAAGGAAAATTTGAAGATTATCGCTAAAAAATATGAAACCCTTTTGTTCCGCACGATAGTGAATAGTGCGGATATTCGATTTGATTTGTTGCTAACGAAATATCCACATATGTGAAAATAACTAAGCAAATAACTTTTACACTTCGCTTGATTTGGATAAAATATGCAAAATATAATACCATATTAAATGCTACACTTCTTCATTTTCATGACGACATTTTCCAAGTAATCCGAGAGTATCGTCTGATAACAGACAGCTTAAATATAAAAAAGGTAAAATAGGAATATTTCCGGAACTCTATTTTGTTTTATTATCTAAAAACCTGGAAAGTTTCGTTCAGCAATCATGTGAATCCTAGATATGAGAGTTTAATTTAGCAATGAAGATATACTTGTATACATATACATTTTTTGATATATTATAAATATGGTACATTATTTATCGGGGATCAGTAAAATCACTCATTTTAAGATCTACTGACATTTTCATAAAATGTCTCAAAAAATTGTCAATTTTAAAATTAAAGTAAACAGATTTATTTTTAAAATCTTTGTGCGGTTATTCTCTTCAGTATTCTTATTTTCAAGGAAATTTTCAAATCGAAACTAAACCACGTGACACATCTTGACGAATTTCAAACATTGAGTGCATAGAATTGGGTGAAATGTTTTCAGTTTATGGACTCCTTAAATTCATGAATCTGAATTTAGGAAATAAAGCGATAACAAGGGAATCAACCTCGAAGATCAGCTAATCGCGGAGTAAGTTTTCAAAAAGGAAATTTTCGTCGTTTACTCTTCCGAAATCAACGAAAACTTCGTGATGTCGTAATTAACACTCGTGAAAATTGCTACAAAAACGCAGCACATGTAGGTCGATCTTGAACGACCGCGCACGCCTAGAAATCTGTTTCTTTCCGCTGTCTTTCGATTTCCGTTCACCGCTAACGGGCGATCGGGTCGCACTTCCGCGTTTAAAATCCTTCCATTCGGACACTCCCTAACTTAGCCTTCGACTCAAGTTCACGAACTACGAACAATCGACATTTCCGAACGACTTGAAAATTTAGACTTTTCGAGAGCTTAAGCAAATTGCTCGATTAAGGGCTTGGTTACGGAATCGATCTTACCCAAACCTGAGCTCGTCATGTTCTCATTCCCGATGAAGATATATTGGTATTTTTTCTCATCTAAACCTGCAGCCTCAGTATCCACCTACATCACAGTATGTATGTACACTCCTGGCCAAAATTAACGCAGCACCTCCCTAGCGATCCTTACGGCCGGTGCTGCGTTAATTTTGGTCAGGAGTGTACGTCTAATTTTAATAAGATAACACGGATTTTTTCGAAATAAATTAGGGAAATATATCTCTCTCTTTAAGAATACTTAAGCAAATATTTCAGTACATAGTAATATCGGTTTCCGCGTATGTATGCGATCCAAGTCTTGAAGAAATGAAGAAATTTATTTATTTGTTTCAGATATATTGGGGGGCGAATCAGGGAAGCGTATTGTCTCGATTCTCTCAAAAGAGGTAAACAGATCGAATCAATGAAGAAATCACATGTAATAGGGTAGTATTACCTGTTTGTGATATATAAATAATTATTATTATTATTAAAGACAGCATGGCTTTTTGAAGGCAATAAAGTTGTGATTGGAAAGAGACAATATCAAAATGGAAGTAAATGAATACATGGAATGGTGACATAACTAACTGCTAAATGTAATTTAGCGCAGAGTCGTGGTAATGACAAGAAACAAAATAAGAAGAGCACAAAAGTTGAATTGCGTGTTTTCGTAACTCAGAAAAAGTAACTATGTGGTAATAATACTTCAGAAGAAATATGTGAAAAAAATAAATAAGAGAGAAATTCAATGAATAAAAAACTGTTAGCATAAAATATTAGGCTAATTTTGAAGCCAGGTATCATCGTAAATAACAAAAATATATCAATTATGAGTTGTGAATCGTATTACATATGCTACAATTTCAATGGCTAGTGAAATTAGGGAGAAAACCATTGTACATGCAACAGATAAAGTTCTTGAGAAGTATGGTTTGGAAAACGAAAATGGATTGAATGAGGTTAGAAGAATTCAGACAGTGAGGGTTGAGGTGTTCATTCGGAAGAGAAAAATCTCGGTCTGATTTTACAAGTAGCTCCTCCACTATTAAACTCCGTTGGAAAATGTGTCGTTGAATCCTAAATTCAAACGTAGTATTTATCCTTTACTGACGTGATGCTGACTTTTTAATTTATGCTCCTTCGCACATTTAAGGCAACAAATAACAAGAAAAAGAAGTTCTGCTTCTGTGTTTTTGGGGTTATCATTTATACATTTTGAACGTGTGCTAATATTGCTCCACATAAGTATTCGCAACCTGTAGGGAATCATTCTTTATAATTACTAGAATATTCCCTAATATCTCGTGTCAATCGTGCGTTTCTGTTAATCCAGCCATTGCCTAATAATTTATTTGACTTCATAGCTTCATTAGCATATGCTGAAAAACATTAATGTCAGCTGCATCGTAAAAAAACTTCCTCGTGCAAACTTCATCTCATAACAGTTGAAACGAAACCAGTTCACGGCGGGATATTTCGGAATCTGCAACCGAAGCTCATAATCATGACCTCAATATGAGCTACTTTTACCAATGCACAATATCCGAAAGGTATTCGATTGATTGATTCCTCGTGTTAGCAGGCTGCTATTACTTAACAGTGTTCCAAATTTTATTTCGCCAGTGTAATTGAAGAGAACGCCGCTATGCGCTGAATGAACTTTACGCTTCCGACGCCTTCTCTCGCGTGCCAAACTAAATAGTCGTTGCTTTATTTTTCGCCAGTTCTCGTCTAAGATTGAATCGTCCGTATGAAATACTCGAAAGTGATTTCAGAAATCCTCGGGGCGTGTTCAATTTTAGACTGTTAAAAATATATACGGCAAACTTTCTAAGAGTGGGCTATGCATTTAGCGGTTTTTTCATCGTCGTTGTCATTCGAAATAAGTCTCGGTTGGCCTAGCACCTGCTGTCAAACACGAGGCATACATAGTTCAATAATTGGAAAGCGTACAACAGCGTGCAGGATGTTGAAAGATGACTTTGTATTCAGGACAAAAGAGGGATTTGTTGATGTAAGAATAGGTTTCCAACTACGCCGAACGAAGAGAAAAGCGGTGTGATAGAATGTTATTGGGAGATGAAATATTAGAAATAGAAAATTCCGTTAATGAGTGAAAGAAGCAATTTAGGCATTGGTTTGATAGGCAACATAAATATTTGTTTAATCTAATCAAAAATAGAATCGTAATAATTGAATTAATGATGGATCAAAAAGATGATAGAAAGATTTATCTATTTTAAGCTACGGGACTTGCTACTTTACTATACGGGACTGCTGTAACGATGAATCGAGTAAGAATTGGCTATCTTTGCCATTAAGTCATTTCCATCGCATAGTCTTTAAGTATTTCTATGAAAAATTCAAATTCTTCAGAAGAGAAAACTTTTACAAAAATAACAAAAGCTTACATATTTATCTCTCAATCTTGAAATATGTGCGTGATTGAAGAAATTACGCAGAAATGGTTAAAGAGAAAAGATTAAGTTAATGAAAAGATAGCTTTAGATTAAATATTTGGTCTTAGCATTACCATTATGATGTCCAAAAAAGAATTTCCTGCTTCGATAAGTAGTAATCAAGTGGTATAACGATCATATTGAGAAGATACCGTTTCCTGAATAAATGTAATAACTCAACGCTAATCAACTTACTATTTTCTTCCATATTTACTCTCTCCTCTTCGTCATGTCTACGAGAATACACATCTGAGTATATTTAAATATAAATATTTGAAATTACATGCTTTAATTTATGGTTATGAAAAATGATTGAATGGCTCTTTGATTTTATTCCTTTTTAACATTCGGCGTTTGTTCTGGAAAGTAAAAAATTACTCTTGTAATTAGATAAAGATCCTTTTTGTATAAAATATCATTTTCAAAAGTGATCCAACTTTTAATGCGTGGAAAATTAAAACTCCATTTAATAAGAGTTATTCATTTAACGAAAATTTGCTATTAGGATTTTTCAGGAAAATTTTCCTCCATAAGATTAATGGTATTTGTTAAGTAAATAAACATCTATATTAGTACCACTAATATCATCAAATAACTACATGGGATTATCATAACTCTCAGCTTATCCTTAAAATGTTTGCTTCAAAAAATTTCCTTCCTCCGAATTTTATAATTACCGATTTTCTGGAATGCTTTTACAAGAACCCGCTCTAGGATCCTAACTCTGTCCCTATGCATCAACTCCTAGTCCTTGGACCGGCCCTGGCCTAAATCTATTAACATTTCTATTTTAGGCACAGAAGTATTGTACAGTTATTACTCTTTAACCACAACATCTTATACGTTTTAAGCGGATGTGTCAAAATTTAATTAAAGATGATATATCACAAATCTGCATGGTACTGCCAAAAGAAAAAATCCCAGATCTTAAATCAGAATACTTATACATGAGTAAGAATTTATTCTTGCGATACAGAATTATTTCGCATTTAATAATATCCGTCGTTTTCAATTCTGATTTACTGCGGATGTGGTACTCGCGGCTGAAGAATGCGGGAGACCCAAACTATTTCCCCAATTCGTCTTCCTCTCAAATCTTTTCCATCCTCCCTTCCGCTTACTCATTTCGCTCCAACGCATTCGCTATCTTCATGTCCTTCGACCGCCTTCCAGATCGTTCTCGATGATTAGGGATTTCCGCATGTGTGAGGAGGTGTGTCGTGGGTGGAGGGCCTATCTGCGAGATTCTTTCTTTTTATTGGGCAAATCCGATAGGCGAATAGTTACTCAACGGTTGCTGGATAAGGTCGGTAAACTATCGATAGTTTTGTTTATTTTATTGCCCAACATTTAAGTGTTTTATCATCTCGTCCTCTATTCCATTTTCAACTTCCAATTTCGTGAGCCCAGTATCTTGAGGATCCCATCCAATTTGTATGACTTTAACTTTTATTTTATGACATCAATGAGATTTGCAATCCTTCCAAATGCTAAACTTTCTCGGTATCATATGTATACTTCAAATGAATCGTATAATTGAACGAGTTTAATAATTGGATAATATTCCGCGTAATATTTTACTGGCATCATCATCTTCCGTTTATATTTCATATTACATTTAACCTCTCAATCATTAAATTCTGTCAATTTATCAATTTTAACTACAAATTTAACTACACGTCTTTTTTAAGTATGTAAAATATTCCGTCATTCCAGATACCTGCAAAGTGTGACGTTGACCACATTCGTAAACTACAAGGCGTCCATCGCGAAAATTTCGAAGATTCAATAATTTTATTAGAATGATCCAATCTTAATTTTTTTGTTATTCTGGGACTCTTCGACGTTTCGACGGGTTCTCATACCCAAAAAAAGAAGTGAATCTACCCTCCTCTTAATTTGCTCCTCAAATCCCAAAATGGGGTTATAATTCGGATTCATTAAACCAGTTTTCGCTCCTTTGTTTATTTTAGAAACCGTTTCCACGGGAATACTGTAAAATCTTATCGCGATATCTCTTGTTTTAGTTCGCTTTTGGTTGTGAAACAATGCCACTCTTTCTTCAGATAAAATTGTCTTCCACGTTTTGTTTAGGGGAATGTTTATTTGCCTTGCCATTGGAATGAGCTCGTTGTGCGTAAGATATCGATCCGATCAGAAATCGTAATTTATCTCTCGGAAGTATCAAAGTGTCTGTCGATATCTACAACCAATCGCAACCCCTCCCACCTTGCACTTAACCCGTGCATTGAGCAATCGACTAAGAGGAGCACGTGCCCTCGATTCCTGCTTCAAATCCGTTTCTCAACGTGGCCTCCGCGACACGGGAGCTGCCGCGGGGTCCTTGGCAAAGAAATGAAGTCAACAAAAACGAATTTCTTACTCTGCGTTTTCTTTGTCTTTCTTGCCGTCCTTGTCTTCCGCTTTGGGCTTCCGTTCTCCGCCCTTCCACGAGCTGCATCCACTGGCACAGCTTTCACCGAAAGAAGATTTCGCGATTCCGGGAATACCGATGAGTGAATAGAGATAGTGAGAAAACGATTTTGCGACTATACGAAGAACGGTGAAAATTATGTCACGACTATACGAAGGAGGGTGAAAATGACGTTGACTGAAAATTAAAATAAAACATAGAACAACATGTATGCAACTAAATACAATAATAACAATACAAGCTCCTGGTAAGGCCACCAAAGCCAGACCAAGGGGACCGACTAAGAGTAACCCATTGGTCCTCCATGTTGAGGGTTGTGCGACTGCCGGAAACTTGTCCATATCAAAAATCTTTATAACTCATAAGGTTCACATTGTCGAAGTGAAGCCGGAAAAAACTTAGGGCCTAATCCTGGAGGGAAGAAGTGGAAGAGGACAATACAATTGAGAAATAATAATACCTAAAATATGAGTCATAATGAATGCAAAGAATGAAATTCCAATGTAAATATATAATTTATTTGTATGAATGGAAGTTAAATAACTAAATCATGTATAAGGACGGTATGAATGGTTTAAAAGAGAGAGGAACAGCTGGAAAATGTGGACTAATCTTGATAGATGTATGATTATCTATGGATATATCCGAAGAGAAAGATGTACGTGTATGCTTGGATAGGGAAATACGGAGGACTATTTTGAATGAACAAGATAAATAATTTTTTAATATATATATATATATATATATATATATATATATATATATATATATATATATATATATATATATATATATATATATAACTTACGCTTGCTCCCTTTCGAGGGGCAAGCGTGAGTTATGTAATTATGACGTAACCACTTCAGATCAGTCCTGAAGATGAACGTATCTATTTGAGAATATGTATGTACTACGTATAATGCTGAGCATAAATATGTGCACGAAGTACTTTCACTTGAGGTATCAATTTAAATTTTCTTAAATTTATTTGTTGTTAAGGTAATTACTCACATATGCTCCAGTGTAATCGTGTTTAAAGTCCTATTATCCACATCCAGAATTGGCTGTCAAAAATGTTATGAAAATCCATCCTATTTCCCCCATTGCTCCCATTATATAGATCATTGTACATACGTCATTTCAAGCATGCAGTGTGGAATGTATTATGAGGCTGCGCAGTAGCCCGAAAGTTGCCAGAAAGAGATTTTTCCAGAAATTAATTCCGCCTGGTTTAACGAAACGAAACATATTTATTGGGATGAGCTGATTAAAAGTATGGCACCCTCAACAGAAATGTATTTACTGAGACTCAGCTAATGCAATAGAAACATCGTACCTGAACATCATGCCTGGGGTGTTTAGCCTCTAGAATTAATATTCGATGCAAGTTACCTAAAATTGTAAACTGAGTTGTTTTTAGTCCTTTTGACGTTCCTTATATTAGAAATTCTTCATTTTCTTAAATAATTTTCTGGTTTTCGGATCTGATATGGTATAGCGGGATAAACTACTAGATTTCTAACTCGATGTCTTGAAAAAGCAGCAGATCTTTGTATAAGAGAGCATCTGTATGAATAGCTAGATAGGGAATTGCAAAAATCATTGCTTGCTAAAATTAGACTTCTCGAAGTATCCCGGCAACCCGAATACATACGATTGTCTTCTATAATTCGCAACTTTCTACGGGAAGACCTTCTTCATTGCGTGCAGATCGCGTTTATTTTAGGAGATCATCATCATCTTCGGCCTGTTCCGGCTTCACTTGTTCCGTGGAACTTTACCATCTTTCTCTGGGTCTTCCGACACTTCTTTTGCCTATTGGTTGATATTTCATCGCTTCCTTTGGTTCTCGTATATATGTTCTTGCTCTTTGAAATAACTTCTGTTCTGAGGATGGTGCTGTGACTCCGAAACCGGTAAACAGTTTCATTAAAAATTTTGTGGAATTCGTACAAGTGTGTTCGTGTTTTTACTTTCTCCGTATACGTAGTATAAAGAAAGTATTGTTTCCATGAAAAAAATCGACTTTGAGATTTCAACGGAAATACATGTTTTGGGGTCCCTAGAATACGTTTTGACCATTTTCAGAATGATGTCTGTGTGTGTGTGTGTGTGTGTGTGTACTTCTGGGGGCTCTAACGTAAAAACTGTTAGTCGTATCAATACCAAACTTCATATATTGAATTGTGGTTGGTGCTGTCAGAGTTTATTAGTTTTTGGAGTAAATCGGTCAACCGAAAGTCGACATTTATTCGTCGAAGCAAACTTCCGTTTTTGCAAAATATCTTCATAAATATGATATATAGGTATATACTATTATTCATAAAAGTTTTAGAAAATATAATTTACTATAACGTTTGTATGAAACATATTTTTGTACTACTGATTGGTTAGGAGTAATTTGTGAAATACTGATAAACCGGAAGTAGCTGACTATATACTTTGTGGGCGCTCTAACAAAAAAACTATTTGTTGTATAAATACCACATTTTATATATAGTATTTTGAGGTATGTCGTTAGAGTTGATTAGATTTTGGAGTAAATCTATTGACCGAAAGTTGATCTATATTATTCGAAGCAAATTTCCGTTTTTGCAAAATATCTCCATTAATATGATATTAAGGTATATACTATTAAAAATAAAAGCTTTAGAAAATGTAATTTACTATAATGTTTGTATGAAACATATTCTCATACAACTGATTTTTTAGGAGTTATTCATGAAATACTGATAAACCGGAATTTGCTGATTATGTACTTTGTGGGCTCTCTGGGCGCTATGCGCGAAAGGCTATTTCATCGTTTTTCATCGAACATGTCCCGAAAAACATTTTTTATAATGTTTGTGACGTAAAAGATAATATGATATAAATTAATCACTTATCTTCCAAATTTAGATTGAATATAGGGTTCGAAAATACTGTCGTAGATAAATATTTACATCTTGTATATGGAGAAAGTCATGCGCTGGCCACATCAGATTTTTACTTTCTCCATATACGAAGTATAGAGAAAGTATTGTTTTCGTGAAAAAATTCGACTTCGAGATTTCAACGGAAATACACGTTTTGGGGTCCCTAGAACACGTTTTGACCATTTTCGGAATGATGTCTGTGTGTATGTGTGTGTGTGTGTGTGTTAGTGGGCGCTCTAACGTGAAAACTAGTGGTCGTATCAATACCAAACTTCATATATAGTACTGTTGTGTGTGCTGTCAGAGTTGATTAGTTTTTGGAGTAAATCGGTTAACCGGAAGTCGAGCTTCATTCAACAAAGCTCATTTCCAGTTTTCAAAATATCTCCCTAAATATGATATATACGTGTATTGTATACCTTATAAAAGTTTTAGATAATGTAATTTACTATAACTTTTGTATTTAACATATTTTTGTATCACCGGTTGATTAGTAGTTATTCGTGAAATACTGATAAACCGAAAGAAGATGATTATGTACTTTGTGGGCGCTCTAACATAAAAATTATTTGTCGGATCAACACCAAATTTCATATATAGTATTTTCATAACAGTCCTTAGAGTTGATTAGTTTTTGGAGTGAATCGGCTAACCGGAAGTTGAGCTTCATTCTTCAAAGCTCATTTCCGGTTTTCAAAATATCTCCATAAATATGATATTTAGGTATATACTATTATTTATAAATGTTTTAGAAAATGTAATTAACTATAACTTTTATATGAAATATATTTTTGTATCATTGATTTTTTAGGAGTTATTCATGAAATACTGATAAACTGGAAGTTGCTGACTATGTACTTTGCGGGCGCTCTGGGCTCTATGGGCGAAAGGCCAAATTCATCGTTTTTCATCGAGCATGTCCCTCAAAACATTATTTATAATGTTTGTGACGTAATAGATAATAATATATAAATTCATCACTCATCTTCCAAGTTTAAATGGAATATAGAGTTCGAAATTACTGTCGTAGATAAATATTTACATCTTATGTATGGAGAAAGTCATGTGCTGGCCACATCAGATTTTTTATTTTTGGTGTTCATCTTATTGTGCCACATATTCTCTGGAAAGCATTAACTTTATTACTTTCTCCATATACGAAGTATAGAGAAAGTATTGTTTTCATGAAAAAATTCGACTTCGAGATTTCAACGGAAATACATGTTTTGGGGTCCCTAGAACACGATTTGACCATTTTCGGAATGATGTCTGTGTGTATGTGTGTGTGTGTGTGTGTGTGTGTGTGTGTATGTGTGTGTGTGACAGTGGGCGCTCTAACGTGAAAACTATTAGTCGTATCAATACTAAAATACATATATAGCACTGTGGTGTGTGCTGTCAGAGTTGATTAGGTTTTCAAGTAAATCGGTAAACCGGAAGTCGAGCTTCATTCATCAAAGCTCATTTCCGGTTTTCAAAATATCTCCATAAATATGATATATAGGTATATTGTATACCCAATAAAAGTTTTAGATAATGTGTTTTACTATAACTTTTGTATTTAAAATATTTTTGTATCACCAGTTGATTAGGAGTTATTCGTGAAATACTGATCAACCGGAAGTAGCTGATTATGTACTTTGTGGGCGCTCTAACATAAAAACTATTAGTCGGATCAACACCAAATTTCATATATAGTATTTTGGTTTGTGTTGTTAGAGTTGATTAGATTTTGGAGTAAATCGGTTGACCGAAAGTTGAGCTTCATTCTTAAAAGCCCATTTCCGGTTTTCAAAATATCTCCATAAATATGATATTTAGGTATATACTATTATTTATAAAAGTTTTAGAAAAATGAATTTACTATAACTTTTGTATGAAACATATTTTTGTATCACTGATTGTGCAGGAGTTATTTGTGAAATACTGATAAACCGGAAGTTGCTGATTATGTACTTTGTGGGTGCTCTGGGCGCTGGGGCAAAATGCCACT
This sequence comes from Sympetrum striolatum, assembly GCA_947579665.1. Classification (NCBI taxonomy): domain Eukaryota; kingdom Metazoa; phylum Arthropoda; class Insecta; order Odonata; family Libellulidae; genus Sympetrum; species Sympetrum striolatum. The sequence continues at coordinate 105,196,642 of OX388343.1, forward strand.
TCATCGTTATTCATCGTACATGTCCCGAAAAACATTATTTATAATGTTTGTGACGTAAAAGGTAATAATATATAAATTAATTACTCATCTTCAAAGTTTAGATGGAATATAGAGTTCGAAATTACTGTCGTAAATAAATATTTACATCTTATGTATGGAGAAAGTCATGTGCTGGCCACATCAGATTTTTTTTAATATCTTTTTCTTCGTCGTATGTTATATCGCATCCTAATTATTAGAAATATTTAGGATGATAATAGTGTTGCATTTCCAATATTTTAGGAGATTAAAGAGGAATTATTAATTTGCAAAATCCTTCAAGATAGGAAACATAATCATGTGTAACTTTGTGTAACTTATTTAAGTTAAAAACTCCTTTTCAACAAATTATTTACTAAACCACAAGGCAAGAATGACAATACACGACCATGGTTTTGCAGCAAACGAAAAAAACAACAAGGCAAGAATTACAATACACGACCATGCTGCGAAATCATGGTCGTGTATTGTAATTCTTGCCTTGTAGTTCTTTTCGTTCAAGATATTTTGCTAGAATTCTTGCTCAAAATATTTTCTCTGATTTAACAGCATCCTTTTTTATCTTACCTTGGGGAAGGAATAGAAATTTCTCTCGTTGTTGTGAAGATTGCAGTATAAACGCCATCTCACGGCCAGCCAAGTCATCCCTTGGCGTCCCACTTTTGACGGATAACTGCAGTTTCCTCGTGCTGATAAAAAGTTTCAGTGCCAAATATGCGGAATTTGAGTTTTTTTGTAAATGTGAACTGTATTTTTGGTCCAAGAGAGTTATTTGCTACCTTTATTTTACTAAGAATCATGTTAATTTTAGTGTTAATCATAGTTTTAGGAATAATTTTATATTCTTTTAGAATGAAGATTTTTTCGTACTCTTCATTGCAGCCAACCGGTTGCATTTCGGCCAATTCATGGCTGTGAGGCCGGATGTGAGTTGCATTCATTGCATTAGCGATTTAAGTAATGGTGAAAATGCTTTCGCCGCTCCACTTCAATTTGGATGCCAACCCACCTACACGTGTCTCCAATTCCTTATTTTTTGCAATAAAACTTTTTCTTTGTAATGACGGAAGTAGGGACTCCTTATTATTAATGATAAAGGTCGATATTTAAATACATCTTTTACAGATGACGTCAAGTAGCATAACTTGGCAGGAGGCAAATTCTCAATCTTCACCCTTTTTAAGAATAATGATCCCAGATTTGGATTCTATCCTTGAAGTAACGGTTTGCTTTAATGCAACTCTTCTTTTCTTTGGAAACCCAAACACTCAAATTTTTACAAGTTCATTTCGTCGATGAATTTGCTACGATGGCAACATCGTACAAAATTTAATTATTTTTTGTTGAACCGTGACAGTGGATTGGGCCAATATTTCTAAGAATAGAGGAAATCGACAAACCTGCTCATTATTCAACGCAATTGATTTTATTTCACGATTGTTTAATCCTTAAAACACTTCAAGGGTTCGTCGCAAGAAACCCTTCCATTGCAATAAATACTTCCATTTAATTTCAGTTTTCGCGATATTTAGACTCAGGCTGATAAACGAAGAATAATTGTTGAAAATTGCGAAATAATTTGGTGCCGTTAAGACGGAATCTTGTTTTTGATTGACGCATTTCCCTTCCTTTGGAATTCAAATATTTAGATTGGTCAGGAAGGAGAAGAAGGATCCCTCGTGCGCAAATATCCTCGGATATTGAATTGAAAATAGATCATTTATGCAGTCTCAAGAAAGTGAAAGGTTTATTTTGAGGGATGTTTCAACGCCGAGCCGGAAATCTCTCAGTAATCTTCAATTCCTCGACGTGTTTGCGGCGTAGGACTCAAAGGGAGTGCTGTGTCGTCTTAATCTGCTCTATCCAATTGGTTGACTAGAAATATTTCTTGGGATTTCTTTGAAATCAATATCGTTACTGTTTAATTGCTGCTGTATTGTCCATTCTATACAATAATAATTAAATAATTGGTATAATAGTTTTTCTAAACAAGTTTGGTTTAATTTGATTTAAAGAAGAACAGAATATTTAAAAATCGTGCTGGACTCTCATCGACCATAAATGTATTAATGAATTCGTTTAAACGTTCTAAGGAAACGGCCTTAACGTATGTACACTCCTGGCCAAAATTAACGCAGCACCTCCCTAGCGATCCTTACGGCCGGTGCTGCGTTAGTGTACATGTCAGTATTCTACTCATTTCTAAGTAAACTGTTCGCAAATATGCCTGAAATCGAGAGATTGAGATATTCATGGTTGCCTATTTCTTTGTTCTCCGGATTGCATACATTAATATCTATCCCTAGAAATTTTGAATGCAAGTTTTGCAAATGAAGGAGGCATGTTCTATATCTCAAAAGATTCGACCTTGATATTAACCGGAAATGAATGTTCGGAGGTATGTAGAGCACGCTTATCGATATCGTCTGTTTCAATATCCCTGTTTATGTATATCAGTTACTAAAATAAGCAATTCCCAATAAGACATTCCCAAAAAGAATCCCGTAAATATCTTCAAAGACAAATTCTTTTGAATATTATTGTTCAAATAACAGTATCTATCTCTTGAAAGGTAAACATTGGCCATGTAAAGGCGTGGATCGTGTTTTTATATTTATAACAAAAGGCGATGGACAAATATTCAACATAGGAAAATAACTGGTAAATAGTTTCTTGGACTGCGCAGAAGCAAATGTTCACTAGCTATAATATATCTCAGGTTATTTATCAATTTTCGTTTGACAGGCCAGTTGATTGTTCTATCAGATGCTGCTGTTACTTTAGTTAATTCTGTTACTTTAATTAGTTATTTGGTAAGTCTGTCTGATACATACTTGTGCCTTGGAATATTCATCATTATCAATCGGGATCAATAGTTCGATAAGTATTGGCAACAAACACAGGATAGATAGTTATCAATGACTCTGTTCCAAATTTGGATCAAAAGAAAGGCAGCAAGACTAGTATGATATAGATGCTCCGGGATGGCTCGAAGAAATGGAAGTGAGATGAATTTGATTGAATTTGACGAGTGAGCTCCCGAACAAAAAAAGTGCGGAGTTCGAGGAATTAAAGAGAATGTATAAAATGATGTTGGCCGTTTTCAGAAGCGGAAGTTGTATTCAAGGAGAGAAGCGTGTAGAGGATTATTGTGAACGGAGTTCATAATAGAGTAAATGTTTACCGAAGGGCTACTGATTAAAGTCTGTAATTGTAAATCTGTAAAGTATCTTCGACGAAAAATGTATACCTTGACGTATATTGTAGCGGTAGTCTCACTATCTATATTTTTTAAACACTATATATTAATTTAAATGAGTTAATCAAATAAGTTAGTTGCTTGATTGTCATTGTTTATGTTGACGTGGTTATCATGTGTTTGTTACGTAGGTAAGTTAGATATTTGCCGTTTTTTATCGTAAATAACTTGAATAAATTACTTGCGGAGTGATATAAAACCTTTAATTTAATCTCTTGGCGCATCAACCTGGATGTGTCCGAATTTATAGAGTAAATACACCATTGCTGCGATTTTGTTGAATAGTACTTTTCACAATAACACCCATGATAAAATATAAACGTTTCGTAAGATAAATGATACGAGAGCATGATATTAATCTATAAATAATCAAATTTATGAGATTATAATTGTTTCGTACATTAGAACAGCTGTTCATCCATAGAAGGCTCACCTTACGTGTAGCTGCACGTTTTGGCACGTACGCTCGTCACGTGAGGCCTCGTCCAAATTCTCAGAATCTTTTCTCGGTCACCCAAAACCAGACGTTCGTTGAAGAAAACGAGTCACTCGTTCGGTGCATTTCATAAGAAGATTATAAGAAAGCGTTCAAATATTTTGAGAGTTCGCTGTATTAAATACAGGAGTCATAAATCAAATAATACTCTCCTTTATCGATTGAATCGCAAGGTCTCGAAATATTTCAAAGCGTCACATTTGCTGCTGTGTCATTTGCGAATTGCTTTACGAATTGCTAGATGTACTATGTTTAAATATCCCGCGGCTCTTAAGTACACTTTTTCCGTTCAGATTTTAATATGTATTAATATTATAATAATAAAATCAAAAAAATTCAAACCCTATGTATTATACGCCATAGACGTAAGAGTTGAAAAGTAGCGCGTATATTCTGTCAAATTTTATTTGTAAAGATTCCGCAAGATAAATCTTTAGACGGTTCATTTCCTTTTTTTTTGTTTATTGAGATACTAAAGAGAATATCGAAAAACTGCTGTGAAAGATAAAGATGTCGAGTCTGTTTGCAAACAGTATTAGAACAAATAATCATATTCGGCTCTACGGTTCATCGCATAAATAAAAAAACACTTTCCTCCTTTTGGAAGAGGAATTAGGAAATTTCCGTAGTTTCTTAATGCCCCGAATTATGTTTGCATCTTTAAGCGATGTGGAGTTTTTTCTATCTGCTTTTGCTAAATAACAGATGACTCGTTTATATCCGCTTTATAATTTGCATTCGAACGTGAGTATAGATAACGAACGTAAACACCCATAGTAAACAGTCAAATAAACCTAATCAAGGGGGACTCGAACCCTGGGCCTAAGTGTTGGAAAGCTAAATACTGCCATTCCACCATCGAGGTCGGATTAAACTGCAAATCCAATAACTTTCTCAGCATCCCCTTGGGCGAAGGAACTGAATTCTTCTTGGAGGTCTGTTTGTTATTGTTTGGCTCACGAAAGATATTTAGGCTAATATGCGATTCATTTAAGGTCGGACGCCACCGGTTTCTGTAAACGGTTCGTTTAGTTAACTGAAAGTGGCGCCGAACGGGCGGTGACGAAATCAAATGTCCGTGGAAAGAAGGGCGCGGTGACGAAAGCGATCAAGTACGGCCCAAGAGAAATCCATCGAGATCGGAGATTCTGGTAAAATTCCATGACCTATGTTATGGTGTCTCGCGAAGGACTCGCACTGGCCATGGGTCCAGTGTTACAGCTGCGATTGTGTAATACTCTTTGCACGGCGTGCAAGTGAGAGAGTTTAGATACAAATGTTAAGCTAATTGGAAGAATTAAATATTTTCATGTCCAGTATGTTTTTCAAAATTGAGGTGTAATTGATTATTGCATCTGATTATTAAATCGTTAGTTCCTGAAGGCCGACAAAAATTAGAGAAATTGATCAATCACTGAATTTATGATTAGCTTTTTATTTTAGAGTAAAATATATCCTAATAAAAGGAAGATTTTCATTCTAATCGAATATTTGGAGCTTTATCATATAGTGAATGTTGAACCTGTAATTGACTGAATCTTTCATCGACAACTCCAAACAGCTCAAATAAAAGTCAACTAATATTGTTAAAATACGAGTCCAAAAGAGATACTTTTCCAATTATAGTCAAATGTATACCTGTTTAGTTGAAAATAATTTTTTGAAAGTGTGAAACAAAGAATGTCATTAACAAATGAGTTACATAGAATATTGATATATTTGCCGCAACACAAGGCATACAAGGATCTTTCTCCCATTGAAATGCCCTTCTTCCATTCAAATAGTACGCTTTAATTGAAGTAATCCACTCAAATTTAAACAAAACACTACTTCTTTAACTAATATAAGATCATAGTTTAAAGATGTTCTTTAATTTAACTATGGATGAGATAAAGGTAAAAATAATGCCAATTGGTCGCGAGGTTCGTATTGTCTCTTGCACTGCTCAAATATAATGACGTATCTTCCGGTAAAGGGATGAATGTCAGTTTTGCCCGCGGCCTTTATATGTCGATGAACTCGAAAATAGGCTTAACGAACAGATAACGTCAATCGGAGAGGAAAAAAAAACGCCAAACGTCCTGAGAATCGTTCCCGCCCTCTGTTCTCCAGTGACGTCACGAGGGAAGGATATTTTTCAAGGCCACCATAAGAATCTGCGGATATTCTTTGCAGCTCTTCCTGCACCGTACATATTAAACCGACTTCCATATTGCACGTTAACGCTAATAAAGGGACTAAGTGCTCGAATTATTCGGTGATTTTTGGGTAAACAGAATTGAATCGAAGCAAGAGGTCGTCCGTTAAAAACGCCTTATCAAATGTGTCCACTGAATGTACGTATAAATGCTGTAGGAGAGAGGACTAAACTGGATGTCCCTTGCAATTACAGTACATATATTAGTGACGTGATTACATATATAGGAAATATTTCTCTTTTTCCAATTGTACGCGTTGAGACTTTGGAATTGCTAATATGGGGAAGAGGAATAATCTCCATCATAAATATTAACCACCTATGAAAATTATTTAAAAAGTTCGAGTTGAAAACGATTGGTTTCCAGGTTTCACGAATTTCTCTCTCCCTCCACTACCTAGCCAATTATTTCTTATTCCGATTGAGGTTTACAGGGCTAGTTTAACAATATTAACGAGCCAATCGTCAATTATAGGTGCCGATTTTGTATAAAATATCTTATTTTCACAAAATTTAAGTTTTATTGCCTTGTGCTTATTTCTTAATGAATTTATAGTTCATTTCCTGGATACGCGTATGATGAACACTGTAAGAAAACAAAAAAAAAGAAAAGGTGAAATAAAGGTATATCTGGAAAGTTATACTTTTGATACGTTGTTCAGTTAAATTATATTTTAACAGTCAAGGCGCCGTAATGCCCCTCAGTTGAGACACCTATGAAGTTTGAGCCGAGCATGATTGCGACGTAAATACAGGTATGCACTTCCATAGCTCATACTTCTGTCATTGGTCGAAGAAATACGCTAGATTGTGGTTGTCCAAACTATGGAGTTGATCGTAAGACTTTCGAAGTATCTCCATCTGAATTTGATAAAATGATATTTTTGTGAGATTTTTTACGCTACCGAGAAGATCAGCTAAATCAAAGTTATTCATTTTCAACCAGAATTTCTTATATAAAATATTTAGAGCTTGGATACGTGGAGCTTGCGTATATTTATTCCTTTACGAAAATATAATTAATATCACCATAGTGTAATTAGAATATTGGTTTTTATTCCATTCTTAATTTTTAAATTTCCGTAACTATTGCATTTAGAACTGGTGATAGATGATATTGAAAGTTCAGATCTCTTTATACCACCAAGAAAAAGATGAGGAAAGATTTCGTACTCAGTGAGCTGAAATATATTTTTGCTGATCATTCTTGAGCTTCATACCACTATGACTTGTCGTGCTAAGGATTATTCGTTCAATTTTCCATTACTTATGTAAAATAAATTCCATTAAATAGCTACCAATATGAATATTATGTATATGTATGATGGAAATTGACCCTTACTTTCCTATATTTTCTGAAAATTTGATGTGAAATTCATTAATAATAAAAATAAATATCATATTTTTTTATTAAACTTTGTTAGGATAAATTTTGTATTCCTTGAATAAAAGATGATTAAGAACGCCATAAACCCAAGAAACTCGCACAGTTTATACCGATTTCGTTCTTGATTACTGCGTTCCGGTCATGCCGTTCGAGTTAGCACCGCCATTGCTGTTAAAGTAATTAGCGTAAGATATTGCGCAATCATTTGCAAGTTGTGTTAGTATTGAATTTATTATTTTTCTATTCCCACGGGACTTGAAATTATTCTAGACTCATTTTTTCTTCGTTTAGACTCAATTGTTTCGGGAAAGATTTAAGAATAACAATTGATAGATACTCATGTACAATTAATCCCGTATTTCTTATTTTAATTGTTTTTAGTGTCATTGTGATTTTAATATTCGAAATAATATCCTGATTTGAACAGATATAGAAATTTATTTTTATAAATTCTCTCCATAGCAACATCAAATGTGAGGGAATTTTCATTGAATTCCGGATTCCGCAGTTATGAAGGAATTGCATTCGGATGAATTTCTGAAAAATAAAAGATCGAATAAGTTATTCTTGAAAAGGCCAAACGTAAACGATATTAATGGTATTAAAAGATTCAACAATCTATAATTAGTCACAAAGTAAATATAGCTTGAGGTAAAGGCAATGCTTCAAATAAGCATAAAAAACTTTCTTTACAAATACGAGTCATTTTATGAAGAGAGTTTTTGGTCCTTATATTCTGTTACAGATATAATGAATTAATTATATGACTGCAAATAAATATTTTACATATAGTATATATTTAGGAACATTTAGTTTATTTAACATATAGATCGATATTTTCAGGCTTTTCGTGCATAAATCCATGCGTTACTATTATGAAAGAACGGTTATGTATGTGGGAAAGATTATGAGATTGGATGTCTATGGGTTCGGAATTCCGGTCGATGATTGAAAATGTCTAAAGGTAACAACCTCCGTGGGAGACAAGGCGGCTGCTCGACCTCTGTCTAATGACCTTCAGATTAAATGTTTAAACCATTTGCTCCAACTGCTTTGTTTTAGCGTAAATCGAATTCACTTCAAAGGGAACAGCTAATCAGTTACAGTTATGCTGGAAGATAAAGATAAAGCAATAATTCTAATTTTCAAACTATGAGGTTTATCAGAATGCGTGAAAACAGGGTGGGAGAATAGGCCATTGAATCTGGAAAAGGTTAAGGATTAGGTACCACTTGTATTATAAAGATATACGAAGACCCTGAGCTTAAAAAGAGTTACCAGTCTTTATTTTGGAGACGAGAGTTTTTCATAACAATCTGGAGACATCTAGCGGAGAACAATTAAAGTAATAAATCGCGAAAATGAGTCAGTTCAAATATACTTAAGCGTACAGTTATATTTATTCATAATTTCATGGATTTTCAATTAATATAGGATATATATTCGTGCCATGAAAAAGCGGCAGCGTTTTTAATTGATGATCAACAAGATAATAAGGCTCATAAAATTCATGACCCGTGTAGGTTATGTTAAGGGTAAGTTCATTGGAAATTTTATTAACACCGAGAGCAAACAAAAGTACACTAAACAATTGCTCTTTTCTCAAAACTTTTTGTAAGCAAATTGCCAACGCCTGCAAGAGCATGTGTACAGATATATATATTGACAAGGGACAGGGATGAAATCAAGTTGAATTGGGAATTGCAACAGTTTTTATTGGCGATAGTACAAGATATTCAATTAGCTGTACATTACTTTGGGAAACAAGTTTCAAGAATTGTCATTATTTATCCAATTTTGGGAGGATTGCAGCCGATAAGTGGGCTACATTCTGAGCAGGCCGCATTCAGTTGGCAGCGACAACCGTGATCTATTGATTCCCATTAACATTCATAGGACTCAAATAATATTTGAATGGCGTTCTAATTAACGTCGATTGAGTGGCATCAGTTAAAGCTAAGCAAAAACGTGGCCAATCTGCAGACTTCCCCTTTCGGGTGACGAAGTTAATACGTATGCCAGTGCGTATGGAGCGCAATCTATTTAAAAGAGAGATGCGTGAGAATGACGTCATGAAGCATGTGATACCCCTCTTGCAGCGTCGACCCATTTATAATTCTCCGAATGCACGTGGAGGTTCTCCGAGAGAAAAATCTAGAGAGACCAAAAGCGGTAATGCACAAATTGAAGCATCCTCTGGCCACTCCTTTTCTACGTAGCAAAACTAAGCGTGCGCCATCGGTTGTGATTAAACAGTGTGCTTTTAATGTGTAATCGCACTTGCCGAGAACAGAGGGAGAAAACATTTCGTTTATGCAGGCCTACGAACTAGAATTAATTCAATCATGAAGTCATTATATAACTCATAATAATTATTAGTAATTAATAAGTAATTTCTTATCCTAACTCTGTATTTGAAAGTATTTTTCATGAAGTAAATTTCAAAATGAAATAAAGAAACACAATAATTTTCACCCAATATTATTTTGATTACCGGTTTCAGCGCAAGGCCCTTCAGGACTTGTGTGGAAATTACTAAGTGTGTTTCTAAATTCCACTTCGTCGTTCCATGAAGTACGGTCAGAAATGATTGATTATAAAAATAATTTGAAAACTAATCCTTTTTATAAGTTCCATTATACTTTATTTTTATAAACAGAAAGTGCATCTTGGACTTGAATCGGAGGTTGTCTGCTCATTAACTTAAATCCGATTTTCCATAACTGTCATTCAATGTTTTTTATAATCCTACTAATGTCATCCTTGATGAAATATTGCCGTGGGCCATTAAATCAGAATACCTTAGGCAATGAATGGGTCGTAAGAATGAAAAGCAAGTGCGTGGTTAAGCTGCTGGGGAAGAGAAAGAACGACGTGTTGCGGTGAGAATGTGATACCTCCTCTGCGTTAAAAAAGGCTACTTTTCACAAATTTTCCCCTTATCTTCTCACCATCCTCCGAATTTTCGGTTCGAAGAGATGTATAAAGTTACGCAAATCACCAAAAATCAACACTAATCAATACAAGAAGTAACTCGTATTTTTATTACGAGACTCATTGTTGAAAATCTTTTACTTAACCACAGAATATTCTGCGGTAATCAACGATGCTGAATTCTACGATGACATGGCCAAAGCGACCGCTAATCCGTACGGGAAAACTGATTCAAAAGATTGTTACTGCAACTTATATGGATAAATCAGTAGTATGTAAATCTTCGTTGTTTTGTTTCTATTATTGATAATGCAATCGCGTAGTTACAACGAGGACGGATGTTTTGTGAATGAAAAATCTTCGAATTTGATTTTAATTACTGCAAAAATATGCAAAGAATTCTTGAATTTCATTTTCGTTCAAAAATAATATTTTCATGGGCATAGTTGAATACATTCTATATTAATGAGATATATTCTTAAAATTTATAACTTATAAAACTTAGCTGAAGCCGTCCCTTTACGAAACTTCATAATAAGAATGAGAAATTAAATTACTTAGTAAATGTAAATTATAAAATTACTTAGTAAAAGTCAGGGAAACTTTACTAAATAATTTTATTAAACATCCCTGGGAATAAGCTTCTGTGAACTTTTCATATCCGGAACGCATATCATTTCGGTTTATCGGTTAATGTTCCCTATTATAAGATTGATATGGAATTTTAAGCCTTAATGGAATATGGAATATTTGTGAAATCAGAATCATTGCCGTAGCCCAAGTATGTTTTCTTTATGTAATCGTCTGTACTATTTTCACACTTTCCCTTCACTTTTCAGGTGAAAGCGTTTTAAAGCTATCTAGTCGCTTTTCGAAGCGAGCGTGAACCTGGAAAGGTACATACTTGACATGGAATACATTTGAAAAATCCATCCGGACCTCCAATAACTCGTGAGGTAGCTCTGAAAAAGATAGGAAATACATTGTATAAAGCGCAGTCGTTTTGGTATCCAAATAACTTCGTAATACGTATTGGTATGGTTTTATATATTTTTCATATAAAACTATAACGTAGCTCTATTTGAATTAGAGTACATCTGTATCGTCATATCTAATCAATTGATTTGATGGGTGCTTGAAAAGTGGTTTCAGGGACTTGTGGTTTCCTTTTTGACTTCACTGAATTTTTATTGCGACGGTATTTTGCGGTCTCTGCGGTTTTGTGGTTACTTCTCCTGGAAATTCATCTGCCAGAGAAAGATGGCGGAATTTTTGGGGAAATTACACGAAATCATCTATTCTGTGAAATTCAGAATAAACTTCTCCTTAGCAATGCCAGAGTGAAAAAATTGCCATAGAAAGATCGTATGAATATTAAATAATAGTTTTTTTGTGTTTTGAACCCAAATAAAAATTATAAAAGTTGTCCATGATAAAATTTTTATTTTTACAAGTAAAAATAAAAAGTTACTAGTACACATCCACAAGTTAAAAATGTTATCATGGAAATGAACTTCCACTCTGTGAAGCCTGAACTTATTGAGTTTATAAAAGTTGTAGCTCGTATTTTCTATCTAGTTTGTTAAGGCACTTTTAATTCATAATATTTATTACAGGGTTGCCTTTAACTTGTTAAATCGTTTCCTCATCAACGAATCTTAGAAATACTTCAACATTCGATAATCATGCTCATTCTCTATTCGTTCTGATTCGTTTTAACAACCATCAATATAGTTTGATCGACGCTGTATTTCTGATTCATACTCAGGATAAGGAAACATTGTACGTTTTTAGGGATATTCTCCTTTTAACTTTTTGTTTCCTTTTTGTCTGTTTACATCATCATTATCGCTCTTCTCCACTAATACATTCTTTTCTAAAAATTCATTAGCCTTAGGCATGCATTCAAATTATTCTAAAATCGGGCTTAAGTAACTTAATGGTTGTCGCGTAGATTAAGTTATATGTTAATTGCTATTAAGAATTATAATATAATATATAAGAATTGCAAATTTAAAACGATACATACTTTCAAGAAAATATGTAGCTCCAATAAATGAAACATTTAATAAAATTTGTTTTATTTTTAAAACATCCTAAATCCATTCGGAAATACTTTTGAACATCATTTTTTTATTTATGAAGACTCGTTGTAATTTCTCAAAAAGTAACGTAGGTCCTAAAAACATTTGGGCTCTTGGAAAATAATAGGCGACCACCTTAGTGGCCGGAGTAGAGGATATCCATGCCTTCTCGAGCACCCTTTCCAAGGCTCTCTTCCAATCAATCTTTCCCTTGCCTTTTTTCAAATCCAGTATCTGAAGTTATTCTGTTGCGTTCTTAATTTACTCCGATGATTTTTCTCCTCTCAGATTTACACATTCTTCTCATTTTGTCATTGAGATATTGTGTAACGAGAAAAGATATATTTTAATCTGTTGAGCCGTAGCGGTTTATTAGATTATAAAATTTTAAAAAATTATCTTTTATTATAACTAAATACGTTTACCCAACATATATTGATGCGAATTGCACTGATTCCAGAGATTACAAGGAATTGAAATAGAATAGTTTATCATTTGATTTTCAGAATTGGGTGTTGACGGTACGGAGCCAATATAATCCAACTCTAGAGCCTTCTGAAATTGATGAAATATAATTATTTAATTACTTAATTTAATTACTTAATAAACATAACTTGCGCATTATGAGACAAAGAAAGATTGATTAGACACTATTCAAGAGTCTCCGAAATTGATTTAATTCGTAATGCTTTAATCAGATATAGATTAAATATTATGACACTACGAAATATTAGTATCATAACAAAATATTTACCTAAAACTTGTTATATATTTGTAAGCGATAATCTTAAAACCATTCTATTAAGACGATTTCACAATAGAATTTTAAATTAAGATACGACACTAAGAATAATTTCTATTTTACCGAATATTATAAAAGGGAATATAAATAATATTCAAAGCAAGAGACCTTTATTTCCAACTGTCCGTATAATCCATAAATATGAGTGACACTGCAAATGGTTTCTGAAATGTTAACGATGATCTCCGTCACTTTACAGACAGAGAATGAGTTCGATTTTGTATAATTCATCCCTAATAACGAATACAAATTAATTAAGAGATTTCATTATAAAGAAACAAGACTCCTTCAAGAACCAATTTGAGAAAATGTCTATATTGATTGCATCGAATAGCCGAGGATTTCTATAGTAAAACCTCTTCCCGATTTTACAAGTCGTGTGCCTTGGAATGTAACCTCTTTTTATGATCCAGCGAATTTGTTCAAGTGCTGAGTCATTCACCCTAGAGAATCTGCTCTTAAGTCTTAGGCCTCGCCAACCGATACAATTAGATCAAATCTTAACGACTGTCTTCACGGTGTTGAACAATATCATTTGTTAGGCTGTTTGAAGAACATACATCTTTGAAATGGGGAACATATTCTACTGAATATTTACTACCTCCATTGTGCTCCAGTGACTCCCTTCTCCACTACTGCTAGTCATCCTTCAAGTTTTCCCAGGCAAGTCATCCTCGAGAAAATTATACACCAAACTGTGTGATTGCTCCGGGACATTCGGCTGAATATAGAGTATGATAGTGGGATTCTTTATACCTATGGCATATGTGAGAAAAAAGACCATGTATAGTATTAGTTTAATCTTCATTATTTAAACACCCCTCATTAATTTTCAGTTAAGTAATTGCGATGTCAACCGCTAGGGATGTTTTCATTTTCTTTTATATTTGGAAAATAAATACTAGCAAACCATGTGGAAAATTAAATCATTTTGTAAACACAGACTTACAGAACTTCGAAGCCATCATTTCAAGGTAAATATCTTATCCATGTTTTTTTTCCATACGAGTGATTTTATCTTAATTTATTACGGACGCTATTGCTTGCACTTTTACTTTTCAGTTAACAAAATAAATAACAACAGTTCTTGATATTTTATTATGATTGGAGCTCCCGGATATCTAAGTGGGCGGAGCGTTCTGCTTTGATGAAAGCCGTCCCGGGTTTGATTCCCTGTGGGAGCCTATGTGTGAAATGATCGAAGAACCTTTAGCAATACTTCTACTACTTTACTACTAAATATTATGTCGCCATTTATTCATGGAAGTTAACAAATTAAAACTTTATATGCAAATCGATTTGTTAATGTATTTTTACCGTAACAGTAAAAGTCGTGATATACTGCTTTTCATTGGTTTTTATAGAATTTCTCTTCGCTCTTCCAAATTAAACTTCATTTTACCCTAATTATCATGATTTAGGTTTTTAATTTCAGATCATAATTTTTACGAAATGTACCCTCATTTTGGTAATCTTGCCCTTAATATTTTTAAATAGGGTAAACTGTCAAATTCTTAAACAACAAAGAAGATGTATCTATAAATTTATCCTAAAGGTTAAAAATCTAGGTTGATGAACTAAATCGCTTCCATAATCCTGTTTCGTCACATCCCCAAATTACAATTTCCTTCCCATTGTCACTCCGTCTACTATATTTTCGCAGTTTTCTCCGTCTGCAGCCGTCACTCAATGTTCACCGTTCTGTGTGCCGAAAGTGCAGCGTGACATCTCTCTCACATTTTTCTCTCGAGCTTTCTCTTAGGACTCTTCAACCAAAACTTCCACAGCCAGTTCATGGATTTTCTCCTTTGTAATCCGCCAATTGCATCCGGTTTATTCAAGCAAATTTGCAAACTGCAAGAGCGTGATGATGAGCACGTTTTTAAGTAAAAAAATCGCATTTTGGAAAGCTCCCTTCCCTTCCTGGTAAACCACGTATACCTCACTACCTAATTAGTTGTTATTCTCTATGAATTATGAAGTATTGCATTACAAAATCTAATCGAGAAGAACTATATGCTACAGAAAGCACCCAATGCGTTCATTCTTCAATTCAATTCTTTCTATATTTTACGTATTATTAACGCAGAATCGTTTGCTTTGAAGGAACTGCTGATCCATCACAAGGTGGTGAAATGAGCTTAATTAAGCACGAATATTTAATCAATTTCTCCGTATTTTATTTGAGTATTCGTGAAAGAACATATTTTTTTAAGCCAAAAAGATTAATGTGTATGCATTTCACTTAAGTTTATTCAAAACGGCTGTTTCTACTATCTTATAACAACAGGAATGGATTTAGAAAAGGAAATTAATCCAATAAAGTTTAGTGGGATTATTGTATAATTATTTTCTCTAATTTTCATGGAATTTCACATTTCATTCATCAACTATCAAAAAGTTCTAATAATGTATTAATTTTAAAATCCACGGAGGTAAACGAGATGTTGTGGAAATTGAGCTTCATAATGAAGGACAAGAGATTAACTATTTATTAATTTATTTAATTTGATTTTAATTTAATTATTTATTAATGTAATTAATAATTAATTTATAAATTAATTATTCATTTTATTTATATTACTAACGTCTGAGTTAACATTTCAATTTTCTGTTTTATCTGCTAAAACCGGAATGATGGACATTGATTAAAACAGACAATAACCAATCAGCACGAGGACAAGTAGATTATACCAACTTTATGAATCGTATATTTCTTTTATTATTATTTTACAGGTCTGAATATTTACTTGGCATAATTTCCATTCATGTAAAACTTAGAAGGACGGATATCTATCTATTTCTTTGAGACGAAAACCTTAGATTGAGTTCTTGTCGACTGAAATACCGCAGTTAAGTGTAGAATGCATTACATAGGTGATGCTGTGTGAATTACTTCCCTCCAACGTTTGTGATGGAGATAACAGCTCCATCACCTGCTATTTTATTACAATCACAGCCACATTTTCTTCTTCCATCTATTAACTCACGTGCTCTGTTAGATTCCTGCATATGGATGCGCCACTATCTCGACGTTCGCAAAAGCAGACTGAATTTCTCCTTGAATTCTCATACTTTTATAGATAAGGTTTTTATCACGTCCACAATTAAAATTGGCAGGAAAATACTGTGCTCATTGATTTTAATTCAGAGCTGCTTCAGGAATATACCACAAGAGATTGGACGTGAATGAAGTTGCAAGTAAGATCAGTGTAAAAGAAGTTCTTCAATGATATAAAGTCCACAGGGAAATATGATTTCTCTCAGAAGGTAAATGGACGGCTCGAAACAAGTGATCCATGATAGAGCTTCCAGTCCTAGCGGGAATTGTCCTGCGCGAGATGCTCTCATACCAACGACAATTTATTTGAGTCGTGTTAGTGACAAATGTGTGAAGTGAAATTCGTGTGACTTTCCTTGAGGTAACTGTTGGCTAGTGGTGAAAAGTTCGGTAGCTGACTAACGCTGCGGCTATGGAGACCTTATCTGTCGACAACTTGCCACCAATCAACGAAGCCAACACGAAGGACTTTACGTAAGAAAACAGTCCATTAAACCTAAAATACTCGAGTTATCAAAGTCTGAATAATAATAATAATTAATAATTAATAATAATAATAAATCATTAACCCATTCTAATTACCACACGTTTCATGAAAGTTGGCTTTTAAAATATTTTCGTTGGACATTTAATAATTATATGTATAAACGTAGTCCTTCGTATGTCGAATTGAGCTGCATATTTATTATTATTATTCTTATTATTATGAATCAAAACTACAAATAGGCACAAGGCCAGGCGGTAGTCATATCGTGGGGGGAGGAAATTAGATATATTCAGTCATGTTTTAAATGAATGGGGCATTTCTAAAGTACACGGTTAGAATATTCGTTAATTGAGTTTGTGATTAATTTATAGGTGAATACTATTCTTACTGTTTTTTCTTTTATCAGTTGAGAAATTTTATATTGTAAAAAAGTAAATAGACGAACCATCGTGTGTCGATACATTCATAATGCTTTTGTAAGTTAGCATAATTTTCAGCTTCAAAACATTGAAATAAATCCTCAAAAATAGGGAAAGGAACAAATCATTTTTGATACGAGTATTTTTTAGAAGGAAAGGAATTATGTCTAAAAATACTGTGAAATAAACTTTACTGAGCACGAGGAAGCATGCAGCTTGAACCCAAGGTTTAACAAAAACTGAAAAATAACGACATTACTGGGATTCGAACTCAGGCCTCCCACTTTCAGGGCAGATATTGTAACCACGCCTCACTATTGAGCGGTATAATTATCATTTATAATTATTAGTAGTAGTTTTTATAATTTTTCACTTGTTGTCAAACCTTTATTAGGTATAGGTATTATCTTTCTTATTATAAATAGTTTATAATGTGATGTGTGCATGTGATATTTTTATGATTCATAGGTGAAAATCGGTTCCTCCTATCAAATTCTGATAAATGGATTATTTTTTATTATTCATTTGGTACGTGCAAGATAGAGAAACATGTATTCTTTATTTACTTTTGTCACAGTCTTGATTATGGTTGTGATGAAATGAAAGCTACTGAGTGAATTTAGGTCTCTCCTCATAGAATGCTAAGAAAAGTGTTATTCGCGGATTCATTTTGCTTCATTTACGTGGACATTTTCCTTTCATAGCATTCTGGCTCGGCGAGAAAAGCAAGAGTAAACTGCCTCACTCCTCGTCCTGCTTAGTAAATCTCATTCCTCTTTAGTAGCTTTGTCAGAAAGGGTGAGGTATGTATCAAAAAGCCTTTGGCCTTCTTCTCTTCTCAGACAAGTAAAAATCAAATCTTTCAAATTCCTCAATGACAGTTATTTTGCCAAGTTTCTTATCGCTTTGAAAGATCTCTATCAGACGTTTCTCCTCGAAATCACGGAAAAATTAATCACGTTCCCAACGAACTAGCAATTCCAGGGAAATCCCAAGAAACCTTCGAGCGTCATTCGCCATATCAATCAGGTCCCGTCTATTTGATCTTTAGGATTGAATTGAATGTGAGAAGGCGTAGACATAATATCGTTTCATTAAACTTTTTGCACCTCTAAATTCTTTTCGTAAATCATACCGTCCGTGAACACCTTTCAGCAAAGAAGATCAAATCATTCAATCAATTTAAATACGAAATTTAGTTTCCACCAAACGAAATTTAGGGTATAAACTGTAAAAATTTTGTCATTAAATATATATTTTACTATGATAGTCCACCAGTTATCACTGTCAACCATTCATTTTAACAAATAAGTACTTTGAAAGAAGAAAGATGAGTTTTCCCTTAAAAATCCCCTTTTCTTTTAAAAAGAGAGAATAGCAATTTAAATCTGAATCCTTTGCAAATATGATTTATTTCTCTATTTAATTGTAAGTTATCTATCGAACGATTCTGCTCATAATGTAGGAGTTATTTATACCCCCAATTCGTGTTCAGTATCTTTGCGGGTGTAAATGAAAGCGTAATTCACACACCTCTCCCTCATATTAGAGAGTTTTATTCCTTGCGATTTTAGAGTACCGCTAAAGTATCTTCATCGAATAATTAAGATTCTCCAAATTTAAAACAGTTCAATTTTCTACAAAAATTGGAAGTTTGATGATGTCTTTCCGCGAAGTTCCAAGATTGACTTCAATATCAGGATTCTCATTTGTTCGATTGAAAATGATCACTCCATTTCATTTTTTGAAACATTTTGGGGGAAAAGAATCTAATAATTAATCCTACATCCTTGATTAACAATTACGTTGAAATGGTGTCCTTATTTTTCATCTCTCGCATCATTCTACTACATCCTATACTTCAAATTAATTAAATATCCAATTTATTACATCCATCCATTTTTTTCTTCCAATTATACATAAATGGATTTTAGTTGTTAAAATTACGATGAAGTCTTGGAAATGTCTTCGTAAAGACGAGAGTGAAGCAATGGGAGACGTAAACCGTGATCTCCCGAAACCCCCAAAAGGACATACATACTGCCCCTTTGTAATGTTTGAGGAAGTGAAAATACGAGAGAAATCTACAAACATAGTTTTAATTCATGCAATCATTCCAGATTGTGGCGATTCACTGCGTATAGTGTACAATGATATTTTCATAGCTCATTGCTGTACCATTGCGGATCTAATATACCGCAAAATTGCATTGCTATCCTTTGATTAGCCTATTCAGTTTCATCCTCCCCTATCAAAGGACTTCGTAGAAAGTGGAGAACTTTCTTGTTTCTCTTTTATGTGACCTTCGCTTGCTCGAAAGGAGAAGCAAGTGCTTCATTTCAGCGCATTCAAATAACGTCTTTTCATCATTCTCGTAGTCTATGGGGGGTCCCTCTTTTATTGCAATGACCCTTAAAAAAAACTCGCTTTGAAAAAGATACCCTATAAAATTGGAGAGTAACCCTGAAAAAATAAAATTTATATATCGTCCAGTCAAACTTAATCGAAGTGGTTTGAATAAAGTGTAAAATAGCAACTGATTACTTGATGATTGTCATTATGAGAGTATTTCGAAGAGTGCAAAGTTTGGCATGGATAGGTGAAAGAAAGTTGCCTCGATTAAAAGCGAAATCAAAATCATTTCAATCTTCCGTTCGACCTAAACCTATGATCTCACTTATCGATGTGCCATTGTCACTCTAAATGTTAACCTATTGGACTCATTGAATACACATCGACAGCCTTGAATGATCGGTCATTGCCACTCAGCATCCTTTGGCTGAGAGCCATTTCAAGTCTTGGGTTCACACTTCACTAAAAACTGCATCGTTTTCAGTGGAATGACCGATAACTTTGTCATATTTTTAATGCATATCTTAAATCTTTCAGGATCAGTTAGATATCTTTTAAGATAGTCCAGCTCGCATGCAACAGTGCCTTTCATTAAAACCAAGAAAGAGATGGTTCAACTTCCAGTGATCAAGGGATTGCAGAGTAAATAAAAATAGAGATTGCGGAACCCAATTCCTTTCTTCTTCCATAGATATGAGTTCTTTCAGAAATGAGAAAATACTCAATGAAGCGGAGAAACTGCCGTCAGAGGAAGGAGTGGGATGAAAATCAAACTATGTGTTTTCCTACCTGAGAAGATATTATCTAATTGTAAGAGGAGAAAGAGGGAAGGACCAAGGTAGGGAATCAATAGTTAGAAAGAGATGTCAGCCATTACATCCCCTTAGAAATAATATGATTATATAAGGAATCGTCAAACATCAAAATCTCATGAGGAGTGGACTGTTGACACTCTTGAAAAGATCTCCAAAATATTTTAATATTCTAGGATCTTTCGGAAACATAAAATTACAGATGTGGCAGCTCTGAGAATTCTGAAAATTGAATCTTGCTCTTAATTGAAATATTTTGCTCGTTAACTACCCTTTACATAAATATTATGGTCGAAGGACTTCATTTAAGAAGTCACGAATAGTATTTGGCCTCCTAATGTGTCCACCGCGGTGACTCTTGCTTGCTTGCATCATGAAGCCGGCCCTGAAATCATCTATATTTTATATCGTTGATAAACAAGCAAATGTTTCGTTTACATCGCAGAATACAGCTAGGAAAGTAACGTAGCTGAAGCCGAGAATAAATTTTTTCAGGTTGAAGTAAGAATGGATACTCCAACACTGGTCAAAGAAATCTTCAATTTAGTAAGTACGAAGAAACAACTATGATAAATGTATTTACAGTGGAACTTTCTTTGTATCGTTATTTCCTCGTTCTATATACGCACTAAGTCACAATAATCATAAAGACATAGTTTGAAATAAATAGTGGAAGGAAAGAATTGTAGAGGAAAACCATGCTAATATAAAAATTTCAGGTAATGTTAAGGTTGGAAATTATGGGAGAGGATGCAGGAAATGGCTGAGAATAGGATATGAGATGTGGCGTGACAACCTTTGGATTGACAACCCACGATGTTCTGTCAGCTTAGTCCGTCAATTACAAAGAGAAAAAAAGAATAATTTGTGGAAAGTCAAACAGATTGATTACTTATCGTTGTTAAATGACTCTTATGAGTATTTATCCCTAATCTTCCCTAGTCAAATTAATTTCATAGAATTTTTGGCAATCAAGTATGAAATAACCAGTAATATTCACAGAAGAAGCCTTTCTTTCGGTGTATCATTTTCAATTACCTTAGTTAACTAACTCAGACCATTGCTGATGTGACCAACAAGTTGGATGTTTCTGTATTTTGAAATGGGAGAGCAGCGATATGTCAAACAGCTGGTAAAAGCGATAAGTTGGATTGTGGGAATTCAGAAGGCCTGCTTTTCCCCTTCTGTCACTTAGCAGCTTGAATCATAACTGTGCACCGTCGATCTTCGTTATTTCCATCAGTCACAGTGCTGCGACGAGTGAGAGACGTGATTTTGAAGAGCTCATTTTAACCAAGAAAGATCGTTGTAAGTTACTCTTTCATAGTTCTTTCTATTACGTTAATTGACTTATTGAGAGACTCGCTGGATTTAAAAATATATAAGGTAAATCCGGGTGAGATGCCCCACCGGAAGAGAAGTCCCAGATACAGTATTTATTTATTTATCAGTAAGTATCAACAAACAGCACGAGGCCAATTATAGTTGACGAAATAACAATAAGCAAGGAAAAACCAACAGTCAGTGAGAACAGAAATTTTTAAGGCAAACCAAAAGATTGAACTTTTATAAAACGTGTCCTAAGTGTGAGATTATCAATCTGAAGACTGGTGTGATTCTCATTCCATAATTGATTACGGAAAGGGCATGAGATAGCAATACAAGATCGGGTATGGGGTTGGTCTGCCCTTGCTTCCTCACTGACACGAATAAGGTAATTCTGGGTGAGATGCCCCACCGGGAGAGATGCCCCAGTCGCAGTATTTTTAAGGAAAACCACAAGATTGCTCTACTGACGGTGTGCGTCAGTCAGTTGGAAGGCACCCGTCTATCTGCAAGATCTTCACGACTATTAATTCTTTTTTCGCAGTTTTATAACATTATTTCAAGTGGGCACTGTTTTTCTCCGCCCTGTTATAAGATAGCGCATAATGTTTTTGGTTGGCATTAGTTTAAATGTTTGAATATTTTGAATTAAACGGCGAAAACTTGTAGCTATAGGTTCATCTATTATCAAATGCAGTGACTAGGACAAAGTGTAGCCCCACTTGCTGTAAGGGCATTTCTCCCGTACTGAAAGGATAGACCTCTTCTCGGGAAATATGCCCCAGTGCTATGTTTAGGTGTATGTGCCTTATTAGTATCAATTTAACTTTAGGGTGATACTGATTTAGGCCCTTTTCAAGAAAACGTTTGTAATCTACATTTAAATTTCAATTCAAATTTAAATCCACGGTCTAATGTAGTTTATGCACGATCAAAAGATGATGTAGTGTTTATTAAGCACTAGGGTCTAGTCGTTTTGCCACTTTTTTCTGATCGAAATATAATACCCGGAAAAGGTGGCCCACCCACATTGAAATTACAAATATAAAGTTTATTCGAAACCAAAAAACATCTTCTGTGAGAATTTTTACCTCGAAATTTCGACAAAAACATTTACATTGTCATATTTTTTTCGGTTGAATCGACAATATGTTTGCGTGAAAAGGCGTCACTTGCAAAAAAATCTGATGACCAAGTCTCAATATGCTATTTATATGCTTCTAGGCGTATAAGGCATATAGGCATCTAGGCCCTTTTTGGGGCTGAGATGCCTCCAAAACTTTTTGCAAATGAAACTTTTAAATAGGTTTTACAGTTAACTTAAACGTTTTCCTAGGTACTAACTTTAAGTTATATTTAACAATTTTGTATATAACAAGCGCTTTCCAGATTAAATTCAGTTTAAGCTAATTGTGATGCAAAGGTGAGACACCCCACCTCTCCCACAGAGGTGGGGCGTCTCACCCGGACACTCGGGAGAGATGGCCAAATGCATGGATGAAGAAAAACTTTAAAATATAGTGTGAACATTTTTTTAAACAAAATTTGTTTATATCCTGTTAATAATCAATAAATGTTCTATTATATCACGCAGTTTCACATTCATGTTTTCCCTGAAGTTATTGTTATGAAGTCATTTCCTTAGATGGGGCATCTCTCCCGGAATCACCTTATGTCTAATCGGCTTCTTTAGCCTCTGAGGAAGTGTTTCCTTATTTAATGATGATATCGCAATTGGCGAAGAGTGGAAATATTCGTGTTATACTTGGATAGGCAGACTTGGCTTCAAAGATATTCGATGGGTCAAATTTCTAAATGCAGATTTGCGTTTAGGTATGTGATTTGTGCCGATTGAAATAATTCTTTGTTTCAAGACCTTTGTAATCAAATTTACGAACTTTATCTAATTTTCATAGCGAGGGATCATTTGAATGATGCTCCTATGTGATTATTAAGCAGGAGTTCCGTCAATAGCAGATGCTCCCGCCAAAGCTTGTCTTGTATATCCCTTTCACTGCTACCCCATCTCCAATTATCGCAGTCACTATTTAACTTAAATTGTAATTGAAACTTTTTATTGTTCATCATTTTCAGTTACAATAAAGGTCTATAACTGGTGATACAATATGTATATAATTAGACTATAGAAATAGATAGAGCTTTATAGAAATAGAGAATGGATATTTCGGAGTGCTCTGTTGTAAGTCGGCGCCAATTAAAGGGAAATATCCTATTAGTGGATATGAATTGATCGATTAGCTATTTTATACCTTGTGATATCGGTTTCCTCGAGTCAGTGGATTGACTGGAGGACGTCAATATTATGGAGTTTTTTTTAAATAAACTTCACGGTCCTTATACATATAATCGAAAACCTAACATAGTTGAATGTAAAGAATCGTTTATAATTATGGCAATTATAAACAATTCGTCATTCTTGTATCATTAATGCAATGAATGTATTATAATTCATTAAATTATGATGACCATATTAAGTAATTTCTTTTTGGATATAAACTCGTACAAGTACGTATGGCCAAGAAGTACTATTTTTTCAAGTTATATGGAAAACTAAGTAATCCTTTTTTCAAAACAATCTTCAACTTCATTGTAACAGAAACTGCTCTTTCTTTATCGAGATGACTGATTAGGCTGAAAGGCATTGGTGAAATTCATGCATCTCAGAATCGACATTATTTAGCCAATAAATATGGGAATCTCCGCCTAAAATACTAAAACGATAATACCACCAATTAGATCTTAACGATAGATGGAAGAGAACCTTAGGCTTTGTCAGAAAAAGGATCCCCCTAACCTCGCCAAATCCAAGGTCTTAGATACATGTCATACTGTGAATCAAATTTGCAAAACATGAAAAAACAAAGCATTCAAGCTCCGATGTATCAAATGATATTTTGTAGCAAAATTTAATGGTATTGTAATTTGCTAGTTTAGTTCGTTTGCCCTCTAAGTAATTTGCTTAAAAATAACATTTAGAAAAGGAAAGCTTTTGATTTTCCCGACAAGCTAAATGATCTACTGCGTATGAAGGAGTAGTAAACAAAAAATTACACCTATGCATTTAGAAAAAAGCAGTTAATATATTACAGTATCCTACAGTTAAGATTAGAATTTAGGACTCAATTCGGTACAAAATCTGGTTGGAAATGGGTTCAATGAATGAGAATCATCTTCAGCAGCTAACATCTTGACACTCTGCATTTAAAAGAAAGATGAGGATGTAATATTCTACCGCAGATTATTATGATTTCCAAGTACAGTTAACTCCCGTTTATCCGAAATGATCGGGACGGCGCGCCGGTTCGGATAACGAAAATTTCGGTAAACCGAAGTCCCGCGTGAAACACCCCGAATTGCGTAAATACCATGGAAGAAAGATTATTGCTCCGTCTCAATACCGCGGAATATGATCGTAAAACGTGCTTACATAGAATGCTATTGATATGGTTGTGAATAAGCCTGCATGTTTTTGGCTGAAAAATTTGTGTTGACGTGTTTAAGAGGCGCCAAAGTATGATTGAAAACTCGAAGTTTTTAAATACTGAATAAAAAAGCTCGTTTATTTTGCGTTTTTACAGAAAAAATCCGCCTTATATGGCATCGGGAAAGAACAGGAGTTTTAAAGAGGTGTCACAAGCAAATAAATAATGGGTCGCGATGGTATTCAGTGGGTGGGGGTGGGGTAGGTGCATTCGGAAAAGTTTGTTCGGATAAAGCGGATTTCGGATAAACGCGATTCGGATAAACGGGACTTTACTGTATGCAGAAGTTAGCTAAGAAATTTTGGGGAAGAAAGTAGTTTGAACACTTCGAAGATCTTGGCGTTGATTATCGCACCACACAAACTCCTAATTGTTCTTCACTGAATTAATATCATAACAGAATGGAAAAAGTCGTATCTGCACGTCAAAGGAAAAATTCAAGGATAATAACATAATCATACTTTTCTCCAGATAAATAAACTTTTCGAAGATTATTTACTATTTCTTTTGTATGTCATACCAGATTGCTAATTTTCTTTCTGCGAATGGGCATACTATAGAAAAATCGCTTTTATTTCATATTTGTGATTTGTATGGTTACATTTTTTATATATTCGCTTAGTATCTCACGATTATTTTTTTTCAATCAGGCATGCATGCCCAAATCATTCTTTTTTACAGATCATTTAAATTAAGCACGGGAAATGTTTTCACGTTTAAAATTTGCGCTTGCGGAGGAAGGTGCGAAACTATTAGTACGAAATACGATCTGCAGATGGCTACAGTATTCAGAACAATTTTGAAACGTTAGGAACGATTAGTCAGCTTAAAGTCAAATACTTTTCAAAAAGGTCGAACGGAAACATACTTATATCGCGATTCTGACTGTACTATTATTATTTACTGAAAAAAGAAAATATAAATGGCATCGACACTCCCTTATCAAGGTTAATATAACATGATAACAGTTTTGGCTTGCTTATTCCGTAAGCGCCAAATCGAATGAGTGAAATAGCATTTCATTGAAATTTTAGTTCATGGGTTCTCACAACCCAGTATAATTCTAAATCGTTTCCTGATAATGACATAAACAACTATATTAATTGATTCATTATTATTAAGATGTGAATAATTAACAGATATGTATTATTTGATTTTTCTTGGAATATACTTCTTTCTGTTGACGTTACGAATTGCTATTAATGTTATTTAAATTTCAGCTTCATTGCTGAAAAGATAAAAACAGTTTCGTTTCTGTACTCGTGGACTGATGATATTTTCCGCTTGCGAGATTATTCGTAAAATGTCTTGATTTTAATATGCAACGAACAGTAAAAAAGGATATTCTCTCGCTTTATCATCAATAAAATTTATTCGTTTGAATTGTGAGAGCAGTTTTTATTACTATTGAAGACTTCCTTCACGAAACCTTTTCCATGTATTATTCACGGAAAAGTATAGATATAGATACTCTAGGCCTTAGGTGTACTTATACCTATATACCTTAGGTTCCATTATGAAACCATCGATAGCATAACTTATTTACCTACTCTTCACCGTGCCCCCTGAGTAATGAGTTTATGGTGTATTAATTACTGTATGTAGTTACCGCATCGTTTGGTATTAGTAACTTAGGTTGGTAATCTTTACTGTAAATGTAGATATTCTTTATAAAAACTTACATCGAAATGTCCTTTACTACAAAAAGGCATTAGGGATACTATTTAAATAACCGAATAGCTACTATAGAAGGTATTTATAGGCATGCATTTTATTTGATGTACATTACATAATCTCAACTTTCTTAATGGACAGTGAAAAATGATTCCTTATGGGTACATTTACGGTTATCACCTTAAATTTCATTGCAAAATCAGCATTAAATTATATCGCAAAAAATCTCTAGTAGAGGTAGGTTTTAGTATAGGACATACAAACTATTAATAGTTTTTCAAGGTTGGCTAAATGATCGAACACATTGAAAGATTAGTTATCGTTACTTTATTCTCAATATACTTTGTGGTTAAAAAGATGTGATGTGCCGTAATTTGAAGATATTTTAAATGTATCAACACTACTGTTACTGTCCTATTTTAATGCTATTGAATCATAATACTCATCAAAATGTATTCATCGTTATGTTTTATTTGTATTTTACGTTTCTTGGAATTAAGCTATAATTAAAATTTAGAATTCAATCTCCTAATCACGAAATTGTATTTCTGACCCAAAAATGGCGGTTCGCATGTTTGTCCTCACCACGTACTCTTAAAGGTGTTGGTGCTGTTCGCGTGTTATCGCGGCAACGAGGAATGCAATTGAGTGGTGATTTGATTTTACCGATAGGAAAAAAATATCGTTTCATTCGGATAACAATTTACTGCTACGTTTGTTGTGATTTGAGATGGCTGAACAAACATCAGAGGTATCACAGGGATTCGGTTCTCCTTCCAAGTACGTAACGTACAGTGTGTCCTTTTGTGACAGCTATCTGGATCGACAAAGTGATGCTTCTCATGAAGTTGGTGATGAAGATACAGAAAAACTCTTAAATGATAATAGAAGTCGAGGACAAAACCTTGCTAGATACGCTGGTGAAAGCATTCGTACCCGAACACTATCTTTGGGAGAATCAGGGTAAGTGGATGCACCGATGGTCAATTATGTTTTGGCAACATCGCACTGAGTTAGGGAACCCTTTGAATGAATACGAATGTTATCTTCAAGGTATGCTAGAAGTATCTTATCGTATTCATAAGCTCAGTCTGATTACAACTTTTAGTCAAGTCAACCACCTTATTAAAGGTTGTCTTACGTATTTGTGGAATTGACTCCAAGATTCGGTAAGATACAACTAGTTGTCGAAAATGTTTCAGTGTAAACAGGTGATTAAAGTACACAATTTTATATATTATCCCAAAGAGACTCAGCTTATGTTTTTGTTTATGAGTACTTTTGCGATCGTTCATTCTAAATTCATTTCATTGCCTGACTGGTTCTAAGGCTGGTTAGATCCACATTGACGTATGTTCTATTTGTTTAAGAAACGATGAATCAGACTTATGTCTCCTAATCAATCTATTACGTGATTAACCAACTTCTTCTAGTTTTGGATATCATAAGTGCCGGGTGCAGAACCTCCTTTTATCCCCATTTCTGTCAGATAATCTTAGCTAACGAAGGAGGAGCTTAACAATGCCTTTCTGGAATCACCTTTAGATATTTTTTTAAGTGTCTAGTTTAGTCTATACCTACTCCTTAATTGTAGCGGTAATGCTATGGAGCGTATGTTTAATGAAAGTTATCCTCTGTAAGTCTTGCATTTTCCTTTTCTTGAGTACTGTATGAATTACTGTGATTATTTTTAAAGACTTTGTACAGATGTGTCTTTAGATTCCATGTGCCGCTATTTTCAGCATCCCTTGTCTCCCTGGATCCTATTTTATGATTCTTTGAACTGTAGTCAACTTTAACTTACATTCGAATTTTTCGTTACATCTCGGTACCATACAACCAACCACTACCAAGTAATGGTATTTCAGCGATTTAAGCCCTCAATTTATATTAGTATCAGCCCTGTCATTTGTCGTGCACAGATTTAATGCTACATTAATGTTTGTTGTCTGATAAAAAATGTTCCATCTATTTCATTGTAATTCTACTGATTTAATCACAATTTTAGATGCAATACTTTTTTAATATTATTATTTAGAAAATTTTGCCTCTTATTAATTTTTAATAAATATTGAAGTAATTCTTTTCTAATTCTTGTATTATACCAGTTTCATTAAATCTATTTTAGCTCATTATTTGGAATTTTTAATCATAATAGTAATCACTATATTGTTGAAGTTGTTTTTAGTTTTAGGTTGTGGTTATTTTAAACATTTTATTTGAAAACCATTGGTAGAATTCACTCCGAATAATGAAAAGCCACCATGTGTATTTGCTATCTCACATTCTGCATGAATACATGCAGAGTACTTATTTCTGAAATTAATGAGCAAGCTTTTTAATGAATATTTTGTTTGACTTTCTGATGACAATCATAATATTAAATATGCGCATTGAACTTCAGAGGTTAGTGCCAGCTCTTATGTTAAAGCTTATTACTAATGGTGAATTGCTAATAACTAATAATTTATTAATGGTATAAGTTTTTCTGTGGGCATCACAGCATGGAATTGGAAAAGGGACACATTGGAGGAAGTGACTTAGTGTTTTTTGGTATAAAAAATCATAAGGAACATTTTTCTTGAGTATTTAAGGAATAGAATCTTCTTATCCGTTATATTTATCTATTTTACAGGAACCATAGTGGATTTGGTCAAAGATATGGTGGCCTAGCCGATCCAACAGCTATAGCAGATTCCCCTGGACAAAATGTGCAGCGACTAATCTATTGTATTCATGGAAAATCAATGGGTTGTTGTATTACAGCAAGTGGAGGAGATGGACTGGGTTCAAGTGAGAAGCTTGATGGGGGGGAACAAGAAGCAACTGTCACCACATTGGAAGGCACTGGAGGTATGAGATTTCTATCAACCAGATTTTAATTTTGAACATAAAGACTCCTTAAGGAAACTCTCTTATGAGTTCAAATTGTACTCCTAATAAAATCTCCTACATTCTTGTGGTCAAACTATGGTACATAAAACAAAGATTCTAAAGCAGCTAGAGACAATATGTTATATATTCACTTATCCATGTTATGAAATTTATATATTCCAATGTAGCTGTAAGGAATGACTGAGCACACTCCTTAAAAAAGCAGTTTACGACTAGATAATATAAATGACTTGTACTAACTTTAAAAAAGGTGCATACAAGATATTTTCTAAGGTTTTTGTGTGTATTTGAAAAACATTTGATACTTCTAAATTAATACAATTTTTATTAGAAAATTAGATTCATTGGATTAAACTGACTTTGAGATATTTTGCTGAACTGCTCGTTGATTCACAGTGGGAAAGAAGCTTATATAAAATATGTATAAACTATATATTTATCATAATACATAAAATTTCCTCCTCCTGTTATAATTCTTGCATTAAATCGTACTATTAATTTTAAATAGGCCTTTATTCCCAATGTATTCTTTTAAGAAAGTACAAGAGCCAGGGCTCAGTAGTCACATTGGTTGTCAAAGGATTGTATATGACCTCAAAAAGTTTAGGAACATTTTGTTCATATTCTCAAAACTACTATTTCTTCTTCTTTTTATTAAAAAATTACATTTCATGTCCAAAATTAGAAGCTTTATTTGATTTCCAATCTTTCGATGCTTTTCTCGGTTTCATTGAACTATTCTTTCTGATTGAATATTGCTTGAGAAATAAGGCTGCAATAATATGATACAATAAAAATAATAATGAACTTAACAGGTATTCTTTATGGATCTATCTAAGCAATCATGGTTTAAATACAACAGATTTAGCAAATAAAAATGTGGCAGTACTTTCTTCCTTGTCTCAGAAGGCAGGTATGCTATGTTTTATTTAATTCGGGAAAACAATGTGAACTCTGTTCTAACATAAATATACCCACAGAATTTCTACTTATGTATGTATAGATATTGTTGTTGTTTGTACTCCTGCCTGACATAATCATTTTTTTAAATGTAACAATAAATAAATAAAATTAACAATACTATGCTAAATTTAAGGCATATTGGAACTATGAAAAAAATGTTAGATAAAGGTAGTCAGAAAATAAATTGGTAGCATGTAAGAACATGGTAAATCGACCAGAGGCAAAGGTTTAATGGATATGGCTACTGAGTTATTTTAGATTTATTAGTGGAAGAAGAAGTAAGCAAAGTAGATTTAATGGAAATGGCACCCTTAGTTGTAAATCGAATAAATTCTGAGGACATTAGTACTGATGAATATTATGAAGTTAATACTTAAACGCTATAATAATACAAGCTTTGCTAAAAATCTTGAATCCTTTTTTTCTGAATGATGACCCTTCTGCTGAAAGATGACTTAAATTTAAAATTGAGCAGCAGAACTTCCATGCTATGAAGTTTACAATGACCTTGTAAGAACCACCAAGTAAAGTAAAATTACTACTTTTTTAACGAGGTGCAAAACATCTAAATGAAGAAAGAGGTCCAGAAAATGAAGGTGATATTGTTGAACCTAAAAAAAACGTTCTTGTTTGATTATACTAAGAAGCAGTGTGAAATTTGCAGTTGGATGAATTGTGCAACCAGGAAGAAATGTATTAAATTAAGGTTCCAGTAAATGTAAATAATATTTTTGTTTCTTTTCGTTTTGTCTTATATATACAGTCATATTTGGGTAAAAATTAAGTTGCTTATATGGAATTTAAGAACAGTGTATATTTTTAATAAATGTTTGGAGCTTGGCCCCCATTTTTGTACTTGCTCTGGGTCTCATGTAGAGATGGGCGCCGCGCCGATTACGCCAGCCGCCGACAATATCGGGCACGCCGCCGCCGCCGAAGAAATTACTACGGCGCGCCGCCGCGCCGCCGCCGGAAATTTTATCGGCGGCGGCGCGGCGTGGCTTGGATTTAAAAACAAGGTCCCACAGTCGAAAATATGCTGACAAGTAGTTCGAAGAGATACGCTTTGAACTGATAGAATACATCTCTGGTTTTCCATGAGGGCGCTGAGTTATACGTGATATCGATACATGTTACGATTAGGCCGTTTGCACACGTGCCGGCAAAATAGGTGCTGGTGTAGGAGTCGAGGAGCACTTAACGGGCAGGAGTCACTGTACAGTGAGTCCCACCAGAAAGTGGCGTTCACTTGACAAGTGTGCCTTGCCCGGGCGGGGTACACTTTACTCAGGCGGCTATCACTTAACGCATAGTTTTCCTCACATATTTGTAGTTTTTTGTCTTAGAATTTGCGGAAACTTGTTTCTAATTATCAGACATAAGTTTTAAAGGAATTATAAATTATTATATCATATCTTATTAGTAAACAAAGTTATTAATTTTAAATAAATGAAAAAGCTATTTATTGCCGGTCTTTCCATTATAGTTACTTGAGTTTTGAGTTGAATAAAACTTAAACAAGAATGTCCACAGAAAAACAAGTTCTACCAAATTTTAGCTTGATACGAGTAAAATGCTGCTTGCATTCTGAAAGCATGTTGATAACACAAATTTCAAGTCGACAACATATCGAGAGGGTCATCAAAAGTAGAAAAAGTATTGAAATTATTTATAAAATTCGCTGAAATTTCTCCGTCCTACATCGAACCCGGGACTTCCTGGTGATAAATACTATGCAGAACAACAAAGGATTATCGTCTCTAACTATGTGTGAAAACTCAAGCAGAAATATTTGCTGCAACTGCCTCAAATGACGTCCTACTTTTCCCATATATTCCTTTAGATCTATTATCGATATGATAGGAAGTTCTAGCTTAGATAGAAGATGTATATCAAGACTTGGTTTATGAAAAAAAATTAGATAAGACCATGCTGTTTCTGGGTTCGATGCCAGAACACATTGCAAATTCTAATCTAATAATAATAAATAATAATAACCCAACAAAATTTACGTGGTAAATAGCTGATGAATAGAAAAAGTTTTTTAAGATACGTGACAAAAATTTTTTTATTATGATTTTTTTTTAAATTGCCCTCAAAGATTTTGTCAAAGTTCGGAATTTTGAGAATTTAAGAATTTGAAATTTTATTTTGGCTAAACGGTATGAGTAAGGGTGAGTTACAACAACTATTTAGCATTTTTAGAGAAAACATTAAACAATGCATCTCAAATACTTACGTAACCATGACCACAAATGTCTTGAAAGTCATGGTTTTCTCAGAAAATACGAAAAAAATTCGTAGCTCGAAAACAAAAGAAGATCGGACAACAAAATGAATTGCAAACCTGTAATGTAATGCCCATGTAATGTTCTACCTCTGTGTTTCGTTTGGTCCATGACTTTTGGGACACCCTGAATAGATATTGAATGTGTAATGTGTAACTATGTAATAGAAATATTTTGTACTTATCTTTTTGGTACTTTATCGCAGTCAGAAATAAATAAGTTCCCGATATTTCACGCTCTAAAACAGACCGCTCAATTTGAAAATGATGTTGCAAAAAATATTAATTTAATTAACACAAAATTTTAACACATTATTGCGGTATATATTTTGAATCAAAATTAAAAATTTTAATATATTTCCTAACCACCAGAAAAAATTGTTACCGATTATGTAAAACAACTTTTTCTCAGCGATGAAAGTAGGTACGATTGCAAACTTGATTTCGTTACCAAGCTCTTGGTAGAATATTTCATAATACGTATATATAATAATATATTTCATACGTAATATAATTCATAGAATGCATTGCGGAAGATGTAACTTCCGCAATGTATGTTCGTTTTCGAATGTTTATGATAGAAAATAGGGATTTAAAATAACACAAATAAAATTCAGTCTTTTCTCAGAATACTATCTCGCTGGATGCTTTTAATGAATGAAGTAAATATAGCGAAAAGTAGTAGGCAACTACTTTTTTGAACGCATTTTTCTCAAACCTCTCGACATTTCCTTCAAAATTTTCAGATGTATTTTCCCAGAATATTTACCAGGAAATTTAAAAGTATCGGAAAAAGATCATAAAAGGAAGCAAATTATCAAGAATAAGAACTTCTTCGTTTCTGAAATGAGAGTGAATATTAAAGAACAAGTACAAACAAATTCGCTACGATTTTCCAAATGTTTCAATTAAATATTTTTCTTTTCTTATTTTTCCTTGTAAATATGATAATAATTAATTATAATTAAATTTCACTGAACAGCTTTCAATTACTTATCTCCATGTGGTATAATATTAAAATTAATTTAGGCTAACTTTCTCTTTCATCGCGTATATTTCTACTACGTGCATCAATCTCTCTTATGAACATGGGGCCGTTTGAGATACGTTGGGCTTTTTAGTAGTGGCAAGCAGGGCCGGCTTTATGGGAAGGCGAATAAAGCGGTCGCCTGGGGCCGCCAAATTTTGGCCAAATTATTACATTACAAGATTATTATTATTAATTGACTCTCAAATAACTCACAAAAAAATTAGATAGAAAGAATCTTAATAATTTAGTTTATTATTCAATGTAAAATAGCCTATTGTTATATTTTGTCAGGTTTACACC
Source organism: Sympetrum striolatum (assembly GCA_947579665.1). NCBI lineage: Eukaryota > Metazoa > Arthropoda > Insecta > Odonata > Libellulidae > Sympetrum > Sympetrum striolatum. The sequence continues at coordinate 105,230,949 of OX388343.1, forward strand.
ATTATTCAATTTGCAATATTACAAACGGGAGAGCCGCCAAATGCGTTTTGCCTGGGGCCGCCAATTGTCAAAAGCCGGCCCTGATGGCAAGCAATGTGTATTCATTACGTATCATAATTTATGTGAATACTTTGATAAAAACCATCTTGAACATATATGTAAACCAAAATGTTAACTCCAATAAGAGAATTTTCTTCATAGGGTACAACAGTATTTTCCTGGATTAACTTCAATTCCTAATAATTGAAGCATCTTTTGATTTATATAAAACGTCTAATCCAGAGTTCTTAAACATTATAATCGGTCTGAATATCTTTATTACAACATAGTGTATTCCCGCAACCAGCACTCCCATTGAGAGGAGTTTTAGTATATGAGGGCTCACTCTCAACGATAAGAAAAGCAGACTAGAGCCACAGAGATAGAATAAAATGGTATTCATCCATGACAACTATGCGTTGTGCAATGATTTTGTTGACAGAGTGTAACCTACTGATGAATGTTATAAATATATTTATTTTAAACTCCTCTCATTCATTAATTTGCTAATTATTCTTTTAGTTTGTTTTAACTTAAATGTTTTGATTTGCGTTCATCATTTATACATTTTTTATTTTCTGGAAATTTCAATTGAACGTCTATTCCTGGATTCCATACTTGAAAAATGTGGCTCAAATGTGATGTTAAAACTAATTCACAACAATACTACATCCATTGATCGACATTCTACGGGCTATTTGTGCTCAATTTGTGATACCACTCTTTAAACGTTCTTAAAGTAATGTAGCGTAATTATAAGAAGCGTGCTTTTGTGAAAATAAGGAAAGCAACGTATTGCCATATTAACCCCTTTGCGGTGCAGAGCGAGCTAGAATCGAAAAATGCTGACCAAGAATAAGGAAATATTTTTTGAGTGTGAACTTTGAAACTTCGCATTGCCATACCTCAATAAGTTCTTATATAATATTCCCAGACAGCGTCTTATGTGAGCTCGTTTTCCTTAAATTGGAGGGTCCGAGAGAGAATAAGAGAAAGAAATGTAACTTAAAAGACATGTTGCATGAAGTGAGTATTTCACCAATAGAAGCTAATTCAGAGATCTGATGGAAGTGATGCAATAATTCAAATATTCAACGGTGGTCACTTAAAAAATCATAAAGGGTTGATTATTTAACACTGTATTGATTTTTCCCAATGATTCTGCTCATTTGGGTTTGGTTTGAGGCTGAAGAATTTTGCAAAAATCTAAACCTGGCATTATTCGTGAATTTTGGTCAATTTTGACCACCTGTAGAATTTTAATTGGTAGAAATCAGCGTAAATAATATGGTAGTAATAGGCAGGATTTATTCGAGAGATGCCAGTACTTAAGTCCGCACTCAAGAAAAGGATATTTTGCCAGTTTTTTTCGATTCTAGCCCAATGTGCTGCGTATTCAGGATAGCTCTACATTGTCTTTATTGGTATGATATAATTGTAATAATGTACTCTCAGATATTCGATTAATTTGCCTTTTTTTCTGCCGCATACGAACGAAATTTTACACGCCGCCGGTTACGCCGCGCCGCCGCCGACGATTAAGCAGTCAGCGTTCACGCCGTTACGCCGCCGCCGCCGGCTTCATTTTCCCCCTACGCCGCCGCTGACAAAAATCATAACGGCGCCCATGTCTAGTCTCATGTAATGCGGTTTCACACACAGCATTTTCTGGGAACCTATCTACTGTGTTAAACCTATCTACCATGGTTACCTGAAATCAATTACATATTTGCACTATAACTCTGTTTACTTAAGTTGTATGTCAAAATTCATATTGTAGAGGGTTTTGAATGATTCAATTAGTGTATTTTCTTATTTAATTACAGTTTCAGACCATTGCCACCAGGACAGGGGTAATGCAGTGGATGTTAAAGCTAGACGGAAGCTAATTATAGCTAGCATTTTGTGTGTTTTATTCATGATAGGAGAAATAGTTGGTAAGTCCCTTCAAATTTTTTATTTTTATTCAGATATTCTTATTGTCCTAGTTTATTTACTTTTAGGAAGTTCATACTTGGCTAGAAAATGTACAATAAGAATTGGTTTTAGAAAAAAATTTCAATAAGACCGAACTGTTCCTGGGTTCGTGGCCAGAGCGCATTAAAATTTCTCTCATAAGGAATATAAGGGAAAAGTATGACGTCGTTTGAGGCAGTTGCACCCAATATTTCTGCTTGAGTTTTCACACATAGTCAGAGACCGTAATCCTTTGTTGTTCTGCATAGTAATTATCACCAGTAAGACCCTGGTTCGATGCCGGACGGAGAAATTGCAGCGAATTTTGTGAATATTTTCAATACTTTTTCTACTTTTGATGATCCTCTTGATATGATGTCGACTTGAAATTTGTGTTGACAACATGCTTGCAGAATGCAAGCAACATTTTACTCGTATATATATAGAGAGAGCTAGTATGCTATTTCTAGATTTTTAAAAGTTGTTCATTTTATAGATAACTATTCTTGGGATTAGAAAGATAGCTATTTGTTTAATGCTTTGATATTCTAAACAGATGGTTATAATCAAGTGGTTTTAATAATTTTCTTTTCCATCTTCATCAAAATAAAATTGTGAAATGACTTCAGCCCAATACACGAGCTGAGTTCTCTGTATACTATTTGTAATTGATTCTTTAAGTGTAAAACTATTGCAATTGAATGACTACTGAGTGTAAAACACAGTGCCCTTTTGTAATTTTCAACTATTACCTCCATGATAACTACATTATCTTTATGAAAAAGTGATATTTTGGTATCCATCTTCAGGATAGTATTATTCACAACTCTTAAGATTGCTACCAAGTCAGTGGCCAAAATTTTGTTTCCGCTGTAAATAATAACTTATGTAGCATATGCATTGAATTTCCACAATTTATACATATGCATCTACAAATCATTCTGGATAACTAGATATTGGTACATAAATCTGTATTTATGCCATAATTTCATTCTATCTTGAATCATTATTATTCTCTAATCATATCTCTCTTTGGTATTATTTTTTTAAATTTTCCTGATCAAAACAAATGTATCCTTTCTCTTCCTTTTTGATTTCCTGGATAACGTTTTCCTCACTCTTAAAGTCATCTTTGCTAGGCCACATATATTCACTTGTACCCTGCTGTTTACTTCATTTTTTCATATCTAGTTTGTAAAATGTTTAAAATTCCTCAGGTCTTTCAGGATTCACTTCAGGGTGATTAAGGATTGTTTCCCATCTTTTGCTCTGATCTGTATATTATATGAATAAAAGGCATTCTGCAAGTATATTGATGATATTTTTCTGCCTCCCCTACAAACTATTTAAAATAATAATAATAATTTTTATTGATTCAAAGACAATATAGTAAGTATGTATAGGACAAGTCAAGGTAAAAGTCATATTCTAAATCATTCTAAGTATTCCTGAACAGAATAATAACATTTTTCAAGTAAGTAATTGCTTAAAAGTCATTAAATTACCAATCTCCTTAATTTCGGATGGTAGTTTATTGTATATAGTTTAGATGTCTTTTCCTTTTCGTGTCATGGTGATGAAAGGACTCATTTAATTGGTAATCGTTAATGTTCCTTTTAACAAACAATAGGACATTATATATGTAAATAGATGGCACAGTTAAAATTTTAAAGTTTTGAAATAATGGTTTGCAGGTAGCTCTGCAAGGTGCATTTATTCTTCTTATGATCTTCTTCTGAATTCTAAAAATTTCAATCAGTCTGGTTGAAGAACCCCAGAGTGTAATTCCATATGTGACCCTGGAGTAAAAATAACCATAGTACATATTAAGTAGGATTTTTTGACTAACTGAGTCCCTTAGTATACAAAATAAATAGAAGATTGAATTAAGTTTTTTAAGTAGGTAGTCAACATGGCTGCTCCAGGTGGACTTTGCAAAAGTGAAATAATTGACTTTGCTAAGATCTTTTTGGTTTGGGATTTTAGGATAAAGGAACCCAAATTACTCTGGGTTAAAATAGACCCGGTGTCGAACCCAGAAACTCCTTGCTAGATGTGAATATATATAATGACATGATAGGGATAATATTAATTTAATGCAAAGTTATCATACCAGGAAGATAGATATTATAAAGGATATATTATAGATATCATACTGGCAAGGTTGTAAAATGAGATTCCATTATCGTTGTATGGAGGAATTTAAATGGCACTCTGGCATCAAACCAGGGATCATTAGGAAAATGGTAAACTGCATACAAATATGAAATGTATTAATGACCTCTGTTCACATGCGGAGGTTTTATTTTTCCAAGTTATTGGGAAGGAATTCAAAAGAATTCTTAAAAATTGCCACAATGTATGTCAAATGAAGGAAGAGAGATTTTGCGTTTTGGTGTCGAACTTATGAAGATTTGGTTACCTTTCTATGAGTATAAATATATAAGAGCGCTAGGACCTTCATGATTTTGAATTCTCTATCCTACTGGGAAGTGCCTAAAAAAATCCCCGTAATGTATTCTTATGGGATGCTTTTTACCAATTAAGATATGTTGCAGAACAGTCTTTGTCCATTATTTGGAAAATGCAATTTATCAAGCAAAACCTTTTTCCCTCTTTGTTAGCCTCTAAGACTGGGATACTCAACCTGGTGCCCGTGGGCACTGAGGTGCTCGATGCGACCTTGCACAGTGCTCTCAAGCTTAGGTAAAATGATTTTTTTATTTGCTACAACAGTATTTCTTGTTCAACCCGACCAGACCAACCAAGTTTTTGAAAGTCTGGTCTTGGGTTTCGTAAACATCCAGGGTGATGGCGTGTCTAAACTTTATCCCTCTTATCGCCTCTGTCCAGATGAACAAGATGCGTATCTATGTTATATTTTGTTCATAATGTGAATGTGTGATTCAGCTCGGCTCAGCTTTTTAGGGTATCAAATTCCCCTTTTTTTCGGAACACAGCAGTGCACATGCAGCAAAAACCTTCATACCAGATTAATTTCCCGTATTCTAATCTTCTTCGAAGATAAAGACTTTCCCACATGAGGTTGTAATGAAATTATATACGTTGTAATTTTCTCGGTCTTATTTATCAAGGAGAGTTTTTTTCAAGCGACCTATGGTTAACTACTAAAGTGATAATATTGCCGAGGGATGGCCAGAATATCAATCTGGATGGAAATGTTCTTTGGTTCGCTTTCTGAAATGCCCTTGGGTGCCAGGGCACCAAAAAAGGTTGAGTACCCCGGCTCTAAGATAACCAATCTGGGTGCTAATTAATTGGGGGTATCTTTCACTTGACCTACAAAAGTTACCCTAAAAAATACTTACTAAGATTGTACTGCCACATAGCTCAGTTAGGAAGAGCATCCAATAAGAAAGCTGGAGATTAGTAGTTCAATTCCTAATCTTCACAGAATTTCAGATCTGTTTATTCTGTAAATGTTTTAAGATTTGTTTAATTCTGTATTTCAGTTATCATAACTTGATCCATTAAGATCTTTTCAATTACAGGAGGAGTTCTGTCTGGGAGCTTAGCAATTGCCACTGATGCTGCACATCTCCTCACTGATTTTGCATCTTTCATGATCTCCCTCTTCTCCCTATGGGTGGCTGCTCGCCCACCCTCTCGCACAATGAGTTTTGGCTGGTACAGAGCTGGTAAACATACAAGGCTTATTATTTCTTATTCTTTCTGCATATTTATTATACATGTTGTAATAATTGCAATTTACTTTGATAACCTTAAAGATTTCCTGGTCTGAAAAATTCATCTATGAGTCTGTTGTATGGCAGTGGTTTCTATTGGACTAATTTTTTATCATATCATTTTGATGAGGATGGTTTTGGGGTCATAGATATCTAAATTTTCTTTGATGTGTAAAGTAATATCTAATAATGTTTCCATCATGTAATCTATATTTCCATTTTATATTGATAATTGATACCATTAAATTAGTCTTTTGTATGTCAACAATGAGTTTTTCCATGCTTATAAAACAATTCTAAACTTATCTCTGGTTATTAAATAGAATTGTGACCAGTAAACTTGTGAATTACTAATGTTATTTCTTTATAAGATAAAGAGTAATAATATACTTTTTAAATTTTAGCTTTAATTTGCTATAGTTAATAATGTTTTCATGTAAGGAGAGAAATTTTTAGATTATAACATTTTGCAAGATCTGAATTATTTTATTTTGGTAATTTGACAGTGTGTAGATAATTATAGTCAGTAGCTCTTAGTTTTAGGTTTTATAGGCAAAATGCTCTCCGAAATAACACCTTTTAATCTTATTGTAACTTATGTTTTAATATCTGAGTGAGATATATTTCAGATGGAAGCAGAAAGGATGCTTGATATATTTCATTGAAATTTTAAATTAAAATGTCCTTATAATTATACAAGGGTTGGAACTTTAATAGTGGCAACTCTGCTGTAGAGATGCCATGAAACGGATCCAAATAATTTAGCTTATACCACAGGCTAGATTCATACCTACCTTACCTCAGAGCAAATGGACTCTCCCTTCCCACATCACGTGTATGCACACTGACGGGAGAAACAGATCCGCGTGTTAGCTGGCGGTCTAATGTATTGTTGTCACCATGTTTTTGAAACTGGAACAACGGAGTTGGATAAAGATTGAATGTGCCAGAGGTCGTTCAGCACAACAGTGTCATCAAGGTCTTCAAGAGGCTTGCGGAGAATCTGCATTGCCTTACAGATCAGTTGCAAGGTGGGTCAAAGCCTTCAATGAGGGATGCCAAAATGTGGCAGACATGAATCGGCCAGGTCATCCTAGTGTCAGCGAAGAAAAAGTGTATGCTATTACCTTGTTACTGGACAGTGATCGGTGCCATACGACTCGTGAGCTTGCCCGAGAGGCAGGATTAGCGCATACGACTGTACTTCACATTTTGAAGGAACACCTGGGAATGAGAAAAATTGCATCACGATGGGTACTGCATGATTTGACGGAAATGCAGAAATGGATACGTAATGACGCTTCTCATAACCATCTTGAGCGCTATGAGCACGAAGGAGAGGCATTCTTACACCGTATCATTACTCTGGATGAGACCTGGACCAAATCGTACGAGCCACTACTGAAACGACAATCAAACGAATGGCGTCATTACAGATCACCACGACAATCAAAAGTTTGTCAGAACCCCAACAATGTGAAAGTTATGGTGATTCTCGTGTACGACTGTGATGGTGTTACCTTAGCGCATACTGTTCCCCCACAATAGAATGTCAATGTGCACTATTACTGTTCATTTTTCAAACAAAACCTGCAACCAGCTTTGGGAAAGAAGTGGCGGCACTTTCTGAAGAATCCACTCATCATTTTGCAGGACAATGCTCGGCTGCATGCAGCACAAGCTGTGGCTGATTTGTTCGATCGATGGGGCTGGGAAGTGCTAAACCATCCACCATACTCCACGGACTTGAGCCTTTGTGACTTTGATTTGATTCCTGAGATGAAGGAACCATTTCTTGCGCTTCAGAACCGTTCCATAATTTATTCAGGCAGTAAACCGCTCCATTCGAGCTATCAACAGAACAGGCGCTGCCAAAGGTATCCTACGTATCCTTCCACATCTTTGGCAATGGGTTATACACAATGCTGGTGACTACTTTGAAGGGCAGTAAAACTAGGTAACATGTATCTCTTTTGTATCAGTTGTGAATAAATAGTTGCCACTGTTAAAGTTCCAACCCTCGTATTTAGGTAGTATTTAGGCTCTCCAAATAAAATCACTAGCCCACTGTCTCCATTTTCATGAACAAAAAGTAAAATAAAATTATAATCAATGCACCTATAACTTCCTCACTCTTGCGAATGCTCCATTGTTTTAAATTCTCAGGTTACTGTCTGTATCAAGCCATACTGCCTGCATAAGCCATATGCACAACTTTATTTATAAAGGATATTATTTAAAGTGTGCTTTATTTCAAGAAATGATTATTTTATGCATTAGCAGTGAAGGATTGCATTTGATGTAATATATTGCTTAATAGCTTGTCATAAACTTACACTCCTATTTTTCATGCAAATAGATGTGATAAATATGCATTTTCTTAATACCCTTCTTTTTTCATTTGAATTATATTTATTTTAATTTAATTCTGTTTCTGTGGTTAATTCCTCCATATTTTCTCCATTTCTCATAAATGTAGAGGTGATTGGTGCCTTGACATCTGTACTGCTGATTTGGGTGGTTACTGGTATCCTTGTTTATTTGGCTGTGGAAAGGGTGATAAGCAAGGATTTTGAAATTGATGCTACGGCGATGTTAATAACGTCAGGTGTAGGAGTGCTTATAAATTTGGTGTAAGTACCTTAGCCATTGATATAATTGATCCAATTGAATAAGATAGCATTTGATTTTCTTTGTCTTTATGAATACTGTTATAGCCATTACATCTCCCAACATTTCAATTCCAGCTTAATTAATAATCATTCACTGGTATCCATAAATTTCTCAACATGTATTCACCGTCTATACCATACCCTTGGACTCGTATGCAAACTCACATTTGGAAACAATTGCTTGAAGATATCCATTATGCAGTACAACTAGGATCCTCAGTATGTCTTCTTTTCTAACTGTACCACAGTATTTTCTTTTAATAGCAAAACCACCCACGATTTATTGTGGAGATCCTTATGGCTTGGCTATTAACTCAATCCTTGAGGATCAGAAACTGTCTCCATTGCCTATTTTCATCAATGTTGCCATTTTATGTCTCTGCTAGTAGTCCTTCTGGTAGCTATACCAGATTGCCAAAAGTGATAAAAACAATTTTGGCTAACACTGCACATATTAAAATGAAAAAAATATTTGTATTAAATAATATATATATATATATATAATAAAAAGTAATTTCTTACTAGTCAGCAATAACTGCGATGGAATTGAAACGATTGTGAGCTGCATTGTTGCGAAAGCTTAGTTACGCCATGGCTCCCAACGATGGTCTGTACATTGTAGTGCTCTCGAAGGGTATTGTTGTTGATTAAAGCAAGTAATGAGGGTTGGGGGTATTTTATCTTACCGCCGGATAGTGCTACAGTCATGTCATATAGTAAAACGTTTTCCTGTTTCGATAATTATACACATAAATGACTCCAGTTTAAGGTTTAAAGAGGCTTTGACTTGTTTGTTAGAACTGGGAATCATTTACTTACAATTTTTTGAATCAAGTTTTAGGTATGATGCCGTAAAGATAACCCAACAAAATTAAGGTGGTAAATAGCTGATGAACTGAAAAAGTTTTTAAGATATGAGGCAAAAACATTTTTTATTATGAATTTTTTTTTATTTCCCTCAAAGATTTTGTCAAAGTTCGGAATTTTAAAAATTTAAGATTTTGAAATTTTAATTTGACTAAACGGTAAGAGTAAGGGTAAAATTTATTCTCTTGTCAGTTACAACTACTATTTAGCAATTTTAGAGAAAAAATTCAGCAATGCATCTCAAATACTTGCGTCACCATGACAATAAATATCTGGAAAGTCTTGGTTTTCTCAGAAAATACAAAAAAATTCGTAACTCGAAAACAAAAGAAGATCGGACACCAAGATGAATCAAAAACCTGTAGCCCAGATGATGTTCTACCTGTGTTTCGTTTGGTCCATGACTTTTGGGACACCTTGTACATAAATATGCATTTGTTAATATCTCAACTAATCTAATTTGAAACTCGTAGTTAATCATTTTAGTTAATTTTTTAATTTTTATTTGTAATTAACATATATTTTGAGTTTACTTATCTTTCCTGTTAAATTTTAAATTAATCATTTTTTAAGCTTTAATTAAATTTCCTTATATCGTAATTAATCTTTTAATTTGCAATGAATTGTACCATTTCAATTAATTGTTGTCATAATTTTAATTGTTCCTTTTGTTTTTTTAAATCTTATTGTCTATATTTTTAATGGGTCAAATGCAAGATGGGACTGTCCAGTCTAAATTTCACCTCAAAAGTAAAGAAGACCTTTGTATGTATGTACACATATGTAGGCAGCCATTGTGATAAGGTTCCTCACATGTAGCTTAAACTCATCCTGGAAAAAAATTGGAAATGGTCCTGTGTTACTCAATACTTCTAGTACTTTAACATTCAATCATAAACCAGAATCAAAACTCAGGACCCCTTTGGTCCAAAGTTAATGAACTACCTGCTTCAGCATTTGCTGAAATTATCTTCTGTGTACATTGTGCATATCTTTATCATATTCTTCATTCATATTCTATTCATCTTTATCATTTGTCACTTTATTTATCTCTAATTGGATTTATATGTTTTGAAGAATTAGTTTATCCCATCCAGTGATTAAGTTTAAACTTTAAAAGAAAGTGAAAATATATTAATGACCCTAGTATAGCTGTCTTCTGTATTATTTTCTTCTGATCATGTGAAGTAAGGTATTTTGGTTTATTATTATGAATATCGCAAAATGTCAATCAAATTTAACTGTAAGTAAGAAGTTACTGTGGGGTTCAGTTGAATCCTGCATGACTTCCTGGTTTTGCCATATACAATTCAATTTTAACTGAATTATTAGAATCATCATCCTTGAACTGTCTGCTAGCGCATAAGAGAACATTTTATGTCTAGTAATACTTTTTAGTCATGAAATTACCTTATTGCTATTATAATATCAATTTGTGCAACTGTAATGTAGATGACTATGTGTTGGAATTTGTTAAAAACAAACAGGATATTGGGAAGGATTCATTTGTAAGAAAAATACTTATTTTTTTATTTGTGCTCTTGTTTCTCTTTTGAAATATAAATAGTTTATTTTTCAAAACATCAAAAAGTCATAGAGATTATGTACGTAAGTTTGTTTTTATTTTCATAATATATTAGTTGGACTTTCATAATGGTAAGATTAATTTTAAGTAAGAATCACATCTTTGTGAAGTTAAGTTATTGAAAATATTTTGAAATGCAATTCGTTGCAATATTTCTATTCTTTGTGGGAAAATATATTTCTGTAATTTGTAAGCAAAGTACTAAGTATCAGTGTAGTTCTTGTTGCTGAAAGAAATGACTTAAAATGCAAATTAAGTGTAAAAATATTATCATCATGAACCTCCCTTGTTTGTTATCATCCAGGATGGGCCTGACACTTCATCAGCATGGCCATTCACATGGTGGGCAGTCTCATAGTCATTCACATGGTGGTCCTGAAGCTCCTTCCAATGCTGATTCATCCACTCATAAAGAATCTAATATCAATGTCCGCGCAGCTTTCATCCATGTACTTGGTGATTTTATCCAGAGTGTTGGAGTCTTTGTGGCTTCACTCATTATATATTTTAAGGTAAGAAATATATCTTGCTTGTTTCTCCATGACATTTTCAGGAATTCATTTTAAATATTTGGTTTTTTATCAGAAAGGTTATCAATAAGGTAATAAGTCAAAGGTCAAGAATAGATGGTAAAGATTAACATGAGAGAAGGTCATAGAAAGCTCAAAAAGAAAAGTATCACAACTCGTGGTTTTCAGAGCTCACAAGATGGAACTACAAATATAATTCTGCTATAACACAAGCAAGTAAGAACTATTAATGAAAATAGGATTAGGAATCCATTTTCTTGGGACTCATTTTGGGAGAAAGAGCAGAGAGTAACCAAGGAGATCATTTCTATGTCTTATCATTGTTTATCTACCCTTACCTCGCTTTGCTGTACATAAGGGCAAGTTAATCATTAGTTAGTTCTCGCATGATGTAAAAAAACAAAATCATTAGGCATGTTGTCTTGTTCATTTACCGCTCACATTGAAAACATGACTATACATAACATTATTTTGTTAATAGATTTTAATGTTTGGCAGAAAGACCACCAATATGGCCACAAAAGACTAAAATTAATTATTATACCATGATAAAAAGGTGAAGAAGAACCTGTGTAGACACCTGACGATGATGCGATGCATCGAAACCATGGTCGTATAATAAAATTCATCTTGTGGTTTTTGTAAAAGTTGGTTCTTCTTCACCCTTTTATTATGGAGCGATACCACCAAGTCAAGGCCGAAGTTGTTGATTCTTTCATACCATGACTGGTGAAACTCAATATAAATTGGTTGCCACAAATACTTGAATTTCTGTTGCTGGCTGTTGCATTTGGCAACTCATACAGTGGGTTTAGGAAGGAAACCCCCATGTTTGAGAAGACTGGCTCTCAAAAAAAAAAATAAACTGGTTGACAAAACCACAGTATGCAAAACCATGGTTGGGGAGGAATACCTATAGGCAATTTGGGGCCGTACGCAAATTACGTAATGTAATTTGGGGGGAGGGAGGTTTGGCCTGGCGTTATGCTCCTGGTGCATGGGGGGAGGGGGTTCAAGGTTTGCGTTACGTCATGTTTGTAGAACTGCAAAAAATAGCAAAATTTCTGCATGCTTAAAGTTTGAATTTATAACTCGCGTGTAATTTACCGAGGCAAGTTGGCAGCTCTGATCGGAGAGAGCATGAATGTCGAATGGAAGTAGTCAGTGTGCGAGTGGAGTGTGGTAGGCTGCACGAGCATTCCCCTGTCTTTGTTTTGTGCGATGCTAATTATCAACAGGTCATGGCATCGAGGAGAAATGTATGAAAGGTCTTTAAAATTGAAATTGTTTATTAAAAAGTGATTTATTATTGGGAACTAAAAATCTTTCTTTCCTGAATATAAGCCCAAAACTTTTCACAAAGCACTTGTTACTTAAAGGAGTGGAGGGGAGGGGGTCTGGCGTTATGGTCTTGCTACATGGGGCAGGGGGGGTCGAAAATTGGAGAATTTTGCATTACGTTATTTGTATACGACCCCTTTGCAAAATAATGGCAGATGAAATCTCGCAATAGGGGAACAAAGTGGAGGAAATTGGGAACTTTTGAAGGGTTTTACCGATTTTGGTTTTGAGTAATACTTTGCTTGTGGCTCCTCTCTCAGTATACACTGCCTCTCCTTTTTTGAGCTGGACTAGGCCTACCTATTCAGAAAGCTATAGAGTATTTGCCACTATTACACAAATGGATCTCTTTACATATCTCTTAATTTTGTGATGTAGAGTCCTTTTCAAATAGGGTATTCATATCCTTGTTGGCCTCAGTGGTGTGGTGGTCAGTGTCGCTAATCTTGCAACTCTGGGATCTTGGGTTCAAGTCCTGGTTAGGAAATGGTTGTTTGTGTTCTTGAAAAATGTGTGGTCTTGTAAACTAAAAAAATAGCCTAATAAAGTCATCATTGTATTTGAATTGAATCAATGTGAATCTTTCTTGGAGTGAGTCACAAGGAGGTACCTTGATTTGAATGGTTTATGTTTATTTTTACCATCAAGTTTTTCATCATCATATATGTGGTTATTAGAAAATCAGAATGTTCATTCTGATTTAGAATGTGAGTATTTAACACTGTTATTGTATGAATTGAATATTCTTGGCTGATTGACTTGTTATTGGCTCCATTATTTTATGATTAATTGATGAAGAAAATGTTATTTTTTTGTGAGTAATGTATTCAGTTTATTTTAAGTTTTGGGTTAGTGAATTTTGTCGTACGTAAAATATTTTATTCACTTGTCAATTATTTATTTCAGCCATCCTGGAGTATAGTAGACCCAATCTGCACGTTCATGTTTTCAGTGTTGGTGCTTCTGACCACATTTGCAATTCTTAAGGATGCACTGATGGTTTTAATGGAAGGTATTGAAAACCTTGATTTTTATATTTTTTATTTTAGGAACACTATTTTTGTTGGTTTCAACTTCTCCATAACTTCTCAAGTTCCTGTTATGACTTAAATGATTTTTTATTTACTTGAATACTACTTAAATAGTAATAGTATGGATCTATAAAATATTTTGTGGAATATTTTTGTTATTCTCCTTTAAATTATTACTTTATTCACCAAAAGAAGGTATTCGTTGTGAATCAGTTTATGCAGAGCAGTTATCAATTTGAGTGCAGTTGGAAATTGGCTTGTAGGCTTCATTAAAGGGGCTTAGGCTAAAACATAACATTTTTTCTTTATATGAAAATGCAAAATTGTTTTTTATTTATTGTCAGATAATAGTTGCATATTTATTTATAGGGAACATATCAGATGTTGGTTTTCAGAATAAGTATGCATGTTATTAGACTCATTTAGAGCTCCAAAATATTTTCTTTAAGAAATCTACTGACTTAGGTAGATAATTTATTATTTTCATCTTCTCCATCTTTTTTTTCAACAATAATAGTAAATTTAGTATGTTATACTCCTGTTGATATTTAAAAATTCGAGTTGTTAAAAGATAAGCATTTCTTTAACTCATACTTTTTTAATTCCAGGAATGCCGAAAGGCATTGACTTTAATAAGGTGATGTCCACATTCCTTGCAATAGAAGGTGTGGTACGTGTGCACAACCTAAGGATTTGGGCCTTAAGTCTTGGCAAGACAGCACTTTCAGCTCATCTTGCAATAAGTAAGGCAGTTATTTTCTTCTATAGATCTCCTCTTAGGTGATACAACGTAAAAATAATTTATCATCATGATCTTTTGAAATCTACATTTCTAAAAAATTGTTGTATTAATTTTATGTTGAGTAGGAGTTAAGTAGATTTAAGAAAAGTCTAAAATATTAAATGGAAAATAATTTTTTTTAATAATAAATAGTACACTATAGTAATTATTGTTGGAAAATCAAATTTTCCCTTTAGTTAATAAGTAGCAATATTAAGATTCTGAAAAAAAGAGACTTAGTGTTGTAGTATCTTGAATTTATTTCCAAGAATATGGTAGTTCCCAACCAAAAATACTACTTTGCATTCCATTATAAGGGTGTGAAAGAAGGGTTTCTTACATGTAAACTTCTTGCCAATTAAAAATATTTATAACTGCTATTTAGGACCCCTTTATGTTGTATGTTTAACACAGTCATTGTTTAGATATGGTTACATTTTCCAGCTAACTCATAACGTGAACCGTGAGCAAGATGTTAATGAAATAAGAACAGCCAAAGTGGCTTCCCTTTCATAGAAAGAGAGGTAAGATCCATCACTCATGAGGGTTGCAGGCTCCTCTCTTGTGCAGGTGGCATCACTCATGAGTGATATCCGCACTGAAGGTGTTAATGTACAGTCCTGGCCAAAATTAACGCACCACCTCCCTAGCGATCCTAACGACCGGTGGTGCGTTAATTTTGGCCAGGAGTGTACTTCCAAAGTTGTTAAAAATAACTTTGTTAGAATCATGTTTTCCCTTCCCTTAGATATAAACTACTATGAGAGATGAACCTCTCTTATAATCTCTCATCTCTATCATTAATAATGTCTTAGAATTGGTTAAGATACGATTGATTTTTCTTTAACTAGGCCAATATTGCTCTTACATTCCAATTTCCTAATTGGCAAATAAGAGTCTATTTCAGGTTAATAGAAATTCTGCGAATAACTATATTTCTCTTGTTGGTGTCTTCATATAACAAAATAATTTGCCTTGTTAAAGTTGTGCTTTATTGTCAGAGAGATTCCAATAGACTAAAAGTTAGCCAATGAACACATGGACGTATTTTTAATTAGTTTTATGAAATTAATTTTTTTTCTTTGTACATTTTTAAACACTTTCAACTTAGAGCAATAAGACAAATATTAATTTTTCTGTTCATTTTTAGAGCCAAATGTTAGTCCACAAGCAGTTTTGGCTGCTGCTTCTCAAGAAATAAGGAAGTGCTATGACTTTTTTGAGATGACTCTTCAAATAGAAGAGTTTCAAGAGGATATGGAAGATTGCAAACAATGCCAGTGTCCGGAAGGTTGAATCAAATTTGGTTTGCTTGCTTGTTAATTTTGTGATAGAAGCTAAGAAGGACACAGTTCCCCCCTCATTGGCATTGAAGCCATTAATATTTTTAACATTCTGTTTTATTTTTGTGCTGTGTGTGAGAAAATGGTGCTGTGAATTTAAACTTTTATTGTTGAATATCTGTTGTTAATTATGTCTGGGTGCTAGTGTGAATGATTTTGAAATGATTGTATAGATCGATTTGATGATGATGGTGCTTTAAGTAATGGTCTTTTGACCTAACATTTTTGGAAATCATAGAACAACTAATGGTTGCATTTGATAAAATTGCCTTTGGAGACATGGTTTCCTATGATTAAAATGAAGTATGAACTGTGTGGACAGTTGGTACAACCAACTCAGGAGAAAATTATAGCATTTATATTGTTTTTTATAATTCTTGTTATCAGGAGATATTGTTATTTCCCATGTATTTAGTTTAACTGGATGTTCGACTATCTTTCATGTAACTTTACTTATGCATTTGGTTGAGAAATGGAAGAACGTTCCTGATTTTGATCCAAGTGCTCAGTGGGTCAAGTGATATA
This sequence comes from Sympetrum striolatum, assembly GCA_947579665.1. Classification (NCBI taxonomy): domain Eukaryota; kingdom Metazoa; phylum Arthropoda; class Insecta; order Odonata; family Libellulidae; genus Sympetrum; species Sympetrum striolatum. The sequence continues at coordinate 105,247,326 of OX388343.1, forward strand.
CTGGGTTTTCCTCCTCAGTGACTGAAATACTATAATTTCCATTCCAAATGTGATCAATTATTTGTCTTTGCTATGTTTAAAGACATAAACTCAATAAGTACTTTAATTCTATTGGAGAAAAGTTGTTGAAGTTTTTAAGTACTTGGTGCAAACATTCTATACCCAATTTTTCACCTTTATACAGTTTATTACCAGTTAATATTTCAAAATATGAATTTTGTGAGTATATGTCCTTACCTGATGTTTTATTTTTGAAATAAAATTTGTTTAATAATTCATAAAATGCGTTAGATGGAAGGAGACTTTTCTATTCCGTCTTGCCTAAAATAAAGGCATTTTGTTATTATTACTACAACATTTTCATAAATACTGAATTTTAGATATTCTGAATATACTGGTGATTAGTATATCAAATTGAAATTTCCAAATCTGCATTCAACTACCATTAAATGAACTCGTAATTCAGCTCACAACTAATTGATAGGTTGGGTACTATATCTGGTATTACTTTTTTCTTTTAAAGTTTATTTTAAAACTGAAATAATTGAGAGTAAGACTGCTGTTAGAAAAAATTCATATTTATGTATGTGGAATAGTTTTTAAAGAAGTTCTGGAATGAAACTAAAGTAGCCTTGGAAAGAAAAAATCATTAACTCAAAATATTAATTTCCATTAATGATGAATCAGTGAAACGTTTTAAGAATAGCTCCAAATAGCGGAATTGTTAGTCAATTCCATTCTATCAACATGTTTTTTTTCTTCACTTTTAAGTAAATTGACATTAGGATCCCATTCTACACCTACTTTGAATAATTTTGGTGCAATGCTGAAGTGAAATTATTTTCCATACCCATGCTTTTTTATCTGTATGTTTATCATTGAATTTTTAGGTCTTTATTTGTGGAAGGCTTATGCTATGTTTTGATAGGAAAAGAGTTTCTGTCATTGGGCTCTAGACTTGTATTTTTACCTCTTCTGCCGCCTTAAAGTGCTTCAGATCTGGATGAGATAAGAGTATTTATTTGCTCAATTTGGCAACAAGCTTTTTCCATTTGCCCTTCAATGCTATCTCTCTTGGGCAGCTGTTATAAAAAGAATAAGTTGAATGAGATTGAAATGTGATAAATATACCAGATGTAAACTCTTAATAAGGATTCATTCAAAGGAAACCAGCTGAAGTGCCCATTGATTCTCAACAGGGAATACAGAAGTAGATTAACCACTCAACGTCATCAGTACCAATTCAATATAAAATTCTGATTTTTTCCTTAGTTACTCTTTGTTTAATTTTTATGAATACTAACCACATGCAGTTCAGTTTATAGAAACTGAAACTTAGCAATAAATTGCTTACGTGGAGCAAAACCTCTGAGGAATTTAGTTGTATACCTCGAAATTGAGTTATCCGTATAAATATTCATTTATAGTTTGCTTTGGGTCAATATCTCGAATGCAACTATAGTAATTGTCTTTTATTTTAGAGAGCGTAATTCAATGTGAAAAGTTACAGAAATTTTTTGTGCATTTGTCAAAATTCTTGAAAATTTGATTTGAAAACAATATTTAAGGACAAAAATATGAAATGATATTCTATTCAGTATCTATTCTTTTGGTGCTAGTTAGGACTCTGCACAACCATTCCTTTCATCCTTCAAAAGATATATAGCCTGCAACTGTAAAACCCATAAAACTAAAGTTTGCATGCATTTCTTACGGAAATCTGAGCGTTATTGGTTCAAAACCAGCAAAATTATCAAATAAAATGTGACAGGACTTGCTTCTTGATCCAAATAACATGTATGCAAAGTATGACACAAATCGGGCAAATAGTGTGGACTACTATCTAACAATAAGACAAAAACAAAAACCTACATCATTTCTGCTTAATATATATTTCTCAGGCAATAAAAAAAGCTAATTTTCCTCATTTAAATTTCTTTTCATGGGTGTAGTTCAGAATAAAATCATCTTATTTATTGACTCCATTCCAAAATATAAGAATTAGAAGGTATATACCTCAATGATGGTGAATACATATTTTATTTTCTTCATTTCCCTAATATATTTTCTTATGTCATCTGTGTAAAGGATGCTAGAATAGATCTGATGCAAACCTAATAGTGATGTATTCCTGAAAATCTGTTTCCTTACTCATTAATTCATGAAATCATTGACTTTTCCAAAAGAATAATATTGTTTTGAAGCTTAAATTCAGGTTATCTCATCATGAAGATAAATAAAATAGTTCCAATGCAAGAATTTTAAGTTGTTATTAATCTCTAATATAGCTGAATAGAAACAACAGCTAATGAATTGAAGATGGGAATACTGAGGTTGTATTTAGCACATAAATTATATTACAGGTTAGGTAATTCTTTTTGATCACAATTGTATTAATGTAATGTAATTAATTAATGAAGGATACTATTTCTCCCTATAGTGTGAAAATACGTTTCTCTAGCAGAAAAAATCGCCAAACATTTTCCATTTAATTCGTTTTAAAATCATAATTTTGAAATTTAATGCCAAAGAGTCACAGTATTGAAATGCGCAAGAAAAACGCTCTGGTAGCGTCGAATAGGTTCATCGTTCATAGAAACCGCCGCCTATCGCTCTAACTCTGAGTTTCTTCACCCACGCAACTCGTATCTCAAGCTCGATAAGTCTTACATCTCAAAATATTCGATTAGTTTCGAGTTCGTCCTTCGATCCACATGCTTCACCATCGCCCTACAGCGCCCAGTCGCTCGGCGAGCGTACTCTGCGTAACTTCTCGCTGCGCGATCGATCCTGGCGCTGGCGTCTACCAGGGAATGCGTTATCGATCAGCCGAGAGGCGCAAATGGACGCCGTCGGTCGTCGAACGATAACAGCCTCGGGAGTGTCTGCCCAAAACATCGAGAACCAGATCGACTCCTTCTTGGAGCATTTCAAGAGGAGCGCGGCCAAAGCCATGGAAGGCAGAGTGCACGGTGCAGGTGATCCGCCCCTCCCACCACTCTTCTCCCTCTCCGCCTCCCTCGCTCGCCTTCTCCAAAGCGTACGTCCGCTCTTCCGCAGCGATCTCCCTTCCGTCCACGCCTCCTGAGGACATCTCTCGCTTCGAGGTGCCTCCACGCCGAGGAAGCCGCGAAGGTGTCAGGGGCGCCAGCGGCCAGAGGCTCAGGAGGAGTAGGAGCGGAGTTGTTGTCCCAGCGGGACGCTCACTGTTGGAGGAGGTGCCACGCCGAAGACCTCTGGCCACACTCTCCGACTCCGGTACGCGGCGAATCGGTAAACACCCCCGCGTGTGCGAGATAGCAGGTGCGTCCCCACTTGCATCGTTTCGTCGCGGTCCTCTCCCAATTCTCTACGTGAATCACTCGGTGTCTCTTGCTAGATTATTCCCTCCCAGTCTCTAGTAGGAACTACACTTTTCCTGCATTCGAAACACGGCCTGCGAAATTCTGTGTTGAAGGGGTCGGTGGAATTGATTTTTCAAATCTTATATTCACTTCAATTCTGTTTCACAGACCCTATTCTATCCAGTATTCTCTCACATCTTCACACTTAAGTCAATCTGCTTAGTCACATTGTGCACTAGCATTTACTTTATTTTGCTTGGTGAATATTTGTTTCACTTATAGTTAATAAATATTTACTATAATTTTTATTTTGGTGATAAATTTCACCACATCATTGTTGCGTTTAATCTTCATATGCATAAGTCAGGTAGTTAAGGTGAGGAAGTGCAAACATTTTCTCACAATATGTGTTGAGTTACTCATCCAATTGGTATTATATTTGGGTAAACCTCATATATTCATAATTTATAATATTTGTTTATTGTTCTATTGATTTGTATTTCTATCACACAAAAATATAGATGAAGTTACTCTGTCGTGCCAATTCTATTATGAAAATTTTCAATTTTAAAATGATTTTCACTACTCCATGCATAATTCCTGAAGAAGGATCAAGGAATATTTCCTAGAATTCTGGGGCCTATTTCTTCTGTCATAATATTTTGAGTACTACGGTAAAGTTGATTTTGACTTCATTAATTCTGTAGAATATCTGAATTAAGTTAATGTTATTGACCATTAATTTGATACTATATTGAAAATTTATTTCCATCATCATAACTATCATGATTATTTGAAAATAAGCTTGGATACTAAAATACTTTGATGTTTGTAATTTTCATTTCAAAATTGATCATTTCTATACGGTTGCATGCCATGGTTGATATGATTTCTCTTTTGGAATGCTTCTCTTTTCATTTCGCAAATAGTATAAGGCTACTTCTGAATGAAAATTGATAATAATTTATGTGGAATGTGAAATTCCTTCTTACAAACAATTATGGAATGTGTAAGTTAAAATACCTATGTAAACACAACAGCAAGATGAGATAACACAGGCATCCAGTTTTATGATTGTCATATGTGAATAGTTATATTCTAATGATTTACAATTTCTGTTATTGTAGACCATGCATACTTAATCTGTGTTGCCCCATCTTCAAGGTGAAGATTCCACATTCCCTTTATGCTTTGCATGTAAATGTGCTGCATAATGAAATGTATATCTACCTTGGTGTTAGATGTGATATTTGTGTGAAAGAATGTATACTGTGTTGCCTAACTTAAATTAAGCATGTATTTTAACTATTCTTTGAAGTATTTCACTCTGCTAAATGTTCTTCATAAGCCATTTACCAGAGACTGTTATCAATTATAAATTAATCATACAATGAACTTTGCTGTGCATTTGGCTAAACCATGATATTTTTAAATGTGTTGATAACGAGTATTGATTTTGATAAGTATATCTCTAAATAATGTTTATATCTTTATATGTTATAATATTTCATTTACATTTGTCATGTTTAGTCTTAAAAAAAGCACCAAACTTGTTGTTGCTTCTAAAAAAATCTTTAACAGCATAAAAATATGTTGCCTCTGTAAGGATTACTTCTTAATGAAGTGACTAGCAAATTATGAGAAGCAAAATCAGTTATTATGTCTGGAGAGAACTTGGTTTCCTATACACAGCAATTGTTATTCAGTAGCATTTAAAAAGTGGATTGTAGTAATAGAAGAATGGAGGTAGTATGACTTTGAAACCTGAGAGGGATGGCATGACGATGAGATGCTGGAAAAAAGAGGTTGGACTGTTTTGAGAATTCAGGAAGTGGTGGGACTCCTTCCCACCCATTTCATTCCATTATGAGCAATGAATGAGAGGGATGTAACAGGTTGAGCTCTTGCTCATATTCTCCCCTTTGATGCTTAATGATATCTTTTCTCACATTTTGTGTGTTTTTTATATACTTCTGAAACATGTTCTACATACATTCATTTAATTCTTACATATTTTTCCCTGATTTATTGCCTTTAGTCTATTATATATGCTATTTTTCTCAATTGACTTTTGAAAGTTATTTCGATTCTTCAGGATTCACAGAGGTAGTTAATTATAATGTTTAAGTGTATGTTTAAGAACTCAAATTTGATGAAAATGTTTATTGTTCTGTTATAGCACAGCTGTGTTGCCATTTTAGTCTATATATTTAATTTTTTAAGAAACATTCCATCATTTATCATTACGCTTCTTTTAAATTTGTAACATGTGATAATACTTTCTAGAAATCATTATTGTTGGCAATGTAATAATTAAATCTGTAATTAATGAGCACAAGATACTTTGGGAGAACTTAGGGAGATAAGAGATAGTGCAAGTCACATTATTTTTATTTCCTGCCATGAGCCACTAGAATGAACAGCCTTAACTTTCTAATTCCCAAGACATTGATGCATTATGTATAGATATTACTAGAAAATTTTTCTACAAAGTCTAGGAGACTGAATTATTTGATGAGGGTTTCAACTAAAAACTTTTGTTTGAAAATATTTTGTTTGCAAGGCAAGAAAGAGCCATTGAAAGATGACAGTTGATTTAATGATTTGATTTTAAATTTGAATCAAAATTTTATCCTCTGCTGAAAATAATATGATCAAATTGCATTTTACAAGCCCTAGTGAAATATTATACCACTTTCTTTTAAACGATAATTATTCCATCTTAGGTTTTGCTATTGCTTAGATTTTCTTCAAATATGATTGAAAATTATTTTAATTATAATTGCTTTTATAAAAAATATTGTCTTATAAAAATGTTTTTATGTTTTACTTAAAATAAACTATCAATTTCAACTCTTTAGTTCTGCAAGAACCTTTTTGTGCAGCAGTAACTCCATTTACTTGGGTCCAAGTAAAATTGACTTATTTTTATCACGTGGGACTTTTAACTTATTCACTTACCAGTCAGCATGGTTATATGCAAGCAAATCTATGACATACTTATATTAATTTAAGGGTAAACTACCAAAGAAAGCATGAAGTAATGAAGTATATGCAGGGAGGTAATCTGAAATATACCTTCCTAACAAAAGGAAGCTAAAAGAGAAGTATTAGGTTCTGTAAAAAGATATTTAGATACAGGAATTTAAAGATACAACTAATATGTAGAGCGCTATACAGGAGGTGCTAAGAGCCCATCATGAGATATATGTACATATATATATATACGAGTAAAATGTAGCTTGCATACTGCAAGCAGCTCGACAACACTAATTTCATGTCGGCATCATATCGGGACGGTCCTCAAAAGAAAAAAAGGATTGAAAATATTCTTAAAATTCGCTGCAATTTAATCGTCTGGCATCGAACCCGGGTCTGCCTAGTGAAAGTAATATGCAGCACAACAGATGATCATCTCTAACTATGTGTGAAAATTCAAGCAGAAATATTGGCTGCAACTGCCTCAAACGATGTCCCACTTTTCCCTTATATTCCTTATGAGAGAAATTTTAATGTGCTCTGGCATCAAACCCAGGAACAGTATGGTCTTATCTACATTTTTTTCTAAAACCGAATCTTAATATACATTTTCTAGCAAAGCAAGAACTTCCTATCATTTCGATAGGAAGTTCATTCATCAAAATAAATAATGAAATACTACCTCAATGTATTTTAAATGACAGATTTTTGAATCATCTTAGCATCAAACCCTGGACTTTTTCACTAGCGGGCACATCCACATAAATGGCATGAAACACTTTCCCCAAACTGAGCTCATAAGAAACATTAGTACGTATACCTCTCATTAATGGTCACTCTATATAGCGGTCGCGGACAGTGGGCTTCCTCATTTCTAACCCCCTGTACCTCCCATTAGCGGTCAGTCGGTGGTAGGTATGATGAGTGGAAATGATAAGACATTGGAACTAGGTGGCTATAGAAAGGGGTTGGAAGAAGGAGCCGTGTTTGTCATGAGGTACCCCATGGACTAGCGTAGTCAACCATTGAAGGAGGATTAGAGAAAAAGGATTGTTAGAGAAAGTTTAACAATCAGCTCAAGCCCTTTGCTACCACACCTTTCACTTTAGTTATTTAAAAGGTTCTGCAGCTCCATGGGATGCCTCACGAGAACCACCACTCCTCCTGCTTCCTCCAACCCTTCCCCACGTCCATCTATTTTGCAATTATTTATCATATCCACTCCCCCTCCTACAACAAGCCAATAGCAAGTCATCCCTTGACTAAATGAGTTACCTTCATGCCATGAATCGGAACACAAAGTTTACCAAGTTGCTGGATAAAATTTGCTGTGTTCCTTTGTTTCTTCATACAATTCCCTCTGTCAAAAACCGTTAATGATATTTTAAAATAAATACGTACCAACGTACTGTTCAATTTTTCTATTATGTACATTCCCTTATATCTTTGACAAAACTACCGCTCCTCCCACTAGCGGACACCTCCCTATAACGGTAATTTCTTCATTCATTGTAGGTGGTCATTAAAGGACGGTTCCACTGTATATATATGTTGCACCCCAAAAGTGTAATTGCCCATTTCATGAATTGGGCGATTATACGCTTGGGGTGAAAGGAACCCTACCTACCGTACTCAACCCATCGGCACCGCACATATTTAATTAATTATTAAATCACCGCTACAAATCGTGAAATATGCATGGCGCCGATGGGTTGAGTTGGGTAGGTAGGGTTCCTTTCATCCCAAACGTGTAATTGCCCATTTCATGAAATGGGCAATTACACGTTTGGGGTGTAACATATATATATAGTTTCACAAATATAAGGCTGAGTATAAAGTGGAAAGAGATTATTATGGTTATGGTATGGAGGTCTTAAAAATCATAAAAATTGGGAAAGCTTAAGTGCATAAATGTAAGAAGAATCATATGCAACACCTACTAACAAGCTTACTAGCCCATGGTGATGCCAAAACAGGAAGCCTTTTAGAATGGTTTGTGCAATGTGTTTGTGTAAACAATGCAATTACACCAGAAAGGCATAAATAGAAGTATAAAAATAAAGGAATCAAGAGGTGTGCATATCCCTTCTCAAAAACTTTTAAGAGCACATTTCTTAATATTTTAATCAAAGTTTGTAAAAATATAGGAAATGTAAGAGGAATTGTGGAGCTGCAAGTTAAGAGAGAGAAAATTAGCAGCCTTCATTTTGGCAATGACAATATTGTAGTAACAGAAGATGTAAATGGTCTCAATAATGCAATTAGAAAATCCTAAAACATGAAAATACAATTGATATCAAAATTAACGGTATGGTTCTTTCAGCATACGTCGACCAACATCTAAGATGTGGCATGAAACCAGAGAGAACTTCCTACAAATATAAGAATCATTAATTTACTATGAATTATTATAATGGGTTTATTATTCTATATGGCAGTATGAAAGAGTATATATAATTTAGGTAATTACTAATGTCAACAGTACTGAATACAATAAAAATTGTTTTGGAAATGGAAAAGAGATTTAAAAATTTATGAAGCAAAATATGAATATGAATAAAACCCTAAATTTTATAATACCTACAAGGAGTCTGATAAGGTTGGTTAAAGAAATAGAGATAATGTAGTAAATGAACAAGTTAAAAAATAAGAATGAAATAGTCAAATGAAAAATTATTATTTTCATGGGGAAAATAGAGTTTAAAAATAAGAGAGATAATTGCAAGTGGCAACTATAGGTGAAGCAATTTTAAAATGATATTACTGAAAAAGAATAGAAAAAATACTCATACAAAACTTGGTCAAGCATTTAAGAGTAAACAGTGTCCTCGGAAGGATCAATGAAAGATGTATATATATCTTAAGAGAACATATATTTGATGACAATGAAGCACTTTGAAGTTCCAATTATTTTAAGACATATTTTATCTAAAAAACTTGAGTATTTTATCTTTGTATCTGAAATTGGTTTTTCTAAGTATCAAAATACTTCAATTTGTAAACAGCTATATAAAAATGATTTTGCCATCATTCAGGAAAGTAATTAGGAAATAAATAATATGTACACTCCTGGCCAAAATTAACGCAGCACCTCCCTAGCGATCCTTACGGCCGGTGCTGCGTTAATTTTGGCCAGGACTGTACATAATAACCATATCAAACTATTGCAGTTATCTCATAACACAGTTTTAACTCATGTGCAGTTCCATAGACAGAGGGGAGGAGATAATGGAATTCAAACCCACCTGTAGAAACAATCAATAAAATTAACTATAAGAGAGAATAGCTTCCTTATAGTATTATTGTAAATTTACATCCACATGTGCAATGTTTTCAATGATAGAAAGCAGTGGTGTAGTGGAGCGGGAACACCTGGGAATGGCGGTTCCACACTGGTTTTCCACAGTAAAAAATAGACAAATTATTGCTAAATATTGATTTGGTATAAAAGACTCGGCGTTATTCAGGGAGCTCAGATACATTCTAATTCTATGCTCTTGGCTATATAGTTGGCATTCTAGGAAATCATAAAAATACGACTCTCCCTATAATTCGGCAAATATATTTAGCAGTTCCACACTGGAAAATTTGCCCCTACACCACTGATAGAAAGACTTAGTTCTTCCCTGGTGAATGCTCAGAAGAAATTCTTCTCGTATTTCTCAGCCAGTTAATAATGGTGATCTGGTGCTGAGTTGGTACCCAAATCATTGGTGGAAATCAGTAGAATTTCTCAATTTTCAATGATGCTCACTTTTTCTTAATATTGACAAGTTATAAAGTACATTAAATTAACTATCCTTGTAGAATTGGCGTTAAAACCTCTATTAATAAGAAATATATCTAAGATTAAAAATGTCAATTTCATAAAAATATCCCACTGTAGTCACCATTAGGCTGATTACAAACTAGTATGATCTAGACTATAGAGTATGTATGTGTCCATCTAAATATTTTTTGCAGAAAATATCCTATCCCTGAATTTAGGCAAATCTTTTCGTCCTTAAACTGTGAATTCCTTCCACAGGCTAATTCTGTCTATCCTTCTACTCCTATGAATGGAATTTTTAATTTTTATTGCGATGTTTTACTTGGTAATTGGAAGTAATTAAGTAAAATAGACTTGCGTGTTCTTCCAAAACTGTTTGATACATTTTTGTTCTAAGGTATTTCATACATTAATAATCATTTCATTTTTTAAATCAGCCTCCAAAGGAATTTAGATATCTCTTTTTTGTATTATGGTCATTTTCTTTTATAAAAGAACTTTATTAATATGATCACCCAAGATTCACAATTTTTGGAAAAAACATGAGTGGATTTTACTCAACATATAATAAAAGGTCAATAATCTCAGGTGATGTATAATAAACAATGAAAAGAGATGGGAAGTTTCAAAATTATGGCTAATGACTAAATGGGTGAAGAAAATAGGCAGAAAAGGGTCAAAAACGATTGAAAAGGACAGATTAGAATAATGCTGTTGGACGTGATGCGTGAGAAAAAATTGATCATAGGTGTGTATGGAATTTTTGTACATACATAAAAGTACTCACACTCGAATATGAGAAATAAAATCATAAAAAGTCATAATTCGTAAGATTTAAACTGAAATTCCGGAACATTACGCTGTTGAATCTCCATAGGGTCAACCATTCTTCATAGTCGATACAGTATTCCTACCTTAATATCACAAGTCAATAATAAAATCACATTTAAGGTTTAAATTAAATTTTAAACTACGAAGGTTCAACCGGTTGCGCTCCATTCTGAAAAGAGCGATACTCAATTTGACGTAGAAAGGTTGGTATCCCTTTTTCGTTACTCCCTCATTCCCCTCATTGATCAGAGCGATATTTTAAATTAAATTCGATATCTGCGATTGTATCAGTAGTGGAACTCATGTCTCGTCATCTATTCATTTTAAAAAATATTGTGAAAAAATGAAGACGTTCAGTCAGTTAAGAAGAAAAGTACTGTTTTATTAGAGTAATCTTCATGCGGATGTAGGACTCTCGTCGAGTCTCGTTTCTTTAGTATTAAGTAAGTACTTAGGCAGTTGATAGTGTATTTTGTTTTGCCGGCTTGTTTCCTATAGATATTTATTGTCCCCGCTGACGATTAGTAATTTTTTCGCTAAATAGAAACTATTTCATTTAAATCATTTTCTGAAGCCTTAATACTTAATTTTGCTTCTCCGTTCTACTCTAATTCATCTTATGTCGGAAAGTAAAAAAGAAACAGGGTTCATGTTAGACCCCATCTTAAGAACCGTTTCCTAGCTTTCCTTTTACTAAACTATTGCGCGTATTAACTACAAACATCAATGTCAATTGACCACAGTAAAATCATAATTAAAATTTTGAGTAGGTATAATTAACGATAGCATAAATATATGTCCACACATCTGCAATGTAACTTCTTCGTTTCTAATAATAAGGCATAGCATAGGACGAATCTAGATTACTGGCGTGTTAACACGTTAAAACTTTAGGTTTTTAGATTCTCCTCCAATAATTCGCCGCCAGGTATCCGTTGACAAGAGCATAATCTTTTGAGGATTATTTTGTCATTGCCAATATCCTTGACCTTCTTCATTCTTAATTTTAGTTGTGATTGAAAACGAATTATATTTTCATTGCTTTTTAGGAGCCAAGGGTATCATATTCCGTAGGGTAGGGGTAGGGTTTAAATCATGACAGAAAATCTATGACAATATGTAATGTCAGTGTAACTGTAAATGATTTCCAAGACTAAGTGTGATAAAGTTTTAGATACTAGTTTTTCTTGGAGAAAAAGTCTCTGTGAAACTCTATCATGTTTTAAGCACTAATTATGAAATATTTAAGAACTGTACTCTCAAAAATCATCAAATTCTTAAGTGAGTATAAGTAAAGTTTGTCATAATAAGGTTTTGTTTGCAATTTTCAAAACTCGTAACTGGTGTCAAATATTAAAATGAATATAATTATGAAGTACTTTGGAGTTAATTATTTATGGCTTCTATTTTATTGTAAATGTCTGATTACTTATGAAAACAAAAATTTTCTTTGCCAAAATATTTTAAAGCATATGTTATAAAATCATTGCTTATGTTAACAGAACTGGTAAGCCGTAGATAAAAAGTGTAAGGTGGCCAATGTTTATTTTATTTTGGAGACTAAGATGTGCATAAGTGTGCTACAGTTATGCTAGACTCACCTCACTTCTTGACTTATACAAATTATTATTTATTTCTTAGTAATCGTTCTAATTATTTTTAACCCATGGAAGAATATTGGCTGTAGCATTTAAACATTTATATAACTATACTGCATTCTCTGCTTTACACAATTTATAATACTTAATTTTATTATCAAATTTAAACAAAAGAGCTCTAAATTTTAACAACTGTAAGTAGCCTGTGTGGTTATTATATTTATCAAATATACATTGTTTGAATTGCAGCTCAATATGTTGTGTAAAGCAGTTCATACATAAATTATCTTTGAGATGATCGTTCTTTGTCCCTAGAAATATTTTCATTGAAATATGTCCTTGTTAGAATGTTTTCAAAGAATGAATTTCATACTCATTGAAGGGACTTAAACTTAATATAATGGTATTTCACTTGAATACCTTACAGTCAGGGAAAGATAGTTGTAGTATTGTTAAAAGTGCCATAACAGATTAGGTCATTTTGCAATTGTGCAATTGAACCTGGGACAGCTTTCACAGAAGCCAAATGCACTGCTCACATGGCTATCTGGGAGCCTCAAGGAAAAATGAAGTAAAAATTGTCATTCATTACTAATTATACGGTTGAGTTTTCAAATATTATTCCTCTTAGATCATGGTTAACTAACTTTAGTTGGACTCAAAACATCATAAATAAATAAACTTTTTCAGTAGATTGTATGCATCACATTTTAAGCTTGTTGATTCACGCTTTATATTCCTCTACAAATCTAGAACCTTTAGTTTGTCTTGCTAAAGTTATAAATAAATGATGGTTGAGATTAATAAGATTAATCTTTCATCCATTCAGATGCTAAATTTGCTTTATTCTTTGCTAATCCTAATTGGACCCCAGTTGCAATAATGGAGTTCTGAAGCATTCAATTCTGTCTACAACAGTCTTGAATAGTATAGTGAAATTTTTGGGTTTAACTATCTCCAAAAATTAAACACAATACAGATCATAGTATCTCATTGTATTTGACGTCTCATTTCAATATTTGATATCTAACCATATCATCAGTAGATTTGATTGATGAAGCCTTCTCTTGGTGAAACTCCATTATTGAGAAATAGTGGAAATAACTAAGATGCAATTTAATATCTTTTTTGTTTTATGTGACCGGTTTCAACTACTCATAGTTATTGTCAGGTCACAACTGACGATAACAACGAGTAGTTGATACTGGTCGTATTAAACAAAAATTTTGTCAAATTTCATCTTAGTTATTTCCACCGTTATTTCATATCATCAGTGACTTGGTCGGACTTCCATCAAACTTTAAATAATAGATGTATTGTAAAATATAAATTTGACAGTGCAACTTGAGGATTTTTGGTAGCCATTCATATGGAGTATAAAATTTAAAATTCTTATCGAGTATAATTGAACAGCTAGATAGTCCATGTGGCAGAACAATTATGGTCATACTTCACACTATTACAATTTTATAAATTCTATGTAATGAGTATGTTTATACAATGGTGGTAAGTTTTTGTTTTAATGGTAATTGTATATTGAATTATTGTTAGTTTTACCATTATTATTTTTCATGTAAGAATTTTTATTACATGCTACTAATCTACGTTAGCTTGACAGTGGACTGTCCTTGTTTGAGTACCATTCATCTGCTTTCATGAGAATGATTGAGTGAAAATATCAAAGAATCTATATTGTTGTCCATAGAGCAAGTGGAGTTATGACAATTGTAGTAAGAGGATGATTCAATGAGTAAAGCCGAGATAAACCTCTGATAGAAATGACGATGATGGTTAAACTTTGAGGTCACTGAAAGTGATGAATGTTATGAATATGCTTCAGCAGTAAATGACCTCAAAATTCTCTGCTTGAGGACAGTAATTCGTGAAAATCTAAGACTTACTTTATAATAATTAGAACAAGACCTTGGGACTCTGAAAATATAACTACATGATTATATTTCAGGATCATAGAATGGATTTAAATCTTGAAATTAGGTGACTTGCATAGTCATTGTCTTATTTTGCAATTCCTCAAATCGAATCTCTCACAATGTCTCAGTCCTCCAGAAGCTTAGTGTAACAACCTTTTCGGTTATGGCATTGGTAACTGTAGAACTGAAATTACTATTGAAAAGAATTTAATTGTAGCTGATGGGCAACATTAGAATGCTTCAAGGCAGAACCTAGTAATTCTGAAACATTTTCAAGTAGGTTTTCCAAAATGAAATATATGTGGGAATAAATTTGAGATGTTAAAAGTGTCTATATTTGGAAAGATAGAAAGACAATATTAAAGTCATGGTTCATCCTTGTGCATTTACACCTATACTTTTGGTTTAATGTTTAGTGCGTGAGTTGTCCACTTTACTCAATATTAATGATAATCTTTGTAAATTTTATACCTTCTTTGGCCTATTTCTCTAAAATTAAAAATATTTTTCTTGTTGTGGCCTTAATGAAGAGATTTCTTCCAGTTTTAAAATATTACAATAGAGGTTTCTTGAGTATTCATAGTTCTCAAGTCATTGTTTATAAAATTTATGCTTGCAATTGGACCAATACATGTGAATTTATTTTTCATGTTTAAAGGGTTTATTTTATTTCTGTTACCATTTTCATAATTAATTGTTTTTTTTATAAATGAGCTGAACATGACTTGACTTTGACATGAAATGACTTGAACATAAAGTAAAATCAGTTATTTTTATTACAGATGATACCATGGATGACCTAGATAATGTCCTTACTGTAGCTGATGTGGCAGATATACTCCGTGGGCAATTTGCTATTATTTCTGGTAATTATTGCAATAATTTGTATTTTAAAGTTACAAATGATGCAGGAATATATTCTCCATAATGGTGATGTAATTTATTTTATATAGGTGGAAAGTCCAAGGATTGTAGACCAATCATAACGTTTCCTGACCTGGGAAATTTTTGCAGTCTCCCTGATGATGGGTATCAAAAGCTTATACTTTACCTTACATCTGTACCTTCGTAAGTATGCTGAAATGTAGAACTTTTTATCTACAAACCTCAAAATCATCAATTTAAAATAATCTCTCTTTGCAGACTTGATGAAGCAGATGTTGGATTTGTTCTGGTTATAGATAGAAGAAATGATAAGTGGAATTCTGTGAAAACAGTTTTATTGAAACTTTCGGTAAGATGCAGTTTTACTTATTACAGTTACACAATTATCTGATGTTAAGAAAGTAATCAATTAATGTTTTGTATTCAGGGCTTTTTCCCAGGTATAATCCATGTAGCATATGTGCTAAGGCCTTCCGGATTTCTCCAAAAGGCAATATCTGAAGTCAGCAGCAAACTTTTTAGGGAAGAATTCAAGTTCAAGGTAAGTGTTTTAACTTGAAAATTTTAAATCCTATTCTTTTTATTGAATGTAATTGTATTGTTATGGGTGAAATTGGCTCAAAGTAAGGAGATAAACAGACAATGAGCTTCTGAATTACTCCTAGGGATTAGGGGGGTAGTTAAGATGCTTAGATTATTTCTATGGCATCTATCAAATTTCATATTATGTGATTGATATGCCTGGCTCCATGTGGAGTTTCTGAGTATTTTAGACTTGTTACCACTGTAAAAGATATCAAGGTTCTTAATGTTACCTGGGAGTAGTTGTTTGAAGAATTTTATGATTGATGATGAAGATATTTCTTTTTCTTTCATAGTTATCTTTATTAATTTATATACCTGTCTTATCATATATGTTTCTGAATGATCTCACTTGGAATTTTTATCGAAGAAATCTTAAATTATGTACATTTAGTTGATTGAAATTTTTAGAATTTTTGAAAAGTTTGATTTGTACATTTCTCTGAAATCTGGTTACCACTGAATCCAGTGCATTCTTCTTATTCTGAAATTTCTGTGACTTTATCCCTAAGTAAAAGTTCTCAAGTTGTTTGTAAATGTTTCTCTTTACCTTCTCTTTACCCTGTATAAAGGGTTATTTATTGGTTTGGAGTTTATATGTTTAGGTGGATATCATTGGAATTTTGATATTGTATTTTTGCCCAAGCTTTTTCCCATACAGTATGGATGAGCTGAATCTCATGAGGTCCTCTTTTTGAGAAACAATCTGTTGTACAGTTTGTTGCAAACAATGGTCATGTTTCATTGGCGCACTTTAAGATTCTATCCTTGTGGGTATGGCAACCACTCTGACAAAAAACAAATGTGGCAACCCTGTAGAAGGTGCCAGGGCCCCCGTCTTCTCTATTCTTCCCCCTTTCTTTACAGTTAGGGCTGGCAGGTTTCCCTCTGTCGTAAAGTCGTAAAAAGGAGCGAAACCTTGGAGCGTACACTCTTTGCATACTGTGAATGATTTGCAAATCTTTGAATCAAAGACCTTTCTTAGTGATACGGAGATGCAATATTTGTGAGTTGATCAAAAATTGCACTTATTGTAAACTGAGTTAAGTAGCTTTTTGTAGCACGATTTGTGCTTGACACGATCTGGGCAACATTCCCTTTTCCCTTTGATAAAAACTCGTTTGCGCTGCCAAAGCAAGTTCTTCCGGACTTTGCGACTGTTCAAGATTTTTTATATTCCTTCTCTTAGTTTTTTCACTGCCAGAAGAAAACAATTTTCTAGGGCAACCAACATGATCCCTTAGGCTTGCTTTGATGGGTGATGTTGGATATTATGGTAGAGTGAGGTCCACATCAAGCCACTTAGTTGTTTTTAACATGGAATTTTGCCACACTTCTGCCACTAACCTTCCAGCGTTGTAGGAAATTATTTGAGAACTGATTGATTTGGTCCTCTAGAAAGTTTTTTCTTACAGCATTTCAATTTTCTAAATTGATTTTCAATGACGCAAAATTGGTTAGTTGCTGCATTGCCTGAGGGGACTTTGGTTTTCCTGTAAGCTGCTTTTCTAAGAGATGTTCAAACAAATCTCTCCGTGGGATGGTGTGCACAGCTCCTAAAAGCATGAAAAACATTCTTGGGGATTGGCAGAATTATTAATTTAAAAATTAACCAAAAAAATGCATTTTAATACTTAGAAGGCTATTAATCAATCATAAGAACTTTTTGCTGTCCATTTAAGTATATTTAGTTTCTGAAGATAAGAAAAGAAAATTTTTTTAACGGTACTGTGGCAAACGACCTACTAGTACCTTGTAAAATGTGTGTTGTATCAATTAAAAACTTAATGACTGAACAATGAACCCAGTACTTAACCAATCACTGAAAATAAGAATGTTTCGTATGCCAGATACTACTATATCATATAAAATCTCTACGGACGGTGGCGCGCACATCTTCTGAAAATTGAGAATAACTTCTTTTGCACAAGTGGGCACAAATGCTGCTAGTACTATTCCATAGTATAATGATTAAGGATTGAAATGCACTGAGTTTGTTCATGAAACCTTGTGAAACTTTATTTTGGCACTCTTTTGAAAACCTTATTGAGCTCAAATTCATAATGTCTTGCAATGACACATTCAGCAATGGAACACGTTCTTAATTCTCAAGTTTTTTCCATCAAATATTACGCTGGTACTAACTGTGAACAATCCTTTCCATGTTGCCTCAAAGTTCCCAAAAAGTCACATGAGCTCTGCTCAAATGCTCCTAACTTGACAGGTGCGCTGGGACTATGGAGTGTCGCTGGTGACTCTGAACTTAATTACCTCAATACATTGTATCGCCACCATCAAACATATAAGTAATTTCAGTGAAACTTTTCATAATTGGGTTCAGTTGTTTATTATATATATATAAATCTTATTTATGAGTAAATACAACATAATTAAATTTTACGATTTTGTCCAGCTAAAACAGCAAAATGCACCACTCTGGGGCAGTGGCCTGGGCACACCTTCTACAGGGTTGCCACATTTGTTGTTGTCAGAGTGGGTGCCAAATCACAAGGATAGAATCTTGAAGGGCTTGCAATCAAACGTGATCAATTGATAATGATAATTTTTTTGTAACGAACTGAACTAAAACTTTTGAATCATTTTATATGCATGACGTCTCGGTGTCTCGGTACCTGAACTTTTAAAAGTTTTCCATTTATGAATAGTTTTCCCTTGAATTCATTTCATAGATTTATTGTTTGAAAAAGTAAATCATTGATATCTTAGAAAACTTTAACTACCGTAAATTTTTGGAAATTATTGGTAAACCTGCAAAAATTTGATTCCTCTGTAACCATTACTTTCTTGCTCAGAAGACCAAAGAGATTAAAATTGGAATTTGGGAGATTGATTATCCTGTAAAGAGATTATAAATGAATTCTGAACAATTTGGCCTCTATGTGGTTGAATTTAAAATTTTTATCCGTGATGTTTAATTTCTATCTTAAGGATCAGATGAAAATCAACTTTTCTTTTGAAAAAAGGAACCAGTTGAGATGGTATGGTACATAATAATTATATATTGTTTACATTTCAAGGTTGTGGTCTGTGATGGAGTTGAAGAACTTCATGAATATATTGAGAAGGATCAACTTACGAAGGACTTAGATGGGTGTATTCCTTATAATCATGAGGAATGGATTGAGCAGAGAGTGGTGAGGCTTTATTGTTTTTATCACCTTACGTAAAATGCGGCAAATTTGTGATAAAATTGTGGAAATAAAAAATTAGGTAAATTCATTGAAAAATGATAATATTGAGTGAGATATGCACTGTACTCATGTAAGCACATATAACTCTTATTTGCAAATTTTACTGTACTAAATTATTTAAATTGTAAATTTGATTTTATCTTTGTCGTTTTAATGGAATTATCACAGAGCAGGTTGAAGTCATTGTGTGAAAAGTTTTACCAAGGATGCCTTTGGCATCAATCAATGATACCTAAAATATTAAAATATGTACAGTAGAGTGGGACAAAAAAACCTTTTCCCAGATCAAATTTGCCCTATGTGGGAAAGTTGTGTACTGATATGAGGATCTCATATGCAGAATTTTTCCAAAATCGGATAATATTAACCACTACTGCCCGAGCCCTAAAGTTTAAAAATTTGTGGAAATACAGGCGGAAATGAAAAAAAAAACCCCTATGGAGACTGAGGTATTGTAAATATTGACATTTTATAAGTATCAATGATTAATTTATATCTCTGTATTATGATTATCAAATTTTAAATTAATTTAACCCAATCTATGGTTTTTTCGAGGCCTGGGAATGATCAACAATTCTTGAGTACAGGCAACCCGCAAAGTGATAAAAAATTCTTGCAAAATGTGACATCACCTTGCATTTTGCCTTTGGGTAGCCGCAATTGTCATAATTTTCCTATTTTCTGAATTTGTATTCCCTTAGAAATGTCTCGGCCATCGTTTGGCGTAAAGTAATCCGTGGAAAAAACCTAAAAAAATAGTTATAGACATTATAGTTAATTTTGACAAATAAATATGCATCTGATAATTTATTACTATTCAAAACTTATTTGGTTCATCAAGGTGGCTTATGAGTACAGTTTAATTACCTAGTGCTTATCAAAGTAGCTAATGTGAGATCCTCATATCAGTACGCAGCTTTCCCGCATTGGGAAAATTTGATCTGGAAAAAAACGTTTTTCTGCCCACTCTAATGTATAGTATGTTCTAAAATGTATGTGCTAACCCATACTAGTCTGGAAACTTTTCATACAGTTATTAAAAACAGCTAAAATTACATTTATGACTTGTTGGTAAGTAGATAACCAATAATTAGATAAGCAATGTGACTTATGCTTAAAATCCAAATTTGGTACCACATCCAACAATGAACACCAAGGAAAAACATACAGAAAAAGAAAATGGATTTAAGAAAAAAAATATGCAAACATATGGTAACACCACTAACATTCACCTGTAACTGTGTTACAGGTTTGCCGTGCTCCAATTTTCATCAATTTATTTAGCAAAACTAAGCCCTATTTATACAAACCCCATTACACTATTGTTCCACTTCCTGCTATGTCACAAAAAATGTAATCAAAATCTCTGGATAAGAATCATTCCATTTGATTCTTATGTAATTAATACTTGATAATTTAAAAAGTCCTCTGTAATGGATTTTTATAAAGAAATGTTTGTGAAAATATGTTGCAACTCATTTTTAATATATGAGAAGAAATTTTTAATTAATTTTGTAATCAGGCTTCACCAGGTTGGCCTGTTTATTTTTCTTGTTCTTTGTATTGTGTTATTCTAAAAGATAATATATGTATAATTTTACATAGGCTTCATAGTTATTGGTCTCATTCAATGCTTGTTTACTGTTAATATAGGCTTTAGAAAAGTTCTCAAATAACACCCATGAGGTTTCAACAAATTTAGATGACTTTACTAGACGTCTGCAAGAGACTGCATTTCCTAATGATGTGGACTCCACGGAGGAATTGCTAGAAATGCAGGTTTGTGGATGTTTCAAGTGAATATTCAGTTTATCTTCAAAAATGTTCTCTCTCTCAAAGTTTTTGGTCAAACTATTTTTCCAGGGTCGTGAATATCGTGTCTTAAAAGATGAAATCCTTGGAGCAGCTCGGCACGGGGAAACATTGCTAACACAGCTTAGGGGATGCACTGCTCATCCTAATGCTAACTCTACCTGTACTGATAAATCAGACGTTATTTTATCAGAAGAATCTCTTGGTATTGATGCCTACAGAACATGCCCTGATCGTTTGCTCAATGTAACTGCAGTAGAAAGGTTAGAAATCTGGATTTAAATCTAGCTTTTTGAATTAAAAATCAGTTAAGTCAATTTCCTTTAAATTTGGCGGTAACTAATGTGATCAATTTTGAGCGTTGTGCTGATTAAGAGCTTTTGAAGGGTATACAGGAATTTTAAATGTCATTACACTCGGTGTAAATGAAACTCTTAAAAAGGAAATGTTCTTTGCTTTTCATCTGTGATAGGTTACTAGTCCAGCTTGAAGAAACAGAAAGGACTTTTGATGATTTTTGGAGCATCCACTCAACAAGATTAAGGCAGTGTCTTGAACTGAGAAAATTTGAGTATGACTTTCGTGAGCTTCAGGTAAATGAAATTATTTTATGGATAAAATTGTAAAAGTGTAGAAACTTTAATTTTATTGATTGGCAAGCTGTAATTATTTTTAATGCATTTATCTCTGGTTTAAGATGCATACTCTCAATTTCAAAAATATTTAGTGAGAACATTTATGGTTTTTATGATTCCTTGTAATTGGTAATGGAATTTTAAAAAGTTTTACTTTGTATTTGAAGAAATCAATATTTACATGGGAATCGAACAAGCTAAGGTTTACTCAATTATGGCTATAGTGAGAAAATATTGAGTCTTCCTTGCATGTACCATATTTATTCCATCAAACGGGTAGTTATTAATTTCTTCCATATTTGCTCTTAATTACATTTTTCGTATTTTAAAACTAATAGATTTTATGGTAGTTCTCAAGAAAAAAAGAAATGTACGTATTTGTTTTAGGTCAGCCTTGATAATGCAGCTCGTCAGTTAGGGGAGACAACAGAAATTGGTGAATCAGTGATGAGAGTCGAGGCTCTGCTGAGAGAGGCTTCTCTACTCGAAGGAGCCATTACAGTGAGTTTTCTCTCCTGTACACCTGCATTTTTTAAAGTTTTATATTTACATTCATTTGTTAATGATTGAGAGAGATTGGCTTTTATAATATGCATTGCTGAAACCTTTTGTTATCCTGTGGGCATGTTTTTAAATTCATCAATAAGATGAGCGATGGATTGCATTGATGTTTATCTGATTAGTTTGATGGATTCTTGATAAATTTAAGAACAGTCTGTTGGTTTGTTGGCTGCTTGACAAGATGGCTACTGTTGAAAATACAACTTGTCTCTTCTCCATAACTCTTTAAGCTCTGTTGATACATAAACAGCGCAAGAATGTTAATGTTCTTTGATTGTTGCATTATGAATATGTTATATTCCCCTTTGTAAGTTGGCATTCATATGGTGTTTACGAAATTATAGAAAATAACTTTTGAATAGAAAGCTACTATCATTAGAACCATCAGCACTTCATTGGGTATATATCATGATGGAAGCGATGGACATTGGTGGAAAATATCGTAGATTGATCAGTGAATAAAAATACAGTTTGATTGATCCATTGATGAGTTTAAAAGTGTGCCCTGTGTCATCTACTTCTCTAACTTCCCGTCAATGATTTCTGTAATCATGATAACATGATTTCAGTTGATATTTTACATCTTTCCTTCCAATTTGTTAGTCTCTCCAATTATTTGTAATGCCTCCATGTTTGATTTCTCCTTGTTACTAAATCCTATTTTGATTTATCTCTATGTCTACCTTTTGAATCTTTAGTTACTGGGTATTCTTTTTTAACCATCTCCAAGGCTATACTCCTTGCAGGCAAATGTAAATAGATCTTACTTTTTTGAGAATTAGGATTTAAATACTTAAATTTACTTGAGGATTTTTTATTTGAGAGGATTATACTGATAATTATGCAGCCAGTGCACATGAAGCATCAAATTTAGTCTATCGTATTTACGTAATGCATACTCTCATCTTTCAGATGCAGTTGGACAGAGCAGGAGAAACATGTGCCAAAGGGGAGGCACTAGTTGCTGGCAATCACTATGCTCATGACTCCATAGCACCAAAATGTTTAGAATTGGAGCGTTTAGCCTCAGATGTGTCTGAACGTTTAGAAAAAAGGCTGCGTTTACTAAGGAAATGCTTGGATCTGCAAGAAAGAGTTGAAATAGTGAGTGCATGCTGAAATTGTTGCGTGTTTGAATCTTGTAATATCTATAAAAACAAGTATATGCATTCATCTGTTGATAAAGAGCAAACATTTATGATTATTTAGTTAAAGGTAGAATGAATAAATGTGAATATGGCTGTTCTAATGTTCAGCCAGATTGTGCTAATTGTTTGTCATGAGGCTGGGAATGATTTTCAAAACAAGAAAGCATGTTTTATTGTTCCTGAACATAAAATGTGTTATGTATTATTTCAGGCCAATGAATGGTGTTCACAAGGAGTTCATTTACTTGCTTCGATGAGAATTGAGAAATGCTCCTCTCCTGAGTTTGCTGAACAAACTCTTGCTGATTTGGAGTCATTTTTAGATTCATATGAGGGAAAAGTTGTGCCTAAAGCTTTATCAGCTGGATTGTCTGATGGAGAAAAAAGTTCTGCCTGGAGATTGTTCTCTGATGTAGTAACACCAGAAACAAAAGCTCTAGTTCAGCAGGTAAGGAAAAAATCATTCATAAGTTATGATTGAATAACTTCAGGAATACTAATTTTCTCAAAGCCATTATCATCAGTCTCATTTCACAGATTCCATGCAGATAAGAATTACTCAGGTTAGATTTTCAAATCTTAATTTATCTCATTTTTTCTTTTGATTTTACTTATCTCTATGTGTAAAATTTCATTTATTTAAATTGTATAATCAATTTCATGCTTGACTTGCTATCATTTGCTGGTTATTGAAAAAGAAATAATTTTCTCAGCGGAATATCTGTAATGAACATAACTATGAGGTGTATTAGAGTGATGTGAATGTCTAATCTATGGTCTGTTAGCAAAATAGATGCAGACACTCCATAGCCTACTACAAAGACTACTGGGTCTATTCTAACTCAGAAAATGGGAAAGGCAGGGCTTACTGAGAGGGGTGTCATGCACACACAAAGTATTTCTCCAAACCAGAATCGGTTATTGCACATGACGCATGGCTGGCATTCCCCTCAAAGTTCCCTATCTCCTCAACTTTTTCCCTTGTTGCATGACCTCATCCACTTCTATTTTGCAAATGGATCATACTTAATTATTGAGATTCAGCTGCAATCTATGTAAAAGCCAAAGTAGCATAAGATGAGTTTTCTAGCGATGGGGTCTCCTCTATCATCTATAATCTATAATCATCTATAATCTATAATCATTTGGTATAAGCCTCCGAACAAGTAATGTCATAACTTTTCAATGTTATTTTATTTATCAATTTTATTTCTATACGTCATTTTATTGTATTTTTGCAGATAATAATTGTGTTAATTTTATTCAAGATATTGATTGAATAACTTTCAAATCTTTATGTTAATAATAATTCTTTAAGTAATAATATGTTAATATTATATAATGTGTATGACTTTTGAAAAGGGCAATACATGCCTGTGAAATAAACTATTACTATTATTATTATTATAATAATAAGTCTTTAAAGTCGTACATTTGCAATTTTAACAGAAATCTGAAAAAACTATTGGTCACATAATTCCATCTTTGCATTTATTATTAAAGATAGGTATCTATGTTGAGTAACATTTTCATCTAAAGAATGAGAGATAACTGAAGCCCATAATTTGATCCATCGGACAGGCATTGGGTGTCAGGCTTCTTCACTGATGAATTTTTGTCTTTACTGGCATATGTTTTAATCCCTTAACTTTTCTTTCTTGTCAAATGATGAGTACCTATTTCTGTTTTAACGTGGTGGATAGAATCCAGAGACTTCCATGTCTGAAAATCATGTAAGATAGTAAGTACATGAATGGAGAAATAAAATAACTGTTCCAATCCCTTGAAAATTGTTGCTAAGTATTAATTAAATGAAAAAGAATGTTTTCATGTGTACTTCATATCATTAACATAACAAATGATACACTTTTGAATCTATGAATTTAGAATAAATCTTACTATTATTTAAAAAAACAGTAAATATTTATAATTTCAAACTAGAAGAACATAACATAATATATGAATTTATTTTTATCCATCTGATGATACAGTTGCATAATCCATTTTATTACTTGAAATATATGGCACATCATTTGTACAAGTATTGAATGATAGGATTCTGTCTTACTGTCAGTAGTGTCTTGAGTATGATTAATATTTCCATCTCTGATTGTATTCTTATGAGCTTTAAATTTATACATATCTTAAGTTGTTCAATTTTCATTTGGTTGGACAATTAAATCTGTTATCAATTGTTGTGATCTAGTATACCATTTCTTCACAGCTTCAGTGAAGTAAAACACACACTTGTGGAGGATGGCACAACTAATTTAAGTGAATTCATGAAAATAAGGTACAATAGAAGTCCGTTATATTGAGTACGGCATATAATGAGAGTTCCATTATAGCAAGTGATTTTTTGGCCACTTTCTGTCTCACAGCAAAAAGGATAGGGAGTTTTATCCATTATAATGAGTGGTTATTCAAAATTATTGTTATAATGAGTGCCACATTTCTATATTCATCCTGCAGGAGGCATATTGTTGTGGTTACACTTGTCTCTAATTGTCAAAGTGCAACCAGACAATAAATTAAGAAATGAAAACTGAAATACGAAAAATGTGGCCAACATGGAATACAAAAGTTTATTATTGTTTCTCTGATGATTACTCATGAATACAATGGCTACTAAAGAATGGGGCCCAACCTTACCACCGACCTAGATGGTCGGGGTTTTCAATAACTCCTGCGATGGGTGGCTGGGTCGAAGGGTGGGTGGCTGGGTCGAAGATGACTCCCGTTACGGTTTATTTTTTTGAGCCACGAAGATCCCTTTGTATAGGTATCTTTTCGCAACCTAATTTTGGAGGGGTGATAACAAGCAGGGATCTGACCATCTTCAGAATTCTCGTTCAGTGCTACAGATTACAGGCATCTACCTGGCAGACGTCATCCGTCTGCAGAGTGCCTATCCTTAATCCTCTCTGTTTTCAACAATATCTTGGAACGTCAATTGACATGAGAGAAGAATTCTGACAAGCAAACGATAATCTGAGAACTGGTATTTCTTCTAAGAGCAGAAAAAAATTAAATGGAAAAATTATTGTCACCTAATTCATGCATTTGTTTCTCACTACTTGCCTCACTCTTCCTTGCCAAAAATACTTCAAGAAGCTTTGATTAGACACTTCTCGCAACCCCTATTGTCAGAACCAGAAATTTTGATTGATATTCCATCATATTGGTATCCAACCATGGGATTTGTTTTCATGCCAAGCTTGGCACCAGATTGTCTGATCCAGGATGGGTGAAAATATAGAACATAAAAGCAATGCTGATTTGGATTCCCATGGTAACTTCTCTGATTCCCTCACAAAGGAGTCATTGCTTGTGTAGCATGTGAATGAAAAATATCTCAAGAAAACAATTTGATATGAATTAGGTTTATCTAATGATATACCATTACTTTTTGATGATTATTAAGCAATAATTTTCCACATTTAATATTAGAGGGCATGCTTAGGTTATGGTTTATGAATCAATGGAATAATATTTTTGACACTAGCTTACTTATTTATGCATTCTGAAGCATTTGCATAGGGATGAAAAACCATACAATGCCGTTGTGCTGCTCTGGGATTCAAGAAGATGGATGTTTTGTATTAGAAATCAGCTATTATGAGAATGCTTTATAAGGAGTACTTTTCCGATTCTTGTCAGCTCTCATTATAATGGACTTCTACTGTGCCTGTAAAAAGAGAATTTAATGCAATTGAAGTTATCCCAGAAATGTTTGGTTGGAATACAATGTAATTTATTTTTCTGTTATTTATATTCAGGTAGTACAACGGATAGAAGATGTCCAACTCATGTGTGAGAAGCGGAGAATTAGTTTGAGAAGATTATCTGAGAAACCACCACCTCGTCCAGTTCAGACAGTGACTCCTGAACCTGGTGTGCCTCTTCAGCAGTCAACTCCTGCAGCGTGGAATGATGAGACATCAGCTGTTGGGAACAAGGAGCAAAGACTCAGTATATCTTCAAAGGTTGCCTTTTTATCCTCTAATACTAATTATTACTAGAGGTGGGAACAATCGATTGAAAACAATCAAATAATTCGGTTGTTTGCTTCAATCGAATTATTCGAATAACGCATTTCGATTTTTCACTCAATCCTAACCGAGTGAATTTATTCAATTATTTTGAGTGAGTGGGAAAAAAATCGAATAAATCTATTCGATTGTTTTTAGTGAGTGGAAAAAAATCGAATAAATCTATTCGATTGTTTTTAGTGAGTTGAAAAAATCAAATAAATCTATTCGATTGTTTTTAGTGAGTGGAAAAAAATCGAATAAATCTATTCGATTGTTTTTAGTGAGTGGAAAAAAATCGAATAAATCTATTCGATTGTTTTTAGTGAGTGGAAAAAAATCGAATAAATCTATTCGATTGTTTTTAGTGAGTTGAAAAAATCAAATAAATCTATTCGATTGTTTTTAGTGAGTGGAAAAAAATCGAATAAATCTATTCGATTGTTTTTAGTGAGTTGAAAAAATCAAATAAATCTATTCGATTGTTTTTAGTGAGTGGAAAAAAATCTTATAAATCTATTCGATTGTTTTTAGTGAGTTGAATAAAATCGAATAAATCTATTCGATTGTTTTTAGTGAGTGGAAAAAAATCAAATAAATCTATTCGATTGTTTTTAGTGAGTTGAAAAAATCGAATAAATCTATTCGATTGTCTTTTTCAATTGATTGTCCCATCACTAATTATTACTATAGATGGCGGATCAAATTCTCTATTGCTTCTATGTAGCTATTATTTTCATGAAGAGATAAATGTCCTAATGGAAAGCCATTGTATGACTAAAATCAGTTCAGTGATGTTCTAGAATTATGCAAAAAAAACTTTGAATATTTAAATATTTTCACCTTTCAGGTGGCTCCTCTGACTTCCATTAGCCTCCAATATCTAACTGGCAGTTCTGAAGCTAACAATTTGGTTTACATGTACTATTCCAAACTGATTGCAGGAATTCTATACCCAAAATGATACTTTTCTCACTATCTGTTAAGTCATAAGAGGAATGGATAAGAAAAAGCCTGACTGGACTGGGAATCAAACCAGAATTGCTAGTTTATTCTACTAGAGGTATCTGGACTGGGCATTTTATAGGAGACTTTGTAGATAAGGGCAAACAAACAGCAATTGGGAGATCCAGATTATAGTCCTGTTCTTGTCTGACTTTTTCTTGTCCATTCTTCCTCTGGAATTTTCCTAGGTGCATAGACTTATGCAAAATTGGCTTACATCCATTTTTGTAAAGCTTTATCTTATTCAGTATTCTTACTATTTTCTTATGTAAGCTTGAAAGTACATTACAATTCTTATGATATATGTATTACAATGCAAGTAATGATGCAAGATATATAATATCTTTTATATCTAGTATTATCATTATTTTACCTTCTCTTATTCACATTTGATTAAATTTTGCTTGTATTTCGATCTGTAGTTCTACTGAGGCTCTTTGTCAATGTTATATCATAAGTGAATTCACTGTTGTTCTGTACTTGTTGTTTCTGTATGTCTTGAGTGGATGATGGTGAAATGCCATTTATTTTGAAGTTTCTATCCCAGGGTAAAATCCAAATTATCTAATGACTTACCTGTTCTAAAAGGATGGTAAATTTGTAAGGGTTCTTATAAACGTTCTTATTTCCTTGCCTTGTTGTTGCTTTGGCCAACAAAACTTCTGGAGTTTGTTATTTTTTATCTGAAGAGATATGGAATCTTTTATTGAGGAATCCTAATCTTTCACTTAGGTCGGAGAGCCAATCCCTTTTCCAATCAGTTTATGCAAAGTTTGTCCAAGGGGATGGACACGGTTGGTAAATAAGTTTGCGAAGTTATTGAAATATTTTTTAATCAGAAGTGTTGGCAGATTGTCCAAGTTATTCCATGATAGCATTGTGTTAGGTATATACATTGCCTAATGTATATTTTTTTGCTCACAAGGGGAACATCAGGTTTGTTGGAAATGGATTCAAACGAAACTTTCAGGGCACATTCTTTGTTTAAAAATAGTAGACACATATCCAACCGTTCAACTCAATGGGCCTTCGTTTATAAAAATTAGCCACTGAAAATCGGAGTTAGGCAACCACTCCATACACATGAAATACCATATAGATTTCGAGATTTTCCACTTTGGAAATTATTTTCTTCCATTTCTTACTGATAACTTATCATTTTGCAATTAAGTTTCACCTTCACCTTCCACACATTCATTACCTTTTAGTTAGCATTTATTCTAACACACACGACACTGCACAGTAGACTAAAATCGAAAAAAGCTGGACTAAATAGAAAATTGGTTTTTTTGGGGGCTGACTTTGAATCTATTTTCCACGAACCTAGTATTCTCCTTGTCAGTTAAACATCAATTGTAAAGTCTAAGGATAAGCAAAATTGAAATGTGTGGACATGACTCAAAACTTGGTCTTCTACTTTCTGGGCTGATGATCCAATTATTAAACTACTGTGCGGAGTTATATCAATTCTGCTAAAGTGACTCTGTGGTGGTTGGTGCCACTATTTGAAGTACCTTTTGCCCTGCTTACGAAGCGTGATAGTTTAGTGGTCAGAACACCTACTCTGTAAACAGAAAAATCTGTGTTCAAGTCTTAGTTATGTCAGTAACCTATTTTTAATTTATTTATATTTAGGATATTTATTCTACTCCATTTACTGTTTCTATGAATGAAAAAGATAATTTTTTACTTGAAGGGTGAAGGTGAAGAGAAAGTAGATGTTTTGCCAGTGAAAGCCAGTGGTACAGAATCCAGCAATTGCAATGACTCTTCAGTGCCAGAAGAACAGTCACCTCCTCTTTCGTCTACTGCTACATCTTCTGAAGGTTGTGGGTCTAACAATGCAATTCGGAAGTGTGTAAGAATTCTGGCAGAGCTTCTAGATACTGAAAGAATTTATGTTTCAGAATTGGCATCCATTTTGAAGGTAATCAATTACTCTCTTGTAATTTAAGTTTATGGTTTAATTGTGAAGAGAATAGTGTTTTTTTCTTTTGGTGTGAACCATTCCAGTTTCTATCGCAGGGGATTCAGTATCATGAAAAAATTGGGGAACAACCTGAATTATTTGGGAGAATGTCGATCATGGCCTGGAAGAGCTTATAAGGTTGGATAGGAATTAATTTTCTGGTCATGAATCATGTTGGTGAGCTTGGCCATTCTTGGGCTATGGATTTTATTTTTTACTTTGAATGAATGTTCTTGGTGTATCAGTTTATAGCGACTTTCTCAGCAGATTCATTTCAATCATTCTCAAGAAGAAATCATCGGAATTTTTTCAATCAAAACCTCTGAATTTCATCGCCGTCATAATCTTGTATTAACTACCTGCTGAAATGAAAAGTTTGCATGGTGACTTGCAACACATTGCAATTTTTGTGAATTGAGTATAAGATGCCTTAATGATTAATTTCTTGGCGTATCATGCTATTATTTGGGATTATATGTCTTTATTCGTATTTTCTGAAATGGCAGAAGCATAGAACTATTTATACATTTTTATATATTGGTATATTGAAGTTCAAGGCAGGGCATTCCATCCTGGCATTATATCTGGGTGGTACTTGATCAGCTGATTGAATCTTACTATATTAGACTTTTCTAGACTGCATACACCTATTTCCTATTAATTCAGATAGTTTCCCTGTATTCTCACGATGCAATATCAACGTCATAGCCTCTACTGGGAATAAAACTCGGGAGAAGGTTTGCCATAAGTGCATGCACTACCCACAATTCTACCAGGGGGCATTAACAACATTATTGAAGCAATAAGTTGATAATGCTATAAATTTTACAAATATCAATCATGGTAGATAAGCAATGAGATACGCATGATACACATGCTTGAATTTAGAGAAGAAATGAAGGAGAAAAAGTCTGCCACAGCCAGGACTCGAACCTGGATCTTCCACTTGCTGGGTGGATCCAATTAAGCTACAGTAGACTCCCGTAAGTTTGGCCACCTCGAGACTGGACCATAGGCCGAACTTAAAAGTGGCCGAACTAACTGATGCCTATCTAAAAAATGCCCATTTATTGTTCGTAAGGATCATGTTGTGAACCGATGCGTATAGGAAAAGGTAGCAAACAAAATACTTACACATTCTGTAGAATACAACACAGAGGAACGCTGACATATATTTAACACACATGAAAAGACAGAAGGTTACAAAAACAGTACAAAACAATATTTAGAGAACTGTAAAAGTGGCTTCTGTAACAATTAAAAAAAATCTGTTATTTTTTTCTGAACTTTCTTTTCTAATGATTCCTTATGTGCAAAGTCACGCCACTTTTTAATAAACGTTACATCAACGGCAGTTGCTTCTTTTTGCTGTTCGATGTAGGTAGCTGCCAGTTGCAAAGCTGCTTTGCCTTCAGCCTGGCTCATTCTATTTTCTTCATCTTCCTCTTCAATCTCAGCAGCATCTGCGTCGTTATCCTTCTCATTTTCCTGGCGAATGACACACTCGGCGATTTTGTCGTCGTTCAAAACCTCGTTGTCTAGCTCCTTTTCAAGGTTGATCCGCTCCAAAACATCTTCTTCAACAATGGGACTACAGTTTGGTAGTTGCTGAAGGTCGTGCAATAGAGCTGCATTGTCATCAGATTCGTTTACAAGAATGTTGTTTGGCTCATCTGCTGTTGTGTTTTCTTGGTCAATCTTATCTTCTATATTTAGCCAAATTTTTTTCCAAGACTTTACAAACGTCGACGGTGGTATTTCGTCGTATGCCTTGGCCGACATGTACACAACATCCTTCATAAAACTGACTTCAGCACTTTTAAGAGGTCTAAGCTGTCATCAGCCTCCAGTTTGGAAAGAACTTCAGAAAGTAGTTTACGGCGATACTTCCTCTTGAAGCACTCAATGACCCCTGGGTCCATTGGCTGTTGAAGACTGGTTACATAGGGTGGCAGGAACAGCAGTTTAATTTCTTGTTCATCGTCTCACTGAATATCTTCCTGGCGAGTAGGCGCGTTGTCAAGAAGTAGAAGTGCTTTCATGTGAAGTTTTGATTTTGTCAAATGTTTTTTCACTTTGGGAATAAATTCGCAGACGAACCATTCCCTGAACAAATATGTGTCCATCCACGCTGATTTCTAATACACTGGGAGAGTTTCCATGTTTATGTTCTTAAACGCTCTCGGTTTTGCTGCTTTGCCAATGACAAATAGGGGTATCTTGTGAGTCCCCGAAGCATTTGAACACAAGGTGACCGTTATCCTCTCTTTGCTGACTTTAAACCCCGGAGCAGATGTTTCTTGCGGGAAGGCAAAGGTTTTTCTGGGCAGAAGTTTAAAGTATAATCCAGTTTTGTCGATGTTGTATATTTGCTCTGGGCTCAAGTTTTCATCATTGATGATTTTTAAAAATCTTGCAGAAAAATTGGCGGCCGCTGTTGGGTCTGCTGACAGCTTCTCACCACAAACTCCAATAAAATGGACTCCGTGTCTCTTTTTCCATCAAGAGAGCCATCCCTCACTAGCTGAGAACGCCTCTTCTGGTTGAAGCTTTGAGTGAAAGATCATAGCCTTTTCTTTTAGGATTGGTCCACTTAATGGCGTTCCTCGTCTTCGTTCTTGAACGAACTACAACCACAGAGCATCTTCCACCGATTCATGTTTGGTTTTCCTCAGTGTGCAACGTTTTTCTAGAACTTTTTCAGTTTCAATTTGTGTACAAAAGCAATTGATACTTTTTCTATTGCACCGCCAGTTGTTGACTGTACTTTTGCCCACGTTTAAATCCTTGCAAATACTTTGCACAGATTCTCCGTTGTCTAATCTTTCCAGAGCTTGTAGTCTCTGTTCCATTGACTCGTACTTACGTTTACGCTGTTCACTCATTTTAAAAACTGTTTAATACACAACGCGAAACAGTTATTGTCAAAACACACACAAAAACAATGAGAAACAAGAGTACAGTACTGTACATACACAACAGACGTACAGTAACAGTAAAACAACAAGTATATACTGTACACAGCACAACAGTAAAAAACGCAAATGAAAAAAAAATCACTGACTGTAGGCCTACTGTAAGGATGAGCGCCACACGACTGCACAGTATGGATACACGGGGCGAACTGATGAACTACAAAGAATACAATAAACAAGTTGAGACTTGCTGCCTGCTCGCTTCCGGCTGGCACGTGCCAAGTGCGTGACTCATGCTCAGAAAGCCGACCGGACTAAGCAGAGAACGAACTAACCGAGGCCGAACTAACGGGAGTCTACTGTACTACTAAGCTACTGGTAGGATTAAAAGCCCAAAGATAATGAGGGAGGAAATTGCTGAATGGAATGTGCTTTGAGTCAGTAGATTCAACAAATGGAAAAGAAATGGAGCTGATTACGTCCATATTGGAAGATAACTTGTTGTATTCCTTTCAAAAATTAAAAAAAAGTCATATGGATGGGTGTAGGAATCTAGGGAAGATACACTTTGAAGGTGAAGAGATTTCAAATGCTTAACATTCGAATGGGATGTTAAAAAAATTCAGACCAGTTATAGACATTTAGTTCTAGCCAGATCTCAGAGATGTCTCTTAGTTCCAGCCAACCCTCAAGGATGTATAAATAAATTAAATAAAATACATATTTTTATATTACAGTGAATAAATCCTATGCTACTGGTTATGTTTGACACATTAGAACTTTTAATTGTACCGTGAACTTATTAAGATTCTCATCTAGTTGGACGTATTACTGCTTTAAATTTTGTGCCTGGAATACTGTATAAGTTTTACTCATATTGATTATAATTTCATTGGTTCAATTCATTCAAATTATTGTTTTCAGAATCCATCCATCTTAGTTTCTCACTACATTATTCTTCAACACTTTATTGCATAAGACACACCTGTTTGCAAATTCCTGAATGTGTTAACTGGCCAATGCAGTTAATCATAAGAATGTTTTTCTCTAAACTTGCTTATAAGCCGCAGAATTTCTGCAAATCCTTGAATTCTTTCATTTAATTCTCTTTCAGGGATATAAAGATGAGATGTTATCTGCAGAATTGCAACCTTTAGTGCCATCAGCTCTCTTTGGAAAGTCAGATGTCTTATTTGGAAATTTAGAAGACTTGCATCGGTTTCACTCAGAAGTATTTCTCAAAGATCTTGAAAACTGTATTTCAACCGTTGAATTAGTGGGATTATGCTTTGTTCAGAGGGTAAGTAATATTACAACTTAATTAAGCTATTATTCAAAATAAATTCTATCATGTCTGGCTGTACTACGTTCTAAAAGGAGAGTAAGAGAACTTCGAAAATATTTTGTGTGGAAATTGACGAAGTTCTCTTATTCTCCTTTTATTACTCAAAATGTAAAAATATTCTTTTTGTAGAAGCTTATCAGTGAAGTATATTTGTTGAAATAATTTATTTAATTATTTATAATTTATTGTAAACATTTTTAAGCCTACGACAACATAGTTATGAAAATGTTTGTATATTAGGTGAGAAGATTATTATTAAAAATTGCTATGACTGTTCCACTCAAGGGATTACATATTTAGGAATAATTCTTGTTCATCTGTATACTCTGCAGAGAGAGGCATTTCATAGACTTTATAGCCATTACTGTCAAAACATCCCACGATCAGAAGCTTTACGCCATGCTGTTGGTGAGCAGAATCCATTCTTCATGGAATGTAGGCGTCGCCTTGGACACAAATTGCCTCTAGGAGCATACCTTCTAAAACCAGTACAAAGGATTACTAAATATCAACTTCTTCTAAAGGTGAGTTCAATAAATGTGCTTTTCAGCTCTTATGACAAAGTTGATTAACATTTTGTGAATTTGTGTATCAGAAATCAGATAAGTATTCCAAATCTTTGCTCTATTGCTTTTAATTGAAAGACATTCTCATTTTTTACTTTCTCCATATACAAAGTATAGAGAAAGTATTGTTTTCATGGAAAAATTTGACCTTGAGATTTCAACGGAAATACATGTTTTGGGGTCCCTAGAACACGTTTTAACCCTTTTCGGAATGATGTCTGTGTGTATGTGTGCGTGTGTGTGTGTGTGTCTGTATGTGTGTGTGATAGTGGGTGCTCTAACGTGAAAAGTATTGGTCGTATCAATACCAAACTTCATATATAGTACTGTGGTGTGTGCTGTCAGAGTTGATTAGTTTTTCAAGTAAATCAGTAAACCGGAAGTCGAGCTTCATTCATCAAAGCTCATTTCCGGTTTTCAAAATATCTCCATAAATATGATATATACCTATATTGTATTACTTATAAAAGTTTTAGATATAGTAATTTACTATAACTTTTGTATTTAACATATTTTTTTATCACCGGTTGATTAGGAGTTATTCGTGAAATACTGATAAACCGGAAGAAGATGATTATGTACTTTGTGGGCGCTCTAACATGAAAACCATTCGTTGTATCAACACCAAATTTCATATATAGTAGTTTGGTTGGTGTCATTAGAGTTGTTTAGTTTTTGGAGTAAATCGATCAACCAGAAGTCGAGCTTCATTCTTCAAAGCTCATTTCCGGTTTTCAAAGTATCTCCATAAATATGATATTTAGGTATATACTATTATTTATAAACGTTTTAGAAAATGTAATTTACTATAACTTTTGTATGAAACATATTTTTGTATCACAGATTGTTTAGGAGTTATTTATGAAATACTGATAAACCGGAAGTTGCTGATTGTGTACTTTGTGGGCTGTATGGGCGAAAGGCCAATTTCATCGTTTTTTCATCGATCATGTCCCGAAAAACATTTTTTATAATGTTAGTGATGTCAAAGATAATAATATATATATTAAACACTCAACTTCCAAGTTTAGACGGAATATAGAGTTCAAAATTACTGTCGTAGATAAATATTTACATCTTATATATGGAGAAAGTCATGTGCTGGCCACATCAGATTTTTATAATTTTTTCCGTGTTGAAAGAGATGGAATTTTATATCTTTGATAAACAAATGGTTGAATATTTTATATGAAAGAGCACACTCTTCTTTCTTACTTAACTAAGGTTCAGAGACCCAATCCATTTTTCCTAAAAAATAGGAAAAGATTGAAATTAATTCAAGATTTGTTTTTTTTTGTAACAAAAACCCATTATTTTGGTGACTCAAAAATGGTATTTTATTAGTTGAAACACTGTCAGACTTTTCTCATGTCTGTTCTTTCTTGGGAAGTGAATGCCTTAACATCAGAAATCACTCCTTCACCCAACTTGAATGCCTTGTTTAAATCCTGACAACTGGCAATGGTTCATCATTCTGACCCAGATTTCTGAGTTGTCAGCATCAATATCTTGTACTGACCTCAACACTGCTCAGTCAAATTTGTATGGTTGTGCTTATTTACTAGGTTTCATTAAATAATTTTGTTTGTATGCTAAAAGAAGATTTAAAGTCTGATATTCTTAAGTAAATGCATAAATGCAAATGCAAAAAAAAAACATTGTGAATACTCAGGAGATTTGGCAGTTGTGTGTGGGTTTAATGACAAAGCGACGAAAGCTCCTATCCCTAATGAATATATGTTGTCCTCTTCAGTTCATTGCCATGTTTTTGGTAAATTATAGTACATACTATCATATTATGATATATATGTATTATAATGCTAATTCTATGTTATGTTATCACATTCATAAATTAATTTTTTAGGGCAACTTATTTCTATGAAATAATTTTTTGAATATTCTCATCTTATTAATATTTAAAGCAATTTTTAAAATTAAGAAGTGGATCTTTGGATAATAAAATGAATTTAAGAATAGGACTTGCTTTTCATTCCTAAGGATGTGATGTAAAACTGAGATAGAAGATTAAGTTTTCTTACTGTATTAGTAATGTTTATTGGTGAATGTGTCTCATTTCAAAGGATTTATTACGTCATACTGCTGAGAGTGGCTCTGATGCAGAAGAAGGAGAAAATATTGGACATGGCAAGGATCACTCTGAAATTCGTGAAGCACTGGATTGCATGTTAGCTGTACTGAAATGTGTTAATGACAGCATGCACCAAATATCTATCACTGGGTTTTGGGTAAGGAAATGATTTATCTTCTCAATTTATATTTGCATTTGGTTTTGCCTTGTCTTCAGGGCTTCTAAGTGTTTCCTTTTCACAATTTGGAGGAATTATTATGTCTACTTATGATTTTGTATTGGAATATAGGGTGCAGTTTTGAAGTTCTCTTAAAAATCATAGATTGAATGTTTATAATTTTACCTATTGGGGAAAAAAGCCTTCATAATTCTGCAAAAAGGTATCTTTTATATATCTATTATATATCTATTATATATCTATTATATATATAGTTGCTTCTCCGGATTCATTTATATTTCTATTATATATAGACGCTTCTCCGGATATACTTATATATATATATACACTGGGGATCAAAAGTCTAACCATGTTCCACAAGTGCCACCGACTTGAAATTTTTACGACGTTATGGCCATGTCGTGTAACCTCCAGGAAAAAACCGACATTGAACCTCGGTGTCATGGGTTTGATTCCAGAAGGCCCCAAAGTCCCGATTTTCCCCATAAGATTACATGGCGGGGATTTTCGAAAATTTTTTTGAGACACTTCCCGGAAAAGTAGAGATTTGAAATTCAAGGGATCGCTAGATGCTGTGCATATCAAAAGGAAACCATAAAGACATCTACGAATATTATCCTTGGTTCGATGCTAGGTCGGGGCAAAAATCGGCCGTTTAAAATGCATTGTGGCGATTTTTAAGATTTTTTTTGGACCCTTTTCCGATGGCATAGAAACTTGAAATTCGGTATGAGGTTGGATATCATTAAAGTATATCATAATCGAATTTTACATATTCGCTGATGGTCCTTGGTTCGATCCCAGAGGGACATTTAAATTCCTCAATGCATTTCTTATGGAGATAACGGAAACAAATTTTAGGTACATCCCGGCATGCTATCGACTTCAAACTCTGCATGATAGAAGACCAAGTCTTAACAAATCAAACTATGCATTCACAGCTATCAATGTGTCCTGGGTTCGACACCAGGTGTCTCTGCAATCAGAAGTTGATCCGATTTTTAGGAATTATTTTGAAACCTTTTCCAATAATATAGAAACTTGAAATTTGGCAGATAGATTGAGATGATTAATAACTTTCAGGAACATTTTTTAAATTTTAGAGGTCGTCCTTGGTTCGAGTCCCGAGAGCCATTTACATTCGTGAACATTAGAGCGTCTTTTGAGGCAGTTGTAGCCAATATTTCTGCTTGAATTTTCACACGTAATTAGAGATGGTGATCTTCTATTGTGTTTCATAGTAGGTTTACCAGTAAGACCCAGGTTCGATGCCAGACGATGAAATTTCAGCGAATTTTAAGAAAAAATTAAATCCTTTTTTTTTTCTTATGAGGACCGTCCCGATGTGATGCCGATATGAAATTAGTATTGCCGATCTGCTTGCAGTATGCAAGCTACATTTTACTTGTATTATATATAGATGCTTCTCCGGATTCATTCATATAGATAGATAGATAGATTGGATACATATTCACAGGCTAAACCACAAGCGTCATCGACTTGAAATTTTTACAACCTATTGGCCATAACATTTAACCGCCAGAAAATTGTGATTTTGAAGCTCAGTGTCGTAGGTTCAATTCCGGAGTGCCTTAAAGTCATGAATTTTCCCATTTGAATGCATTGCTTTGAATTTCGGGAATTTTTGAAAAATACTTCTTGGTTAGTTAGAGAATCTAAACTCATGGAGTCCATAGAAATGGTCATGATCTATCAAAAACCTTAATGACCTTCATGGAAAATACCCTTGGTTTGTTGCTAGGACGATGCAAAAATCTGCCCTTTAAAATACATTGAGGTAGTTTTTCATTATTTATTTTGATGCACTTATTGAAATGATAGGAAGTTCTTGCTTTGCTAGAAGATGTATATTAGGAATCAGTTTTAGAGAAACATTTAGATAATACCCTACTATTCCTGGGTTTGATGCCAGAGCACATTAAAATTTCTCTCATAAGAAATATAAGGGAAAAGTAGGATGTAATTTGAGGCAGTTGCACCCAATATTTCTGCTTGAATTTTCACACATAGTTAGAGGTGTTGATCTTCTGTTGTGCTGCATAGAGAGTATTACCAGAAAGACCCGGGTTCGAAGCCAGGCGGGAAATATATGCCCCATTTAAAATGCATTGAGTTAATTTCATTATTTGTTTTGATGTACACTCCTGGCCAAAATTAACGCTGCACCGGCCGTTAGAATAGCTAGGGAGGTGCTGCGTTAATTTTGGCCAGGAGTGTACTTATCGAAATAATAGGAAGTTCTTGCTTAGATAGAAGATGTATATTTAGACTCGGTTTAAGAAAAAAATTTAGATAAGACCATTCTGTTCCTGGGTTCGATGCCAGAGCACATTACAATTTCTCACATAAGGAATATGTGAAAAGTTGGGCGTCGTTTGAGGCAGTTGCAGCCAATATTTCTGCTTGAATTTTCACACATAGTTAAAGATTGTTATCTTCTGTTGTGCTTCATAGTAATTTCA
This sequence comes from Sympetrum striolatum, assembly GCA_947579665.1. NCBI lineage: Eukaryota > Metazoa > Arthropoda > Insecta > Odonata > Libellulidae > Sympetrum > Sympetrum striolatum. The sequence continues at coordinate 105,287,194 of OX388343.1, forward strand.
CCAGGAAGACCTGGGTTTGATGCCAGACGATTAAATTGCTGTGAATTTTAAGAATATTTTCAATCATTTTTTTTTTAGGACTGTCCCAATATTATGCCGACATGAAATTAATTTCGTCGATCTGCTTGCTTGATACATTTTACTCATATGACTATACATATATGTAGTAATTTGATAAAATATTAAGTTTTGCTTCTCCTTGAAAATATAAAATTTCAGATTGTGGAATCCAAAAAACATTAAGTAGTTTTCTAGTATCAAAGAGTATACTGAAATCAACATTATTAGAAGCTATATATTATATATATATATATATATAGGTCAGGTCAAATATTCTACTATTTAAAATGCATTGTGGTGATTTTTAAGATTTTTTTTTGAACCCCTTCCTGATAACATAGAAACTTTAAATTTGGCAGCTGAATAGAAATCATAAACACATATCATATTTGCTGTTTCCCTGATGGTCCTTGGTTCGATCTGAGAGTGCTATTTACATTATTCTATGCATTTCAATGGGGATAACGAAGTCTTATTTTAGGAGCTTCCCAGTATTATATATAATTCAAATTTTGATTTAAATAACTTTTATTTCTACCTTGGTATTATATGTATTCTCATCTTCCAAAAAATCCGGGGTTCGACTCTGGGTGTCTCTACTATTTGAAACGTATGATGGGAATATCAAATTATTTATGATACATCGCTCTCTCACCTTTTCATCGCATTTACCGACAATACGCTTTACAAAGCCAAGCCTTTTACTTGCTTTGCCGCAGATTTTTCGATTATGCGTGCTCCAATTTAAGTTATTAGTAATGTTGATCCCTAGTTATTCAACTGTATCTACTACTTTGATACTAATTCCATTAATTTTGTACGGGTGATTTGGACGCAATTTTTTCTTTTCGAAGAAATTAACTACGGAGCATTTATCTACATTAATATCTAATTCCCATTTTTCGCACCACCTTTGGATGAGGACTAAATCGTTTGAGAGAGATGTCCGGTCTTCCTTGTTTGTTATTTCCCTATATATAACCGAGTCATCCGTAAATATCCTCACATTGCTAACTATCTTATCACTCAAGTCATTGATATAAATCTTCCTAAGGGGTAAATTGTCTCAGAATGTAGTGAATAAATGTTTAATTCATTAGTGATGATGTCATATTAATTAATGGTTAACCTGGTTATTAAAATAAAATCAAATAAATATTTTCAAATAATTTTAATATTCAGTAAAAATTTGATATCCCTGACCCCGAGTACATGGCTGATGAATTTGGAATATTGCGTTTAAAAAGTAAACTGTTAAAAAATAAAATAACAATTAATATACTAATGATAATTATTAATTATATGAAATTTATGTAATATCTCTAAGAATTAAGGCAGAAACAAGGTCAAAAATGCAATATTTTACGTAAAGGTCTTTCATCTACCTGGCACTACGGCTAAGAAAAATTTGTTTAAATAATTAAACTTCCATTTCCGACCTGGCAAAAATGCATGGCTGGTTCAGAACATTCTAAAACTCAGCTACTATGAGAAGTAAGACGTAAAAAAGCACTAATTAAAAGTTATGGAATTTTAAAATTCACATGGGTCGATTCGACCCAGACGCGAGTTCTCGAGGGTTAAGCTACATCCCTGTAGAATAGGGAATTCAAAATCATAGAGGTCCCAGAAAATGTGCTCTTCTGTATTTATATCTACAAAACTGTCACAAAATGTGAGTTTGATGGCAGGTGGGTGCATATTTCTCCAGTTTAAAATATAATTCGGCGATTTTTAAGAATTTTTTCAATCCCTCTTTTTTCTTTTGAGGACCATCTCGTTATGATATCGACTTGAAATTTGAATCATCAATATGCTTGCAGAATGCAAACAATTTATACTTGTGTAGATATATATATATATATATATATATATATATATATATATATATATAAAATTCATGTGGTTAGTTTGTTTTTCTGTATACTGTCTCCTAAAAAAAGTTAAGCTTTTGTTATCCTGGAGAATTCTTTAATATCAGAGAGCACATAAGCCCTCATTTAAATATTTTTATGCAGGTATTTGATGAAAAATTTGCTCATTACTCCTTTTCTGGGGGAATCTCATTGATGAATTCTGTATTGTTCTCCTCTATTCTCTGATCTGTCCATTTTAGATTTCAAAATATTATTGTAATCTGAAATTTTTATGTACTCTATTTTAGAGTATTTCTAGAAGCCAAGGTGAGCACAAAGATTAAGTTTTTTTGTTAGACTCCAGTGAAACATACATGAGAAGTTGAATGTGAGTTATTGTATGACTGCTGCTTTTTTCAGGGAAATCTTGCAGAACAAGGAGAATTGCTTCTGCAGGGTGAATTTGCAGTTTGGGCAGAAGGTGGTGCAAGGCGCAAGAGGGATCGCCTTCGGGATCTTCGCCTGAAGCCAATGAGGCGGTACCTCTTCCTCTATGAAAGATCTTTACTCTTTTGCAAGAAAGTGGGTGGTGGACGAAGGGGACCAAAGGATGAACCTACTTATCAGTTCAAAAGACATCTTGAGGTACTGTTAAACTTTCTTAAACTTGCTTTTAGCAAAGAATTTTAGTTTCAGGCTACATTGAAAATGGGAACAAATAATTAATTCTTGAAAATGTATTTATTTAACCGTAATTTAATGCAGAATTAATTATTCAGTTGATGAATATTCCATGTTAAAGAAAGTTATTAATCATTCAGTTGATGAATATTCCTGTGAATGATTCCTAAAACTTATTTACATTGGTTAAAATTTGCGTCAATTTTCACTAAAAATCATAATTTCTTAACGTGAAAAGGAAGAAAATCGATATGAACTGACTTTACTTCCAAAAGTCTGCGGTTTATTTTCATTTCGTGAAAAGGAAGCATTTTTGTCTTCTACTTTTCCTTTTTAAAGCATAAATCCTGCAAACATCAACTAAAAATTTCTTCATTTCTAACCAAAAATCTCAATTTCTTTACGCAATGTATAATCTTTTTCATTGAATAACATCCTATTTTAAAGCAAAAATCCTGCAAATATCAATTAAAAATTTACTACGTCGAAAGAATTTTGCCTCATTTTTTCCTAAAAATATCAATTTAATTATGTGAAAATAAATCATTTTGGTCTATAATTATTCATTTTTAAGGCAAAAATTTGTTTCATTCCTCACCAAAAAACTAATTATGCAAAATTAATCTTTTTTGTCAATAAGTATTATTTTTTAAAGAAAAAATCCTGCTGGTATTTATGAAATATTATTATTTTGATTGAAATTTGCTTCATTTAATACAAAAAATTTCTAATTCTTTACACGAATATTAATCAATTTTGTATATAATTATTCATTTTTAAAGAAAAATTCCTTTGATTTCTGCATAAAAATTTATGAATTCAATCAAAATTTGCTTCATATTAACCAAAATTTTTAATTTCTTAAGGCAAATATTAACTACTTTTGTCAAAAATTATTCGTTTTAAAAGTTAAAATCCTGCGAGTCTCACCAAAAAATATAGTATATCTATTGTAATTTGATTAATTTTATCAAAAAATTTGAATATCTTATGAAAAAATTAATTATTTTTGTCAATATGTTTTCCCTTTTTTAATAAAAAAATATCCTGCAAACCTAAAATTTTATGATATTTATCGTAACTTTCTTAATTTTTAACCAAAAATATCAATTTGTTAATGTGAAAATAAATTATTCCCTATTAAAGAAAACTCCTCTGATTTCTGATGAAAAGAGATAACAGGAACAACAATGAAGATTTTCTTTTATCAGAAAAGAAATTAATAAAGTTTGCTAGCTAACTTAATGTGAGATTGCCTTTTTTAGGAAAATTCCATGATTGTATTGTTTCAGATGTCTCGAATTGGGCTTACGGAAAGTGTCCGCGGCTGGAAAGGTGGTGGAGCAGATGAGCGAAAGTTCGAGGTGTGGGTGGAAGGAAGGAGAGAAGTGTACATTATTCAGGCAGCATCAAGAACTCAGAAGGAGGCTTGGGTGAGGGCTCTGAAGCGGCTCTTGCTCTCTCAGTTACATTTCTTGCGTGGAGAGAGCATGCGCAAGCATTCTGGAGCACACAATAATAACGTGATTTCAACTGTTGGTAGCAAGGATGCCATCACTGAAAGCAGCTTTGGAGAGGGTGATCAGAGGTAAGTTTTCAGTACAACGCAACATTCTGGTGTGCTCTTTTGTGTGTTAAATATATAAAAATATGATTTATATCTCAATTCCAAATTCAAGAACAGCAAAGCAGAACGTCTAACTATTCACTTAAAGTTATATGATACTCAATTAAGAGAAAGGAGTATATGTAATATGGGAAAAATACTCATCAATTACTATCCAAATATTTTGGAAAAATAACCCTCTGAAATGAAGAAAATGGCTCAATCTATCTATTCAGTGGAAATCTTAAAGTCTGCAAAGTTACCTGGTTATTTTGAGAAGCATATTTTCATTGGGCTTTGAGTTGTAAGCCATAAATGAGGTACCAGTTTCAATTGATTATCATTAGTCCCAAATGCTTATGATTATTAGGGTATAATGCCATTGAAGCTTCACAAAAGTTAGGAGTTAATACCCTTAGGGCTTGCTTAAATAGCTACTTAAAGGTTTTACTATAAATACCTATGTTAAGTCTCTTGCTGCAGAACATTTTAGGCTTATAATTAGTCTTATTTAGGTTTTACCGCTTGTTTTTTATTCCTCCATAATTTTTAGCAAAATATTATTGATCCTTACGCAATTTCATCAAATGCCTTCCATATTCCTTTTTCACCTTCTCCTGTTTAATCATTAATACTCATTTTAGCTAAATGATTTTTAATAACGCTATCAGGCTTATATTTTTTTATGAATAGAGTTTGATTTTTTTATGTTGAAGTAAATTTAATTTTACTTTCATTGCTACTTATTTATCGTTGCAGACCTATACGACACACATTCTCCTGGGAGCACCATCCATCCGAGGAAGATACAGAGATGGATTCAGAGCTCACTCGACAGGTAGGCCAGACCTGGGAACATTATTTAAATATCTTTATTTTTCTCCATAAGTGTCAATATATTTTTAAAGAAAAATTGCACCAAAATGGCTTTGATTATAGTTAGCAGTTTTCTGGATTTTAATTTTTATCCATTTGTTATGTATGGTTGGTTAATCTGACTCAAATTTTAAACTTTTTAAATGGTTTAAAGTGTTGAATTTATTGGTTTCTCAGAATTTCATGTGATAGGTTGTATATTTTCTTTTTTTATTTTACTTTGATTTTAAATGCTATTTTTCTGGTTTCTTGAATTCCAAAAGTTATTTCCGTATAATCCAGAACACCAAGGTATCTTAAGATTACAAATGACAGTATGCTAAAATACTTTTTGAATGTTGTCGTGATAAATATTTTAGGTATAAAAAATTCATCCTTAATTTTATATAATTTACTACAAGAATTTTGAAGCTTATTCTTATTCCGTGGAAATCATTTATTTGGCAATTCATATCAACTGTATTTGATACTTGTTATTCTTATTTATGTAATATAAACATCAAATTTGAAATTAATAACAAGTAATGTTTATTTATTGTTTGACAAAAAATATTTCTGGTATCTGTGGTTAAACAATGCAGTGCTTTCAAATACGCTGTTTTCTCTCACAAAATTGTTCAATTTTATTTTTATACAATGTTATATCATCAAAAGTAAATGGAAATTATGATCTTGCATATTTATTTTTGAAAATATTTGGAAATATTATTTTTAAATCTCAATTATAATAAATTTTATTCTGAATATGTTGCTAATAAACAAAATTTTCTGTAAAAAGGTTCGCTTGTTGAGCTGTGATGGCGAGAGACGTGCTCGAAGGCTCACCGAAGGGGATGGAGAGGACGAAAGCGGTTGGTGGAGTTCGGATTGCAGTAACAGTGAAGATGAAGAGGATCCCTTTCCTGAACCATCTGAGGTAAGTGATTTTTCATGCAGTGTTACTATTAACTTTATCTTTTCTTCCTCAGTTATGGATTTTGGTTTAGGAGTTTCCATGCAACTTTGGTTATCATTTTATTGTAAATCAGCTGACTTTGAAGTGTAATTTTTCTCATTATGTTTACTTTTTCTTTAGATATAGTTGACTTGAACAGAATTTCTTTACTCAAATTTTCCTTTTTGCTTATGGTGTAACTTGAACATTCATCAATTTTTCAAGTCTGTTATTTGAATAATTATGTTGGTACTTCTATCTAACTACAAATATATTTTCGTGCCATAATTTTATAATTAGGTAAATTTTCAATTTTATTTGCACATTCAAGATATTTTAATTTGCAGTGATTTACGATTATTAGCATAAGATCATTATTCTTTTGGTTGAATATGCATAATTTGTCTTATTTTAACTTTAGCAAGCCATGAACCATTATGTTATCAAATCATATTCTGGTTGAATGTTGAATATTACAGATAGGAAACTCAGCCATCTGAATTCATATTTCTTATATAAAATGAATGCATCACTTGTGAAATCATCTTCTCTCATTGTTAAAATTCTGCTCTTTGTGCCAGCCTCAGTAGCCCCATGCATATCATCTGCCTTTGCGGATTTGAATTCTACCTGATAGCCCATTGGACAGAGAAAGAAATGCTCATCTGCATAGCATCCCATCTTGGAAAAGGTTTGTTATTTGGAGTTTAGAAATCCTGGGGAATTGTTATGCTGGATGTTTTACTTATCAGAAAAGTTTAAACTCTTCCATGATGATTCTATTTTAAGATTTAATTGGCAGTGAGTCAGTTGTGAAAAAATCAGCACATTGTGTCCAATAAAAAAGGTGATGGATTCATGAAATTGTAAGGGCTAGCTTTGAATGAATGCATGGTTAAATGGTGACAATTTTAGATTATTTTTTGTTTAAGTTTCTACTTCATTTATAGTTAAGTAACATGAGGCTGTGCTTCAAAGTTAAAAGCCTACCTTAAGTCAAATTCAGCTTTGCCTTTTGTATGATGTTTTTGCCATGTAGCAAAGACAATTACCATAGCCTTGAATACCTTTATCAAATTCTAGAAATTCTTACCTTAAATATTAAAGAAGTATCCAAGTAGTAGTTGACATCCACCGATTTTTCTTCTGGTATGAATTTCTTAGTTTGCGGAATTAAAGATAAGAATAAAAGGACTCGATTTAGTTGATTTATGTTCCTTTTATCCCTTTCATCTCTTCCCTTTTCACATTCAATACTTCGGAAGTAGCTCCTACCAAAAAGTCCATTTTCATATCCAGTTAGAATGTATGAGTCTTTATTCAAAGAAGTTGTTCTTCTCAGAGTGCCTGAAACTTTTTCCTCAGGAGTATTTTCAAACATCAGTAGAAATGGGAATTGAAGCAAGTGTCATACTTCTATTTACTGAAATTTCTAGAAAATGAGACAGGCTGTGAATTTATGAAATCTCTGAGGTGAACCTAATCGGCTGTTAGCAATTTCATCTAATAATACTAGCAAATTTTTCAACAATACTTTCAATTAGAATTTTTACTGATGGGTCTGGCTGAAATCATCACCAATGCCATTGCAAAATCCATCATGAATTCTTGTACATATCTAAAAACATCCTCATTACTCAGTACCTCAACATACCTCAACACCATAACTCTTTCATTAATGGAATGAATTTATTTAAAAGTGCATCATTTCTAACTATTTAAATATTATTACCTTGTTGATTTATTTTCCTTATTTATTGGTCTGGAGGTATTTTCAGATCAATTGGTTCTAAAAATGAGTCAGCATCTTCAGTGCATTAATTTTTTTATGGAACATATTATCATTGCACTAGTATTTCTGTCATACATCTTAAGATAGCTTTAGTTTGGCAAAGATAAAATTGGACTTCTTTTTTATTTGACACCTTATGTGTACATTTTATTCATGACTGATAAACTTAAATGGACTTTGAAAGGTATAGGCTGTTTGATATTGGTGTGATGTATTTTTCGTAGTATGGCTATTGTGTCTGTGTTTGTTGTTCCTGTACTTGCTGTCCTTGCTGTTGTTGTTCGTTGTGTGCATTTTCCAAAGACTCCTCAGTATTTTAACTCCTTCCTGGTTTATTAATATAAATCTTTCTGGCAAATTTCTTACTTTCCAGACTTAATTAATGTAAAATTGCTTTCTTTGTTCATTATGTACAAATTCTGCAGTAATTGAATCACAAAATTTCAATATCTTTGTATTAAAAAGATCAAGTATAAAATAATTTTAATATTTTTTTATTCTTGATCTTGTTTGATAGAAAATTGAATTTTTTAATCAAACAATTTACTCCAGATTGTTTTTTATGCTAGAAGATTTTTTGGCATCAAAAATGGCTTAAATCGTTTAGGTTTGGGAGGCCTCTCAGAGATGAAACCTGTGAAATAGAATTTGAACTACTGCTGCATTATTCTATACCTCAGTTGTTAATGTGATTTATTTAGAGGTTTAAAATCTCTTAGTTGGCATTCCCATCTCCTTCACTAGTATTTGGGGTTGCAGGAAGCCTAGGATTACTGATCTTTATAGTGATGCTATTATCGTCAGATGTAATACAATTGCTATTAAAATGTACATTGGGAGTTCTTAAAAGATCAGTAATACTAGCCTTCCTGTGTCTCCGAATACCAGTGAAGGAGGTGTGGAACTCTGACAGAGACAACTATTGGAGATTTAAAACCTAATTCATTAACAGCCAATCATTGCAAACAGCATTATCTTTACTGGCTACAAAATTAGTTGGAGTAATAACTATTATTTCCATTTAAAATGTATATTTTAAATGATACTTTCAGTTTATATGCTTGATAGGTCTCAAATATAAATTCTATTCCAGCTGTTATTATAAGAGACTTCTAAATGAAATTTTAATGAAAATTTTTCTGAAAATCTGTTTCATAGTCTTCACAAATATTGCACGAATGATAATCCTTAACCTTAGGAACTATTCATTTTGAAATGAAAGGAATTCTGATCAGCTCATTTAGATCATTAAATAGGATATATAATACTATGGTTGGCTGTTATTTCTTTGCCAGTATCGTAGGAATAGCTCAACCAACTAAAGTATGTGAGTCTGCCCCTTGAAAGATAATCAGATATCTGACTGATGAGAGTCATTTGCATTTAATGTGTTAATTGTAAATATTCTTTCTGTATAGGAGCTTATTGAATTATCCTTTTAAGAATAAATCTTCAATGGTATTTCATTTTGTTTCATTAATTTTGTTCTTTGACTCCTCTTTGGCTCTATTCTTGACAGCTGTTCCTTTATGATCTTATGATAATTGATTTTCATTTCCATATTTCATTTGTGCCTAAATCATCCTATAACTTTGGTAGGAGATGTTCTCACAAAGGTATAGCTACAGTGTCTTGCTATCTAATTCATGAAAAATCGTACTAAACCATTGTATCTGCAAACGTCTTCTTATACTCATTCTCTGCTGAAAAGAAATTTTACAAAAGTGTCAGTTGATCGAATGATTAAGAAAGGTGTTCTTGGAAGAAAAATAGGATAGATAGAAAAATAGAATTTCTTGACAACATGCCAAGTTTCTCTTGTTCCAATAGTAATTAAAGGAGTCTATTGGGTGTGAAATAATCTAATTTTGCTGTTGAATTTCTTATAATAAAAAGTGAGTAGAAAATGTATAAAAATCTGACGATAATTAAATGCTTCAAGTAGTTTCTTGAAGCTCTTTGCCCAATTTTAAATGAAACTGACTCATCATCAAAGATCTCCATAGACCGTTGTCCTTCTTCTGAAATTTCTCGACTGTTGTTACAGCTTTCACAAGTTCTCAATGCAGCTTTTTGTACAATTTTACTCACTATTTCTCCTTCTTACCCTTTTCCTTCTATTAATGCAACTTACAATTTTACATTTTTCTTTAGGGAGCATTGAAAATTTGTGCTTCAGGATGACTAAAATAGAAATTTGCTTTGCTAATTATCAATACTTGGTGATGCAGTGAAGAATACTTTAATCAACTCATGCACGGTTGTTTTTTATCTTGCAAGTTGCTGTCGTATACACACTGGTGCATCTTCTTTTACTCCAAGTTCTGTGACAGCTATCAAAATCTTCTTTTTCAGTTCTCATGTGAAGTGATCCCATTTTGCGCATTTGTCTGTTGTATTTATTTCCTTGTCAGATGAAGTGTTTTGCTTACGAAATTGGTATGGTATGAGTTTGAAACATTCGTAAGTAAATTGGTCCCGAATGAAAGCAATCTAAACTATTTAAGTAAAAAGCAGTACGTAATATCTTATTTTACTTTAGTGGCAAGGTCCTCCTTATCCATCTGAAGCCTTTTTTTGATTTATGGAACCTAAAACCTCAGTTTATGTAGTCAATGAGAGTATTTATAAATTGAAAGCAAACATTACGATAACATTTTCTATAATTCATCAAATTGATTTATTTATATCATAGTTGTTATATTTTGAAATACCTTCATTATTGCCATCATTTTTGTATCACAAATTTTATTTAAGTGATGTTCCCTGTAGTTAGAAATTAAATTAGTCAAAGTTATTTTGACAAAATTCTCAAGGAAAAGGTAGCTTCCATGTTTCTTGCGGTTTTTATAATTACAGTTTCCATGTCTATTAGAGGACTTAATTTTATATATTTATCTTTTATGTGGAAGGCTGGGCATTTTATATTTGACATTATTCCTCTAAAGTTTGTATTACTTTTTATATACAGCGAAGATGAAATTATTTCCTTGGGTATGTTTATAAGCTAGAATTTACTTCTGTGTATTTAAGGTTTAATTTATATTATAATATATATTTCCTGCTTGACTTTGTGTTCTCTTCATACATCACTACCTTGTATGTATTTATTTGCTTTTGTTTTCAAATTATTTTTAGCTCAGAGAAACTTTAATTTCCCAGAAAAATAAGATGCTTTAAGAGTAAGAAACACTGTGAGTTGATCTGTGTTATTTTTTATGTATATTTAATCACCTTTGTGCACAGTCTGCAATTGTTGATTGTGAATCTCTTGAGCATACTGAGTAACTTTATTTCTGGTATCTTTTTCTCAGCTTCAAGAATCTCAATCTTCTCTTACATACCTCTTTGTATTATTCTCTTTCTCAGATGTGGGAGATGCTAGAGAGATGTAGATTTTGATTCATAGAATGAAGCTCCAGTTCATGTGTACCTTATCTGAGGAAGAAGTTTTTTCTACTTTAAATATTGCTCTCAAATAACACCTTTATGCTAATAAATCATTGATACTTTCCTCGGCTGTCCATGAAACCATATATCTATTTTCTGTGCCATTCTTCCACCTATTCCCATCTAATTTTCAAGGGTGTAGTCACCCAGCGGTATACAGCACTTGCAGACTATTGTGCAGTTGGTGGTTCTGAGGTCTCCATGAGGGAAGGTGATGTTGTTCAACTTCTGAAGGTGGGCTGTGCTGGATGGTGGTATGTGAGAATATTGGGTGAGGAATACATTTCTCATTCTCATATCTTTTCAACCATTTGCTTTGTTTAGAAGATGGAAAGCTCGATATTTTCTCTTTCACAGTTGTCGAGTTATATGCATTTATGAAAGCATGTTTATTTGCCTTGACATATACACCATATGTTCCACTTCATCGTGATTATCTCTCCTCTCTGTTTTTGCATGTTTATTTGCTTTGACATATACTCCATATGTTCCACTTTATCATGATTATCTCTCCTCTCTGTTCTTTCAGTATCAGACATCCTCTTCGATAACTAATGGAAACAGTTGCTAACATTAGAAACACATAATTACTTAATATGATAGCTTAGGTGCTGAATTATGTATGTGTTGCAATTGTATTTGTTAGTTATTTGTATGCTTGAATGCAATACTATGTTAGTGCATAGCCGTAAGTATCTAAGGCACTCTTTTCTTGCTTAACTATTTCTCAATTTCCTATTGGCTGTCCTTTATGATTGCTTTTAGACCATGGATTTTTCTTGTTTTTTTTTTAAATAAAGTATTGGTTTATTTTAGATATCTCTGATATCTATTCACTTTTTCTGTGTTTTTTTACAAAATTATCAGTCAGTTATAGAGAAATATATATGTTGTCTTTGTTTATCTTGATCATAATGACTGTTGTCTCATTCAGTTAAAACTTTTCTCTTCAGGATGCCGACATGAAGGATGGGCCCCCTCGGCTTATCTTGAGTTAATCTCTGGATCTTCGAGTCGAAATTCTCGCCCATCTCTTGGGGCAGAACCTGTAGAAGCTGCATCAGCTGCAAGTGGGGCGGTTCGGTGAGAACAGCCTTCTCACCGAGCCAGCTGGCCGTCATACCTCAGGGCAAGGGTGATTTGCAGATAAAGGAGTTTGGACATAAAGATGTCATTGCAGATCCTTCAATATCCTGCCATCTCTTTTCAGATCATTTGTTTGCATGGCTCTGAATGAGTGTACTGCATGGAAGGGAGAATTCTGTTACGCAGGGGGGAAACGTTCTCAATGAGAGAACACCTTGTCATTCTCAGGTGTCAAATTGTCTTCAGAACAATAACTTTTGAACTATCCACTGATAGACTCTTTTTATATTGATTGTGCCCAAGTGCTTGTATTTTCAGCTCATCCTGAGTGAAGCTGATGTCACAACATTTATAAGAAGACAAATTGATGCTGGCTACAGAAATAGCTAGAATTGTAATTATAATTATTTAAACATTGCTCTTGTCATTGGACACCTTTTTAAATTTATGTTAACTTCATAATGGAGTAAGAAGTGTGATTGTTGTTTTATACCTTGTTGTCCAATACCTACAAAGGAAAAATTTGCTGCCTATGAGGAGAAAAATATTCCATTGATAAAAAGAATACAAGAAGGTTCTTGGGAGAACTTAACTGTTACGCTTATTTTCAAATTGGTGCTCCCTTTAATTTTAATTTTTACTCTAGTCATTGATGCTTATTTTATGTTTTCTGTCGAGTATCAATTGTCCTTCTTTTAATAATTAATTTCGATTTCTAGTCTTAATTGAAATTTTGCAGTAAGTCCTCGATTTCTCTTTAGTATATTTATTTCATTGTGATATTTTTGTTAAACCATCTCATTACCTCCAAATAAAACTCATCTGTATTTTGTAAACTGCAGTATCTGGAGGAAAATGTCTTGAAAGTATATAAACTGCATTTCATATTCAGATTAATTTTATCTCTACTAAAATATTAAGAGATAAGAATATATTTCTAGGATGATACCAGTGATAGAATTGATATTTAAAGTTTAGCAACCATATTGTCACTTTTGATCAAAATCTATATGGGTTGCTGATAATTTTCCTTATTTGTAGTAAGAGAGATTGACTGTTGAATTTAAAAAGAGAAATTATTTGAAAGGAGAGAATTAGTCATTGCTTTTTAATCTATGTTATTTATTGATGGCAATTGAAGTCATTGCTTATTGACACAATGTGATGTTTTAAAATAATTTCCATTATTCTCATCTAGTCTATCATCATTGTATTATATTGTTTTGAATTAAGACCATTTACCATTGTACAATACAATTACTGTTTCATATTTAAGATTCTTTATGCGATGTTATGGAAACCCCATGTATAAATCGAGGTCTTACTGAATTGCTTTGATATATTTATGATTTGCTTGTTAACTATTTATTATTGGTTTTCAATAAACAGATTTATCAGTACAATTACTGTGAGGTACATCATTAAATTTTTTTCAGCAATGAGACAAACAAAGACGGACTTATTAACGTTGCAACATAATTAAGTATTAAGTGATTGTGTTGTGAGGAGAATTTCCTTGAATCATTTTCTTCGTTTTTATTTGAAATAATATCCACAAAAAGGGATTATTTTGTGAAGTGTTATATTCTGAGCTGGTGATAATATTACTGAAAATCCTTGCTCCTTTGGAAGTGATTGCAAATTGCAATTATTTAGTTTCCATAATACTTTTTGTAGGACTAATCATTTTTATTTAACTCATCAGCAACATTTTCAGTTTTGTTTCCTTTGCTACAGTTGTAGAATGTTCTTCTCCATCACTATAGATGAAGAATTAGGTACTTCTTACCACACCGTATTATTTGTATATTTCTTTGAGCATAGACCTTTTTCGTGTTTGGTTTTTAATTATGCATTCCTTTATTATACTTTCCTGGAATTTTCAGCTATAATCTCATTGAACCTCGCATACAGTCTTCCATTTTTGTTATGTGCATATTACAAACATGGAAATTTAATCTGTATGAATATAAGATATGTTATACGATTCACCACTTATTCAACTCTGAGGTGGTTGTAAAAGAGGTGAATGTTTTGCCGCAAGGATACTCTTCATGAAAACACCAAGTATATACTATTGACGCTAGATGAATTTTTTCGTAAGTTATAATCTTCCCTAAGGAGCTATTAATAACAAAGGTCCATATTTCTACTTGAAGTAACATTGTCATTTTTATGTATTTGAAATATTAAAAATTTCAGGTGAATTACTCTCAGAGAGGCTGACAATATCTCATAAGGAAGAAATTATTTAACTTGTAGGAGCTGTTAATTTCCACTTAATGCTTTACAAATTCAACATGTATTAATGCTAAAAAATAATATTTGCTTAAAAATTTTTGTTTAGAAACTCACATTTTTATTAGCACATTTATATTCTATAATTGAATCTTTAATTCGCATAGCTTGTATATATCATATTGTTTTCTCAGTGAGGGATCAAGCATTCAGAGTCATCTCTTTTTATAATCCATTTAGAGTATTTGTTACTTTTATGTTGTTTTATCTGAATGCAATCTAATTGTGTTTTTTGCTACATAAGGGAATGCTAGGAAGGAGAATGAATGCAATATACTTTTATTCAATGAAAAATATAAAGCATGGTTTTATTTGTCAACATTATGATTCTGTTCAACAAACAAGGAAATTTATTGAATATGAGCTAACCTTGTGCAATCATCTGAGTTTTTAAATATTTAATGAAGACCTTATCTATTATTATAGTATCCTCTAACCTATTCAATAGTTATAAATTTTATGTAATGTCCACTATGATATTTAAATAAACTATAAAGAGTAGATTTCAATCAAAAGTATAAGAAAGATCCTTCTGAATCTTATCTTGTATTTATTGGAAAAATTTGTGAAATACTATGGATGAGCATAAATCCATTTCCCATTCATCTGTAATTTCTTTTTGTAGAAAGCTAACGTAATGATCAAGAAAGATTTTCATAAATACTGTTCATTTTATTTTAGACATTTCTTGCATGAGTTTTACATAAGAAAAATTACCATAAGACAATATTCAGCCCATTTCAATGAAACTTGTATTTTCTTTATATGTTCCAATAAATGCAAATATGTAAATATATGAGTAACTGACAGGAAAATTTTGCCAATTATGTGAGTGCATTGCTCTTAATTCCTTGCATCTGGAAATATGTAACTGAGTTTTTATGTTGAACAGCTGCTGTTGAAAGTGAAGAAAATATGATAAATACTTATTGCTAGAAAAGAATATGTCTTCTGAACTACAACATTTTGTATGCTTTAATTAAGGCATGAAGGAGATTTCTTCATTAGATCAGTCCTGCAATAGCAGAATTCTGGCGATTGCTCTGGTTTTAACCCCCACATTGTATAAAATCATTTCAAGTTTTAATTTGAGATAGAGACATTATGAATTTTGGAAATAATGTTATTAATTTTCAAACCATGTTTGTGTCAATTACTGCCATTTGATGTAAAGGTTTTAGAACCTCAGGGCTTCCTTGGGTAATTGTTATAACCAAATGCTTCATTTGGAGGCCTTGTTATAATGAATGTAATTCATGAGAGTGATAATTGTTGTTAATGGATTTCAAAACAATAATGTTAAAATGTTTGGCTGTATACTAGAATCACTATTAGAGAAATGCTATGGATAAGTAGTTATGATTGTATTAGAAGGTAAACTGCTGGAAATTTCAAGCATGGTGAATGGACAATTGCAGCTTTTGGGGTTGAATGTGTTAAAAATAGTGGAATCCTTTTGGCATTGTTGCAGGAAATCAGCTTATAAAGCACATTTTGTAGATATTTGCAAAATTGAAAGGTGAAATTGCTGGCTGCAGTTATTAACACAAACATTTACTATAAATACATTTGTGGAAAGCAAACAATTTATGATGAGCTTTGACATTTTTAAATCTTTCTATTTGTATTATGCATTTGTAATCTTTTTAAAATGTTTAAAGATAACATTATTTATTACTGTTAAGGGAAGTATTTTAAAAGTACCTATTGTTATGGATTTAGAGTTTTAAACAAATTATCAATCAAGATTTTATATTTTTGCAATTAAAAAGCAGAAGTTGCATTATGAAAATTAAAAAATTTTCAGCAACGTATCCCTCTGAATAGTTAACCAAAAATTTCAAGACTGAAATTAATTCACAATCAACTTAAGCATAACTTGTATGGAAGTATTAGATGTATAGGAATGTAATTATAGTACTTACAACATTTAACTTCTCTCGTACTGTACTCTTTTCATAAAATTTTCCTACTAAATAAAACTTTGTTAAGTCACATTGTAGGAAGGCTACAGTTGTTATTACCTTCTCTGTGTATGTGTAATTTTGGATGTAAAATGCTGTGTATGTTCTGGATAAACTATATAAAATATTAATTAAAAATTTATCTGATGTGATTGTCTCGAATTTCTACTTTTTTAAGGAATTAGAAAGTTTTATTAATTCTTAATGTAAATGGAATTACCAAAGAAATATTAAATTGTGATGTATGAAATCGGAGGTAGTTGTAAGACAGTAAAAATTTTCAATTCCTGTTTTACAGTAATTTTTTTCTAAAATAAGATAAACTACTTTCCTCAAACATAAACTATGATATTCAGACCAATTATAACAAGACACAAAAAATCCTACAAATACAATAGAAGTCCGTTATAACGAGAACTGACAAAAATCGGAAAAGTACTTGTTATAGCCGAGTCAAACTAAGTCCGACCTCTTGAATACAAGAGCAGCCAGTTCGGCAGAATGAAGGGTTTTTAATCCTTACGCTAATGCTTCATAATGCGTAAAAAAGTACGTTCGCGTCAAAAAATACCGTATTTACTCGAAAATAACGCGCACCCATTTGAGTCTATTTTTTCGCCTCAGAAATTAGGATGTGCGTTAGAATCGACAGCAAACTAGATTTTTATCCTAGGCTCACCCTGGTTCCATAAAACTCGTCAAACGTTCCTCCAATCCTCTATCGATTATTTGACTCTATATATGTGTTTATACTGTATCGATGTTTGGACTATATACGAAGCTGTAGGCCAATAGTTTTTAATTGAAAGGGAATTAGCTACCCCTAAAAATTTTCAAATGAACGATTTTCAATTGGCACTTCGTAGGACTTCCGGCGTTGACGACTACCGAAATTTTGTATGCAGTGTATACGTGTATAAATATACGCATATATTAGCGTTTGCCTGTATAGTACAGACGTATAAGGTGCAGCGACTGGCGTGACCTTATATCTCAAGGGGCGCATTACATTCGCGGGCAAATGATTTTTCTATATCCGACGATCGAATTTCGAGGTGTCCATTACTTACGATGGCGCGTTATTTTCGAGTTAACGCATACTTTTTATTGATTAATGCGTTATAACGAAACTGCGTCCGCGATTATAGAATGTGGAAAATAATTGCTCAATAATCGTCGAAAAATAATGGCGTGTCTTTAGATAATCTTAGTTCATATCAAATTGCTTCCTCGTGATAGTTTTCATTCACACCCTTCATAAGCAATAATTGAGTCTCGAGGGAGGGGAAAAGTTTACCCTGGGAATCCGAATCTCTCACGACAATTGACGAATGCGAGGTATGCTTCCAGCATGACAAACATAGGAACGTGGCACTCGTTATAACAATACTTCAGAATTCCCCCTATCTTTTTTACAGTGAGACGGACAACGGCCAATAAATCACTCACTATAACGCAACTCTCTTTATATGCCGTATATAACGGACTTATACTGTAGATATTTATCCCCTATTTAATTGACTAAGGCTTTTATAAAACATATTACATTTGATTTCTTCAATTTCTATTCCGAAATGTTTTTCATGAATCCCTTCCATGGAATGTCAAGTTAACGATTGTAAGAAGCAAGTTCTTAGACTATCCCCCGCTATGATACTGGTTGATCTACTGTATGCACTGGTCAACTCTAGGTTCTTTCATTGAATATTGTCTTAAATATTGCCATATAGTATTTTGGTAATTAGAAATGTTTGTGTTTTTTATCCTCAGTCAACAAAAGCGGAGGCCTTGATTCCTTTGGCATTCCTTTCCACTTCCGCTGATATAGGATGAGGTCAAGCAATATTAGCAGGAGATCCTCGGCAGCTGGGACCTATTGTTATCAGTAAATTAGCCAACCATTTAGGTTTGGGTCAGGCTTTGCTTGCAAGAATTTTGACTACATCTCCGTATTCTCCAGATCCTGAATGTTTTCCTGTCAAATCCAGTGGACACCAAAATCCCAGTGTTGTAACACGTCTTATCGTCAATTATAGGTAAAAGTTCTTACTTTATCTATAATTTCAAATGATATATTGCTCAAGAATTGCTGTAGTGTGACTATAGAAGGATAATTTCTGTAAATTTAGATTTGAGTAGTAGTAGTAGAAGTTGTGTTAAAAGTGCTTCGACAGCTTAGGTCATTTTGCACATTGGCTCCCACCGGGATTCGAACCCGGGACCGCTTTCACCAGAGGCAAACGCGCTGTCCACATGACTATCCGAGAGCCCAAATTTAGACTTGAATTCAAACATATATTTGAAATTAGGAAAGTTTATTTGGAGTTCTTATTTACAATTTCCTGTGCTCATCTTGCATGTACAGTCATTTGCATAAGTCTGTGGGTATGTTCTGTTGCTGCTCTAGCGGCCAAAGAGTGCACTTAAAATTTCTGTTGGTACTACCTGATTTGCAAGAAGGAAGGAAATCAGAGGTGGGGGTAAATGCTTTGGAACTAAAGGCGAGTGAGGGGAAATAAGGGGTGACTTCGGAATTTTCTGGGGACCGCATTCGAATAGACACAGCGGCTCGCACCATTGGAAAGAACTGGAAATTTTTATTTTTTTGGTCTGTGACTGAGTAAATTTACAGAAAAGAAAGGTATTTCTGTTTTAGCTAGACGAGCAACGTTGAGGCAATTGCGAGCGACTTCAGCCTTCAAGCATATTAAATGTGAGTGTCAAAGCTGATATTTTCGCTTCTCAAGCTGCTTTCAGGTTGAATATTCATCTAAAATGTAGCGGAATAATATTTTTGTTTTACCTTGATTTTGGTTTTATCTTTTTAACTTACAAATTCTTTTCTATTAAATATTACGATGCTTAACGTAGACTATAGAAATATCTCACCAACGAAAATATTTTTTTATTTCCTACCCCAATTTAATACCTTTTCCGGAGAAATTTTATAAAAATCTTCTTCTGGATATATTAATTTCATTGAAGTCATACGCTGTTATTAAAATGAATTTCTATGGAATTGGTCGATTCTTAAAAGATACTAATTTTATAAGTAGTTTATCGCGGTTATTTACGAATTCAGCGTTCTGACTGGCGAATTTCCCCATTATATTATTATATCCTCGCGGAATACGAATATGGAGACATAAGAATAAGGGATCTGTCATTCCTGATGAATATCGGAATGAATGAAATACGGAGGATTTTTTGAATAATTTTATATTCAGTGATACATCCTTCAACCTTTATTGTGCTCTGCTGTCGCCTTCCCATGGAATGTACCAGTTTTTTGAATACACCTGAACGCCGCGCAGGAGAGCTCCAGAATCTGGATCTCAGAGATCTGGACTCCAGATTCCTGATGTGCTTCTCCAGAGACGCAGGAGGCACTGGCTATCTGCCGTCCACTATTGCATAAAAATTCCCCGTAAATTTTCAATGTGATTTAAATCTGGGGAACGTCCAAGCCAACGAAGAACTTATATATTGAGTTGATAATTTTTTTTGACGCTCTTTTTTCAAATACCAAAAAATCCCCTTTCATCTTTATTTACCAATTACATATAAATTACATTTTAAGTTTTTGATCATTAGATTCATTCTCAACCTAATGCACATAATCATTTTATTATTCTTGAAATATTTTTTGTGTTTTATCTTGTTTTATGCTGCAATTTTTGCAATTTAGAATTAGTAATATTTGTGAAGATGTTTCATTTGATTTGATTGCTTGTAGTGAATATGTATTTCCCCCATGTATTTTCTGCACTGCCAAGATATTTGTAACCTCTCTACCCAGCGTTAATTTTATTTTTATCCTTCTATTTTCTTCGTATTGGTTTAGCCTTTCTTTATATTCAATTCAATTTCAAAATATATATTAATGTTATCTAGTAACAATTTTTACGCTTCAGAATATTCGAGAAACAGAAGAAAACCACCTACAAGCTTCACACACTATATCAGTATGTCTCTTTTCTTTCCTTTAAAATTTTTCTCTATCTTTCCCTTCAAGAAAATGAAAAAAATCAAGTGAGTGAATCCACCTTGGCCTCACTTATTTAATCACTCTACATCATTCGCTATAAAGCATCCAATCTCACCGTCAGTCTATGTTAACATAATTTTCTTCAATCTTTCTCCTCATTTATCTCTCATGTAAACAGGATTCTTGATAAAGGTCTCTATTGCCCATTATACGTAAATTGGCGTCATATACCACTCACGCATGGCAATGTAATTGAAGGTAACGAAGACCGCTTAAGATGCTTTTCAGGAGACTCAATGATAACCACTATATAAGCGGGATATGACAACCTAAATCTTTCAACGTTGGAAAATGAAAGGGAAAATTTAAATTGGCTATGATGTTAAAATAAGTACTCTAAACCTCAAACCGAAAAGAGTCATTCTTTATTTTGCTTTATTTTCACAGATTAGAGGTTGTCTTATTGTCATATTATTAAGATTGGTCTTCTTTTTAAACAAATAGTGCGCCTTCTTTTGTCACTTTAATATTGCATTTTCACTCTACAAAGAACAAATGTCTATTTTATAGAAAATTAGGGAACAGGAACGAATGTTTTAGCTGCAGTGCTATTGCAACTCTCGTGAGTGCCGTCACAATGCAAGATATATTCGAGAGTTGGCATAACAGATATAGATAAATTAAACAACATTCTATCAAATGCGAAGGAAGATGGGCTTAGCGGGATGCGGTGCATTTGGGTATTACTCCCAAATGCGGTGTATTTGGGAGAAATACGTCTTATAAGTGGTTAGCGTCTTACGTAATTTTTTACCATGTGATTCGTGTGATGGAGAACATGCAAAGAGAGATAGATCCTAAGCTTGAGTGTTTGACGGTTTGACTGTATATTCATACATGGATACTTCTACGGATATATTCATACCTATATAGGATACAATCTCTGAGCCTTAACCAAAAGTTTCATTGACCCCGCGTTTTTCTTTTCAAATAAACCCTAACATGAGACCCCAGGAAAAAGGGGATATGGATCCTTCCTAGATTGGATCTATCACAGACCCAAAATATCGTTTATTTCCAAATAACAGTATATTTTTGAGAGTTTTAGAAACTTTTGAGATAGTTCCATTAAGTAAGGTAAATAAATAATAAACTAAATAAATAAGTAAATTGAAAATCAATATTTCTTTAGTAGATATGGTTCTCTATTGTATACTGCTGAAACGTCCTCCAAAATTATACTTAGTTCAAAGCTAACTTCGCAGAAAATTCTTCCGTAGTAAAAGCATTGTAGCGAATTTCAAGATTGTTTTAGCAGGTTTCGAAAAACAGCTTGACCCTCTCCATTCCCAACCTCTCCATTCCCTACCTCTCCCTACCCACCCTCTCCCTTCCCACCCTCACCCTATTCACCCTCTCCCTTCCCACCCTCTCCCTTCCCTCCCTCTCCACCCCCTCCCTACCCACCCTCTCCCTTCCCACCCTCTCCCTTCCCTCCCTCTCCCTTCCCACCCTCTACCTTCCCACCCTCTCCCTTCCCATCCTCTCCCTTCCCTCCCTCTCCCTTCCCACCCTCTCCCTTCCCATCCTATCCCTTCCCTCCCTCTCCCTTCCCTCCCTCTCCCTTCCCACCCTCTCCTTCCCACCCTCTCCCTTCCCATCCTCTCCCTCCCTTCCCTCTCCCTTCCCACCCTCTCCCTACCCACCCTCTCCCTTCCCTCACTCTCCCTTCCCTCCCTCTCCCTTCCCACCCTCTCCCTTCCCATCCTCTCCCTTCCCTCCCTCTCCCTTCCCTCCCTCTCCCTACCCTCCCTCTCCCTTCCCACCCTCTCCCTTCCCACCCTCTCCCTTCCCACCCTCTACCTTCCCACCCTCTCCCTTCCCATCCTCTCCCTTCCCTCCCTCTCCCTTCCCACCCTCTACCTTCCCACCCTCTCCCTTCCCATCCTCTCCCTTCCCTCCCTCTCCCTTCCCTCCCTCTCTCTACCCACCCTCTCCCTTCCCACCCTCACCCTACCCAACCTCTCCATTCCCACCCTCTCCCTTCCCACCCTCTCTCTAGCCACCCTCTCTCTTCCCACCCTCTCCCTTCTCACCCTCTCCCTTCCCGCCCTCTCCCTTCCCATCCTCTACCTTCCCACCCTCTCCCTTCCCATCCTCTCCCTCCCTTCCCTCTCCCTACCCACTCTCTCCATTCCCTCCCTCTCCCTTCCCACCCTCTCCCTTCCCATCCTCTCCCTACCCTCCCTCTCCCTCCCTTCCCTCTCCCTTCCCACCCTCTCCCTTCCCACCCTCTCCCTTCCCGCCCTCTCCCTTCCCACCCTCTCCCTACCCACCCTCTCCCTTCCCTCACTCTCCCTTCCCACCCTCTCCCTTCCCTCCCTCTCCCTTCCCACCCTCTCCCTTCCCATCCTCTCCCTTCCCTCCCTCTCCCTTCCCTCCCTCTCCCTACCCTCCCTCTCCCTTCCCACACTCTCCCTACCCACCCTCTCCCTTCCCTCTCTCTACCTTCCCACCCTCTCCCTTTTCACCCTCTCCCTTCCCTCCCTCTCCCTTCCCACCCTCTCCCTTCCCATCCTCCCTCTCCCTTCCCTCCCTCTCCCTACCCTCCCTCTCCCTTCCCACCCTCTCCCTACCCACCCTCTCCCTTCCCTCTCTCTACCTTCCCACCCTCTCCCTTCCCATCCTCTCCCTTCCCATCCTCTCCCTTTCCTCCCTCTCTCTACCCACCCTCTCCCTTCCCACCCTCACCCTACCCAACCTCTCCATTCCCACCCTCTCCCTTCCCACCCTCTCTCTAGCCACCCTCTCTCTTCCCACCCTCTCTCTAGCCACCCTCTCCCTTCCCACCCTCTCCCTTCTCACCCTCTACCTTCCCACCCTCTTCTTTCCACCCTCTCCCTTCCCGCCCTCTCCCTTCCCATCCTCTACCTTCCCACCCTCTCCCTTCCCACCCTCTCCCTTGACACCCTCTTATATCGCACTCCAATTTTTTTTACCCTCCCCCTTCCCTCCTTCCTTTCACTTACACCTCACTTCTTTCTATCCCTCCCTTAATCAACTTCCTCCATCCTACCTTCTCTCCCTCCTCAACATGAGATTTATTCAGATGAAAAGTAACAGCAATACAATGAAAAGTTACAGAATATATAAATGATACATCATCCTGCCTTACATATCATTAGAAGTCTATACATACTACAATAGTTATTTAGGTTCAGGTTTTTAGGTCATTTTATATTTTTATTATATATATATTTCAAGTAATAGGAAACAATACAAGTTCTGGCCTTACAATTTTTAAAGTATACATGATTGAAAATGTATTTAGGCTCGAAAAAATATTAATATTTAATTTTTTATTCATCTTACGTGTTATATATAAAGATGTGCATAGATCAATAAACAAATTCAATCTCTAAAGATTGAATAAACACCGAAGAGATACACAAAACATAAACTTTCAAAAATAATTTTTACCTTGCATCATCATTAGTCATATTGAAGATTAAAAGTTGAAAAAGTTTCAAATTGTATACATGGATAAAGATTCACCGAATTTTTCAGTTGGTTGTTCATTAAATAGTTTAGAATGTAATTATATGACTAGAATGTGCACTGTACTGGGAAACTTCAGTTCACTTCAAAAGTCACGGATTTTATTTCACAAAGAAGTTTATATTTTATTCTTCCCAATCTTAAATTGGCCACGATGCCGTCCCACGCCGTAGCAACACAACTTCTTCCTCGACGCCGTCCTTCGAGAAAAATAATATCTGTATGATTCACCAAAAACGAAACTTAGTCACGACACACAAACATTTATTAAAACATTATTTCATAAACAGAAACCCTATGTTAATTAATAGAACGCGCCAACTATCATACTTGGATGTGAGTAGTATTAACATTAGATTCATATTTACTCATTGTATTTTGAGTTCCATCCCTGGACCGAATATCCATCCTCAGTATCTCTGCGGTACTAATCTGCTCTTCCATGATGGAGAAATGATGCGACCATATATGAATAGAATATATAAAAAAGGAAATGGAATAGTAATTCGAAAACAATTAACACCAGGTTAATCCAAAAATACGCACTTTGTAGCATAATTAAATAGGAATAGCAAAAATATTAGATTTATATTATAGAATCGGAGTAGTAATAACATTAGATTCAATTTGTACTTAACGTATTCTGTGTTCTTTCCATCCACCGAATTACTCTCCACAGCATTTCTGCATTCCTACTCTCGCCCTTCCATGATGCAGAAAAGTTCCGAGCGTATTTCTGAAGGATGAATTTAAAAATAATTAATAAAATATTATCTCCAAAACAAAAACACTACGTTAATTAAAAAGAAGGTACTATCTATCATACTTGAACATGAATACTAATGATATTTGATTCAAGTTATACTCATTGTATTTTGGATTCCATCCCTGGACCGAATTTCTCTCCTCGATATCTCTGCGCTCCTCATCGGCTCTTCCATAATGGAGAAATGATGTGAGGGTGTTTTCAAGAAATAAATGAAGTATTATTTGGAAAACATCAAACAATATGTTAATCTAAATATACGCACTACTGATCATACTCAAAAACGAATAGCAGAAATGTTTTATTCCTTTTGTACTTATTGTATTTAGTGTTCCATCCCTGAACTGAATATCTCTCCTCCGTATCTCTGTGTTCCTACTCCGCTCTTCCAAGATATAGGAAAGTTGAGAGTGTGATTCTAAAGAAAAAATAAGGAAACAGTTAATAAAATAACAATTTGAAAACAAAAAACCTGTATTAATCCAAAATACTAATATAATAGTAATAATAACAATCATAATAAAGTACTCTTCACTCAATAATTTGTTAGAGTATAGGGTCTATTTGATTATATACTTTACTTAGTACTTACTAAGTTATTACTTTAGTATTGAATATAAACTTTACCGTACATTTTATTCAAATTATACTCAATGTTTTCTATTTTCCATCCATAGATCAATTATCTCTACGCAGCATCGCTGCCCTCCTTGTCGCTTGATGTGTCAGACCGTTGAGGAATACCGGAAAAAATAATATAACTGATCACGCGAGTAATATTACCCCTCCTTTATGTTGTAGTACTAGTAATATTGTTGAAAGTGTTTCGACAGGTCTTTCCGCGAATTTGTTCCCATTGGGAATCGAACCAGGGACCACTTTTACCAAAGAAAAACGCGCAGTCATCATGACTATCCGGGAGCCTCCCCCCCTCCAAAACTCAAATATCTCGCTTATTTATTTAATATTCTGAAAATACCATTTAAAAATAATTAAACTATATGGAGCAATCGCAAGATGTCGCTTGATAATTCTTGTTTGAACGCTATGTGGGAATCACTCCACAGAAGCCGAAATAAATCATCCAAAAGAGAGAGAATTCACTTCCTCGGAACTTGAGAAAGAAAGAAGCCCAACTTAATTTAGTAGTTACAGAGAATATTGTAAAAAGAAAGATACATAATCTGAAAAATATCTACAAAAAACAATAAAACCTGCTCATTTATTGCTAATTTAAAATCTCTATTTGAATCCAATAAAAATGTCAAAGCAAAATGATATATCGTTAGTAAATGAATAAGCAAGATGCTTAAAATGATAACTAATCATCAATTAAAATTTTTCAGAACTTCCGTTAAAAGAATAGTAGAAAGTATTTACTTAAGTCTTTGGAATATATTATGAATGATCATATCCGAAATTCAACTCCAGTAGTACAGTTGAAGACAAAACGCTGTGATAGCAAACATCTGAAACAGAAGTTAATTTAAATATTAAGAATTCATAACTGATAGTAACTCAGGATTCTAAGGTGAAAATAAAAATCTTAATTTTTAGAGAGAATCAGTGTGTACCTCTTATTTAAGAATAATACGCAAGCTAAATTTTAATCTTATATTGATAGAGAGCTATTCAGAAAGAAATCATTTGAACGATAACGAATCGAAAAAAACAAGTTAAGATTCAAATATAAACCCCATTGATATGGCATCAACTATTGACATCCGTTACTAACCCCGAATTCATTTCATAAAACATTACGTAACGTTTTCTATCTCTCTGTTTTTATTATTTATAAATTATAAAAAAATAAAATTCTGATTAAGATCTCATAAAGCTTACTCTCATGAAAAATGCATTAAACGATCACTGCTCGTATGATAAAATTGGAGCGTTTATCCAGCTTCTTCCTCTACACGACCGTTGAAAGTATCGGCTAAAATAATTTAGTAATATTACTAGTAATTATATCCGATATTCTTGACGGATTGCACCAATAAGAGGACAAATCTTAGACTTTCATTGAATTTTAAAATAATACCTTCAAACTGCCTTCCTGAAAATGAAGACTCGAAAACTAAAATAATATTTCACTGATTCTACACAAGTGAATATATATTCATTATTCAAGAACTACATTTTTGGCGATCTTGAATTGATTTATGAAATAACCGAGGGAAGATGGAAATCTTCCTCCTAAGGGATGGATGATACAGTAATGATGGACGGTAAAATTAAATTTTGAATTTAAATAAATATCCATTTGATTTGATTTCAGATAATAGTGTTCATATATTATAATCACCACCGAAATAAGATTTAGTCAAGAGCAAAACAATTCAATATAAATTAAATAGATATTGTAAAATTTATATTAATTTTTAAATCCTTGATAATAATCCGCGTAGATTTCTCGTCTCCCCCGGGTTACGTTATGACTCATAGTTAAATAACTTCAGCCATATATCTAATTATGCTAATATTTTTTATGAAAAGACTCGAATAAAAAAATTAAATATTATATGCAAATATTGTTTTATATCATGTGAAAGCCTGGCAATAATGAAACGGGACAAAGTGAGCATCGATCTGCGAATTTGAATCGGACGTAATTTTATAAGGATTACTAAAGCATTGATGTCATTATAGTAGAAACGCAAAAAAACCATCGAATTTCCGAGAAATATTCATTTTATACAAACAATAACTCTTATTTCATTTCCTTTTTAACTGTGGAATATCTCTCCAAGGTAATGAGATGAGTACACACTAATGTTATGATACGTAGCTAGCAATAGTATTTACTCTGACAAGAGAAAATAATGCAATAGTATCATACTTTTTATTATACTACACAATAAAATTCCAGAATGTAGTACTTCATCAATGCTTCCTTCGATGGAACATCTTAGGACGCAACTTAATCAAAAACAATCAAGTCCTCTTATAGAAAGTATAAGTATAGTAAGTATTGCTCAGTTACCACGATTATGATCTGGTTGACGTTCTCATCCAAATGAATTACTCTCAAAGGTATTTGATTTTCAACTGGTCCGAATTTGGATTGGGTTATGATAAACTTTTTAAACTTCATTTCACTAAGTAAACAAGAACGATAAGGAGAGGCTAGAGATATTAAGTTTCCTACTTTAACAGTGCCCATCCGAGTGATAATTAGTTAACTTGAACAACATATTAACTCAGTACATGAGGATGATATTTCTTAACGTTTATACGCTTATCCTTGTTTATGCTATAGTCTACGTGATACTATGAAATGTACTTTAAATTCCTTGGTTCGTCAGTAGTTGGTAATAGATCACCTCGAACAATGAAAACCAAAGCGAAATAATCCAAGGTCGTTGAAACAAAAAATCGAGAAAAACATATCTCTTCACAAAATATTGCTCGCAAATTTTGAAAAGAATATAACCGAAAAATTAACGGAAAGGGAAAGCTAAATCATCCTTGTATATATATGCAAGTAACTCTCACTTCTCTTTACAGAGATTTAGAACGGGGCGGGAAAGCAAAAGTTCATGCTAATGACTCACGAAGCAAAGCATCAAGGTTAATCGAAAAATATCATGGCTCTCGAAATGATGCGCTCAACTATGACTAGTTCAGTGATAGCGCAATATCAACGACTGCCGATGAATAACATCTTAGAATGTTTATAAACTTCTGGTTAATACCTTATATCAATAACTGTCATCGTGGAATGGTATGGCTGTTGCTAGTAAGACCTGTTACCTTTTCCTTTTATAGATATTAAGAGTAAACGCGAAAAGGTATGCGTTTATTAGTGTCTTATGGAGAAATGGACCATAACTAAATGTAGTAGGTAGGAAAGGAAAAAAAAATTGAAAGAGATGCTAAGAATTGTGATGTTCTGCAGCACAGGTTCATAATATACAAGAACGATATCCTATGAAAGAATTTAAGAATATAGTTTAAGAAATAGTATGAATATGAAATTACACTCTAATAGAGATGAATCTTAATTGTTTACTGTTTAATTATAAGGTATGAAATTATTATAATTCTATTAGTTCACCATTATTACTAAATATCGAGGATAAAGAAAATCACGAATTGGTCTCGAAACCAGGAGATGAGGTGCTCCCCATTAAAGAAAGAAATAAGATTATGGATATGATAGCGTCACATGACGAATCTTTTCGCTGTCGCTTTCTGTCGAAACGGTATGGCTTATCCAGGAGTCGATTATGGCATTCCGAGAAAATTCACTTTCCCCAAATCTGAAAAAATTAAAACGTAAAAACTAATAGAATAGGTTCAATTAGGCAAACATAGTGCATGAAGTGGGAAGGACGGAACTTTGACCTTCAGAAATCGAGGATAAAGAAGTCAAGGAATTCGGTACGCGATTTTGGGTCTAAGGAAATCATTAGCATCTCAGCTAACTTTTCGGCCTTAACAATGCATCGAGGGCAGAGAATAGGAAAAGCGAAATATCAATATGTATGTAAACAACTTTCACCAGCTCACGATTATTTACAGTTACATGAGGGCGAAAGTGCATCAGACGGGACGTTTAGTAAAACTAAAATTGGTATCATAGCAGAGACGAATAAATGATAAACCAGCTGCATTGAATCAATTAAAGTATGACAAATAATCTCACTCAAAAGAAAAAATAATTAAATTCTCATAGTATGTATGAGGAATATGATTACGCCATCTTTTTAATCCAAAAATATCGATTCGGCAAGTGCTCCTTAAAAGCATAATACTGTAATATTGCAAAGTAGATTTTCATCCTTATCTTAATCATAACTACAAGGGTTTTAGATCCACAACATGCTTACGTGACATTTTATTTTCATTACGATTCATACGGAAATAAAAGCTTCCTTTTTAAAGAAAGAGAATTTTTGCTTTATACTTTGACATAAATCACGTAACAAAGCAATGGAAAATTTACCGAAACATGCCTCCCTAACCTAGAAACCTTTTCAATTAGAATACGATGAGGCCCATGAATAAAATTTCCACTTACCTAATTCAAGAGATCCAGTCTTCCACTACCCTCGGGTATCATCGGGGACGAATCCTTCCTCAGTCCTTTCTATCGAAAGGCAAATTACTTACAATGCAGCCCACTGTAGAAATCAGAGTAAATTCAATTACTCTAAAATCTGAAAATAATTAAAAACGACATTTTAATAAATTCAATCAGGTAAACGTTTAAACCTACAGCCAAGGGCAAACATGAACCTGTCTCGATAACTTTCGAAACCGCTGAACTTTTACCCACAATGCATTTTGACACCCAGTTTAAAAAAAAACAAACGACTAACTACAAAAGAATGGGTGAAATTTTATTCTTGGGACAGATAACTAAAGAATAGAGCATTAATTCAATTTGTTGGTGTAGATTATGCTTATAAAATTCGAAATTAAGAACGGAAACTAAATTATTTCTGTTGCCTTCGATGAATTCGATTTCCAGTAGGATCGTTAGCCTAAAATTACCTAAGCTGTCGAAGTACTTTTAACAATGCTTACTAATTACTTATTAACACCAAAAACCAGGACTAAATGTTAAGCAAATGAACAAACAATAGATATTATGCAAGCCTTTGTTATAAAGGAAAACGAAACTTAATTAGACCGAACATAGGCGATAAATCTCATGAACTTACATTATTGAAGGATCGCAGTGAACGGGAATGAAATATCTATCACTAACAGTTATAATCAATACATCGTGAAAGATGTTTAAGCATTTAACCAAAATTAAATAACTTTCTACCGGTAATTTTGTTTGCAAATCCTTGATTCGAGCTTCGATCTCCCGTTTGCCGGGCGAATACTCTTCATGGATATGTTAAGTAACCTCTCGTAGTACCGCGTTCGAGTCCTGGCAAAGTCGGACTTTTTCCTCCTCTAAGATACAGCACCCAAGATATGATTTTCTTATTAATCATAAAAGCTCAAGTGGAATTATTTTCGAAATCATTCTCGAAATTAAGAAAAAATGTACGTACTTGAAATTAATGACAACTACAACGAATGACATTCACAAAATAAGCTTCGGCTAAATCGCAAAGAAATACGCGATGTAAGACGTCGGCTCCTACCGTTACCGAACATAACCGAGATTTTACATGAATTTCATGGAGTTATAATGTGCATTGAGAACAATTTTGTACGGGAAATTCTAATAATTATTCCATAAAATGGTCGCAACAAAAATTTGTTTAAGATATTTTATGAAATTTGGCTTAATCATGGGTCGCGACGACCAACAACTTCATCAGGACCATATTAACACAAGAAAGTAACGTCAAATCAGCAACGGTTAATTTTAAAGACTTACCAAGTGACTGCTCCGGAAGAAATCTCGGCGACGACTGAGAAATTAACCGTCTTTCTAGGTTTAAACAAGGTTGATCCTCTCTGATTGGTCAATTTTGAGTTCAACGTTCTTTCCCCGCCTATTACTTTAATTTTCGTAAATTACAATTACAGTTAAAAATGCATTTACTTATGTGATATATTATATCTGTAGAAATAAATAAATATATGAATATAAATTTTCCTTTAAATTCACATTTTATTCACTAAATGAATTGGATGTTCGGTTTAAACAATGTTGCTGTTCTCTGATTGGTTGATTTTAAAATCTATGTCCGTCGCACCGTCCCCAAGTCTAATTATTTCAATTTTGTAAACTTTTTACGATAATTAAATAAGCATTCACTTAGATTATATATATTTAGCGAAGCAAATAATTCTTTAGAACATTAAATTTTGCTGCAAAGTAATATATTTCCACTAAATGAATTGGGTGATGTCACCAAGCCATTGCTCGCAATTACGGAGAAGTATTAGAAAAAAAATATTTTCGTATTACAAATATATTTTTCCCAGCATATGATAGCGTCTTTAAAGAAATCAAATCTTCGCGTACTCTTATTTCGTATTTTTATATCCTAATTATCACAATTCGTAACTTCTCATCTTTCATTAACAAAAGAATGCGATTAGCGCATTTCCTTATTTCACACGTTTACATTGTTTTTACACATTATAATTTATAAAATCTATAATTCCTTTAAAAATCAAATTCTCCCGGAATTTGATGATGTCGCTGTCTTAGAAAAATATCAATCTCATCCTTTCTTTGATATATATATATATTGTTTACAGTTCCTTTCTGGCATGAAATTAACTGCATCGAAATTTCTGGAAGTTATATCAAATGTAACAAGAATTATTATGGGTCCTCACTAATGCTCTTGGTTGAATACTTAAAGATATTTGAAGCGTACATTACATTCACATTGAATACATTTCACTCGATTGATGTTTAATCACAATTTTGATAAATGCTTTCTAATTGTTGCCCTATCCTATAGTCATGAAATTTAAGCTGGCACGAACTCAAAAAAACTTATGATATTCTATAATGCGAAACTTCAATATCTCATGACAAGAAATGCATTTCATACGGGTCTGACTCCAAATTATCTTACCTCTTGATTCTTTCCTCTTGAAATGCTTCCTTCACCGTGCTATCATTCATTCAAAATGTAGATTACATCCATACTCTATTTCTTCCCACCTTATGAATATCCTCCTGATTGACGTTACTTTTACCTTTAAGAGCCACAAATATTAATATTTAAAACCACTGCTGCACACGTATAACTAATATCGATGTAATATTTTTCATTAATGCACTAACGAAGGAAATCTCAAGATGGATGGCCTCCTTCGTATACCAAAAGAAACTTCTGCTTAGAATATTTGTCAGCTGAGTTAATCCCTCCGATGTTTTAAGAACTCATTGTATATCCACAAGAATTCGCCACAAAGAATTTTAGAGTTCGATAACGACTCCATAGTGAAAACATGACGAGAGCAAACAGTCACCTGACATTAGTCATAGCTCTTGGAACGCCTTCGCGTAGTTCAGTTTTCGGAAGAAGACGATCGTAATTTCTCAAAAGCGCGCAAAAATGCCAAAGCCTCGTGGTAACCTTTAGGTCGTAAGTGAAGTGGTGTTTTAATGGTGATTTTCAATTGCTAAAATGTTTTACAGATGAGGATAACTTGATGAACAAGATCAAGTTAACTTCTGGATTACGTTTATACAGTGAGAGCATTAACAGTGCAACGCAAGGGTTCAATAATCAAGTTAAAAGCTTTTTGTGGACGAAACAGCAGAAAGTCAGCTCTGTTTCTTGGATAGGAATGAAAAGGTATGCAATTCCTCAACTGTGATGAACGAATCGTCAAGGAGTCGAAGCCTCAGAATGGATTCATGCTGGAGTTAAAGGTAATGCTAATCTTTGAAAACGTCCCAAAGAATGTAACGAATAAGAGATATGAATATCTGTATGAAATGTTTCATTGCTGTGAAATTTAGTCTGAGACTATTTATTTTATTCCATAGGTTTAAAAAGGGATATTATATAGCCATAACTTATATTTTTCCACTGATTTTCTATGTGATAGATTCAAGGGTGTTCAACATCACTGAGTGTGGTAATTCATTAAAGAATCAAGCGATTTCATTCACGAAAATATTCCAGAAAGAGTTTACAATGATC
Organism: Sympetrum striolatum; assembly: GCA_947579665.1. NCBI lineage: Eukaryota > Metazoa > Arthropoda > Insecta > Odonata > Libellulidae > Sympetrum > Sympetrum striolatum. The sequence goes on from OX388343.1 coordinate 105,320,694, forward strand.
AAGTAAAGTTATTATTCTGTAGCGTAATAAGTGTAGCATTTGAATAATATTCTTTGGTCTAATAAAACCACAATATCATTTCATTATTTTAGATTTCAAAAGGCATCATTCTCAGACCTATGGGTTCCAGCTTTGCAAGTGATTGTTCTGTCCTCTTTTCACAATGGAGGTCTAATTCTAACCTTGAAATTCCTCGCAACGAATGTCTGGTGATATACAATGAGTGTTTACGACATGGGACTGATAATCTCAGCTGACAAATATTCGAAGGGGAAGTTACTTTAGAATGCAATGAAGGCCATCCATCGTGCAATTTACTTCAAAAGCCCGATTTGTAAATGAAGGAGAAATCATTAATCAGAGGAAGATTTGGCAAAGTATAATGAGTATAGAGAATTACGACATAAATTTGTGTAGTAGGACGATGAACCAAACACAATCTATTCTTAAAGGAAGATGGAGGGCTACAAGTTGTGATAATTGTGATATCATATTACGTAATATGTATCCTTGGATTTAAATTGTTTTAAGGAGCTATCCAAAACAAAGAAATATATTTCGAAAGCGAAAAAATCAACCTGAAGGAAAAAAATATATTCTTAATTTTTCTAACACGATAATTATCATCTGTGTAAATTAGTGGATATAAAATTAAAATTATAATTTGCTAATTTGAATTGACTGGGGAATGTACCTGACGATGTAAAATTCAAAATCGGCCAATCAGAATCCAAGAGAATTTTGCGAGCAATGGCAATGTGGCATAATCCAATTCATTATATTAAAAAATATAACTTTAAAGGAAAATTTTATAGTAATTAACCTTTTTAATTTGAAATATATTTTATTTTACATACGTTAATGTATATTTCATTATAATTAAATTATACGAAAATAAAAATCAATAGACTAGGGGGCGGGACGTACAATTGGAAATCGACCAATCCGAGATGATCAACATTGTTTAAACCTAGTGAGACGGTTAACTCCTCAGTCGTCGCCGAGATTTCTCCCGGAGCAGTCACTTGGTAAGTCTTTAAAAATAACTGTTACTGATTTGAATTTACCTTCTTGTGCTAACATGGTCTTGGTGAAGATGTTGCTCGTCGCGACCCATGATTTCCTGTAAAGCTAAGCAATCACTTTTAGGGAATATAATTAGAATTTCCCGTACAAAATTGTTCTCGATGCACATTATTTTTCCTTGTAATTCATGTAAAATCTCGGTTATGTTAGGTAATGGTAGGAGCCGACGTTTTACATCGCGTATTTCTTTGCGATTTAGCCGAAGCTTATTTTTCGAATGTCTTTCGTTGTAGTTGTCATTAATTTCAAGTACGTACATTTTTTCTTAATTTCGAGAATGATTTTCGAAAATAATTCCACTTGAGCTTTTATGATTTATAAGAAAATTATATCTTGGGTGCTGTATCTTAGAGGAGGAAAAAGTCCGACTTTGCCAGGACTCGAACGCGGTACTCCGAGAGGTTACTTTACAAGTGCATGAAGAGCATTCGCCCGGCAAACGGGAGATCGAGGCTCGAATCAAGGATTCGCAAACGAAATTGGCGGTTGAAAGGTTTTTAAATGTTGGTTAAATGCTTAAAAATGTTGCACGATGTATTGATTATAGCTGATAGTGCTAGACATCTCATTCCCGTTAACTGTAATCCTTCAATAGTGTTAGTGCATGTGATTTATCGCCTATGTTCGGTCTAATTAAGTTTCGTTTTCCTTTAAAACAAATGCATGCATAATATCCATTGTTTGTTCATTTGCTTAACATTTAGTACTGGTTTTTGGTGTTATTAAGTAATGATAGTAAGCATTGTTAAAAATGCCAGATCTTTCTTATTGTTAAAAGTGCTTCGACATCTTAGGTCATTTCTCGGTAAGGCTTTTACCGGGAACTACACACGTGACCGTTTGTTTTTTTTTAAACTGGGTGTCATGAGGCATTGTGGGTAACGGTTTTAGCGGTTTCGAAAATCTATCGATACAAATTCATGTGTTCCCACTGCTGTAGGCTAAAACGTTTACCTACTTAATTTATTTTATTAATATGACATTTTAAATTTATTTTATATTTTAGAGGTACTCCGATTTCTACAGTGGGCTGCCACATAAGTAATTTACCTTTCGATAGAAAGGGACTGCGAAAGGATTCGTCCCAGATGATACGCGAGTGTAGCGGAAGACTGGATCTCTTAAATTAGGTAAGCGGAAGTCCTATGTATACGCTTTAACGTATTCTGTTTGAATTATATCCTCAACTTTTGCAAATTAAAATGAATTGTCTTTTCGATGTTCTATCTTAAGCAGATATATTTTAGCCTTTCCCAATAATCGCGACATTTTACAATATTAGCGAGCGAATAATTATATTAAATAGCAAATCATAATTATCGGTACTCTTGTTTAGGCTGAGAATGGCTTTCCGAAATCACTCTTTGGAAAATGTATGCGATTTAATGAATTACCTTTTAGTTGAAGTTATCTATATCACGGTTGTACTTTAGTAAAGTGCTTTATTATACTGTAATTCTTACTCGTATACTCTTTGGTTTTGCCTCGATCAATTTTTTTAAATGTTAAGTTTCTGTAATTTTGAAGTGAGATATGAATATTTCAGTTAGTTTTCGATGTATTACTTTTTTCTTTATATCGAAGTCATGCCAGTATTTATTGTTGGTTCATTCTCTTAACATTTAGCCCCTCGTTTCTGGTATTAATATATAATGATAACTAAGTTTCAGTACTTATGATTGAATTAAATAACCTTCATCAAATTCAGCAAATTTAATGAATGCTATGTAATGTTGTTTTCTGTCACCAGAATCCAATCTCTCCCACTTTCTTCTAGTTAGTCTTTTGTTTTTTCTTTTCAAACCGGGTATCATAGGGCATTATCGGTAACGGGTGCAGAGGTTTCGAAGTGACGGAATGGAACGGAAAGTTACCGACAAAAGTTCATAGCTGGACATGAGTGTAGGGAAAATGTTATCGTCATTGAACTTTGAACCAATTTTATTAATTTAACGTTTAAATTATTTTCAGAATTTGGGAAAATGAATTTTCTCGGATTTCCAGAATGGTCTCCCAAATGAGTCATACCCGTTTCGAAGGATATGGACAGTGAGAGGATTCTTCGCTCATGATACCGGACTTCAGATTTCTAAATTAGGTAAGCAAAAGTTATATTCATTGTCCCTGTTGTACTCTGTATGAATTATATCCTTAAACATAGAATTTATAAATATATTTCCTTTTCTATGTTCTAAATGAAGTAGATATTTTGTAGCATTCTCCAGAAATCGCGAAGTTCTACAATTTTAGTGATCGTACATTAAATGACAAACCCTAATATCGGAACTCTAGTGTAGGCAGAGAATGGGTTTCTGAAATTAATCATAGAAAACTGTATGGAAACGTATACGTTTTAATGAAGTATCTTATAATTTAATTACTATAAATGTAGGTTGTACTGTATTTTAATAAATTGTGATACTGCAATTCTTACTCAAATACTATTTGGCCTCGTGTATTTAATTTGAATGTAAGGCTTCTATTATTTAAAGCAATGATATTAATATTTTAGTAAAGGTTCCTTTACTTCATAATGCGAGTTGTTTTAGGCAGTAAAGAAATAATTTTTCTTCTTTAAAAAAGGAAGTTTTTAGTTCCTTTAAATGCAAATGTCACTTCCGCATGATCTGACTCTGGAAACCTTGTTGGTGTTATTAAGATAAAGATGATAATCTACTTTGCTATATTACAGTTCATACAATTTGGGATTCCGTGCTGAATCAATATTTTTGGATAACAAATGTTTGCATAATCATTTACCTCATACATATTTCGAGAATTAAATGATTCATTTATTTATTGATTTAGCTTTGTCAGATAACTAAATATAGCTTTAATGAGTAGTTGATTAATAATAGTATATTAATAGTAATAGTTAATAGTATATTAATTAATAGTTGATTCAATGATTTATTGTTTTATCTTTAAATCACATCCGTTATAATACCATTTAAGCCTATAAATAGAGGACAATTTAGACTTTAATGTTCATCCGTAAATTAACATGTTCTCGGCTTTATTAATTAGAGATACAAAACTTCACGATGCTAGGATATTATAACAATAATCATTAGCGTATTATGCCATGTGATTGAAAGATACACTTCCGCCCTCAAATTTATTGTAAATTTCTATGAGCAGGACAATGTTGTTTAAATTCATATTGATATTTTGCTTTCCCTATCCTCTGCTCTCAGTGCATTGTCATAGCCGAAAAGTCAGCTGAAATTTTGCTTAAGATATTCCATGACACTATCCAAATTCCTTTATGCCTGTAGCATCCATGGTTGAAGGTCGAAGCATCCTCTTTCCTACTTTATTCAAAATGTTTGCCTAATTCAACGAATTATACTAATTTGACGATTAAATATTTTACTGCTTTTGGGAAAATATTTTTTCTCGGATTTCCAGAATGGAATCCCGTAAAAGTCACACCCGTTTCGAAGGATGAGGACATTGAAAGGATTCGTCACTGATGATACCCGAGGACAGCGGAATGAGAGCGGATTTCTAAATTAGATAAGCGAAACTTTTATTTGTAAACTTCACTGTATTTTGCTTGAATTATATCCTCAACATATTTAATTTCAAAATACATTGCGTTTTCGATATTCATCGCACGGTAGATATTTTTTGACCTCGTCCAATAATCGTGATTTTATACAATAATAGCGAACTTATAATATAAAACAAAATTAGGAAGGACAAAATGCTTGGTAGGAGATAAGGTATATGCAGGGAAGGAACAAAAATAATTCCTCTGACGATACTGAAAGGACATGTATGCAACTTGGTGAACTATCTACTTAAATTATAGTGATTGTGGTGTTGTGTAGCTTAGTACATTATGATGCAAAAGTACATACTCGAATGTGCTTTGGCATTGCTTCACTTCCATACTTTCAATGAAGAGGTTGCATACTTTAGAATACAGAAGTAAAGGAACATTTGAGAAAATTCTAAATACCTTAATAAAGTGAGGCATAGCAAAGAAACTAAAACATTTTAAACTAAAACAACGCTAATATAAACTAATATATGCTGTTTTGTGATTAACTATTAAACAGCTATTTATACTTCTACACCATATATACTATTCCACTTAAAATTCTTCTTCATCAATAATTTTAGAATCTTATCGAAGGAATCTGCAGGGATGCTGTGAGGATTGGAAAAGAGTAAGGACCGGAGAAATCGTAATTATGATTTAAAATAAGTATCTTATGAAAAGCATTGAGATTTATGTTAGCTTCAATTGTTGGAATTCGTGATTTTTTTATATTTTTAAATTTAGATTGATTGTTATTTTTTCCAGCTACTTCATTGTTCATGGTCATTAAAATGATGATTCTCTGGGGTTACGAAGAAATCTGAAGGGATGCTGCGAGGATTACAAGACGTAGATACGGGAGAAAGCGTAAATATTAGAGTAAATAAGTATCTTATGATTGTAATTGAGATTTGATTTCGTATTGTTTGTTGGATTCCTGATTCCTTTATATTTTGAAATTAAATGTGTTTATTTTTCTTTGCAGCTACTTTATTCGTCGTGGTCATTATAATGATGATTCTCTGGGGTACCGAAGGAATCTGCAGGGATGCTGCGAGGATTACAAGAGAGTAGATACGGGAGAAAGCGTAAATATTATAGTAAATAAGTATATTATGATCGTAATTGAGATTTGATTCCGCATTGTTTGTTGGATTCCTGATTTTCTTATATTTTGAAATTTAATGTGTTTATTTTTCTTTGCAGCTACTTCATTAGTCATGGCCATTATAATGAGGATTCTCTGGGGTATCGAAGGGATCTGCAGGGATGCTGCGAGGATTACAAGAGAGTAGATACGGGAGAAAACGTAAATAATATAGTAAATAAGTATCTTATGATCGTAATTGAGATTTGATTTCGCATTGTTTGTTGTATTCCTGATTTTTTTATATTTTGAAATTTAATGTGTTTATTTTTCTTTGCAGCTACTTCATTAGTCATGGCCATTATAATGATGATTCTCTGGGGTATCGAAAGAATCTGCAGGGATGCTGCGAGGATTACAAGAGAGTAGATACGGGAGAAAGCGTAAATATTATAGTAAATAAGTATCTTATGATCATAATTTAGATTTAATTTAGCATTGTTTGTTGGATTTCTGATTTTTTTATATTTTGAAATTTAATGTGAATGTTTTTCTTTTCAGCTACTTCATTCGTCAAGGCCTATTATAATGATGATTCGCTGGGGTATCGAAGGAATCAGAAGGGATGCTGCGAGGATTACAAGAGAGTAGATACGGGAGATAGCTTAATTATTATAGTAAATAAGTATCTGATGATCATAATTGAGATTTGATTTAGCATGGTTTGTTGGCTTCCTGATTTTTTTATATTTTGAAATTTAATGTGTTTATTTTTCTTTGCAGCTACTTCATTCGTCATGGCCATTATAATGATGATTCTCTTGGGGATCGAAGGAATCTGCAGGGATGCTGCGAGGATTACAAGAGAGTAGATACGGGAGAAAACGTAAATAATATAGTAAATAAGTATCATATGATCGTAATTGAGATTTGATTTCGCATTGTTTGTTGTGTTCCTGATTTTTTTATATTTTGAAATTTAATGTGTTTATTTTTCTTTGCAGCTACTTCATTCGTCATGGCCATTATAATGATGATTCTCTGGGGTACCGAAGGAATCTGCAGGGATGCTGCGAGGATTACAAGAGAGTAGATACGGGAGAAAGCGTAAATATTATAGTATATAAGTATATTATGATCGTAATTGAGATTTGATTCCGCATTGTTTGTTGGATTCCTGATTTTCTTATATTTCAAATTTAATGTGTTTATTTTCTTTGCAGCTACTTCATTAGTCATGGCCATTATAATGAGGATTCTCTGGGGTATCGAAGGGATCTGCAGGGATGCTGTGAGGATTACAAGAGAGTAGATACGGGAGAAAGCGTAAATATTATAGTAAATCAGTATCTTATGATCATCATTGAGATTTGATTTAGTATTCTTTGTTGGATTCCTGATTTTTTTATATTTTGTAATTTAATGTGTTTTTATCTTTCTTTGCAGCTACTTCATTAGTCATGGCCATTATAATGAGGATTCTCTGGGGTATCAAAGGAATATGCAGGGATGCTGTGAGAATTACAAGAGAGTAGATACGGGAGAAAGCGTAAATATTATAGTAAATAAGTATCTTATGATTGTAATTGAGATTTGATTTCGCACTGTTTGTTGGATTCCTGATTCTTTTATATTTTGAAATTTAATGTGTTTATTTTTCTTTGCAGCTACTTTATTCGTCGTGGTCATTATAATGATGATTCTCTGGGGTACCGAAGGAAACTGCAGGGATGCTGCGAGGATTACAAGAGAGTAGATACGGGAGAAAGCGTAAATATTATAGTAAATAAGTATATTATGATCGGAATTGAGATTTGATTCCGCATTGTTTGTTGGATTCCTGATTTTCTTATATTTTGAAATTTAATGTGTTTATTTTTCTTTGCAGCTACTTCATTTGTCATGGCCATTATAATGATGATTCTCTGGGGTATCGAAAGAATCAGAAAGGATACTGCGAGGATTGCAAGGGAGGAGATCCGGAAAAAGGGTAAATATTATAGTAAATAAGTATCTTATGATCACAATTGAAATTTTATTTTGCATTGTTTGTTGGATTCCTGATTTTTTTATATTTCGAAATTTAATGTGTTTATTTTTCTTTGCAGCTACTTCATTCGTCATGGCCTTTATAATGATGATTCTCTGGGGTATCGAAGGAATCTGCAGGGATGCTGCGAGGATTACAAGAGAGTAGATACGGGAGAAAGCGTAAATATTATAGTAAATAAGTATCTTATGATCGTAATTGAGATTTGATTTCGCATTATTTGTTGGATTCCCTTTTTTTTTATAGTTTGAAATTGAAGGTGTTTAGTTTTCTTTGCAGCTACTTCATTCGTCATGGCCATTATAATGATGATCCTCTGGGGTATCGAAGGAATCTGCAGGGATGCTGCGAGGATTACAAGAGAGTAGATACGGGAGAAAGCGTAAATATTATAGTAAATAAGTGTATTATGATTGTAATTGAGATTTGATTCCGCATTGTTTGTTGGATTCCTGATTTTCTTATATTTTGAAATTTAATGTGTTTATTTTTCTTTGCAGCTACTTCATTAGTCATGGCCATTATAATGAGGATTCTCTGGGGTATTGAAGGGATCTGCAGGGATGCTGCGAGGATTATTATAGAGTATATACGGGAGAAAACGTAAATAATATAGTAAATAAGTATCTTATGATCGTAATTGAGATTTGATTTCGCATTGTTTGTTGTATTCCTGATTTTTTTATATTTTGAAATTTAATGTGTTTATTTTTCTTTGCAGCTACTTCATTAGTCTTGGCCATTATAATGATGATTCTCTGGGGTATCGAAAGAATCTGCAGAGATGCTGCGAGGATTACAAGAGAGTAGATACGGGAGAAAGCGTAAATATTATAGTAAATAAGTATCTTATGATCATAATTTAGATTTAATTTAGCATTGTTTGTTGGATTCCTGATTTTTTTATATTTTGAAATTTAATGTGTTTGTTTTTCTTTTCAGCTACTTCATTCGTCAAGGCTTATTATAATGATGATTTGCTGGGGTATCGAAGGAATCAGAAGGGATGCTGCGAGGATTACAAGAGAGTAAATACGGGAGAAAGCTTAATTATTATAGTAAATAAGTATCTGATGATCATAATTGAGATTTGATTTAGCATGGTTTGTTGGATTCCTGATTTTTTTATATTTTGTAATTTAATGTGTTTATTTTTCTTTGCAGCTACTTCATTCGTCATGGCCATTATAATGATGATTCTCTTGGGGATCGAAAGAATCTGCAGGGATGCTGCGAGGGTTACAAGAGAGTAGATACGGGAGAAAACGTAAATAATATAGTAAATAAGTATCATATGATCGTAATTGAGATTTGATTTCGCATTGTTTGTTGTGTTACTGATTTTTTTATATTTTGAAATTTAATGTGTTTATTCTTCTTTGCAGCTACTTCATTCGTCATGGCCATTATAATGATGATTCTCTGGGGGATCGAAGGCTTCTGCAGGGATGCTGCGAGGATTACAAGAGAGTAGATACGGGAGAAAACGTAAATAATATAGTAAATAAATATCATATGATCGTAATTGAGATTTGATTTCGCATTGTTTGTTGTGTTCCTGATTTTTTTATATTTTGAAATTTAATGTGTTTATTTTTCTTTGCAGCTACTTCATTCGTCATGGTCATTATAATGATGATTCTCTGGGGTACCGAAGGAATCTGCAGGGATGCTGCGAGGATTACAAGAGAGTAGATACGGGAGAAAGCGTAAATATTATAGTATATAAGTATATTATGATCGTATTGAGATTTGATTCCGCATTGTTTGTTGGATTCCTGATTTTCTTATATTTCAAATTTAATGTGTTTATTTTTCTTTGCAGCTACTTCATTAGTCATGGCCATTATAATGAGGATTCTCTGGGGTATCGAAGGGATCTGCAGGGATGCTGTGAGGATTACAAGAGAGTAGATACGGGAGAAAGCGTAAATATTATAGTAAATCAGTAATTTATGATCATCATTGAGATTTGATTTAGTATTCTTTGTTGGATTCCTGATTTTTTTATATTTTGTTATTTAATGTGTTTTTATTTTTCTTTGCAGCTACTTCATTAGTCATGGCCATTATAATGAGGATTCTCTGGGGTATCAAAGGAATCTGCAGGGATGCTGTGAGAATTACAAGAGAGTAGATACGGGAGAAAGCGTAAATATTATAGTAAATAAGTATCTTATGATCATAATAAAGATTTGATTTAGCATTGTTTGTTAGATTCCTGGTTTTTTTTAAATTCGGAAATTTAATGTGTTTATTTTTCTTTGCAGCTACTTCATTCGTCATTGCCATTATAATGATGATTCTCTCGGGTATAAAAAGAATCAGAAGGGATGCTGCTAGGATTGCAAGGGAGATAAACCGGAAAAAGGGTAAATATTATAGTAAATAAGTATCTTATGATCATAATTGAGATTTAATTTAGAATTGTTTTTTTGATTCCTGCTTTTTTTATATTTCGAAATTTAATGTGTTTATTTTTCTTTGCAGCTACTTCATTAGTCATGGCCATTATAATGATGATTCTCTGGGGTATTGAAGGAATCTTAGGGATGCTGCGAGGATTAGAAGAGAGTAGATACGGGAGAAAGCGTAAATATTATAGTAAATAAGTATCTTAAGATCGTAATTGAGATTTGATTTAGCATTGTTTGTTGGATTCCTTATTTTTTTATATTTTGAAATTTAAGGTGTTAATTTTTCATTGCAGCTACTTCATTCATCATGGCCATTATAATGATGATTCTCTGGGGTATCGAAGGAATCAGCAGGGATGCTGTGAGGATTACAAGAGAGTAGATACGGGAGAAAGCGTAAATATTATAGTAAATAAGTATCTTACGATCAAAATTCAGATTTGATTTAGTATTGTTTGTTGGATTCCTGATTTTCTTATATTTTGAAATATAATGTGTTTATTTTTCTTTGCAGCTACTTCATTAATAATGGCCATTATAATGATGATTCTCTGGGGTATCGAAAGAATCAGAAAGGGTACTGCGAGGATTGCAAGGGAGTAGATCCGGAAAAAGGGTAAATATTATAGTAAATAAGTATCTTATGATCACAATTGAAATTTTATTTTGCATTGTTTGTTGGATTCCTGATTTTTTTATATTTCGAAATTTAATGTGTTTATTTTTCTTTGCAGCTACTTCATTCGTCATGGCCTTTATAATGATGATTCTCTGGGGTATCGAAGGAATCTGCAGGGATGCTGCGAGGATTACAAGAGAGTAGATACGGGAGAAAGCGTAAATATTATAGTAAATAAGTATATCATGATCGGAATTGAGATTTGATTCCGCATTGTTTGTTTGATTCCTGATTTTCTTATATTTTGAAATTTAATGTGTTTATTTTTCTTTGCAGCTACTTCATTAGTCATGGCCATTATAATGATGATTCTCTGGGGTATCGAAAGAATCAGAAAGGATACTGCGAGGATTGCCAGGGAGTAGATCCGGAAAAAGGGTAAATATTATAGTAAATAAGTATCTTATGATCACAATTGAAATTTTATTTTGCATTGTTTGTTGGATTCCTAATTTTTTTATATTTCGAAATTTAAGGTGTTTATTTTTCTTTGCAGCTACTTCATTCGTCATGGCCTTTATAATGATGATTCTCTGGGGTATCGAAGGAATCTGCAGGGATGCTGCGAGGATTACAAGAGAGTAGATACGGGAGAAAGCGTAAATATTATAGTAAATAAGTATCTTATGATCGTAATTGAGATTTGATATCGCATTATTTGTTGGATTCCTGTTTTTTTTTATATTTTGAAATTGAAGGTGTTTATTTTTTTTTGCAGCTAATTCATTCGTCATGGCCATTATAATGATGATCCTCTGGGTTATCGAAGGAATCTGCAGGGATGCTGCGAGGATTACAAGAGAGTATATACGGGAGAAAACGTAAATAATATAGTAAATAAGTATCTTATGATCGTAATTGAGATTTGATTTCGCATTGTTTGTTGTATTCCTGATTTTTTTATATTTTGAAATTTAATGTGTTTATTTTTCTTTGCAGCTACTTCATTAGTCATGGCCATTATAATGATGATTCTCTGGGGTATCGAAAGAATCTGCAGGGATGCTGCGAGGATTACAAGAGAGTAGATACGGGAGAAAGCGTAAATATTATAGTAAATAAGTATCTTATGATCATAATTTAGATTTAATTTAGCATTGTTTGTTGGATTCCTGATTTTTTTATATTTTGAAATTTAATGTGTTTGTTTTTCTTTTCAGCTACTTCATTCGTCAAGGCCTATTATAATGATGATTCGCTGGGGTATCGAAGGAATCAGAAGGGATGCTGCGAGGATTACAAGAGAGTAGATACGGGAGAAAGCTTAATTATTATAGTAAATAAGTATCTGATGATCATAATTGAGATTTGATTTAGCATTGTTTGTTGGATTCCTGATTTTTTTATATTTTGAAATTTAATATGTTTGTTTTTCTTTGCAGCTACTTCATTCGTCATGGCCATTATAATGATGATTCTCTTGGGGATCGAAGGAATCTGCAGGGATGCTGCGAGGATTACAAGAGAGTAGATACGGGAGAAAACGTAAATAATATAGTAAATAAGTATCATATGATCGTAATTGAGATTTGATTTCGCATTGTTTGTTGTGTTCCTGATTTTTTTATATTTTGAAATTTAATGTGTTTATTTTTCTTTGCAGCTACTTCATTCGTCATGGCCATTATAATGATGATTCTCTGGGGTACCGAAGGAATCTGCAGGGATGCTGCGAGGATTACAAGAGAGTAGATACGGGAGAAAGCGTAAATATTATAGTACATAAGTATATTATGATCGTAATTGAGATTTGATTCCGCATTGTTTGTTGGATTCCTGATTTTCTTATATTTCAAATTTAATGCGTTTATTTTCTTTGCAGCTACTTCATTAGTCATGGCCATTATAATGAGGATTCTCTGGGGTATCGAAGGGATCTGCAGGGATGCTGTGAGGATTACAAGAGAGTAGATACGGGAGAAAGCGTAAATATTATAGTAAATCAGTATCTTATGATCATCATTGAGATTTGATTTAGTATTCTTTGTTGGATTCCTGATTTTTTTATATTTTGTAATTTAATGTGTTTTTATCTTTCTTTGCAGCTACTTCATTAGTCATGGCCATTATAATGAGGATTCTCTGGGGTATCAAAGGAATATGCAGGGATGCTGTGAGAATTACAAGAGAGTAGATACGGGAGAAAGCGTAAATATTATAGTAAATAAGTATCTTATGATTGTAATTGAGATTTGATTTCGCATTGTTTGTTGGATTCCTGATTCTTTTATATTTTGAAATTTAATGTGTTTATTTTTCTTTGCAGCTACTTTATTCGTCGTGGTCATTATAATGATGATTCTCTGGGGTACCGAAGGAATCTGCAGGGATGCTGCGAGGATTACAAGAGAGTAGATACGGGAGAAAGCGTAAATATTATAGTAAATAAGTATATTTTGATCGGAATTGAGATTTGATTCCGCATTGTTTGTTGGATTCCTGATTTTCTTATATTTTGAAATTTAATGTGTTTATTTTTCTTTGCAGCTACTTCATTAGTCATGGCCATTATAATGATGATTCTCTGGGGTATCGAAAGAATCAGAAAGGATACTGCGAGGATTGCAAGGGAGTAGATCCGGAAAAAGGGTAAATATTATAGTAAATAAGTATCTTATGATCACAATTGAAATTTTATTTTGCATTGTTTGTTGGATTCCTGATTTTTTTATATTTCGAAATTTAATGTGTTCATTTTTCTTTGCAGCTACTTCATTCGTCATGGCCTTTATAATGATGATTCTCTGGGGTATCGAAGGAATCTGCAGGGATGCTGCGAGGATTACAAGAGAGTAGATACGGGAGAAAGCGTAAATATTATAGTAAATAAGTATCTTATGATCGTAATTGAGATTTGATTTCGCATTATTTGTTGGATTCCTGTTTTTTTTATATTTTGAAATTGAAGGTGTTTAGTTTTCTTTGCAGCTACTTCATTCTTCATGGCCATTATAATGATGATCCTCTGGGGTATCGAAGGAATCTGCAGGGATGCTGCGAGGATTACAAGAGAGTAGATACGGGAGAAAGCGTAAATATTATAGTAAATAAGTGTATTATGATTGTAATTGAGATTTGATTCCGCATTGTTTGTTGGATTCCTGATTTTCTTATATTTTGAAATTTAATGTGTTTGTTTTTCTTTGCAGCTACTTCATTAGTCATGGCCATTATAATGAGGATTCTCTGGGGTATTGAAGGGATCTGCAGGGATGCTGCGAGGATTATTATAGAGTATATACGGGAGAAAACGTAAATAATATAGTAAATAAGTATCTTATGATCGTAATTGAGATTTGATTTCGCATTGTTTGTTGTATTCCTGATTTATTTATATTTTGAAATTTAATGTGTTTGTTTTTCTTTTCAGCTACTTCATTCGTCAAGGCTTATTATAATGATGATTTGCTGGGGTATCGAAGGAATCAGAAGGGATGCTGCGAGGATTACAAGAGAGTAAATACGGGAGAAAGCTTAATTATTATAGTAAATAAGTATCTGATGATCATAATTGAGATTTGATTTAGCATGGTTTGTTGGATTCCTGATTGTTTTATATTTTGAAATTTAATGTGTTTATTTTTCTTTGCAGCTACTTCATTCGTCATGGCCATTATAATGATGATTCTCTTGGGGATCGAAAGAATCTGCAGGGATGCTGCGAGGATTACAAGAGAGTAGATACGGGAGAAAACGTAAATAATATAGTAAATAAGTATCTTATGATCGTAATTGAGATTTGATTTCGCATTGTTTGTTGTGTTCCTGATTTTTTTATATTTTGAAATTTAATGTGTTTATTTTTCTTTGCAGCTACTTCATTCGTCATGGTCATTATAATGATGATTCTCTGGGGTACCGAAGGAATCTGCAGGGATGCTGCGAGGATTACAAGAGAGTAGATACGGGAGAAAGCGTAAATATTATTGTATATAAGTATATTATGATCGTAATTGAGATTTGATCCGCATTGATTGTTGGTCTCCTGATTTTCTTATGTTTCAAATTTAATGTGTTTATTTTTCTTTGCAGCTACTTCATTAGTTATGGCCATTATAATGAGGATTCTCTGGGGTATCGAAGGGATCTGCAGGGATGCTGTGAGGATTACAAGAGAGTAGATACGGGAGAAAGCGTATATATTATAGTAAATCAGTAATTTATGATCATCATTGAGATTTGATTTAGTATTCTTTGTTGGATTCCTGATTTTTTTATATTTTGTTATTTAATGTGTTTTTATTTTTCTTTGCAGCTACTTCATTAGTCATGGCCATTATAATGAGGATTCTCTGGGGTATCAAAGGAATCTGCAGGGATGCTGTGAGAATTACAAGAGAGTAGATACGGGAGAAAGCGTAAATATTATAGTAAATAAGTATCTTATGATCATAATAAAGATTTGATTTAGCATTGTTTGTTAGATTCCTGTTTTTTTTTAAATTCGGAAATTTAATGTGTTTATTTTTCTTTACAGCTACTTCATTCGTCATTGCCATTATAATGATGATTCTCTCGGGTATAAAAAGAATCAGAAGGGATGCTGCTAGGATTGCAAGGGAGATAAACCGGAAAAAGGGTAAATATTATAGTAAATAATTATCTTATGATCATAAATGAGATGTAATTTAGCATTGTTTGTTTGATTCCTGCTTTTTTTATATTTCGAAATTTAATGTGTTTATTTTTCTTTGCAGCTACTTCATTAGTCATGGCCATTATAATGATGATTCTCTGGGGTATTGAAGGAATCTTAGGGATGCTGCGAGGATAAGAAGAGAGTAGATACGGGAGAAAGCGTAAATATTATAGTAAATAAGTATCTTAAGATCGTAATTGAGATTTGATTTAGCATTGTTTGTTGGATTCCTTATTTTTTTATATTTTGAAATTTAAGGTGTTAATTTTTCATTGCAGCTACTTCATTCGTCATGGCCATTTTAATGATGATTCTCTGGGGTATCGAAGGAATCAGCAGGGATGCTGGGAGGATTACAAGAGAGTAGATACAAGAGAAAGCGTAAATATTATAGTAAATAAGTATCTTACGATCAAAATTGAGATTTGATTTAGTATTGTTTGTTGGATTCAAGATTTTTTTATATTTTGAAATTTAATGTTATTATTTTCCTTTGCAGCTAAATTATTAGTCATGGCCATTATAATGATGATTCTCTGGGGTATTGAAGGAATCTGCAGGGATGCAGCAAGGATTACAATAGAGTTGATACAGGAGGAAGCGTAAATATTATAGTAAATAAGTATCTTATGATCATAATTGAGATTTGATTTAGAATTGTTTGTTGGATTCCTGATTTTTTTATATTTTGAAATTTAATGTGTTTATTTTTTTTGCAGCTACTTCATTCGTCATTGTCATTATAATGATCATTCTCTGGGGTATCGAAGGAATCTGCAGGGATGCTGGGAGGATTACAAGAGAGTAGATATGGGAGAAAGCGTAAATATTATAGTAAATAAATATCTTTTGATCAATATTGTGATTTGATCTAGGATTGTTTGTTGGATTCCTGTTTTCATTATATTTTGAAATTTAATGAGTTTATTTTTCTTTGCAGCTACTTCGATCGTCATGGCCATTATAATGATGATTCTCTGGGGTTACGAAGGAATCAGCAGGGATGCTGAGAGGATTACAAGAGAGTAGATACGGGAGAAAGCGTAACAATTATAGTAAATAAGTATCTTTTGATCATAATTGAGATTTGATTTAGCATTATTTGTTGGATTCCTGATTTTTTTATATTTTGAAATTTAATGTGTTTATTTTTCTTTGCAGCTACTTCATTCATCGTGGCCATTATAATGATGGTTCTCTGGGGTATCGAAGGAATCAGAAGGGATGCTGCGAGGATTACAAGGGAGTAGATCCGGAAAAAGCGTAAATATTATAGTAAATAAGTATATTATGATAATTATTGAGATTTAATTTAGCATTGTTAGTTGGTATCTTAATCTTTTTATATTTTGTAATTTAATGTGTTTATTTTTCTTTGCAGCTACTTCATTCGTCATGGCCATTATAATGATGATTCTCTGGGGTATTGAACGAATCTGCAGTTATGCTGCGAGGATGAAAAGAGAGTATATACGGGAGAAAGCGTAATTATTATAGTAAATAAGTATATTATGATCGTAATTAAGTTTTGATTCCGCATTGTTTGTTGGATTAATGATTTTTTTATATTTTGAAATTTAATGTGTTTATTTTTTTTGCAGCTACTTCATTCGTCATGGCCATTATAATGATGATTCTCTGGGGTATCGAAGGAATCTGCAGGGATGCTGGGAGGATTACAAGAGAGTAGATACGGGAGAAAGCGTAAATATTATAGTAAATAAGTATCTTTTGATCATAATTGAGATTTGATCTAGCATTGTTTGTTGTATTCTTGATATTTTTATATTTTGAAATTTAATGTGTTAATTTTTCTTTGCAGCTACTTCATTCGTCGTGGCCATTATAATGATGATTCTCTGGGGTATCGAAGGAATCTGCAGGGATGCTGTGAGGATTACAAGAGAGTAGATACGGGAGAAAGCGTAAATATTATAGTAAATAAGTATCTTATGATCGTAATTGAGATTTGATTTCGCATTGTTTGTTGGATTCCTGTTTTTTTTATATTTTGAAATTTAATATGTTTATTTTTCTTTGCAGCTACTTCATTAGTCATGGCCATTATAATGATGATTCTCTGGGGTATCGAAGGAATCTTCAGGGATGCTGCGAGGATTACAAGAGAGTAGGTACGGGAGAAAGCGTAATTATTATAGTAAATAAGTATATTATGATCGTAATTGAGATTTGATTCCGCATTGTTTGTTGGATTCCTGATTTTTTTATATTTTGAAATTTAATGTGTTTATTTTTCTTCGCAGCTACTTCATTCGTCATGGCCATTATAATGATGATTCTCTGGGGTATGGAAGGAATCTGCAGGGATGCTGTGAGGTTTACAAGAGAGTAGATACGGGAGAAAGCGTAAATATTATAGTAAACAAGTAACTTTTGATCAATATTGAGATTTGATTTAGCATTGTTTGTTGGATTCCTGATTTTTTGATATTTTGAAATTTAATGTGTTAATTTTTCTTTGCAAATACTTCATTCGTCATGGCCATTATAATGATGATTCTCTGGGGTATCCAAGGAATCTGCAGGGATTCTGTGAGGATTACAATATAGTAGATACGGTAGAAAGCGTAAATATTATAGTAAATAAGTATCTTATGATCATAAATAGATTTGATTTAGCATTGTTTGTTGGATTCCTGATTTTTTTATATTTTCAAATTTAAGGTGTTTATTTTTATTTGCAGCTAATTCATTCGTCATGGCCATTATAACGATTATTCTCTGGGGTATCGAAAGAATCTGCAGGAATGCTGCAAGGATTACAAGAGAGTAGATACAGGAGAAAGCGTAAATATTACAGTAAATAACTATCTTTTGATCATTATTGAGATTTGATTTAGCATTGTTTGTTGGATTCTTGATTTTTTTATATTTTGAAATTTAAGGTGTTTATTTTTCTTTGCAGCTACTTCATTCGTCATGGCCATTATAACGATTATTCTCTGGGGTATCGAAAGAATCTGCAGGGATGCTGCAAGGATTACAAGAGAGTAGATACAGAAGAAAGCGTAAATATTATAGTAAATAAGTATCTTTTGATCAATATTGAGATTTGATTTAGCATTGTTTGTTGGATTCCTAATTTTATTAAATTTTCAAATTTAAGGTGTTTATTTTTCTTTGCAGCTACCTCATTCGTCATGGCCATTATAATGATGATTCTCTGGGGTATCAAAGGAATCTGCAGGGATGCTGTCAGGATTACCAGAGAGTAGATACGGGAGAAAGCGTAAATATTATAGTAAATAAGTATCTTTTGATCAATATTGAGATTTGATTTAGCATTGTTTGTAGGATTCCTGATTTTTTTAAATTTTGAAATTTTAGGTGTTTATTTTTCTTTGCAGCTACTTCATTCGTCATGGCCATTATAATGATGATTCTTTGGGGTATCGAAGGAATCTGCAAGGATGCTGCGAGGATTACAATAGATTAGATACGGGAGAAAGCGTAAATATTATAGTAAATAAGTATCTAATGATTATAATTGAGATTTAATTGAGCATTGTTTGTTGGATTTGTGATTTTTTTATTTTTTTAAATTTAATGTGTTTATTTTTCTTTGCAGCTACTTCATTCGTCATGGCCATTATAATGATGATTCTCTGGGGTATTGAAGGAAGTTGCGGGGATTCTGTGAGGATTACAAGTTTGTAGATACCGGAGAAAGCCTAAATATTATAGTATATAAGTATCTTTTGATCAATATTGAGATTTGATTTAGTATTGTTTGTTGGATTCCTGATTTTTTGATATTTTGAAATTTTAATGTGTTTATTTTTCTTTGCAACTACTTCATTCGTCATTGCCATTATAATGATGATTCTCTGGGGTATTGAAGGAATCTGCAGGGATGTTGTGAGGATTACAAGAGAGTAGATACGGGAGAAAGCGTAAATATTATAGTAAATAAGTATCTTTTGATCAATATTGAGATTTTATTCTAGCATTGTTTTTTGGATTCCTGATTTTGTTATATTTTGAAATTTAATGTGTTTATTTTTCTTTGCAGCTACTTTATTCGTCATGGCCATTATAATGATGATTCTCTGGGGTATCGAAGGAATCTGCAGGGATGCTGCGAGGATTACCTGAGAGTAGATATGGGAGAAAGTGTAAATATTATAGTAAAGTGGTATCTTTTGATCAATATTGAGATTTGATTTAGCATTGTTTGTTGGATTCCTGATTTTTTAATATTTTGAAATATAATGTGTTAATTATTCTTTGCAGCTACTTTTTTCGTCATGGCCATTATAATGATGATTCTCTGGTGTATCGAAGGAATCTGCAGGGATACTGTGAGGATTACAAGAGAGTAGATACGGGAGAAAGCATAAATATTATAGAAAATAAGTATCTTATGATCGTAATTGAGATTTGAATTCGCATTTTTTGTTGGATTCCTGATTTTTTGATATTTTGAAAATTAATTTGTTTATTTTTCTTTGTAGCTACTTCATTTGTCATGGCCATTGTAATGATGATACTCTGGGGTATCAAAGGAATCTGCAGGGATGCTGCAAGGATTACAAGAGAGTAGATATGGGAGAAAGTGTAAATAATACAGTAAATAAGTATCTTATGATCATAATTGATATTTGATTTAGCATTGTTTGTTGGATTCATGATTTTTTGATATTTTGAAATTTAATGTGTTTATTTTCCTTTGCAACTACTTCATTCGTCATTGCCATTATAATGACGATTCTCTGGCCTATCGAAGGAATCTGCAGGGATGCTGTGAGGATTACACAAGAGTAGATACGGGAGAAAGCGTAAATATTATAGTAAATAAGTATCTTTAGATCAATATTGAGATTTGACTCTAGCATTGTTTGTTAGATTCCTGATTTTGTTATATTTTGAAATTTAATGTGTTTATTTTTCTTTGCAGCTACTTCATTCGTCATGGCCATTAAAATGATGATTCTATGGGGTATCGAAGGAATCTGCAAGGATGCTGTGAGGATTACAGGAGAGTAGATACGGGAGAAAGGGTGAATATAATAGTAAATAAGTAACTTTTGATCAATATTGAGATTTGATTTCGCATTGTTTGTTGGATTCCTGATATTTTTATATGTCAAATTTACTGTGTTTATTTTTTTTTGCAGCTACTTCATTCGTCATGGCCATTATAATGATGATTCTCTGGGGTATCGAAGGAATTTGAAGGGATGCTGCGAGGATTACAACAGAGAAGATACGGGAGAAAGCGTAAATATTATAGAAAATACGTATCTTATGATCGTAATTGAGATTTGATATCGCATTTTTTGTTGGATTCCTTATTATTTTATATTTTGAAATTTAAGGTGTTTATTTTTCTTTGCAGCTACTTCATTCGTCATGGCCATTATAATGACGATTCTCTGGGGTATCGAAGGAATCTGCAGGGATGCTGTGAGGATTACACAAGAGTAGATACGGGAGAAAGCGTAAATATTATAGTAAATAAGTATCTTTTGATCAATATTGAGATTTGATTCTAGCATTGTTTGTTGGATTCCTGATTTTGTTACATTTTGAAATTTAATGTGTTTATTTTTCTTTGCAGCTACTTCATTCGTCATGGCCATTATAATGATGATTCTCTGGGGTATCGAAGGAATCTGCAAGGATGCTGTGAGGATTACAGGAAAGTAGATACGGGAGAAAGGGTGAATATAATAGTTAATAAGTAACTTTTGATCAATATTGAGATTTGATTTAGCATTGTTTGTTGGATTCCTGATTTTTTGATATTTTGAAATTTAATGTGTTTATTTTTCTTTGCAACTACTTCATTCGTCATTGCCATTATAATGATGATTCTCTGGGGTATTGATGGAATCTGCAGGGATGTTGTGAGGATTACACGAGAGAGAGTAGATACGGGAGAAAGCGTAAATATTATATTAAATAAGTATCTTTTGATCAATATTGAGATTTGACTCTAGCATTGTTTTTTGGAAATCCTGATTTTGATATATTTAGAAATTTAATGTGTTTACTTTTCTTTGCAGCTACTTCATTCATCATGGACATAATAATGATGATACTCTGGTGTATCGAAGGAATCTGCAGGGATGCTGCGAGGATTACAAGAGGGTAGATAGGGGAGCAGGCGTAAATATAATAGTAAATAAGTATCTTATGATCATAATTGAGATTTGATTTAGCATTGTTTGTTGGATTCCTGATTTTTTATATTTTGAAATATAATGTTTTAATTATTCTTTGCAGCTACTTCATTCGTCATGGCCATTATAATGATGATTCTCTGGGGTATCGAAGGAATCGGAAGGGATACTGAGAGGATTACATGAGAGTAGATATGGGAGAAAGTGTAAATATTATAGTAAAGAGGTATCTTTTGATCAATATTAAGGTATTATTTAGCATTGTTTGTTGGATTCCTGATTTTTTTATATTTTGAAATATAATGTGTTAATTATTCTTTGCAGCTACTTCATTCCTCATGGCCATTATAATGATGATTCTCTGGGGTATCGAAGGAATCTGCAGGGATAATGCAAGGATTACAAGAGAGTAGATACAGGAGAGGGCGTAAATATTATAGTAAATAAGAATCTTTTGATCAATATTGAGATTTGATTTAGCATTGTTTGTAGGATTCTTGATTTTTTTATATTTTGAAATTTAAGGTGTTTATTTTTCTTTGCAGCTACTTCATTCGTCATGGCCATTATAACGATTATTCTCTGGGGATCGAAAGAATCTGCAGGGATGCTGCAAGGATTACAAGAGAGTAGATACAAGAGAAAGCGTAAATATTATAGTAAATAAGTATCTTTTGATCAATATTGAGATTTGATTTAGCATTGTTTGTTGGATTCCTAATTTTATTATATTTTCAAATTTAAGGTGTTTATTTTTCTTTGCAGCTACCTTATTCGTCATGGCCATTATAATTATGATTCTCTGGGGTATCAAAGGAATCTGCAGGGATGCTGTGAGGATTACCAGAGAGTAGATACGGGAGAAAGCGTAAATATTATAGTAAATAAGTATCTTTTGATCAATATTGAGATTTGATCTAGCATTGTTTGTAGGATTCCTGATTTTTTTAAATTTTGAAATTTTAGGTGTTTATTTTTCTTTGCAGCTACTTCATTCGTCATGGCCATTATAATGATGATTCTTTGGGGTATCGAAGGAATCTGCAAGGATGCTGCGAGGATTACAATAGATTAGATACGGGAGAAATTGTAAATATTATAGTAAATAAGTATCTAATGATCATAATTGAGATTTAATTGAGCATTGTTTGTTGGATTTGTGATTTTTTAATTTTTTTAAATTTAATGTGTTTATTTTTCTTTGCAGCTACTTCATTCGTCATGGCCATTATAATGATGATTCTCTGGGGTATTGAAGGAAGTTGCGGGGATTCTGTTAGGATTACAAGTTTGTAGATACCGGAGAAAGCCTAAATATTATAGTATATAAGTATCTTTTGATCAATATTGATATTTGATTTAGTATTGTTTGTTGGATTCCTGATTATTTGATATTTTGAATTTTTAATGTGTTTATTTTTCTTTGCAACTACTTCATCCGTCATTGCCATTATAATGATGATTCTCTGGGTTATCGAAGGAATCTGCAGGGATGCTGCGAGGATTACATGAGAGTAGATATGGGAGAAAGTGTAAATATTATAGTAAAGTGGTATCTTTTGATCAATATTGAGATTTGATTTAGCATTGTTTGTTGGGTTCCTGATTTTTTAATATTTTGAAATATAATGTGTTAATTATTCTTTGCAGCTACTTCATTCGTCATGGCCATTATAATGATGATTCTCTGGTGTATTGAAGGAATCTGCAGGGATACTGTGAGGATTACAAGAAGGTAGATACGGGAGAAAGCGTAAATATTATAGTAAATAAGTATCTTATGATCGTAATTGAGATTTGAATTCGCATTTTTTGTTGGATTCCTGATTTTTTGATATTTTGAAAATTAATGTGTTTATTTTTCTTTGCAGCTACTTCATTTGTCATGTCCATTGTAATGATGATACTCTGGGGTATTGAAGGAATCTGCAGGGATGCTGTGAGGATTACACAAGAGTAGATACGTGAGAAAGCGTAAATATTATAGTAAAGTGGTATCTTTTAATCAATATTGAGATTTGATTTAGCATTGTTTGTTGGATTCCTGATTTTTTTATATTTTGAAATATAATGTGTTAATTATTCTTTGCAGCTACTTCATTCGTCATGGCCATTATAATGATGATTCTCTGGTGTATCGAAGGAATCTGCAGGGATACTGTGAGGATGACAAGAGAGTAGATACGGGAGAAAGCATAAATATTATAGTAAATAAGTATCTTATGGTCATAATTGATATTTGATTTAGCATTGTTTGTTGGATTCCTGATTTTTTTATATTTTTAAATTTAAAGTGTTCATTTTTCTTTGCAGCTACTTTATTCGTCATTGCCATTATAATGACGATTCTCTGGGGTATCGAAGGAATCTGCAGGGATTCTGTGAGGATTACACAAGAGTAGATACGGGAGAAAGCGTAAATATTATAGTAAATAAGTATCTATAGATCAATATTGAGATTTGACTCTAGCATTTTTTGTTGGATTCCTTATTTTTTTATATTTTGAAATTTAAGGTGTTTATTTTTCTTCTCCGCTACTTCATTCGTCATGGCCATTATAATGACGATTCTCTGGGGTATCGAAGGAATCTGCAGGGATGCTGTGAGGATTACACAAGAGTAGATACGGGAGAAAGCGTAAATATTATAGTAAAGTGGTATCTTTTGATCAATATTGAGATTTGATTTAGCATTGTTTGTTGGATTCCTGATTTTTTTATATTTTGAAATATAATGTGTTAATTATTCTTTGCAGCTACTTCATTCGTCATGGCCATTATAATGATGATTCTCTGGTGTATCGAAGGAATCTGCAGGGATACTGTGAGGATTACAAGAGAGTAGATACGGGAGAAAGCATAAATATTATAGTAAATAAGTATCTTATGGTCATAATTGATATTTGATTTAGCATTGTTTGTTGGATTCCTGATTTTTTTATATTTTTAAATTTAAAGTGTTCATTTTTCTTTGCAGCTACTTCATTCGTAAAGGCAAATATAATGATGATTCTCTGGGGTATCGAAGGAATCTGCAGGGATGCTGCAAAGATTACAAGTGAGTAGATATGGGAGAAAGCTTAAATATTATAGTAAATATGTATCTTTTGATCAATATTGAGATTTGATTTAACTTTCTTTGTTGGATTCCTGATTTTTTTATATTTTGAAATTTAATGTGTTTATTTTTCTTCGCAGCTACTTCATTCGTCATGGCCATTATGATGATGATTCTCTGGGGTATCGAACGAATCTGCAGGGATGCTGTGAGGTATACAAGAGAGTAGATAAGGGAGAAAGTGTAAATATTATAGTAATTAAGTAACTTTTGATCAATATTGAGATTTGATTTAGCAGTGTTTGTTGGATTCCTGTTTTTTTATATTTTGAAATTTAATGTGTTTATTTTTCTTCGCAGCTCCTTCATTCGTCATGGCCATTATAATGATGATTCTCTGGGGTATCGAAGGAATCTGCAGGGATGCGGTGAGGATTACAAGAGAGTAGATACTAGAGAAAGGGTAAATATTTTAGTAAATAAGTTTGTTTTGATGATAATTGAGATTTGATCTATTACTGTTTGTTGTATTCGCGATTTTATTATATTTTGAAATTTAATGTGTTTATTTTTCTTTGCAGCTACTTCATTCGTCATGGCCATTATAATGATGATTCTCTGGGGTATCGAAGGAATCTGCAGGGATGCTGCGAGGATTACAAGAGAGTAGATATGGGAAAAAGCGTAAATATTACAGTAAATAACTATCTTTTGATCATAATTGAGATTTGATTTAGCATTGTTTGTTGGATTCCTGATTTTTTGATATTTTGAAATTTAATGTGTTTATTTTTCTTCGCAGCTCCTTCATTCGTCATGGCCATTATAATGATGATTCTCTGGGGTATCGAAGGAGTCTGCAGGGATGCTGCGAGGATTACAAGAGAGTAGATATGGGAGAAAGCGTAAATATTACAGTAAATAACTATGTTTTGATCATAATTGAGATTTGATTTAGCATTGTTTGTTGGATTCCTGATTTTTTGATATTTTGAAATTTAATGTGTTTATTTTTCTTCGCAGCTCCTTCATTCGTCATGGCCATTATAATGATGATTCTCTGGGGTATCGAAGGAATCTGCAGGGATGCGGTGAGGATTACAAGAGAGTAGATAGTAGAGAAAGGGTAAATATTATAGTAAATAAGTATGTTTTGATGATAATTGAGATTTGATCTAGCATTGTTTGTTGTATTCTCGATTTTATTATATTTTGAAATTTAATGTGTTTATTTTTCTTTGCAGCTAATTCATTCGTCATGGCCATTATAATGATGATTCTCTGGGGTAACGAAGGAGTCTGCAGGGATGCTGCGAGGATTACAAGAGAGTAGATATGGGAGAAAGCGTAAATATTACAGTAAATAACTATCTTTTGATCATAATTGAGATTTGATTTAGCATTGTTTGTTGGATTCCTGATTTTTTGATACTTTGAAATTTAATGTGTTTATTTTTCTTCGCAGGTCCTTCATTCGTCATGGCCATTATAATGATGATTCTCTGGGGTATCGAAGGAATCTGCAGGGATGCGGTGAGGATTACAAGAGAGTAGATAGTAGAGAAAGGGTAAATATTTTAGTAAATAAGTATGTTTTGATGATAATTGAGATTTGATCTAGCATTGTTTGTTGTATTCGCGATTTTATTATATTTTGAAATTTAATGTGTTTATTTTTCTTTGCAGCTACTTCATTTGTCATGGCCATTATACTGATGATTCTCTGGGGTATCGAAGGAATCTGCAGGGATGCTGCGAGGATTACAAGAGAGTAGATATGGGAGAAAGCGTAAATATTACACTAAATAACTATCTTTTGATCATAATTGAGATTTGATTTAGCATTGTTTGTTGGATTCCTGATTTTTTTATATTTTCAAATTTAAGGTGTTTATTTTTCTTTGCAGCTACTTCATTCGTCGTGGCCATTGTAATGATTATTCTCAGGGGTATCGAAGGAATCTGAAGGGATGCTGTGAGGATTACAAGTTAGTAGATACCGAAGAATGCGTAAATATTATAGTAAATAAGTATCTTTTGATCAATATTGAGATTTGATTTAGTATTGTTTGTTGGATTCCTGATTTTTTGATATTTTGAAAGTTAATGTGTTTATTTTTCTTTGCAGCTACTTTATTCGTCATGTCCATTATAATGATGATTCTCTGGGGTATCGAAGGAATCTGAAGGGACGCTGCGAGGATTACAAGTGAGTAGATACGGGAGAAAGTTTAAATATTATAGTAAAGAGGTATCTTTTGATCGATATGGGATTTGATTTAGCAATGTTTGTTGGATTCCAGATTTTTTAATATTTTTTAATTTAATGTGTTTATTTTTCTTCGCAGCTCCTTCATTCGTCATGGCCATTATAATGATGATTCTCTGGGGTATCGAAGGAATCTGCAGGGATGCGGTGAGGATTACAAGAGAGTAGATACTAGAGAAAGGGTAAATATTTTAGTAAATAAGTATGTTTTGATGATAATTGAGATTTGATCTATTATTGTTTGTTGTATTCGCGATTTTATTATATTTTGAAATTTAATGTGTTTATTTTTCTTTGCAGCTACTTCATTCGTCATGGCCATTATAATGATGATTCTCTGGGGTATCGAAGGAATCTGCAGGGATGCTGCGAGGATTACAAGAGAGTAGATATGGGAGAAAGCGTAAATATTACAGTAAATAACTATCTTTTGATCATAATTGAGATTTGATTTAGCATTGTTTGTTGGATTCCTGATTTTTTGATATTTTGAAATTTAATGTGTTTATTTTTCTTCGCAGCTCCTTCATTCGTCATGGCCATTATAATGATGATTCTCTGGGGTATCGAAGGAGTCTGCAGGGATGCTGCGAGGATTATAAGAGAGTAGATATGGGAGAAAGCGTAAATATTACAGTAAATAACTATCCTTTGATCATAATTGAGATTTGATTTAGCATTGTTTGTTGGATTCCTGATTTTTTGATATTTTGAAATTTAATGTGTTTATTTTTCTTCGCAGCTCCTTCATTTGTCATGGCCATTATAATAATGATTCTCTGGGGTATCGAAGGAATCTGCAGGGATGCGGTGAGGATTACAAGAGAGTAGATAGTAGAGGAAGGGTAAATATTATAGTAAATAAGTATGTTTTGATGATAATTGAGATTTGATCTAGCATTGTTTGTTGTATTCGCGATTTTATTATAATTTGAAATTTAATGTGTTTATTTTTCTTTGCAGCTACTTCATTCGTCATGGCCATTATAATGATGATTCTCTTGGGTATCGAAGGAATCTGCAGGGATGCTGTGAGGATTACAAGAGAGTAGATACGGGATAAAGTGTAAATATTATAGTAAAGAGGTATCTTTTAATCAATATTGAGATTTGATTCAGCATTGTTTGTTGGATTCCTGATTTTTTTATATTTTGAAATTTAATGTGTTTATTTTTCTTTGCTGCTACTTCATTCGTCATGGCCATTATAATGATGATTCTCTCGGGTATCGAAGGAATCTGCAGGGATGCTGCGAGGATAACAAGAGAGTAGCTACGGGAGAAAGCGTAAATATTATAGTAAATAAGTATCTTATGATCATAATTGAGGTTTTATTTAGCATTGTTTGTTGGATTCGCGATTATTTTATATTTTGAATTTTAATATGTTTATTTTTCTTAGCAGGTACTTCATTACTCATGGACATTAAAATGATGATTCTCTGGGGTATCTATATATATAAGCGTAAATATTATAGTAAATAAGTATCTTTTGATCGATATTGAGATTTGAATTAGCATTGTTTGTAGGATTCTTGATTTTTTTATATTTTGAAATTTAAGGTGTTTATTTTTATTTGCAGCTACTTCATTCGTCATGGCCATTATAACGATTATTCTCTGGGGTATCGAAAAAATCTGCAGGGATGCTGCAAGGATTACAAGAGAGTAGATACAGGATAAAGCGTAAATATTATAGTAAATAAGTATCTTTTGATCAATATTGAGATTTGATTTAGCATTGTTTGTAGGATTCTTGATTTTTTTATATTTTGAAATTTAAGGTGTTTATTTTTCTTTGCAGCTACTTCATTCGTCATGGCCATTATAACGATTATTCTCTGGGGTATTGAAAGACCCTGCAGGGATGCTGCAAGGATTACAAGAGAGTAGATACAGGAGAAAGCGTAAATATTATAGTAAATAAGTATCTTTTGATCAATATTGAGATTTGATTTAGCATTGTTTGTTGGATTCCTAATTTTATTATATTTTCAAATTTAAGGTGTTTATTTTTCTTTGCAGCTACCTCATTCGTCATGGCCATTATAATGATGATTCTCTGGGGTATCAAAGGAATCTGCAGGGATGCTGTGAGGATTACCAGAGAGTAGATACGGAAGAAAGCGTAAATATTATAGTAAATAAGTATCTTTTGATCAATATTGAGATTTGATTTAGCATTGTTTGTAGGATTCCTGATTTTTTTAAATTTTGAAATTTTAGGTGTTTATTTTTCTTTGCAGCTACTTCATTCGTCATGGCCATTATAATGATGATTCTTTGGGGTATCGAAGGAATCTGCAAGGATGCTGCGAGGATTACAATAGATTAGATACGGGAGAAAGCGTAAATATTATAGTAAATAAGTATCTAATGATCATAATTGAGATTTAATTGAGCATTTTTTGTTGGATTTGTGATTTTTTTATTTTTTTAAATTTAATGTGTTTATTTTTCTTTGCAGCTACTTCATTCGTCATGGCCATTATTATGATGATTCTCTGGGGTATTGAAGGAAGTTGCGGGGATTCTGTGAGGATTACAAGTTTGTAGATACCGGAGAAAGCCTAAATATTATAGTATATAAGTATCTTTTGATCAATATTGAGATTTGATTTAGTATTGTTTGTTGGATTCCTGATTTTTTGATATTTTGAAATTTTAATGTGTTTATTTTTCTTTGCAACTACTTCATTCGTCATTGCCATTATAATGATGATTCTCTGGGGTATTGAAGGAATCTGCAGGGATGTTGTGTGGATTACAAGAGAGTAGATACGGGAGAAAGCGTAAATATTATAGTAAATAAGTATCTTTTGATCATAATTGAGATTTTATTCTAGCATTGTTTTTTGGATTCCTGATTTTGTTATATTTTGAAATTTAATGTGTTTATTTTTGTTTGCAGCTACTTTATTCGTCATGGCCATTATAATTATGATTCTCTGGGGTATCGAAGGAGTCTGCAGGGATGCTGCGAGGATTACAAGAGAGTAGATATGGGAGAAAGCGTAAATATTACAGTAAATAACTATCTTTTGATCATAATTGAGATTTGATTTAGCATTGTTTGTTGGATTCCTGATTTTTTAATATTTTGAAATATAATGTGTTAATTATTCTTTGCAGCTACTTCATTCGTCATGGCCATTATAATGATGATTCTCTGGTGTATCGAAGGAATCTGCAGGGATACTGTGAGGATTACAAGAGAGTAGATACGGGAGAAAGCGTAAATATTATAGAAAATAAGTATCTTATGATCGTAATTGAGATTTGAATTCGCATTTTTTGTTGGATTCCTGATTTTTTGATATTTTGAAAATTAATGTGTTTATTTTTCTTTCCAGCTACTTCATTTGTCATGGCCATTGTAATGATGATACTCTGGGGTATCGAAGGAATCTGCAGGGATGCTGCAAGGATTACAAGACAGTAGATATGGGAGAAAGTGTAAATAATATAGTAAATAAGTATCTTATGATCATAATTGATATTTGATTTAGCATTGTTTGTTGGATTCATGATTTTTTGATATTTTGAAATTTAATGTGTTTATTTTTCTTTGCAGCTACTTCATTCGTCATGGCCATTAAAATGATGATTCTATGGGGTATCGAAGGAATCTGCAAGGATGCTGTGAGGATTACAGGAGAGTAGATACGGGAGAAAGGGTGAATATAATAGTAAATAAGTAACTTTTGATCAATATTGAGATTTGATTTAGCATTGTTTGTAGGATTCTTGATTTTTTTATATTTTGAAATTTAAGGTGTTTATTTTTCTTTGCAGCTACTTCATTCGTCATGGCCATTAAAACGATTATTCACTGGGGTATCGAAAGAATCTGCAGGGATGCTGCAAGGATTACAAGAGAGTAGATACAGGAGAAAGCGTAAATATTATAGTAAATAAGTATCTTTTGATCAATATTGAGATTTGATTTAGCATTGTTTGTAGGATTCTTGATTTTTTTATATTTTGAAATTAAAGGTGTTTATTTTTCTTTGCAGCTACTTCATTCGTCATGGCCATTATGACGATTATTCTCTGGGGATCGAAAGAATCACCAGGGATGCTGCAAGGATTACAAGAGAGTAGATACAGGAGAAAGCGTAAATATTATAGTAAATAAGTATCTTTTGATCAATATTGAGATTTGATTTAGCATTGTTTGTTGGATTCCTAATTTTATTATATTTTCAAATTTAAGGTGTTTATTTTTCTTTGCAGCTACCTCATTCGTCATGGCCATTATAATTATGATTCTCTGGGGTATCAAAGGAATCTACAGGGATGCTGTGAGGATTACCAGAGAGTAGATACGGTAGAAAGCGTAAATATTATAGTAAATAAGTATCTTTTGATCAATATTGAGATTTGATTTAGCATTGTTTGTAGGATTCCTGATTTTTTTAAATTTTGAAATTTTAGGTGTTTATTTTTCTTTGCAGCTACTTCATTCGTCATGGCCATTATAATGATGATTCTTTGGGGTATCGAAGGAATCTGCAAGGATGCTGCGAGGATTACAATAGATTAGATACGGGAGAAAGCGTAAATATTATAGTAAATAAGTATCTAATGATCATAATTGAGATTTAATTCAGCATTATTTGTTGGATTTGTGATTTTTTTATTTTTTTAAATTTAATGTGTTTATTTATCTTTGCAGCTACTTAATTAATCATGGCCATTATAATGATGATTCTCTGGGGTATTGAAGGAATCTGCAGGGATGTTGTGAGGATTACAAGGGAGTAGATACGGGAGAAAGCGTAAATATTATAGTAAATAAGTATCTTTTGATCAATATTGAGATTTTATTCTAGCATTGTTTTTTGGATTCCTGATTTTGTTATATTTTGAAATTTAATGTGTTTATTTTTCTTTGCAACTACTTCATTCATCATGGGCATTAAAATGTTGATTCTCTGGGGTATCGAAGGAATCTGCAGGGATGCTGTGAGGATTACAAGAGAGTAGATATGGGAGAAAGCGTAAATATTATAGTAAATAAGTATCATTTGATCAATATTGAGATTTGATTTAGCATTGTTTGTCGGATTCCGGATTTTTTTATATTTTGAAATTGAATGTGTTTATTTTTCCTTGCAGCTACTTCATTCGTCCAGGCCCTTATAATGATGATTCTCAGGGGTATCGAAGGAATCGGCAGGGATGCTGCGAGGATTACAAGAGAGTAGACAAGGGATGAAGCGTAAATATTATAGTAAATAAGTATCTTATGATCATAATTGAGATTTGATTTCGCATTATTTGTTGGATTCCTGTTTTTTTTATATTTTGAAATTTAAGGTGTTTATTTTTTTTTGCAGCTACTTCATTCTTCATGGCCATTATAATGATGATTCTCTGGGGTATCGAAGGAATCTGCAGGGATGCTGCGAGGATTAAAAGAGAGTAGATACAGGAGAAAGCATAAATATTATAGTAAATAAGTATATTATGATCGTAATTGAGATTTGATTCTTCATTGTATGTTGGATTCCTGATTTTTTTATATATGGAAATTTAATGTGTTTATTTATCTTTGCAGCTACTTAATTAATCATGGCCATTATAATGATGATTCTCTGGGTATCGAAGTAATCTGCAGGGATGCTGTGAGAATTACAAGTGTGTAGATATGGGAGAAAGGGTAAATATAATAGTAAATAAGTAACTTATGATAATAAGTGAGATTTAATTTAGCATTGTTTGTTGGTTTCCAAATTTTTTTATATTTTGAAATTTAATTTGTTTATTTTTCTTTGAAGCTACTTCATTTGTCATGGCCATTGTAATGATGATTCTCTGGGGTATTGAACGAATCTGCAGGGATGCTGCGAGGATTAAAAGAGAGTATATATACGGGAGAAAGCTTAAATATTATAGTAAATAATTATCTTTTGATCAGTATTGAGATTTGATTTAGCATTGTTTGTTGGATTCCTGATTCCTTTATATTTTTAAATTTAATGTGTTAATTTTTATTTGCAGCTACTTCATTCGTCATGGCCATTATAATGATGATTCTCTGGGGTATCGAAGTAAATTTCAGGGATGCTCTGAGGATTACAAGAGAGTAGATACGGGAGAAAGCGTAAATATTACACTATATAAGTATCTTATGATCGTAATTGAGGTTTGATTTCGCATTGTTTGTTGGATTCCTGACTTTTTGATATTTTGAAATTTAATGTCTTTATTTTGCTTTGCAGCTACTTCATTCGTCATGGCCATTATAATGATGATTCTCTTGGGGATCAAAAGAATCTGCAGGGATGCTGCGAGGGTTACAAGAGAGTAGATACGGGAGAAAACGTAAATAATATAGTAAATAAGTATCATATGATCGTAATTGAGATTTGATTTCGCATTGTTTGTTGTGTTACTGATTTTTTTATATTTTGAAATTTAATGTGTTTATTCTTCTTTGCAGCTACTTCATTCGTCATGGCCATTATAATGATGATTCTCTGGGGTATGGAAGGAATCTGCAGGGATGCGGTGAGGATTACAAGAGAGTAGATAGTAGAGAAAGGGTAAATATTATAGTAAATAAGTATGTTTTGATGATAATGGAGATTTGATCTAGCATTGTTTGTTGTATTCGCGATTTTATTATATTTTGAAATTTAATGTGTTTATTTTTCTTTGCAGCTACTTCATTCGTCATGGCCATTATAATGATGATTCTTTGGGGTATCGAAGGAGTCTGCAGGGATGCTGCGAGGATTACAAGAGAGTAGATATGGGAGAAAGCGTAAATATTGCAGTAAATAACTATCTTTTGATCATAGTTGAGATTTGATTTAGCATTGTTTGTTGGATTCCTGATTTTTTGATATTTTGAAATTTAATGTGTTTATTTTTCTTCGCAGCTCCTTCATTCGTCATGGCCATTATAATGATGATTCTCTGGGGTATGGAAGGAATCTGCAGGGATGCGGTGAGGATTACAAGAGAGTAGATAGTAGAGAAAGGGTAAATATTTTAGTAAATAAGTATGTTTTGATGATAATTGAGATTTGATCTAGCATTGTTTGTTGTATTCGCGATTTTATTATATTTTGAAATTTAATGTGTTTATTTTTCTTTGCAGCTACTTCATTCGTCATGGCCATTAAAATGATGATTCTATGGGGTATCGAAGGAATCTGCAAGGATGCTGTGAGGATTACAGGAGAGTAGATACGGGAGAAAGGGTGAATATAATAGTAAATAAGTAACTTTTGATCAATATTGAGATTTGATTTAGCATTGTTTGTAGGATTCTTGATTTTTTTATATTTTGAAATTTAAGGTGTTTATTTTTCTTTGCAGCTACTTCATTCGTCATGGCCATTAAAACGATTATTCACTGGGGTATCGAAAGAATCTGCAGGGATGCTGCAAGGATTACAAGAGAGTAGATACAGGAGAAAGCGTAAATATTATAGTAAATAAGTATCTTTTGATCAATATTGAGATTTGATTTAGCATTGTTTGTAGGATTCTTGATTTTTTTATATTTTGAAATTAAAGGTGTTTATTTTTCTTTGCAGCTACTTCATTCGTCATGGCCATTATGACGATTATTCTCTGGGGATCGAAAGAATCACCAGGGATGCTGCAAGGATTACAAGAGAGTAGATACAGGAGAAAGCGTAAATATTATAGTAAATAAGTATCTTTTGATCAATATTGAGATTTGATTTAGCATTGTTTGTTGGATTCCTAATTTTATTATATTTTCAAATTTAAGGTGTTTATTTTTCTTTGCAGCTACCTCATTCGTCATGGCCATTATAATTATGATTCTCTGGGGTATCAAAGGAATCTACAGGGATGCTGTGAGGATTACCAGAGAGTAGATACGGTAGAAAGCGTAAATATTATAGTAAATAAGTATCTTTTGATCAATATTGAGATTTGATTTAGCATTGTTTGTAGGATTCCTGATTTTTTTAAATTTTGAAATTTTAGGTGTTTATTTTTCTTTGCAGCTACTTCATTCGTCATGGCCATTATAATGATGATTCTTTGGGGTATCGAAGGAATCTGCAAGGATGCTGCGAGGATTACAATAGATTAGATACGGGAGAAAGCGTAAATATTATAGTAAATAAGTATCTAATGATCATAATTGAGATTTAATTCAGCATTATTTGTTGGATTTGTGATTTTTTTATTTTTTTAAATTTAATGTGTTTATTTATCTTTGCAGCTACTTAATTAATCATGGCCATTATAATGATGATTCTCTGGGGTATTGAAGGAATCTGCAGGGATGTTGTGAGGATTACAAGGGAGTAGATACGGGAGAAAGCGTAAATATTATAGTAAATAAGTATCTTTTGATCAATATTGAGATTTTATTCTAGCATTGTTTTTTGGATTCCTGATTTTGTTATATTTTGAAATTTAATGTGTTTATTTTTCTTTGCAACTACTTCATTCATCATGGGCATTAAAATGTTGATTCTCTGGGGTATCGAAGGAATCTGCAGGGATGCTGTGAGGATTACAAGAGAGTAGATATGGGAGAAAGCGTAAATATTATAGTAAATAAGTATCATTTGATCAATATTGAGATTTGATTTAGCATTGTTTGTCGGATTCCGGATTTTTTTATATTTTGAAATTGAATGTGTTTATTTTTCCTTGCAGCTACTTCATTCGTCCAGGCCCTTATAATGATGATTCTCAGGGGTATCGAAGGAATCGGCAGGGATGCTGCGAGGATTACAAGAGAGTAGACAAGGGATGAAGCGTAAATATTATAGTAAATAAGTATCTTATGATCATAATTGAGATTTGATTTCGCATTATTTGTTGGATTCCTGTTTTTTTTATATTTTGAAATTTAAGGTGTTTATTTTTTTTTGCAGCTACTTCATTCTTCATGGCCATTATAATGATGATTCTCTGGGGTATCGAAGGAATCTGCAGGGATGCTGCGAGGATTAAAAGAGAGTAGATACAGGAGAAAGCATAAATATTATAGTAAATAAGTATATTATGATCGTAATTGAGATTTGATTCTTCATTGTATGTTGGATTCCTGATTTTTTTATATATGGAAATTTAATGTGTTTATTTATCTTTGCAGCTACTTAATTAATCATGGCCATTATAATGATGATTCTCTGGGTATCGAAGTAATCTGCAGGGATGCTGTGAGAATTACAAGTGTGTAGATATGGGAGAAAGGGTAAATATAATAGTAAATAAGTAACTTATGATAATAAGTGAGATTTAATTTAGCATTGTTTGTTGGTTTCCAAATTTTTTTATATTTTGAAATTTAATTTGTTTATTTTTCTTTGAAGCTACTTCATTTGTCATGGCCATTGTAATGATGATTCTCTGGGGTATTGAACGAATCTGCAGGGATGCTGCGAGGATTAAAAGAGAGTATATATACGGGAGAAAGCTTAAATATTATAGTAAATAATTATCTTTTGATCAGTATTGAGATTTGATTTAGCATTGTTTGTTGGATTCCTGATTCCTTTATATTTTTAAATTTAATGTGTTAATTTTTATTTGCAGCTACTTCATTCGTCATGGCCATTATAATGATGATTCTCTGGGGTATCGAAGTAAATTTCAGGGATGCTCTGAGGATTACAAGAGAGTAGATACGGGAGAAAGCGTAAATATTACACTATATAAGTATCTTATGATCGTAATTGAGGTTTGATTTCGCATTGTTTGTTGGATTCCTGACTTTTTGATATTTTGAAATTTAATGTCTTTATTTTGCTTTGCAGCTACTTCATTCGTCATGGCCATTATAATGATGATTCTCTTGGGGATCAAAAGAATCTGCAGGGATGCTGCGAGGGTTACAAGAGAGTAGATACGGGAGAAAACGTAAATAATATAGTAAATAAGTATCATATGATCGTAATTGAGATTTGATTTCGCATTGTTTGTTGTGTTACTGATTTTTTTATATTTTGAAATTTAATGTGTTTATTCTTCTTTGCAGCTACTTCATTCGTCATGGCCATTATAATGATGATTCTCTGGGGTATGGAAGGAATCTGCAGGGATGCGGTGAGGATTACAAGAGAGTAGATAGTAGAGAAAGGGTAAATATTATAGTAAATAAGTATGTTTTGATGATAATGGAGATTTGATCTAGCATTGTTTGTTGTATTCGCGATTTTATTATATTTTGAAATTTAATGTGTTTATTTTTCTTTGCAGCTACTTCATTCGTCATGGCCATTATAATGATGATTCTTTGGGGTATCGAAGGAGTCTGCAGGGATGCTGCGAGGATTACAAGAGAGTAGATATGGGAGAAAGCGTAAATATTGCAGTAAATAACTATCTTTTGATCATAGTTGAGATTTGATTTAGCATTGTTTGTTGGATTCCTGATTTTTTGATATTTTGAAATTTAATGTGTTTATTTTTCTTCGCAGCTCCTTCATTCGTCATGGCCATTATAATGATGATTCTCTGGGGTATGGAAGGAATCTGCAGGGATGCGGTGAGGATTACAAGAGAGTAGATAGTAGAGAAAGGGTAAATA
This sequence comes from Sympetrum striolatum, assembly GCA_947579665.1. Taxonomy (NCBI): domain Eukaryota; kingdom Metazoa; phylum Arthropoda; class Insecta; order Odonata; family Libellulidae; genus Sympetrum; species Sympetrum striolatum. Next base: position 105,358,212 of record OX388343.1, read on the forward strand.
TTTTAGTAAATAAGTATGTTTTGATGATAATTGAGATTTGATCTAGCATTGTTTGTTGTATTCGCGATTTTATTATATTTTGAAATTTAATGTGTTTATTTTTCTTTGCAGCTACTTCATTCGTCATGGCCATTATAATGATGATTCTCTGGGGTATCGAAGGAATCTGCAGGGATGCTGCGAGGATTACAAGATAGTAGATATGGGAGAAAGCGTAAATATTACAGTAAATAACTATCTTTTGATCATAATTGAGATTTGATTTAGCATTGTTTGTTGGATTCCTGATTTTTTTATATTTTCAAATTTAAGGTGTTTATTTTTCTTTGCAGCTACTTCATTCGTCGTGGCCATTGTAATGATGATTCTCTGGGGTATCGAAGGAATCTGAAGGGATGCTGTGAGGATTACAAGTTAGTAGATACCGAAGAATGCGTAAATATTATAGTAAATAAGTATCTTTTGATCAATATTGAGATTTGATTTAGTATTGTTTGTTGGATTCCTGATTTTTTGATATTTTGAAAGTTAATGTGTTTATTTTTCCTTGCAGCTACTTTATTCGTCATGTCCATTATAATGATGATTCTCTGGGGTATCGAAGGAATCTGAAGGGACGCTGCGAGGATTACAAGTGAGTAGATACGGGAGAAAGTTTAAATATTATAGTAAAGAGGTATCTTTTGATCGATATGAGAATTGATTTAGCAATGTTTGTTGGATTCCTGATTTTTTAATATTTTTTAATTTAATGTGTTTATTTTTCTTCGCAGCTCCTTCATTCGTCATGGCCATTATAATGATGATTCTCTGGGGTATCGAAGGAATCTGCAGGGATGCGGTGAGGATTACAAGAGAGTAGATACTAGAGAAAGGGTAAATATTTTAGTAAATAAGTATGTTTTGATGATAATTGAGATTTGATCTATTATTGTTTGTTGAATTCGCGATTTTATTATATTTTGAAATTTAATGTGTTTATTTTTCTTTGCAGCTACTTCATTCGTCATGGCCATTATAATGATGATTCTCTGGGGTATCGAAGGAATCTGCAGGGATGCTTCGAGGATTACAAGAGAGTAGATATGGGAGAAAGCGTAAATATTACAGTAAATAACTATCTTTTGATCATAATTGAGATTTGATTTAGCATTGTTTGTTGGATTCCTGATTTTTTGATATTTTGAAATTTAATGTGTTTATTTTTCTTCGCAGCTCCTTCATTCGTCATGGCCATTATAATGATGATTCTCTGGGGTATCGAAGGAGTCTGCAGGGATGCTGCGAGGATTACAAGAGAGTAGATATGGGAGAAAGCGTAAATATTACAGTAAATAACTATCTTTTGATCATAATTGAGATTTGATTTAGCATTGTTTGTTGGATTCCTGATTTTTTGATATTTTGAAATTTAATGTGTTTATTTTTCTTCGCAGCTCCTTCATTCGTCATGGCCATTATAATGATGATTCTCTCGGGTATCGAAGGAATCTGCAGGGATGCGGTGAGGATTACAAGAGAGTAGATAGTAGAGAAAGGGTAAATATTATAGTAAATAAGTATGTTTTGATGATAATTGAGATTTGATCTAGCATTGTTTGTTGTATTCGCGATTTTATTATATTTTGAAATTTAATGTGTTTATTTTTCTTTGCAGCTACTTCATTCGTCATGGCCATTATAATGATGATTCTCTGGGGTATCGAAGGAGTCTGCAGGGATGCGGTGAGGATTACAAGAGAGTAGATAGTAGAGAAAGGGTAAATATTTTAGTAAATAAGTATATTTTGATGATAATTGAGATTTGATCTAGCATTGTTTGTTGTATTCGCGATTTTATTATATTTTGAAATTTAATGTGTTTATTTTTCTTTGCAGCTACTTCATTCGTCATGGCCATTATAATGATGATTCTCTGGGGTATCGAAGGAATCTGCAGGGATGCTGCGAGGATTACAAGAGAGTAGATATGGGAGAAAGCGTAAATATTACAGTAAATAACTATCTTTTGATCATAATTGAGATTTGATTTAGCATTTTTGTGGATTCCTGATTTTTTTATATTTTCAAATTTAAGGTGTTTATTTTTCTTTGCAGCTACTTCATTCGTCGCGGCCATTGTAATGATGATTCTCTGGGGTATCGAAGGAATCTGAAGGGATGCTGTGAGGATTACAAGTTAGTAGATACCGAAGAATGCGTAAATATTATAGTAAATAAGTATCTTTTGATCAATATTGAGATTTGATTTAGTATTGTTTGTTGGATTCCTGATTTTTTGATATGTTGAAAGTTAATGTGTTTATTTTTCTTTGCAGCTACTTTATTCGTCATGTCCATTATAATGATGATTCTCTGGGGTATCGAAGGAATATGATGGGACGCTGCGAGGATTACAAGTGAGTAGATACGGGAGAAAGTTTAAATATTATAGTAAAGAGGTATCTTTTGATCTATATGAGATTTGATTTAGCAATGTTTGTTGGATTCCTGATTTTTTTTTATTTTTTAATTTAATGTGATAATTTTTCTTTGCAGCTACTTCATTCGTCATGGCCATTATAATGATGATTCTCTGGGGTATCGAAGGAATCTGCAGGGATGCTGTGAGGATTAAAGGAGAGTAGATACGGGATAAAGTGTAAATATTATAGTAAAGAGGTATCTTTTAATCAAAATTGAGATTTGATTCAGCATTGTTTGTTGGATTCCTGATTTTTTTATAGTTTGAAATTTAATGTGTTTATTTTTCTTTGCTGCTACTTCATTCGTCATGGCCATTATAATGATGATTCTCTCGGGTATCGAAGGAATCTGCAGGGATGCTGCGAGGATAACAAGAGAGTAGCTACGGGAGAAAGCGTAAATATTATAGTAAATAAGTATCTTATGATCATTATTGAGGTTTTATTTAGCATTGTTTGTTGGATTCGCGATTATTTTATATTTTGAAATTTAATATGTTTATTTTTCTTTGCAGCTACTTCATTACTCATGGACATTAAAATGATGATTCTCTGGGGTATCTATATATATAAGCGTAAATATTATAGTAAATAAGTATCTTTTGATCGATATTGAGATTTGAATTAGAATTGTTTGTAGGATTCTTGATTTTTTTATATTTTGAAATTTAAGGTGTTTATTTTTATTTGCAGCTACTTCATTCGTCATGGCCATTATAACGATTATTCTCTGGGGTATCGAAAAAATCTGCAGGGATGCTGCAAGGATTACAAGAGAGTAGATACAGGATAAAGCGTAAATATTATAGTAAATAAGTATCTTTTGATCAATATTGAGATTTGATTTAGCATTGTTTGTAGGATTCTTGATTTTTTTATATTTTGAAATTTAAGGTGTTTATTTTTCTTTGCAGCTACTTCATTCGTCATGGCCATTATAACGATTATTCTCTGGGGTATGGAAAGAATCTGCAGGGATGCTGCAAGGATTACAAGAGAGTAGATACAGGAGAAAGCGTAAATATTATAGTAAATAAGTATCTTTTGATCAATATTGAGATTTGATTTAGCATTGTTTGTAGGATTCCTGATTTTTTTAAATTTTGAAATTTTAGGTGTTTATTTTTCTTTGCAGCTACTTCATTCGTCATGGCCATTATAATGATGATTCTTTGGGGTATCGAAGGAATCTGCAAGGATGCTGCGAGGATTACAATAGATTAGATACGGGAGAAAGCGTAAATATTATAGTAAATAAATATCTAATGATCATAATTGAGATTTAATTGAGCATTGTTTGTTGGATTTGTGATTTTTTTATTTTTTTAAATTTAATGTGTTTATTTTTCTTTGCAGCTACTTCATTCGTCATGGCCATTATAATGATGATTCTCTGGGGTATTGAAGGAAGTTGCGGGGATTCTGTGAGGATTACAAGTTTGTAGATACCGGAGAAAGCCTAAATATTATAGTATATAAGTATCTTTTGATCAATATTGAGATTTGATTTAGTATTGTTTGTTGGATTCCTGATTTTTTGATATTTTGAAATTTTAATGTGTTTATTTTTCTTTGCAACTACTTCATTCGTCATTGCCATTATAATGATGATTCTCTGGGGTATTGAAGGAATCTGCAGGGATGTTGTGAGGATTACAAGAGAGTAGATACGGGAGAAAGCGTAAATATTATAGTAAATAAGTATCTTTTGATCAATATTGAGATTTAATCTAGCATTGTTTTTTGGATTCCTGATTTTGTTATATTTTGAAATTTAATGTGTTTATTTTTCTTTGCAGCTACTTTATTCGTCATGGCCATTATAATGATGATTCTCTGGGGTATCGAAGGAATCTGCAGGGATGCTGCGAGGATTACATGAGAGTCGATATGGGAGAAAGTGTAAATATTATAGTAAAGTGGTATCCATTGATCAATAATGAGATTTGATTTAGCATTGTTTGTTGGATTCCTGATTTTTTAATATTTTGAAATATAATGTGTTAATTATTCTTTGCAGCTACTTCATTCGTCATGGCCATTATAATGATGATTCTCTGGTGTATCGAAGGAATCTGCAGGGATACTGTGAGGATTACAAGAGAGTAAATACGGGAGAAAGTGTAAATATTATAGAAAATAAGTATCTTATGATCGTAATTGAGATTTGAATTCGCATTTTTTGTTGGATTCCTGATTTTTTGATATTTTGAAAATTAATGTGTTTATTTTTCTTTGCAGCTACTTCATTTGTCATGGCCATAGTAAAGATGATACTCTGGGGTATCGAAGGAATCTGCAGGGATGCTGAAAGGATTACAAGAGAGTAGATATGGGAGAAAGTGTAAATAATATAGTAAATAAGTATCTTATGATCATAATTGATATTTGATTTAGCATTGTTTGTTGGATTCATGATTTTTTGATATTTTGAAATTTAATGTGTTTATTTTCCTTTGCAAATACTTCATTCGTCATTGCCATTATAATGACGATTCTCTGGGGTATCGAAGGAATCTGCAGGGATGCTGTGAGGATTACACAAGAGTGGATACGGGAGAAAGCGTAAATATTATAGTAAATAAGTATCTTTAGATCAATATTGAGATTTGACTCTAGCATTGTTTGTTAGATTCCTGATTTTGTTATGTTTTGAAATTTAATGTGTTTATTTTTCTTTGCAGCTACTTCATTCGTCATGGCCATTAAAATGATGATTCTCTGGGGTATCGAAGGAATCTGCAGGGATGCTGTGAGGATTACAAGAGAGTAGATACGGGAGAAAGGGTAAATATTATAGTAAATAAGTTTCTTATGATCTTAATTGAGATATTATTTCGCATTGTAATTGAGATTTGATTTAGCATTGTTTGTATGGATTCCTGTTTTTTTGATATTTCGAAATTTAATGTGTTTATTTTTCTTTGCAGCTGCTTCATTTGTCATGGACATTATAATGATGATTCTCTGGGTTATTGAACGAATCTGCAGGGATGCTGCGAGGATTAAAAGAGAGTATATACGGGAGAAAGCGTAAATATATAAGTAAAAGAGTATCTTTTGATCAATATTGAGATTTGATTTAGCATTCTATGTTGGATACCTGATTCCTTTATATTTTTAAATTTAATGTGTTAATTTTTCTTTGCAGCTACTTCATTCGTCATGGCCATTATAATGATGATTATCTGGGGTATCAAAGGAATCTGAAGGGATGCTGCGAGGATTACAAGAGAGTAGATACGGCAGAAAGCGTAAATATTATAGTAAATAAGTATCTTATGATCGTAATTGAGATATTATTTCGCATTGTTTGTTGGATTCCTGTTTTTTTATATTTTGAAATTTAATATGTTTATTTTTCTTTCCAGCTACTTCATTCGTCATGGCCATTATAATGATGATTCTCTGGAGTATCAAAGGAATCTGCAGGGATGCTGCGAGGATTACAAGAGAGTAGATACGGGAGAAAGGGTAAATATTATAGTAAATAAGTATAATATGATCGTAATTGAAATTTGATTCCGCATTGTTTGTTGGATTAATGATTTTTTATATTTTGAAATTTAATGTGTTTATTTTTCTTTGCAGCTACTTCATTCGTCATGGCCATTATAATGATGATTCTCTGGGGTATCGAAGGAATCTGCAAGGATGCTGGGAGGATTAGAAGAGAGTAGATACAGGAGAAAGCGTAAATATTATAGTAAATAAGTATCTTTTGATCATAATTGAGATTTGATCTAGCATTGTTTGTTGTATTCCTGATATTTTTATATTTTGAAATTTAATGTGTTTATTTTTCTTTGCAGCTACTTCATTCATAATGTCCATTATATTGATGATTCGCTGGGGTATCGAAGGAATCTGCAGGGATGCTCTAAGGATTACAAGAGAGGAGATACGGGAGAAAGCGTATATATTATAGTAAATAAGTATCTTTTGATCATAATTGAGATATGATCTAGCATTGTTTGTTGGATTCCTGTTTTTTTTATATTTTAAAATTTAATGTGTTTATTTTTCTTTGCAGCTACTTCATTCGTCATGGCCATTATAATGATGATTCTCTGGGGTATCGAAGGAATCTGCAGGGATGCTATGAGGATTACAAGAGAGTAAATACGGGAGAAAGGGTAACAATTATAGTAAATAACTATCTTTTGATCATAATTGAGATTTGATGTAGCATTGTTTGTTGTATTCCTGATATTTTTATATTTTGAAATTTAATGTGTTTACTTTTCTTTGCAGCTACTTCATTCGTCATGGCCATTATATTCATGATTCTCTGGGGGTATCGAAGGAATCTGCAGGGATGCTGCCAGGATTACAAGAGAGTAGATATGGGAGAAAGCGTAAATATTATAGTAAATAAGTATCTTTTGATCAATATTGAGATTTGATTTAGCATTGTTTGTAGTATTCTTGATTTTTTTATATTTTGAAATTTAAGGTGTTTATTTTTATTTGCAGCTACTTCATTCGTCATGGCCATTATAACGATTATTCTCTGGGGTATCGAAAAAATCTGCAGGGATGCTGCAAGGATTACAAGAGAGTAGATACAGGATAAAGCGTAAATATTATAGTAAATAAGTATCTTTTGATCAATATTGAGATTTGATTTAGCATTGTTTGTAGGATTCTTGATTTTTTTATATTTTCAAATTTAAGGTGTTTATTTTTCTTTGCAGCTACTTCATTCGTCATGGCCATTATAACGATTATTCTCTGGGGTATGGAAAGAATCTGCAGGGATGCTGCAAGGATTACAAGAGAGTAGATACAGGAGAAAGCGTAAATATTATAGTAAATAAGTATCTTTTGATCAATATTGAGATTTGATTTAGCATTGTTTGTAGGATTCCTGATTTTTTTAAATTTTGAAATTTTAGGTGTTTATTTTTCTTTGCAGCTACTTCATTCGTCATGGCCATTATAATGATGATTCTTTGGGGTATCGAAGGAATCTGCAAGGATGCTGCGAGGATTACAATAGATTAGATACGGGAGAAAGCGTAAATATTATAGTAAATAAATATCTAATGATCATAATTGAGATTTAATTGAGCATTGTTTGTTGGATTTGTGATTTTTTTATTTTTTTAAATTTAATGTGTTTATTTTTCTTTGCAGCTACTTCATTCGTCATGGCCATTATAATGATGATTCTCTGGGGTATTGAAGGAAGTTGCGGGGATTCTGTGAGGATTACAAGTTTGTAGATACCGGAGAAAGCCTAAATATTATAGTATATAAGTATCTTTTGATCAATATTGAGATTTGATTTAGTATTGTTTGTTGGATTCCTGATTTTTTGATATTTTGAAATTTTAATGTGTTTATTTTTCTTTGCAACTACTTCATTCGTCATTGCCATTATAATGATGATTCTCTGGGGTATTGAAGGAATCTGCAGGGATGTTGTGAGGATTACAAGAGAGTAGATACGGGAGAAAGCGTAAATATTATAGTAAATAAGTATCTTTTGATCAATATTGAGATTTAATCTAGCATTGTTTTTTGGATTCCTGATTTTGTTATATTTTGAAATTTAATGTGTTTATTTTTCTTTGCAGCTACTTTATTCGTCATGGCCATTATAATGATGATTCTCTGGGGTATCGAAGGAATCTGCAGGGATGCTGCGAGGATTACATGAGAGTCGATATGGGAGAAAGTGTAAATATTATAGTAAAGTGGTATCCATTGATCAATAATGAGATTTGATTTAGCATTGTTTGTTGGATTCCTGATTTTTTAATATTTTGAAATATAATGTGTTAATTATTCTTTGCAGCTACTTCATTCGTCATGGCCATTATAATGATGATTCTCTGGTGTATCGAAGGAATCTGCAGGGATACTGTGAGGATTACAAGAGAGTAAATACGGGAGAAAGCGTAAATATTATAGAAAATAAGTATCTTATGATCGTAATTGAGATTTGAATTCGCATTTTTTGTTGGATTCCTGATTTTTTGATATTTTGAAAATTAATGTGTTTATTTTTCTTTGCAGCTACTTCATTTGTCATGGCCATTGTAAAGATGATACTCTGGGGTATCGAAGGAATCTGCAGGGATGCTGAAAGGATTACAAGAGAGTAGATATGGGAGAAAGTGTAAATAATATAGTAAATAAGTATCTTATGATCATAATTGATATTTGATTTAGCATTGTTTGTTGGATTCCTGATTTTTTGATATTTTGAAATTTAATGTGTTTATTTTCCTTTGCAAATACTTCATTCGTCATTGCCATTATAATGACGATTTCTGGGGTATCGAAGGAATCTGCAGGGATGCTGTGAGGATTACACAAGAGTGGATACGGGAGAAAGCGTAAATATTATAGTAAATAAGTATCTTTAGATCAATATTGAGATTTGACTCTAGCATTGTTTGTTAGATTCCTGATTTTGTTATATTTTGAAATTTAATGTGTTTATTTTTCTTTGCAGCTACTTCATTCGTCATGGCCATTAAAATGATGATTCTCTGGGGTATCGAAGGAATCTGCAGGGATGCTGTGAGGATTACAAGAGAGTAGATACGGGAGAAAGGGTAAATATTATAGTAAATAAGTTTCTTATGATCTTAATTGAGATATTATTTCGCATTGTAATTGAGATTTGATTTAGCATTGTTTGTATGGATTCCTGTTTTTTTGATATTTTGAAATTTAATGTGTTTATTTTTCTTTGCAGCTGCTTCATTTGTCATGGACATTATAATGATGATTCTCTGGGTTATTGAACGAATCTGCAGGGATGCTGCGAGGATTAAAAGAGAGTATATACGGGAGAAAGCGTAAATATATAAGTAAAAGAGTATCTTTTGATCAATATTGAGATTTGATTTAGCATTCTATGTTGGATACCTGATTCCTTTATATTTTTAAATTTAATGTGTTAATTTTTCTTTGCAGCTACTTCATTCGTCATGGCCATTATAATGATGATTATCTGGGGTATCAAAGGAATCTGAAGGGATGCTGCGAGGATTACAAGAGAGTAGATACGGCAGAAAGCGTAAATATTATAGTAAATAAGTATCTTATGATCGTAATTGAGATATTATTTCGCATTGTTTGTTGGATTCCTGTTTTTTTATATTTTGAAATTTAATATGTTTATTTTTCTTTCCAGCTACTTCATTCGTCATGGCCATTATAATGATGATTCTCTGGAGTATCAAAGGAATCTGCAGGGATGCTTCGAGGATTACAAGAGAGTAGATACGGGAGAAAGGGTAAATATTATAGTAAATAAGTATATTATGATCGTAATTGAAATTTGATTCCGCATTGTTTGTTGGATTAATGATTTTTTATATTTTGAAATTTAATGTGTTTATTTTTCTTTGCAGCTACTTCATTCGTCATGGCCATTATAATGATGATTCTCTGGGGTATCGAAGGAATCTGCAAGGATGCTGGGAGGATTAGAAGAGAGTAGATACAGGAGAAAGCGTAAATATTATAGTAAATAAGTATCTTTTGATCATAATTGAGATTTGATCTAGCATTGTTTGTTGTATTCCTGATATTTTTATATTTTGAAATTTAATGTGTTTATTTTTCTTTGCAGCTACTTCATTCATAATGTCCATTATATTGATGATTCGCTGGGGTATCGAAGAAATCTGCAAGGATGCTGGGAGGATTAGAAGAGAGTAGATACTGGAGAAAGGGTAAATATTATAGTAAATAAGTATATTATGATCGTAATTGAGATATGATTCCACATTGTTTGTTGGATTAATGATTTTTGATATTTTGAAATTTAATGTGTTTATTTTTCTTTGCAGCTACTTCATTCGACATGGCCATTATAAAGATGATTCTCTGGGGTATCGAAGGAATCTGCAAGGATGCTGGGAGGATTAGAAGAGAGTAGATACAGGAGAAAGGGTAAATATTATAGTAAATACGTATCTTTTGATCATCACATAGATTTGATCTAGCATTGTTTGTTGGATTCCTGATTCCTTTATATTTTTAAATTTAATGTGTTAATTTTTCTTTGCAGTTACTTCATTCGTCATGGCCATTATAATGATGATTCTCTGGGGTATCCAAGTAATCTGAAGGGATGCTGCGAGGATTACAAGAGAGTAGATACGGCAGAAAGCGTATATATTATAGTAAATAAGTATCTTTTGATCATAATTGAGATTTGATCTAGCATTGTTTGTTGGATTCCTGTTTTTTTTATATTTTAAAATTTAATTTGTTTATATTTCTTTGCAGCTACTTCATTCGTCATGGCCATTATAATGATGATTCTCAGGGGTATCGAAGGAATCTGCTGGGATGCTGTGAGGATTACAAGAGAGTAGATACGGGAGAAAGCGTAACAATTTTTGTAAATAACTATCTTTTGATCATAATTGAGATTTGATTTAGCATTGTTTTTTGTATTCCTGATTTTTTTTTTTGAAATTGAATGTGTTTATTTTTCTTTGCAGCTTCTTCATTCATCATGGCCATTAAAATGATGATTCTCTGGGGTATCGAAGGAATCTGCAGGGATGCTGCGAGGATTACAAGAGAGTAGATACAGGAGAAAGCGTAAATATTATAGTAAATAAGTATCTATTGATCATAATTGAGATTTGATCTAGCATTGTTTGTTGTATTCCTGATATTTTTATATTTTTAAATTTAATGTGTAAATTTTTCTTTGCAGCTACTTCATTCCTCATGGCCATTATAATGATGATTCTCTGGGGTATCGAAGGAATCTGAAGGGATGCTGCGAGGATTACAAGAGAGTAGATACGGGAGAAAGCGTAAATATTATAGTAAATAAGTATATTATGATCGTAATTGAGATATGATTCCACATTGTTTGTTGGATTAATGATTTTTGATATTTTGAAATTTAATGTGTTTATTTTTCTTTGCAGATACTTCATTCGACATGGCCATTATAAGGATGATTCTCTGGGGTATCGAAGGAATCTGCAAGGATGCTGGGAGGATTAGAAGAGAGTAGATACAGGAGAAAGGGTAAATATTAAGGTAAATACGTATCTTTTGATCATCACATAGATTTGATCTAGAATTGTTTGTTGGATTCCTGATTCCTTTATATTTTTAAATTTAATGTGTTAATTTTTCTTTGCAGTTACTTCATTCGTCATGGCCATTATAATGATGATTCTCTGGGGTATCCAAGTAATCTGAAGGGATGCTGCGAGGATTACAAGAGAGTAGATACGGCAGAAAGCGTAAATATTATAGTAAATAAGTATCTTTTGATCATAATTGAGATTTGATCTAGCATTGTTTGTTGGATTCCTGTTTTTTTTATATTTTAAAATTTAATTTGTTTATATTTCTTTGCAGCTACTTCATTCGTCATGGCCATTATAAAGATGATTCTCAGGGGTATCGAAGGAATCTGCTGGGATGCTGTGAGGATTACAAGAGAGTAGATATGGGAGAAAGCATAACAATTTTTGTAAATAACTATCTTTTGATCATAATTGAGATTTGATTTAGCATTGTTTTTTGTATTCCTGATTTTTTTTTTTGAAATTGAATGTGTTTATTTTTCTTTGCAGCTTCTTCATTCATCATGGCCATTAAAATGATGATTCTCTGGGGTATCGAAGGAATCTGCAGGGATGCTGCGAGGATTACAAGAGAGTAGATATGGGAGAAAGCGTAAATATTATAGTAAATAAGTATCTTTTGATCAATATTGAGATTTGATATAGCATTGTTTGTTGGATTCCTAATTTTATTAGATTTTGAAATTTAATGTGTTTACTTTTCTTTGCAGCTACTTCATTCGTCATGGCCATTATAATGATGATTCTCTGGGGGTATCGAAGGAATCTGCAGGGATGCTGCGAGGATTAAAAGAGAGTAGATATGGGAGAAAGCATAAATATTACAGTAAATAAATATCTTTTGATCAATATTGAGATTTGATTTAGCATTGTTTGTTCGATTCCTGATTTTGTTATATTTTGAAATTTAATGTGTTTATTATTCTATGCAACTACTTCACTCGTCATGGCCATTATAATGATGATTCTCTGGGGTATCGAAGGAATCAGAAGGAATGCTGCTAGGATTACAAGGGAGTGGATCCGGAAAAAGCGTAAATATTATAGCAAATAAGTATCTTATGATAATAATTGAGATTTAATTTAGCATTGTTTGTTGGTTTCCTAATTTTTTTATATTTTGAAATTTAATATGTTTATTTTTCTTTGCAGCTACTTCATTCGTCATGGCCATTATAATGATGATTCTCTGGGGTATTGAACGAATCTGCAGGGATGCTGCGAGGATTGAAAGAGAGTATATACGGGAGAAAGTGTAAATATTATAGTAAATAAGTATATTATGATCGTAATTGAGATTTGATTCCGCATTGTTTGTTGGATTAATGATTTTTTCATATTTTGAAATTTAATGTAATTATTTTTCCTTGCAGCTACTTCATTCATCATGGCCATTATAATGATGATTCTCTGGGGTATCGAAGGAATCTGCAGGGATGCTGTGAGGATTACATGAAAGTAGATACGGGAGAAAGCGTAACAATTATAGTAAATAACTATCTTTTGATCATAATTGAGAATTGATTTAGCATTGTTTGTTGGATTCCTGATTTTTTTATATTTTGAAATTGAATGTGTTTATTTTTCTTTGCAACTACTTCATTCATCATGGCCATTAAAATGATGATTCTCTGGGGTATCTAAGGAATCTGCAGGGATGCTGCGAGGATTACAAGAGAGTAGATATGGGAGAAAGCGTAAATATTATAGTAAATAAGTATCTTTTGATCAATATTGTGATTTGATATAGCATTGTTTGTTGGATTCCTAATTTTTTTATATTTTGAAATTTAATGTGTTTGCTTTTCTTTGCAGCTACTTCATTCGTCATGGCCATTCTAATGATGATTCTCTGGGGGTATCGAAGGAATCTGCAGGGATGCTGCGAGGATTAAAAGAGAGTATATATGGGAGAAAGCGTAAATATTACAGTAAAAAAGTATCTTTTGATCAATATTGAGATTTGATTAAGCATTGTTTGTTGGATTCCTGATTTTTTTATATTTTGAAATTTTATGTTTCTATTTTTCTTTGCAACTACTTCATTCGTCATGGCCATTATAATGATGATTCTCTGGGGTATCAAAGGAATCAGAAGGAATGCTGCGAGGATTACAGGGGAGTAGATCCGGAAAAAGCGTAAATATTATTGCAAATAAGTATCTTATGATAATAATTGAGATTTAATTAAGCATTGTTTTTTGGTTTCCGAATTTTATTATATTTTGAAATTTAATGTGTTTATTTTTCTTTGCAGCTACTTCGTTCGTCATGGCCATTATAATGATGATTCTCTGGGGTATTGAACGAATCTGCAGGGATGCTGCGAGGACAAAAAGAGAGTATATACGTGAGAAAGCGTAAATATTATAGTAAATAAGTATATTATGATCATAATTGAGATTTGATTCCGCATTGTTTGTTGGATTAATGATTTTTTCATATTTTGAAATTTAATGTGTTTATTTTTCCTTGCAATACTTCATTCGTCATGGCCATTATAATGATGATTCTCTGGGGTATCGAAGGAATCTGCAGGGATGCTGGGAGGATTACAAGAGAGTAGATACAGGAGAAAGGGTAAATATTATAAAAAATAAGTATCTTTTGATCATAATTGAGATTTGATCTAGCATTGTTTGTTGTATTCCTGATATTTTTATAATTAGAAATTTAATGTGTTTATTTTTCTTTGCAGCTACTCCATTCGTCATGGCCATTATAATGATGATTCTCTGGGGTATCGAAGGAATCTGCAGGGATGCTGTGAGGATTACAAGAGAGTAGATACGGGAGAAAGTGTAAATATTATAGTAAATAAGTATCTTATGATCGTAATTGAGATATTATTTCGTATTGTAATTGAGATTTGATTTAGCATTGTTTGTTGGATTCCTGATTTTTTGATATATTGAAATTTAATGTGTTTATTTTTCTTTGCAGCTACTTCATTCGTCATTGCCATTATAATGATGATTATCTGGGGTATCGAAGGAATCAGAAGGGATGCTGCAAGGATTACAAGGGTGTAGATCCGGAAAAAGCGTAAATATTATAGTTAATAAGTATCTTATGATAATAATTGAGATTTAATTTAGCATTGTTTGTTGGTTTCCTAATTTATTTACATTTTGAAATTTAATGTGTCTATTTTTCTTTGCAGCTACTTCATTCGTCATGGACATTATAATGATGATTCTCTGGGGTATTGAACGAATCTGCAATGATGCTGCGAGGATTAAAAGAGAGTATATACGGGAGAAAGCATAAATATATAAGTAAATAAGTATCTTTTGATCAATATTGAGATTTGATTTAGACTTGTTTGTTGGATTCCTGATTCCTTTATATTTTTAAATTTAATGTGTTAATTTTTCTTTGCAGTTACTTCATTCGTCATGGCCATTATAATGATGATTCTCTGGGGTATCCAAGGAATCTGAAGGGATGCTGCGAGGATTACAAGAGAGTAGATACGGCAGAAAGCGTAAATATTATAGTAAATAAGTATCTTATGATCGTAATTGAGATATTATTTCGCATTGTTTGTAGGATTCCTGTTTTTTTTATATTTTGAAATTTAATAGGTTTATTTTTCTTTGCAGCTACTTCATTCGTCATGGCCATTATAATGATGATTCTCTGGGGTATCGAAGGAATCTGCAAGGATGCTGGGAGGATTAGAAGAGAGTAGATACAGGAGAAAGCGTAAATATTATAGTTAATAAGTATCTTTTGATCATAATTGAGATTTGATCTAGCATTGCTTGTTGTATTCCTGATATTTTTATATTTTGAAATTTAATGAGTTTATTTTTCTTTGCAGCTACTTCATTCGTCATGGCCATTATAATGATGATTCTCTGGGGTATCGAAGTAATCTGCAGGGATGCTGTGAGGATCACAAGAGAGGAGATACGGGAGAAAGCGTAAATATTATATTAAATAAGTATCTTTTGATAATAATTGAGATTTGATCTATCATTGTTTGTTGGATTCCTGTTTTTTTTATATTTTAAAATTTAATGTGTTTATTTTTCTTTGCAGCTACTTCATTGGTCATGGCAATTATAATGATGATTCTCTGGGGTATCGAAGGAATCTGCAGGGATGCTGCGAGGATTACAAGAGAGTAGATATGGGATAAAGCGTAAATATTATAGTAAATAAGTGTCTTTTGATCAATATTGAGATTTGATATAGCATTGTTTGTTGGATTCCTGATTTTTTATATTTTTAAATTTGATGTGTTTACTTTTCTTTGCAGCTACTTCATTCGTCATGGCCATTATATTGATGATTCTCTGGGGTATCGAAGGAATCTACAGGGATGCTGCGTTGATTACAAGAGAGTAGATATGGGAGAAAGAGTAAATATTATAGTAAATAAGTATCTTTTGATCAATATTGAGAAATTATTTAGCATTGTTTGTTGGATTCCTGTTTTTTTATATTTTGAAATTTAATGTGTTTATTATTCTTTGCAACTACTTCATTCGTCATGGCCATTATAATGATGATTCTCTGGGGTATCGAAGGAATCAGAAGGAATGCTGCGAGGATTACAAGGGAGTAGATCCGGAAAAAGCGTAAATATTATAGCAAATAAGTATCTTATGATAATAATTGAGATTTAATTTAGCATTGTTTGTTGGTTTCCTAATTTTTTTATATTTTGAAATTTAATGTGTTTATTTTTCTTTGCAGCTACTTCGTTCGTCATGGCCATTATAATGATGATTCTCTGGGGTATTGAACGAATCTGCAGGGATGCTGCGAGGATTGAAAGAGAGTATATATGGGAGAAAGAGTAAATATTATAGTAAATAAGTATCTTTTGATCAATATTGAGATTTGATTTAGCATTGTTTGTTGGATTCCTGATTTTTTTATATTTTGAAATTTAATGTGTTCATTATTCTTTGCAACTACTTCATTCGTCATGGCCATTATAATGATGATTCTCTGGGGTATCGAAGGAATCAGAAGGAATGCTGCGAAGATTACAAGGGAGTAGATCCGGAAAAAGTGTAAATATTATAGCAAATAATTATCTTATGGTAATAATTGAGATTTAATTTAGCATAGTTTGTTGGTTTCCTAATTTTTTTATATTTTGAAATTTAATGTGTTTATTTTTCTTTGCAGCTACTTCATTCGTCATGGCCATTATAATGTTGATTCTCTGGGGTATTGAACGAATCTGCAGGGATGCTGCGAGGATTGAAAGAGAGTATATACGGGTGAAAGCGTAAATATTATAGTAAATAAGTATATTATGATCGTAATTGAGATTTGATTCGGTATTGTTTGTTGGATTAACGATTTTTTCATATTTTGAAATTTTATGTGTTTATTTTTCCTTGCAGCTACTTCATTCGTAATGGCTATTATAATGATGATTCTCTGGGGTATCGAAGGAATCTGCAGGCATGCTGGGAGGATTACAAGAGAGTAGATACAGGAGAAAGCGTAAATATTACAGAAAATAAGTATCATTGATCATAATTGAGATTTGATCTAGCATTGTTTGTTGTATTTCTGATATTTTTATAATTAGAAATTTAATGTGTTTATTTTTCTTTGCAGCGACTTCATTCGTCATTGCCATTATGATGATGATTCTCTGGGGTATCGAAGGAATCTGCAGGGATGCTGTGAGGATTACAAGAGAGTAGATACGGGAGAAAGTGTAAATATTATAGTAAATAAGTATCTTATGATCGTAATTGAGATATTATTTCGTATTGTAATTGAGATTTGATTTAGCATTGTTTGTTGGATTCCTGATTTTTTGATATATTGAAATTTAATGTGTTTATTTTTCTTTGCAGCTACTTCATTCGTCATTGCCATTATAATGATGATTCTCTGGGGTATTGAACGAATCTGCAGGGATGCTGCGAGGATTGAAAGAGAGTATATATGGGAGAAAGAGTAAATATTATAGTAAATAAGTATCTTTTGATCAATATTGAGATTTGATTTAGCATTGTTTGTTGGATTCCTGATTTTTTTATATTTTGAAATTTAATGTGTTCATTATTCTTTGCAACTACTTCATTCGTCATGGCCATTATAATGATGATTCTCTGGGGTATCGAAGGAATCAGAAGGAATGCTGCGAAGATTACAAGGGAGTAGATCCGGAAAAAGTGTAAATATTATAGCAAATAATTATCTTATGGTAATAATTGAGATTTAATTTAGCATAGTTTGTTGGTTTCCTAATTTTTTTTATATTTTGAAATTTAATGTGTTTATTTTTCTTTGCAGCTACTTCATTCGTCATGGCCATTATAATGTTGATTCTCTGGGGTATTGAACGAATATTCAGGGATGCTGCGAGGATTGAAAGAGAGTATATACGGGTGAAAGCGTAAATATTATAGTAAATAAGTATATTATGATCGTAATTGAGATTTGATTCGGTATTGTTTGTTGGATTAACGATTTTTTCATATTTTGAAATTTTATGTGTTTATTTTTCCTTGCAGCTACTTCATTCGTAATGGCTATTATAATGATGATTCTCTGGGGTATCGAAGGAATCTGCAGGCATGCTGGGAGGATTACAAGAGAGTAGATACAGGAGAAAGCGTAAATATTACAGAAAATAAGTATCATTGATCATAATTGAGATTTGATCTAGCATTGTTTGTTGTATTTCTGATATTTTTATAATTAGAAATTTAATGTGTTTATTTTTCTTTGCAGCGACTTCATTCGTCATTGCCATTATGATGATGATTCTCTGGGGTATCGAAGGAATCTGCAGGGATGCTGTGAGGATTACAAGAGAGTAGATACGGGAGAAAGTGTAAATATTATAGTAAATAAGTATCTTATGATCGTAATTGAGATATTATTTCGTATTGTAATTGAGATTTGATTTAGCATTGTTTGTTGGATTCCTGATTTTTTGATATATTGAAATTTAATGTGTTTATTTTTCTTTGCAGCTACTTCATTCGTCATTGCCATTATAATGATGATTCTCTGGGGTATCGAAGGAATCAGAAGGAATGCTGCGAGGATTACAAGGGAGTAGATCCGGAAAAAGCGTAAATATTATAGCAAATAAGTATCTTATGATAATAATTGAGATTTAATTTAGCATTGTTTGTTGGTTTCCTAATTTTTTTATATTTTGAAATTTAATGTGTTTATTTTTCTTTGCAGCTACTTCGTTCGTCATGGCCATTATAATGATGATTCTCTGGGGTATTGAACGAATCTGCAGGGATGCTGCGAGGATTGAAAGAGAGTATATATGGGAGAAAGAGTAAATATTATAGTAAATAAGTATCTTTTGATCAATATTGAGATTTGATTTAGCATTGTTTGTTGGATTCCTGATTTTTTTATATTTTGAAATTTAATGTGTTCATTATTCTTTGCAACTACTTCATTCGTCATGGCCATTATAATGATGATTCTCTGGGGTATCGAAGGAATCAGAAGGAATGCTGCGAAGATTACAAGGGAGTAGATCCGGAAAAAGTGTAAATATTATAGCAAATAATTATCTTATGGTAATAATTGAGATTTAATTTAGCATAGTTTGTTGGTTTCCTAATTTTTTTATATTTTGAAATTTAATGTGTTTATTTTTCTTTGCAGCTACTTCATTCGTCATGGCCATTATAATGTTGATTCTCTGGGGTATTGAACGAATCTGCAGGGATGCTGCGAGGATTGAAAGAGAGTATATACGGGTGAAAGCGTAAATATTATAGTAAATAAGTATATTATGATCGTCATTGAGATTTGATTCGGTATTGTTTGTTGGATTAACGATTTTTTCATATTTTGAAATTTTATGTGTTTATTTTTCCTTGCAGCTACTTCATTCGTAATGGCTATTATAATGATGATTCTCTGGGGTATCGAAGGAATCTGCAGGCATGCTGGGAGGATTACAAGAGAGTAGATACAGGAGAAAGCGTAAATATTACAGAAAATAAGTATCATTGATCATAATTGAGATTTGATCTAGCATTGTTTGTTGTATTTCTGATATTTTTATAATTAGAAATTTAATGTGTTTATTTTTCTTTGCAGCGACTTCATTCGTCATTGCCATTATGATGATGATTCTCTGGGGTATCGAAGGAATCTGCAGGGATGCTGTGAGGATTACAAGAGAGTAGATACGGGAGAAAGTGTAAATATTATAGTAAATAAGTATCTTATGATCGTAATTGAGATATTATTTCGTATTGTAATTGAGATTTGATTTAGCATTGTTTGTTGGATTCCTGATTTTTTGATATATTGAAATTTAATGTGTTTATTTTTCTTTGCAGCTACTTCATTCGTCATTGCCATTATGATGATGATTCTCTGGGGTATCGAAGGAATCTGAAGGGATGCTGCGAGGATTACAAGAGAGTAGATACGGCAGAAAGCGTAAATATTATAGTAAATAAGTATCTTATGATCGTAATTGAGATATTATTTCGCATTGTTTGTAGGATTCCTGTTTTTTTTATATTTTGAAATTTAATGAGTTTATTTTTCTTTGCAGCTACTTCATTCGTCATGGCCATTATAATGATGATTCTCTGGGGTATCGAAGGAATCTGCAAGGATGCTGGGAGGATTAGAAGAGAGTAGATACAGGAGAAAGTGTAAATATTATAGTAAATAAGTATCTTTTGATCATAATTGAGATTTGATCTAGCATTGCTTGTTGTATTCCTGATATTTTTTTATTTTGAAATTTAATGAGTTTATTTTTCTTTGCAGCTACTTCATTCGTCATGGCCATTATAATGATGATTCTCTGGGGTATCGAAGGAATCTGCAGGGATGCTGTGAGGATCACAAGAGAGGAGATACGGGAGAAAGCGTAAATATTATATTAAATAACTATCTTTTGATCATAATATAGATTTGATTTAGCATTGTTTGTTGGATTCCTGATTTTTTTATATTTTGAAATTGAATGTGTTTATTTTTCTTTGCAGCTACTTCATTCATCATGGCCATTAAAATGATGATTCTCTGGGGTATCGAAGGAATCTGCAGGGATGCTGCGAGGATTACAAGAGAGTAGATATGGGAGAAAGCGTAAATATTATAGTAAATAAGTATCTTTTGATCAATATTGAGATTTGATATAGCATTGTTTGTTGGATTCCTAATTTTTTTAGATTTTGAAATTTAATGTGTTTACTTTTCTTTGCAACTACTTCATTCTTCATGGCCATTATAATGATGATTCTCTGGGGGTATCGAAGGAATCTGAGGGATGCTGCGAGGATTAAAAGAGAGTAGATATGGGAGAAAGCATAAATATTACAGTAAATAAGTATCTTTTGATCAATATTGAGATTTGATTTAGCATTGTTTGTTGGATTCCTGATTTTTTTATATTTTGAAATTTAATGTGTTTATTATTCTTTTTAACTACTTCATTCGTCATGGCCATTATAATGATGATTCTCTGGGGTATCGAAGGAATCAGAAGGAATGCTGCGAAGATTACAAGGGAGTAGATCCGGAAAAAGTGTAAATATTATAGCAAATAATTATCTTATGATAATAATTGAGATTTGATTTAGCATTGTTTGTTGGATTCCTGATTTTTTTATATTTTGAAATTTAATGTGTTTATTTTTCTTTGCAGCTACTTCATTCGTCATGGCAATTATAATGATGATTCTCTGGGGTATCGAAGGAATCTGCAGGGATGCTGCGAGGATTACAAGAGAGTAGATATGGGAGAAAGCATAAATATTATAGTAAATAAGTGTCTTTTGATCAATATTGAGATTAGATATAGCATTGTTTGTTGGATTCCTGATTTTTTATATTTTGAAATTTGATGTGTTTACTTTTCTTTGCAGCTACTTCATTCGTCATGGCCATTATAATGATGATTCTCTGGGGTATCGAAGGAATCTACAGGGATGCTGCGTTGATTACAAGAGAGTAGATATTTGAGAAAGAGTAAATATTATAGTAAATAAGTATCTTTTGATCAATATTGAGAAATTATTTAGCATTGTTTGTTGGATTCCTGTTTTTTTTTATATTTTAAAATTTAATGTGTTTATTTTTCTTTGCAGCTACTTCATTCGTCATGGCCATTATAATGATGATTCTCTGGGGTATCGAAGGAATCTGCAGGGATGCTGTGAGGAATACAAGAGAGTAGATACGGGAGAAAGTGTAAATATTATAGTAAATAAGTATCTTATGATCGTAATTGAGATATTATTTCGTATTGTAATTGAGATTTGATTTAGCATTGTTTGTTGGATTCCTGATTTTTTGATATATTGAAATTTAATGTGTTTATTTTTCTTTGCAGCTACTTCATTCGTCATTGCCATTATAATGATGATTCTCTGGGGTATCGAAGGAATCAGAAGGGATGCTGCAAGGATTACAAGGGTGTAGATCCGGAAAAAGCGTAAATATTATAGTAAATAAGTATCTTATGATAATAATTGAGATTTAATTTAGCATTGTTTGTTGGTTTCCTAATTTATTTATATTTTGAAATTTAATGTGTCTATTTTTCTTTGCAGCTACTTCATTCGTCATGGACATTATAATGATGATTCTCTGGGGTATTGAACGAGTCTGCAGGGATGCTACGAGGATTAAAAGAGAGTATATACGGGAGAAAGCATAAATATATAAGTAAATAAGTATCTTTTGATCAATATTGAGATTTGATTTAGCATTGTTTGTTGGATTCCTGATTCCTTTATATTTTTAAATTTAATGTGTTAATTTTTCTTTGCAGTTACTTCATTCGTCATGGCCATTATAATGATGATTCTCTGGGGTATCCAAGGAATCTGAAGGGATGCTGCGAGGATTACAAGAGAGTAGATACGGCAGAAAGCGTAAATATTATAGTAAATAAGTATCTTATGATCGTAATTGAGATATTATTTCGCATTGTTTGTAGGATTCCTGTTTTTTTTATATTTTGAAATTTAATGAGTTTATTTTTCTTTGCAGCTACTTCATTCGTCATGGCCATTATAATGATGATTCTCTGGGGTATCGAAGGAATCTGCAAGGATGCTGGGAGGATTAGAAGAGAGTAGATACAGGAGAAAGTGTAAATATTATAGTAAATAAGTATCTTTTGATCATAATTGAGATTTGATCTAGCATTGCTTGTTGTATTCCTGATATTTTTTTATTTTGAAATTTAATGAGTTTATTTTTCTTTGCAGCTACTTCATTCGTCATGGCCATTATAATGATGATTCTCTGGGGTATCGAAGGAATCTGCAGGGATGCTGTGAGGATCACAAGAGAGGAGATACGGGAGAAAGCGTAAATATTATATTAAATAACTATCTTTTGATCATAATATAGATTTGATTTAGCATTGTTTGTTGGATTCCTGATTTTTTTATATTTTGAAATTGAATGTGTTTATTTTTCTTTGCAGCTACTTCATTCATCATGGCCATTAAAATGATGATTCTCTGGGGTATCGAAGGAATCTGCAGGGATGCTGCGAGGATTACAAGAGAGTAGATATGGGAGAAAGCGTAAATATTATAGTAAATAAGTATCTTTTGATCAATATTGAGATTTGATATAGCATTGTTTGTTGGATTCCTAATTTTTTTAGATTTTGAAATTTAATGTGTTTACTTTTCTTTGCAACTACTTCATTCTTCATGGCCATTATAATGATGATTCTCTGGGGGTATCGAAGGAATCTGAGGGATGCTGCGAGGATTAAAAGAGAGTAGATATGGGAGAAAGCATAAATATTACAGTAAATAAGTATCTTTTGATCAATATTGAGATTTGATTTAGCATTGTTTGTTGGATTCCTGATTTTTTTATATTTTGAAATTTAATGTGTTTATTATTCTTTGCAACCACTTCATTCGTCATGGCCATTATAATGATGATTCTCTGGGGTATCGAAGGAATCAGAAGGAATGCTGCGAGGATTACAAGGGAGTAGATCCGGAAAAAGCGTAAATATTATAGCAAATAAGTATCTTATGATAATAATTGAGATTTAATTTAGCATTGTTTGTTGGTTTCCTAATTTTTTTATATTTTGAAATTTAATGTGTTTATTTTTCTTTGCAGCTACTTCGTTCGTCATGGCCATTATAATGATGATTCTCTGGGGTATTGAACGAATCTGCAGGGATGCTGCGAGGATTGAAAGAGAGTATATATGGGAGAAAGAGTAAATATTATAGTAAATAAGTATCTTTTGATCAATATTGAGATTTGATTTAGCATTGTTTGTTGGATTCCTGATTTTTTTATATTTTGAAATTTAATGTGTTTATTATTCTTTTTAACTACTTCATTCGTCATGGCCATTATAATGATGATTCTCTGGGGTATCGAAGGAATCAGAAGGAATGCTGCGAAGATTACAAGGGAGTAGATCCGGAAAAAGTGTAAATATTATAGCAAATAATTATCTTATGATAATAATTGAGATTTGATTTAGCATTGTTTGTTGGATTCCTGATTTTTTTATATTTTGAAATTTAATGTGTTTATTTTTCTTTGCAGCTACTTCATTCGTCATGGCAATTATAATGATGATTCTCTGGGGTATCGAAGGAATCTGCAGGGATGCTGCGAGGATTACAAGAGAGTAGATATGGGAGAAAGCATAAATATTATAGTAAATAAGTGTCTTTTGATCAATATTGAGATTAGATATAGCATTGTTTGTTGGATTCCTGATTTTTTATATTTTGAAATTTGATGTGTTTACTTTTCTTTGCAGCTACTTCATTCGTCATGGCCATTATAATGATGATTCTCTGGGGTATCGAAGGAATCTACAGGGATGCTGCGTTGATTACAAGAGAGTAGATATTTGAGAAAGAGTAAATATTATAGTAAATAAGTATCTTTTGATCAATATTGAGAAATTATTTAGCATTGTTTGTTGGATTCCTGTTTTTTTTTATATTTTAAAATTTAATGTGTTTATTTTTCTTTGCAGCTACTTCATTCGTCATGGCCATTATAATGATGATTCTCTGGGGTATCGAAGGAATCTGCAGGGATGCTGTGAGGAATACAAGAGAGTAGATACGGGAGAAAGTGTAAATATTATAGTAAATAAGTATCTTATGATCGTAATTGAGATATTATTTCGTATTGTAATTGAGATTTGATTTAGCATTGTTTGTTGGATTCCTGATTTTTTGATATATTGAAATTTAATGTGTTTATTTTTCTTTGCAGCTACTTCATTCGTCATTGCCATTATAATGATGATTCTCTGGGGTATCGAAGGAATCAGAAGGGATGCTGCAAGGATTACAAGGGTGTAGATCCGGAAAAAGCGTAAATATTATAGTAAATAAGTATCTTATGATAATAATTGAGATTTAATTTAGCATTGTTTGTTGGTTTCCTAATTTATTTATATTTTGAAATTTAATGTGTCTATTTTTCTTTGCAGCTACTTCTTTCGTCATGGACATTATAATGATGATTCTCTGGGGTATTGAACGAATCTGCAGGGATGCTGCGAGGATTAAAAGAGAGTATATACGGGAGAAAGCATAAATATATAAGTAAATAAGTATCTTTTGATCAATATTGAGATTTGATTTAGCATTGTTTGTTGGATTCCTGATTCCTTTATATTTTTAAATTTAATGTGTTAATTTTTCTTTGCAGTTACTTCATTCGTCATGGCCATTATAATGATGATTCTCTGGGGTATCCAAGGAATCTGAAGGGATGCTGCGAGGATTACAAGAGAGTAGATACGGCAGAAAGCGTAAATATTATAGTAAATAAGTATCTTTTGATCATAATTGAGATTTGATCTAGCATTGCTTGTTGTATTCCTGATATTTTTATATTTTGAAATTTAATGAGTTTATTTTTCTTTGCAGCTACTTCATTCGTCATGGCCATTATAATGATGATTCTCTGGGGTATCGAAGGAATCTGCAGGGATGCTGTGAGGATCACAAGAGAGGAGATACGGGAGAAAGCGTAAATATTATATTAAATAAGTATCTTTTGATAATAATTGAGATTTGATCTATCATTGTTTGTTTGATTCCTGTTTTTTTTTATATTTTAAAATTTAATGTGTTTATTTTTCTTTGCAGCTACTTCATTCGTCATGGCAATTATAATGATGATTCTCTGGGGTATCGAAGGAATCTGCAGGGATGCTGCGAGGATTACAAGAGAGTAGATATGGGAGAAAGCATAAATATTATAGTAAATAAGTGTCTTTTGATCAATATTGAGATTTGATATAGCATTGTTTGTTGGATTCCTGATTTTTTATATTTTGAAATTTGATGTGTTTACTTTTCTTTGCAGCTACTTCATTCGTCATGGCCATTATAATGATGATTCTCTGGGGTATCGAAGGAAACTACAGGGATGCTGCGTTGATTACAAGAGAGTAGATATGGGAGAAAGAGTAAATATTATAGTAAATAAGTATCTTTTGATCAATATTGAGAAATTATTTAGCATTGTTTGTTGGATTCCTGTTTTTTTTTATATTTTAAAATTTAATGTGTTTATTTTTCTTTGCAGCTACTTCATTCGTCATGGCCATTATAATTATGATTCTCTGGGGTATCGAAGGAATCTGCAGGGATGCTGTGAGGATTACAAGCAAGTAGATACGGGAGAAAGCGTAACTATTATAGTAAATAACTATCTTTTGATCATAATTGAGATTTAATTTAGCATTGTTTGTTGGATTCCTGATTTTTTTATATTTTGAAATTGAATGTGTTTATTTTTCTTTGCAGCTACTTCATTCATCATGGCCATTAAAATGATGATTCTCTGGGGTATCGAAGGAATCTGCAGGGATGCTGCGAGGATTACAAGAGAGTAGATATGGGAGAAAGCGTAAATATTATAGTAAATAAGTATCTTTTGATCAATATTGAGATTTGATATAGCATTGTTTGTTGGATTCCTAATTTTTTTAGATTTTGAAATTTAATGTGTATACTTATCTTTGCAGCTACTTCATTCGTCATGGCCATTATAATGATGATTCTCTGGGGGTATCGAAGGAATCTGCAGGGATGCTGCGAGGATTAAAAGAGAGTAGATATGGGAGAAAGCATAAATATTACAGTAAATAAGTATCTTTTGATCAATATTGAGATTTGATTTAGCATTGTTTGTTGGATTCCTGATTTTTTTATATTTTGAAATTTAATGTGTTTATTATTCTTTGCAACTACTTCATTCGTCCTGGCCATTATAATGATGATTCTCTGGGGTATCGAAGGAATCAGAAGGAATGCTGCGAGGATTACAAGGGAGTAGATCCGGAAAAAGCGTAAATATTATAGCAAATAAGTATCTTATGATAATAATTGAGATTTAATTTAGCATTGTTTGTTGGTTTCCTAATTTTTTTATATTTTGAAATTTAATGTGTCTATTTTTCTTTGCAGCTACTTCATTCGTCATGGACATTATAATGATGATTCTCTGGGGTATTGAACGAATCTGCAGGGATGCTGCGAGGATTAAAAGAGAGTATATACGGGAGAAAGCATAAATATATAAGTAAATAAGTATCTTTTGATCAATATTGAGATTTGATTTAGCATTGTTTGTTGGATTCCTGATTCCTTTATATTTTTAAATTTAATGTGTTAATTTTTCTTTGCAGTTACTTCATTCGTCATGGCCATTATAATGATGATTCTCTGGGGTATCCAAGGAATCTGAAGGGATGCTGCGAGGATTACAAAAGAGTAGATACGGCAGAAAGCGTAAATATTATAGTAAATAAGTATCTTATGATAGTAATTGAGATATTATTTCGCATTGTTTGTAGGATTCCTGTTTTTTTATATTTTGAAATTTAATAGGTTTATTTTTCATTGCAGCTACTTCATTCGTCATGGCCATTATAATGATGATTCTCTGGGGTATCGAAGGAATCTGCAAGGATTCTGGGAGGATTAGAAGAGAGTAGATACAGGAGAAAGCGTAAATATTATAATAAATAAGTATCTTTTGATCATAATTGAGATTTGATCTAGCATTGCTTGTTGTATTCCTGATATTTTTATATTTTGAAATTTAATGAGTTTATTTTTCTTTGCAGCTACTTCATTCGTCATGGCCATTATAATGATGATTCTCTGGGGTATCGAAGGAATCTGCAGGGATGCTGCGAGGATTACAAGAGAGTTGATATGGGAGAAAGCGTAAATATTATAGTAAATAAGTGTCTTTTGATCAATATTGAGATTTGATATAGCATTGTTTGTTGGATTCCTGATTTTTTATATTTTGAAATTTGATGTGTTTACTTTTCTTTGCAGCTACTTCATTCGTCATGGCCATTATAATGATGATTCTCTGGGGTATCGAAGGAATCTACAGGGATGCTGCGTTGATTACAAGAGAGTAGATATGGGAGAAAGAGTAAATATTATAGTAAATAAGTATCTTTTGATCAATATTGAGAAATTATTTAGCATTGTTTGTTGGATTCCTGTTTTTTTTATATTTTAAAATTTAATGTGTTTATTTTTCTTTGCAGCTACTTCATTCGTCATGGCCATTATAATGATGATTCTCTGGGGTATCGAAGGAATCAGAAGGAATGCTGCGAGGATTACAAGGGAGTAGATCCGGAAAAAGCGTAAATATTATAGCAAATAAGTATCTTATGATAATAATTGAGATTTAATTTAGCATTGTTTGTTGGTTTCCTAATTTTTTTATATTTTGAAATTTAATGTGTTTATTTTTCTTTGCAGCTACTTCGTTCGTCATGGCCATTATAATGATGATTCTCTGGGGTATTGAACGAATCTGCAGGGATGCTGCGAGGATTGAAAGAGAGTATATACGGGAGAAAGCGTAAATATTATAGTAAATATGTATATTATGATCGTAATTGAGATTTGATTCCGCATTGTTTGTTGGATTAATGATTTTTCATATTTTGAAATTTAATGTGTTTATTTTTCCTTGCAGCTACTTCATTCATCATGGCCATTATAATGATGATTCTCTGGGGTATCGAAGGAATCTGCAGGGATGCTGGGAGGATTACAGGAGAGTAGATACAGTAGAAAGCGTAAATATTATAGAAAATAAGTATCTTTTGATCATAATTGAGATTTGATCTAGCATTGTTTGTTGTATTCCTGGTATTTTTATAATTATAAATTTAATGTGTTTATTTTTCTTTGCAGCTACTTCATTCGTCATGGCCATTAAAATGATGATTCTCTGGGGTATCTAAGGAATCTGCAGGGATGCTGCGAGGATTACAAGAGAGTATATATGGGAGAAAGCGTAAATATTACAGTAAATAAGTATCTTTTGATCAATATTGAGATTTGATATAGCATTGTTTGTTGGATTCCTAATTTTTTTATATTTTGAAATTTAATGTGTTTACTTTTCTTTGCAGCTACATCATTCGTCATGGCCATTATAATGATGATTCTCTGGGGGTATCGAAGGAATCTGCAGGGATGCTGCGAGGATCAAAAGAGAGTATATATGGGAGAAAGCGTAAATATTACAGTAAATAAGTATCTTTTGATCAATATTGAGATTTGATTAAGCATTGTTTGTTGGATTCCTGATTTTTTTATATTTTGAAATTTTATGTGTTTATTTTTCTTTGCAACTACTTCATTCGTCATGGCCATTATAATGATGATTCTCTGGGGTATCGAAGGAATCTGCAGGGACGCTGTGAGGATTACAAGAGAGTAGATACGGGAGAAAGCGTAAATATTATAGTATATAAGTATCTTATGATCTTAATTGAGATATTATTTCGCATTGTAATTGAGATATGATTTAGCATTGTTTGTTGGATTCCTGTTTTTTTGATATTTTGAAATTTAATGTGTTTATTTTTCTTTGCAGCTGCTTCATTCGTCATGGACATTATAATGATGATTCTCTGGGGTATTGAACGAATCTGCAGGGATGCTGCGAGGATTACAAGAGAGTAGATACGGCAGAAAGCGTAAATATTATAGTAAATAAGTATCTTATGATCGTATTTAAGATATTATTTCGCATTGTTTGTTGGATTCCTGTTTTTTTATATTTTGAAATTTAACATGTTTATTTTTCTTTGCAGCTACTTTTTCGTCATGGCCATTATAATGATGATTCTCTGGGGTATCAAAGGAATCTGCAGGGATGCTGCGAGGATTACAAGAGAGTAAATACGGGAGAAAGGGTAAATATTATAGTAAATAAGTATATTATGATCGTAATTGAAATTTGATTCCGCATTGTTTGTTAGATTAATGATTTTTTATATTTTGAAATTTAATGTGTTTATTTTTCTTTGCAGCTACTTCATTCGTCATGGCCATTATAATGATGATTCTCTTGGGTATCAAAGAAATCTGCAAGGATGCTGGGAGGATTAGAAGAGAGTAGATAAAGGAGAAAGCGTAAATATTATAGTAAATAAGTATCTTTTGATCATAATTGAGATTTGATCTAGCATTGCTTGTTGTATTCCTGGTATTTTTATATTTAGAAATTTAATTAGTTTATTTTTCTTTGTAGCTACTTCATTAGTCATGGCCATTATAATGATGATTCTCTGGGGTATCGAAGGAATCTGCAGGGATGCTGTGAGGATCACAAGAGAGGAGATACGGGAGAAAGCGTAAATATTATATTAAATAAGTATCTTTTGATAATAATTGAGATTTGATCTATCATTGTTTGTTGGATTCCTGTTTTTTTTATATTTTAAAATTTAATGTGTTTATTTTTCTTTGCAGCTACTTCATTCGTCATGGCAATTATAATGATGATTCTCTGGGGTATCGAAGGAATCTGCAGGGATGCTGCGAGGATTACAAGAGAGTAGATATGGGAGAAAGCGTAAATATTATATTAAATAAGTATCTTTTGATAATAATTGAGATTTGATCTATCATTGTTTGTTGGATTCCTGTTTTTTTTATATTTTAAAATTTAATGTGTTTATTTTTCTTTGCAGCTACTTCATTCGTCATGGCCATTATAATGATGAATCTCTGGGGTATCGAAGGAATCTACAGGGATGCTGCGTTGATTACAAGAGAGTAGATATGGGAGAAAGAGTAAATATTATAGTAAATAATTATCTTTTGATCAATATTGAGAAATTATTTAGCATTGTTTGTTGGATTCCTGTTTTTTTTATATTTTTAAATTTAATGTGTTTATTTTTCTTTGCAGCTACTTCATTCGTCATGGCCATTATAATGATGATTCTCTGGGGTATCGAAGGAATCTGCAGGGAAGCTGTGAGGATTACAAGCAAGTAGATCCGGAAAAAGCGTAAATATTATGGTAAATAAGTATCTTATGATAATAATTGAGATTTAATTTAGCATTGTTTGTTGGTTTCCTAATTTATTTATATTTTGAAATTTAATGTGTCTATTTTTCTTTGCAGCTACTTCATTCGTCATGGACATTATAATGATGATTCTCTGGGGTATTGAACGAGTCTGCAGGAATGCTGCGAGGATTAAAAGAGAGTATATACGGGAGAAAGCATAAATATATAAGTAAATAAGTATCTTTTGATCAATATTGAGATTTGATTTAGCATTGTTTGTTGGATTCCTGATTCCTTTATATTTTTAAATTTAATATGTTAATTTTTCTTTGCAGTTACTTCATTCGTCATGGCCAATATAATGTTGATTCTCTGGGGTATCCAAGGAATCTGAAGGGATGCTGCGAGGATTACAAGAGAGTAGATACGGCAGAAAGCGTAAATATTATAGTAAATAAGTATCTTATGATCGTAATTGAGATATTATTTCGCATTGTTTGTAGGATTCCTGTTTTTTTTATATTTTGAAATTTAATAGGTTTATTTTTCTTTGCAGCTACTTCATTCGTCATGGCCATTATAATGATGATTCTCTGGGGTATCAAAGGTATCAGCAAGGATGCTGGTAGGATTAGAAGAGAGGAGATACAGGAGAAAGCGTAAATATTATAGTAAATAAGTATCTATTGATCATAATTGAGATTTGATCTAGCATTGTTTGTTGTATTCCTGATATTTTTATATTTTTAAATTTAATTTGTAAATTTTTCTTTGCAGCTACTTCATTCCTCATGGCCATTATAATGATGATTCTCTGGGGTATCGAAGGAATCTGAAGGGATGCTGCGAGGATTACAAGTGAGTAGATACGGGAGAAAGCGTAAATATTATAGTAAATAAGTATATTATGATCGTAATTGAGATATGATTCCACATTGTTTGTTTGATTAATGATTTTTGATATTTTGAAATTTAATGTGTTTATTTTTCTTTGCAGCTACTTCATTCGACATGGCCATTATAAAGATGATTCTCTGGGGTATCGAAGGAATCTGCAAGGATGCTGGGAGGATTAGAAGAGAGTAGATACAGGAGAAAGGGTAAATATTATATTAAATACGTATCTTTTGATCATCACATAGATTTGATCTAGCATTGTTTGTTGTATTCCTGATATTTTTATATTTTGAAATTTAATGTGTTTATTTTTCTTTGCAGCTACTTCATTCGTCATGTCCATTATATTGATGATTCTCTGGGGTATCGAAGGAATCTGCAGGGATGCTGTGAGGATTACAAGAGAGGAGATACGGGAGAAAATGTAAATATTATATTAAATAAGTATCTTTTGATCATAATTGAGATTTGATCTAGCATTGTTTGTTGGATTCCTGTTTTTTTTATATTTTAAAATTTAATTTGTTTATATTTCTTTGCAGCTACTTCATTCGTCATGGCCATTATAATGATGATTCTCAGGGGTATCGAAGGAATCTGCTGGGATGCTGTGAGGATTACAAGAGAGAAGATACGGGAGAAAGCCTAACAATTTTTGTAAATAACTATCTTTTGATCATAATTGAGATTTGATTTAGCATTGTTTTTTGTATTCCTGATTTTTTTTTTTGAAATTGAATGTGTTTATTTTTCTTTGCAGCTTCTTCATTCATCATGGCCATTAAAATGATGATTCTCTGGGGTATCGAAGGAATCTGCAGGGATGCTGCGAGGATTACAAGAGAGTAGATATGGGAGAAAGCGTAAATATTATAGTAAATAAGTATCTTTTGATCAATATTGAGATTTGATATAGCATTGTTTGTTGGATTCCTAATTTTTTTAGATTTTGAAATTTAATGTGTTTACTTTTCTTTGCAGCTACTTCATTCGTCATGGCCATTATAATGATGATTCTCTGGGGGTATCGAAGGAATCTGCAGGGATGCTGCCAGGATTAAAAGAGAGTAGATATGGGAGAAAGCATAAATATTACAGTTAATAAATATCTTTTGATCAATATTGAGATTTGATTTAGCATTGTTTGTTGGATTCCTGATTTTTTTATATTTTGAAATTTAATGTGTTTATTATTCTTTGAAACTACTTCATTCGTCATGGCCATTATAATGATGATTCTCTGGGGTATCGAAGGAATCAGAAGGAATGCTGCTAGGATTACAAGGGAGTAGATCCGGAAAAAGCGTGAATATTATAGCAAATAAGTATGTTATGATAATAATTGAGATTTAATTTAGCATTGTTTGTTGGTTTCCTAATTTTTTTATATTTTGAAATTTAATATGTTTATTTTTCTTTGCAGCTACTTCATTCGTCATGGCCATTATAATGATGATTCTCTGGGGTATTGAACGAATCTGCAGGGATGCTGCGAGGATTGAAAGAGAGTATATACGGGAGAAAGCGTAAATATTATAGTAAATAAGTATATTATGATCGTAATTGAGATTTGATTCCGCATTGTTTGTTGGATTAATGATTTTTTTATATTTTTAAATTTAATGTGTTTATTTTTCTTTGCAGCTACTTCATTCGTCATGGCCATTATAATGATGATTCTCTGGGGTATCGAAGGAATCTGCAGGGAAGCTGTGAGGATTACAAGCAAGTAGATCCGGAAAAAGCGTAAATATTATGGTAAATAAGTATCTTATGATAATAATTGAGATTTAATTTAGCATTGTTTGTTGTATTCCTGATATTTTTATATTTTTAAATTTAATTTGTAAATTTTTCTTTGCAGCTACTTCATTCCTCATGGCCATTATAATGATGATTCTCTGGGGTATCGAAGGAATCTGAAGGGATGCTGCGAGGATTACAAGTGAGTAGATACGGGAGAAAGCGTAAATATTATAGTAAATAAGTATATTATGATCGTAATTGAGATATGATTCCACATTGTTTGTTTGATTAATGATTTTTGATATTTTGAAATTTAATGTGTTTATTTTTCTTTGCAGCTACTTCATTCGACATGGCCATTATAAAGATGATTCTCTGGGGTATCGAAGGAATCTGCAAGGATGCTGGGAGGATTAGAAGAGAGTAGATACAGGAGAAAGGGTAAATATTATATTAAATACGTATCTTTTGATCATCACATAGATTTGATCTAGCATTGTTTGTTGTATTCCTGATATTTTTATATTTTGAAATTTAATGTGTTTATTTTTCTTTGCAGCTACTTCATTCGTCATGTCCATTATATTGATGATTCTCTGGGGTATCGAAGGAATCTGCAGGGATGCTGTGAGGATTACAAGAGAGGAGATACGGGAGAAAATGTAAATATTATATTAAATAAGTATCTTTTGATCATAATTGAGATTTGATCTAGCATTGTTTGTTGGATTCCTGTTTTTTTTATATTTTAAAATTTAATTTGTTTATATTTCTTTGCAGCTACTTCATTCGTCATGGCCATTATAATGATGATTCTCAGGGGTATCGAAGGAATCTGCTGGGATGCTGTGAGGATTACAAGAGAGAAGATACGGGAGAAAGCCTAACAATTTTTGTAAATAACTATCTTTTGATCATAATTGAGATTTGATTTAGCATTGTTTTTTGTATTCCTGATTTTTTTTTTTGAAATTGAATGTGTTTATTTTTCTTTGCAGCTTCTTCATTCATCATGGCCATTAAAATGATGATTCTCTGGGGTATCGAAGGAATCTGCAGGGATGCTGCGAGGATTACAAGAGAGTAGATATGGGAGAAAGCGTAAATATTATAGTAAATAAGTATCTTTTGATCAATATTGAGATTTGATATAGCATTGTTTGTTGGATTCCTAATTTTTTTAGATTTTGAAATTTAATGTGTTTACTTTTCTTTGCAGCTACTTCATTCGTCATGGCCATTATAATGATGATTCTCTGGGGGTATCGAAGGAATCTGCAGGGATGCTGCCAGGATTAAAAGAGAGTAGATATGGGAGAAAGCATAAATATTACAGTTAATAAATATCTTTTGATCAATATTGAGATTTGATTTAGCATTGTTTGTTGGATTCCTGATTTTTTTATATTTTGAAATTTAATGTGTTTATTATTCTTTGAAACTACTTCATTCGTCATGGCCATTATAATGATGATTCTCTGGGGTATCGAAGGAATCAGAAGGAATGCTGCTAGGATTAGAAGGGAGTAGATCCGGAAAAAGCGTGAATATTATAGCAAATAAGTATGTTATGATAATAATTGAGATTTAATTTAGCATTGTTTGTTGGTTTCCTAATTTTTTTATATTTTGAAATTTAATATGTTTATTTTTCTTTGCAGCTACTTCATTCGTCATGGCCATTATAATGATGATTCTCTGGGGTATTGAACGAATCTGCAGGGATGCTGCGAGGATTGAAAGAGAGTATATACGGGAGAAAGCGTAAATATTATAGTAAATAAGTATATTATGATCGTAATTGAGATTTGATTCCGCATTGTTTGTTGGATTAATGATTTTTTCATATTTTGAAATTTAATGTGTTTATCTTCCTTGCAGCTACTTCATTCATCATGGCCATTATAATGATGATTCTCTGGGGTATCGAAGGAATCTGCAGGGATGCTGTGAGGATTACATGAAAGTAGATACGGGAGAAAGCGTAACAATTAAAGTAAATAACTATCTTTTGATCATAATTGAGATTTGATTTAGCATTGTTTGTTGGATTCCTGATTTTTTTATATTTTAAATTGAATGTGTTTATTTTTCTTTGCAGCTACTTCATTCATCATGGCCATTAAAATGATGATTCTCTGGGGTATCTAAGGAATCTGCAGGGATGCTGCGAGGATTACAAGAGAGTAGATATGGGAGAAAGCGTAAATATTATAGTAAATAAGTATCTTTTGATCAATATTGTGATTTGATATAGCATTGTTTGTTGGATTCCTAATTTTTTTATATTTTGAAATTTAATGTGTTTACTTTTCTTTGCAGCTACTTCATTCGTCATGGCCATTATAATGATGATTCTCTGGGGTATCGAAGGAATCTGCAAGGATGCTGGGAGGATTAGAAGAGAGTAGATACAGGAGAAAGCGTAAATATTATAGTAAATAAGTATCTTTTGATCATAATTGAGATTTGATCTAGCATTGCTTGTTGTATTCCTGATATTTTTATATTTTGAAATTTAATGAGCTTATTTTTCTTTGCAGCTACTTCATTCGTCATGCCCATTATAATGATGATTCTCTGGGGTATCGAAGGAGTCTGCAGGGATGCTGTGAGGATCACAAGAGAGGAGATACGGGAGAAAGCGTAAATATTATATTAAATAAGTATCTTTTGATAATAATTGAGATTTGATCTATCATTGTTTGTTGGATTCCTGTTTTTTTTATATTTTAAAATTTAATGTGTTTATTTTTCTTTGCAGCTACTTCATTCGTCATGGCCATTATAATGATGATTCTCTGGGGTATCGAAGGAATCTGCAGGGATGCTGCGAGGATTACAAGAGAATAGATATGGGAGAAAGCGTAAATATTATAGTAAATAAGTATCTTTTGATCAATATTGAGATTTGATATAGCATTGTTTGTTGGATTCCTAATTTTTTTAGATTTTGAAATTTAATGTGTTTACTTTTCTTTGCAGCTACTTCATTCGTCATGGCCATTATAATGATGATTCTCTGGGGGTATCGAAGGAATCTGCAGGGATGCTGCGAGGATTAAAAGAGAGTAGATATGGGAGAAAGCATAAATATTACAGTAAATAAGTATCTTTTGATCAATATTGAGATTTGATTTAGCATTGTTTGTTGGATTCCTGATTTTTTAATATTTTGAAATTTAATGTGTTTATTATTCTTTGCAACTACTTCATTCGTCATGGCCATTATAATGATGATTCTCTGGGATATCGAAGGAATCAGAAGGAATACTTCGAGGATTACAAGGGAGTAGATCCGGAAAAAGCGTAAATATTATAGCAAATAAGTATCTTATGATAATAATTGAGATTTAATTTAGCATTGTTTGTTGGTTTCCTAATTTTTTTATATTTTGAAATTTAATGTGTTTATTTTTCATTGCAGCTACTTCGTTCGTCATGGCCATTATAATGATGATTCTCTGGGGTATTGAACGAATCTGCAGGGATGCTGCGAGGATTGAAAGAGAGTATATATGGGAGAAAGAGTAAATATTATAGTAAATAAGTATCTTTTGATCAATATTGAGATTTGATTTAGCATTGTTTGTTGGATTCCTGATTTTTTTATATTTTGAAATTTAATGTGTTTATTATTCTTTGCAATTACTTCATTCGTCATGGCCATTATAATGATGATTCTCTGGGGTATCGAAGGAATCAGAAGGAATGCTGCGAAGATTACAAGGGAGTAGATCCGGAAAAAGTGTAAATATTATAGCAAATAATTATCTTATGATAAATATTGAGATTTAATTTAGCATAGTTTGTTGGTTTCCTAATTTTTTTATATTTTGAAATTTAATGTGTTTATTTTTCTTTGCAGCTACTTCATTCGTCATGGCCATTATAATGATGATTCTCTGGGGTATTGAACGAATCTGCAGGGATGCTGCGAGGATTGAAAGAGAGTATATACGGGAGAAAGCGTAAATATTATAGTAAATAAGTATATTATGATCGTAATTGAGATTTGATTCGGTATTGTTTGTTGGATTAACGATTTTTTCATATTTTGAAATTTAATGTGTTTATTTTTCCTTGCAGCTACTTCATTCGTAATGGACATTATAATGATGATTCTCTGGGGTATTGAACGAATCTGCAGGGATGCTGCGAGGATTAAAAGAGAGTATATACGGGAGAAAGCATAAATATATAAGTAAATAAGTATCTTTTGATCAATATTGAGATTTGATTTAGCATTGTTTGTTGGATTCCTGATTCCTTTATATTTTTAAATTTAATGTGTTAATTTTTCTTTGCAGTTACTTCATTCGTCATGGCCATTATAATGATGATTCTCTGGGGTATCGAAGGAATCTGCAGGGATGCTGTGAGGATCACAAGGGAGGAGATACGGGAGAAAGCGTAAATATTATATTAAATAAGTATCTTTTGATAATAATTGAGATTTGATCTATCATTGTTTGTAGGATTCCTGTATTTTTAATATTTTAAAATTTAATGTGTTTATTTTTCTTTGCAGCTACTTCATTCGTCATGGCAATTATAATGATGATTCTCTGGGGTATCGAAGGAATCTGCAGGGATGCTGCGAGGATTACAAGAGAGTAGATATGGGAGAAAGCGTAAATATTATAGTAAATAAGTGTCTTTTGATCAATATTGAGAAATTATTTAGCATTGTTTGTTGGATTCCTGTTTTTTTTTATATTTTAAAATTTAATGTGTTTAATTATCTTTGCAGCTACTTCATTCGTCATGGCCATTATAATGATGATTCTCTGGGATATCGAAGGAATCTGCAGGGATGCTGTGAGGATTACAAGCAAGTAGATACGGGAGAAAGGGTAACAATTATAGTAAATAACTATCTTTTGATCATAATTGAGATTTGATTTAGCATTGTTTGTTGGATTCCTGATTTTTTTATATTTTGAAATTGAATGTGTTTATTTTTCTTTGCAGCTACTTCATTCATCATGGCCATTATAATGATGATTCTGTGGGGTATCCAAGGAATCTGAAGGGATGCTGCGAGGATTACAAGAGAGTAGATACGGCAGAAAGCGTAAATATTATAGTAAATAAGTATCTTATGATCGTAATTGAGATATTATTTCGCATTGTTTGTAGGATTCCTGTTTTTTTTATATTTTGAAATTTAATAGGTTTATTTTTCTTTGCAAATACTTCATTCGTCATGGCCATTATAATGATGATTCTCTGGGGTATCGAAGGAATCTGCAAGGATGCTGGGAGGATTAGAAGAGAGTAGATACAGGAGAAAGCGTAAATATTATAGTAAATAAGTATCTTTTGATCATAATTGAGATTTGATCTAGCATTGCTTGTTGTATTCCTGATATTTTTATATTTTGAAATTTAATGAGTTTATTTTTCTTTGCAGCTACTTCATTCGTCATGGCCATTATAATGATGATTCTCTGGGGTATAGAAGGAATCTGCAGGGATGCTGTGAGGATCACAAGAGAGGAGATACGGGAGAAATCGTAAATATTATATTAAATAAGTATCTTTTGATAATAATTGAGATTTGATCTATCATTGTTTGTTGGATTCCTGTTTTTTTTATATTTTAAAATTTAATGTGTTTATTTTTCTTTGCAGCTACTTCATTCGTCATGGCAATTATAATGATGATTCTCTGGGGTATCGAAGGAATCTGCAGGGATGCTGCGAGGATTACAAGAGAGTAGATAAGGGAGAAAGCGTAAATATTATAGTAAATAAGTATCTT
The DNA here is from genome assembly GCA_947579665.1 of Sympetrum striolatum. NCBI lineage: Eukaryota > Metazoa > Arthropoda > Insecta > Odonata > Libellulidae > Sympetrum > Sympetrum striolatum. Next base: position 105,397,479 of record OX388343.1, read on the forward strand.
TTGATCAATATTGAGATTTGATATAGCATTGTTTGTTGGATTCCTAATTTTTTTAGATTTTGAAATTTAATGTGTTTACTTTTCTTTGCAGCTACTTCATTCGTCATGGCCATTATAATGATGATTCTCTGGGGGTATCGAAGGAATCCAGGGATGCTGCGTTGATTACAAGAGAGTAGATATGGGAGAAAGAGTAAATATTATAGTAAATAAGTATCTTTTGATCAATATTGAGAAATTATTTAGCATTGTTTGTTGGATTCCTGTTTTTTTTATATTTTAAAATTTAATGTGTTTATTTTTCTTTGCAGCTACTTCATTCGTCATGGCCATTATAATGATGATTCTCTGGGGTATCGAAGGAATCAGAAGGAATGCTGCGAGGATTACAAGGGAGTAGATCCGGAAAAAGCGTAAATATTATAGCAAATAAGTATCTTATGATAATAATTGAGATTTAATTTAGCATTGTTTGTTGGTTTCCTAATTTTTTTATATTTTGAAATTTAATGTGTTTATTTTTCTTTGCAGCTACTTCGTTCGTCATGGCCATTATAATGATGATTCTCTGGGGTATTGAACGAATCTGCAGGGATGGTGCGAGGATTGAAAGAGAGTATATACGGGAGAAAGCGTAAATATTATAGTAAATATGTATATTATGATCGTAATTGAGATTTGATTCCGCATTGTTTGTTGGATTAATGATTTTTCATATTTTGAAATTTAATGTGTTTATTTTTCCTTGCAGCTACTTCATTCATCATGGCCATTATAATGATGATTCTCTGGGGTATCGAAGGAATCTGCAGGGATGCTGGGAGGATTACAGGAGAGTAGATACAGTAGAAAGCGTAAATATTATAGAAAATAAGTATCTTTTGATCATAATTGAGATTTGATCTAGCATTGTTTGTTGTATTCCTGGTATTTTTATAATTATAAATTTAATGTGTTTATTTTTCTTTGCAGCTACTTCATTCGTCATGGCCATTAAAATGATGATTCTCTGGGGTATCTAAGGAATCTGCAGGGATGCTGCGAGGATTACAAGAGAGTATATATGGGAGAAAGCGTAAATATTACAGTAAATAAGTATCTTTTGATCAATATTGAGATTTGATATAGCATTGTTTGTTGGATTCCTAATTTTTTTATATTTTGAAATTTAATGTGTTTACTTTTCTTTGCAGCTACATCATTCGTAATGGCCATTATAATGATGATTCTCTGGGGGTATCGAAGGAATCTGCAGGGATGCTGCGAGGATCAAAAGAGAGTATATATGGGAGAAAGCGTAAATATTACAGTAAATAAGTATCTTTTGATCAATATTGAGATTTGATTAAGCATTGTTTGTTGGATTCCTGATTTTTTTATATTTTGAAATTTTATGTGTTTATTTTTCTTTGCAACTACTTCATTCGTCATGGCCATTATAATGATGATTCTCTGGGGTATCGAAGGAATCTGCAGGGACGCTGTGAGGATTACAAGAGAGTAGATACGGGAGAAAGCGTAAATATTATAGTAAATAAGTATCTTATGATCTTAATTGAGATATTATTTCGCATTGTAATTGAGATATGATTTAGCATTGTTTGTTGGATTCCTGTTTTTTTGATATTTTGAAATTTAATGTGTTTATTTTTCTTTGCAGCTGCTTCATTCGTCATGGACATTATAATGATGATTCTCTGGGGTATTGAACGAATCTGCAGGGATGCTGCGAGGATTACAAGAGAGTAGATACGGCAGAAAGCGTAAATATTATAGTAAATAAGTATCTTATGATCGTATTTAAGATATTATTTCGCATTGTTTGTTGGATTCCTGTTTTTTTATATTTTGAAATTTAACATGTTTATTTTTCTTTGCAGCTACTTTTTCGTCATGGCCATTATAATGATGATTCTCTGGGGTATCAAAGGAATCTGCAGGGATGCTGCGAGGATTACAAGAGAGTAAATACGGGAGAAAGGGTAAATATTATAGTAAATAAGTATATTATGATCGTAATTGAAATTTGATTCCGCATTGTTTGTTAGATTAATGATTTTTTATATTTTGAAATTTAATGTGTTTATTTTTCTTTGCAGCTACTTCATTCGTCATGGCCATTATAATGATGATTCTCTTGGGTATCAAAGAAATCTGCAAGGATGCTGGGAGGATTAGAAGAGAGTAGATACAGGAGAAAGCGGAAATATTATAGTAAATAAGTATCTTTTGATCATAATTGAGATTTGATCTAGCATTGCTTGTTGTATTCCTGGTATTTTTATATTTAGAAATTTAATTAGTTTATTTTTCTTTGTAGCTACTTCATTTGTCATGGCCATTATAATGATGATTCTCTGGGGTATCGAAGGAATCTGCAGGGATGCTGTGAGGATCACAAGAGAGGAGATACGGGAGAAAGCGTAAATATTATATTAAATAAGTATCTTTTGATAATAATTGAGATTTGATCTATCATTGTTTGTTGGATTCCTGTTTTTTTTATATTTTAAAATTTAATGTGTTTATTTTTCTTTGCAGCTACTTCATTCGTCATGGCAATTATAATGATGATTCTCTGGGGTATCGAAGGAATCTGCAGGGATGCTGCGAGGATTACAAGAGAGTAGATATGGGAGAAAGCGTAAATATTATATTAAATAAGTATCTTTTGATAATAATTGAGATTTGATCTATCATTGTTTGTTGGATTCCTGTTTTTTTTATATTTTAAAATTTAATGTGTTTATTTTTCTTTGCAGCTACTTCATTCGTCATGGCCATTATAATGATGAATCTCTGGGGTATCGAAGGAATCTACAGGGATGCTGCGTTGATTACAAGAGAGTAGATATGGGAGAAAGAGTAAATATTATAGTAAATAAGTATCTTTTGATCAATATTGAGAAATTATTTAGCATTGTTTGTTGGATTCCTGTTTTTTTTATATTTTTAAATTTAATGTGTTTATTTTTCTTTGCAGCTACTTCATTCGTCATGGCCATTATAATGATGATTCTCTGGGGTATCGAAGGAATCTGCAGGGAAGCTGTGAGGATTACAAGCAAGTAGATCCGGAAAAAGCGTAAATATTATGGTAAATAAGTATCTTATGATAATAATTGAGATTTAATTTAGCATTGTTTGTTGGTTTCCTAATTTATTTATATTTTGAAATTTAATGTGTCTATTTTTCTTTGCAGCTACTTCATTCGTCATGGACATTATAATGATGATTCTCTGGGGTATTGAACGAGTCTGCAGGAATGCTGCGAGGATTAAAAGAGAGTATATACGGGAGAAAGCATAAATATATAAGTAAATAAGTATCTTTTGATCAATATTGAGATTTGATTTAGCATTGTTTGTTGGATTCCTGATTCCTTTATATTTTTAAATTTAATATGTTAATTTTTCTTTGCAGTTACTTCATTCGTCATGGCCAATATAATGTTGATTCTCTGGGGTATCCAAGGAATCTGAAGGGATGCTGCGAGGATTACAAGAGAGTAGATACGGCAGAAAGCGTAAATATTATAGTAAATAAGTATCTTATGATCGTAATTGAGATATTATTTCGCATTGTTTGTAGGATTCCTGTTTTTTTTATATTTTGAAATTTAATAGGTTTATTTTTCTTTGCAGCTACTTCATTCGTCATGGCCATTATAATGATGATTCTCTGGGGTATCAAAGGTATCAGCAAGGATGCTGGTAGGATTAGAAGAGAGGAGATACAGGAGAAAGCGTAAATATTATAGTAAATAAGTATCTATTGATCATAATTGAGATTTGATCTAGCATTGTTTGTTGTATTCCTGATATTTTTATATTTTTAAATTTAATTTGTAAATTTTTCTTTGCAGCTACTTCATTCCTCATGGCCATTATAATGATGATTCTCTGGGGTATCGAAGGAATCTGAAGGGATGCTGCGAGGATTACAAGTGAGTAGATACGGGAGAAAGCGTAAATATTATAGTAAATAAGTATATTATGATCGTAATTGAGATATGATTCCACATTGTTTGTTTGATTAATGATTTTTGATATTTTGAAATTTAATGTGTTTATTTTTCTTTGCAGCTACTTCATTCGACATGGCCATTATAAAGATGATTCTCTGGGGTATCGAAGGAATCTGCAAGGATGCTGGGAGGATTAGAAGAGAGTAGATACAGGAGAAAGGGTAAATATTATATTAAATACGTATCTTTTGATCATCACATAGATTTGATCTAGCATTGTTTGTTGTATTCCTGATATTTTTATATTTTGAAATTTAATGTGTTTATTTTTCTTTGCAGCTACTTCATTCGTCATGTCCATTATATTGATGATTCTCTGGGGTATCGAAGGAATCTGCAGGGATGCTGTGAGGATTACAAGAGAGGAGATACGGGAGAAAATGTAAATATTATATTAAATAAGTATCTTTTGATCATAATTGAGATTTGATCTAGCATTGTTTGTTGGATTCCTTTTTTTTTTATATTTTAAAATTTAATTTGTTTATATTTCTTTGCAGCTACTTCATTCGTCATGGCCATTATAATGATGATTCTCAGGGGTATCGAAGGAATCTGCTGGGATGCTGTGAGGATTACAAGAGAGAAGATACGGGAGAAAGCCTAACAATTTTTGTAAATAACTATCTTTTGATCATAATTGAGATTTGATTTAGCATTGTTTTTTGTATTCCTGATTTTTTTTTTTGAAATTGAATGTGTTTATTTTTCTTTGCAGCTTCTTCATTCATCATGGCCATTAAAATGATGATTCTCTGGGGTATCGAAGGAATCTGCAGGGATGCTGCGAGGATTACAAGAGAGTAGATATGGGAGAAAGCGTAAATATTATAGTAAATAAGTATCTTTTGATCAATATTGAGATTTGATATAGCATTGTTTGTTGGATTCCTAATTTTTTTAGATTTTGAAATTTAATGTGTTTACTTTTCTTTGCAGCTACTTCATTCGTCATGGCCATTATAATGATGATTCTCTGGGGGTATCGAAGGAATCTGCAGGGATGCTGCCAGGATTAAAAGAGAGTAGATATGGGAGAAAGCATAAATATTACAGTTAATAAATATCTTTTGATCAATATTGAGATTTGATTTAGCATTGTTTGTTGGATTCCTGATTTTTTTATATTTTGAAATTTAATGTGTTTATTATTCTTTGAAACTACTTCATTCGTCATGGCCATTATAATGATGATTCTCTGGGGTATCGAAGGAATCAGAAGGAATGCTGCTAGGATTACAAGGGAGTAGATCCGGAAAAAGCGTGAATATTATAGCAAATAAGTATGTTATGATAATAATTGAGATTTAATTTAGCATTGTTTGTTGGTTTCCTAATTTTTTTATATTTTGAAATTTAATATGTTTATTTTTCTTTGCAGCTACTTCATTCGTCATGGCCATTATAATGATGATTCTCTGGGGTATTGAACGAATCTGCAGGGATGCTGCGAGGATTGAAAGAGAGTATATACGGGAGAAAGCGTAAATATTATAGTAAATAAGTATATTATGATCGTAATTGAGATTTGATTCCGCATTGTTTGTTGGATTAATGATTTTTTTATATTTTTAAATTTAATGTGTTTATTTTTCTTTGCAGCTACTTCATTCGTCATGGCCATTATAATGATGATTCTCTGGGGTATCGAAGGAATCTGCAGGGAAGCTGTGAGGATTACAAGCAAGTAGATCCGGAAAAAGCGTAAATATTATGGTAAATAAGTATCTTATGATAATAATTGAGATTTAATTTAGCATTGTTTGTTGGTTTCCTAATTTATTTATATTTTGAAATTTAATGTGTCTATTTTTCTTTGCAGCTACTTCATTCGTCATGGACATTATAATGATGATTCTCTGGGGTATTGAACGAGTCTGCAGGAATGCTGCGAGGATTAAAAGAGAGTATATACGGGAGAAAGCATAAATATATAAGTAAATAAGTATCTTTTGATCAATATTGAGATTTGATTTAGCATTGTTTGTTGGATTCCTGATTCCTTTATATTTTTAAATTTAATATGTTAATTTTTCTTTGCAGTTACTTCATTCGTCATGGCCAATATAATGTTGATTCTCTGGGGTATCCAAGGAATCTGAAGGGATGCTGCGAGGATTACAAGAGAGTAGATACGGCAGAAAGCGTAAATATTATAGTAAATAAGTATCTTATGATCGTAATTGAGATATTATTTCGCATTGTTTGTAGGATTCCTGTTTTTTTTATATTTTGAAATTTAATAGGTTTATTTTTCTTTGCAGCTACTTCATTCGTCATGGCCATTATAATGATGATTCTCTGGGGTATCGAAGGTATCAGCAAGGATGCTGGTAGGATTAGAAGAGAGGAGATACAGGAGAAAGCGTAAATATTATAGTAAATAAGTATCTATTGATCATAATTGAGATTTGATCTAGCATTGTTTGTTGTATTCCTGATATTTTTATATTTTTAAATTTAATTTGTAAATTTTTCTTTGCAGCTACTTCATTCCTCATGGCCATTATAATGATGATTCTCTGGGGTATCGAAGGAATCTGAAGGGATGCTGCGAGGATTACAAGTGAGTAGATACGGGAGAAAGCGTAAATATTATAGTAAATAAGTATATTATGATCGTAATTGAGATATGATTCCACATTGTTTGTTTGATTAATGATTTTTGATATTTTGAAATTTAATGTGTTTATTTTTCTTTGCAGCTACTTCATTCGACATGGCCATTATAAAGATGATTCTCTGGGGTATCGAAGGAATCTGCAAGGATGCTGGGAGGATTAGAAGAGAGTAGATACAGGAGAAAGGGTAAATATTATATTAAATACGTATCTTTTGATCATCACATAGATTTGATCTAGCATTGTTTGTTGTATTCCTGATATTTTTATATTTTGAAATTTAATGTGTTTATTTTTCTTTGCAGCTACTTCATTCGTCATGTCCATTATATTGATGATTCTCTGGGGTATCGAAGGAATCTGCAGGGATGCTGTGAGGATTACAAGAGAGGAGATACGGGAGAAAATGTAAATATTATATTAAATAAGTATCTTTTGATCATAATTGAGATTTGATCTAGCATTGTTTGTTGGATTCCTGTTTTTTTTATATTTTAAAATTTAATTTGTTTATATTTCTTTGCAGCTACTTCATTCGTCATGGCCATTATAATGATGATTCTCAGGGGTATCGAAGGAATCTGCTGGGATGCTGTGAGGATTACAAGAGAGAAGATACGGGAGAAAGCCTAACAATTTTTGTAAATAACTATCTTTTGATCATAATTGAGATTTGATTTAGCATTGTTTTTTGTATTCCTGATTTTTTTTTTTGAAATTGAATGTGTTTATTTTTCTTTGCAGCTTCTTCATTCATCATGGCCATTAAAATGATGATTCTCTGGGGTATCGAAGGAATCTGCAGGGATGCTGCGAGGATTACAAGAGAGTAGATATGGGAGAAAGCGTAAATATTATAGTAAATAAGTATCTTTTGATCAATATTGAGATTTGATATAGCATTGTTTGTTGGATTCCTAATTTTTTTAGATTTTGAAATTTAATGTGTTTACTTTTCTTTGCAGCTACTTCATTCGTCATGGCCATTATAATGATGATTCTCTGGGGGTATCGAAGGAATCTGCAGGGATGCTGCCAGGATTAAAAGAGAGTAGATATGGGAGAAAGCATAAATATTACAGTTAATAAATATCTTTTGATCAATATTGAGATTTGATTTAGCATTGTTTGTTGGATTCCTGATTTTTTTATATTTTGAAATTTAATGTGTTTATTATTCTTTGAAACTACTTCATTCGTCATGGCCATTATAATGATGATTCTCTGGGGTATCGAAGGAATCAGAAGGAATGCTGCTAGGATTACAAGGGAGTAGATCCGGAAAAAGCGTGAATATTATAGCAAATAAGTATGTTATGATAATAATTGAGATTTAATTTAGCATTGTTTGTTGGTTTCCTAATTTTTTTATATTTTGAAATTTAATATGTTTATTTTTCTTTGCAGCTACTTCATTCGTCATGGCCATTATAATGATGATTCTCTGGGGTATTGAACGAATCTGCAGGGATGCTGCGAGGATTGAAAGAGAGTATATACGGGAGAAAGCGTAAATATTATAGTAAATAAGTATATTATGATCGTAATTGAGATTTGATTCCGCATTGTTTGTTGGATTAATGATTTTTTCATATTTTGAAATTTAATGTGTTTATTTTTCCTTGCAGCTACTTCATTCATCATGGCCATTATAATGATGATTCTCTGGGGTATCGAAGGAATCTGCAGGGATGCTGTGAGGATTACATGAAAGTAGATACGGGAGGAAGCGTAACAATTAAAGTAAATAACTATCTTTTGATCATAATTGAGATTTGATTTAGCATTGTTTGTTGGATTCCTGATTTTTTTATATTTTAAATTGAATGTGTTTATTTTTCTTTGCAGCTACTTCATTCATCATGGCCATTAAAATGATGATTCTCTGGGGTATCTAAGGAATCTGCAGGGATGCTGCGAGGATTACAAGAGAGTAGATATGGGAGAAAGCGTAAATATTATAGTAAATAAGTATCTTTTGATCAATATTGTGATTTGATATAGCATTGTTTGTTGGATTCCTAATTTTTTTATATTTTGAAATTTAATGTGTTTACTTTTCTTTGCAGCTACTTCATTCGTCATGGCCATTATAATGATGATTCTCTGGGGTATCGAAGGAATCTGCAAGGATGCTGGGAGGATTAGAAGAGAGTAGATACAGGAGAAAGCGTAAATATTATAGTAAATAAGTATCTTTTGATCATAATTGAGATTTGATCTAGCATTGCTTGTTGTATTCCTGATATTTTTATATTTTGAAATTTAATGAGCTTATTTTTCTTTGCAGCTACTTCATTCGTCATGGCCATTATAATGATGATTCTCTGGGGTATCGAAGGAGTCTGCAGGGATGCTGTGAGGATCACAAGAGAGGAGATACGGGAGAAAGCGTAAATATTATATTAAATAAGTATCTTTTGATAATAATTGAGATTTGATCTATCATTGTTTGTTGGATTCCTGTTTTTTTTATATTTTAAAATTTAATGTGTTTATTTTTCTTTGCAGCTACTTCATTCGTCATGGCCATTATAATGATGATTCTCTGGGGTATCGAAGGAATCTGCAGGGATGCTGCGAGGATTACAAGAGAATAGATATGGGAGAAAGCGTAAATATTATAGTAAATAAGTATCTTTTGATCAATATTGAGATTTGATATAGCATTGTTTGTTGGATTCCTAATTTTTTTAGATTTTGAAATTTAATGTGTTTACTTTTCTTTGCAGCTACTTCATTCGTCATGGCCATTATAATGATGATTCTCTGGGGGTATCGAAGGAATCTGCAGGGATGCTGCGAGGATTAAAAGAGAGTAGATATGGGAGAAAGCATAAATATTACAGTAAATAAGTATCTTTTGATCAATATTGAGATTTGATTTAGCATTGTTTGTTGGATTCCTGATTTTTTAATATTTTGAAATTTAATGTGTTTATTATTCTTTGCAACTACTTCATTCGTCATGGCCATTATAATGATGATTCTCTGGGATATCGAAGGAATCAGAAGGAATACTTCGAGGATTACAAGGGAGTAGATCCGGAAAAAGCGTAAATATTATAGCAAATAAGTATCTTATGATAATAATTGAGATTTAATTTAGCATTGTTTGTTGGTTTCCTAATTTTTTTATATTTTGAAATTTAATGTGTTTATTTTTCATTGCAGCTACTTCGTTCGTCATGGCCATTATAATGATGATTCTCTGGGGTATTGAACGAATCTGCAGGGATGCTGCGAGGATTGAAAGAGAGTATATATGGGAGAAAGAGTAAATATTATAGTAAATAAGTATCTTTTGATCAATATTGAGATTTGATTTAGCATTGTTTGTTGGATTCCTGATTTTTTTATATTTTGAAATTTAATGTGTTTATTATTCTTTGCAATTACTTCATTCGTCATGGCCATTATAATGATGATTCTCTGGGGTATCGAAGGAATCAGAAGGAATGCTGCGAAGATTACAAGGGAGTAGATCCGGAAAAAGTGTAAATATTATAGCAAATAATTATCTTATGATAAATATTGAGATTTAATTTAGCATAGTTTGTTGGTTTCCTAATTTTTTTATATTTTGAAATTTAATGTGTTTATTTTTCTTTGCAGCTACTTCATTCGTCATGGCCATTATAATGATGATTCTCTGGGGTATTGAACGAATCTGCAGGGATGCTGCGAGGATTGAAAGAGAGTATATACGGGAGAAAGCGTAAATATTATAGTAAATAAGTATATTATGATCGTAATTGAGATTTGATTCGGTATTGTTTGTTGGATTAACGATTTTTTCATATTTTGAAATTTAATGTGTTTATTTTTCCTTGCAGCTACTTCATTCGTAATGGACATTATAATGATGATTCTCTGGGGTATTGAACGAATCTGCAGGGATGCTGCGAGGATTAAAAGAGAGTATATACGGGAGAAAGCATAAATATATAAGTAAATAAGTATCTTTTGATCAATATTGAGATTTGATTTAGCATTGTTTGTTGGATTCCTGATTCCTTTATATTTTTAAATTTAATGTGTTAATTTTTCTTTGCAGTTACTTCATTCGTCATGGCCATTATAATGATGATTCTCTGGGGTATCGAAGGAATCTGCAGGGATGCTGTGAGGATCACAAGGGAGGAGATACGGGAGAAAGCGTAAATATTATATTAAATAAGTATCTTTTGATAATAATTGAGATTTGATCTATCATTGTTTGTAGGATTCCTGTATTTTTAATATTTTAAAATTTAATGTGTTTATTTTTCTTTGCAGCTACTTCATTCGTCATGGCAATTATAATGATGATTCTCTGGGGTATCGAAGGAATCTGCAGGGATGCTGCGAGGATTACAAGAGAGTAGATATGGGAGAAAGCGTAAATATTATAGTAAATAAGTGTCTTTTGATCAATATTGAGAAATTATTTAGCATTGTTTGTTGGATTCCTGTTTTTTTTTATATTTTAAAATTTAATGTGTTTAATTATCTTTGCAGCTACTTCATTCGTCATGGCCATTATAATGATGATTCTCTGGGATATCGAAGGAATCTGCAGGGATGCTGTGAGGATTACAAGCAAGTAGATACGGGAGAAAGGGTAACAATTATAGTAAATAACTATCTTTTGATCATAATTGAGATTTGATTTAGCATTGTTTGTTGGATTCCTGATTTTTTTATATTTTGAAATTGAATGTGTTTATTTTTCTTTGCAGCTACTTCATTCATCATGGCCATTATAATGATGATTCTGTGGGGTATCCAAGGAATCTGAAGGGATGCTGCGAGGATTACAAGAGAGTAGATACGGCAGAAAGCGTAAATATTATAGTAAATAAGTATCTTATGATCGTAATTGAGATATTATTTCGCATTGTTTGTAGGATTCCTGTTTTTTTTATATTTTGAAATTTAATAGGTTTATTTTTCTTTGCAAATACTTCATTCGTCATGGCCATTATAATGATGATTCTCTGGGGTATCGAAGGAATCTGCAAGGATGCTGGGAGGATTAGAAGAGAGTAGATACAGGAGAAAGCGTAAATATTATAGTAAATAAGTATCTTTTGATCATAATTGAGATTTGATCTAGCATTGCTTGTTGTATTCCTGATATTTTTATATTTTGAAATTTAATGAGTTTATTTTTCTTTGCAGCTACTTCATTCGTCATGGCCATTATAATGATGATTCTCTGGGGTATAGAAGGAATCTGCAGGGATGCTGTGAGGATCACAAGAGAGGAGATACGGGAGAAATCGTAAATATTATATTAAATAAGTATCTTTTGATAATAATTGAGATTTGATCTATCATTGTTTGTTGGATTCCTGTTTTTTTTATATTTTAAAATTTAATGTGTTTATTTTTCTTTGCAGCTACTTCATTCGTCATGGCAATTATAATGATGATTCTCTGGGGTATCGAAGGAATCTGCAGGGATGCTGCGAGGATTACAAGAGAGTAGATAAGGGAGAAAGCGTAAATATTATAGTAAATAAGTATCTTTTGATCAATATTGAGATTTGATATAGCATTGTTTGTTGGATTCCTAATTTTTTTAGATTTTGAAATTTAATGTGTTTACTTTTCTTTGCAGCTACTTCATTCGTCATGGCCATTATAATGATGATTCTCTGGGGGTATCGAAGGAATCTGCAGGGATGCTGCGAGGATTAAAAGAGAGTAGATATGGGAGAAAGCATAAATATTACTGTAAATAAGTATCTTTTGATCAATATTGAGATTTGATTTAGCATTGTTTGTTGGATTCCTGATATTTTTATATTCTGAAATTTAATGTGTTTATTATTCTTTGCAACTACTTCATTCGTCATGGCCATTATAATGATGATTCTCTGGGATATCGAAGGAATCAGAAGGAATGCTGCGAGGATTACAAGGAGGTAGATCCGGAAAAAGCGTAAATATTATAGCAAATAAGTATCTTATGATAATAATTGAGATTTAATTTAGCATTGTTTGTTGGTTTCCTAATTTTTTTATATTTTGAAATTTAATGTGTTTATTTTTCTTTGCAGCTACTTCGTTCGTCATTGCCATTATAATGATGATTCTCTGGGGTATTGAACGAATCTGCAGGGATGCTGCGAGGATTGAAAGAGAGTATATATGGGAGAAAGAGTAAATATTATAGTAAATAAGTATCTTTTGATCAATATTGAGATTTGATTTAGCATTGTTTGTTGGATTCCTGATTTTTTTTTTTTTTTGAAATTTAATGTGTTTATTTTTCCTTGCAGCTACTTCATTCGTAATGGCCATTATAATGATGATTCTCTGGGGTATCGAAGGAATCTGCAGGGATGCTGGGAGGATTACAAGAGAGTAGATACAGGAGAAAGCGTAAATATTACAGAAAATAAGTATCTTTTGATCAAAATTGAGATTTGATCTAGCATTGTTTGTTGTATTCCTGATATTTTTATAAGAAGAAATTTAATGTGTTTATTTTTCTTTGCAGCGACTTCATTCGTCATTGCCATTATAATGATGATTCTCTGGGGTATCGAAGGAATCTGCAGGGATGCTGTGAGGATAACAAGAGAGTAGATACGGGAGAAAGTCTAAATATTATAGTAAATAAGTATCTTATGATCGTAATTGAGATATTATTTCGTATTGTAATTGAGATGTGATTTAGCATTGTTTGTTGGTTTCCTAATTTATTTATATTTTGAAATTTAATGTGTCTATTTTTTTTTGCAGCTACTTCATTGGTCATGGACATTATAATGATGATTCTCTGGGGTATTGAACGAATCTGCAGGGATGCTGCGAGGATTAAAAGAGAGTATATACGGGAGAAAGCATAAATATATAAGTAAATAAGTATCTTTTGATAAATATTGAGATTTGATTTAGCATTGTTTGTTGGATTCCTGATTACTTTATATTTTTAAATTTAATGTGTTAATTTTTCTTTGCAGTTACTTCATTCGTCATGGCCATTATAATGATGATTCTCTGGGGTATCCAAGGAATCTGAAGGGATGCTGCGAGGATTACAAGAGAGTAGATACGGCAGAAAGCGTAAATATTATAGTAAATAAGTATCTTATGATCGTAATTGAGATATTATTTCGCATTGTTTGTAGGATTCCTGTTTTTTTTATATTTTGAAATTTAATAGGTTTATTTTTCTTTGCAGCTACTTCATTCGTCATGGCCATTATAATGATGATTCTCTGGGGTATCGAAGGAATCTGCAAGGATTCTGGGAGGATTAGAAGAGAGTAGATACAGGAGAAAGCGTAAATATTATAGTAAATAAGTATCTTTTGATCATAATTGAGATTTGATCTAGCATTGCTTGTTGTATTCCTGATATTTTTATATTTTGAAATTTAATGAGTTTATTTTTCTTTGCAGCTACTTCATTCGTCATGGCCATTATAATGATGATTCTCTGGGGTATCGAAGGAATCTGCAGGGATGCTGTGAGGATCAGAAGAGAGGAGATACGGGAGAAAGCGTAAATATTATCTTAAATAAGTATCGTTTGATAATAATTGAGATTTGATCTATCATTGTTTGTTGGATTCCTGTTTTTTTATATTTTAAAATTTAATGTGTTTATTTTTCTTTGCAGCTACTTCATTCGTCATGGCAATTATAATGATGATTCTCTGGGGTATCGAAGGAATCTGCAGGGATGCTTCGAGGATTACAAGAGAGTAGATATGGGAGAAAGCGTAAATATTATAGTAAATAAGTGTCTTTTGATCAATATTGAGATTTGATATAGCATTGTTTGTTGGATTCCTGATTTTTTATATTTTGAAATTTGATGTGTTTACTTTTCTTTGCAGCTACTTCATTCGTCATGGCCATTATAATGATGATTCTCTGGGGTATCGAAGGAATCTACAGGGATGCTGCGTTGATTACAAGAGAGTAGATATGGAAGAAAGAGTAAATATTATAGTAAATAAGTATCTTTTGATCAATATTGAGAAATTATTTAGCATTGTTTGTTGGATTCCTGTTTTTTTTATATTATAAATTTAATGTGTTTATTTTTCTTTGCATCTACTTCATTCGTCATGGCCATTATAATGATGATTCTCTGGGGTATCGAAGGAATCTGCAGGGATGCTGTGAGGATTACAAGCAAGTAGATACGGGAGAAAGCGTAACTATTATAGTAAATAACTATCTTTTGATCATAATTGAGATTTGATTTAGCATTGTTTGTTGGATTCCTGATTTTTTTATATTTTGAAATTGAATGTGTTTATTTTTCTTTGCAGCTACTTCATTCAGCATGGCCATTAAAATGATGATTCTCTGGGGTATCGAAGGAATCTGCAGGGATGCTGCGAGGATTACAAGAGAGTAGATATGGGAGAAAGCGTAAATATTATAGTAAATAAGTATCTTTTGATCAATATTGAGATTTGATATAGCATTGTTTGTTGGATTCCTAATTTTTTTAGATTTTGAAATTTAATGTGTTTACTTTTCTTTGCAGCTACTTCATTCGTCATGGCCATTATAATGATGATTCTCTGGGGGTATCGAAGGAATCTGCAGGGATCCTGCGAGGATTAAAAGAGAGTAGATATGGGAGAAAGCATAAATATTACAGTATATAAGTATCTTTTGATCAATATTGAGATTTGATTTAGCATTGTTTGTTGGATTCCTGATTTTTTTATATTTTGAAATTTAATGTGTTTATTATTCTTTGCAACTACTTCATTCGTCATGGCCATTATAATGATGATTCTCTGGGGTATCGAAGGAATCAGAGAAATGCTGCGAGGATTACAAGGGAGTAGATCCGGAAAAAGCGTAAATATTACAGCAAATAAGTATCTTATGATAATAATTGAGATTTAATTTAGCATTGTTTGTAGGATTCCTGTTTTTTTTATATTTTGAAATTGAATGTGTTTATTTTTCTTTGCAGCTACTTCATTCATCATGGCCATTATAATGATGATTCTGTGGGGTATCCAAGGAATCTGAAGGGAAGCTGCGAGGATTACAAGAGAGTAGATACGGCAGAAAGCGTAAATATTATAGTAAATAAGTATCTTATGATCGTAATTGAGATATTATTTCGCATTGTTTGTAGGATTCCTGTTTTTTTTATATTTTGAAATTTAATAGGTTTATTTTTCTTTGCAAATACTTCATTCGTCATGGCCATTATAATGATGATTCTCTGGGGTATCGAAGGAATCTGCAAGGATGCTGGGAGGATTAGAAGAGAGTAGATACAGGAGAAAGCGTAAATATTATAGTAAATAAGTATCTTTTGATCATAATTGAGATTTGATCTAGCATTGCTTGTTGTATTCCTGATATTTTTATATTTTGAAATTTAATGAGTTTATTTTTCTTTGCAGCTACTTCATTCGTCATGGCCATTATAATGATGATTCTCTGGGGTATAGAAGGAATCTGCAGGGATGCTGTGAGGATCACAAGAGAGGAGATACGGGAGAAATCGTAAATATTATATTAAATAAGTATCTTTTGATAATAATTGAGATTTGATCTATCATTGTTTGTTGGATTCCTGTTTTTTTTATATTTTAAAATTTAATGTGTTTATTTTTCTTTGCAGCTACTTCATTCGTCATGGCAATTATAATGATGATTCTCTGGGGTATCGAAGGAATCTGCAGGGATGCTGCGAGGATTACAAGAGAGTAGATAAGGGAGAAAGCGTAAATATTATAGTAAATAAGTATCTTTTGATCAATATTGAGATTTGATATAGCATTGTTTGTTGGATTCCTAATTTTTTTAGATTTTGAAATTTAATGTGTTTACTTTTCTTTGCAGCTACTTCATTCGTCATGGCCATTATAATGATGATTCTCTGGGGGTATCGAAGGAATCTGCAGGGATGCTGCGAGGATTAAAAGAGAGTAGATATGGGAGAAAGCATAAATATTACTGTAAATAAGTATCTTTTGATCAATATTGAGATTTGATTTAGCATTGTTTGTTGGATTCCTGATATTTTTATATTCTGAAATTTAATGTGTTTATTATTCTTTGCAACTACTTCATTCGTCATGGCCATTA
Source organism: Sympetrum striolatum (assembly GCA_947579665.1). Taxonomy (NCBI): domain Eukaryota; kingdom Metazoa; phylum Arthropoda; class Insecta; order Odonata; family Libellulidae; genus Sympetrum; species Sympetrum striolatum. Next base: position 105,414,199 of record OX388343.1, read on the forward strand.
TAATGATGATTCTCTGGGATATCGAAGGAATCAGAAGGAATGCTGCGAGGATTACAAGGAGGTAGATCCGGAAAAAGCGTAAATATTATAGCAAATAAGTATCTTATGATAATAATTGAGATTTAATTTAGCATTGTTTGTTGGTTTCCTAATTTTTTTATATTTTGAAATTTAATGTGTTTATTTTTCTTTGCAGCTACTTCGTTCGTCATTGCCATTATAATGATGATTCTCTGGGGTATTGAACGAATCTGCAGGGATGCTGCGAGGATTGAAAGAGAGTATATATGGGAGAAAGAGTAAATATTATAGTAAATAAGTATCTTTTGATCAATATTGAGATTTGATTTAGCATTGTTTGTTGGATTCCTGATTTTTTTTTTTTTTTGAAATTTAATGTGTTTATTTTTCCTTGCAGCTACTTCATTCGTAATGGCCATTATAATGATGATTCTCTGGGGTATCGAAGGAATCTGCAGGGATGCTGGGAGGATTACAAGAGAGTAGATACAGGAGAAAGCGTAAATATTACAGAAAATAAGTATCTTTTGATCAAAATTGAGATTTGATCTAGCATTGTTTGTTGTATTCCTGATATTTTTATAAGTAGAAATTTAATGTGTTTATTTTTCTTTGCAGCGACTTCATTCGTCATTGCCATTATAATGATGATTCTCTGGGGTATCGAAGGAATCTGCAGGGATGCTGTGAGGATAACAAGAGAGTAGATACGGGAGAAAGTCTAAATATTATAGTAAATAAGTATCTTATGATCGTAATTGAGATATTATTTCGTATTGTAATTGAGATGTGATTTAGCATTGTTTGTTGGATTCCTGATTTTTTGATATATTGAAATTTAATGTGTTTATTTTTCTTTGCAGCTACTTCATTCGTCATTGCCATTATAATGATGATTCTCTGGGGTATCGAAAGAATCAGAAGGGATGCTGCAAGGATTACAAGGGTGTAGATCCGGAAAAAGCGTAAATATTATAGTAAATAAGTATCTTATGATAATAATTGAGATTTAATTTAGCATTGTTTGTTGGTTTCCTAATTTATTTATATTTTGAAATTTAATGTGTCTATTTTTTTTTGCAGCTACTTCATTGGTCATGGACATTATAATGATGATTCTCTGGGGTATTGAACGAATCTGCAGGGATGCTGCGAGGATTAAAAGAGAGTATATACGGGAGAAAGCATAAATATATAAGTAAATAAGTATCTTTTGATAAATATTGAGATTTGATTTAGCATTGTTTGTTGGATTCCTGATTACTTTATATTTTTAAATTTAATGTGTTAATTTTTCTTTGCAGTTACTTCATTCGTCATGGCCATTATAATGATGATTCTCTGGGGTATCCAAGGAATCTGAAGGGATGCTGCGAGGATTACAAGAGAGTAGATACGGCAGAAAGCGTAAATATTATAGTAAATAAGTATCTTATGATCGTAATTGAGATATTATTTCGCATTGTTTGTAGGATTCCTGTTTTTTTTATATTTTGAAATTTAATAGGTTTATTTTTCTTTGCAGCTACTTCATTCGTCATGGCCATTATAATGATGATTCTCTGGGGTATCGAAGGAATCTGCAAGGATTCTGGGAGGATTAGAAGAGAGTAGATACAGGAGAAAGCGTAAATATTATAGTAAATAAGTATCTTTTGATCATAATTGAGATTTGATCTAGCATTGCTTGTTGTATTCCTGATATTTTTATATTTTGAAATTTAATGTGTTTATTTTTCTTTGCATCTACTTCATTCGTCATGGCCATTATAATGATGATTCTCTGGGGTATCGAAGGAATCTGCAGGGATGCTGTGAGGATTACAAGCAAGTAGATACGGGAGAAAGCGTAACTATTATAGTAAATAACTATCTTTTGATCATAATTGAGATTTGATTTAGCATTGTTTGTTGGATTCCTGATTTTTTTATATTTTGAAATTGAATGTGTTTATTTTTCTTTGCAGCTACTTCATTCAGCATGGCCATTAAAATGATGATTCTCTGGGGTATCGAAGGAATCTGCAGGGATGCTGCGAGGATTACAAGAGAGTAGATATGGGAGAAAGCGTAAATATTATAGTAAATAAGTATCTTTTGATCAATATTGAGATTTGATATAGCATTGTTTGTTGGATTCCTAATTTTTTTAGATTTTGAAATTTAATGTGTTTACTTTTCTTTGCAGCTACTTCATTCGTCATGGCCATTATAATGATGATTCTCTGGGGGTATCGAAGGAATCTGCAGGGATCCTGCGAGGATTAAAAGAGAGTAGATATGGGAGAAAGCATAAATATTACAGTATATAAGTATCTTTTGATCAATATTGAGATTTGATTTAGCATTGTTTGTTGGATTCCTGATTTTTTTATATTTTGAAATTTAATGTGTTTATTATTCTTTGCAACTACTTCATTCGTCATGGCCATTATAATGATGATTCTCTGGGGTATCGAAGGAATCAGAGAAATGCTGCGAGGATTACAAGGGAGTAGATCCGGAAAAAGCGTAAATATTACAGCAAATAAGTATCTTATGATAATAATTGAGATTTAATTTAGCATTGTTTGTTGGTTTCCTAATTTTTTTATATTTTGAAATTTAATGTGTTTATTTTTCTTTGCAGCCACTTCGTTCGTCATGGCCATTATAATGATGATTCTCTGTGGTATTGAACGAATCTGCAGGGATGCTACAAGAATTGAAATAGATTATATACGGGAGAAAGCGTAAATATTATAGTAAATATGTATATTATGATCGTAATTGAGATATGATTCCGCATTGTTTGTTGGATAAATGATTTTTTCATATTTTGATATTTATGTGTTTATTTTTCCTTGCAGCTACTTCATTCATCATGGCCATTATAATGATGATTCTCTGGGGTATCGAAGGAATCTGCAGGGATGCTGGGAGGATTACAGGAGAGTAGATACAGTAGAAAGCGTAAATATTATAGAAAATAAGTATCTTTTGATCATAATTGAGATTTGATCTAGCATTGTTTGTTGTATTCCTGGTATTTTTATAATTAGAAATTTAATGTGTTTATTTTTCTTTGCAGCTACTTCATTCGTCATGGCCATTAAAAGGATGATTCTCTGGGGTATCTAAGGAATCTGCAGGGATGCTGCGAGGATTACAAGAGAGTAGATATGGGAGAAAGCGTAAATATTATAGTAAATAACTATCTTTTGATCAATATTGTGATTTGATATAGCATTCTTTGTTGGATTCCTAATTTTTTTATATTTTGAAATTTAATGTGTTTACTTTTCTTTATAGCTAATTCATTCGTCATGGCCATTATAATGATGATTCTCTGGGGATATCGAAGGAATCTGCAGGGATGCTGCGAGGATTAAAAGAGAGTATATATGGGAGAAAGCGTAAATATTACAGTAAATAAGTATCTTTTGATCAATATTGAGATTTGATTAAGCATTGTTTGTTGGATTCCTGATTTTTTTATATTTTGAAATTTTATGTGTTTATTTTTCTTTGCAACTACTTCATTCGTCATGGCCATTATAATGATGATTCTCCGGAGTATCGAAGGAATCTGCAGGGATGCTGTGAGGATTACAAGAGAGTAGATACGGGAGAAAGCGTAAATATTATAGTAAATAAGTATCTTATGATCTTAATTGAGATATTATTTCGCATTGTAATTGAGATAAGATTTAGCATTGTTTGTTGGATTCCTGTTTTTTTGATATTTTGAAATTTAATGTGTTTATTTTTCTTTGCAGCTGCTTCATTCGTCATGGACATTATAATGATGATTCTCTGGGGTATTGAACGAATCTGCAGGGATGCTGCGAGGATTACAAGAGAGTAGATACGGCAGAAAGCGTAAATATTATAGTAAATAAGTATCTTATTATCGTAATTGAGATATTATTTCGCATTGTTTGTTGGATTCCATTTTTTTTTATATTTTGAAATTTAATATGTTTATTTTTCTTTGCAGCTACTGTTTCGTCATGGCCATTATAATGATGATTCTCTGGGGTATCAAAGGAATCTGCAGGGATGCTGCGAGGATTACAAGAGAGTAAATACGGGAGAAAGGGTAAATATTATAGTAAATAAGTATATTATGATCGTAATTGAAATTTGATTCGGCATTGTTTGTTGGATTAATGATTTTCTATATTTTGAAATTTAATGTGTTTATTTTTCTTTGCAGCTACTTCATTCGTCATGGCCATTATAATGATGATTCTCTGGGGTGTCAAAGGAATCTGCAAGGATGCTGGGAGGATTAGAAGAGAGTAGATACAGGAGAAAGCTTAAATATTATAGTAAATAAGTATCTTTTGATCATAATTGAGATTTGATCTAGCATTGTTTGTTGTATTCCTGATATTTTTATATTTTGAAATTTAATGTGTTTATTTTTCTTTGCAGCTACTTCATTCGTCATGTCCATTATATTGATGATTCGCTGGGGTATCGAAGGAACCTGCAGGGATGCTCTGAGGATTACAAGAGAGGAGATACGGGAGAAAGCGTAAATATTATAGTAAATAAGTATCTTTTGATCATAATTGAGATTTGATCTAGCATTGTTTGTTGGATTCCTGTTTTTTTTATATTTTAAAATTTAATGTGTTTATTTTTCTTTGCAGCTACTTCATTCGTCATGGCCATTATAATGATGATTCTCTGGGGTATCGAAGGAATCAGCAGGGATGCTGTGAGGATTACAAGAGAGTAAATACGGGAGAAAGGGTAACAATTATAGTAAATAACTATCTTTTGATCATAATTGAGATTTGATCTAGCATTGTTTGTTGTATTCCTGATATTTTTATATTTTGAAATTTAATGTGTTTACTTTTCTTTGCAGCTACTTCATTCGTCATGGCCATTATATTCATGATTCTCTGAGGGTATCGAAGGAATCTGCAGGGATGCTGCAAGGATAACAAGAGAGTAGATATGGGAGAAAGCGTAAATATTATAGTAAATAAGTATCTTTTAATCAATATTGAGATTTGATTTAGCATTGTTTGTTGGATTCCTGATTTTTTTATATTTTGAAATTTAATGTGTTTATTATTCTTCGCAACTACTTCATTCGTCATGGCCATTATAATGATGATTCTCTGGGGTATCGAAGGAATCAGAAGGAATGCTGCGAGGATTACAAGGGAGTAGATCCGGAAAAAGTGTAAATATTATAGCAAATAAGTATCTTATGATAATAATTGAGATTTAATTTAGCATAGTTTTATGGTTTCCTAATTTTTTTATATTTTGAAATTTAATGTGTTTATTTTTCTTTGCAGCTACTTCATTCGTCATGGCCATTATAATGATGATTCTCTGGGGTATCCAAGGAATCTGAAGGGATGCTGCGAGGATTACAAGAGAGTAGATACGGCAGAAAGCGTAAATATTATAGTAAATAAGTATCTTATGATCATAATTGAGATATTATTTCGCATTGTTTTTAGGATTCCGGTTTTTTTATATTTTGAAATTTAATAGGTTTATTTTTCTTTGCAGCTACTTCATTCGTCATGGCCATTATAATGATGATTCTCTGGGGTATCGAAGGAATCTGCAAGGATGCTGGGAGGATTAGAAGAGAGTAGATAGAGGAGAAAGCGTAAATATTATAGTAAATAAGTATCTTTTGATCATAATTGAGATTTGATCTAGCATTGCTTGTTGTATTCCTGATATTTTTATATTTTGAAATTTAATGTGTTTATTTTTCTTTGCAGCTACTTCATTCGTCATGGCCATTATAATGATGATTCTCTGGGGTATCGAAGGAATCTGCAGGGATGCTGTGAGAATTACAAGGGAGGAGATACGGGAGAAAGCGAAAATATTATAGTAAATAAGTATCTTTTGATCAATATTGAGATTTTATATAGCATTGTTTGTTGAATTCCTGATTTTTCATATTTTGAAATTTGATGTGTTTACTTTTCTTTGCAGCTACTTCATTCGTCATGGCCATTATAATGATGATTCTCTGGGGTATCGAAGGAATCTACATGGATGCTGTGTTGATTACAAGAGAGTAGATATGGGAGAAAGAGTAAATATTATAGTAAATAAGTATCTTTTGATCAATATTGAGAAATTATTTAGCATTGTTTGTTGGATTCCTGAATTTTTTATATTTTAAATTTAATATGTTTATTTTTCTTTGCAGCTACTTCATTCGTCATGGCCATTATAATGATGATTCCCTGGGGTATCAAAGGAATCTGCAGGGATGCTGCGAGGATTACAAGAGAGTAGATACGGGAGAAAGGGTAAATATTATAGTAAATAAGTATAATATGATGGTAATTGAAATTTGATTCCGCATTGTTTGTTGGATTAATGATTTTTTATATTTTGAAATTTAATGTGTTTATTTTTCTTTGCAGCTACTTCATTCATCATGGCCATTATAATGATGATTCTCTGGGGTATCAAAGGAATCTGCAAGGATGCTGGGAGGATTAGAAGAGAGTAGATACGGGAGAAAGCGTAAATATTATAGTAAATAACATCTTATGATTGTAATTGAGATATTATTTCGCATTGTAATTGAGATTTGATTTACCATTGTTTGTTGGATTCCTGATTTTTTGATATATTGAAATTTAATGTGTTTATTTTTCTTTGCAGCTACTTCATTAGTCATTGCCATTATAATGATGATTCTCTGGGGTATCGAAGGAATCAGAAGGGATGCTGCAAGGATTACAAGGGAGTAGATCCGGAAAAAGCGTAAATATTATAGTAAATAAGTATCTTATGATAATAATTGAGATTTAATTTAGCATTGTTTGTTGGTTTCCTAATTTATTTATATTTTGAAATTTAATGTGTCTATTTTTCTTTGCAGCTACTTCATTCGTCATGGACATTATAATGATGATTCTCTGGGGTATTGAACGAATCTGCAGGGATGCTGCGAGGATTAAAAGAGAGTATATACAGGAGAAAGCATAAATATATAAGTAAATAAGTATCTTTTGATCAGTATTGAGATTTGATTTAGCATTGTTTGATGGATTCCTGATTCCTTTATATTTTTAAATTTAATGTGTTAATTTTTCTTTGCAGTTACTTCATTCGTCATGGCCATTATAATGATGATTCTCTGGGGTATCCAAGGAATCTGAAGGGATGCTGCGAGGATTACAAGAGAGTAGATACGGCAGAAAGCGTAAATATTATAGTAAATAAGTATCTTATGATCGTAATTGAGATATTATTTCGCATTGTTTTTAGGATTCCTGTTTTTTTTATATTTTGAAATTTAATAGGTTTATTTTTCTTTGCAGCTACTTCATTCGTCATGGCCATTATAATGATGATTCTCTGGGGTATCGAAGGAATCTGCAAGGATGCTGGGAGGATTAGAAGAGAGTAGATAGAGGAGAAAGCGTAAATATTATAGTAAATAAGTATCTTTTGATCATAATTGAGATTTGATCTAGCATTGCTTGTTGTATTCCTGATATTTTTATATTTTGTATTTTAATGTGTTTATTTTTCTTTGCAGCTACTTCATTCGTCATGGCCATTATAATGATGATTCTCTGGGGTATCGAAGGAATCTGCAGGGATGCTGTGAGGATTATAAGAGAGGAGATACGGGATAAAGCGTAAATATTATATTAAATAAGTATCTTTTGATAATAATTGAGATTTGATCTAGCATTGTTTGTTGGATTCCTGTTTTTTTTATATTTTAAAATTTAATGTGTTTATTTTTCTTTGCAGCTACTTCATTCGTCATGGCAATTATAATGATGATTCTCTGGGGTATCGAAGGAATCTGCAGGGATGCTGCGAGGATTACAAGAGAGTAGATATGGGAGAAAGCGAAAATATTATAGTAAATAAGTATATTATGATCGTAATTGAAATTTGATTCCGCATTGTTTGTTGGATTAATGATTTTTTATATTTTGAAATTTAATGTGTTTATTTTTCTTTGCAGCTACTTCATTCGTCATGGCCATTATAATGATGATTCTCTGGGGTATCGAAGGAATCTGCAAGGATGCTGGGAGGATTAGAAGAGAGTAGATACAGGAGAAAGCGTAAATATTATAGTAAATAAGTATCTTTTGATCAAAATTGAGATTTGATCTAGCATTGTTTGTTGTATTTCTGATATTTTTATATTTTGAAATTTAATGTGTTTATTTTTCTTTGCAGCTACTTCATTCGTCATGTCCATTTTATTGATGATTCGCTGGGGTATCGAAGGAATCTGCAGGGATGCTCTGAGGATTACAAGAGAGGAGATACGGGAGAAAGCGTAAATATTATATTAAATAAGTATCTTTTGATCATAATTGAGATTTGATCTAGCATTGTTTGTTGGATTCCTGTTTTTTTTATATTTTAAAATTTAATGTGTTTATTTTTCTTTGCAGCTACTTCATTCGTCATGGCCATTATAATGATGATTCTCTGGGGTATCGAAGGAATCTGCAGGGATGCTGTGAGGATTACAAGAGAGTAGATGCGGGAGAAAGCGTAAATATTATAGTAAATAAGTATCTTATGATCTTAATTGAGATATTATTTCGCATTGTAATTGAGCTTTGATTTAGCATTGTTCGTTGGATTCCTGTTTTTTTGATATTTTGAAATTTAATGTGTTTATTTTTCTTTGCAGCTACTTCATTCGTCATTGCCACTATAATGATGATTCTCTGGGATATTGAAGGAATCAGATGTGATGCTGCAAGGATTACAAGGGAGTAGATCAGGAAATAGCGTTAATATTATAGTAAATAAGTATCTTATGGTAATAATTGAGATTAAATTTAGCATTGTTTGTTGGTATCCTAATTTATTTATATTTTGAAATTTAATGTGTTTATTTTTCTTTGCAGCTACTTCATTCGACATGGCCATTATAATGATGATTCTCTGGGGTATCGAAGGAATCTGCAGGGATGCTGTGAGGATTACAAGAGAGTAGATACGGGAGAAAGCGTAAATATTATAGTAAATAAGTATCTTATGATCGTAATTGAGATATTATTTCGCATTGTTTGTTGGTTTCCTAATTTATTTATATTTTGAAATTTAATGTGTTTATTTTTCTTTGCAGCTACTTCATTCGTCATGGCCATTATAATGATGATTCTCTGGGGTATGGAAGGAATCAGAAAGAATGCTGCGAGGATTACAAGGGAGTAGATCCGGAAAAAGCGTAAATATTATAGCAAATAAGTATCTTTTGATCATAATTGAGATTTGATCTAGCATTGTTTGTTGTATTCCTGATATTTTTATAATTAGAAATTTAATGTGTTTATTTTTCTTTGCAGCTACTTCATTCGTCATGGCCATTATAATGATGATTCTCTGGGGTATCAAAGGAATCTGAAGGGATGCTGCGAGGATTACAAGAGAGTAGATACGGCAGAAAGCGTAAATATTATAGTAAATAAGTATCTTATGATCGTAATTGAGATATTATTTCGCATTGTTTGTCGGATTCCTGTTTTTTTATATTTTGAAATTTAATATGTTTATTTTTCTTTGCAGCTACTTCATTCGTCATGGCCATTATAATGATGATTCTCTAAGCTATCAAAGGAATCTGCAGGGATGCTGCGAGGATTACAAGAGAGTAGATACGGGTGAAAGGGTAAATATTATAGTAAATAAGTATATTATGATCGTAATTGAAATTTGATTCCGCATTGTTTGTTGGATTAATGATTTTTTATATTTTGAAATTTAATGTGTTTATTTTTCTTTGCAGCTACTTCATTCGTCATGGCCATTATAATGATGATTCTCTGGGGTATCGAAGGAATCTGCAAGGATGCTGGGAGGATTAGAAGAGAGTAGATACAGGAGAAAGCGTAAATATTATAGTAAATAAGTATCTTTTGATCATAATTGAGATTTGATCTAGCATTGTTTGTTGTATTTCTGATATTTTTATATTTTGAAATTTAATGTGTTTATTTTTCATTCCAGCTACTTCATTCGTCATGGCCATTATAATGATGATTCTCCTGGGTATCGAAGGAATCTGCAGGGATGCTGTGAGGATTACAAGAGAGTAGATACGGGAGAAAGCGTAAATATTATAGTAAATAAGTATCTTATGATCTTAATTGAGATATTATTTCGCATTGTAATTGAGCTTTGATTTAGCATTGTTCGTTGGATTCCTGTTTTTTTGATATTTTGAAATTTAATGTGTTTATTTTTCTTTGCAGCTACTTCATTCGTCATTGCCATTATAATGATGATTCTCTGGGGTATCGAAGGAATCAGATGGGATGCTGCAAGGATTACAAGGGAGTAGATCTGGAAAAAGCGTTAATATTATAGTAAATAAGTATCTTATGGTAATAATTGAGATTTAATTTAGCATTGTTTGTTGGTTTCCTAATTTATTTATATTTTGAAATTTAATGTGTTTATTTTTCTTTGCAGCTACTTCATTTGACATGGCCATTATAATGATGATTCTCTGGGGTATCGAAGGAATCTGCAGGGATATTTCGAGGATTACAAGAGAGTAGATACGGGAGAAAGCATAAATATAATAGTAAATAAGTATATTATGATCGTAATTGAGATTTGATTCTGCATTGTTTGTTGGATTAATGATTTTTTATATATTGAAATTTAATGTGTTTATTTTTCTTTGCAGCTACTTCATTCGTCATGGCCATTATAATGAATATTCTCTGTGGTATCGAAGGAATCTGCAAGGATGCTGGGAGGATTAGAAGAGAGAAGATACAAGAGAAAGCGTAAATATTATAGTAAATAAGTATCTATTGATCATAATTGAGATTTTATCTAGCATTGTTTGTTGTATTATTGATATTTTTATATTTTTAAATTTAATGTGTAAATTTTTCTTTGCAGCTACTTCATTCCTCATGGCCATTATAATGATGATTCTCTGGGGTATCGAAGGAATCTGAACTGATGCTGCGAGGATTACAAGAGAGTAGATACGGGAGAAAGCGTAAATATTATAGTAAATAAGTATATTATGATCGTAATTGAGATATGATTCCACATTGTTTGTTGGATTAATGATTTTTGATATTTTGAAATTTAATGTGTTTATTTTCCTTTGCAGCTACTTCATTCGACATGGCCATTATAAAGATGATTCTCTGGGGTATCAAAGGAATCTGCAAGGATGCTTCGAGGATTACAAGAGAGTAGATACGGGTGAAAGGGTAAATATTATAGTAAATAAGTATATTATGATCGTAATTGAAATTTGATTCCGCATTGTTTGTTGGATTAATGATTTTTTATATTTTGAAATTTAATGTGTTTATTTTTCTTTGCAGCTACTTCATTCGTCATGGCCATTATAATGATGATTCTCTGGGGTATCGAAGGAATCTGCAAGGATGCTGGGAGGATTAGAAGTGAGTAGATACAGGAGAAAGCGTAAATATTATAGTAAATAAGTATCTTTTGATCATAATTGAGATTTGATCTAGCATTGTTTGTTGTATTTCTGATATTTTTATATTTTGAAATTTAATGTGTTTATTTTTCTTTGCAGCTACTTCATTCGTCATGTCCATTATATTGATGATTCGCTGGGGTATCGAAGGAATCTGCAGGGATGCTCTGAGGATTACAAGAGAGGAGATACAGGAGAAAGCGTAAATATTATATTAAATAAGTATCTTTTGATCATAATTGAGATTTGATCTAGCATTGTTTGTTGGATTCCTGTTTTTTTTTATATTTTAAAATTTAATGTGTTTATTTTTCTTTGCAGCTACTTCATTCGTCATGGCCATTATAATGATGATTCTCTGGGGTATCGAAGGAATCTGCAGGGATGCTGTGTGGATTACAAGAGAGTAGATACGGGAGAAAGCGTAAATATTATAGTAAATAAGTATCTTAAGATCTTAATTGAGATATTATTTCGCATTGTAATTGAGCTTTGATTTAGCATTGTTCGTTGGATTCCTGTTTTTTTGATATTTTGAAATTTAATGTGTTTATTTTTCTTTGCAGCTACTTCATTCGTCATTGCCACTATAATGATGATTCTCTGGGATATCGAAGGAATCAGATGGGATGCTGCAAGGATTACAAGGGAGTAGATCAGGAAATAGCGTTAATATTATAGTAAATAAGTATCTTATAGTAATAATTGAGATTTAATTTAGCATTGTTTGTTGGTTTCCTAATTTATTTATATTTTGAAATTTAATGTGTTTATTTTTCTTTGCAGCTACTTCATTCGACATGGCCATTATAATGATGATTCTCTGGGGTATCGAAGGAATCTGCAGGGATGCTGTGAGGATTACAAGAGAGTAGATACGGGAGAAAGCGTAAATATTATAGTAAATAAGTATCTAATGATCGTAATTGAGATATTATTTCGCATTGTTTGTTGGATTCCTGTTTTTTTTATATTTTGAAATTTAATATGTTTATTTTTCTTTGCAGCTACTTCATTCGTCATGGCAATTATAATGATGATTCTCTGGGGTATCGAAAAAAACTGCAGGGATGCTGCGAGGATTACAAGATAGTAGATATGGGAGAAAGCGTAAATATTATAGTAAATTAGTATATTATGATCGTAATTGAGATTTGATTCCGCATTGTTTGTTGGATTAATGATTTTTTATATTTTGAAATTTAATGTGTTTATTATTCTTTGCAGCTACTTCAATCGTCATGGCCATTATAATGATGATTCTCTTGGGTTATCGAAGGAATCTGCAAGGATGCTGGGAGGACTAGAAGAGAGAAGAAACAGGAGAAAGCGTAAATATTATAGTAAATAAGTATCTTTTGATCATAATTGAGATTTGATCTAGCATTGTTTGTTGTATTCCTGATATTTTTATATTTTGAAATTTAATGCGTTTATTTTTCTTTGCAGCTACTTCATTCGTCATGTCCATTATATTGATGATTCTCTGGGGTATCGAAGGAATCTGCAGGGATGCTGTGAGGATTACAAGAGAGGAGATACGGGAGAAAGCGAAAATATTATAGTAAATAAGTATCTTTTGATTATAATTGAGATTTGATCTAGCATTGTTTGTTGGATTCCTGTTTTTTTTATATTTTAAAATTTAATGTGTTTATTTTTCTTTGCAGCTACTTCATTCGTCATGGCCATTATAATGATGATTCTCTGGGGTATCGAAGGAATCAGAAGGAATGCTGCGAGGATTACTAGGGAGTAGATCCGGAAAAAGCGTAAATAATATAGCAAATAAGTATCTTTTGATCATAATTGAGATTTGATCTAGCATTGTTTGTTGTATTCCTGATATTTTTATAATTAGAAATTTAATGTGTTTATTTTTCATTGCAGCTACTTCATTGGTCATGGCCATTATAATGATGATTCTCTGGGGTATCAAAGGAATCTGAAGGGATGCTGCGAGGATTACAAGAGAGTAGATACGGCAGAAAGCGTAAATATTATAGTAAATAAGTATCTTATGATCGTAATTGAGATATTATTTCGCATTGTTTGTCGGATTCCTGTTTTTTTATATTTTGAAATTTAATATGTTTATTTTTCTTTGCAGCTACTTTATTCGTCATGGCCATTATAATGATGTTTCTCTGGGGTATCAAAGGAATCTGCAGGGATGCTGCGAGGATTACAAGAGAGTAGATACGGGTGAAAGGGTAAATATTATAGTAAATAAGTATATTATGATCGTAATTGAAATTTGATTCCGCATTGTTTGTTGGATTAATGATTTTTTATATTTTGAAATTTAATGTGTTTATTTTTCTTTGCAGCTACTTCATTCGTCATGGCCATTAGAATGATGATTCTCTCGGGTATCGAAGGAATCTGCAAGGATGCTGGGAGGATTAGAAGAGAGTAGATACAGGAGAAAGCGTAAATATTATAGTAAATAAGTATCTTTTGATCATAATTGAGATTTGATCTAGCATTGTTTGTTGTATTTCTAATATTTTTATATTTTGAAATTTAATGTGTTTACTTTTTTTTGCAGCTACTTCATTCGTCATGTCCATTATATTGATGATTCGCTGGGGTATCGAAGGATTCTGCAGGGATGCTCTGAGGATTACAAGAGAGGAGATACGGGAGAAAGCGTAAATATTATATTAAATTAGTATCTTTTGATCATAATTGAGATTTGATCTAGCATTGTTTGTTGGATTCCTGTTTTTTTTTATATTTTAAAATTTAATGTGTTTATTTTTCTTTGCAGCTACTTCATTCGTCATGGCCATTATAATGATGATTCTCTGGGGTATCGAAGGAATCTGCAGGGATGCTGTGAGGATTACAAGAGAGTAGATACGGGAGAAAGCGTAAATATTATAGTAAATAAGTATCTTATGATCTTAATTGAGATATTATTTCGCATTGTAATTGAGCTTTGATTTAGCATTGTTCGTTGGATTCCTGTTTTTTTGATATTTTGAAATTTAATGTGTTTATTTTTCTTTGCAGCTACTTCATTCGTCATTGCCATTATAATGATGATTCTCTGGGGTATCGAAGGAATCAGATGGGATGCTGCAAGGATTACAAGGGAGTAGATCTGGAAAAAGCGTTAATATTATAGTAAATAAGTATCTTATGGTAATAATTGAGATTTAATTTAGCATTGTTTGTTGGTTTCCTAATTTATTTATATTTTGAAATTTAATGTGTTTATTTTTCTTTGCAGCTACTTCATTCGACATGGCCATTATAATGATGATTCTCTGGGGTATCGAAGGAATCTGCACGGATATTTCGAGGATTACAAGAGAGTAGATACGGGAGAAAGCATAAATATAATAGTAAATAAGTATATTATGATCGTAATTGAGATTTGATTCTGCATTGTTTGTTGGATTAATGATTTTTTATATATTGAAATTTGATGTGTTTATTTTTCTTTGCAGCTACTTCATTCGTCATGGCCATTATAATGAATATTCTCTGTGGTATCGAAGGAATCTGCAAGGATGCTGGGAGGATTAGAAGAGAGAAGATACAAGAGAAAGGGTAAATATTATAGTAAATAAGTATCTATTGATCATAATTGAGATTTGATCTAGCATTGTTTGTTGTATTCCTGATATTTTTACATTTTTAAATTTAATGTGTAAATTTTTCTTTGCAGCTACTTCATTCCTCATGGCCATTATAATGATGATTCTCTTGGGTATCGAAGGAATCTGAACTGATGCTGCGAGGATTACAAGAGAGTAGATACGGGAGAAAGCGTAAATATTATAGTAAATAAGTATATTATGATCGTAATTGAGATATGATTCCACATTGTTTGTTGGATTAATGATTTTTGATATTTTGAAATTTAATGTGTTTATTTTTCTTTGCAGCTACTTCATTCAACATGGCCATTATAAAGATGATTCTCTGGGGTATCGAAGGAATCTGCAAGGATGCTGCGAGGATTACAAGAGAGTAGATACGGGTGAAAGGGTAAATATTATAGTAAATAAGTATATTATGATCGTAATTGAAATTTGATTCCGCATTGTTTGTTGGATTAATGATTTTTTATATTTTGAAATTTAATGTGTTTATTTTTCTTTGCAGCTACTTCATTCGTCATGGCCATTATAATGATGATTCTCTGGGGTATCGAAGGAATCTGCAGGGATGCTGTGAGGATTACAAGAGAGTAGATACGGGAGAAAGCGTAAATATTATAGTAAATAAGTATCTTATGATCTTAATTGAGATATTATTTTGCATTGTAATTGAGCTTTGATTTAGCATTGTTCGTTGGATTCCTGTTTTTTTGATATTTTGAAATTTAATGTGTTTATTTTTCTTTGCAGCTACTTCATTCGTCATTGCCACTATAATGATGTTTCTCTGGGATATCGAAGGAATCAGATGGGATGCTGCAAGGATTACAAGGGAGTAGATCAGGAAATAGCGTTAATATTATAGTAAATAAGTATCTTATGATCGTAATTGAGATATTATTTCGCATTGTTTGTTTGATTCCTGTTTTTTTTATATTTTGAAATTTAATATGTTTATTTTTCTTTGCAGCTACTTCATTCGTCATGGCAATTATAATGATGATTCTCTGGGGTATCGAAAAAAACTGCAGGGATGCTGCGAGGATTACAAGATAGTAGATACGGGAGAAAGCGTAAATATTATAGTAAATTAGTATATTATGATCGTAATTGAGATTTGATTCCGCATTGTTTGTTGGATTAATGATTTTTTATATTTTGAAATTTAATGTGTTTATTATTCTTTGCAGCTACTTCAATCGTCATGGCCATTATAATGATGATTCTCTTGGGTTATCGAAGGAATCTGCAAGGATGCTGGGAGGATTAGAAGAGAGAAGAAACAGGAGAAAGCGTAAATATTATAGTAAATAAGTATCTTTTGATCATAATTGAGATTTGATCTAGCATTGTTTGTTGTATTCCTGATATTTTTATATTTTGAAATTTAATGCGTTTATTTTTCTTTGCAGCTACTTCATTCGTCATGTCCTTTATATTGATGATTCTCTGGGGTATCGAAGGAATCTGCAGGGATGCTGTGAGGATTACAAGAGAGGAGATACGGGAGAAAGTGAAAATATTATAGTAAATAAGTACCTTATGATCGTAATTGAGATATTATTTCGCATTGTTTGTTGGTTTCCTAATTTATTTATATTTTGAAATTTAATGTGTTTATTTTTCTTTGCAGCTACTTCATTCGTCATGGCCATTATAATGATGATTCTCTGGGGTATGGAAGGAATCAGAAAGAATGCTGCGAGGATTACAAGGGAGTAGATCCGGAAAAAGCGTAAATATTATAGCAAATAAGTATCTTTTGATCATAATTGAGATTTGATCTAGCATTGTTTGTTGTATTCCTGATATTTTTATAATTAGAAATTTAATGTGTTTATTTTTCTTTGCAGCTACTTCATTCGTCATGGCCATTATAATGATGATTCTCTGGGGTATCAAAGGAATCTGAAGGGATGCTGCGAGGATTACAAGAGAGTAGATACGGCAGAAAGCGTAAATATTATAGTAAATAAGTATCTTATGATCGTAATTGAGATATTATTTCGCATTGTTTGTCGGATTCCTGTTTTTTTATATTTTGAAATTTAATATGTTTATTTTTCTTTGCAGCTACTTCATTCGTCATGGCCATTATAATGATGATTCTCTAAGCTATCAAAGGAATCTGCAGGGATGCTGCGAGGATTACAAGAGAGTAGATACGGGTGAAAGGGTAAATATTATAGTAAATAAGTATATTATGATCGTAATTGAAATTTGATTCCGCATTGTTTGTTGGATTAATGATTTTTTATATTTTGAAATTTAATGTGTTTATTTTTCTTTGCAGCTACTTCATTCGTCATGGCCATTATAATGATGATTCTCTGGGGTATCGAAGGAATCTGCAAGGATGCTGGGAGGATTAGAAGAGAGTAGATACAGGAGAAAGCGTAAATATTATAGTAAATAAGTATCTTTTGATCATAATTGAGATTTGATCTAGCATTGTTTGTTGTATTTCTGATATTTTTATATTTTGAAATTTAATGTGTTTATTTTTCATTCCAGCTACTTCATTCGTCATGGCCATTATAATGATGATTCTCTGGGGTATCGAAGGAATCTGCAGGGATGCTGTGAGGATTACAAGAGAGTAGATACGGGAGAAAGCGTAAATATTATAGTAAATAAGTATCTTATGATCTTAATTGAGATATTATTTCGCATTGTAATTGAGCTTTGATTTAGCATTGTTCGTTGGATTCCTGTTTTTTTGATATTTTGAAATTTAATGTGTTTATTTTTCTTTGCAGCTACTTCATTCGTCATTGCCATTATAATGATGATTCTCTGGGGTATCGAAGGAATCAGATGGGATGCTGCAAGGATTACAAGGGAGTAGATCTGGAAAAAGCGTTAATATTATAGTAAATAAGTATCTTATGGTAATAATTGAGATTTAATTTAGCATTGTTTGTTGGTTTCCTAATTTATTTATATTTTGAAATTTAATGTGTTTATTTTTCTTTGCAGCTACTTCATTTGACATGGCCATTATAATGATGATTCTCTGGGGTATCGAAGGAATCTGCAGGGATATTTCGAGGATTACAAGAGAGTAGATACGGGAGAAAGCATAAATATAATAGTTAATAAGTATATTATGATCGTAATTGAGATTTGATTCTGCATTGTTTGTTGGATTAATGATTTTTTATATATTGAAATTTAATGTGTTTATTTTTCTTTGCAGCTACTTCATTCGTCATGGCCATTATAATGAATATTCTCTGTGGTATCGAAGGAATCTGCAAGGATGCTGGGAGGATTAGAAGAGAGAAGATACAAGAGAAAGCGTAAATATTATAGTAAATAAGTATCTATTGATCATAATTGAGATTTGATCTAGCATTGTTTGTTGTATTATTGATATTTTTATATTTTTAAATTTAATGTGTAAATTTTTCTTTGCAGCTACTTCATTCCTCATGGCCATTATAATGATGATTCTCTGGGGTATCGAAGGAATCTGAACTGATGCTGCGAAGATTACAAGAGAGTAGATACGGGAGAAAGCGTAAATATTATAGTAAATAAGTATATTATGATCGTAATTGAGATATGATTCCACATTGTTTGTTGGATTAATGATTTTTGATATTTTGAAATTTAATGTGTTTATTTTTCTTTGCAGCTACTTCATTCGACATGGCCATTATAAAGATGATTCTCTGGGGTATCAAATGAATCTGCAAGGATGCTTCGAGGATTACAAGAGAGTAGATATGGGTGAAAGGGTAAATATTATAGTAAATAAGTATATTATGATCGTAATTGAAATTTGATTCCGCATTGTTTGTTGGATTAATGATTTTTTATATTTTGAAATTTAATGTGTTTATTTTTCTTTGCAGCTACTTCATTCGTCATGGCCATTATAATGATAATTCTCTGGGGTATCGAAGGAATCTGCAAGGATGCTGGGAGGATTAGAAGAGAGTAGATACAGGAGAAAGCGTAAATATTATAGTAAATAAGTATCTTTTGATCATAATTGAGATTTGATCTAGCATTGTTTGTTGTATTTCTGATATTTTTATATTTTGAAATTTAATGTGTTTATTTATCTTTGCAGCTACTTCATTCGTCATGTCCATTATATTGATGATTCGCTGGGGTATCGAAGGAATCTGCAGGGATGCTCTGAGGATTACAAGAGAGGAGATACGGGAGAAAGCGTAAATATTATATTAAATAAGTATCTTTTGATCATAATTGAGATTTGATCTAGCATTGTTTGTTGGATTCCTGTTTTTTTTTATATTTTAAAATTTAATGTGTTTATTTTTCTTTGCAGCTACTTCATTCGTCATGGCCATTATAATGATGATTCTCTGGGGTATCGAAGGAATCTGCAGGGATGCTGTGTGGATTACAAGAGAGTAGATACGGGAGAAAGCGTAAATATTATAGTAAATAAGTATCTTAAGATCTTAATTGAGATATTATTTCGCATTGTAATTGAGCTTTGATTTAGCATTGTTCGTTGGATTCCTGTTTTTTTGATATTTTGAAATTTAATGTGTTTATTTTTCTTTGCAGCTACTTCATTCGTCATTGCCACTATAATGATGATTCTCTGGGATATCGAAGGAATCAGATGGGATGCTGCAAGGATTACAAGGGAGTAGATCAGGAAATAGCGTTAATATTATAGTAAATAAGTATCTTATAGTAATAATTGAGATTTAATTTAGCATTGTTTGTTGGTTTCCTAATTTATTTATATTTTGAAATTCAATGTGTTTATTTTTCTTTGCAGCTACTTCATTCGACATGGCCATTATAATGATGATTCTCTGGGGTATCGAAGGAATCTGCAGGGATGCTGTGAGGATTACAAGAGAGTAGATACGGGAGAAAGCGTAAATATTATAGTAAATAAGTATCTAATGATCGTAATTGAGATATTATTTCGAATTGTTTGTTGGATTCCTGTTTTTTT
Organism: Sympetrum striolatum; assembly: GCA_947579665.1. NCBI lineage: Eukaryota > Metazoa > Arthropoda > Insecta > Odonata > Libellulidae > Sympetrum > Sympetrum striolatum. The sequence continues at coordinate 105,434,234 of OX388343.1, forward strand.
TATATTTTGAAATTTAATATGTTTATTTTTCTTTGCAGCTACTTCATTCGTCATGGCAATTATAATGATGATTCTCTGGGGTATCGAAAAAAACTGCAGGGATGCTGCGAGGATTACAAGATAGTAGATATGGGAGAAAGCGTAAATATTATAGTAAATTAGTATATTATGATCGTAATTGAGATTTGATTCCGCATTGTTTGTTGGATTAATGATTTTTTATATTTTGAAATTTAATGTGTTTATTATTCTTTGCAGCTACTTCAATCGTCATGGCCATTATAATGATGATTCTCTTGGGTTATCGAAGGAATCTGCAAGGATGCTGGGAGGATTAGAAGAGAGAAGAAACAGGAGAAAGCGTAAATATTATAGTAAATAAGTATCTTTTGATCATAATTGAGATTTGATCTAGCATTGTTTGTTGTATTCCTGATATTTTTATATTTTGAAATTTAATGCGTTTATTTTTCTTTGCAGCTACTTCATTCGTCATGTCCATTATATTGATGATTCTCTGGGGTATCGAAGGAATCTGCAGGGATGCTGTGAGGATTACAAGAGAGGAGATACGGGAGAAAGCGAAAATATTATAGTAAATAAGTATCTTTTGATTATAATTGAGATTTGATCTAGCATTGTTTGTTGGATTCCTGTTTTTTTTATATTTTAAAATTTAATGTGTTTATTTTTCTTTGCAGCTACTTCATTCGTCATGGCCATTATAATGATGATTCTCTGGGGTATCGAAGGAATCAGAAGGAATGCTGCGAGGATTACAAGGGAGTAGATCCGGAGAAAGCGTAAATAATATAGCAAATAAGTATCTTTTGATCATAATTGAGATTTGATCTAGCATTGTTTGTTGTATTCCTGATATTTTTATAATTAGAAATTTAATGTGTTTATTTTTCATTGCAGCTACTTCATTGGTCATGGCCATTATAATGATGATTCTCTGGGGTATCAAAGGAATCTGAAGGGATGCTGCGAGGATTACAAGAGAGTAGATACGGCAGAAAGCGTAAATATTATAGTAAATAAGTATCTTATGATCGTAATTGAGATATTATTTCGCATTGTTTGTCGGATTCCTGTTTTTTTATATTTTGAAATTTAATATGTTTATTTTTCTTTGCAGCTACTTTATTCGTCATGGCCATTATAATGATGTTTCTCTGGGGTATCAAAGGAATCTGCAGGGATGCTGCGAGGATTACAAGAGAGTAGATACGGGTGAAAGGGTAAATATTATAGTAAATAAGTATATTATGATCGTAATTGAAATTTGATTCCGCATTGTTTGTTGGATTAATGATTTTTTATATTTTGAAATTTAATGTGTTTATTTTTCTTTGCAGCTACTTCATTCGTCATGGCCATTAGAATGATGATTCTCTCGGGTATCGAAGGAATCTGCAAGGATGCTGGGAGGATTAGAAGAGAGTAGATACAGGAGAAAGCGTAAATATTATAGTAAATAAGTATCTTTTGATCATAATTGAGATTTGATCTAGCATTGTTTGTTGTATTTCTAATATTTTTATATTTTGAAATTTAATGTGTTTATTTTTCTTTGCAGCTACTTCATTCGTCATGTCCATTATATTGATGATTCGCTGGGGTATCGAAGGAATCTGCAGGGATGCTCTGAGGATTACAAGAGAGGAGATACGGGAGAAAGCGTAAATATTATATTAAATTAGTATCTTTTGATCATAATTGAGATTTGATCTAGCATTGTTTGTTGGATTCCTGTTTTTTTTATATTTTAAAATTTAATGTGTTTATTTTTCTTTGCAGCTACTTCATTCGTCATGGCCATTATAATGATGATTCTCTGGGGTATCGAAGGAATCTGCAGGGATGCTGTGAGGATTACAAGAGAGTAGATACGGGAGAAAGCGTAAATATTATAGTAAATAAGTATCTTATGATCTTAATTGAGATATTATTTCGCATTGTAATTGAGCTTTGATTTAGCATTGTTCGTTGGATTCCTGTTTTTTTGATATTTTGAAATTTAATGTGTTTATTTTTCTTTGCAGCTACTTCATTCGTCATTGCCATTATAATGATGATTCTCTGGGGTATCGAAGGAATCAGATGGGATGCTGCAAGGATTACAAGGGAGTAGATCTGGAAAAAGCGTTAATATTATAGTAAATAAGTATCTTATGGTAATAATTGAGATTTAATTTAGCATTGTTTGTTGGTTTCCTAATTTATTTATATTTTGAAATTTAATGTGTTTATTTTTCTTTGCAGCTACTTCATTCGACATGGCCATTATAATGATGATTCTCTGGGGTATCGAAGGAATCTACAGGGATATTTCGAGGATTACAAGAGAGTAGATACGGGAGAAAGCATAAATATAATAGTAGATAAGTATATTATGATCGTAATTGAGATTTGATTCTGCATTGTTTGTTGGATTAATGATTTTTTATATATTGAAATTTAATGTGTTTATTTTTCTTTGCAGCTACTTCATTCGTCATGGCCATTATAATGAATATTCTCTGTGGTATCGAAGGAATCTGCAAGGATGCTGGGAGGATTAGAAGAGAGAAGATACAAGAGAAAGCGTAAATATTATAGTAAATAAGTATCTATTGATCATAATTGAGATTTGATCTAGCATTGTTTGTTGTATTCCTGATATTTTTACATTTTTAAATTTAATGTGTAAATTTTTCTTTGCAGCTACTTCATTCCTCATGGCCATTATAATGATGATTCTCTTGGGTATCGAAGGAATCTGAACTGATGCTGCGAGGATTACAAGAGAGTAGATACGGGAGAAAGCGTAAATATTATAGTAAATAAGTATATTATGATCGTAATTGAGATATGATTCCACATTGTTTGTTGGATTAATGATTTTTGATATTTTGAAATTTAATGTGTTTATTTTTCTTTGCAGCTACTTCATTCGACATGGCCATTATAAAGATGATTCTCTGGGGTATCGAAGGAATCTGCAAGGATGCTGCGAGGATTACAAGAGAGTAGATACGGGTGAAAGGGTAAATATTATAGTAAATAAGTATATTATGATCGTAATTGAAATTTGATTCCGCATTGTTTGTTGGATTAATGATTTTTTATATTTTGAAATTTAATGTGTTTATTTTTCTTTGCAGCTACTTCATTCGTCATGGCCATTATAATGATGATTCTCTGGGGTATCGAAGGAATCTGCAAGGATGCTGGGAGGATTAGAAGAGAGTAGATACAGGAGAAAGCGTAAATATTATAGTAAATAAGTATCTTTTGATCATAATTGAGATTTGATCTAGCATTGTTTGTTGTATTTCAGATATTTTTATATTTTGAAATTTAATGTGTTTATTTTTCTTTGCAGCTACTTCATTCGTCATGTCCATTATATTGATGATTCGTTGGGGTATCGAAGGAATCTGCAGGGATGCTCTGAGGATTACAAGAGAGGAGATACGGGAGAAAGCGTAAATATTATATAAAATAAGTATCTTTTGATCATAATTGAGATTTGATCTAGCATTGTTTGTTGGATTCCTGTTTTTTTTATATTTTAAAATTTAATGTGTTTATTTTTCTTTGCAGCTTCTTCATTCGTCATGGCCATTATAATGATGATTCTCTGGGGTATCGAAGGAATCTGCAGGGATGCTGTGAGGATTACAAGAGAGTAGATACAGGAGAAAGCGTAAATATTATAGTAAATAAGTATCTTATGATCTTAATTGAGATATTATTTTGCATTGTAATTGAGCTTTGATTTAGCATTGTTCGTTGGATTCCTGTTTTTTTGATATTTTGAAATTTAATGTGTTTATTTTTCTTTGCAGCTACTTCATTCGTCATTGCCACTATAATGATGTTTCTCTGGGATATCGAAGGAATCAGATGGGATGCTGCAAGGATTACAAGGGAGTAGATCAGGAAATAGCGTTAATATTATAGTAAATAAGTATCTTATGGTAATAATTGAGATTAAATTTAGCATTGTTTGTTGGTTTCCTAATTTATTTATATTTTGAAATTTAATGTGTTTATTTTTCTTTGCAGCTACTTCATTCGACATGGCCATTATAATGATGATTCTCTGGGGTATCGAAGGAATCTGCAGGGATGCTGTGAGGATTACAAGAGAGTAGATACGGGAGAAAGCGTAAATATTATAGTAAATAAGTATCTTATGATCGTAATTGAGATATTATTTCGCATTGTTTGTTTGATTCCTGTTTTTTTTATATTTTGAAATTTAATATGTTTATTTTTCTTTGCAGCTACTTCATTCGTCATGGCAATTATAATGATGATTCTCTGGGGTATCGAAAAAAACTGCAGGGATGCTGCGAGGATTACAAGATAGTAGATACGGGAGAAAGCGTAAATATTATAGTAAATTAGTATATTATGATCGTAATTGAGATTTGATTCCGCATTGTTTGTTGGATTAATGATTTTTTATATTTTGAAATTTAATATGTTTATTATTCTTTGCAGCTACTTCAATCGTCATGGCCATTATAATGATGATTCTCTTGGGTTATCGAAGGAATCTGCAAGGATGCTGGGAGGATTAGAAGAGAGAAGAAACAGGAGAAAGCGTAAATATTATAGTAAATAAGTATCTTTTGATCATAATTGAGATTTGATCTAGCATTGTTTGTTGTATTCCTGATATTTTTATATTTTGAAATTTAATGCGTTTATTTTTCTTTGCAGCTACTTCATTCGTCATGTCCATTATATTGATGATTCTCTGGGGTATCGAAGGAATCTGCAGGGATGCTGTGAGGATTACAAGAGAGGAGATACGGGAGAAAGCGAAAATATTATAGTAAATAAGTATCTTTTGATTATAATTGAGATTTGATCTAGCATTGTTTGTTGGATTCCTGTTTTTTTATATTTTAAAATTTAATGTGTTTATTTTTCTTTGCAGCTACTTCATTCGTCATGGCCATTATAATGATGATTCTCTGGGGTATCGAAGGAATCAGAAGGAATGCTGCGAGGATTACAAGGGAGTAGATCCGGAAAAAGCGTAAATAATATAGCAAATAAGTATCTTTTGATCATAATTGAGATTTGATCTAGCATTGTTTGTTGTATTCCTGATATTTTTATAATTAGAAATTTAATGTGTTTATTTTTCATTGCAGCTACTTCATTCGTCATGGCCATTATAATGATGATTCTCTGGGGTATCAAAGGAATCTGAAGGGATGCTGCGAGGATTACAAGAGAGTAGATACGGCAGAAAGCGTAAATATTATAGTAAATAAGTATCTTATGATCGTAATTGAGATATTATTTCGCATTGTTTGTCGGATTCCTGTTTTTTTATATTTTGAAATTTAATATATTTATTTTTCTTTGCAGCTACTTTATTCGTCATGGCCATTATAATGATGATTCTCTGGGGTATCAAAGGAATCTGCAGGGATGCTGCGAGGATTACAAGAGAGTAGATACGGGTGAAAGGGTAAATATTATAGTAAATAAGTATATTATGATCGTAATTGAAATTTGATTCCGCATTGTTTGTTGGATTAATGATTTTTTATATTTTGAAATTTAATGTGTTTATTTTTCTTTGCAGCTACTTCATTCGTCATGGCCATTATAATGATGATTCTCTGGGGTATCGAAGGAATCTGCAAGGATGCTGGGAGGATTAGAAGAGAGTAGATACAGGAGAAAGCGTAAATATTATAGTAAATAAGTATCTTTTGATCATAATTGAGATTTGATCTAGCATTGTTTGTTGTATTTCTGATATTTTTATATTTTGAAATTTAATGTGTTTATTTTTCTTTGCAGATACTTCATTCGTCATGTCCATTATATTGATGATTCGCTGGGGTATCGAAGGAATCTGCAGGGATGCTCTGAGGATTACAAGAGAGGAGATACGGGAGAAAGCGTAAATATTATATTAAATAAGTATCTTTTGATAATAATTGAGATTTGATCTAGCATTGTTTGTTGGATTCCTGTTTTTTTATATTTTAAAATTTAATGTGTTTATTTTTCTTTGCAGCTACTTCATTCGTCATGGCCATTATAATGATGATTCTCTGGGGTATCGAAGGAATCTGCAGGGATGCTGTGAGGATTACAAGAGAGTAGATACGGGAGAAAGCTTAAATATTATAGTAAATAAGTATCTTATGATCTTAATTGAGATATTATTTCGCATTGTAATTGAGCTCTGATTTAGCATTGTTCGTTGGATTCCTGTTTTTTTGATATTTTGAAATTTAATGTGTTTATTTTTCTTTGCAGCTACTTCATTCGTCATTGCCATTATAATGATGATTCTCTGGGGTATCGAAGGAATCTGCAGGGATATTTCGAGGATTACAAGAGAGTAGATACGGGAGAAAGCATAAATATAATAGTAAATAAGTATATTATGATCGTAATTGAGATTTGATTCTGCATTGTTTGTTGGATTAATGATTTTTTATATATTGAAATTTAATGTGTTTATTATTCTTTGCAGCTACTTCATTCGTCATGGCCATTATATTGAATATTCTCTGTGGTATCGAAGGAATCTGCAAGGATGCTGGGAGGATTAGAAGAGAGAAGATACAAGAGAAAGGGTAAATATTATAGTAAATAAGTATCTATTGATCATAATTGAGATTTGATCTAGCAGTGTTTGTTGTATTCCTGATATTTTTATATTTTTAAATTTAATGTGTAAATTTTTCTTTGCAGCTACTTCATTCCTCATGGCCATTATAATGATGATTCTCTGTGGTATCGAAGGAATCTGAAGGGATGCTGCGAGGATTACAAGAGAGTAGATACGGGAGAAAGCGTAAATATTATAGTAAATAAGTATATTATGATCGTAATTGAGATATGATTCCACATTGTTTGTTGGATTAATGATTTTTGATATTTTGAAATTTAATGTGTTTATTTTTCTTTGCAGCTACTTCATTCGACATGGCCATTATAAAGATGATTCTCTGGGGTATCGAAGGAATCTGCAAGGATGCTGGGAGGATTAGAAGAGAGTAGATACAGGAGAATGGGTAAATATTATAGTAAATACGTATCTTTTGATCATCACATAGATTTGATCTAGCATTGTTTGTTTTATTCCTGATATTTTTATATTTTGAAATTTAATGTGTTTATTTTTCTTTGCAGCTACTTCATTCGTCATGTCCATTATATTGATGATTCTCTGGGGTATCGAAGGAATCTTCAGGGATGCTGCGAGGATTACAAGAGAGTAGATACGGGTGAAAGGGTAAATATTATAGTAAATAAGTATATTATGATCGTAATTGAAATTTGATTCCGCATTGTTTGTTGGATTAATGATTTTTTATATTTTGAAATTTAATGTGTTTATTTTTCAAAGCAGCTACTTCATTCTTCATTGCCATTATAATGATGATTCTCTGGGGTATCGAAGGAATCTGCAGGGATGCTGCGAGGATTACAAGAGAGTAGATATGGGAGAAAGCGTAAATATTATAGTAAATAAGTATCTTATGATAATAATTAAGATTTAATTTAGCATTGTTTGTTGGTTTCCTAATTTATTTATATTTTGAAATTTAATGTGTCTATTTTTCTTTGCAGCTACTTCATTCGTCATGGACATTATAATGATGATTCTCTGGAGTATTGAACGAATCTGCAGGGATGCTGCGAGGATTAAAAGAGAGTATATACGGGAGAAAGCATAAATATATAAGTAAATAAGTATCTTTTGATCAATATTGAGATTTGATTTAGCATTGTTTGTTTGATTCCTGATTCCTTTTTATTTTTAAATTTAATGTGTTAATTTTTCTTTGCAGTTACTTCATTCGTCATGGCCATTATAATGATGATTCTCTGGGGTATCTAAGGAATCTGAAGGGATGCTGCGAGGATTACAAGAGAGTAGATACGGCAGAAAGCGTAAATATTATAGTAAATAAGTATCTTATGATCGTTATTGAGATATTATTTCGCATTGTTTGTAGGATTCCTGTTTTTTTATATTTTTAAATTTAATAGGTTTATTTTTCTTTGCAGCTACTTCATTCGTCATGGCCATTATAATGATGATTCTCTGGGGTATCGAAGGAATCTGCAAGGATGCTGGGAGGATTAGAAGAGAGTAGATATAGGAGAAAGCGTAAATATTATAGTAAATAAGTATCTTTTGATCATAATTGAGATTTGATCTAGCATTGCTTGTTGTATTCCTGATATTTTTATATTTTGAAATTTAATGAGTTTATTTTTCTTTGCAGCTACTTCATTCGTCATGGCCATTATAATGATGATTCTATGGGGGTATCGAAGGAATCTGCAGGGATGCTGTGAGGATCACAAGAGAGGAGATACGTGAGAAAGCGTAAATATTATAGTAAATAAGTGTCTTTTGATCAATATTGAGATTTGATATAGCATTGTTTGTTGGATTCCTGATTTTTTATATTTTGAAATTTGATGTGTTTACTTTTCTTTGCAGCTACTTCATTCGTCATGGCCATTATAATGATGATTCTCTGGGGTATCGAAGGAATCTGCAGGGATGCTGTGAGGATTACAAGCAAGTAGATACGGGAGAAAGCGTAACTATTATAGTAAATAACTATCTTTTGATCATAATTGAGATTTGATTTAGCATTGTTTGTTGGATTCCTGATTTTTTTATATTTTGTAATTGAATGTGTTTATTTCTCTTTGCAGCTACTTCATTCATCATGGCCATTAAAATGATGATTCTCTTGGGTATCGAAGGAATCTGCAGGGATGCTGCGAGGATTACAAGAGAGTAGATATGGGAGAAAGCGTAAATATTATAGTAAATAAGTATCTAATGATCGTAATTGAGATATTATTTCGCATTGTTTGTTGGTTTCCTAATTTATTTATATTTTGAAATTTAATGTGTTTATTTTTCTTTGCAGCTACTTCATTCGACATGGCCATTATAATGATGATTCTCTGGGGTATCGAAGGAATCTGCAGGGATATTTCGAGGATTACAAGAGAGTAGATACGGGAGAAAGCATAAATATAATAGTAAATAAGTATATTATGATCGTAATTGAGATTTGATTCTGCATTGTTTGTTGGATTAATGATTTTTTATATATTGAAATTTAATGTGTTTATTTTTCTTTGCAGCTACTTCATTCGTCATGGCCATTATATTGAATATTCTCTGTGGTATCGAAGGAATCTGCAAGGATGCTGGGAGGATTAGAAGAGAGAAGATATAAGAGAAAGCGTAAATATTATAGTAAATAAGTATCTATTGATCATAATTGAGATTTGATCTAGCATTGTTTGTTGTATTCCTGATATTTTTATATTTTTAAATTTAATGTGTAAATTTTTCTTTGCAGCTACTTCATTCCTCATGGCCATTATAATGATGATTCTCTGTGGTATCGAAGGAATCTGAAGGGATGCTGCGAGGATTACAAGAGAGTAGATACGGGAGAAAGCGTAAATATTATAGTAAATAAGTATATTATGATCGTAATTGAGATATGATTCCACATTGTTTGTTGGATTAATGATTTTTGATATTTTGAAATTTAATGTGTTTATTTTTCTTTGCAGCTACTTCATTCGACATGGCCATTATAAAGATGATTCTCTGGGGTATCGAAGGAATCTGCAAGGATGCTGGGAGGATTAGAAGAGAGTAGATACGGGAGAAAGCGTAACAATTTTTGTAAATAACTATCTTTTGATCATAATTGAGATTTGATTTAGCATTGATTGTTGGATTCCTGATTATTTATATTTTGAAATTGAATGTGTTTATTTTTCTTTGCAGCTACTTCATTCATCATGGCAATTAAAATGATGATTCTCTGGGGTATCTAAGGAATCTGCAGGGATGCTGCGAGGATTACAAGAGAGTAGATATGGGAGAAAGCGTAAATATTATAGTAAATAAGTATCTTTTGATCAATATTGTGATTTGATATAGCATTGTTTGTTGGATTCCTAATTTTTTTATATTTTGAAATTTAATGTGTTTACTTTTCTTTGCAGCTACTTCATTCGTCATAGCCATTCTAATGATGATTCTCTGGGGGTATCGAAGGAATCTGCAGGGATGCTGCGAGGATTAAAAGAGAGTATATATGGGAGAAAGCGTAAATATTACAGTAAAAAAGTATCTTTTGATCAATATTGAGATTTGATTAAGCATTGTTTCTTGGATTCCTGATTTTTTTATATTTTGAAATTTTATGTTTCTATTTTTCTTTGCAACTACTTCATTCGTCATGGCCATTATAATGATGATTCTCTGGGGTATCAAAGGAATCAGAAGGAATGCTGCGAGGATTACACGGGAGTAGATCCGGAAAAAGCGTAAATATTATTGCAAATAAGTATCTTATGATAATAATTGAGATTTAATTTAGCATTGTTTTTTGGTTTCCGAATTTTATTATATTTTGAAATTTAATGTGTTTATTTTTCTTTGCAGCTACTTCGTTCGTCATGGCCATTATAATGATGATTCTCTGGGGTATTGAACGAATCTGCAGGGATGCTGCGAGGATAAAAAGAGAGTATATACGGGAGAAAGCGTAAATATTATAGTAAATAAGTATATTATGATCGTAATTGAGATTTGATTCCGCATTGTTTGTTGGATTAATGATTTTTTCATATTTTGAAATTTAATGTGTTTATTTTTCCTTGCAGCCACTTCATTCGTCATGGCCATTATAATGATGATTCTCTGGGGTATCGAAGGAATCTGCAGGGATGCTGGGAGGATTACAAGAGAGTAGATACAGGAGAAAGGGTAAATATTATAAAAAATAAGTATCTTTTGATCATAATTGAGATTTGATCTAGCATTGTTTGTTGTATTCCTGATATTTTTATAATTAGAAATTTAATGTGTTTATTTTTCTTTGCAGCTACTCCATTTGTCATGGCCATTATAATGATGATTCTCTGGGGTATCGAAGGAATCTGCAGGGATGCTGTGAGGATTACAAGAGAGTAGATACGGGAGAAAGCGTAAATATTATAGTAAATAAGTATCTTTTGATCATAATTGAGATTTGATCTAGCATTGTTTGATGTATTCCTGATATTTTTATATTTTGAAATTTAATGTGTTTATTTTTCTTTGCAGCTACTTCATTCGTAATGTCCATTATATTGATGATTCGCTGGGGTATCGAAGGAATCTGCAGGGATGCTCTGAGGATTACAAGAGAGGAGATACGGGAGAAAGCGTAAATATTATAGTAAATAAGTATCTTTTGATCATAATTGAGATTTGATCTAGCATTGTTTGTTGGATTCCTGTTTTTTTTATATTTTAAAATTTAATGTGTTTATTTTTCTTTGCAGCTACTTCATTCGTCATGGCCATTATAATGATGATTCTCTGGGGTATCGAAGGAATCTGCAGGGATGCTGTGAGGATTACAAGAGAGTAAATACGGGAGAAAGGGTAACAATTATAGTAAATAACTATCTTTTGATCATAATTGAGATTTGATCTAGCATTGTTTGTTGTATTCCTGATATTTTTATATTTTGAAATTTAATGTGTTTACTTTTCTTTGCAGCTACTTCATTCGTCATGGCCATTATATTCATGATTCTCTGGGGGTATCGAAGGAATCTGCAGGGATGCTGCGAGGATTACAAGAGAGTAGATATGGGAGAAAGCGTAAATATTATAGTAAATAAGTATCTTTTGATCAATATTGAGATTTGATTTAGCATTGTTTGTCGGATTCCTGAATTTTTTTATATTTTGAAATTTAATGTGTTTATTATTCTTTGCAACTACTTCATTCGTCATGGCCATTATAATGATGATTCTCTGGGGTATCGAAGGAATCAGAAGGAATGCTGCGAAGATTACAAGGGAGTAGATCCGGAAAAAGTGTAAATATTATAGCAAATAAGTATCTTATGATAATAATTGAGATTTAATTTAGCATAGTTTGTTGGTTTCCTAATTTTTTTATATTTTGAAATTTAATGTGTTTATTTTTCCTTGCAGCTACTTCATTCGTAATGGCCATTATAATGATGATTCTCTGGGGTATCGAAGGAATCTGCAGGGATGCTGGGAGGATTACAAGAGAGTAGATACAGGAGAAAGCGTAAATATTACAGAAAATAAGTATCTTTTGATCATAATTGAGATTTGATCTAGCATTGTTTGTTGTATTCCTAATATTTTTATAATTAGAAATTTAATGTGTTTATTTTTCTTTGCAGCGACTTCATTCGTCATTGCCATTATAATGATGATTCTCTGGGGTATCGAAGGAATCTTCAGGGATGCTGTGAGGATTACAAGAGAGTAGATACGGGAGAAAGTGTAAATATTATAGTAAATAAGTATCTTATGATCGTAATTGAGATATTATTTCGTATTGTAATTGAGATTTGATTTAGCATTGTTTGTTCAATTCCTGATTTTTTGATATATTGAAATTTAATGTGTTTATTTTTCAAAGCAGCTACTTCATTCTTCATTGCCATTATAATGATGATTCTCTGGGGTATCGAAGGAATCAGAAGGGATGCTGCAAGGATTACAAGGGTGTTGATCCGGAAAAAGCGTAAATATTATAGTAAATAAGTATCTTATGATAATAATTAAGATTTAATTTAGCATTGTTTGTTGGTTTCCTAATTTATTTATATTTTGAAATTTAATGTGTCTATTTTTCTTTGCAGCTACTTCATTCGTCATGGACATTATAATGATGATTCTCTGGGGTATTGAACGAATCTGCAGTTATGCTGCGAGGATTAAAAGAGAGTATATACGGGAGAAAGCATAAATATATAAGTAAATAAGTATCTTTTGATCAATATTGAGATTTGATTTAGCATTGTTTGTTTGATTCCTGATTCCTTTTTATTTTTAAATTTAATGTGTTAATTTTTCTTTGCAGTTACTTCATTCGTCATGGCCATTATAATGATGATTCTCTGGGGTATCTAAGGAATCTGAAGGGATGCTGCGAGGATTACAAGAGAGTAGATACGGCAGAAAGCGTAAATATTATAGTAAATAAGTATCTTATGATCGTTATTGAGATATTATTTCGCATTGTTTGTAGGATTCCTGTTTTTTTTATATTTTGAAATTTAATAGGTTTATTTTTCTTTGCAGCTACTTCATTCGTCATGGCCATTATAATGATGATTCTCTGGGGTATCGAAGGAATCTGCAAGGATGCTGGGAGGATTAGAAGAGAGTAGATACAGGAGAAAGCGTAAATATTATAGTAAATAAGTATCTTTTGATCATAATTGAGATTTGATCTAGCATTGCTTGTTGTATTCCTGATATTTTTATATTTTGAAATTTAATGAGTTTATTTTTCTTTGCAGCTACTTCATTCGTCATGGCCATTATAATGATGATTCTCTGGGGTATCGAAGGAATCTGCAGGGATGCTGTGAGGATCACAAGAGACGAGATACGTGAGAAAGCGTAAATATAATAGTAAATAAGTGTCTTTTGATCAATATTGAGATTTGATATAGCATTGTTTGTTGGATTCCTGATTTTTTATATTTTGAAATTTGATGTGTTTACTTTTCTTTGCAGCTACTTCATTCGTCATGGCCATTATAATGATGATTCTCTGGGGTATCGAAGGAATCTACAGGGATGCTGAGTTGATTACAAGAGAGTAGATATGGGAGAAAGAGTAAATATTATAGTAAATAAGTATCTTTTGATCAATATTGAGAAATTATTTAGCATTGTTTGTTGGATTCCTGTTTTTTTTATATTTTAAAATTTAATGTGTTTATTTTTCTTTGCAGCTACTTCATTCGTCATGGCCATTATAATGATGATTCTCTGCGGTATCGAAGGAATCTGCAGGGATGCTGTGAGGATTACAAGCAAGTAGATACGGGAGAAAGCGTAACTATTATAGTAAATAACTATCTTTTGATCATAATTGAGATTTGATTTAGCATTGTTTGTTGGATTCCTGATTTTTTTATATTTTGTAATTGAATGTGTTTATTTCTCTTTGCAGCTACTTCATTCATCATGGCCATTAAAATGATGATTCTCTTGGGTATCGAAGGAATCTGCAGGGATGCTGCGAGGATTACAAGAGATTAGATATGGGAGATAGCGTAAATATTATAGTAAATAAGTATCCTTTGATCAATATTGAGATTTGATATAGCATTGTTTGTTGGATTCCTAATTTTTTTAGATTTTGAAATTTAATGTGTTTACTTTTCTTTGCAGCTACTTCATTCGTCATGGCCATTATAATGATGATTCTCTGGGGGTATCGAAGGAATCTGCAGGGATGCTGCGAGGATTAAAAGAGAGTAGATATGGGAGAAAGCATAAATATTACAGTAAATAAGTATCTTTTGATCAATATTGAGATTTGATTTAGCATTGTTTGTTGGATTCCTGATTTTTTTATATTTTGAAATTTAATGTGTTTATTATTCTTTGCAACTACTTCATTCCTCATGGCCATTATAATGATGATTCTCTGGGGTATCGAAGGAATCAGAAGGAATGCTGCGAAGATTACAAGGTAGTAGATCCAGAAAAAGTGTAAATATTATAGCAAATAATTATTTTATGATAATAATTGAGATTTGATCTAGCATTGTTTGTTGGATTCCTGTTTTTTTAATATTTTAAAATTTAATGTGTTTATTTTTCTTTGCAGCTACTTCATTCATCATGGCCATTATAATGATGATTCTCTGGGGTATCAAAGGAATCTGCAAGGATGCTGGGAGGATTAGAAGAGAGTAGATACAGGAGAAAGCGTAAATATTATAGTAAATAAGTATCTTTTGATCATAATTGAGATTTGATCTAGCATTGTTTGTTGTATTCCTGATATTTTTATATTTTGAAGTTTAATGTTTTTATTTATCTTTGCAGCTACTTCATTCGTCATGTCCATTATATTGATGATTCGCTGGGGTATCGAAGGAACCTGCAGGGATGCTCTGAGGATTACAAGAGAGGAGATACGGAAGAAAGCGTAAATATTATAGTAAATAAGTATCATTTGATCATAATTGAGATTTGATCTAGCATTGTTTGTTGGATTCCTGTTTTTTTTATATTTTAAAATTTAATGTGTTTATTTTTCTTTGCAGCTACTTCATTCGTCATGGCCATTATAATGATGATTCTCTGGGGTATTGAACAAATCTGCAGGGATGCTGCGAGGATTATAAGAGAGTATATACGTGAGAAACCGTAAATATTATAGTAAATAAGTATATTATGATCGTAATTGAGATTTGATTCCGTATTGTTTGTTGGATTAACGATTTTTTCATATTTTGAAATTTAATGTGTTTATTTTTCCTTGCAGCTACTTCATTCGTCATGGCCATTATAATGATGATTCTCTGGGGTATCGAAGGAATCTGCAGGGATGCTGGGAGGATTACAAGAGAGTAGATACAGGAGAAAGCGTAAATATTATAGTAAATAAGTATCTTATGATCGTAATTGAGATATTATTTCGCATTGTTTTTAGGATTCCTGTTTTTTTTATATTTTGAAATTTAATAGGTTTATTTTTCTTTGCAGCTACTTCATTCGTCATGGCCATTATAATGATGATTCTCTGGGGTATCGAAGGAATCTGCAAGGATGCTGGGAGGATTAGTAGAGAGTAGATAGAGGAGAAAGCGTAAATATTATAGTAAATAAGTATCTTTTGATCATAATTGAGATTTGATCTAGCATTGCTTGTTGTATTCCTGATATTTTTATATTTTGAAATTTAATGTGTTTATTTTTCTTTGCAGCTACTTCATTCGTCATGGCCATTATAATGATGATTCTCTGGGGTATCGAAGGAATCTGCAGGGATGCTGTGAGGATTATAAGAGAGGAGATACGGGAGAAAGCGTAAATATTATATTAAATTAGTATCTTTTGATAATAATTGAGATTTGATCTAGCATTGTTTGTTGGATTCCTGTTTTTTTTATATTTTAAAATTTAATGTGTTTATTTTTCTTTGCAGCTACTTCATTCGTCATGGCAATTATAATGATGATTCTCTGGGGTATCGAAGGAATCTGCAGGGATGCTGCGAGGATTACAAGAGAGTAGATATGGGAGAAAGCGAAAATATTATAGTAAATAAGTATCTTTTGATCAATATTGAGATTTTATATAGCATTGTTTGTTGGATTCCTGATTTTTTATATTTTGAAATCTGATGTGTTTACTTTTCTTTGCAGTTACTTCATTCGTCATGGCCATTATAATGATGATTCTCTGGGGTATCGAAGGAATCTAAAGGGATGCTGTGTTGATTAGAAGAGAGTAGATATGGGAGAAAGAGTAAATATTATAGTAAATAAGTATCTTTTGATCAATATTGAGAAATTATTTATTATTGTTTGTTGGATTCCTGAATTTTTTATATTTTAAATTTAATATGTTTATTTTTCTTTGCAGCTACTTCATTTGTCATGGCCATTATAATGATGATTCTCTGGGGTATCAAAGGAATCTGCAGGGATGCTGCGAGGATTACAAGAGAGTAGATACGGGAGAAAGGGTAAATATTATAGTAAATAAGTATATTATGATGGTAATTGAAATTTGATTCCGCATTGTTTGTTGGATTAATGATTTTTTATATTTTGAAATTTAATGTGTTTATTTTTCTTTGCAGCTACTTCATTCATCATGGCCATTATAATGATGATTCTCTGGGGTATCAAAGGAATCTGCAAGGATTGAGATTTGATCTATCATTGTTTGTTGGATTCCTGTTTTTTTTATATTTTAAAATTTAATGTGTTTATTTTTCTTTGCAGCTACTTCATTCGTCATGGCAATTATAATGATGATTCTCTGGGGTATCGAAGGAATCTGCAGGGATGCTGCGAGGATTACAAGAGAGTAGATATGGGAGAAAGCGTAAATATTATAGTACATAAGTATCTTTTGATCAATATTGAGATTTTATATAGCATTGTTTGTTGGATTCCTGATTTTTTATATTTTGAAATTTGATGTGTTTACTTTTCTTTGCAGCTACTTCATTCGTCATGGCCATTATAATGATGATTCTCTGGGGTATCGAAGGAATCTACAGGGATGCTGCGTTGATTACAAGAGAGTAGATATGGGAGAAAGAGTAAATATTATAGTAAATAAGTATCTTTTGATCAATATTGAGAAATTATTTAGCATTGTTTGTTGGATTCCTGAATTTTTTATATTTTGAAATTTAATGTGTTTATCTTTCTTTGCAACTACTTCATTCGTCATGGCCATTATAATGATGATTCTCTGGGGTATCAAAGGAATCTGCAGGGATGCTGCGAGGATTACAAGAGAGTAGATACGGGTGAAAGGGTAAATATTATAGTAAATAAGTATATTATGATCGTAATTGAAATTTGATTCCGCATTGTTTGTTGGATTAATGATTTTTTATATTTTGAAATTTAATGTGTTTATTTTTCTTTGCAGCTACTTCATTCGTCATGGCCATTATAATGATGATTCTCTGGGGTATCGAAGGAATCTGCAAGGATGCTGGGAGGATTAGAAGAGAGTAGATACAGGAGAAAGCGTAAATATTATAGTAAATAAGTATCTTTTGATCATAATTGAGATTTGATCTAGCATTGTTTGTTGTATTTCTGATATTTTTATATTTTGAAATTTAATGTGTTTATTTTTCTTTGCAGCTACTTCATTCGTCATGTCCATTATATTGATGATTCGCTGGGGTATCGAAGGAATCTGCAGGGATGCTCTGAGGATTACAAGAGAGGAGATACGGGAGAAAGCATAAATATTATATTAAATAAGTATCTTTTGATCATAATTGAGATTTGATCTAGCATTGTTTGTTGGATTCCTGTTTTTTTTATATTTTAAAATTTAATGTGTTTATTTTTCTTTGCAGCTACTTCATTCGTCATGGCCATTATAATGATGATTCTCTGGGGTATCGAAGGAATCTGCAGGGATGCTGTGAGGATTACAAGAGAGTAGATACGGGAGAAAGCGTAAATATTATAGTAAATAAGTATCTTATGATCTTAATTGAGATATTATTTCGCATTGTAATTGAGCTTTGATTTAGCATTGTTCGTTGGATTCCTGTTTTTTTGATATTTTGAAATTTAATGTGTTTATTTTTCTTTTTAGCTACTTCATTCGTCATTGCCACTATAATGATGATTCTCTGGGATATTGAAGGAATCAGATGTGATGCTGCAAGGATTACAAGGGAGTAGATCAGGAAATAGCGTTAATATTATAGTAAATAAGTATCTTATGATCGTAATTGAGATATTATTTCGCATTGTTTGTTGGTTTCCTAATTTATTTATATTTTGAAATTTAATGTGTTTATTTTTCTTTGCAGCTACTTCATTCGTCATGGCCATTATAATGATGATTCTCTGGGGTATGGAAGGAATCAGAAAGAATGCTGCGAGGATTACAAGGGAGTAGATCCGGAATAAGCGTAAATATTATAGCAAATAAGTATCTTTTGATCATAATTGAGATTTGATCTAGCATTGTTTGTTGTATTCCTGATATTTTTATAATTAGAAATTTAATGTGTTTATTTTTCTTTGCAGCTACTTCATTCGTCATGGCCATTATAATGATGATTCTCTGGGGTATCAAAGGAATCTGAAGGGATGCTGCGAGGATTACAAGAGAGTAGATACGGCAGAAAGCGTAAATATTATAGTAAATAAGTATCTTATGATCGTAATTGAGATATTATTTCGCATTGTTTGTCGGATTCCTGTTTTTTTATATTTTGAAATTTAATATGTTTATTTTTCTTTGCAGCTACTTCATTCGTCATGGCCATTATAATGATGATTCTCTAAGCTATCAAAGGAATCTGCAGGGATGCTGCGAGGATTACAAGAGAGTAGATACGGGTGAAAGGGTAAATATTATACTAAATAAGTATATTATGATCGTAATTGAAATTTGATTCCGCATTGTTTGTTGGATTAATGATTTTTTATATTTTGAAATTTAATGTGTTTATTTTTCTTTGCAGCTACTTCATTCGTCATGGCCATTATAATGATGATTCTCTGGGGTATCGAAGGAATCTGCAAGGATGCTGGGAGGATTAGAAGAGAGTAGATACAGGAGAAAGCGTAAATATTATAGTAAATAAGTATCTTTTGATCATAATTGAGATTTGATCTAGCATTGTTTGTTGTATTTCTGATATTTTTATATTTTGAAATTTAATGTGTTTATTTTTCATTCCAGCTACTTCATTCGTCATGGCCATTATAATGATGATTCTCTGGGGTATCGAAGGAATCTGCAGGGATGCTGTGAGGATTACAAGAGAGTAGATACGGGAGAAAGCGTAAATATTATAGTAAATAAGTATCTTATGATCTTAATTGAGATATTATTTTGCATTGTAATTGAGCTTTGATTTAGCATTGTTCGTTGGATTCCTGTTTTTTTGATATTTTGAAATTTAATGTGTTTATTTTTCTTTGCAGCTACTTCATTCGTCATTGCCATTATAATGATGATTCTCTGGGGTATCGAAGGAATCAGATGGGATGCTGCAAGGATTACAAGGGAGTAGATCTGGAAAAAGCGTTAATATTATAGTAAATAAGTATCTTATGGTAATAATTGAGATTTAATTTAGCATTGTTTGTTGGTTTCCTAATTTATTTATATTTTGAAATTTAATGTGTTTATTTTTCTTTGCAGCTACTTCATTCGACATGGCCATTATAATGATGATTCTCTGGGGTATCGAAGGAATCTGCAGGGATATATCGAGGATTACAAGAGAGTAGATACGGGAGAAAGCATAAATATAATAGTAAATAAGTATATTATGATCGTAATTGAGATTTGATTCTGCATTGTTTGTTGGATTAATGATTTTTTATATATTGAAATTTAATGTGTTTATTTTTCTTTGCAGCTACTTCATTCGTCATGGCCATTATAATGAATATTCTCTGTGGTATCGAAGAAATCTGCAAGGATGCTGGGAGGATTAGAAGAGAGAAGATACAAGAGAAAGCGTAAATATTATAGTAAATAAGTATCTATTGATCATAATTGAGATTTGATCTAGCATTGTTTGTTGTATTATTGATATTTTTATACTTTTAAATTTAATGTGTAAATTTTTCTTTGCAGCTACTTCATTCCTCATGGCCATTATAATGATGATTCTCTGGGGTATCGAAGGAATCTGAACTGATGCTGCGAGGATTACAAGAGAGTAGATACGGGAGAAAGCGTAAATATTATAGTAAATAAGTATATTATGATCGTTATTGAGATATGATTCTACATTGTTTGTTGGATTAATGATTTTTGATATTTTGAAATTTAATGTGTTTATTTTTCTTTGCAGCTACTTCATTCGACATGGCCATTATAAAGATGATTCTCTGGGGTATCGAAGGAATCTGCAAGGATGCTTCGAGGATTACAAGAGAGTAGATACGGGTGAAAGGGTAAATATTATAGTAAATAAGTATATTATGATCGTAATTGAAATTTGATTCCGCATTGTTTGTTGGATTAATGATTTTTTATATTTTGAAATTTAATGTGTTTATTTTTCTTTGCAGCTACTTCATTCGTCATGGCCATTATAATGATGATTCTCTGGGGTATCGAAGGAATCTGCAAGGATGCTGGGAGGATTAGAAGAGAGTAGATACAGGAGAAAGCGTAAATATTATAGTAAATAAGTATCTTTAGATCATAATTGAGATTTGATCTAGCATTGTTTGTTTTATTCCTGATATTTTTAAATTTTGAAATTTAATGTGTTTATTTTTCTTTGCAGCTACTTCATTCGTCATGTCCATTATATTGATGATTCTCTGGGGTATCGAAGGAATCTGCAGGGATGCTGTGAGGATTACAAGAGAGGAGATACGGGAGAAAGCGTAAATATTATATTAAATAAGTATCTTTTGATCATAATTGAGATTTGATCTAGCATTGTTTGTTGGATTCCTGTTTTTTTTTATATTTTAAAATTTAATTTGTTTATATTTCTTTGCAGCTACTTCATTCGTCATGGCCATTATAATGATGATTCTCAGGGGTATCGAAGGAATCTGCTGGGATGCTGTGAGGATTACAAGAGAGTAGATACGGGAGAAAGCGTAACAATTTTTGTAAATAACTATCTTTTGATCATAATTGAGATTTGATTTAGCATTGTTTGTTGGATTCCTGATTATTTATATTTTGAAATTGAATGTGTTTATTTTTCTTTGCAGCTACTTCATTCATCATGGCCATTAAAATGATGATTCTCTGGGGTATCTAAGGAATCTGCAGGGATGCTGCGAGGATTACAAGAGAGTAGATATGGGAGAAAGCGTAAATATTATAGTAAATAAGTATCTTTTGATCAATATTGTGATTTGATATAGCATTGTTTGTTGGATTCCTAATTTTTTTATATTTTGAAATTTAATGTGTTTACTTTTCTTTGCAGCTACTTCATTCGTCATAGCCATTCTAATGATGATTCTCTGGGGGTATCGAAGGAATCTGCAGGGATGCTGCGAGGATTAAAAGAGAGTATATATGGGAGAAAGCGTAAATATTACAGTAAAAAAGTATCTTTTGATCAATATTGAGATTTTATTAAGCATTGTTTCTTGGATTCCTGATTTTTTTATATTTTGAAATTTTATGTTTCTATTTTTCTTTGCAACTACTTCATTCGTCATGGCCATTATAATGATGATTCTCTGGGGTATCAAAGGAATCAGAAGGAATGCTGCGAGGATTACACGGGAGTAGATCCGGAAAAAGCGTAAATATTATTGCAAATAAGTATCTTATGATAATAATTGAGATTTAATTTAGCATTGTTTTTTGGTTTCCGAATTTTATTATATTTTGAAATTTAATGTGTTTATTTTTCTTTGCAGCTACTTCGTTCGTCATGGCCATTATAATGATGATTCTCTGGGGTATTGAACGAATCTGCAGGGATGCTGCGAGGATAAAAAGAGAGTATATACGGGAGAAAGCGTAAATATTATAGTAAATAAGTATATTATGATCGTAATTGAGATTTAATTCCGCATTGTTTGTTGGATTAATGATTTTTTCATATTTTGAAATTTAATGTGTTTATTTTTCCTTGCAGCCACTCCATTCGTCATGGCCATTATAATGATGATTCTCTGGGGTATTGAAGGAATCTGCAGGGATGCTGTGAGGATTACAAGAGAGTAGATACGGGAGAAAGCGTAAATATTATAGTAAATAAGTATCTTTTGATCATAATTGAGATTTGATCTAGCATTGTTTGTTGTATTCCTGATATTTTTATATTTTGAAATTTAATGTGTTTATTTTTCTTTGCAGCTACTTCATTCGTAATGTACATTATATTGATGATTTGCTGGGGTATCGAAGGAATCTGCAGGGATGCTCTGAGGATTACAAGAGAGGAGATACGGGAGAAAGCGTAAATATTATAGTAAATAAGTATCTTTTGATCATAATTGAGATTTGATCTAGCATTGTTTGTTGGATTCCTGTTTTTTTTATATTTTAAAATTTAATGTGTTTATTTTTCTTTGCAGCTACTTCATTCGTCATGGCCATTATAATGATGATTCTCTGGGGTATCGAAGGAATCTGCAGGGATGCTGTGAGGATTACAAGAGAGTAAATACGGGAGAAAGGGTAACAATTATAGTAAATAACTATCTTTTGATCATAATTGAGATTTAATCTAGCATTGTTTGTTCTATTCCTGATATTTTTATATTTTGAAATTTAATGTGTTTACTTTTCTTTGCAGCTACTTCATTCGTCATGGCCATTATATTCATGATTCTCTGGGGGTATCGAAGGAATCTGCAGGGATGCTGCGAGGATTACAAGAGAGTAGATATTGGAGAAAGCGTAAATATTATAGTAAATAAGTATCTTTTGATCAATATTGAGATATGATTTAGCATTGTTTGTTGGATTCCTGATTTTTTTATATTTTGAAATTTAATGTGTTTATTATTCTTTGCAACTACTTCATTCGTCATGGCCATTATAATGATGATTCTCTGGGGTATCGAAGGAATCAGAAGGAATGCTGCGAAGTTTACAAGGGAGTAGATCCGGAAAAAGTGTAAATATTATAGCAAATAAGTATCTTATGATAATAATTGAGATTTAATTTAGCATAGTTTGTTGGTTTCCTAATTTTTTTATATTTTGAAATTTAATGTGTTTATTTTTCCTTGCAGCTACTTCATTCGTAATGGCCATTATAATGATGATTCTCTGGGGTATCGAAGGAATCTGCAGGGATGCTGGGAGGATTACAAGAGAGTAGATACAGGAGAAAGCGTAAATATTACAGAAAATAAGTATCTTTTGATCATAATTGAGATTTGATCTAGCATTGTTTGTTGTATTCCTGATATTTTTATAATTAGAAATTTAATGTGTTTATTTTTCTTTGCAGCGACTTCATTCGTCATTGCCATTATAATGATGATTCTCTGGGGTATCGAAGGAATCTGCAGGGATGCTGTGAGGATTACAAGAGAGTAGATACGGGAGAAAGTGTAAATATTATAGTAAATAAGTATCTTATGATCGTAATTGAGATATTATTTCGTATTGTAATTGAGATTTGATTTAGCATTGTTTGTTGGATTCCTGATTTTTTGATATATTGAAATTTAATGTGTTTATTTTTCATTGCAGCTACTTCATTCTTCATTGCCATTATAATGATGATTCTCTGGGGTATCGAGTGAATCAGAAGGGATGCTGCAAGGATTACAAGGGTGTAGATCCGGAAAAAGCGTAAATATTATAGTAAATAAGTATCTTATGATAATAATTGAGATTTAATTTAGCATTGTTTGTTGGTTTCCTAATTTATTTATATTTTGAAATTTAATGTGTCTATTTTTCTTTGCAGCTACTTCATTCGTCATGGACATTATAATGATGATTCTCTGGGGTATTGAACGAATCTGCAGGGATGCTGCGAGGATTAAAAGAGAGTATATACGGGAGAAAGCATAAATATATAAGTAAATAAGTATCTTTTGATCAATATTGAGATTTGATTTAGCATTGTTTGTTTGATTCCTGATTCCTTTTTATTTTTAAATTTAATGTGTTAATTTTTCTTTGCAGTTACTTCATTCGTCATGGCCATTATAATGATGATTCTCTGGGGTATCTAAGGAATCTGAAGGGATGCTGCGAGGATTACAAGAGAGTAGATACGGCAGAAAGCGTAAATATTATAGTAAATAAGTATCTTATGATCGTTATTGAGATATTATTTCGCATTGTTTGTAGGATTCCTGTTTTTTTATATTTTTAAATTTAATAGGTTTATTTTTCTTTGCAGCTACTTCATTCGTCATGGCCATTATAATGATGATTCTCTGGGGTATCGAAGGAATCTGCAGGGATGCTGTGAGGATTACAAGAGAGTAAATACGGGAGAAAGGGTAACAATTATAGTAAATAACTATCTTTTGATCATAATTGAGATTTAATCTAGCATTGTTTGTTGTATTCCTGATATTTTTATATTTTGAAATTTAATGTGTTTACTTTTCTTTGCAGCTACTTCATTCGTCATGGCCATTATATTCATGATTCTCTGGGGGTATCGAAGGAATCTGCAGGGATGCTGCGAGGATTACAAGAGAGTAGATATTGGAGAAAGCGTAAATATTATAGTAAATAAGTATCTTTTGATCAATATTGAGATATGATTTAGCATTGTTTGTTGGATTCCTGATTTTTTTATATTTTGAAATTTAATGTGTTTATTATTCTTTGCAACTACTTCATTCGTCATGGCCATTATAATGATGATTCTCTGGGGTATCGAAGGAATCAGAAGGAATGCTGCGAAGTTTACAAGGGAGTAGATCCGGAAAAAGTGTAAATATTATAGCAAATAAGTATCTTATGATAATAATTGAGATTTAATTTAGCATAGTTTGTTGGTTTCCTAATTTTTTTATATTTTGAAATTTAATGTGTTTATTTTTCCTTGCAGCTACTTCATTCGTAATGGCCATTATAATGATGATTCTCTGGGGTATCGAAGGAATCTGCAGGGATGCTGGGAGGATTACAAGAGAGTAGATAATGGAGAAAGCGTAAATATTACAGAAAATAAGTATCTTTTGATCATAATTGAGATTTGATCTAGCATTGTTTGTTGTATTCCTGATATTTTTATAATTAGAAATTTAATGTGTTTATTTTTCTTTGCAGCGACTTCATTCGTCATTGCCATTATAATGATGATTCTCTGGGGTATCGAAGGAATCTGCAGGGATGCTGTGAGGATTACAAGAGAGTAGATACGGGAGAAAGTGTAAATATTATAGTAAATAAGTATCTTATGATCGTAATTGAGATATTATTTCGTATTGTAATTGAGATTTGATTTAGCATTGTTTGTTGGATTCCTGATTTTTTGATATATTGAAATTTAATGTGTTTGTTTTTCATTGCAGCTACTTCATTCTTCATTGCCATTATAATGATGATTCTCTGGGGTATCGAGTGAATCAGAAGGGATGCTGCAAGGATTACAAGGGTGTAGATCCGGAAATAGCGTAAATATTATAGTAAATAAGTATCTTATGATAATAATTGAGATTTAATTTAGCATTGTTTGTTGGTTTCCTAATTTATTTATATTTTGAAATTTAATGTGTCTATTTTTCTTTGCAGCTACTTCATTCGTCATGGACATTATAATGATGATTCTCTGGGGTATTGAACGAATCTGCAGGGATGCTGCGAGGATTAAAAGAGAGTATATACGGGAGAAAGCATAAATATATAAGTAAATAAGTATCTTTTGATCAATATTGAGATTTGATTTAGCATTGTTTGTTTGATTCCTGATTCCTTTTTATTTTTAAATTTAATGTGTTAATTTTTCTTTGCAGTTACTTCATTCGTCATGGCCATTATAATGATGATTCTCTGGGGTATCTAAGGAATCTGAAGGGATGCTGCGAGGATTACAAGAGAGTAGATACGGCAGAAAGCGTAAATATTATAGTAAATAAGTATCTTATGATCGTTATTGAGATATTATTTCGCATTGTTTGTAGGATTCCTGTTTTTTTATATTTTTAAATTTAATAGGTTTATTTTTCTTTGCAGCTACTTCATTCGTCATGGCCATTATAATGATGATTCTCTGGGGTATCGAAGGAATCTGCAAGGATGCTGGGAGGATTAGAAGAGAGTAGATATAGGAGAAAGCGTAAATCTTATAGTAAATAAGTATCTTTTGATCATAATTGAGATTTGATCTAGCATTGCTTGTTGTATTCCAGATATTTTTATATTTTGAAATTTAATGAGTTTATTTTTCTTTGCAGCTACTTCATTCGTCATGGCCATTATAATGATGATTCTCTGGGGGTATCGAAGGAATCTGCAGGGATGCTGTGAGGATCACAAGAGAGGAGATACGTGAGAAAGCGTAAATATTATAGTAAATAAGTGTCTTTTGATCAATATTGAGATTTGATATAGCATTGATTGTTGGATTCCTGATTTTTTATATTTTGAAATTTGATGTGTTTACTTTTCTTTGCAGCTACTTCATTCGTCATGGCCATTATAATGATGATTCTCTGGGGTATCGAAGGAATCTACAGGGATGCTGCGTTGATTTCAAGAGAGTAGATATGGGAGAAAGAGTAAATATTATAGTAAATAAGTATCTTTTGATCAATATTGAGAAATTATTTAGCATTGTTTGTTGGATTCCTGTTTTTTTTATATTTTAAAATTTAATGTGTTTATTTTTCTTTGCAGCTACTTCATTCGTCATGGCCATTATAATGATGATTCTCTGGGGTATCGAAGGAATCTGCAGGGATGCTGTGAGGATTACAAGCAAGTAGATACGGGAGAAAGCGTAACTATTATAGTAAATAACTATCTTTTGATCATAATTGAGATTTGATTTAGCATTGTTTGTTGGATTCCTGATTTTTTTATATTTTGTAATTGAATGTGTTTATTTCTCTTTGCAGCTACTTCATTCATCATGGCCATTAAAATGATGATTCTCTTGGGTATCGAAGGAATCTGCAGGGATGCTGCGAGGATTACAAGAGAGTAGATATGGGAGAAAGCGTAAATATTATAGTAAATAAGTATCCTTTGATCAATATTGAGATTTGATATAGCATTGTTTGTTGGTTTCCTAATTTATTTATATTTTGAAATTTAATGTGTTTATTTTTCTTTGCAGCTACTTCATTCGACATGGCCATTATAATGATGATTCTCTGGGGTATCGAAGGAATCTGCAGGGATATTTCGAGGATTACAAGAGAGTAGATACGGGAGAAAGCATAAATATAATAGTAAATAAGTATATTATGATCGTAATTGAGATTTGATTCTGCATTGTTTGTTGGATTAATGATTTTTTATATATTGAAATTTAATGTGTTTATTTTTCTTTGCAGCTACTTCATTCGTCATGGCCATTATATTGAATATTCTCTGTGGTATCGAAGGAATCTGCAAGGATGCTGGGAGGATTAGAAGAGAGAAGATACAAGAGAAAGCGTAAATATTATAGTAAATAAGTATCTATTGATCATAATTGAGATTTGATCTAGCATTGTTTGTTGTATTCCTGATATTTTTATATTTTTAAATTTAATGTGTAAATTTTTCTTTGCAGCTACTTCATTCCTCATGGCCATTATAATGATGATTCTCTGTGGTATCGAAGGAATCTGAAGGGATGCTGCGAGGATTACAAGAGAGTAGATACGGGAGAAAGCGTAAATATTATAGTAAATAAGTATATTATGATCGTAATTGAGATATGATTCCACATTGTTTGTTGGATTAATGATTTTTGATATTTTGAAATTTAATGTGTTTATTTTTCTTTGCAGCTACTTCATTCGACATGGCCATTATAAAGATGATTCTCTGGGGTATCGAAGGAATCTGCAAGGATGCTGCGAGGATTACAAGAGAGTAGATATGGGAGAAAGCGTAAATATTATAGTAAATAAGTATCTTTTGATCAATATTGTGATTTGATATAGCATTGTTTGTTGGATTCCTAATTTTTTTATATTTTGAAATTTAATGTGTTTACTTTTCTTTGCAGCTACTTCATTCGTCATAGCCATTCTAATGATGATTCTCTGGGGGTATCGAAGGAATCTGCAGGGATGCTGCGAGGATTAAAAGAGAGTATATATGGGAGAAAGCGTAAATATTACAGTAAAAAAGTATCTTTTGATCAATATTGAGATTTGATTAAGCATTGTTTCATGGATTCCTGATTTTTTTATATTTTGAAATTTTATGTTTCTATTTTTCTTTGCAACTACTTCATTCGTCATGGCCATTATAATGATGATTCTCTGGGGTATCAAAGGAATCAGAAGGAATGCTGCGAGGATTACACGGGAGTAGATCCGGAAAAAGCGTAAATATTATTGCAAATAAGTATCTTATGATAATAATTGAGATTTAATTTAGCATTGTTTTTTGGTTTCCGAATTTTATTATATTTTGAAATTTAATGTGTTTATTTTTCTTTGCAGCTACTTCGTTCGTCATGGCCATTATAATGATGATTCTCTGGGGTATTGAACGAATCTGCAGGGATGCTGCGAGGATAAAAAGAGAGTATATACGGGTGAAAGCGTAAATATTATAGTAAATAAGTATATTATGATCGTAATTGAGATTTGATTCCGCATTGTTTGTTGGATTAATGATTTTTTCATATTTTGAAATTTAATGTGTTTATTTTTCCTTGCAGCCACTTCATTCGTCATGGCCATTATAATGATGATTCTCTGGGGTATCGAAGGAATCTGCAGGGATGCTGGGAGGATTACAAGAGAGTAGATACAGGAGAAAGGGTAAATATTATAAAAAATAAGTATCTTTTGATCATAATTGAGATTTGATCTAGCATTGTTTGTTGTATTCCTGATATTTTTATAATTAGAAATTTAATATGTTTATTTTTCTTTGCAGCTACTCCATTTGTCATGGCCATTATAATGATGATTCTCTGGGGTATCGAAGGAATCTGCAGGGATGCTGTGAGGATTACAAGAGAGTAGATACGGGAGAAAGCGTAAATATTATAGTAAATAAGTATCTTTTGATCATAATTGAGATTTGATCTAGCATTGTTTGTTGTATTCCTGATATTTTTATATTTTGAAATTTAATGTGTTTATTTTTCTTTGCAGCTACTTCATTCGTAATGTCCATTATATTGATGATTCGCTGGGGTATCGAAGGAATCTGCAGGGATGCTCTGAGGATTACAAGAGAGGAGATACGGGAGAAAGCGTAAATATTATAGTAAATAAGTATCTTTTGATCATAATTGAGATTTGATCTAGCATTGTTTGTTGGATTCCTGTTTTTTTTATATTTTAAAATTTAATGTGTTTATTTTTCTTTGCAGCTACTTCATTCGTCATGGCCATTATAATGATGATTCTCTGGGGTATCGAAGGAATCTGCAGGGATGCTGTGAGGATTACAAGAGAGTAAATACGGGAGAAAGGGTAACAATTATAGTAAATAACTATCTTTTGATCATAATTGAGATTTGATCTAGCATTGTTTGTTGTATTCCTGATATTTTTATATTTTGAAATTTAATGTGTTTACTTTTCTTTGCAGCTACTTCATTCGTCATGGCCATTATATTCATGATTCTCTGGGGGTATCGAAGGAATCTGCAGGGATGCTGCGAGGATTACAAGAGAGTAGATATGGGAGAAAGCGTAAATATTATAGTAAATAAGTATCTTTTGATCAATATTGAGATTTGATTTAGCATTGTTTGTTGGATTAATGATTTTTTCATATTTTGAAATTTAATGTGTTTATTTTTCCTTGAGGCCACTTCATTCGTCATGGCCATTATAATGATGATTCTCTGGGGTATCGAAGGAATCTGCAGGGATGCTGGGAGGATTACAAGAGAGTAGATACAGGAGAAAGGGTAAATATTATAAAAAATAAGTATCTTTTGATCATAATTGAGATTTGATCTAGCATTGTTTGTTGTATTCCTGATATTTTTATAATTAGAAATTTAATGTGGTTATTTTTCTTTGCAGCTACTCCATTTGTCATGGCCATTATAATGATGATTCTCTGGGGTATCGAAGGAATCTGCAGGGATGCTGTGAGGATTACAAGAGAGTAGATACGGGAGAAAGCGTAAATATTATAGTAAATAAGTATCTTTTGATCATAATTGAGATTTGATCTAGCATTGTTTGTTGTATTCCTGATATTTTTATATTTTGAAATTTAATGTGTTTATTTTTCTTTGCAGCTACTTCATTCATCATGGCCATTAAAATGATGATTCTCTGGGGTATCGAAGGAATCTTCAGGGATGCTGTGAGGATTACAAGAGAGTAGATATGGGAGAAAGCGTAAATATTATAGTAAATAAGTATCTTTTGATCAATATTGAGATTTGATATAGCATTGTTTGTTGGATTCCTGATTTTTTTATACTTTGAAATTTAATGTGATTACTTTTCTTTGCAGCTACTTCATTCGTCATGGCCATTATAATGATGATTCTTTGGGGTATCAAAGGAATCTGCAGGGATGCTGTGAGGATTACAAGAGAGTAGATATGGGAGAAAGCGTAAATATTATAGTAAACAAGTATCTTTTGATCAATATTGAGATTTGATTTAGCATTGTTTGTTGGATTCCTGATATTTTTATATTTTGAAATTTAATGTGTTTTTTTTTCTTTGCAACTACTTCATTCGTCATGGCCATTTAAATAATGATTCTCTGGGGTATTGAAGGAATCAGAAGCGATGCTGCGAGGATTACAAGGGAGTAGATCCGGAAAACGCGTAAATATTATAGCAAATAAGTATCTTTTGATCATAATTGAGATTTGATCTAGCATTGTTTGTTAAATTCCTGATATTTATATATTTCGAAATTTAATGTGTTTATTTTTCTTTGCAGCTAATTCATTCATCATGGACATTATAATGATGATTCTCTGGGGTATTGAACGAATCTTCAGGGATGCTGTGAGGATTACAAGAGAGTAGATATGGGAGAAAGCGTAAATATTATAGTAAATAAGTATCTTTTGATCAATATTGAGATTTGATATAGCATTGTTTGTTGGATTCCTGATTTTTTTATACTTTGAAATTTAATGTGATTACTTTTCTTTGCAGCTACTTCATTCGTCATGGCCATTATAATGATGATTCTTTGGGGTATCAAAGGAATCTGCAGGGATGCTGTGAGGATTACAAGAGAGTAGATATGGGAGAAAGCGTAAATATTATAGTAAACAAGTATCTTTTGATCAATATTGAGATTTGATTTAGCATTGTTTGTTGGATTCCTGATATTTTTATATTTTGAAATTTAATGTGTTTTTTTTTCTTTGCAACTACTTCATTCGTCATGGCCATTTAAATAATGATTCTCTGGGGTATTGAAGGAATCAGAAGCGATGCTGCGAGGATTACAAGGGAGTAGATCCGGAAAACGCGTAAATATTATAGCAAATAAGTATCTTTTGATCATAATTGAGATTTGATCTAGCATTGTTTGTTAAATTCCTGATATTTATATATTTCGAAATTTAATGTGTTTATTTTTCTTTGCAGCTAATTCATTCGTCATGGCCATTATAATGATGATTCTCTGGGGTATCGAAGGAATCTGCAGGGATATTTCGAGGATTACAAGAGAGTAGATACGGGAGAAAGCATAAATATAATACTAAATAAGTATATTATGATCGTAATTGAGATTTGATTCTGCATTGTTTGTTGGATTAATGATTTTTTATATATTGAAATTTAATGTGTTTATTTTTCTTTGCAGCTACTTCATTCGTCATGGCCATTATAATGAATATTCTCTGTGGTATCGAAGGAATCTGCAAGGATTCTGGGAGGATTAGAAGAGAGAAGATACAAGAGAAAGCGTAAATATTATAGTAAATAAGTATCTATTGATCATAATTGAGATTTGATCTAGCATTGTTTGTTGTATTCCTGATATTTTTATATTTTTAAATTTAATGTGTAAATTTTTCTTTGCAGCTACTTCATTCCTCATGGCCATTATAATGATGATTCTCTGGGGTATCGAAGGAATCTGAACTGATGCTGCGAGGATTACAAGAGAGTAGATACGGGAGAAAGCGTAAATATTATAGTAAATAAGTATATTATGATCGTAATTGAGATATGATTCCACATTGTTTGTTGGATTAATGATTTTTGATATTTTGAAATTTAATGTGTTTATTTTTCTTTGCAGCTACTTCATTCGACATGGCCATTATAAAGATGATTCTCTGGGGTATCGAAGGAATCTGCAAGGATGCTGCGAGGATTACAAGAGAGTAGATACGGGTGAAAGGGTAAATATTATAGTAAATAAGTATATTATGATCGTAATTGAAATTTGATTCCGCATTGTTTGTTGGATTAATGATTTTTTATATTTTGAAATTTAATGTGTTTATTTTTCTTTGCAGCTACTTCATTCGACATGGCCATTATAATGATGATTCTCTGGGGTATCGAAGGAATCTGCAAGGATGCTGGGAGGATTAGAAGAGAGTAGATACAGGAGAAAGCGTAAATATTATAGTAAATAAGTATCTTTTGATCATAATTGAGATTTGATCTAGCATTGTTTGTTGTATTTCTGATATTTTTATATTTTGAAATTTAATGTGTTTATTTTTCTTTGCAGCTACTTCATTCGTCATGTCCATTATATTGATGATTCGCTGGGGTATCGAAGGAATCTGCAGGGATGCTCTGAGGATTACAAGAGAGGAGATATGGGAGAAAGCGTAAATATTATATTAAATAAGTATCTTTTGATCATAATTGAGATTTGATCTAGCATTGTTTGTTGGATTCCTGTTTTTTTTATATTTTAAAATTTAATGTGTTTATTTTTCTTTGCAGCTACTTCATTCGTCATGGCCATTATAATGATGATTCTCTGGGGTATCGAAGGAATCTGCAGGGATGCTGTGAGGATTACAAGAGAGTAGATACGGGAGAAAGCGTAAATATTATAGTAAATAAGTATCTTATGATCGTAATTGAGATATTATTTCGCATTGTTTTTGGATTCCTGTTTTTTTTATATTTTGAAATTTAATATGTTTATTTTTCTTTGCAGCTACTTCATTCGTCATGGCAATTATAATGATGATTCTCTGGGGTATCGAAAAAAACTGCAGGGATGCTGCGAGGATTACAAGAGAGTAGATACGGGAGAAAGCGTAAATATTATAGTAAATTAGTATATTATGGTCGTAATTGAGATTTGATTCCGCATTGTTTGTTGGATTAATGATTTTTTATATTTTGAAATTTAATGTGTTTTATTTTTCTTTGCAGCTACTTCAATCGTCATGGCCATTATAATGATGATTCTCTTGGGTTATCGAAGGAATCTGCAAGGATGCTGGGAGGATTAGAAGAGAGAAGAAACAGGAGAAAGCGTAAATATTATAGTAAATAAGTATCTTTTGATCATAATTGAGATTTGATCTAGCATTGTTTGTTGTATTCCTGATATTTTTATATTTTGAAATTTAATGCGTTTATTTTTCTTTGCAGCTACTTCATTCGTCATGTCCATTATATTGATGATTCTCTGGGGTATCGAAGGAATCTGCAGGGATGCTGTCAGGATTACAAGAGAGGAGATACGGGAGAAAGCGAAAATATTATAGTAAATAAGTATCTTTTGATTATAATTGAGATTTGATCTAGCATTGTTTGTTGGATTCCTGTTTTTTTTATATTTTAAAATTTAATGTGTTTATTTTTCTTTGCAGCTACTTCATTCGTCATGGCCATTATAATGATGATTCTCTGGGGTATCGAAGGAATCAGAAGGAATGCTGCGAGGATTACAAGGGAGTAGATCCGGAAAAAGCGTAAATATTATAGCAAATAAGTATCTTTTGATCATAATTGAGATTTGATCTAGCATTGTATGTTGTATTCCTGATATTTTTATAATTAGAAATTTAATGTGTTTATTTTTCATTGCAGCTACTTCATTCGTCATGGCCATTATAATGATGATTCTCTGGGGTATCAAAGGAATCTGAAGGGATGCTGCGAGGATTACAAGAGAGTAGATACGGCAGAAAGCGTAAATATTATAGTAAATAAGTATCTTATGATCGTAATTGAGATATTATTTCGCATTGTTTGTCGGATTCCTGTTTTTTTATATTTTGAAATTTAATTTGTTTATTTTTGTTTGCAGCTACATTATTCGTCATGGCCATTATAATGATGATTCTCTGCGGTATCAAAGGAATCTGCAGGGATGCTGCGAGGATTACAAGAGAGTAGATACGGGTGAAAGGGTAAATATTATAGTAAATAAGTATATTATGATCGTAATTGAAATTTGATTCCGCATTGTTTGTTGGATTAATAATTTTTTATATTTTGAAATTTAATGTGTTTATTTTTCTTTGCAGCTACTTCATTCGTCATGGCCATTCGAATGATGATTCTCTCGGGTATCGAAGGAATCTGCAAGGATGCTGGGAGGATTAGAAGAGAGTAGATACAGGAGAAAGCGTAAATATTATAGTAAATAAGTATCTTTTGACCATAATTGAGATTTGATCTAGCATTGTTTGTTGTATTTCTGATATTTTTATATTTTGAAATTTAATGTGTTTATTTTTCTTTGCAGCTACTTCATTCATCATGTCAATTATATTGATGATTCGCTGCTGTATCGAAGGAATCTGCAGGGATGCTCTGAGGATTACAAGAGAGGAGATACGGGAGAAAGCGTAAATATTATAGTAAATTAGTATCTTTTGATCATAATTGAGATTTGATTCCGCATTGTTTGTTGGATTCCTGTTTTTTTTATATTTTAAAATTTAATGTGTTTATTTTTCTTTGCAGCTACTTCATTCGTCATGGCCATTATAATGATGATTCTCTGGGGTATCGAAGGAATCTGCAGGGATGCTGTGAGGATTACAAGAGAGTAGATACGGGAGAAAGCGTAAATATTATAGTTAATAAGTATCTTATGATCTAAATTGAGATATTATTTCGCATTGTAATTGAGCTTTGATTTAGCATTGTTCGTTGGATTCCTGTTTTTTTGATATTTTGAAATTTAATGTGTTTATTTTTCTTTGCAGCTACTTCATTCGTCATTGCCATTATAATGATGATTCTCTGGGGTATCGAAGGAATCAGATGGGATGCTGCAAGGATTACAAGGGAGTAGATCTGGAAAAAGCGTTAATATTATAGTAAATAAGTATCTTATGGTAATAATTGAGATTTAATTTAGCATTGTTTGTTGGTTTCCTAATTTATTTATATTTTGAAATTTAATGTGTTTATTTTTCTTTGCAGCTACTTCATTCGACATGGCCATTATAATGATGATTCTCTGGGGTATCGAAGGAATCTGCAGGGATATTTCGAGGATTACAAGAGAGTAGATACGGGAGAAAGCATAAATATAATAGTAAATAAGTATATTATGATCGTAATTGAGATTTGATTCTGCATTGTTTGTTGGATTAATGATTTTTTATATATTGAAATTTAATGTGTTTATTTTTCTTTGCAGCTACTTCATTCGTCATGGCCATTTTAATGAATATTCTCTGTGGTATCGAATTAATCTGCAAGGATGCTGGGAGGATTAGAAGAGAGAAGATACAAGAGAGAGCGTAAATATTATAGTAAATAAGTATCTATTGATCATAATTGAGATTTGATCTAGCATTGTTTGTTGTATTCCTGATATTTTTATATTTTTAAATTTAATGTGTAAATTTTTCTTTGCAGCTACTTCATTCCTCATGGCCATTATAATGATGATTCTCTGGGGTATCGAAGGAATCTGAAGGGATGCTGCGAGGATTACAAGAGAGTAGATACGGGAGAAAGCGTAAATATTATAGTAAATAAGTATATTATGATCCTAATTGAGATATGCTTCCACATTGTTTGTTGGATTAATGATTTTTGATATTTTGAAATTTAATGTGTTTATTTTTCTTTGCAGCTACTTCATACGACATGGCCATTATAAAGATGATTCTCTGGGGTATCGAAGGAATCTGCAAGGATGCTGGGAGGATTAGAAGAGAGTAGATACAGGAGAAAGGGTAAATATTATAGTAAATACGTATCTTTTGATCATCACTTAGATTTGATCTAGCATTGTTTGTTTTATTCCTGATATTTTTATATTTTGAAATTTAATGTGTTTATTTTTCTTTGCAGCTACTTCATTCGTCATGTCCATTATATTGATGATTCTCTTGGGTATCGAAGGAATCTGCAGGGATGCTGTGAGGATTACAAGAGAGGAGATACGGGAGAAAGCGTAAATATTATATTAAATAAGTATCTTTAGATCATAATTGAGATTTGATCTAGCATTGTTTGTTGGATTCCTGTTTTTTTATATTTTAAAATTTAATTTGTTTATATTTCTTTGCAGCTACTTCATTCGTCATGGCCATTATAATGATGATTCTCAGGGGTATCGAAGGAATCTGCTGGGATGCTGTGAGGATTACAAGAGAGTAGATACGGGAGAAAGCGTAACAATTTTTGTAAATAACTATCTTTTGATCATAATTGAGATTTGATTTAGCATTGTTTGTTGGATTCCTGATTATTTATATTTTGAAATTGAATGTGTTTATTTTTCTTTGCAGCTACTTCATTCATCATGGCCATTAAAATGATGATTCTCTGGGGTATCTAAGGAATCTGCAGGGATGCTGCGAGGATTACAAGAGAGTAGATATGGGAGAAAGTGTAAATATTATAGTAAATAAGTATCTTTTGATCAATATTGTGATTTGATATAGCATTGTTTGTTGGATTCCTAATTTTTTTATATTTTGAAATTTAATGTGTTTACTTTTCTTTGCAGCTACTTCATTCGTCATAGCCATTCTAATGATGATTCTCTGGGGGTATCGAAGGAATCTGCAGGGATGCTGCGAGGATTAAAAGAGAGTATATATGGGAGAAAGCGTAAATATTACAGTAAAAAAGTATCTTTTGATCAATATTGAGATTTGATTAAGCATTGTTTCTTGGATTCCTGATTTTTTTTTATTTTGAAATTTTATGTTTCTATTTTTCTTTGCAACTACTTCATTCGTCATGGCCATTATAATGATGATTCTCTGGGGTATCAAAGGAATCAGAAGGAATGCTGCGAGGATTACACGGGAGTAGATCCGGAAAAAGCGTAAATATTATTGCAAATAAGTATCTTATGATAATAATTGAGATTTAATTTAGCATTGTTTTTTGGTTTCCGAATTTATTATATTTTGAAATTTAATGTGTTTATTTTTCTTTGCAGCTACTTCGTTCGTCATGGCCATTATAATGATGATTCTCTGGGGTATTGAACGAATCTGCAGGGATGCTGCGAGGATAAAAAGAGAGTATATACGGGAGAAAGCGTAAATATTATAGTAAATAAGTATATTATGATCGTAATTGAGATTTGTTTCTGCATTGTTTGTTGGTTCAATGATTTTTTCATATTTTGAAATTTAATGTGTTTATTTTTCCTTGCAGCCACTTCATTCGTCATGGCCATTATAATGATGATTCTCTGGGGTATCGAAGGAATCTGCAGGGATGCTGGGAGGATTACAAGAGAGTAGATACAGGAGAAAGGGTAAATATTATAAAAAATAAGTATCTTTTGATCATAATTGAGATTTGATCTAGCATTGTTTGTTGTATTCCTGATATTTTTATAATTAGAAATTTAATGTGTTTATTTTTCTTTGCAGCTACTCCATTCGTCATGGCCATTATAATGATGATTCTCTGGGGTATCGAAGGAATCTGCAGGGATGCTGTGAGGATTACAAGAGAGTAGATACGGGAGAAAGCGTAAATATTATAGTAAATAAGTATCTTTTGATCATAATTGAGATTTGATCTAGCATTGTTTGTTGTATTCCTGATATTTTTATATTTTGAAATTTAATGTGTTTATTTTTCTTTGCAGCTACTTCATTCGTAATGTCCATTATATTGATGATTCGCTGGGGTATCGAAGGAATCTGCAGGGATGCTCTGAGGATTACAAGAGAGGAGATACGGGAGAAAGCGTAAATATTATAGTAAATAAGTATCTTTTGATCATAATTGAGATTTGATCTAGCATTGTTTGTTGGATTCCTGTTTTTTTAATATTTTAAAATTTAATGTGTTTATTTTTCTTTGCGGCTACTTCATTCGTCATGGCCATTATAATGATGATTCTCAGGGGTATCGAAGGAATCTGCAGGGATGCTGTGAGGATTACAAGAGAGTAAATACGGGAGAAAGGGTAACAATTATAGTAAATAACTATCTTTTTATCATAATTGAGATTTGATCTAGCATTGTTTGTTGTATTCCTGATATTTTTATATTTTGAAATTTAATGTGTTTACTTTTCTTTGCAGCTACTTCATTCGTCATGGCCATTATATTCATGATTCTCTGGGGGTATCGAAGGAATCTGAAGGGATGCTGCGAGGATTACAAGAGAGTAGATATGGGAGAAAGCGTAAATATTATAGTAAATAAGTATCTTTTGATCAATATTGAGATTTGATTTAGCATTTTTTGTTGGATTCCTGATTTTTTTATATTTTGAAATTTAATGTGTTTATTATTCTTTGCAACTACTTCATTCGTCATGGCCATTATAATGATGATTCTCTGGGGTATCGAAGGAATCTGCAGGGATGCTGTGAGGATCACAAGAGAGGAGATACGGGAGAAAGCGTAAATATTATAGTAAATAAGTGTCATTTGATCAATATTGAGATTTGATATAGCATTGTTTGTTGGATTCCTGATTTTTTATATTTTGAAATTTGATGTGTTTACTTTTCTTTGCAGCTACTTCATTCGTCATGGCCATTATAATGATGATTCTCTGGGGTATCGAAGGAATCTACAGGGATGCTGCGTTGATTACAAGAGAGTAGATATGGGAGAAAGAGTAAATATTATAGTAAATAAGTATCTTTTGATCAATATTGAGAAATTTTTTAGCATTGTTTGTTGGATTCCTGTTTTTTTTATATTTTAAAATTTAATGTGTTTATTTTTCTTTGCAGCTACTTCATTCGTCATGGCCATTATAATGATGATTCTCTGGGGTATCGAAGGAATCTGCAGGGATGCAGTGAGGATTACAAGCAAGTAGATACGGGAGAAAGCGTAACTATTATAGTAAATAACTATCTTTTGATCATAATTGAGATTTGATTTAGCATTGTTTGTTAGATTCCTGATTTTTTTATATTTTGTAATTGAATGTGTTTATTTCTCTTTGCAGCTCCTTCATTCATCATGGCCATTAAAATGATGATTCTCTTGGGTATCGAAGGAATCTGCAGGGATGCTGCGAGGATTACAAGAGAGTAGATATGGGAGAAAGCGTAAATATTATAGTAAATAAGTATCCTTTGATCAATATTGAGATTTGATATAGCATTGTTTGTTGGATTCCTAATTTTTTTAGATTTTGAAATTTAATGTGTTTACTTTTCTTTGCAGCTACTTCATTCGTCATGGCCATTATAATGATGATTCTCTGGGGGTATCGAAGGAATCTGCAGGGATGCTGCGAGGATTAAAAG
The DNA here is from genome assembly GCA_947579665.1 of Sympetrum striolatum. Taxonomy (NCBI): domain Eukaryota; kingdom Metazoa; phylum Arthropoda; class Insecta; order Odonata; family Libellulidae; genus Sympetrum; species Sympetrum striolatum. The sequence goes on from OX388343.1 coordinate 105,474,001, forward strand.
AGAGTAGATATGGGAGAAAGCATAAATATTACAGTAAATAAGTATCTTTTGATCAATATTGAGATTTGATTTAGCATTGTTTGTTGGATTCCTGATTTTTTTATATTTTGAAATTTAATGTGTTTATTATTCTTTGCAACTACTTCATTCGTCATGGCCATTATAATGATGATTCTCTGGGGTATCGAAGGAATCAGAAGGAATGCTGTGAGGATTACAAGGGAGTAGTTCCGGAAAAAGCGTAAATATTATAGCAAATAAGTATCTTATGATAATAATTGATATTTAATTTAGCATTGTTTGTTGGTTTCCTAATTTTTTTATATTTTGAAATTTAATGTGTTTATTTTTCTTTGCAGCTACTTCGTTCGTCATGGCCATTATAATGATGATTCTCTGGGGTATTGAACGAATCTGCAGGGATGCTGCAAGGATTGAAAGAGAGTATATATGGGAGAAAGCATAAATATTACAGTAAATAAGTATCTTTTGATAAATATTGAGATTTGATTTAGCATTGTTTGTTGGATTCCTGATTTTTTTATATTTTGAAATTTAATGTGTTTATTATTCTTTGCAACTACTTCATTCGTCATGGCCATTATAATGATGATTCTCTGGGGTATCGAAGGAATCAGAAGGAATGCTGCGAAGATTACAAGGTAGTAGATCCAGAAAAAGTGTAAATATTATAGCAAATAATTATTTTATGATAATAATTGAGATTTGATCTAGCATTGTTTGTTGGATTCCTGTTTTTTTAATATTTTAAAATTTAATGTGTTTATTTTTCTTTGCAGCTACTTCATTCATCATGGCCATTATAATGATGATTCTCTGGGGTATCAAAGGAATCTGCAAGGATGCTGGGAGGATTAGAAGAGAGTAGATACAGGAGAAAGCGTAAATATTATAGTAAATAAGTATCTTTTGATCATAATTGAGATTTGATCTAGCATTGTTTGTTGTATTCCTGATATTTTTATATTTTGAAATTTAATGTTTTTATTTTTCTTTGCAGCTACTTCATTCGTCATGTCCATTATATTGATGATTCGCTGGGGTATCGAAGGAACCTGCAGGGATGCTCTGAGGATTACAAGAGAGGAGATACGGGAGAAAGCGTAAATATTATAGTAAATAAGTATAATTTGATCATAATTGAGATTTGATCTAGCATTGTTTGTTGGATTCCTGTTTTTTTTATATTTTAAAATTTAATGTGTTTATTTTTCTTTGCAGCTACTTCATTCGTCATGGCCATTATAATGATGATTCTCTGGGGTATCGAAGGAATCTGCAGGGATGCTGGGAGGATTACAAGAGAGTAGATACAGGAGAAAGCGTAATTATTATAGTAAATAAGTATCTTATGATCGTAATTGAGATATTATTTCGCATTGTAATTGAGATTTGATTTAGCATTGTTTGTTGGATTCCTGATTTTTTGTTATATTGAAATTTAATGTGTTTATTTTTCTTTGCAGCTACTTCATTCGTCATTGCCATTATAATGATGATTCTCTGGGGTATCGAAGGAATCAGAAGGGATGCTGCAAGGATTACAAGGGAGTAGATCCCGAAAAAGCGTAAATATTATAGTAAATAAGTATCTTATGATAATAATTGAGATTTAATTTAGTATTGTTTGTTGGTTTCCTAATTTATTTATATTTTGAAATTTATTGTGTCTATTTTTCTTTGCAGCTACTTCATTCGTCATGGACATTATAATGATGATTCTCTGGGGTATTGAACGAATCTGCAGGGATGCTGCGAGGATTAAAAGAGAGTATTTACGGGAGAAAGCATAAATATATAAGTAAATAAGTATCTTTTGATCAATAATGAGATTTGATTTAGCATTGTTTGTTGGATTCCTGATTTCTTTATATTTTAAAATTTAATGTGTTAATTTTTCTTTGCAGTTACTTCATTCGTCATGGCCATTATAATGATGATTCTCTGGGGTATCCAAGGAATCTGAACTGATGCCGCGAGGATTACAAGAGAGTAGATACGGGAGAAAGCGTAAATATTATAGTAAATAAGTATCTTTTGATCAATATTGAGATTTGATATAGCATTGTTTGTTGGATTCCTGATTTTTTTATACTTTGAAATTTAATGTGATTACTTTTCTTTGCAGCTACTTCATTCGTCATGGCCATTATAATGATGATTCTTTGGGGTATCAAAGGAATCTGCAGGGATGCTGTGAGGATTACAAGAGAGTAGATATGGGAGAAAGCGTAAATATTATAGTAAACAAGTATCTTTTGATCAATATTGAGATTTGATTTAGCATTATTTGTTGGATTCCGGATTTTTTTATATTTTGAAATTTAATGTGTTCATTTTTCTTTGCAGCTATTTCATTCGTCATGGCCATTATAATGATGATTCTCTGGGGTATCGAAGGAATCAGAAGGAATGCTGCGAGGATTAAAAGAGAGTATATACGGAAGAAAGCTTAAATATTATAGTAAATAAGTATATTATGATCGTAATTGAGATTTGATTCGCATTGTTTGTTGGATTAATGATTTTTTCATATTTTGAAATTTAATGTGTTTATTTTTCCTTGCAGCTACGTCATTCGTCATGGCCATTAAAATGATGATTCACTGGGGTATCAAAGGAATCTGCAGGGATGCTGGGTGGATTACAAGAGAGTAGATACAGGAGAAAGCGTATATATTATAGAAAATAAGTAGCTTTTGATCATAATTGAGATTTGATATAGCATTGTTTGTTGTATTCCTGATATTTTTATAATTGGAAATTTAATGTGTTTATTTTTCTTTGCAGCTACTTCATTCGTCATGGCCATTAAAATGATGATTCTCTGGGGTATCGAAGGAATCTGCAGGGATGCTGTGAGGATTACAAGAGAGTAGATATGGGAGAAAGTGTAAATATTATAGTAAATAAGTATCTTTTGATCAATATTGAGATTTGATTTAGCATTGATGTTGGATTCTGGATTTTTTTATATTTTGAAATTGAATGTGTTTATTTTTCCTTGCAGCTACATCATTCGTCATGGCCCTTATAATGATGATTCTCTGGGGTATCGAAGGAATCGGCAGGGATGCTGCGAGGACTACAAGTGAGTAGATACTGGAGAAAGGGTAAATATCATAGTAAATAAGTATCTTATAATAATAAGTGAGATTTAATTTAGCATTGTTTGTTGGTTTCATAATTTTTTTATATTTTGAAATTTAATGTGTTTATTTTTCTTTACAGCTAATTCATTCGTCATGGCAATTAAAATGATGATTCTCAGGGGTATCGAAGGAATCTGCAGGGATGCTGCGAGGATTACAAGAGAGTAGATATAGGAGAAAGCGTAAATATTATAGTAAATAAGTATCTTTTGATCAATATTGAGATTTGATTTAGCATTGTTTGTTGGATTCCTAATTTTTTTATATTTTGAAATTTAATGTGTTTTTTTTTTCTTTGCAACTACTTCATTCGTCATGGCAATTTAAATGATGATTCTCTGGGGTATCGAAGGAATCTGCAGGGATGCTGGGAGGATTACAAGAGAGTAGATATAGGAGAAAGGGTAAATATTATAGAAAATAATTATCTTTTGATCATAATTGAGATTTGATCTAGCATTGTTTGTTGTATTCCTGATATTTTTATATTTCGAAATTTAATGTGTTTATTTTTCTTTGCAGCTACTTCATTCGTCATGTCCATTATAATGATGATTCTCTGGGGTATTGAACGCATCTGCAGGGATACTGTGAGGATTAAAAGAGAGTATATACGGGAGAAAGCGTAAATATTATAGTAAATAAGTATATTATGATCGTAAATGAGATTTGATTCCGTATTGTTTGTTGGATTAATGATTTTTTCATATTTTGAAATATAATGTGTTTATATTTCCTTGCAGCTACGTCATTCGTCATAGCCATTAGAATGATGATTCACTGGGGTATCGAAGGAATCTGCAGGGATGCTGGGAGGATTACAAGAGATTAGATATAGGAGAAAGGGTAAATATTATAGAAAATAAGTATCTTTTGATCATAATTGAGATTTGATCTAGCATTGTTTGTTGTATTCCTGATATTTTTATATTTCGAAATTTAATGTGTTTATTTTTCTTTGCAGCTACTTCATTCATCATGTCCATTATAATGATGATTCTCTGGGGTATTGAACGCATCTGCAGGGATGCTGCGAGGATTAAAAGAGAGTATATATTGGAGAAAGCGGAAATATTATAGTAAATAAGTATATTAAGATCGTAATTGAGATTTGATTTAGCATTGTTTGTTGGATTCCTGATATTTTTATATTTTGAAATTTAATGTGTTTTTTTTTCTTTGCAACTACTTCATTCGTCATGGCCATTTATATGATGATTCTCTGGGGTATTGATTGAATCAGAAGCGATGCTGCGAGGATTACAAGGGAGTAGATCCGGAAAACGCGTAAATATTATAGTAAATAAGTATCTTTTGATCATAATTGAGATTTGATCTAGCATTGTTTGTTAAATTCCTGATATTTATATATTTCGAAATTTAATGTGTTTATTTTTCTTTGCAGCTAATTCATTCGTCATGTCCATTATAATGATGATTCTCTGGGGTATTGAACGCATCTGCAGGGATGCTGTGAGGATTAAAAGAGAGTATATACGGGAGAAAGCGTAAATATTATAGTAAATAAGTATATTATGATAGTAATTGAGATTTTTTCCGTATTGTTTGTTGGATTAATGATTTTTTCATATTTTGAAATTTAATGTGTTTATTTTTCCTTGCAGCTACGTCATTCGTCATGGCCATTAAAATGATGATTCACTGGGGTATCGAAGGAATCTGCAGGGATGCTGTGAGGATTACAAGAGAGTAGATATAGGAGAAAGGGTAAATATTATAGAAAATAAGTATCTTTTGATCATAATTGAGATTTGATCTAGCATTTTTTGTTGTATTCCTGATATTTTTATAATTAGAAATTTAATGTGTTTATTTTTCTTTGCAGCTACTTCATTCGTCATTGCCATTATAATGAACGGTTCTCTGGGGTATGGAAGAAATCTGCAGGGATGCTGTGAGGATTACAAGAGAGTAGATACGGGAGAAAGCGTAAATATTATAGTAAATAAGTATCTTATGATCATAATTGAGATTTGATTTAGCATTGTTTGTTGGATTCCTGATTTTTTTATATTTTGAAATTGAATGTGTTTATTTTTCCTGGCAGCTACTTCATTCTCATGGCCATTAAAATGATGATTCTCTGGGGTATCGATGGAATCTGCAGGGATGCTGCGAGGATTACAAGAGAGTAGATATGGGAGAAAGCGTAAATATTATAGTAAATAAGTATCTTTGATCAATATTGAGATTTGATTTAGCATTGTTTGTTGGATTCCTAATTTCTTTATATTTTGAAATTTAATGTGTTTTTTTTTCTTTGCAACTACTTCATTCGTCATGGCAATTTAAATGATGATTCTCTGGGGTATCGAAGGAATCTGCAGGGATGCTGCGAGGATTAAAAAAGAGTAGATATGGGAGAAAGCATAAATATTACAGTAAATAAGTATCTTTTGATCAATATTGAGATTTGATTTAGCATTGTTTGTTGGATTCCTGATTTTTTTATATTTTGAAATTTAATGTGTTTATTATTCTTTGCAACTACTTCATTCGTCATGGCCGTTATAATGATGATTCTCAGGGGTATCGAAGGAATCAGAAGGAATGCTGCGAGGATTACAATGGAGTAGATTCGGAAAAAGCGTAAATATTAAAGTAAATAAGTATCTTATCATAATAATAGTGATTTAATTTAGCATTGTTTGTTGGTTTCCTAATTTATTTATATTTTGAAATTTAATGTGTTTTTTTTTCTTTGCAGCTACTTCATACGTCATGGCCATTATAAAGATGATTCTCTGGGGTATTGAACGAATCTGCAGGGATGCTGCGAGGATTATAAGAGAGTATATACGGGAGAAATCGTAAATATATACGTAAATAAGTATCTTTTGATCAATATTTAGATTTGTTTTATTATTGTTTGTTGGATTCCTGACTCCTTTATATTTTTAAATTTAATGTGTTAATTTTTCTTTGCAGCTACTTCATTCGTCATGGCCATTATAATGATGATTCTCTGGGGTATTGAAGGAATCTGAAGGGATGCTGCGAGGATTACAAGGGAGTAGATACGGCAGAAAGCGTAAATACTATAGTAAATAAGTATCTTATGATCGTAAATGTAATATTATTTCGCATTGTTTGTTGGATTTTTGTTTTTTTTATATTTTGAGATTTAATATGTTTATTTTTCTTTGCAGCTACTTCATTTGTCATGGCCATTATAATGATGATTCTCTGGGGTATCGAAGGAATTTGCAGGGATGCTGCGAGGATTACAAGAGAGTAGATACGGGAGAAAGCGTAAATATTATAGTAAATAAGTATATTATGATCCTAATTGAGATTTGATTCTGCATTGTTTGTTGGATTAATGATTTTTTTATATTTTGAAATTTAATGTGTTTTTTTTTCTTTGCAGCTACTTCATTCGTCATGGCCATTAAAATGATGATTCTCTGGGGTATCGAAGGAATCTGCAGGGATGCTGTGAGGATTACAAGAGAGTAGATATGGGAGAAAGTGTAAATATTATAGTAAATAAGTATCTTTTGATCAATATTGAGATTTGATTTAGCATTGATGTTGGATTCTGGATTTTTTTATATTTTGAAATTGAATGTGTTTATTTTTCCTTGCAGCTACTTCATTCGTCATGGCCCGTATAATGATGATTCTCTAGGGTATCGAAGGAATCGGCAGGGATGCTGCGAGGAATACAAGTGAGTATATACGAGAGAAAGGGTAAATATCATAGTAAATAAGTATCTTATGATAATAAGTGAGATTTAATTTAGCATTGTTTGTTGGTTTCATAATTTTTTTATATTTTGAAATTTAATGTGTTTATTTTTCTTAGCAGCTACTTCATTTGACATGGACATTCTAATGATGATTCTCTGGGGTATTGAATGAATCTGCAGGGATGCTTCGAGGATTAAAAGAGAGTATATATACGGGAGAAAGCGTAAATATTATAGTAAATAAGTATCTTTTGATCAATATTGAGATTTGATTTAGCATTGTTTGTTGGATTCCTGATTCCTTTATATTTTTAAATTTAATGTGTTAATTTTTATTTGCAGCTACTTCATTCGTCATGGCAATTAAAATGATAATTCTCTGGGGTATCGAAGGAATCTGCAGGGATGCTGCGCGGATTACAAAAGAGTAGATATGGCAGAAAGCGTAAATATTATAGTAAATAAGTATCTTTTGATCAATATTGAGATTTGATTTAGCATTGTTTGTTGGATTCCGGATTTTTTTATATTTTTAAATTGAATGTGTTTATTTTTCCTTGCAGCTACTTCATTCATCATGGCCCTTATACTGATGATTCTTTGGGGTATCGAAGGAATCGGCAGGGATGCTGCGAGGATTACAAGTGAGTAGATACGGGAGAAAGGGTAAATATCATAGTAAATAAGTATCTTATGATAATAAGTGAGATTTATTTTAGCCTTGTTTGTTGGTTTCCTAATTTTTTTACATTTTGAAATTTAATGTGGTTATTTTTCTTTGCAGCTACTTCATTTGTCATGGCCATTATAATGATGATTCTCTTGGGTATTGAACGAATCTGCTGGGATGCTGCGAGGATTAAAAGAGAGTCTATATACGGGAGAAAGCGTAAATATTATAGTAAATAAGTATCTTTTGATCAATATTGAGATTTGATTTAGCATTGTTTGTTGGATTCCTGATTCCTTTATATTTTTAAATTTAATGTGTTAATTATTATTTGCAGCTACTTCATTCGTCATGGCCATTATAATGATGATTCTCTGTGGTAACGAAGGAATCAGAAGGGATGCTGCGAGGATTAGAAGGGAGTAGATACAGGAGAAAGCATAAATATTATAGTATATAAGTTTCTTTTGATCTTAATTTAGATTTGATCTAGCATTGTTTGTTGGATTCCTGTTTTTTTTATATTTTGAAATTTTATATGTTTATTTTTCTTTGCAGCTACTTCATTCATCATGGCCTTTATAATGATGATTCTCTGGGGTATCGAAGGAATCTGCAGGGATGCTGTGAGGATTAATAGAGTGGAGATACGGGAGAAAGCGTAAATATTATAGTAAATAAGTATCTTTTGATCATAATTGAGATTTGATCTAGCATTGTTTGTTGGATTCCTGATTTTTTTACATTTTGAAATTTAATCTGTTTACTTTTCTTTGCAGCTACTTCATTCGTCATGGCCATTATAATGATGATTCTCTGGGGTATCGAAGGAATCTGCAGGGATGCTGTGAGGATTACAAGAGAGTAGATATGGGAGAAAGTGTAAATATTATAGTAAATAAGTCTCTTTTGATCAATATTGAGATTTATTTATTATTGTTTCTTGGATTCTGGATTTTTTTATATTTTGAAATTGAATGTGTTTATATTACCTTGCAGCTACTTCATTCGTCATTGCCCTTATAATGATGATTCTTTGGGGTATCGAAGGAATCGGCAGGGATGCTGCGAGGATTTCAAGTGAGTAGATGGGGGAGAAAGGGTAAATATCATAGTAAATAAGTATCTTATGATAATAAGTGAGATTTAATTTAGCATTGTTTGTTGGTTTCCTAATTATTTTATATTTTGAAATTTAATGTTTTTATTTTTCTTTGCTGCTACTTCATTCGTCATGGCAATGAAAATGATGATTCTCTGGGGTATCGAAGGAATCTGCAGGGATGCTGCGAGTATTACAAGGGAGTAGATATGGGAGAAAGCGTAAATATTATAGTAAATAAGTATCTTTTGATCAATATTGAGATTTGATTTAGCATTGTTTGTTGGATTCCTGATTTTTTTATATTTTGAAATTTAATGTGTTTATTTTTCTTTGCAACTACTTCATTCGTCATGGCCATTATAATGATGATTCTCTAGGGTATCGAAGGAATCAGATGTGATGCAGCGAGGATTACAAGGGAGTAGATCCGGAAAAAGCGTAAATATTATAGTAAATAAGTATTTTATGATAATAATTGAGATTTGATTTAGCATTGTTTGTTGGATTCCTGATTTTTTTATATTTTGAAATATAATATGTTTATTTTTCTTTGTAGCTACTTCATTCGTCATGGCCATTATAATGATGATTCTCTGGGGTATCGAAGGAATCTGAAGGGATGCTGCGAGGATTACAAGAGATTAGATATGGGAGAAAGCGTAAATATTATAGTAAATAAGTATCTTTTGATCAATATTGAGATTTGATTTAGCATTGTTTGTTGGATTCCTGATTTTTTGATATTTTGAAATTTAATGTATTTATTTTTCTTTGCTGCTACTTCATTCGTCATGGCCATTATAATGATGATTCGCTGGGGTATCGAAGGAATCTGCAGGGATGCTGCAAGGATTACAAGAGAGTAGATATGGGAGAAAGCGTAAATATTATACTATATAAGTATCTTTTGATAAATATTGAGATTTGATTTAGCATTGTTTGTTGGATTCCTGATTTTTTTATATTTTTAAATTCAATGTGTTTATTTTTCTTTGCAACTACTTTATTCGTCATGGCCATTATAATGATGATTCTCTGTGGTAACGAAGGAATCAGAAGGGATGCTGCGAGGATTAGAAGGGAGTAGATACAGGAGAAAGCGTAAATATTATAGTAAATAAGTATCTTTTGATTATAATTGAGATTTGATCTAGCATTGTTTGTTGTATTCCTGATATTTCTATATTTTGAAATTTAATGTGTTTATTTTTCTTTGCAGCTACTTCATTCGTTATGTCCATTATATTGATGATTCTCTGGGGTATCGAAGGAATCTGCAAGGATGCTGGGAGGATTACAAGAGAGTAGATACGGCAGAAAGCGTAAATATTATAGTAAATAAGTATCTTATGATCGTAATTGAAATATTATTTCGCATTGTTTGTTGGTTTCCTAATTTTTTTTAAATTTTGAAATTTAATATGTTTATTTTTCTTTGCAGCTACTTCATTCGTCATGGCCATTATAATCATGATTCTCTGGGGTATCGAAGGAATCTGCAGGGATGCTGCGAGGATTTCAAGAGAGTAGATACGGGAGAAAGCGTAAATATTATTGTAAATAAGTATATTATGATCGTAATTGAGATTTGAATCCTTATTGTTTGTTGGATTAATGATTTTTTTATATTTTGAAATTTAATGTGTTTATTTTTCTTTGCAGCTACTTCATTCGTCATGGCCATTATAATGATGATTCTCTGGGGTATCGAAGGAATCTGCAAGGATGCTGGGAGGATTACAAGAGAGTAGATACAGGAGAAAGCGTAAATATTATAGTAAATAAGTATCTTTTGATCATAATTGAGATTTGTTCTAGCATTGTTTGTTGTATTCCTGATATTTTTATATTTTGAAATTTAATGTGTTTATTTTTCTTTGCAGCTACTTCATTCGTCATGTCCATTATATTGAAGATTCTCTGGGGTATCGAAGGAATCTCCAGGGATGCTGTGAGGATTACAAGAGAGGAGATACGGGAGAAAGCGTAAATATTATAGTAAATAAGTATCTTTTGATCATAATTGTGATTTGATCGAGTATTGTTTGTTGGATTCCTGTTTTTTTTATATTTTGAAATTTAATGTGTTTATTTTTCTTTGCAACTACTTTTTTCGTCATGTCCATTATATTGAAGATTCTCTGGGGTATCGAAGGAATCTGCAGGGATGCTGTGAGGATTACAAGAGAGGAGATACGGGAGAAAGCGTAAATATTATAGTAAATAAGTATCTTTTGATCATAATTGAGATTTGATCGAGTATTGTTTGTTGGATTCCTGTTTTTTTTATATTTTAAAATTTAATGTGTTTATTTTTCTTTGCAGCTACTTCATTTGTCATGGCCATTATAATGATGATTCTCTGGGGTATCGAAGGAATCTGCAGGGATGCTGTGAGGTTTACAAGAGAGTAGATACAGGAGAAAGCGTAAAAATTATAGTAAATAACTATCTTTTGATCATAATTAAGATTTGATTTAGCGTTGTTTGTTGGATTCCTGATTTTTTTATATTTTGAAATTGAATGTGTTTATTTTTCTTTGCAGCAACTTCATTCGTCATGTCCATTATATTGAAGATTCTCTGGGGTATCGAAGGAATCTGCAGGGATGCTGCGAGGATTATAAGAGAGTAGATATGGGAGAAAGCGTAAATATAATAGTAAATAAGTATCTTTTGATCAATATTGATATTTTGATTTAGCATTGTTTGTTGGATTCCGGATTTTTTTATATTTTGAAATTGAATGTGTTTATTTTCCTTGCAGCTACTTCATTCGTCATGGCCCTTATAATGATGATTCTCTGGGGTATTGAACGAATCTGCAGGGATGCTGTGAGGATTAAAAGATAGTATATATACGGGAGAAAGCGTAAATATTATAGTAAATAAGTATCTTTTGATCAATATTGAGATTTGATTTATCATTGTTTGTTGGATTCCTGATTCCTTTATATTTTTAAATTTAATGTGTTAATTTTTATTTGCAGCTACTTCATTCGTTATGTCCATTATATTGATGATTCTCTGGGGTATCGAAGGAATCTGCAGGGATGCTGTGAGGATTATAAGAGAGAAGATATGGGAGAAAGCGTAAATTTTATAGTAAATTAGTATCTTTTGATCATAATTGAGATTTGATCTAGCATTGTTTGTTGGATTCCTGTTTTTTTTATATTTTAAAATTTAATGTGTTTATTTTTCTTTGGAGCTACTTCATTCGTCATGGCCATTATAATTATGATTCTCTGGGGTATCGAAGGAATCTGCAGGGATGCTCTGAGGATTACAAGAGAGTAGATACGGGAGAAAGCGTAAATATTATAGTAAATAAGTATCTTATGATCATAATTGAGATTTGATTTAGCATTATTTGTTGGTTTCCTAATTTATTTATATTTTGAAATTTAATGTGTTTATTTTTCTTTGCAGCTACTTCATTCATCATGGCCATTAAAATGATGATTCTCTGGGGTATCAAAGGAATCTGCAGGGATGCTGCGAGGATTACAGGAGAGTAGATACGGGAGAAAGCGTAATTATTATAGTAAATAAGTATATTATGATCGTAATTGAGATTTGATTTAGCATTGTTTGTTGGATTCCTGATTTTTTTATATTTTGAAATATAATGTGTTTATTTTTCTTTGTAGCTACTTCATTCGTCATGGCCATTATAATGATGATTCTCTGGGGTATCGAAGGAATCTGAAGGGATCCTGCGAGGATTACAAGAGAGTAGATACGGGAGAAAGCGTAAATATTATAGTAAATAACTATCTTTTGATCATAATTGAGATTTGATTTAGCATTGTTTGTTGGATTCCTGATTTTTTTATATTTTGAAATTTAATGTGTTTATTTTTCTTTGCAGCTACTTCATTCATCATGGTCATTAAAATGATGATTCTCTAGGGTATCAAAGGAATCTGCAGGGATGCTGCGAGGATTACAAGAGAGTAGATACGGGAGAAAGCGTAATTATTATAGTAAATAAGTATATTATGATCGTAATTGAGATTTGATTCCGCATTGTTTGTTGGATTAATGATTTTTTTATATTTTGAAATTTAATGTGTTTATTTTTCTTTGCAGCTACTTCATTCATCATGGCCATTATAATGATGATTCTCTGGGGTATCGAAGGAATCTGCAGGGATGCTGTGAGGATTACAATAGAGTAGATACGGTAGAAATCGTAAATATTATAGTATATATGTATTTTATTGTAATATTTGGGTTTTGGGTAAGCTTTGATTGTTGGAGTTCCTGATTTTTATTATATTTTTAAATCAAATGTTTTTGTTTTTTTTTGCGCTAATTCTCTCGTCATTGCCCTTAGTTAGATGGTTCATCGGGGTAAGGAAGTAATCCGAATTGATGCTGCGAGGATTGGACGAGAGGAGATACTGGAGAAATCGTAAATATTATAGTATATATGTATTTTATGATAATATTTGGGTTTTGGGTAAGCTTTGACTGTTGGAGTTCCTGATTTTTATTATATTTTTAAATTTAATGTTTTTGTTTTTTTTTCACGCTAATTCTCTCGTCATTGCCCTTAGTTAGATGGTTCATCGGGGTAAGGAAATAATCCGAATTGATGCTGCGAGGATTGGACGAGAGGAGATATCGGAGAAATCGTATATATAATAGTAAATAAGTATCTTATCTACATCTACTTCTACATGTACATTAATACCCTGCAAGCCGCCTTTCGGCGTGTGGCAGGGGGTGTAAACAACAGTTTAATCTATACTACTTCCTTATTCGGTAATTGTCACGTTTTGTTAGTGGAAGGAATTAATCTCTAATTCGATATGTCCTTGCATCTATTTCTCTTAACTTACGGTCATTATCGGATTGACCGATGTAGCAGGGGGGTTGCATGATACCGATTATATCTTCCGAAAATATAGTTTCCCTGAATTTATTAAGCATTCGCAGCCTAGCTTTTAATCTCCTTTCTTTCAAGGATTCCCAACCTATGTCTGAGAGCATTTTTGTAACGCTTGCTTTTTTATCGTAGCATTTCTTAATAAAACGAACCGCTTTACGCTGCACCTTCTCGAGTTCGCGAGTACACGTTACATCCGCCGGATCCCATATACTTGTGGCATATTCCAGAAGGGGTCTGACCAAGGTAAAATAACATCCCTAGCTCACCTTTTCATCGCATTTACTGACAATACGCTTTACAAAGTCAAGCCTTTTACTTGCTTTGCCGCAGATTTTTCGAATATGCATGCTCCAATTTAAGTTAAAAGTAATGTTGATCCCGAGATATTCAACTGTTTCTACTACTTTGATACTAATTCCATTAATTTCGTACGGGTGATTTGGACGAAATTTTTTCTTTGCGAAGAAATTAACTACAGAGCATTTACCTACGTTAATATCTAATTCCCATTTTTCGCACCACCTTTGGATGAGGACTTAATCGTTTGAGAGAGATGTCCGGTCTTCCTCGTTTGTAATTTCCCTATATATAACCAAGTCATCCGCAAATATCCTCACATTGCTAACTATCTCGTCACTCAAGTCATTGATATAAATATGGAAAAGAAGAGGTCCAATTACACTACCTTGAGGCACGCCAGAGGTAACTTTGACTCTATTTGAGCTAAAATCCTTAACCCAGTCGACTACTTCCTTGTTAATGCCCGCTAGTTTAAGTTTGTAAATTAGTTTGTAGTGGGGTACTCTATCAAATGCTTTTTTGAAATCTAGGAAAATAGCGTCCACTTGCTTTTTACTTTCGGCCGACTTTAGGATATCGTGTACAAATAGAGCAAGTTGGGTTTCACATGATCAGGACTTACGAAAACCATGCTGGTTCGCATCGAGGAATTCATTTCTATCTAAAAATCCCATGAGTGAGCTGACGACGATATGTTCCATTACCTTTCCGGACAGCGAAGTTAATGATATGGGTCTATAATTTCCTGGGTCCTCCTTTAATCCGCTTTTGTAAACAAGAGTAATATTAGCTAATTTCCAATCGGATGGGACCCTACCTTCATGTATCGATTTACAAAATATAATTTTGAGATAAGGGGACCCACTTTCTGCCAGTTCTTTAAGCACTCTTGCCGGAATGAATTCTGCCCCTGGCGACTTATTTGGCTTAATTTTGCGTAAGATTTTAACTATACCGTCTGTCGTAAAAGTTATATTTGTCATGGAATCCAGTATATTAACCTTAGGGAGGATCTCTATGTTACAATCTGATGTGAATACGCTTTGGTAAAATTCGATTAGTATGTTCGCTTTCCTCTTCGAATCGCAAGTAATATTACCTTTAGTATCCCTTATCGAGCTCACTGTTTGTATCTTTCCCCGTACCTCTCTAACGTAGGACCAGAAAGCTTTAGGGTCTTCCTCTAAGCAACCCCCAAGAATTTTCTTTTTAAAGTTGCTGTGGGCGTTACGCATAGCTCGCTTGGTGTCGCATTTTGCTTTCTTGTGCTTTTCTAGCAATAGTGATGGTGGTGGATTTGTAACAGGCTAATCTATTCCCGTAAAAGCCTTTACTTTTCCGGGCAAATCTCTCTGTTTGCGGAGAGCCCTTCTAACCTCTTTATCGTACCATCTGGGCTCGCAATCATTTTTAGAGTATTTCGAAGGTATATACAAATCTATATATTTATGCATTATCTCCACGAATGATTTCCATGTATCCTCAGTGTTGTTGATACCTACGCGCGAATAAAATGAATTAAAATCGGTAGTTAGTTTTCCGTTAAATTCCTCGAAGTTGGCTTTGGAATAGAGATAAATTTTGCGTTTGGGTTTCTTATACTTGCTAAGGTTTATCTCAATATCTGCAAAAACGCCTTTGTGGTCTCCAAGACCTTCGTCAATCGAAATGTTCTCTATGCGCTCAGGAAAGTTAATTAAAAGGAGATCAAGTATATTGTCACCCCTGGTTGGCGATTTTACTGCTTGGCTTAGCGAGTTTTTCTGAAGTAAATTTAATAACTTTTTACATGAGTCGACATCCCAGGCCCTTTTCTTTATGCTATGATTATTCTAGTCGATGTTAGGATGATTAAAATCCCCCCCGATTATAGTTATACTCTGGTTGTTCTTACTCCTGTAGAAATTTATTTCGTCGTTAAGATTTCGCAAAACCTGTCGAGAAGAGTATGGTGGTCGGTAAAACGCACATACATTTATGTTCGGCTTGTTTTGTTGGCTTATTGTGCACCAGACGCTTCCTATATCGTAATCACTCAAAGTCCTCGGCTTGCTCTGGAGAGATGATTTAACCGCAATAAAAACACCGCCACCTGTCTTTTCCTTACAATTCCGGCGATAAATAGTGTAATCCTTTGGAAATATTTCATTGTCGCTTATATCCTCATTTAACCAGCTTTCTGTACCTATAAAAATATCGGTGTCGTGGCAGCGAATAAGATGCTCCAAATCGGATACCTTATTTTTAACACTCCTACAGTTAACTATCGCAATTGATATTTTTTTTTCGCAAACGAATTTAGGTGGGATTTTCGGTAAATCTCGCTTATTACTCGTTTTGCTCCTCACCCCTTTTTCCATATTTCGTTCCCGTCAACCCACTAACTGGCCTACTCTTTATCAAAAAAAAGTACCTTCAGTGCTCGCAAATTCTCCGAGCCACCCGACTCGAAACCAAAGCGGTATAAAGAACCCCAGAACGGTTTAGGGGAAAACGGCTAGATCTGACCGTAGGCCGCAGGTCGACAAAGTCGGCTCCCATATCCCTATGATAATAATTGAGAATTGATTTAGCTTTGATTGTTGGAATTCGTGATTTTTCTTATATTTTTAAATTAAATCTGTTTTTTTTTTACACGCTAATTCTCTCGTCATTCCCCTTATTTATGTGGTTCTCCGTGGTAACGAAGGATTCTGACGGGATTTTGTGATGAATTGAAGACAAGAGATACCGGAAAATTTGTAAATATTATACTAAATAAGTATCTTATGATAATAATTGGCATTTGAGTAATCTTTGACTGTTTGATTTCGTGATTTTATTGTATTTTTGAATTAAATGTTTTTGTTTTTTTAAAGATATTTCTTACGTCATAGCCCTTATTTAGATAGTTTTATGGGGTAAGGAAGGAATCTGATAGAATGCTGCGAGCATTCGTGGAGAGGAGATACCGCATTTTTCGCAAATATTATAGTAAATAAGTATCTTATGATAATAATTGATGTTTGATTTAGCTTTAATTGTTGGAATTCGTGATTTATCTTATATTTTTAAATAAAATGTTCTTTTTTTCACGCTAATTCTCTTGTCATTGCTTGCTAGATGGTTCACCGGCGTAACGAAGGAATCTGAAGGGATGCTGCGAGGATTGGAAGGGAGGAAATACCAGAAAATCGTAAATACTATAGAAAATAAGTATCTTTTGCTCATAATTGAGATTTGAGTTAGCAT
The DNA here is from genome assembly GCA_947579665.1 of Sympetrum striolatum. Lineage (NCBI taxonomy): Eukaryota > Metazoa > Arthropoda > Insecta > Odonata > Libellulidae > Sympetrum > Sympetrum striolatum. The sequence goes on from OX388343.1 coordinate 105,491,093, forward strand.
TGATTGTTGGTATTAGTGGTTTTATTATTATTTTAAATTTAATGTGATTGTTTTTTTTTCAGGTAATTCATTCGTCATTGCCCTTATTAAGATGGTTCTCTGGGGTAACGTAGGAATTTGAAGGGATTCTGCGAGGATTAGTAGAGAGTAGATACGGGAGAAATCGTAAATATTATAGTAAATAAGTATCTTATGATATATATAGACATTGAGATAGTTTTGATTGTTGGAATTCGTGATTTTTATTATATTTTTAAATTAAATTTTTTTTTATTTTTCTATGCTAATTCTCACGTCATGGCACTTAGTAAGATGATTCTCCGGGGAAACGAAGGAAGCTGAAGGGATGCTGCGAGGATTGGGCGAGAGGAGATGCAGTAGAAATCGCAAATATTAGAGTAAATAAGTATCTTATGATCATAATTGAGAATTACTTTGCATTGATTATTGGATTTCGTGATTTTTTAATATTTTTAAATATACTGTAAATTGTTATTTATTTCCAGCTACTTCATTCGTCATGGCCATTATAATGATGATTCTCCGGGGCAACGAAGGAATCTAAAGAGATGCTGCGAGCATTGGAGGAGAGGAGATGCCGGGTAAATCGCAAATATTAGAGAAAATAAGTATCTTATGATAATAATTATGATGTGAGTTAGCTTTTACTGTTGGAATTTGTGATTTTTTTTTATTTTTAAATTAAATCTGATTGTCTTTTTTTCACGCTAATTCTCTAGTCATTGCCCTTACTTATATTGTTCTTAGGGGTAACGAAGGAATCTGAAGGGATGCAGCGAGGATTACAATAGAGTAGATACCGGAGAAATCGTTAATATTATTGAAAATAAGTATCTTATAATTATAATTGTCGTTTGATTTAGCTTTGATTATTGGAATTCGTGATTTTTCTTATATTTTTAAATAGAATGTGTTTGTTTTTTTCACGCTAATTCTCTCGTCATTGCCCTTATTTAGATGGTTCACCGGCGTAAGGAAGGAATCTGAAGAGATGCTGCGAGCATTGGAAGAGCGAAGATATCGGAGAAATCGTAAATATTATAGTAAATAAGTATTTTATGATAATAATTAAGATTTTAGTAACCTTTGATTGGTGGAATTCGTGATTTTTATTATATTTTTAAATTAAATGTTTTTGTTTTTTTTACGATAATTCTCAAGTCATAGCCCTTATTTAGATGGTTCACCGGGGTAAGGAAGGAATCTGAAGGGATGCTGCGAGCATTGGAGGAGAGGAGATACCGGATAAATCGCAAATATTATAGTAAATAAGTATCTTATGATAATATTGATATTTGATTTAGCTTTAATTGTTGGAATTCGTGATTTATCTTATATTTTTAAATTTAATGTGATTGTTTTTTTTTTCCAGCTACATCATTCGTCTTCGTATAATTTCGAACTGCTCCAAGGTATGGAGACGTTTATCTTTATTTTCGAGACATAAAATGTCTGGAGAAAAACTGCTGGAATGCTTATTTCCAAATACATGTTTTGCAAAATGGGAGGCAGGTGACTCATTCACAAAAACCATGAATCGTGTTTTTGGTTGATATTTTTCAGATAATATTTCTCTTTGAACAATAATCTCTGTAATTACTAAATTATATTGGGCCTCTTTCTTTCTCAAGTTCCGAGGAAGTAAATTCTCTCACTTTTGGATGATTTATTTCGGCTTCTGTGGAGTGATGTCCACAGGGCGTTCAACCAAGAATTATCAAGCGACATCTTGCGATTGTCCCATATAGAGATGTTATTTTTAAATGGTATTTTCAGAATATTAAATAAATAAGCGAGATATTTGAGATTCCAGTATTCCTCAACGGTCTGACTCGTCGAAAAACCATTACTCTATCATTAATAAACGAAAAGGAGTGCAGCGATGCTGCGGAGAGATAATTGATCCATGGATGGAAAATAGAAAACATTGGGTATAATTTGAATAAAATGTACTGTTAAGTATATACTCAAATACACTACTAATAGTAAAGTAAAGTAATAACTTACTAAGTAAGCACTAAGTAAAGTATATGCTCAAATAGACACTATACTCAAACAAATGTTTGAGTAGAGTACTTTATTATGATCGTTATTTCTACTATTATATAAGTAGTTTGGATTAACACAGGTTTTTTGTTTTCGAATTGCTATTTTATAAGATGTTTTCTTATTTTTTCTTTAGAACACACTTCCTTCACAAATCTTCCTACATCTTGGAAGACCGGAGTAAGAACACAGAAATACGGAGGAGAGATATTCGGTCCAGGGATGGAACATTAAATAAAATATAAAGAATAAGTACAAAAGGGACAAAACGTTTTTGCTATTCGTTTTTGTGTATAATCAGTAGTGCGTATATTAAGATTAACATAGAGTTATCTGTTTTCGAAATAATACTTCATTTACTGTTTTTCATTTATTTCTTGAAAACACCCTCACATCATTTCTTCATCATGGAAAAGCAGATGAGGAGCGCAAAGATATGGAGGAGAGAAATTCGGTCCACGGATGGAATTCAAAATACAATGAGTATAATTTGAATCTAATTTTATTACTGTTTATGTTCAAGTATGGTAGATAGTACCTTCTTTTCAATTAACGTAGTATTTTTGTTTTGGAGATACTGTTTTATTAATTATTGTTAAATGTATCCTTCAGAAATACGCTCGGAACTTTTCTGCATCATGGAAGGGCGAGAGTAGGAATGCAGAGATGCTGTTGAGAGTAATTCGTTCGATGGAAGGAACACAGAATACGTTAAATACAAATTGAATATAATGTTATTACTACTCCGATTCTATAATATAAATCTAATATTTTTGATATTTCTATTTAATTATGCTACAAAGTGCGTATTTTCGGATTAACCTGGTATTAATTGTTTTTTTGAATTACTATTCCATTTCCTTTTTTATATATTCTATTCATGTATGGTCGCATTATTTCTCCATCATGGAAGAGCAGATTAGTACCGCAGAGATACTGAGGATGGATATTCGGTCCAGGGATGGAACTCAAAATACAATGAGTAAATATGAATCTAATGTTAATACTACTCACATCCAAGTATGATAGTTGGCGCGTTCTTTTAATTACCATAGAGTTTCTGTTTATGAAATAATGTTTTAGTAAATTATTCTTATTTGTTCTTCTGAAATACGCACGGAACTTTTCTACTTCATGGAAGAACGAGAGTAGGTATGCAGAGAAGCAGTGGAGAGTAATTCAATCCATGGAAGGAGCACAGAATACGATGAGTGCATGTTTAATCAATTGTCGTTATAATTCCTATTTAAGTATGATCAATATTGTGTATGTTTTTCATTCGTTAAAGTTCTCTAATCTCAGCCGATTTTCGTCACAATTGATTTACTTTCAATTTATCTTTCTTTTGCAGTTTTGAGACAATGCCTAAGTTTCAACGGCACTACTATGTTACATTCCTAAACGCATGGAATACTACATATTTTTTTATTCATCCTAAAAGTTTCGAGTACTTATCAGTGTTTCCCGTAAATACTGATGCAATCGATGTAAATACATTCTGGAAGAAAAACCGGAGCAATTGTTTTAGAGACCAATACTTAATTTAACGTATCGTAAATGGCAATTAAAATTGCTTACTAAACGTAAAATGAAATTAATATAAAAAATTAAGGTAGAAACGTGTGTTCTTTATTTGCATAATGGCTTGCCATTCTATCACAATGAAAGCCGAAACTTTTCATTAAGATATTCATAGGCATCTAGTCATTGTAAAGGCTTTATTTTATATTTTGAAACTATATTACCAATTATGCAAGGCCAATGGAAATTGAAGGTGCATAAAAAGATGAGAATTTTTTATATTATATATAACATACAGATATTATTTTTTATATTATATTATATACAGATATATTTTTTATATTATATTATATACAGATATTATTTTTCTCAAAGGACGGCGTTGGGGATGAAGTTGTGTTGCTAAGGCGTGGGACGGCATCATTACCTATTTAAGATTGGGAAGAATATAATATAAACTTCCTTGTGAAATAAAATCCATGACTTTTGAAGTGAACTGAAGTGTCCAAATACAGTGAACATTCCATTCATATAATTACATTCTATTTTATTTAATAAACAAGCAATTGAACAATTCAGTGAATCTTTATCCATGTATACTATTTGAAGCTTTTTCAACTATTAATGTTCAATATGACTAATGATGATGCAAGGTAAATACAGGTATTATTTTTGAAGGTTTATGTTTAGTGTATCTATTAGGTGTTTATTCAATCTTTAGAGAATAAATTTGTTTATTGATCTATGCACATCTTTATAAGTAACACATAAGATGAATAAAAAGTGAAATATTATAATTTTTCCGAGCCAAAATATATTTTAAATCATGTATAGCTTAAAAATTGTAAGGCCTGAACTTTAATAGTTTCCTATTACTTGAAATGTATATAGAATACAAATATAAAAATGTCCTATCACCCTGAACCTAAATAACTATTGCCGAATGTATAGATTTCTAAGGATATGTAAGGCAGGATGATGTATAATTTATATATTCTGTAACTTTTCATTGTATTGCTTTTACTTTTCCTCTGAATAAATCTCATGGGGAAGGGGGAGAGAAGGTAGAGGACGGAGGAGGTTGATTCAGAGAGGGATAGAAAGAAGTGAGGGGTAAGTGAGAGGAAGGAGGGAAGGGGGAGGGTATAAAAAAATTGGGGTGGGAAGTAATAGGGTATCAAAAAAATTGAGGTAAGAAGGGAGAGGTTAGGAAGGGAGAGCTTGGGAAGGTAGAGGTTGAGAAGTGAGAGTGTGGGAAAGGAGATGGTAGGAATAGAGAGGATGGGAAGGGAGAGAGTGCGAAGGGAGATGGTGGGACTAAAGATGGTGGGAAAGGAGAGGGTGGGAATGGAGAGAGTGCGAACGGGGGAGGGAGGGAAGGGAGAGGATTGGTAGGTAGCAGTTGGGTAGGTAGAGGGTGAGGATGAGGGTGGGAAGAGAGAGGGTGGCTAAGGAGAGGGTGGTAAGGGAGAGGGTTGGTAGGGAGAGGGTGGGTGGGAGAGGTTGGGTAGAGATAGGTTGGGATGTGAGAGGGTGGGAAGGGAGAGGGTGGGATGGGAGCTGGTGGGACGGGAGAGGGTGGGAAGGGAGAGGGTGGACAGGGAGAGGGTGGGAAAGGAGAGGGTGGGACGGTAGCGGGTGGGACGGGAGAGGATGGGAAGGGAGAGGGAGGGAAGGGAGAGGGTGGGTAGGGAGAGGATGGGAAGGGAGAGGGTGGGAAGGGATAGGGAGGGTAGGTAGATGGTGTGTTAGGAGAGGTCGGGTAGGCATAGGTTGGGTTGTGAGAGGGTGGGTAGAGAGAGGGTGGGTAGGAAGAGGATGGGAAGGGAGAGGGTGGCTAAGGAGAGGGTGGTAAGGGAGAGGGTTGGTAGGGAGAGGGAGGGAAGGGAGAGGGTGGGAAGGGAGAGGGTGGGAAGGGAGAGGGTGGACAGGGAGAGGGTGGGAAGGGAGCGGGTGGGACGGGAGAGGGTGGAAAGGGAGAGGGAGGGAAGGGAGAGGGTGGGAAGGGAGAGAGTGCGAAGGGAGATGGTGGGACTAAAGAGGGTGGGAAAGGAGAGGGTGGGAATGGAGAGAGTGCGAAGGGGGAAGGGAGGGAAGGGAGAGGGTGGCTAAGGAGAGGGTGGTAAGGGAGAGGGTTGGTGGGAGCGGGTGGGAAGGGAGAGGGTTGACAGGGAGAGGGTGGGAAGGGAGAGGGTGGGACGGTAGCGGGTGGGACGGGAGAGGGTGGGCAGGGAGAGGATGGGAAGGGAGAGGGTGGGAAGGGATAGGGAAGGTAGGTAGATGGTGTGTTAGGAGAGGTCGGGTAGGCATAGGTTGGGTTGTGAGAGGGTGGGTAGAGAGAGGGTGGGTAGGAAGAGGATGGGAAGGGAGAGGGTGGCTAAGGAGAGGGTGGTAAGGGAGAGGGTTGGTAGGGAGAGGGTGGGTGGGAGAGTTCGGGTAGAGATAGGTTGGGATGTGAGAGGGTGGGAAGGAAGAGGGTGGGACGGGAGCGGGTGGGACGGGAGAGGGTGGGAAGGGAGAGGGAGGGAAGGGAGAGGGTGGGAAGGGAGAGGGTGGGAAGGGAGAGGGTGGACAGGGAGAGGGTGGGAAGGGAGCGGGTGGGACGGTAGAGGGTGGGAAGGGAGAGGGAGGGAAGGGAGAGGGTGGGAAGGGAGAGGGTGGGAAGGGGTGGGTCGGTAGTGAGAGTGTGGGTAGGGAGAGGATGGGAAGGGAGAGGTTGGGAAGGGATAGGGAGGGAAGGGAGAGGGTGGGAAGGGATAGGGAGGGAAGGGAGAGGTTGGGACGGGAGAGGGTAGGTAGGTAGATGGTGTGTTAGGAGAGGTCGGGTAGGCATAGGTTGGGTTGTGAGAGGGTGTGTAGAGAGAGGGTGGGACGGGAGAGGGTGGGTAGAGAGAGGGTGGGAAGCGATGGGGTAGGTAAGGGAGGTAAGGTTGAGAGTGAGAGAGGGAGGTAAGGTTGAGAGTGGGTAGGTAGAGGATGGGTAGGTAGATGGTGTGTTAGGAGAGGTCGGGTAGGCATAGGTTGGGTTGTGAGAAGGTGGGTAGAGAGAGGGTGGGAAGGGATAGGGTGGGTAGGGAGAGGGTTGGTAGGGATATGGTGGGAAGGGATATGATGGGATGGCAGAGGGTGGGAAGGTATAGGGTGAGTAAGGAGATGGTTAGAAGGTAGAGGTGGTGGATGGTGGGTAGGTATGGATGTTGCCAAATATTTATTCTGTTGAAACTTAGGTCACAGTGCCATACGTTTTTCAGCCTAACCTAAGGACAAGGAGATTTTGGTTTTGTGATAGATCCAATCTAGGAAGGATCCATATCCCCTTTTTCCTGGGTTCTGATGTTAGGGGTTTATTCGAAAAGAAAAACGCTTGGTCAATGACACTTTTGGTTTAGGCTCAGAGAGGGTATCCTAAGTAGGTATGAATATATCCATAGAAGTATCCATATATGAATATACAGTCAAACCGTCAAACACTCAAGCTTAGGATCTATCTCTCTTTGCATTCCGGTCTCTATCACACAAATCACATGGTAAAAAATAACGTAAGAAGCTAACCACTTATAAGACGTATTTGTTGCAAATATACCGCATTTGGGAGTAATACCCAAATGCATCGCATCCCGTTGAGCCCATCTTCCTTCGCATTTGATAGAGTATTGTTTAATTTATCTATATCGCCATCCACCGCACTCTTCTCGTGCCTCTTACTTATATTAATAGAATACCTGTTCTATTTTATTTACTTTATTTGTTCTATTTTACTTATCTATGCTCTTGTTTGCGATTGCTATTTTTGCGAGAAGAAAATTAAAATGTGGAAAATAGCAATTATCATCTCAAACTTGAAGTTTTGTGAGATATTCTCCATCATTTTCGTCTCGAGGCAGAACAGTTGCTTCGAGGGGTTTCATTTCGTCCCAATCACTTGTTTTAAACAAATCGAATAAACCGGAGTGGAATTGAATTGTATTATTTTGTATGCTGTATGCCTACTCTCGAATATATATCTTGCATTGTGACGGCCTCTCACGAGAGTTGCAATAGCACTGCAGCTAAAACATTCGTTCCTGTTCCCTAATTTTCTATCAAATAGACATTTGTTCTTTGTAGAGTGCAAAGGCCAGATTAAAGTAACAAAGGAAGGCGCACTATTTGCTCAAAAAGAAGACCAATCTTAATAATATGACAATAAGACAACCACTTATCGGTGAAAATAAAGCAAAATAAAGAAAGACTCTTTTCGGTTTGAGGTTTAGAGTACTTATTTTAACATCATAGCCAATTAAAATTTTCCCTTTCATTTACCATCGTTGAAAGACTGAGATTGTCATATCACGCTTATATACTGGTTATCATTGAGTCTCCTGAAAAGCATCTTAAGCGGCATTGGTCTTCATTTCCTTCAATTGCATTGCCATGCCTGAGTGGTATATGACGCCAGTTTATGTATAATAGACAATAGAGACCTTTATCAAGAATCCTGTTCACAGGAGGGAGAAATGAGTAGAAACATAGTTTGAAGAGAATTATTTTCACTAACGAGTGACGGAGAGATTGGTTGCTTTATAGCGAATATATAATAGCGATATAGAATAAAATAGAAGGATAAAAATAAAATTAATGTTGGGTAGAGAGGATAAAAATATCTTGGCAGAACCGAAAAGACAGGGGGGAAATACATATTGACTACAAGCAATCAAATCAAATGAAACATCTTCACAAATGATACTAATACCAAATTGTAAGAATTGTAGCATAAAACAAGATAAAACACATAAAAATATTTCTAGATTAAATAAATTTTTGAATACATTAGGTTGAGAATGAATGTATTGATCAAAACCATAGAGTTTATACATGTATGTAATTGGTAAAAAAAGATGAAAAGTGATTTTTCAGTATTTGAAAATAGAGCGTCGAAAATAATAATCAACCCAGTATATATGTTCTTCCTTTAGTATTCAAAGAAATCCTCCGTATTTCATTCATTCTGATATTCATCAGGAATGACAGATCCCTTATTCTTATGTCTCAACAGAAAATTTGCCAGTGACAACGCTGAATTCGTAAATAAACGCAATAAACTACTTGCAAAATTAGTATCTTTTAAGAATCGACCAATTCTATAGAAATTCATTTTAATAAAAGAGTTTATGACTTCAATGAAATTAATATATCTAGAAGACAAGAAAAACAACGCCTGAGACTGTGAATTTTATCTAGAAGAAGATTTTTATAAAATTTCTCCGGAAAAGGTATCGCTTAAATTGGGGTAGGAAATGAAAAAAATATTTTCGCTGTTGTGATATTTCTATTGTCTATTTAAGCGTGGTAATATTTACTAGAAAAGAATTTGTAAGTTAAAAAGATAAAACCAAAATCAATGTAACACAAAAATATTAATCCGCTACATTTTAGATGAATATTCAACCTGAAAGCTTCTTAAGAAGCGAAAATATCAGCATTAACACTCACATTTAAAATGCTAGAAGTCTGAAGTCCCTCGCAATTTCCTCAACGTTGCTCGTCTAGCTAAAACAGAAATACCTTTCTTTTCTGTAAATTTACTCAGTCACAGACCAAAAAAATAAAAATTTTCAGTTCCCTCCAATGGTGCGAGGCGCTGTCTCTATTCGAATGCAGTTCCCAAAAAAATCCGAAGTCACCCCTTATTTCACCTCACTCGCCTTAAGTTCCAAAACATTTACCCCCACCTCTGATTTCCTCCCTTCTTACAAATCAGGTAGTACCAACAGAATTTTTAAGAGCACTCTTTTGCCGCTACAGCAGGAACAGAAGATGCCCACAGACTTATGCAAATGACTGCACATTCACTGCAAAAAAACTACTTCTTTCCTTCGCAGATACGATTTTCATGTTCTTTATTTCGAATTTTACGATAACTACGGCGACAAGACGATGGGTTAAGTTGGGTGGGGGGGTGTCTTCACTTATATCTTAATTAATAAGGAACAGATAGAACGGAATTAAGCCTATGCACGTAATTGCAAACATGAGAACAGCATGTCCATTACAGTTTACTGAAGGAGACGGAAGGGGAAGGTTTGAGAGTTGGGGAAGGGACTTAATTAAATTAAAATTTATAGAACGGTTATAAAAACTAAGCTATTGATCAAACAAGAAACATGTAAATTGGAGTGCTAATTATTTCATTACAAAGCTCGTGGTGAATTGTCAAAGTAATCTATATTTGGAAAGGAATTGATGCTTGTGATCAATTAAATTTCAACCAGAGTAATTGTATTCGAGCCCAATTACTTTTCGTCAATAATCGGGCCATCAGGTCCTTAAATCTCGCTTGCAAACCAACTATAGCTTGCTATCCGGACGTGAGGGCGACAATCTTTTTCTTAACATAAAGCAACATTTGCGGCAAGAACAGTGCTTAAGTGTTAAAAGACCCTGGATAACAATTTAACTTGAAAACCAACTATAGCTTGTGATCCGAACGTGAGGATGACTATCTTTTGCTAAACACAAAGCAACATTTGCGCCGAAAACACTGTTTTTCCTTAAAATTTAAGAATATTTTACATGTAACTTTGGCCAGAAGCGGATGGGTTGAGTTGGGGGGCCGGGGTTCCTTCATTCTTACTTATTTCTCCGGCATTACATACGATGTGTATGAATGAACACCGCATACCCAACTCAACCGATCCACTCTTGGCCAAAGTTATCTTTAAGTGCAAACTGTGAACTATTGACTTATTCTGTGATTATAAACTCCTTATTCTATATAATATACAGCATTTTTATAACTATATTTCATCATATCAGGTCATTTTCGGACAATATCCGTGTTTTTTACCTTCCCACCCAGCACCCCTGTGTCCATGCGCCCGTATGATAGTTGCCATTTGGGAATTTTAGGCTATTTCCGAGAGGTGAAACTCGTCGCTCACCGCTACAACTGGCGTCAAAACGCCATAACCAACAATTCAAACGGTCTCCGGAGGCCATTCTTGTACCTTGGTCACTTTCATCAAGATTTGTCAGCAACTGCGTTAGGTAGTTACTCGCTATAATTTGTATCATAAACTGCAATGTTTGAAGTATCATCCCTGAAAATTTCATCGAAATCGGGGTATTTCTAGTGTGAAAAAAAATTAAAACGTAAACACCGTGAAACTAGAAAATTACCATTATTTGTGGTGTAGAACACGTTTGGAAAAACACACCTGGTTCCTGGTTCCTGGTTCTACTCTTTCCTCTTTACTAGCCACCTAGTTGCCTCCAGCTAACTGTCAGAAGTTGTCCATTAGAAGGCAGTTTTGAAACTTTAATTTGATGTTTTATGCCCTCTATTAAAAATGTACCTAGTTAGCATTAAGTAATTGACATGCTCATTCATCACTGATTGAAAACAATACGTTTATTAACAAAATAACAAGTGATTACAAACTCATTGATGGCTTCGGCATATTAGTACATTGACACAACGCACAAGCAAAGCCTGCTTAAATAAACAATCACTATGGATAACAAACGTGATTCTAATGAATTGCAGCTAGCGTATCACAATAAATCTGGAGAAAGTCATGTGTTGGCCACATCACATTTTTTTTACATAGAGAAAGCATTTTACGTGTTTTTAAGTGTAGAATGAAGGTCATATATACAAGTTAATCAAAATTAACCTATCTAGTCATAATTACTAAATATTTTTATAACTGACAGATTCAAGCAAAGAAACAAATCTCACTCAAAAACTCCAACAGCCGGTTTCCCACAAGGCTCTACCCTCATCCCCATTTTGCCTAAAATACAGAACATGCTTTAAGCCAATGATACAGGCTTTTTAACCCAATCTATTTATCCTGACACATCATACAACAGATTGAACTTGTACCAAAGAGTAACCACAAATGGTGCTCTTGGTCGAAAATTACAGTTAAGCCCAGTAAAAGCTCCTAAATGTTTTTCAACATCTCTTGCAGCAAACACACCACTATGACTATAGCTCTTGATAATACTCCTACATAAATAGCAAAGAAGCACACATTTCTTGGGACGCCATACTCAATTGGACTAGACACATCAATCAATCATTAGCCCCCAAAGGCAAAGTTTATAGTTACCTCTCCTGTCCAAAATAAAATCACTGTCCGCCGACACCAAACTAAGGATAATTCTTTCTAAATCACCCCAATACTATTATATGCCAGTCCATTGATACACAACACATAAACACAAAAAATCTGAAAATCTCAAAACTACATATCTATTTTATAGAATTCCTTTTCCAGATTCATTCATGTTTATAGATAGGATACAAATTCACAGGCTAAACCACAAGCGTCATTGACTTGAAATGATTACAGCGTATAGGCCCTAACGTGAAACTCCTAGGAAAAAGGCGACTTTGGACCTCAGTGTCATGGGTTCGATGCCAGAAGGCCCCAAAGTTATGATTTTCTCCATAAGGATACATTGCCGGGATTTTCGAAAATTTTATGAGGCACCTCCCGGTAAATTAGACTGTTGAAGTTCTGGGGACCGCTAGAATCCGTGAGTATCCGTGGAAAACCATAAATACATCCTCGATGATTATCCTTGGTTCGACGCTGGGTCAGAGCAAATATCTCCCATTTAAAATGCATTGCGGCGATATTTAAGAATTTTTTTTTTTGAATCTCTTCCCGATAACATAGAAACTTAAAACTTGGCATGTGAATAAAGATCATACATATATTTCATATTCGGTGTTTAAGGTTTCCCTGATCGTTCTTGGTTCGATCCCAGAGAGCCATTTACATTATCCTATGCATTTCAGATGGGGATAACGGAGTCTTAATTTTGGACCTTCCCGGTATGATATCAGCTTAAAAATTTGAATGAAATACGTTATATTTCTATCAGGGCGTTATATGTATCCACATCTTCCAAGAGATTCTGGGTTCGACACCAGGCGTCTACTATTTAAAAACGTATGGTGGTAATTTCCAATTATTTTTAATCCGTTTTCGAAAATATTTTAAGCTACATTCCGGTAGGATAAGCAATACAAAATCATAGGGAAATGGTGCTCTTCTTTGTTATATCTACGAAACTGATACCAAATGTGCGTGAGTTTTTCGCCAGGTGGATGAAAATTTCTCCTATTTAAAATGAATTCTGTTGCTTTTTAGGAATATTTTCAATCCCTTTTTTTCTTTTGAGGATATTCAGGATATGATGTCGCCTTGAAATTTGCATTATCAATATTTCAATATAACAGCAACTTTTACTCGTAATAGGTTCATAAGTGCAGCCACCACAGCACCAGCCACAAATAAGACACCCTGGACTTAGAATTATTAATTTTAATATACTGTTTGCAATTTTTAAAATAGCTTCTTAACCAAAACAAGAGATTCCCATATATACCCATACCCTCCAATTTCTTTACCAATAAAACATGATGTAAACATGTCATTTTATTGCATCAAATTACAGAAACATTGGCGATAATCTTGCATTTATTCGAAAAATTTAAGTTTTTTGGCAATAATTTGCATTTAATTTTAGAAATCCTAGAAGAATTTTGACACATGCTGAAGATTTCAATGAGATATTTCCAAATATTTTCAAGAAAGCCTTATATTACAGCAGATTACAGAAAAATTGGCGAACATTATGCATTTTACCGAAATATTTCAGTTTTATGGATTTATTTTTCCTTAAATTTGAAAAAACCTAGAAGATTATCGACTCGATATGAAGATCTCAATGAGCCTTTTCCACATATTTATCAAAATTTTTGTTTTATGGCTTTATTTAGCCTTAAATTTGAGAAAACGTAGACGAATTTGGACTCGAGTTGAAGATTTCAATGAGGTTTTTTAAGATTTGTTTGAAAAGTCCTTTTATTTCAGCAAAAAAACAGAAAAATCAGCAAAAACGTTGCATTTTTTTGAGAAAAAATATAGATGAGAAAAAAATAGCAGAATCTTTACCCGATTTAAAGATATGAATGTGATATTTCCATATTTTTTTCAAAAAGTCCATTTATTTCAGCAGATTACGGTAAAATCGGCGAAAATCAACCTTTTTTCTTAATGGTTCAGTTTACCTGCTTTATTATTCCTTAAATTTAAGAAAATCTAGAAAAGTATTGACTCGTTTTGAAGATTTTATTAAGATCTTTCCAAGTATTTAAATAAATTTAATTTCAGCAAATTAAGTACAAAACAGCGAAACTTCCGCATTTTTTCAAATATTTCAGTTTTTTTACTTTTGCCTTAAATTCGAAAACCTTATGCGAATCTTGGCTTATTTTTTAGATATTAATGATTTCTTTCCAATTATTTTTCAAAAAGTCATTTTTTCAGCAAATTAAAGAAAAATCGGGGAAATATATAAAATCTTCGAATATTTCAGGTTTTTGGCTTTATTTTGCCTTAAATTTGAGAAATGCTAGTAGAATTTTAACTCGTTATGGAGATTTCAATGAGATCATTACCAAAAGATTTTTCAAAAGGACATTTTATTTCATCACATTACGGAAAAATCGGCGAAAATTTGTTATTTTTCGAAACATTTCTGTTTTTTTTTTGCTTTATATTTCCTTAAATTTAAGAAAACCTAGAAGAATTTTGACTCGTTTTGAAGATTATATTGATATATTTCAAAATATTTTTCATGAGGTTCTTTTATTTTAGTAAATTACGGAGAAATTGACGAAATTTTGGCAATTTTTCAAAATGTTTCAGTATTCGGGCTTTTTTTGTCCTTAATTTTAGAAAACTTAAAAAAATTTTGACTCGTTTTGAAGAATTTAATGTGATGCTTAAAAATAGTTTACAAAAAGTCCATTTATTACAGCAAATTGCTGAAAAATTGGCGTAAAGTTTATTCATTCACAATATTTCAGTTTTTTGGCATTATGTAACCTTAAATTTGAGACAAACTAGAAGAATCTGTACTCCTTCTGAAGATATAAATGAGCTTTTTCCATAGTTGTTTTCAAAAAGTCCTTTTACTTCAGCAAATTACGGAAAAACGGCGAAAATGTTATATTTTTTCGAAATATTTTGGCTTTATTTTGCTTTAAATATTAGAAATCCGAGATGAATGTTTACTTATTCTGGAGATCGTATTAAGATTTTTCCAAATATTTTCATAAACTGCTTTTATTTCAGCAAATAACGTAGAAATTCGCGAAAATTTTGCATTATTTTGAAATATTTTAGTTTTTTTTATGTATTTTGCCCTAACCTGAAAAACCTAGAAGAATTTAGACTCGTTATGAAGATTTTAATGAAATTTTTCCATATATTTTCAAAAAAGTCCTTTTATTTCAGCAAATTACGGAGGAATCGGCGAGAATTTTGAATTTTTTCGAAATATTTCTGGTTTTTGGATTAATTTTGCCTTAAATTTGAGGAAACGTAGATGAATTTGGACTCGTGTTGAAGATTTCAATGTTATCTTTCAAAATATTTTCAAAAAGTCCTTTTATTTCGGAAAATTACGTAGAAATGGGAAAAATGTTGCATTTTTAGAAATATTTCAGTTTATAGGCTTTATTTTGCCTTAAATTTGAAAAAATCATAGCAGAATCCTCACCCGAATTTAATTTAATATAAATGTGATCTTCCATATTTGTTTTCAAAAACTCCTTTTATTTCATTTCTCATATCAAATTTTAACTCGTTATGGAGATTTCAATGAGATCATCACCCAAAGATTTTTCGAAAGGACATTTCATTTCATCACATTACGGAAAAATCGGCGAAAATTTGTTATTTTTCGAAACATTTATGTTTTTTTGCTTTAAATTTCCTTAAATTTAAGAAAACCTAGAAGAATTTTGACTCGTTTTGAAGTTTTGACATTTGTATCATTATTTAAAGAGCGCTTCCTTTGGGACATCCGTGATTTTGAATTATCGGGAATTTATACTATCTGGAAGTCTGTTAAATATTTTCGGAATTTCGCGGAGTGAAACCAAAGTGGCCGTAATATTGTCCCTAATGTTTACAAACCATACATATATGATATTGACATTTCAGAAACTTGCGACTTCTTCATACATTCTGACGGAAGTCCTTACCATTGACATGGGTTAAAATCCCCTTGCATTCAATTATTCAAATGAGAAAATTCTGGAGCTCGGATTTAACAATCGCCTTGGTCGCCAGAGGGACACCTTTACTACGAAGAAATTTCACTAAATTGTCGTACAATTTGCCTTAGTACTCATAATTTAAATAAGAATCTTCGATTAATTTCTTTTATTTTGGTGCATGTCTGGACTTCGTACGACTATTATCTCCAATTTCATTTCGCCAATTAAATGAAGCCTGCAAATGGTAAAAACTAACTTTACGTGCATTTCTTACGTGGAATATTTGCCCTGACCTAGCGTCGAACCAGCAATTATATTCGAAGACAACCGTTTGACCTTTTTCCATACTGAATTCTCCTTCACACGTTTCACTATCTCCTCCTCCGAGGTCTTCATCTTCTTTCATACCTCCAAATAACAATCTCACGAACATCTCCGACGTTCCCATTTCTGAAAATAAGAACTCAAGTTATAAGTAAAGCATTTACTCTTTTGATATTTTTATACTATTTCAACAATACATTGGTTTGCTCCTAAGAATATTTTCAACTCTTTTCATGATTTATATCTAAAACACTGTTTTAAGAGTCAATTGTCTAGATATTTACTTTACTTTGAATTTGAGAAATATGATAAATAATTTGAGCGCACAAATTAATTAAGAATGACAGAGAGATGCCTTATACGCGCAAAAATATAACTATAGTCTATGAGGCATAATTTAAATTAAGTCAAACTTAAGATGTAATTATTCCATTTAAAATATTAAAGGCACGAAAGGAACTTCCGAACTTCAACGTTCATACGAGCGCCGGTCAGATACATTCGAAATCAGATATTAATGCGGAATTCATACTTAGCATTATCACATTTCCCCCTTTTGGAGTCCCCGAAGTAAAGACTTCATTTATAGAATTACCTAAAGCTATTTGAAGAGCTATTTCCTATCTACCGAATCTTAGAGTTACTTTGCAAACTCTATCGACACAATTTTGTATTCACTTCATTATGGAAGCCGTCAAAAATGAAAAATACAGTATCGTAAGTCTAAAATAGACGAGATAGAAACTATGATAGGTATATGAAAGTCCATCCATGCTACCTTTCGTCACATTTTTACTTCCGTTGATGACATCAATTCACTGATTTTAGTGCCGAAATGTTAATAGAAATATTTAAATTATTCTGTTAACATGTTACAGATGAATTGCGAATTGATCATCGAATATCAGTAATACCAAAACATAAAGAAGGTACACGATATTTTAACGTTCCATGTAGGGAGTGTTTTGCGTACCTTCGTTCTAACTCAGATTAAAGCCAAAGCTTTTGCATCATTATTAGATGAAATCAAAATAACGCATACTCTTATCACAAATTTCATAGAAGATGTATTATCATTTTGCGGAATTGAATAAAGGGGAGGTCCTCGCTATGCCACTTCGCGGAAAATGAAAAAATGACATTCAAATTCAAAGTAATATTCCACGTCTTGTAGAAATCCATTTCATAGAATAAACAACGGACTGGTACCTTTTCCACGACAGTTTTTTTAAGCAAAAGGCTCGGTTTACATACATTTCTTGTGAGAGAAAAAATCTAAATACGCAGCTTCCTATTGCTACATCAATCACAAAAGCATGTACAAGTCGGAAATCCGCTTTTGGAACGGTTATAACTGCCTCAAATATCACCCAAAATAAAAAAATCTTCTCGCATCACTTTAATTTAAACAGTGAAACCGAAAGACTTCTGCAGCGTTTAATATCACTAAGAATTTGAAATGGAATCAAAAATGGAATGAATGGAAGAATGGAAAAGATTTTATTTTCGTATTTTGAGAACTGCTGAAGTCATTTTTCGGCTATTTTCTTGATATTAAATTATGACATTTTGATTTAAACCATTGCCCTTGGAAAGCAACGTTATTTAAATTAAGATTCTTAAATACCACTATTTGTTTATTAAAATGAAATTGAATTATAATGAAAATATGTTTTATTTTGATACCTATGAGCACTGCTGAAGTCGTTTCTCGGCTATTTTTTGATATCATATTAGAGCATATAAATTTAAACCATTACCTTTGGATACGGTAATTTTTTAATATACGAATTTTGAAAACACAAAATGGTTAATTAAATTGAGAGTGGATGATAGTTTTGATTTGATTTGAACACTTTTATCTCCCTCGGACATTCAACCGGATGTGTGTATGTTTGTTAAAGACTCGAGAACCGAGAGTCGTAAAACTTTGAAATTCTGCAAATTATTAAAAGTCGACCCCACGCTGAGAACAGGCTACTTTTTATTTACTTAATTGTCGACGGTTCGAACCCTGACGGATCAAAACGTTTTCATAATAAATTCACCTAAAATTCCATTCCGTTCGTTGCAGGCTTCGATTCTTCTTCTTCCTTCTAGGATTAGGATTTAAGCCTGTTCCGGCTTCACTAGGCATCTTAAACATGGTATTCCTACTCTCCTTTTACCCAATGGCTTATATTCCAAAACTTGCTTTGGAAATCTCTCTCTAGGCATTCGCAATATATGCTCTTTCTATCTGTTTTTGTATTCTATAAATAGCTGTGGCATCACCTGAGCTCCTAGTTCATCCATGATGAATTATGTATGATTATTTTTTTATGTATTTTAAGAGCATGACTTATTTTTGAAACCATCTAACATTTTTAAAAGTAAATTCCTATTGAAAGTTTACAGATTTTAATAAAAGATGGGTAGTCATTTTTTTTACACAAACCCCACAAATATCAACAGTAATGCAAGAGAAATCCTTGAGAAATTAAGAACTTGACTGTAAGAAGAAAAGGAGAAGGAATTTTTCTTTTAAAACATCGAATAAGAGAAGAAGTAAAATACTTATAGGGAAGAAATCATCAGATGGACTAAAGTAATGAGTTACCAGATATTTATGGAGCCAATTAGCAGGATGGTCAATATAAGTGTCCTATTTCATCGTATATCCAATACTGTTGTCAAATATTACATAACTTGGGAAAAAAGCAAAATGTATCAGCATCAGATTTCAAATTGGGAACCTTATGAAATAATCAATAAGGCTGTTTAATTTTTTGTGTGAAGCAAGATGTTTATTCATTAGACTTACCTGTTGATTAAGATTAACTCTTATGATTTAAGATTGTAATTAGACACAGATATACAGTTATCTGTAAGTGGTACATAAAATTTATTATAATTATATTATATAATTATATTATAACGACTAGACTGTATGATTGTCAACTCACCACTTGAACATCATTTTTCTTACAATAAAATCATATGAGTATGCCACATGCAAAATTTATGATGATGGGGACAAAAGATAATATCTATTATACAATTTTTTAAGGTACCCAAATTGTGCTACTTTCACTACAATTCCATTCAGTCACTTTAATTTTGAAGAAGCTAGACTAACCTAAACTATAGTTAACAGTATATTTCAATGTTTTTAAATGGTTATTTTTGCAAATAACTTCTCAATATTGAATTGAATGTCCTTCTAGAAGAATCATGCACCAAAGCTTTTATAAGAAATTCAGTTTATCCATGGATGTTGGTGGTATTAATAGAAAGTAATATGTATTTCTATCTATTTAAATAATTTACAACAATCTGCCATGGGCAAGAAACTTGAAGCATCAGTATGATCACAGAATTATATAATTAGAAAAATAAGATTTCTTGCAAAGTGAATTAGCAGATAAACTACTCTGAGGCACGCAGATAACTTAATTCAGATTGAATATTTTTAGAAGTCTACAATAAATCCTAACTTGAACTATCAAAACACTAAAAAAGGTTGAGAGCAGGATTCAATAATGCAGTCTCAAAGAACAACACCAAAGTTTCATGAATAGAATTCATATTTCATTTCAGAAAGAATACAGTTTTCATTACATAAAATCTCTTATGTTATACATGGAAAAATACAATAAAGCAAAAGATAAACCAATAATGATTCATTTAAAACCAAACCTACAGACTTTCTTCCCAACTGCTACAACACATCTTCATAACCTGAAATCATCTCCATGCTGCAACCAGCAGGGTGTCACCAACGTATCCTTTAAAACAAGCTACTTATAAACTTCTAAAATATTGAAAAAATTGTATTAGTTACAAGGATATGAAGTTTTGAAAATTAAATGCAAACTCTTTAAAAACCGCTATCAGTAATAAAATATCTTGGACTAATGAAGATTTAATAATAAAGGCAGTATTGATTCAGTTAACAAGCTAAGAAATTGAAGGTGTTTCAAAGAATCTCTTATATGAAATATTAAAACTCATACTGTTTGAGAGAATATATCTTTGAAAAGCTACTCTATAGACGTTAAGGACAATAGTTTTTCCTTGCCGCTTTTCAAAAAGTATAAAATGTCATCATAATTTCTCAACTGAGCTAGAGTTTTTAATCTTTCATTTTTTTAAAGATTCTCTACAGAGCATGGAATGGAAAACTAGTAGCTCTGCCTAAAACTATCCTTAATTTAACAACTAGATCTTTTGCAAGCTAGATATATCCAGCGTAATAAATTAATAAAATTTTTATTTATTTTTGAATGCATCATTTTGTCTTTAAAGACCCTTTATAATCAGACAAAATCACCAATTCAAAGGTAGAATACTCAAACCCTGTTGACTGTCAAAAGCTTTTGATTGGAAATTAAAATTATTGTGTAATTTATATATTGTTGGATTCATAGATGAATAATTTCAACTGTTTATCTTCATCATAAGATCAATTAAATTAACCAATAGCACAAATGGAGGAATATCCTCTTGAACCAAGGATAGTTAGGTCTTCAAAATGAGTTGGAAGGACTAAATTTGTTAATTTATGTATTATTATATACACATCACTGCAAGTAGATGCCATACCTGGTGGCAGTTTTAACAATTTAGAAATGCAATTTACTTTAAACACACAGTCAAAATTACATATAATTTTAAAAGGAATTTCTTTGTCTTCACTAAATTCATTGTTTAACTTAACTATTTATTTTGTATTATGTAAATAACTTTGAAACCATTCATGATAGTTTCTCCTTACTCTCATTTTATACAGCTTATTCAACAATACTTCATGGTTGACTATGTCAAAGGCTTTTTTTAATCAATAAATACTGCAAGTTAATGATTATCATGATCAAGATTTTTGTAAATGTAATTTGAAAATATTTGTAGCAAGTTTCTTGTTCCCTTGTTTTGTTAAAAACCAAATTGGTTTTCAGATATGAGGTTTTATTTTAGAGCATCCCCAATTAAGTACTTTGCTACATATTTTCTAATATCTTATCAATGCTAGATGAAATGGAGAAAGGCCTAAAGTTTCCATAGTCATTAATCAGTTTTCCTTGAGGCATATGCCTCAGGGAAAACTGATTAATGGTTACATGAAAACTAGATGGTTAGACTCGGAACTAACTCGGAACTAATGGGCACACAACTTCCGAAACTTAGCCTCCTTATTTATTAAGAATTAAGAATAATTTCAGTACTTTTTCGTCAATTCTTCTCTACCTTTACACCCAATAAGGCGCCTCTTAACGTACTTCAAAGATCGGTTTTCAGACATCATTAGTCTCTAATTGTGTTAATAATACCCGTTGTGTTAATAATTTATTGGTAATAATTAATGATATATTATGATCTTCCACATGTACCCTTCCTCTTTATATGAGAAAATTGAATTTAAGATGTTGAGAAGGATAGCAAGACACATTGATATAAAGAGATTAGGTAACAATGGAAAGAATGATCATTTATTTATCCTTTTGATTCAAATTTCACTTTGAAGGAAATGCAATCAACTTACAGTCCAATTTGAGGGTTTCTTCTACTCTCCCTGTTTCTTAAACAATCACGACCTTCAATGAAAACCAGAAACTATCTTTGTCCCCAGGTTGTGAGCAATTCATAGTTATCTCCTAAGCATGACGTAAGTTCCTCATGGAGTGGAAGGAGTGAACATTTATAGGAATAATATAGGAATTAAAGTAAGATGTTTAATGAACCTTAGAAAGACCTGCAGATGTATTCTCTTCTTCCATTTTGCTCTTAGTAGAGATTTTGGAGAAAGCATTAATTCATCCAACAAAGCCTCATAAACCTAAAGTGGAAGGGATCAATTTCTTCCTTCATAAGAACGTGTAAGGGATGTGAACAATGCAACAACCTCAATTTCATAAAAACATTGAGACAAATATCATGAAATTTTTAATTAATAAAAGTATATAACTATAACTATTTTTACTTTCTGTGAATCATTAGTGATGAACCTACCCATTGCAATAACTTGTAGCATGACACAAGTTATACTTTCTCAATTCAAAGCATAATCAGAGATATTACTTTTTATTTGAACTTCAATACAATATGACCCATATATTGTATCAGAAATTAGAATTATGATCTTAGGAAATATGATATTATAATTACAAATATGATTGTATCATTATATTGGTTCCTGAAAGGTAAATGTAAGAATGCTTGAATGCATTAATATTAAAAATTGTTGGATTAAGATAAGTTAAGCTATCCCCATTTTTATAAAACATTTGCCACTCAAAAAAGATATTTTGCATTTTTTTAACTATCCTATCTGGTTTAGAAAGAAAAAAATGTCATGAAAAACTTCAGAGCAAAAGATTATAGAAATTTTTCATTATTTTGCTTGAGATTGACACAGACTGGGGTGGATAATTCACATCTTGAGTTAAATCACTCAAGGAAAGAGCTGATGGAATTGTAATACATCATGCATAAATAAAATTGATTGGTATTTCTGTAGACCAAAGATCTCAAGATCATAGAAATAGTTGCTTACTTGAACGGTTGATTATAACTGCCTAAGATAGGTTTTCTGAGGGGTTTCCCTACCTTTGGAGCAAATTCCAGAGAGATGTATGTACCCCTCATTTCTAGTAACCATTCTTTTTGAAATAACATGTAATTTTTACTGTGTGCAGGTACGGATCTATAAAAAATTTTGGGGGGGGGGTCCGATCGAAAAATTAAAAAATAGAATATATTTCGGCTTTCACAAAACGTGATGTTAAAATTGTGTTAGACAAACTCGAATATTTTTGCTAGTGATTGCTTATTAAATTGTGTTTTATTTGCGTTATTCGAGTTTCATTTTCGAAAAATAGGCACAAGTGAAATTTCGGGGGGGGTCCAGACCCCCAGGACCACCCCCCTGGATCCGTCCCTGACTGTGTGTGAAGTAAATTGCATTTCTAAATTGTTAAAACTGCCACCAGGTATGGCATCTACTTGCAGTGATGTGTATATAATAATACATTTATTAACAAATTTAGTCCTTCCAACTCATTTTGAAGACCTATCTATCCTTGGTTCAAGAGGATATTCCTCCATTTGTGCTATTGGTTAATTTAATTGATCTAATGATGAAGATAAACAGTTGAAATCATTCATCTATGAATCCAATAATATATAAATTACACAATAATTTTAATTTCTAATCAAAAGCTTTTGACAGTCAACAGGGTTTGAGTTATTGGGAGCAAAAGATAATGGGGAATGCAGATTAAGCAACAGTGAGGCATTAGGGTAAAAAGTAATGTTAGGGGAAGACATGGGGATAAAATAAATCATTTCAGATGGCAGAAGGTGCTGCTTGGCTGAAAAGAAAGGTGAAGTTACTTGTTATTGTAGGTACCTCCGGTAGTGTGATTGGTGTTGTTGCAAATGTTATTTTGTGTCAGTGTGAAATGTAACGATGAAGAGAGTGTTTGTTTTGTTGTGGTGAAGATTACCATTTACGTTTGACTTTCTTTTTATAAGGAATGAATTTTAATTTTGTTGCAACCATTTTTGGTCGTCTATAATTCTTTTCTTTTTTCGGTGTTCTTTAGGGAAATAGTTCCAAATGTATTGGAGGAGAGGATTTTCTAGATTTGATAATTTTAGTTCAAATTTTTCAACCATTTTTGCCACAAGATTACTGACAGTGGTTAGCTGATGGTAGCTTTTGATTTCTTTAAGAGGCACTAAGTGTCAGGGTTTCTCTTGCGAATAAAGATTAGAGGTTTTTGAAAACGAAAGAGCTTTATTTACCTTTAAGGACGACCGGCGGAAAAAGAGAGCTGCAAGTCAAAAGAGCGAAGGCGGCAGAGATACGGCGATGGATGCAGACAATTTCGCGTGGCTACAATCACACGCAGTCTGTTTTAAGGGGCAAACTGCTCATTGTTTATACATTCTACGAAAAAGGGAAAAATGAGTAGGAGGGGCAACCAGGTTACGGGAGACTCTGACTCTACGTTAGATCTGGTCGTTATGTGCTAAATTCGTGGCTAATTAAAACTAAGAGATCACGAGCTGCGCGATGGGAGCGAATCGGAATTCCTTCGCCTTATCCCTTTTGTATTCGAGGTCAGTTCAAAAATAAAAATATTTTCTCTACTCCATCCCTGGTATAACAGCTTTATACTGTGTGACTGTGCTTCCCAAATATGCCAAGGACATCCTCAATTTCGGATAAAGTTCGCGCCTCCCAATCTCTAAGTTCTTCGACAGTTAAAAACCTCGTAGCGAATTTTGGAGTAGCCCTTAACAGTGCAATTTCATCAGTGAAACATACAGTGACGGAATGTAACCGTAAGAGTGTCAATTCCCGTATTTCTTTCATTCATAATTCTTCTAAAAATAATCCACTTTAAGCCACACTTCCTTTTGGAATAAAAAACGAAGCGCTTTGTGACCGATACTAACCTAATTCTACTGAAAGCGGACATAGGACAGTGCGTGGTCCTTTTTTTCTACGAACCAACCCCTAACCAAGCACTGCTTATTCTGGCGCTCTCTCTCTTACTCTCACTTAAATGATACTAGAAAAATAAAAATGGGAACATTGTTTTTTAGATCTTTGATCCTTGGCAAGGATATCGTAAAAACTGCGCGGAAATGAAGAGGAAGGCAGATATACGAGAAGAACGGTGAGTTCCTGAAAATCAATCGATAAAATGAACACTGAAGAAGAAGAAAAAAGGAAAAGTTTTTCAGCCGCCCGCATTCAAAATCGGTAGTCACAGGTATCGATAGTTCGAAGTCGACTTTAATTCATAGTCGATCGATACTGTCATGGCGTTTTAAGAGTGTAAACACCGTAAGGAACATGGAATTGCTAGATAGATTGCTCTCCAATTTGGTATTATTCCGTTGCAGATATTAAGATTGAGAGGACTCTTACATCTTATACAGCCTTCCGAGTACGGTTCAACTTCATTGAAGTTCAACTATTTCCGTTCTTTATCGCAGCCCGTTTTTAAGTAAAACAAAAAGTTTCTCCGATATGTTTTAAATCTCTCTAAAGTGCTGCACCATATTGTTTGTGTATTAACCCCCCATAAGTCTTCGAATTGTACTAAAATACTGTGCCATTTTGAAAATACTTTGCTTTCCAACTAATTATGTGGTTGTTTCTTCCGTCTCGTAAAGGTTTGTTAAGAACTGTTGTAGGTAGCGGACTGTGATTGCTGTTCTTTGTTGCACTTACTTGGTAAGCAGAGCAAATGGTTATCCGAAATTTTGATTGATACTACTGTGTCACTAAATTATTATCCTGTTTAAGCAAGTACCATGTCTATCAAAGTTATCAGTTTGAATAGCAACTGCGAAGCAATCTATGAATTTTTGTTGAATACGTTGTAATCTTATATTCATTGTGAGTCACTATTTATATAAATTGTACAATTTGCATACCCTGCTTAAATAATGAATCTGATACTACCTATGAGCCGCCTTATTCTTCTAAGTATACCTTGCCAATGCGAAGTATTTGAGTACTTTAACAGCTTACGTGAAATTAAAAACAATTGTACCAGGATTCGTGTTCAAGGAGTTCGCTTGGAAGAATGTGATTCCAGAATAAAAAGACGGTTATGAAAATACGTTCGATGTGAATTGGTTGATCTTTCATTCTTCACAGTTCACTTGGCTCCTACCAGTTTGCTAAAAATATGTGGCCGTTAATAAAAAAGTAATAAATTTATTATTCCATAAAGTTTAATCAGAGATTGAATCCCGAAAAAGCTTATGAAAAAATGTTCTATTTCAGTGAAAGTTATGGATGTTGCATAAACTATTGCACCTCATTCCCTATCTTTTGTACACTTATATAGCATTACAAAAGTGGTATGTTTCAGTAAGTTCCTTTGTATATCAGTCGCTAATTACTAAGGAGAATCCAGATTTGCCGTAACTTCCTTATTGCTTAATTTATTTTGGTTTCTTGTTTTATTCTATGATTATTGTATTGCAAGCACCTCATATGAGTATTTGTATACTGGTTAACTTTTTAATGTATATTGCCAACTCTTTATATTTCACTCTATGTTCAAATAATAAAGCTACAGATGATGTATTTTGATTCACGAGATGAGAGGTTTTTTTTCTATTACCTTCTTCAAGACACTGTAAATTAAATAGGAAATTAGTTATCATTGTTTTAAACAATTAAATTGGCTTAGCCTAATTTAATGCTGAAAACTTAAGTGGCTCATTTTGGCCACATTTGTGTTAAACTCCTCTAGTTTTCAATTCATTTAGTTTTTAATAAAATTGACGTACATCATAGTAATAAGCGGGCATGAATAATTGATTAATGAAATAGGGGGCATGCCCCAATAAGGTAGGCATTTTTCTAGGCAGACTTGGACCTCCCACATTGGCAAATCTTGGATGCGCCACTGATTCCTTGGGATTCATTCTCTGTGTTAGACAATTACTGAATAATTGTTCTAATACATTAGCAATCTCTGTTCTTCCAGCTTTTAGGTACTCCGCCAACACCCCATCTACTCCTCCTGCTTTACCATTCTTCATCTTCTTAATCTCTACCTCTTCTGGTATGGGTTGCCAAAGTATTCTGCTACAGTCCTCAATGTTGCTGGTCTGTCATATGTTGTTGTACCATCTCCCTTCTGTAAGGCTAAAATCTGTTTCTTGTCTATTGCTAGGCGTCATCTATTTATGCTCTTATTATTTTCTATGGCCTCTTGTACAACCTTGCTTTATATATAGTAACTACTAAATGGGTGCTTGCATAATGAAAATTATTAAGGGGTACTACCCTGAGTTATGGGTCTGTATGTTTTATTTATGTTTCTTTTTAACTACTCCTTTTGTCATCTGTATACATAATTTTCAAATGTTAAATTGAGATTCGTCAAATCAATATTCTGTGTGCTCTGTAACTTCCATGATGAAACCGGGAAAGAACTTCAAGCAATTTTTATTTCAACACACTACAAGCTTGAGGAGATTGTATGAGAGGGTTTTTAATGTGATCCAATCCAAGTATAAGAATAAAAGGTGAAAAATTAATGCACTCTTGGGTACTTGAAGCTCAACCTGGCTCGGGGAAAGATATACAGCTATTGGATTATATGTTGATGAATCCAAATTTAGAGGAATGAAACTTGAAAATCAGAAAATATTATTAAACTAGAGTGGTCGTTATGCTAATGATTTGTATTGTTTGCAGTTACGTTATTTCTAAAGATTGCCGTTAAAACAATTAACTTATTACATTTTATTCTGCCCCTTATATTTTAGGATTATGTAAATTTCAATTTAAGTTGAAGTAATAATCTCACAGATTTTCTGATATACTCTTTTTGCTCTTCTGAAATCAGATGTTAATTTTTTTCATAGAATAAGGCAGTGGAAACTTGTAAATGACAGACAGACAGCTGAGTAGTCCGTAATTTGTAGGATATGATGGATTTGCCTTCTTATATATTAAATAAGTCCTTCCTTCAGTAAAACGCTGTAGTAGTTGATCAAGACACATAGAATATGTCGGTTAACCTTAGCCTGTGGTTTGTGAGCTGCTGTGAAATATTTTAGCAGTAATTTTGTAAATGGTCAGGGTGCTGAAGCCTTTCAATTACTAGATTTTTTATTCTTTTGAAGATGTCACTAATTAAAATCCATTGATGGTATTGGAATCAGATTTTGTTGTTTATTTTGGATATCTTACATCCACTATTCACCTTGATTATAATATTTTGGTACTGGCCTAAGATCCCTCCAGTTCTCAGCAAATTCTTCTACATTATGTTCTTTGAATTCCTTAGAATCTGCATTATTAATTTCTGGTTTTGAAAAAATAACTTTTTCATTCTAATCATAAAATCTTTATTTGGTTTTTTACCTTTTTCAAGCTCATTATATACTTATAATCTTGCCCCATTATCCTTTGCTGTTTCACAAAAAAGGCTTTCAAATCTTGTAGTATTTTCCTGGCATTGTAACCATTATAATCTATGTTTACTTGACTACAGTTACTGAAAACTTTCTTCTTAGAAATGTTGTCTTTTAGGAATGTATTCCGAAGCCTGCAATGCCCCAAGAGCCCCCTGTTAATCTCTTTTCAAAAAAATAGTAATTTCAACTATCCCCTCTATTTTTATCTTCAAAACTCTTCTTTTCGCTAGGCAAAACATCTCCCTCATTGAAAAAAATAGAGTCTAACACGAACATTTCACCAGGAGGATTAATGATCTCCATACACCTCAACAAAACCTGAAAACTTTTTCTCTTAGTCCCAAAGTTTGTGGCATTAAGTTCTACAATGCATTACCAGCAGCAATAAAAATATTACATCCTTAAATACCTTTGAAAACGCTGTACATAAATTACTCTTGGAAAAATGTCCCTACAATAAAGGTGAATTCTTTAACAACAATTCTTTCATCTGAGTTAATCTACACCTTGTGGACTACTTGGCAATGTATACCTTATCTTCCCTTTTTATTTTTTTCATTAACTTGTATATTTCTACTTATTTTGTATATTAATTTTTTTAATTATAATCAAAGTCGGGCTGCACGTAAAGTTCCATTTGTTGTGAGAGAAAAAATCTAAATACGCAGCTTCCTATTGCTACATCAATCACAAAAGCATGTACTAGTCGGAAATCCGCTTTTGGAACGGTTATAACTGCCTCTGATATATCACCCAAAATATAGAAATCTTCTCGCATCAACTTAATTTAAACAGTGAAACCAAAAGACTTCTGCAGCGTTTAAGAATTTGAAATGGAATCACTCAAAAGATTTGACTATCTTAAGTATATATCAAAATACTTTTGACTCGTGAAGGGATGAGACGCCCGGGCTCAGTCCCCTTGCATAGAGCAACCTGACAACTGCTGAAACATTTCCTTTGCGTGATTAGACTTTCTCAACCATAAATCTTTCTGGACATTATATCCTACGGTAATCAGATAAGATGGGACGGAGTATTTCGTCAACAAGAGATGTAGAAATGCCTTGTCATTTAGTCATGTTTTTGGATTCCAATTTTAGTTTCTCTCGTGTTACCGAGCGGTTCACATCGAAAACGGATCTTAATTTTTCAGCAGTCTTATCGAATTGGCATAGTGAGAATCCGTGTTTCGAACTCTATCACAAAGAAATTGTACATCCAGTTTTACTTGCTGAACATACGAGGATTTTAGTCGGTGTAGGAAGTGCTGCTGAGATACTTCCAGTGTCGTGCTAAAGAAAGAGGAGCTTTACGAAGGATTTGTGAGCATAGTGTTTATTTCTAAAATGTCAGTCATTTTCTGTCTTCCTTTAAGTCGTCACAGAACAGTTCACCTTATTTACTCAAACGACGAGGCCGAAAAAGTGGTTTAATTCATTGGAGTAAACTTCCGCTCCAATGTGAATTTCATGACATTCTTATCGTATTATGCGTGTATTTCGTCCGTGACTTTCCCTCCTCATGCTTAAATATTATGCAAATGGTGATTCTATATGTTAAGTGATTTTTATTGTTCAGGGAACAGCGATTGTTTTAGCTGCAATGTTATTTACAGTTTGTGATTTCCGTTTGGAAAATTCGAGACGAGGTGAAAAAGTACATGTGATAAGGGGTGCTGCTTTTGTGAGCGAAAACGGAGTATATAGTGAGGTTGAGCCTTTACTTTGCAAATTTGTTTTTACTTATTCATTGCTCATCTGATATGTTGTAGTATTTGCTCAAAATAAATTTATTTAACGAGTACTGTGATTTATTATTTAAAGGCGTTATTTAAGGAAATCTAATGAGGTTAGAAAATTGAAAATACCTATCAACCGCTTCTTCGCAAGGTAATAAATTCCAAGACGTATTTTTTTAACCAGTTGCTTTTTAATCGTTTACTGTAGATGTATGAAGTTGATTAGCCATATTTCTCACCTATCCTTAATTTTTGATGAAAATTATTATACCTTCAGTTCATCTTAACAGAGACTTAGCTGAAACTATTGCCACATTTACTGATAACTACCGGACTGTAAATTTATCTGAGTAACTAAATTGGCAGGATATGTTTTCTAAAGCGAAAGTATGAGAAATTACACACTCCGCTTAGATACTTTTTATGGAATTACAACGTTATGAAAAATGAGAACCTTGAATAATATAATGCTTAAGCTGATACTATACGTAAATAACATCTAATCACATGACGGCTCATGCTAAAGAATGTCTTTAAAACATGGAAAGTCTTTTCTGGTGGAAACACGAACTTAAAGTATCTTAGCTATTGTGTAACATCAAAAATAAACGACATCAAGCTACCATATTTTAATTTCAGCATAATAGTTAGTAAAATAAATGTGGCTATAATTAAGTCCAAATTCTCTTAATTTTATATCCACATGTTTTAATTATAACAATTGATTCTGGAAAGAAATATTATTTAAAATAAGAATTTTGGATTTCAGTATTTTTTTGTTTAAAATGAAATTGGATTATAATGATATTGGATTATAATTGAAAAGAATTTATTTTCGTATTTTGAGCAGTGCTGAAGTCATTTTTCGGCTATTTTCTTGGTATTAAATTAGGACATTTTGATTTAAACCATTGCCCTTGGAAAGCAATTTTATTTAAATTAAGATTCTTAAATACCACTATTTGTTTATTAAAATGAAATTGAATTATAATGAAAATAAGTTTTATTTTGATACCTATGAGCACTGCCTGAGTAATTTTTCGGCTATTTTCTTGATATCATATTAGAGCATTTAAATTTGAGCCATTACCTTTGGATACGGTAATTTTTTAATATACGATTTTTGAAAACACAAAGTGGTTAATTAAATTGATTGTGGATGATAGTTTAGATTTTATTGTGAACATTTTTATCTCCCGCGGACATTCAACCGGATGTGTGTATGTTTGCTAAAGACTCGAGAACCGAGAGTAGTAAAACTTTGAAATTCTGCACGCTATTAAAGGTCGACCCCGCGCTGAGAACAGGCTACTTTTTATTTACTTAATTGTCTACGGTTCGAACCCTGAGGGATCAAAATGTTTTCATAATAAATTCACCTAAAATTCAATTCCTTTCCTTGCAGGCCTCGATTCTTCTTCTTCCTTCTAGGATTAGGCTTTAAGCCTGTTCCGGCTTCACTTTGCCATCTTAAACATGGTATTCCTACTCCCCTTTTACCTAATGGCTTACATTCCAAAACTTGCTTTGGAAATCTCTCTCTAGGCATTCGCAATATATGCTCTTTCTATCTGTTTTTGCATTCTATTAATCGCTCTGGCATCGCCTGAGCTCCTAGTTCATCCAAAATTTTTTTTTTACTATGAAATCCCGTTGTTAAACTCAAATTATTTTGATTATATTCATTCCCCCCTGCCACACGCCGAAAGGCGGCTTGCAGGGTTCTTACATAGACATAGACATTGAGGAATCGTTTCAAACTTTTTACAGTATAAAAACAAGAACTTGCAATTAATGTTTATGTAATTAAGGGCATTTGAAATTTAAAACTATAATTGATCTTGTGGAATTATTAAAACCCTTAAGATCTGCAAGCTCTTTTTTATGGTATAAGAATATAAACGATTATCAATATATTGATGTAGACATAAACACTTACATCACCAATATGACTAAGGAGAATTTATTGCAAGTTGGCATCTCATCATAATTACAATCACATGACATTAATTACAGGGAAATTTTTAAATTACAGATTTTAAAATTTAATTACCATATTTATTGGCGCAGTATACACTTTTTTAAAGTAGGTCTGAAATTCATGCTGTATTATATGCTATTACAACTCTATATTAGTTTTTTATTTAAATAATATTTCATGTTATGAATTATATTCACTTTTAACTCGGTTTAAAACATCCTTTTTAGGTATTTTATGGCATTTATTTAAAAAAATATCTCATCTCCTGAAAACAACTTTCTGCGATACTATTCAAAATAAGCTGAATGCAAATTCATATTTGTGCTGGTCTTCACATAAAAAAATCTGATGTGGCCAGCACATGACTTTCTCCATATATATAAGATGTAAATATTTATCTACCGCAATAATTTCGAACTCTATATTCCATCTAAACTTGGAATTTGAGTTATTAATATAATATATTATCTTTGATAACAAATACATGATAAATAATTTTTTCGGGACATAATCGATGAAAAACGATAAAATTGGCCTTTCGCCCATAGAGCCCAGAGCGCCCACAAAGTACATAATCAGCAAGTTCCGGTTTATCAGTATTTCATGAATAACTCCTACACAATCAGTGATACAAAAATATGTATCAACCAAAAGTTATAGTACATTACATTTTCTAAAACTTTTACAAATAATACTATATACCTAAATACCATATTTATGGAGATATTTTGAAAACCGGAAATGAACTTTGAAGAATTAAGCTCAACTTCCGGTCAGCCGATTTACTCCAAAAACTAATCAACTCTAACGACTGTAATAAAAGTACTATGTATGAAATTTGGTGTTGATCCGACAAATAGTTTTCATGTTAGAGCGCCCACAAAGTACATAATCATCTTCTTCCGGTTTATCAGTATTTCACGAATAACTCCTAATGAACCGGTGATACAAAAATATGTTAAATACAAAAGTTATAGTTAATAATACTATCTAAAACTTTTATAAGTAATACAATAGACGTATATATCATATTTATGGAGATATTTTGAAAACCGGAAATGAGCTTTAATGAATAAAGCTCGACTTCCGGTTAACGGATTTACTCCAAAAACTAATCAACTCTGACAGCACACACAACAGTACTATATATGAATTTTGGTATTGATACGACTTTTAGTTTTCGAGTTAGATCGCCCATTATCACACACACACATACACACACACACACTCACACACACACACACACACACACATACACACAGACATCATTCAGAAAATGGTCAAAACGTGTTCTAGGGACCCCAAAACGTGTATTTCCGTTGAAATCTCGAAGTCGAATTTTTTCATGAAAACAATACTTTCTCTATACTTCGTATATGGAGAAAGTAAAAAACATTGCCTTTGTCCTGATCATGTATGTATATTAAATGATTTTAATGATTAAATACATTATAATTACTCTCAGTTGTGGAAACAACAGGCATGGAGAAGCAAACATCTGACTTCCTATCAATTAGGTATTAATACTTGGTAGACTTGTGCATGGCACAAATAACACAAATATGCTACCATCTGAAACTACTCTTTGTTAATTAAAGTATTTGAAAAAGAGATTTTTACCTATTTTTATAGTAATCACCTTTAACTGAGAACATTTTTTGAGAGACTAGCTTCTGTAGTTGTTGGCAGGTGTTTTTTAGAGTGTGATGCAACCAAACCACTCCAAGTCATTTATTAAAATCTTAGTTTTTCAATATGAATTTTCTTCTGGAAATCATGGTCTGAGTTTTCCTTCAATAAATATGTTAAATGAGATACATATTCACCATAATGTATAAAAGAAGCATAATATATTAATAATAAAAGTACATAGAACATGATACTGAGGACAGTAAACATATTAAAACTATTATCATTGAAGCAAACCAACACAGCATATTACATATCTCAACAGCCTCAAAAAATTCTCTTATAGAGTAATAAATTTGATATTTTTTAAGAATACTGCCTGGTTTTTATCTCAAAAGAATTATTTTTTTCTTAGATACATTTCTTCCCATATTTTGGGAAATCCTTTTTAATGTCAATCTGTTCCTGGGATACTGAAACATATTTTTACCTCTTATCTCATAATAGTGATCATATTGTGCAAGTTTCATGGTTTTTATGATTTTACCGACAGTACTCACAATTTCATATATATAATTAAATTGATATGTTAGAATGACACTTGTTTTGAAAGATTGTTTTCAAGATTCTGTATAATAATAATATTTCATTATATCCCAGGACATGTACAAGTTATGTATAGACATAGTCATATTTTACAATATAATACGTATTATGTTCATTTATATATTGATTGGTCCACCTTTGTATGAAGTATTTACAACAGCAAATTTATATACATATATTAATTAACTAATATAGAAAATGGATTGATCACGTAATCTTTAACATCTTTGATTTATTCCATCAACATTATCCTCTGTTATTTAGTCTGGAAATTTAATTTGAAACCTCGGCTTTTGTCACATTTCCATGGCATGAATTGAAAATAAGTATAGCATCTTTCATTGAAGGAATGAAATGTACTTCTTTGGCAATGTTTACGAAGTAGCTGCTGAAATACTCCACTAATATTTTTGAATCATCTATGTTACTTCCATTTAATAAGATCTCTTTTACTTGTTTAACCTATTTTCCATATGGTTTTCTGATCTTTTACCACCATCAAATTATCATCATGATATATAGCTTTAATTATTAGAATATTGAATGTATTTATCTTTAGCCACCTGTTTTTATTTTTTAATTGCTTTACTTGGTGTTTTCCTGTATTTCTTATAATGGTTAATCAGAAGGACGTTTCCAGAGGTTTCATCCTTGGTAAAAGTCTCTTTGTTTCTCTGAATGTAATTATACCAGCTGTAATCTAATATATATGAATATATTTGATTTAGTTTTATTTTTAGCCAAGGGAAATACACGATCAATTATGTCTGATAATTTCCTGATGAACAAGTTATAATTTTTATCAAAACATTTAACATTGCCAAGAAGCTATTATTCATTTCAGGTCAACAAACTTCAACTCATTCTCTATGCTCAAGTTATGTTACAGAGTATGACTACTCCTTTTTGACATTCTGTTGATAGATGTAAAGCCTCAAGCCTTTTAAAAATGAATCCACATATTCATTATGAAACCTATAAAACATCATATAATTGGATATCCAACGACTCACTTTCTTTTAATATCATTCATGATCCACCTCTAGAGGAGTTTTCTCTATAGCAATATTATCAGCAACTTAGTGATTCTTCATTCTAGGAAGAATCTTTATTTGATTTGTGGTGACCCATCGTTCATTAACTGAAGGGTTTATATTTCTAAATCATTTAATAAATTTTAAATTCTGTGATGCACAATTTAAAGGATGAAGTAGAAAGTTTTGAAAACATTTGAATTCTCTGTATGATTATTTTTTATGTATTTTAAGAGCATGACCTATTTTAGAAACCATTTAACATTTTTAAAAGTAAATTCCTATTGAAAGTTTACAGATTTTAATAAAAGATGGGCAAACATTTTTTTTAACACAAACCCCACAAATAACAGCAGTAAGGCAAGAGAAATCCTTGAGAAATTAAGAACTTGAATGTAAGAAGAAAAGGAGAAGGAATTTTTCTTTTAAAACATCGAATAAGAGAAGAAGTAAAATACTTATAGGGAAGAAATCATCAGATGGATTAAAGTAATGAGTTACCATATATTTATGGAGCCAATTAGCAAAATGTCAATATAAGTGTCCTATTCCATCGTATAACCAATACTGTTGTCAAATATTACATAACTTGGGAAAAAAGTAAAATGTATCAGCATCAGATTTCAAATTGGGAACCTTATGAAATAATCTATAAGGATTTTCATTTTTTTATGTGAGGCAAAATGTTTATTCATTACACTTACCTGTTGATTAAGATTAACTCTTATGATTTAAGATTGTAATTAGACTAAGATATATAGTTATCTGTAAGTGGTATATAACATTTATTATAATTATATTATATAATTATATTAGAACGACTAGACTGTATACAGTCTAGTCGTTCTAATATATGATTGTCAACTCACCACTTCAATATCAGCAATCATTTTTCTTACAATAAAATGATATGAGTATGCCACATGCCAAATTTATGATGATGGGGACAAAAGATAATATCTATTATCCAATTTTTTAAGGTACCCAAACTGTGCTAGTTTCACTACAATTCCATTCAGTCACTTTAATTTTGAAGAAGCTAGACTAACCTAAACTATAGTTAACAGTATATTTTAATGTTTTTAAATTGTGATTTTTGCAAATAACTTCTCAATATTGAATTAAAAGTCCTTATAGAAGAATCATGCGACAAAGCTTTTATAAGAAATGCAGTTTATCCATGGATGTTGGTGGTATTAATAGAAAGTAATATGTATTTCCATCTATTTAAATAATTTACAACAATCTGCCATGGGCAAGAAACTTGAAGCATCAGTATGATCACAGAATTATATAATTAGAAAAATAAGATTTCTTGCAAAGTGAATTAGCAGATAAACTACTCTGAGGCACGCAGATAACTTAATTCAGATTGAATATTTTCAGAAGTCTACAATTAATCCTAACTTGAACTATCAAAACACTAAACAAGGTTGAGAGTAGGATTCAATAATGCAGTCTCAAAGAACAACACCAAAGTTTCATTAATAGAATTCATATTTAATTTCAGAAAGAATACAGTTTTCATCACATAAAATCTATTATGTTATACATGGAAAAATACAATAAAGCAAATGATAAACCAATAATGATTCATTTAAAACCAAACCTACAGACTTTCTTCCCAACTGCTACAACACATCTTCATAACCTGAAATCATCTCCATGCTGCAACCAGCAGGGTGTCACCAACGCATCCTTTAAAAGAAGCTACTTATAAACCTCTAAAATATTGAAAAAATTGTATTAGTTACAAGGAGATAAAGTTTTGAAAATTAAATGCAAACTCTTTAAAAACCGCTATCAGTAATAAAATATCTTGGACTAAAGAAGATTTATGAAAGATTTAATAATAAAGGCAGTATCGATTCAGTTAACAAGCTAAGAAATTGAAGGTGTTTCAAAGAATCTCTTATATGAAATATTAAAACTCATACTGTTCAAGAGAATATATCTTTGAAAAGCTACTCTATAGATGTTAAGGACAATAGTTTTTCTTTGCCGCTTTTCAAAAAGTATAAAATGTCATCATAATTTTTCAACTGAGCTAGAGTTTTTAATCTTTCATTTTTTTAAAGATTCTCTACAGAGCATGGAATTGAAAACTAGTAGCTCTGCCTAAAACTATCCTTAATTTAACAACTAGATCTTTTGTAAGCTAGATATATCCAGCGTAATAAATTAATAAAATTTTTATTTATTATTGAATGCATCATTTTGTCCTTAAAGACCCTTTATAATCAGACAAAATCACCAATTCAAAGGTAGAATACTCAAACCCTGTTGACTGTGAAAAGCTTTTGATTGGAAATTAAAATTATTCTGTAATTTATATATTATTGGATTCATAGATGAAAAATTTCAACTGTTTATCTTCATCATTAGATCAATTAAATTAACCTTTAGCACAAATGGAGGAATATCCTCTTGAACCAAGGATAGATAGGTCTTCAAAATGAGTTGGAAGGACTAAATTTGTTAATTTATGTATTATTACATACACATCACTGCAAGTAGATGCCATACCTGGTGGCAGTTTTAACAATTTAGAAATGCAATTTACTTTACACACACAGTCAAAATTACATATAATTTCAAAAGGAATTTCACAGTCAACAGGGTTTGAGCTATTGGGAGCAAAAGAAAATGGGGAATGCAGATTAAGCAACAGTGAGGCATTAGGGTAAAAGGCAAGGGTAGGGGAAGACATGGGGATAAAATAAATCATTTCAGATTGGAGAAGGTGCTGCTTGGCTGAAAAGAAAGGTGAAGTTACTTGTTATTGTAGGTACCTCTGGTAGTGTGATTGGTATTGTGGAGAATGTTATTTTGTGTCAGTGTGAAATGTAACGATGAAGAGAGTGTTTGTGTTGTTGTGTTGAAGATTACCATTTACGTTTGACTTTCTTTTTATAAGGAATGAATTTTAATTTTGTTGCAACCATTTTTAGTTGTCTAATTCTTAACTTTTTTCGGTGTTCTTTAGGGGAATAGTTCCAAATGTTTTGGAAGAGAGGATTTTCTAGGTTTGATAATTTTAGTTCAAATTTTTCAACCATTTTTGCCACAAGATTACTGACAGTGGTTAGCTGATGGTAGCTTTTGATTTCTTTACGGGGCACTAAGTTATTGGTTGAAGTTACTGATCTTATGCACCTATTGTAGAATTTCTCAATTTTACTGATATTATATTTTTGGGTATTAAAGATTAGGATAGAAGCGTTGGTGAGGAGGGGGAGTACAAGTGAATTAAAAAGCTTAAGTTTGGTTCTGGCTGAAATGGGACTTTTTTGGTTTGAAAGGGGAGATTATTTAAATTTTACAAATTGGACTCTGGAAAGGCTACTATTTGCGTATTCCTTCCAGGATAGCTTGTTATTAATGGTCACTCCAAGAAATTTAGTAGAAGGGGACGTGGGGATAGGGATGTTAAATAATTCGACCGACGAAAGAGTAGGACAATTCTTGTTAATGGAAAATGTCAAATTCGAGCATTTACTAGGATTAATGGACAGGTGCCATTTTTGAAGCCAGGCTTCTAATTTGGAAGTGTAAGAATTAATACGTCGAATGGCTAAGTCGGGAGATGGAAATTGCGATGCTATAGTCAGGTCATCGGCATAGAGAAGACGCTTTACATGGTCGCCGTTGGGTAAATTGTTGATGAAGATGTTAAAAAGAATGGGACTGATAATGCTTCCCTTGGGGACTCCGG
This sequence comes from Sympetrum striolatum, assembly GCA_947579665.1. NCBI lineage: Eukaryota > Metazoa > Arthropoda > Insecta > Odonata > Libellulidae > Sympetrum > Sympetrum striolatum. The sequence goes on from OX388343.1 coordinate 105,529,718, forward strand.
CGGAAATTGCTAAGGGAGAAGAAATGTAGTTTCCAGATTTCACTTGTATGATGCGGTTATACAAAAAACTTTGAATAATTTTACAGATGGAAGGGGGGAAAGATAGGCAGAGCAATTTATAAATCAGGCCCTGGTACCAAACTCTATCAATAGCTTTGTGGGTGTCATAAAATACTACTTGCATAGCTTGTCTTCTAAAGATGTGGCCATGAGTTATTAGTTCCACCAGGCGGAGAATTTGATGCGATGTGGAAAGATTATTCATAAATCCCATTTACTTCTGAATGATTATGTTGTTGGCCGAAAGATGATGTTGAATAATTCTGTATATTCCTTTTTGAAAACTTAAGACAGAGATGACATGAGAGTAATCGGACGGTAGTTAGAAATGGAAGTGGGATCTTTTTGTGGTTTGGGGAGAAGTTGAACCGTGCCAAACTTCCATGAGTCAGGGAAGTAATGTATTTTTAAACGGGAATTGAAAAGGTCGACAAGAAGAAGGATGAACTCGGGAATTTTGGAGAGAAGTTTGAGAATTTTATTAGAAAAGGGGTCAGGACCAGTTGCTTTGCGAATGGGTATCTAGGTAATCGAAAATTTCTGTTGAAGTTGTAGAGAAAAGAGGATCGGTGGGTTGAATTAGTGAGAAGAAGTTGTAAATAATATTGATGTGGGCATCAGAAACTAGAGTAGAATTGTCGTTCTGCATTAAGGATACAAGATATTCCACGGAGAATTTGGCTTTGGTAGCCGGATCAAAGTTGAGTTTGTTATCAATTAAAAGGGGCTGATTGAACATATTAGCTTTTGTGAGGATTTGGAAATTTTCCATAATGAATGATCATCGCATTTTAAAGTGCTGGCAAAGGCATGCCATTTTGAGGAGTGAAAGACACGGAGCTTTTGCTTGGTAATGTTCCTGATATTCCTAAGGGCAATTTTATCTTCCGGGAGTTTGTGCAAGTGAAACTGCCTGCGAAGGCGATTCCCGCAGGCCATAAGTCGGCGAATATTTGCTGGTATAGGGGAATGATTGTTGGGAATAGCTTTACGAAAGGAGGTTGATGACTGTTTGGCAGCCGTGATGAGACCATTGATCATGGAAATTAGGAAGTCCATTTTTTCAGTGGAGGGGCTATCCCCTATGAGAGGGTAGAAAGAAATTTTTTCACTAGCAAACTTGACGATCTGTTGTCAATTGATGTGGGGGGTGTCAGGCTAAGGAGTGCTGATGAGCAAGCCAGAGATAGAAGTGCAAACAGGGAAGTGATCCGAATCAAGAACTCTGTGGACGAGATGAGGAGACATGTATTCAGCATGTGTGACAACACTATAAATAAGGATTTTCTTATTTCTTTAATTGAGGAAAGACCCGTTTTGTGGGATAAGACGGAAAGTGTTTACAAAGATAGAAATGCTACACGAAGTGCTTGGAAGGAGGTGTTTTTAGCACTTAAAGAAGATTTCCTTACCTTAGGAAATGCAGAAAAAATTTCATTTGGTAAGTTCTTTTTATTTTACTTGGTGCATTTATGAAGTAAAATTTCCATATTTTTTAATATGAGTATCAATGAATACCATGCATTTTTGATAAAAAGTACATTATATCATATTTTTGAATGCTGCCAGGTAACAGCTCCCACTTCTGATTCAAAGTAATCGCAAAATATATTTCTGACATTATTTGCTGACAAACCACCACGCGAAGACTGTTCTCTTGGTAAATCTTCCAAACCAATAATATCTGCAGAGATTTCTTCAACGGAAAACACATTTCTGTCACGAATGAAATTGTGTAATACGATGCATGCTTTCACGATGTCTACTGCAAAGTCTGGTGCAACGTTAATTGGTCTGTGAAAGATTCTCCATTTGTTACTCAAAATACCAAACGAGCTTTCAATGTATCTGCGAGCTCTACTCAGGCGGTAGTTAAATATTCTTTTACCTTCAGTGAGACTTGACCCACCATAAGGTCGAAGTAAATGTTTATGTAAAGCGAATGCACCATCTCCAACAAACACGCAGGGCACTAAAGGACCTTCCGCTCCTGGCAGACATTTCTCAGTTGGTAGATCCTGAGTACCTGTTACAATAGATTTCCATAGTGCACGTCGTTTAAAAATTGCAGAATCGCAGTCTTTACCAAAACTCCCAATGTTTACATAAACAAAACGATAATTCGAGTGTGATACTCCGAGTAGTACCACAGAATAATACTCTTTGTAATTATAAAACATGGAACCACTGTTATGTGGACATAAAAGTCGAATGTGCTTCCCATCGACTGCCCCTAAACAGTGTGGAAAGTTAGCATTTTTCATAAAGCCATCAGTAATAGATTCCCACTTTTCCTTGGTAGGTATAGGTAAATATTCCAAATGTAAGACAGTCCATATGGCTCTACATACACATCTCACGATTTTACTAGCGGTTGAAATTCCAACTCTGTAGGCATAATGCAGATCTGTAAATGTACATCCACTTGCTAAGTACTTGGAAAGAGATATTGTAACTGAGTTAACTTTGGTGTTATTTCTCAATTGTGATTTCTTTTTTACTTACAGGCAAGGAAGTAACAAAAATATGGAAAAACATTCGCGATGCTTATGTAAAGCACAATCGAAAATTAAGAGAAGAGAAAACAAGTGGAGCAGGAGCATCAGGGATAAAAAAATATATTTTTCATGATCAAATGAAGTTTTTATCAAAACTAGATTTGGAGGGAGATACAATAGATAGCCTCGAAGATAATGAGCACCAAGAGTTGGATAGACCATCTCCCAAAAGAGGGGAAATTCAAGAGGACTCGGGTGTATTCAAGAGACCTGAGAAAAAAATGAAAAAGAGGAATCGAGAGCCAGACTGATTTTGATTTATTCACATTCTCTTTCTATTGCTAATAAAAGCCCTATGCTTTCTTACATGGATCTTTAATATATTATCAAACCGGAAAATAAATAAATCATAAAATATTTTTAAATATCAAATTCTCGTTACTTCATTTGGGATTTCTTGTACTCTGAAGGAGGAGTTTAAGGGGAAGTTTTCTAAGCAAAATAAAATACCTTTCAAGGAAGATGAAACCGTTGTCGTAAAATTAAATAACTGGATTAAAATATGTATTGATTTTGAATAAAGGATTACCTAAGGATTGTCTCGACGAAAAGTAACATTCCAATATATAACTGTAAAATGTACGAGGCTTGTCCAGAAAGTAAGTGTACTGAATTTTTGAAGGTTACAAAAATTTATATTTGAACAAAAAAATTACCTGGTTACATTAGTACACTCCTGGCCAAAATTAACGCAGCACCTCCCTAGCGATCCTTACGGCCGGTGCTGCGTTAATTTTGGCCAGGACTGTACATATGTAAGCTATTATTCAACACAGTCGCCATTCCTCTCAATGCAGATGGTGAACCGGGGTATTAATTTTTTGATGCCTTCCTCGAAGTAGTTTCCCGCCAAACCGTTCGTTTACTTCTCCACTTCCCCCTTCACCTCCTCGTTGGTTGAAAATCTTTTTAGACCCATGTGCAGCTTCAGGGAGGTAAAAAGATAGTAATCTGAATGTGCTAAGTCAGGGGAATACGTGGGATGGTTCAGGACCATTCAGGACATCCCATTTAAATGAGGCGAGCAGTTCCTTCGCCCGACCCGGCCTCCACTCGATTCAACTTCTGTTGGTCTGTCAGCTGTTTTGAGACCCATCTCGCAGACAGTTTCCTATATCCGAGGGTTTCTGTGATGGTTTTGTGTAGCAGAGATCTGAATATTAGTGGAAACATCGCAGAAAGTTCATCCACAGTCAATCTGTGATCGTCACGGAGCGCATTTTCCATTTTTTTCCACAATATCGTCAGTCACAATGGAAGGTCTTCCGCTCCTCTGATCATCATGCACAGACGTACGACCGTTTTTAAACTCGTGACACCACTTGAACCCACTAGTACGATTCATAGTTTTATCACCATATGCAGTTTTTACCTCATTATAAACCTCAAACGGAGTTTTTCCCTTCCAAACAAGGTAACGGATGACGCCGCGTATTTCGCACTTAGCGGGAGATCGGGTTGACATTTTTCCCGAAACTTATTGTCACGTCGACAGTTCTCAACGTACTGACATTGAACCAGTCATGTTGTGTAGGGGAGGAATCAGGCTACACGGCAGAGTAGCTAACATGTCAAAAAAATCCCTCCGGCCGTGAGAGCCTCAGTACACTTACTTTCTGGGCATGCCTCGTATTATTAGTATACTTACCTGATTGTCAACGCCAGCATCTCTACCGGTTGAATACAGTCCCTCATTTGAGTATTCTGGTTTTGAATACTGCTTTCCAGTCGAGCCAGCAATTCATCGAATAATGCCGATGGCATACGGAGGTAGATAAAAAATTTATTTTGGTCGTCCCTTAGCTGAGGAAATAACGTGTTAAACGCACTTGCTTCCACTCTCCGTTGATTGATGGGATGAATCCAATACATTCTTTTTCTCTGGATCCTTCTTTTCCTTTCCTCCTTTCTTCGACGATGTAAAAACCACATTGCAATCACTCGTTTTCTATCCATTGCCCAGAATGATCACGTCCGCTCTGTTCGGCTACCAAACATTAACTGCTCATCCGCGCGGCTTTACTAAGCTGTACCGCTCCGTGTGAAAGGCAAACCGCCCAACAGAAAATCCGCGCAGAATTTTACCGCGCGGAAAAATCCGCCCTTTGTGAAATAGGCCTAACAGTGATATTTCATCAGTGAAATATACAGTGACGGAATGTAACCGTAAGAGTGTCAATTCCCGTATTTCTTTCATTCATATTTCTTCTAAAAATAATCCACTTTAAGCCACACTTCCCTTTTGGAATAAAAAACGAAGCGCTTTGTGGCCGATACTAACCTAATTCTACAGAGAGCCGACATAGGACAGTGCGTGGTCCTTTATTTTCTACGAACCACCCCCTAACCAAGCACTGCTTATTCTGGCGCGCTCTCTCTTACTCTCACTTAAATGATACTAGAAAAATAAATATGGGAACATTGTTTTTTAGATCTTTGATCCTTGGCAAGGATATCGTAAAAACTGCGCGGAAATGAAGAGGAAGGCAGATATACGAAAAGAACGGAGAGCTCCTGAAAATCAATCGATAAAATGAACACCGAAGAAGAAGAAAAAAGGAAAAGTTTTTCAGCCGCCCACATTCAAAAACGGTAGTCTCAGGGATCGATAGTTCGAAGTCGACTTTAAGTCATAGTCGATCGTAGGGCTGGGTAAAATCGGTAAATAAATTATCGATACGAATCGATAATTTTCGGAAAGTTATCGATTTTTATCGATAAAATATCGATAACTTCCCCCTCCATAGTACCTAGCAGAAAAATTTCAATCAAGGTGTACTATATATATAGAAACATAGGAGAGAAAAAAGACACAATATATTGAAGAAAGTCGTGTTATTTATTTTAATAAAAAGTGAAATAGCATCAAAATCTACATTATTACAATTTTAAAAACTGATAATTTTCACGCAGAAAAATAAGTTTCTCTGCCATTTCTGGGCACAGGGACGCTTTTTTGTTTGTGATTACGTTCCCGGCCGTAGAGTTAACCTTTTCTGATGGCACAGAAGAGGCAGGGACAATGAGGTACCTTAACGCAATATTTTTCAGAGCCTCACAGGCCGTATAATTGGTCCAAAAACTAATGACATCGGCATTTTCGTTTAAAATAGGCTCCTCCAAATAAGTATTGAAATGCACTATAGCCTGTGAAGTGCCGGAAATTGTTGGCTTCTGCTTCGTGCTTTTTGCTCTGAATTCGTCCAAAAAAAAGAATCGCCCTGTAAAAGAATTAAATTATCAGTTAAGATAAATACCTTGTAAACCATACTTAGTTTTTCGACGCAGCTACAACCCTGTATTGGGCAATAATTGTGTTTTTAGGTTGGGCTACACACAGGGCCGGATTAAGAATGCGGGGGCCCCAGGGCCGATCAATATTGATCGGCCCTTACATTTGTGTGGGGGCTCTTTTGCGGTCACAAATTAATTACATTACACAATAAGATTATGTCTTCAATTCATTTTATTTATTTATTATCGTAATTTTAACTTAGTCATCTAATACAGCGTAGAAGTCAGTAGAGTTAAACATAAGTAAATTGTTTCAAATTTCATCTGTATACAGTAGTAATAGATGTACTATCAAATTGTAATATTAAAAAGATTTAGTGCGGTCATCAATTTATCTATCACTGGAAGAAAAGCTTTTATACGAAATTTGTCTCTCGCTCAATGTTGTACCGCGGAGACCTGGGACTCCTGAGAGTCAAGGTATTGCAACCGTACATTACTTGATCTGATCTTAACAGATTCAAAGTCACAAGTCCTTGAAAAGGTTTTTGCTGCTTCCTCGTAAGTTTTGATAGCATTCACATTAGCTATGAATTATAATATAAAAATAAATAACATGAAATGAATTTAAAAACGTGCCCATGCCCAGCCTGTTTTAATCGATAAAAATCGGTAACGCTAAAAACGTATCGATAAGAATCGCTAAGAAAGTTATCGATAAAAATCGATTTTATCGATTTTTTTTCCCAGCCCTAGTCGATCGATACTGTCATGGCGTTTTAAGTGTGTAAACATCTTAAGGGAGATGGAATTGCTAGATAGATTGCTCTCCAGTTTGGTATTATTCCGTTGCAGATATTAAGATTGAGAGGACTCTTACATCTTATACAGCCTTCCTAGCACGGTTCAACTTCATTGAAATTCAACTATTACCGTTCTTTATCGCAGCCCGTTTTTAAGTAAAACAAAAAGTTTCTCCGATATGTTTTAAATCTCTCTAAAGTGCTGCACCATGTTTTGTTTGTATATTAACCTCTCAAGAAGACTTCGAATTGTTCTAAAATACTGTGCCATATTGAAACACTTTGCTTTCCAACTAATTTTGTGGTTGTTTCTTCCGTCTCGTAAAGGTTTGTTAAGAACTGTTGTAGGTAGCGGACTGTGATTGCTGTTCTTTGTTGCACTTACTTGGTAAGCCGAGCATATGCTTATCCGAAATTATGGTGAAAATTCACAAAATGTTTCTCTAATATGTGATTTCTCTATATTTCTAACCCTAATCTCTCTAAAGTGCTGCACCAGATCTAAGTTTTTGTTTGTATATTAACCCAAGAAGCAGTCTTAGAATTTTTGTTGGTAAAATTTACCAAAATTTTTTTTCCAAAAAGTGTGAAAGTGAAATTTTACCCAAATGACAACACGGCTCATTATTGCTGGATTAAAAACTTTGAGAGTCTAATTCATATTCAGATAATAAAAATGTCGCAGAATTTACATTTGCAAACGATGCTTCATGCATTATCATGACGAAAAAAATTAGAGACGCATACAGCGAACTGTAATAGTAAAAAACCCGCGAGAATTGAGCTTCCTATAGAGGGGGAAAGGATATTAAAATTTACCAAACTCGGGCATTCATTTCCAGTTCCTTATGTAATATATGCAGACTTTGAATGTATTCTCCAAGGTATCAGCACTTGTGAATCTTTACCTAACGCATCCTACTCGCACGCTATTCAGAAACACGAACCATTCAGCTTTTGCTATGTTCTCATAAAGCCCAATGGATGTGAGCCACCACAGCTTTACCGAGATCCCAATACCGCACAGGTCTTTATGCAGAAAATGAAAGAGGAAGCAGAGAGAGTATTCAAGTTGTATAAAAACGTTGTACCAATGGAATCGCTTAGCCCGGAAGAAGAGGCAAATTTTAAGAATGCGTTTTCTTGTCATATTTGTGGTAAAGAGTTGAAGTCAGATGCCGCTAGAGATCACGATCACTTGACAGGTAAGTATCGAGGGCCCGCACATTCTTTTTGCAACTTGCAGTACAAAATGCCAAATTTTCTACCTGTGTTTATTCATAATCTTTCATCGTATGACGGTCATTTCTTGGTTTGGTAGTTAGACTATGATGATAAAAAAATTAATGTGATTCCGAACACCAAGGAAAAGTATATTTCATTCGCAAAGTCAATCGAAAATAATTTCACCATTAGATTTCTCGACACTGGCTTCACTGGTAACAAATTTAAAAACATTTAAATATACTAGCGAGGTATTCGGTGAGAAAACGAACCTAGTCACACGTAAGGGGGGCTACCCATATGATTACACAGACTCAATCGAGAAACTTGAGGAAACATCACTTCCAGAGAAGGGAAATTTCTACAAAAGATTCCCACACATTTTTTGCATGTAGTCTTTCTCAGACACATGCTCGTCCACTAATCTGTTGTAAATCAAATCTGTGTTTGCATATTTTAATATCGTAACAAAGAGCAGCTCAATAAATATATTTGAATGATTTTCTTTTTGAATTTAGTAACCCTGCTCCGTGAAGTTGTTAGGCTGGATGTCGGTTAAGAATGGTTTATTAATAATAAAAAGTTATAATATCATTTGTAGGACCCAAGTTTAACACAATTCAAAAACTTAATTTTAAATTATACATTTACAGGTTGGTGACAGGGATAAGGTTTAATTTTACAATAATGCAAATATTACTAATCGTATGTCATAGTCGAAAACTGCTAAACTGGAAGTTTTGTAAAAAATATCGAAAAATTATTTATGCGCCATTTATTGACTTTTTTTGAAAGGAATGAAATTAATTTTCATTATTTTCCTACGGCATTCGAAACATAGAGTGACTTCGTTATTAAAAATTAATATAATAAACCCTTTTTACATACTCCAAAAGTTTGAAACTGTTATGTTACATATAAATAGGAAAAATATCAAAGTTAATGCAATATTGGTACATGAATGTTTAAACATTTCTTTAATTATTATATATAGAAAAAGATATTTGGTTAAAAAATTTAACATATATTTTTTTAACCCGCCTTCCTAGGTAAAGTAGACTTTTGCTAAATATAGTATAAGTATGATACTGAATTATATCTCAACTTATGGTAATGTTACAGTTTACTTAGGGATATTTTTAATTTTCAGTTAAAAAAGTTCATATTTTTCTGGAGATGCAGCATTAATGTTAATGTTTTATAACGAAATTACCAATTTTCCTCGAGAATTGGCATTAGCGGCGAAGATTGTAAAAACAAAAGTTCCAATTTTCCTCAAGAGATGGCTATAGCGGCGAAGTTTATAAACAAAAGTTCCAATTTTCCTCAAGAGATGGTAATAGTGGTGAAGTTTATAAACCAAAGTTCCAATCTTCCTCAAGAGATGGCATTAGTGGCGAAGTTTATAAACAAAAGTTCCAATTTTCCTCAAATGATGGCATTAGTGTCGAAATTTATAAACAAAATTTCTAATTTTCCTCAAGAAAAGGCATTAGTGTCGAAGTGTATTATGTAGTACATTTTAGGCCCGGTATTATAATGTATAGTTAAATCCGATAAATAGTTGTCATGAAGGTTAAGCTTAACTATCGGTTAGCGAGATGGCCGGTATTATAAAACTTTTTCGTCTCATGGTTAGTAATTTATCACTTTAACTAAGAGTTGCGTTGCCCGAGAATAATTTTCATACCCATTGCTGCGAGTTTTGTTTGAACATAAACGAATCGTAATGGCTTTCTTTTTCCATTCATACGGGAACCTATTTACTAAGTTATCTCCTATTACTCTTATTTACCTTAACTTAATCTAAGGAATAAAGAATGGAAGGTAAAAGAAGTAAAAACTTCACAGAGGAAGAACAGATATTGCTACTAAATTTAGTTGAGGAGAATAGAAATGTAGTAGAGAATTAAATAAGTAACTCAACTACATGGAAGCAGAAGGTAAGTTACGTGTTTTCGTCATGTCTGCTATCTAATACGAAATTCTACATGAGAGAACTAAATAAATGCAGGAGGCAGCATGGATGATAATTCGTGATAAATTCGTCGCACAGACGGGAAGCACAAGGCCGTGGAGAAAGCTAAAATCGAAGTACGACGCTATTTAGAAAGATACGAAAAAGGATATGGCTAGGGAGAAAACAAAGTTTGAGGCAGACCGGCGGAGGTCCATCCAACATTAAACGTAACCCGGTGTACGAAAAGTGTAGGAGTTAAATTGGTTTAAACGGAAAGGGCTTGGAAAACGTAGTGGATAGCGATTCACAAATTATGTGTAGGGATCTACCTTGTACTATTGAATTGATGTTTTTTAACAGAATTAATTCTATTTTCACTATATTGTGTACTATACAACGATTTTCCTTCAGGTTCAAGAGATCAGCTATCACATAATTCTCAAGCCATGATGGTAAATACTTATCATGTTTTTTTATTGTAACACTGACTGTGCTTCTAATAATTAATGGGAAATTTTGAATTTCATATAATTATTTCCTTATTTATTCATAAATGCTATCATGATCATTGAAATATTTAGTACTGAAGTGTAAAGCCTTCTTGAGCTTTAAAGTAGAACTCTATCAAAATTTTTCCTTTCTTTGAAGTTTCACAAAATTGATAATACTTTCTTGACTGGTACAGATGACTCAAACTCGGATTGTGCTTCGTATGGTAAAACATTACTTATTACTGTCCATAATCAATTGAAAGACGAAATTTTATTAAAACGAAAATATTGCCAGTTAAGGTCCTAAAGACAACTCGTTGATGTTGTCACATGATTTATTCTCAATGCATGTGGAATTGGTATTCCTTGCTTATGTTTACAAGGTTGGATTATGTCGATGTCCAGTTTGGTATGAAAGATATATATATACTGTTGATGAATTTGTAAGAAATAGGTCAATGCAATAGTCATGTCAGTCCTTATATTCTCAGAAGCATAAGCATATCAAGCAAAATGTCATTATTGTAACAATATGTGCCAAGCATCATTTCATGGTTGTTACATCTTTTTCCACTTTACTTTTTGGTTAGTTCTGAAAGTTTTGACCAAGATATAGATACCTAATGCATTATAATCTTTAATACTTGGAGTAATGAATTTTTAAGATTACAATTGTAAATCTGACATTATCCCCATAAAATTTTCTGAAAAGGATTTTATTCATTTCCAGAGTGGAACTTATACTCTCCATCGTTTCCAGTAATAATGGAAACATCTCACCCAGAGAATGAAAACAATGGTAGTCTTTAAAGTTATCATTCATGCAATTCAATTTAAGTTAATTCTAGGAATGTCCTTTGATTGTATCTTGGTTAAGCATACCTGTAGCTTTCAGAATTTGTCACCTCTCTGACAAACTTGAGCTTTATATTAATCTCGATGTGTTAATGAGTACCAATAGCCTTGAAGTAGGATTCACCATTCTTGAAATATGAGAATTGATAAGTTGTTTAATTTCAGAGAATATAACTACAATTTCAAGTCAGGGTGTGGAAGTAGTGGAAAGTAAGTTTGAAGTATATATGAAAAATTTGATTATTAATTTCCTTGTATTGTTTCATTCTCAATGATATATCATGATTCATTTAACAGTTGATATAATTGGAGACAAAAACAATGAATCTGCTAAGCATAAGATCCCAGGCAATGAAAAAACAGGCAGTATGCAATACTTATAAATTTGGCTTTAAGCGTATGCCTTTTTTAGAATAATAATAAGTATTCTTTTCATAGAATCCAAGATCCAGAAGAATTTCAGTAAAACAAATCCAAAGGAAAGTTTAATCTCATTAACAGAAACAAAGTTAGAATTAATCAATCTACAGAAAGAAATTTTAAAGAAAGAATATGAGGAGAAGCAAAGAAGAGAAGAGGAATTACATGCTTTTAAGATTAAAATAGCCAATGCAGAAGAAAAAACTATTACTAGAAATTATATTGAAAGAAAAAGAAATAAATAAATTTATTTAGATGAATTTCAGTATTTACTTCGAATCACCATAAGTTAATAAGTCCTTTTTGCTGTGAGACAGACAATGGCCAAAAAATCACTCACTGTAACTTTTGCTACATGCCATACTCGTTTTAAAAGACATCTACTGTATAACAAAGAATTAAGTTTGTATAACTTTTTGCTTTTATAATCATGCCGGGTAGGTTCATTTACTTTCCTCTATTGAAATTTCTTTGACTTTCTCCCTTCAGCTGCATCAATGTAAAAAAATAAGTCCCAAGAGAAGAAGTTTATATAATAATATTTTGCTAAGTTAGATATTACGAAATACATTTGTTTGGGATATGATATTTTACCATACTCAAAGAGGATTTATAGTTCTGACAACAAAATTAAATTATATGTGTATTTTAATTGAAAAACTCAACTAAATCAACAACTTAAATAAATGAATTCCAAATTTGATGATGCTATTGAATTTTCTCAACCCTTCTGTTTATTATAAAAAATAAGTGAAACTCTTCCATTTAGAAGGACATACAAAATAAAACTAAATTTTTCATATTCATGGTTATAAATTCTCATGAAAACATAGAAGTATAAAATTGTAATTATTGTATTTTAATTTCCAGATTTTCAAACCTGTGAAGAATCACCTTATAGTTCCTATGGTTTCAAAATAGCAATTACTTTAGAAGATACAAATATTTAAATATATATATGTCATATTTAACTGAAAAAATTAATTAAAATACATATTTCAAGGAATTAATTTTTTTAAGACAGTAGTAATAGGGAATAGAATATAATTTTCTAAAATATATATTATGGTCATACTGGATATAATTATTATTAATTTTTGCATGGAAATAAATAAATGATGCTTTAGTGATATTCCAAATATCATTATGGAATAAAAGTTTATTTCATAAGTTAACAAAATTTTACTACTGAGGGTTGAAAGAGAAATGGGTAAAAATATAAACAAACAGTGGATTTTTTCTCCAAATTACTCAACTCCTTTATATTTTATAAAGATCCAGTGCATCCCTTTGCAAAATTATTAGACAATTGATATTTTATTAGTAAAATTTATCAAATAGCTTGATGTCATAAATGTAATACTACTTCCTGAATATGTCAAAAAAAAGGTATCATTACCAGCTAATGGTTGATCTATGCCAAAATAAAATTGTTATCAAATTATTAATAATTTTTGCTTTGCATCATTTACTGATTTAAGGAATAAACTGTCAAGAAACGAAGACCATTGTCAGAAATAAAGTTTTATATAAAATAAAGATAAGATCACAGCTTTTTTACAAAAATATTTTGTATATTTATAAAACTGTAGAACATCTAATTTCCTAGGTAGCAAATTTCAACAATTTTTACATCATCGAATAATTTTAATTCATGACTTTTCAACTTTAATCTGTGTTTCATTGGATTCAAGTGGCGAGGTAGGAGACATTTAAATTCCATTATCGAATAAAATATGTATAATCAAATTTAACCGTGGAAGATTTTGCCCTTCTTAACAAGCATGTTTCATCATGAAAAAATGACTTACGTTAATATTAATATTATGCAATTGTTATTGAATTAAGTGGCTATCTCCTCTTCAAAAACTATTTTTTGACCACTAATGGGGTTTCAGAATCTCTTTTTTGTCCTTCCTCCTTCCTCACTTGACTTCTTAAATGACCAGCACTAGTTTCATTATTCATCTCCTTCTCTGACTGCTTAATGCTGTTCTCTCCAAAATTTTGGAAATCCTTGTCCCTGTCAGTATTCTTTTCCTGTTCTTGTTTGTTTTCTGTTTGGTTTTTCTTACACTTTCCATCTTCCATGGCTAATTTTGAGATTCCTTTTGGAGAGGCTGGTTGCTGCCCTTTATGCCAAATTCTTCCAGTAGGAGATCCAACACTGCTTGTTCTCTGCAGAAGATGTTGGGAACCAAATGGTGAACCTCCCCTGAATGGCTTATGTTGATTTATAGGTGTTTCAGTCCCTGAGTAAGGCATAGTGGTTGCTATCGAGTTTCTTGGGCGATTGAAGTCTCTCATAGCCATAGCTACATAAGTTATATAAATGTCATCATTAGCATCTTTACGATAATTTGTAAATTATTCATAATTGATAATGGGATGGAATATTTTTAGAGATTAGGGATCGAAGTAAATGATAGGGTTGCTCTTCATAGTAAAGTTCACTTAGAGCAGCAAAATCTATTAGGTTCAAAAATCAACATAGTAACATAAAACCAAAAATATCACAGTTAAAATTTGGTTGAATATATTTGATATATTTATTATTTAAATTATGGAATTGTGAAATGATCATCAATATTTCAGAAGGAAGAGAGGTTTGAAAAGATAGGTGTAGTAATGTGGTGAATAATCTTTTTGATACAAAAAATTATAAAGGGAGAAAAGCTTTTAAGGGTTGCATACCTTTATAATGATGATCATAAAGCACATGATTTGCAAGTAGGATAATAATTTATCATAGCCATAGATAAATAGTATATAGATAATAGTTTTCATATATCTGCTCCTTAGAAATAAAAACAGAAAACTATGAAATCTAAATAATTATCATCACATATCACTATATTTCCCTAGATCCCAAGGAAATCTTGGGATTCCATTCCTTCCATTTCCTACCTCCCTTAGTGTTTCCCCAAGATTTCCTTTTCACATGAATTAGACTCTAACAACTCTCTGAATCACCTTGACCTTACTCTATCCCAAAAAACCATACTATTGATTTCAGCATCTACAAATAAATATCCTATACAGATAAAATCATTTCCCATACCTCATACCATCATTGGTCTCACAAAAGTGCCTTTTCTCATAGCCTTATACATAGATTGCTTCACATCCCTTTACCTGCCTCCCAAAATTTTACTGCAAATTGATAACAGATTACTAAGCAAATGGCCAATACTCATGTTTCTGGTAAATAAAATTCTTAAGAAATTTACTTAGAATTAAATTACAAAGAAACAATTGTCTTTTTTTCCTCATGACCCCCAGTAGCAAATTGCTAGACCACAGCATGTTGTTCTTCCCTTTCAATGATATCGTTCTTGTAAACTAGCCAACTTCCTTAAAAATACATCATTATGCCTGTCTTCCACAATAAAAATTATGTGTAGATACTTTTTCAACCAAAAAGATAATCTTGAACCTCTAAACAATCTGGAGTTTTTAAATTAACTAAAAAAACTTGTAAGTAATTGACTACCACACCATCTATATTGTAATGATTTCTAAAAATTTTCTTATCAATGCTAAAGAAGATTATGAAGTCTTTGAGAAGAAATGCTCTTTCTTGCATTTCACCAACCACTTGCAAGTAAAACAGTATTCCTCCTCCCTGGATGTACTTTATTTCCATACTAAAGGAGCCTTAGTATAGAGCCTTAGATCTTTTTACTTTAAAGCCTTTGATAAGTATCCTTCATTCCGATTCTCCGAATATTATCCTAACCAACCAACAACCTTCCTCCCCAATTTTACAAGCAGCCCTTTTCTCACTTGGAAACTCAGACCTCAATACCTACACCATCTTATTCTCTTCATCTCAACTGACTCCATGGATTTTAAATTACTGCTTATCTACCATTGTGGGTAAATAAAATACAGACTAACAGACTACAATTTCCTTAGTTACATAATAAGAAGTGCAGGGAAATGTGATCATATTTCTATAAATTAATGTTATCCTATAACACTTATTGATTTTACGAGAAAAATATAGCTTGCATACTGCAAGCAGTTCGGGAACACTTATTTCATATCGGCATCATATTGGGACGGTCCTCAAGAGAAACAATAAGGATTGAAAATATTCTTATATTGTGAGAAATTGTAATGTGCTCTGGTATCGAACCCACGAACAGCATGGTCTTGTCTAATTTTTTTCTTAAACTGAGTCTGAATATACATCTTCTATCCAAGCAAGAACTCCCTATCATTTCAATTAGTGCATGAAAAGAAATAATGACAAACTATGTATTTTAAAAGGGCCGATTTTTGCATCGTCCTAGCATCAAACTCAGGATATTTTCCATAAAAGTCATTTATGTTTTAGATAGATCATGACAATAAATATAGGCTCTTTGAGTTTTGATTCTCTATCTATCCGGAAAGTATTTTTTAAATTCCCAAAAATCATAGCAATGCATTTAAACGGGAAAAATCAGGACTTTGTGGCCTTCTGGAATCGTACCTATGACACTGAGGTTCAGTATAGCAATTTTTCTGGTGGTTACACATTATGGCCAATACATGGTAAAAATTTAAACTCAATGACACCAGTGGTTAAGCCTGTGAATTAGAATCCTATCTATCTATCTATATATATGAATGAATCCGGAGAAGCGTCTATATATAATAGATATAATATGTTACTAATGCAACGTGTAATTTTCTAGCATAAAAATTGAAAAAGGCTAAACAAACCTGTTTTACCACGATGAGGACCAAAGACACTGCTGCCATTCAATCCACTATCATTTGAACCTTTGGTATAATGAGGAATGTCTGTAAGTGATCCACGTTGCGTCACTTGAATCATAAGACTGAGCCGCTCCAGAGCTGGAGTAACTATTTTCTCAGGATGAAGAATTGCTAACCCTGGATCTGAAATATTATTGGAGAAAAACATCAGTTCCTTGCCTAATTATGTTCCCTTTTATTCATAAAATACAAATAAGACTGTAAATGAAATATTCATTCATAATTATTAGGTGCATGTATTTTATGTTTAATTTAATCTTAAGTTTTTCCATAATTATTAATTAACATTACAGCAATTCTGTTGTATGTATATGCATTATCTCGTATATATGTATGGGCCAAGGAGTTTTGATTAGTTATTGCACATAGTATGAAAATAATTCTTTCTCAGTATGATAACACAATATTAAAGTGGATAGCATCCTCAAAACAGAAAAAATAAAGAAGTGACTCTATCATTGAGCAAATAAAAAGATTTAAATTTCCAGATAAAGAATCCGATCAAAGGTTTTAATTGTGTTTGAATAGAGTTACATAGAAAATGATCGTAGAGGAACAGAAAATTTGAGAAAAGTAAAACTTATTCCATCAATGTCTGAAAGCAATCAATAATGAATATTATTGAAAAAATGAAACTAATTAGGTGGTTGTCAATAAGAGTTCATCAAAGTATATGCCGGTGTATCAGTCTCGACTTTTGAAGCCTAAAAAAATCTCTCAAAACCAAGGGGTTGACTTATATGCCAAACATAAAATTTATCCCTTTACCACCGAGGGATAAATAAGTGAAACTGCCTGCTTAACACTTGTTGCACACAAACTCTCGCAAATCACCACAATTATTTATTTTTGAAACTAATTTTTATCTAGTCTAAATAATGTAGATGTCATATAAAATAAATTTCATCCCAAAATACAACTGTGGGCAAAAGTATGTTATGTTTTGATATGTTTTCATAATAAAACAGTTGAATAAACCATTTTAATATCTTTGAATTAAATTTATTGCATATTTATTCTTCGCAAATTATATTCATTTCTTCACACGTAATATTGATTTACAGAAATTTAATATATATTTCAATGTTTACTTTTTTCAAATGAAGATCAATAAGAACATAATGTTTTGTTTTTGTTTATATAATTGTTATGATTCGACTTAGCGTTAGGAGTAAATGGAAGTTGTTTTAGCAGTGTCGTGATTTGATATTACCATGCTATATTACCATTATTTCTATTATAAATACATATTTAATACTATTGTGTTTCCATTTTGTGATGCATTTCTATTTGTGTAGCCTGAGTTATACCTATGAAAGAAACTTGTGAAATAGTTAAACAGAGGTGAGAAGTATATGCGGTAAATATTCCTTAAGCTATCGTATATTTATGGATACCGTAGTTTTTCTTCCTTTAAAATAGACCTGGGGAAGTGGTATTGCCTTATTTTTTGCATCAACTTACACGCCGGATCGACTTATATATGGTAAATACATAAATTAATTTGGCACAAAGACCACACTAAATATAGTTCAACCACACTATATATTAACCCCTGTGTAGTTCAATCCCAAAGTTGCAGATAAAGAATTGTGTCTTCACACAAGTCTTAAGCATAGGCTAACCCACACTCTGTAAGCTTTCAAACCCTAAATCCTTGATATTGTCAACAATTTTCAAGTTACAAACAATGAGTACTTGATGTGATCAACCATTTTGCTTTTACAATCCTAATACTTCAATCCAAACAAATTGTTCTGCATTCACAGTGTTTAGGTACTCAAATTACTAGTATGCCAAATTTTAAAACTGTGTTTGTTATTATTTGCTTTTGTTTTTCTATCTTGAGATAATACATACATACTGTTTACTAAGAAATGTAAATGGTAGCTGAATTTGTTTCAGTGATTTTGTCACTTATACTCAAGTTTTAATAAAAAACTATCATTCACTAATTCTATCATTTGAAATAAACAATAGGTCAGGATTATGATAATATTCCTAAGATAACTTTTAACTACACGGTATAAAAATTAAAATTAATAGAAAATCCAAAGAGAAAGGAAATTGGAACACCACTAAAAGGAAATAAAATAGGTTTGTGCTTCATGTAGAGCCAAGTAAGATTAGCAGATTAAGCAAGATTTTTGTTCTTTCAGTACAAATGCATGCAAGAATGTGGGTTCACTCAATTATCAAAAAATGCAGGAATTTTAGTAAGCTTTTGAAAAATATCTTCTAATTCTATATTCATAAAACAATAATTTGATGAAAATATGGTATAGCCTCTATTGCCAACAGAAGATATTAATTATTAAAAAATACTCTTCAGAAAGAATGTAATATTTGAACAACATTTTTCCTCTATTTTTACCTTTGATGTCTTCGCCATCTTCCATGTCTGCATTTTCTGCTGCTTTTTCTTGAGTAGGTGGTCGCTCTAATCTCTTTAACCAGAAATAATGTAATATACCATATAGCACTCCTCCTGCTCCTGCTAAATAACCCATGATGCGGAAGGACTCCCTCGTACCAACTGATCCAAGTAAAAATCCACCAACGAAACTTCCACTGCCTCTGCCTATTGATTAGTAAATAATAATAATTATTATTATATATACTTATAAAAAACATACTTTTTGACTATAATTTAATTTTAAGTAAAAATACGCCCCTTTCCCCAAAAAAATCTAATGTTTGCAAAACTAACTTCCATTACAAAGACTAATGCCTAAGAAGGTGCTGTACAGTTGGGACCTTAGGGGCTGCCCCTGTATTTGTCAAATTTTATCAAAAACCATGAAATATAATGCATGAAATTGATAAATCATCTTTATGCTATTTCAACGTTTTAGTAATTATAGGATATACTGTATGTGTAAACTAATATATTTATTAATATATATAATAATATTAATAAGTCATGATAATAATAATTTTATATTATGGGCAGAGTCCTATTGCATGTTAAGAATACATGATTTATAGAATACACAAATTAAATAAATATAAAAAACAGTTATTGATAAAGGCTGTAAATTAAAAAATATAATAAATTGTGAATTAGGAATGACCACAACATGTAGAGATAAGAACATTTGACAAATTTAATCATAAGTACCACCGGAAATAAAAAAGTTCAAAGATTTAAAAAATGCATGTAGTCCTAAGGAGTAAAATTAAGAAATCAAGGCTTTAGGATATGAAAATAGAAAATAAACAATAAGATATCAAGCAGTTATCAATCAATTCTAGATAAAAGTGAAATTCACAAAAAGTAAAGAAGGATCTGCACTTGGATTACAATATAATATATGTAACAAACATTCAGGTCACTGACACAAAATAGTCAAATTATAATAAGGTTACACCACATTAGAATTTTTATCAACATATTATTTGAAGTATGAAAATAATCCAGGATATTGTAAAGGCCAGGCTCCCTCAGAATATGATAATAAGGTAAACAGAAAGTAATTTTTTTAAATGAGGTAGGTTAAACAGCAGGATTTCTTGTCAAAACTAAAGGATAATTAAAATTTATGATTGAGAGCAGTTCAGAACATTTATTGGAGCCATTTAAAATACTGTACACAAATAATAGTCTTTTTAGCTTCCTCCTAATGGAGGAAAGCAGAAAGTTTAAACAATTCATTAGTCTCTCATATTCACCACTTTCTCTTTCAAATTTGATGGATGATCAAAGATGGCGTCCGAAACAGTTCAGCCTTCATGCCTCGCTTGCGATAATGATGTTTTACCGCAAGATAAATCTATCAATTGCGGTTTCTGCCATCGTATTTTTCATCCTAAATGTACCGGTTTAAATGAGTTTTACCTAAAAACCCTCCTCGAATCGCCTTTTATATTTTGGAAGTGTCTTTTCTGTAGAACGGATAGAAGCCGTCTCCTAACCAATATGGTGTCTGACATTGACGCTATTAAAGCCGAACTTCGCTCTCTAAAATCCAGCATCGAACCGCCTAAGATTGCTTCTAAACAAAATCACGGGAACATACAACCGTTTTCAGAAAAAACTAAACCTGCAATTCCCGTCCTTTTGGCTTCCAAATCGAACCAATCAACCTCAACCGTCACTATTCAGGCATTAAATGGACCGGAAAAACGTGTTGACTATTCGTTTCCCGCAGCTCATAACCCATCCAAAACATCGAATGACGATGACGGCTACCAAATTATTACGCGCAAAAGAAAGAAACAGCAAAGTAGTATCGTCGGAACTGGCACCGTCGTGACTACAAGTTCTACTGGACTTAAAGCTGCTAAACGTACTGCTCATTTGTATGTTGGCAGACTACACAGTGAAACTACCTCTGAAGAAGTCATCAGCCACGTCAAGGACAAACTCAAGATTGAGTGTATTTCGTGTGAAAAAGTGATTGGAAAAAGTGCTCACGGTGCATTTAAAGTTGGAATAGACTTCTCAATGATTGAAAACTTCCAAAATCCCAAATTATGGCCATCTGGAGCCATAATTAATCGTTTTTTCTTTAAAAAATCCTTACCCCCTAGTGAAACAAATAGAACATGACTAAATTCCTTTCCCATTGTTGTGCCTGATACCTCCATAATGAGGGAACCAAGCTCACAGAAAAATCGCAATTTCAAAATCCTACACATAAATGTTCAGTGCTTACGAAACAAACTCGACCAGATGGAGATTGCCCTCAATCACCACCGGCCACATATTTTGTGTGTGTCTGAAACTTGGTTATTAGAATATGAAATCCAGTCTGTGAAATTCTGCGGCTACTCTTGCATTTCTTCCTTCTCTCGTAAATTCCATAAATGTGGTGGTGTAGCAATTTTTGTTAAAGAAAATGTTATTTCCCAACCTCTTAAAATAATCTCTTGTGAAAAAGTTTTTGAGTGTGCTGCCATTAAGTGCTCAGTGAATGATTTTAAATTTACAGTAATATGTGTTTACAGACCTCCTTGCTACGACTTATTTGAATTCCTACCTAAACTTGAGGAAACTCTGTTGGTTGCTTCACAGGTCTCACAAAACATAGTTCTCTGTGGTGACTTCAACATAGACTTTTCTGTTAATAATTCTGTTTTTCACAAATTTTCTGACTTAACATCTTCATTTAATTTAAAGGCCACAATACACTTTCCCACAAGAATTACTAATCATAGTCAAACTGTTATTGATAATATCTTTACTTCCTTCGATTACTTAATTGATAACTCCTCTGTAATTAGTCTTGGGTTCTCAGACCATTTGGCTCAACTTTTACTGCTCTCTGTCAATAATTTAAATGATCAAAATGTAATATATGAATATAAGAGAAACTTTTGTGATAATAATTTGAATTGTTTTCTCTTCCAATTATCTAAAGTCGATTGGTCTGCTGCATTTGATAGTTATGACTTTAATGTTAAATTCAACTCTTTCTATGAGAAATTTAATTATATTTTCAACTGCTCTTTTCCAAAATGTCTCAAAAAAAGAAAAATTAAATCAAAGTTAAGATGGATGACTCCTGAGCTGAAAAGTATCAGCTTAAAACTAAAAGAGCTTCATATTGAATTTAAGCAAACCAATAATGAAGTATTAAAAAATGAATACAATTCAGCAATGAAAAAATATAAGCAATTGATTAAGAACACAAAAAAAATGCATAATGACCAACTATTAGAGAATTCCTCCAACTTATCTAAAACATCCTGGAATATTATAAAAAATTCCTCTAATAAATTCTCCTACTCAACACCCAATTTTCAACTAAACTTTGAGGACACCATCATCTCTGATCCTACTGAAATAGCCAATAAATTCAATGAGCATTTCTGCAACATATCCAAACCAAACAACACCAATTTCATCCCCACTTATGAACCTTACATACATCCCAACACAATTTTCTTGAATCCTGTTGATCATAAAGAACTATGTAACATAGTGAAGAAAATAGGTAAGAAGACCACATCTGGATATGACGATATTCCTGGGTCTCTTCTAATCAATTGCCTAAACTATATTGCAGATCCTCTTCTACATCTACTTAATGAATCCCTTGCTCAGGGTACTTTTCCTCAAAAATTAAAACACTCTATTGTTTTCCCCTTACTAAAAAAAGGTGATAGAGAGCAAATTAAAAACTATCGCCCCATATCTCTACTTTCTGTTTTTTCAAAAATATTTGAAAATGTCATTTTATCTAGATTATTAGCTTACCTTGATCATCACAACCTAATTGCTTTATCTCAGCATGGATTTTTGAAGAAAAAATCCACCTCCACTGCAATATTTGATTTTATCTCTAAAGTTTATCACTCACTTGACAAGAAAGACAAGTCATTAGGTATTTTCTACGATCTATCTAAAGCATTCGATATGGTAAATCACTCCACCCTTTTAAATAAATTGGAATCCTTGGGCATTCGTGGTTCTGCCTACCACTGGATAAACTCTTTCATTTCCAATAGGACTCAACAAGTGAGCATCCCATATGAAGTCAATTCTTTAAAATTGCACCAAACCTCATCCCTCAAAGATCTGAATTGTGGAGTTGCTCAGGGATCTGTATTGGGTCCTTTATTGTTCATACTTTTCATCAATGACTTACCCAACCACACAACTATAGGGTTTGAAACTCTTTTTGCTGATGATATCTCACAACTTGTGACTTCTAAGACATTAACTGACCTTAAAACCAAAGCTGAAAAAGCTGCCAATGAAATTCTTGATTGGACGAACAATAACTTACTCTTACTAAACCTAGATAAAACAGCCCTCATGCACTTTCATCCCTACCAATTACATCTAACTCCTCCAATATCTATCATGATTAACAACAGCAATATAATGCAAACCAATCATGCAAAATTTCTAGGATTAAACATAACTGACACTTTAGATTGGTCAGTCCACATTCAAACTATAATAAGCAAAGTAAATTCAGCAATTTTCCTCATCCGCACCCTTCAAGATAGAGTCTCAATCAAAACCTTACTTACAATATACTACGCCTACATTTATTCAAGGTTAAAATATGGCATAATATTCTGGGGAAGCTCCCCCCATACGACACGACTCTTTACTGTCCAAAAGAGAGCATTAAGAGCTATTTTTAAACTCCCCAGGAGATCATCCTGTAGGCAAATATTCCTAGATAACAAAATACTTACCCTTTGTTCACTTTTTATTTTTGAATCATGCTTATTTGTCAAAGAAAATCTGCATTTATTTGATCTCAACTCACATATACACAATCATAACTTACGGAAACATAACGATATTCATTATGTCCATCACAACACAACTCTATTCAGCCATGGCCCCTACCTCAGCTGTGCCAAAAACTACAACTCTTTACCATTTTCTATAAAAAACCTGCCATCAACAAATCTCTTTAAAAAATCACTAAAATTATATCTTGTTTCCAATATATTTTACAACCTTAATGAATTTAATATATAAAATAATGACTTATAAACTTTTTCTTTGTATATGCTATGTTTATTTCATTTCAAATACTGTAATTTTATATTAGCATGTTTTTTTTCTTTTAACTCTTTTATGACGAGGTCTATGTTACTCTGTAACCAATGGATGAATAAACTACTATACTATACTATACTATTTAAATCTGGAGGCTTGAAATAGAACCCTAAGAAATTTCCTTTGAATTGTCTCCAGTTGAAGCTCATATTTTGAATGATAAGGGTTCCAGAATATTGAGCCATATTCTACAATAGATCTACAAGTGATACATACAATAGCTTGATACAATTTATATGATTGAAGTCTATTGCCACGGGAAGAATAAAGCCAAGCATTTTGTAGGCCTTAGTGGATATAGTCTGAATATGAAGTTGAAACCCTAATTATAAATCAAAAATAACCCATAAATCAGAAATAAATTGGACTCTCTTCAGAATGCTGTTACAAAGGAAATGATCGTATGAAATCATGTGTCATGATATGAAAGTGCATTGCTGCCTAAACCAGCATCTTAATATGGTAGGATTAAAAAAAAATTATTATTCAAATAGAAGTAGTACCCAATGAAGAATTAAGAGAGAAGTGAAGACTTTAAATGACTATAAGCTATTAGTTTTTCATCTTGTGTCTGAAAATATGATAAACTTGTTGAAACCTATTTTCTAATTAATCTATTTGCTGATTAAGCTGATATATGATTTCGGTTTCATGTTTAGTGCTTTGCTTAGCATATCAGTAATTTCAAAGGCATTATTAATAATATAATATTTATAAAATTGCAGAGTTAGCAGCTAAATATGGTACATAAAATAATAAATTAACTATTTCATGGTTTGACACCAACATCCAACTTGGATATACCTGAAAAATAAGAGAATGCACCAAAATATTTCTTTGCTTAATTTTATAATTGTTGTATTATTGGTAGAACACAACTGACAATAATCATCATGTAACATTTGTTATTAAATTCAAGACTATGATGACATATTTTGCAAAAAGTGTCATTTTGTGATCATTTTCTTTGAAGAGCATTCTAACATCTTAGTAATTTAAGAGTTGAAACAAGATGATAGGATGATCATGAAAATATATTCTTTAAAATATAGATTGTAATTCATATAATAACTTCCCAACCTTTTTGTATTATCAATGTCCATGTTTGTCAAATAAGCCTCATTAAAGACATTTTTCAGTGGATTTTATTGATGTATCAAATCTATTTCTTAATGACTATCATTTACCTAAACTAAAATGTGCCATTCCTAGCACACCAATGAGTGTTGCCAACAAATTCTTAGGGCATATAGTTGCACAGTATGTAGCAGCTGCCACCCACATTAGATGCACAGCTAAAGCTTCAATTGCCTCAAAAGGAAAAGACCACCATGCATTACTGAAAAAAAAAATGAGTTTGGAATTATACATCCTGAAAACTTTCAATGAGTATACAATTAACACTACCTCTTTAATTGCTCTAATTTCTCTATCTCTAAATAGGTACATTAACAATTCTTCTTCTTTGTTACAATCCTAAGATTGATTTGCAGCAGTCTTCCATTTTTCACGATCCTGGGCCATTCTCTTTACTTCTACATATTTCTGGCAGCCTAAATCCTTCATCAGCTGTCCCATGTAGTTTAGTCTAGGCCTGCCTGTTTTTCCCTTCTACAGTGCCCTCTGGTGTGGTCTTAATAAGCCCATCATGCCTAAGGATGTGGACAATCAGGGTGCATCTTCTCTTCTTTATCAGGTTGAGAAGATACAGTCTTTCTCTCATCCTTTGTAGAACCTCTTCGTTTGTTACTTTGTCCACCCACAGTATTTTCAGTATTCGACGATATCACCACATTTCGAAGGCTTACAGTTTCCTCTTTTCGCTCTTTCCAAAAGTCTCACTGGCGTAGAGTAGGATACTACAGACAAAAGTCCTCAAGAGGTGTTTTCAAAGCTCTAAATTATATTTCTTGAGGTGAAGAGTTTCTTTCTTTTATTGAAGGCTAACTTTGCCTGGTTGATTCGGCTCAATATCTCATTTACGCTATACCCATCCAAAGTTATCCTGCTTCCCAGATAGATGTACTCATCCACTGTATCTAACGTCTCTCCCCCTAAAGCCAGCTCCACTCTAGTGTTGTGCCTGCTTACCACCATCACTTTTGTTTTGCTTTTATTTAATTTCATATTAAATCGAGTGCTTAATATCACTTCTAATTCTTCTAGTGTATCTATCAGCTCTTCTTTATTTTCTGCCATTATTGCAATATCATCAGCAAACCTTATCATGTCCACTTTTTCACCTTGTACTTTCATTTCTGGTCTATACCTCATTCTTTCCCTTACTTCATCTATTGCACGCTGAATTAAAAAGGGCGGGAGATAGAGAACATCCCTGTCTCACTCCTTGACGTATATTAGCCTCGCGGATATGTTCTCCACATCTGATTCAAGCTTTTTCTTCTTTGTAAAGACCCAATACTATCTTTCTATCTTTATACTTGATACCTGTTTCTTTAAGAACTTGAAACAAACATTCCCACTCAACTTTATCAAAAGCCTTTTCTAGGTCTACAAAGGATTGTAGGTGTCTATTCCTTTTGTTAGTCTTTTTTCCAACACTACTTTTAGGGTTAATATAGCTTCTCGTGTTCCTCTCCCTTTCCTGAAACCATACTAATCTTCCGATAGAATGGACTATTGCTTAGATTCAATCCTTTGCAGAATTATAGTTGAAAGTATCTTCGAAACATGGGAAACCAAACTTATGGTCCGGTGTTGTTCACATTTCCTTGCTTGAGGTCTCTTGGGGATTGTGACAACATCACATTTCTTGAAGTCTGATGGACTTCCCCAGTCTCATATATTGTGCATATCAGATTATATAAGGCATCTAAAACACCATCTCCAGCAGATAATAAACAATAAATTTTGATATTTTATTCCCCTCATCCTTATTGATGAATTTTAATGTATGTTTTTGGTTTGTACATACATGGAACCTTTTAATAAGTTTGTCCAAATTTCATTTATTTGAGTCATATTTAAGAAATAATGAGAGGTTTTTCTCGATCAGCCTGATAGTTTAAGCTCCTCAATTATCATTTGCTCATCTTGTCTCTAATGGAATAAATGTCTAGTTACAGCCCTAACCAAACCTTACAAAAATACCATGTTAATACAATATCCAAATTGACAATATTTTCTTAAACTCCGTGAATATCTTCAGGAATATTGAAAAACATCTGAGCTACAACGCCATCCATTTAATGAAGTTTACTATTGAAGTGCATTTCACATTAGTAAATACAGTTTAAGATCAATAAGTAGATAGAATTCTTAAAAAAGTATTATTGTATAAAAGATCTTAAATTCGAATATTCATCTAACTACCATATTTGACGGCATATAAGACGCACCGGCATATTAGACGCACTCCCATTAAGCTGGCCACTCACAAGGAAAAAAAGTTTTAATAGTCCGTGCGAAAGCGCAGTACCACAATAACTTAAAATGTAGTTTCTTTTAGTTGTCACATTTCGTAAAGGCCAAATATTATCACAATCATTGAATGCAATTATGAAATAGACCATCTGGGCTAAAAATTGCATTCAGTATTGAAAGTTAACCTGTGGAGGTTGAACCTTCACATATAAGACGCAGGGAAATTTTTCAAGACATAATTTAGGTAAAAAGGTGCGTCTTATATGCCGTCAAATACGGTACATAATCACTACATGGTTCTCTTACTTTGACTAAACCATATATATTCTCTCTTTCAGAGAAATAAAACTACTATTAGATGAAAATAGCATTCATCATTTTGTTGCAATTTATAGAGACACAAAATTCAATTCTTTGTATATTAACTTTGAAAATGAATATTATAGAAACTTACTCGATGAATGAATAACCCATGAGGCGAGCTGCATGTAAAAAGAAGGCCACTATAATGATATTGACATGGCCAAATTTTTTTGTTATGTTCTCAGCACCATAGAGGAAAGGCATACTACTTAGAGTTCCAACTGTTAATGTCAAACCTAGAAATATATTTAAAATGGGCATTAGTAAAATTTTATATATTATCACTTCTGTTTGTTTAAATCAGGAGTGCACAACCATTTGGTAAGAGACTATAATTTGTCTTGAAGCGTCTATCATAAACATCAGATTTTTTTAAATTCTCAGTTAATCAATAGCTGAACCAAATATTTCAACCTACAGTTATTAAAACGTTAATTTCATTGTACTCTTCAAGCTCAAATATTGTATTTTTCAAATTAAATTTATGATTTAATAAGTACAACTACAACATACACATGTAGATCCTCTTAAATCATACACAATTTTTTCAAATCCTTATCAACATGAGTTGAGCACTTCTGACTTACATTTAGCAAAGGAAAACATTACTCACCTAACAAGTAGTTAGGAGCACCTAGTTCTTTCAAATATAGGAAAAGAAATGATTCAATAAACCCCCAGAAATTTCCAAGAATAAAGAGGAAGAAAATAAATATGATTATATGTGGAAGTCGAACCAATCGTACAAGGTCTCGCATTATATGTTCTGTAGGTAATTTTGTTCCAATGGGCATCAGCATCACAGATATGGCTGATATCACCAACAGAACATCATGTGAGTAAAATGCTGCAGAGTAGTCAGTATAACCTGAAAAATCATAAAGGTGAAATTTTATTTGGGATGCATGTCTCATGTATGATATAATACTTAGACAACAACTTAAGATTTGATTTTGTCATAGAGAAGGATTGTGAGATATTAGAATATTTCAATTTTAAAAACCATTAATTCTCTTACATCCAGGATACTCAACCTGATGCATGCTGGCACCTCAATACCCAAAGCAACCTTGCAGAGTGCCTCCCAAGCTACGGTAAAAAGTTTTTTTTGAAGGTGAACTTTAAACTTTTTCGGATTTTTAATTGGTTGGTAAAAGATTGAAAAATAATAGTTGGATGGTGGACACCCTGAAAAATGTTGGTCTCCAAGCGAGGTAAAGTTGCGCGCATACAGTCAGAACCACTCTCTGCGCGAGGTGGCCTGTGTTGTGATCAGTTGTGATATCCCGTGTGCCTATTAGTTAAATAATGGATAAAACATCGCTGACCAAGAAAAAGAGGAAGTCCCTGAGTTTGGTCACCAAAATGTCAATTATCAAGGAAGTACGTGATCGCGGGCAGACAAAAACAGAAATTGCTCGGAAGTATGGCATTTCTTTACCTACATTGGCAGCAATCGTCAATTCAAGTGAAAAAATTTTGAGTCACACAGCAACATCATTAAAAACAAAGTACGTCTCATCGTCGCAATTTGATCAACTTGATAGTCAGCTGCATAATTTTTTTTAAGTGTGGTGCGTGCAAATTGCCTATATGTGGACCAATTCTGAAGGAGAAGGCTCAGGTTTTGGCTCTTAAACTGAAGTGCGACAACTTTGGGTGGCTTGATAGATTCAAGAAAAGATACAGAATCGCTTCAATGAAAATCTGTGGAGAAGAAGGAAACGTCATCACAAAAAACGCAGTGGCATGAAATAAACGATGATATTGTGTCTAAATATTCCCCTCGAGATATATACAACCTGGATAAAACAGGTTTGTTTTCCAAGGCTTACCTGACTCCACCCTCGGGACCCGTGGTGAAAAATGTCGCGGAGGTAAAAAAATCTAAGGATAGGGTTACAGTAATGCTGATATGTAACCAAGATGGATTCGAAAAGTTGAAACCAGTTGTGATTGCAAAATCAAGAGCTTCGCGTTGCTTCAAGAACGTGAAAAATTTGCCTGTAATGTATGAAAGTAATAAAAAAGCATGGATGACGACGGACATTTTTCAGAAGCAAATTATCTTCTTGCAGGAAGTACTTTTTCTGAGTCCAAATAGCACCAGTAAGATGCAACCGCTGGACATGGGAATAATTAACAGCTTTAAAGTCCACTACCGAAGATTTCTTGTCCAGCACTATCTTTGGACGCTTGGTAAATTCCCCATCGCAGAACTTTGGTAAACCCTTTACTTGAAGGCTCCCGGATAGTCGTGTGGACAGCGCGTTTGCCTTTGGTGAAAGCGGTCCCGATTTCGTTTCCCAGTGGGAGCCAATGTGCGAAATGACCTAAGCTGTCGAAGCACTTTTAACAATACTACTACTACTACTTTCACTTGAAAGTAGAATTCCTGTGGAAGTTCTTTGTTGCAGCACACATGGAAATCAGTTTAATTAAAGTATACTAAATTTGTAGTAATACGTCACTATTACTTAAGTTTTGATGCATTTTCA
This sequence comes from Sympetrum striolatum, assembly GCA_947579665.1. Classification (NCBI taxonomy): domain Eukaryota; kingdom Metazoa; phylum Arthropoda; class Insecta; order Odonata; family Libellulidae; genus Sympetrum; species Sympetrum striolatum. The sequence continues at coordinate 105,559,866 of OX388343.1, forward strand.
ATAGGTAATTTATTAATTAAAAGCATTTCACGTCGTTAGGTAAGAATTTGCGATCGCGACTTGTGATTTGTCACGCGACAAGATCGTTTAAAGTACCCGCGAGTAAGCAATTCTCGAAAATCACCGCTGAACGTCAGCGTAGTAGAACGATTATTAAAAAAGAGGGAGTTTCAAATTAACTTACGTAAAGTTCTTAAATGACTTAAAATATTTACGAGCTAGTTTTTTGGGATTCATGGCTGTGAGTTTCATCCACTTTGACTTAAGTGAGTCTCCTAGGCTTTGAAATAAGGTCTATGCTATAAAGGGAATCAGTCTAATCGTAGTCTAATTTTTAAATCATTTCAATTTGAAGCAAATATACTGCCCTTTGGCTCCTGGAGAGCCATGTGGGTAACGCTCGTGACTCATGAGGAATCAGTTCTGATTTCAAATCCTGGTGGGAGCACATGGGCAAAATTACCTAAGCAGTCAAAGTGCTTTTAACGAACTACTACTATAGTGCACTCAGAGAATTGCATGTGATATCTATTGTTTTCTTCCTGAATGAGCTTGTGACTCTTATTTGTAACAGAAATTAGTTTGAATTCATCCTCATAATTATTTGTCAAGTTTAGACCTGCATAGTTTAGCTTTCTGTAAACACAGCTTTGGTACGCATACATTTAAGATGTGCCTCCATGGACATTGCTCCATGCTGTGCGACGAATTGCCAGAGCATGGGACAGTGTCACTGCAAACACTATTTCCAACTGCTGGAGATCAGCTGGTTTTGGTGACATATCAATTATAGAGACAGAGGAGTTAGTGGAGGTTCCCACACTACAGGACCTCCTTAGTAAAGAAATGGCACAACTAAATCAAAACATCCCAGATGCATCCTCTCATACTGAGTCATACGTGAAGTGTGACTCTCATGTGATGACGCATAACTGCAGTGAATTTAGTGAAGACGAAGCAGATGAGGATGAAGTAAACTTAGATATCTCTTCTACAAGCTATGAAGATGACCCAGAAGCACCTTCCCCCCCTTACAAGGGATGAATTAAGACACTCCATAAAAGTGCTTCACAATTTTCAAATGTTTACTGATGGTGTACCTGATTCATTCAATAATTACCTTTCAGGTATTGAGAAAATCACCCCATCTTTCATTGAAACTTCCAGAAAACAAAAAATAATTTATGATTATTTTTAAAAGTAAAAAATTTTGAATTTTTTCTGTTGTATTAAACATTAAACTGGATGTATAATTCATTTTATTGAAATATTACCTTCCTTTCAATCCCATTTGACTTTATGCACTGTGTTACTGAACCTGGATTGGTATTGTAGAGATTTCAAATGCTTGAAAGAAAACCTCAAATTACAAAGCCCAAATTTTACAAAGTGCAAATTTTTTGGTCCCTTCAGCTTCGTAAAATTGAGGTTCTACTGTATATTTACTCTAACTTCACTTCTAATTAGAACAATGAAATTAAATTATTTAGAATGGAAGAGAGTCAGATATGCAATACAGAAAATTTCCTTGGCTGAATAAATGCACTTCATGATGACATTATGAACTCATGATTAATGGCTTTGGAATTAAATGAATTCATTGACAATAAAAAATAGAATTCCATTTCTCTGACTCCAACAATTAATTTTGTTAGAAATATCAGAATGTTTTTTAGTATGTGGAAATGAAGCTCTTTGAATTAAATTATATAGCTAATTTACTTGATACCAATCCAACATGTATGATAATTAATGCCGATGACATAAATTTTATTGTCTTTCCTAATATCACTAGCCTAGCACCTATTGGAGATGCAATAATTTCCAGATCATCAGAGTGGTGCTTGCAAAATAGACAGAAATTAAATCAAGAAAAAACTCAGATAGTTGTTTTCGGAACCAAGGATAAACATTTTGATAATTTCTGCTTGAACTTCAAGGATCTAAGGATCACAATTTCTGAGAACCTGAAATTCCTTGGACTACATATTAATGCTTGTCTCACCTGGAGCAACCATGTCGACTACCAACTTAAAAATCTTAATTCAATCTTCTATTTATTTTGTGCTTTAAGGGAAGGGATTGTTATTTTTACTCCAGGGTCACATATGGAATTACACTGGGGTTCTTCAACCAGACTGATTGAAATTTTTAGAATTCAGAAGAAGATCATAAGAAGAATTGCAAATGCACCTTGTAGAGCTACCTGCAAACCAATATTTCAAAAATTTTAAATTTTAACTGTGCCATCTATTTGCGTATATAATTCCCTATTGTTTGTTACAAGGAAATTAATAATTACCAATTAAATGAGTCCTTTCATCACCATGACACAAAAAGGAAAAGAGATCTACATTTACCAAGATCTCTCAATAAATTCCATGCAATAGCCCCAAAGGTGATGGGCATAACTATATACAATAAACTACCATCCAAAATTAAGGAGATTGGTAATTTAATGACTTTTAAGGATACCATTCACAATTACTTACTTGGAAAATGTTATTATTCTGTTCAGGAATACTTAGAGTGATTTAGAATATAACTTGTACATGACTTGTCTTATACATACTTACTGTAGTCTTTGGATCAGTAAAAATTATTATTATTAAAGAAATTTTTATATAAACTAGAGATAAAAATGTCACCCAGGTATACATACATGTGATATCTATATTTTTCTTTAAAAATGCATAAAATGAAATTATAAATTTTAAAACTAAACAATGTACTTGTCTAAGAAATTATAAATCTATCCATCCTCATACAATCATTATACTGTGAATTAATTTTTATTGAATAATAATTCTACTCTCTATATGTTTTGAAAGATAACTTGCTTACCTAGCTTTCGGCTACTTTGATCAATAAAAAAGCCTGTAATTGGGGAAAACAATGCCATTCCAAAAGTAGAAAACATCCGTTCTCGACCAAATTCCCCTCCATACTTCTGAATCATTGTGAGTGCTATTGGATCTAGCATAGTCACGCCGGCTGACATTGACATTGTTCCCATGAAACGGAGAAAGAAGTATATCCAAAATACTCTATCATCACTCTCTATGTAATCAGGAGGGCATACCTTAAAGAAAACAGAATTGAATTTTTATGATAACATGAGCATATTTATGTGTAAACTAATAATTCAAATAATAATTATTTTATTTGAAATACGCAAACTCTACATGTACTTGATGAATAAATATAAAATTCCTCTGTTTATATTATGTATTCGTCAATTAAGAATCATATATCAGAAAGTCTTAGGGAAAACAATCAAAATTGATTACTTATAAGGAGCAACTGAAGGAAAAATATGTAATAAAAAAGGATGCTATTTGATGATCAGGAGATTAAATTGCAAAAGTGTATCAATTGTTGCTGTCACTAACAAAACAATAGTCAATTTGAAAACCGCGATTAAAATTAACTTCTTAGCCTCTTCTTATTCTGAAGTTATATTGATGCTTAAACTTGGCCAAAGCAAACCTTATCAGACACAGAGTATCCTGGAATTATTATTTTATTATTATTACTATCCAACCTGTTGATTAACCTGGTTGAAAACCCGAGAATTCTTTTATACATAAGAGACCAAACATTAAATTTTCTATTTTTCTATAAGGGGGATGAAATAGGAAATTTTGAATTGAATGATAAAAGAGAGGCAATCATGTATCATAAGATAAAGGAGAAGAATCAATAAAGAAATAAGATACTTTCTGTAAAGTTTGATGTGCCTTCTTTTACCTTTTCTTTGACTTTATTATTCAATCAATGAATTATATTTTATTAATAAAATTTATACCTCTGGACCTCCAGCTCGGAAAGTACATTTCTGTATGATGCACCACTTTCCATCTGATGATGGAATCATTGCTTGTAGAAACTCTCTTGTAGCATTGCTGCTCAACACAATACCCCCACATCTCAGATCCTCTTCTTCTAGGACAGTTGAATTGATTCCTACACCTTCAAGCAATCTATGTGCAAAGCGGCCATTAAAACGACTACTACCTATTTCAGAACCACTTCCTACATTTCCTAGTTGATCTTCTGGTGAACTGTCTGTAGGATCTTCTTCTTCAATCATAACTGATTCATCACTGTCCAAATCAACCTCAATGCCAAGTTGCTCTATCGGTTCAGCAAGATCTGGGTGCATCTTCAATTTAAAAGTGAATGGAGAGGGAATTTTCTTTGCAAGGTCCTTTCCTGAGGATTTTGATTTTATTCTATTCCCCCTCCTGCCTCCTCTATGAACTAACACACCACCCTCACTTCCATTCCCCCCACTTGCTGACACACACGAAATACTTCCATCTGTTGATTCAACCACACCCATACTTTCGGTAGTTCCACTTCCATATTCATACCAAGAAGTACTTGTCTCATCCTCAACTTCCTCACCACTCACTCCATATCAAGTCAAAATTATTGAATCACTTCCTGAATCTATTAAATGCCCATCCCTAGTGGATGATGACTCCTGAGGAAAAGGTGTGGATGACTGAGGTATTTTCCAGGTGAAAGGCATTGTTTGAGAATCTGTCACCAAAGCAAGAAGACCTGGTGGTAGAGTTGGTAGGGCACCAGGCTCTACTGGTGGCTGAATGGAGCAATTGTCAGTGCAATTTGCAAGAACTAACTCCAACTCAGGGAGATCTGGACACTCTCTTGAAGGGCATGGTGACCACCAGACTTCAAAACCACCTGACACTGGATGTCTTGCAACATACGCTGGAGGAACTGATCCAGGTAACTCCATGGGAGGAATCAGAAGTAAGGCGTGATGGAACCCAGCATTTAGTAACAAAGCCACCACTACAACAGGTTTATACTTCCCAAAACGATCTACAAGGAATCCTGAAATTAATAACCGTAGTATTAGAGAGTAATAAGTTAGTCTTGAGTAAATACTTTGACATTATTATTTGCAATGTATAGTTCATCCAAGGGTAGGATTATCAAATTATTTTAAAGTTTAATTGCATGGTTAAACATTAGCTTTTAGCAGACATTTACTGAAGGAGACATCTTGCATGTTATGATAAACTCTCATAAATTTAGCAAAGGATTTTTGACATATTTGGGCATTCAAAAATATCTCATTTTGGATGCTGAATCCAAGCATAATTCCTTCTTTAAACTTATAAAAATTTCTCATTTCTTGATCATTATAGGATATCTAAAATCTTCTTTTTTTCTAGCATACTTGATGTGTTAGTACACTGCAAGTCTCCCTTATTGTAAAAATGAAGATAATAGATACCTGGTTTGCAAGTTAATCCCAGATCAGAAGATCCTAGCTTGAAGAGAAATGCACAAGTACTCTTTGAGAGCAATGCTGAGAAATTATTGCCCATTTAACCAATCTGCCTTAAATTTACCTGAACTGCCTGATAGGGTAACAATAGTGTTAATAAGTAATGCTGCATGTGATTCAGGCATGTCAAGGCTGATAACCTAAATTACTCTAATATCAAATACCATACATATATATATTGAAATACATGGTGGCTGGAAAAAGTCAAATGTACCAAGAAAAGGACACAGGTGTAAGATAAAAATCATGAGCTGAGAAGTATGCTTGACAAAATGAAAGAGAATGAAATTTGTTTTGTGTATGTGAGACAAATAATTATAATAAGAATGTGATTTATATTTTATGGTATTTGAATCTGTATCAATTTCAATGGTTCGAGCCTAAAAATACACAAACATTTGTTTAAAAGTGCAGATAAGCCATAATGTAAACAAGTAATTACAATGAAAATGGTTATATGTTATGGAATGGAGAGAGTAAAATAAAGAAGATGTTGGGAGAAGTATGTACTTCTATATAGCTGTATAAACACCACCAGAATGAATTTGATAAAACACATTATACTAAATGAGTGAATGTTGCAGTAATGAAAATTTCAATTTGCACAAGACTTAAGAAAACCTGAGAGTATTGAAAATTGATGAGGCCTCAGCAATGGATGGAATTCTATTAATAAAAACCTAAATGTTGCAACAGAATTACTTGTTAGATGTGCATAACATTTAATCTGTGAATCAGAAAGTCTGTGGTCCCTGATATCTGGAAAAAATATTGTAATTGTGACATTTTATAAATAATATGTAAATTAGCCTAGTGATGGTTATAATAGTAAGGATTAAAGTAAACTTCAGAAACCATGAAGTACATTTTTGGTGTATGGATTTACCTCAAAAGGTAAAAGAAATAAGTTAAGATATGAATATTTCAGGAACCCAAGACAACTACATATGTCAAGGACAGTATATTCTAAAATTCTGGTTGAAAAAGTTTGAATCACTGCAATGAATACAATTTTGGGGTACAGTATGGCTTTAAGCTAGACTGATGATTCAATGGTCTAATTTTTGCACTTCAGCAAGTAATTTATCATTTGTATGAATGTGAGAAAGAAAATGTATTTTGTATTTTTTGATTTGAAAAATGTACATAAAGAGGCAAACATGAGTGAAGTGTGTTATGTTTTTGAATAATACAAGGAGGATGAATGATTAATATAAAGAAATTAGAAAAGAAAATACAGAAAGTAAAGCTTGTGTGAGAGTTGATGGTGAGTGAAATAAATTTATTAAGATTGAAAGAGGTGAGAAATTAGGATAAGTAATGTTTCTCTGGTTGTTCAATGTGTACATGGATGAATGTATGGAAGAAGCCTCTGTTTATCTTAGAGGCTTGAAATCTGGGAAGCTTGATGTGCTGGTGTTCTTTAATGATGATGATATGATATTGATTGTATCACCAAATGAAAGGCAAATGTTAGGCCGCAGTTAGAGAGATAATGGATGTTGCTTAACCAAAGGTTTTATTTACTGAAATGAATTAATCAAATCATTATGGATTGAACATCAATGATGAGAATAATTAATGTTCTTGGATAATTATTTTTCTAATAATAGAATAATAAATTGATAGATATCGAGACATGCGTATGAAGACAGAGAGGTGAATAGTATGTTGTTAAAGATAAAACTTGAGAAATGCTGAAGGAGACACAAATAGCTGCACTAGAAGTAGCTTATACAAACCTAGCTATTTATTACAGTTTTTTATGCCTGAGATTATATGAGTAAAATAAATGTTGTTGCAATGGATATTGTGAGAAGTGTTTAGGGGGAAATTGAGAAACGGTCATCGATGGCTAGGTGCTAAATGAATAGTTTCTATAAATAAATAAATGCCAGTGTAAAGTTATATATCCTATTCATATGGGTTTCTCATCTGTAAAGCTTGCTGTAATTGGTTTTATTTGCATATACAGTATGAATGGCTGTTTTTATTTGGCTCATTTTAATGATGAATAGAATAAGAAATATTAATATGGTATAATGTTCTATAATGAGAAGAAGATGACTGAATGAGTGAGATTCAGAAGAGAAAAGGCAAGTTAGGCTCAATGAATAGGTAGGTTAAGCTTCAAGAAAAAGGGGAGTGCATGCATGTATGAGATCTTATTCAAGCAAAGAAGAGAAAAATATTTTATGAGTAATCAAGATAAATAACATTCTCAACGCACAAGAATAAATCAAACGATGTATAAATATGTTTTCTTTAAATATTAGTTCTTATTATCAATTAAACTTTGTTATTTTACTCAGTTTTGCTTGCTGATGGTTGCATTTCATTCATCTTTCCATCTTTCTTTGCTCAAAAATGTGATTTTATTCTAGAAGTGTTCTGTAGTTTAATTTGCTTTTGTATTATATACACTAGTGTTTTTCTTAATATGTTAATACATAACACATTCTTTTCAAAAATTGGTTGATTATAAAATATGATTTGAGTACTGTCTGAATGATGAAGTAAAACTATTTGCTTACCTGTGAGTGGTGGGCTGAGAAAAGTAGTAAATGGAAGGGCAAGGTAAATTACTGCTATTTCCTCCACAGTCAAGCCAATGCTTTGCATGTGGATAGTTAGATAAGGAAGAAGGGATGCTATTGCTGGAAAACAGAAAAATTAACTCACATATCACATGCTTTCATAAGATATCTTATAGTTATATAACTCAATAAATGTGAAAAGCATATTCTTGAATATCTTCAGGATCTTATTACTTTTTAGATTGTATCAAAGGGTGAAATGATTTGAAAATGAAAACTTTGCATGATTAAATAAGTAAAAATTAAGTCAATGAAAAATTCAGTTGAATATTTAGCTCAAGAAACTCAAATAAAGGGATTGGAAAAAAAACAAATACAATAATAATAATAGTTTATTTCACGGGCATGTATTGCCCTTTTCAAGAATCATACATATTATATAATAACAAAAGAACAGAAGATACATTTATAAAAGTATTACGACTAACCTTAAGAAGAAATCACTACAGAGACTTACACAAATGAGTTCATACAAAAGAGAACAGTTCATATACAGGTGAAAGAGGTAGGTTGAAGGTTTTACAGTTTAGATTTGACCTTTTTAAATTTGTCTAAAGAGAGATGGAAGATGTCAACATTATAGCAGGTTCTATTTAGTGAGCACATGATGCGGAAGATTGGAAGGTAGTAGAGATAGTTTTTTGGTAGGTAGGGGATTTCAAAGAGTTTGCAGCTGCGGGTAGGTACACAAGGAACTTTGAGGGTTACAAGGGAGAGAATTTCAGAGCCGGAAATCATGTTATTTAGGACTTTATACATGAAAAGTATACCAATGTATTCCCTTCTAGCCTGAAGGGTAGGCAGGTTCAGTTGATTTAGTATGGTTTCATAATGGCCAGGTTCTCTTACAATGTCGAATTTAAAAGATATCATTCTGAGAAATTTGTTTTGGACTCTTTCTAAAGAGTTGATATATTTATTGTAATATGGGTTCCAAATGATTGAGCAGTACTCAAGTTGAGACCTTACTAGAGAGGTGTACAATATTTTATGGCAATAGATATCCTTGAAGTCACTACATGTCCTACCAATATAGCCCAGCATTTTATATGCTTTTGAAGTGATATTGTTCATATGCAAGTCAAAAATTAGCCTAGAGTCAAAAACCACTCCTAAATCAGAGATGTAGTTCACTCTGTTTAAGCACTCATCTGATAGAAAATAATTAGCATAGGTGGGCGTTTTAGATTTGTGATAACTTATAACATTACACTTCTGTATATTGAGTTCCATTAGGTTTTTGCAACACCATTCCCTGACCTCAATCAGACAATTTTGCAGTAGTTTGACATCACTATTGCAGTTGACATAATGATAGAATTTAAGATCATCAGCATACAAGAGAAATTTGACAGAGTTAAGAGGATTTCTGATATCATTAATGAATAATAAAAACAGTAGAGGACCTAAGTGGGATCCTTGCGGAACCCCTGATTTAGCTATAAATGGAGATGAAATTGAACCATTAACTTTAACAAGAAGTTTTCTATTGGTCAGATATGTTTCAATCCATTTCAACATATTACCATGAATACCATATGCCCTAAGTTTGGCAAGCAAGATGGTGTGGTTCACACGGTCAAAAGCTTTAGCTATGTCACAGTAGATCACATCCACCTGATTATGTTGATTAAGTAGGTTGGAAACATCCTGCTGAAAAAGAAGTAAATTAGTTACAGTGGATCTTCCACGCCTAAATCCATGCTGTTCATTGATAATGACAGGTTCAAAAATTGTGCTCAGGGTTTCTACAATAAGGCTTTCAAATATTTTTGCAGTAGCAGATTGAATTTATATTGAAAAAATTTACCAAAATTTTTTTTCCAAAAAGTGTGAAAGTGAAATTTTACCCAAATGACAACACGGCTCATTATTGCTGGATTAAAAACTTTGAGAGTCTAATTCATATTCAGATAATAAAAATGTCGCAGAATTTACATTTGCAAACGATGCTTCATGCATTATCATGACGAAAAAAATTAGAGACGCATACAGCGAACTGTAATAGTAAAAAACCCGCGAGAATTGAGCTTCCTATAGAGGGGGAAAGGATATTAAAATTTACCAAACTCGGGCATTCATTTCCAGTTCCTTATGTAATATATGCAGACTTTGAATGTATTCTCCAAGGTATCAGCACTTGTGAATCTTTACCTAACGCATCCTACTCGCACGCTATTCAGAAACACGAACCATTCAGCTTTTGCTATGTTCTCATAAAGCCCAATGGATGTGAGCCACCACAGCTTTACCGAGATCCCAATACCGCACAGGTCTTTATGCAGAAAATGAAAGAGGAAGCAGAGAGAGTATTCAAGTTGTATAAAAACGTTGTACCAATGGAATCGCTTAGCCCGGAAGAAGAGGCAAATTTTAAGAATGCGTTTTCTTGTCATATTTGTGGTAAAGAGTTGAAGTCAGATGCCGCTAGAGATCACGATCACTTGACAGGTAAGTATCGAGGGCCCGCACATTCTTTTTGCAACTTGCAGTACAAAATGCCAAATTTTCTACCTGTGTTTATTCATAATCTTTCATCGTATGACGGTCATTTCTTGGTTTGGTAGTTAGACTATGATGATAAAAAAATTAATGTGATTCCGAACACCAAGGAAAAGTATATTTCATTCGCAAAGTCAATCGAAAATAATTTCACCATTAGATTTCTCGACACTGGCTTCACTGGTAACAAATTTAAAAACATTTAAATATACTAGCGAGGTATTCGGTGAGAAAACGAACCTAGTCACACGTAAGGGGGGCTACCCATATGATTACACAGACTCAATCGAGAAACTTGAGGAAACATCACTTCCGGAGAAGGGAAATTTCTACAAAAGATTCCCACACATTTTTTGCATGTAGTCTTTCTCAGACACATGCTCGTCCACTAATCTGTTGTAAATCAAATCTGTGTTTGCATATTTTAATATCGTAACAAAGAGCAGCTCAATAAATATATTTGAATGATTTTCTTTTTGAATTTAGGAACCCTGCTCCGTGAAGTTGTTAGGCTGGATGTCGGTTAAGAATGGTTTATTAATAATAAAAAGTTATAATATCATTTGTAGGACCCAAGTTTAACACAATTCAAAAACTTAATGTTAAATTATACATTTACAGGTTGGTGACAGGGATAAGGTTTAATTTTACAATAATGCAAATATTACTAATAGTATGTCATAGTCGAAAACTGCTAAACTGGAAGTTTTGTAAAAAATATCGAAAAATTATTTATGCGCCATATTTTGACTTTTTTTTGAAAGGAATGAAATTAATTTTCATTATTTTCCTACGGCATTCGAAACATAGAGTGACTTCGTTATTAAAAATTAATATAATAAACCCTTTTTACATACTCCAAAGTTTGAAACTGTTAGGTTACATATAAATAGGAAAAATATCAAAGTTAATGCAATATTGGTACATGAATGTTTAAACATTTCTTTAATTATTATAAATATAAAAAGATATTTGGTTAAAAAAGTTAACATTTATTTTTTTAACCCGCCTTCCTAGGTAAAGTAGACTTTTGCTAAATATAGTATAAGTATGATACTGAATTATATCTCAACTTATGGTAATGTTACAGTTTACTTAGGGATATTTTTATTTTTCAGTTAAAAAAGTTCATATTTTTCTGGAGATGCAGCATTAATGTTAATGTTTTATAACGAAATTACCAATTTTCCTCGAGAATTGGCATTAGCGGCGAAGATTGTAAAAACAAAAGTTCCAATTTTCCTCAAGAGATGGCCATAGCGGCGAAGTTTATAAACAAAAGTTCCAATTTTCCTCAAATGATGGCATTAGTGTCGAAATTTATAAACAAAATTTCTAATTTTCCTCAAGAAAAGGCATTAGTGTCGAAGTGTATTATATAGTACATTTTAGGCCCGGTATTATAATGTATAGTTAAATCTGATAAATAGTTATCATGAAGGTTAAGCTTAACTATCGGTTAGCGAGATGGCCGGTATTATAAAACTTTTTCGTCTCATGGTTAGTAATTTATCACTTTAAGTAAGAGTTGCGTTGCCCGAGAATAATTTTCATACCCGTTGCTGCGAGTTTTGTTTGAACATAAACGAATCGTAATGGCTTTCTTTTTCCATTCATACGGGAACCTATTTACTAAGTTATCTCCTATTACTCTTATTTACCTTAACTTAATCTAAGGAATAAAGAATGGAAGGTAAAAGAAGTAAAAACTTCACAGAGGAAGAGCAGATCTTGCTACTAAATTTAGTTGAGGAGAATAGAAATGTAGTAGAGAATTAAATAAGTAACTCAACTACATGGAAGCAGAAGGTAAGTTACGTGTTTTCGTCATGTCTGCTATCTAATACGAAATTCTACATGAGAGAACTAAATAAATGCAGGAGGCAGCATGGATGATAATTCGTGATAAATTCGTCGCACAGACGGGAAGCACAAGGCCGTGGAGAAAGCTAAAATCGAAGTACGACGCTATTTAGAAAGATACGAAAAAGGATATGGCTAGGGAGAAAACAAAGTTTGAGGCAGACCGGCGGAGGTCCATCCAACATTAAACGTAACCCGGTGTACGAAAAGTGTAGGAGTTAAATTGGTTTAAACGGAATGGGCTTGGAAAACGTAAGGATAGCGATTCACAAATTATGTGTAGGGATCTACCTTGTACTATTGAATTGATGTTTTTTAACAGAATTAATTCTATTTTCACTATATTGTGTACTATACAACGATTTTCCTTCAGGTTCAAGAGATCAGCTATCACATAATTCTCAAGCCATGATGGTAAATACTTATCATGTTTTTTTATTGTAACACTGACTGTGCTTCTAATAATTAATGGGAAATTTTGAATTTCATATAATTATTTCCTTATTTATTCATAAATGCTATCATGATCATTGAAATATTTAGTACTGAAGTGTAGAGCCTTCTTGAGCTTTAAAGTAGAACTCTATCAAAATTTTTCCTTTCTTTGAAGTTTCACAAAATTGAAAATACTTTCTTGACAGGTATCAGATGACTCAAACTCGGATTGTGCTTCGTATGGTAAAACATTACTTATTACTGTCCATAATCAATTGAAAGAGAAATTTTATTAAAACGAAAATATTGCCAGTTAAGGTCCTAAAGACAACTCGTTGATGTTGTCACATGATTTATTCTCAATGCATGTGGAATTGGTATTCCTTGCTTATGTTTACAAGGTTGGATTATGTCGATGTCCAGTTTGGTATGAAAGATATTTATATTCTGTAGATAAATTTGTAAGAAATAGGTCAATGCAATAGTCATGTCAGTCCTTATATTCTCAGAAGCATAAGCATATCAAGCAAAATGTCATTATTGTAACAATATGTGCCAAGCATCATTTCATGGTTGTTACATCTTTTTCCACTTTACTTTTTGGTTAGTTCTGAAAGTTTTGACCAAGATATAGATACCTAATGCATTATAATCTTTAATACTTGGAGTAATGAATTTTTAAGATTACAATTGTAAATCTGACATTATCCCCATAAAATTTTCTGAAAAGGATTTTATTCATTTCCAGAGTGGAACTTATACTCTCCATCGTTTCCAGTAATAATGGAAACATCTCACCCAGAGAATGAAAACAATGGTAGTCTTTAAAGTTATCATTCATGCAACTCAATTTAAGTTAATTCTAGGAATGTCCTTTGATTGTATCTTGGTTAAGCATACCTGTAGCTTTCAGAATTTGTCACCTCTCTGACAAACTTGAGCTTTATATTAATCTCGATGTGTTAATGAGTACCAATAGCCTTGAAGTAGGATTCACCATTCTTGAAATATGAGAATTGATAAGTTGTTTAATTTCAGAGAATATAACTACAATTTCAAGTCAGGGTGTGGAAGTAGTGGAAAGTAAGTTTGAAGTATATATGTAAAATTTGATTATTAATTTCCTTGTATTGTTTCATTCTCAATGATATATCATGATTCATTTAACAGTTGATATAATTGGAGACAAAAACAATGAATCTGCTAAGCATAAGATCCCAGGCAATGAAAAAACAGGCAGTATGCAATACTTATAAATTTGGCTTTAAGCGTATGCCTTTTTTAGAATAATAATAAGTATTCTTTTCATAGAATCCAAGATCCAGAAGAATTTCAGTAAAACAAATCCAAAGGAAAGTTTAATCTCATTAACAGAAACAAAGTTAGAATTAATCAATCTACAGAAAGAAATTTTAAAGAAAGAATATGAGGAGAAGCAAAGAAGAGAAGAGGAATTACATGCTTTTAAGATTAAAATAGCCAATGCAGAAGAAAAAAACTATTACTAGAAATTATATTAAAAGAAATAAATAAATTTATTTAGATGAATTTCAGTATTTACTTTGAATCACCATAAGTTAATAAGTCCTTTTTGCTGTGAGACAGACAATGGCCAAAAAATCACTCACTGTAACTTTTGCTACATGCCATACTCGTTTTAAAAGACATCTACTGTATAACAAAGAATTAAGTTTGTATAACTTTTTGCTTTTATAATCATGCCGGGTAGGTTCATTTACTTTCCTCTATTGAAATTTCTTTGACTTTCTCCCTTCAGCTGCATCAATGTAAAAAAATAAGTCCCAAGAGAAGAAGTTTATATAATAATATTTTGCTAAGTTAGATATTACGAAATACATTTGTTTGGGATATGATATTTTACCATACTCAAAGAGGATTTATAGTTCTGACAACAAAATTAAATTATATGTGTATTTTAATTGAAAAACTCAACTAAATCAACAACTTAAATAAATGAATTCCAAATTTGATGATGCTATTGAATTTTCTCAACCCTTCTGCTTATTATAAAAAATAAGTGAAACTCTTCCATTTAGAAGGACATACAAACCAAAACTAAATTTTTCATATTCATGGTTATAAATTCTCATGAAAACATAGAAGTATAAAATTGTAATTATTGTATTTTAATTTCCAGATTTTCAAACCTGTGAAGAATCACCTTATATTTCCTATGGTTTCAAAATAGCAATTATTTTAGAAGATACAAATATTTAAATATATATATGTCATATTTAACTGAAAAAATTATTTAAAATACATATTTCAAGGAATTAATTTTTTTAAGACAGTAGTAATAGGGAATAGAATATGATTTTCTAACATATATATTATGGTCATACTGGATATAATTATTATTAATTTTTGCATGGAAATAAATAAATGATGCTTTAGTGATATTCCAAATATCATTATGGAATAAAAGTTTATTTCATAAGTTAACAAAATTTTACTACTGAGGGTTGAAAGAGAAATGGGTAAAAATATAAACAAACAGTGGATTTTTTCTCCAAATTACTCAACTCCTTTATATTTTATAAAGATCCAGTGCATCCCTTTGCAAAATTATTAGACAATTGATATTTTATTAGTAAAATTTATCAAGTAGCTTGATGTCATAAATGTAATACTACTTCCTGAATATGTCAAAAAAAAGGTATCATCACCATTTAATGGTTGATCTGTGCCAAAATAAAATTGTTATCAAATTATTAATAATTTTGCTTTGCATCATTTACTGATTTAAGGAATAAACTGTCAAGAAACGAAGACCATTGTCAGAAATAAAGTTTTATATAAAATAAAGATAAGATCACAGCTTTTTTACAAAAATATTTTGTATATTTATAAAACTGTAGAACATCTAATTTCCTAGGTAACAAATTTCAACAATTTTTACATCATCGAATAATTTTAATTCATGACTTTTCAACTTTAATCTGTGTTTCATTGGATTCAAGTGGCGAGGTAGGAGACATTTAAATTCCATTATCGAATAAAATATGTATAATCAAATTTAACCCTGGAAGATTTTGCCCTTCTTAACAAGCATGTTTCATCATGAAAAAATGACTTACGTTAATATTAATATTATGCAATTGTTATTGAATTAAGTGGCTATCTCCTCTTCAAAAACTATTTTTTGACCACTAATGGGGTTTCAGAATCTCTTTTTTGTCCTTCCTCCTTCCTCAATTCACTTCTTAAATGACCAGCACTAGTTTCATTATTCATCTCCTTCTCTGACTGCTTAATGCTGTTCTCTCCAAAATTTTGGAAATCCTTGTCCCTGTCAGTATTCTTTTCCTGTTCTTGTTTGTTTTCTGTTTGGTTTTTCTTACACTTTCCATCTTCCATGGCTAATTTTGAGATTCCTTTTGGAGAGGCTGGTTGCTGCCCTTTATGCCAAATTCTTCCAGTAGGAGATCCAACACTGCTTGTTCTCTGCAGAAGATGTTGGGAACCAAATGGTGAACCTCCCCTGAATGGCTTATGTTGATTTATAGGTGTTCCAGTCCCTGAGTAAGGCATAGTGGTTGCTATCGAGTTTCTTGGGCGATTGAAGTCTCTCATAGCCATAGCTACATAAGTTATATAAATGTCATCATTAGCATCTTTACGATAATTTGTAAATTATTCATAATTGATAATGGGATGGAATATTTTTAGAGATTAGGGATCGAAGTAAATGATAGGGTTGTTCTTCATAGTAAAGTTCACTTAGAGCAGCAAAATCTATTAGGTTCAAAAATCAACATAGTAACATAAAACCAAAAATATCACAGTTAAATTTTGGTAGAATATATTTGATATATTTATTATTTAAATTATGGAATTGTGAAATGATCATCAATATTTCAGAAGGAAGAGAGGTTTGAAAAGATAGGTGTAGTAATGTGGTGAATAATCTTTTTGATACAAAAAATTATAAAGGGAGAAAAGCTTTTAAGGGTTGCATACCTTTATAATGATGATCATAAAGCACATGATTTGCAAGTAGGATAATAATTTATCATAGCCATAGATAAATAGTATATAGATAATAGTTTTCATATATCTGCTCCTTAGAAATAAAAACAGAAAACTATGAAATCTAAATAATTATCATCACATATCACTATATTTCCCTAGATCCCAAGGAAATCTTGGGATTCCATTCCTTCCATTTCCTACCTCCCTTAGTGTTTCCCCAAGATTTCCTTTTCACATGAATTAGACTCTAACAACTCTCTGAATCACCTTGACCTTACTCTATGCCAAAAAACCATACTATTGATTTCAGCATCTACAAATAAATATCCTATACAGATAATATCATTTCCCATACCTCATACCATCATCGGTCTCACAAAAGTGCCTTTTCTCATAGCCTTATACATAGATTGCTTCACATCCCTTTACCTGCCTCCCAAAATTTTACTGCAAATTGATAACAGATTACTAAGCAAATGG
This sequence comes from Sympetrum striolatum, assembly GCA_947579665.1. NCBI lineage: Eukaryota > Metazoa > Arthropoda > Insecta > Odonata > Libellulidae > Sympetrum > Sympetrum striolatum. The sequence continues at coordinate 105,577,062 of OX388343.1, forward strand.
CCAATACTCATGTTTCTGGTAAATAAAATTCTTAAGAAATTTACTTAGAATTAAATTACAAAGAAACAATTGTCTTTTTTTCCTCATGACCCCCAGTATCAAATTGCTAGACCACAGCATGTTGTTCTTCCCTTTCAATGATATCGTTCTTGTAAACTAGCCAACTTCCTTAAAAATACATCATTATGCCTGTCTTCCACAATAAAAATTATGTGTAGATACTTTTTCAACCAAAAAGATAATCTTGAACCTCTAAACAATCTGGAGTTTTTAAATTAACTAAAAAAACTTGTAAGTAATTGACTACCACACCATCTATATTGTAATGATTTCTAAAAATTTTCTTATCAATGCTAAAGAAGATTATGAAGTCTTTGAGAAGAAATGCTCTTTCTTGCATTTCACCAACCACTTGCAAGTAAAACAGTATTCCTCCTCCCTGGATGTACTTTATTTCCATACTAAAGGAGCCTTAGTATAGAGCCTTAGATCTTTTTACTTTAAAGCCTTTGATAAGTATCCTTCATTCGGATTCTCCGAATATTATCCTAACCAACCAACAACCTTCCTCCCCAATTTTACAAGCTGCCCTTTTCTCACTTGGATACTCAGACCTCAATACCTACACCATCTTATTCTCTTCATCTCAACTGACTCCATGGATTTTAAATTACTGCTTATCTACCATTGTGGGTAAATAAAATACAGACTAACAGACTACAATTTCCTTAGTTACATAATAAGAAGTGCAGGGAAATGTGATCATATTTCTATAAATTAATGTTATCCTATAACACTTATTGATTTTACGAGAAAAATATAGCTTGCATACTGCAAGCAGATCGGAAACACTTATTTCATATCGGCATCATATTGGGACAGTCCTCAAAAGAAACAATAAGGATTGAAAATATTCTTATATTGTGAGAAATTGTAATGTGCTCTGGTATCGAACCCACGAACAGCATGGTCTTGTCTAATTTTTTTCTTAAACTGAGTCTGAATATACATCTTCTATCCAAGCAAGAACTCCCTATCATTTCAATTAGTGCATGAAAAGAAATAATGACAAACTATGTATTTTAAAAGGGCCGATTTTTGCATCGTCCTAGCATCAAACTCAGGATATTTTCCATAAAAGTCATTTATGTTTTAGATAGATCATGACAATAAATATAGGCTCTTTGAGTTTTGATTCTCTATCTATCCGGAAAGTATTTTTTAAATTCCCAAAAATCATAGCAATGCATTTAAACGGGAAAAATCAGGACTTTGTGGCCTTCTGGAATCGTACCTATGACACTGAGGTTCAGTATAGCAATTTTTCTGGTGGTTACACATTATGGCCAATACATGGTAAAAATTTAAACTCAATGACACCAGTGGTTAAGCCTGTGAATTAGAATCCTATCTATCTATCTATATATATGAATGAATCCGGAGAAGCGTCTATATATAATAGATATAATATGTTACTAATGCAACGTGTAATTTTCTAGCATAAAAATTGAAAAAGGCTAAACAAACCTGTTTTACCACGATGAGGACCAAAGACACTGCTGCCATTCAATCCACTATCATTTGAACCTTTGGTATAATGAGGAATGTCTGTAAGTGATCCACGTTGCGTCACTTGAATCATAAGACTGAGCCGCTCCAGAGCTGGAGTAACTATTTTCTCAGGATGAAGAATTGCTAACTCTGGATCTGAAATATTATTGGAGAAATACATCAGTTCCTTGCCTAATTATGTTCCCTTTTATTCATAAAATACAAATAAGACTGTAAATGAAATATTCATTCATAATTATTGGGTGCATGTATTTTATGTTTAATTTAATCTTAAGTTTTTCCATAATTATTAATTAACATTACAGAAATTCTGTTGTATGTATATGCATTATCTCGTATATATGTATGGGCCAAGGAGTTTTGATTAGTTATTGCACATAGTATGAAAATAATTCTTTCTCAGTATGATAACACAATATTAAAGTGGATAGCATCCTCAAAACAGAAAAAATAAAGAAGTGACTCTATCATTGAGCAAATAAAAAGATTTAAATTTCCAGATAAAGAATCCGATCAAAGGTTTTAATTGTGTTTGAATAGAGTTACATAGAAAATGATCGTAGAGGAACAGAAAATTTGAGAAAAGTAAAACTTATTCCATCTGTGTCTGAAAGCAATCAATAATGAATATTATTGAAAAAATGAAACTAATTAGGTGGTTGTCAATAAGAGTTCATCAAAGTATATGCCGGTGTATCAGTCTCGACTTTTGAAGCCTAAAAAAATCTCTCAACACCAAGGGGTTGACTTATATGCCAAACATAAAATTTATCCCTTTACCACCGAGGGATAAATAAGTGAAACTGCCTGCTTAACACTTGTTGCACACAAACTCTCGCAAATCACCACAATTATTTATTTTTGAAACTAATTTTTATCTAGTCTAAATAATGTAGATGTCATATAAAATAAATTTCATCACAAAATACAACTGTGGGCAAAAGTATGTTATGTTTTGATATGTTTTCATAATAAAACAGTTGAATAAACCATTTTAATATCTTTGAATTAAATTTATTGCATATTTATTCTTCGCAAATTATATTCATTTCTTCACACCTAATATTGATTTACAGAAATTTAATATATATTTCAATGTTTACTTTTTTCAAATGAAGATCAATAAGAACATAATGTTTTGTTTTTGTTTATATAATTGTTATGATTTGACTTAGCGTTAGGAGTAAATGGAAGTTATTTTAGCAGTGTCGTGATTTGATATTACCATGCTATATTACCATTATTTCTATTATAAATACATATTTAATACTATTGTGTTTCCATTTTGTGATGCATTTCTATTTGTGTAGCCTGAGTTATACCTATGAAAGAAACTTGTGAAATAGTTAAACAGAGGTGAGAAGTATATGCGGTAAATATTCCTTAAGCTATCGTATATTTATGGATACCATAGTTTTTCTTCCTTTAAAATAGACTTGGGGAAGTGGTATTGCCTTATTTTTTGCATCAACTTACACGCCGGATCGACTTATATATGGTAAATACATAAATTAATTTGGCACAAAGACCACACTAAATATAGTTCAACCACACTATATATTAACCCCTGTGTAGTTCAATCCCAAAGTTGCAGATAAAGAATTGTGTCTTCACGCAAGTCTTAAGCATAGGCTAACCCACACTCTGTAAGCTTTCAAACCCTAACTCCTTGATATTGTCAACAATTTTCAAGTTACAAACCATGAGTACTTGATGTGATCAACCATTTTGCTTTTACAATCCTAATACTTCAATATAAAAAAAATTGTTCTGCATTCACAGTGTTTAGGTACTCAAATTACTAGTATGCCATATTTTACAACTGTGTTTGTTATTATTTGCTTTTGTTTTTCTATCTTGAGATAATACTGTTTACTAAGAAATGTAAATGGTAGCTGAATTTGTTTCAGTGATTTTGTCACTTATACTCAAGTTTTAATAAAAAACTATCATTCACTAATTCTATCATTTGAAATCAACAATAGGTCAGGATTATGATAATATTCCTAAGATAACTTTTAACTAGACGGTATAAAAATTAAAATTAATAGAAAATCCAAAGAGAAAGGAAATTGGAACACCACTAAAAGGAAATAAAATAGGTTTGTGCTTCATGTAGAGCCAAGTAAGATTAGCAGATTAAGCAAGATTTTTGTTCTTTCAGTACAAATGCATGCAAGAATGTGGGTTCACTCAATTATCAAAAAATGCAGGAATTTTAGTAAGCTTTTGAAAAATATCTTCTAATTCTATAATCATAAAACAATAATTTGATGAAAATATGGTATAGCCTATATTGCCAACAGAAGATATTAATTATTAAAAAATACTCTTCAGAAAGAATGTAATATTTGAACAACATTTTTCCTCTAATTTTACCTTTGATGTCTTCGCCATCTTCCATGTCTGCATTTTCTGCTGCTTTTTCTTGAGTAGGTGGTCGCTCTAATCTCTTTAACCAGAAATAATGTAATATACCATATAGCACTCCTCCTGCTCCTGCTAAATAACCCATGATGCGGAAGGACTCCCTCGTACCAACTGATCCAAGTAAAAATCCACCAACGAAACTTCCACTGCCTCTGCCTATTGATTAGTAAATAATAATAATTATTATTATATATACTTATAAAAAACATACTTTTTGACTATAATTTAATTTTAAGTAAAAATACGCCCCTTTCCCCTGAAAATCTAATGTTTGTAAATCTAACTTCCATTACAAAGACTAATGCCTAAGAAGGTGCTGTACAGCTGGGACCTTAGGGGCTGCCCCTGTATTTGTCAAATTTTATCAAAAACCATGAAATATAATGCATGAAATTGATAAATCATCTTTATGCTATTTCAACGTTTTAGTAATTATAGGATATACTGTATGTGTAAACTAATATATTTATTAATATATATAATAATATTAATAAGTCATGATAATAATAATTTTATATTATGGGCAGAGTCCTATTGCATGTTAAGAATACATGATTTATAGAATACACAAATTAAATAAATATAAAAAACAGTTATTGATAAAGGCTGTAAATTACAAAATATAATAAATTGTGAATTAGGAATGACCACAACATGTAGAGATAAGAACATATGACAAATTTAATCATAAGCACCACTGGAAATAAAAAAGTTCAAAGATTTAAAAAATGCAATTAGACCTAAGGAGTAAAATTAAGAAATCAAGGCTTTAGGATATGAAAATAGAAAATAAACAGTAAGATATCAAGCAGTTATCAATCAATTCTAGATAAAAGTGAAATTCCTAATGGAGGGAAGCAGAAAGTTAAAACAATTAATTAGTCTCTCATATTCACCACTTTCTCTTTCAAATTTAAATCTGAAGGCTTGAAATAGAACCCCAAGAAATTTCCTTTGAATTGTCTCCAGTTGAAGCTCATATTTTGAATGATAAGGGTTCCAGAATATTGAGCCATATTCTACAATAGATCTACAAGTGATACATACAATAGCATGATACAATTTATATGATTGAAGTGTATTGCCACGGGAAGAATAAAGCCAAGCATTTTGTAGGCCTTAGTGGATATAGTCTGAATATGAAGTTGAAACCCTAATTATAAATCAAAAATAGCCCATAAATCAGAAATAAATTGGACTCTTTTCAGAATGCTGTTACAAAGGAAATGATCATATGAAATCATGTGTCATGATATGAAAGTTAGCATTGCTGCCTAACCCAGCATCTTAATATGGTAGAATTAAAAAAAAAATAATTATTCAAATAGAAGTAGTACCCAATGAAGAATCAAGAGAGAAGTGAAGACTTTAAATGACTGTAAGCTATTAGATTTTCATCTTGTGTCTGAAAATATGATAAACTTGTTGAAACCTATTTTCTAATTAATCTATTTGCTGATTAAGCTGATATGTGATTTCAGTTTCATGTTTAGTGCTTTGCTTAGCATATCAGTAATTTCAAAGGCATTATTAATAATATAATATTTATTAATATTGCAGAGTTAGCAGCTAAATATGGTACATAAAATAATAAATTAACTATTTCATAGTTTGACACCAACATCGAACTTGGATATACCTGAAAAATAAGAGAATGCACCAAAATATTTCTTTGCTTAATTTTATAATTGTTGTATTATTGGTAGAACACAACTGACAATAATCATCATGTAACATTTGTTATTAAATTCAAGACTATGATGACATATTTTGCAAAAAGTGTCATTTTGTGATCATTTTCTTTGAAGAGCATTCTAACATCTTAGTAATTTAAGAGTTGAAACAAGATGATAGGAAGATCATGAAAATATATTCTTTAAAATATAGATTGTAATTCATATAATAACTTCCAAACCTTTTTGTATTATCAATGTCCATGTTTGTCAAATAAGCCTCATTGAAGACATTTTTCAGTGGATTTTATTGATGTATCAAATCTATTTCTTAATAACTATCATTTACCTAAACTAAAATGTGCCATTCCCAGCTCACCAATGAGTGTTGCCAACAAATTCTTAGGGCATATAGTTGCACAGTAAGTAGCAGCTGCCACCCACATTAGATGCACAGCTAAAGCTTCAATTGCCTCAAAAGGAAAAGACCACCATGCATTACTGAAAAAAAATGAGTTTGGAATTATACATCCTGAAAACTTTGAATGAGTATACAATTAACACTACCTCTGTAATTGCTCTAATTTCTCTATCTCTAAATAGGTACTATAACAATTCTTCTTCTCTCGTTACAATCCTAAGATTGATTTGCAGCAGTCTTCCATTTTTCACGATTCTGGGCCATTCTCTTTACTTCTACATATTTCTGGCAGCCTAAATCCTTCATCGGCTGTCCCATGTAGTTTAGTCTAGGCCTGCCTTTCCAGTTTTTCCCTTCTACAGTGCCCTCTAGTATGGTCTTAATAAGCCCATCATGCCTAAGGATGTGGCCAATCAGGGTGCATTTTCTCTTCTTTATCAGGTTGAGAAGACACAGTCTTTCTCTCATCCTTTGTAGAACCTCTTTGTTTGTTACTTTGTTCACCCACAGTATTTTCAGTATTCAACGATATCAAAACATTTCGAAGGCCTATCAGTTTCCTCTTTTCGCTCTTCCCAAAAGTCTCACTAGCGTAAAGTAGGATACTACTGACAAAAGTCCTCAAGAGGTGCTTTCTAAGCTCTAAATTGATGTTTCTTGGGGTGAAGAGTTTCTTTCTTTTATTGAAGGCTAACTTTGCCTGGTTGATTCGGCTCAATATCTCCTTTACGCTATCCCATCTGAAGTTATATATCCAGCTTCCCAAATAGATGTACTCATCCACTGCATCTAACATCTCTCCCCCTAAAGCTAGCTCCACTCTAGTGTTGTGCCTGCTTACCACCATCACTTTTGTTTTGCTTTTATTTAATTTCATATTATATCGAGTGCTTAATATCGCTTCTAATTCTTCTAGTGTATCTATCAGCTCTTCTTTATTTTCTGCCATTATTGCAATATCATCAGCAAACCTTATCATGTCCACTTTCTCACCTTGTATTTTCACTTCTGGTCTATACCTCATTCTTTCCCAACTTTTACGTTGGATTTGAAATCGAACCAACTGCTTCCAAACCGACGAGTTACATAATATGGCCCCAGTAGCGGATTGGGACACTTACAGAACTTTCAGGGCACGCTCTTTGCTAAGACACATGTCCGACCGTTTAACTCGATGGGCTTTTGTTTGATCTATTAAAATAATATACGCATTAACTACGTAGATCAGAGTTACTTAAAAACTCGATTTTTCAAGATGAAACTCCACAGCGTATTTGAATTGCCGCTAGAAAACGGAAAAGTCACGTGGTTTAATGCTGTAACATCGGCTCGGCTACTGCGCAGCCTGTCCAGCACTCTACACCATCCTTACTCTATGGATTACACACACTCAATCGAGAAACTTGAGGAAACATCACTTCCGGAGAAGGGAAATTTCTACAAAAGATTCCCACACATTTTTTGCTTGTAGTCTTTCTCAGACACATGCTCGTCCACTAATCTGTTGTAAATCAAATCTGTGTTTGCATATTTTAATATCGTAACAAAGAGCAGCTCAATAAATTTATTTGAATGATTTTCTTTTTGAATTTAGTAACCCTGCTCCGTGAAGTTGTTAGGCTGGATGTAGGTTAAGAATGGTTTATTAATAATAAAAAGTTATAATATCATTTGTAGGACCCAAGTTTAACACAGTTCAAAAACTTAATTTTAAATTATACATTTACAGGTTGGTGACAGGGATAAGGTTTAATTTTACAATAATGCAAATATTACTAATCGTATGTCATAGTCGAAAACTGCTAAACTGGAAGTTTCGTAAAAATATCGAAAAATTATTTATGCGCCATATTTTGACTTTTTTTTGAAAGGAATGAAATTAATTTTCATTATTTTCCTACGGCATTCGAAACATAGAGTGACTTCGTTATTAAAAATTAATATAATAAACCCTTTTTACATACTCCAAAAGTTTGAAACTGTTAGGTTACATATAAATAGGAAAAATATCAAAGTTAATGCAATATTGGTACATGAATGTTTAAACATTTCTTTAATTATTATAAATATAAAAAGATATTTGGTTAAAAAAGTTAACATTTATTTTTTTAACCCGCCTTCCTAGGTAAAGTAGACTTTTGCTAAATATAGTATAAGTATGATACTGAATTATTTCTCAACTTATGGTAAGGTTACAGTTTACTTAGGGATATATTTATTTTTCAGTTAAAAAAGTTCATATTTTTCTGGAGATGCAGCATTAATGTCAATGTTTTATAACGAAATTACCAATTTTCCTCGAGAATTGGCATTAGCGGCGAAGATTGTAAAAACAAAAGTTCCAATTTCCCTCAAGATATGGCTTTAGTGGCGAGGTTTATAAACCAAAGTTCCAATCTTGCTCAAGAGATGGCATTAGTGGCGAAGTTTATAAACAAAAGTTCCAATTTCCCTCAAGAGATGGCATTAGTGTCGAAGTTTATAAACAAAAGTTCAAATTTTCCTCAAGAGATGGCATTAGTGGCGAAGTTTATAAACAACAGTTCCAATTTTCCTCAAGAGAATTAGTGTCGAAGTGTATTATATAGTACATTTTTAGGCCCGGTATTATAATGTATAGTTAAATCCGATAAATAGTTATCATGAAGGATAAGCTTAACTATCGGTTAGCGAGATGGCCGGTATTATAAAACTTTTTCGACTCATGGTTAGTTATTTATCACTTTAACTAAGAGTTGCGTTGCCCGAGAATAATTTTCATACCCGTTGCTGCGAGTTCTGTTTGAACATAAACGAATCGTAATGGCTTTCTTTTTCCATTCATACGGGAACCTATTTACTAAGTTATCTCCTATTACTCTTATTTACATTAACTTAATCTAAGGAATAAAGAATGGATGCTAAAAGAAGTAAAAACTTCACAGAGGAAGAGCAGATCTTGCTACTAAATGTAGTTGAGGAGAATAGAAATGTAGTAGAGAATAAAATAAGTAACTCAACTACATGGAAGCAGAAGGTAAGTTACGTGTTTTCGTCATGTCTGCTATCTAATACGAAATTCTGCATGAGAGAACTAAATAAATGCAGGAGGCAGCATGGATGATAATTCGTGATAAATTCGACGCACAGACGGGAACCACAAGGCCGTGGAGAAAGCTAAAATCGAAGTACGACGCTATTTAGAAAGATACGTAAAAGGATATGGCTAGGGAGAAACAAAGTTTGAGGCAGACCGGCGGAGGTCCATCCAACATTCAACGTAACCCGGTGTACGAAAAGTGTAGGAGTTAAATTTGTTTAAACGGAAAGGGCTTGGAAAACGTAGTGGATAGCGATTCACAAATTATGTGTGGGGATCTACCTTGTACTATTGAGTTGATGTTTTTTAACAGAATTAATTCTATTTTCACTATATTGTGTACTATACAACGATTTTCCTTCAGGTTCAAGAGATGAGCTATCACATAATTCTCAAGCCATGATGGTAAATACTTATCTTGTTTTTTTATTGTAACACTGGCTGTGCTTCTAATAATTAATGGGAAATTTTGAATTTCATATAATTATTTCCTTATTTATTCATAAATGCTATCATGATAATTGAAATATTTAGTACTGAAGTGTAAAGCCTTCTTGAGCTTTAAAGTAGACCTCTATCAAAATATTTCCTTTCTTTGAAGTTTCACAAAATTGATAATACTTTCTTGACAGGTATCAGATGACTCACACTCGGATTGTGCTTCGTATGGTAAAACATTACTTATTACTGTCCATAATCAATTGAAAGAGAAATTTTATTAAAACGAAAATATTGCCAGATAAGCTCCTAAAGACAACTCGTTGATGTTGTCACTGATGATTTATTCTCAATGCATGTGGAATTGGTATTCCTTGCTTATGTTTACAAGGTTGGATTATGTCGATGTCCAGTTTGGTATGAAAGATATTTATATTCTGTAGATAAATTTGTAAGAAATAGGTCAATGCAATAGTCATGTCAGTCCTTATATTCTCAGAAGCATAAGCATATCAAGCAAAATGTCATTATTGTAACAATATGTGCCAAGCATCATTTCATGGTTGTTACATCTTTTTCCACTTTACTTTTTGGTTAGTTCTGAAAGTTTTGACCAAGATATAGATACCTAATGCATTATAATCTTTAATACTTGGAGTAATGAATTTTTAAGATTACAATTGTAATTCTGACATTATCCCCATAAAATTTTCTGAAAAGGATTTTATGGATACTGTCCTCTCTAACATTCATTCTTCCCTTATTTGTACTGATGTTCTTAACTCGGATATCTCTGATCATTTTCCTTTAATTTCTCACATTAATATTGATCTTAATCTTCAGCCTCTCATTATATTGAAACGCTTTTTTTCTCAAAGCAACGAACACACTTTTCTCTATCCTCTCAGAAGCGAAACTTGGAAGAATGTTTACAATACTACTAGTTTTGATAAGTCCTACTACAAGTTTTATAATAAATTTCTTTATATATTTAATGTTGCATACCCATTAACATCTAAGGTTGGACGCACTTCTAATGGAACTTCTAAAAATAATAATTGGATCACTAATGAAATCAAGATCTATTCTATTTTTCTTAAGGACCTTGCTTTTCAAGTCAAAACTTCTAATGATCCCACTCTTAGTTCCACATACAAACGGTTTAGATTTCAGTATAGAAATATGCTTAAGAAGGCTAAACTGAGTCACAATAATCAACGATTGATCTTAGCCAAGAATAAATCTAAGGAAGCATGGAAAATCATCAAGAGCACTAGTGAATTCAACTCTAAAACTGAACTTCTTTTAACTGATCATAACACTGGTGAAATTGTTTCTGATCCAGCATTGCTTGCTACTTTTTTAAATAACCATTTCTCTTCACTCTCAACTCCTTCTAACTTCTCTGCTTCTTATTCCAGAAATTTTTCCTTAAATATTCCAAATTCCTGTTATCTCTTTCCATGTGATGAGTACGAGCTTAGATCTGTGGTTTCTAGTTTGTCCAACTCTTGCTCTGGTGATGACAATATTCCTGGTCACATTGTAAAGCTCGCCTATGATTTCATCAGGGAACCCTTACTCTATCTCATTAATCAGTCCTTGCTTTTAGGAGTTTTTCCTTTATCTTTAAAACACTCAAAAGTTATCCCTCTGTATAAAAATAAAGGATCTAGATTGGATATTAATAACTATCGCCCTATTGCTATACAGAGTCATGATGTGATCATATTTCTATAAATTAATGTTATCCTATAACACTTATTGATTTTACGAGAAAAATATAGCTTGCATACTGCAAGCAGATCAGAAACACTAATTTCATATCGGCATCATATCGGGACGGTCCTCAAAAGAAAAAATAAGGATTGAAAATATTCTTAAAATTTGCTGCAATTTATTTGTCCGGCATCGAACCCGGGTCTTCCTGGTGAACTTACTATGCAGCTTAACAGAAGATCACCATCTCTAACTATGTGCGAAAACTCAAGCAGAAATATTGGCTGCAACTGCCTCAAACGACATCCAACTTTTCACATATATTCCTTATGTGAGAAATTGTAATGTGCTCGGGCATCGAACCCAGGAACAGCATGGTCTTATATAATTTTTTTTCTTAAACCGAGTCTTAATATACATCTTCTATCCAAGCAAGAACTCCATATCATTTCAATAAGTGCATGAAAAGAAATATTGAAAAACTTCCTCAATTTATTTTAAAAGGGCCGATTTTTGCATCGTCCTAGCATCGAACTCAGGATATTTTCCGTAAAAGTCTTTTATGTTTTCGATAGATCATAACCATAAATATAGGCTCCTTGAGTTTTGATTCTCTATCTATCCGGAAAGTATTTTTTTTAATTCCCAAAAATCAAAGCAATGCATTTAAATGGGAAAAATCGGGACTTTGTGGCTTTCTGGAATCGAACTTATGACACTGAGGTTCAGAATCGCAATTTTTCTGGTGGTTACACATTATGGCCAATACGTGGTAAAAATTTCAACTCAATGACACTAGTGGTTAAGCCTGTGAATTAGTATCCTATCTATCTATCTATATGTATGAATGAATCTGGAGAATCGTCTATATATAATAGATATAATATTTAACTAATGCAACTTGAAATTTTCTAGCATAAAAATTGAAAAAGGATAAACAAACCTGTTTTACCACGATGAGGACCAAAGACACTGCTGCCATTCAATCCACTATCATTTGAACCTTTGGTATAATGAGGAATGTCTGTAAGTGATCCACGTTGCGTCACTTGAATCATAAGACTGAGCCGCTCCAGAGCTGGAGTAACTATTTTCTCAGGATGAAGAATTGCTAACTCTGGATCTGAAATATAATTGTAGAAATACATCAGTTCCTTGCCTAATTATGTTCCCTTTTATTCATAAAATACAAATAAGACTCTCAATGAAATATTCATGCTCAATGTTAATTAGTTGGGTGTATGTATATTATGTTAAATTTAATCTTAAGTTCTTCCATAATTATTAATTAACATTACAGCAATTCTGTTGTATGTATATGCATTATCTCGTATGTACATCTTCAAAATATATACTCCCCAATAATCAGGATCTTAAGAGATATAATTTCATAACTGTAACCTGTAACTTTAAATTTTTTGAGACACTACACTTTGGTATTGATCAATATGTATACCTACCAAATTAATACAATATTTTACTTGTTGCAAATTCTAGGTATAAGATCAAATTTAATTTTCTATAAAAATATATTATCAATATCTTTCATTTATACAAATTGAAGAACATTAAATCCCATGTTACACCATTTAGTATTTGTAATAATATTTTAAGACTACTGTTAAAACATAAAAATGTTATCAAAATTCTTTCATTCATCATCATCATCATCATCATTTTTCATCATCGTTTGGTCCAAGGCAATGAAGTTATAAGAAAAGCATTTTGATTTTTAGGTAATATAAGCTACCAAAGAAGCAAACAATTAGATGATGATAAAATCCTTAAATGATAAAGGTACTGCTAAAGATCTATGATGAAACATGGAGGATAGGAATGAAGCATTCTAAAAACTTTTAACATCAAAGAGAAAATATATATTTATGGATATTATAAAATACCATTTGATCAGTTCAATATGTAGGAAATAAATATAGGCCCATAAATATATATAGGCCAAGGAGTTTTGATTAGTTATTGCACATAGTATGAAAATAATTCTTTCTCAGTATGATAACACAATATTAAAGTGGATAGCATCCTCAAAACAGAAAAAATAAAGAAGTGACTCTATCATTGAGCAAATAAAAAGATTTAAAATTCCAGATAAAGAATCCGATCAAAGGTTTTAATTGTGTTTGAATAGAGTTACATAGAAAATGATCGTAGAGGAACAGAAAATTTGAGAAAAATAAAATTTATTCCATCTGTGTCTGAAAGCAATCAATAATGAATATTATTGAAAAAAATGAAACTAATTAGGTGGTTGTCAATAAGAGTTCATCAAAGTATGTGCCCGTGTATCAGTCGACTTTGGAAGCCTAAAAAAATCTCTCAAAAACCAGGGGTTGACTTATATGCCAAACATAAAATTTAACCCTTTACCACCGAGGGATAAATAAGTGAAACTGCCTGCTTAACACTTGTTGCACACAAACTCTTGCAAATCACCACAATTATTTATTTTTGAAACTAATTTTTATCTAGTCTAAATAATGTAGATGTCATATAAAATAAATTTCATCACAAAATACAACTGTGGGCAAAAGTATGTTATGTTTTGATATGTTTTCATAATAAAACAGTTGAATAAATCATTTTAATATCTTTGAATTAAATTTGATGCATATTTATTCTTCGCAAATTATATTCATTTCCTCACACGTAATATTGATTTACAGAAATTTAATATATATTTCAATGTTTAATATTTTCAAATGAAGATCAATAAGAACATAATGTTTTGTTTTTGTTTATATAACTGTTATGATAGACTTAGCGTTGGGAGTAAATGGAAGTTGTTTTAGCAGTGTTGTGATTTGATATTACCATGCTATATTACCATTATTTCTATTATAAATATTTAATACTATTATGTTTCCGTTTTGTGACACATTTCTATTTGTGTAGCCTGAGTTATACCTATGAAAGAAACTTGTGAAATAGTTAAGCAGAGGTGAGAAATATACGTGGTAAATATTCCTTAAGCTATCGTATATTTATGGATACCGTAGTTTTTCTTCCCTTAAAATAACCTGGGGAAGTGGTATTGCCTTATTTTTTGCGTCAACTTACATGCCCGATTGACTTATATATGGTAAATACATAAATTAATTTGGCACAAAAACCACACTAAATATAGTTCAACCACACTATATATTAACCCCTGTGTAGTTCAATCCCAAAGTTGCAGATAAAGAATTTTGTCTTCACGCAAGTGTTAAGCATAGGCTAACCCTCACTCTGTAAGCTTTCAAACCCTAAATCCTTGATATTGTCAACAATTTTCAAGTTACAAACCATGAGTACTTGATGTGATCAACCATTTTGCTTTTACAATCCTAATACTTCAATCCAAACAAATTTTTCTGCATTCACAGTGTTTAGGTACTCAAATTAATAGTATGCCAAATTTTAAAACTGTGTTTGTTATCATTTGCTTTTGTTTTTCTATCTTGAGATAATACTGTTTACTAAGAAATGTAAATGGTAGCTGAATTTGTTTCAGTGATTTTGTCACTTATACTCAAGTTTTAATAAAAAACTATCATTCACTAATTCTATCATTTGAAATCAACAATAGGTCAGGATAATGATAATATTCCTAAGATAACTTTTAACTAAACGGTATAAAAATTAAAATTAATAGAAAATCGAAAGAAAAAGAAAATTGGAATACCACTAAAAGGAAATAAAATAGGTTTGTGCTTCATGTAGAGCCAAGTAAGATTAGCTGATTAAGCAAGATTTTTGTTCTTTCAGTACAAATGCATGCAAGAATGTGGGTTCACTCAATTATCAAAAAATGCAGGAATTTTAGTAAGCTTTTGAAAAATATCTTCTAATTCTATAATCATAAAACAATAATTTGATGAAAATATGGTATAGCCTATATTGCCAACAGAAGATATTAATTATTAAAAAATACTCTTCAGAAAGAATGTAATATTTGAACAACATTTTTCCTCTATTTTTACCTTTGATGTCTTCGCCATCTTCCATGTCTGCATTTTCTGCTGCTTTTTCTTGAGTAGGTGGTCGCTCTAATCTCTTTAACCAGAAATAATGTAATATACCATATAGCACTCCTCCTGCTCCTGCTAAATAACCCATGATGCGGAAGGACTCCCTCGTACCAACTGATCCAAGTAAAAATCCACCAACGAAACTTCCACTGCCTCTGCCTATTGATTAGTAAATAATAATAATTATTATTATATATACTTATGAAAAACATACTTTTTGACTATAATTTAATTTTAAGTAAAAATACACCCCTTTCCCCTGAAAATCTAATGTTTGCAAATCTAACTTCCATTACAAAGACTAATGCCTAAGAAGGTGCTGTACAGTTGGGACCTTAGGGGCTGCCCCTGTATTTGTCAAATTTTATCAAAAACCATGAAATATAATGCATGAAATTGATAAATCATCTTTATGCTATTTCAACGTTTTAGTAATTATAGGATATACTGTATGTGTAAACTAATATATTTATTAATACTACTTTTCTAAAATAATGCAATTAGTCTTTATGTAACTCTTTTTTTACTAATTATGAAATCATTTTAATAGATAAGTCATGATAATAATAATTTCATATTATGGGCAGAGTCCTATTGCATGTTAAGAATACATGATTTATAGAATACACAAATTAAATAAATATAAAAAACAGTTATTGATAAAGGCTGTAAATTAAAAAATATAATAAATTGTGAATTAGGAATGACCACAACATGTAGAGATAAGAACATTTGACAAATTTAATCATAAGTACCACCGGAAATAAAAAAGTTCAAAGATTTAAAAAATGCATGTAGTCCTAAGGAGTAAAATTAAGAAATCAAGGCTTTAGGATATGAAAATAGAAAATAAACAATAAGATATCAAGCAGTTATCAATCAATTCTAGATAAAAGTGAAATTCACAAAAAGTAAAGAAGGATCTGCACTTCACTAAACTAAACTAAACTTGTTGAAACCTATTTTCTAATTAATCTATTTGCTGATTAAGCTGATGTGTGATTTCAGTTTCATGTTTAGTGCTTTGCTTAGCATATCAGTAATTTCAAAGGCATTATTAATAATATAATATTTATAAAATTGCAGAGTTAGCAGCTAAATATGGTACATAAAATAATAAATTAACTATTTCATGGTTTGACACCAACATCCAACTTGGATATACCTGAAAAATAAGAGAATGCACCAAAATATTTCTTTGCTTAATTTTATAATTGTTGTATTATTGGTAGAACACAACTGACAATAATCATCATGTAACATTTGTTATTAAATTCAAGACTATGATGACATATTTTGCAAAAAGTGTCATTTTGTGATCATTTTCTTTGAAGAGCATTCTAACATCTTAGTAATTTAAGAGTTGAAACAAGATGATAGGAAGATCATGAAAATATATTATTTAAAATATAGATTGTAATTCATATAATAACTTCCCAACCTTTTTGTATTATCAATGTCCATGTTTGTCAAATAAGCCTCATTAAAGACATTTTTCAGTGGATTTTATTGATGTATCAAATCTATTTCTTAATGACTATCATTTACCTAAACTAAAATGTGCCATTCCTAGCACACCAATGAGTGTTGCCAACAAATTCTTAGGGCATATAGTTGCACAGTATGTAGCAGCTGCCACCCACATTAGATGCACAGCTAAAGCTTCAATTGCCTCAAAAGGAAAAGACCAGCATGCATTACTGAAAAAAAAAATGAGTTTGGAATTATACATCCTGAAAACTTTCAATGAGAATACAATTAACACTACCTCTGTAATTGCTCTAATTTCTCTATCTCTAAATAGGTACATTAACAATTCTTCTTCTTTGTTACAATCCTAAGATTGATTTGCAGCAGTCTTCTATTTATTACGATCCTGGGCCATTCTCTTTACTTCTACATATTTCTGGCAGCCTAAATCCTTCATCGGCTGTCCCATGTAGTTTAGTCTAGGCCTGCCTGTTTCTCCCTTCTACAGTGCCCTCTGGTGTGGTCTTAATAAGCCCATCATGCCCAAGGATGTGGACAATCAGGGTGCATCTTCTCTTCTTTATCAGCTTGAGAAGACACAGTCTTTCTCTCTTCCTTTGTAGAACCTCTTCATTTGTTACTTTGTCCACCCACAGTATTTTCAGTATTTGACGATATCACCACATTTCGATGGCTTCCAGTTTCTTCTTTTCGCTCTTTCCAAAAGTCTCACTGGCGTAGAGTAGGATCCTACAGACAAAAGTCCTCAAGAGGTGTTTTCTAAGCTCTAAATTGATGTTTCTTGAGGTGAAGAGTTTCTTTCTTTTATTGAAGGCTAACTTTGCCTGGTTGATTCGGCTCAATATCTCCTTTACGCTAAGCCTATCCGAAGTTATCCTGCTTCCCAAATAGATGTACTCATCCACTGTATCTAACGTCTCTCCCCCTAAAGCCAGCTCCACTCTAGTGTTGTGCCTGCTTACCACCATCACTTTTGTTTTGCTTTTATTTAATTTCATATTATATCGAGTGCTTAATATCGCTTCTAATTCTTCTAGTGTATCTATCAGCTCTTCTTTATTTTCTGACATTATTGCAATATCATCAGCAAACCTTATCATGTCCACTTTCTCACCTTGTACTTTCACTTCTGGTCTATACCTCATTCTTTCCCTTACTTCATCTATTGCACGCTGAATGTATGCATTAAAAAGGGTGGGATATAGAGAACATCCCTGTCTCACTCTTTGACGTATATTAGCCTCGCGGATATGTGCTCCACATCTGATTAAAGCTTTTTCTTCTTTGTAAAGACCCCATACTATCCTTCTATCTTTATACTTGATACCTGTTTCTTTAAGAACTTGAAACAAACATTCCCACTTAACTTTATCAAAAGCCTTTTCTAGGTCTACAAAGGATTGTAGGTGTCTATTCCTTTTGTTAGTCTTTTTTCCAACACTACTTTTAGGGTTAATATAGCTTCTCGTGTTCCTCTCCCTTTCCTGAAGCCATACTAATCTTCCAATAGAATGGACTGTAGCTTAGATTCAATCCTTTGCAGAATTATAGTTGAAAGTATCTTCGAAACATGGGAAATCAAACTTATGGTCCGGTGTTGTTCACATTTCCTTGCTTGAGGTCTCTTGGGGATTGTGACAACATCACATTTCTTGAAGTCTGATGGTACTTCCCCAGTCTCATATATTGTGCGTATCAGATTATATAAGGCATCTAAAACACCATCTCCAGCAGATAATAAACAATAAATTTTGATATTTCATTCCCCTCATCCTTATTGATGAATTTTAATGCATGTTTTTGGTTTGTACATACATGGAACCTTTTAATAAGTTTGTCCAAATTTCCTTTATTTGAGTCATCTTTAAGAAATAATGTGAGGTTTTTCTCGATCAGCCTGATAGTTTAAGCTCCTCAATTATCATTTGCTCATCTTGTCTCTAATGGAATAAATGTCTAGTTACAGCCCTAACCAAACCTTACAAAAATACCATGTTAATACAATATCCAAATTGACAATATTTTCTTAAACTCCGTGAATATCTTCAGGAATATTGAAAAACATCTGAGCTACAACGCCATCCATTTAATGAAGTTTACTATTGAAGTGCATTTCACATTAGTAAATACAGTTTAAGATCAATAAGTAGATAGAATTCTTAAAAAAGTATTATTGTATAAAAGATCTTAAATTCGAATATTCATCTAACTACCATATTTGACGGCATATAAGACGCACCGGCATATTAGACGCACTCCCATTAAGCTGGCCACTCACAAGGAAAAAAAGTTTTAATAGTCCGTGCGAAAGCGCAGTACCACAATAACTTAAAATGTAGTTTCTTTTAGTTGTCACATTTCGTAAATGCCAAATATTAACACAATCATTGAATGCAATTATGAAATAGGTAATATAGACCATCTGGGCTAAAAATAGCATTCAGTATTGAAAGTTAACCTTTGGAGGTTGAACCTTCACATATAAGACGCAGGGAAATTTTTCAAGACATAATTTAGGAAAAAAGGTGCGTCTTATATGCAGTCAAATACGGTACATAATCACTACATGGTTCTCTTACTTTGACTAAATCATATATATTCTCTCTTTCAGAGAAATAAAACTACTATTAGATGAAAATAGCATTCATCATTGGTAGTAGTAGTACTTTTAAAAGTGCTTCGACAGTTTAGGTCATTTCGCACAATGGCTCCCACCGGGAATCGAACCCGGGACCGCTTTCATCAAAGGCAAACGCGCTGTCCACATGACTATCCAGGAGCCACAGCATTCATCATTTTGTTGCAATTTATAGAGACACAAAATTCAATTCTTTGTATATTAACTTTGAAAATGAATATTATAGAAACTTACTCAATGAATGAATAACCCATGAGGCGAGCTGCATGTGAAAAGAAGGCCACTATAATGATATTGACATGGCCAAATTTTTTTGTTATGTTCTCAGCACCATAGAGGAAAGGCATACTACTTAGAGTTCCAACTGTTAATATGAAACCTAGAAATATATTTAAAATAGGCATTAGTAAAATTTTATATCTTATCACCTCTATTTGTTTAAATCAGGAGTGCACAACCATTTGGTAAGAGACTATAATTTGTCTTGAAACATCTATCATAAACATCAGATGTTTTTAAATTCTCAGTTAATCAATAGCTGAACCAAATATTTCAACCTACAGTTATTAAAAAGTTTATTTCAATCGTACTCTTCAAGCTCAAATATTGTATTTTTCAAATTAAATTTATGAGTTAATAAGTATAACTACAAGATACTCATGTAGATCCTCTTAAATTAAACACAATTTTTTCAAATTCTTATCAACATGAGTTGAGCACTTCTGACTTACATTTAGCAAAGGAAAACATTACTCACCTAACAAGTAGTTAGGAGCACCTAGTTCTTTCAAATATAGGAAAAGAAATGATTCAATAAACCCCCAGAAATTTCCAAGAATAAAGAGGAAGAATATAAATATGATTATATGTGGAAGTCGAACCAATCGTACAAGGTCTCGCATTATATGTTCTGCAGGTAATTTTGTTCCAATGGGCATCAGCATCACAGATATGGCTGATATCACCAACAGAACATCATGTGAGTAAAATGCTGCAGAGTAGTCAGTATAACCTGAAAAATCAAAAAGGTGAAATTTTGTTTTATTTTATTTGAGATGCATGTCTCATGTATGATAAGAAGGATTGTGAGATATTAGAATATTACAATTTTAAAAACCATTAATTCTCTTACATCCAGGATACTCAACCTGATGCCTGCTGGCACCTCAATACCCAAAGCAACCTTGCACTGTGTCCCCCAAGCTACGGTAAAAAGATTTTTTTATTTGCTACAACAGCACATTTTTGGATTGCACTAGTGGGGATAGAGTGAAGGTTTGGCAGGGAAGGCGTCACAAACTTGGTTGACCTGGTCTTGGGTTTAGTTAATATTGAGGGTGATGTCATTTCTTAACTTTATCCCTCTTATTGCCTCTCTCTCCATGTTAACAAGACGCATTCTATTTCATATTTTGCTCATAATACCATAGAGTAACTCTATCATAACTCTAGAGTTACTCCATAATAATACAAATGGGGAAATTCAGCTTGGCTCAGCTTTTCAGGGTATCAAATTCCCCTGTAATCGCTTTTGGGAATGCAGCAGTGCACATGCAGCAAAAACCTTCACACCAGATTTATTCCCTTTCATCAAATCTTCTTCAGAGATTAAGACTTTCCCACATTGTGAGGTTGTAATGAAATTACATGCATTGTTATCTTCTGGATCTTATTTACCAAGGAGCATTTTTTCAATCGGCTTATGATAACTAGTAAAGTGGTAATATTGCCTAGTGATGATCTGAATATCACCCTGAACGGAAATGTTATGTGGTGCCTGCTATGCTTTCAGATATGCCCTTGGGGGCCTGAGCACCGAAAAAAGATGTGTGGGACCAATATTGATATATCTAATTAAATTTAATTTAGAAGTATCAAATCAATACTTTGAAAATTTTCCATTCTCCAGTGAGCAAAATCTTTAGATCTTCAAATGAATGTGTAAGCTATAAACAACATACCAAAAATAGTTAAAATATAAGACTTACAGAGAGATTGTATGGAATTATTTTTAAATAATTACTTAATATAAATAGTTAAAAGGATCATCACAATTATAACTCTATAATCAAATATTTTAAAAAGAGGGCCTTTTAAACATGAAAAACATGTTTAGGAACATTACTAAACAAACATTGTAATAAAGTGTTTAAATTTGAGAACCCTTCTATTGTGCAAATCAGTCCATAGTTACATTTCTGATGACTGTATTAAAACAAGCTCTTAAAATTTGAAAATAACTAAATAAGTAACTTTAGCTGTACATGCAAATAAATTAAAAAGCATAACAGAAATAAAATAAAAAGTTATATTTGAGCAAAATTAGTTTGATTGGAGGTACTTTAATAAAAAAGGTTGTAAGTCAAACTCCATTTACATCATTTGTAAAATTTCCTGGACAGGATTTTGCTTTTGGTTCGGTTGCCTCAGTGAGGACCTCTGGTGGTGGTTGGTGCCACTACGTGGAGCACCATCACCTTGATCATAAAAGCCCCCAGTTACAGAAAGGAAAAGGACATGGCTCAGTAGTTAGTGGTTAGAACAACTGCCTGGAAATTACACTAATTTTAGAATTCTGAATTCTCAGATGTCTATAAGATTGATTCTAAGTAATGACATTGATGTATATTTTTAGATGGGTTTAAAGTATTTACTAAGTTACATTTTGTCCAAAAGGTCATATGCAGGCAGTGGCGGATCCAGGGGGGGGTGGGCTATGGGGGCTGTAGCCCCCCCCAGAAGTCAACATGAAGAATAATTTCTTAAATGTATCATCGTTCATACTATTGAGATGTGAAGAAAATATTGTTTATCTACAACGATAGATAATAATAAGGATAATTCAAATATGTATACTGAGTTTAATTTTATAAAATTTCTTACAAAAATCGATAAATAGAAAATGAATCTTTAATCCTAACTCTCAAGCCCCCCCCACAGCTCCTTTCATCACCATGACACAAAAAGGAAAAGAGATCTACATTTACCAAGATCTCTCAATAAATTCCATGCAAGAGCCCCAAAGGTGATGGGCATAACTATATACAATAAACTACCATCCAAAGTTAAGGAGATTGGTAATTTAATGACTTTTAAGGATACCATTCACGAGTACTTACTTGAAAAATGTTATTATTCCGTTCAGGAATACTTTATATAAACTAGTTTTATATAAACTAGAGATAAAAATGTCACCCAGGTATACATACATGTGATATCTATATTTTCTTTCAAAAGCATAAAATGAAATTATAAATTTTAAAACTAAACAATGTACTTCTCTAAGAAATTATAAATCTATCCATCCTCATACAATCATTATACTGTGAATTAATTTTTATTGAATAATAATTCTACTCTCTATGTGTTTTGAAAGATAACTTGCTTACCTAGCTTTCGGCTACTTTGATCAATAAAAAAGCCTGTAATTGGGGAAAACAATGCCATTCCAAAAGTAGAAAACAACCGTTCTCGACCAAATTCCCCTCCATACTTCTGAATCATTGTGAGTGCTATTGGATCTAGCATAGTCACGCCGGGTGACATTGACATTGTTCCCATGAAACGGAGAAAGAAGTATATCCAAAATACTCTATCATCACTCTCTATGTAATCAGGAGGGCATACCTTAAAGAAAACGGAATTGAATTTTTATGATAACATGAGCATATTTATGTGTAAACTAATAATTCAAATAATAATTATTTTATTTGAAATATGTAAATTCAACATGTTCTTGATGAATAAATATAAAATTCCTTTGTTTATATTATGTATTCGTCAATTAAGAATCATATATCAGAAAGTCTTAGGGAAAACAATCAAAATTGATTACTTATAAGGAGCAACTGAAGGAAAAATATGTAATAAAAAAGGATGCTATTTGATGATCAGGAGATTAAATTGTAAAAGTGTATCAATTATTGCTGTCACTAACAAAACAATAGTCAATTTGAAAACCGCGATAAAAATTAACTTCTTAGCCTCTTCTTATTCTGAAGTTATATTGATGCTTAAACTTGGCCAAAGCAAACCTTATCAGACTTAGAGTATCCTGGAATTATTATTTTATTATTATTACTATCCAACCTGTTGATTAACCTGGTTGGAAACCCGAGAATTCTTTTTTACCTAAGACCAAACATTAAATTTTCTATTTTTCTATAAGGGGGATGAAATAGGAAATTTTGAATTGAAAGATAAAAGAGAGGCAATCATGTATCATATGATAAAGGAGAAGAATCAATAAAGAAATAAGATACTTTCTGTAAAGTTTGATGTGCCTTCTTTTTCCTTTTCTTTGACATTATTATTCAATCAATGAATTATATTTTATTAATAAAATTTATACCTCTGGACCTCCAGCTCGGAAAGTACATTTCTTTATGATGCACCACTTTCCATCTGATGATGGAATCATTGCTTGTAGAAACTCTCTTGTAGCATTGCTGCTCAACACAATACCCCCACATCTCAGATCCTCTTCTTCTAGGACAGTTGAATTGATTCCTACACCTTCAAGCAATCTATGTGCAAAGCGGCCATTAAAAGGACTACTACCTATTTCAGAACCACTTCCTACATTTCCTAGTTGATCTTCTGGTGAACTGTCTGTAGGATCTTCTTCTTCAATCATAACTGATTCATCACTGTCCAAATCAACCTCAATGCCAAGTTGCTCTATCGGTTCAGCAAGATCTGGGTGCATCTTCAATTTAAAAGTGAATGGAGAGGGAATTTTCTTTGCAAGGTCCTTTCCTGAGGATTTTGATTTTGTTCTATTCCCCCTCCTGCCTCCTCTCTGAACTAACACACCATACTTCCATCTGTTGATTCAACCACACCCATACTTTCGGTAGTTCCACTTCCATATTCATACCAAGAAGTACTTGTCTCATCCTCAACTTCCTCACCACTCACTCCATATCCAGTCAAAATTATTGAATCACTTCCTGAATCTATTAAATGCCCATCCCTAGTGGATGATGACTCCTGAGGAAAAGGTGTGGATGACTGAGGTATTTTCCAGGTGAAAGGCATTGTTTGAGAATCTGTCACCAAAGCAAGAAGACCTGGTGGTAGAGTTGGTAGGGCACCAGGCTCTACTGGTGGCTGAATGGAGCAATAGTCAGTGCAATTTGCAAGAACTAATTCCAACTCAGGGAGATCTGGACACTCTCTTGAAGGGCATGGTGACCACCAGACTTCAAAACCACCTGACACTGGATGTCTTGCAACATACGCTGGAGGAACTGATCCAGGTAACTCCATGGGAGGAATCAGAAGTAAGGCGTGATGGAACCCAGCATTTAGTAACAAAGCCACCACTACAACAGGTTTATACTTCCCAAAACGATCTACAAGGAATCCTGAAATTAATAACCGTAGTATTAGAGAGTAATAAGTTAGTCTTGAGTAAATACTATGACATTATTATTTGCAATGTATAGTTCATCCAAGGGTAGGATTATCAAATGATTTTAAAGTTTAATTACATGATTAAACATTAGCTTTTGGCAGACATTTACTGAAGGAGACATCTTGCATGTTATGATAAACTCTCATAAATTTAGCAAAGGATCTTTGACATATTTGGGCATTCAAAAATATCTCATTTTGGATGCTGAATCCAAGCATAATTCCTTCTTTAAACTTATAAAAATTTCTCATTTCTTGATCATTATAGGATATCTAAAATCTGCTTTTTTTTCTAGCATACTTGATGCATTAGATTGCTGCAAGTCTTCCTTATTGTAAAACTGAAGATAATAGATACCTGGTTTGCAAGTTAATCCCAGATCAGAAGATCCTAGCTTGAAGAGAAATGCACAAGTACTCTTTGAGAGCAATGCTGAGAAACTATTGCCCATTAAACTCAAACTTAAATCTTTTTTACTCGAGAAAATGTTCTACAGCATTGATGAATACCTTTCTTGTCATTAATATATTTTTATGTAATTCATTTATTTTGTATTAATTTTCACTGAATTGTAATAATGAAATCTATATCTTGCATTGGATCTTTGATGAATAAAAATTTATTTATTTATTTATTTATTTATTTAACCAATCTGCCTTAAATTTACCTGAACTGCCTGATAGGGTAACAATAGTGTTAATAAGTAATGCTGCATGTGATGCAGGCATGTCATGGCCGATAACCTAATTTACTCTGATATCAAATACCATACATATATATATGAAATACATGGTGGCTGGAAAAAGTCAAAAGTACCAAGAAAAGGACACAGGTGTAAGATAAAAATCATGAGCTGAGAAGTATGCTTGTCAAAATGAAAGAGAATGAAATTTGTTTCATGTATGCGAGACAAATAATAATAATAAGAATGTGATTTATATTTTATTGTATTTGAATCTGTATCAATTTCAATGTTTCGAGCCTAAAAATACACAAACATTTGTTTAAAAGTGAAGATAAGCCACAATGTAAACAAGTAATAACAATGAAAATGGTTATATGTTATGGAATGGAGAGAGTAAAATAAAGAACATGTTGGGAGAAGTATATACTTCTATATAGCTGTATAAGAACCACCAGAATGAATTTGATAAAACACATTATACTAAATGAGTGAATGTTACAGTAAAGAAAATTTCAATTTGCACAAGACTAAAGAAAACCTGAGAGTATTGAGAATTGATGAGGCTGCAGCATTGGATGGAATTTTATTAATAAAACCCTAAATGTTGCAACAGAATTACTTGTTAGATGTGCATTACATTTAATCTGTGAATCAGAAAGTCTGTGGTCCCTGATATCTGGAAAAATATTGTAATTGTGACATTTTATAAATAATATGTAAATTAGCCTAGTGATGGTTATAATAGTAAGGATTAAAGTAAACTTCAGAAACCATGAAGTACGTTTTTGGGTGTATGGATTTTACCTCAAAAGGTAAAAGAAATAAGGTAAGATATGAATATTTCAGGAACCCAAGACAACTACATATGTCAAGGACAGTATATTCTAAAATCCTGGTTGAAAAAGTTTGAATCACTGCAATGAATACAATTTTGGGGTACAGTATGGCTTTAAGCTAAACTGATGATTCAATGGTCTAATTTTTGCACTTCAGCAAGTAATTTATCATTTGTATGAATGTGAGAAAGAAAATGTATTTTGTATTTTTTGATTTGAAAAATGTACATAAGGAGGCATACAGGAGTGAAGTGTGTTATGTTTTTGAATAATACAAGGAGGATGAATGATTAATATAAAGCAATTAGAAAAGAAAATGCAGAAAGTAAAGCTTGTGTGAGAGTTGATGGTGAGTGAAATTAATTTATTAAGATTGAAAGAGGTGAGAAATTAGGATAAGTAATGTTTCTCTGGTTGTTCAATGTGTACATGGATGAATGTATGGAAGAAGCCTCTGTTTATCTTAGAGGCTTGAAATCTGCGAAGCTTGATGTTCTGGTGTTCTTTAATGATGATGATATGATATTGATTGTATCACCAAATGAAAGGAAAATGTTAGGCGGCAGTTAGAGAGATAATGGATGTTGCTTAACCAAAGGTTTTATTTACTGAAATGAATTAATCAAATCATTATGGATTGAACATCAATGATGAGAATAATTAATGTTCTTGGATAATTATTTTTCTAATAATAGAATAATAAATTGATGGATATTGAGACATGTGTATGAAGACAGAGAGGTGAATAGTATGTTGTTAAAGATAAAACTTGAGAAATGCTGAAGGAGACACAAATAGCTGCACTAGAAGTAGCTTATACAAACCTAGCTATTTATTACAGTGTTTTATGCCTGAGATTATATGAGTAAAATAAATGTTGTTGCAATGGATATTGTGAGAAGTGTTTAGGGGGAAATTGAGAAACGGTCATCGATGGCTAGGTGCTAAATGAATAGTTTCTATAAATAAATAAATGCCAGTGTAAAGTTATATATCCTATTCATATGGGTTTCTCATCTGTAAAGCTTGCTGTAATTGGTTTTATTTGCATATACAGTATGAATGGATGTTTTTATTTGGCTCATTTTAATGATGAATAGAATAAGAAATATTAATATGGTATAATGTTATATAATGAGAAGAAGATGACTGAATGAGTTAGATTCAGAAGAGAAAAGGCAAGTTAGGCTCCATGAATAGGTAGGTTAAGCTTCAAGAAAAACGGGAGTGCATGCAGGTATGAGATCTTATTCAAGCAAAGGAGAGAAAAATATTTTATGAGTAATCAAGATAAATAACATTCTCAACGCACAAGAATAAATCAAACGATGTATAAATATGTTTTCTTTAAATATTAGTTCTTATTATCAATTAAACTTTGTTATTTTACTCAGTTTTGCTTGCTGATGGATGCATTTCATTCATCTTTCCATCTTGCTTTGCTCAAAAATGTGATTTTATTCTAGAAGTGTTCTGTAGTTTAATTTGCTTTTGTATTACACTTGTGTTTTTCTTAATATGTTAATACATAAAACATTCTTTTTTAAAATTGGTTGATTATAAAATATGATTTGAGTACTGTCTGTTCCATAATGATGAAGTAAAACTCTTTGCTTACCTGTGAGTGGTGGGCTGAGAAAAGTAGTAAATGGAAGGGCAAGGTAAATTACTGCTATTTCCTCCACAGTCAAGCCAATGCTTTGCATGTGGATAGTTAGATAAGGAAGAAGGGATGCTATTGTTGGAAAGCAGAAAAATTAACTCACATATCACATGCTTTCATAAGATATCTTATAGTTATATAACTCAATAAATGTGAAAAGCATATTCCTGAAGATCTTCAGGATCTTATTACTTTTTAGATTGTATCAAAGGCTGAAATGATTTGAAAATGAAAACTTTGCATGATTCAATATGTAAAAATTAAGTCAATGAAAAATTCAGTTGAATATTTAGCTCAAGAAAGTCAAATAAAGGGATTGGAAAATAAAACAAATACAATAAATTAAATAAATCTTGCTATTTCCGCTTCCAATGAACGAAAATATGTTTTATTATATGTATGAGAAAGCTAGTATACTTTACACAAGAAGTAAGATTTATATTTCTGAAATATCTTTCTCAGAAGTTCGTAGTCTTACTCAAGAATAAGGCTTGATTATCTTTATAAAATAATCTACTTTTTATTATATTTTATGATATATTAATATAAATATATATTATCATAAATTGATGGCAATCATGACTTTATTTGCATTATTATCATGGATGCATTATCTAAATAAAGTTACTTTTGTTGAAAGCATATAATAATGAACTGGATTTTCAGGCATGTGCATCGGCACCAAACCTATTTCCAATGTATAAACAAGAACAAGTTAATTGAAGCTGTAAAATTTGTGTCAAGAGTCCTATATTAAAGGACCAAAATTTTACAACTCTGTAACACAAGCATAAAATACTTAACCATTTCCTTCCTTAAAAATACATAAAAAGGCTTCTATTGCTAAGATTGTGTAAGTTACTATGAAGCTCCTATAGCTCTGTCAGGATTGAACTATATCTCATACATAAATTTTATATTATACAAAATATGCAATCAAATAGTAATTTGTATTTTAGTACATCTTCCCTAAAAAGTATATTTGTATGATTAAGTCGAGTAAATCATATGAATGATGGAATTATTTCCTCTAAGAAGAAATACAGTAAAGTATTAACAGTTTAAACAGAAATCTGAGTAAGTTTTTAGTATATATACTTTTGAGTTATTCCCTAGTATTATTTTTAAACAATTTTTTCAAAACTTTTGAATGGATGGATGGAGTACAGTCAGTTGAACCCTCAAGTAGGCGGTGACCATTCAATCGTTGAGATTGAAAGGGCTATAAATGGTCGACTGAAAACCTACTGGGTGGTGAGTGAAGCGCATAAAGACCTTATATCATTCCTAAATTATACTTCCGATCTTTTAATTCCGAGGATAAGGGATGAGCTAAGTAATTCTGCCCTTAAAATTAATATTGTGGTTAAGGCAAACTTTGAGAGGGGTGAGGAGACGATAGAATGAGCATTTAAAACAAGAAACGTTAGGGTTTTGCTAGCCGATGACGTTGGGGATATTTTAGAAAGTTTATTTGGAAAATTACTTAAGGAAAAATCCGAGATGCAGGTGAAGAGATCAGGGTGGGCGTTGAGTAAAATCTTGGGTTTAGAACTCCGAATTAATCGTTACACTCCGTTACGCGGATCAACCTTTATTGGGTTACCACCCAAGATTGCAAGCAGAAAATCTGTTGTAAATGTTAGGAAAACGATCAGTTTTGTTTTAAGTACACGGTTTGGGGAAAGAACATACATAAAGACCCTCAACGAGTCTACAAATATAATACCGATGAATTCGACAATGGGTACGATTGAGAATGTATTGAATACCCAGTCAAACTCTCTGATATTCCTAAATTTGAGCAAACAAATAAAATTTCTATTGACATTTTCAGGCTAGATGAAAAAAACAATGTCAATCCAATAACAATTGTAAATACCGAGCTCGCAGATCATCATGACCTATTATATATTACAAATGACAACACGGCCCATTATTGCTGGATTAAAAACTTTGAGAGTCTAATCCATATTCAGATAACAAAAATGTCGTAGAATTTACATTTGCAAACGATGCTTCATCCATTATCATGACGAAAAAAATTAGAGACGCATACAGCGAACTGTAATAGTAAAAAACCCGCGAGAATTGAACTTCCTATCGAGGGGGGGTAAGATATTAAAATTTACCAAACTCGGGCATTCATTTCCAGTTCCTTATGTAATATATGCAGACTTTGAATGTATTCTCCAAGGTATCAGCACTTGTGAATCTTTACCTAACGCATCCTACTCGCACGCTATTCAGAAACACGAACCATTCAGCTTTTGCTATGTTCTCATAAAGCCCAATGGATGTGAGCCACCACAGCTTTACCGAGATCCCAATACCGCACAGGTCTTTATGCAGAAAATGAAAGAGGAAGCAGAGAGAGTATTCAAGTTGTATAAAAACGTTGTACCAATGGAATCGCTTAGCCCGGAAGAAGAGGCAAATTTTAAGAATGCGTTTTCTTGTCATATTTGTGGTAAAGAGTTGAAGTCAGATGCCGCTAGAGATCACGATCACTTGACAGGTAAGTATCGAGGGCCCGCACATTCTTTTTGCAACTTGCAGTACAAAATGCCAAATTTTCTACCTGTGTTTATTCATAATCTTTCATCGTATGACGGTCATTTCTTGGTTTGGTAGTTAGACTATGATGATAAAAAAATTAATGTGATTCCGAACACCAAGGAAAAGTATATTTCATTCGCAAAGTCAATCGAAAATAATTTCACCATTAGATTTCTCGACACTGGCTTCACTGGTAACAAATTTAAAAACATTTAAATATACTAGCGAGGTATTCGGTGAGAAAACGAACCTAGTCACACGTAAGGGGGGCTACCCATATGATTACACACACTCAATCGAGAAACTTGAGGAAACATCACTTCCGGAGAAGGGAAATTTCTACAAAAGATTCCCACACATTTTTTGCATGTAGTCTTTCTCAGACACATGCTCGTCCACTAATCTGTTGTAAATCAAATCTGTGTTTGCATATTTTAATATCGTAACAAAGAGCAGCTCAATAAATATATTTGAATGATTTTCTTTTTGAATTTAGTAACCCTGCTCCGTGAAGTTGTTAGGCTGGATGTAGGTTAAGAATGGTTTATTAATAATAAAAAGTTATAATATCATTTGTAGGACGCAAGTTTAACACAATTCAAAAACTTAATTTTAAATTATACATTTACAGGTTGGTGACAGGGATAAGGTTTAATTTTACAATAATGCAAATATTACTAATCGTATGTCATAGTCGAAAACTGCTAAACTGGAAGTTTCGTAAAAATATCGAAAAATTATTTATGCGCCATATTTTGACTTTTTTTTGAAAGGAATGAAATTAATTTTCATTATTTTCCTACGGCATTCGAAACATAAAGTGACTTCGTTATTAAAAATTAATAAAATAAACCCTTTTTACATACTCCAAAAGTTTGAAACTTTCAGGGTTACATATAAATAGGAAAAATATCAAAGTTAATGCAATATTGGTACATGAATGTTTAAACATTTCTTTAATTATTATAAATAGAAAAAGATATTTGGTTAAAAAAGTTAACATTTATTTTTTTAACCCGTCTTCCTAGGTTAAGTAGACTTTTGCTAAATATAGTATAAGTATGATACTGAATTATATCCCAACTTATGGTAATGTTACAGTTTACTTAGGGATATTTTTATTTTTCAGTTAAAAAAGTTCATATTTTTCTGGAGATGCAGCATTAATGTCAATGTTTTATAACGAAATTACCAATTTCCCTCGAGAATTGGCATTAGCGGCGAAGATTGTAAAAACAAAAGTTCCAATTTTCCTCAAGATATGGCTTTAGTGGCGAAATTTATAAACAAAAGTTCCAATTTTCCTCAAGAGATGGCATTAGTGGCGAGGTTTATAAACCAAAGTTCCAATCTTGCTCAAGAGATGGTATTAGTGGCGAAGTTTATAAACAAAAGTTCCAATTTCCCTCAAGAGATGGCATTAGTGGCGAAGTTTATAAACAAAAGTTCAAATTTTCCTCAAGAGATGGCATTAGTGGCGAAGTTTATAAACAACAGTTCCAATTTTCCTCAAGAGAATTAGTGTCGAAGTGTATTATATAGTACATTTTTAGGCCCGGTATTATAATGTATAGTTAAATCCGATAAATAGTTATCATGAAGGTTAAGCTTAACTATCGGTTAGCGAGATGGCCGGTATTATAAAACTTTTTCGACTCATGGTTAGTTATTTATCACTTTAACTAAGAGTTGCGTTGCCCGAGAACAATTTTCATACCCGTTGCTGCGAGTTTTGTTTGAACATAAACGAATCGTAATGGCTTTCTTTTTCCATTCATACGGGAACCTATCTACTAAGTTATCTCCTATTACTCTTATTTACCTTAACTTAATCTAAGGAATAAAGAATGGATGCTAAAAGAAGTAAAAACTTCACAGAGGAAGAGCAGATCTTGCTACTAAATTTAGTTGAGGAGAATAGAAATGTAGTAGAGAATAAAATAAGTAACTCAACTACATGGAAGCAGAAGGTAAGTTACGTGTTTTCGTCATGTCTGCTATCTAATACGAAATTCTACATGAGAGAACTAAATAAATGCAGGAGGCAGCATGGATGATAATTCGTGATAAATTCGACGCACAGACGGGAAGCACAAGGCCGTGGAGAAAGCTAAAATCGAAGTACGACGCTATTTAGAAAGATACGAAAAAGGATATGGCTAGGGAGAAACAAAGTTTGAGGCAGACCGGCGGAGGTCCATCCAACATTAAACGTAACCCGGTGTACGAAAAGTGTAGAAGTTAAATTGGTTTAAACGGAAAGGGCTTGGAAAACGTAGTGGATAGCGATTCACAAATTATGTGTAGGGATCTACCTTGTACTATTGAATTGATGTTTTTTAACAGAATTAATTCTATTTTCACTATATTGTGTACTATACAACGATTTTCCTTCAGGTTCAAGAGATGAGCTATCACATAATTCTCAAGCCATGATGGTAAATACATATCTTGTTTTTTTATTGTAACACTGACTGTGCTTCTAATAATTAATGGGAAATTTTGAATTTCATATAATTATTTCCTTTTTTATTCATAAATGCTATCATGATCATTGAAATATTTAGTACTGAAGTGGAAAGCCTTCTTGAGCTTTAAAGTAAACCTCTATCAAAATATTTCCTTTCTTTGAAGTTTCACAAAATTGATAATACTTTCTTGACAGGTATCAGATGACTCAAACTCGGATTGTGCTTCGTATGGTAAAACATTACTTATTTCTGTCCATAATCAATTTTAAAGAGAAATTTTATTAAAACGAAAATATTGCCAGTTAAGGTCCTAAAGACAACTCGTTGATGTTGTCACTGATGATTTATTCTCAATGCATGTGGAATTGGTATTCCTTGCTTATGTTTACAAGGTTGGATTATGTTGATGTCCAGTTTGGTATGAAAGATATTTATATTCTGTAGATAAATTTGTAAGAAATAGGTCAATGCAATTGTCATGTCCTTATATTCTCAGAAGCATAAGCATATCAAGCAAAATGTCATTATTGTAACAATATGTGCCAAGTATCATTTCATGGTTGTTACATCTTTTTCCACTTTACTTTTTGGTTAGTTCTGAAAGTTTTGACCAAGATATAGATACCTAATGCATTATAATCTTTAATACTTGGAGTAATGAATTTTTAAGATTAGAATTGTAATTCTGACATTATCCCCATAAAATTTTCTGAAAAGGATTTTATTCATTTCCAGAGTGGAACTTATACTCTCCATTGTTTCCAGTAATAATGGAAACATCTCACCCAGAGAATGAAAACAATGGTAGTCTTTAAAGTTATCATTCATGCAACTCAATTTAAGTTAATTCTAGGAATGTCCTTTGATTGTATCTTGGTTAAGCATACCTGTAGCTTTCAGAATTTGTCACCTCTCTGACAAACTTGAGCTTTATATTAATCTCGATGTGTTAATGAGTACCAATAGCCTTGAAGTAGGATTCACCATTCTTGAAATATGAGAATTGATAAGTTGTTTAATTTCAGAGAATATAACTACAATTTCAAGTCAGGGTGTGGAAGTAGTGGAAAGTAAGTTTGAAGTATATATGTAAAATTTGATTATTAATTTCCTTGTATTGTTTCATTCTCAATGATATATCATGATTCATTTAACAGTTGATATAATTGGAGACAAAAACAATGAATCTGCTAAGCATAAGATCCCAGGCAATGAAAAAACAGGCAGTATGCAATACTTATAAATTTGGCTTTAAGCGTATGCCTTTTTTAGAATAATAATAAGTATTCTTTTCATAGAATCCAAGATCCAGAAGAATTTCAGTAAAACAAATCCAAAGGAAAGTTTAATCTCATTAACAGAAACAAAGTTAGAATTAATCAATCTACAGAAAGAAATTTTAAAGAAAGAATATGAGGAGAAGCAAAGAAGAGAAGAGGAATTACATGCTATTAAGATTAAAATAGCCAATGCAGAAGAAAAAAACTATTACTAGAAATTATATTGAAAGAAAAGAAATAAATAAATTTATTTAGATGAATTTCAGTATTTACTTTGAATCACCATAAGTTAATAAGTCCTTCTTGCTGTGAGACAGACAATGGCCAAAAAATCACTCACTGTAACTTTAGCTACATGCCAGTGGCGCAGCGAGGGGGGGGGGGTTTAGGGGTTCAAACCCCCCCCCAAGAGTCAAATTCTATGACTAGCTCTGTACTTTTATTTCTGCTGAAGAGTACAAAACCCCCCCCTCGCTGAGGGGGGGTTATCACGCAAGACTTACAGATATACTGATTATCATGAGTTTGCTTGATAAATTCAGCGAAAGCTTTGCGTACCCGTAAATATGGCTCCGATTTCTGTTAAGGTGATGTTTTCGGTAGCAGAGTAGGCCTATCATCAAAGGGTAACTATGATACGAGTTTTTTGCGCACAATATTCAACGCATGCACTTCTTAAGCCTATCTTTTAGTTAGATAACTCACGCCATAAGATAAGGTTCCCATGAGAAAAATTGTAAATTGCTGATTCGTTTACTCCTCGCAAAAATACAAGGGAACATTCGAGAAGTAATTTGAAACATACACCCCTAAAACAGAAATTAAGATTACGTATGAGACATAAATAAATTGATAAAACGCTCAGATCTTTTGCATGTGACTCTTTTAAGGGTGTGAGAGGAAAGCTAGGCCTCTGAGTAGTGCTTTTGAGAAATTCACTGTGAACAGTTCGAAGGAGAGTTTAGCTTGCTTTTCACAAGGTCCATACAGATGGACATCCGAAAATTGTTTTCACAGTCCGCTAACAGCTCGAGGCCGCTATCGGAAAAAAACGTAAGTTAAAGGCCTTGTGTTTTTTGTGAAATAATCATTATTAAATGCATAAATAAGGATTTTCTTAATTTTAGGGCTGTTATCAGAGGGCACATCTCAAGACGAGTTTAGCGACAATTGCAAAGCTACTTTTTTCTTTATTAAGCACTCTAGACGATTGAAAGTCTGCACACAATTGACTCTTCATTACTCGGGATGATAGAAAATATACTGATTCTTATTCTATGATTACCTGTTAATTTGATGTATATTTACGAAAATGTTTTGCTAACCGAATTTCCGTAGAAATTTGAGAAAGTATTGGAGCAATAAAAGATATCAGTAAAATGTATTTGAGATGATATTATTAATAATATACCATTTTGGAAGCAAATCAGCCAGCTGAAAGGTATTGTGCGCGTAAGTTACGCACATATTTATCGGAACTGTGACTTTATGACTTGATATAAATTTGATAAACTGTTAAAACTGTGACTTAAATTCTTTAGCTTCCTTTTGGATGTAGCTAAGTTTTCTCTCTGGTGATAGAATCCCACGAACTGCATGACTTATCCTGTCAACCGCTTGGTCATGCAATATTCAAAATATCAATTCATGGAAAGGTTTTGTTTTCTTTGAGCACTCAACGCGTAAGACTGGGTTTTGCATCAGCTCCTTGATGGTTATGCAACCTAACTATTAATTAGTCTAAATAATTGTAATTTGATGGCTTAATTTTTTCACCTTGGTATGTATCTTTAATTCTGCAAACTCGATTATAATATCAACAATAATCATGAGTATACTCTATTTTTTAATGCAGCCGAGTTTTTAATGTTTGGTTTGTGATGCATTCAATTGATTACTTAGCTAATACATAAATAACGAAATCAGACTTAATTGTAAGCCTACCAGAAAATTCTGATATAAATGACTTTTTTAACGAAGCGAAACTATCTGATAAAAATTATATTTTGTTTCTTAGGAGAGCAGTTAATTTAAAAAAAAGGAATGAAGTCACTCCAAAGAAACCTGCTGATGATATAGTCTAAAAACGAAAGATATTCTAATAAGCATGGGCTCGCCAATGAGTGGATATTACGTTTTATGTCGCTTGCCAAATAATCGTTACTAATTTTTTTCCTTCTCATGCTTGGCAACCTCTTGGAAGAAAGAACTCTCAAAGATTCGGGAAGTGTATATCTACAACACAAAAAAACTTAAGCATAGAGCAATTGACTTTTTAATAGATATTGGAAGTATCCAAACGAGAAATCCAAACAACTCTTATGATAAGTTTCCAAAAGTTCGGTTATGTAAACTACTATGTTGAAAATATTAATAAGTTGGCGTAAATATAAGCGTTAAAATCCTCTAGTTTTGAATGCATTTAGTTTTTGAAAGAATTGACATATTTGCAGTAAGTAACGGGCATGAATATACCAGCCCCTGTAAGTTAGGCAATTTTTGTTTTCTTGAACCCCCCCCATTGGCAAATCCTGGCTGCGCCACTGCTACATGCCATACTCGTTTTAACAGACTTCTACTGTATAACAAAGAATTAAGTTTGTATAACTTTTTGCTTTTATAATCATGCCGGGTAGGTTCATTTACTTTCCTCTATTGAAAATTCTTCGACTTTCTCCCTTCAGCTGCATCAATATAAAAAAATCAGTCCCAAGAAAAGAAGTTTATGTAATAATATTTTGCAAAGTTAGATATTACGAAATACATTGGTTTGGGATAAGCTATTTTACCATACTCAAAGAGGATTTATAGTTCTGACAACAAAATTAAATTATATGTGTATTTTAATTGAAAAACTCAACTAAATCAAAAACTTAAATAAATAAATTCCAAATCCTTATGATGATGCTATTGAATTTTCTCAACCCTTCTGTTTATTATAAAAAATAAGTGAAACTCTTCCATTTAGAAGGTCATACAAACCAAAACTAAATTTTTCATATTCATGGTTATAAATTCTCATGAAAACATAGAAGTATAAAATTGTAATTATTGTATTTTAATTTCCAGATTTTCAAACCTGTGAAGAATCACCTTATAGTTCCTATGGTTTCAAAATAGCAATTACTTTAGAAGATACAAATATTTAAATATATATATATATATATATATATATATATATATATATATATATATATATATATATATATGTCATATTTAACAGAAAAAATTAATAAAAATACATATTTCAAGGAATTAATTTTTTTAATACAGTAGTAATAGGGAATAGAATATAATTTTCTAAACTATATATTATGGTCGTACTGGATATAATTATTATTAATTATTGCATGGAAATAAATGAATGATGCTTTAGTGCTATTCCAAAAATCATTATGGAAAAAAAGTTTATTTCATAAGTTAACAAAATTTTCCTACTGAGGGTTGAAAGAGAAATGGGTAAAAATATAAACAAACAGTGGATTTTTTCTCCAAATTACTCAACTTCTTTATATTTTATAAAGATCCAGTGCATCCCTTTGCAAAATTATTAGACAATTAATATTTTATTAGTGAAATTTATCAAGTAGCTTGATGTCATAAATGTAACACTTCTTCCTGAATATGTCAAAAAAAAGGTATCATTACCAGCTAATGGTTGATCTGTGCCAAAATAAAATTGTTATCAAATTATTAATAATTTTGCTTTGCATCATTTACTGATTCAAGGAATAAACTGTCAAGAAACGAAGACCATTGTCAGAAATAAAGTTTTATATAAAATAAAGATAAGATCACAGCTTTTTTACATAAATATTTTGTATGTTTATAAAACTGTAGAACATCTAATTTCCTAGGTAACAAATTTCAACAATTTTTACATCATCGAATAATTTTAATTCATGACTTTTCAACTTTAATCTGTGTTTCATTGGATTCAAGTGGCGAGGTAGGAGACATTTAAATTCCATTATCGTATAAAATATGTATAATCAAATTTAACCGTGGAAGATTTTGCCCTTCTTAACAAGCATGTTTCATCATGAAAAAATGACTTACGTTAATATTAATATTATGCAATTGTTATTGAATTAAGTGGCTATCTCCTCTTCAAAAACTATTTTTTGACCACTAATGGGGTTTCAGAATCTCTTTTTTGTCCTTCCTCCTTCCTCACTTGACTTCTTAAATGACCAGCACTAGTTTCATTATTCATCTCCTTCTCTGACTGCTTAATGCTGTTCTCTCCAAAATTTTGGAAATCCTTGTCCCTGTCAGTATTCTTTTCCTGTTCTTGTTTGTTTTCTGTTTGGTTTTTCTTACACTTTCCATCTTCCATGGCTAATTTTGAGATTCCTTTTGGAGAGGCTGGTTGCTGCCCTTTATGCCAAATTCTTCCAGTAGGAGATCCAACACTGCTTGTTCTCTGCAGAAGATGTTGGGAACCAAATGGTGAACCTCCCCTGAATGGCTTATGTTGATTTATAGGTGTTCCAGTCCCTGAGTAAGGCATAGTGGTTGCTATCGAGTTTCTTGGGCGATTGAAGTCTCTCATTGCCATAGCTACATAAGTTATATAAATGTCATCATTAGCATCTTTTCGATAATTTGTATATTATTCATAATTGATAATGGGATGGAATATTTTTAGAGAATAGGGATCGAAGTAAATGATAGGGTTGCTCTTCATAGTAAAGTTCACTTAGAGCAACAAAATCTATTAGGTTCAAAAATCAACATAGTAACATAAAACCTAAAATATCACAGTTAAATTTTGGTAGAATATATTTGATATATTTATTATTTAAATTATAGAATTGTGAAATGATCATCAATATTTCAGAAGGAAGAGAGGTTTGAAAAGATAGGTGTAGTAATGTGGTGAATAATCTTATTGATACAAAAAATTATAAAGGGAGAAAAGCTTTTAAAGGTTGCATACCTTTATAATGATGATCATAAAGCATATGATTTGCAAGTAGGATAATAATGTATCATTGCCATAGATAAATAGTATATAGATAATAGTTCTCATATATCTGCTTCTTAGAAATAAAAACAGAAAACTATGAAATCTAAATAATTATCATTGCATATCACTATATTTCCCTAGATCCCAAGGAAATCATAGGATTCCATTCCTTCCATTTCCTACCTCCCTTAGTGTTTCCCCAAGATTTCCTTTTCACATGAATCAGACTCTAACAACTCTCTGAATCACCTTGACCTTACTCTATCCCAAAAAACCATACTATTGATTTCAGCATCTACAAATAAATATCCTATACAGATAATATCATTTCCCATACCTCATACCAACATTGGTCTCACAAAAGAAACAATTGTCTTTTTCCTCATGACCCCCAGTAGCAAATTGCTAGACCACAGCATGTTGTTCTTCCCTTTCAATGATATCGTTCTTGTAAGCTAGCCAACTTCCTTAAAAATACAACATTATGCCTGTCTTCCACAATAAAAATTATTCGTAGATACTTTTTCAACCAAAAAGATAATCTTGAACCTCTAAACAAGTCTGGAGTTTTTAAATTAACTAAAAAAACTTGTAAGTAATTGACTACCACACCATCTATATTGTAATGATTTCTAAAAATTTTCTTATCAATGCTAAAGAAGATTATGAAGTCTTTGAGAAGAAATGCTCTTTCTTGCATTTCACCAACCACTTGCAAGTAAAACAGTATTCCTCCTCCCTGGATGTACTTTATTTCCATACTAAAGGAGCCTTAGTATAGAGCCTTAGATCTTTTTACTTTAAAGCCTTTGATAACTATCCTTCATTCTGATTCTCCGAATATTATCCTAACCAACCAACAACCTTCCTCCCCAATTTTACAAGCTGCCCTTTTCTCTCTTGGATACTCAGACCTCAATACCTACACCACCTTATTCTCTTCATCTCAACTGACTCCATGCATTTTAAATTACTGCTTATCTACCATTGTGGGTAAATAAAATACAGACTAACAGACTACAATTTCCTTAGTTACATAATAAGAAGTGCAGGGAGATGTGATCATATTTCTATGAATTAATGTTATCCTAGAACACTTATTGATTTTACGAGAAAAATATAGCTTGCATACTACAAGCAGATCGGAAACACTTATTTCATATCGGCATCATTTTGGGACAGTCCTCAAAAGAAAAAATAAGGATTGAAAATATTCTTAAAATTTGCTGCAATTTATTTTTCCGGCATCGAACCCGGGTCTTCCTGGTGAACTTACTATGCAGCCTAACAGAAGATCACCATCTCTAACTATGTGTGAAAATTCAAGCAGAAATATTGGCTACAACTGCCTCAAACGACGTCCTATTTTTCCCATATATTCCTTATGAGAGAAATTTTAATGTGTCCCGGCATCGAACCCAGGAACAGTACGATCTTATCTATTTTTTTTTCAAAACCCTAGGCATAATATAGATCTTTTATATAAGCAAGAACTTCCTATCATTTCAATAAGTGCATGAAAAAAAATAATGAAATACTTCCTCAATTTATTTTAAAAGGGCCGATTTTTGCATCACCCTAGCATCGAACTCAGGATATTTTCCGTCAAAGTCTTTTATGTTTTCGATATATCATAACCATAAATATAGGCTCCTTGAGTTTTGATTCTCTATCTATCCGGAAAGTATTTTTTTTAATTCCCAAAAATCAAAGCAATGCATTTAAATGGGAAAAATCGGGACTTTGTGGCTTTCTGGAATAGAACCTATGACACTGAGGCTCAGAATCGCAATTTTTCTGGTGGTTACACATTATGGCCAATACGTGGTAAAAATTTCAACTCAATGACACCAGTGGTTAAGCCTGTGAATTAGTATCCTATCTATCTATCTATACATATGAATGAATCTGGATAAGCGTCTATATATAATAGATATAATATGTTACTAATGCAACATGTAATTTTCTAGCATAAAAATTGAAAAAGGCTAAACAAATCTGTTTTACCACGATGAGGACCAAAGACACTGCTGCCATTCAATCCACTATCATTTGAACCTTTGGTATAATGAGGAATGTCTGTAAGTGATCCACGTTGCGTCACTTGAATCATAAGACTGAGCCGCTCCAGAGCTGGAGTAACTATTTTCTCAGGATGAAGAATTGCTAACTCTGGATCTGAAATATTATTGGAGATATACATCAGTTCCTTGCCTAATTATGTTCCCTGATATTCATAAAATACAAATAAGACTCTCAATGAAATATTCATTCATAATTTGTTGGGTGTATGTATATTATGTTTAATTTAATCTTAAGTTCTTCCATAATTATTAATTAACATTACAGCAATACTGTTGTATGTATATGCATTATCTTGTACGTACATCTTCCAAATATATACTCCCTAATAATCAGGATAATAAGAGATATAATTTCATAACTGTAACCTGTAACTTTAAATTTTTTGAGACACTACACTTTGGTATTGATCAATGTGTATACCTACCAAATTAATACAATATTTTACTTGCTGCAAATTCTAGGTATAAGATCAAATTTAATTTTCTATACAAAAATTATATTATCAAAATCTTTCATTTATACAAATTGAAGAACATTAAATCCCATGTTACACCATTTAGTATTTGTAATAATATTTTAAGACTACTGTTAAAACATAAAAACGTTAACAAAATTCTTTCATTCATCATCATCGTTTGGTCCAAGGCAATGAAGTTATAAGAAAAGCATTTTGATTTTCAGGTAATATAAGCTACCAAAGAAACAAACAATTAGATGATGATAAAATCCTTAAATGATAAAGGTACTGCTAAAGATCTATGATGACATGGAGGATAGGAATGAAGCATTCTAAAAACTTTTAACATCAAAGAGAAAATATATGTATTTATGGATATTATAAAATACCATTTGATCAGTTCAATATGTAGGAAATAAATATAGGCCCATTAATATATATAGGCCAAGGGGTTTTGATTAGTTATTGCACATAGTATGAAAATAATTCTTTCTCAATATGATAACACAATATTAAAGTGGATAGCATCCTCAAAACAGAAAAAAATAAAGAAGTGACTCTATCATTGAACAAATAAAAAGATTTAAAATTCCAGATAAAGAATCCAATCAAAGGTTTTTATTGTGTTTGAATAGAGTTACTTAGAAAATGATCGTAGAGGAACAGAAAATTTGAGAAAAATAAAATTTATTCCATCTGTGTCTGAAAGCAATCAATAATGAATATTATTGAAAAAATGAAACTAATTAGGT
Organism: Sympetrum striolatum; assembly: GCA_947579665.1. Taxonomy (NCBI): domain Eukaryota; kingdom Metazoa; phylum Arthropoda; class Insecta; order Odonata; family Libellulidae; genus Sympetrum; species Sympetrum striolatum. The sequence continues at coordinate 105,619,727 of OX388343.1, forward strand.
GGTTGTCAATAAGAGTTCATCAAAGTATGTGCCGGTGTATCAGTCGACTTTTGAAGCCTAAAAAAATATCTCAAAATCAAGGGGTTGACTTATATGCCAAACATGAAATTTAACCCTACGCATAGGCTAACGCACACTCAGTAACTTTTCAAGCCCTAAATCCTTGATATTGTCAACAATTTTCGAGTTACAAACCATGAGTACTTGATGTGATCAACCATTTTCTTTTACAATCCTAAAACTTCAATCCAAACAAATTGTTCTGCATTCACAGTGTTTAGGTACTCAAATTACTAGTATGCCAAATTTTAAAACTGTGTTTAATATCATTTGCTTTTGTTTTTTATTTTGAGATAATACATACATACTGTTTACTAAGAAATGTAAATGGTAGCTGAATTTGTTTCAGTGATTTTGTCACTTATACTCAAGTTTTAATAAAAAACTATCATTCACTAATTCTATCATTTGAAATCAACAATAGGTCAGGATAATGATAATATTCCTAAGATAATTTTTAACTAAACGGTATAAAAATTAAAATTAATAGAAAATCCAAAGAGAAAGGAAATTGGAACACCACTAAAAGGAAATAAAATAGGTTTGTGCTTCATGTAGAGCCAAGTAAGATTAGCAGATTTAGCAAGATTTTTGTTCTTTCAGTACAAATGCATGCAAGAATGTGGGTTCACTCAATTATCAAAAAATACAGGAATTTTAGTAAGCTTTTGAAAAATATCTTCTAATTCTATAGTCATAAAACAATAATTTAATGAAAATATGGTATAGCCTATATTGCCAACAGAAGATATTAATTATTAAAAAATACTCTTCAGAAAGAATGTAATATTTGAACAACATTATTCCTCTATTTTTACCTTTGATGTCTTCGCCATCTTCCATGTCTGCATTTTCTGCTGCTTTTTCTTGAGTAGGTGGTCGCTCTAATCTCTTTAACCAGAAATAATGTAATATACCATATAGCACTCCTCCTGCTCCTGCTAAATAACCCATGATGCGGAAGGACTCCCTCGTACCAACTGATCCAAGTAAAAATCCACCAACGAAACTTCCACTGCCTCTGCCTATTGATTAGTAAATAATAATAATTATTATTATATATACTTATAAAAAACATACTTTTTGACTATAATTTAATTTTAAGTAAAAATACGCCCCTTTCCCCTGAAAATCTAATGTTTGCAAATCTAACTTCCATTACAAAGACTAATGCCTAAGAAGGTGCTGTACAGTTGGGACCTTAGGGGCTGCCCCTGTATTTGTCAAATTTTATCAAAAACCATGAAATATAATGCATGAAATTGATAAATCATCTTTATGCTATTTCAACGTTTTAGTAATTATAGGATATACTGTATGTGTAAACTAATATAATTATTAATACTACTTTTCTAAAATAATGCAATTAGTCTTTATGTAACCCTTTTTTTACTAATTATGAAATCATTTTAATAGATAAGTCATGATAATAATAATTTTATATTATGGGCAGCGTCCTATTGCATGTTAAGAATACATGATTTATAGAATACACAAATTAAATAAATATAAAAAACAGTAATTGATAAAGGCTGTAAATTAAAAAATATAATAAATTGTGAATTAGGAATGACCACAACATGTAGAGATAAGAACATTTGACAAATTTAATCATAAGTACCACCGGAAATAATAAAGTTCAAAGATTTAAAAAATGCATGTAGACCTAAGGAGTAAAATTAAGAAATCAAGGCTTTAGGATATGAAAATAGAAAATAAACAATAAGATATCAAGCAGTTATCAATCAAATCTAGATAAAAAGTGAAATTCACAAAAAGTAAAGAAGGATCTGCACTTGGATTACAATAGAATATATATAACAAACATTCAGGTCACTGACACAGAATAGTCAAATTATAATAAGGTTACATCACATTAGAATTTTTATCAACATATTATTTGAAGTATGAAAAAAATCCAGGATATTGTAAAGGCCAGGCTCCCTCAGAATATGATAATAAGGTAAACAGAAAGTAATTTTTTTAAATGAGGTAGGTTAAACAGCAGGATTTCTTGTCAAAACTAAAGGATAATTAAAATTTATGATTGAGAGCAGTTCAGAACATTTAATGGAGCCATTTAAAATACTGTACACAAATAATAGTCTTTTTAGCTTCCTCCTAATGGAGGAAAGCAGAAAGTTTAAACAATTCATTAGTCAATCATATTCACCACTTTCTCTTTCAAATTTAAATCTGAAGGCTTGAAATAGAACCCTAAGAAATTTCCTTTGAATTGTCTCCAGTTGAAGCTCATATTTTGAATGATAAGGGTTCCAGAATATTGAGCCATATTCTACAATAGATCTACAAGTGATACATACAATAGCTTGATACAATTTATATGATTGAAGTCTATTGCCACGGGAAGAATAAAGCCAAGCATTTTGTAGGCCTTAGTGGATATAGTCTGAATATGAAGTTGAAACCCTAATTATAAATAAAAAATAACCCATAAATCAGAAATAAATTGGACTCTCTTCAGAATGCTGTTACAAAGGAAATGATCATATGAAATCATGTGTCATGATATGAAAGTTAGCATTGCTCCTAACCCAGCATCTTAATATGGTAGAATTAAAAAAAATTATTATTCAAATAGAAGTAGTACCCAATGAAGAATTAAGAGAGAAGTGAAGACTTTAAATGACTATAAGCTATTAGTTTTTCATCTTGTGTCTGAAAATATGATAAACTTGTTGAAACCTATTTTCTAATTAATCTATTTGCTGATTAAGCTGATATGTGATTTCAGTTTCATGTTTAGTGCTTTGCTTAGCATATCAGTAATTTCAAAGGCATTATTAATAATATAATATTTATAAAATTGCAGAGTTAGCAGCTAAATATGGTACATAAAATAATAAATTAACTATTTCATGGTTTGACACCAACATCCAACTTGGATATACCTGAAAAATAAGAGAATGCACCAAAATATTTCTTTGCTTAATTTTATAATTGTTGTATTATTGGTAGAACACAACTGAAAATAATCATCATGTAACATTTGTTATTAAATTCAAGACTATGATGGCATATTTTGCAAAAAGTGTCATTTTGTGATAATTTTCTTTGAAGAGCATTCTAACATCTTAGTAATTTAAGAGTTGAAACAAGATGATAGGAAGATCATGAAAATATATTCTTTAAAATATAGATTGTAATTCATATAATAACTTCCCAACCTTTTTCTATTATCAATGTCCATGTTTGTCAAATAAGCCTCATTAAAGACATTTTTCAGTGGATTTTATTGATGTATCAAATCTATTTTTTAATGACTATCATTTACCTAAACTAAAATGTGCCATTCCTAGCACACCAATGAGTGTTGCCAACAAATTCTTAGGGCATATAGTTGCACAGTATGTAGCAGCTGCCACCCACATTAGATGCACAGCTAAAGCTTCAATTGCCTCAAAAGGAAAAGACCACCATGCATTACTGAAAAAAAATGAGTTTGGAATTATACATCCTGAAAACTTTCAATGAGTATACAATTAACACTACCTCTATAATTGCTCTAATTTCTCTATCTCTAAATAGGTACATTAACAATTCTTCTTCTTTGTTACAATCCTAAGATTGATTTGCAGCAGTCTTCCATTTTTCACGATCCTGGGCCATTCTCTTTACTTCTACATATTTCTGGCAGCCTAAATCCTTCATCAGCTGTCCCATGTAGTTTAGTCTAGGCCTGCCTGTTTCTCCCTTCTACAGTGCCCTCTGGTGTGGTCTTAATAAGCCCATCATGCCCAAGGATGTGGACAATCAGGGTGCATCTTCTCTTCTTTATCAGGTTGAGAAGATACAGTCTTTCTCTCATCCTTTGTAGAACCTCTTCGTTTGTTACTTTGTCCACCCACAGTATTTTCAGTATTCGACGATATCACCACATTTCGAAGGCTTACAGTTTCCTCTTTTCGCTCTTTCCAAAAGTCTCACTGGCGTAGAGTAGGATACTACAGACAAAAGTCCTCAAGAGGTGTTTTCAAAGCTCTAAATTATATTTCTTGAGGTGAAGAGTTTCTTTCTTTTATTGAAGGCTAACTTTGCTTGGTTGATTCGGCTCAATATCTCATTTACGCTATGCCCATCCAAAGTTATCCTGCTTCCCAGATAGATGTACTCATCCACTGTATCTAACGTCTCTCCCCCTAAAGCCAGCTCCACTCTAGTGTTGTGCCTGCTTACCACCATCACTTTTGTTTTGCTTTTATTTAATTTCATATTATATCGAGTGCTTAATATCGCTTCTAATTCTTCTAGTGTATCTATCAGCTCTTCTTTATTTTCTGCCATTATTGCAATATCATCAGCAAACCTTATCATGTCCACTTTCTCACCATGTACTTTCACTTCTGGTCTATACCTCATTCTTTCCCTTACTTCATCTATTGCACGCTGAATTAAAAAGGGCGGGAGATAGAGAACATCCCTGTCTCACTCCTTGACGTATATTAGCCTCGCGGATATGTTCTCCACATCTGATTCAAGCTTTTTCTTCTTTGTAAAGACCCAATACTATCCTTCTATCTTTATACTTGATACCTGTTTCTTTAAGAACTTGAAACAAACATTCCCACTTAACTTTATCAAAAGCCTTTTCTAGGTCTACAAAGGATTGTAGGTGTCTATTCCTTTTGTTAGTCTTTTTTCCAACACTACTTTTAGGGTTAATATAGCTTCTCGTGTTCCTCTCCCTTTCCTGAAACCATACTAATCTTCCAATAGAATGGACTGTAGCTTAGATTCAATCCTTGGCAGAATTATAGTTGAAAGTATCTCCAAAACATGGGAAACCAAACTTATGGTCCGGTGTTGTTCACATTTCCTTGCTTGAGGTCTCTTGGGGATTGTGACAACATCACATTTCTTGAAGTCTGATGGACTTCCCCAGTCTCATATATTGTGCATATCAGATTATATAAGGCATCTAAAACACCATCTCCAGCAGATAATAAACAATAAATTTTGATATTTTATTCCCCTCATCCTTATTGATGAATTTTAATGTATGTTTTTGGTTTGTACATACATGGAACCTTTTAATAAGTTTGTCCAAATTTCCTTTATTTGAGTCATCTTTAAGAAATAATGTGAGGTTTTTCTCGATCAGCCTGATAGTTTAAGCTCCTCAATTATCATTTGCTCATCTTGTCTCTAATGGAATAAATGTCTAGTTACAGCCCTAACCAAACCTTACAAAAATACCATGTTAATACAATATCCAAATTGACAATATTTTCTTAAACTCCGTGAATATCTTCAGGAATATTGAAAAACATCTGAGCTACAACGCCATCCATTTAATGAAGTTTACTATTGAAGTGCATTTCACATTAGTAAATACAGTTTAAGATCAATAAGTAGATAGAATTCTTAAAAAGTTTTATTGTATAAAAGATCTTAAATTCGAATATTCATCTAACTACCATATTTGACGGCATATAAGACGCACCGGCATATTAGACGCACTCCCATTAAGCTGGCCACTCACTAGGAAAAAAAGTTTTAATAGTCCGTGCGAAAGCGCAGTACCACAATAACTTAAAATGTAGTTTCTTTTAGTTGTCACATTTCGTAAAAGCCAAATATTATCACAATCATTGAATGCAATTATGAAATAGACCATCTGGGCTAAAAATTGCATTCAGTATTGAAAGTTAACCTGTGGAGGTTGAACCTTCACATATAAGACGCAGGGAAATTTTTCAAGACATAATTTAGGAAAAAAGGTGCGTCTTATATGCCGTCAAATATGGTACATAATCACTACATGGTTCTCTTACTTTGACTAAATCATATATATTCTCTCTTTCAGAGAAATAAAACTACTATTAGATGAAAATAGCATTCATCATTGGTAGTAGTAGTACTTTTAAAAGTGCTTCGACAGTTTAGGTCATTTCGCACATTGGCTCCCACTGGGAATCGAACCCGGGACCGCTTTCATCAAAGGCAAACGCGCTGTCCACATGACTATCCAGGAGCCACAGCATTCATCATTTTGTTGCAATTTATAGAGACACAAAATTCAATTCTTTGTATATTAACTTTGAAAATGAATATTATAGAAACTTACTCAATGAATGAATAACCCATGAGGCGAGCTGCATGTGAAAAGAAGGCCACTATAATGATATTGACATGGCCAAATTTTTTTGTTATGTTCTCAGCACCATAGAGGAAAGGCATACTACTTAGAGTTCCAACTGTTAATGTTAAACCTAGAAATATATTTAAAATAGGCATTAGTAAAATTTTATATCTTATCACTCCTATTTGTTTAAATCAGGAGTGCACAGCCATTTGGCAAGAGAGTATAATTTGTCTTGAAACATCTATAATAAACATCAGATTTTTTTTAATTCTCAGTTAATCAATAGCTGAACCAAATATTTCAACCTACAGTTATTAAAAAGTTTATCTCAATCGTACTCTTCAAGCTCAAATATTGTATTTTTCAAATTAAATTTATGATTTAATAAGTATAACTACAACATACTCATGTAGATCCTTTTAAATCATACACAATTTTTTCAAATCCTTATCAACATGAGTTGAGCACTTCTGACTTACATTTAGCAAAGGAAAACATTACTCGCCTAACAAGTAGTTAGGAGCACCTAGTTCTTTCAAATATAGGAAAAGAAATGATTCAATAAACCCCCAGAAATTTCCAAGAATAAAGAGGAAGAAAATAAATATGATTATATGTGGAAGTCGAACCAATCGTACAAGGTCTCGCATTATATGTTCTGCAGGTAATTTTGTTCCAATGGGCATCAGCATCACAGATATGGCTGATATCACCAACAGAACATCATGTGAGTAAAATGCTGCAGAGTAGTCAGTATAACCTGAAAAATCAAAAAGGTGAAATTTTGTTTTATTTTATTTGGGATGCATGTCTCATGTATGATATAATACTTGGACAACAACTTAAGATTTGATTTTGTCATAGAGAAGGATTGAGGGATATCAGAATATTACAATTTTAAAAACCATTAATTCTTTTACATCCAGGATACTCAACCTGATGCCTGCTGACACCTCAATACCCAAAGCGACCTTGCACAGTGCCCCCCAAGCTAAGGTAAAAAGATTTATTTTTATTTGCTACAACAGTACATTTTTGGATTGCACTAGTGGGGATAGAGTGGAGGTTTGGCAGGGAAGGCGTCAGAAACTTGGTTGACCTGGTCTTGGGTTTTGTTAATATTGAGGGTGATGTATCTTCTTAACTTTATCCCTCTTATTGCCTCTCTCTCCATGTTAACAAGACGCATTCTATTTCATATTTTGCTCATAATACCATAGAGTAACTCTATCATAACTCTAGAGTTACTCCATAATAATACAAATGGGAAAATTCAGCTTGGCTCAGCTTTTCAGGGTATCAAATTCCCCTGTAATCGCTTTTGGGAATGCAGCAGTGCACATGCAGCAAAAACCTTCACACCAGATTTATTCCCTTTCATCAAATCTTCTTCAGAGATTAAGACTTTCCTACATTGTGAGGTTGTAATGAAATTACATGCATTGTAATCTTCTGGATCTTATTTACCAAGGAGCATTTTTTCAATCGGCTTATGATAACTAGTAAAGTGGTAATATTGCCTAGTGATGATCTGAATATCACCCTGAACAGAAATGTTATGTGGTGCCTGCTTTGCTTTCAGATATGCCCTTGGGGGCCTGAGCACCGAAAAAAGATGTGTGGGACCAATATTGATATATCTAATTAAATTTAATTTAGAAGTATCAAATTAATACTTTGAAAATTTTCCATTCACCAGTGAGCAAAATCTTTAGGTCTTCAAATGAATGTGTAATCTATAAACAACATACCAAAAATAGTTAAAATCTTATACTTACAGAGAGATTGTATAGAATTTTTTAAAAATAATTACTTAATATAAATAGTTAAAATGATCATCACAATTATAATCCTATAATCAAATATTTTAAAAAGAGGGCCTTTTAAACAAGAAAAACATGTTTAGGAACATTACTAAACAAACATTGTAATAAAGTGTTTAAATTTGAGAACCCTTCTATTGTGCAAATCAGTCCATAGTTACATTTCTGATGACTGTATTACAACAAGCTCTTAAAATTTGAAAATAACTAAATAAGTAACTTTAGCTGTACATGCAAATAAATTAAAAAGCATAACAGAAATAATATAAAAAGTTATATCTGAGCAAAATTAGTTTGATTGGAGTTACTTTAATAAAAAAGGTTGTAAGTCAAACTCCATTTACATCATTTGTAAAATTTCCTGGACAGGATTTTGCCTTTGGTTCGGTTGCCTCAGTGAGGACCTCTGGTGGTGGTTGGTGCCACTACGTGGAGCACCATCACCTTGATCATAAAAGCCCCCAGTTACAGAAAGGAAAAGGACATGGCTCAGTAGTTAGTGGTTAGAACAACTGCCTGGAAATTACACTAATTTTAGAATTCTGAATTCTCAGATGTCTATAAGATTGATTCTAAGTAATGACATTGATGTATATTTTTAGATGGGTTTAAAGTATTTACTAAGTTACATTTTGTCCAAAAGGTCATATGCAGGCAGTGGCGGATCCAGGGGGGGGGGGCTATGGGGGCTGTAGCCCCCCCCAGAAGTCAACATGAAGAATAATTACTTAAATGTATCATCGTTCATACTATTGAGATGTGAAGAAAATATTGTTTATCTACAACGATAGATAATAATAAGCATGATTCAAATATGTATACTGAGTTTAATTTTATAAAATTTCTTACAAAAATCAATAAATAGGAAATGAATCTTTAATCCTAACTCTCAAGCCCCCCCCACAGCTCCTTTCATCACCATGACACAAAAAGGAAAAGAGATCTACATTTACCAAGATCTCTCAATAAATTCCATGCAAGAGCCCCAAAGGTGATGGGCATAACTATATACAATAAACTACCATCCAAAATTAAGGAGATTGGTAATTTAATGACTTTTAAGGATACCATTCACGAGTACTTACTTGAAAAATGTTATTATTCCGTTCAGGAATACTTTATATAAACTATTTTTATATAAACTAGAGATAAAAATGTCGCCCAGGTATACATACATGTGATATCTATATTTTCTTTCAAAAAGCATAAAATGAAATTATAAATTTTAAAACTAAACAATGTACTTGTCTAAGAAATTATAAATCTATCCATCCTCATACAATCATTATACTGTGAATTAATTTTTATTGAATAATAATTCTACTCTCTATGTGTTTTGAAAGATAACTTGCTTACCTAGCTTTCGGCTATTTTGATCAATAAAAAAGCCTGTAATTGGGGAAAACAATGCCATTCCAAAAGTAGAAAACATCCGTTCTCGACCAAATTCCCCTCCATACTTCTGAATCATTGTGAGTGCTATTGGATCTAGCATAGTCACGCCGGCTGACATTGACATTGTTCCCATGAAACGGAGAAAGAAGTATATCCAAAATACTCTATCATCACTCTCTATGTAATCAGGAGGGCATACCTTAAAGAAAACGGAATCAAATTTTTATGATAAAATGAGCATATTTATGTGTGAATTAATAATTCAAATAATAATTATTTTATTTGAAATATGTAAACTCAACATGTACTTGATGAATAAATATAAAATTCCTTTGTTTATATTATATATTCGTCAATTAAGAATCATATATCAGAAAGTCTTAGGGAAAACAATCAAAATTGATTACTTATAAGGAGCAACTGAAGGAAAAATATGTAATAAAAAAGGATGCTATTTGATGATCAGGAGATTAAATTGTAAAAGTGTATCAATTGTTGCTGTCACCAACAAAACGTTAGTCAATTTAAAAACCGTGATAAAAATTAACTTCTTAGCCTCTTCTTATTCTGAATTTATATTGATGCTTAAACTTGGCCAAAGCAAACCTTATCAGACACAGAGTATCCTGGAATTATTATTTTATTATTATTATTATCTAACCTGTTGATTAACCTGGTTGGAAACCCGAGAATTCTTTTTTACATAAGAGACCAAACATTAAATTTTCTATTTTTCTATATGGGGGATGAAATAGGAAATTATGAATTGAATGATAAAAGAGAGGCAATCATGTATCATAAGATAAAGGAGAAGAATCAATAAAGAAATAAGATACTTTCTGTAAAGTTTGATGTGCCTTCTTGTACCCTTTCTTTGACTTTATTATTCAATCAATGAATTATATTTTATTAATAAAATTTATACCTCTGGACCTCCAGCTTGGAAAGTACATTTCTGTATGATGCACCACTTTCCATCTGATGATGGAATCATTGCTTGTAGAAACTCTCTTGTAGCATTGCTGCTCAACACAATACCCCCACATCTCAGATCCTCTTCTTCTAGGACAGTTGAATTGATTCCTACACCTTCAAGCAATCTATGTGCAAAGCGACCATTAAAACGACTACTACTTATTTCAGAACCACTTCCTACGAGGGTCATCCGGAAAGTAGTACCCGTTAGTGCCGCATGAGGTGCTGTCGACGCGAGTAGCCGCTGGAGAAGGTCAGATAGCTTCAGTGGTTTGTCTGCCTTCTCTGAGCCAAGTTGCGTGACGCTAGCATTGCCTGTGTTGTTTCTGTGATTGTTTACAATGTTTAAAAAAATTGAGAACGCCGCCAGTTGTGAAGTGAGGGCAGTGATTAAATTCCTCAATGCAAGAAACGTTCGCCCATGTGATATTTATCGCCAATTAAAGGAGGTGTATGGAGACAATGTAATGGACGAGTCGTCTGTTCGGCGGTGGTGTCGTAAGTTCAACATGGGGAGGGGGAACACACACGACGATGAGCGTTCGGGGAGACCGTCTGTCATTACAGACCAACTGGTGAGCTCAGTTGACGAATTCGTGAGGAACGATCGGCGCGTCACAATTGATGACATCTGTGAGCATATTCCCAATGTTTCTCGAACAATCGTTTATGAAATTGTTAAAGACCATCTGCATTATGCAAAAATTTGTGCAAGATGGGTCCCTCGCATGCTTACAGATGAGCACAAAACCAAGCATATGGCTGCAGCACTGACGTTTTTGGGACGTTATTCTGATGAAGGAGACTCTTTCTTGACTCGCGTAATTACTGGTGACGAAACATGGGTTTGTTATGCATCACCTGAGAGTAAACGACAGCCAATGGAGTGGCATCATGCTCATTCACCAAACAAACCAAAAAAATTCAACACAGTTCTGTCCACCAGGAAACTCATGGCAACCATTTTCTGGGATCGACGAGGTGTATTGCTTATTGATTTTATGGCCCGTGGAGACACTATTAATGCCAATGCGTATTGTGAAAAATTAAAGAAATTACGGCGGACAATACAAAATCGGCGGCGAGGTCTATTGTCTACTGGTGTCATTCTCGTTCATGACAATGCCAGGCCTCATGCAGCTGGGATAACACAAAGACTTTTGCAGCAATTCAAATGGGAAACTTTCGACCATCCACCGTATAGCCCGGACTTGGCCCCTTCACATTTTCAACTCTTTACACAGCTTAAAGACTTTTTGGCGGGGAAAAGATTTGACAGCGATGAAGAACTTAAAGAAGGAGTGACCCTGTATCTCAATGAGCTGGCGGCGGAGAACTATGCAGCAGGAATACAGAAACTTGTCACACGTTATGACAAATGCCTGAATTTGCTTAGAGATTATGTTGAGAAGTAGTTTAAAGTATCCTCTTTCAAATAAAATTTTTTATGTTTGTTAATATTTACTTTTGTGTCTTTATTTCACGAACGGGTACTACTTTCCGGATGACCCTTGTATATTTCCTAGTTGATCTTCTGGTGAACTGTCTGTAGGATCTTCTTCTTCAATCATAACTGATTCATCACTGTCCAAATCAACCTCAATGCCAAGTTGCTCTATCGGTTCAGCAAGATCTGGGTGCATCTTCAATTTAAAAGTGAATGGAGAGGGAATTTTCTTTGCAAGGTCCTTTCCTTAGGATTTTGATTTTGTTCTATTCCCCCTCCTGCCTCCTCTCTGAACTAACACACCACCCTCACTTCCATTCCCCCCACTTGCTGACACACACGAAATACTTCCATCTGTTGATTCAACCACACCCATACTTTCGGTAGTTCCACTTCCATATTCATACCAAGAAGTACTTGTCTCATCCTCAACTTCCTCACCACTCACTCCATATCCAGTCAAAATTATTGAATCACTTCCTGAATCTATTAATTGCCCATCCCTAGTGGATGATGACTCCTGAGGAAAAGGTGTGGATGACTGAGGTATTTTCCAGGTGAAAGGCATTGTTTGAGAATCTGTCACCAAAGCAAGAAGACCTGGTGGTAGAGTTGGTAGGGCACCAGGCTCTACTGGTGGCTGAATGGAGCAATAGTCAGTGCAATTTGCAAGAACTAATTCCAACTCAGGGAGATCTGAACACTCTCTTGAAGGGCATGGTGACCACCAGACTTCAATACCACCTGACACTGGATGTCTTGCAACATACGCTGGAAGAACTGATCCAGGTAACTCCATGGGAGGAATCAGAAGTAAGGCGTGATGGAACCCAGCATTTAGTAACAAAGCCACCACTACAACAGGTTTATACTTCCCAAAACGATCTACAAGGAATCCTGAAATTAATAACCGTAGTATTAGAGAGTAATAAGTTAGTCTTGAGTAAATACTATGACATTATTATTTGCAATGTATAGTTCATCCAAGGGTAGGATTATCAAATTATTTTAAAGTTTAATTGCATGGTTAAACATTAGCTTTTGGCAGACATTTACTGAAGGAGACATCTTGCATGTTATGATAAACTCTCATAAATTTAGCAAAGGATCTTTGACATATTTGGGCATTCAAAAATATCTCATTTTGGATGCTGAATCCAAGCATAATTCCTTCTTTAAACTAATAAAAATTTCTCATTTCTTGATCATTATAGGATATCTAAAATCTGCTTTTTTTCTAGCATACTTGATGCGTTAGATTGCTGCAAGTCTTCCTTATTGTAAAACTGAAGATAATAGATACCTGGTTTGCAAGTTAATCCCAGATCAGAAGATCCTAGCTTGAAGAGAAATGCACAAGTACTCTTTGAGAGCAATGCTGAGAAATTATTGCCCATTTAACCAATCTGCCTTAAATTTACCTGAACTGCCTGATAGGGTAACAATAGCGTTAATAAGTAATGCTGCATGTGATGCAGGCATGTCAAGGCCGATAACCTAATTTACTCTAATATCAAATACCATACATATATATATTGAAATACATGGTGGCTGGAAAAAGTCAAATGTACCAAGAAAAGGACACAGGTGTAAGATAAAAATCATGAGCTGAGAAGTATGCTTGACAAAATGAAAGAGAATGAAATTTGTTTCGTGTATGTGAGACAAATAATAATAATAAGAATGTGATTTATATTTTATGGTATTTGAATCTGTATCAATTTCAATGGTTGGAGCCTAAAAATACACAAACATTTGTTTAAAAGTGCAGATAAGCCATAATGTAAACAAGTAATTACAATGAAAATGGTTATATGTTATGGAATGGAGTGAGTAAAATAAAGAAGATGTTGGGAGAAGTATGTACTTCTATATAGCTGTATAAACACAACCAGAATGAATTTGATCAAACACATTATACTAAATGAGTGAATGTTGCAGTAAAGAAAATTTCAATTTGCACAAGACTAAAGAAAACCTGAGAGTATTGAAAATTGATGAGGCTGCAGCATTGGATGGAATTCTATTAATAAAAACCTAAATGTTGCAACAGAATTACTTGTTAGATGTGCATAACATTTAATATGTGAATCAGAAAGTCTGTGGTCCCTGATATCTGGAAAAAATATTGTAATTGTGACATTTTATAAATAATATGTAAATTAGCCTAGTGATGGTTATAATAGTAAGGATTAAAGTAAACTTCAGAAACCATGAAGTACATTTTTGGGTGTATGGATTTTACCTCAAAAGGTAAAAGAAATAAGGTAAGATATGAATATTTCAGGAACCCAAGACAACTACATATGTCAAGGACAGTATATTCTAAAATTCTGGTTGAAAAAGTTTGAATCACTGCAATGAACACAATTTTGGGGTACAGTATGGCTTTAAGCTAGACTGATGATTCAATGGTCTAATTTTTGCACTTCAGCAAGTAATTTATCATTTGTATGAATGTGAGAAAGAAAATGTATTTTGTATTTTTTGATTTGAAAAATGTACATAAGGAGGCAAACAGGAGTGAAGTGTGTTATGTTTTTGAATAATACAAGGAGGATGAATGATTAATATAAAGCAATTAGAAAAGAAAATGCAGAAAGTAAAGCTTGTGTGAGAGTTAATGGTGAGTGAAATTAATTTATTAAGATTGAAAGAGGTGAGAAATTAGGATAAGTAATGTTTCTCTGGTTGTTCAATGTGTACATTGATGAATGTATGGAAGAAGCCTCTGTTTATCTTAGAGGCTTGAAATCTTGGAAGCTTGATGTGCTGGTGTTCTTTAATGATGATGATGTGATATTGATTGTATCACCAAATGAAAGGCAAATGTTAGGCCGCAGTTAGAGAGATAATGGATGTTGCTTAACCAAAGGTTTTATTTACTGAAATGAATTAATCAAATCATTATGGATTGAACATCAATGATGAGAATAATTAATGTTCTTGGATAATTATTTTTCTAATAATAGAATAATAAATTGATTGATATCGAGACATGTGTATGAAGACAGAGAGGTGAATAGTATGTTGTTAAAGTAAAACTTGAGAAATGCTGAAGGAGACACAAATAGCTGCACTAGAAGTAGCTTATACAAACCTAGCTATTTATTACAGTTTTTTATGCCTGAGATTATATGAGTAAAGTAAATGTTGTTGCAATGGATATTGTGAGACGTGTTTAGGGGGAAATTGAGAAACGGTCATCGATGGCTAAGTGCTAAATGAATAGTTTCTATAAATAAATAAATGCCAGTGTAAAGTTATATATCCTATTCATATGGGTTTCTCATCTGTAAAGCTTGCTGTAATTGGTTTTATTTGCATATACAGTATGAATGGCTGTTTTTATTTGGCTCATTTTAATGATGAATGGAATAAGAAATATTAATATGGTATGGTCTATATTAAATTATGATATTATGGTCTATAATGAGAAGAAGATGACTGAATGAGTGAGATTCAGAAGAGAAAAGACAAGTAAAGCTCAATAAATAGGTAGGTTAAGCTTCAAAAAAAAGGGGAGTGCATGCAGGTATGAGATCTAATTCAAGCAAATAAGAGAAAAATATTTTATGAGTAATCAAGATAAATAACATTCTCAACACACAAGAATAAAGCAAACGATGTATAAATATGTTTTCTTTAAATATTGGTTCTTATTATCAATTAAACTTTGTTATTTTACTCAGTTTTGCTTGCTGATGGATGCATTTCATTCATCTTTCCATCTTGCTTTGCTCAAAAATGTGATTTTATTCTAGAAGTGTTCTGTAGTTTAATTTGCTTTTGTATTACACTAGTGTTTTTTCTTAATATGTTAATACATAAAACATTCTTTTCTAAAATTGGTTGATTATAAAATATGATTTGAGTACTGTCTGTTCCATAATGATGAAGTAAAACTCTTTGCTTACCTGTGAGTGGTGGGCTGAGAAAAGTAGTAAATGGAAGGGCAAGGTAAATTACTGCTATTTCCTCCACAGTCAAGCCAATGCTTTGCATGTGGATAGTTAGATAAGAAAGAAGGGATGCTATTGCTGGAAAACAGAGAAATTAAGTCACATATCACATGCTTTCATAAGATATCTTATAGTTATATAACTCAATAAATGTGAAAAGCATATTCCTGAAGATCTTCAGGATCTTATTACTTTTTAGATTGTATCAAAGGCTGAAATGATTTGAAAATGAAAACTTTGCATGATTCAATAAGTAAAAATTAAGTCAATGAAAAATTCAGGTGAATATTTAGCTCAAGAAACTCAAATAAAGGGATTGGAAAATAATAAAAACACAATAAATTGAATAAATCTTGCTATTTCCGCTTCCTATGAACAAAAATATATTTTAATATATGTATGAGAAAGCTAGTATACTTTACACAAGATGTAAGATTTATATTTCTGAAATATCTTTCTCAGAAGTTCGTAGTCTTACTCAAGAATAAGGCTTGATTATCTTTATAAAATAATCTAATTTTTATTATATTTTATGATATATTAATATAAATATATATTATTATAAATTGATGGCAATCATGACTTTATTTGCATTATTATCATGGATGCATTATCTAAATGAAGTTACTTATGTTGAAAGCATATAATAATGAACTGGATTTTCAGGCATGTGCATCGGCACGATCGGCACCAAACCTATTTCCAATGTATAAACAAGAACAGGTTAATTGAAGCTGTAAAATTTGTGTCAAGAGTCCTATATTAAAGGACCAAAATTTTACAACTCTGTAACACAAGCATAAAAGACTTAACCATTTCCTTCCTTAAAAATGCATAAAAAGGCTTCTATTGCTACGATTGTGTAAGTTACTGTGAAGCTCCTATAGCTCTGTCAGGATTGAACTATATCTCATACATAAATTTTATATTATACAAAATCTGCAATCAAATGGTAATTTGGATTTTAGTACATCTTCCCTAAAAAGTATATTTGTATGATTAAGTCGAGTAAATCATATGGATGATGGAATTATTTCCTCTAAGAAGAAATACAGTAAAGTATTAA
The DNA here is from genome assembly GCA_947579665.1 of Sympetrum striolatum. Taxonomy (NCBI): domain Eukaryota; kingdom Metazoa; phylum Arthropoda; class Insecta; order Odonata; family Libellulidae; genus Sympetrum; species Sympetrum striolatum. Next base: position 105,636,561 of record OX388343.1, read on the forward strand.
CAGTTTAAACAGAAATCTGAGTAAGTATCAGTATATATACTTTTGAGTTATTCCCTAGTATTATTTTTAAAGAATCTTTTCAAAACTTTTAGGATGGAGTACAGTCAGTTGAACCCTCAAGTAGGCGGTGACCATTCAATCGTTGAGATTGAAAGGGCTATAAAGGGTCGACTGAAAACCTACTGGGTGGTGAGTGAAGCGCATAAAGACCTTATAGCATTCCTAAATTATACTTCCGATCTTTTAATTCCGAGAATAAGGGATGAGCTACGTAAATCTGCCCTTAAAATTAATATTGTGGTTAAGGCAAACTTTGAGAGGGGTGAGGAGACGATAGAACGAGCATTTAAAACAGAAAATCTGTTGAAAAAAGCAAGCAGAAAATCTGTTGTAAATGTTAGGAATGACGATCAGTTTTGTTTTAAATACGCGGTTTGGGAAGGAACATACATAAAGACCCTCAACGAGTCTACAAATATAATACGGATGAATTCGACAATGGGTACGATTGAGATTGTATTGAATACGTTGTCAAACTCTCTGATATTCCTAAATTCAAGCGAAGAAATAAAATTTCTATTAACATTTTCAGGCTAGATGAATAAAACAATGTCAATACAATAAAAATTGTAAATACCGAACTCGCAGAAGATCATGACCTATTATATATTACAAATGACAACACGGCTCATTATTGCTGGATTAAAAACTTTGAGAGTCTAATCCATATTCAGATAACAAAAATGTCGTAGAATTTACATTTGCAAACGATGCTTCATGCATTATCATGACGAAAAAAATTAGAGACGCATACAGCGAACTGTAATAGTAAAAAACCCGCGAGAATTGAGCTTCCTATCGAGGGGGATAAGATGTTAAAATTTACCAAACTCGGGCATTCATTTCCAGTTCCTTATGTAATATATGCAGACTTTGAATGTATTCTCCAAGGTATCAGCACTTGTGAATCTTTACCTAACGCATCCTACTCGCACGCTATTCAGAAACACGAACCATTCAGCTTTTGCTATGTTCTCATAAAGCCCAATGGATGTGAGCCACCACAGCTCTACCGAGATCCCAATACCACACAGGTCTTTATGCAGAAAATGAAAGAGGAAGCAGAGAGAGTATTCAAGTTGTATAAAAACGTTGTACCAATGGAATCGCTTAGCCCGGAAGAAGAGGCAAATTTTAAGAATGCGTATTCTTGTCATATTTGTGGTAAAGAGTTGAAGTCAGATGCCGCTACAGATCACGATCAATTGACAGGTAAGTATCGAGGGCCCGCACATTCTTTTTGCAACTTGCAGAACAAAATGCCAAATTTTCTACCTGTGTTTATTCATAATCTTTCATCGCATGACGGTCATTTCTTGGTTTGGGAGTTAGACTACGATGATAAAAAAATTAATGTGATTCCGACCACCAAGGAAAAGTATATTTCATTCGCAAAGTCAATCGAAAATAATTTCACCATTAGATTTCTCGACACATGTCGATTCACGCCAGTATCATTAGCTTCACTGGTAACAAATTTAAAAACATTTAAATATACTAGCGAGGTATTCGGTGAGATAAAACGAACCTAGTCACACGTAAGGGGGTCTACCCATATGATTACACAAACTCAATCGAGAAACTTGAGGAAACATCACTTCCGGAGAAGGGAAATTTCTACAAAAGATTCCCACACATTTTTTGCAAGTAGTCTTTCTCAGACACATGCTCGTCCGCTAATCTGTTGTAAATCGAATCTGTGTTCGCATATTTTAATATCGTAACAAAGAGCAGCTCAATTAATATATTTGAATGATTTTCTTTTTGAATTTAGCAACCCTGCTTCGTGAAGTTGTTAGGCTGGATGTAGGTTAAGAATGGTTTATTAATAATACATAGTTATAATATCATTTTTAGGACCCAAGTTTAACACAATTCAAAAACTTAATTTAAAATTATACTTTTACAGGTTGGTGACAATGATAAGGATTAATTTTACAATAATGCAAATATTACTAATCGTATATCATAGTCGAAAACTTCTAAATTTCATAAAAAAATCGAAAAATTATTTTTGCGGTATATTTTGACTTTTTTTTCGAAAGGCATGAAATTAATTTTCATTATTTTCCTACGGCATTTGAAACATTGTGACTTCGTTATTAAAAATCGATATAATAAACCCTTTTTACATACTCGAAAAGTTTGAAACTGTTAGGTTACTTATAAATAGGAAAAATATCAAAGTTAATGCAATATTGGTACATGAATGTTTAAACATTTTTTAATTTTTAAAAATAGAAAAAGATATTTGGTTAAAAAAGTCAACATTTATTTTTTTAACCCGCCTTCCTAGGTAAAGTGGACTTTTGCTAAATATAGTATAAGTATGATACTGAATTATATCTCAACTTATGGTAATGTTACAGTTTACTTAGGGATATTTTTATTTTTCAGTTAAAAAAAGTTCACATTTTTCTGGAGATGCAGCATTAATGTCAATGTTTTATAATGAAATTACCAATTTTCCTCGAGAATTGGCATTAGCAGCGAAGATTGTAAAAACAAAAGTTCCAATTTTCCTCAAGAGATGGCTTTAGTGGCGATGTTTATTAACAAAATTTACAATTTTTCTCAAGAGATGGCATTGGTGGCAAAGTTTATAAACCAAAGTTGCAATCTTCCTCAAGAGATGGCATTAGTGGCGAAGTTTATAAACAAAAGTTCCAATTTCCCTCAAGAGATAGCATTAGTGTCGAAGAATATAAACAAAAGTTCAAATTTTCCTCAAGAGATAACATCAGTGTCGAAGTGTATTATATAGTACATTTTTAGGCCCGGTATTATTATGTATAGTTAAATCCGATAAATAGTTATCATGAAGGTTAAGCTTAACTATCGGTTAGCGAGATGGCCGGTATTATAAAACTTTTTCGACTCATGGTTAGTTATTTATCACTTTAACTAAGAGTTGCGTTGCCCGAGAATAATTTTCATACCCGTTGCTGCGAGTTTTGTTTGAACATAAACGAATCGTAATGGCTTTCTTTTTCCATTCATACGGGAACCTACTTACTAAGTTATCTCCTATTACTCTTATTTACCTTAACTTAATCTAAGGAATAAAGAATGGATGCTAAAAGAAGTAAAAACTTCACAGAGGAAGAGCAGATCTTGCTACTAAATTTAGTTGAGGAGAATAGAAATGTAGTAGAGAATAAAATAAGTAACTCAACTACATGGAAGCAGAAGGTAAGTTACGTGTTTCCGTCATGTCTGCTATCTAATACGAAATTCTACATGAGAGAACTAAATAAATGCAGGAGGCAGCATGGATGATAATTCGTGATTAATTCGTCGCACAGACGGGAAGCACAAGGCCGTGGAGAAAGCTAAAATCGAAGAACGACGCTATTTAGAAAGATACGAAAAAGGATATGGCTAGGGAGAAACAAAGTTTGAGGCAGACCGGCGGAGGTCCATCCAACATTAAACGTAACCCGGTGTACGAAAAGTGTAGGAGTTAAATTGGTTTAAACGGAAAGGGCTTGGAAAACGTAGTGGATAGCGATTCACAAATTATGTGTACCTTGTACTATTGAATTGATGTTTTTTAACAGAATTAATTCTATTTTCATTATATTGTGTACTATATAACGATTTTCCTTCAGGTTAAGAAGATGAGCTATTACATAATTCTCAAGCCATGATGGTAAATACTTATCTTGTATTTTTATTGTAACACTGACTGTGCTTCTAATAATTAATGGAAAATTTTGAATTTCATATAATTATTTCCTTTTTTATTCATAAATGCTATCATGATCATTGAAATATTTAGTACTGAAGTGTAAAGCCTTCTTGAGCTTTAAAGTAGACCTCTATCAAAATATTTCCTTTCTTTGAAGTTTCACAAAATTGATAATACTTTCTTGACAGGTATCAGATGACTCAAACTCGGATTGTGCTTCGTATGGTAAAACATTACTTATTACTGTCCATAATCAATTGAAAGAGAAATTTTATTAAAACGAAAATATTGCCAGTTAAGGTCCTAAAGACAACTCGTTGATGTTGTCACTGATGATTTATTCTCAATGCATGTGGAATTGGTATTCCTTGCTTATGTTTACAAGGTTGGATTTTGTTGATTTCCAGTTTGGTATGAAAGATATTTATATTCTGTAGATAAATTTGTAAGAAATAGGTCAATGCAATAGTCATGTCAGTCCTTATATTCTCAGAAGCATAAGCATATCAAGCAAAATGTCATTATTGTAAAAATATGTGCCAAGCATCATTTCATGGTTGTTACATCTTTTTCCACTTTACTTCTTGGTTAGTTCTGAAAGTTTTGTCCAAGAAATATAGATGCCTAATGCATTATAATCTTTAATACTTTGAGTAATGAATTTTTATAGATTACAATTGTAATTCTGACATTATCCCCATAAAATTTTCTGAAAAGGATTTTATTCATTTCCAGACTGGAACTTATACTCTCCATCATTTCCAGTAATAATGGAAACATCTCACCCAGAGAATGAAAACAATGGTAGTCTTTAAAGTTATTATTCATGCAACTTAATTTAAGATAATTCTAGGAATGTCCTTTGATTGTATCTTGGTTAAGCATACCTGTAGCTTTCAGAATGTGTCACCTCTCTGACAAACTTGAGCTTTATATCAATCTCGATATGTTAATGAGTACCAATAGCCTTGAAGTAGGATACACCATTCTTGAAATATGAGAATTGATAAGTTGTTTAATTTCAGAGAATATAACTACAATTTCAAGTCAGGGTGTGGAAGTAGTGGAAAGTAAGTTTGAAGTATATATGTAAAATTTGATTATTAATTTCCTTGTATTGTTTCATTCTCAATGATATATCATGATTCATTTAACAGTTGATATAATTGGAGACAAAAACAATGAATCTGCTAAGCATAAGATCCCAGGCAATGGAAAAACAGGCAGTATGCAATACTTATAAATTTGGCTTTAAGCATATGCCTTCTTTAGAAAATAATAAGTATTCTTTTCATAGAATCCAAGATCCCGAAGAATTTCAGTAAAACAAATCCAAAGGAAAGTTTAATCTCATTAACAGAAGCAAGGTTAGAATTAATCAATCTACAGAAAGAAATTTTAAAGAAAGAATATGAGGAGAAGCAAAGAAGAGAAGAGGAATTACATGCTATTAAGATTAAAATAGCCAATGCAGAAGAAAAAAAAATATTACTAGAAATTATATTGAAAGAAAAAGAAATAAATAAATTTATTTAGATGAATTTCAGTATTTACTTTGAATCACCATAAGTTAATAAGTCCTTTTTGCTATGAGACAGACAATGGCCAAAAAATCACTCCCTGTAACTTTTGCTACATGCCATACTCGTTTTAACAGACTTCTACTGTATTACAAAGAATTAAGTTTGTATAACTTTTTGCTTTTATAATCATGCTGGGTAGGTTCATTTACTTTCCTCTATTGAAAATTCTTTGAATTTCTCCCTTCAGCTGCATCAATGTAAAAAAATAAGTCCCAAGAGAAGAAGTTTATATAATAATATTTTGCTAAGTTAGATATTACGAAATACATTGGTTTGGGATATGCTATTTTAGCATACTCAAAGAGGATTTATAGTTCTGACAACAAAATTCTATTATATGTGTATTTTAATTGAAAAACTCAACTAAATCAACAACTTAAATAAATAAATTCCAAATCCTTTTGATGATGCTATTGAATTTTCTCAACCCTTCTGTTTATTATAAAAAATAAGTGAAACTCTTCCATTTAGAAGGACATACAAACCAAAACTAAATTTTTCATATTCATGGCTATAAATTCTTATGAAAACATAGAAGTATAAAATTGTAATTATTGTATTTTAATTTCCAGATTTTCAAACCTGTGAAGAATCACCTTATAGTTCCTATGGTTTCAAAATAGCAATTACTTTAGAAGATACAAATATTTAAATATATATATATACGAGTAAAATGTTGCTTGCATACTGCAAGCAGATCGACAACACTATTTTCATTTCGGCATCATATCGGGACGGCCATCAAAAGAAAAAATGGATTGAAATTTTTCTTAAAATTCGCTGAAATTCCATCGTCTGGCATCGAACCTGGGTCTTTACTGTGAACTTACTATGCAGCACAATAGAACGTCAACATCTCTAACTATGTGTGAAAATTCAAGCAGAAATATGGGCTACAACTGCCTCAAAAGACGTTCTAATAATCAAGAATTTAAATGGCTCTCTGGATTCGAACCAAGGACGATCTTGGAAATCTAAAAAAATGTTTCTGAAAGTTATTTATGATCTCTATCTTTATGCCGAATTTCAAGTTTCAATATTATTGGCAAAGGTTTCAAAATAATTCCTTAAAATCGAATCAACTTCTGATTTCAGAGACACCTGGTGTCGAACCCAGGACACATTGATAGCTGTGAATGCACTGTTTGAATTTAATGGACTTGATCTTTCTAAATGCAAAGTTTGAAGTCGATATCGTGCCGGGAAGTACCTAAAATTTATTTCCGTTATCTCCGTAAGAAATGCATTGAGGAATTTAAATGTCCCTCTGGGATCGAACCAAGGACCATCAGCGAATAAATAAAATTCGATTATTATATATTTTTATGGTATCCAACCTCATACCGAATTTCAAGTATCTATGCCTTCGGAAAAGGGTCTAAAAAAAATCTTAAAAATCGCCACAATGCATTTTAAACGGCCGATTTTTGCCCCGACCTAGCATCGAACCAAGGATAATATTCGTAGATGAATTTATGGTTTCCTTTAGATATGCACTGCATCTGGCGATCCCTGGAATTTCAAATCTCTCCTTTTCCAGGAAGTGCCTCAAAAAAAATTTCGAAAATCCCCGCCATGTATTCTTATGGACAAAATCGCGACTTTGGGGCCTTCTGGAATCGAACCCATGACACCAAGGTTCAATGTCGGCTTTTTCCTGGAGGTTGCACGTCATGGCCAATACGTCGTAAAAATTTCAAGTCGTTGGCACTTGTGGAACATGCTTAGACTTTTGATCCCCTATATATATATATATAACTTATAGGTATATCCGGAGAAGCGTCTATATAAAATAGATATTATATATATATATATACAAGTAAAATGTTGCTTGCATACTGCAAGCACATCGATAACACTAATTTTAAGTCGGCATCATATCGGGAAGGCCGTCAAAAGAAAAAAAAATGGATTGAAAATATTCTGATTATTCTCTGCAATTTATTCGTCCGGCATCGAACCCTGGTCTTCCTAGTGATACATACTATGCAGCACAATAGAAGATCACCATCTCCAACTATCTGTGAAAATTCAAGCAGAAATATTATCTGAAACTGCATCAAACGACATCCTACTTTTCCCTTATATTTCTTATGAGAGAAATGTTAATGTGGTCTGGCATCGAACCCAGGAATATTACGATCTTCTGAAAACTGTTTTCTTAAACCAGTTTTAACCATAAATCTTCCAGCCAAGCACAAACTTCCTATCATTTCAATAAGTGCATCAAAAAAATAATGAAATACAAACCCTATGTATTTTAAACGGGAGACATATTTACCGCCCGACATCGAACCCGGGACTTTCTGGTGAAACTTCCTATGCAACATAATAGAAGATATTATTCTTTAACTATATACGAAAATTCAAGCAGAAATATTGGCTGCAACTGCCTCAATTGAAGACTTACTTTTCCCTTATATTCCTTATGAGAGAAATGTTAATGTGCTCTGGCATCGAACCAAGGAATAGTACGGTCTTATGAAAATTTTTTTCTTAAACTAATTCTTACCTTACACTTTCCGGCTAGGCACGAACTTCCTATTTTTTCGAGAAGTGCATCAAAAAAAATATTGAAAAACAGCTCCCATGTATTTTAAAGGGCAGATCTTTGCATCGTCCTAGCATCGAACCCAGGATATTTTTTGTAAAAGTCATTGATGTTTTCGAAAGTCTAAGACCATAAATATAGGCACCTTGAGTTTTATTTCTCTACCTTTCCGGAAACTATTTTTTTTAAATTCCCGAAAATCACGGCAATGCATTTAAACGGGAAAAATCGGGACTTTGGGGCCCTCTGGAATCGAACCTATGGCACTGAGGATCAAAGTCGCTTTTTTCCTGGGGGTTATACGTCATGGCCAAAATGTCATAAAAATTTCAAGTCAATGACGCTTGTGGTTTATCCTGTGAATTTGTATCCTATCTATATAGCTATATATATGAATGAATCCGGAGAAGCATCTATATATAATAGATATGTCATATTTAACTGAAAAAATTATAAAAATACATATTTCAAGGAATTAATTTTTTTAAGACAGTAGTAATAGGGAATAGAATATAATTTTCTAAAATATATATTATGGTCATACTGGATATAATTATTATTAATTTTTGCATGGAAATGAATAAATGATGCTTTAGTGCTATTCCAAAAATCATTATGGAATAAAAGTTTATTTCATAAGTTAACAAAATTTTACTACTGAGGGTTGAAAGAGAAATGGGTAAAAATATAAACAAACAGTGGATTTTTTCTCCAAATTACTCAACTCCTTTATATTTCATAAAGATCCAGTGCATCCCTTTGCAAAATTATTAGACAATATTTTATTAGTAAAATTTATCAAGTAGCTTGATGTCATAAATGTAACACTTCTTCCTGAATATGTCAAAAAAAGGTATCATTACCAGCTAATGGTTGATCTGTGCCAAAATAAAATTGTTATCAAATTATTAATAATTTTTGCTTTGCATCATTTACTGATTTAAGGAATAAACTGTCAAGAAACGAAGACCATTGTCAGAAATAAAGTTTTATATAAAATAAAGATAAGATCACAGCTTTTTTACAAAAATATTTTGTATGTTTATAAAACTGTAGAACATCTAATTTCCTAGGTAACAAATTTCAACAATTTTTACATCATCGAATAATTTTAATTCATGACTTTTCAACTTTAATCTGTGTTTCATTGGATTCAAGTGGCGAGGTAGGAGACATTTAAATTCCATTATCGAATAAAATATGTATAATCAAATTTAACCGTGGAATATTTTGCCCTTCTTAACAAGCATGTTTCATCATGAAAAAATGACTTACGTTAATATTAATATTATGCAATTGTTATTCAATTAAATCTCCTCTTCAAAAACTATTTTTTGACCACTAATGGGGTTTCAGAATCTCTTTTTTGTCCTTCCTCCTTCCTCACTTCACTTCTTAAATGACCAGCACTAGTTTCATTATTCATCTCCTTCTCTGACTGCTTAATGCTGTTCTCTCCAAAATTTTGGAAATCCTTGTCCCTGTCAGTATTCTTTTCCTGTTATTGTTTGTTTTCTGTTTGGTTTTTCTTACACTTTCCATCTTCCATGGCTAATTTTGAGATTCCTTTTGGAGAGGCTGGTTGCTGCCCTTTATGCCAAATTCTTCCAGTAGGAGATCCAACACTGCTTGTTCTCTGCAGAAGATGTTGGGAACCAAATGGTGAACCTCCCCTGAATGGCTTATGTTGATTTATAGGTGTTCCAGTCCCTGAGTAAGGCATAGTGGTTGCTATCGAGTTTCTTGGGCGATTGAAGTCTCTCATAGCCATAGCTACATAAGTTATATAAATGTCATCATTAGCATCTTTACGATAATTTGTAAATTATTCATAATTGATAATGGGATGGAATATTTTTAGAGAATAGGGATCGAAGTAAATGATAGGGTTGCTCTATACATAGTAAAGTTTACTTAGAGCAGCAAATCTATTAGGTTCAAAAATCAACATAGTAACATAATACCAAAAATATCTCAGTTAAATTTTGGTAGAATATATTTGATATATTTATTATTTAAATTATGAAATGATCATCAATATTTCAGAAGGAAGAGAGGTTTGAAAAGATAGGTGTAGTAATGTGGTGAATAACCTTATTGATACAAAAAATTATAAAGGGAGAAAAGCTTTTAAGGGTTGCATACCTTTAATATGATGATCATAAAGCACATGATTTGCAAGTAGGATAATAATTTATCATAGCCATAGATAAATAGTATATAGATAATAGTTTTCATATATCTGCTTCTTAGAAATAAAAACAGAAAACTGTGAAATCTAAATAATTATCATCACATATCACTATATTGGGGGAAAAGGAGAGTGATGCGCCTCAAATAGCCTCTCACCCTCAAAATTTAACCTCAACTTCCCATGGTATCCCCTGTTTTTTAAAACTGACGAGGAAACGGCGACCGAATGACTCCCGGTATAAGGAGTCCCCCCATTACCAAGTGCCAACAATGGTCTTTTGAGAGCAGGTAATGGGTTCAGGACACTCCATTGTCCTAGGGGTAGGAAACTGCCCCTAAAAGCGGATGATCTTCTTCTAAAGACAACGGTATTGGAATAAAACAGAAGGCAACGGAATACCACTGTGTTAAAGATCCAAAGGATATTTCCTAGATCTACGCCACGATGCCAGCTTCTTTTGTCAAATGTTCCGGAGTTAAAATAGCTTCCCAGTCGGATCTCCGGGGGAAGCAACAAAAAGAGAGACATCAATAAAGATTGAGAGTGGGAATATGGAATGTGTGGTCAATGTTGCAGTCCGGAAAGATGGAGAACATTAAAAGAGAGATGAAGATAAATAAAATGGATGCGATAGGACTGAGTGAGGTGAGGTGGGATGGACAAGGAGAGATAAAGAGTGATGGAGTTACCATATTCTATTCTGGAGCCCAGAGGGGAAAAAATAAAGTGGGAATAATCATGAGAAATGAAATAGCAAAAAGGTTACAAAAGGTAACATATGTTAATGATAGATTAATAGCTGTAAGGATTGGAATGTTACCTAAAGATCTAGTCATTATACAAGTGTATATGCCTACATCAGACTATGAAGAAGAAGATATAGGTAGGATATATGAGAAAATTGAGGATTTATTAGAAGAGGAGAAGGATTGCTGTAGAGTGATTATGGGAGATTGGAATGCTGTAGTTGGAGAAGGGGAAGAGGGCACGGTGGTGGGAAAATTTGGGTTTGGAATAAGAAATGAAAGAGGTGAAAGATTGATCAAATTCTGCAGAGAGAAAAAACTTTTTATTGCTAATACATGGTTTAAAAATCATAAAAGGAGGAGATATACATGGGTTTCGCCAGCACAAGATCGATACCAGATAGATTACTTCCTAATAGATGAAAGATATCGAAATGCAATAAAGGATACAACAGGATTACCAGGAGCTGATATAAATAGTGACCATGTCCTATTAAGGATGGAAATCAAGCTGACATTAAAGAGGGTTGAAAAAGCCAAAGTAGTAAAGAAATGGAACTTGAAAAAGATGGAGGAAATGAGCAAAGAAGGGATAGGTGAGAAACTGTCTAAAGTAATTACAGAAGGTCAAAAGGAAGAGGAAGGAAGTGAAGAAATTTGGGGGAGGATAAAAAATGCTATAATAAATGTAGCAGAGAAGGAAATAGGATACTATAAAGGAAGTAGAACAAAGAAACCTTGGATAACAACGGAAATGTTATATAAGATGGAAGAAAGAAGGAAGTACAAAAATAGAAGTGGGGAAGAGAACAAAGCAATGTACCGCAGACTGAACAATGAATTAAGGAGAGAAGCACATCAGGTGAGAGAAAACTGGCTCAAAGAGCAATGTAATGATATCGAAGATCTTGAGAAAAGAGGCAAGTATGATATGGTGTATAAAAGGGTGAGAAATTTTGAATGGGAGGGCAAAGGAAGAAGTAAAATGAGAGCGATGTTGAGCAAAAATGGGAAAGAGATGTTTGGTGAAAAAGAAGAAAGGGAAAGGTGGAAGGAGTATACGGAAGACCTGTATAAGGCAAGGGAGAAACCAGATATTGTGGACATAAAAACAGAGCTGGAGGTAGAAGAGGAGGAGACAGGCCCAAGAATAATTAGATCGGAAATAATACAAGCAATGAAGAACATGAAAAATGGAAAGGCGACTGAAATAGACGAACTGCCAATAGAATTCTTTAAGTGTTTAGAGGGTGAGGGTGAAAATGAAATAGTAGAATTGTGCAATAAGATCTATGATACTGGAATATGGCCGGATGACTTTGTCAAGACAATTATGGTGCCAATTCCAAAAAAAGCAGGCACCAAAAAGTGCGAGGAACACAGAACAATAAGTATCATAGCCCATGCTGCAAAAAACTACTGAGGGTTTTGAATCAAAGACTCCTAGGAGTAATGGAAAATAATATAGGAGAGGAACAATTTGGCTTTAGAAGAGGAAGGGGCACTAGAGAAGCTATTGGTCTATTGCGAATAGTTGGAGAAAGATACCGGGAAAGAGGAAAAGGAGTAAGCTTATGTTTCATTGATTTGGAGAAAGCTTTCGACAGGGTCAAGTGGGATAAGTTAATGGAAATTGTTAAAATTAAGATAGTAGATTGGAAGGACAGGAGGCTGATCTGGGAATTGTATAGAACCCAGAAAGTGGCAGTGAAAGTTAATGGCAAATTGACAGAGTGGATGGAATTGGGTCGAGGGGTAAGACAGGGCTGTTGTCTTTCACCAACATTATTTAACCTCTATATTGAGGGCATGATTGTCAACACCCTGGATGAGGAAAAAGGGATAAGTATCGGAGGAAGAGAAATAAAATACATCAGATTTGCTGATGGCATGGTAATCTTGGCCGATAACAACCAGGCACTCCAAGGAACGATAAGATGTTTAGAAAAAGAAATGGAAATATATGGAATGAGAATAAACGCCAGTAAAACATAAGTTATGAGAGTGAATGACAGAGAAGTTGTCAATGTTGTAACGAATAAGGGAAGGAGAATAGAGCAGGTTAAAAGGTATAGGTATATATATCTGGGGAGCATTCTGACAGAGGATTGGAAGAGCATTACGGAGATCAAGACAAGAATAGCTATGGCAAAGGAAGCCTTCTATAAGAAGAGAAATGTGCTCTGCAGTAGTATTAATCTAGAACTGAGGAAGAGATTGGTGAAATGTTATGTATGGAGCGTTATGTTATATGGGTGCGAAACATGGACCTTGGGAAGAAAAGAGAAAGATAGGATTGATGCTTTTGAAATGTGGGTGTGGAGGAAGATGGAGAGAATAAGATGGGTGGATAGAATAAGTAATGATGAAGTGCTTAGAAGAGTTGGGGAGGAAAGAACATTACTCTGCACAATACGGAAAAGAAAAGGAAGCTGGATTGGACATGTTGTAAGAGGGAAGGGGATTCTAACTACAGCCATTGAAGGAACGGTGAGAGGAGAAAAGAGAAGAGGAAGAAGAAAGCTAAAGTTAATAGATGAGGTGAAGAGAGGAGGATACAAGAAGACCAAAGAGGAGGCCCGGGACAGGTTTAAGTGGAGGCGGTTGTGGTGTGAGGGACCTGCCAACAGGCAGAACACCAGAAGAAGAAGATCACTATATTTCCCTAGATCCCAAGGAAATCATGGGATTCCATTCCTTCCATTTCCTACCTCCCTTAGAGTTTCCCCAAGATATCCTTTTCACATGAATTAGACTCTAACAACTCTCTGAATCACCTTGACCTTACTCTATCCCAAAAAACCATACTATTGATTTCAGCATCTACAAATAAATATCCTATACAGATAATATCATTTCCCATGCCTCATCCCATCATCGATCTCACAAAAGTGCCTTTTCCCATAGCCTTGTCCATAGATTGCTTCACATCCCTTTACCTGCCTCCCAAAATTTTACTGCAAATTGATTACAGATTACTAAGCAAATGGCCAATACTCATGTTTCTGGTAAATAAAATTCTTATGCACAAAGAAACAATTGTCTTTTTCCTCATGACCCCCAGTTGCAAATTGCTAGACCACAGCATGTTGTTCTTCCCTTTCAATGATATCATTCTTGTAAACTAGCCAACTTCCTTAAAAATACAACATTATGCCTATCTTCCATAGTCAAAATTATGTGTAGATACTTTTTCATCAAAAAAGATAATCTTGAATTTCTAAACAAGTCTGGAGTTTTTAAATTAACTAAAAAAATTGTAAGTAATTGACTACCAAACCATCTATATTGTAATGATTTCTAAAAATTTTCTTATCAATGCTAAAGAAGATTATGAAGTCTTTGAGAAGAAATGCTCTTTCTTGCATTTCACCAACCACTTGCAAGTAAAACAGCATTCCTCCTCCCTGGATGTACTTTATTTCCATACTAAAGGAGCCTTAGATCTTTTTACTTTAAAGCCTTTGATAAGTATCCTTCATTCCGATTCTCCGAATACTATCCTAACCAACCAACAACCTTCCTCCCCAATTTTACAAGCTGCCCTTTTCAAACTTGGATCCTCAGACCTCAATACCTACACCACCTTATTCTCTTCCCTTTCCTCTCCCCTTCTTGTCCCACTACACTCTCTGCCCCCTTATAATAATTAATATTTTGTTTGTAGATTTGTATGAGACCCAATTTTGACAATGAGCTACTGAAACCTGTAGTCTCCTGAATAAACTTGTGTGGAAAAGTACCCATCTTTCTTTCCTCATTATCAAGTTTGATTTCCGCAACATCTCAACTGACTCCATGGATTTTAAATTACTGCTTATCTACCATTGTGGGTAAATAAAATACAGACTAACAGACTACAATTTCCTTAGTTACATAATAAGAAATGCAGGAAGATGTGATCATATTTCTATAAATTAATGTTACCCTATAACACTTATTGATTTTACGAGAAAAATATTGCTTGCATACTGCAAGCAGATCGGAAACACTTATTTCATATCGGCATCATATTGGGACGGTCCTCAAAAGAAAACATAAGGATTGAAAATATTCTTAAAATTTGCTGCAATTTATTTGTCCGGCATTGAACCCGGGTCTTCCTGGTGAACTTACTATGCAGCTTAACAGAATAGCACCATCTCTAATTATGTGTGAAAATTCAAGCAGAAATATTGGCTGCAACTGCCTCAAACGACATCCAACTTTTCACATATATTCCTTATGTGAGAAATTGTAATGTGCTCTGGCATCGAACCCAGGAACAGCATGGTCTTATCTAATTTTTTTTCTTAAACCGAGCCTTAATATACATCTTCTATCCAAGCAAGAACTCCCTATCATTTCAATAAGTGCATGAAAAGAAATATTGAAAAACTTCCTCAATGTATTTTAAAAGGGCTGATTTTTGCATTGTCCTAGCATCGAACTCAGGATATTTTCCGTAAAAGTCATTTATGTTTTTGATAGATCATGACAATAAATATAAGCTCCTTGAGTTTTGATTCTCTATCTATCCGGAAAGTATTTTTTTTTTATTCCCAAAAATCAAAGCAATGCATTTAAACGGGAAAAATCAGGACTTTGTGGCCTTCTGGGATCGTACCTATGACACTGAGGTTCAGTATAGCAATTTTTCTGGTGGTTATACATTATGGCCAATAGGTGGTAAAAATTTCAACTCAATGACACCAGTGGTTAAGCCTGTGAATTAGTATCCTATCTATCTATCTATATGTATGAATGAATCCGGAGAAGCGTCTATATATAATAGATATAATATGTAACTAATGCAACTTGAAATTTTCTAGAATAAAAATTGAAAAAGGCTAAACAAACCTGTTTTACCACGATGAGGACCAAAGACACTGCTGCCATTCAATCCACTATCATTTGAACCTTTGGTATAATGAGGAATGTCTGTAAGTGATCCACGTTGCGTCACTTGAATCATAAGACTGAGCCGCTCCAGAGCTGGAGTAACTATTTTCTCAGGATGAAGAATTGCTAACTCTGGATCTGAAATATTATTGGAGAAATACATCAGTTCCTTGCCTAATTATGTTCCCTTTTATTCATAAAATACAAATAAGACTGTAAATGAATTATTCATTCATAATTATTTGGTGCATGTATTTTATGTTTAATTTAATCTTAAGTTCTTCCATAATTATTAATTAACTTTACGGCAATTCTGTTGTATGTATATGCATTATCTCGTACGTACATCTTCCAAATATATACTCCCTAATAATCAGGATATTAAGAGATATAATTTCATAAATGTAACCTGTAACTTTAAATTTTTTGAGACACTACACTTTGGTATTGATCAATATGTATACCTACCAAATTAATACAATATTTTACTTGCTGCAAATTCTAGGTATAAGATCAAATTTAATTTTCTATAAAAATATATTATCAATATCTTTCATTTATACAAATTGAAGAACATTAAATCCCATGTTACACCATTTAGTATTTGTAATAATATTTTAAGACTACTGTTAAAACATAAAAGTTAACAAAATTCTTTCATTCATCATCATCATCATTTTTCATCATCGTTTGGTCCAAAGCAATGAAGTTATAAGAAAAGCATTTTAATTTTCAGGTAATATGAGCTACCAAAGAAGCAAACAATTAGATGATGATAAAATCCGTAAATGATAAAGGTACTGCTAAAGATCTATGATGAAACATGGAGGATAGGAATGAAGCATTCTAAAAACTTTTAACATCAAAGAGAAAATATATATATTTATGGATATTATAGAATACCATCTGATCAGTTCAGTATGTAGGAAATAAATATAGGCCCATAAATATATATAGGTCAAGGGGTTTTGATTAGTTATTGCACATAGTATGAAAATAATTCTTTCGTAGTATGATAACACAATATTAATGTGGATAGCATCCTCAAAACAGAAAAAATAAAGAAGTGACTCTATCATTGAGCAAATAAAAAGATTTTAAATTCCAGATAAAGAATCCAATCAAAGGTTTTAATTGTGTTTGAATAGAGTTACATAGAAAATGATCGTAGAGGAACAGAAAATTTGAGAAAAATAAAATTTATTCCATCTGTATCTGAAAGCAATCAATAATGAATATTATTGAAAAAATGAAACTAATTAGGTGGTTGTCAATAAGAGTTCATCAAAGTATATGCCGGTGTATCAGTCGACTTGTGAAGCCTAAACAAATATCTCAAAACCAAGGGGTTGACTTATATGCCAAACATAAAATTTATCCCTTTACCACCGAGGGATAAATAAGTGAAACTGCCTGCTTAACACTTGTTGCACACAAACTCTCGCAAATCACCACAATTATTTATTTTTGAAACTAATTTTTAGCAAGTCTAAATAATATAGATGTCATATAAATTAAATTTCATCACAAAATACAACTGTGGGCAAAAAGTATGTTATGTTATGATATGTTTTCATAATAAAACAGTTGAATAAACCATTTGAATATCTTTGAATTAAATTTGATGTATATTTATTCTTCGCAAATTATATTCATTTCTTCACACGTAATATTGATTTACAGAAATTTAATATATATTTCAATGTTTAATTTTTTCAAATGAAGATCAATAAGAACATAATGTTTTGTTTTTGTTTATATAATTGTTATGATTCGACCTAGCGTTAGGAGTAAATGGAAGTTGTTTTAGCAGTGTCGTGATTTGATATTACCATGCTATATTACCATTATTTCTATTATAAATATTTAATACTATTATGTTTCCGTTTTGTGACGCATTTCTATTTGTGTAGCCTGAGTTATACCTATGAAAGAAACTTGTGAAATAGTTAAGCAGAGGTGAGAAATATACGCGGTAAATATTCCTTAAGCTATCGTATATTTATGGATACCGTAGTTTTTCTTCCCTTAAAATAGATCTGGGGAAGTGATATTGCCTTATTTTTTGCTTCAACTTATACGCCGGATCGACTTATATATGGTAAATACATAAATTAATTTGGCACAAACACCAAACTAAATATAGTTCAACCACACTATATATTAACCCCTGTGTAGTTCAATCCCAAAGTTGTAGATAAAGAATTGTGTTTTCACACAAGTATTAAGCATAGGTTAACCCATACTCTGTAAGCTTTCAAACCCTAAATCCTTGATATTGTCAATAATTTTCAAGTTACAAACCATGAGTACTTGATGTGATCAACCATTTTGCTTTTACAATCCTAATACTTCAATCCAAACAAATTTTTCTGCATTCACAGTGTTTACATACTCAAATTAATAGTATGCCAAATTTTAAAACTGTGTTTGTTATCATTTGCTTTTGTTTTTCTATCTTGAGATAATACATACATACTGTTTACTAAGAAATGTAAATGGTAGCTGAATTTGTTTCAGTGATTTTGTCACTTATACTCAAGTTTTAATAAAAAACTATCATTCACTAATTCTATCATATAAAATCAACAATAGGTCAGGATAATGATAATATTCCTAAGATAACTTTTAACTAAACGGTATAAAAATAAAAATTAATAGAAAATCCAAAGAGAAAGGAAATTGGAACACCACTAAAAGGAAATAAAATAGGTTTGTGCTTCATGTAGAGCCAAGTAAGATTAGCAGATTAAGCAAGATTTTTGTTCTTTCAGTACAAATGCATGCAAGAATGTGGGTTCACTCAATTATCAAAAAATGCAGGAATTTTAGTAAGCTTTTGAAAAATATCTTCTAATTCTATTATCATAAAACAATAATTTGATGAAAATATGGTATAGCCTATATTGCCAACAGAAGATATTAATTATTAAAAAATACTCTTCAGAAAGAATGTAATATTTGAACAACATTTTTCCTCTATTTTTACCTTTGATGTCTTCGCCATCTTCCATGTCTGCATTTTCTGCTGCTTTTTCTTTAGTAGGTGGTCGCTCTAATCTCTTTAACCAGAAATAATGTAATATACCATATAGCACTCCTCCTGCTCCTGCTAAATAACCCATGATGCGGAAGGACTCCCTCGTACCAACTGATCCAAGTAAAAATCCACCAACGAATCTTCCACTGCCTCTGCCTATTGATTAGTAAATAATAATAAATATTATTATATATACTTATAAAAAACATACTTTTTGACTATAATTTTATTTTAAGTAAAAATACGCCCCTTTCCCCTGAAAATCTAATGTTTGTAAATCTAACTTCCATTACAAAGATTAATGCCTAAGAAGGTGCTGCACAGTTGGGACCTTAGGGGCTGCCCCTGTATTTGTCAAATTTTATCAAAAACCATGAAATATAATGCATGAAATTGATAAATCATCTTTATGCTATTTCAACGTTTTAGTAATTATAGGATATACTGTATGTGTAAACTAATATACTTATTAATACTACTTTTCTAAAATAATGCAATTAGTCTTTATGTAACCCTTTTTTTACTAATTATGAAATCATTTTAATAGATAAGTCATGATAATAATAATTTTATATTATGGGTAGAGTACTATTGCATGTTAAGAATACATGATTTATAGAATACACAAATTAAATAAATATAAAAAACAGTTATAAAACTAAAATATAACAGATTATAAAATATGATTTGAGTACTGTCTGAATGATGAAGTAAAACTCTTTGCTTACCTGTGAGTGGTGGGCTGAGAAAAGTAGTAAATGGAAGGGCAAGGTAAATTACTGCTATTTCCTCCACAGTCAAGCCAATGCTTTGCATGTGGATAGTTAGATAAGGAAGAAGGGATGCTATTGCTGGAAATCAGAAAAATTAACTCGCATATCACATGCTTTCATAAGATATCTTATAGTTATGTAACTCAATAAATGTGAAAAGCATATTCTTGAAGATCTTCAGGATCTTATTACTTTTTAGATTGTATCAAAGGCTGAAAGGATTTGAAAATGAAAACTTTGCATGATTCAATAAGTAAAAATTAAGTCAATGAAAAATTCAGTTGAATATTTAGCTCAAGAAACTCAAATAAAGGGATTGGAAAATAAAACAAATACAATAATAATAATAGTTTATTTCACGGGCATGTATTGCCCTTTTCAAGAATCATACATATTATATAATAACAAAAGAACAGAAGATACATTTATAAAAGTATTACTACCAACCTTAAAAAAAGAAAATACTACAGAGACTTACACAAATGAGTTCATACAAAAGAGAACAGTTCATATACAGGTGAAAGAGGTAGGTTGAAAGTTTTACAGTTTAGATTTGATGACCTTTTTAAATGTGTCTAAAGAGAGATGGAAGATGTCAACATTATAGCAGGTTCTATTTAGTGAGCGCATGATGTGGAAGATTGGAAGGTAGTAGAGATAGTTTTTTGGTAGGTAGGGGATTTCAAAGAGTTTGCAATTGCGGGTAGGTACACAAGGAACTTTGAGAGTTACAAGGGAGAGAATTTCAGAGAAGGAAATCATGTTATTTAGGACTTTATACATGAAAAGTATACCAATGTATTCCCTTCTAGCCTGAAGGGTAGGCAGGTTCAGTTGATTTAGTATGGTTTCATAATGGCCAGGTTCTCTTACAATGTCGAATTTAAAAGATATCATTCTGAGAAATTTGTTTTGGACTCTTTCTAAAGAGTTGATATATTTATTGTAATATGGGTTCCAAATGATTGAGCAGTACTCAAGTTGAGACCTTACTAGGGAGGTGTACAATATTTTATGGCAATAGATATCCTTGAAGTCACTATCCTTGAAGTCACTACCAATAAAGCCCAGCATTTTATATGCTTTTGAAGTGATATTGTTCATATGCAAGTCAAAAATTAGCCTAGAGTCAAAAACCACTCCTAAATCAGAGATGTAGTTCACTCTGTTTAAGCACTCATCTGATAGAAAATAATTAGCATAGGTGGGCGTTTTAGATTTGTGATAACTTATAACATTACACTTCTGTATATTGAGTTCCATTAGGTTTTTGCAACACCATTCCCTGACCTCAATCAGACAATTTTGCAGTAGTTTGACATCACTATTGCAGTTGACATAATGATAGAATTTAAGATCGTCAGCATACAAGAGAAATTTGACAGAGTTAAGAGGATTTCTGATATCATTAATGAATAATAAAAACAGTAGAGGACCTAAGTGGGATCCTTGCGGAACCCCTGATTTAGCTATAAATGGAGATGAAATTGAACCATTAACTTTAACAAGAAGTTTTCTATTGGTCAGATATGTTTCAATCCATTTCAACATATTACCATGAATACCATATGCCCTAAGTTTGGCAAGCAAGATGGTGTGGTTCACACGGTCAAAAGCTTTAGCTATGTCACAGTAGATCACATCCACCTGATTATGTTGAATAAGTAGGTTGGAAACATCCTGCTGAAAAAGAAGTAAATTAGTTACAGTGGATCTTCCACGCCTAAATCCATGCTGTTCATTGATAATGACAGGTTCAAAAATTGTGCTCAGGGTGTCTACAATAAGGCTTTCAAATATTTTTGCAATAGCAGATTGAATTACAATGGGTCTATAATTAGTTACATCATGCTTATTGCCACTCTTGTAAATTGGAATAGCAAATGAGGATTTGAGAGCTTCAGGGAAAATACCATTGGAGAGTGATTTGTTAAAAATTATAAACAAAGGATAAACCAGTGATTTGGCACAATTTTTTAGAATATGAGGTGAAAGGTTATCTGGACCTGGAGATTTGGTAACATCAACAGATTTTAGTTTACAAAGAATGTTTGTTACAGAGAGTGAGAATGTGGACAGATTTACATTGAAATTTTGATTAATCTCAAGTAAAACATTAGGTTTGATATCTTTGTAAACCTTTGAAAAATATTTCGCAAAAAGATCACAAATATCAGTACAATTGTCACCTTTCCTACTATCAAAGTACATTGATGAGGGGATTTTGTTGAACTACGTAGATTATTAACATGTGTCCAAAAGTATTTTGTATTTCTCAAGATATCGCCTTGCACATCTTTGATGTACTATCGGCGCCAAAAGAAACGGGACAGCTAAACGTGAGTCGCCAGCGTGTCAGGTTGGCAGCAGTGCAAGCGAGGAAGAGATAAGCGGTCGGCGGGGATTTTGGGAAGGGCGTATCGGAAACATTCGGCTGTCGTCGGAGTAGGCTTGCCTTTCGTCTGCTGGTAAAGCGCCGAGAACCAGCTGATTATAGACAAAAAGCGCGTTTGCGTCGTTACTTCTGATTTGAAAATAAGTGGTCGTAACAATTCCGAACGCTACCATTAATTAAAGAGTTTCACTCAATTTTAATAGACAGAGTCATTTTAATATACAGGTATTAGGGGTCGTTCATAAATAAAACAAAATAAAAAAATCTCAGCCTAGGATCTAATTTTACGATAAACCACGCTAATTAAAACTAGCTACCAGATCTTAAACTAACGTAAATGAGAAGTTGAATGAATTTGATCAAGGTTTTTCCTTTATTTCTTTATTTTCCGGCGCTTTCAACAGCAATCTGCTTCAAGCGATGGGTCAATGTGTTTAACGTCTTCCAAATTTAAGGTAAAATATATATTTACAAGCTTATTGTGGGGATTCTTTTGTGGTGTTTAAAGTTTTGACAGGATGTAAAAATATGAAATAACCTTGTAATATTTGTATTTTAAAAATATACTTTAGGATTTATTCCGAGTTTTATTTTTTTTCTGAGTATATTGTGGGAGCCAATTCATAGATAACACCGTTATTCAGGGTGATAAAATAATAAATTCATTTGAGTAATAAAAACTTATATATTGTAAACATTTGTTGGTTTTCATTCTTTTCCTTATTAAAGGACTGTAGTCAATCGAAGACTAACAATAAGTAAAGGAAAGAAAGCTATTAAACTAGGTCAAAAAAGATAAATTTCAAATTTTAGCGACCAGACCGTTTGACAGTATTTAATCTGTTTCTAACAAATACCAGTTTTTACGAAAAAAACTAACATGTTAAGTTTACATCACATATATTTTATGAAATATAAATATTTCCTGATATCATTTTGCCAAAAAAATGAAGTCACAAAAATTATAATTTTCAAAATAATACTGATTTTAAAATAAACATCTTTAAAGAACCTTTTTCCTTGTTCTTTAAACAACGAGTTTATTGTGATGACAAATTCCTGCCCTAACAAAACATTTATAAATATCTTTCCATAAAGATAAAACATAAAATAATATCAATAAACCTAAAGAAACTAATTTTCAATCACAATTGAACGCCTTTTTTTTCGATTAATATTTAATTACGTCGCCTCCACTTATAATGAGCTCTTCAAGGCGATAAGGCAATGAATTACAAAGAGCGCTGCAAAACTGCGGCGTTATGGCTCTCCAAACCTCCTCGGCGTGTTCTTGCAGCTCTTGTTGGTTTCGGTCGTTGCGATTTTCCCAATCGTTTACGATAAATCCCCAAATGTTTTCTATGGGGTTCACCTCAGGGGCTCTTGCTGGCATGGGCATAAGAATAATGCGGGGATGTTCATGAAACCAATTTTTCACTACTGCTGCAGTATGGATCGGAGCATTGTCGTGTATAAAAATGACGGCTTCTCCTGGTGGCACAACTTGATCCACATAGGGAAGCAGATGATTTACAAGAATTTGCACGTAGTCCAATGCAGTCATTCGTGCGGGTGCACGGACGATGGGCCCTACTCCTGCTGCTGACATGCAGCCCCACATATTTACCGTCACATGGCCTGACGATTTATTTCGGACGACGTGCTGAGGGTCATACCTAAATTTCAAAAAAATGTATGAACCTTAACATTATTTTCGTATTGTCTCAAAATTGTTCAGAAGTCACGTAACGCAATAACTTTATTACAATGCAAATATTCATACCTTGTATTGGGAGGTCTCCATAACGTTAGGCGTCCTTCCTGGTCGCTCCTGAACGTTTTCTCGTCGGCATAAATGGCCAGCATCCAGAAATCGAGTGGCAAATGTCGATTAATAATTGCGTAGTGCAACCTAACACCCTTGTGCTCATCGGTGAGCTCAAGCTTGTGAGCAGGGGCACGATGCTTAAAGCCTTCTTCTTTAAGCCTCCTCCTAACGGTATTGGGAGAACAATCCAAATTCATCTAGAAAAAAACAGCTCATTTAGCAAACTTAAATGCTTGACATCAACTACTTTAGAAAATCAGTAGTATTAAGCTGTTTTAATACGGGTAGCTTAAGCAGAAAAAATCTAACAAAAAAAGAAAGGTGCGAGTATAGTTGTTAACTAGAGTATCACACGAAAGTCAAAAAGATCAGAGATAAAAATCGTCCAAATTAAAAAAAATGTGTGGGTGTTTTCCCGAATCCCAGCGGCAACGATCGAACCCAGATCGCCCGCTTACCAGTATACTGCACAAGCATGAGCGCCAAACGGGGATTCAACATCAGCCATGAGGGCTGAGCTTATTACGAGCGCGCAACCCACGTGTCGCGCAATATAAACATATAGAAATATATATAAATATTAACAAAAGAGAAAATTTTTGCCAACCTTGCGCGTGTCAAAAAAAGAGAATACCCATCCTTAATTACAAACTTATGATTCATAAAAGGTTATTTCTGCAATTATTTCATAAACATTGGATGTTGTAGTTTTTATGCTTTTTGAAAGGGACTATAGGCATATATGGGTCAAAATAACGTTGTCAATGCAGGCGCAACGGAAATGAGTGGCAATGTTGCCACAAACTTGTTGAATGGGTTTTTGTTTACCAACTTTCCTCATGAAAAATTTCATCCACGATGTTCAAAGAAGACAAAAATCGAACAATTGTAAATCTATAACATAAGATAGGGCTTTAGAATATATCAATTCTTATATGATCGACGCAAAGCGATGGAAATCCCGTTGTCTCGATTAAACCGATCGCTGTCAGGTCATAACAGTGCAATATTGACAGAGTTAGAGTAGAACCATCATAGTCTAAAACTCACCTGTTCAATTATACCGAGGGTGCCACGTTTCGTCAAAGGCGCATTTGCGCAATGCTGCACAATTTGCGCGTCTTGTTGCGGTGTGGTTACCCGTGGTCTACCAGATTTAGGCCGGTTGGTTAAATGTAGACCCATTTCATGACGACTTGTCCATCGCTGCACAGTCGATTTTGGAATACCTAGTTCTTCACCGATTTCTCTTATACTTAGGCCCAAATCATGGAGGGCACTAATGGCCCCCCTAACTTCCGCCGTTGATCGGTGAGCCATATTGAGTTGTAATATTGAACGGCAATCAAAAGAGTGTTAAGATATTCGCCCCTCCCAAAATCCCCGCCGACCGATTACCGCTTAATCGTTTTCGCTGCTGCCAACCTGACACGCTGGCAACTGTCTATGGAAAAAAAATAAAACTCGGCAAAAATCCTAAAGTATATTTTTAAAATACCAATATTACAAATTTATTTTATATTTTTAAATCCTGTCAAGACTCTAAACGCCAAAAAAGAATCCCCACAATAAGCATGTAAATTTATATTTCACTTTAAATTTTGGAAGACGTCAAACACATTGACCCATCGCTTGAAGCAGATTGCTGTTGAAAGCGCCGGAAATAAAGAAATAAAGGAAAAACTTTGGTCAAATTCATTCAAATTATTTAGACACGCGCAAGGTTGGCAAAAATTTTCTCTTTTGTTAATATTTATATATATTTCTATATGTTTATATTGCGCGACACGTGGGTTGCGCGCTCGTAATAAGCTCAGCCCTCATGGCTGATGTTGAATCCCCGTTTGGCGCTCATGCTTGTGCAGTATACTGGTAAGCGGGCGATCTGGGTTCGATCGTTGCCGCTGGGATTCGGGAAAACACCCACACATTTTTTTTAATTTGGACGATTTTTATCTCTGATCTTTTTGACTTTCGTGTGATACTCTAGTTAACAACTATACTCGCACCTTTCTTTTTTTGTTAGATTTTTTCTGCTTAAGCTACCCGTATTAAAACAGCTTAATACTACTGATTTTCTAAAGTAGTTGATGTCAAGCATTTAAGTTTGCTAAATGAGCTGTTTTTTTCTAGATGAATTTGGATTGTTCTCCCAATACCGTTAGGAGGAGGCTTAAAGAAGAAGGCTTTAAGCATCGTGCCCCTGCTCACAAGCTTGAGCTCACCGATGAGCACAAGGGTGTTAGGTTGCACTACGCAATTATTAATCGACATTTGCCACTCGATTTCTGGATGCTGGCCATTTATGCCGACGAGAAAACGTTCAGGAGCGACCAGGAAGGACGCCTAACGTTATGGAGACCTCCCAATACAAGGTATGAATATTTGCATTGTAATAAAGTTATTGCGTTACGTGACTTCTGAACAATTTTGAGACAATACGAAAATAATGTTAAGGTTCATACATTTTTTTGAAATTTAGGTATGACCCTCAGCACGTCGTCCGAAATAAATCGTCAGGCCATGTGACGGTAAATATGTGGGGCTGCATGTCAGCAGCAGGAGTAGGGCCCATCGTCCGTGCACCCGCACGAATGACTGCATTGGACTACGTGCAAATTCTTGTAAATCATCTGCTTCCCTATGTGGATCAAGTTGTGCCACCAGGAGAAGCCGTCATTTTTATACACGACAATGCTCCGATCCATACTGCAGCAGTAGTGAAAAATTGGTTTCATGAACATCCCCGCATTATTCTTATGCCCATGCCAGCAAGAGCCCCTGAGGTGAACCCCATAGAAAACATTTGGGGATTTATCGTAAACGATTGGGAAAATCGCAACGACCGAAACCAACAAGAGCTGCAAGAACACGCCGAGGAGGTTTGGAGAGCCATAACGCCGCAGTTTTGCAGCGCTCTTTGTAATTCATTGCCTTATCGCCTTGAAGAGCTCATTATAAGTGGAGGCGACGTAATTAAATATTAATCGAAAAAAAAGGCGTTCAATTGTGATTGAAAATTAGTTTCTTTAGGTTTATTGATATTATTTTATGTTTTATCTTTATGGAAAGATATTTATAAATGTTTTGTTAGGGCAGGAATTTGTCATCACAATAAACTCGTTGTTTAAAGAACAAGGAAAAAGGTTCTTTAAAGATGTTTATTTTAAAATCAGTATTATTTTGAAAATTATAATTTTTGTGACTTCATTTTTTTGGCAAAATGATATCAGGAAATATTTATATTTCATAAAATATATGTGATGTAAACTTAACATGTTAGTTTTTTTCGTAAAAACTGGTATTTGTTAGAAACAGATTAAATACTGTCAAACGGTCTGGTCGCTAAAATTTGAAATTTATCTTTTTTGACCTAGTTTAATAGCTTTCTTTCCTTTACTTATTGTTAGTCTTCGATTGACTACAGTCCTTTAATAAGGAAAAGAATGAAAACCAACAAATGTTTACAATATATAAGTTTTTATTACTCAAATGAATTTATTATTTTATCACCCTGAATAACGGTGTTATCTATGAATTGGCTCCCACAATATACTCAGAAAAAAAATAAAACTCGGAATAAATCCTAAAGTATATTTTTAAAATACAAATATTACAAGGTTATTTCATATTTTTACATCCTGTCAAAACTTTAAACACCACAAAAGAATCCCCACAATAAGCTTGTAAATATATATTTTACCTTAAATTTGGAAGACGTTAAACACATTGACCCATCGCTTGAAGCAGATTGCTGTTGAAAGCGCCGGAAAATAAAGAAATAAAGGAAAAACCTTGATCAAATTCATTCAACTTCTCATTTACGTTAGTTTAAGATCTGGTAGCTAGTTTTAATTAGCGTGGTTTATCGTAAAATTAGATCCTAGGCTGAGATTTTTGTCATTTTGTTTTATTTATGGACGACCCCTAATACCGGTATAATAAATGACACTGTCTATTAAAATTGAGTGAAACTCTTTAATTAATGGTAGCGTTCGGAATTGTTACGACCACCAATTTTAAAATCAGAAGAAAGAACGCAACAGCGCTTCCTGTCTAAAATCAGCTGGTTCTCGGCGCTTTACCATTAGAGTCCACTCCGCCTTCCCCCGTCCTGCCTGTCTCCAGCCCCTTTTCCTCACCTCTCCGACGACAGCCGAATGTTTCCGATACGCCATACCCAAAATCCCCGCCGACCGCTTATCTCTTCCTCGCTTGCACTGCTGCCAACCTGACACGCTGGCGACTCACGTTTAGCTGTCCCGTTTCTTTTGGCGCCGATAGTACATATGATAACAACTTTTGGCAAGGGTTTTGCATTTTTTACGTAGTTCAGAAAATTCTTGATAAGCACTATCTTCTCCTGTTATTTTGTATTTCCTATGATTTTGTTTCTTAAGTGAAATGAGATTTTTTAATTCACATGAAAACCATTAGGGAAAGTTGTTATTTTTAATGGTAATTACAGGAGTAAAGGCAGTGATGATCTCATTCAGAATGGAATAAAAATAATGGGTAGCCTCGTCAATATTTAAGTTACTTAATCCTGCCCAATTAATATTATTCAAAGCATTAGCTATCGAGTCATAATCACAATTTTTGTAATCAAACAAAGTAATAACATATGGTAAAATCTCTGCATTATTTGCAAGTTGAATATGGAAACTTACTGCTGGGTGGTGCACATCACAATTTAGAATCGACTCTGTGATAGCATTACACTTAACATTACAATTACTGAAAGCAAGGTCCAACAGAACACCATTTTGATTTTTAATTGAGTTCACTTGTTGTAACCCTAAGAAAGAAAAGGTGTTCAGTAACAGTATACCTTGAGGTGCCATGTTAGAGTGATTGAAGTTAACTTCATTCCACGGTTCATCGAACCAGACGAAATTGGGAAGATTGTAATCCCCAGAATAAAAACCCCAGCAAATGAGTTAGATAATATGATGCTTTCAACCGTTTGACATAGTGAATCATATACTTCAGAGGGTGACTTAGGATGTATATAAACAGATCCAATTAAAAATTTAGTTGAACCACTGTCAATTGTTACAAAGAGATGCTCAATATTATTAATATTGTTGTTCAGAAGTAGGGATTTTAAATTACTATTGACAGCAATTAGTACTCCACCACCTCGACTTTTTGAGGAGGTTAGGTTGGATCGTTCTTTCCTAAATATAATGTAGTTAGGGCAGTTTAATTCAGAAGACAGAATATCATCAGTTAACCACGTCTCAGTGAGAATAATTACATCACAAGTGGCAATAGATATTGCCAACCTTAGTTTATCAAGTTTGGTCTTAAGACCACGCACATTTTGATAATAAACCGAGATGATAATCGGAAGTTTACTTGATTTCTTATGAGGCGACCTTAGTCATAATGACTTCGCTTTGTTAATCCCATTACTAGACCTGGTGGAGATTCTTGTTGCGGCTAAATTAGGTTGAGTCAAACACGTATCATCAGTCAAAGCACTAGGGAATTCACTGAGTTTCTGATCCGCAGGAGTAGAAATGGTGTATAATATATGGTATATAATATGGTATATAATAAATTAAATAAATCATGCTATTTCCGCTACCAATGAACGAAAATATGTTTTATTATATGTATGATAAAGCTAGTATACTTTACACAAGATGTAAGATTTATATTTCTGAAATATCTTTCTCAGAAGTTCGTAGTCTTACTCAAGAATAAGGCTTGATTATCTTTATAAAATAATCTAATTTTTATTATATTTTATGATATATTAATATAAATATATATTATTATAAATTGATGGCAATCATGACTTTATTTGCATTATTATCATGGATGCATTATCTAAATGAAGTTACTTTTGTTGAAAGCATATAATAATGAACTAGATTTTGAGGCATGTGCATCAGCACGATCGGCACCAAACCTATTTCCAATGTATAAACAAGAACTGGTTAATTGAAGCTGTAAAATTTGTGTCAAGAGTCCTATATTAAAGGACCAAAATTTTACAACTCTGTAACACAAGCATAAAATACTTAACCATTTCCTTCCTTAAAAATACATAAAAAGGCTTCTATTGCTACGATTGTGTAAGTTACTGTGAAGCTCCTATAGCTCTGTCAGGATTGAACTATATCTCATACATAAATTTTATATTATACAAAATCTGCAATCAAATAGTAATTTGGATTTTAGTACATCTTCCCTAAAAAGTATATTTGTATGATTAAGTCGAGTAAATCATATGAATGATGGAATTATTTCCTCTAAGAAGAAATACAGTAAAGTATTAACAGTTTAAACAGAAATCTGAGTAAGTATCAGTATATATACTTTTGAGTTATTCCCTAGTATTATTTTTAAAGAACCTTTTCAAAACTTTTAGGATGGAGTACAGTCAGTTGAACCCTCAAGTAGGCGGTGACCATTCAATCGTTGAGATTGAAAGGGATATAAAGGGTCGACTGAAAACCTACTGGGTGGTGAGTGAAGCGCATAAAGACCTTATATCATTCCTAAATTATACTTCCGATCTTTTAATTCCGAGGATAAGGGATGAGCTAAGTAATTCTGCCCTTAAAATTAATATCGTGGTTAAGGGGGGAGTACAGTGTATTTTTTTTTTTTAAATTGCATTTTTTTTTATTGTTTTAAAAAATTCCCCCGAGTGTTGCGAAACGAACGCGGGTACCCCGAGCGCTGAATTTAAAAAACTGCCGCCGCTACAGGCATTTGTTTGCAAGCGCGCGTCGTCTGCTTGCCTTCTGCTCTCGTGCAGCACCTCCGCACCGCGTCTGTTTGCTTCTTGCTCTGGCACTCGCGTCTCTCTCAAACCTATCCCCACTCCTTCCACTGCACTCCTTCTGCACTAGACCAGGATAAAAATGATATAACAATATCGATCGATGGGTCCTGGATGAAGAGAGGGTTTTCTTCATTCTTTGGTATAGTGGCTGTCATTGGGGAGAAAACAGGCAAAGTGATAGATCTGACAGTTAAGAGCATGTTTTGTTAAGCATGTGAAATTTGGGAAAAGCGCTCTGGGACTGCAGAGTATATGGAATTCCTAGAC
Organism: Sympetrum striolatum; assembly: GCA_947579665.1. Classification (NCBI taxonomy): domain Eukaryota; kingdom Metazoa; phylum Arthropoda; class Insecta; order Odonata; family Libellulidae; genus Sympetrum; species Sympetrum striolatum. The sequence continues at coordinate 105,667,372 of OX388343.1, forward strand.
ACTCATTATCCGTGTATCCGCAAACTACGAGGGGAGTAGTGGTGGTATGGAGGTAAGCGGTGCTCTACAGCTTTTCCAGTGGTCACTTGAGACCAGGGATGTTCGCTATCTCAACTATGTTGCTGATGGTGACTATAAAACCCAGAAAGCTTATGCTAATGCCCAGCCATATGGGCCTGAAAATCCAGTAAAGAAGAAAGAATGTGTTAACCATGTCAGCAAAAGAATGGGATCCAGGTTGAGAAATTTAGTGAAGACGAAATCCAACTTGAAAGGAATAGGAAAATTAACAGGGGTCCAGATAGACAAGCTCTCTTGATATTATGGAAATGCTATAAGAAGTCACCCATCATCTGTTCAAGATATGAAGGAGGCAATATGGGCAACCTTTTATCATCGGGCATCTACTGATCAAGATCCCCAGCACCTCTACTGTCCAGAGGGGGAGATTCTTGGTGCGGATGGCTGAGAAGTGTGGCAAAAAATGAAGATTTTGTACATCAGGATGTGCTGCCCTTTGAGGTCATAGAAGCAATAAAGCCTATTTATGAAGACTTGAGCAAAGAAGAACTGCTTGACAAGTGTACTGTAGCTCATAACCAGAATAATAATGAGAGCTTCAACGGCATGGTTTGGCAGATGGCCCCGAAGACTCACTTCAACGGGTCCGTTATCGTCGAGACAGCTTCCAACATAGCAACGTGCATTTTCAACGAGGGTCATTTTACCATAATGCAAATTATGATAACTTTGGGAATCACCGTTGGAACAAGATGTCACGAAGAATTAAAGTGCCGTAACGACGGTCGGATCGCGAAAGCTGATGCCAGGCTGGCAGCGTCCACCAAAGAGGCCAGGATCAGCCTCCGAGAGGCCAGGAGAAGGGCCCAGGAGGAAGCAATAGAGGAGGAAGGAGTACTTTACGGCCCAGGAATAGATTCAGAATGGAAAGATTTTTTTTATTATGAACAAAAAAAGAAACTCCTTTTTCCTTCTATTTAAATGCGTTTTTCTCAAAACACTGTTTTTTGAACTGGTGTACACTCCTGAAGCCGTAAATATAGAGATAATTTAATGCGGTTTTCGCCAAACAACTCCTAAAACACATTATTATTGAGCCCCCCTCTAAAATTGTAACTATTAGTTCTAAAAAAAATGGGGGGAGAAAATATTTTAAAAAATTCACAAATTAAAAAAAAATGTTTTTCGAAAAAAAAAATAATTGAAAAAAAAATATATTTTTGGGTTTAATTTTAGGGGGGCTTGATAGTGACAACCTTGCTGAATACTAATATACCCAGATTTTCTGTTTCAGAACCTTGGTTCAGCGCCCAGCGTGCACACCGACACCCCTTCTCGATTTTCAAGGCCTTATGTTTAACAGTCGACCACAGCCTTAATTTTCAATCACAAATTATGTATATTAATTTTTTTGTTGCTCAAAGAAACCCTTAATTAAATGTTTTTTACTAAATCAAGCTAAGTCTCATAGTTTCTTCTTAATAATCCCCCAAAAATGCCTCTAAAAACAGCACGTTTACACTGTACTCCCCCCTTAAGGCAAACTTTGAGAGGGGTGAGGAGACGATAGAATGAGCATTTAAAACAAGAAACGTTAGGGATTTGCTAGCCGATGACGTTGGGGAAATTTTAGAAAGTTTATTTGGAAAATTACTTAAGGAAAAATCCGAGATGCAGGTGAAGAGATCAGGGTGGGCGTTGAGTAAAATCTTGGGTTTAGAACTCCGAATTAATCGTTACACTCCGTTACGCGGATCAACCTTTATTTGGTTAACACCCAAGATTGCAAGCAGAAAATCTGTTGTTATTGTTAGAAATAACGATCAGTTTTGTTTTAAATACACGGTTTTGGGAAAGAACATACATAAAAACCCTCAACGAGTCTACAAATATAATACCGATGAATTCGACAATGGGTACGATTGAGAATGTATTGAATACCCAGTCAAACTCTCTGATATTCCTAAATTTGAGCAAACAAATAAAATTTCTATTAACATTTTCAGGCTAGATGAAAAAAACAATGCAATCCAATAAAAATTGTAAATACCGAGCTCGCAGATCATCATGACCTATTATATATTACAAATGACAACACGGCTCATTATTGCTGGATTAAAAACTTTGAGAGTCTAATCCATATTCAGATAACAAAAATGTCGTAGAATTTACATTTGCAAACGATGCTTCATGCATTATCATGACGAAAAAATTAGAGACGCATATAGCGAACTGTAATAGTAAAAAACCCGCGAGAATTGAACTTCCTATAGAGGGGGGAAGGATATTAAAATTTACCAAACTCGGGCATTCATTTCCAGTTCCTTATGTAATATATGCAGACTTTGAATGTATTCTCCAAGGTATCAGCACTTGTGAATCTTTACCTAACGCATCCTACTCGCACGCTATTCAGAAACACGAACCATTCAGCTTTTGCTATGTTCTCATAAAGCCCAATGCCACCAAGCCACCACAGCTCTACCGAGATCCCAATACCGCACAGGTCTTTATGCAGAAAATGAAAGAGGAAGCAGAGAGAGTATTCAAGTTGTATAAAAACGTTGTACCAATGGAATCGCTTAGCCCGGAAGAAGAGGCAAATTTTAAGAATGCGTATTCTTGTCATATTTGTGGTAAAGAGTTGAAGTCAGATGCCGCTAGAGATCACGATCAATTGACAGGTAAGTATCGAGGGCCCGCACATTCTTTTTGCAACTTGCAGTACAAAATGCCAAATTTTCTACCTGTGTTTATTCATAATCTTTCATTGCATGACGGTCATTTCTTGGTTTGGGAGTAAGACTATGATGATAAAAAAATTAATGTGATTCCGAACACCAAGGAAAAGTATATTTCATTCGCAAAGTCAATCGAAAATAATTTCACCATTAGATTTCTCGACACTGGCCTCACTGGTAACATATTTAAAAACATTTAAATATACTAGCGAGGTATTCGGTGAGAAAACGAACTAGTCACACGTAAGGGGGGCTACCCATATGATTACACACACTCAATCGAGAAACTTGAGGAAACATCACTTCCGGAGAAGGGAAATTTCTACAAAAGATTTCCACACATTTTTTGTATGTAGTCTTTCTCAGACACATGCTCGTCCACTAATCTTTTGTAAATCAAATCTGTGTTTGCATATTTTAATATCGTAACAAAGAGCAGCTCAATAAATATATTTGAATGATTTTCTTTTTGAATTTTGTAACCCTGCTCCGTGAAGTTGTTAGGCTGGATGTAAGTTAAGAATGGTTTATTAATAATAAAAAGTTATAATATCATTTGTAGGACCCAAAATAAAGTTTAACACAATTCAAAAACTTAATTTTAAATTATACATTTACAGGTTGGTGACAGGGATAAGGTTTAATTTTACAATAATGCAAATATTACTAATTGTATGTCATAGTCGAAAACTGCTAAACTGGAAGTTTCGTAAAAATATCGAAAAATTATTTATGCGCCATATTTTGACTTTTTTTGAAAGGAATGAATTTAATTTTCATTATTTTCCTACGGCATTCGAAACATAGAGTGACTTCGTTATTAAAAATTAATATAATAAACCCTTTTTACATACTCCAAAAGTTTGAAACTGTTATAACCTATAGGTTACATATAAATAGGAAAAATATCAAAGTTAATGCAATATTGGTACATGAATGTTTAAACATTTCTTTAGAAATCTTTCTTTTAGAATTCTTTAGAGATGCAGCATTAATGTCAATGTTTTATAACGAAATTGCCAATTTTCCTCGAGAATTGGCATTAGCGGCGAAGATTGTAAAAGTTCCAATTTTCCTCAAGAGATGGCTATAGTGGCGAAGTTTATAAACAAAAGTTGCAATTTACCTCAAGAGATGGCATAAGTGGCTAAGTTTATAAACCAAAGTTCCAATCTTCCTCAAGAGATGGCATTAGTGGCGAGGTTTATAAACAAAAGTTATAATTTTCCTCAAATGATGGCATTAGTGTCGAAATTTATAAACAAAATTTCTAATTTTCCTCAAGAAAAGGCATTGGTGTCGAAGTGTATTATATAGTACATTTTAGGCCCGGTATTATAATGTATAGTTAAATCCGATAAATAGTTATCATGAAGGTTAAGCTAAACTATCGGTTAGCGAGATTTCCGGTATTATAAAACTTTTTCGACTCATGGTTAGTAATTTATCACTTTAACTAAGAGTTGCGTTGCCCGAGAAGAATTTTCATACCCGTTGCTGCGAGTTTTGTTTGAACATAAACGAATCGTAATGGCTTTCTTTTTCCATTCATACGGGAACCTATTTACTAAGTTATCTCCTATTACTCTTATTTACCTTAACTTAATCTAAGGAATAAAGAATGGAAGGTAAAAGAAGTAAAAACTTCACAGAGGAAGAGCAGATCTTGCTACTAAATTTAGTTGAGGAGAATAGAAATGTAGTAGAGAATAAAATAAGTAACTCAACTACATGGAAGCAGAAGGTAAGTTACGTGTTTTCGTCATGTCTGATATCTAATACGAAATTCTACATGAGAGAACTAAATAAATGCAGGAGGCAGCATGGATGATAATTCGTGATAAATTCGTCGCACAGACGGGAAGCACAAGGCCGTGGAGAAAGCTAAAATCGAAGTACGACGCTATTTAGAAAGATACGAAAAAGGATATGGCTAGGGAGAAACAAAGTTTGAGGCAGACCGGCGGAGGTCCATCCAACATTAAACGTAACCCGGTGTACGAAAAGTGTAGGAGTTAAATTGGTTTATACGGAAAGGGCTTGGAAAATGTAGTGGATAGCGATTCACAAATTATGTGTAGGAATCTACCTTGTACTATTGAATTGATGTTTTTTAACAGAATTAATTCTATTTTCACTATATTGTGTACTATACAACGATTTTCCTTCAGGTTCAAGAGATGAGCCATCACATAATTCTCAAGCCATGATGGTAAATACTTATCTTGTTTTTTTTTGTAACACTGACTGTGCTTCTAATAATTAATGGGAAATTTTGAATTTCATATAATTATTTCCTTATTTATATATAAATGCTATCATAATCATTGAAATATTTAGTACTGAAGTGTAAAGCCTTCTTGAGCTTTAAAGTAGACCTCTATCAAAATTTTTCCTTTCTTTGAAGTTTCACAAAATTGATAATACTTTCTTGACAGGTATCAGATGACTCAAACTCGGATTGTGATTCGTATGGTAAAAAATTACTTATTACTGTCCATAATCAATTGAAAGAGAAATTTTATTAAAACGAAAATATTGCCAGTTAAGGTCCTAAAGACAACTCGTTGATGTTGTCACTGATTATTTATTCTCAATGCATGTTGAATTGGTATTCCTTGCTTATGTTTACAAGGTTGGATTTTGTTGATGTCCAGTTTTGTATGAAAGATATTTATATTCTGTAGATAAATTTGTAAGAAATAGGTCAATGCAATAGTCATGTCAGTCCTTATATTCTCAGAAGCATAAGCATATCAAGCAAAATGTCATTATTGTAACAATAAGTGCCAAGCATCATTTCATGGTTGTTACATCTTTTTCCACTTTACTTTTTGGTTAGTTCTGAAAGTTTTGACCAAGAAATATAGATACCTAATGCATTATAATCTTTAATACTTGGAGTAATGAATTTTTAAGATTACAATTGTAATTCTGACATTATCCCCATAAAATTTTCTGAAAAGGATTTTATTCATTTCCAGACTGGAACTTATACTCTCCATCGTTTCCAGTAATAATGGAAACATCTCACCCAGAGAATGAAAACAATGGTAGTCTTTAAAGTTATCATTCATGCAACTTAATTTAAGATAATTCTAGGAATGTCCTTTGATTGTATCTTGGTTAAGCATACCTGTAGCTTTCAGAATTTGTCACCTCTCTGACAAACTTGAGCTTTATATTAATCTCAATGTTTTAATGAGTACCAATAGCCTTGAAGTAGGATTCACCATTCTTGAAATATGAGTATTGATAAGTTGTTTAATTTCAGAGAATATAACTACAATTTCAAGTCAGGGTGTGGAAGTAGTGGAAAGTAAGTTTGAAGTATATATGTAAAATTTGATTATTAATTTCCTTGTATTGTTTCATTCTCAATGATATATCATGATTCATTTCACAGTTGATATAATTGGAGACAAAAACAATGAATCTGCTAAGCATAAGATCCTAGGCAATGGAAAAACAGGCAGTATGCAATACTTATAAATTTGGCTTTAAGCGTATGCCTTCTTTAGAAAATAATAAGTATTCTTTTCATAGAATCCAAGATCCCGAAGAATTTCAGTAAAACAAATCCAAAGGAAAGTTTAATCTCATTAACAGAAGCAAGGTTAGAATTAATCAATCTACAGAAAGAAATTTTAAAGAAAGAATATGAGGAGAAGCAAAGAAGAGAAGAGGAATTACATGCTATTAAGATTAAAATAGCCAATGCAGAAGAAAAAAAAATATTACTAGAAATTATATTGAAAGAAAAAGAAATAAATAAATTTATTTAGATGAATTTCAGTATTTACTTTGAATCACCATAAGTTAATAAGTCCTTTTTGCTATGAGACAGACAATGGCCAAAAAATCACTCCCTGTAACTTTTGCTACATGCTATACTCGTTTTAACAGACTTCTACTGTATAACAAAGAATTAAGTTTGTATAACTTTTTGCTTTTATAATCATGCCGTGTAGGTTCATTTACTTTCCTCTATTGAAAATTCTTTGAATTTCTCCCTTCAGCTGCATCAATATAAAAAAATCAGTCCTAAGAGAATAAGTTTATATAATAATATTTTGCTAAGTTAGATATTACGAAATACATTGGTTTGGGATATGCTATTTTACCATACTCAAAGAGGATTTATAGTTCTGACAACAAAATTCTATTATATGTGTATTTTAATTGAAAAACTCAACTAAATCAACAACTTAAATAAATAAATTCCAAATCCTTTTGATGATGCTATTGAATTTTCTCAACCCTTCTGTTTATTATAAAAAATAAGTGAAACTCTTCCATTTAGAAGGACATACAAACCAAAACTAAATTTTTCATATTCATGGCTATAAATTCTTATGAAAACATAGAAGTATAAAATTGTAATTATTGTATTTTAATTTCCAGATTTTCAAACCTGTGAAGAATCACCTTATAGTTCCTATGGTTTCAAAATAGCAATTACTTTAGAAGATACAAATATTTAAATATATATATATATATATATATATACAGTAAACCCTCGCTAACACGAATCTCAAGGGACCGGGCAAAGTGTTCGCGTTATGAAAAAATTCGTGTTAACCGTATCGCGGCAAAAAAGTGCGATTATACTTGCTGATATACTGACGTCTATTATGATGTTGACGTATAAGAAACGATCACAAAAATCTCTATTAAATCTTCCTTTACCAGTTGGTAGGTAAATATATTCCGTAGTTTAATTTTTGCGATAAACTTAAAATAAATTGGTAAATTTTTTAAATTTTACATCAAAGTCAGGCATTGCATAAATTAAGAAAAATAACCAGTCTTCAAAGTCAACATTTTAGCTTTTATTAGGTTTAACGAAATCATGTAAATTCATTTGCCGAAGAGTAGGTTCATGCAGTCCATTCTAATCCGATCTAAGTTATTGGAAAAGGTCCTGGAAACATTTGCCGTTGCTGCATATCTTTGGAGCACATTTAGATCCGTTGTGACTTCTCCACGGGTGGGAGGCTCAAGTGACTCCTCCTCACTTTCATCCGAAGATGATTCTTTGCTATTCGCGTTTACTTCCTCGTCAGGAAAGGAACATACGGCCGGATCATTGTCAAACTCCAAATATTCTTCAAACGTTAACTCAACCTGGTAATTTTAAGCACAAACTCAATTTAAAGATGTTTTAAAGAAGATACAATCAACGCTCAAACTGCGGAGATATTCTCACGATACTTACCATTGCCGACGAAAGTGTTTGCAAAAGCTCCCATTCCTCAGGTGTGTCCTTTTCAGTAGCCGCTCCTTGTCCAACAGCATAATCGACATCACTATGGGTCCAAGCCTTATCGAAGCAACTTTTAATATGCTTTGCGGAAACAGATTCCCAAGCTGCTCCAATCGCTCTTATAGCATCCAAAAGAGTCCAACTAAATGTATCGCTTCCTTCCGCTGCGAGAATCGCTGCTCGTACTAGATGAGTCCGATAATACCTCTTCAGTAGAGCGATGATTCCCTGATCCAATGGCTGCAACGACTGGTTGTGTTTGGCGGAAAAAACCAAACCTTGATGTTAGTCAACTCCATTTTTCTTAGGTTTGTGGGCAGCGCAGTTGTCCATCGTGAGCAACACATGACGATTCTGAGCAGCCATACGTCTATTAAATCGCACGAGCCATTCACGAAATGCAGTGCCGTCAATCCATGCCTTCTTGTGGTGGGTGTAATCGCAGGGCAGCTTTGAAAGATCGATGTGCTTGAAGCATCGGGTGCTCTTCGATTTTCCAATCACCTACCATCGTAACTTCTAACTTCCGTCCGAATTGCAAGTGAGAACAACGGTCAATCGCTGCTTACTGTGACTGCCTCCATGGCATTTCTCTCCCTTAATGCTCAGAGTGCGGCTTGGCAAGAGGTTATAAAATACAACCGTTTCGTCCATGTTAAAAACGTCTCGAGAAGAGTACTTTTCTCGAAGAAGTCTAAAATCAGCCAGCCGCTCATTGACACTTCCTTCGTTCACTTTATTTGCTTCCCCACATATCACTTGCGAAGAGATTCCACGGCGTTTTTGAAATCGCCACAGCCAGCCACTGGAGCACTTACAGTCGTTCATTCCCAAACTGGATGCAATTGACAATGCCTTTTGCTGTATAACGGGTCCACTTATAGGCACGTCTGCTGCTCGGACGTGATTAAACCATTCCATTAATTCATCTTCGAGGTCCTTAGGATGTGATCCAAGCATGCGCTTTCCTTTCAGCTCAACACCTCCTGATGCAGCCGCTTCGTCAATTTTTTCGTGATTTTTGATTATCGCTGACAAACCAATGAGGAGATTTTGAAATACCAAAATCGTGGGCAATCTGAGTTTTCTTCCGTGCTCCGCATTCCACCTCACTTAATATTTTAAGCTTCGTTTGAAGATAAATACTCATTTGCTCATTGTAAAAAGATATTTTGTTCCTGTAGCTACAGTTGTTCAGTAAAAACTTACTCACAGTCATCGACACGAGGAGACTGAGAAAATTCATCCAAACTTACTCCCTGACTCACTCCTTGCCTACCATTCTCACTATCTCATTGGGCCCCTTGCATCTTCTTGGGTGTCTTACTTATTATATTGGATGGCCTACATTGTCTTGGGTTATCGTTTCAAAACGAGGGACCAAGGCAACGTATTATCCTCAAAGTCATGGTTCTTATTCTGCCAGGCAGTTCGCCTTAAGCGAACTATATGATTCAAGGGATTGAGGAAACTGTTCGAAATTCGTCTTAACCGAAATTTGTGTTAAACGAACAAAACCCCGTAAGACACTATACCTTCCTGCCGGGACCGTGATACTGTTCGCGTTATCGAGAGGTTCGTGTTAAACGAGTACGTGTTATCGAGGTTTTACTGTATATATATATATATATATATATATATATATATATATATATATATATATATATATATATATATATATATATATATATATATGTCATATTTAACTGAAAAAATTATAAAAATACATATTTCAAGGAATTAATTTTTTTAAGACAGTAGTAATAGGGAATAGAATATAATTTTCTAAAATATATATTATGGTCATACTGGATATAATTATTATTAATTTTTGCATGGAAATGAATAAATGATGCTTTAGTGCTATTCCAAAAATCATTATGGAATAAAAGTTTATTTCATAAGTTAACAAAATTTTACTACTGAGGGTTGAAAGAGAAATGGGTAAAAATATAAACAAACAGTGGATTTTTTCTCCAAATTACTCAACTCCTTTATATTTCATAAAGATCCAGTGCATCCCTTTGCAAAATTATTAGACAATATTTTATTAGTAAAATTTATCAAGTAGCTTGATGTCATAAATGTAACACTTCTTCCTGAATATGTCAAAAAAAGGTATCATTACCAGCTAATGGTTGATCTGTGCCAAAATAAAATTGTTATCAAATTATTAATAATTTTTGCTTTGCATCATTTACTGATTTAAGGAATAAACTGTCAAGAAACGAAGACCATTGTCAGAAATAAAGTTTTATATAAAATAAAGATAAGATCACAGCTTTTTTACAAAAATATTTTGTATGTTTATAAAACTGTAGAACATCTAATTTCCTAGGTAACAAATTTCAACAATTTTTACATCATCGAATAATTTTAATTCATGACTTTTCAACTTTAATCTGTGTTTCATTGGATTCAAGTGGCGAGGTAGGAGACATTTAAATTCCATTATCGAATAAAATATGTATAATCAAATTTAACCGTGGAATATTTTGCCCTTCTTAACAAGCATGTTTCATCATGAAAAAATGACTTACGTTAATATTAATATTATGCAATTGTTATTCAATTAAATCTCCTCTTCAAAAACTATTTTTTGACCACTAATGGGGTTTCAGAATCTCTTTTTTGTCCTTCCTCCTTCCTCACTTCACTTCTTAAATGACCAGCACTAGTTTCATTATTCATCTCCTTCTCTGACTGCTTAATGCTGTTCTCTCCAAAATTTTGGAAATCCTTGTCCCTGTCAGTATTCTTTTCCTGTTATTGTTTGTTTTCTGTTTGGTTTTTCTTACACTTTCCATCTTCCATGGCTAATTTTGAGATTCCTTTTGGAGAGGCTGGTTGCTGCCCTTTATGCCAAATTCTTCCAGTAGGAGATCCAACACTGCTTGTTCTCTGCAGAAGATGTTGGGAACCAAATGGTGAACCTCCCCTGAATGGCTTATGTTGATTTATAGGTGTTCCAGTCCCTGAGTAAGGCATAGTGGTTGCTATCGAGTTTCTTGGGCGATTGAAGTCTCTCATAGCCATAGCTACATAAGTTATATAAATGTCATCATTAGCATCTTTACGATAATTTGTAAATTATTCATAATTGATAATGGGATGGAATATTTTTAGAGAATAGGGATCAAAGTAAATGATAGGGTTGCTCTTCATAGTAAAGTTCACTTAGAGCAGCAAATCTATTAGGTTCAAAAATCAACATAGTAACATAAAACCAAAAATATCACAGTTAAATTTTGGTAGAATATATTTGATATATTTATTATTTAAATTATGGAATTGTGAAATGATCATCAATATTTCATAAGGAAGAGAGGTTTGAAAAGATAGGTGTAGTAATGTGGTGAATAATCTTTTTGATACAAAAAATTATAAAGGGAGAAAAGCTTTTTAGGGTTGCATACCTTTATAATGATGATCATAAAGCACATGATTTGCGAGTAGGATAATAATTTATCATAGCCATAGATAAATAGTATATAGATAATAGTTTTCATATATCTGCTCCTTAGAAATAAAAACAGAAAACTGTGAAATCTAAATAATTATCATCACATATCACTATATTTCCCTAGATCCCAAGGAAATCTTGGGATTCCATTTCCTACCTCCCTTAGTGTTTCCCCAAGATTTCCTTTTCACATGAATTAGACTCTAACAACTCCCTGAATCACTTTGACCTTACTCTATCCCAAATATCCATACTATTGATTTCAGCATCTACAAATAAATATCCTATACAGATAATATCATTTCCCATACCTCATACCATCATCGGTCTCACAAAAGTGCCTTTTCTCATAGCCTTGTCCATAGATTGCTTCACATCCCTTTACCTGCCTCCCAAAATTTTACTGCAAATTGATTACAGATTACTAAGCAAATGGCCAATACTCATGTTTCTGGTAAATAAAATTCTTAAGAAATTTTCTTAGAATTAAATTACAAAGAAACAATTGTCTTTTTCCTCATGACCCCCAGTAGCAAATTGCTAGACCACAGCATGTTGTTCTTCCCTTTCAATGATATCTTTCTTGTAAGCTAGCCAACTTCCTTAAAAATACTACATTATGCCTGTCTTCCACAATAAAAATTATGTGTAGATACTTTTTCAACCAAAAAGATAAGTCTAGAGTTTTTAAATTAACTAAAAAACTTGTAAGTAATTGACTACCACACCATCTATGTTGTAATGATTTCTAAAAATTTTCTTATCAATGCTAAAGAAGATTATGAAGTCTTTGAGAAGAAATGCTCTTTCTTGCATTTCACCAACCACTTGCAAGTAAAACAATATTCCTCCTTCCTGGATGTACTTTATTTCCATACTAAAGGAGCCTTAGTATAGAGCCTTAGATCTTTTTACTTTAAAGCCTTTGATAAGTATCCTTCATTCTGATTCTCCGAATATTATCCTAACCAACCAACAACCTTCCTCCCCAATTTTACAAGCTGCCCTTTTCTCACTTGGATACTCAGACCTCAATACCTACACCACCTTATTCTCTTCATCTCAACTGAGATGGCTCCATCCATAGATTTTAAATTACTGCTTATCTACCATTGTGAGTAAATAAAATACAGACTAACAGACTACAATTTCCTTAGTTACATAATAAGAAGTGCAGGGAAATGGGATCATATTTCTATAAATTAATGTTATCCTATAACACTTATTGATTTTACAAGAAAAATATAGCTTGCATACTGCAAGAAGATCGGAAACACTAATTTCATATCGGGACGGTCCTCAAAAGAAAAAATAAGGATTGAAAATATTCTTAAAATTTGCTGCAATTTATTTTTCCGGCATCGAACCCGGGTCTTCCTGGTGAACTTACTATGCAGCTTAACAGAAGATCACCATCTTTAACTATGTGTGAAAATTCAAGCAGAAATATTGGCTGCAACTGCCTCAAACGACGTCCTATTTTTCACATATATTCCTTATGTGAGAAATTGTAATGTGCTCTGGCATCGAACCCAGGAACAGCATGGTCTTGTCTAATTTTTTTCTTAAACTGAGTCTTAATATACATCTTCTTTCCAAGCAAGAACTCCCTATTATTTCAATAAGCACATGTAAGAAATAATTAAAAAAACCATCCCAATGTGTTTTATATGGCAGATATATTTACCGCCTGGCATCGAACCCGGGTCTTCCTGGTGAACTTACTATGCAGCTTAACAGAAGATCACCATCTTTAACTATGTGTGAAAATTCAAGCAGAAATATTGGCTTCAACTGCCTCAAACGACGTCCTATTTTTCCCATATATTCCTTATGAGAGAAATTTTAATGTGCCCCGGCATCGAACCCAGGAACAGTACGGTCTTATCTATTTTTTTCAAAACCCTAGGCATAATATACATCTTTTATATAAGCAAGAACTTCCTATCATTTCAATAAGTGCATGAAAAAAGATAATGAAAAACTTCCTCAATTTATTTTAAAAGGGCCGATTTTTGCATCACCCTAGCATTGAACTCAGGATATTTTCCGTATAAGTCTTTTATGTTTTCGATAGATCATAACCATAAATATAGGCTCCTTGAGTTTTGATTCCCTATCTATCCGGAAAGTATTTTTTTTAATTCCCAAAAATCAAAGCAATGCATTTAAATGGGAAAAATCGGGACTTTGTGGCTTTCTGGAATCGTACCAATGACACTGAGGTTCAGAATCGCAATTTTTCTGGTGGTTACACATTATGGTAAAAATTTCAACTCAACGACACTAGTTAAGCCTGTGAATTAGTATCCTATCTATCTATCTATACATATGAATGAATCCGGAGAAGTGTCTATATATAATAGATATAATATGTTACTAATGCAACGTGTAATTTTCTAGCATAAAAATTGAAAAAGGCTAAACAAACCTGTTTTACCACGATGAGGACCAAAGACACTGCTGCCATTCAATCCACTATCATTTGAACCTTTGGTATAATGAGGAATGTCTGTAAGTGATCCACGTTGCGTCACTTGAATCATAAGACTGAGCCGCTCCAGAGCTGGGGTAACTATTTTCTCAGGATGAAGAATTGCTAACTCTGGATCTGAAATATTATTGGAGAAATACATCAGTTCCTTGCCTAATTATGTTCCCTTTTATTCATAAAATACAAATAAGACTGTAAATGAAATATTCATTCATAATTATTTGGTGCATGTATTTTATGTTTAATTTAATCTTAAGTTCTTCCATAATTATTAATTAACTTTACGGCAATTCTGTTGTATGTATATGCATTATCTCGTACGTACATCTTCCAAATATATACTCCCTAATAATCAGGATATTAAGAGATATAATTTCATAACTGTAACCTGTAACTTTAAATTTTTTGAGACACTACACTTTGGTATTGATCAATATGTATACCTACCAAATTAATACAATATTTTACTTGCTGAAAATTCTAGGTATAAGATCAAATTTAATTTTCTATAAAAATATATTATCAATATCTTTCATTTATACAAATTGAAGAACATTAAATCCCATGTTACACCATTTAGTATTTGTAATAATATTTTAAGACTACAGTTAAAACATAAAAGTTAACAAAATTCTTTCATTCATCATCATCATCATTTTTCATCATCGTTTGGTCCAAAGCAATGAAGTTATAAGAAAAGCATTTTAATTTTCAGGTAATATGAGCTACCAAAGAAGCAAACAATTAGATGATGATAAAATCCGTAAATGATAAAGGTACTGCTAAAGATCTATGATGAAACATGGAGGATAGGAATGAAGCATTCTAAAAACTTTTAACATCAAAGAGAAAATATATATATTTATGGATATTATAGAATACCATTTGATCAGTTCAATATGTAGGAAATAAATATAGGCCCATAAATATATATAGGTCAAGGGGTTTTGATTAGTTATTGCACATAGTATGAAAATAATTCTTTCTCAGTATGATAACACAATATTAAAGTGGATAGCATCCTCAAAACAGAAAAAAAAGAAGTGACTCTATCATTGAGCAAATAAAAAGATTTAAAATTCCAGATAAAGAATCCGATCAAAGGTTTTAATTGTGTTTGAATAGAGTTACATAGAAAATGATCGTAGAGGAACAGAAAATTTGAGAAAAATAAAATTTATTCCATCTGTGTCTGGAAGTAATCAATAATGAATATTATTGAAAAAATGAAACTAATTAGGCGGTTGTCAATAAGAGTTCATCAAAGTATATGCCCGTGTATCAGTCTCGACTTTTGAAGCCTAAAAAAATCTCTCAAAAACCAGGGGTTGACTTATATGCCAAACATAAAATTTATCCCTTTACCACCGAGGGATAAATAAGTGAAACTGCCTGCTTAACGCTTGTTGTACACAAACTCTCACAATTCACCACAATTCTTTATTTCTGAAAGTAATTTTTAGCAAGTCTAAATAATGTAGATGTCATATAAAATAAATTTCATCACAAAATACAACTGTGGGCAAAAGTATGTTATGTTATGATATGTTTTCATAATAAAACAGTTGAATAAACCATTTTAATATCTTTGAATTAAATTTGATGCATATTTATTCTTCACAAATTATATTAATTTCTTCACACGTAATATTGATTTACAGAAATTTAATATATATTTCAATGTTTACCTCTTTCAAATGAAGATCAATAAGAACATAATGTTTTGTTTTTGCTTATATAATTGTTATGATTCGACTTAGAGTTAGGAGTAAATGGAAGATTTTCTATCTTGAGATAATACATACATACTGTTTACTAAGAAATGTAAATGGTAGCTGAATTTGTTTCAGTGATTTTGTCACTTATACTCAAGTTTTAATAAAAAACTATCATTCACTAATTCTATCATTTGAAATCAACAATAGGTCAGGATAAGTTCACCCAATTATAAAAAAATGCAGGAATTTTAGTAAGCTTTTGAAAAATATCTTCTAATTCTATAATCATAAAACAATAATTTGATGAAAATATGGTATAGCCTATATTGCCAACAGAAGATGTTAATTTAAAAAAAATACTCTTCAGAAAGAATGTAATATTTGAACAACATTTTTTCTCTATTTTTACCTTTGATGTCTTCGCCATCTTCCATGTCTGCATTTTCTGCTGCTTTTTCTTGAGTAGGTGGTCGCTCTAATCTCTTTAACCAGAAATAATGTAATATACCATATAGCACTCCTCCTGCTCCTGCTAAATAACCCATGATGCGGAAGGACTCCCTCGTACCAACTGATCCAAGTAAAAATCCACCAACGAATCTTCCACTGCCTCTGCCTATTGATTAGTAAATAATAATAATAATTATTATATATACTTATAAAAAACATACATTTTGGCTATAATTTAATTTAAGTAAAAATACGCCCCTTTTCCCTGAGAATCTAATGTTTGTAAATCTAACTTTCATTACAAAGACTAATGCCTAAGAAGGTGCTGTACAGTTGGGACCTTAGGGGCTGCCCCTGTATTTGTCAAATTTTATCAAAAACCATGAAATATAATGCATGAAATTGATAAATCATCTTTATGCTATTTCAATGTTTTAGTAATTATAGGATATACTGTATGTGTAAACTAATATACTAATTAATACTACTTTTCTAAAATAATACAATTTGTCTTTATGTAACCCTTTTTTTACTAATTATGAAATCATTTTAATAGATAAGTCATGATAATAATAATTTTATATTATGGGCAGAGTACTATTGCATGTTAAGAATACATGATTTATAGAATACACAAATTAAATAAATATAAAAAACAGTTATTGATAAAGGCTGTAAATTAAAAAATATAATAAATTGTGAATTAGGAAGGACCACAACATGTAGGGATAAGAACATTTGACAAATTTAATCATAAGTATCACTGGAAATAAAAAAGTTCAAAGATTTAAAAAATACATGTAGTCCTAAGGAGTAAAATTAAGAAATCAAGGCATTAGGATATGAAAATAGAAAATAAACAATAAGATATCAAGCAGTTATCAATCAATTCTAGATAAAAGTGAAATTCACAAAAAGTAAAGAAGGATCTGCACTTGGATTACAATAGAATATATATAGCAAACATTCAGGTCACTGACACAAAATAGTCAAATTATAATAAGGTTACACCACATTAGAATTTTTATCAACATATTATTTGAAGTATGGAAATAATCCAGGATATTGTAAAGGCCAGGCGCCCTCAGAATATGATAATAAGGTAAATAGAAAGTAATTTTTTAAATGAGGTAGGTTAAACAGCAGGATTTCTAGTCAAAACTAAAGGATAATTAAAATTTATGATTGAGAGCAGTTCAGAACATTTATTTGAGCCATTTAAAATACTGTACACAAATAATAGTCTTTTTAGCTTTCTCCTAATGGAGGAAAGCAGAAAGTTTAAACAATTCATTAGTCTCTCATATTCACCACTTTCTCTTTCAAATTTAAATCTGAAGGCTTGAAATAGAACCCTAAGAAATTTCCTTTGAATTGTCTCCAGTTGAAGCTCATATTTTGAATGATAAGGTTTCCAGAATATTGAGCCATATTCTGCAATAGATCTACAAGTGATACATACAATAGCTTGATACAATTTATATGATTGAAGTCTATTGCCACGGGAAGAATAAAGACAAGCATTTTGTAGGCCTTAGTGGATATAGTCTGAATATGAAGTTGAAACCCTAATTATAAATAAAAAATAACCCATAAATCAGAAATAAATTAGACTCTCTTCAGAATGCTGTTACAAAGGAAATGATCATATGAAATCATGTGTCATGATATTAAAGTTAGCATTGCTGCCTAACCCAGCATCTTAATATGGTAGAATTAAAAAAAAATAATTATTCAAAGAGAAGTAGTATCCAATGAAGAATTAAGAGAGAAGTGAAGACTTTAAATGACTATAAGCTATTAGTTTTTCATCTTGTGTCTGAAAATATGATAAACCAGTTGAAACCTATTTTCTAATTAATCTATTTGCTGATTAAGCTGATATGTGATTTCGGTTTCATGTTTAGTGCTTTGCTTAGCATATAAGTAACTTCAAAGGCATTATTAATAATATAATATTTATTAATATTGCAGAGTTAGCAGCTAAATATGGTACATGAAATAATAAATTAACTATTTCATAGTTTGATACCAACATCCAACTTGGGTATACCTGAAAAATAAGAGAATGCACCAAAATATTTCTTTGCTTCATTTTAAATTGTTGTATTATTGGTAGAACGCAACTGAAAAGAATCATCATGTAACATTTGTTATAAAATTCAAGACTATGATGACATATTTTGCAAAAAGTGACATTTTGTGATCATTTTCTTTGAAGAGCATTCTAACATCTTAGTAATTTAAGAGTTGAAACAAGATGATAGGAAGATCATGAAAATATATTCTTTAAAATATAGATTGTAAATTATATAATAACTTCCCAACCCTTTTGTATTATCAATATCAATGTTTGTCAAATAAGCCTCATAGAAGACATTTTTCAGTGGATTTTATTGATGTATCAAATCTATTTCTTAATAACTATCATTTACCTAAACTAAAATGTGCCATTCCTAGCACACCAATGAGTGTTGCCAACAAATTCTTAGGGCATATAGTTGCACAGTATGTAGCAGCTGCCACCCACATTAGATGCACAGCTAAAGCTTCAATTGCCTCAAAAGGAAAAGACCACCATGCATTACTGAAAAAAAAATGAGTTTGGAATTATACATCCTGAAAACTTTCAATGAGTATACAATTAACACTACCTCTGTAATTGCTCTAATTTCTCTATCTCTAAATAGGTACTTTAATAATTCTTCTTCTCTTGTTACAATCCTAAGATTGATTTGCAGCAGTCTTCCATTTTTCACAATCCTGGGCCATTCTCTTTACTTCTAAATATTTCTGGCAGCCTAAATCCTTCATCAGCTGTCCCATGTAGTTTAGTCTAGGCCTGCCTGTTTCTCCCTTCTACAGTGCCCTCTAGTATGGTCTTAATAAGCCCATCATGCCTAAGGATGTGGCCAATCAGGGTGCATCTTCTCTTCTTTATCAGGTTGAGAAGACAGTCTTTCTCTCATCTTAAGAAGTACCTCTTCGTTTGTTACTTTGTCCACCCATGGTGTTTTCATTTTTCGACGATAACACCATGTTTCGAAGGCTTCCAGTTTCCTCTTTTCGCTCTTTCCAAAAGTCTCACTGGCGTAGAGTAGGATACTACAGACAAAAGTCCTCAAGAGGTGTTTTCAAAGCTCTAAATTATATTTCTTGAGGTGAAGAGTTTCTTTCTTTTATTGAAGGCTAACTTTGCCTGGTTGATTCGGCTCAATATCTCATTTACGCTATGCCCATCCAAAGTTATCCTGCTTCCCAGATAGATGTACTCATCCACTGTATCTAACGTCTCTCCCCCTAAAGCCAGCTCCACTCTAGTGTTGTGCCTGCTTACCACCATCACTTTTGTTTTGCTTTTATTTCATTTCATATTATATCGAGTGCTTAATATCGCTTCTAATTCTTCTAGTGTATCTATCAGCTCTTCTTTATTTTCTGCCATTATTGCAATATCATCAGCAAACCTTATCATGTCCACTTTCTCACCTTGTACTTTCACTTCTGGTCTATACCTCATTCTTTCCCTTACTTCATCTATTGCACGCTGAATGTATGCATTAAAAAGGGTGGGAGATAGAGAACATCCCTGTCTCACTCCTTGACGTATATTAGCCTCGCGGATATGTTCTCCACATCTGATTCAAGCTTTTTCTTCTTTGTAAAGACCCAATACTATCTTTCTATCTTTATACTTGATACCTGTTTCTTTAAGAACTTGAAACAAACATTCCCACTCAACTTTATCAAAAGCCTTTTCTAGGTCTACAAAGGATTGTAGGTGTCTATTCCTTTTGTTAGTCTTTTTTCCAACACTACTTTTAGGGTTAATATAGCTTCTCGTGTTCCTCTCCCTTTCCTGAAACCATACTAATCTTCCAATAGAATGGACTGTAGCTTAGATTCAATCCTTGGCAGAATTATAGTTGAAAGTATCTTCGAAACATGGGAAACCAAACTTATGGTCCGGTGTTGTTCACATTTCCTTGCTTGAGGTCTCTTGGGGATTGTGACAACATCACATTTCTTGAAGTCTGATGGACTTCCCCAGTCTCATATATTGTGCGTATCAGATTATATAAGGCATCTAAAACACCATCTCCAGCAGATAATAAACAATAAATTTTGATATTTTATTCCCCTCATCCTTATTGATGAATTTTAATGTATGTTTTTGGTTTGTACATACATGGAACCTTTTAATAAGTTTGTCCAAATTTCCTTTATTTGAGTCATCTTTAAGAAATAATGTGAGGTTTTTCTCGATCAGCCTGATAGTTTAAGCTCCTCAATTATCATTTGCTCATCTTGTCTCTAATGGAATAAATGTCTAGTTACAGCCCTAACCAAACCTTACAAAAATACCATGTTAATACAATATCCAAATTGACAATATTTTCTTAAACTCCGTGAATATCTTCAGGAATATTGAAAAACATCTGAGCTACAACGCCATCCATTTAATGAAGTTTACTATTGAAGTGCATTTCACATTAGTAAATACAGTTTAAGATCAATAAGTAGATAGAATTCTTAAAAAGTTTTATTGTATAAAAGATCTTAAATTCGAATATTCATCTAACTACCATATTTGACGGCATATAAGACGCACCGGCATATTAGACGCACTCCCATTAAGCTGGCCACTCACTAGGAAAAAAAGTTTTAATAGTCCGTGCGAAAGCGCAGTACCACAATAACTTAAAATGTAGTTTCTTTTAGTTGTCACATTTCGTAAAAGCCAAATATTATCACAATCATTGAATGCAACTATGAAATAGGTAATATAGACCATCTGGGCTAAAAATAGCATTCAGTATTGAAAGTTAACCTGTGGAGGTTGAACCTTCACATATAAGACGCAGGGATATTTTTCAAGACATAATTTAGGAAAAAAGGTGCGTCTTATATGCCGTCAAATATGGTACATAATCACTACATGGTTCTCTTACTTTGACTAAATCATATAGATTCTCTCTTTCAGAGAAATAAAACTACTATTAGATGAAAATAGCATTCATCATTTTGTTGCAATTTATACAGACACAAAATTCAATTCTTTGTATATTAACTTTGAAAATGAATATTATAGAAACTTACTCAATGAATGAATAACCCATGAGGCGAGCTGCATGTGAAAAGAAGGCCACTATAATGATATTGACATGGCCAAATTTTTTTGTTATGTTCTCAGCACCATAGAGGAAAGGCATACTACTTAGAGTTCCAACTGTTAATGTTAAACCTAGAAATATATTTTAAATGGGCATTAGTAAAATTTTATATATTATCACTTCTGTTTGTTTAAATCAGGAGTGCACAACCATTTGGTAAGAGACTATAATTTGTCTTGAAGCGTCTATCATAAACATCAGATTTTTTTAAATTCTCAGTTAATCAATAGCTGAACCAAATATTTCAACCTACAGTTATTAAAACGTTAATTTCATCGTACTCTTCAAACTCAAATATTGTATTTTTCAAATTAAATTTATGAGTTAATAAGTATAACTACAACATACTCATGTAGATCCTCTTAAATCATACACAATTTTTTCAAATCCTTATCAACATGAGTTGAGCACTTCTGACTTACATTTAGCAAAGGAAAACATTACTCACCTAACAAGTAGTTAGGAGCACCTAGTTCTTTCAAATATAGGAAAAGAAATGATTCAATAAACCCCCAGAAATTTCCAAGAATAAAGAGGAAGAAAATAAATATGATTATATGTGGAAGTCGAACCAATCGTACAAGGTCTCGCATTATATGCTCTGCAGGTAATTTTGTTCCAATGGGCATCAGCATCACAGATATGGCTGATATCACCAACAGAACATCATGTGAGTAAAATGCTGCAGAGTAGTCAGTATAACCTGAAAAATCAAAAAGGTGAAATTTTTTAAAATTTTATTTGGGATGCATGTCTCATGTATGCTATAATACTTAGACAACAACTTAAGATTTGATTTTGTCATAGAGAAGGATTGTTAGATATTAGAATATTTCACTTTTAAAAACCATTAATTCTCTTACATCCAGGATACTCAACCTGATGCATGCTGGCACCTCAATACCCAAAGCAACCTTGCAGAGTGCCTCCCAAGCTACGGTAAAAAGATTTTTTTGAAGGTGAACTTTACGAGCCCAAAAACTTATAATGAAATAAGACGACAGAATACCCTCAACCAAAATCCTTTAATATAACAAATATGTCTTATTATAAATGAATTTGTAGATAATATCAAAGATATAAGATATAAATCAAGGCATAAATTAATTAAAATATTTTCTGTTCTAATGACACTATACTAATTATTCAGATAGAGGATAGCTAGCAGTAGCTGTCATACAAAGTAGTGAAACAATTTTAAGTATGAAATATGACAAATATCGACTTCTACAGTAGTGAATTAGGGATTTATTTACTCTGAATAACCACTCAAAAACTCAAAGTATTGAATTACAACTGTTGGTAATAAATAATGATCAAATCATGGATATGGACTCTTCTTGGTCTTCCAGCAAATTATATTATTATAGAATTATTATAATATAATTATTCGTATTAATATAACTGTAGTTGATGCTTTTGAAAATGAGGTTGGCTCTTACAAACCAATCTCACAGCTATAAAAAGAGGTGACGAATAAAGATATGAAAATAATGAATTTAACAAATCTAAAAACATTTCACACTCAAAATAGAATTACATTAACATTATGAAGAATTGACACTAGAATTCTCTTCATAGGATACAAGTAAATCATTTGACATAATCTCTTTGTAGATGATTTTAGAACTTTTAGAGATGAGAGTAATAAAATTTAAGTATTAGGATCCCTGTGAAAGAGCAAAGGTAGAGAACATTACTTTATTAGTTACCTTTTCAGTTTAGATAACAAATTCAGCAGATAATGTCGTTTATAGAAGATACAGAAATGCAGAATCTTGATGAAATCTAAATTTTAAACCTATGCAAGGTGGAAATTATGATCTAGTAATGTTGCTTACATCTATGGATTGAATTCAATGTTTCATTACATAATCCTTTTCTCTTTAGGAGAATAGATCAGATGATTACTTCATATTTTTAAGTTTCTCTTTGACAATTTCTTTGGATGAGCATAATAATTTTGCCATTATTACAGCTGTTCGTAATCCTTACATTGATACCTCAACATAAGCGGAGATCATTCAAGTAAGTTTGTTCCTTTCTTCAGGGTGGGTTGCTTCTAATTGATATTACTTGCTTTTTTATTTTACAAGTGTTTTCCTCTAGGTGATTGTTTTTGATAGCTTAAATAATTTTTTTTATATTTCAACAACTTTCATTGTATGTTTACGTATGCTCCAAATGTTGGAAACTATATTAATGCATGACAAAAGCCCCAATATGAGAAATGTTTAATTCAGGTCTCATGTAACTTAACCCTCCAAGGCCGGAATTATTTTTTTGTAATTATTTTAAATTTCTTACTTATTTCGCTTTGTGCTTGTCTGAAAACAATACCCATAAATTGTTATACATAAACGGCGCATAAAACTAGCCAAACAAATACAAAATTGCAACATTGTCATCAAGCTCTCCTATTCTGTGATACAAAATGATATAATAGTAGGTGTCGGATGATGCCATGTGGCATCCATAGTCCGTTGAGGGTTAAGGTTCCCTTTGGCAAGATACAATTGAGACAAGTTAGAAAAGTATAACACTGAAAAGTAACTGATATAAACCAAATGCTTTGGAAACATTCAGATCGTAAGGATGCATAGATAACTCTTCAAGACTAAGGATATATACTAAATTTGGCCAACTCTGCTAGAGGAAGTAGGGGTTAAGTAAATTCAAGAGAAGCAAATCCTTTTATAAAAAATGATTTTCAAAGGCATTATGATGATATCAACTACAAAGATATATTTCCAATATTTTACTAAAAAATCAGCTTTATAAGCTATAGGCAATTGATAATAACCAAGTCTTCTTATTATTCTCGATTTTGGATAATTAAGTTTACAGAAATACATAAAATTTGAGACAGCAAAAAAAAATTATGAATGCATAGTGAAGCTTGCAGTAAAAAAGTAAGGATGGGCAGAAAAGAAATGCGTAAGAAACCAAATAGAATATTGGTTACATTATGTAGAAGACAATTATATTTACTCTTACTTCACTTCTAATTAGAACAATGAAATTAAATTATTTAGAATGGAAGAGAGTCAGATATGCAATACAGAAAATTTCCTTGGCTGAATAAATGCACTTCATGAGGACATTATGAACTCATGATTAATGGCTTTGGAATTAAATGAATTCATTGACAATAAAAAATAGATTTCCATTTCTCTGACTCCAACAATTAATTTTGTTAGAAATATCAGAATGTTTTTTAGTATGTGGAAATGAAGCTCTTTGAATTAAATGATAGAGCTAATTTACTTGATACCAATCCAACATGTATGATAATTAATGCCGATGACATAAATTTTATTGTCTTTCCTAATATCACTAGCCTAGTACCTATTGGAGATGCAATAATTTCCAGATCATCAGAGTGGTGCTTGCAAAATAGACAGAAATTAAATCAAGAAAAAACTCAGATAGTTGTTTTCGGAACCAAGGATAAACATTTTGATAATTTCTGCTTGAACTTCAAGGATCTAAGGATCACAATTTCTGAGAACCTGAAATTCCTTGGACTACATATTAATGCTTGTCTCACCTGGAGCAACCATGTCGACTACCAACTTAAAAATCTTAATTCAATCTTCTATTTATTTTGTGTTTTAAGGGAAGGGATTGTTATTTTTACTCCAGGGTCACATATGGAATTACACTGGGGTTCTTCAACCAGACTGATTGAAATTTTTAGAATTCAGAAGAAGATCATAAGAAGAATTGCAAATGCACCTTGTAGAGCTACCTGCAAACCAATATTTCAAAAATTTTAAATTTTAACTGTGCCATCTATTTGCGTATATAATTCCCTATTGTTTGTTACAAGGAAATTAATAATTACCAATTAAATGAGTCCTTTCATCACCATGACACAAAAAGGAAAAGAGATCTACATTTACCAATATCTCTCAATAAATTCCATGCAAGAGCCCCAAAGGTGATGGGCATAACTATATACAATAAACTACCATCCAAAATTAAGGAGATTGGTAATTTAATGTCTTTTAAGGATACCATTCACAATTATTTACTTGGAAAATGTTATTATTCTGTTCAGGAATACTTTAGTGATTTAGAATATAACTTGTACATGACTTGTCTTATACATACTTACTGTAGTCTTTGGATCAGTAAAAATTATTATTATTAAAGAAATTTTTATATAAACTAGAGATAAAAATGTCACCCAGGTATACATACATGTGATATCTATATTTTTCTTTCAAAAAGCATAAAATGAAATTATAAATTTTAAAACTAAACAATGCACTTGTCTAAAAAATTATAAATCTATCCATCCTCATAAAATCATCATACTGTGAGTTAATTTTTAATGAATAATAATTCTACTCTTTATATGTTTTGAAAGATAACTTGCTTACCTAGCTTTCGGCTACTTTGATCAATAAAAAAGCCTGTAATTGGGGAAAACAATGCCATTCCAAAAGTAGAAAACATCCGTTCTCGACCAAATTCCCCTCCATACTTCTGAATCATTGTGAGTGCTATTGGATCTAGCATAGTCACGCCGGCTGACATTGACATTGTTCCCATGAAACGGAGAAAGAAGTATATCCAAAATACTCTATCATCACTCTCTATGTAATCAGGAGGGCATACCTTAAAGAAAACAGAATCGAATTTTTATGATAACATGAGCATATTTATGTGTGAATTAATAATTCAAATAATAATTATTTTATTTGAAATACGTAAACTCTACATGTACTTGATGAATAAATATAAAATTCCTCTGTTTATATTATGTATTCGTCAATTAAGAATCATATATCAGAAAGTCTTAGGGAAAACAATCAAAATTGATTACTTATAAGGAGCAACTGAAGGAAAAATATGTAATAAAAAAGGATGCTATTTGATGATCAGGAGATTAAATTGCAAAAGTGTATCAATTGTTGCTGTCACTAACAAAACAATAGTCAATTTGAAAACCGCGATAAGAATTAACTTCTTAGCCTCTTCTTATTCTGAATTTATATTGATGCTTAAACTTGGCCAAAGCAAACCTTATCAGACACAGAGTATCCTGGAATTATTATTTTATTGTTATTACTATCCAACCTGTTGATTAACCTGGTTGGAAACCCGAGAATTCTTTTATACATAAGAGACCAAACATTAAATTTTCAATTATTCTATAAGGGGGATGAAATAGGAAATTTTGAATTGAATGATAAAAGAGAGGTAATCATGTATCATAAGATAAAGGAGAAGAATCAATAAAGAAATAAGATACTTTCTGTAAAGTTTGATGTGCCTTCTTTTACCTTTTCTTTGACTTTATTATTCAATCAATGAATTATATTTTATTAATAAAATTTATACCTCTGGACCTCCAGCTCGGAAAGTACATTTCTGTATGATGCACCACTTTCCATCTGATGATGGAATCATTGCTTGTAGAAACTCTCTTGTAGCATTGCTGCTCAACACAATACCCCCACATCTCAGATCCTCTTCTTCAAGGACAGTTGAATTGATTCCTACACCTTCAAGCAATCTATGTGCAAAGCGGCCATTAAAACGACTACTACCTATTTCAGAACCACTTCCTACATTTCCTAGTTGATCTTCTGGTGAACTGTCTGTAGGATCTTCTTCTTCAATCATAACTGATTCATCACTGTCCAAATCAACCTCAATGCCAAGTTGCTCTATCGGTTCAGCAAGATCTGGGTGCATCTTCAATTTAAAAGTGAATGGAGAGGGAATTTTCTTTGCAAGGTCCTTTCCTGAGGATTTTGATTTTGTTCTATTCCCCCTCCTGCCTCCTCTCTGAACTAACACACCACCCTCACTTCCATTCCCCCCACTTGCTGACACACACGAAATACTTCCATCTGTTGATTCAACCACACCCATACTTTCAGTAGTTCCACTTCCATATTCATACCAAGAAGTACTTGTCTCATCCTCAACTTCCTCACCACTCACTCCATATCCAGTCAAAATTATTGAATCACTTCCTGAATCTATTAAATGCCCATCCCTAGTGGATGATGACTCCTGAGGAAAAGGTGTGGATGACTGAGGTATTTTCCAGGTGAAAGGCATTGTTTGAGAATCTGTCACCAAAGCAAGAAGACCTGGTGGTAGAGTTGGTAGGGCACCAGGCTCTACTGGTGGCTGAATGGAGCAATAGTCAGTGCAATTTGCAAGAACTAATTCCAACTCAGGGAGATCTGGACACTCTCTTGAAGGGTATGGTGACCACCAGACTTCAAAACCACCTGACACTGGAAGTCTTGCAACATACGCTGGAGGAACTGATCCAGGTAACTCCATGGGAGGAATCAGAAGTAAGGCGTGATGGAACCCAGCATTTAGTAACAAAGCCACCACTACAACAGGTTTATACTTCCCAAAACGATCTACAAGGAATCCTGAAATTAATAACCGTAGTATTAGAGAGTAATAAGTTAGTCTTGAGTAAATACTATGACATTATTATTTGCAATGTATACTTCATCCAAGGGTAGGATTATCAAATTATTTTAAAGTTTAATTGCATGGTTAAACATTAGCTTCTGGCAGACATTTGCTGAAGGAGACATCTTGCATATTATGTTAAACTCTCATAAATTTAGCAAAGGATCTTTGACATATTTGGGCATTCAAAAATATCTCATTTTGGATGCTAAATCTAAGCATAATTCCTTCTTTAGACTAATAAAAATAGCTCATTTCTTGATCATTATAGGATATGTTAAATCTGCTTTTTTTCTAGCATACTTGATGTGTTAGTACACTGCAAGTCTCCCTTATTGTAAAAATGAAGATAATAGATACCTGGTTTGCAAGTTAATCCCAGATCAGAAGATCCTAGCTTGAAGAGAAATGCACAAGTACTCTTTGAGAGCAATGCTGAGAAATTATTGCCCATTTAACCAATCTGCCTTAAATTTACCTGAACTGCCTGATAGGGTAACAATAGCGTTATTAAGTAACGCTGCATGTGATGCAGGCATGTCAAGGCTGATAACCTAATTCACTCTAATATCAAATGCCATACATATATATATATT
Source organism: Sympetrum striolatum (assembly GCA_947579665.1). Taxonomy (NCBI): domain Eukaryota; kingdom Metazoa; phylum Arthropoda; class Insecta; order Odonata; family Libellulidae; genus Sympetrum; species Sympetrum striolatum. Next base: position 105,695,751 of record OX388343.1, read on the forward strand.
GAAATACATGGTGGCTGGAAAAAGTCAAATGTACCAAGAAAAGGACACAGGTGTAAAGTAAAAATCATGAGCTGAGAAGTATGCTTGACAAAATGAAAGAGAATGAAATTTGTTTTGTGTATGTGAGACAAATAATAATAATAAGAATGTGATTTATATTTTATGGTATTTGAATCTGTATCAATTTCAATGGTTCAAGCCTAAAAATACACAAACATTTGTTAAAAAGTGTAGATAAGCCATAATGTAAACAAGTAATTGCAATGAAAATGGATGACAGGGTAAGAAAATTGAGTAAATAATTTACTGCAGAAAGTAATAGTTATATGGAATGGAGTGAGTAAAATAAAGAAGATGTTGGGAGAAGTATATACTTCTATTGAGGAGAATAATCTCTTTTCTCCATCTCAGTTTGGTTTTCGTACTAATCGTTCCACTGTCCATGCTGTCTCTCACATTGTGAAACAAGTATTGGGTGGATTTGAAAGAGGAAGTTCTTCCTCACTCACATTATGTGACTTAACAAAAGCCTTTGACTGTGTGTCTCACAGCATACTTATTCAAAAGTTAAATCACTATGGTATCCATGGAAAAGCTCTTAAAATGTTTGAGTCTTACCTGTCTGAGAGGAAGCAGCTGGTAGATCTCAATGGTATTAAATCCAACATAATGTGTGTCAATCAGGGTGTTCCTCAAGGCTCTACTCTTGGGCCATTACTTTTTCTTATCATGATTAATGATCTGAGCAGAAATGTCTCTACTGATTTAACTATGTATGCTGATGATGTGACATTCCTGCAAAGCCATTGTGATCTCTCTACAACCATAAACTCAACCTTTGTTGACCAAGCACAAATGTGGTTTAGTGCAAATGGTCTTCATCTGAACCCTGATAAAACCAAACAATTGGTATGCAGTTTATGTAATTTCAACTGTGATATTGAGTCAGTTAAACTTTTGGGCATTCATATAGATCATAAGCTCCAATGGGATAAGCATATTGAGCATCTCAGTGGCAAGCTTTCCAGTAGTCTTTATGTTTTAAGGAAATTGAAGTTTCTAATACCCCCTGAACACCTAAGAAGTGCTTACTTTGCATTATTCCATAGCCATCTATGCTATGGCCTTCTTCTGTGGGGCAATGCAGCCAATGTGAAGCATATATTTATTTTGCAGAAAAAAGCAATTAGAATAATATCTGGTATTAATTCTTGGGAATCGTGCAGACCCAGATTTAGAAGTCTTAAAATCATGACTATATTTAGCCAGTATGCTTATTACTGTCTGTTAAATGTCAAGGAGAACATTGGTAATTTTATTTTAAGATCTCATGTGCATAGTTTTGACACCAGAACCAAGAATAATATTGATATACACCACTACAGGTTAGCTAAATCTGGTAACCATTTCCAGGTTAAAGGCCTTCAACTCTTTAATAAACTACCTCCTAATATACGTAATTTGGACATGAAAAGGTTCAGGATCTTTTTTTCCAACTTTTTAATTAGTAATTCTTTGTATTCTATTGATGAATTTTGTAACTGTAATTTTGTAATTTGATTCTGTATATTATTTTGATATTGTGACGATGTCTTCTACCCTATCATGTAAGGTTTTATCAGACAAATAAAAGTATTATTATTATTATAGCTGTATAAAAACCACCAGAAAGAATCTGATAAAACACATTATACTAAATGGGTGAATGTTGCAGTAAAGAAAATTTCAATTTGCACAAGACTAAAGAAAACCTGAGAGTATTGAGAATTGATGAGGCTGCAGCAATGGATAGAATTCTATTAATAAAATCCTAAATGTTGCAACAGAATTACTTGTTAGATGTGCATAACATTTAATCTGTGAATCAGAAAGTCTGTGGTCCCTGATATCTGGAAAAAATATTGTAATTGTGACATTTTATAAATAATATGTAAATTAGCCTAGTGATGGTTATAATAGTAAGGATTAAAGTAAACTTCAGAAACCATGAAGTACATTTTTGGGTGTATGGATTTTACCTCAAAAGGTAAAAGAAATAAGGTAAGATATGAATATTTCAGGAACCCAAGACAACTACATATGTCAAGGACAGTATATTCTAAAATTCTGGTTGAAAAAGTTTGAATCACTGCAATGAATACAATTTTGGGGTACAGTATGGCTTTAAGCTAGACTGATGATTCAATGGTCTAATTTTTACACTTCAGCAAGTAATTTATCATTTGTATGAATGTGAGAAAGAAAATGTATTTTGTATTTTTTGATTTGAAAAATGTACATAAGGAGGCAAACAGGAGTGAAGTGTGTTATGTTTTTGAATAATACAAGGAGGATGAATGATTTATATAAAGCAATTAGAAAAGAAAATGCAGAAAGTAAAGCTTGTGTGAGAGTTAATGGTGAGTGAAATTAATTTATTAAGATTGAAAGAGGTGAGAAATTAGGATAAGTAATGTTTCTCTGGTTGTTCAATGTGTACATGGATGAATGTATGGAAGAAGCCTCTGTTTATCTTAGAGGCTTGAAATCTGGGAAGCTTGATGTGCTGGTGTTCTTTAATGATGATGATATGATATTGATTGTATCACCAAATGAAAGGCAAATGTTAGGCCGCAGTTAGGGGGATAATGGATGTTGCTTAACCAAAGGTTTTATTTACTGAAATGAATTAATCAAATCATTATGGATTGAACATCAATGATGAGAATAATTAATGTTCTCGGATAATTATTTTTCTAATAATAGAATAATAAATTGATAGATATCGAGACATGTGTATGAAGACAGAGAGGTGAATAGTATGTTGTTAAAGATAAAACTTGAGAAATGCTGAAGGAGACACAAATAGCTGCACTAGAAGTAGCTTATACAAACCTAGCTATTTATTACAGTTTTTTATGCCTGAGATTATATGAGTAAAATAAATGTTGTTGCAATGGATATTGTGAGAAGTGTTTAGGGGGAAATTGAGAAACGGTCATCGATGGCTAGGTGCTAAATGAATAGTTTCTATAAATAAATAAATGCCAGTGTAAAGTTATATATCCTATTCATATGGGTTTCTCATCTGTAAAGCTTGCTGTAATTGGTTTTATTTGCATATACAGTATGAATGGCTGTTTTTATTTGGCTCATTTTAATGATGAATAGAATAAGAAATATTAATATGGTATAATGTTCTATAATGAGAAGAAGATGACTGAATGAGTGAGATTCAGAAGAGAAAAGGCAAGTTAGGCTCAATGAATAGGTAGGTTAAGCTTCAAGAAAAAGGGGAGTGCATGCAGGTATGAGATCTTATTCAAGCAAAGAAGAGAAAAATATTTTATGAGTAATCAAGATAAATAACATTCTCAACGCACAAGAATAAATCAAACGATGTATAAATATGTTTTCTTTAAATATTAGTTCTTATTATCAATTAAACTTTGTTATTTTACTCAGTTTTGCTTGCTGATGGATGCATTTCATTCATCTTTCCATCTTGCTTTGCTCAAAAATGTGATTTTATTCTAGAAGTGTTCTGTAGTTTAATTTGCTTTTGTATTACACTAGTGTTTTTCTTAATATGTTAATACATAAAACATTCTTTTCTAAAATTGGTTGATTATAAAATATGATTTGAGTACTGTCTGAATGACGAAGTAAAACTCTTTGCTTACCTGTGAGTGGTGGGCTGAGAAAAGTAGTCAATGGAAGGGCAAGGTAAATTACTGCTATTTCCTCCACAGTCAAGCCAATGCTTTGCATGTGGATAGTTAGATAAGGAAGAAGGGATGCTATTGCTGGAAAACAGAAAAATTAACTCACATATCACATGCTTTCATAAGATATCTTATAGTTATATAACTCAATAAATGTGAAAAGCATATTCTTGAAGATCTTCAGGATCTTATTACTTTTTAGATTGTATCAAAGGGTGAAATGATTTGAAAATGAAAACTTTGCATGATTCAATAAGTAAAATTTAAGTCAATGAAAAATTCAGTTGAATATTTAGCTCAAGAAACTCAAATAAAGGGATTGGAAAAAAAAACAAATACAATAATAATAATAGTTTATTTCACGGGCATGTATTGCCCTTTTCAAGACTCATACATATTATATAATAACAAAAGAACAGAAGATACATTTATAAAAGTATTACGACTAACCTTAAGAAGAAATCACTACAGAGACTTACACAAATGAGTTCATACAAAAGAGAACAGTTCATATACAGGTGAAAGAGGTAGGTTGAAGGTTTTACAGTTTAGATTTGACCTTTTTAAATTTGTCTAAAGAGAGATGGAAGATGTCAACATTATAGCAGGTTCTATTTAGTGAGCGCATGATGCGGAAGATTGGAAGGTAGTAGAGATAGTTTTTTGGTAGGTAGGGGATTTCAAAGAGTTTGCAGCTGCGGGTAGGTACACAAGGAACTTTGAGGGTTACAAGGGAGAGAATTTCAGAGCAGGAAATCATGTTATATAGGACTTTATACATGAAAAGTATACCAATGTATTCCCTTCTAGCCTGAAGGGTAGGCAGGTTCAGTTGATTTAGTATGGTTTCATAATGGCCAGGTTCTCTTACAATGTCGAATTTAAAAGATATCATTCTGAGAAATTTGTTTTGGACTCTTTCTAAAGAGTTGATATATTTATTGTAATATGGGTTCCAAATGATTGAGCAGTACTCAAGTTGAGACCTTACTAGAGAGGTGTACAATATTTTATGGCAATAGATATCCTTGAAGTCACTACATGTCCTACCAATATAGCCCAGCATTTTATATGCTTTTGAAGTGATATTGTTCATATGCAAGTCAAAAATTAGCCTAGAGTCAAAAACCACTCCTAAATCAGAGATGTAGTTCACTCTGTTTAAGCACTCATCTGATAGAAAATAATTAGCATAGGTGGGCGTTTTAGATTTGTGATAACTTATAACATTACACTTCTGTGTATTGAGTTCCATTAGGTTTTTGCAACACCATTCCCTGACCTCAATCAGACAATTTTGCAGTAGTTTGACATCACTATTGCAGTTGACATAATGATAGAATTTAAGATCATCAGCATACAAGAGAAATTTGACAGAGTTAAGAGGATTTCTGATATCATTAATGAATAATAAAAACAGTAGAGGACCTAAGTGGGATCCTTGTGGAACCCCTGATTTAGCTATAAATGGAGATGAAATTGAACCATTAACTTTAACAAGAAGTTTTCTATTGGTCAGATATGTTTCAATCCATTTCAACATATTACCATGAATACCATATGCCCTAAGTTTGGCAAGCAAGATGGTGTGGTTCACACGGTCAAAAGCTTTAGCTATGTCACAGTAGATCACATCCACCTGATTATGTTGATTAAGTAGGTTGGAAACATCCTGCTGAAAAAGAAGTAAATTAGTTACAGTGGATCTTCCACGCCTAAATCCATGCTGTTCATTGATAATGACAGGTTCAAAAATTGTGCTCAGGGTTTCTACAATAAGGCTTTCAAATATTTTTGCAGTAGCAGATTGAATTACAATGGGTCTATAATTAGTTACATCATGCTTATTGCCACTCTTGTAAATTGGAATAGCAAATGAGGATTTGAGAGCTTCAGGGAAAATACCATTGGAGAGTGATTTGTTAAAAATTATAAACAAAGGATAAACCAGTGATTTGGCACAATTTTTTAGAATATGAGGTGAAAGGTTATCTGGACCTGGAGATTTGGTAACATCAACAGATTTTAGTTTACAAAGAATGTTTGTTACAGAGAGTGAGAATGTGGACAGATTTACATTGAAATTTTGATTAATCTCAGGTAAAACATTTGGTTTGATATCATTGTAAACCTTTGAAAAATATTTCGCAAAAAGATCACAAATATCAGTACAATTGTCACCTTTCCTACTATCAAAGTACATTGATGAGGGGATTTTGTTGAACTACGTAGATTATTAACATGTGTCCAAAAGTATTTTGTATTTCTCAAGATATTGCCTTGCACATCTTTGATGTACATATGATAACAACTTTTGGCAAGGGTTTTGCATTTTTTACGTAGTTCAGAAAATTCTTGATAAGCACTATCTTCTCCTGTTATTTTGTATTTCCTATGATTTTGTTTCTTAAGTGAAATGAGATTTTTTAATTCACATGAAAACCATTAGGGAAAGTTGTTATTTTTAATGGTAATTACAGGAGTAAAGGCAGTGATGATCTCATTCAGAATGGAATAAAAATAATGGGTAGCCTCGTCAATATTTAAGTTACTTAATCCTGCCCAATTAATATTATTCAAAGCATTAGCTATCGAGTCATAATCACAATTTTTGTAATCAAACAAAGTAATAACATATGGTAAAATCACTGCATTATTTGCAAGTTGAATATGGAAACTTACTGCTGGGTGGTGCACATCACAATTTAGAATCGACTCTGTGATAGCATTACACTTAACATTACAATTACTGAAAGCAAGGTCCAACAGAACACCATTTTGATTTTTAATTGAGTTCACTTGTTGTAACCCTAAGAAAGAAAAGGTGTTCAGTAACAGTATACCTTGAGGTGCCATGTTAGAGTGATTGAAGTTAACTTCATTCCACGGTTCATCGGACCAGACGAAATTGGGAAGATTGTAATCCCCCAGAATAAAAACCCCAGCAAATGAGTTAGATAATATGATGCTTTCAACCGTTTGACAATGTGAATCATATACTTCAGAGGGTGACTTAGGAGGTATATAAACAGATCCAATTAAAAATTTAGTTGAACCACTGTCAATTGTTACAAAGAGATGCTCAATATTATTAATATTGTTGTTCAGAAGTTGGGATTTTAAATTACTATTGACAGCAATTAGTACTCCACCACCTCGACTTTTTGAGGAGGTTAGGTTGGATCGATCTTTCCTAAATATAATGTAGTTAGGGCAGTTTAATTCAGAAGACAGAATATCATCAGTTAACCATGTCTCAGTGAGAATAATTACATCACAAGTGGCAATAGATATTGCCAACCTTAGTTTATCAAGTTTGGTCTTAAGACCACGCACATTTTGATAATACACCGAGATGATAATCGGAAGTTTACTTGATTTCTTATGAGGCGACCTTAGTCATAATGACTTCGCTTTGTTAATCCCATTACTAGACCTGGTGGAGATTCTTGTTGCGGCTAAATTAGGTTGAGTCAAACACGTATCATCAGTCAAAGCACTAGGGAATTCACTGAGTTTCTGATCCGCAGGAGTAGAAATGGTGTATAATATATGGTCTATAATAAATTAAATAAATCTTGCTATTTCCGCTTCCAATGAACAAAAATATGTTTTATTATATGTATGATAAAGCTAGTATACTTTACACAAGAAGTAAGATTTATATTTCTGAAATATCTTTCTCCGAAGTTCGTAGTCTTATTCAAGAATAAGGCTTGATTATCTTTATAAAATAATCTAATTTTTATTATATTTTATGATATATTAATATAAATATATATTATCATAAATTGATGGCAATCATGACCTTATTTGCATTATTATCATGGATGCATTATCTAAATGAAGTTACTTTTGTTGAAAGCATATAATAATGAACTGGATTTTGAGGCATGTGCATCGGCACCAAACCTATTTCCAATGTATAAACAAGAACAAGTTAATTGAAGCTGTAAAATTTGTGTCAAGAGTCCTATATTAAAGGACCAAAATTTTACAACTCTGTAACACAAGCATAAAATACTTAACCATTTCCTTCCTTAAAAATACATAAAAAGGCTTCTATTGCTAAGATTGTGTAAGTTACTGTGAAGCTCCTATAGCTCTGTCAGGATTGAACTATATCTCATACATAAATTTTATATTATACAAAATCTGCAATCAAATAGTTATTTGGATTTTAGTACATCTTCCCTAAAAAGTATATTTGTATGATTAAGTCGAGTAACTCATATGAATGATGGAATTATTTCCTCTAAGAAGAAATACAGTAAAGTATTAACAGTTTAAACAGAAATCTGAGTAAGTATCAGTATATAAACTTTTGAGTTATTCCCTAGTATTATTTTTAAACAATTTTTTCAAAACTTTTAGGATGGAGTACAGTCAGTTGAACCCTCAAGTAGGCGGTGACCATTCAATTGTTGAGATTGAAAGGGCTATAAAGGGTCGACTGAAAACCTACTGGGTGGTGAGTGAAGCGCATAAAGACCTTATATCATTCCTTAATTATACTTCCGATCTTTTAATTCCGACGATAAGGGATGAGCTAAGTAATTCTGCCATTAAAATTAATATTGTGGTTAAGGCAAACTTTGAGAGGGGTGAGGAGACGATAGAATGAGCATTTAAAACAAGAAACATTAGGGTTTTGCTAGCCGATGACGTTGGGGAAATTTTAGAAAGTTTATTTGGAAAATTACTTAAGGAAAAATCCAAGATGCAGGTGAAGAGATCAGGGTGGGCGTTGAGTAAAATCTTGGGTTTAGAACTCCGAATTAATCGTTACACTCCGTTACGCGGATCAACCTTTATTGGGTTACCACCCAAGATTGCAAGCAGAAAATCTGTTGTAAATGTTAGAAATGACGATCAGTTTTGTTTTAAATACACGGTTTTGGGAAAGAACATACATAAAGACCCTCAACGAGTCTAAAAATATAATACCGATGAATTCGACAAAGGGTACGATTGAGAATGTATTGAATACCCAGTCAAACTCTCTGATATTCCTAAATTTGAGCAAACAAATAAAATTTCTATTAACATTTTCAGGCTAGATGAAAAAAACAATGTAATCCAATAAAAATTGTAAATACCGAGCTCGCAGATCATCGTGACCTATTATATATTACAAATGACGGTAAGAAATTTTACCAAGGTTTGTTTAGAACTGTTATCGGTAGCCGACTGTGATTGCTGTTCTCTATTGTGATGCGGCGAATATGAGCACACATCATCCCCCATCCTCCTGACCGCTATCCTCCGCTTTCATCATTCAGCAAAGAGGAAGAGGTAAATTTCTAGTTTCTGTGAAACTAGAAGATTTCCGAAGTACTCTTTGATTTGTACTCCCGGGTTCGGTATTTCTTGTGCGAAAGTTACAATATTCTTTATAGATATAAATATCCTCTAATGGTAAAATGACCATAACAGTACACACCTTAATTAGGGCAACATTTTCTAAAAAATCAGGGACCAATGGGGTCGACTACAAATACTATGTATACTGGTGGTCATTTGTTTCCAGAGGCAGCAATGATAATGACAGACCGAAGAAACAGAGTCAATGAAAATAAAGGTAATACGATATTATTTATGCAGTATAATCACCTTTTAAATTAGACAATTAAAATAAAGATGTCACTACCCTTCCTTGAATTTGAAGTCAGATAATAAACGGTGATGATGAAGAGGAAAAAGTGTTAGCTCTTGTTGTATAACTCCATATGATATATTTTGTACATCATTACCCTGCTTATAGTTAAGAAGTCTATTATATATTTATACATCTTCTAGACATCTTTGTTTCTAAACCCTCTTTTAACTTTTTCAACATCACCACAGAGTTTTACTCCTTATAAGATTTTAAATAACAAATTCTGAGGACAGCGCAAGACAAATATTTACAAAATATGCAATTAAGCAATAACAGCAATAAATATTCTTTTATCACCAGAAACAATAATTTACTCCATGGGATGATGCTATGGTGCCTGAAAATAGAAAGGTTTCAGTAATCTCAGGATGTATAGTAAATAGGAATTGCTTCATATTTTCTTTTCTGTATTCTTCTATTCATGTATACTGTATTTAATAAACTTTGGCTCTCATTGAAACGTTTTGCATGATGATATCTTTAAATTAACTATTTGAATTTTTAAGAAAACGTTTTGGATAAGAAAATAGGTTCACATTACCTATATATACTTCATGAGATCTTGAATTTAATATTTATTCTTTAGGGAATACAGGATGCAGTAGGTTATTTCATAATCTTCAGAGTGTCAGAAAACTTTTGGTTTCCTAAGGATTGGTGGAAAGATGAGACGATTTGCTCAGAAACTAAGCATACTAAGGAAAACAAATAGCAGGCTGATAAATATATTTACAAATATCTTTTCCAAACAGACTATTGTGGATTTCATAGATATTATGGAATAAGATGGTTCAAGTTAGGGATTCAGTAATACTTTCAATCTTAAAGATAAACTGATGAATTAGCTATTCCTATAAAGGGAATTAATATTTATAAAGTTTTTTCTTTAGAGGTAGCATAACCAATCCTAATTTAATGAAAAAAATTCACATATCCTGAAAATAATAGTAAAGAGCTGTTATGTATGAGGCTTATTTTAACTTATTCTATTCTCTTCTTGGCAATTATGTTAGTTAATTGAAAAGTTTTTATAGTAGTATAAATGAACACAATCAACTGAAATAAAATACATTACAATTAGATTAGAAACAGTAAGTAAAGCATTATATCATGTCATTGATATATCTTGAAACTCAATACATTTCAACTTTTGTTTGTTCTTTAGTAAATATAATGTAAAGGTCCTACTAAATTATTTATTACTTCTCAGTTCTCTTAAAACATTGAATGCTTGACATTTCCAGGGTAATGAATTTTATTGGAAACGTGGATTGCACAAGTATATCTTTTGTATATCTTAGTCTCATCGGACAAATGGGCAATTCTCAGAGAGAGATTCCTGCTCTATTCAGCCCAACAGGTCAAAATGGCAATGCAGAAAGCAACTAGTATCTCCGATCCTCTCATGAGGAATAATTTTCTTACATGTGTTAACTTTGCTAAAAATACATTAACTGAACAATAAACAATGCATTTAGTCTCTCATCCTTCCATTTCTGCTTTATTTTTCCGGTGACCTCATGATACATCCACTCCTCCCTTGCTGAATACGTCTCTACTTGTAAAGACGTTTTTAGTTATTAGCTACATCTTCTTATCCTTGCTTTTCCAGTGGTCTTTTGTGTTCATGTGGACATTTTGGTTGTTTATTGCTGCATTTTTGTCATTTTCCGATAGAAATACTTCTATGAAAATGATTTTGTTTTTTAATTTCGCTAATGATGCCATGTGTAAAGTAATATATGGGATGTTCTCTTTCATTTTACTCAAAAATGAATTCATTTTCTTAGTAAAAATTTCAATTCCCAACTATTCAAATGTATAGTACAATATTGGCCTGATGGTTTCAAGGGTTATCTTTCTTAGGACACCAAAAGACCTGCCAATGGAAGTTTCCCCACCTCCGATGTATGTCACTCATATTATCATTTCTTTAGTTTGAACACATTTGAGAGGAAATACAAAGATCATAGAAGCTCTTGACGTTTATAAGGAATCTGCCTCTCTGCGTAGTCATCTTCTGATAGCTGGTTGGACCTTCAATCTCTCAATAACAAGTGACCAGGAAGATTGTTACTACTCGGTTTATCTCATTCCTAAGAAAACTTCATTTTATTACATTCAATAGCAAGAGTTCAGTTAATAAGAGACCCTAACACCTACTGAGTACCAGAATGTAATCGAAACATATCCCATTTCGCACGAAATATTTGTGTTCGTAATGATGAAAATCAAATGAATGAATTCATAGTTTTCAAATGTATGGTGTATATGCGTAATGGATAGCATCTATACAATTCATTTTTCATGTTGCAATCATCTTCCAAATTTGTCAAAAAATTAATTGCAAAAGTTATCAGCTTATATAGTTGCTTAGGCATTGACAAAAGGTGTAACCTATTACACCCCCTCTCTCCCTCTCCATGTGAGTACTTTGCTGGATGAAATCCGCGAAGAGAGAGCTTGCAATTTTTCAACTTCTTTTTTCAAACTCTCATTGCAAAATTTTCAATGATCGAGTGTCGACGCCTGAGCGATGCGGCATAAAGTGTGCCGGTTCTTCTTTCTTCCATCGTCTGTCCTCCCACCCTTTCCTCCATTACTTTTCCCATCCATTCACCAAAGCGACATCCTTCCTTGGAAATCCTTTTCAGCCGCTCTTATTCAAAAACGATACGCTGATACTTTGAATTCGAATTGAAGTTGTAGTTGATCGACACTGTCATGGCTGGAAGGTTTAAACGATTTAAGGGAAATAGAATACGTTCGTAACTATTTTGTTCTTTATCGCAGCGTATTTGTAAGTAAAACAAAATGTTTCTCTTAATATGTGATTTCTCTATATTTCTTACCCTAATCTCTCTAAAGTGCTGCACCAGATCTAAGTTTTTGTTTGTATATTAACCCAAGAAGCAGTCTTAGAAATTTTGTTAAATACTGTTCCATTATGAAATACTTTGCTTTCCAACTTATTATTTGGTTGTTTCTTCAGTCTCGTAAAGGTTTGTTTAGAACTGTTATCGGTAGCCGACTGTGATTGCTGTTCTCTATTGTGATGCGGTGAATATGAGCACACCTCATCCCCCATCCTCCAAACCGCTATCCTCCGCTTTCTATCCTTCAGCAAAGAGGAAGAGGTAAATTTTTAGTTCCTGTGAAACTAGAAAATTACCGAAGTACTCTTTGATTTGTATTCCCAGGTCCGGTATTTCTTGTGTGAAAGTGTCTTCTTGGAATACCCCCGGCTCGCGGGCTAGAGTCAATGCTGCTTCCTGGTCTTCCTGGCTTCGGAAGCGCATTATCCACAGGGTCCCTTGATCAGTGGATCTGGAGAACCGGTGCCCGCTGCTCGATGATGTCCAGGAGGTCCCATTCTAAGGTGTCCTCTGGGGCATTTGTGAGAATCATCCAGCACACTAATGATTAAAAAAACAAAAAAATATAACTAGTTCTGAGTGCCGGCTTCTGCTAGGAGGCACTAGAAACGAGTTTCCTAGATCGGTATAAGGGTAATATCAGTAATAATACACCGTCGTTGAATCTGTTGGAGCTGCAGAGAAATCGAAGCGTTTATTCGGAATTTCAGATATGTGTTCATTAAAGTTGCGACAAATTGCTGAAAATATATACTATGGTCCGTTTTTGATAGGTCGACACTTGCATTTCCTACGAAGGAAAGTATTAGAAGTAGCCCCAAAAGTTTAATAGAGTTAACCATTTCACCACCATTTAATTCACCATTAACAATGTGAAGAATTTTGTTCCGATGCTGGAATGAAAAGTTATCATTTCTGTTTAACTTTCTCTTTGGTCTCATCACATTAAAGTATGGATTTCTAAATATAGCACTTAAAAAGGTATCAGGGGCATCGTCTGTTTATTTTTAGTTGAAGTTTGCATTTATATTTTGTAAATTACTTTCTTTTTAATTAATTCATTCATTCATTGTTTCGATATGTTAGAGGATTATAAAGAGCTTCAAATGCATTTGAACAGAGGGAGCCTTGGTTGCAGTTTGTGATGTTGAACCAGTAAGATGATTTGTTTTCAACTGAATCTCTATTCTTTAACATCTTTTTTACCATGTGTATTTGTTCTAATCATCCACATAGAATAAAGGAGAAATTTTCTGTAATGTAAAATTAATTATTTACAAAATAAAATTCTATTGATTGAACTTAGTTTTTGTTCTCTGTGATACAGTATCCTGATCCCTGTGTATGTAATTTGTGATAGCTCAATTGTCAAACATTTAAAAGGAAAAGTAAGACTTAATCATTGCTGAATGAAATTGAGAAGCTAAAACATGTGCGATTGCCTCAGCATTTCATTTATAATTTGATTGAAATTCATCCTAATTATTCAATATTTAAACTGTTGTTTTATGTTGCTTGTCCACTGAAGAATTTGCTGGAATTGAATGAATAAGAAAAAATAAATTTTATGAATACCATGTACAAGATACATCATTACAGAACCTTTTGGTTTAAAAGGGTCTTCTAGGAGGATGTGAATATATATGGTATTTTTTGATATTTCAAAATTGTCAAATTCTTGAGATTTTCTGCAAAAGTTACCATTTATATTAAAGAATAAAAATATCCAGTTGAGTCTAAGTTATGGTTTATTTTGCTAATTGAAGTGAATGAAGTGGTACTGTATAGACATTTTTTCATTGTGGTTCATAGATAATTTAGAATGGCATTAAAACATTGCTGTATCACTTAAAATTTATTATATTTCACATGAAACACTCATGGCATGGGTGTGTTTTTTTTACACACAAAAATGGTAATTATTGCTATGCATAATGTGCATTAAAAAATAGATTCTACATCTTTAATTTGCTCCAGTCAAGAGTAAAAAGTTATTTGCAAGCAGAAAAGGATTAGAGTGTCATAGTTTAGGCAAACAGAGAGTAAAGTAAGAGATGTATTTATTCCTTTGAAAGAAAATGTTTAGTTATATCAGTTAATACGTTGGGACAACATCATAATCTCAAAGAGACAGCAAAGATGTGTCAGTAAATATATACTACATAACTAAAATTGCCCTCTAATGTTGCTAGGCTCAATCATAGATGTGCGGCTGTTTGTTTCAGGAATGTTATTTTTATTTTGTAACTAGATGATAAAGAACTAAAATATTTTAATCAAATGATTTACAGATTGACTAAGAATAAAAATGAGTCTTCTCATTAATAAAATTGAACTGCTTCAATGATACTTCCAGTGGTGGATTTCTATCATACAAAACAATAACACTTGTACAATAATATTCAGAAACTTGTACAATTCCACCCTATACATGGACGTTCCCAGCTTTCGGCCTAGGGGGGGGGGGGCAAATTGGAAATGCAGAATGGCCTAGGGGGGGGAGGGGCAAATCAGAAATGCAAACAAAAAATTAAACATAAATATAAATTTCCATTTACATGTTCCATTTTTTGTGGAATCTTAAAATAGAAGTATTTCTCGGAAATTATTAGTAGTTGCAACTTCTAAATGCCCATGGAAAGTTCGATTCCTTCCATGTAATGCGTTTGTTTACGCACTTGATGTAGGTCAAACGGATATGGTCAAGACGTCTGTATGTGAATCAAAACATACTTGCCTTTAAATTTTACTTATCTACAATTTCATAAATTCAACAGTACTTCTGCATATGCACATAATATTAGATCGAAGGGTCCAGTGGGGGCTGTCCATGGGGGGGCAGCTGCCCCCCCGTCAGTACGCCCATGACACTATATGCATGATTTGTAATTATGGAATGTGTAGTACTAATAATTTTTAGTGTGGAATTGCACAAGTTTTGTAATATTATTGTAGAAGTGAAAATTATTGTAATATATGTACTGAAATTATTAGCATCATTAATTCCTTCACAAAAACTTTTCTTCTGGTCCTGATCAAGTACCGATGCCTATAATTTAAACTTGTGGTAATAAATCTGCCTTCCCTCTCTCTGATATTACCAATTTGTTATTTAGTAGAGGGTGCTTTCCCACTAAACTAAAACTTGCCTGAGTATCTCCTTATGCAAAGAAGGCGATCTATATCACTCCGACAAATAAAGAACAATATCAGTCCTTTCAGCCTGTTAAAAATTACTTGAACAATTATTCTACAACAGTATTTGAAATCTTTTAATTTACTCTCAGAGAGTCAACATGGCTTCCATAGTTCAAAATCCACTTCTAATGCTACCTTCCAGCTCATAAATCAAATTCATCTTGCTCTCAATAAAAAGCTGCTTTGCCTACCTTTTTTTTATGATCTTAGGAAAACCTTTGACCACATTGACCATGAAATTTTAAGCAATATGCTTGTATCTTATCGCATCAATGGTATTTCTTTTCTTATTAATAGACATCAATGTCACCTACAACTGTCGGAACCATAATCCTCCTCAAAGTAAGGAATTTTCAGTAAACCATGCCAATAGCTGTAAATTTATTTTATATAGTTTTTGTACATCAATGATGTCTTAGACTGGTCAAGCCACATCAATATCCAATCTGTCAACAGTCATTTTTATGATCAAAAGAATGGCTATCAATATGGTGGGTATCAATAGACTCTAAAAGTATTATATCATGTCAAGATCCAATCGCAGCTCTCATATGGCATTATGTTCTGAGGTCAATCTTCCCTTTTCAGCACAAAAACATGCTATCAAGGCAATGCTCAGAGTTTCTTATCGAATCTTATCTTATCCTGGTAGATCTCTTTTTTCCCTCAATATTCTTACTCTTCCTTCTCTCTGTATTCTTAGCTGTTGTTTATTTATCAAAAATAACTTTCACCTATTTTCTTCAAACCAGTGGCGGATCCAGGGAGGAGGAAAAGGGGGAAATTTCCCCCCCCAAATCCAAGAGAATATATTTTCCGAGGCCAATAATGTTATACTTATAAACTGAGCATCGTCTATGGATGACGCGTGACGGTTGCCGGAGTAATGTTGCCGCATGCTCTTGGCCCTTTACACGAAGACATTCTGTGCTGCTTCCAAGTCGCGCCACTCATAGCTGAACTTTGTTTCAAATAGAGGAGTTCACACAAGTGGCGGGCACAAAATCAGACGCGCCACTGGACGCGGCCGTAGCCGCCATTCAGTCGCATGGGTTGGCGATGCCGACCGTGAGACAACATTGTAACGCCTAAGGAAGAAACACAATGTTTGAAATCGGCGACTGCTTTGCACTCGTAGTTCTACTTTGTCTACTCCTCTTCTCCCTCGAACGACTGAAGCTAAAGTTCCCCCCCCACTCGCTATGGCTGTTCCTGGAAGTTCCCCCCCCCCAAAATTTACGCCTGGATCCGCCCCTGCTTCAAACTAAACCTACCACAATCATTTCATGTTTACCCATACAGATATTTATATCAATGAATACGTAAGTTTGAAAGGTCCCTATCATTCTGCTTCCATAATTTACAATAATTCTCCTAGTACATCAAGGCAATAGAATGTTAAATATCTTTAAAAGCAAACTTAAAAAGTTATTGTCAACAAAGTGCTATTATTCTGTCACTGAATTCCTTAGTGACAGAATGTAATTTCTTGTGGAAATATTGAATTTGAACGAATCAACTTTGTCTTGTACTTTTCTCTGATTATTGTATATTGTATATGTCATTTGTGTACATTGACTTATTCCATCCCATGTTCTTTGGTCTCTAGGAATCAATAAACAGTATTATTATTATTATTACTGTCCCACTTTATTCCATTTTTTTTCTCAGCACTGCTGGATTACACTAGGGTAAGGGAATAATTACCAAGTACTCTCTATAGAGAACAATATTTCTGATATCATGATAATTAATTACAAACTAACATTTAAAAAATTCCTAGCAATATGGCATGATGAAATGATAACAGCCTTTTGAATTTTTATACAAAAGGTCTTTTTTAAACTAAGTTTCAAGACTATGAAAGAGTTCTTTTGGGATTATCCCTTATATTATAACTTGTTTCATACCCCAGATCCTTAATATTTCTTTTGCTAGTTCTAGGTATTTGCTTATGCATTTTTCATGAATTGCTAGTCTGCATCTGCTCCCTTAAAGGGACTGCTACATCTATCAGAAAAACGATTTTGTCATTGTCAAACGCATTTCTTCGAAACTATTTAGTTTTTAGGCTGTATTTTGCATACAATTCGATAAAACTAGTTGAATTTGGACTCATTTTGAAGATCAAAGCGAATCTTCCCATATTTGAATAAAAATTCCACTATTGCTAGCAAATAAAGGAATGATTTGCAAAAATTGGCATTTTTTCGAAATTTTTCCGTTTTTTGGCTCTATTTTCCCAAAAATTCGAAAAACACCTAGACGAGTTTGGGCTCATTTTGAAGATCTATAATAAAATATTAAATGTAATAAATAGTTGCGAGGTAGCACTGCCTTGCTACCGCTAAGAGTCACCAAGTAAAGGAATAGACCGGAACTGTAAGAGGTACAAAAAAACTTAATTGGTTCTAAATTAATTTGCCTCCTATTCTGGCCTCATAGGAGGTTACTCTGCCCCATACAAAAGCATATAGGTGGCATATTAAGGCTTGAGTGACAGTTTTCGTCACAAAGGACATATCTTTATCCAAAAAATATTCGTTTGA
Source organism: Sympetrum striolatum (assembly GCA_947579665.1). Classification (NCBI taxonomy): domain Eukaryota; kingdom Metazoa; phylum Arthropoda; class Insecta; order Odonata; family Libellulidae; genus Sympetrum; species Sympetrum striolatum. Next base: position 105,713,737 of record OX388343.1, read on the forward strand.
ATCGAACTAGAATTGTTTAGCAATTTTAACGTTTCTTGCCGATATTTCAGAATTCGAGTTAAATATTCTCACAAAAGATATTATTTGATTTGGAAAGAACATTATATCAATAATTTGGGTGTGCCACTGTTGCCGGATATTAAATTTCTATCAGAAAAGAAGACAAAACGACCCCACCTAAACGCGTCTAACCAACATTTGTAACAATTCTGTATATTTTGCGTATTTTGATGAATTTTGGCGAACTGAGAAACCATTTTTCTTGATTCAAACGTACTAAATCTTTAATGTTAAGCAACAACCAAGCAATATATGTACTATTATCACTAAATTTTAATTAATTAGAATTAATTAATCACAAAAATTTAAATTTTTGACTAAAATTCGCAACCTCAGAATATAATCCGATCGAGTTTAAATTTTTTATATGTTACATGGACTACCAACCGCAACTTTAAGCACTAGCCGTTGACGGATTTCGAAAAAAAAGTTTTTTCGATCCACCTTACTATACTTATTTTTCGTAGTAATCCCACTCTAGTTATAAATATTAGGTTTGTTTAAACCCAAGGAGTCATACGCTTGGCTGGTATTTAAACAGGATGTCAGATTTTCCACATACCATCTTTAAAAAACTCGCATAAGTCAATTAAAAAGTCCATAAAATCAATTCGATTAATCCAGTGTTTCCCAAACTTTTTCGAGCCACCGCCCCCTTGGATCCATAAACCTAAACTCAACGCCCCCCAATCGGTAGCTTTAAAATAATAATCAGAATCATGGACTAAATAAACAAATGAGGAACGTTGTAATAATTAAATTAAAAACTATGACTAATCAAATGTTTATTTAGAATCCAATAGATGTATAGTTTTCATAGCACATTTATGCAAAAGACTTAATGCACACTTAAAGGAACTTAAGTGAGAATATACTTTTTACATAAAAATAAATTATTAAAACAAATAATTTTAAGAAAGCTTTTTTAGAATATAGGAAACAAGTTCAGGCTTCACTTGGTGGTAATGACATACACTGAGATGTGACATACAAAAACTTTTACTTTACCACAAAATTATTACATAAAATACGACCAGAATTCGCAGCAGTGCAGCATCATCAGGTGATGCAGCACTGCTGCGAAACCTGGTCGTATTTTATGTAATAATTTTGTGGCAAAGTAAAAGTTTTTGTATGTCACACCTTTTTTTAGAAGTTTAAATGTTATTTTTTACTTAAATTAAGCAATTATTTAACATGAACATTTTAAATTTATGGAAATAGAAAAACCAATCATGTTTTGCTAAAATTAGTTAAACAATTAAGTGACTGATGATTATAGTTTTTCATGGCCAAATTTAATAACATATTTCCATTCAATAAAATGTTAATGGGATGGATGGGCTTGATGACATGATACAAGTATTCCAACGTCCAGTTTATTGTCACTTAGCAGGAGTCTTAAACCACCGCGTTCACAAAGTCTGTTTCTCTGCTTGGAAACAAGCTGAATGACTGCACTGAAACCACGTTCCACCAAATATGAAGTCGGAAATGCAAGAAGGAGTTTTTTAACCACCATCCATAATGCAGGATAACGATCGGAAACCTCCTTCTGTAACCAAAACTCTTGATAATTAATCTTAAACTTTGGTTTCAATTCAACGTCATTTTGTATACCAATTAATTCTTCCTCTAATACTCCAACTCCCTCAATACGGATTTATCACCCAGTCTGGAATTTCCAACATAAGGAGATCCTCAAATCGCTGCCTCATATTTTTATGCAAGGTGGATCAATGGTCACAAAAGACTATCACCTATACCAGCTTGCTCTTCTGGCTCAAGCAAGGAAGGAAATTGATAAAACTCGCGGCGACCTATGTTGCGCTTAAATAAAAGCAACTTGGAAATAAACACAGTCACCACAGATTTTGCCCTCATAAGGTTTGTAACATTTCCCTGCAATTGTAAATTCATTTCATTAAACTTTGCAAATAGTTCTGACAAAAATGCAACGCCACTCCTAATCCCTTTAAGGTTGTCGCTGAAAAGCATCTTTCTCCTCATAAAACTGCACGACAGTGTCAAAAAGATTATAGAAGCGCCTTATACAATTGCCTTTTGATAGCCAACGAACTTCCGTGTGTTGTAACAAACGTTTAAAATCTTCGTCGTTCTCATCACACAACTCTTAAAAGAGTCGACCATTAAGAGCTCTGATTTTGTTAACTGCTGTAATGACAATGTTTGAGGACTTGTGAAGGCGATCACTCAGTTTTTTGGCCACTAGATGTTGTCGGTGAATCACACAATGAATAGCAAAGATATTTGGTACATATTTTCTCAAGTACAACCATGGTGACGACCAGTCATTGACGGAGCTCCGTCTGTCGCAACAGCAAATATGTTTGAAAGTGGAATTTTTTTGTCCCTGAAGAACTGCTCTACGATACGATATATTGACTCCCCTTTAGTGTCAGTTTCTAATTGCCTTGCAAACAACGACTCCTGAGATAGATTTTCATCTTTAATAAAGCGTACGAAAGCTAGAAGCAAAGATTCATTACCTGGCAAAGTTGACTCGTCCAACTGTAATGCAAATTCTGTTGTTCTCAGTATGCTGCACAATATATCTTCTACATTTTCAGCCGTTTCATCTATTCGACGTTGAACTGAAGTGTTGCTTAGGGGAATCATTTTTATTGTATCATATGGTGGCTTGTGCAGAACAGTACTCAGGACTTCACTTACTGCTGGTAAGATGAGTTCTTCACCAATTGTATGTGGCTTTCCAGATTTGGCAATTAATAGTGAAATATTGTATGATGCACGCAAACCATAAGTGATATGCTTTGAAGCATTAAACAACATACTTGAAAGTTTTGGACGATTTTGCACTCTGTCCCGAAGTGACTGAAAAAATGTCAAAGTCTTTTCTGTCTTGTCAGGATGTGCCTTTCTTAAATGGTCAATTAGTCTGGAAGGTTTCATCGCCTCATTTGAAAACACCCTTTCGCATAGTAAGCACATAGGCATGTGCTTGTTTGTAGGTGACTCTATAAATCCGTACTTAAGATAATCTACATTATACTGTCTACATTTCTTCTTTGATGAATCAGTTCCTGCCATTCTGCTTCTACAATAAAGGTTTAAATATTAAATTTTGTTAAAATAAAATTTAATATATATTAACAAAATAGAATACGGGTATGTGTTAATGAAGAGACATGGATTCGATATTTAAGTGGTTGCTTTTTAAAATAAAATTACTGGTAACCATATGAAAAACATCAAAACATAATATTTATGTGCTTGCGGCATAATTTCAAACATATGTACTTAAGCAATGCTGAATATATGTATGTATTTGTTTTGCATACCTGGTATAAAACTGGATGTATATACACGTTATTTTTCTCTGGAACGGTAGTAATTTTGCTTCGGATAAACTAAAAATATTAATAGAGTTTATCTATTTTATATGAATATCGTACATTTCATATCCAAATGCAATACATTTATCACGCGAGCGCGAATTCGAAAATGGTTTAAAAATTTACTCGTGTAGGCGAATTATTTCCAATGTGTTCTTTTTATTCAAAAAATGATTGTGAATATTACCCATTGTTCGAAAAAAGCTATGCTCCAAGGAAATAATTTCCTGCCTAGATCGTTTTCTGTATATATGCATCCATGTTTTTTGTTTGTTAATTTTGCTTTATTTTTATTTCGTACAAACATGCAAATTTATTTTAAATATGTCATTTTCTTTGTCTGTTGATTGTATTCACTTTAAAATGGTCTCAAAACTGTATGTGAATCTTTGAATAAATAAAAAAATATAAAAAATGCTCGTCAGCAAAACCGTGACTAGATCAGTAAACCGGGAATTTATTGAATTGATATCCAGCCGCCAAAGGGGAAATTTAATCGTATATATACAAAGTCTGAGAGAAAAGGTCCTCGTTTTGAACAATCTATAAAAATTTCATGAAACCAAAAAACAATATACTGGCCGTTTTTTGTAATATACTTCGCCATCATAAAATAATACAAAATATTATATAATAGTACTATAACAAGAATGATATCATGCGATAAATGAGAATAACTCACCAATACGGCCTTGATAATATCGTTGGAACCGACTTGTTTGGAAAGTGATTATTCAGGTAAACATTTGATGTAAAACCACCGAATCTAATTATCAGATGACCTGATTCCTCTCCGGATTCACACCCGTTTTATTCACACTGAACTTTACAGCCGAGGTACTGAGTGTCGTGAAGTAGACCAAATGAGACTAAACCCCTTCAAAAGTTTCCCTTGTGCGAGAAAGGCTTGGAAATATTTTTCAACTGTTCTTACTTTAAAATGTAAGGATACACATGGTTTAAATTACTTCCTGATACGGGAAACAATGTAAACTTTAAAAACGTAGCATGAAAACGGAGACAAAAGGAAGGTTACCGAGCCTTCACATTTGTCACATTGTCAGGACCCTCCGGCGCCCCCCTGCCGCCCCCTTGGCTCTTTCCGCCCCCCTAAACTAGAGCACCGCCCCCCAGGGGGCGGTAGCGCCCACTTTGGGAACCACTGGATTAATCATACTCAAATTATAAATCATTCCTCAACGTAAAATTTTAAATTTCATAAGGTGTTTATAGTAGAATTAATAATTACTTCGTCTTTGTCAATGGAAATGCATTAGTAAAACTTGATGAATACGGCCGAATAAAGGGCCAGTACGAGGTACAAATCCCGGAACGGAGGAATTAAATGTAAGTCCGTACATCTTGCGGATCACAGCGTTGAAGGTTTAATCTTCTACGATTCACTCATTCCAAAGCTAAAACTGAGCGACTTTTTAGCCACTGTTGCCCTTTACCGGCGAAGTCCTCCTAACCTCTCATAACTTTGTCAGGGGGTGCATCACCAAGGCAACAGCAACAACGAACGCACACAACCATCCCCTGATCGGAAAAATCCGATCAGCCGGGATTCGAACTGGGGCCTTGGGATTTGGAGTGATAGCTTACATGGAATGCCATCCACTCCGCCACCAAGGCCGGTTTTACACTAAAAAGTTAGAGAAGGGAGGGAGAGAGAAATACAAAGCATTCCACGGTAGCATTCTTTCTTATTGTATGCATTTGAATGTTGCCAGGGTGAAGCGAGTCAAACAAATAGCTTATTTTTCTCTTATTCGTCCGATTCTAGAATACTGCTGTGCGGTTCGGGACCGACACGAAGTAGGTTTAGTCTCAGATTTAGAGATGGTCCAGCGTAGAGTAGCCCGATTCGTTTGCGGGGATTTCAGGTTTGATAACAGCGTTACGGCAATGATAGAGTCCCTCGGTTGGAATTCACTACAGATGAGAAGATCTGAATATCGTCGGAAACTTTTCGAAAAGTTCATTCGTTCAGAATTTATGGACGAAGTAAGTGAAATGTTAGTGCCAGTAAGGAGCGAACGAGAGAGGCATCGACGAAGCGTTATAGGGAAGTGATCGCAAGGACGGATAATTAGTTTTGTTCGTTTTTTCCCCATGCTATTAGAGATGCTAAAAGGGAGGAATGGATAATGGTGGTGTATTACACCCCCTGCCATACACCTTTGGCGGCTCGCAGGGTACATATCTAAATCCAAAATCTAAACCTAAAGCATTTCACCAAAATTGTATTTATTCTATTTTCCCCTTACTCAATATCTCCAACGAGTCGCTTATCTTAACGAGCTGCATATTGCAAGCCTTTTGATGGACAATATATTTATGACTGCACCTACGAACTGTTTAAACCATAGGTTCCCAACCTTTTTCGAGTCAGCGCCCACATTTTCAGTTAATAATTTGATAGCGCCCCCCTTAGGTTAACTAAATTTTGCATGCTATATATTGAAAAACAAGAATTTTTTTTTAAATTTTCTTTAATCTTAAGATAATGAAATATTGAAGTATTGTTTACAGAACGATTAAACTATGTTATTAATAATTAATGTAATATTATTAATGAGACAGCTGAGCTTGATGCGATGAAACTAATTTATCAATATTTGGTGCCATTTTTGTCATAAATAACCTTAAGTCACCACGTTCCACCATTCACAATCTGTTTCTTTGCTTATTTAATAGATTGGTCACCATGCTAAACCCTCTTTCTGCTACATATGAGGACGGAAAAGCAATGAAAAATATATTTACTGCAGCCCATAAGGCTGGATATAATATTGGAATTTGATGTTGAAGCCAAAATTCTTGATACCCATTATTTAATTTAAATTTCAACTCTTCATTTGTTGACAATTGCACTGATAATTCTTGATTTCTAAGTTAGAGGATGGTTCTGTAGGGTGAGATGAAAACAGAACACCACTGATTTATCAACTATTTATTTGAACCCGAACGAACAAAAAGAAACAAGAACAGGAGTGAGAACGGCAGCCGTTGTTCTTTTACATAAGCCCCGATCAAACTTCGAACGCCGACTGACTGGTATGGGCTTCCTCCCGTAGACTCGCCTTTCCTCTCTACGCGGCTGGCGCCGAGGCCTATCCGATCATACAATATGGCGTGGCGCGCGATATTACTTGGCCGCCACACCACCCCCTCCGCAGTATAGCAGTTAATCTGCAGAAGAAGAAAAAACAAATAAAACATGAGTAAAGGAAAATTAAGGAATATAATCGCGTAGGTTTGCCGGGAAGTGAACCCGGCGACCTGAGCGAGTTTGCCGAGGATGCGGCGCTGATTGAACTGCCTCCAGAGGTGGACTCTGCGTCGTTGGGCGTACATGATCGGCGGCCGTAACATCGTCAGGCAATAGGTGAGCCGGTTTGAGGCGGTCGATGGAAACTGTCGTTTCTCTGCCACGAATCCGAAGGTGGAAAAATTTCTGGCCGGAACTGATGACCTCGTATGGTCCCTCATATGGGGCCTGCAGTGGAGCCTTCACTCCGCCTGTCCGAACAAATACATGTTTCGACGAAAGGAGGTCCTTGAATAGGAAAACCTTCCTTTCGCCGTGACGAGAGGCAGGTACCGGGGACAGAGCATTCATTTTCTGTCGTAGCTGCACAGCGTAGCTTGTAGGGTCGTCTGCGAGGGACTGATGAGGAGGTGCGAAAAATTCACCTGGAAGGCGGAGGGTCTCCCCATATAGTAGCTCGGCCGGCGTGGCTCCCAATTCCTCCTTCCACACAGAACGGATCCCTAGGAGAACTATTGGGAGGACGTCGACCCAATCATCGGTCTGATGGCAGCGAAGGGCTGCCTTAAGCTGCCGGTGAAACCGCTCCACCAGTCCGTTGGAAGCAGGGTGGTACGCCGTGGTACGAAAGTGAGCCGTACCCGAAAGCTGAGAAAGCTGTCGGAAAAGCTCTCCTTCGAACTGCCTACCTCTATCGGTGGTGATGCGAAGGGGCGTGCCGAATCGCGCGATCCAGCTGTGGACGAACGCGCGCGCGACCGTTTCCGCCGTGATATCCGGAATTGGAATCGCTTCAGGCCAACGGGAAAACCGGTCTACACAGGTTAGGCAGTAGCGGAAGCCCTTCGACGACGGCAGAGGTCCCACCAAATCCAAATGGACGTGTTCAAACCGCGAAGCGGGAGAAGAGAAACTGCCGATCGGCGCCGACACATGCCTCGTGACCTTGGACCGCTGGCAAGGGATGCACTTCTGCGACCAAGAACGGCAATCCTTCCTGATCGATGGCCACACAAACTTCGATGTAACCATCTTCGTCGTCGCCTTGACGCCAGGATGACCCAGGTTGTGGATGGAATGGAAAACCTGTTTGCGGAAGTCCGTTGTCACATAGGGTCGCGGCGTACCAGTGGAGGTGTCACAGTAGAGATTCAGAGCAGTTCCTGGAATCGGAAAAAGCTGCAAGGATAAAGAGTTGGAATTCTTTAAAGATTTGAGCTCTTCGTCTCCCTCTTGAGCCTTGGCCAACGAAGTAAAGTCTACTGCGGATGTAATTTCTTCCACTCTCGACAAGGCATCTGCAACTACGTTGTCGCTCCCAGAAAGGTGCCGCAGGTCCGTACTGAACTGCGCGATAAAATTCAGGTGACGGAATTGGCGCGGCGAGCATTTTTCAGGCTTCTGATTGAAGGCGTAAATTAACGGTTTGTGGTCCGTAAAGATTGTAAACTCCCGGCCTTCGAGCATATGTCGGAAATGTTTTATGGCTTCATACACCGCTAACAATTCCCGGTCATACGGGCTGTACTTCCTACAAGTGGGGCTCAGTCCGCGGGAGAAAAACGCGAGCGGTTGCCATGTGTCGGCCGCGAGTTGCTGCAAGACGCCCCCCATCGCGACGTCTGAGGCGTCGGTAAACAATGCGAGGGGTAAGCCGGGCTCTGGGTGCACAAGAAGCGTTGCTTGAGATAGGACGTCTTTGCACTTTCTAAAAGCAGCTTCCGTTTGCTGTGTCCACCCGACTGCGTCATTCCCTTTAACTCCCCCCTTTAATAGCTCGTTCAGCGGCTGCTGGACCACGGCCGCGTTTGGGATGAACCTACGATAAAAATTCAACATGCCGAGAAATTGTCGCAATTGCTTGACAGTCTTGGGACAAGGAAAGCCGGTAATCGCGTTTACTTTCTCCGCACAAGGTTTCGTTCCTGCGGCATTCACGGTGTAACCAAGGAAAGTCACTTCACTTAAACCGAACCGGCATTTCGCCGAATTTACTAATACACCGTATTCACACAACCGCGAAAATAACTGCCTTAAATGGCTTAGATGTTCAGTAGCGTCCACAGAAGCAACCAAAATATCGTCCAAGTAAACAAAGCAAAAATCAAAATCCCGAAGCACTTCATCCATAAATCTTTGGAACGTCTGGGCGGCATTCTTCAACCCAAAAGTCATAAAAGGAAATTCAAACAGCCCGAATGGCGTGATAATGGCAGTTTTGGGGATGTCTTCAGGGTTAACCGGAATCTGATGATACGCCCGCACTAGATCAATTCGGGAAAATATTGTTTTCCCTGCCAAATCGTGAGCAAAATCCGCTATGTGCGGAATCGGGTAACGGTCGGGCACCGTTCGTGCGTTAAGCGCGCGGTAGTCCCCGCAAGGTCGCCACTCACCATCTTTCTTCGGCACTAGATGAAGCGCTGATGCCCAGCAGCTATCCGATCGCCGAGCCGTGCCGTCTCTTAGCATCCCCTGGAACTCCTTACGGGCGATGGCGAGCTTATCCGGTGCCAGCCGTCGCGGCTTGCAGGCGACGGGAGGGCCAGGGGTTGTCTTAATGTGGTGCGCGGTGTTATGCCGAAGCACCCGTGGTGCACCGGCAGGCCTGGTGGCGTCTGGAAACTCCGACAGGATCGCATGGTACTGGGAAGTCCCCATCACGGTCTTCACCTGCGGGGAATTTATCTTGGCCCTAGAACAATGAACCGCTTGGGACATCGAGGCGTCTATCAGTCGCTGATGACGGACGTCCACTAATAGGTCATAAAAAGAGAGGAAATCGACGCCGATGATCGGTTTATCGACGTCGGCCACCACAAATCGCCACTTGTATGGTCGTCTTAGACCGAAGTTCAACTCTAATGCTATGCACCCGTAAGTCCGAATAACTGTTCCATTGGCGGCATACAGCTCGTACTCCGTTACGGCAGGCTTACCACGCACCCGAGAGCGGGGATAGACACACAAGTCAGAACCCGTGTCCACTAGGAAGAGTGATTTCGTGCGCACGTCGGTCACATAAAGGCGGCGAGGGCCGGAGAGGTCGTCACTTGCCGCCATTAGCGACGGCCACCGTAGTTTTCCGGGCTGTAGCCGCATGGTGCTCTGCATTTGGTTGCCGCACCGCCGAACGTTTCGTGATACCAACACCATGGGATCCTCAAAGCGGGGCGACCGCCTCTCTCGGGCCTACGGTGTCGTGCGGGCGAACTGGGACGCGTCGACCGACCGGTTCGGCTCCTCATCAGCGCAGCGACTTGGGCGGTGAGGTTCTGCATCTGCTCCTGGACGGAAATGTCCGCCGCTGGGGCGTCGAAATCATGGGGCCGAGGCGCCAATGAAGCCACTTGGGCGGCGAGGTCCCGTAACTGCCCTCGCGTGGATGCGTCGTCCGGCGCCGAAAACTCGCTCACCTGCGGTCGAGGCATCGACTCATGGATCCTGTCGGCCGTTAGTGCCACACCGTTAAGGTCGTCGTTCCTCAGCGTCGCCAGAATGGCCTGCATACTGGATGGCAGCCGATTCATCCACAGCGTCCTCAGAAAGTCGTCCGGTACGGAAGGGCCTGCGAGTGAACGCATGTGTCTTAGGAACTGCGACGGCTTCCTGTCGCCAAGCTCCTCGTGTTCGATGAGTTGCCGTGTGCGGGCCTCCGGCGATGGTGTTAGGCGTCTCAGGAGCGCTTCCTTCAGCCGCTCGTATTTGCCCTCGGCTGGTGGATTTAGAATGACGTCCTCCACCTCGAGGACGTAGCGGTTGTCCAGCGCAGCGACGGCGTGCATAAACTTCGTGGCGTCCGACGAAATTCCCGCGATGCCGAAGTGGTTCTCAATCTGCGCGAACCATAATGCCGGCCGCTCAACCCAGAAGGGAGGAAGTTTAACGGCGATTCGGGAAACGTTCGATCGGTCGGGTTCAGGCACCGGAGCAGTATCCATTGCGACCACGTGGCACAATATAAAAAATAAATAAAAACTACACTTCCCTTCGATCACGTCGGGGTCACCACTGTGGGGTGAGATGAAAACAGAACACCACTGATTTATCAACTATTTATTTGAACCCGAACGAACAAAAAGAAACAAGAACAGGAGTGAGAACGGCAGCCGTTGTTCTTTTACATAAGCCCCGATCAAACTTCGAACGCCGACTGACTGGTATGGGCTTCCTCCCGTAGACTCGCCTTTCCTCTCTACGCGGCTGGCGCCGAGGCCTATCCGATCATACAATATGGCGTGGCGCGCGATATTACTTGGCCGCCACAGTTCTATGACTCAATCTGGAATGACCATATTAAGGAAATCCTCAAATCTAATTGTAAAGTCTTCTTTTAGTGCTTCCAAATGCTGGCAATAAGCGAGAATGTCGTTATCATTAGTTTCCATTGAAGAAAGATTTGGAAACTGATGAAATTGTGTTTAAATTTTGTTTGTACAAAGCAAGTTTTGACACAAACGCAGAGATAATTGCCTTGGCTTTGAGCAAATTCAAATCATTTCCTAGCAGTTTGTTTCATTAAATTTGTTGTATAAATCTGTCGAATAAGCAATATCGCTCTTACATTTCAATAAATTCACTCTCAATAAATCATCTTTGCTTTCAAAAAACTTATAAACTGCTTCAAAGAGTTCAAAAAATCGTTTTATACAAGTACCTTTTGACAGCCAAAGAACTTCTGTGTGCGATAGTAACCGATTAAAGTCTTCATCGTTTTCATCACAAAGCTTTCCAAATAATCTACCATTGAGAGCATTGCATCTGCGGTGAAGGCGATCACTAAGGTGTTTTGCCACCAAATGTTGTCGGTGAATTACACAATGCACGGCGACTGCATTTGGTACTGTTCTTTCTAAATATGAAATAAAACCACGTTGACATCCAACCATTGCCGGAGCACCATCGGTAGCAACAGACAAGATATTATTCAGAGGAATTCATTTTTCTTCAAAATAGTGTTCCAAAATGCCCAAAACAGATTTTCCTTTAGTGTCCGTTTCTAACGTTCTTGCGAATAATAATTATTGACAAATGCTTTCATATTTTATGAAGCGAACATACACCAGAAGTAAAGACTGGTTTTTTGGCAAAGTAGATTCATCAAGCTGAAATGTAAACCATGAGACTGGGATGCTGTCATATTCCTGAGCGAGTAGGTGGGCGTTCCTAGCTAATGTGAGCTCGCAATATCTGTCTAATTCCGCATTCTATTTTCTAACCCTATTATTCTTGAACGTATCGTATTTTCATTGCTACTAGCTATCTGATAATTTCATATTTTTAATTATAGGCATAAATTAATTCAATTGAAAGTTATGCTTATGTGTTACGGTAAATAGTAATTACATTTTTTCAAACTTAAGTTGGATACGACGAGTAGGGACCGCAGGACAGAATAGTTCACTCCTTTGTAGTACTTTGGGTTTGGTTTCAGTAATTTGTGCAGTAATTATTGGACATTTAATAATATCTGCACGAAAGTTCACTAAAAAAATTGCAATTTCACTATTCAGAGAGGTCTGAAAACACAAATATTTCTATCCGTTAAGTTGGAGGAACGGTATTGTAAGATAATGAGAACTTATGCTCGATAATCTGTCAAGCTATAATTTTTCTAACTGATAATGTAAGAAAGTTGATATTTCATGAATAGGAACTGTTTTTAAATAAATACCCCGAGTAACTTCTTGTCAATTATTTTGGATTGCACTTTAGTGATGATTGGGCGCGTCAGAGCAGAAATCATAAAAAGGTTTGTTATTATTATTTTCTATTCTCTGTGTCAATCATTGTCAAACTTCATTAATCAAACTACGAGTAAAATCCGATGATGTTATCACACTGTATCAGTGTTAACCAAATTCGATATAGTTCACTGATATTTGGAAGACTTTTAAATTAAAACGATAATGAATAAAATTGAGTCCGAGTCCCGGTTTGAGAAATATTTTTTTCTCATAATCAGTGATAATATTTCAAAATACTGCTATTTGATTATGCTTACTTATTTTCATTTTTTTAATCATTTCCACATTTACCTCTCTTTCTGTCATATTCGTACTTTCATTTTTCCTATAATTTTCTATTACAAATTACGAACTATCCAAAATTGGGAATCTGAAAGCGCTTTACAGCCAAGAACGAAAATTAATTTACAACGTCATTAAGTGTATGTGGAAGGAGGCCGATGAAGAAATTCAATAAAAGTTTATATAAGCTTTTGATAGGGTCGTGTCATCAAAAGAAAAAATCCTTGGGACTACTATGTATATTCCAAAGTAGAGAGATGATTTAAAACAATCGCTCGGGGAGATATGTGTTTTTTAATCGGGTTGAGTTTCATTCTCCTTTTGCCAAATAACTTCTATGCAGAATTTTTAAGACAGTTACAATGTCCAAATTTCCCATTGAAAACGCCCTACTAGCCGCCCTGAAAACAACGTTTCCGCCCCTTTGCTTTCTCCTCCGTACCCCTCCCCTCCATTCCGTCAGTATTCCACGGATAAGGTCAACCCACATAGGGCCTTGCAACCCACGCCCCTGAAGCTCCCCTATGCTGACTGTACAATCGGCTGACGCCCTTAATGTCCGCAGCCGCGAGATGGCAGCACTGAAGCTCGCCCTTTGAAACCATAATCTCATATAGAGTAAATGGAAAAAACAGCACGATAATGATACTTTTTCCCTCTTTTTCTTTGCGGGAGTAGTATATACCAAAGATGGAATTCAGAGTTAGTGACTTATCCATTTATCAGTACTTAACAATTGAATAAAATGGACAAATTAGTAAATCAAAAGAATAGGTGCAGGTTGCCTTCAGGGCACCCCACAAGTAACTTCGTCGCTGTGAGAACATTATTCGTAGATCAGCGAAGTGCAATGTATTCTGCTTGGATGCACATAAAATAATTGATCCTTAATAAATTACCAACGTTACATCTACTTTCAACTAGGCCTTTTAAAACTAGAATCGCAGGATGCACATGGGTGGTCTGAAAAGTTTCCGATATTTTTTGACATGTTTTCTGAAAATTTCTGAAAATGTTCTGAAGAGGTCTGAAAAATCTGGGGTCGGAAACTTTTCAGACCACCCTCGTATATTCATTTCCTGAAAAGAAAATCGAAGTTCCCAGAAATAGTCTCCAGGAAATTAGTAAACGGTCAAATATTGTTGAAACATACACAAATCTAAAAGTATTAAATTTGAATGACTGGCGTGGACTGCATTTTATATTGGGGAGGCTGAAATGTGAAGTTAGGTTATACAATATACAAACATAAAGGATAGAGTGGTATAAAAGATTTATTGACCAAAATTAAGTTTTAGACAGTTTTGCAATTTTCCTTTTCGATGCACCTTCTTTAAATTTATAAACTTTGCATGCTGTCTAATCCTCATAGTTACATAATATTTTATTATATATGCTATGATTTTACTTCCGTGCATGGGAAAGTTATCTCTTTATCACCTTCAAGTAACTCAGTAATTATGCACTCAAGCACATCATTTGACTCACAGTGCTTTACAAATTGTTCCTCCACTTTGAGGATGAAAGTATGAAGGTTTACATTAGGATGAACCAAAACCCCCATACTTTTCATGTTTGTTAACTTTGCTACTGGATGGCAAGAGAATGACCCGGATGAATTTATGCTGCCTGGCAAATAGCATACTTGCTGTGTTTCTTTATTCAGTGCAATACAACGATGACAAGGCATTTTTAAGATTAAGGATACCTTAAGGATATCTTAAAATATATCAAAAGTCTTCAAGCGCAGTAACGACAATGAAGATCTCCAACTCACACAACGTGGTCGCACTTTCCAACTTACATCAACGTTACCGTAGAAAGGGGTGACTTCGGCCACGCGTGCACTACTCCACAAATTGTAAATTTGTAGTACAATAAATTATGTAGCACTAAAATTCACGAAGTAGCTATTTTTTCCTGCCCTTTAGAATTAAGACTGTCTTGACATATCGTCAGCAAATCCGTCTTGCTCCTTGCAACATTGCCAGAACAATTCTCATTGGAAACTAAATTGAAAATTGTCCATTCTCGAGACAAGTCTACGAAACCTCAGTCTGTTAACTTCTCTCAGTAACACTCAGCAAGATGGGAAACATTTGAAGACAATTGGAGGCCAAACAGTGCTTCTTCGTGAAAAAGAGATTAAATTAGTGGAAGTACTGTTAATTTTTTATGAGTATTCGTGATATCCAAATTTTAGTACAAACGTATTTGAACAGTAAAAAGTAAATGTTCAGTGCTTTGAAAAAAATTCCATAAATTGTTTGGGTTGCCAGATTCATTAGTAGAAACAAAACACTGACTCTAAGGCTCTAATTTAAAAGGGTTCGAGTGAAAGTGAGTAGAAGTTATCTTCAATAATTTTTCATTCTTTTTGTTTTTGGAGGAAAAAAATTAAAAAATGCAAAAAATTATTTTTCTTTTGAAAATTTATAAATAAAGTGGAAAAACGTTATAATGAGTCAATAACTTCTTATCTCAGTACCTATTAAACGAAAATTAGATACAATAATAATTTAAAGATTTTAAAATATATTAATGGTCGTAATATTAGTCATATAGTTAATTTTATAGGTGATATTTAGGAAGCATATTTAGTGGCCGAAGTCAACCCATCGGTTGGGGTGGCTAAGGCCGCTATTCTTTATTTTTCAAACAAATTCCGTTGTTTAAGAAATTATTTTAGATATTGTTTGCATGAATAAGAATTACCTTCATGTAATTTAAATTTTCTGAGCATAGTGAAACTAATTGAATACAGAAATATTTTTTTTTTATCTAAAAAACGTCCGAAGTCACCCCATTCTACGGTACGGTTCGTCGCATTTCAGTGATTTAGGAAGAATGTTTTTACGGCGACAAAGTTACCTGTGTTTTGCACATAAGGCAAGCACCTATTCTTCGGATTTGCTAATTTGTCCGTCTTATTCAAATGTTTTGTATTCAATTTAAAAGTACCTATTGATGGATAAAACAATTACTCTTCATTCCATCTTTGGTAAATATTACTCTTTATTACATATGTATCATAATCATGTTTTTTCACCGTTTACTCCATATAAGATTATGGTTTCAAAGGGCAAACTTCAGTGCTGCCATCTTGCGGCTACCATCTCGCGGTTGCGGGCATTAAGGGAGCCAAAAAATGTCAGCAGTTTCCAGTCCTATACTTTCTAAGTTTGTGGGTCAACCCAATTCGTGACGCATCCTTCTGCCACAAGCTTTTGCGAGAGCTAAGAAAGCATTTATAACAATGTTTCTGACACCTGGCACCGAAAGGCTGTAGCTTCAAAAGTTGAAGAATCGAAACAAAGATGTCAGTAATGCTGTCAGTGGCCATTAAATACGCCAACTGCTAAGGGGGCGGCGGCTAGACCTCAACGCCCCCTCAATATGACTTGGGCACAGAACGCCCCCCTCTGACTTCTCAGCGCCCACTGGGGGGCGGTAGCGCCCCCGTTGGGAACCACTGGTTTAAACTAACGAACTTTGCAAAGGTCTCCGACGCGACGGTTTCTAAAATTTCAAGTCTATGTATCGGGGAAGCCCTCAAAGGAAACTCTGTATTCCCTTTAAAATGCATGTACATTCTGAAATGGTACCCTGGCTTCGAACCTAGGACCATTAGAAGAATGGAGCATAGCGTTTGTGAAGCAGGTTTTTGACTACTCTTCACCTGCTGGGTTATGGATTTCTATCTTTTCGGGAAATGCTTCATAGATATATTTTAAATCTCCGGCATTCATATCATAAGGGAGAATTTATATCAGCTAGTGTCGAACCCAGAACCGTTTTGCAAGAAACGATTACGTTTAATGACCTGGATAATTGGTTAATGTTAATAGTAGGGGAGACTGGGTACGGTTGAAACATTTTAACGTTTATCGTCCATTGCATCGGGATTAGTTAAGCGAGCGATGAAGGAAATATATTAAATAAAAGACCATATATCTGTTTACTAATGGCCAATGTCATTTGAGATCACTGTATTGTATTTTATGTGTAAAATCAAATTTAAAAAAAGTGTAATTTGTATCAACCGTCCCCATGCCAGGATCGGTTGAAACAGTGCCTGGGGTCAATTGAAACACACGCAAATAATACAAAATATAATAAATGAACATGTTTTATTCATCCTATAATAACATTTTTCAACTCGTAATGGCACAGTTGAGCATCACAAACATTTTTTATGAATATTCAAGTCTTTCACGATACTTATAATCCAACATTATTTTTAATCAGCCTTCAAAGATTTATATTAAGTACAACTTAAATTAATTAATCAGATGTTGGTGACGATTATTTTTTTGTAATGTTTGTATACTACTTGCTATTATGTTTCTCAGAATTCAACAGCATTAATTATTAACTAGATTTTAGCACTCCAGCTAAGAAAACAATTTGAGTAAAACTTCAAATCATTATTTCTAAAAACATCTACAATTTGATGCATAGATAAACAAATGACAAAACAACACTTCAATAAGTTTTGTTTAAGAGAATAAAATTCAACAGTTTTAATTAAAACTTTAGCACTTCAGCTATAAAATAGGGTAAGAAAAAACTAAAGACTCATTATTTCTATAAAAATCAGTAATTCAAACAAAAATACTTAAGCGGTTACTAGATCATTCGGAATCACAATTGTGGCAAACATAACTAAGACTACCTTACACGAAAGATGTAAAGATTGTAAAGATTCCATCGACATACTCAAGAGGAGTGGGGTGTATCGTCTTAATTGTGATGATTGTGACGCTTTTTATGCGGGGAAAACTGCGAGATATTTTCAGACTAGATTGCAAGAACATAAACGTGCTTATATCCATCAAAACCCATCCGCTTCCCATTTCAGCAAGCATTTATTAGAAAAAGGACATTTTAGTGAGTTCGACATGACTGTGTTGCATGTGTGTGACCGGAGTGCTAAAATAGACGCCTTAGAGACGGTTGAAATCCTGAGAGGTTCTTCCTCGAACATTTTCAATGAATACCTTTTTCCCAATCCCTTTCCCATTTTGAAAACTATCCTTTCCCACCTCACCCCCTCCACCCCTACCCTTTCCATTTAATGTGCTACTCTGTATCTTACTGTTCTCCTGTTTTTGTATCGTTGGACTTGAATTCTTTACTTTGTCTCCTTTCCCTGCCCCACCTCAACTTACTCCTTCTTCCTCCCCCCCTCCCTTCCCACCTTTACTGCTTTCTGATTCGCCTACTGGTTTGTCATTTTTGTATATATTTTGTTTGTTTTTTCCGATCCTTTTGCCTGATGATGCAGCCATGCTGCGAAACCATGGTCGCTTGTGTACCTTCTCTGTGGTCTAGTAAAAGTTTTCTCAATATGGATTTAGATAATATTAAGACCCTCTGTGCACTCTTCATGCGCCCACATTTTACATTCTGTGCATTGTATCCATTTTTCCCTCGGTCTCCTTTCTGAATATGCTGACATACAAACAAGGCAGTAGCACTCCTCTCCTTCTGATGATGATGATGATTCATGTTGCATGTTTATTCTTTTCCTGTTTGTAGCATTTCTTTTAGTCTTTCCTACATCTAATCTTTTCTTAACTTGCTTAGCTTTGATTCGTTTCATGTTTTCATATTCTCTTTTCTTTTTCAGGTGTATGTGTGTAGATGGTAGATTTCCTGGTTTTTCGCCCCCTGTTTGTTAATTTCCTTGGAGGAGCTTTTGGTAGTGGTCGTACTGCTTCTGGCGAAAACATAAGTGGTGTACTTGAAGTCGCGATATTTTCCGTTTGATTTGTCAACACAGGAATGGATTGAGAACTTGTAGAGGTTTTGGGTGAAATCTGCTAAACACTACCACTACTTTGATGTCCGGGTAGTGTAATCAAAGGTTCTGGATCTGCAATGATGTTTTCTTGTTCTCTGTCTGGGACTTGTAAACACTGTGGCATATTTACGGTCGGTTTTTGTACAAAAAGAGCTGCATTAGAAAGCTTTTATCCTCAAGTGTACTAGTATTTTGAATAGAACCCTCGGTTTCCTCGATTGTATTTACAGGATTTGGACTATCTGTCAGAAATGCAGGTGCAAAATCAAGTTCACTAAACATATGCTGATTAAATGGAACAATCCCAGTTGTGCGAAAGCCAGCTTGAATATTGGACTGTGTAAAAGCAAGCGGCATAGCAGTAGCTAAAATCCCAGGGATGTCGTATATTGACATTGTCTTGCCGGGGTGGCTTCGCATTCATCCATCACAGGTCGAATTTACAGCTTTCTTCAGCGGACCGAATACAGATCGATCAAGCGGTTGAAGTTTATGTGAGCAGGAGGGAGGGAAAGATAGCATCACAATGCCATTCTTCTTGCAAAAGTCTAGTGTGTTAATGTGAATATATGAAGAGTGGTTATCAAGCACAAGTAAGACTTTATGTGAAGGAGAAGCATTTGTATGTTTCTTGAAGTGTTCCTGGAAATGAATAAATGTTTCATTCAGCATCCAGCCAGAAGGATTTGCACGTCCAGCAGATCCTATTGGTCCATCCCTGATAAAGTGATCTTGGTATCGCACTCGCGGAAAGACGAAAAATGGAGGAATAGCATTTCCAAAGGCATTGAGCGCAAAGGCTACTGTAACTGCTACTACCCCTCTCGGCTGAAGTTACTGAACCTACTTGACGAACACCACATCTAGCTATTATTCTGTCGGGTTTTTGCAGAGTAGTTATGCCAGTCTCATCAGCATTATATATATTTTGTGATTCAAATTTATAACGGTCCATGACAGTAGCCAAATTGTCGTAGGAAGCATCTACGTTATTTCTATTAAAGCTAGTTGCCCTAGAAAGACTTTTAGCCTGTGCTGCACGCACTGACAGTTTCGGATTTTTTCTCATAAACATGCGAAACCATTCTTCGCCAGCCATTTCGTTGTCATCCCAAGTTCGAGGTCAGGATAATTCGTACTTGATGGTTATAGTTCGTATGCCAATCTCATAACATCCTTTTTAGTTACGCCAAAATATATGTCTGCACATCTAATTAAATATTAAGATAGGTCTTGTTCCTGGTTAAACACTCGATTGTGATCCTTATAACCCGTTTCTTGATTTTCTTCGCTACCTGTCGCATCTCGTTTATGAACATACCTCAACAGGGAACAGTGGTTCATTCCATTCTTTTCTGCCGCTGTTCTTAACGAAGATCCGGCTTTTACATCTTCATAGGCTTGTTTATACTTTGATACGTCGGCCTGACCTCTCGTAGTCTTCCTTTGACGTACTCTTGGCGTCTTAGAAACAAGAAAATTAAATAAATAAACTGTTTCAACCGTACCCACAAAAAAAACGTTGCAACTGTCCCCAACCCCTTCCTAGATATAAAACTGTTCCCAGTAAGAATGATAACAAAATTGAATAAAAACTAATTATACAGCCATAATCTAAAAACTTCAATTAAAACGATACAAAACTCTCAATATTCTAACTTTAATAGAACCATAATAATTGCAAAAATATACGATCAAAAATTACTTAATTTTCCGTCAAAAAACACAATGAGGCCTTCTATACATAAACACAGCGCGCAAAGAGCGACCCAACACTAAAATTCGTATTTCGACTTGTCGCCTGCTTCGCTCTCCTCTTGTACCCCTCACCTCATCATGCACGGTGTCGAGATGTACGCTTTCTTTCAACCGCCCCCCGTTTCAACCGTACCCAGTCACCCTAGTAGTAGTCTCCCTTTCTAAGCGTTTCACACATCTGGGAGTCGGCAGGTTAAGGCTGTTAATACTTAGCCTAGCGGTATGAATGAAGGTAGCGTGGCCGGCTTCCCTGCCTACTATTACCCAGAGTTTTACCTCTGGTACTCATATGTACACATTTACAGGCTGATTATACCTGGGGCCTCCCTGAAAAATGCCGGCAGGTAATGTTAATGAATTCTTAAAAATCGCCGCTACGTATTTCAAACGGGAGGTTTGCACCCACCAGGCGTCAAACTCACGGACGTTTGTATTATTATTTAAAGAGCGCTTCCTTTGGGACATCCGTGATTTTGAATTTATATTATCGGGAAGTCTGTTAAGTATTTTTCGAAATTTCGCGGAGTGAAACCAAAGTGGCCGTAATATTGTCCCTAATGTTTACAAACCATACATATATGATATTGACATTTCAGAAACTTGCGACCTCTTCATACATTCTGACACAAGTCCTTACTATTGACATGGGCTTAAAATCCCCGTGCATTCAATTATTCAAATGAGAAAATTCTGGACTTCGGATTTAACAATCGCCTTGATCGCCAGAGGGACACCTTTACTACGAAGAAAATTCACTAAATTGTCGTACAATTTGCCTTAGTAATCATAATTTTAAATAAGAATCTTCGATTAATTTCTTTTATTTTGGTGCATGTCTGGACTTCGTACGACCATTATCTCCAATTTCATTTCGCCAATTAAACGAAGCCTGCAAATAGTAAAAACTAACTTTACGTGCATTTCTTACGTGGAAGATTTGCCCTGACCTAGCGTCGAACCAACAATTATCTTCGTAGACAACCGTTGACTCGCCTTTTTCCCAAACTGAATTCTCCTTCACACGTTTCACTATCTCCTCCTCCGAGGTCTTGTTCTTCTTTCATACCTCCAAATAACAATCTCACGAACATCTCCGACGTTCCCATTTCTGAAAATAAGAACACAAGTTATAAGTAAAGCATTTTCTCTTTTGATATTTTTATACTATTTCAACAATACATTGGTTTGCTCCTAAGAATATTATCAACTCTTTTCATGATTTATATCTAATACAATGTTTTAAGAGTCAATTGTCTAGATATTTACTTTACTTTGAATTTGAGAAATATGATAAATCAATTGAAAGCACAAATAAATTAAGATTGACAGAGAGATGCCTTAAACGCGCAAAAATATAACTATAGTCTATGAGACATAATTTAAATTAAGTCAAAATTAAGTTGTAATTATTCAATTTAAAATATTAAAGGCACGAAAGGTACTTCCGAACTTCAACGTTCATACGAGCGCCGGTCAGATACATCCGAAATCAGATATTAATGCAGAATTCATACTTAGCATTATCAAATTTCCCCCTTATGGAGTCCCCGAAGTAAAGACTTCATTTATAGAATTACCTAAAGCTATTTGAAGAGCTTTTTCCTATCTACCGAATCCTAGAGTTACTTTGCAAACTCTATCGACACATTTTTGTATTCACTTCATTATGGAAGCTGTCAAAAATGAAATTTCAGTAACGGAATTCTAAAATAGACGAGATAGAAACTATGATAGGTATATGAAAGTCCATCCATGCTACCCTTCGTCACATTTCTACTTCCGTTTATGACATCAATTCACTGATTTAAGTGCCGAAATGTTAATATAAATATTTAAAATGATTTGACTATCTTAAGTATATATCAAAATACTTTTGACTCGTGAAGGGATGAGACGCCCGGGCTCAGTCCCTTGCATAGTTAGAGCAACCGCTGAAACATTTCCTTTGCGCGATTAGACTTTCTCAACCATAATTCTTTCTGGACATTATATCCCACGGTATTCAGATAAGATGGGACGGAGTAATTCGTCAACAAGAGATATAGAACTGCCTTGTCATTTAGTCATATTTTTGGATTCCAATTTTAGTTTCTCTCGTGTTACCGAGCGGTTCACATCGAAAACGGATCTTAATTTTTCAGCAGTCTTATCGACATTGGCATAGTGAGAATCCGTGTTTCGTGCTCTATCACAAAGAAATTATACATCCAATTTTACTTGCTGAATATACAAGGATTTTAGTCGGTGTAGGAAGTGCTGCGGAGATACTTCGAGTGTCGTGCTAAAGAAAGAGGAGCTTTACGAAGGATTTGTGAGCATAATGTTTATTTCTAAAATGTCAGTCATTTTCTGTCTTCCTTTAAGTCGTCACAGAACAGTTCACCTTATTTAATCAAACGACGAGTCCGAAAAAGTGGTTTAATTCTTGGAGTAAACTCCGCTCCAAAGTGAATTTCATGACATTCTTATCGTATTATGCGCGTATTTCGTCCGTGACTTTCCCTCCTCATGCTTAAATATTATGCAAATGGTGATTGTATATGTTAAGTGATTTGTATTGTACAGGCAACAGCGATTGTTTTAGCTGCAATGTTACTTACAGTTTGTGATTTCCGTTTGGAAAATTCGAGACGAGGTGAAAAAGTACATGTGATAAGGGGTGCTGCTTTTGTGAGCAAAAACGGAGTATATAGTGAGGTTGAGCCTTTACTTTGCAAATTATTTTTTACGTATTCAGTGCTCATCTGATATGTTGTAATATTTGCTCAAAATAAATGTATCTAACGAGTACTGTGATTTATTATTTAAAGGCGTTATGTAAGGAAATCTAATGAGGTTAGAAAATTGAAAATACCTATCAATCGCTTTTTCGCAAGGTAATAAATTCCACTCTGTATTTTTTTAACCAGTTGCTTTTTGATCGTTTACTGTAGATGTATGAAGTTGATTAACCATATTTCTCACATATCCTTAATTTTTGATGAAAATTATTATACCTTCAGTTCATCTTAACAGAGACTTAGCTGAAACTATTGCCACATTTACTGATAACTACCAGACTGTAAATTTATCTGAGTAACTAAAATGGCAGGATATGTTTTCTGAATCGAAAGTGCGAGAAGTTACACACTCCGCTTAGATACTTTTTATGGAATTACAACCTTATGAAAAATGAGAACCTTGAATAATATAATGCTTTAGCTGATACGATATGTAAATAACATCTAATCACATGACGGCTCATGCTAAAGAATGTCTTTAAAACTTGGAAAGTCTTTTCTGGTGGAAACCCGAAATAAAAGTATCTTAGCTCTTGTGACACTTAAAAAAGAACGACATCCAGCTACCATTTTTTAATTTCAGCGTAATAGTTAGTAAAATAAATGTGGCTATAATGAAGTCAAAATTCTCTTAGCTACCATTTTTTAATTTCAGCGTAATAGTTAGTAAAATAAATGTGGCTATAATGAAGTCAAAATTCTCTTAATTTTATACCCAGACGTATGAATTTAAACCATTGATTCTGGAAATAAATATTATTTAAAATAAGAATTTTGGATTCCACTATTTTTTTGTTTAAAATGAAATTGGATTATAAAGATATTGGATTATAATTGAAAAGATTTTATTTTCGTATTTTGACTAGTGCTGAAGTCATTTTTCGGCTATTTTCTTGATATTAAATTAGGAGAATTTGATTTAAACCATTGCCCTTGGAAAGCAATGTTATTTAAATTAAGATTCGTAAATACCACTATTTGTTTATCAAAATGAAATTGAATTATAATGAAAATAAGTTTTATTTTGATACCTATGAGCACAGCTGAAGTCGTTTTTCGGCTATTTTCTTGAGGACATATTAGAGCATTTAAATTTGAACCGTTACCTTTGGATACGGTAAGTTTTTAATATACGATTTTTGAAAACACAAAGTGTTTAATTAAATTGAGAGTGGATGATAGTTTAGATTTTATTTTGAACATTTTTATCTCCCGCGGACATTCAACCGGATGTGTGTATGTTTGCTAAAGACTCAAGAACCGAGAGTCGTAAAACTTTGAAATTCTGCACACTATTAAAAGTCGACCCCGCGCTGAGAACAGGCTACTTTTTATTTACTTAATTGTCTACGGTTCGAACCCTGCCGGATCGAAACCTTTTCATAATAAATTCACCTAAAATTCAATTCCGTTCGTTGCAGGCTTCGATTCTTCTTCATCCTTCTAGGATTAGGCTTTAAGCCTGTTCCGGCTTCACTTTGCCATCTTAAACGTGGTATTCCTACTCTCCTTTTACCTAATGGCTTATATTCCAAAACTTGCTTTGTAAATCTCTCTCTAGGCATTCGTAATATATGCTCTTTCCATCTGTTTTTGTATTCTATTAATGGCTCTGGCATCGTCTGAGTTCCTAGTTCATCCAAACTTTTTTTTGACTATGATATCCCATTGTTAAACTCAAATTATTTTGATTAGATTCATTGAAGAATCGTTACAAACTCAATACAGTATAAAAACAAGAACTTGCAATTAATGTTTTGTGTTTAAGGGTATTAGAAATTTAAAAACTATAATTGATCTTGTGGAATTATTAAAACCCTTAAGAGCTGAAAGCTCTTTTTTATGGTATAAGAATATAAACGATTATCAATATATTGATGTAGACATAAACACTTACATCACCAATATGACTAAGGAGAATTTATTGCAAGTTGGCATCTTATCATAATTACAATCACATGACATTAATTACAGGGAAATTTTTAAATTACAGATTTTAAATTGTAATTACCATATTTATTGGCGCAGTATACACTTTTTTAAAGTAGGTCTGAAATTCATGCTGTATTATATGCTATTACAACTCTATATTAGATTTTTTATTTATATAATATTTCATGTAATGAATTATATTCACTTTTAACTCGGTTTAAAACATCCTTTTTAGGTATTTTATGGCATTTATTTTAAAAAATGTCTCATCTCCTGAAAACAACTTTCTGCGATACTATTCAAAATAAGCTGAATACAAATTCATATTTGTGCTGGTCTTCACATACAAAAACATTGCCTTTGTCCAGATTATGTATGTATATTAAATAATAAGACTTGTGCCTTGCACAAAATACACAAATATGCTACCATCTGAAATTAGTCTTTGTTAATTAAAGTATTTGAAAAGGAGGTTTTTACCTATTTTTATAGTAATCACCTTTAACTGAGAACATTTTACGAGAGACTAGCTTCTGTAGTTGTTGGCAGGTGTTTTTTAGAGTGTGATGCAACCAAACCACTCCAAGTCATTAATTAAAATCTTAGTTTTTCAATATGAATTTTCTTCTGGAAATCATGGTCTGAGTTTTCCTTCAATAAATATGTTAAATGAGATACATATTCACCATAATGTATAAAAAAAGCATAATATATTAATAATAAAAGTACAGTAGAACATGATATTTAGGACAGTATATATATACTTATTAAAACTATTAACATTGAAGCAAACCAACACAGCATATTTCATATCTCAACATCCTCAAAAAATTCTCTTATAGAGTAATACCTTTGATATTTTTTAAGAATACTGCCTGGTTTTTGTCTCATAAGAATTATTTTTTTCTTAGATACATTTCTACCCATATTTTGGCAAATCTTTTTTAATGTCAATCTGTTCCTGGGATACTGAAGCATATTTTTACCTCTTATCTCATAATAGTGATCATATTGTGCAAGTTTCATGGTTTTTATGTTTTTACCGACAGTACTCACAATTTCATATATATAATTAAATTGATATGTTAGAATGACACTTGTTTTGAAAGATTGTTTTCAAGATTCTGTATAATAATAATATTTCATTATATCCCAGGACATGTACAAGTTATGTATAGACATAGTCGTATTTTACAATATAATAACTATTATGTTCATTTATATATTGATTGGTCCACCTTTGTATGAAGTATTTACAACAGCACATTTATATACATATATTAATTAACTAATATAGACTATGGATTGCTCACATAATCTTTAACATCTTTGATTTATTCCATCAACATTATCTTCTGTTATTTAGTATGGAAATTTAATTTGAAACCTCGGCTTTTGTCACATTTCCTTGGCATGAATTGAAAATAAGTGTAGCATCTTTCATTGAAGGAATGAAATGTACTTCTTAGGCAATGTTTCCAAAGTAGCTGCTGAAATAATCCACTAATATTTTTGAATCATCTATGTTACTTCCATTTAATAAGATCTCTTTTACTTGTTTAACCTATTTTCCATATGGTTTTCTGATCTTTTACAACCATCAAATTATCATCATGATATATAGCTCTAATTATTAGAATATTGAATGTATTTATCTTTAGCCACCTGTTTTTATTTTTTAATTGCTTTACTTGGTGTTTTCCTGTATTTCTTATAATGGTTAATCAGAAGGACATTTCCAGAGTTTTCATTCCTTGGTAAAAGTCTCTTTGTTTCTCTGAATGTAATTATACCAGCTGTAATCCAATATATATGAAAATATTTGATTTAGTTTTATTTTGAGCCCAGGGAAATACACGATCAATGATGTCTAATAATTTCCTGATGAACAAGTAATAATTTTTATCAAAACATTTAACATTGCCAAGAAGCCATTATTCATTTCAGGTCAACAAACTTCAACTCATTCTCTATGCTCAAGTTATGTTACAGAGTATGACTACTCCTTTTTTACATTCTGTTGATAGATGTAAAGCCTCAAGCCTTTTAAAAATGAATCCACATATTGATTATGAAACCTATAAAACATCATATAATGGATATCCAATGACTCACTTTCTTTTAATATCATTCATGATCCACCTCTAGAGGAGTTTTCTCTTTAGCATTATTATCAGCAACTTAGTAATTCTTCATTCTAGGAAGAATCTTTATTTGATTTGTGGTGACCCATTGTTCATTAACTGAGGGGTTTATATTTCTAAATCATTTAATATATTTTAAATTCTGTGATGCACAATTTAAAGGATGAAGTAGAAAGTTTTCAAAACATTTGAATTCTCTGTATGATTATTTTTTATGTATTTTGAGAGCATGAAATATTTTAGAAACCATCTAACATTTTTAAAAGTAAATTCCTATTGAAAGTTTACAGATTTTAATAAAAGATGGGCAAACAATTTTTTTTAACACAAACCCCACAAATATCAGCAGTAAGGCAAGAGAAATCCTTGAGAAATTTAAAACTTGACTGTAAGAAGAAAAGGAGAAGGAATTTATCTTTTAAAACATCAAATAAGAGAAGTAAAATACTTATAGGGAAGAAATCATCAGATGGATTAAAGTAATGAGTTACCATATATTTATGGAGCCAATTAGCAAAATGGTCAATATAAGTGTCCTATTCCATCGTATAACCAATACTGTTGTCAAATATTACATAACTTGGGAAAAAAGCAAAATGTATCAGCATCAGATTTCAAATTGGGAACTTTATGAAATAATCAATAAGGCTGTTACATTTTTTTATGTGAAGCAAAATGTTTATTCATTACACTTAACTGTTGATTAAGATTAACTCTTATGATTTAAGATTGTAATTAGACTCAGATATATAGTTATCTGTAAGTGGTATATAACATTTATTATAATTATATTATATAATTATATTAGAACGACTAGACTGTATGATTGTCAACTCACCACTTCAACATCAGCAATCATTTTTCTTACAATAAAATGATATGAGTACGCCACATGCCAAATTTATGATGATGGGGACAAAAGATAATATCTATTATCCAATTTTTTAAGGTACCCAAACTGTGCTAGTTTCATTACAATTCCATTCAGTCACTTTAATTTTGAAGAAGCTAGACTAAGCTAAACTATAGTTAACAGTTTATTTTAATGTTTTTAAATTGTGATTTTTGCAAATAACTTCTCAATATTGAATTGAAAGTCCTTCTAGAAGAATCATGCGACAAAGCTTTTATAAGAAATGCAGTTTATCCATGGATGTTGATGGTATTAATAGAAAGTAATATGTATTTCCAGCTATTTAAATAATTTACAACAATCTGCCATGGGCAAGAAACTTGAAGCATCAGTATGATCACAGAATTATATAATTAGAAAAATAAGATTTCTTGCAAAGTGAATTAGCAGATAAACTACTCTGAGGCACGCAGATAACTTAATTCAGATTGAATATTTTCAGAAGTCTACAATTAATCCTAACTTGAACTATCAAAACACTAAACAAGGTTGAGAGCAGGATTCAATAATGCAGTCTCAAAGAACAACACCAAAGTTTCATTAATAGAATTCATATTTAATTTCAGAAAGAATACAGTTTTCATTACATAAAATCTCTTATGTTATACATGGAAAAATACAATAAAGCAAATGATAAACCAATAATGATTCATTTAAAATGAAACCTACAGACTTTCTTCCCAACTGCTACAACACATCTTCATAACCTGAAATCATCTCCATGCTGCAACCAGCAGGGTGTCACCTACGCATCCTTTAAATGAAGCTACTTATAAACCTCTAAAATATTGAAAAAATTGTATTAGTTACAAGGAGATAAAGTTTTGAAAATTAAATGCAAACTCTTTAAAAACCGCTATCGGTAATAAAATATCTTGGACTAAAGAAGATTTATGAAAGATTTAATATTAAAGGCTGTATCGATTCAGTTAACAAGCTTGACATGGTCGTCGTTGGGTAAATCGTTGATGAAGATGTTAAAAAGAATGGGACTGATAATGCTTCCCTGGGGGACTCCTGCAGAAATTGCTAAGGGAGAAGAAATGTAGTTTCCAGATTTCACTTGTATGATGCAGTTATACAAAAAACTTTGAATAATTTTACAGATGGAAGGGGGGAAAGATAGGCAGAGCAATTTATAAATCAGGGCCTGGTACCAAACTCTATCAAAAGCTTTGTGGGTGTCATAAAATACTACTTTCGTAGCTTGTCATCTAAAGATGTGGCATTAGTTCCACCAGGCGGAGAATTTGATGCGATGTGGAAAGATGATTCATAAATCCCATTTACTCGGGAATGATTATGTTGTTGGCCGAAAGATGATGTTGAATAATTCTGTATATTACTTTTTCGAAAACTTTAGACAGAGATGACAGGAGAGTAATCGGACGTTAGTTAGAAATGAAAGTGGGATCTTTTTGTGGTTTGGGGAGAAGTTGAACCGTGCCTAACTTCCATGAGTCAGGGAAGTAATATAATTTTAAATTGGAGTTGAAAAGGTCGACAAGATAAAGGATGAACTCGGGAATACTGGAGAGAAGTTTGAGAATTTTATTAGAAAAGGGGTCAGGACCATTTGCTTTGCGAATGGGTATCTAGGAAATCGAAAATTTCTGTTGAAGTTGTAGAGAAAAGAGGATCGGTGGGTTGAATTAGTGAGAGGAAGTTGTAAGAAATATTAATGGTGGCATCAGAATCTCAGAATCAGAAATCAGAAAGATGCAAGATTTTCAATGGAGAATTTGGCTTTGGTAGCCGGATCAAAGTTGAGTTTGTTATCAATTAAAAGGGGCTGATTGAACATATTAGCTTTTGTGAGGATTTGGAAATTTTCCATAATGAATGATCATCGCATTTTAAAGTGCTGGCAAAGGCATGCCATTTAGAGGAGTGAAAGACACGGAGCTTTTGCTTGATAATGTTCCTGATATTCCTAAGGGCAATTTTATCTTCCGGGAGTTTGTGC
Organism: Sympetrum striolatum; assembly: GCA_947579665.1. Lineage (NCBI taxonomy): Eukaryota > Metazoa > Arthropoda > Insecta > Odonata > Libellulidae > Sympetrum > Sympetrum striolatum. Next base: position 105,743,776 of record OX388343.1, read on the forward strand.
AAGTGAAACTGCCTGCGAAGGCGATTCCTGCAGGCCATAAGTCGGCGAATATTTGCTGGTATAGGGGAATGATTGTTGGGAATAGCTTTACGAAAGGAGGTTGCTGACTGTTTGGCAGCCGTGATGAGACCATTGATAATGGAAATTCGGAAGTCGATTTTTTCAGTGGAGGGGCTATCCCCTATGAGAGGGTAGAAAGAAATTTTTTCACTAACAAAGTTGACGATCTGTTGCCAATTGATGTGGGGGGTGTCAGGCTAAGGAGTGCTGATGAGCAAGCCAGAGATAGAAGTGCAAACAGGGAAGTGATCCGAATCAAGAACTCTATGGACGAGATGAGGAGACATGTCAAGAACATTATGAGTAATAGTTAAGTCAAGCAGGTCAGCAGATCTGCCATTGCTAAATGTGGGAGCAAAGGAAGAGAAAATAGATAAATTAGAGGATTGTAAAAATTTGAATAATTTTATACCACTAGGATTAGTGGTGTAGGAGCCCCATGTGGGGTGTTTACAATTCCAGTCTCCGATGAATATTGTCGACTTAGGAGAAGAAGAGAGGAAAGCCAGATCTGATGGATTGAGACGACCATGTTTGAGATAAGTGGAATACAATTGGACAGGGCGATTGTTGATGGTAATTTCGATGCCTATTAGGTCAATAGAAGAGAGGCTGGGGACAGGGAGGGGAGAGAATGTAATGGATTTATGAATAAGAATGGCTAGTCCATTTGTGGAGGAACCTATGTCTAGTCGGACGACATTGTAACGTGGAGTAAATAATTTCTGTAGGGGATTAAGCCTGGTTTCCAGGAGGAAAGCGATATGGATGTTGGAATCTGCACAAAAGTCGCATAATTCATTTAATTTGGGATGAATGCTGCGAGCGTTAAAGGTGACCAGATTAATTGAGGAGGCCATTAATGATCGTGAAGGCCTCCGTAAATAAAGTGAATATTTTATCTTTTAAAGTTATCGCTGACATGATTTTTTAAATTGAGGAAAGGATGTTGGTAAGGAGTTGTTGGTAGGAAAAGGTTGAAGAGTTAGGAGAGGTAGAAGAGGAAGGTTGGTCAGGAGGAGGGTTAGGATTGGTAGAGGGCTTAGGATTAGTACGAGGAACATTGTTGCGATTGCGTGCAGCAAAAGCATAAGAAACAGGGAGTTCAGGAAAAGATGCATTAGAAGTGATATTAAATTCGTTACCGGCGGGGGTCTCGCCTAAAATGCGATTGTCCTTAATCTTAAGAATTAAATTGCGCTTTAGTTCCTTAAATTCAGGGCAGCCTATGTGAAGCGCGGAGTGAGTGCCTTGGCAAAGAATACAAGGTGGCTTTTCGATTGGGTCGGATACAGCGCAATTGCTTAGGGGGTGAGGCCCCCCACAGAGAGAACATTTTGGTTTTTGATGTCAATAGTTACGGGTATGGCCGAACTGTAAGCATTTGCGGCACTGCAGAGGTTCGATTTATTTTGTGAAGGGGCGAACTTCAACCAAAACGTCAGCTAGAACTGAAAGAGATTTAAATTTTTCTAGGTCGTTTAAGGTGGGACTAAGTTACTTTGAACACTGGAATTTAACGATGATCACAAACAGTTTTTCCTTCAGCTGCCTCTGATTGGAAGTGTACTATCCTATAAGTGTACCATGAAAATGTATTTTTTAATGAGTTCCTGCATCCATTAATTAATGGGTATAAAAACTTCTTCCAAAACTGCTGGAAATAAGGTGAGAGATAGACTGTAAACTTTTCGAACTTCCTTCTCAACCTTAATTCTGAGTATATTCAATATTATCCCTTGGAATGACTCAAATCTACAGTTCCTTCCGTCGTTTCATCATCCGCTGGGTTTTTACGACTTCCATTACTTTGGCTCCGAGTTCTTTCTCATGAAGGGAATTTATTTCTACATTCCAGCTGAAACTCCTTCTTATTGTCAAGCTTATCGATGTTTATTTCCTGCTTCCCACAAGAAATAAACTTCTTGCGTTCCGTTCGGGGGTTAAACGTTATTTGGCACTTTAAAGTTGTGTTGTCACTCCTAGCGTAAAATTTGTTATACCGCACTCCTAGAAAGTCCGGGGTTAAGTGATAAAAAAAAGGGAGTTTTTGCCAAGTGTCAGGGTTTCTCTTGCGAATAAAGATTAGAGGTTTTTGAAAACGAAAGAGCTTTATTTACCTTTAAGGACGACCGGTGGAAAAAGAGAGCTGCAAGTCAAAAGAGCGAAGGCGGCATAGATCCGGCGATGGATGCAGACAATTTCGCGTGGCTACAATCACACGCAATCTGTTTTTAGGGGCAAACTGCTCATTGTTTATACATTCTACGAAAAAGGGAAAAATGAGTAGGAGGGGCAACCAGGTTATTGGAGACTCTGACTCTACGTTAGATCTGGTCGTTATGTGCTAAATTCGTGGCTAATTAAAACTAAGAGATCACGAGCTGCGCGATGGGAGCGAATCGGAATTCCCTCGCCTTATCCCTTTTGTATTCGAGGTCAGTTCAAAAATAAAAATATTTTCTCCACTCCATCCCTGGTATTACAGCTTTATACTGGGTGACTGTGCTTCCCAATTACGGCAAGAAAATCCTCAATTTCGGATAAAGTTCGCGCCTCCCAATATCTCAGTTCTTCGACAGTTAAAAACGTCGTAGCGGATTTTGGAGTAGCCCTTAACAGTGCAATTTCATCAGTGAAACATACAGTGACGGAATGTAACCGTAAGAGTGTCAATTCCCGTATTTCTTTCATTCATAATTCTTCTAAAAATAATCCACTTTAAGCCACACTTCCCTTTTGGAATAAAAAACGAAGCGCTTTGTGACCGATACTAACCTAATTCTAATGAAAGCCGACATAGGACAGTGCGTGGTCCTTTATTTTCTACGAACCACCCCTAACCAAGCACTGCTTATTCTGGAGCGCTCTCTCTTACTCTCACTTAAATAATACTAGAAAAATAAAAATGGGAACATTGTATTTAGATCTTTGATCCTTGGCAAGGATATCGTAAAAACTGCGCGGAAATGAAGAGGAAGGCAGATATACGAGAAGAACGGCGAGTTCCTGAAAATCAATCGATAAAATGAACACTGAAGAAGAAGAAAAAAGGAAAAGTTTTTCAGCCGCCCACATTCAAAAACGGTAGACTCAGGGATCGATAGTTCGAAGTCGACTTTAAGTCATAGTCGATCGATACTGTCATGGCGTTTTAAGAGTGTAAACACCGCAAGGGAGATGGAATTGCTAGATAGATTTCTCTCCAGTTTGGTATTATTCCGTTGCAGATATTAAGACCGAGAGGACTCCTACATCTTATACAGCCTTCCGAGCATGGTTCAACTTCATTGAAGTTCAACTATTTCCGTTCTTTATCGCAGCCCGTTTTTAAGTAAAACAAAAAGTTTCTCCGATATGTTTTAAATCTCTCTAAAGTGCTGCACCATATTTTGTTTGTATATCAAGCTCTCAAGGAGTCTTCGAATTGGGTAAAGTGAAATTTTACCTCGAATTGTTCTAAAATACTGTGCCATTTTGAAACTCTTTGCTTTCCAACTAATTTTGTAGTTGTTTCTTCCGTCTCGTAAAGGTTTGTTAAGAACTGTTGTAGGTTGCGGACTGTGATTGCTGTTCTTTGTTGCACTTACTTGGTAAGCCGAGCATATGCTTCTCCGAAATTATGGTGAAAATTCACAAAATGTTTCTCTAATATGTGATTTCTCTATATTTCTAACCCTAATCTCTCTAAAGTGCTGCACCAGATCTAAGTTTTTGTTGTATATTAACCCAAGAAGCAGTCTTAGAATTTTTGTTAAATACTGTTCCATTATGAAATACTTTGCGTTCCAACTTATTATTTGGTTGTATCTTCCGTTTCTTCAGTCTCGTGAAGGTTTGATTAGAACTGTTATCGGTAGCCGACTGTGATCGCTGTTCTCTATTATAAATAGGAAATGCTTCATATTTTCTTTTCTGTATTCTTCTATTCATGTTTACTCTATTTAATAAACTTTGGCTCTCATTGAAACATTTTGCATGATGAAATCTTTAAATTAACTATTTCAATTTATAGGAAAAAGTTGTGTATAAGAAAATAGGTTCACATTACCTATATACACTTCATGAGATCTTGAAATTAATATTTATTCTTTAGGGAATACAGGATGCAGTAGGATATTTCGTAATCTTCAGATTTTCAGAAAACATTTCGTTTTCCAAAGATTTTAGAAAGATGAGACAATTTGCTCAGAAACTAAGCATACTAAGGAAAACAAATAGCAGGCTGATAAATATTTTTACAAATATCTTTTCCAAACAGACTATTGTGGATTTCATAGATATTATGGATAAGATGGTTCAGGTTAGGGATTCAGTAATACTTTCAATCTTAAAGATAAACTGATGAATTAGCTATTCCTATAAAAGGAATGAATATTTATAAAGTTTTTTCTTTAGAAGTAGCATATCCAATTCATCCTAAGTTAATGAAAAATTCACATATCCTGAAAAGAATAGTAAAAAGCTGTTATGTATTAGGATTATTTTAACTTATTCTATTCTCTTCTTGGCAATTATGTTAGTTAATGGAAAAGTTTTTATAGCAGTTTAAATTAACAAAATCAACTGAAATAAAATACATTACAATTAGATTACAAACAGTAAGTAAAGCATTATGTCATGTCATTGATATATCTTGAAACTCAATACATTTCAACTTTTGTTTGTTCTTAAGTAAATATATTGTAAAGGTCCTACTAAATTATTTATTACTTCTCAGTTCTCTTTAAAACATTGAATGCTTGACATTTCCTGGGTAATGAATTTTATTGGAAACGTGGATTGCACAAGTATATCTTTTGTATATCTTAGTCTCATTGGACAAATGGGCAATTCTCAGAGAGAGATTCCTGCTCTATTCAGCCCAACAGGTCAATATGGCAATGCAGAAAGCAACTAGTAGCTCAGATCCTCTCATGAGGAATAATTTTCTTACATGTTTTAACTTTGCTAATAATACATTAACTGAACAATAAACAATGCATTGAGTCTCTCATCCTTCCATTTCTGCTTTATTTTTCCTGTGACCTCATGATACATCCTCTCCTCCCATGCTGAAAACGTCTCTACTTTTAAAGACGTTTTCAGTTATTAGCTACATCTACTTATCCTTGCTTTACTAGTGGTCTTTTGTGTTCATGTGGACATTTTGGTTGTTTATTGCTGCATTTTTGTCATTTTCTGATAGAAATACTTCTATGAAAATCATTTTGTTTTTAATTTCGCTAATGATGCCATGTGCAAAGTAAAATATGGGATGTTCCCTTTCATTTTACTCAAAAATGAATTCATTTTCTTAGTAAAACTTTCAATTTCCAACTATTCAAATGTATAGTACAATATTGGCCTGATGGTTTCAAGGGTTATCTTTCTTAGGACACCAAAAGACCTGCCAATGGAAGTTTCCCCACCTCCGATATATGTCACTCATATTATCATTTCTTTAGTTTGAACACATTTGAGAGGAAATACAAAGATCATAGAAGCTCTTGACGTTTATAAGGAATCTGCCTCTATGCGGAGTCATCTTCTGATAGCTGGTTGGACCTTCAATCTCTCAATAACAAGTGACCAGGAAGATTGTTACTACTCGGTTTATGTCATTCCTAAGTAAACTTCTTTTATTACATTCAATAGCAAGAGTTCAGTTAATAAGAGACCCTAATACCTACTCAGTACCAGAATGTAATCGAAAAATATCCCATTTTGCAAGAAATATTTGTGTTCGTAATGATGAAAATCAAATGAATGAATTCATAGTTTTTAAATGTATGGTGTATATGCGTAATGGATAGCATCTATACTATTCATTTTTCATGTTGCAATCATCTTCCAAATTTGTCAAAAAATTAATTGCAAAAGTTATCAGCTTATATAGTTGCTTAGGCATTGACAAAAGGTGTAACCTATTACACCCCCTCTCTCCCTCTCCATGTGAGTACTTTGCTGGATGAAATCCGCGAAGAGAGAGCTTGCAATTTTTCAACTTCTTTTTTCAAACTCTCATTGCAAAATTTTCAATGATCGAGGGTCGACGCCGGAGCGATGCGGCATAAAGTGTGCCGGTTCTTCTTTCTTCCATCGTCTGTCCTCCCACCCTTTCCTCCATTACTTTTCCCATCCATTCACCAAAGCGACATCCTTCCTTGGAAATCCTTTTCAGCCGCTCTTATTCAAAAACGATACGCTGATACTTTGAATTCGAATTGAAGTTGTAGTTGATCGACACTGTCATGGCTGGAAGGTTTAAACGATTTAAGGGAAATAGAATACGTTCGTAACTATTTTGTTCTTTATCGCAGCGTATTTGTAAGTAAAACAAAATGTTTCTCTTAATATGTGATTTCTCTATATTTCTTACCCTAATCTCTCTAAAGTGCTGCACCAGATCTAAGTTTTTGTTTGTATATTAACCCAAGAAGCAGTCTTAGAAATTTTGTTAAATACTGTTCCATTATGAAATACTTTGCTTTCCAACTTATTATTTGGTTGTTTCTTCAGTCTCGTAAAGGTTTGTTTAGAACTGTTATCGGTAGCCGACTGTGATTGCTGTTCTCTATTGTGATGCGGTGAATATGAGCACACCTCATCCCCCATCCTCCAAACCGCTATCCTCCGCTTTCTATCCTTCAGCAAAGAGGAAGAGGTAAATTTTTAGTTCCTGTGAAACTAGAAAATTACCGAAGTACTCTTTGATTTGTATTCCCAGGTCCGGTATTTCTTGTGTGAAAGTGTCTTCTTGGAATACCCCCGGCTCGCGGGCTAGAGTCAATGCTGCTTCCTGGTCTTCCTGGCTTCGGAAGCGCATTATCCACAGGGTCCCTTGATCAGTGGATCTGGAGAACCGGTGCCCGCTGCTCGATGATGTCCAGGAGGTCCCATTCTAAGGTGTCCTCTGGGGCATTTGTGAGAATCATCCAGCACACTAATGATTAAAAAAACAAAAAAATATAACTAGTTCTGAGTGCCGGCTTCTGCTAGGAGGCACTAGAAACGAGTTTCCTAGATCGGTATAAGGGTAATATCAGTAATAATACACCGTCGTTGAATCTGTTGGAGCTGCAGAGAAATCGAAGCGTTTATTCGGAATTTCAGATATGTGTTCATTAAAGTTGCGACAAATTGCTGAAAATATATACTATGGTCCGTTTTTGATAGGTCGACACTTGCATTTCCTACGAAGGAAAGTATTAGAAGTAGCCCCAAAAGTTTAATAGAGTTAACCATTTCACCACCATTTAATTCACCATTAACAATGTGAAGAATTTTGTTCCGATGCTGGAATGAAAAGTTATCATTTCTGTTTAACTTTCTCTTTGGTCTCATCACATTAAAGTATGGATTTCTAAATATAGCACTTAAAAAGGTATCAGGGGCATCGTCTGTTTATTTTTAGTTGAAGTTTGCATTTATATTTTGTAAATTACTTTCTTTTTAATTAATTCATTCATTCATTGTTTCGATATGTTAGAGGATTATAAAGAGCTTCAAATGCATTTGAACAGAGGGAGCCTTGGTTGCAGTTTGTGATGTTGAACCAGTAAGATGATTTGTTTTCAACTGAATCTCTATTCTTTAACATCTTTTTTACCATGTGTATTTGTTCTAATCATCCACATAGAATAAAGGAGAAATTTTCTGTAATGTAAAATTAATTATTTACAAAATAAAATTCTATTGATTGAACTTAGTTTTTGTTCTCTGTGATACAGTATCCTGATCCCTGTGTATGTAATTTGTGATAGCTCAATTGTCAAACATTTAAAAGGAAAAGTAAGACTTAATCATTGCTGAATGAAATTGAGAAGCTAAAACATGTGCGATTGCCTCAGCATTTAATTTATAATTTGATTGAAATTCATCCTAATAATAATTATTCAATATTTAAACTGTTGTTTAATGTTGCTTGTCCACTGAAGAATTTGCTGGAATTTAATGAATAAGAAAAATTAAATTTTATGAATACCATGTACAAGATACATCATTACAGAACCTTTTGGTTTAAAAGGGTCTTCTAGGAGGATGTGAATATATATGGTATTTTTTGATATTTCAAAATTGTCAAATTCTTGAGATTTTCTGCAAAAGTTACCATTTATATTAAAGAATAAAAATATCCAGTTGAGTCTAAGTTATGGTTTATTTTGCTAATTGAAGTGAATGAAGTGGTACTGTATAGACATTTTTTCATTGTGGTTCATAGAAAATTTAGAATAGCATTAAAACATTGCTGCAATACTTAAATTTTAATATATTTCACATGAAACACTCATGGCATGGGTGTGTTTTTTGTTCACACAAACATGGTAATTATTGCTGTGCATAATGTGCATTAAAAAATAGATTCTACATCTTTAATTTGCTCCAGTCATGAGTAAAAAGTTACTTGCAAGCAGAAAAGGATTAGAGTGTCATAGTTTAGGCACACAGAGAGTAAAGTAAGAGATGCATTCATTCCTTTGAAAGAAAATGTTTAGTTATATCAGTTAATACGTTGGGACAACATCATAATCTCAAAGAGACAACAAAGATGTGTCAGTAAATATATACTACATAACTAAATTTGCCCTCTAATGTTGCTAGGCTCAATCATAGATGTGCGGCTGTTTGTTTCAAGAATGTTATTTTTATTTTGTAACTAGATGATAAAGAACTAAAATATTTTAATCAAATGAATTACAGATTGACTATGAATAAAAAGGAGTCTTCTCATTAATAAAATTGAACTGCTTCAATATACTTCCAGTGGTGGATTTCCATCATACAAAACAATAACTCTTGTACAATAATATTCAGAAACTTGTACAATTCCGAATTATACATGGGCGTACCCAGCTTTCGGCCTAGGGGGGGGGGGCAAATTGGAAATGCAGAATGGCCTAGGGGGGGGAGGGGCAAATCAGAAATGCAAACAAAAAATTCAACATAAATATAAATTTGCATTTACACGTTCCATTGTTTTTGTGGCATCTTAAAATAGAAGTATTTCTCGGAAATTATTAGCAGTTGCAACTTCTAAATGCCCATGGAAAGTTCGATTCCTTCCATGTAATGCGTTTGTTTGCGCACTCGATGTAGGTCAAACGGATATGGTCAAGACGTCTGTATGTGAATCAAAACATACTTGCCTTTAAATTTTACTTTATCTACAATTTCATAAATTCAACAGTACTTCTGCATTTGCACATAATATTAGATCGAAGGGTCCAGTGGGGGCTGTCCAGGGGTGGGTAGCTGCCCCCCCCCCTCAGTAAGCCCATGACACTATATGCATGATTTGTAAATATGGAATGTGTAGTACTATAGTTGAGCCGCTGAGTCTTGATATCTGCCCCCCCATAAGGTATTTCTGGGGGATGAGGACAGTAGCGAAATGTATGTTCAGATTTCGGGCGGGAAGCCTCAAATCCGTACAGCGTTGCATTTACAGATGTCAGTTCGTCCTCCGTGTTGGTCGTGACTGCTTTGGTGCTTGTTTCGCCGCAATTCTCGCTTCCATATATAGGTAAATTCTTCGTTTTCAAGTGTAGGTCGGTTCTTAATCTTATATTCCTTTTCTTTCTGGTTAACTTTATTGGTTATATAAGTAATTACGTCTTTATTGCGTGAAGTGATTTATTTTGTATTTTAAGGTTTCTTACTTTGATGTTTTATATTGTCTCACTTTTAGTAGATTTTTTCATTCTTTTAGTACTACTATAGATTAATTTTTCTATAATACTTATATTTAGCTTCGTTATTATTCTAATTTTGCTTTATTCATATTAGATTTAAATATTTGGTGGATAATTTAAATTCGGTAAAAAATTACGTTGAAATGAGCGATAAGAAGAGTGAATCAAACCGTGAGGGAGAATCGAGGCGTAAATATGTTCTTGGTATTGACTACCCGAGAGATGGTTTTCAATCTAAGAATTATGAGGAGGAGATAAACAATAATGTGTCTCTTTTGCCATCGGAGAAAGTACTTGAAAGGACTGCTGCGGCTTTGGAAATTGGTAACAGACAATCGCTCTTAGGTTTCTTTCTCTACCGGTTGGGGAATGTACTCCCGGAAAACATTCTAAAACATTAAGGCTGGGTTTTCCACACCCATTATCATCAAAATACTGAGGAAAATTTTCTTAGAAGAAATGCAATGGTTTACAGTGGTGGCTATGAACTTAAGGTCCACTGAATACAATAGGGACTTCCTTCTCTGTAGGGGGTATACGGGTAACTATGCTTTCCATGTATTGGAGGTTATGCGACTTCCAGGTACCTGAGCATCAAAGTCGCCACCTTGACCCCTTAGGAGAAAGAGAGATATTTGCTTTCCCTAAAATTGGGATAAAGTTCAATTTGCAATTGCTTTTTATTTATTTAATACGTCTTCAAAACTGATATTATTCAAATAGAGCACGATTGAAACACGGTACCCTAAAATCTCCTATTCCTTCCAACCTCATTAAATATAACTGAACCTGATAGCCAATATCAGGTAGATGATGCTGATAGATAATTTTTCAATAGGATTTTACGAAGCGTTTATTCAGATTTCGTGATATTACGCTATTTGTTACTATGATTATCGTTTTCTTAATTACATTTTTTCTTTCAGGCGACTGTATGAGGCAGGACAGTCAGCTGCAGTTGATAATGAAGTAGGGGTTGCTTATTTATGAGCCTGTTATTTGAATTTTTAATTATATGTACACCGATAATGTTTCAATAAGTTAAGTTATAAGTTACTCACTTCAAATTTCAAATAAATGTAAAACAGAAACTGAAATTTCTTTGGTCAACAGACGACAACATGGACTACATTATAATTTGTGAAATATGTCTGTTGATTCACAAAAGGTACTGGAGTTAGTAAAAAATATATTTTTAAGCAATAAAGTATAGCCAACTTGTACATATTCATCTAATTTAAATTACTCAAGTAAATATCAGAATACTACCCAAGCAAAGAGTTCCTAAGCGTTCCACCGTTCCACGAGGATGGGGCTTAGCGCACAGTTGAAGCTATTATAAACTACCATAACTCAAGCCTCTATTAAGATATTGGGATGAAACTTTCATTAAAAATATATTTCATATTTACATAACATTTTTGTGTAATTATCATGGAGATTATTTAAATAGAACGTAATTTAGCTAGAGACTACTTTTTTCACTATGTCGACTAGATAATTTGTGGTCTTCTACTATAAAACTTCTCCTAGCTGTTTGTCTTGTGTGTTTACCTACGGAATCATCTCTGGTTAACATCCAACAGTAGTCAGCAAGTATATTTTAATTCCATCTTCCTTGGTATTTGCGATACATGTTCTTGACATTTTGATGGAACCTTTTGATTTGTTCTTCGCTCATTGCGCCTAAGTTGTCTGGTTAGAAGTCCAAGTGAGAATGTAGAAAATGTATTTTTACACTCATAGAACAGCCTAACTTCTCTAGCATGTTTTCAACAATCGCCTCAAAATTAGGATCCTTGTAGTTGCCCAGGAATTTCTTTATGACTTCCTTAAATGCAATCCAGGCCACCTTTTCACTCTCTGTCATGCTTCATTCGAACTCTGTATCCTTCATGACCTTTCAGATATCTGGGCCAATTAAAACATCTTCTTTCAGTTTGGCATCCGACAGCGTTCAAAACTTTTTGCAAAGGTACTTAAAACAGTTGCCATCCTTTGGTAGTGCCTTTACAAATTGCTTCATCAATCCTAACTTGATTTGTAAAGGAGGCAACAGCATGTTTTTTTGGATATAGTTAAACTGTTTCTGATCACATTTTTGGTCCCAGGTTCAAGAACTAGTCTTTTTGGCTAATCTTTTCTAACCCATTGTTCAGCTCTGTCACGACTATCCCACTCACGCAGAAAACAAGATACTTAGTGTATCCGCCTTGTTGCCCAAGAAGCATTGATATAACTTTCATATCGCTACAAACAGTCCAGTCATGGTCTGCATATTTTACTTTGCTGAGAATTAGTAAAAGACTTTCATACCATTCTTTCAGATGCACAGAGCCATTGCACAGATTTGCACATTTCACAGCCAATTGGCACAGATGCATATTGACTTCCGTGATAAAGAAGGACAGCTTTAAGACTCCTTTTAGAAAAGTCTATGAGTAGCCTCCAATCTTTTTTATGGTACGTGATTTTAAATTGGCCCATCAGTCCTGGAACGTCAGCACAATAAACCAGGTCATCTTCTTCCTCAAAGTATTTCACGAATTCTTTTTTGCGTTTCCTGTACCAGTAGAAAGAGACACCTTTGGATAATAATTTTTTTCCTTCAACCTGGAACCAAACAATTCAGCTGCTTCTTTCGACAGATCTTGATCTCGAGTCAGATCATTGAGTTCCGACTGAGTGAATGGCTGAGGTGCATCGCTGCTAGAAGGCTGGCACTCGGAATCTGATTCCTGGGTTTCTGCTGTTTCTGAATCCGAGGACGAAAGTGTCAGTTCTTTAAGAGGAATAGGCACTGGAATGTCAGGTCCTTGAGGCACCAGGCATATGGCCGATGGAATGATTTCCGGATACGAAATGTTTTTTCTATTGTAACCACGGACTTTGCAGGAACAAAAATAACAATCCTCACTCTGGTTCAATGGCTCCCTCCATACCATTGGAATTCCAAATTTTAAGGCTTCTTTCTTTCCTCCAAACCAAAGTCCCAAATCATGAAGATATTGTAAACACACTTTATGGGGTGCTCATGATTTGTCTTCATCTCCTAGTTTGACACCAAAATATGCTAAATATAGTTATTTGATGTGATTCGTAATATATCTTTGTGCACCTTTGAGCATGTATTCGCCACACAAATAGCAAAAGTTGTCAGGCAAATTTACACAGCCCCTTGAAGCTATGCTATTCGTTTGTTGAATGCGAATTATTGTAATTGAAAGTTACAAGAAAACGTGATGTGATGGAATTTTTTCACTATTTTTTCTAAAATCAGCACATCAAAATACATAAGAATCAGTTTTTACTTTGCTTGTTTTTTTTTTCATCGCAGGCCTGTGTTATTAGCATCATTAATTCCTTCACAAAAACTTTTCTTCTGGTCCTGATTAAGTACCGATGCCTATAATCTAAACTTGTAGTAATAAATCTGCCTTCCCTCTCTCTGATATTACCAATTTGTTATTTAGTAGAGGGTGCTTTCCCACTAAACTAAAACTTGCCCTAGTATCTCCTAATGCAAAAAAGGCAATCTATCTCACTCCGACAAATAAAGAACAATATCAGTCCTTTCAGCCTGTTAAAAATTACTTGAACAATTATTCTACAATGGTATTTGAAATCTTTTAATTTACTCTCAGAGAGTCAACATGGCTTCCATAATTCAAAATCCACTTCTAATGCTACCTTCCAGCTCATAAATCAAATTTATCTTGCTCTCAATAAAAAGCAGCTTTGCTTAGCATTTTTTTATGATCTTAGGAAAACCTTTGACCACATTGATTATGAAATTTTAAGCAATATGCTTGTATCTTATCGCATCAATGGTATTTCTTTTCTTATTAATAGACATCAATGTCACCTACAACTGTCAGAACCATAATCCTCCTCAAAGTAAGGAATTTTCAGTTAACCATGCCAATAGCTGTAAATTTATTTTATATAGTTCTTGTACATTAATGATGTCTTAGACTGGTCAAGCCACATCAATATCCAATCTGTCAACAGTCATTTTTATGATCAAAAGAATAGCTCCTATCGTATCAATAGACTCTAAAAGTATTATATCATGTCAAGATCCAATCGCAGCTCTCATATGGCATTATGTTCTGGGGTCATTCTGTATTCTTAGCTGTTGTTTATTTATCAAAAATAACTTTCACCTATTCTCTTCAAACTAAACCTACCACAATCATTTCATGTTTACCCATACAGATATTTATATCAATGAATACGTAAGTTTGAAAGGTCCCTATCATTCTGCTTTCATAATTTACAATAATTCTCCTAGTACATCAAGGCAATAGAATGTTAAATATCTTTAAAAGCAAACTTAAAAAGTTATTGTCAACAAAGTGCTATTATTCTGTCACTGAATTCCTTAGTGATAGGATGTAATATCTTGTGGAAATATTGAATTTGAATGAATCAAATTTGTCTTGTACTTTTCTCTGAGTATTGTATATTTATATGTCATTTGTGTACATTGACTTATTCCATCCCATTTTCTTTGGTCTCTAGGAATCAATAAACATTATTATTATTATTACTGTCCCATTTTATTCCATTTTTTTCTCAGCACTGCTGGATTACACTAGGGTAAGGGAATAATTACCAAGTACTCTCTATAGAGAACAATATTTCTGATATTATGATAATTAATTACAAGCTAACATTTAAAAAATTCCTTGCAATATGGCATGATGAAATGATAACAGCCTTTTGAAATTTTATACAAATGTTCTTTTTTAAACTAAGTTTCCAGACTATGAATGAGTTCTTTTGGGATAATACCTTATATTATAACTTGTTTCATACCCCAGATCCTTAATATTTCATTCGCTAGTTCTAGGTATTTGATTATTTTTTCATGAATTGCTAGTATGCATCTGCTCCCTTAAAGGGACTGCTACGTCAGAAAAACGATTTTGTCATTGTCAAACGCATTTCTTCGAAACTATTCCCATATTTGAATAAATATTCCACTATTGCTAGCAAATAAAGGAATGATTTGCAAAAAATGGGCATTTTTTTGAAATTTTTCAGTTTTTTGGCTCTATTTTCCCAAAAATTCGAAAAAAACCTAGACGAATTTGGACTCATTTTGAATATCTAAGCGATATCTTTCAATGATTTAAACAAACAAAAATTACAAAACACTGGCAAAGAATGGACACTTTTTGAAAATTTTCAGTTTCTTGTTTGTATTCGAAGTCCAAATTTCAATAGGTTTTCTTGAATTTAAGGCATGATATAACAAAAAATATCGAGTTCAACCCGAGGTCACCGACTCGAGGTCAACGACTCGAGGTCAACGACGCGAGGTCAACGACCCGAGGTCACCGACTCGAGGTCAACGACCGTAGATAATTTCGTCTAAGATCTAATTCCAAGATAGAATCTTCCAGTATTTTGAATAAAAATTCAACTATTGTTAGCAAATTAAGGACAAATTTAAAAAAAATGGGCCTTTCTTTGAATTTTTTTACTTTTTGGGATTTATTTTCCTAATATTCGATAAAACCTAGTAAATTAAGACCAGTTTTAAAGATCAAAGGGCATCATCCCATATTTTGAACAGAAATTCCACTATTGTTATCAATTACGGAAAAATCGAAGAAAAATGTGCATTGTCTCAAAATATTGCTGTTCCTAGTCCTTATTTTGCTTAAAATTCGAGAAAAACGAGTCGAATTTTGACTTTTTTTGACAGTACAAGTGAGATCTTACCATATATTGAACAACTATTCCACAATTTTTACTAATTTCCGGAGTAATCGGCGAAAATTTTCAGTTTTTCCCCAAGATTCGAGAAAACCTAATCGAATTTGGACTCGTAGTGAAGATCTAGGTAAATTCTAAGTCTTCACATTTTGAAGAAGAATTCCACTATTGTTAAAAAAATACGGAAAATTTGGCAAAAATTGGGCGTTCTTTTCGAAATGTTTTTAGTTTTTGGGCTTTATTTTGCCTAAATATCAATGAAAACAAGTCAACTTTTGACTCGGTTTGAAGAGCTAAGCGCGATCTTTCATTATTTTGAACAAAAAATCAACTACTGTTAGCAAATCAAGGAAAAATCGGCCGAAAATGGGGATTTTTTCAGTTTTTTGGCTGTATTTTGCCAAACATTAGAAAAAAACCTATTCAAATTTGGACTCGTTTTGAAGATCATAATTTTCTCTCCAAATCAAATAATATCTTTTGTGAGAATATTTACCTTGAAGTTTCGATATTTAACCAAGAAACGTTAAAATTGCCAAAATTTCTAGTTTGGTTAAAACGAATATGTTTTGGATAAATATATTTCATTTACGACTAAAAACATCACTCAAGCCTTAATATGCCACCTACCGTATATGCTTCTGTACGGGGCAGAGATTACTCCTATGGGGCCAGAATAGGAGGGCCAATTCATTTAAAATTAAACGTTTTTTAAACTCCTTCCGTCCTCGTCTGCTCCTTCGCCTCTTGGCACCCATTTATTACATTTAATATCTTAAATGTTTTATAAATATTATTATTAAGAGTACTGCATGACCCAACTCAAAGATGATGAGATTGTTGTTCTTGAAGGTGAAGGATAGAGCACCTATACTTGTTGGAAGGATGAAAATCTTCGAATTTTCGAGGAATTATCTAGAAAGCAAATGGAATGTAGTAAAAGTTAATTGTCATGTAAAAGACAAATAGACTTTACAATTAGTTTCTTGTTAATTCTTCGAATATTCAAAGATTATCACCCTTCCAACCAGTATTGGCGTTCCTTCATTTACTCCCAAGAATCTCATCAACTTTAAGGTGGGTCTGGATTTACTGAAAAATATAATATTACCATTCATACAACATATAAAATATTAAATGTAATAAATAGTTGCGAGGCAGCACTGCCTTGCTACCGCTAAGAGTCACCAAGTAAAGGAATTGACCGGAACGGTAAGAGGTACAAAAAAACTTAATTCTAAATTAATTTGCCTCCTATTTTGGCCTCATAGGAGGTATCTCTGCCCCATACAAAAGCATATAGGTGGCATATTAAGGCTTGAGTGACAGTTTTCGTCACAAAGGACATATCTATATCCAAAAAAATATACGTTTGAATCGAACTAGAATTGTTTAGCAATTTTAACGTTTTTGCCGATATTTCAAAATTCGTGGAAAATATTCTCACAAAGATATTATTTGATTTGGAAAGAACATTATATCAATAATTTGGGTGTGCCACTGTTGCCGGATATTAAATTTCTATCAGAAAAGAAGACAAAACGACCCCACCTAAACGCGTCTAACCAACATTTGTAACAATTCTGTATATTTTGCGTATTTTGATGAATTTTGGCGAACTGAGAAACCATTTTTCTTGATTCAAACGTACTAAATCTTAAATGTTAAGCAACAACCAAGCAATATATGTACTATTATCACTAAATTTTAATTAATTAGAATTCATTAATCACAAAAATTTAAATTTTTGACTAAAATTCGCAACCTCAGGATATAATCCGATCGAGTATAAATATTTTATATGTTACATGGACTACCAACCACAACTTTAAGCACTAGCCGTTGACGGATTTCGGAAAAAAAGTTTTTTCGATCCACCCTACTATACCTATTTTTCGTATTAATCCTACTCTAGTTACAAATATTAGGTTTATTTAAACCCAAGGAGTCATACGCTTGGCTGGTATTTAAACAGGACGTCAGATTTTCCACATACCATCTTTAAAAAACTCGCATAAGTCAATTAAAAAGTCCATAAAATCAATTCGATTAATCATACTCAAATTATAAATCATTCCTCAACGTAAAATTTTAAATTTCATAAGGTGTTTATAATAGAATTAATAATTACTTCGTCTTTTTCGATGGAAATGCGTTAGTAAAACTTGATGAATACGGCCGAATAAAGGGCCAGTACGAGGTACAAATCCCGGAACGGAGGAATTAAATGTAAGTCCGTACATCGTGCGGATCACAGCGTTGAAGGTTTAATCTTCTACGATTCACTCATTCCAAAGCTAAAACTGAGCGACTTTTTAGCCACTGTTGCCCTTTACCGGCGAAGTCCTCCTAACCTCTCATAACTTTGTCAGGGGGAGCATCACCGAGGCAACAGCAACAACGAACGCACACAACCATCCCCTGATCGGAAAAATCCGATCAGCCGGGATTCGAACCAGGGACCTTGGGATTAGGAGTGATAGCTTACATGGAATGCCATCTACTCCGCCACTAAGGCCGGTTTTACACTAAAAAGTTAGAGAAGGGAGGGAGAGAGAAATACCAAGCATTCCACGGTAGCCTTCTTTTTTACTTTCTCCATATACGAAGTATAGAGAAAGTATTGTTTTCATGAAAAAATTCGACTTCGAGATTTCAACGGAAATACATGTTTTGGAGTCCCTAGAACACGTTTTGACCATTTTCGGAATGATGTCTGTGTGTATGTGTGTGTGTGTGTGTGTGTGTGAGTGTGTGTGTGTGTATGTGTGTGTGTGATAGTGGGCGCTCTAACGTGAAAACCATAAGTCGTATCAATACCAAACTTCATATATAGTAATGTGGTGTGTGCTGTCAGAGTTGATTAGTTTTTGTAGTAAATCGGTGCACCGGAAGTCGAGCTTTATTCATTAAAGCTCATTTCCGGTTTTCAAAATATCTCCATAAATATGAGATATACGTATATTGTATTAGCAATAAAAGTTTTAGATAATGTTATTTACTATAACTTTTGTATTTAACATATTTTTGTATCACCGTTTGATTAGGAGTTATTCGTGAAATACTGATAAACCGGAAGAAGATGATTATGTACTTTGTGGGCGCTCTAACATAAAAACTATTTGTCGGATCAACACCAAATTTCATACATAGTACTTTTATTACAGTCGTTAGAGTTGATTAGTTTTTGGAGTAAATTGGTCAACCGGAAGTCGAGCTTCATTCTTCAAAGCTCATTTCCGGTTTTCATAATATCTCCATAAATATGATATTTAGGTATATACTGTTAAATATAAAAGTTTTAGAATATGTAATGTCCTATATCTTTTGGATGAAACATATTTTTTTATAACTGATTGTGTAGGAGTTATTCATGAAATACTGATAAACCGGAAGTTGCTGATTATGTACTTTGTGGGCGCTCTGGGCTCTATGGGCGGAAGACCAATGTCATCGTTTTTCATCGATCATGTTCCGTAAAACATTATTTATAATGTTTTTGGCGTCAAAGATAATAATATATATATATATATATATATGTATATATTAATCACTCATATTCCAAGTTTAGATGGAATATAGAGTTCGAAATTACTGCGGTAGATAAATATTTACATCTTATATATATGGAGAAAGTCATGTGCTGGCCACATCAGATTTTTATTGTATGCATTTGAATGTTGCCAGGGTGAAGCGAGTCAAAGAAATAGCTTATTTTTCTCTTATTCGTCCGATTCTAGAATACTGCTGTGCGGTTCGGGACCCACACGAAGTAGGTTTAGTCTCAGATTTAGAGATGGTCCAGCGTAGAGTAGCCCGATTCGTTTGCGGGGATTTCAGGTTTGATAACAGCGTTACGGCAATGATAGAGTCCCTCGGTTGGAATTCACTACAGATGAGAAGATCTGAATATCGTCGGAAACTTTTCGAAAAGTTCATTCATTCAGAATTTATGGACGAAGTAAGTGAAATGTTAGTGCCAGTAAGGAGCGAACGAGAGAGGGATCGACGAAGCGTTATAGGGAAGTGATCGCAAGGACGGATAATTAGTTTTGGTCGTTTTTTCCCCATGCTATTAGAGATGCTAAAAGGGAGGAATGGATAATGGTGGTGTATTACACCCCCTGCCATACACCTTTGGCGGCTCGCAGGGTACATATCTAAATCAAAAATCTAAACCTAAAGCATTTCACCAAAATTGTATTTATTCTATTTTCCCCTTACTCAATGTCTCCAACGAGTCGCTTATCTTAACGAGCTGCATATTGCAAGCCTTTTAATGAAAAATATATTTATGACTGCACCTACGAACTGTTTAAACCATAGGTTCCCAACCTTTTTCGAGTCAGCGCCCACTTTTTCAGTTAATAATTTGATAGCGCCCCCCTTAGGTTAATTAAATTTTGCATGCTATATATTGAAAAACAAGAAATTTTTTTTAAATTTTCTTTAATCTTAAGATAATGAAATATTGAAGTATTGTTTACAGAACGATTAAACTATGTTATTAATAATTAATATAATATTATTAATGAGACAGCTGAGCTTGATGCGATGAAACTAATTTATCAATATTTGGTGCCATTTTTGTCATAAATAACCTTAAGTCACCACGTTCCACCATTCACAATCTGTTTCTTTTCTTATTTAATAGATTGGTCACCATGCTAAACCCTCTTTCTGCTAAATATGAGGACGGAAAAGCAATGAAAAATATATTTACTGCAGCCCATAAGGCTGGATATAATATTGGAATTTGATGTTGAAGCCAAAATTCTTGATACCCATTTTTACTTTCTCCATATACGAAGTATAGAGAAAGTATTGTTTTCATGAAAAAATTCGACTTCGAGATTTCAACGGAAATACATGTTTTGGGGTCCCTAGAACACGTTTTGACTATTTTCGGAATGATGTCTGTGTGTATGTGTGTGTGTGTGTGTGTGTGTGTGTCTGTATGTGTGTGTGTGTTTGTGGGCGCTCTAACGTGAAAACTATTTGTCGTATCAATACCAAACTTCGTGTATAGTACTGTGGTGTGTGCTGTCAGAGTTGATTAGTTTTTGGAGTAAATCGGTTGACCGGAAGTCGAGCTTCATTCATTAAAGCTCATTTCCGGTTTTCAAAATATCTCCGTAAATATGATATATACGTGTATTGTATTACTTATAAAAGGTTTAGATAATGTAATTTACTATAACTTTTGTATTTAACATATTTTTATATCACCGGTTGATTAGGAGTTATTCGTGAAATACCGATAAACCGGAAGTAGCTGTTATGTACTTTGTGGGCGCTCTAACTTAAAAACTATTCATTATATCAACACCAAATTTCATATATAGTACTTTAGTTAGTTTTTTTAGAGTTGATTAGTGTTTGGAGTAAATCGGTTAACCGGAAGTTGAGCTTCATTCTTCAGAGCTCATTTCCGGTTTTCAAAATATCTCCATAAATATGATATTTAGGTATATACTATTATTTGTAAAAGTTTTAGAAAATATAATTTACTATAACTTTTGGTTGAAACATATTTTTGTATCACTGATTGTGTAGGAGTTATTCATGAAACACTGATAAACCGGAAGTTGCTGATTATGTACTTAGTGGGCGCTCTGGGCTCTTTTCAGGCCAATTTCATCGTTTTTCATCGATCATGTCCCGTAAAACATTATTTATCATGTTTTTGGCGTCAAAGATAATATATAATATTAATCACTCATATTCCAAGTTTAGATGGAATATAGAGTTCGGAATTACTTCGGTAGATAAATATTTACATTTTATATATATGGAGAAAGTCATGTGCTGGCCACATCAGATTTTTTAATTTAAATTTCAACTCTTCATTTGTTGACAATTGCAGTGATAATTCTTGATTTCTAAGTTAGAGGATGGTTCTATGACTCAATCTGGAATGACCATATTGAGTAAATCCTCAAATCTAATTGTAAAGTCTTCTTTTAGTGCTTCCAAATGCTGGCAATAAGCGAGAATGTCGTTATCATTAGTTTCCATTGAAGAAAGATTTGGAAACTGATGAAATTGTGTTTAAATTTTGTTTGTACAAAGCAAGTTTTGACACAAACGCAGAGATAATTGCCTTGGCTTTGAGCAAATTCAAATCATTTCCTAGCAGTTTGTTTCATTAAATTTGTTGTATAAATCTGTCGAATAAGCAATATCGCTCTTACATTTCAATAAATTCACTCTCAATAAATCATCTTTGCTTTCAAAAAACTTAGTAACTGCTTCAAAGAGTTCAAAAAATCGTTTTATACAAGTACCTTTTGACAGCCAAAGAACTTCTGTGTGCGATAGTAACCGATTAAAGTCTTCATCGTTTTCATCACAAAGCTTTCCAAATAATCTACCATTGAGAGCATTGCATCTGCGGTGAAGGCGATCACTAAGGTGTTTTGCCACCAAATGTTGTCGGTGAATTACACAATGCACGGCGACTACATTTGGTACTGTTCTTTCCAAATATGAAATAAAACCACGTTGACATCCAACCATTGCCGGAGCACCATCGGTAGCAACAGACAAGATATTATTCAGAGGAATTCCTTTTTCTTCAAAATAGTGTTTCAAAATGCCCAAAACAGATTTTCCTTTAGTGTCCGTTTCTAACGTTCTTGCGAATAATAATTATTGACGAATGCTTTCATATTTTATGAAGCGAACATACACCAGAAGTAAAGACTGGTTTTTTGGCAAAGTAGATTCATCAAGCTGTAATGAAAACCATGAGACTGGGATGCTGTCATATTCCTGAGCGATTAGGTGGGCGTTCCTAGCTAATGTGAGCTCGCAATATCTGTCTAATTCCGCATTCTATTTTCTAACCCTATTATTCTTGAACGTATCGTATTTTCATTGCTACTAGCTATCTGATAATTTTATATTTTTAATTATAGTCATAAATTAATTCAATTGAAAGTTATGCTTATGTGTTACGGTAAATAGTAATTACATTTTTTCAAACTTAAGTTGGATACGACGAGTAGGGACCGCAGGACAGAATAGTTCACTCCTTTGTAGTACTTTGGGTTTGGTTTCAGTAATTTGTGCAGTAATTATTGGACATTTAATAATATCTGCACGAAAGTTCACTAAAAAAATTGCAATTTCACTATTCAGAGAGGTCTGAAAACACAAATATTTCTATCCGTTAAGTTGGAGGAACGGTATTGTAAGATAATGAGAACTTATGCTCGATAATCTGTCAAGCTATAATTTTTCTAACTGATAATGTAAGAAAGTTGATATTTCATGAATAGGAACTGTTTTTAAATAAATACCCCGAGTAACTTCTTGTCAATTATTTTGGATTGCACTTTAGTGATGATTGGGCGCGTCAGAGCAGAAATCATAAAAAGCTTTGTTATTATTATTTTCTATTCTCTGTGTCAATCATTGTCAAACTTCATTAACCAAGCTACGAGTAAAAGCCGATGATGTTATCACACTGTATCAGTGTTAACCAAATTCGATATAGTTCACTGATATTTGGAAGACTTTTAAATTAAAACGATAATGAATAAAATTGAGTCCGAGTCCCGGTTTGAGAAATATTTTTTCTCATAATCAGTGATAATATTTCAAAATACTGCTATTTGATTATGCTTACTTATTTTCATTTTTTTAATCATTTCCACATTTACCTCTCTTTCTGTCATATTCGTACTTTCATTTTTCCTATAATTTTCTATTACAAATTACGAACTATCCAAAATTGGGAATCTGAAAGCGCTTTACAGCCAAGAACGAAATTAATTTACAACATCATTATGTGTATGTGGAAAGAGGCCGATGAAGAAATGCAATAAAAGTTTTAAAAAGTTTTTGATAGGGTCGTGTTGTCAAAAGAAAAAATCCTTGGGACTACTATGTATATTCCAAAGTAGAGAGATGATTTAAAACAATCTCTCGGGGAGATATGTGTTTTTTGATCGGGTTGAGTTTCATTCTCCTTTTGCCAAATAACTTCTATGCGGAATATTTAAGGCAGTTACAATGTCCAAATTTCCCATTGAAAACGCCCTACTAGCCGCCCTGAAAACAACGTTTCCGCCCCTTTGCTTTCTCCTCCGTACCCCTCCCCTCCATTCCGTCAGTATTCCACGGATAAGGTCAACCCACATAGGGCCTTGCAACCCACGCCCCTGAAGCTCCCCTATGCTGACTGTACAATCGGCTGACGGCCTTAATGTCCGCAGCCGCGAGATGACAGCACTGAAGCTCGCCCTTTGAAACCATAATCTCACATAGAGTAAATGGAAAAAACAGCACGATAATGATACTTTTTCCCTCTTTTTCTTTGCTGGAGTAGTATATACCAAAGATGGAATTCAGAGTTAGTGACTTATCCATTTATCAGTACTTAACAATTGAATAAAATGGACAAATTAGTAAATCAAAAGAATAGGTGCAGGTTGCCTTCAGGGCACCCCACAAGTAACTTCATCGCTGTGAGAACATTATTCGTAGATCAGCGAAGTGCAATGTATTCTGCTTGGATACACAGAAAATAATTGATCCTTAATAAATTACCAACGTTACATCTACTTTCAACTAGGCCTTTTATAACTAGAATCGCAGGATGCACATGGGTGGTCTGAAAAGTTTCCGATATTTTTTGACATGTTTTCTGAAAATTTCTGAAAATGTTCTGAAGATGTCTGAAAAATCTGGGGTCGGAAACTTTTCAGACCACCCTCGTATATACATTTCCTGAAAAGAAAATCGAAGTTCCCAGAAATAGTCTCCAGGAAATTAGTAAACGGTCAAATATTGTTGAAACATACACAAATCCAAAAGTATTAAATTTGAATGACTGGCGTGGACTGCATTTTATATTGGGGAGGCTGAAATGTGAAGTTAGGTTATACAATATACAAACATAAAGGATAGAGTGGTATAAAAGATTTATTGACCAAACATTAAGTTTTAGACAGTTTTGCAATTTTCCTTTTCGATGCACCTTCTTTAAATTTATAAACTTTGCATGCTGTCTAATCCTCATAGTTACATAATATTTTATTATATATGCTATGATTTTACTTCCGTGCATGGGAAAGTTATCTCTTTATCACCTTCAAGTAACTCAGTAATTATGCACTCAAGCACATCATTTGACTCACAGTGCTTTACAAATTGTTCCTCCACTTTGAGGATGAAAGTATGAAGGTTTACATTAGGATGAACCAAAACCCCCATACTTTTCATATTTGTTAACTTTGCTACTGGATGGCAAGAGAATGACCCGGATGAATTTATGCTGCCTGGCAAATAGCATATTTGCTGTGTTTCTTTATTCAGTGCAATACAACGATGACAAGGCATTTTTAAGATTAAGGATACCTTAACCCTTAAGATGCGGGTGTATTTTTCTTTTGCGACAGTCGTGTGCGGGAGACAAGTTAGAGAAACGGTCCCTTCTCCTGGTGGGTCAGACTAGTTGCAGCAGGTAGAAAACCCCCATAATCCGGGTAGACCTTTTTCCGATGCCCGCGGTCAGCGGTTATAGTACAAGACTTTTGGTTTTTCCTCTAACGTGGAAGCAATTGCCAATGATTTAATTGTCTTATTTTTTTCCCTTGCTTTTAGCTGATTAATTTGATACCAAACAGTTAGTAGATACATTGATTTTTAACGAGTGAGGAAATATGAAATTACGAGTGCACTACAAATCTTGGAATTACGCAGAGGCCGGAAAACCCCGGCGAAGGGTTTTCCACATTTAGGACAATGCAAACGATTTTGTGAGGGTGCGTCTCAATCACAGGCACCACCATAAAATTGAGGAAGGCCAAGCATGGGCAAGGAAGAGCAGGTCAAACGTTTTAAAACGTTTTTCCCGCAGTTCTCGCATTCTGACAGGAAAACGTTTTAAAACGTTTCCCGCAGTTTAAGGGTTAAGGATATCTTAAAATATATCAAAAGTCTTCAAGCGCAGTAACGACAATGAAGATCTCCAACTCACACAACGTGGTCGCACTTTCCAACTTACATCAACGTTACCGTAGAAAGGGGTGACTTTAGCCACGCGTGCACTACTCCACAAATTGTAAATTTGTAGTACAATAAATTATGTAGCACTAAAATTTCACGAAGTAGATATTTTTTCCTGCCCTTTAGAATTAAGACTGTCTTGACATATCGTCAGCAAATCCGTCTTGCTCCTTGCAACATTGCCAGAACAATTCTCATTGGAAACTAAATTGAAAATCGTCCATTCTCGAGACAAGTCTACGAAACCTCAGTCTGTTAACTTCTCTCAGTAACACTCAGCAAGATGGGAAACATTTGAAGACAATTGGAGGCCAAACAGTGCTTCTACGTGAAAAAGAGATTAAATTAGTGGAAGTGCTGTTAATTTTTTTATGAGTATTCGTGATATCCAAATTTTAGTACAAACGTATTTGAACAGTAAAAAGTAAATGTTCAGTGCTTTGAAAAAAATTCCATAAATTGTTTGGGTTGGGAGATTCATTAGTAGAAACAAAACACTGACTCTAAGGCTCTAATTTAAAATGGTTCGAGTGAAAGTGAGTAGAAGTTATCTTCAATAATTTTTCATTCTTTTTGTTTTTGGAGGAAAAAAATTAAAAAATGCAAAAAATTATTTTTCTTTTGAAAATTTATAAATAAAGTGGAAAAACGTTATAATGAGTCAATAACTTCTTATCTCAGTACCTAAGGCAAGCACCTATTATTCGGATTTGCTAATTTGTCCGTCTTATTCAAATGTTTTGTATTCAATTCAAAAGTACCTATTGATGGATAAAAGAATTACTCTTCATTCCATCTTTGGTAAATATTACTCTTTATTACATATGTATCATAATCATGTTTTTTCACCGTTTACTCCATATAAGATTATGGTTTCAAAGGGCAAACTTCAGTGCTGCCATCTCGCGGCTACCATCTCGCGGTTGCGGGCATTAAGGGAGCCAAAAAATTTCAGCAGTTTCCAGTCCTATACTTTCTAAGTTCGTGGGTCAACCCAATTCGTGACGCATCCTTCTGCCACAAGCTTTTGCGAGAGCTAAGAAAGCATTTATAACAATGTTTCTGACACCTGGCACCGAAAGGCTGTAGCTTCAAAAGTTGAAGAATCGAAACAAAGATGTCAGTAATGCTGTCAGTGGCCATTAAATACGCCAACTGCTAAGGGGGCGGCGGCTAGACCTCAACGCCCCCTCAATATGACTTGGGCACAGAACGCCCCCCTCTGACTTCTCAGCGCCCACTGGGGGGCGGTAGCGCCCCCGTTGGGAACCACTGGTTTAAACTAACGAACTTTGCAAAGGTCTCCGACGCGACGGTTTCTAGAATTTCAAGTCTATGTATCGGGGAAGCCCTCAAAGGAAACTCTGTATTCCCTTTAAAATGCATGTACATTTTGAAATGGTACCCTGGCTTCGAACCTAGGACCATTAGAAGAATGGAGAATAGCGTTTGTGAAGCAGGTTTTTGACTACTCTTCACCTGCTGGGTTATGGATTTCTATCTTTTCGGGAAATGCTTCATAGATATATTTTAAATCTCCGGCATTCATATCATAAGGGAGAATTTATATCAGCTAGTGTCGAACCCAGAACCGTTTTGCAAGAAACGATTACGTTTAATGACCTGGATAATTGGTTAATGTTAATAGTAGGGGAGACTGGGTACGGTTGAAACATTTTAACGTTTATCGTCCATTGCATCGGGATTAGTTAAGCGAGCGATGAAGGAAATATATTAAATAAAAGACCATATATCTGTTTACTAATGGCCAATGTCATTTGAGATCACTGTATTGTATTTTATGTGTAAAATCAAATTTAAAAAAAGTGTAATTTGTATCAACCGTCCCCATGCCAGGATCGGTTGAAACAGTGCCTGGGGTCAATTGAAACACACGCAAATAATACAAAATATAATAAATGAACATGTTTTATTCATCGTCTAATAACATTTATCAACTCGTAATGGCACAGTTGAGCATCACAAACATTTTTTATGAATATTCAAGTCTTTCACGATACTTATAATCCAACATTATTTTTAATCAGCCTTCAAAGATTTATATCAAGTACAACTTAAAATCATTAATCAGATGTTGGTGACGATTATTTTTTTGTAATGTTTGTATACTACTTGCTATTATGTTTCTCAGAATTCAACAGCATTAATTTTAACTAGATTTTAGCACTCCAGCTAACAGAACAATTTGAGTAAAACTTCAAATCATTATTTCTAAAAACATCTACAATTTGATGCATAGCTAAACAAATGACAAAACAACACTTCAATAATTTTTGTTTAAGAGAATAAAATTCAACAGTTTTAATTAAAACTTTAGCACTTCAGCTATAAAATAGGGTAAGAAAAAACTAAAGACTTATTATTTCTATAAAAATCAGTAATTCAAACAAAAATACTTAAGCGGTTACTAGATCATTCGGTATCACAATTGTGGCAAACATAACTAAGACTACCTTAAACGAAAGATGTAAAGATTGTAAAGATTCCATCGACATACTCAAGAGGAGTGGGGTGTATCGTCTTAATTGTGATGACTGTGACGCTTTTTATGCGGGGAAAACTGCGAGATGTTTTCAGACTAGATTGCAAGAACATAAACGTGCTTATGTCCATCAAAACCCATCCGCTTCCCATTTCAGCAAGCATTTATTAGAAAAAGGACATTTTAGTGAGTTCGACATGACTGTGTTGCATGTGTGTGACCGGAATGCTAAAATAGACGCCTTAGAGACGGTTGAAATCCTGAGAGGTTCTTCCTCGAACATTTTCAATGAATACCTTTTTCCCAATCCCTTTCCCATTTTGAAAACTATCCTTTCCCACCTCACCCCCTCCACCCCTACCCTTTCCATTTAATGTGCTACTCTGTATCTTACTGTTCTCCTGTTTTTGTATCGTTGGACTTGAATTCTTTACTTTGTCTCCTTTCCCTCCCCCACCTCAACTTACTCCTTCTTCCTCCCCCCCTCCCTTCCCACCTTTACTGCTTTCTGATTCGCCTACTGGTTTGTCATTTTTGTATATATTTTGTTTGTTTTTTCCGATCCTTTTGCCTGATGATGCAGCCATGCTGCGAAACCATGGTCGCTTGTGTACCTTCTCTGTGGTCTAGTAAAAGTTTTCTCAATATGGATTTTGATAATATTAAGACCTTCTGTGCACTCTTCATGCGCCCACATTTTACATTCTGTGCATTGTATCCATTTTTCCCTCGGTCTGCTTTCTGAATATGCTGACATACAAACAAGGCAGTAGCACTCCTCTCCTGATGATGATGATGATTCATGTTGCATGTTTATTCTTTTCCTGTTTGTAGCATTTCTTTTAGTCTTTCCAACATCTAATCTTTTCTTAACTTGCTTAGCTTTGATTCGTTTCATGTTTTCATATTCTCTTCTTTTTCAGGTGTATTTGTGTAGATGGTAGATTTCCTGGTTTTTCGCCCCCTGTTTGTTAATTTCCTTGGAGGAGCTTTTGGTAGTGGTCGTACTGCTTCTGGCGAAAACATAAGTGGTGTACTTGAAGTCGCGATATTTTTCGTTTGATTTGTCAACACAGGAATGGATTGAGAACTTGTAGAGGGTTTGGGCAGGAACGGATACAGAAAGAAATTTTGGGGGGGGTCCGATCAAAAAATTTAAAAATAAAAGACATTTCGGCTTTCACAAAACGTGACGTTAGAATTGTGCTAGACAAATTCGAATATTTTCGCTAGTGATTGCTTATTAAATTGTGTGTTTATTTGCGTTATTTGAGTTTCATTTTCGAAAAATAGGCACAAGTTATATTTCGGGGGAGGGGGTCCGGACCCCCAGGACCACCCCCCTGGATCCGTCCCTGGGTTTGGGTGAAATTTGCTGAACACTACCACTACTTTGATGTCCGGGTAGTGTAATCAAAGGTTCTGGATCTGCAATGATGTTTTCTTGTTCTCTGTCTGGGACTTGTAAACACTGTGGCATATTTACGGTCGGTTTTTGTACAAAAAGAGCTGCATTAGAAAGCTTTTATCCTCAAGTGTACTAGTATTTTGAATAGAACCCTCGGTTTCCTCGATTGTATTTACAGGATTTGGACTATCTGTCAGAAATGCAGGTGCAAAATCAAGTTCACTAAACATATGCTGATTAAATGGAACAATCCCAGTTGTGCGAAAGCCAGCTTGAATATTGGACTGTGTAAAAGCAAGCGGCATAGCAGTAGCTAAAATCCCTGGGATGTCGTATATTGACATTGTCTTGCCGGGGTGGCTTCGTATTCATCCATCACAGATCGAATTTACAGCTTTCTTCAGCGGACCGAATACAGATCGATCAAGCGGTTGGAGTTTATGTGAGCAGGAGGGAGGGAAAGATAGCATCACAATGCCATTCTTCTTGCAAAAGTCTAGTGTGTTAATGTGAATATATGAAGAGTGGTTATCAAGCACAAGTAAGACTTTATGTGAAGGAGAAGCATTTGTATGTTTCTTGAAGTGTTCCTGGAAATGAATAAATGTTTCATTCTGCATCCAGCCAGAAGGATTTGCACGTCCAGCAGATCCTATTGGTCCATCCCTGATAAAGTGATCTTGGTATCGCACTCGCGGAAAGACGAAAAATGGAGGAATAGCATTTCCAAAGGCATTGAGCGCAAAGGCTACTGTAACTGCTACTACCCCTCTCGGCTGAAGTTACTGAACCTACTTGACGAACACCACATCTAGCTATTATTCTGTCGGGTTTTTGCAGAGTAGTTATGCCAGTCTCATCAGCATTATATATATTTTGGGATTCAAATTTATAACGGTCCATGACAGTAGCCAAATTGTCGTAGAAAGCATCTACGTTATTTCTATTAAAGCTAGTTGCCCTAGAAAGACTTGTAGCCTGTGCTGCACGCACTGACAGTTTCGGATTTCTTCTCATAAACATGCGAAACCATTCTTCGCCAGCCATTTCGTTGTCATCCCAAGTTCGAGGTCATGATAAGTCGTACTTGATGGTTATAGTTCGTATGCCAATCTCATAACATCCTTTTTAGTTACGCCAAAATATATGTCTGCACATCTAATTAAATATTTAGATAGCTCTTGTTCCTGGTTAAACACTCGATTGTGATCCTTATAACCCATTTCTTGATTTTCTTCGCTACCAGTCGCATCTCGTTTACGAACATACATCAACAGGGAACAGTGGTTCATTCTATTCTTTTCTGCCGCTGTTCTTAACGAAGATCCGGCTTTTACATCTTCATAGGCTTGTTTATACTTTGATAAGTCGGCCTGACCTCTCGTAGTCTTCCTTTGGCGTACCCTTGGCATTTTAGAAACAAGAAAATTAAATAAATAAACTGTTTCAACCGTACCTGCAAAAAAAAACGTTGCAACTGTCCCCAACCCCTTCCTAGATATAAAACTGTTCCCAGTAAGAATGATAACAAATTTGAATAAAAACTAATTATACAGCCATAATCTAAAAACTTCAATTAAAACGAAAGAAAACTCTCAATATTCTACCTTTAATAAAACCATAATAATTGCAAAAATATACGATCAAAAAATACTTACTTTTCCGTCAAAAAACACAATGAGGCCTTCTATACATAAACACAGCGCGCAAAGAGCGACCCAACACTAAAATTCGTATTTCGACTTATCGCCTGCTTCGCTCTCCTCTTGTACCCCTCACCTCATCACGCACGGTGTCGAGATGTACGCTTTCTTTCAACCGCCCCCCGTTTCAACCGTACCCAGTCACCCTAGTAGTAGTCTCCCTTTCTAAGCGTTTCACACATCTGGGAGTCGGCAGGTTAAGGCTGTTAATACTTAGCCTAGCGGTATGAATGAAGGTAGCGTGGCCGGCTTCCCTGCCTACTATTACCCAGAGTTTTACCTCTGGCACTCATATGTACACATTTACAGGCTGATTATACCTGTGGCCTCCCTGAAAAATGCCGGCAGGTAATGTTAATGAATTCTTAAAAATCGCCGATACGTATTTCAAACGGGAGGTTTGCACCCACCAGGCGTCGAACTCACGGACGTTTGTATTATTATTTAAAGAGCGCTTCCTTTGGGACATCCGTGATTTTGAATTTATATTATCGGGAAGTCTGTTAAGTATTTTTCGAAATTTCCGGAGTGAAACCAAAGTGGCCGTAACATTGTCCCTAATGTTTACAAACCATACATATATGATATTGACATTTCAGAAACTTGCGACCTCTTCATACATTCTGACACAAGTCCTTACCATTGACATGGGCTTAAAATCCCCGTGCATTCAATTATTCAAATGAGAAAATTCTGGAGCTAGGATTTAACAATCGCCTTGGTCGCCAGAGGGACACCTTTACTACGAAGAAATTTCACTAAATTGTCGTACAATTTGCCTTAGTACTCATAATTTTAAATAAGAATCTTCGATTAATTTCTTTTATTTTGGTGCATGACTTCGTACGACTATTATCTCCAATTTCATTTCGCCAATTAAATGAAGCCTGCAAATGGTAAAAACTAACTTTACGTGCATTTCTTACGTGAAAGATTTGCCCTGACCTAGCGTCGAACCAACAATTATCTTCGAAGACAACCGTTGACTCACCTTTTTCCCAAACTGAATTCTCCTTCACACGTTTCACTATCTCCTCCTCCGAGGTCTTGTTCTTCTTTCATACCTCCAAATAACAATCTCACGAACATCTCCGACGTTCCCATTTCTGAAAATAAGAACTCAAGTTATAAGTAAAGCATTTTCTCTTTTGATATTTTATACTATTTCAACAATACATTGGTTTGCTCCTAAGAATATTATCAACTCTTTTCATGATTTATATCTAAAACACTGTTTTAAGAGTCAATTGTCTAGATATTTACTTTAATTTGAATTTGAGAAATATGATAAATAATTTGAGCGCACAAATTAATTAAAAATGACAGAGAGATGCCTTATACGAGCAAAAATATAACTATAGTCTATGAGACATAATTTCAATTAAGTCAGACTTAAGATGTAATTATTCCATTTAAAAAATTAAAGGCACGAAAGGAACTTCCGAACTTCAACGTTCATACGAGCGCCGGTCAGATACATTCGAAATCAGTTATTAATGCGGAATACATACTTAGCATTATCACATTTCCCCCTTATGGAGTCCCCGAAGTAAAGACTTCATTTATAGAATTACCTAAAGCTATTTGAAGAGCTTTTTCCTATCGACCGAATCCTAGAGTTACTTTGCAAACTCTATCGACACATTTTTGTATTCACTTCATTATGGAAGCCGTCAAAAATGAAATTTCAGTAACGGAATTCTAAAATAGACGAGATAGAAACTATGATAGGTATATGAAAGTCCAACCATGCTACCCTTCGTCACATTTCTACTTCCGTTTATGACATCAATTCACTGATTTTAGTGCCGAAATGTTAATATAAATATTTAAAATGATTTGACTATCTTAAGTATATATCAAAATACTTTTGACTCGTGAAGGGATGAGATGCCCGGGCTCAGTCCCCTTGCATAGTTAGAGCAACCTGACAACCGCTGAAACATTTTCTTTGCGCGATTAGACTTTCTCAACCAGAATTCTTTCTGGACATTATATCCCACGGTATTCAGATAAGATGGGACGGAGTAATTCGTCAACAAGAGATATAGAACTGCCTTGTCATTTAGTCATGTTTTTGGATTCCAATTTTAGTTTCTCTCGTGTTTCCGAGCGGTTCACATCGAAAACGGATCTTAATTTTTCAGTAGTCTTATCGACATTGGCATAGTGAGAATCCGTGTTTCGTGCTCTATCACAAAGAAATTGTACATCCAGTTTTACTTGCTGAACATACGAGGATTTTAGTCGGTGTAGGAAGTGCTGCGGAGATACTTCGAGTGTCGTGCTAAAGAAAGAGGAGCTTTACGAAGGATTTGTGAGCATAGTGTTTATTTCTAAAATGTCAGTCATTTTCTGTCTTCTTTTAAGTCGTCACAGAATAGTTCACCTTATTTAATCAAACAACGAGTCCGAAAAAGTGGTTTAATTCTTGGAGTAAACTCCGCTCCAAAGTGAATTTCATGACATTCTTATCGTATTATGCGCGTATTTCGTCCGTGACTTTCCCTCCTCATGCTTAAATATTATGCAAATGGTGATTGTATATGTTAAGTGATTTGTATTGTACAGGCAACAGCGATTGTTTTTGCTGCAATGTTACTTAAAGTTTGTAATTTCCGTTTCGAAAATTCGAGACGAGGTGAAAAAGTACATGTAATAAGGGGTGCTGCTTTTGTGAGCGAAAACGGAGTATATTGTAGAGGTTGAGCCTTTACTTTGCAAATTAGTTTTTACGTATTTAATGCTCATCTGATATGTTGTAATATTTGCTCAAAATAAATTTATCTAACGGGTACTGTGATTTATTATTTAAAGGCGTTATTTAAGGAAATCTAATGAGGTATGAAAATTGAAAATACCTATCAATCGCTTTTTCGCAAGGTAATAAATTCCACTCTGTATTTTTTTAACCAATTGCTTTTTGATCGTTTACTGTAGATGTATGAAGTTGATTAACCATATTTCTCACATATCCTTAATTTTTGATGAAAATTATTATACCTTCAGTTCATCTTAACAGAGACTTAGCTGAAACTATTGCCACATTTACTGATAACTACCAGACTGTAAATTTATCTGAGTAACTAAAATGGCAGGATATGTTTTCTAAAACGAAAGTGCGAGAAGTTACACACTCCGCTTAGATAGTTTTTATTGAATTACAACCTTATGAAAAATGAGAACCTTGAATAATATAATGCTTTAGCTGATACGATATGTAAATAACATCTAATCACATGACGGCTCATGCTAAAGAATGTCTTTAAAACTTGGAAAGTCTTTTCTGGTGGAAACCCGAAATAAAAGTATCTTAGCTATTGTGACACTTAAAAAAGAACGACATCAAGCTACCATTTTTTAATTTCAGCGTAATAGTTAGTAAAATAAATGTGGCTATAATGAAGTCAAAATACTCTTAGCTACCATTTTTTAATTTCAGCGTAATAGTTAGTAAAATAAATGTGGCTATAATGAAGTCAAAATTCTCTTAATTTTATATCCAGACGTTTTAATTTAAACCATTGATTCTGGAAATAAATATTATTTAAAATAAGAATTTTGGATTCCACTATTTTTTTGTTCAAAATGAAATTGGATTATAAAGATATTGGATTATAATTGAAAAGATTTTATTTTCGTATTTTGAGCACTGCTGAAGTCATTTTTCGGCTATTTTATTGATATTAAATTAGGAGATTTTGATTTAAACCATTGTCCTTGGAAAGCAATGTTATTTAAATTAAGATTCCTAAATACCACTATTTGTTTATTAAAATGAAATTGAATTATAATGAAAATAAGTTTTATTTTGATACCAATGAGCACTGCTGAAGTCGTTTTTCAGCTATTTTCATGATGACATATTAGAGCATTTAAATTTGAACCGTTACCTTTAGATACGGTAATTTTTTAATATACGATTTTTGAAAACACAAAGTGTTTAATTAAATTGAGAGTGGATGATAGTTTAGATTTTATTTTGAACATTTTTATCTCCCGCGGACATTCAACCGGATGTGTGTATGGTTGCTAAAGACTCGAGAACCGAGAGTCGTAAAATTTTGAAATTCTGCACGCTATTAAAAGTCGACCCCGCGCTGAGAACAGGCTACTTTTTATTTACTTAATGGTCTACGGTTCGAACCCTGCCGGATCGAAACCTTTTCATAATAAATTCACCTAAAATTCAATTCCGTTCGTTGCAGGCTTCGATTCTTCTTCTTCTTTCTGGGATTAGGCTTTAAGCCTGTTCCGGCTTCACTTTGCCATCTTAAACGTGGTATTCCTACTCTCCTTTTACCTAATGGCTTATATTCCAAAACTTACTTTGTGAATCTCTCTCTAGGCATTCGCAATATATGCTCTTTCCATCTGTTTTTGTATTCTATTAATGGCTCTGGCATCGCCTGAGTTCCTAGTTCATCCAAAAATTTTTTTGACTATGATATCCCATTGTTAAACTCAAATTATTTTGATTAGATTCATTGAAGAATCGTTACAAACTCAATACAGTATAAAAACAAGAACTTGCAATTAATGTTTTGTGTTTAAGGGTATTAGAAATTTAAAAACTATAATTGATCTTGTGGAATTATTAAAACCCTTAAGAGCTGAAAGCTCTTTTTTATGGTATAAGAATATAAACGATTATCAATATATTGATGTAGACATAAACACTTACATCACCAATATGACTAAGGAGAATTTATTGCAAGTTGGCATCTTATCATAATTACAATCACATGACATTAATTACAGGGAAATTTTTAAATTACAGATTTTAAATTGTAATTACCATATTTATTGGCGCAGTATACACTTTTTTAAAGTAGGTCTGAAATTCATGCTGCATTATATGCTATTACAACTCTATATTAGATTTTTTATTTATATAATATTTCATGTAATGAATTATATTCACTTTTAACTCGGTTTAAAACATCCTTTTTAGGTATTTTATGGCATTTATTTTAAAAAATGTCTCATCTCCTGAAAACAACTTTCTGCGATACTATTCAAAATAAGCTGAATACAAATTCATATTTGTGCTGGTCTTCACATACAAAAACATTGCCTTCGTCCAGATTATGTATGTATATTAAATAATAAGACTTGTGCCTTGCACAAAATACACAAATATGCTACCATCTGAAATTAGTCTTTGTTAATTAAAGTATTTGAAAAGGAGGTTTTTACCTATTTTTATAGTAATCACCTTTAACTGAGAACATTTTACGAGAGACTAGCTTCTGTAGTTGTTGGCAGGTGTTTTTTAGAGTGTGATGCAACCAAACCACTCCAAGTCATTAATTAAAATCTTAGTTTTTCAATATGAATTTTCTTCTGGAAATCATGGTCTGAGTTTTCCTTCAATAAATATGTTAAATGAGATACATATTCACCATAATGTATAAAAAAAGCATAATATATTAATAATAAAAGTACAGTAGAACATGATATTTAGGACAGTATATATATACTTATTAAAACTATTAACATTGAAGCAAACCAACACAGCATATTTCATATCTCAACATCCTCAAAAAATTCTCTTATAGAGTAATACCTTTGATATTTTTTAAGAATACTGCCTGGTTTTTGTCTCATAAGAATTATTTTTTTCTTAGATACATTTCTACCCATATTTTGGCAAATCTTTTTTAATGTCAATCTGTTCCTGGGATACTGAAGCATATTTTTACCTCTTATCTCATAATAGTGATCATATTGTGCAAGTTTCATGGTTTTTATGTTTTTACCGACAGTACTCACAATTTCATATATATAATTAAATTGATATGTTAGAATGACACTTGTTTTGAAAGATTGTTTTCAAGATTCTGTATAATAATAATATTTCATTATATCCCAGGACATGTACAAGTTATGTATAGACATAGTCATATTTTACAATATAATACGTATTATGTTCATTTATATATTGATTGGTCCACCTTTGTATGAAGTATTTACAACAGCACATTTATATACATATATTAATTAACTAATATAGACAATGGATTGATCACGTAATCTTTAACATCTTTGATTTATTCCATCAACATTATCTTCTGTTATTTAGTATGGAAATTTAATTTGAAACCTCGGCTTTAGTCACATTTCCTTGGCATGAATTGAAAATAAGTATAGCATCTTTCATTGAAGGAATGAAATGTACTTCTTTGGCAATGTTTCCATAGTAGCTGCTGAAATACTCCACTAATATTTTTGAATCATCTATGTTACTTCCATTTAATAAGATCTCTTTTACTTGTTTAACCTATTTTCCATATGGTTTTCTGATCTTTTACCACCATCAAATTATCATCATGATATATAGCTTTAATTATTAGAATATTGAATGTATTTATCTTTAGCCACCTGTTTTTATTTTTTAATTGCTTTACTTGGTGTTTTCCTGTATTTCTTATAATGGTTAATCAGAAGGACATTTCCAGAGTATTCATTCCTTGGTAAAAGTCTCTTTGTTTCTCTGAATGTAATTATACCAGCTGTAATCCAATATATATGAAAATATTTGATTTAGTTTTATTTTGAGCCCAGGGAAATACACGATCAATGATGTCTAATAATTTCCTGATGAACAAGTAATAATTTTTATCAAAACATTTAACATTGCCAAGAAGCCATTATTCATTTCAGGTCAACAACTTCAACTCATTCTCTATGCTCAAGTTATGTTACAGAGTATGACTACTCCTTTTTTACATTCTGTTGATAGATGTAAAGCCTCAAGCCTTTTAAAAATGAATCCACATATTCATTATGAAACCTATAAAACATCATATAATGGATATCCAATGACTCACTTTCTTTTAATATCATTCATGATCCACCTCTAGAGGAGTTTTCTCTTTAGCATTATTATCAGCAACTTAGTAATTCTTCATTCTAGGAAGAATCTTTATTTGATTTGTGGTGACCCATTGTTCATTAACTGAGGGGTTTATATTTCTAAATCATTTAATATATTTTAAATTCTGTGATGCACAATTTAAAGGATGAAGTAGAAAGTTTTGAAAACATTTGAATTCTCTGTATGATTATTTTTTATGTATTTTGAGAGCATGACATATTTTAGAAACCATCTAACATTTTTAAAAGTAAATTCCTATTGAAAGTTTTACAGATTTTAATAAAAGATGGGCAAACAATTTTTTTTAACACAAACCCCACAAATATCAGCAGTAAGGCAAGAGAAATCCTTGAGA
The DNA here is from genome assembly GCA_947579665.1 of Sympetrum striolatum. Lineage (NCBI taxonomy): Eukaryota > Metazoa > Arthropoda > Insecta > Odonata > Libellulidae > Sympetrum > Sympetrum striolatum. The sequence goes on from OX388343.1 coordinate 105,782,103, forward strand.
AATTAAAAACTTGACTGTAAGAAGAAAAGGAGAAGGAATTTATCTTTTACAACATCGAATAAGAGAAGAAGTAAAATACTTATAGGGAAGAAATCATCAGATGGACTAAAGTAATGAGTTACCAGATATTTATGGAGCCAATTAGCAAAATGGTCAATATAAGTGTCCTATTCCATTGTATAACAAATACTGTTGTCAAATATTACATAACTTGGGAAAAAAGCAAAATGTATCAGCATCAGATATCAAATTGGGAACTTTATGAAATAATCAATAAGGCTGTTACATTTTTTTATGTAAAGCAAAATGTTTATTCATTACACTTAACTGTTGATTAACCCTTAACCAGTGACGTGCAATTTTTGTCACACTACCAGTGACGTGCGGTCTGGGAGACCGCAATTTTTTAAATATCTTTAAAGTTACTAAATGACACATTTAACAAAATTTAAAAGCCTTAATAAACTAATCAGTTATTCAATAATTTGAATTCAAATTTAATTTTATGTTAATATGAACAAAATTTCAATTATTAATCATTTTACGAAGATAGTCAAAAATTTGAATGAAAAAAACATATCCTATCAAAATAATGTCGCATATTAAAAATCAGGTGCCTATTTTTGTAGCAAAGCCTTGAATGTATTTTTGGGATGATAATTGATAAAACGTTCTTGAAAAATATTTCATTTATTGTGTTTTTCATGGATTCTGCAAACGTTCGATTTTACATTTTTCGTGAATAATGTCCTACCCCTCCATAGAAGCACAGCTCTTGCAAATATTTTTTGTGCATTATAAAAAACTGGTTGTCTACATTTGGATCAAAAGAAGGAGGTTTTTCGTTTTTTTCATGGAGGGCAAGTCTTCCGCTTCTCTAGTTTATCTTCGAAATTTTGAGGTTTTTCAACTGTTAGGTTCAGAATTCGGCCTATATTGGCTCTTAATTGTGTGGGAATCTTGCTGTTTGACATTATCCTCTTTAATTGTGGCCTTACTAACTCCGCTGCAATGCATTTAATAAAATCATACCTATTCAGATACTTCTTGTCTTTTAGAGACTGCTAAACACAAAAGAATTCACCTATGAAATGTCTAAAATCCTAAGAAACACTGCCATTGGCCATCTCCTTGTTCTTCGACTAGATGAGTAGCTGCTGCACATTTTATGTAGTGTATCTACTCCACCCTTGATTGAATTATAGAAAGCTATAATTTCAGGTTTCATTGTCACGTCATCAGTGCTCTCTGTGGTGCATTGACGACACCAACCAAAGAGTCCTGTTTCTCTTTGGCACATGAGGAACTAGAGTCATGTTGCCGTATATCCGTACAACGAGGACCCTTTTGTGCCTTCTTTTGAAGGCCCGAACTCATTGGATATTTCCCTTTATTTTTTTCTTATCGTCCCGACATAGGTCAGTCCTTTCACCCTCAGCTTCTAAACCAGTTCAATTGAAGTGAACCAATTATCAGCTGTAATATTTCGATTGGAATGAAATATTGGCTCAGTGAGACGCGGAACTGATTGCGTAGGTTTCGAAGTCTTTTTGTCTTCCTCTGACAGACCTTTTCCGTTGGTACTTTTTCTTCTGAAGTTTGACATTTGTCCAACACAAAATCAAATTTATTATATCGTCGTCAAAAATAAGCGACCAAAAATGGAGAGCTTGCAGTTCCATATCTAGAGGTATAACAGATTGCTTCAAACCTGGTTTTTCCGCGACAATGTTATGCAGACGAGTTTAAACGTTTCTCTTTGGCTCTTTAGAACTATTTTCCTAGGTAATTAGTTTTCCTGCCGCCATATTTGCAAATTATTTTACAACAAAGATATAATCAAACTTAAGAAAATAAGAAAAACTTATACCTTTACCACAGTATATTTATTAACTTACGACCATGGTTTCGATCTATAAGATCATCTTCAGGTGACAGGATATGACAAGTACAAAGTATATATAGTAAAAGGGGGAAGGAGGGGAGTGGGTGTCAAGGGGAGGTTAGAGGGGGAGGAAGGGAGGACGAGGGGTTTTTTACCCATGGTCGTAAGTTAATAAATATACTGTGGTAAAGGTATAAGTTTTTCTTATTTTCTTATTTTCTTAAGTTTGATTATGGAGAACTACCACAAAGTCAAGGCCGAAGTAGTAGATTTTAACAAAGATATATTTTAGAAAGAAACGAACTTACTGAAAAAATATAACTCACATGATTCGTCTTTCAAAAGATCCGTGTATGCGGTCCGTGTAGCAAGATGATTACTTGGCAACGAATAGAGCGAAACTAAAGAAAGCAGTTTGGGGAAAATCCGAGAAATACGTTTTCTTTCACATCTGGTCATGTACTGCTCGAACATTCGCCTCGGGTTTTCCCCAGGATCACTCCACCCTTTCCATTGGGGGTCCATATTCCGCTGACAATATGCTTCACTAAAGGTTATTCATCCCAGGCACAAATGAGTAGTGGCAACAAATAGAAATTCTCGTAGGATTTGGTTATTCTGAGTTTGCCGCCACTTCGGTCGCATCCGTAGTAAGTGACATTCTAGTGTCAGAATCACAGCAAAATATAAAGAGGAAAAATTCGGTTCCATACACATAAGGTGTTTTAATGCAAGTATGATTTAATATTTTTCTAAAAAGATTTTTATGTTTGGAGTTGATATTATAAAATAACCAAATCAATCAGTATTCTTTAGGACGACCTCAACATTAGCCTACTATCATAAAATCCATATATTTTGCCTAATTTAGGCTTTTCAAATAGTAATAAGAAAGAAATGTGAAAATAATAAACAAGTGTAATAAATTAGGTTGAATTTTGTAAGCCTCCGTAATAATATTCACCCATATTACGAATTGAGTTTTCCCGAATTAGTGACGTGCGGTCTCTCAGACCGCGCATGAAATTAAATCGCAACTTAATAGAAATACAAGTAAGATAAATGAAATTCGAAGAATTCTATATACTACGTAAAGGTATCTAAGAAGGTACCATAAATAACAGATTTGTTAAAAATCAAATAATTTTTTTATTCACAATACAAAAATCGCTGCGGTCTCTCAGACCGCACGTCACTGGTTAAGGGTTAAGATTAACTCTTATGATTTAAGATTGTAATTAGACTCAGATATATAGTTATCTGTAAGTGGTATATAACATTTATTATAATTATATTATATAATTATATTAGAACGACTAGACTGTATGATTGTCAACTCACCACTTCAACATCAGCAATCATTTTTCTTACAATAAAATGATATGAGTACGCCACATGCCAAATTTATGATGATGGGGACAAAAGATAATATCTATTATCCAATTTTTTAAGGTACCCAAACCTTGCTAGTTTCACTACAATTCCATTCAGTCACTTTAATTTTGAAGAAGCTAGACTAACCTAAACTATAGTTAACAGTTTATTTTAATGTTTTTAAATTGTGATTTTTGCAAATAACTTCTCAATATTGAATTGAAAGTCCTTCTAGAAGAATCATGCACCAAAGCTTTTGTAAGAAATGCAGTTTATCCATGGATGTTGATGGTATTAATAGAAAGTAATATGTATTTCCAGCTATTTAAATAATTTACAACAATCTGCCATGGGCAAGAAACTTGAAGCATCAGTATGATCACAGAATTATATAATTAGAAAAATAAGATTTCTTGCAAAGTGAATTAGCAGATAAACTACTCTGAGGCACGCAGATAACTTAATTCAGATTGAATATTTTCAGAAGTCTACAATTAATCCTAACTTGAACTATCAAAACACTAAACAAGGTTGAGAGCAGGATTCAATAATGCAGTCTCAAAGAACAACACCAAAGTTTCATTAATAGAATTCATATTTAATTTCAGAAAGAATACAGTTTTCATTACATAAAATCTATTATGTTATACATGGAAAAATACAATAAAGCAGATGATAAACCAATAATGATTCATTTAAAATGAAAGCTACAGACTTTCTTCTCAACTGCTACAACACATCTTCATAACCTGAAATCATCTCCATGCTGCAACCAGCAGGGTGTCACCTACGCATCCTTTAAATGAAGCTACTTATAAACCTCTAAAATATTGAAAAAATTGTATTAGTTACAAGGAGATAAAGTTTTGAAAATTAAATGCAAACTCTTTAAAAACCGCTATCGGTAATAAAATATCTTGGACTAAAGAAGATTTATGAAAGATTTAATAATAAAGGCTGTATCGATTCAGTTAACAAGCTTGACATGGTCGTCATTGGGTAAATCGTTGATGAAGATGTTAAAAAGAATGGGACTGATAATGCTTCCCTGAGGGACTCCTGCAGAAATTGCTAAGGGAGAAGAAATGTAGTTTCCAGATTTCACTTGTATGATGCAGTTATACAAAAAACTTTGAATAATTTTACAGATGGAAGGGGGGAAAGATAGGCAGAGCAATTTATAAATCAGGCCCTGGTACCAAACTCTATCAAAAGCTTTGTGGGTGTCATAAAATACTACTTTCGTAGCTTGTCATCTAAAGATGTGGCATTAGTTCCACCAGGCGGAGAATTTGATGCGATGTGGAAAGATGATTCATAAATCCCATTTACTCGGGAATGATTATGTTGTTGGCCGAAAGATGATGTTGAATAATTCTGTATATTACTTTTTCGAAAACTTTAGACAGAGATGACAGGAGAGTAATCGGACGTTAGTTAGAAATGAAAGTGGGATCTTTTTGTGGTTTGGGGAGAAGTTGAACCGTGCCTAACTTCCATGAGTCAGGGAAGTAATATAATTTTAAATTGGAGTTGAAAAGGTCGACAAGATAAAGGATGAACTCGGGGAATACTGGAGAGAAGTTTGAGAATTTTATTAGAAAAGGGGTCAGGACCAGTTGCTTTGCGAATGGGTATCTAGGAAATCGAAAATTTCTGTTGAAGTTTTAGAGAAAAGAGGATCGGTGGGTTGAATTAGTGAGAGGAAGTTGTAAGAAATATTAATGGTGGCATCAGAATCTCAGAATCAGAAATCAGAAAGATGCAAGATTTTCAACGGAGAATTTGGCTTTGGTAGCCGGATCAAAGTTGAGTTTGTTATCAATTAAAAGGGGCTGATTGAACATATTAGCTTTTGTGAAGGATTTGGAAATTTTCCATAATGAATGATCATCGCATTTTAAAGTGCTGGCAAAGGCATGCCATTTAGAGGAGTGAAAGACACGGAGCTTTTGCTTGATAATGTTCCTGATATTCCTAAGGGCAATTTTATCTTCCGGGAGTTTGTGCAATGAAACTGCCTGCGAAGGCGATTCCCGCAGGCCATAAGTCGGCGAATATTTGCTGGTATAGGGGAATGATTGTTGGGAATAGCTTTACGAAAGGAGGTTGCTGACTGTTTGGCAGCCGTGATGAGACCATTGATAATGGAAATTCGGAAGTCAAGTTTTTCAGTGGAGGGGCTATCCCCTATGAGAGGGTAGAAAGAAATTTTTTCACTAACAAAGTTGACGATCTGTTGCCAATTGATGTGGGGGGTGTCAGGCTAAGGAGTGCTGATGAGCAAGCCAGAGATAGAAGTGCAAACAGGGAAGTGATCCGAATCAAGAACTCTATGGACGAGATGAGGAGACATGTCAAGAACATTATGAGTAATAGTTAAGTCAAGCAGGTTAGCAGATCTGCCATTGCTAAATGTGGGAGCGAAGGAAGAGAAAATAGATAAATTAGAGGATTGTAAAAATTTGAATAATTTTATACCACTAGGATTAGTGGTGTAGGAGCCCCATGTGGGGTGTTTACAATTCCAGTCTCCGATGAATATTGTCGACTTAGGAGAAGAAGAGAGGAAAGCCAGATCTGATGGATTGAGACGACCATGTTTGAGATAAGTGGAATACAATTGGACAGGGCGATTGTTGATGGTAATTTCGATGCCTATTAGGTCAATAGAAGAGAGGCTGGGGACAGGGAGGGGAGAGAATGTAATGGATTTATGAATAAGAATGGCTAGTCCATTTGTGGAGGAACCTATGTCTAGATGGACGACATTGTAACGTGGAGTAAATAATTTCTGTAGGGGATTAAGCCTGGTTTCCAGGAGGAAAGCGATATGGATGTTGGAATCTGCACAAAAGTCGCGGAATTCATTTAATTTGGGACGAATGCTGCGAGCGTTAAAGGTGACCAGATTAATTGAGGAGGCCATTGATGATCGTGAAGGCCTCCGTAAATAAAGTGAATATTTTATCTTTTAAAGTTATCGCTGACATGATTTTTTAAATTGAGGAAAGGATGTTGGTAAGGAGTTGTTGGTAGGAAAAGGTTGAAGAGTTAGGAGAGGTAGAAGAGGAAGGTTGGTCAGGAGGAGGGTTAGGATTGGTAGAGGGCTTAGGATTAGTACGAGGAACATTGTTGCGATTGCGTGCAGCAAAAGCATAAGAAACAGGGAGTTCAGGAAAAGATGTATTAGAAGTGATATTAAATTCGTTACCGGCGGAGGTCTCGCCTAAAATGCGATTGTCCTTAATCTTAAGAATTAAATTGCGCTTTAGTTCCTTAAATTCAGGGCAGCCTATGTGAAGCGCGGAGTGAGTGCCTTGGCAATGAATACAAGGTGGCTTTTCGATTGGGTCGGATACAGCGCAATTGCTTAGGGGGTGAGGCCCCCCACAGAGAGAACATTTTGGTTTTTGATGTCAATAGTTACGGGTATGGCCGAACTGTAAGCATTTGCGGCACTGCAGAGGTTCGATTTATTTTGTGAAGGGGCGAACTTCAACCAAAACGTAGCTAGAACTGAAAGAGATTAAAATTTTTCTAGGTCGTTTAAGGTGGGACTAAGTTACTTTGAACACTGGCATTTAACGATGATCACAAACAGTTTTTCCTTCAGCTGCCTCTGATTGGAAGTGTACTATCCTATAAGTGTACCATGAAAATGTATTTTTTAATGAGTTCCTGCATCCATTAATTAATGGGTATAAAAACTTCTTCCAAAACTGCTGGAAATAAGGTGAGAGATAGACTGTAAACTTTTCGAACTTCCTTCTCAACCTTAATTCTGAGTATATTCAATATTATATAGACGCTTCTCCGGATATCTATTATATATAGACGTTTCTCCGGATATCTATTATATATAGATGCTTCTCCGGATTCATTCATGTATCCATATATATATATATATACGAGTAAAATGTAGCTTGCATACTGCAAGCAGATCGGCAATACTAATTTCATATCGGCATCATATCGTGACGGTCCTCAAAATAAAAACAAAAAGGATTGAAATTTTGCTTAAAATTCGCTGTAATTTAAGCACCTAGCATCGAGCCCGGGTCTTACTGGTGATCTTACTATGCAGCACAATAGAAGATCACCATCTCTAACCATGTGTGAAAATTCAAGCAGAAATATTGGCTACAACTGCCTCAAAAGACGTTCTAATTTTTACGAATGTAAATGGCTCTCTGGATGCGAACCAAGGACAATCTTGGAAATCTAAAACATGATTTTGAAAATTATTTATGATCTTTATCTACATCCCAAATTTCCGGTTTCTATATTATTGGGAAAGGTTTCAAAATAATTCCTAAAAATCGGATCAACTTCTGATTGCAGAGACACCTGGTGTCGAACCCAGGAAATAGTGTAAGCTGTGTATGCACAGTTTGATTTGTAAAGACTTAGTCTTCTATCATGCAAACTTTGAAGTCCATAGCATGCCGGGAAGTACCCAAATTTTGTTTCCGTTATCTCCGTAAGAAATGCATTGAGAATTGCAAATTGCCCTCTGGGATCGAACCAAGGACCATCAGCGAACATGTAAAATTTGATTATGAAATATATTCATGATATCTATCCACGTGCTGAGTTTCAAGTATCCATGTTTTCAGGAAAGGATCCAAAAAAAATATTCAAAATCGCCTCAATGCATTTTAAACGGCCGATTTTTGCCCCAACCTAGCATCGAACCATGGACAATATTCAAAGATGTCTTTCTGATTTACGTTGGAGTTACACGGCTTCTTGCGATCCCTCGAATTTCAACTCTCTCCTTTTCCGGGAAGTGCCTCAAAAAATTTTTCGAAAATCCCTGCCATGTATCCTTATGGAGAAAATTGCGACTTTGGGGCCTCCTGGAATCGAACCCATGACACCGAGGAACAAAGTCGGCTTTTTCCTGGAGGTTACACGTCATGGCCATAACGTCGTAAAAATTTCAAGACGGTGGCACTTGTGGAACATGGTTAGAATTTTGATCCCCTATGAATGAATGAATGAATGAATGAGTGAGTGTGTATATAGGTACGAGTAAAATGTAGCTTGCATACTGCAAGCAGATCGGCAATACTAATTTCATATCGGCATTATTTCGGGACGGTTCTCAATAGAAAAATAAGGATTGAAAATATTCTTAAAATTCGCTGCAATCTTATCGTCTGGAATCGAACCCGGGTCAAACTGGTGAACTTACTATGCAGCACTATAGAAGTACACCATCTTTGACTGTGTGTGAAAATTCAAGCAGAAATTTTGTCTACAACTGCCTCAAAAGACGTTCTAATTTTCACGAATTTAAATGGCTCTTTGGATTCGAACCAAGGACGGTCTTGGAAATCTAAAAAATTTTTCTGAAAGTTATTTATGATCTCTATCTATATGCCGAATTTCAAGTTTCTATATTGCTGGGAAAGGGTTCAAAATAATTATTGAAAATCGGATCAGTTACTGATTGTAGATACGCCTGGTGTCGAACCCAGGACACATTGACAGCTGGGAATGCACAGTTTGATTTGTATACACTTAATCTTTCTGAATGCAAAGTTAGAAGTCTTTATCGTGCCGGGAAGTACCTATAATTTGTTTCCGTTATCTCCGTAAGAAATGCATTGAGGAATTTAAATGGCCCTCTGGGATCGAACCAAGGACCATCAGCGAATATGTAAAATTTGATCCTGAAATTTATTATTGATCTCCAACTCCATGCCGAATTTCAAGTTTCCATGCCATCGGGAAAGGGTCCAAAAAAAATCTTAAAAATCGCCACAATGCATTTTAAACGGCCGATTTTTGCCTTGACCTAGCATCGAACCCAGGTTATTTTTTGTAAAACTCATTTATGTTTTCGATAGATCATGACCATATATAAAGGCTCCTAGAGTTTCGATTCTCTACCTATCCGGGAAGTGTTTTTTAAAAATTCCCGAAAATCTAAGCAATGCATTTAAACGGGAAAAATCGGGACTTTGGGGCCCTCTGGAATCGAACCCATGACACTGAGAATCAAAATCATAATTTTTCAGGCGGTTAATTGTTATGGCCAATACGCAGTAAAAATTTGAACTCAATCACGCTAGTGGTTTAGGCTGTGAATTTGTATCCTATCTATCTATATACCTATCTATATACCTATCTATATACCTATCTATATATATGAATGAATCCGGAGAAGCATCTATATATAATAGATATATATATATAGAGAGGATACAAACTCACAGCCTAAACCACAAGAGGGATTGAGCTGAAATTTTTACGGCGTATTGGCCAAAACGTGTAACCACCAGGAAAAAAGCGATTTTGATCCTCAGTGTCATGGGTTCGATTCCAGAGGGCCCCAAAGTCCCGATTTTTCCCGTTTAGATGCATTTTTTTTTTTGATTTTTTTTTTTTTCGGGAATTTTTAAAAAATACTTCCGGGATAGGTAGAGAATCGAAAATCTAGGAGCCTTTATATATGGTCATGATCTATCGAAAACATAAATGAGTTTTACGGAAAATATCCTTGGTTCGATGCTAGGTCGAGGCAAAAATCGGCCGTTTAAAATGTATTGTGGAGATTTTTATGATTTTTTTTGGACCCCTTCCCGATGGCATGGAAACTTCAAATTTGGCATGGAGTTGGAGATTATAAATATATTTCATAATCAAATTTAACATATTCATTGATGGTCCTTGGTTCGATCCCAGGGCGCCATTTACATTTCTCTATGCATTTCTTACGGAGATAACGGAAACAAATTTTAGGTACTTCCCGGCATGCTATCGACTTAAAACTTAGCGTAATAAAAAAACCAGTCTTAACAAATCAAACTATGCATTTATAGCTATCGATGTGTCCTGGGTTCGACACCAGGTGTCTCTGCAATCAGAAGTTGATCCGATTTTTAGGAATTATTTTGAAACCTTTCCTATTAATATAGAAACTTGAAATTTGGCATATGGATTAAGATCATTATTAAATTTCAGAAACATTTTTTAAATTTACAAGATCGTCCTTGGTTCGGGTCTCGAGAGCCATTTACATTCGTGAACATTAGAGCGTCTTTTGAGGCAGTTGTAGCCAATATTTCTGCTTGAATTTTCACACATAGTTAGAGATGGAGATCTTCTATTGCGCTACGTAGTAAGTTCACCAGTAAGATCCGGGTTCGATGCCAGACGATGAAATTTCAGCGAATTTTAAGAAAAATTTCAATCCTTTTTTTTTCTTTTGAGGACATTCCCGATATGATGCCGATATGAAATTAGTATTGCCGATCTGCTTGCAGTATGCAAGCAACATTTTACTCGTACCTATATATATATATAGGGGATCAAAATTCTAACCATGTTCCACAAGTGCCACCGACTTGAAATTTTTACGACGTTATGGCCATAACGTGTAACCTCCAGGAAAAAGCCGACTTTGAACCTCAGTGTCATGGGTTCGATTCCAGAAGGCCCCAAAGTCGCGATTTTCCCCATAAGAATACATGGCGGGGATTTTCGAAAATTTTTTTGAGGCACTTCCCGGAAAAGTAGAGAGTTGAAATTCGAGGGATCACTAGAAGCCGTACATATCCAACGAAAATCAAAAAGACATCTTCGAATATTGTCCATGGTTCGATGCTAGGTCGGTGCAAAAATCGGCCGTTTAAAATGCATTGCGGCGATTTTGAAGATTTTTTTTGATCCTTTCCCGGTAACATGGATACTTGAAACTCGGCACGTAAATAGATATCATGAACATATATTTAATAATCAAATTTTAGATGTTCGCTCATGATCCTTGGTTCGATCCCAGAGGGCCATTTGCAATTCTCAATGCATTTCTTACGGAGATAACGGAAACAAAATTAAGGTACTTCCCGGCATGCTATCGACTTCAAACTTTGCATGATAGAAGAGCAAGTCTTTACAAATCAAACTGTGCATTCACAGCTTACAATATTTCTAGGGTTCGACACCAGGTGTCTCTGTAATCATAAGTTGATACGATTTTTAGGAATTATTTTGAAAACTTTCCCAATAATATAGAAACTTGAAATTCGGCATATAGATAGAGATCATAAATAACTTTCAGAAACATAATTTAGATTTCCAAGATCGTCCTTGGTTCGAATCCAGAGAGCCATTTACATTCGTGAAAATTAGAACGTCTTTTGAGGCAGTTGTAGCCAATATTTCTGCTTGAATTTTCACACATAGTTAGAGACGGTGATCTTCTATTGTGCTGCATAGTAATTTACCAGTAAGATCCGGGTTCGATGCCAGACGATAAAATTGCAGCGAATTTTAAGAATATTTTGAATCATTTTTTTGTTCTTTTGAGAACCGTCCCGATATGATGCCGATATGAAATTAGTATTGCCGATCTGCTTGCAGTATGCAAGCTACTTTTTACTCGTACCTATATACACACTCACTCATTCATTCATTCATAGGGCATCAAAAGTCTAAGCATGTTCCACAAGTGCCACTGACTTGAAATTTTTACGACACTATGGCCATATCGTGTAACCTCCAGAAAAAATCCGACTTTGAACCTCAGTGTCATGGGTTCGATTCCAGAAGGCCCCAAAGTCCCGATTTTCTCCATAAGGATATATGGTGAAGATTTTCGAAAATTTTTTTGAGGCACTTCTCGGAAAGGTAGAAAGTTGAAATTCGAGGTATCGCTAGATGCCGTGGATATCCAACGAAAACTAAAAAGACATCGCAGAACATGGTCCATGGTTCGATGCTAGGTCGGGGCAAATATCGGCCGTTTAAAATGCATTGCGGCGATTTTGAAGATTTTTTTTATATCCTTTTCCGATAACATAGATACTTGAAACTCGGCACGTGGATTGATATCATTAATATGTTTCATAATCAAATTTTACATATTCGCTGATGGTCCTTGGTTCGATCCCTGAGGGCCATTTGCACTTCTCAATGCATTTCTTACGGAGATAACGGAAACAAAATTTAGGCACTTCCCGGCATGCTATCGACTTCAAACTTTGCATGTTAGTAGAGCAAGTCCTTAGAAATCAGACTGGGCATTCACGGCTATCAATGTGTCCTGGGTTGGACACCAGGTGTCTCTGCAATCAGAAGTTGATCCGATATTTAGAAATTATTTTGAAACCTTTCCCAATAATATAGAAACTTGAAATTCGGGATATAGATAGAGATCATAAATAACTTTCAGAAACATGTTTTAGAATTCCAAGATCGTCCTTGGTTCGCATCCAGAGAGCACTTTACATTAGTGAAAATTAGAACGTCATTTGAGGCAGTTTTAGCCAATATTTCTGCTTGAATTTTCACACATAGCTAGAGATGGTGATCTTTTTTTTTTCTGCAGAGAAGCTCACAGTAAAGACCCGGGTTTGATGCCAGACGATGAATTGTCAGCGAATTTTAAGAAAAATTTCAATCCTTTTTTTTTTGATTTTGAGGACCGTCCCGATATTATGCCGATATGAAATTAGTATTGCCGATCTGCTTGCAGTATGCAAGCTACATTTTACTCGTATTCAATATTATCCCTTGGAATGACTCAAATCTACAGTTCCTTCCTTCGTTTCATCATCCGCTGGGTTTTTACGACTTCCATTACTTTGGCTCCGAGTTCTTTCTCATGAAGGGAATTTATTTCTACATTCCAGCTGAAACTCCTTCTTATTATCAAGCTTATCGATGTTTATGTCCTGCTTCCCACAAGAAATAAACTTCTTGCGTTCCGTTCGGGGGTTAAACGTTATTTGGCACTTTAAAGTTGTGTTGTCACTCCTAGCGTAAAATTTGTTATACCGCACTCCTAGAAAGTCCGGGGTTAAGTGATAAAAAAAAGGGAGTTTTTGCCAAGTGTCAGGGTTTCTCTTGCGAATAAAGATTAGAGGTTTTTGAAAACGAAAGAGCTTTATTTACCTTTAAGGACGACCGGTGGAAAAAGAGAGCTGCAAGTCAAAAGAGCGAAGGCGGCATAGATCCGGCGATGGATGCAGACAATTTCGCGTGGCTACAATCACACGCAATCTGTTCTTAGGGGCAAACTGCTCATTGTTTATACATTCTACGAACAAGGGAAAAATGAGTAGGAGGGGCAACCAGGTTATTGGAGACTCTGACTCTACGTTAGATCTGGTCGTTATGTGCTAAATTCGTGGCTAATTAAAACTAAGAGATCACGAGCTGCGCGATGGGAGCGAATCGGAATTCCCTCGCCTTATCCCTTTTGTATTCGAGGTCAGTTCAAAAATGAAAATATTTTCTCCACTCCATCCCTGGTATTACAGCTTTATACTGGGTGACTGTGCTTCCCAATTACGCCAAGAAAATCCTCAATTTCGGATAAAGTTCGCGCCTCCCAATATCTCAGTTCTTCGACAGTTAAAAACGTCGTAGCGGATTTTGGAGTAGCCCTTAACAGTGCAATTTCATCAGTGAAACATACAGTGACGGAATGTAACCGTAAGAGTGTCAATTCCCGTATTTCTTTCATTCATAATTCTTCTAAAAATAATCCACTTTAAGCCACACTTCCCTTTTGGAATAAAAAACGAAGCGCTTTGTGACCGATACTAACCTAATTCTACTGAAAGCCGACATAGGACAGTGCGTGGTCCTTTATTTTCTACGAACCACCCCTAACCAAGCACTGCTTATTCTGGAGCGCTCTCTCTTACTCTCACTTAAATAATACTAGAAAAATAAAAATGGGAACATTGTATTTAGATCTTTGATCCTTGGCAAGGATATCGTAAAAACTGCGCGGAAATGAAGAGGAAGGCAGCTATACGAGAAGAACGGCGAGTTCCTGAAAATCAATCGATAAAATGAACACTGAAGAAGAAGAAAAAAGGAAAAGTTTTTCAGCCGCCCACATTCAAAAACGGTAGACTCAGGGATCGATAGTTCGAAATCGACTTTAAGTCATAGTCGATCGATACTGTCATGGCGTTTTAAGAGTGTAAACACCGCAAGGGAGATGGAATTGCTAGATAGATTTCTCTCCAGTTTGGTATTATTCCGTTGCAGATATTAAGACCGAGAGGACTCTTACATCTTATACAGCCTTCCGAGCATGGTTCAACTATTTCCGTTCTTTATCGCAGCCCGTTTTTAAGTAAAACAAAAAGTTTCTCCGATATGTTTTAAATCTCTCTAAAGTGCTGCACCATATTTTGTTTGTATATCAAGCTCTCAAGGAATCTTCGAATTGGGTAAAGTGAAATTTTACCTCGAATTGTTCTAAAATACTGTGCCATTTTGAAACACTTTGCTTTCCAACTAATTTTGTAGTTGTTTCTTCCGTCTCGTAAAGGTTTGTTAAGAACTGTTGTAGGTTGCGGACTGTGATTGCTGTTCTTTGTTGCACTTACTTGGTAAGCCGAGCATATGCTTCTCCGAAATTATGGTGAAAATTCACAAAATGTTTCTCTAATATGTGATTTCTCTATATTTCTAACCCTAATCTCTCTAAAGTGCTGCACCAGATCTAAGTTTTTGTTTGTATATTAACCCAAGAAGCAGTCTTAGAAATTTTGTTAAATACTGTTCCATTATGAAATACTTTGCTTTCCAACTTATTATTTGGTTGTATCTTCCGTTTCTTCAGTCTCGTGAAGGTTTGATTAGAACTGTTATCGGTAGCCGACTGTGATCGCTGTTCTCTATTATAAATAGGAAATGCTTCATATTTTCTTTTCTGTATTCTTCTATTCATGTTTACTCTATTTAATAAACTTTGGCTCTCATTGAAACATTTTGCATGATGAAATCTTTAAATTAACTATTTCAATTTATAGGAAAAAGTTGTGGATAAGAAAATAGGTTCACATTACCTATATACACTTCATGAGATCTTGAAATTAATATTTATTCTTTAGGGAATACAGGATGCAGTAGGATATTTCGTAATCTTCAGATTTTCAGAAAACATTTCGTTTTCCAAAGATTTTAGAAAGATGAGACAATTTGCTCAGAAACTAAGCATACTAAGGAAAACAAATAGCAGGCTGATAAATATTTTTACAAATATCTTTTCCAAACAGACTATTGTGGATTTCATAGATATTATGGATAAGATGGTTCAGGTTAGGGATTCAGTAATACTTTCAATCTTAAAGATAAACTGATGAATTAGCTATTCCTATAAAAGGAATGAATATTTATAAAGTTTTTTCTTTAGAAGTAGCATATCCAATTCATCCTAAGTTAATGAAAAATTCACATATCCTGAAAAGAATAGTAAAAAGCTGTTATGTATTAGGATTATTTTAACTTATTCTATTCTCTTCTTGGCAATTATGTTAGTTAATGGAAAAGTTTTTATAGCAGTTTAAATTAACAAAATCAACTGAAATAAAATACATTACAATTAGATTACAAACAGTAAGTAAAGCATTATATCATGTCATTGATATATCTTGAAACTCAATACATTTCAACTTTTGTTTGTTCTTAAGTAAATATATTGTAAAGGTCCTACTAAATTATTTATTACTTCTCAGTTCTCTTTAAAACATTGAATGCTTGACATTTCCAGGGTAATGAATTTTATTGGAAACGTGGATTGCACAAGTATATCTTTTGTATATCTTAGTCTCATTGGACAAATGGGCAATTCTCAGAGAGAGATTCCTGCTCTATTCGAAACAACAGGTCAATATGGCAATGCAGAAAGCAACTATTAGCTCGGATCCTCTCATGAGGAATAATTTTCTTACATGTGTTAACTTTGCTAATAATACATTAACTGAACAATAAACAATGCATTTAGTCTCTCATCCTTCCATTTCTGCTTTATTTTTCCTGTGACCTCATGATGCATCCATTCCTCCCTTGCTGAAAACGTCTCTACTTGTAAAGACGTTTTCAGTTATTAGCTACATCTACTTATCCTTGCTTTTCCAGTGGTCTTTTGTATTCATGTGGACATTTTGGTTGTTTATTGCTGCATTTTTGTCATTTTCTGATAGAAATAATTCTATGAAAATCATTTTGTTTTTAATTTCGCTAATGATGCCATGTGCAAAGTAAAATACGGGATGTTCCCTTTCTTTTACTCAAAAATGAATTCATTTTCTTAGTAAAACTTTCAATTTCCAACTATTCAAATGTGAAATACAATATTGGCCTGATGGTTTCAAGGGTTATCTTTCTTAGGACACCAAAAGACCTGCCAATGGAAGTTTCCCCACCTCCGATGTATGTCACTCATATTATCATTTCCTTAGTTTGAACACATGAGAGAGGAAATACAAAGATCATAGAAGCTCTTGACGTTTATAAGGAATCTGCCTCTCTGCGTAGTCATCTTCTGATAGCTGGTTGGACCTTCAATCTCTCAATAACAAGTGACCAGGAAGATTGTTACTACTCGGTTTATGTCATTCCTAAGTAAACTTCTTTTATTACATTCAATAGCAAGAGTTCAGTTAATAAGAGACCCTAATACCTACTCAGTACCAGAATGTAATCGAAAAATATCCCATTTTGCAAGAAATATTTGTGTTCGTAATGATGAAAATCAAATGAATGAATTCATAGTTTTTAAATGTATGGTGTATATGCGTAATGGATAGCATCTATACTATTCATTTTTCATGTTGCAATCATCTTCCAAATTTGTCAAAAAATTATTTGCAAAATTTATCCGCTTATATAGTTGCTTAGGCATTGACAAAAGGTGTAACCTATTACACCCTCTCTCTCTCCCTCTCCTTGTGAGTATTTCGCTGGATGAAATCCACGAAGAGAGAGCTTGCAAATTTTCAACTTCTTTTTTCAAGCTCTCATTGCAAAATTTTCAATGATCGAGCGTCGACGCCGGAGCGATGCGGCATAAAGTGTGCCGGTTCTTCTTTCTTCCATCATCCGTCCTCCCACCCTTTCTTCCATATCTTTTCCCATCCATTCACCAAAGCGACATCCTTACTTGGAAATCCTTTTCAGCCGCTCTTATTCAAAAACGTTACGCTGATACTTTGAAGTCGAATTGAAGTTGTAGTCAATCGACACTGTCTCATGGCTGGAAGGTTTAAACGATTTAAGGGAAATACAGGGTGTCCGCTACCCTGGAAATCCTGGAAAACCTGGAAAACTCAGGGAATTTTGTTCTTCTGGAAAACTCAGGGAATTTGGCGGGTAACCTGGAAAAATCGATGCTTTACTCTCCTTACAAAAGATCTTCCATGACTCGTGTATTTCGGTCCGTTTTACTTCTGTAAAATTCCCTGAGAGGAAGAAAGGTTTCGATGACAGTGTTGTGGTGACCAATTGAAAGCTTATAAGACGTAACCGTGCTCTTTCTTTCGACTTGTAACATTTTGGCAATATCGCAAATACGCAGCATGGGATCGTACGGAGTTGCGGGTTCTAGGGGTATCCTATTTCTGTTTGGGCGTGAAAAACTGCGAATAGAGCATGATAAGAATTTGTTTTCGACTTAGGTGGTTTTGATTATTAGTTGGCGTCGCAGTTTGCAGCTGAACTATCTCAGTGGATGTCAGGCGTTGTCCTCATTGAACATGTAAGTATTAACAGTTTTCTTTTACGGAGACTACCCTCTCTATTCACGACTTCGAGTCTCGAAGAATTTTCGTGATCACCTGTTCATTAAAAATTTAAAAACTCCGAATAGATTAACGAAGTATTTCAAACGAAGTTTATGTTCGTAAAATGTAGATTATTGATATGGGCATATCATTTTAATCAATTAAAACAGTTGTATACTGCTCCTTAAAATATCTACTGAAGTATCGTTTCATTTAGAGCATAGATTGGCCGTTTAAATCTCTCCCAGGAATTGAAACTACACAATATCTGAATTTCAATCCGTATTATAGTTTCATTTCCGGATGGTCCCTCATTATTAATGATTGCTTTTCTGAGGATATTTCTTCTGTTACTCTCCTCATACCCTCTTCTAATAGATTTCAGAAATCTACCACCGTCTTTTTCTATTCAGTCATTTTCGTGGAAATTTTTATCAGTAAAAGTACGTTAAGTAAAATTTCATGTACTCACTTTCTCCGTAAGAAGTTAGTTTCCGTATTCACGATTCGCTGTATTCTCAGGAACGCCTCCCCCACGAATAGAGAGGGTCTCCTGTACTTGCCTTCTTGTTTTTCGTAGTTTGACGTCAACGGTGTGTTTTGGGTATCCCGTTCTTACTTTCAAAAGCCTATGTTTCGTACTTTCTTGTATAGACCGAAGATATTGCTGTTATGAATGATAAAACTCCATTCTGATAGAATATTGTGAATATTTATCTTTGGTGGAATTTCTCAGAAATTTGGCTAAGTATTCACTGTTAAAATTTCACTATCAGAATTGCTTTATTTGCAACGAAAATTATTTGAAAGCATTAGATTTTTGAACAAGAAAAGGTATAAAGGTGTCTTTGCACGAAAAGGCGTGCACCTAGGAAAAATCCCAAAGAAGAACGGACATAAAAAAAGTCTGACAGGACTGGTACTCTAACCCGGAACCCCCTGATTGCCGAGCATCTGAGCAACATAGAGCATCTGACCGGCAATCAGGGGGTTCCGGGTTCGAGTACCGGTCCTGTCAGACTTTTTTCATGTCCGTTCTTCCTTGGGATTAGCATTTTGGTTTCTTAATTTTTTACGATCTTTTTACTCTAATTACTCTTAGGTCTATCGAAAGAGTAGTATATTTCTGAATACCTTTCAATGCCTGATCAATGTGAAAGGTAAAGGAAAGGTTTTAACTTATGACTTACTGCTGCTTGACGGATCTGGAATGGGATATGGAATGAAATTTGGATTTAATTTGAAATTTTATGTCCAAATATTCTTTCTAAATTTCCTTTTCATGGATTTTCACACAGTAAAGCCTTCTTTGGTTGAGTTATTGATCAATTGATAAGTCAGTGACGCGATTAACCAGTTCTTCCGAAGTATCTAACGGTGAGAAAGAGATCCGACAATGAGTCACATCTGCTTTATTAATACTAATTTGATCTTGCACCATAAAGTCTGACTTTTCTTTGTTTCATAAGGAATCCCCTCTAACCCATACTTTTATATTTTTTATCCATCGGTTTACATCAGTTCAATTGCTATTCTCGTCGGAATCTTCTTACAGGATTCAGAGGAAGAAGTTAAAGTAGGGGAATGAAACTGCTCTAGTTGTTTAAAATTGTATTTCATTAACCAATCGAAAAACATTACATATATTGTTCTATTTACTGTATTAATTCATCGGAAATTGGAATTTACCCAGCAAAATGCTGTCCTTTCGATAGACCTAATGGTAAATAGAGTAAAAAATTGTCAAAAATCTTAAGAATACTCATAAAAATGCTTATCCTTTAGAATTGAGAGAATTGCTACAAATAACATTCGTAGTAAAGAAAGCAATTGTACTGGTGGAATCGATTGAATTCTAAGAGTGATAGTGACAAAATTTATGAGCAACTCCGCCCATCATTGTCACCGTAGATTGAAAGCGTAATTCTCTGTAAAATGAGTTACCAAAGAGTAAAAGTTACCAATCAATGTCAGTCAAAGTGGAGTTCTATCTTATATAACTGCAAGTTTTTCATTCTATACAAAAAAGTTTGATAATCGATTTACAGCCAGATTAAAACGTATAGATACTCGAGTTAGGAGTTGAACAAAAACTAAACTGGGCATCCAACAGTAAAAAGAGTTGCACTAAATTTTAGCATGTCTGTTATTTTGTGCTCATTTTCGATACCTAACATCAGTTTTTTTAGGAAAAACAAAAGCCAAAAACATTCTAGAGGGTTTTGAAGAGGGACTCACAGGGATTGATATGAAAAAGGTCATCCATGTTTCAATGGATGGTCCTAATGTTAACAGGAGATTTTTAATAGACTTAAAAGATAAGCTGAAGAAGAATTTTAATCCAATTGATCCAGTTCTAATTGACTTTGGCACATGTGGGTTGCATACAGTGCATGTAGCATTCAAAACTGGGTGTAAGGCATCCAATTGGGAACTGATTACATTCATGAGGGCTTTGCATAATCTCTTCAAGCATGTGCCTTCTCGAAGAGCTGATTTTATCAACATTACAGGATCAACTGTATTCCCACAAAAAATCTGTGCAATAAGGTGGGTAGAAAATAGGTCAGTCGTCAAGAGAGCTATAGATATTTTACCAGGCATAGAGAAGTACGTGAATGAAGTTGAAAGAGTGAAAAGGGAGCAGAAAGAGGGGAAACCTATAAAAAAGATTTCCATTACAATCCCTGACTGTGGTAGTTACCACATTGTAAAAGAGGCTCTTAAGGATAAACTTTTGTTAGCCAAGCTCACATTTTTCGAGTCTATGGCTGCTTTAGTTGAACCATTTCTAACAGAATTCCAATCGGACAAACCTCTTGCACCATTTTTGTACTCTTCCCTTCATACATTAGTTAAAACCATCATGGAACGGTTTGTAACTGAAGAAGCTTTCAACAAGCAATCTATCCAACAGATTGACCTTGAAGATAAATCGAATCTCCTCATGGTTCGAGATATTAATTTAGGTTATGCTACCTGGTCTGCTATCAGAAAGTGCATCCATAAGCCATCTGAGAAAGAATTATTGATATTCCGCAATGAATGTTCCCATTTTATGAAATCCTTGGTCCAAAAAATGCTTCAAAAATCTCCATTGGCCTTATTTACAAAAAGCATTTCATGTCTCGATCCAGAAGTTGCCTCGGATGAGTCCACAGCAAGGAAATACATGGCATCTGCACTTAGTTATCTTAGTGATCTGAATAGATTGCAAGGAAATGTTGCTGATGCTATTGAGAGAGAGTTTAGGGAACTAATCAGTCTAGGTTCAGTGAAGAGTGCTCTTAAAGAGTATTCAAGACAAAGTTGTTGTCTTGATCATTTTTGGATGAAGTTGATTGGAGATCAGCCGGGATATGAGAATTTGAAGTTATTTGTAAAATCTATATGTATCCTGTTTCATGGCAATGCTAGTATTGAGAGAGGATTCTCTGTGAATTCTGCGTGCTTGGTGGGAAATTTGAGGGAGGAGTCATTAGTTGGCATGCGTGTGATATACGATGCGGTTATCAATGCAGGAGGAATCAAAGAAGTTTTGATCACAAAATCCTTAATACATTCCTTCAGGAATGCCTGCTCTAGATATCAAGTCAATGACGCTTGTGGTTTAGGCAATGAATTTTTATCCCCTATATATATATATATATATATATTGGGATTGGGATTTTCACAGCATATAGGCCCTAACGTGTAACCCCAGGAAAAGTTAGAAATCGATCATTGTGGTCATGAGTTCAATCTCAGGAGGCCCCAAACTCCTGATTTTTCTCATTTGAATGCATTGCTTTGATTTTCGGGAATTTTTTTTGAGGCACTTCCTGTCAAAATATCGAGCTGAAATTCAAGATACCGGTAGAAGTCGTAAACCTTCAACGAAAACCATTCAAGTCATCCTCAAGTATTATCCTTGGTTCGACGCTAGGTCTGGACAAATTTTCTACATAAGGAATGCATGTAAAGTTCGATTTCACCGTTTGCAGACTTCATTTCATTTGCAAAATTAAATTAGAAATAATGGTCCTACGAAATTCGAGACGAGTACCAAAAGACGGGAAATTTATTAAAGATTCTTATTTTGGTCGTGTTATATCGTTTTTGATTCTAAATTACGAGAATTTAGAGAAATAAAGCAAAAAACATGCATTATTTTTCGGTTATAAACAACCAGTTCCTGTGATGACTGAGGCGATTGTTGAACTCGATTCTCATATTATTGCATTGATAGAATAGGGCCATAAGAGATATATGGGGAATGATAGCCGACGTTTCGTGATTATAAAGGCATTATCTAACCATGGAAATCGAATTTTAGCAATGTGGTTTTACAAATAATGTAGTTTTCTTTACTGAAGATGAATTAATATTGTACTTTGTGAAGGAAATTTCAAATAATATCGTCGTTTTGAGGAGGTAATAATTCTTTGTGACTTCGGTATTTACAATTACGAAAAAAATCTGTCTGGGCAGACTATGTCTTAGGGTTCAATGCAAGAAGGGACTTCTAACATTAATGACTTTAACAGAAAATGTCCTGGGTTCGATGCTAGGACCATGCAGAAACCTCTCATTTAAATACATGGGGGTAGTTTTTCATTTTTTTTTTTGATGCACTAAACGAAATTATAGAAAGTTTTTGCTTTGCTAGAAGATGTATATTAAGACCTGTTTTACAAGAAAAATGTAGATTAGACCATACTGTTCCTGGGTTCGATCCCAGAGCACATTAAAATTACTCACATAAGGAATATATGTGAAAAGTAGGATGTGGTTGAGGCCGTTGCAGCCAATATTTCTGCTTGAATTTTCACACAAAGTTAGAGATGGTGATCTTCAATTGTGCTGCATAAGAAGTATTGCCAGGAAGACCCGGGTTCGATGCCGGGCAGAAAATATATCTCCTATTTAAAAGATTTTGGTTTAATTTTCATCATTCTTTTGGAACCTTTTAACGTTAAACTTATTCCCACTATGCTTGCAGTATGCAAGCTACATTTTACTCGTATTTACATATACTTGTTGCAAACAGTGGTATGACTAAATGAACCTACCAACCCATGACAGGATACTCATGAGGATCAGCCCGAGGTGTATTGGCAAGGAGCCTCTCAGTAGCCCCTTTAAGATAGTAAACAGTTTTTTACAGAATATGTTAATTTTTGCAGAAGATGTAGATGCCTACCTTAAAAAGGTATACATAAATTTGGAAAGGAAAAAAAATAATTTTTCTGATGAATTACTTTTAGAAACCTAACGTCATCCACTCTCAAACATTTGCTCTCCAGGATTCCTGATGGCTTGACTGTATCTAGGGTTGGCTCGGATGCCAATAAAATATCGTGATGAATCTATGAACTGTTTTTCACCTTTTCGTGGACCTTAAGTGCGTAATTATCACAACATGTCTAATATTTGGCTAATATAAATTGCAATGCGAATCTGGGACACCCTGGAAAAATGAAATATTACCCTGGAAAACCTGGAAAACTCAGGGAATTTCTTAATCGCTGGATAGCGGACCCTGGAAATAGAATACGTTCTCAACTATTTTGTTCTTTATCGCAGCGTATTTGTAAGTAAAACAAAATGTTTCTCTAATATGTGATTTCTCTATATTTCTAACCCTAATCTCTCTAAAGTGCTGCACCAGATCTAAGTTTTTGTTTGTATATTAACCCAAGAAGCAGTCTTAGAAATTTTGTTAAATACTGTTCCATTATGAAATACTTTGCTTTCCAACTTATTATTTGGTTGTTTCTTCAGTCTCGTAAAGGTTTGTTTAGAACTGTTATCGGTAGCCGACTGTGATTGCTGTTTTCTATTGTGATGCGTCGAATATGAGCACACCTCATCCCCCATCCTCCTAACCGCTATCCTCGGCTTTCTATCCTTCAGCAAAGAGGAAGAGGTAATTTTCTAGTTCCTGTGAAACTAGAAAATTACCGAAGTACTCTTTGATTTGTATTCCCGGGCCCGGTATTTCTTGTGCAAAAGTTTCTTCTCCGAATACCCCCCGCTTGCGGGCTAGAGTCAATGCTGCTTCCTGGTCTTCCTGGCTTCAAAAGCGCATTATCCACAGGGTCCCTTGCTCAGTGGATCTGGAGAACCGGTGCCCGCTGCTCGATGATGTCCAGGAGGTCCCATTCTAAGGTGTCCTTTGGGGCATTCACGAGAATCATCCAGCACACTAATTATTAAAAAAACAAAAAAATATAACTAGTTCTGAGTGCCGGCTTCTGCTAGGAGGCACTAGAAACAAGTTTCCTATATCGGTATTAGGGTAATATCAGTAATAATACACCGTCGTTGAATCTGTTGGAGCTGCAGAGAAATCGAATTGTTTATTCGGAATTTCAGATATGTGTTTATAAAAGTTGCGACGAATTGCTGAAAATATATACTATGGTCCGTTTTTGATAGGTCGAGACTTGCATTTCCTACGACGGAAAGTATTAGAAGTAGCCCCTAAAGTACAATAGAGTTAACCATTTCACCACCATTTAATTCACCATTAACAATGTGAAGAATTTTGTTCCGATGCTGGAATGAAAAGTTATCATTTCTGTTTAACTTTCTCTTTGGTTTCATCACATTAAAGTATGCATTTCTCAATATAGCACTTAAAAAGGTATCAGGGGCATCGTCTGTTTATTTTTAGTTGAAGTTTGCATTTATATTTTGTAAATTACTTTCTTTTTAATTAATTCATTCATTCATTGTTTCGATATGTTAGAGGTTTATAAAGAGCTTCAAATGCATTTGAACAGAGGGAGCCTTGGTTGCAGTTTGTGATGTTGAACCAGTAAGATGATTTGTTTTCAACTGAATCTCTATTCTTTAACATCTTTTTTACCATGTGTATTTGTTCTAATCATCCACATAGAATAAAGGAGAAATTTTCTGTAATGTAAAATTAATTATTTACAAAATAAAATTCTATTGATTGAACTTAGTTTTTGTTCTCTGTGATACAGTATCCTGATCCCTGTGTATGTAATTTGTAATAGCTCAATTGTCAAACATTTAAAAGGAAAAGTAAGACTTAATCATTGCTGAATGAAATTGAGAAGCTAAAACATGTGCGATTGCCTCAGCATTTCATTTATAATTTGATTGAAATTCATCCTAATAATAATTATTCAATATTTAAACTGTTGTTTAATGTTGCTTGTCCACTGAAGAATTTGCTGGAATTTAATGAATAAGAAAAATTAAATTTTATGAATACCATGTACAAGATACATCATTACAGAACCTTTTGGTTTAAAAGGGTCTTCTAGGAGGATGTGAATATATATGGTATTTTTTGATATTTCAAAATTGTCAAATTCTTGAGATTTTCTGCAAAAGTTACCATTTATATTAAAGAATAAAAATATCCAGTTGAGTCTAAGTTATGGTTTATTTTGCTAATTGAAGTGAATGAAGTGGTACTGTATAGACATTTTTTCATTGTGGTTCATAGAAAATTTAGAATAGCATTAAAACATTGCTGCAATACTTAAATTTTAATATATTTCACATGAAACACTCATGGCATGGGTGTGTTTTTTGTTCACACAAACATGGTAATTATTGCTGTGCATAATGTGCATTAAAAAATAGATTCTACATCTTTAATTTGCTCCAGTCATGAGTAAAAAGTTACTTGCAAGCAGAAAAGGATTAGAGTGTCATAGTTTAGGCACACAGAGAGTAAAGTAAGAGATGCATTCATTCCTTTGAAAGAAAATGTTTAGTTATATCAGTTAATACGTTGGGACAACATCATAATCTCAAAGAGACAGCAAAGATGTGTCAGTAAATATATACTACATAACTAAATTCGCCCTCTAATGTTGCTAGGCTCAATCATAGATGTGCGGCTGTTTGTTTCAAGAATGTTATTTTTATTTTGTAACTAGATTATAAAGAACTAAAATATTTTAATCAAATGAATTACAGATTGACTATGAATAAAAAGGAGTCTTCTCATTAATAAAATTGAACTGCTTCAATATACTTCCAGTGGTGGATTTCCATCATACAAAACAATAACTCTTGTACAATAATATTCAGAAACTTGTACAATTCCGCACTATACATGGGCGTACCCAGCTTTCGGCCTAGGGGGGGGGGCAAATTGGAAATGCAGAATGGCCTAGGGGGGGGAGGGGCAAATCAGAAATGCAAACAAAAAATTAAACATAAATATAAATTTGCATTTACACGTTCCATTGTTTTTGTGGCATCTTAAAATAGAAGTATTTCTCGGAAATTATTAGCAGTTGCAACTTCTAAATGCCCATGGAAAGTTCGATTCCTTCCATGTAATGCGTTTGTTTGCGCACTCGATGTAGGTCAAACGGATATGGTCAAGACGTGTGAATGTTCATACAAAATTTCATTGAAATCCGTGATGGTCGAGCGGGGCACTTCTCTGAAATCAGACCACTTGGCATGGAGTGACTGTTCAGTCACATGCAACAGATCTAACTGGGCGTTTTATCAACCTGTTTGTCTCTCAAACGTAATCTTAATCTCTGTTTTCAGGGTTTAAGTTTCGAATTACTTCTTGAATTTTCCCTTGTGTTTTTGCTAGGAGTAAACGAATCAGCACTTTCGAATTCTTCTCATGGGAATCTTATCTTATGGTGTGAGTCATCTAACAAAAGGATATGGTTAAGAAGTGCATGCGTTGAACATTGTGCGCGAAACACTCGTAGCGTCCCATTGATACCGATGTCGGCTCTAGGCCTGCTCTGCTACCGAAAACATCAACTTAGCTGTAAACGGAGCCATATTTACTGGCATGCAAAGCTTTCACTAAATTTATCAAGCAAATGATTGGGGTTTTGTACTCTTCAGCAGAAAAAAGCACAGAGCTAGTCATAGGACTTGACTCTTGAGGGGGGGGGGTTTGAACCCCTAAACTCCCCCCCCTCGCTACGCCACTGCTTGGGCCTATTTGCAAAATACTCACCGCAAAACTTTCTCACGTCCATTTTGAAGGGAAAACGAAAAAAAAAACTGAAACCTTTGTCTTCTGCTGGCGATTGTCGGACGATACTCAAGGAAGCTTGAGAGAAAGTACATAATCGCATAACCTCGCGCGCTGATTGCATCGAGAGGCAGTTCTAACTACAGGGCCATTCCATGCCAAGTGGTCTAGTGGTCCCCGCTCGACCATCACGGATTTCGATGAAATTTTGTATGGACATTCACACATATCTCTTATGAACATTTGTAAAGTTTTACTTTCGCCGATGGTATACTTGCTGAGATATAGAAGGTTGTTTGACCCCGTGTCGCTGCCTTCTTCAACATGACTATGAGTTTTCAGTAACTTTGAGGCGATGTATCTCAGAGAATTGTTTTATGAAGTAAACACACTTTGGCTATCTTAAACAAATTTTTGCGCTCTATTAAACAAATTAATAAAAATAACTGTAAAAGCGACCTTCTTGCAGAAAATTCTGTGCAAAACTGGCCCAAAAAATTGCGGATCGAAAAAAAATTAAAAATTTGGCTTTTTATATTTCAAGAAGAAATTATATAATCAACGTGAAACTTATCCCATGATAACATATATGTACATAGTTTATAAATATAAAATTTCATATTCCTAGTACTTTCCATTATTTTAAAAATTGAGTCAACATTTGACAATTTTTGTAAAAAAGCCAAAAATAGGCTATTTTTACCCTGCTTTTACAAAAAAAGACCCTCCGGAATCTCTTTTGAAAAGTTTTTATTAAATAGAGAATGTTTTCAACCCTCTAAAAAAGTATACCTAGTTTTTCATCTCGAGCATATAAGGCCCTAGAAATAGGAACAACTATGAGGATGACATTTGTAAAAACGGCAAAAATAGGTAATTTTCTGCCCGCTCTTAGAAAAGAAAGACATTTTCGATACTCTTGTAAATTATTTTCATTTGAAAGAGCATGTTTCAAACCTCTTAAAAAAGTACACCTGGTTATTCATCGCGAGCACGTACAGCCCTAAAAAAATTAACAAAGTTGAGAACGTTGCTATGGTGGCGCCACATGTCTTCTGTTGTTTATCGTCCTGGTTATTTTATGTAGACAATTTTAGTATATAGCGTTGGTCCATGACTGGTACTGGTAGTGACGATGTCACTACCAGTACCAGTTATGGCCTGTAGGGGTCACGCCCGATAGCCATGCTGCTAGCCGTGCTGCTTTCACTGTACGTTCTGATACCCCAAATGTTTTCGCTGTTAGTGCTATCGACCAACTCTTTGGGGCCAATGTCAATAGTTGAACTTTAATCGATCTATCGGATATTTTAATTTTTCTTTGAATTTCTTTTATTAGATCAGCATGACGAGCATTCCTCAACATCACACTGACTAGTCTGTCCTATATCTTCAGCTGGTATTCCAGCGGCTAAAGTTATTTTGTCTGTTACTACTTTCTCCATGCGTTCAATTTTTCGTTACACATAGGTTCGCTTTATCTCTACTACTCAATCTCCGAATTCTTAACGGAGTAGATCCCAAATCAGTAAAACTTCGATTTACCGTGTCCGAAATATCCATATCGCAATTTTCCGAAGACGAAGAGTCAGTAGTGTTTTGGACCATAGAAACATATTTGGCTGTATATCTTGGAACAAATTTTTTGACCAGGCTTCACATTTGTTTTTGCCCATTT
Source organism: Sympetrum striolatum (assembly GCA_947579665.1). Lineage (NCBI taxonomy): Eukaryota > Metazoa > Arthropoda > Insecta > Odonata > Libellulidae > Sympetrum > Sympetrum striolatum. Next base: position 105,810,557 of record OX388343.1, read on the forward strand.
TTGCAAATCATTAGAAAAGGCTAGATTGACTTTCAGCAGCCCATGTTTAGCTGTATGTTTTTTTGTTAAATGGGTTGCAGCATGACTTTTGCTTAATTTAATACTTTTCTAAATGCATTGCTTTGTGATAGAAACAGATTTGATCGTACTCTGTGATCTCAACCTCCGATCGCAGAAAAATGAACACTCTTTCCTGCAACGATAAATTGTGCACATATTGCAGCCCAATTTTATTGGAATAAAATGAACCATGATGGCAAATGGACGAAAGTTTTTCCCCAACAACACAGAAGGGCAAGGTGGGATTTTCATCTGACTCTTCGACATCCATTTAAAATTAGTGAAATCGCAATATTTAGTGCAATAATGCAAATTCTGGAAAAAGAAGTTATAAGAATATGATGGAATACGACAAATTCAGCAGCTCAGCTCAAAACGTGGCCATGCGAGAGAGCTATGTCAATAAAATACTTACTGAATACTAAGCAGCTGTGAATTTTCTAGAGGAAGCTCAAGTGGAGTATGGATGAAATTTGAAGGATCTAAGAAATGAAAATATGGCAAAACTCACTATTTAAAAAAAAACTCGAAGGAACACACAACAGAATGGTCACATAGCCACGACTTAACCGAAGTCTCTACTAAAGATTCTTTACCCATGTTTCAACAGAACCTTTGTTATAATTTGTTACTTTGTTATAATTTGTTACTTTAGTAAATTAACTAACTTAGAAGTTAATTTGGTTTACTAATTATTCTCCCATTCTGTCCTTTGTTAACCCTCTTCCTCCTCCCCCTAACACCTCTTCCACTATCAACAGTAGCTAATCTGATTGGTGCCTTGGTTTTTTATTCTTTGTGTATATATATATGCACTCCTGAAAAACTCTTGTGCTTGATAATGGACTAAAGTCGGAAACCGGTCGCAGATATTAAAAACTTTAAAAGTGGAATTTGTGTAAGTTATTCTCACCAATTTACTAGGAAGGAGTTCCAATAAGTTAAAGCATAGCAGATTGATTTAATTTGTTACTTTGTTGTCCATGATGTCTCGCCGGCACAATATTTTGTCTTAATACCACCAGATAAATAACGCCGCAACGATTTACAACCTCATCGAAGAAAACAAATTGCAGGCTTGGGATCCTCAACCAAGAAACCCACCCGTGACTGGTATTGCATGGCTATCGGGCGTGACCCCTACGACGATGGGGTTACTGGTTCAAATGCCTGAACTGGTTGTGACGATGTCACTACCAGTACCAGTCATGGACCAACGCTATATACTAAAATTGTCTACATAAAATAACCAGGACGATAAACAACAGAAGACATGCGGCACCACCATAGCAACGTTCTCAACTTTGTTAATTTTTTTAGGGCTGTACGTGCTCGCGATGAATAACCAGGTGTACTTTTTTAAGAGGTTTGAAACATGCTCTTTCAAATGAAAATAATTTACAAGAGTATCGAAAATGTCTTTCTTTTCTAAGAGCGGGCAGAAAATTACCTATTTTTGCCGTTTCTACAAATGTCATCCTCATAGTTGTCCCTATTTCTAGGGCCTTATATGCTCGAGATGAAAAACTAGGTATACTTTTTTAGAGGGTTGAAAACATTCTCTATTTAATAAAAACTTTTCAAAAGAAATTTCGGAGGGTCTTTTTTTGTAAAAGCAGGGTAAAAATAGCCTATTTTTGGCTTTTTTACAAAAAATGTCAAATGTTGACTCAATTTTTAAGATAATGGAAAGTACTAGGAATATGAAATTTTATATTTATAAACTATGTACATATATGTTATCATGCGATAAGTTTCACGTTGATTATATAATTTCTTCTTGAAATATAAAAAGCCAAATTTTTAATTTTTTTTCGATCCGCAATTTTTTGGGCCAGTTTTGCACAGAATTTTCTTTAAGAAGGTCGCTTTTACAGTTATTTTTATTACTTTGTTTAATAGAGCGCAAAAATTTGTTTAAGATAGCCAAAGTGTGTTTACTTCATAAAACAATTCTCTGAGATACATCGCCTCAAAGTTACTGAAAACTCATAGTCATGTTGAAGAAGGCAGCGACACGGGGTCAAACAACCTTCTATATCTCAGCAAGTATACCATCGGCGAAAGTAAAACTTTACAAATGTTCATAAGAGATATGTGCGAATGTCCATACAAAATTTCATCGAAATCCGTGATGGTCGAGCGGGGCACTTCTCTGAAATCAGACCACTTGGCATGGAATGACCCTACATTGTTCACCCTGAAACCGAACTTTTCTTCTTTTGGGAAGGAAGGGGCGAAGGAAAGGAGGGATGGCTGTTGACTCTGCTGCAAAGTATTGTTGAAATACCATATTTGTGCTGCGCTGGAGGTATAAATGTATTTCCTACGAGGAAGTACCGTATTTGACGGCATATAAGACGCACCTTTTTTCCTAAATTATGTCTCGAAAAATTTCCCTGCGTCTTATATGTGAAGGTTCAACCTCCACAGGTTAACTTTCAATACTGAATGCTATTTTTAGCCCAGATGGTCTATACTACCTATTTCGGCTCCATTATATCAGTTATACTCTGATTATGACTTTGGTATTACTTATTATGAACTTCCAACATGTAGTTAGAAAATGAACATTGGGTAGATTTGGACTATTTTAGTGCGATCTGGTAGCGGTATCGCGGTATTTTCAGGTTTGGATCTCGCAACCCTGCTGATCATAACAAAACAGTGTGTCCTCTTCTTGCTGAGTAAAACTATTTGTTTAAAAAAACACCCTCGGAAATATGACTACAAGAAATAATAGAGTAAACTACACTATTCAACATAAACTATGTGTGTTAAATTACGCTAAAGTGCATGGAAATAGAGCAGCAGCAAGGCATTTTGGTCCACCACCTACCGAAAAAATGATACGTAGGTACTTGGCGACTGCAGGAAAATCAATTGAAGACTGCTAAAAAACATAAACATAATATGTTTTCCCCGAATCTATCATAATAAATATTGTTTTTGCTTTATTTTGTATTTTGTTAGATTGCTTGCCGTTCAATTATTGAAATATATAATGTAAAAATAGATTCCGTTTGTTAAATTTTCTTAGTACTAAATATCTTTGGTAATTGCATTTAATATTTGGCTTTTTGACATTATTTCTTTGATTGTGTTAATATTTGGCTTTTACGAAACGTGACAACTAAAAGAAACAACATTTTAAGTTATTGTGGTACCGCGCTTTCGCATGGACTATTAAAACTTTTTTTTCCTTGTGAGTGGCCAACTTAATGAGGGTGCGTCTTATATGCCGGTGCGTCTTATATGCCGTCAAATACGGTACTTTTCCCATCACTGGTGTTTACACGTGCCAACACTTGACTTTGTTTTGGGTCTAAATTCTTTTCAAATACGCTCGTGCCTAAAAATTGTTTCTACAACACATCCCGAACCAAAATACGAATGTGTCTCTAGGGGGGGGGGGCAGCTGCCCCCCCCTGGCGACGCCCATGAGTATTACCCCTCTTTTACACTATTCAAAGGACCAGATGCAATGTGGTGTAAACGGGGGGAAAGTGTAAATAGAGGGAAACCATTTAAGTTGGTAAACATGCTCATAAAAAAGGCTAATGTTTCACAAATGCACGATATTAATACTATGGTGTACTTCATTCTTATTTCTAATACTTACCTTAAATAAATATCCAATGTAAGTGAAATTAGGCTGATATTACTATACCCTAATTATTTCTACATCCACTGGCTAGGAAAAGGGTGATAAGAATATCATAGAATATTCTTTTCACTTGGTTATCACTCTTGGTAAATGGGTTGAGAATAATCCAAGATTCAAGAAATATTGTTTCTTCAAATGAAAAATATAGATTTTATTGGCAAGCAAAGTAATCCAGTATTGATTTCTATTTGTATCTCTTATTCTTTGTGTCCTATATTTGTCTTTTAAGTTCATAAAGATGTTCAAAATTACTATCCTCAATATATGATAAATATCTACGCAAAACTTCCAAAGCCGCGCTTGCCTCAAAACTTGTAGGCATCACTTCACAACTATCCATTTCTTCATCACTGATAGGGAATTCAGTGGCTAATTGTTCAGCAACAAACTCCTCCACATCTCTCTCCTCTGCAGTCACAACAGCATGATCCATCTGCAGATAGTCTTCATATGTGCAGTTTGGCTGCAACATTTCCCATGCAGCAGGAATCAGGTCTTCTTCTTTTTCTCCTGGCTCACAACAATTTTTGAAGAAGCCCGCTTTCAAGGAGCAATTAGAGATTGTAGTCTGCTTCACGGCCTTCCAGGATTTTGCAATGAAGTGGAGTGCTTGTAGGACTGAAACTTTAACTGATGCAGGATCCTTCCACCTACCACTCCTTCTAATTCTTCGTATTTTGAGTATTTTGCGTATTTCCGTTTCTTGGAATTTGGTCTGCATTATGAAGCACTTGTGGCAATGCTTGCCCTGTTTTTGATAATTGTATTTAGTGTGGACAAGGAGATCTGCAACTCACGTGCAAGAGCAACACAGAACTTTTCTATAATAAGGATTTTTTCTTCAATTGTAAACGTCTTTCTTTCCCTCTTTTTTCCATCACTAAATAGAAAAGTAAACACCAACTATTAAAACTAGAAAGATTTTGCTCCTCAATGAATCGATGACGCAAGACGAGAGAATGCTACAGACTGCAAAACTAGAAAACTCGTCCCATTCTGTGATTCTGAGAAAACCCTCATATTCCTCTCCCATCTCACCGACTTTTCCTCCCTCCTTTCTAAAGCTACACTCACACAGGACTCACTGGACACGTATTCCAATCCGGCCCGACTATGAAACCGATAAGTAACAAAATCCGGAGAACCGCCGAATCTGGATACACGAATATTAGTTGGAGTAGTTATTGTTAAAAGCACTTAGAAGCTTAGACCATTTCGCGCATGTGCTCCCACCGGGAATCGAACCCGGGACCGCTTCCTCATGAGTCGCAAGCGTCATCCACATGGCTACCCGGCTGATTACCTTTATGAGTTATCTGTCACGAAAATATTTTTTAAAAGTATAGTAGATAATACTAACAAATGCGGAGGGTAGTGACGAAATTGGGATAAAATTGGCAAAAATAGGGTAGAAGTTACGCACGACGAAATGGTAGTTTATTTCTGAGTTAAATAAACGGTACTAAACAAAATTTTCTTCTAAATGTATTTAAAATTATGCTATCCAAACTTGAATTTTTGAGCGGACGTACGAAATTACATCCGATTCTCGGATAACGAGGCGTTTAAATCTTCATTCTCAGCGGAGATTAAAAACACGGCCGCTTGCAGCCAAAATAATAAGGAGGGAGTCTAGTCCACATTGAGAAGCTTTGTATCGAAGCAATGAAAAGGGATTTCGTAAATGTTTCGAGTTGAAATGTCAGGACTATTTCGAACAAAAAATTGCCAGTTTTGGGGATGTTTCGAAAGTTACGAATCATGCTTCCCGTCGAAGAAGTAAAAATCATCCCGCACAATACAATGTAGTGTGGCGTAAACGGCGGGAAAGATGAAATTTCAGAAACGTAAACATGAGGATTTTAATACATTGTGAACATAGGAAATCCGAGGGGACCGACAGAAGGTGACGTAAACGACGGGAAAACGCAAAAGACAGGAACGTAAATGCGGGGTAATACTGTATTTACAATGTCAGAGATTGTTTGCGAAAGCAAGACCTTGAACTAGTGAAATGAGCCTAAGGTAAAAATGGCACGAATCAGTGGATTCCACTGTTGAAAATACCTTAAGAATGGAAGTAATTGGAATTTGAGTAATAATAGATCTTGAGGTGTCTCTTGAACTTAATTTAGGTACTTCAGCTCAGCTAACAAAAAGAAGAAAATGAAAGTAAGCTAATCTAATAATAAGTAAATAGTAAAACATTGAATGTGATAATAGAACTGCGACGGAAGGGATGAAAGGGAAAACATTACATTCATACTTTCAGCTGAGATAAATTTCATCTTACTACTGATGTTCTTGCTCTGGTAGCTATATCGTCATTCCCATTAATTATTGCTCATATTTTTTCAAAAAATATAGAAACATGCATAATTAATGGACTAAATTACAATAATTCAAGGAAATTTTCCCCCTTCTACTCCTTACAATTATCCATCCTATCATCGTTAACAAAAATTTACTAATCTTAACCCCAACCTTTAAAAATAAATTTTTAAATCAAGAGTCTGCTCATTTTCATATACAATCAAATTAAAATTGCCATAAGAATATCTGTTCAAATTGTGAACATTTTTGTAAACTAACCTATCATTATTATTTCTTCTGACATAAAACAGCCATCGTTTAAGTTATATGATATTTATTAATTCAGTATATTATACAATGAGCTTAACTTAATTATCAAAATATTCTTTGAAGATAACTATACCATATCAAGCATGAGTAATCATTTTCACTCATCCTTATGAGCTTATAAAACTTGTACCAACAATTTAAGATCTTCTTTTCTTTTAAGAAAATAGATTTGTTGTCATATTTTAATTGAATTACATGAATGCAAACGTCAATGGAATCCTGTACTGTTGTTTATCTTTGAATACTGTCACCAAGATTGCAAAATACTCATGGTTCACGCTTTCATGTCATTACAAAAGATTACCGTTTTCTTAAAAAAATACGGATAAATGTATAAAATTTAAATTCCTTAAATTCTTGATTTTTTTATATGTCCCTCAAACATTTGACAAATCAAAAGTCTTTGTTGTCTCACAAGAAATATTTGTACTTTCATTATAATAATTTTTAGATACTCTACTGCCCTCAGTTGAAAACCTGGCTTCTATGTTTTCATATGCATATCTATCTTAAATATTGTTACCTTTTTCATATTACATAATTTGGATTTCCTGCAATATGCATAGTGTTAGTGTTTGCTCCTGTTGCAGAAGAATCTAATCGTTAAACCCTGAATTGAATGAGCTTATCCTAGCACCAATGCTCCTGATTTTTTCATCAGTATCTGATCAATTAAAGCATTAAGGTGGATGGACAATATAAACTTTGACTTCCAAATGCATACAGTTATTAAAGAGAGTGACCATACTCGGGCCCTGTCCCTAATTCAGGCAACTAATATAATGGCTATTATATGACTATTATTGTAGAGTAAGGATATAGTTCCGTACTCTACATAATAGACTACTATATAAAGCATTAGTTTAGAGGCTTTCGACAGTTTGACCCTGTAGTACACTATTTTCCTGCTTTAATTGCACTCAGTATTCAACATGCTCGGGGAAGTACTTTGTTTACTTTTTTGCTCTGTGTTACTTGAGTTCTTTTGAAGCTGGTAATGTATTGTCAAATAGAGCTAATTATATAAAATAACATTCCTTATTAAATAAGCAATATTTTGATATTCTTATGATATAGCTATGTTTAAAAACTACACTTTAATCAAGGATATACAGTAGAACCCCGTTTTTACGAACCTCGATTTTACGAAGTGACACAGTTTTACGAACCATTCCGCCGGTCCCGATCTTTGTACATGTAAAATGACCTCGGTTTTACGTAAAACCTCGATTTCATGTTTTACGAAGTGAGAAGCCGGTCCCTAGGAGTGAATGAACCCCGGTTTTACGAAGTATTTGAAATTGTTTTGTCGCATTGAGCTCAATACAACGGGATGACGATCGCCGTAAACAGGAGCAGCTGAATCCAGATCGTCTATGTTGGGAAGACCCTCATCCCATGTATTTTAGATGGGAAAATGTGAAAATTTCGTGGGATACAAAGATTTTGATTACTGTTTTCGCGAAAAATGATAGCTTATAAGACGTAGCCGTGCTCTTTCTTTCTTCATCATGCTTTCTGGTAATATCGCGAATCCACGACCTGGGGTCGTATTGACCAGCAGTTTTCAGTAGTATATGGTTTCTATTTGGACGAAAGATTGAGAGAATAGAGCATGATAAGAATTTGTTTACGACTTGGGGAGTTTTGGGCTCAGATCTTGGCTACTAAATTGGAGTGCGACATCTTAAAATGCTTAAGGCTGCTGCAGGGATTTCGGATTTTAGCTGGTTAGTAAAAGCTTGAAAAATAATGGTTGGATGGTGGACACCCTGAGAAAGGTTGGTCTCCAAGCGAGGAAAAGTCGCGCGCGTACAGTCAGAATCTCTCTCTGCGCGAGGTGGCCTGTGTTGTGATATCCCGTGTGCCTATCAGAAAAATAATGGATAAAACATCGCTGACCAAGAAAAGGAGGAAGTCCCTGAGTTTGGTCACCAAAAGGTCAATTAGAAAGGAAGTACGTGATCGCGGGCAGACAAAAAATTCTGAAGGAGAAGGCTCAGGTTTAGGCTCTTAAACTGAAGTGCGACAACATTAAAGCCTCAAATGGGTGGCTTGATAGATTCAAGAAAAGATACGGAATCACTTCAATGAAAATCTGTGGAGAAGAAGGTAGCATCAACACAAAAGACGTTGAGCAGTGGCATGAAATAAACGATGACATTGTGTCTAAATATTTCCCTCGAGATATATACAACCTGGATGAAACAGGTTTGTTTTTCAAGGCATCACCTGACTCCATCCTCGGAACCCGTGGTGAAAAATGTCGCGGAGGTAAAAAATCTAAGGATAGGGTTACAGTAATGCTGATATGTAACCAAGATCGATCTGAAAAGTTGAAACCAGTTGTGATTGCAAAATCAAGAGCTCCGCGTTGCTTCAAGAACGTGAAAAATTTGCCTGTTTTGTATGAAAGTAATAAAAAAGCATGGATGGCGATGGGCATTTTTCAGAAGCAAATTATCTTCTTGCAGAGGAAGAGCGCATGCGAGAATTGCAATGTACTACTTCTTGTAGATAATGCCCCAGTTCATAAAATAAGCGGAGTAGTGCTCCCAAACGTACTTTTTCTGAGTCCAAATAGCACCAGTAAGATGCAACCGCTGGACATGGGAATATTTAACAACTATAAAGTCCACTACCGAAGATTTCTCGTCCAGCACTATCTTCGGACGCTTGGTAAGTTCTATTTATTTTCTATCATCTTGTGTATAAGAAATACCTACTACCTATATAAATCCTTTGCGACGAGTATATATCCTTTGTGACCTCCATATTTTCTCTGGAATTATTTAATTTTAGCAATATGATAGCCGCCGCAGCCCCATCGCAGAACTTTGGTGAACCCTTTACTTGAAAGTAGCATTCCTGTGGGAGTTCTTCTCTGCAGCTGTCATGGAAATTAGTTTAATTAAAGAATACTAAATTTGTTGTAATACGTCACTATTACTTAAATTTTGATGCATTCTCAATACGTAATTTATTAATTAAAAGTGTTTTACGTGGTTAGGTAAGAATTTGCGACCGCGACTTATGATTTATGACGCGACAAGATCGTTTAAAGTAGCCGCGAGTAAGTAGTTCTCGAAAATCACCGCTAAACGTCAGCGTAGTAGAACGCATATATAATATAGAGGGAGTTTCAAATTAACTTAAGTAAAGTTCTTAAATGACTTAAAATATTTACGAGCTAGTTTCTTGGAATTCATGGCTATCAGTTTCATTCACTTTGACTTATGTGAGTCTCCTAGGCTTTGAAATAAGGTCTATGCTATAAAGGGAATCAGTATAATCGTAGTCTTATTTTTAAATCCTTTCAATTTGATGCAGATATACTGCACATTGGCTGCTGGAGAGCCATGTCGGTAACGCTCGTGACTCATGAGGAATCAGTTCTGATTTCAAATCCTGGTGGGAGCACATGGGCTAAATGACCTAAGCTGTCGAAGCGCTTTTAACAAACTACTACTACTATAGTGCACACAGAGAATCGCATGTGATATCTATTGTTTTCTTTCTGAATGAGCTTGTGACTCTTATTTGACACAGAAATTAGTTTGATTTCATCCTCATAATTATTTGACAAGTTTAGACCTGCATAGTTTATCTTTCTGCTAGCAGAGCTTTAGTACGCATACATTTGTTGCTGATCAAGCCTCTGATGTGCCTCCATGGACATTGCTCCATGCTGTGCGAGGAATTGCCAGAGCATGAGACAGTGCCACTGCAAACACTATTTCTAACTGTAGGAGATCAGCTGGTTTTGGTGACACATCAATTATAGAGACAGAGGAGTTAGTGGAGGTTCCCACACTACAGGACCTCCTTAGTAAAGAAATGGCACAACTAAATCAGTACATCCCAGATGCATCCTCTCATGCTGAATCATATGTCAAGTGTGACTCTCATGTGATAACGCATAACTGCAGTGAATTTAGTGAAAACAAAGAAGATGAAGTGAACTTAGATAGCTCTTCTACAAGCTACAAAGATACCAGAAGCACCTTCCACCCTACAAGGAATGAATTAAGACACTCTATAAAAGTGCTTCACAATTTTCAGATGTTTACTGATGGTGTACCTGATTTATACAATTATTACCTTTCAGGTATTAACTGATTAAATGAGAAAATCACCTCATCTTTCATTGAAGCTTCCAAAAAAAATAAAAATTGAAGATTATTTTAAAAAGTAAAAAGTTTGGAATTTTTTTTCTGTTGTATTAAACATTAAACTGGATGTATAATTCATTTTATTGAAATACTACCTTCCTTTCAATCCCATTTAACATTATGCACTGTGTTACTGAACTTGGATTGTTATTGTAGAGATTTCGATTGCTTGAAAGAAAACCTCAAATTTACGAAGCCCGAATTTTACAAAGTGCAAATTTTTTGGTCCCTTCAAATTCGTAAAATTGAGGTTCTACTGTAATTCATATTATACCTCTGGGTATCTCAATTTGGGTCCCCATTACGGTTCCAAAATCGTACACCCCCTTTATGTATGTGTTTTAGCATAAAAAGTAAAGGGCATTAACTAAATTAAGATAGAATTTTTCACTTGGTGTTGCAGGTCTTAAATCAGAAATGGGCAAGAATAACCCCAAAAAGAAAAAAAATGGGATCATGATAATATTGCTAAAGCCATAGACACAGTAAGGAAAAAGAAGATGTGGCTGAAAAAGTATGCAAAAGGTTCTTTTCTTTACCCCAAACACTTTTATCCACACATTTACAGTAAATAAGGATTACCATATTTACTTTAATAAGTTGTTTCCAATAATACACGGGGGAGGGGCCCAATTTAGGAACCTCTTCAAAAAATTGTGATTTGCCTTTTATGATAGAAACTAATTTTGGAAAATTAATATGTTATAAAAATAAATTAAACTTTTAATTGGGAGTATTTAAACAATCATCTCTTGGCTGCATTGCAATAAATTAAATGGGGACCCAAATTTTGTTCCTTTCCCCTGCATATTTAAAAAGTTTAACTATTTTTGCATGAGTTAAATAAAATTTGATCTAAGATGCTTAATTAATCAAGTATCCTATCATATGTATCTCAGACTAAATTTTTAAGAACTTAAAAGGTTACAAAATTAATTTATCCATGGAAATCATTGTTTCATTAACCAATGTTTTCAGGAATGATGAATAAGACATTTATATTCCACATATAAATATTTTTATCTGTCATAATGTTTCTTTCTCAACATAGCTAAAATTGTAATTTGGTAATTCATACCTTACAACCTTTATAGACAGGATACCATGTATCCTTTGCCATTCTCAAACAATAAATGCCAACTTTGTAAGATGGCTATCATGATTTCTATTCTAATTGAAATAATGCAAGAATTTTATTCTACAATGATGAAGGAAGTTACCTCACATTGCATCGAAACAAAGACTCGAAGCAACCTATACAATGATATTACCTTGTACCAACTTTCCCATCATTGTGCTTTTACTAAAGTTCCTTTTGCAATCAATAACTAAGATGTCTGGTACATTTCTGATAAATCTTGTAATAACCCTACACTTATAACAGCACAGCGCAACAACATCTGGTAGTAATGCAGCCCAATTATGCAGTTTGCGTATGACTTCTTTTATGCAAATCTAAGAAGCACTCCAAGTTTTGAGGGGAGAATTACTAAAAAGCTGCATCTTAGATTTGAAGAAATATTAATCCACTTTTAGAATAGTGCTGGTTGAACTATTGTAAGAAATTGTTCAATAAGTGGTTAAGATTATTAAATAAAGAAGTTTTCAGTCTTTCTTTATTTCCTTGGAATTTTACAATGAAGAGTTTTAGTTCTAAAGTTTCATATTTTCTAGTAAATTATATATAACTATGAGAAAATTTCTAACAGAGAAAACTCTTGAATGCAATAATTATATAGAAAACAGTTTAAAAAATGACTAACCTGCTATCATAGTTTTGAATAAAAAAATATTTAATTTTTTTGTAGCAAAGCAAAATTCATCTTAAAAAATACCAAACTTGTCTTTCTGTAAAATAATGAAAAAGGAAGGAAATCTATTTTATTTAGGGTATCAAAGTTCATTATTAACAACAAAATAATTAAATAGGTAGATAAATATTAATGATATTGTAAGTGACATTCTTGTTTATCCAATCGCTTTAGTATACAGCTAACATTAATATTTCTACCAGAAAATGGTGTATAAAAAATGATAATTTAGATTGCTATGTTATTATACTTTTCACAATCAAAGCACTTTTGGAGGACTTGAGATGTATGAAGAAAGGATTAAATTATAAAGAATGTGAATATATTGGTAGGTCCTGGGCAGGCATACAAATATTGTTATTTGTCAGATTAATTTTAAGTGAATTGAAAAAAATCTGATATGGCCAGCACATGACTTTCTCCATATATATGATGAAAATATTTATCTACAACAGTATTTTCGAACTCTATCTTCAATCTTAACTTGGATGATAAGTGATTACTTTATATCATATTATCTTTTACGTCACAAACGCTATTTACAATATAAAAATATTATACAATAATGTTTCTCGGGACATTTTCGATGAAAACTAGTGAAATTGGCCTTTCGCCCACAGCGCCCAGAGCACCCACAAAATACATAATCAGCGACTTCTGGTTTATCAGTATTTCATGAATAACTCCTAAACAATCAGTTAAACAAAAATATGTTTCTTACAAAAGCTATAGTAAATTTCATTTTCTAAAACTTTTATAAATAACAGTATATACCTAAATATCAGATTAATAGAGATATTTTGCCAAACCGAAAACGAGCTTCGATGAGTAAACCTCAACTTTTGGTTAACCAATCTACCAAAAATACTAATCAACTCTAACGACATCAACCAAAGTACTTTATTTATAATTTGTAAATGATTTGACATATAGTTTTCATTTTAGATCTCCCACAAAGTACATAATAAGCAACTTCCGGTTTATCAGTATTTCACGAATAACTCCTAAACAATCATTGATACAAAAATATGTTAAATACAAAAGTTATAGTAAATTATATTTTCTAAAACTATTATAAATAATAGTATATACCTAAATATCATGTTCATGTAGATATTTTGCAAAAACAGAAATTTGCTTCGAAGAATAAAGCTTAACTTCCAGTTTATTGATTTACTCCAAAAACTAATCAACTCTGACAGCACCCACCACAGTGCTATATATTTTATCTATAGTTTGGTATAGATATGACTAATAGTTTTTATGTTAGACCACCCACAAGCACACATACACACAGACATCATTCCGAAAATGGTCAAAACGTGTTCTAGAGACCCCAAAATACGTATTTCCGTTGAAATCTCGAAGTCGATTTTTTTCATGTAAACAATACTGTCTCTATACTTTGTATATGGAGAAAGTAAAAAATGATACATGGGGATATTGAGAAATGTGGAAGGTAATAAATTATAGAACTTTTGTAAGGCTTACTGTTTTTGAACCTCTTTAAAAGATTCATAATTATATGAATGATTTTAGGAAATAAAGCACAAATGGAGATTAATAAGAAAATAATGCTTGAAATGAAGTGGTATATAATGGTTATTTATGTTGAAAACAAATGATTATGAAAAATTATAGTTGTAAACCTAGAACCTTGCTATCATTAATATTGGCTGATTTTTAATTAACATCTTCAGCACTTCATAGTCATTTTCAGTTTATAAAATTTTTTTATTCTTTGGGCTATATTGAACAGATTCCTTATATAGATCTTCTGTAGATAAGCATGATTTTCCAATTTTCACTGCTTTCATTGGTTATTGCTGTTCGTTTATACACAGAATGGCAATGGCTTGGAATAGCCTATATAAGGAAATCTTCAGCCCCTTTCCACGGAAAAAATGTATATTTATAAGAAAATTACAATATTAACATTAATCATGTATTTCTATATTTGTGGTTAAGTTTCTAGTTTCTGTTTGTGATTTTGGTGATGTTGTTTAAAAACTTTGGTAATTGTGGGACTTCTAGTGTTAGGGAGTGTTTGTATAGTTCGTCTTACTTGAGTGTTTAGGGGCTGCCACCAAACAGTAGTGTAACTGCAGCATATATGTATATAATAAGAAATTTACCCACAAAATGTCCTCTAAAAGATTATTACATTAAAAGATACATGTATGGTTTTTGATGGCTCAAATGTTAATGCTTGTTTAAAGAAACCTCTAATTCAGTTCTGTTTTCTGTTTCTTATGTTTAAGTTCCTTGTAAAATTTCTAACAAATCTTTACTGGGAAACTATTAACCCAATGAATTTACAAATTATTATCAATTGTATATTTTATCTGGTGCAAAGTTTTGCTACTTTTTAATGCTAAATGCATTTTAATGGTGATTGCAAATTATAAGGCAAAAGATCAGAGTTATGGGAGTTAAATGCTTTGAAAGTTTCAATAAAAAGGGGGATAACCCCTTGTGAAAGAGGAAAGAAACAAAGTGAGTTTGCAACTTTATAACATTAGATAGATTCCGAATCCAAATTTTTATTGTAAAGTTTCAGTTCAATTTAATTTAATTTTGAAACTGAAGTAGGATTGTAGATAGTGATACTGTAACCCTTTTAATTCCTCACTCTGATTGCACCTCACCTTATAATCAGAAGGTTTTTCTTATTTACAATTATTTCTTACATTTAATAGTCGTCTAACATCTAATGGGAAAATTATGAGACACGTCATTGTTAAATCCGGTATTTCACTGCTCTACTCCAGATTTTCAATAACAAACGGATGATAGTAGTGGTCTTAGCATTCAAAGAAAGACATTTATAGCTTATTAAAGTACCAGTTTTAGTTGCTTATGACTGCTCATGTTATTTTCTGTAATCAGCTTTAAATTAAGTTTTACTCAATGTTCTTATTATATTTCATTAATATTGACTTCACAGTGAAAGAATATGCAAAGATGTATTTTTTAACAAATTTCCAAAACTTGGAGGCATAATGGTGAGATTGTATTAATTTTAGTATTGTCAAATGGTAACTCATCAATGGCATTCTCCAAGATTATATTCATGAATTCTATCAAAATATTTGAGAGAATAATACACCCAAAGGCTTTCACTGCTTGAAATATATTAATGTGTGTTGATTTATGGATTCCTAATCTCATCCATTAATTTATATTTCAAAAGTTGAAAAGTTCTTGAATTTATGGTACAACTTTCAATCTCAAAGAGGATAGAAGTAGTAAATAAATGTTTATCTAGCTTGAAAGAAGTGTTTATATAGGCGCTCTACTGAAACATTTTTAACAAAAATATTTGATCATGAAGATTCATAACACTTCACTAAAGCTTCAATTCAAAGAAGGGATTAAGGTTCAGCTTGGTTACATGGATAAGCATATCTTTTCTGTTATTCAAAGAAACCACTGAATGTTCTTATAAGACATAATGGCTGGAGACAGTGGGGATAGACTTTCTGTCAAAACATTAGATAGGAAAATTCCAATCACAGCCTCATTTTTACACATTTAATGCTTCAATTAGGAGTTGAATACAAACTTATCATTGAGAATAAGTAACA
The DNA here is from genome assembly GCA_947579665.1 of Sympetrum striolatum. NCBI lineage: Eukaryota > Metazoa > Arthropoda > Insecta > Odonata > Libellulidae > Sympetrum > Sympetrum striolatum. Next base: position 105,826,497 of record OX388343.1, read on the forward strand.
AAAATAATTATTTTATTGATTTTATATTTACTGCAAATTGAAGGTGTACGATTAAAAAGTGTATCTTTGTTTTTATGAGTGCTGAAAATAAGTCAACAAATAAAATACAAAAAAAAAAATTTGCTATTATTGATGGTTTCTGTTGCATGATAATGCAGAATTGATTTTATAGATGTAAATTATTGGGGTTAAAGATGAGGTCTGATAGATTTCTGAGAAATCAATTATTGAGCATGTTGCTGTGTGAATGTGGTTAAAAGATTTTGAATAATTTTCATAATAAGAAAGATATTTCTAGAATCTGCTTAATATAAATACATTTCAACATACCCATGGTTGGTTGTTGTAAATTGCATATGCCTAATAGTTTTTTAGTGAATGTGTTATAAGATTTGGCAGAAAATTTTCTCAAATTCATCTACATTATGTCTGATCCTACATTTGCCCATTATTTTGGTTGTATATCACTCAATATAGCATGCCTAAATTTATTCTGTATCCTCCGGGTATTATTCCCTCAATGATATTCCTCATTAAGTATGCATAAGTATTGCTTGAGGAGAAAATATTAAAGAATGCAACTAATATAATTAAGATCACCATAAAGTCTGATCATAATAATTTTCATTATGAATAGTTGCACTCATATGGATGTTTTTAGTTTCCAGAAATTCATATTTACAGCCTTTAATAAATGAGGTCAATAAGTATTTTCTAGAAGTAAAAGAGGATCAGCATTTGCTTCATCCAGATCATTCCTAGTTTCATTTCTCTCTCTCCGCTCAACTGCTCTCTCTGATTGCATTTTTACTTCTCCAATGCAATAGGAACAGTACCAAGGAAGGTAAAATGGCCATTCAATCTTCAATTATTTATTCATAAAATAGGCTAAACAGGTACCCAATAGCCTTGTTACATGTAAATCTCTCCCCATCCTATTTTGTTATTGTTCTCTGACTTATTTACTGCTATTTTATTAATTGCTAATCTTCACCGTCAATTCCAATGTGTCCCAAGTTTTTCCTTTGTAAGAGTCTTTTTTAATTTCTGTCATCAGCTCAAAGGATGGTTGGAATCCCAATCCATCAGCTATAAAATGATTAAATGAGGGAATGGGAGGACATGACAAGATGAGGAGTGTGTACTCCATTGTACTACTTACAATTATAAATGAAGAGAGTGAAAGCCTTTCCTCACTCATAGCCAAGCATAGTTCACGTTATCACTGCCATGAAAATTAGGGAGACAAAAGTTATTTGTTTTATTAACAAGTTTACCCAAAGATGCATTCCACCAAACTAAAGTCTGTTGACAAAATGCCAATTAAAAAATAATATTAGCACAATTTAATAATAAAATAAATTTACTTAACAGCTCAGAGCTCACCATTTTAAAAAAGCAATACAAATAGTGCTGATAGAAACAAAAAAAGAGGAAAAAAACAGTAAAACATCATGAAAAATTAAATATGCAAACAGTTAATTCTGAACTTAAGTGTAAAAGTAATACATGAATTATGAAAAAAATATTTGAACTATAATAGAAGTAATAGTAATAGAATGGTTGATAGATGGCTGAAAAAAGGTTGATTATAAGAGAGGTATTTTTATGCTAAAAATTTGTCTAATAAAGATGTCATTATTACATTGATAAGGCCTTCCTATTCAATGAAATGATTTTATATTCATCATTTCTCTTTCAGCATCCCTTCTGTTTACATTTCAAGACCATGTTCAATGTTAATTTTCCTTTTCTGAATCCAAACTAATAATTTCTCAAGCAATCCTCAATCTTTAATTCCAAAATTCTTAATTTTTATGCATCTCTATGAACTTCTTTGATATTGTATTTCAGTGATGTTGGGACTGTCATTATCTTCAGCAGTTCTTCAGGTCATTTTTCAATTCTATTTTATGGCTTCTGGTAGAATATTATAATTACAGAAAGATTTTACATTCTTAAGACTTCAATAGTGTTCCTCACCTTATATGACTCAATTTTTGTATGTACCTTGCAATCCACATCACATTCTTCTACATCTTTATGTGATTCATATGAGTGACACTAATTTTCTTCCTTCAGTAAATGTCTTCAATATATGCTTCCTTCCTTCCTTACTTCCTTTTTTGAATTATTGGTAATCTGTACCTAATTTTTTCCAATCACATTTTTTTATATTCTGTTTTACAGTACTTATTCACAAATTTGTCTTACCATTCCATGATATATATGTCTACAATTTTTATTATAAAAAAACATTTACACAAGTATAGTTTACCTTTCCAGAAGTATGGAATGAATATTGGCTATCATTGGCACCTATTTTGTTTGCTTAGAGTTTTCAAGGATTTGAATCGAAGTTAGATTCAAATTTTCGAAAATTCTATTGAATGGGAATTATTGGACTGCGATAGTCGTTGTAATTATTTTATCATTCTATTGGAAGAAAGAAATAAGCAAACTTTACCTCCTATTAATTCTTATAGGATCTGATTATGATCAAGAAATAGTTAATGTGGCAGTAAATTAACCTTAGGGACTGAAATTAAATCGCCAATTTGTTGCATTCTACGAAAAAGAACTTTACATCCGACTTTTCTCATATCCTCCTCGTAATTAAATCTATCTTTTGTTACAAATTGCCTGTCAGCCCACCATTTCGTGATCTAGATCAAGTTAAGAGAAATAGATGCTAGGACGAATCGTTTTAAAAATTCATTCTTTCCACGAACGATACGCAACCATAACCGAATAAGAAAGTAGTTGAGATTCAACTGGTGTTTACACCCCCTGCCGCACGCCGAAAGGAGGCTTGTAGGGTATTAATGTAGATTCTAATCAGTAGCCTCCTTACACCACGTGATGCCACCAGCTAGAGGGCGGTACATCGAGTAGTTTTGGTGTCTTCCATCATTCCTAGAGACCCGTAACGAAAAGAGAGCGGCTACATGTTTATTATGCATCCAGGATTATAGTTACTCCATTCTTACTTATCTATGATAGTAATTTCATTTTTATAATTTTATTTGTAATACCACTGTGTAATGGTAATATATAATGTCTCGTAGATGTATGTAAAAGGCGATGAAATTAATATTTTCCGTTTATTCACTCAAAGGAAATCTCTTTTAATTTAACCTCTCCTTAACCTAATACTCTAAATCAGCGAGTTAATAAGGTAAACATTAAAGTAAAATAAACACTCTTCTTTATAAAAAGTATGCATAAATGATATTCCAATCTAAATATTAATGGTATTAAAAATATTGCGTTGAATATTTTTTAATTTGGCATGCTTTATATCTTGCACAAAATTTGTGTATTCTACGATAACCCTTGGGCAAAGATATATTATTATTTATACTGCTTTAATCACGCGCGGTTTCAGAAACCACAGCACTGAGTTTAACGGTTAACCATTATTTGGGAATAACTCCTAAACAATCAGTGTTCTGAAAAAAAATTTATACAAAAGTTGTAGTAAAGTACCCTATCTACATTATTTGTGTGTAAATGTATATATCTATATTGCCTTCTTACAGAGAGATATTAAAGAAATAAAATTTTGTTCCGGATAAACCGCAACTTCCGGTTAAGCGATATTCACCAAAAACTAATCAACTTTTGGCATTGTTAGGAAAATTCTACATAAAAATTTTGAAAATGATCAGATAATTACTTTTTAAGATAGAGCGCACACAAACTTTTTCACCACAGACAGACTGACACACACACAGACAGACATGTTCGGGAAAATAGCTAAAACATGCTCTATGGGCCTCAAAACATTTATTTCCGTCGAAATCTGGAGGTCGAATTTTTTTGCGAATACAATACTTTCTCTATACTACGTATAGGGAGAAAGTAAAAATGGATGTATGTTTGTTTGTATGTATGTATGTATGTTCCAGATAATCTCGAAAACTAGATGTCGTACAATGTTTTAACTTTTAACATCATTAAATGTCTTCCCGGGAATGATCAAGTGGTACTTTAAATTTGCCGTAAGTCCACGGTTCGAACCCAGACGAGTAAAACAATTTGTATAAGAAATACACGTAAATTTCATTTTTTTTGTTGCATGGTTAATTTCTTTTGCGAAACTAAATTAGAAAGAACAGTCTTAGGAAGTCGAAACTAGCATCAAAAGAAGGGAAGTAGAATAAAGATTCTTATTTTGGTCGAGAAATATCATTTGCGATTCAAAATTGCGAGAATTTTGATAAAATATACGAAAATTTTGTCTAAATTTCCATGTAGTAAGCACTCATTCCCTTGGCGATCAAGGCGATTGTTGATTCCGAGCTCAAGCGTAATTCCATAAAGCTATGTCCGCACTTGCGCAACTTTGTATTCAACAAAGGCATGCGTCATAGTGCACGGTATGATGAAGGAGAGGCATGCAATAGTGCATGCCTATCATAAGTTGACTGGACCTATTTTTCATGACGCATGCCTCAGCGCAAATAAATCCAACCAGTTGGATTCTCGTTTAACATTTTTTCGTCTTTCCAGTGATTTTGATATCAGATTATTTAGTTTTTAAATAAAATCGACTGAGGCCGTATTGTTATTGAGGAGATTCATTACGAATGAAATTAAATTGTATTCACTTCTCCACAAATTTCATTGGAATAATACAACGATAATTTTCAGGTCCACAAAAACAAACATCAATGTTATAAAATAAATAACACAAATACATGATGTTGTTTATAAATACTTAATATTGAATATCAATAAATGACATTTCCGCCATTAAGTGTGACCCCACCTTGCAGATTATTGCTATGTTAAATTAATTTTGAATCGAATACCTTAAGAGCGATAAACTTACATCGCGCGAAAAAGTATTCAATGCCCTATGGTTATATATAGATGTAGATAAATTTAACAGTGAATTTAATTTTATACTCATGCAAAAGCTGAATTTTTCTTCACACTTTTTATGCTGAGTAAAAGGCCCCTCTTCTTAATCTCGAGGGAGGGCTCCCCTTATCAGTTCTCCCGTGGCAAAGAAGCGTCATTGTCGTAAATCGGCTGGAAAATTATTCACTTGCTCATTCAACAATTCCTTGTCAATTCTCTCTTACTAAACTACCGATACCTCAATTACTGTAATTTCATAGCTAATTCTTTTCATTGTGTACAAGTACCTGCTGCATTTCCCACCCTAGGCTTTTATTCGACTCGGTTACTTTTCCTAGTTTTTTGGAATAAAATTAGGTACTTCGGCTTATAATGAGGTCGGCTTATATTCGAGTATAAAAAGTATACTCTTTCACAAATACTGCTAGTAAGACTATTGAAATATCGGCTATTCTGTTCCGCATTACAACCTCAATATTATATCTTCATTTTCATCTCTGGGTAGGATTGATTGAAATAAATGTATTTTCATTTAAAGAGTTTTATTGCAAAAGGAAGCATCACTCTTAATTTTCAATATTTTTAAGTGAGTTTATATGTCCCTTTTTCTTCTTCCAGAAAATAAATATTTTTGTTATGATCTTTCTAAACTCACTGAGCAAAAGCATAATTCAATTTTCGTGCAAGTGAACTATGGTGCAACTTCTGCGGCACAAATATTATATTCATTACATCGTAACTCACGATAATCCACTCTCTGCTGAGACAGAAAATTAAATGCGTAACTTCCCATTGCTCCCTAAAACGCAAAGGCATAATTTCATTCTAAAGACGGTGTAAACCGCATCACGCATCAGTGTAATTTAATTGGTGAAACTAAAAGATTTCTGCAACCATTAATATCTCTATGAATTTGACGCGCAATCGATATAGAGATTTGACCATCATAATTATACATCGTTAGTTTTGTCTCGAAAAGGGATGAGTCGTTTGAGCTCTCTTTCCCCTTGACTAGTTTGAGGGACTTGACCACCGATAAGAATATTCTATTCCGCAATTAGAACGAATGTTTCAGCCTGCTTTTCTGGTGGCTATTCTATCCCTATGGGTAGTGGATAAGCGGTGACGTGGGAGGTGGATTTCGCAAACAAGAAATATACCTAGTAATGCTTTGCGTGTAGTCATGGTTTTGGCCTCCATTTTCAGTTCTTCACGTGCAATCGAGTTGTTCACATAGAAAAAGTATGGACTTTCAGAGGACTTACCTATATTTGCATTGTGCAAATACGTGTTTCGTTCTCTATCACAAAGAAATTGTACTTACTACCAGTTTTTCTAACTGAACATACAAGGATTTTAGTCGGTTTAGGAAGTTCTGCGGAAATAATTCGAGTGTCGCGCAATCGCCCTAAGAAATATTGTGGAATTGTGACTGCAGTGCTTATTTCTAAAATATCATTAATTTTCTGTCTTAAAATTTCAAAGTACACTTGATCCACTCAGCGGAGAGTGCTAGGCGAAGGAATATACGTGTTAAGAAGTGTGGCTTTTGTGAGTGAAAAATGATACAGTGAGGTTGAGCAATTACTCGGCAAATTGTTTTGTTTCATCACCAGTGCTCATCAGATATGTTGTAATTTTTTCACTCAAAATAAATTTTTGTAAGGAGTTCTTCGATTTGTTAATTAAAAGCGTTATTTGAGGAAATCTAAAGAGGTAAGAAAATACTATCAATTGCTTCTATGCGAGGTACTTCATGCCGTATTTTTTAAACGAATTGCTTAAAATTATAATTGCTTATTATTATTAAAATTATTATTGCTTCAGTTTATCCGAACAGAGACTTCGCGGAAACTAATTCCTTACCGTGCTATATACTATTAACCTGTGCAACGCCAATGCCAGGATTTGATTTCTAAGGAAAATAACGCAAAATACGGAAGTTCTCACGTTCCAGTAATTCGCTTTTTATTGAATCGCAATGTCATTAAAACAAAAGACCTTAAATGAAGTAATGCATTAGCTGATATAATGTCTATATGTAGATTTTATCTAAACACATGATGGCTCCTGTAAAAAAGTAATTCTTTAGAATCGAAGAGCATTTTCTGATGAAACATCGGAACTTAAATTACTCATACTTGTTGTATAGTTTTATTTAGAGAAACGATTGTAAGCTATTAATTTTAATTTCAGTATAGTAGTTGTTTAAATAAATGTGGCTTCGATTGAGTCAAACTGCTATTCTTTTGATTATGTATCCACACGATCTAATTAAAACATTGCGTCTGGAAAGCATTATTAATTAAAATAAGATTTTTAAATACATCCGTTTTATATTTAGAATTTTTTTTTAAAGTTGATTATAATGAAAATAGACTTTAATTTGACAGCACTACGAAAGTCGTTTTTCGGCTATTTGCTTGATATTTAATTAAGAAGCTTTAATTTAAAACATTAACTCTGGTGAGCGATATAATTTAAAACACGATTTTTTAAATATATCCTTTTGTTCTTTTAAATTAAATATTGTTATAATGAAAATTAGGTTTTATTTTGACTACTATCATGACTACGTAATTTGTTTTCTTGCTATTATCTTGATTGTAAAAAAAAATTCAAATAAACTTTTATTGTAGAAATATTTGATGTAAACTATTATTTCCGATAAGCAGTGTTATTTGAAGAACGATTTTAAAATATATTTCAGTTTCATTAATATGAAAGTGGACTATATGGAATGTAGATTTTATTTTGACATGAAACACTACATTCAAAGTGTTATTTTTGTTATAATATATGATTTAATTATCATTACAAGGTATAGTTATTGTACAAACAATCTTAAATAGAACGTGAATAGGTAAAAAGAAAAGAGCTATTGGCTAATAAAGTATTATGAAAAATAAAGAAGAAATCAATATTTACAATGAAAGTCAGGGAAAACAGGACAAGGTCCACATGAGCCTTTCTTGGATCATCTGTTAGTTCCTGGTTTAAATTTTTGTATGGTATACTTATGCTAATATTATATTGACTACTTTAAACTGTATATAGATACAAAATGTTAAACAAGGCTTAGAAAGTGTGATAAAATTTAATATTTTTTGTTCCAAACTTATAAGAAATCACTTAAAAATGGTCCTTAAGGTTCAATTTATAGACAAACTGTCTCTTTGGAGCTACATCCCTATGTGAGCCTCCACCCCAATTCTTCTCATTTTCATCTTCTTCGTGTACTTTATGGATTAGCCATCTCAATCTGGACCTTCCTCTCCGTCTAGTGGCCAACGGTCTCCCTTCTATCACTATATTCGGCATTGCTGTTTCAAGCATTCTTTCCACATGGTCCAACCATTATATTCTCAAAGATTTTGTGAACTTAACTACATATTCCCCAATTCATTCCTGTCTTTAACTCCTCTTTGGTTCTCCTTTGCCATAATCCATTCCCAATAACAGGTCTGTTTGCAATAGTCTGCTTTCAAATTTTACCAGAGCCATACTCTTGTGTGATTGAGAGTGTCCATTTTTATGCTCCATGGTTACCACTGGTCTGGTAATTGATTTATATATTTGTATTTAAGTGTTTCTGTTTATTAAATTTCTCTTGAATATCTTCATATTTGCAAAGTAAGTTTTATTCCTTGTTTGTATTCTTTCATTTATTCATATTATGCTTTTCTTGTAAGTTTTATATTCTAGATATTTAAACTCTTTCTTTGAACTAAATTTCCCTCCTTACTTTTAAATCCTTCCATTCTTGGTTGGTATCCTCTTTTCACCTTTTCTAAAACTTCGTAGAACTATCTCTGTTCATTCTGTTTGCTGTATTCTTCTATATTCTCTAGCTGTTCTTCATTTTCTCCCCTTTTCTTGCATAACGTATTTGCCTCCTTCCTCATTTCTTTCAGTGTTCATTCTGGTTTCTTTCCTTATCATCCTTTCTCTAACTTTATTATTCTCCTGCATCATTTGGGCACACACGTTGTCAAACCAAACAGCATGTATTATTCTCTTCCACATTTAAGTGGAAAGATAACATCTGGAGGGCAATTCTCTACACATCGATTTGTGTTTCGTTTGCCAAAGTGAAGATCTCTGTTCGAGCCAAGTCACCATCTTCACTTCTTGTACAACCTTAATATTATATCTCCATTTTCATCCCTGTGTAGAATTGATTGACGGAAACGTATTTTCACTTGAACGGTTTTTATTGTAAAAGGAAGCATCAATCTTTAATTTTAATATTTTTAATTTAGAGTGTGAGTCCCTTTTTCTTCTCCTAGAAAATAAACATTTTGGTTATGATCTTTCTAAACTCATAGAGCAAAATCATAATTCAATTTTCGTGCAAGTGAACTCCAGTGCAATTTCTGCGGCTCGAATATTATACTAATTCCCTCATAACCCACGATAATCCACTCTCTGGTGAGTCAGAAAATTAAATGCCTAACTTCCCATTGCTACATTAAACGCAAAGGCCTGATTTCACTCTAAAGACGATCTTAACCGCATCACGCATCATTGTAATTTAATTAGTGAAATCGTGGGGAAGATTCACACTAAAGGCGCTACCCACCATTAGCCTTAAGGCCTGCACACACCGGCGCGGGGCGCGAATGCGGCACGCGAATGCGGGACGTAAGTTCCCGGATTGTCATGTGGTCAGCGCGTTCGCCTTCAGTGAAAGCGGTCCGGGTTCGATTCCCGGTGGGAGCCAATATGCAAAAGTACTTTTTCTTCTTAAGTAAGATACAGAAAAATTGAAAAAGTTGAATTTGAAGTTGTGCGGGACGTAAGTGTGAAATTCGCTCGGGAAACGCCAAGAGAGCGATCTTTCGTAAAAACAGACCAACGCGAAACATTCGCAGGAGCTTTAGCATGTGGGTATTTTCTGTATGCATTTTATTTATTGGACGCTTGCGGTTAAATTTTAGTAAATGGCATTGGACATATCATCATACGAAGAGGATCATTTCTTTTTCGCGCGTTCAGAAGACGATGACAGAGAAAGGTGAATAGGTTTATATATTACTGATTAATTTTAAAATTTAATTCACAATTGTTAAAGCTTATGTATAACTCGATAAATTTTCAAACATTTCCTCAGAAAAAGAAGATGGGTAAATAAAATATACGAAGAGCAGGAAACAAAGAGAAAATTTTACACTCTCATGCCAAAGTTACGGCAGGACGAGAAAAGATTTAACATTTACTTTCGTATGAGAAATGAAAGTTTTTATGAAATTTTAAATTTAATAGAAAACGATATTCGGAAGGAGCACACCAATATCCGTGATCCAATTCCTCCCGAGGAACGACTAGCAATAACCCATGATAAGGTGGCTTTTATTCTTGAGGAATAGTTTCTATTAAAGCCTTCTTTCTATTTTATTGCGTTAAAGTGAGCAGTTTGACCGTGTATTTTGATAGAATCGTGGTTGGGTTGTTGAATAGAAACAAAGTAACTTATTCAGAAACAAGAATTGTCTGCCAAGTCGTCTCCTGTCTATAAACTGGCTGAAAAATTGAATACTGTTATCCGTAATGCGATTAACTTCAAACCTGCACTTGGAATATCGAGTTCTATAGACGAGATATTTATCTACCCTCTACTTCCATAAAGGTGCCACTTTAGTGTCCTTCGATGTGTGCAATTTATTTCCTTCCATTCCGGTTGGTGAAACTCTTAGAATACTTTGTTCACTGCTCAAACGAAAGGGTCTTAATAATCAAACTGTTGCGGAATTCATGTGTTTAGTGAAATTGTGTGTGTTGCAAAATTATTTCCAGTTTAATAATCAATTCTTCTTGCAAAATGAAGGACTAGCAATAGGATCTCCACTTTCAACTTTACTTGCCGAGATATTTATGAATTATATCGAGGAGAAACTGTTTTCCTCAGAGTATGGACTTGTGAAAAACATTTTTCTTTGGAAACGCAATTAGATGATTTGTTTTGTGTGTGGGAGGGGACAGCCCCTCAAATCTCTCAACCCCTCAGTTTCCTCAGTCCTCTTAATCCTAAAATACATTTCACGTATGAACATGAAGCTAATGGTGTACTAAATTTCTTGGATTTATCTATAAGTGTTAAAGCTTCCTTTGAAATATTTAGGAAAGATTCTAATACTGACCATGTGATCCCATCCGATTCGTTCCATCACTATTCCCATAAACACGCCAGTTTCCACTCCCTAATCCACCGCCTTTTAAATGTCCCTCTCTCCCCCGAAGCTATTTCCAATGAACTGTCCACCATTAAACCCATAGCCCGGAGCAATGGTTACTCTGAAGAATTTGTGGATAAACTTTTACGGAAGAACACCAGGAAAATTGCCTCTGCCTCCATCTTTCCATCCCTTTGTCCTTATGATGATCCCAAGATAAAATGGGTGAAGGTGCCGTTTTTGGGAAACATTCTGTATGAAATCTCTAACCATCTCCTAAAGAACTTGATGGCTTCATTTTATAATACTTACAACCTTCATCGCTCCTTATCTAAGGTTAAGGATAAAACGGATCCCTCTGCACTATCGGGGGTCTATGAGTTGCAGTGTGACAATTGCCCGCTTCGATACAGAGGTCAGAGCGGGAGATCTGTAAACACAAGGGCCCAGGAACACATACGGAGCTACCGACTAAAGAACCCAGCAACCTCAGACTTTGCAGCCCACCTTCTGGAGAGTGGACACAGCAGTTCCTTTTCGCCGAAAATCCTCCACCGAGAACCAAAGGGGAGAAAGCTGGACGCACTAGAAATAATAGAAATAACTTCTTCAGAAAATCTAACAAATGAATATACATTTCCAAATCCTTCTCCTCTCCTTACCCTCCCCTCAAAGTTCCTCTGACGATATATATTGCTGCTACCTCCCTTTCCTTACTGCTTACTCCCTCACCAGATGATGGCTTTTGCGCCGAAACTGGTCGTGAATAAATTCCAATAATGTGGATGCATTTATTCTCTACATTCAGAAACCTTGGAAGTCGATTACATCAATGAATAATTTGTCTCGAAACTTAGTCCTCGCTGACAGCAAATCAGCAGACAAGGAATCCCTTCTTCACAAAGATCTTCTTATTTTCTTCTACAAACGTCAGCCTTCATTCCAAATGATCGAAAAACATCAAAAAATAAGTTACGTACTGAAAATATTTTATTTTTCGTGCGACTCAAAAAATTATCTAGGATATTATTATTAGTAATGATGTGAAATAATCACAAGATGATCCATATTCCGCTACAATTTTATTCCATATCTTGACTTTTTTACTGCTTGTTTTTAGAACAAGGATTGTCCAGGCTAAATACCGTAAAATACTGCTTAAATACTTATATGGGCTATCTCGTGGTCGACATTTCTCAACGTTTTTATATTCTGTACCAGAGTCGCGGGATTTCGTGCATGCAGCGAACCGAGAAAATAATCTGCAGTCCCGCGTTCCGCCGTGCGCGATTCACACCGGTGTGCGCGCTTCGGTATTCCGCCATGCAAAAAAAATCCCGCGCGAATTTCTCTCCCGCTTCGCGTCCCGCGCCGGTGTGTGCAGGCCTTTATTCATCCTACGCCTCACCTTAAGGAAAACAGCTAATCTTTTCTTAAGTATTCCCCATTGATCATTAAATTTCCTTTCCCTTTACGTTTGCGATATGCCTTTGTGACCGTAATATCTTGATATGACGTGCCATTTTAGGGGTACTTAATCAAAATTGATCTTCAGTTATTATATTTCATACAATACATATAATACACTCCCATGTTCTAGTAGAGGGAAGCTGACTCTATCATTTTTTTAAGTGCAACATAAATACTTGTTGATTAAGTTTGGCCATTATTACCTTCCAAAACTACGATTCCTACATGTTCATTCCAATTTAAGCCATCATTGAACGTAAACTTTAATTTTATAATATATTTTCTTTTGCGAATTACAGTAGAACCCCGGTAATCCGGACGAATTCAGGCACATAGGCGTCCGGATTAGCGGGGTTCCGGATTAGTGAGGTTTTCAATGGATAACATAAAAAACATTTTTTTCAAAAATTATATTGTATAGATAATGCTACCACCAACTCTATAGCCCGTGCATGGTCATCCTCATTGGACGTCTATAAAAGGGAAGGATTTTTTTTTACGCCTCTTCTCTCATAGCTTTTTAATGAACGTGATGTTTTGATAAGTAATACCCTGCTGCAACTGAAAATGTATTGTCTTTTGAAATTGTTTAGTTTCGCACATATTAAGCATTCCTCTAATGGAAAAATGCTGTCTCTGAAAAGTATCACAACTTAGGTATGATATCACAATAAACAAAATACTTCAATCTCTATCACATCAATCAGCCAATGGAAAATTTTTCGAATAGTCTGTCCACTTCTCGTTTCTTTTTACTGATATGCGTGTTTATATGTTCAAAAGAAGAAGTTGCGGGTTTGCATAACTCACAATGGACCGTCCGGATTACTGAGGGTTCCGGATTAGCGATTGTCCGGATTACCGGGGTTCTACTGTAATTCTCTCATACGTATTATGACTAATATATTTGTTTAACTCAATGCTTTTCTTATATTTATTCATTTATAAATCTTACTGCAATATGAAAAATATCTGGTGGTATTCGTCACACCTCAACCTCAATCTTTAAACACAACAAAATATTTACAACAAACTTATTGCAATAAGCAAGGTCTTACGCATACCTTAAAACTTGCTTACAAGCTAACATGTTATTAATTTATTCTAAATGCTAATTCATAATATCAACAGCCCACTCCGAACTTAAACCTTCACGGATAGTTTCAGAGTTAAAAGTAAGTATTACTTCTCAAGTAAAACATTTATGAACTGAGCTCATTTTTGCCTTTCATCAGTACTATTCGTCATTGCTATTCATCATCCACAATACAATTGCATACAAAATCAGAATGATGTTATGATTACGTACAATATTATTAATTACGTATATTCGTCCATTTATTAAATAACTATTTGAATTTTTCTCTAAACTCCTATTTTTTTTCGGTAAATTATCAATATTTGGCTGTATCTATTTATGTAATTGTTACCTAAATCCGACTACTAATTTGCTCGTGCAATCGTCCTCGATTTTATTCTGGAAACGAATATTCGTTCAAGTAATAGCATAACGTGTGGCAAGGGCGTCGCCAGCCACTGGGCTAGGGGGGGCAAGCTTCATGATAAAATGCAAAATGCCTAACTTACAGGGGCTTGTTTATTCATGCCCGCTTCTTACTACAAATATGTCAAATCTTCCAAAAACTAAATTTATTGAAAACTAGAGGAGTTTAACGCTTATATGGCCAACTCATTAAACTTTCCAAGATAGAAGTTTACATAATCAAACTATTGGAAACTTATCATAAGTTTTGTTTGGATTTCTAGTTTGGTTACGCCCAATTTCTATTTAAAATTAATTTTTTTTCGATGCTTAAGTATTTTGATGCCGTAGATATATACTTCCCAGGTCTTTGAGAGTTCTTTCTTCCAAGAGGTTGCCAAGCGTGAAAAGGAAAAAATGTTACGGTTATTTGACAAGCGATATAAAACGTCTCAATAAATCACCACATTGGTGCACCCATCCTAATTTGAACATCTATCGTTATTAGACTATATCATCAGCAGCTATCTTAAGAATGACTTGATCCGTTGCTTTTAAAATTACCTCCTCTTCTAAGAAACTAAAAATCATTTACATCAGATGAAATTTTCTGGTAGGCTTACCATTAAGCCTGATTTCGTTATTTATGTATTAGCCAAGTTTTCAATTGAATGCGTCACATACCGGAGAGTAAAAATTCGGCTGCATTAAAATATTCTGTTGAGTCTTGATTATAGTTGATATTATAATTGAATTTGCAGAAATCAAGTTATATACCAAGTTGGAAAAAATGAAGACATCAACTTACAATTATTTAGACTAAGTAATAGGTGGTTTAACCAACAGAGAGATGATACAAAACCCAGTCTTACGCACTGAGTGTTCAAAGGAAACAAAAGTTTCCACGAATTGAAATTTTGAATGGGCATTGCATAACCAGATATGAGATTCGTGGGATTCTGTCCCAAGAGAAAAAATTGGCTGCATCGAAAAGGAAGCTGAAGAATTAAAGTCACAGATTTAACCGTTTCTCAAATTTATTTCAAGTCATCAAGTCACATTTCCGATAAATATGTGCGTAACCTAAGCGCACGATACCTTTCAGCTGACTGATTTGCTTCCAAAATGGTATATTATTAATAATATCATCGAAAATTAATTTTCACTGATATTGTACAGTATTGCTCCAATACTTTTACAAATTTTTACGGAAACCCGGTTATTGAATTATTTTCGTAACTATACAGCAAATTAACGGGTAATTATAAAATAAGGATCAGTATATTTTATATCATCCCAAGTAATGAAGAGTCCACTGTACAGACTTTTAATCATCCAGAATGCTTAACAAAGGAACAAGTAACTTTGGAATTGTCGCTAAACTCATCTTGAGATTTGCCCTCCGATAACAGCCCTAAAATAATACAATCCTGATTTATGCAACTAATAATGGTCATTTAAAAAAAACTACATAGACATTAACTTACGTTTTCCCGATAGAGGCCTCGAGCTATTAGCGGACTGTGAAAACATTTTCGGATGTCCATCTGTATCTTATGAAATCCAAACTAAACTCTCCTTCGAACTCCCTGTGAATTTCTCAAATGCACTATTCACGAGCCTAGCTTTGCATTCATACCCTCAAAACAGTCACATGCAACAGATCTAACTGAGCGTTTTATCAACCTGTTTGTCCCTCAAACGTAATCTTAATCTCTGTTTTCAGGGTGTAAGTTTCGAATTACTTCTCGAATGTTCCCTTGTGTTTTTGCGAGGAGTAAACGAATCAGCACTTTCGAATTTTTCTCATGGGAATCTTATCTTATGGTGTGAGTCATCTAACAAAAGGATATGGTTAAGAAGTGCATGCGTTGAACATTGTGTGCGAAACACTCGTAGCGTACCATTGATATCGATGTCGGCTCTAGGCCTGCTCTGCAACCGAAAACATCATCTTACCTGTACTCGGAGCCATATTTACTGGCATGTAAAGCTTTTGCTGAATTTATCAAGTTATCAAGCAAATGATTGGGGTTTTGTACTATCCAGCAGAAAAAAGTACAGAGCTAGTCATAGGACTTGACTCTTGGGGGGGGGGGGGGTTTGAACCCTTAAACAACCCCTCCTCGCTGCGCCACTGCTTGGGCCTTTTTGCAAAATACTCACCGCAAAACTTTCTTATGTCCATTTTGAAGGGAAAACGAAAAAAAAACTTAATCCTTTTTCTTCTGCGGGCGATTGTCGGACGATACTCAAAAGTTTGAGAGAGAGGACATAATCGCATAACCTCGCGCTCTGATCGCATCGAGAGGCAGTTCTAACTACATTGTTCACCCTGAAACCGAACTTTTCTTCTTTAGGGAAGGAAGGGGCGAAGGAAAGGAGGGATGGCTGTTGACATTGCTGCAAGTATTGTTGAAATATTTGCGCTGCGCTGGAGGTATAAATGAATTTCCTACGAGGAAGTACTTTTTCCATCACTGGTGTTTACACGTGCCAACACTTGACTTAAAATTGTAATTTGGTAATTCATACCTTACAACCTAAAAAGATAGGATACCATGTATCCTTTGCAATTCTTAAACTATAAATGCCAACTTTGTAAGATGGCTATCATGATTTCTATTCTAATTGAAATAATGCAAGGCTATTATTCTACAATGATGAAGGAGGTTACCTCACATTGCATCGAAACAAAGACTCGAAGCAACCTATACAATGATATTACCTTGTACCAACTTTCCCATCATTGTGCTTTTTCTAAAGTTCCTTTTGCAATCAATAACTAAGATGTCTGGTACATTTCTGATAAATCTTGTAATAACCCTACACTTATAACAGCACAGCGCTACAACATCTGGTAGTAATGGATCCCAATTATGCAGTTTGCGTATGACTTCTTTTATGCAAATCTAAGAAGCACTCCAAGTTATGAGGGGAGAATTACTAAAAAGGTGCATCTTAGATTTGAAGAAATATTAATCCACTTTTAGAACAGTGCTGGTTGAACTATTGCAAGAAATTGTTCAATAAGTGGTTAAGATTATTAAATAAAGAAGTTTTCAGTCTTTCGTTATTTCCTTGGAATATTATAATGAAGAGTTTTAGTTATAAAGTTTCATATTTTCTAGTAAATTATATATAACTATGAGAAAATTTCTACCAGAGAAAACTCTTGAATGCAATAATTATATAGAAACAGTTTTAAAAATGACTAACCTGCTATCATAGTTTTGAATAAAAAAATATTTATTTTATTTTTGAAGCAAAGCAAAATTCATCTTAAAAAATACCAAACTTGTCTGTAAAATAATGAAAAAGGAAGGAAATATATTTTATTTCGGGTATCAAAGTTCATTATTAACAACAAAATAATTAATTAGGTAGATAAATATTAATGATATTGTAAGTGACATCCTTGTTTATCCAATCGCTTTAGTATACAGCGAACATTAATATTTCTACCAGAATGTGGTGTATAAAAAATTATAATTTATATTGCTATGTTATTATACTTTTCACAATCAAAGCACTTTTGGAGGACTTGAGATGTATGAAGAAAGGATTAAATTATAAAGAATGTGAATATATTGGTAGGTCCTCGGCAGGCATACAAATATTGTTATTTGTCAGATTAATTTTAAGTGAATTGAAAAAAATCTGATGTGGCCAGCACATGACTTTCTCCATATATATGATGAAAATATTTATCTATGACAGTATTTTCGAACTCTATATTCAATCTAAACTTGGATGATAAGTGATTAATTTATATCATATTATCTTTTACATCACAAAAACTATTTACAATATAACAATATTATAGAATAATGTTTTTCGAGACATGTTCGATGAAAAACAGTGAAATTTGCCTTTCGCACACAGCGCCCAGATAGTGGAGGCATTTTAGGCAAGAAAAGGCTCAACTTATCCTTTTTGGTTTATCAAGCTGAAAATTGGTGGAGATGTTCTTTGAACAGCCAAAAGCAAAATCCCAAAAATCCCAAAAAATCCCAATTGGGCAACATGCCTAAATATTTAAACAAAAGTCGCCATCTTGGATTTTCGACCTTGCATCATATTGAACGGTATATCTCCGTATCTAATGGTGATAAAGACACACGGTTTGATTTAAACTACTTAATAAAGTGTAAACTAGACCCGTGGTATTTTAAATTGAAAGAAAAATGAGTAAACATAAAGCTACACACGAAAAACAACTCGTCTTAGGGTAGCTTTAACGGGAAAATCTGCGTTAAATGTCGATTTTCGACCTTTTATTATCATTAAATCAAAAAATATATGGAAATAAAAGTTGTAGAACACATCAAAAGGCTTCAGAATGTTATATTATCATCTCCGTAGTACAAAAATTGTAGCTTCTACGAAGCGCCAAACACGTTCGCACACTCAGTAGATGACCACTAACGCGGAGCGCCTATGTGCGAGTATCCATCAAAACACCGATTATAATGCCGGAAAGTATATTCTTATTCCTAAAAGTAAATAATTTTACTAATAAAATATTTAAGCGTTTAATAATTATAACTTAGTAAGATAAAATTTAATAAAAGGAAAGATACCCCATTAATTTGGACGAATGTTTTTCTTGATGTTTGCATCCTCGGGCGAGTTTTCAATTTGGCGAGAATGAGGTAAGATATCGAAATGCGGAGTAATGTCGTCTTCTTCTTCCTCATTCATTTCATCTAAATCGTTCGGATCCGAACCATACCAAAATCAAAGACCGGATCGTTACCACAGCCGTTTCTTCATTGTCCAAAACCACGCTTTTGCAAATAGAGCACACAACCTCCACTGAAGTAGCCATGCTTATACGTGAATGGCACCCACACCACAAAGAAACATACAGTAACACAGCACTTACAAGTCACAAACCCAAGCCTGCACTAGGCATTCAAAACTTAAAGGAACGCTAAGAACTACGCACAAACTCACTCTAGGAACTTAAAAAAACGAATAAATGCCAAATAATGAAACTAAAAGCTGCGCAGCAGTCATTTTCCGGTCTGAACGAGTTCTAGATTCCAAAAATGGAATCATCCTGCGTAGAATTCCTTTGGAATCCCTTTATCCCATTGAATGGGCTTGCTTTGATGATAAGGTGAGAACATTTGCCAGTGAGATCTGTTTTAAGAAGTTAGATACCCTCCGCGATAAACTCAACAGATTTTCCCAGAAGTAATTACGCAGGATGATTCCACCTGCCGCCGATTTTCCTCAAAACTCCCTCCCATAGAGCATATATTTTACCAGTGAGTGAAAAACCTATCCTACGTTAACTTTTCTGATAACGAAGTCAACTTCCTATCAAAAGGCCTGAATTTTAATTCTACCCATTATAACGGTAACGATCTTAAGAATCTGATAGCTGATTGTGAATATATTTTCAACCATCAAGGGAATGATCGTTCCTTAAAACATAACTTCACCCATACCATCACATAAAATCTGAAAAATCTAGTGTTGCCTTCTTACTTCCCCGTAAACTTACTTCCCAGAAAACCTTACTTAGCATCATGAATACTGTGGAACGTGAAAATCTCGTTATTTCCAAAGCCGACTAAGGAAAGTGCATTGTCATATTAGACAAAAGTAATTACACTCAAAAAGTACAAACCTTCATAGAAGACAACCATATATTGAAAATCAACGACCCTACCAACGAATTAAATAAAAAAGTGAAAGAAATAGTGAAAAAGTGTACAACTGTGCTAAAACCCAAGGATTATTATAAAATAATTAATCCAAATCCTCTTCCTCCACGATTATACGCTCTCTTAAAGTTACATAAACTTGATATCCCCATCCGCCCAGTTATTTCATGTGTTTCCTCCCCAACCCACAAACTGGCCTCTATAGTGAATGAACTTATCTAAAACTTAACCCTGTTTTCACCTAGATATGGTATCCGAAACTCCATCGACCTTGCTAATAGACTAAAAAATTTGAAATTATATACAAACTAAAAAATTGTTTTTTTGATTTTAATAACATATTTACAAAAATCGCTAGGAAAGAGGTGTTGTTGCTGTTGGAAAAATTATTGTACGACAAAAACTTGGACAGAAATGTTGTTCACGATATTTTACTGTTGACAGATTTATGTATTTCGCAGAATTAGTTTTGTTTGAAAAATCTTTTTTTAATCAACCTGATGGTCTACCGATGGGATCTCCCCTCTCGCCAATTTTAGCCGAAATATTTTTAGATAATTTTGAGAATAATTTATTTACAAATTCCCAGAATGACGAAAACCCGTTTTCTTGTGGTTGAGATTATTGAGATATATTGACGATGTCCTTTGTATTTGGAGTGGATCCCACAGACAGTTGAATAGCTGTCACACCTAAACCAACAACACAGTAAAATTAGATTTTCTTTGGAAATAGAGAATAACAACAATTTGAACTTCCTAGACTTAACTCTCTCAAAGAATGCAGATTCAATTGAATTTTCTATCTATCGAAAACCGACTTATACGAACCACACAATTCATGCAACCTCTAATCATCCAGTCACATATAAACACGCTGCTTTTCATAGTTTTATTCATCGCCTCTTAAATATCCCCCTCTCTCCATCAAACGTTTCTCGGGAACTAAAAACCATAAAATGCATAGCTCTCTCCAATGGTTATTCCGAAAAACTTATAGATCTCATACTTTCACATGGACAAAGAAAACAAAACATTTTCAGGATATATCCCGATTGCTCCATTTTCACGGAAGTACAACGTTGGGGGAAATTATCTTTCCTCGGCCACATCAGTTATCATCTTGCCAGTTTCTTAAATGCTCTAACATCAGACCCGCTTTCTATACAACGCAGAACATAGGAAAAACTATTTTAAACAATAAAGATAAATTCGATAAAACACGCAAATTTGATATATATAAATTAAATTGTAAAGACTGTAATGCAATATACATAGGCCAAACCAGTAGAAATTTACACATTCGAACAAAAGACCATAAACAGTCTTTCCTCAATGGTTCCAGTGCCTCACATTTCGCTAAACATTTACTCGACAATAAAAACCATTCAGACTTTACCAACACCCTCCTCCATAGCCATTCTCAAGGAAATAAGCTAAACTACCTGGAGGAATTAGAAATTTTATATCATAATTATACGCTAACTAACATTCACCTCTTTCCTAACCACTCCCTACTTTTATCAACTGTTTGCCTCCTCCCGCTGCTTCCCTCACCTAATATCCTTAACCCTTCCTCCCCTCTCAGACCTTGCTTGCTCATTGGCCATTGTTTTGTATATATTCACTGGAGTTGTGGTCTCTTTACCTGATGATGGACAGAATTTTCTGAAACCGATCGTGTATTAAAACTCAAGTAGTATTTTCGACATAATGTTTTTTATTTCTATTCTTATGTTGGTTTATTGTTGTTAGTGTTTAGAAAGGTTTTGTATTATTTTCCTTCGATAATATTAATTCTTCCGGTTATATTTCCACTTTATAGTCGTTAGCTTGTAATTTTTTATCCTTTTATATTATTGCCTTATTTTTATAAATCATTTTCGTTAGTTTTCCATTTGGGAAAATATTTGGTTAATTCTTTGAATAGTTATATTATAGTCATAGTAATTCAATAGCATATAATATAGCATAAGGATATAAGGAATATAGGAATAAGACTACACTTTCCGGCATTATAATCGGTGTTTTGATGGATACTCGCACATAGGCGCTCCGCGTTAGTGGTCATCTACTGAGTGTGCGAACGTGTTTGGCGCTTCGTAGAAGCTACAATTTTTGTACTACGGAGATGATAATATAACATTCTGAAGCCTTTTGATGTGTTCTACAACTTTTATTTCCATATATTTTTTGATTTAATGATAATAAAAGGTCGAAAATCGACATTTAACGCAGATTTTCCCGTTAAAGCTACCCTAAGACGAGTTGTTTTTCGTGTGTAGCTTTATGTTTACTCATTTTTCTTTCAATTTAAAATACCACGGGTCTAGTTTACACTTTATTAAGTAGTTTAAATCAAACCGTGTGTCTTTATCACCATTAGATACGGAGATATACCGTTCAATATGATGCAAGGTCGAAAATCCAAGATGGCGACTTTTGTTTAAATATTTAGGCATGTTGCCCAATTGGGATTTTTTTGGGATTTTTGGGATTTTGCTTTTGGCTGTTCAAAGAACATCTCCACCAATTTTCAGCTTGATAAACCAAAAAGGATAAGTTGAACCTATTCTGCCTCCACTAAGAGCACACACAAAGTACATAAGCAGCAACTTCCGGTTTATGAGTATTTCATGAATAACTCCTAACCAATCAGTTATACAAAAATATGTTTCTTACAAAAGTAATAGTAAATTATATTTTCTAAAACTTTTATAAATAATAGTATATACCTTAATATCATATTAATGAAGATATTTTGCCAAACCGGAAACCAGCTTTGATGAGTAAACCTCAACTTTTGGTTAACCAATCTACCAAAAAAACTAATCAACTCTAACGACATCAACCTAAGTACTAAATATGAAATTTGGTAATGATTTGACATACAGTTTTCATGTTAGAGCGCCCACAAAGTACATAATAAGTAACTTCCGGTTTGTCAGTTTTTCACGAATAACTCCTAAACAATCAGTGATACAAAAATATGTTAAATACAAAAGTTATAGTAAATTTTATTTTCTAAAACTTTTATATATAATAGTATATACCTAAATATCATATTCATGTAGATATTTTGCAAAAACAGAAATTTGTATTGAAGAATAAAGCTCAACTTCCAGTTTATTGATTTACTTTAAAAACTAATCAACTCTGACAGCACCCACCACAGTGCTATATATTGTATCTATAGTTTGGTATAGATATGACTAATAGTTTTTACGTTAGAGTGCCCACAAGCACACATACACACAGACATCATTCCGGAAATGGTCAAAACATGTTCTAGAGACCCCAAAATATGTATTTCCATTGAAATCTCGGAGTCGATTTTTTTCATGAAAACATTGCTGTCTCTATACTTTGGATATGGAGAAAGTAAAAAATGATACATGGGGATATTGAGAAATGTGAAAGGTAATAAATTATAGAACTTTTGTAAGGCTTACTGTTTTTGAACCTCTTTAAAAGATTCATAATTATATGAATGATTTTAGGAAATAAAGGACAAATGGAGATTAATAAGAAAATTATGCTTGAAATGAAGTGGTATATAATGGTTATTTATGTTGAAAATAAATGATTATGAAAAATTATAGTTGTAAACCTAGAACCTTGCTATCATTAATATTGGCTGATTTTGAATTAACATCTTCAGCACTTAATAGTCATTTTCAGTTTCTTAAATTTTTTTATTCTTTGGTCTATATTGAACAGATTCCTTACATAGATCTTCAGTAGATAAGCATGATTTTCCAATTTTCACTGCTTACATTGGTTATTGCTGTTCGTTTATACACAGAATGGCAATGGCTTGGAATAGCCTATAGAAGGAAATCTTCAGCCCCTTTCCACGGAATAAATGTATATTTATAAGAAAATTACAATATTAACATTAATAATGTATTTCTATATTTGTGGTTGATTTTCTAGTTTCTGTTTGTGATGTTGGTGATGTTGTTTAAAAACTTTGGTAATTGTGGGACTTCTAGTGTTAGGGAGTGTTTGTATAGTTCGTCTTACTTGAGTGTTTAGGGGCTGCCACCAAACAGTAGTCTAACTGCAGCATATATGTATGTAATAAGAAATTTACCCACAAAATGTCCTCTAAAAGATTATTACATTAAAAGATACATGTATGGTATTTGATGGCTCAAATGTTAATGCTTGTTTAAAGAATCCTCTAATTCAGCTCTGTTTTCTGTTTCTTATGTTTAAGTTCCTTGTAAAATTTCTAACAAATCTTTACTGGGAAACTATTAACCCAATGAATTTACAAATTATTATCAATTGTATATTTTATCTGGTCCAAAATTTTGCTACTTTTTAATGCTACATGCATTTTAATGGTGACTGCAAATAATAAGGCAAAAGATCAGGGTTATGGGAGTTAAATGCTTTGAAGGTTTCAATAAAAAGGGGGATAACCCCTTGTGAAAGAGGAAAGAAACCCAAGTGAGTTTGCAACTTTATAACATTAGATAGATTCCGAATCCAAATTTTTATTGTGAAGTTTCACTTCAATTTAATTTAATTTTGAAACTGAAGTAGGATTGTAGATAGTGATACTGTAACCCTTTTAATTCCTCACACTGATTGCACCTCACCTTCTAATCAGAAGGTTTTGCTTATTTACAATTATTTATTACATTTAATAGTTGTCTAACATCAAATTGGGAAAATTATGAGACATGTCATTGTTAAATCCGGTATTTCACTGCTCTACTCCAGATTTTCAATAACAAACTGATGATAATTGTGGTCTGAGCATTCAAAGAAAGAAATTAATAGCTTAGTAAAGTACCAGATTTAATTGCTTATGACTGCTCATGTTATTTTCTGTAATCAGCTTTTAATCAAGTTTTACTCAATGTTCTTATTATATTTCATTAATATTGACTTCACAGTGAAAGAATATGCAAAGATGTATTTTTTAACAAATTTCCAAAACTTGGAGGCAAAATGGTGAGATAGTATTAATTTTAGTATTGTCAAATCGTAACTCATCAATGGCATTCTCCAAGATTATATTCATGAATTCTATCAAAATATTTGAGAGAATAATACACCCAAAGGCTTTCACTGCTTGAAATATATTAATGTGTGTTGATTTATGGATTCCTAATCTCATCCATTAATTTATATTTCAAAAGTTGAAAAGTTTTTGAATTTATGGCACAACTTTCAATCTCAAAGAGGATAGAAGTAGTAAATAAATGTTTATCTAGCTTGAAAGAAGTGTTTATATAGGCGCTCTACTGAAACATTTTCAACAAAAATATTTGATCATGAAGATTCATAACACTTTAAAAGTTCTTGAACTGATGTACAGTTTACAGCCTAAAAGGAATCCTTCAGTATCATGAGAAAAATGGATCCAATTGTAGTTCAACTAATATTTCTCTTTTAAAATATATTTTCACAATCAGTGTTTTACAAATTCTGTAGAAGATCTAAGCTTCAATTCAAAGAAGGGATTAAGGTTCAGCTTGGTTACACGGATAAGCATATCTTTTCTGTTATTCAAAGAAACCACTGAATGTTCTTATAAGACATAATGGCTGAAGACAGTGGGGATAGACTTTCTGTCAAAACATTAGATAGGAAAATTCCAATCACAGCCTCATTTTTACACATTTAATGCTTCAATTAGGAGTTGAATACATACTTATCATTGAGAATAAATAACAAAAATAAAAGATGGCTAATTGAAGGTTTACGATTATAAAGTGTTTCTTTCTTTTTATGAGTGCTGAAAATAAGTCACCAAATAACATACAAAAGAAATAAAAATTGCTATCATTGATGGTTTCTGTTGCATGATAATGCAGTTTTGATTTTATAGATGCAAATTATTGGGGTTAATGATGAGGTCTGATAGATTTCTGAGAAATCAATTATTGAGCATGTTGCTGTGTGAATGTGGTTAAAAGATTTTGAATAATTTTCATAATAAGAAAGCTATTTCAAGAATCTGCTTAATATATTAACATTTCAACATACCCATGGTTGGTTGTTGTAAATTGCATATGCCTAATAGTTTTTTAGTGAATGTGTTCTAAGATTTGGCAGAAAATTTTCTCAAATTCATCTACATTATGTCCGATCCTACATTTGCCCATAATTTTGGTTGTATATCACTCAATATAGCATGCCAACATTTATTCTGTATCCTCCGTGTATTATTCCCTCAATGATATTCCTCATTAAGTATGCTTAAGTTTTGCTTGAGGAGAAAATATTAAAGAATGCAACTAATATAATTAAGATCACCCTAAAGTCTGATCATAATAATTTTCATTATGAATAGTAGCACTTATATGGATTTTTTTAGTTTCCAGAAATTCATATTTACAGCCTTCAATAAATTTGGTCAATAAGTATTTTCTAGAAGTAAAAGAGGATCAGCATTTGCTTCATCCATATCAATCCTAGTTTCATTTCTCTCTCTCCACTTAACTGCTCTCTCAGATAGCATTTTTACTTCTCTAATGCAATGGGAACAGGACCAAGGAAGGTAAAATGGCCATTCAATCTTTAATTATTTATTCATAAAAAAGGCTAAACAGGTACTCAATAGCCTTGTTACATGACTCTGTAAATCTCTCCCCATCCTATTTTGTTATTGTTCTCTGAATTATTTACTGCTATTTTATTAATTGCTAATCTTCACAGTCAATTCCAATGTGTCCCAAGTTTTTCCTTTGTAAGAGACTTTTTTAATTTCTGTCATCAGCTCAAAGGATGGTTGGAATCCCAATCCATCAGCTATAAAGTGATTAAATGAGGGAATGGGATGACATGACAAGATGAGGAGTGTGTACTCCGTTGTACTTCTTACAATAATAAATGAAGAGAGTGAAAGCCTTTCCTCACTCATAGCCCTGTAGAGTTCACGTTATCACTGCCATGAAAATTAGGGAGAAAAAAGTTTATTGTTTTATTAACAAGTTTACAAAAAGATGCATTCCACCAAACTAAAGTCTGTTGACAAAACTCCAATTAAAAAATAATTTTAGCACAATTTAATAATAAAATAAATTTACTTAACAGCTCAGAGCTCACCATTTTAAATAAGCAATACAAATAGTGCTGAGAGAAACAAAAAAAGAAGAAAAAACAGTAAAACATCAGGAAGAATTAAATATGCAAACAGTTAAATCTGAACTAAAGTGTAAAAGTAATATATGAATTATCAAAAAAATATTTGAACTATAATAGAAGTAATAGTAACAGAATTTTTTAAAATCCTGCCCAATAGGCAAAAGAATTTTTCATTCTTCAATTGATTCCAACAGGAGCCTAATCGATGGCTTCAGTGGTGTAGTGGTTAGAGTTGGTTGACTGGAGTTCCTGGGTTCAAATCCTGGTTATGAAAGGGTTTATTTCCTTGAAAAAAGGTTGATTATAAGAGTGGTATTTTTATGCTAAAAATTTGTCTAATAAAGATGTCATTATTACATTGAAAAGGCCTTCCTATTCAATGAAATGATTCTATATTCATCTTTTCTCTTTCAGCATCCCTTCTGTTTACATTTCAAGACCATGTTCAATGTTAATTTTCCTTTTCTGAATCCAAACTAATAATTTCTCAAGCAATTCTTAATTCCAAAATTCTTAATTTTTATGCATCTCTATGAACTTCTTTGATATAGTATTTCAGTGATTTTGGGACTGTCATTATCTCCAGCAGTTCTTCAGGTCATTTTTCATTTCTATTTTATGGCTTCTGGTAGAATATTATAATTACAGATAGATTTTACATTCTTAAGACTTCAATAGTGTTCCCCGACTTAAATGACTCAATTTTTGTATGTACCTCTGCTATCCACATCACATTCTTCTACATCTTTATGTAATTCATATGAGTGACACTAATTTTCATCCTTCAGTAAATGTCTTCAATATATGCTTCCTTCCTTCCTTACTTCCTTTTTTGAATTATTGGTAATCTGTACCTAATTTTTTCCAATCACATTTTTTTATGTTCTGTTTTACAGTACTTATTCACAAATTTGTCTTACCATTCCATGATATATATGTCTACAATTTTTATTATAAAAAAACATTTACACAAGTATAGTTTACCTTTCCAGAAGTATGGAATGAATATTGGCTATCATTGGCACCTATTTTGTTTGCTTAGAGTTTTCAAGGATTTGAATCGAAGTTAGATTCAAATTTTCGAAAATTCTATTGAATGGGAATTATTGGACTGCGATAGTCGTTGTAATTATTTTATCATTCTATTGGAAGAAAGAAATAAGCAAACTTTACCTCCTATTAATTCTTATAGGATCTGATTATGATCAAGAAATAGTTAATGTGGCAGTAAATTAACCTTAGGGACTGAAATTAAATCGCCAATTTGTTGCATTCTACGAAAAAGAACTTTACATCCGACTTTTCGCATATCCTCCTCGTAATTAAATCTATCTTTTGTTACAAATTGCCTGTCAGCCCACCATTTCGTGATCTAGATCAAGTTAAGAGAAATAGATGCTAGGACGAATCGTTTTAAAAATTCATTCTTTCCACGAACGATACGCAACCATAACCGAATAAGAAAGTAGTTGAGATTCAACTGGTGTTTACACCCCCTGCCGCACGCCGAAAGGAGGCTTGTAGGGTATCAATGTAGATTCTAATCAGAAGCCTCCTTAAACCACGTGATGCCACCAGCTAGATGGCGGTACATCGAGTAGTTTTGGTGTCTTCCATCATTCCTCGAGACCCGTAACGAAAACAGAGCGGCTACATGTTTATTATGCATCCAGGATTATAGTTACTCCATTCTTACTGATCTATGATAGTAATTTCATTTTTATTATTTTATTTGTAATACCACTGTGTAATGGTAATATCATGGTCTCGTAGATGTATGTAAAAGGCGATGAAATTAATATTTTCCGTTTATTCACTCAAAGGAAATCTTTTTTTAATTTAACCTCTCCATAACCTAATACTCTAAATCAGCGAGTTTATAAGGTAAACATTAAAGTAAAATAAACACTCTTTTTTATAAAAAGTATGCATAAATGATATTCCAATCTAAATATTAATGGTATTAAAAATATTGCGTTGAATTTTTTTATTTTGGCATTCTTTATATCTTGCACAAAATTGTGTATTCTATGATAACCCTTGGGCAAAGATATATTATTATTTATACTGCTTTAATCACGCGCGGTTTCAGAAACCACAGCACTGAGTTTAACGGTTAACCATTATTTGGGAATAACTCCTAAACAATCAGTGTTCTGAAAAAATGTTTTATACAAAAGTTGTAGAAAGGTACATTATCTACTTTTTTTGTGTGTAAAGTATATACCTATATTGCCTTCTTACGGAGATATTAAAGAAATAAAATTTTGTTCCGGATAAACCGCAACTTCCGGTTAAGCGATATTCACCAAAAACTAATCAACTTTTGGCATTGTTAGGAGAATTCTACATATAAATTTTGAAAATGATCAGATAAATACTTTTTAAGATAGAGCGCACACAAACTTTTTAACCACAGACAGACAGACAGACAGACAGACTGACAGACAGACAGACAGACTGACAGACAGACAGACACACACACAGACAGACATGTTCGGGAAAATAGCTTAAACATGCTATATGGGCCTCAAAACATATATTTCCGTCGAAATCTGGAGGTCGAATTTTTTTGCGAATACAATACTTTCTCTATACTACGTATAGGGAGAAAGTAAAAATGAATGTATGTTTGTTTGTATGTATGTATGTATGTTCCAGATAATCTCGAAAACTAGATGTCGTACAATGTTTTAACTTTTAACATCATTACATGTCTTCCTGGGGATGATCAAGTGGTACTTTCAATTTGCCTAAAGTCCACGATACGAAACCAGACGAGTAAAACAATTTGTATAAGAAATACACGTAAATTTCATTCTTTTTGTTGCATGGTTAATTTCTTTTGCGAAACTAAATTAGAAAGAACAGTCTTAGGAAGTCGAAACTAGCGTCAAAAGAAGGGAAGTAGAATAAAGATTCTTATTTCGGTCGTGAAATATCGTTTGCGATTCGAAATTGCGAGAATTTTGATAAAATATACGAAAATGTTGTCTAAATTTCCATGTAGTAAACAACTCATTCCCTTGGCGATCAAGGCGATTGTTGATTCCCAGCTCAAGCGTAATTCCTTAAAGCTATATCCACACTTGCAGAACTTTGTATTACAAAGGCATGCGTCATAGCGCACGGTATGATGAAGGAGAGGCATGCAATAGCGCATGCCTCTCATAAGTTGACTGGACCTCTTTTTCATGACGCATGCCTCAGCGCAATTAAATCCAACCAGTTGGATTTTCGTTCAACATTCTTTCGTCTTTCCAGTGATTTTGATATCAGGTTATTTAGTTTTTAAATAAAATCGACTGAGAACGTATTGTTATTGAGGAGATTCATAACGAATGAAATTAAATTTTATTCACTTCTCCACAAATTTCATTGGAATAATACAACGATAATTTTCAGGTCCACAAAAAAAGACACCAATGTTATAAAATAAATAAAACAAATACATGATGTTGTTTATAAATAAATAATATTGAATATCAATAAATGACATTTCCGCCAATAAGTGTGACCCCACCAAAGCAGATCATTGCTGTGTTAAATTCATTTTGAATCGAATACCTTAAGAGCGATAAACTTACATCGCGCAAAAAAGTATTTAATGCCCTATGGTTATATATAGATGTAGATAAATTTAACAGTGAATTCAATTATATACTCATGCAAAAGCTGAGTTTTTCTGCACACTTTTTATGCTGAGTAAAAGGCCCCTCTTCTTAAACTCGAGGGAGGGCTCCCCTTATCAGTTCTCCCGTGGCAAAGAAGCGTCATTGTCGTAAATCGGCTGGAAAATTATTCACTTGCTCATTCGACAATTCCTTGTCAACTCTCTCTTACTAAAATACCGATGCCTCAATTACTGCAATTTCATAGCTAATTCTTTTCATTGTGTTCAAGTACCTGCTGCATTTCCCACCCTAGGCTTTTATTCGACTCGGTTACTTTTCCAAGTTTTTTGGAATAAAATTAGGTACCTCGGCTTATAATGAGGTCGGCTTGTATTCGAGTATAAAAAGTATACTCTTTCACAAATACTGCTAGTAAGACTATTGAAATATCTGCTATTCTGTTCCGCATTTAAGTGGAAATAATATATCTGGAGGGGAAAACTCTAAGGCCCAAGTGCACCAATCTCGGTTAAGGCTTAACCGCGGTTAAATTGTGAACTAACCGCGGTTAAGGCCATTTTCAAGTGCACCAACCTCGGTTAGCGTTAACCGGGCAGCTGACCGCGGTTAAGAATTAACCGGCCGAAATCGACCGGTTAACTTACTTAATCGGTGTAGCAACAAGAGTAGTAAACAATTATGGCGTTTCGATTTGATAGTTTTGAAGATGAACTCCTGTAATTTAGAAAGCCACAATAATTTACAGCGTAGAAACCATGACGCTAGGGTGAATCCTTTCGATAATTTAAGTGAAACTAAATTGTACGAAAGATATAGGCTGAGGAAAGTAACTTTCCCTCTTAGAAAATATTCGCCATCACCTTGAATATCCAAGCCAGAGAAACAATCCTCTTTCGCCGATGGATAAACTTAAGCTTAAGTTAAATTTTGACTACGTTGAGATTTTACGCCACAGGTGCGTTTCACATGCTGATAGGAGATTCTTTCGGAATACACCGAACTACTACTTTACATGCAATATACATATACTACTTCCACTTCGTGAATTTCTACTATAGGAGTCTCAGTAAATGATACTTATTCATTTTGTGCTGTATCTGAATTCTCCAACGCATCCTATAGACATGTTTGAAAGCTATAAATGCATTTAATATTAGTAGTTTACTATACTCATGATTTATACAAGGTGTAAACTTATGTTACCTGTAACCCTACCTCTGATGAATTTGATATATGTTGTGGTAGAATGATTATATGCTACTGATCTAAATAAGTAACCAGATTTGATTAATTTTCTAATTTTATTTAGGTAACTGGTATAAAATATTATTATGCTAACCATTACTACGATAAAAAGCATCCGAATCAAAGGGTCTTACATTAGGACCCAAAATAAATGCTACCTTTTCGTTCATTCTAATTCTTTTTCATTTGATGGCCCTCCTCTTATCCAGTCATATACATTTCCATCTTCTCACCTGCTATATCTTTCCTTGTCTTTCTTTTCATGTTCTCATAGCATGTTTTCAATTGGTCATGTAATCTTTTAACAACACCATATAAATTCACTCATGTTATTTTAAAATTTAAGCAAGCTAAAGAAGTTATTTGGATAAGATTAAAATTAGTGAGAAAATTAAGTTATAAGAGTGTTTCAACTGCACACTATAATTGCTGTTACGAATTTAATTCTCTTTATAATACTTGCGAATATAGAAGATTGCTAAAATAACATTGTAATAATGACTAATACTATAAATAAACATTGATAAAATTCAAAAGCATGCGAAATGAAGAGCGACAGGTAATAAGTATTTCATTGTGTACGATAAAAGTACAAGAAATATCGCTTAAACAAATTTAATTGTTATTTAATTTAATATCCCGTAAATCACCAGGAAGGGAATTGAATTCTAAGACAATCTTTTGCCATGCCAACTCTTTCTCCTTCAATTATTTCCCATCTGTCTTCTTGTTCTCAATGATGTCTTTTCGTCTTATAGCCAAATCGATCAGAAGTTCAGCTTCATATTCATTAAAATTAGGGGCTCTCTGCCTTTTTTATCGTTTACGTCCATTTCTTATAGCCATTCTTTACTATTTGTTCCACTGACAAAGTGTACACACTTTTAAGTCCACTTATATCATTATTTAATAGTCGTCCAAGATATCAACAACAAAGACAAATGAATTGCGATATACGTTTAGGCGAGCACTAAGCGGTACTCAACGTATTCACAGGGACATTAATCGGCCGTCAGCTAACCGCGGTTACGAAAACCTCGGTTACTGTTGGTGCACTCCAAACTTAAGCTGACCGCCGTTAATATTTAACCGCGGTCTGCTAACGGTGGATTTAACCGAGATTGGTGCACTCGGGCCTAAATATCGATTTGTGTTTCGTTTGCCTCAGTGAGGATCTCTGTTCGAGCCCCAGCCATGGCACTTTTTTTCACTTCTTGTACAACCTCAATATTATATCTTCATTCTCATCTCTGTGTAGGATTGATTGAAAGATATGTATTTTCATTTAAAGCGTTTTATTGCAAAGGAAGCATCAATCTTAATTTTCAATATTTTGAAGTAAAAGTATATGTCTCTTTTTCTTCTTCCAGAAAATAAATATTTTGGTTATGATCTTTCTAAACTCATAGAGCAAAAGCATAATTCAATTTTCGTGCAAGTGAACTCCAGTGCAACTTCTGCGGCTCAAATATTATATTTATTCCATCGTAACTTACGATAATCCACTCTCTGCTAAGACAGAAAATTAAATGCGTAACTTCCCATTGCTACATAAAACGCAAAAGCATAATTTCACTCTAAAGACGGTGTAAACCAAATCACGCATCAGTGTAATTTAATTGGTGAAACCAAAAGACTTCTGCATCGATTAATATCTCTATGAATTTGAAGCGCAATCGATATAGAGATTTGACCATCTTAATTATACATCATTAGTTTTGTCTCGAAAAGGGTTTGAGCTCTCTTTCCCCTTGACTAGTTTGTAGGACTTGACCACCGATAAGATAAATCCATTGCGCAATTTGAACGAATGTTTAAGCCTGCTTTGCTGGTGGCTATTCTATCCCTATGGGTAGTGGATAAGCGGTGACGTGGAAGGTGGATTTCTCAAACAAGAAATAGAGAAAGGCTTTGCGTGTAGTCATGTTTTTGGCCTTCATTTTCAGTTCTTCACGTGCAATCGAGTTGTTCACATCGAAAAAGTATGGATTTTCAGAGGACTTACCTATATTTGCATTGTGCAAATACGTGTTTCGTGCTCTATCACAAAGAAATTGTACTTACTACCAGTTTTTCTTGCTGAACATACAAGGATTTTAGTCGGTTTAGGAAGTTCTGCGGAAATAGTTCGAGTGTCGCGCAATCGCCCTAAGAAATATTGTGGAATTGTGACTGCAGTGCTCATTTATAAAATATCATTAATTTTCTGTCTTAAATTTTCAAAGTACACTTAATCCACTCAGTTAACGGAGAGTGTTAGGCAAAGGAATATACGTGATAAGAGGTGTTGCTTTTGTGAGCGAAAATGGACACAGTGAGGTTGAGCAATTACTCGGCAAATTGTTTTGTTTCATCACCAGTGCTCATCAGATATGTTGTAATGTTTTCGCTCAAAATAAATTTTTGTAAGGAGTGCTTCGATTTGTTAATCAAAAGCGTTATTTGATGAAATCTAAAGAGGCAAGAAAATACTATCAATTGCTTCTATGCGAGGTACTTCATGCCGTATTTTTTAAACGAATTGCTTTTTTACTGTAAATTTATCAAGTGACTGATCATATTTCTCACCTTCTTCCCATATTTTTTATTAAAATTATTATTGCTTCAGTTTATCTGAAGAGAGACTTCGCGGAAACTAATTC
Organism: Sympetrum striolatum; assembly: GCA_947579665.1. Classification (NCBI taxonomy): domain Eukaryota; kingdom Metazoa; phylum Arthropoda; class Insecta; order Odonata; family Libellulidae; genus Sympetrum; species Sympetrum striolatum. The sequence continues at coordinate 105,860,798 of OX388343.1, forward strand.
CTTACCGTGCTATATACTATTTATCTGTGCAACGCCAATGCCAGGATTTGATTTCTAAGGAAAATAACGCAAAATACGGAAGTTCTCACGTTCCAGTAATTCACTTTTTATTGAATCGCAATGTCATTAAAACAAAAGACCTTTAATGAAGTAATGCATTAGCTGATATAATGTCGATATGCAGATTTTATCTAACCACATGACGACTCATGTAAAAAAGTAATTCTTTAGAATCGAAGAGTATTTTCTGATGAAACATCGGAACTTAAATTGCTCATACTTGTTGTATAGTTTTATTTAGAGAAATGATTGTAAGCTATTAATTTTAATTTCAGCATAGCAGTTGTTTAATTACATGTGGCTTCGATGGAGTCAAACTGCTATTCTTTTGATTATGTATCCACACGATCTAATTAAAACATTGCGTCTGGAAAGCATTATTAATTAAAATAAGATTTTTAAATACATCCGTTTTATATTTAAAATTTTTTTTAAAAGTTGATTATAATGAAAATAGACTCTAATTTGACAGCACTACGAAAGTCGTTTTTGGTTATTTTCTTGATATTTAATTAAGAAGCTTTAATTTAAAACATTAACTCTGGTGAGCGATATAATTTAAAACACGATTTTTTAAATATATCTTTTTGTTCTTTTAAATTAAATATTGTTATAATGAAAATTAGGTTTTATTTTGACTAGTATCATGACTACGTAATTTGTTTTCTTGCTATTTTCTTGATTGTAAAAAAAACTCAAATAAACTTTTTATTGTAGAAATCTTTGATGTAAACTATTATTTCCGATAAGCAGTGTTATTTGAAAAACGATTTTAAAATATATTTCAATTTAATTAATATGAAAGTGGACTATGATGTATGTAGATTTTATTTTGACATGAAACACTAATTTCAAAGTGTTATTTTTGTTATAATATATGATTTAATTATCATTACAAGGTATAGTTATTGTACAAACAATCTTAAATAAAACGTGAATGGGTAAAAAGAAAAGAGCTATTGGCAAATAAAGTTATATGGAAAATAAAGAAGAAATCAATATTTACAAGAAAAGTCAGGGAAAACAGGACAAGGTCCACATGAGCCTTTCTTGGCTCATCTGTTAGTTCCTGGTTTTAAATTTTTGTATGGTATACTTATGCTAATATTATATTGACTGCTTTAAACTATATATAGATACAAAATGCTAAACAAGGCTTAGAAAGTGTGATAAAGTTTAATATTTTTTGTTCCAAACTTATAAGAAATCACTTAAAAATGGTCCTTATGGTTCAATTTATAGACAAACTCTCTCTTTGGAGCTACATCCCTATGTGAGCCTCCACCCCAATCAGCCTCCACTTCTCTGTCTTCTCACTTTCATCTTCTTCATGTCCTTTATGAATTAGCCATCTCAATCTGGACCTTCCTCTCCGTCTAGTGGCAAACAGTCTCCCTTCTATCACTATATTCGGCATTGCTGTTTCAAGATTCCTTTCCGCATGGTCCAACCATTATATTCTCAAAGATTTTGTGAACTTAACTACATCTTCCCCAATTCATTCTTGTCTTTAACTCCTCTTTGATTCTCCTTTGCCATAATCCATTCCCAATAACAGGTCTGTTTGCAATAGTCTGCTTTCAAATCTTACCAGAGCCATACTCTTGTGTGATTGAGAGTGTCCATTTTTATGCTCCATAGGTTACTACTGGTCTGGTAATTGATTTTTATATTTGTATTTAAGTGTTTCTGTTTATTAAATTTCTCTTGAATATCTTCATATTTACAAAGTAAGTTTTATTCCTTGCTTGTATTCTTTCATTTATTCATATTATGCTTTTCTTGTAAGTTTTATATTCTAGATATTTAAACTCTTCCACACCTTCAAATTTTCTCTCTTCTATCTCCAAATCCTGGGTGACTCTAGATTTGCCAGAAGCATATATTTAGGTTTACTGGTATTAACTATCAATCCAATTTTACTTGCTTCTTTCTATTTATTTGTTAAATATTGTTCCTCTTTGATCTATTTTTTCTTCAGTGTTTTTTAATCCTAGGATATCCTTACTTTATCCCAGTGTTGAATTCATTTTATATTTGATTAGGTATTTTTACTTTAGCCATGCTCTTCTTCAATGTCATTTGAATCAATAGAATTATTTTGGATCGAATTTCCATGTCTTCCATTGCTTCTTAGAGTTTGGTCCTATTTATACAATCAAATTCTTGTATAAAATCTACAGTAGCATATGCAGTTAAACATTATGATCATAGCATTTTTCTGAAATTTGTCTGATTACAAACAGTTGGTCTATTGCACTTCCATTGGATCTACTCCCACACTGAGATTCTCCAATTTTACTCTCAGTTACTACTTTCAGCCTTTCTTTTATGATGATTTCATATACTATATTTAACAGTATTTTCCATCTATATTTCTCGAGAACCAGTTTATTTCCCTTTCTATATATTGGGCTTAGGATTCCCATGCTCTATCCTTCTGGCATTTTTCTGCTTCCTATATTTAAGTTTATGTATAGCATCACTCATTATATCTCCTCCATATTTTACTAGCTCTGCTGCAATATTTTCTTCCCTGGGTCTTTATTATTTTTTAACTTTTGTATGCATTGTGCAATTTCCAGCCTAGTGGGTTTAATTCAGAGCAAGTTTGATATATTTGATTTGATTGATTCTATTATTGATTGTTTCCTTAGCCTGTAATTTTCCTCAGTTGTTACTCTCTCATTATCTTCTCAACAGAGAAGTTCTTTGAAAATGTTCAACCAATCTTTCCAGAACTTTATTCTCTTGTTGAACTAAATTTCCCTCCTTACTTTTAAATCCTTCCATTCTTGGTTGGTATCCTCTTTTCACCTTTTCTAAAACTTCGTTGAACTATCTCCGTTCATTCTGTTTGCTGTATTCTTCTATATTCTCTAGCTGTTCTTCATTTTCTTCCCTTTTCTTGCATAACGTATTTGCCTCCTTCCTCATTTCTTTCAGTGTTCATTCTGGTTTCTTTCCTTTCTCTAACTTTATTCTTCTCCTGCATAATTTGGGCACACACGTTGTCAAACCAAACGGCATGTATTATTCTCTTCCACATTTAAGTGGAAAGATAACATCTGAAGGGGAATTCTCTAAACATCGATTTGTGTTTCGTTTGCCAAAGTGACGATCTCTGTTTGAGCCAACTCACCATCTTCACTTCTTGTACAACATTAATATTATATCTCCATTTTCAACTCTGTGTAGAATTGATTGACAGAAACGTATTTTCACTTGAACGGTTTTTATTGTAAAAGGAAGCATCAATCTTTAATTTTAACATTTTTAATTGAGAGTGAGAGTCCCTTTTTCTTCTCCCAGAAAATAAACATTTTGGTTATGATCTTTCTAAACTCATAGAGCAAAATCATAATTCAATTTTCGTGTAAGTGAACTCCAGTGCAATTTCTGCGGCTCGAATATTATACTAATTCCCTCATAACCCACGATAATCCACTCTCTGGTGAGTCAGGAAATTAAATGCGTAACTTCCCATTGCTACATTCAACGCAAAGGCCTAATTTCACTCTAAAGACGATCTTAACCGCATCTCGCATCAGTGTAATTTAATTAGTGAAATCGTGGGGTAGATTCACACTAAAGGCGCCACCCACCATTAACCTTAAGGCCTGCACTAGAGGTCTGCATGGGCCGAAAATTTTAACCCAAGCCAGGCCCGGCCCGTCCGTTGTTGAGCCCGAGCCCGGACCGGCCCGAAAATAGGAGAAAATTTTCGAGCCCCAGCCCGGCCCGGCCCGAACGTAGGAGAAAGTTTTCGAGCCCGAGCCCGGCCCGGCCCGAACGTAGAAACAGTACATTTATTTCACTTCTTCAGCAATGCCAAAATATATCGAAACTAAATTAAATGAAAATTAATCAATGATTTCTTATTTTTTTGTCTTAGAAGTTTTAATTTATTTTGTAAGTGATTTTACTGAATTAATGATAAATAAAGTAAAAAAAATAGCAAGTAAATGATAATTTGTTCTGAAAAAAGGACAGTAATTTCATGTCATGAGGGTCTTTAGCGAAAAAAGTTGTCAAACATATGTCCAGGGGCCTTTTATGAAAAAACATATCACTTCATAAGTATCTACATTGCAGTAATTTACCTTGTATGATAAGGCTGGTGGTCGCACAAAGGCTCCGTCATATGCTAATTACATAATAAACACTCATCTGAATAAGTAAATGCCTAATAGAAACATTTCAGTTAATAGATTCTATATTACTACTCATGAAATAAAATTCCAATATTAGAAGTATACGTTGCTATAAATAAGGTTAGGTTGCTAGTGACGCTTTAAATATTGTTCTCCCTTCTATCGGGTTGATCTACACTATCTAATCTAACGGTGAAAACCTTAACTAATGATTCAACAATCACTGTGGCTATCCTGAGAATTTTTTTGTTTACAACCTCTAACATTCCCGGAATATTTCATTTATTTCATCGCTGTTCTCGCAATTCAAATAAAAAGCAATATTCCACGACTGAAATAAAAGTATTCGTTCAAATTCATTTCTTTTGGAATTTGTCTCGACTTCGTACGACTTCTTTTACTAATTTAATATTGCAAAATAAACAAACCCTGCATGCGATAAAAATTAGATTTACGTGCAAACCTTATGGAAAATTATTCATGGGCCCAGCCCCGGCCCGAGCCCGATAGACTGCCTGCTTACCAGGCCCGAGCCCGGCCCGGGCCCGAAAGACGTCCTACTTACCCGGCCCGAGCCCGGCCCATGCAGACCTCTAGCCTGCACACTCCGGCGCGGGGCGCGAATGCAAGACGTAAGTGTGAAATTCGCTCGGGAAACGCCAAGAGAGCGATCTTTCGTAAAAACAGACCAACGCGAAACATTCGCAGGAGCTTTAGCATGTGGGTATTTTCTGTATGCATTTTATTTATTGGACGCTTGCGGTTTAATTTTAGTAAATTAAACCGCAAGCGTGCAAGCAAGCTTATGTATAACTCGATAAATTTTAAAACATTTCCTCAGAAAAAGAAGATGGGTACATAAATATACGAAGAGCAGGAAACAAAGGGAAAATTTTACACACTCATGCCAAAGTTACGGCAGGACGAGAAAAGATTTAACATTTACTTTCGTATGAGAAGTGAAAGTTTTTATGAAATTTTAAATTTAATACACAACGATATTCGGAAGGAGCACACCAATATCCGTGATCCAATTCCTCCCGAGGAACGAACCCATGATAAGGTGGCTTCTATTCTTGAGGAATAGTTTCTATTAAAGCCTTCTTTCTATTTCATTGCGTTAAAGTGAGCAGTTTGACCGTGTATTTTGATAGAATCGTGGCTGGGTTTTTGAATAGAAACAAAGTAACTTATTCAGAAACAAGAATTGTCTGCCAAGTCGTCTCCTGTCTATAAACTGGCTGAAAAATTGAATACTGTTATCCGTAATGCGATTAACTTCAAACCTGCACTTGGCATATCGAGTTCTATAGACGAGATATTTATCTACCCTCTACTTCCATAAAGGTGCCACTTTAGTGTCCTTCGAGGTGTGCAGTTTATTTCCTTCCATTCCGGTTGATGAAACTCTTAGAATACTTTGCTCACTGCTCAAACGAAAGGGTCTTAATAATCAAACTGTTGCGGAATTCATGTGTTTAGTGAAATTGTGTGTGTTGCAAAATTATTTCCAGTTTAATAATCAATTCTTCTTGCAAAATGAAGGACTAGCAATAGGATCTCCACTTTCACCTTTACTTGCCGAGATATTTATGAATCATATTGAGGAGAAACTGTTTTCCTCAGAGTATGGACTTGTGAAAAACATTTTTCTTTGGAAACGCAATTAGATGATTTGTTTTGTGTGTGGGTGGGGACAGCCCCTCAAATCTCTCAACCCCTCAGTTTCCTCAATCCTCTTAATTCTAAAATACATTTCACATATGAACATGAAGCTAATGGTGTACTTAATTTCTTGGATTTATCTATAAGTGTTAAAGCTTCCTTTGAAATATTTAGGAAAGATTCTAATACTGACCATGTGATCCCATCCGATTCGTTCCATCACTATTCCCATAAACACGCCAGTTTCCACCCCCTAATCCACCGCCTTTTAAATGTCCCTCTCTCCCCCGAAGCTATTTCCAATGAACTGTCCACCATTAAAGCCATAGCCCGGAGCAATGGTTACTCTGAAGAATTTGTGGATAAACTTTTACGGAAGAACACCAGGAAAATTGCCTCTGCCTCCATCTTTCCAACCCTTTGTCCTTATGATGATCCCAAGATAAAATGGGTGAAGCTGCCGTTTTTGGGAAACATTCCCTATGAAATCTCCAACCTTCTCCTAAAGAACTTGATGGCTTCATTCTATAATACTTCCAACCTGCATCGCTCCTTATCTAAGGTTAAGGATAAAACGGATCCCTCTGCGCTATCGAGGGTCTATGAGATGCAGTGTGACAATTGTCCTCTTCGATGCAGAGGTCAGAGCGGGAGATCTGTAAAGGCAAGGGCCCAGGAACACATACGAGCCTACCGACTAAAGAACCCAACAACCTCAGCCTTTGCAGCCCACCTTCTGGAGAGTGGACACAGCAGTTCCTTTTCGCCGAAAATCCTCCACCGAGAACCAAAGCGGAGAAAGCTGGACGCACTAGAAATAATAGAAATAACTTCTTCAGAAATTCTAACAAATGAATATACATTTCCAAATCCTTCTCCTCTCCTTACCCTCCCCTCAAAGTTCCTCTGACGATATATATTGCTGCTACCTCCCCTACTCCCTCACCAGATGATGGCTTTTGCGCCGGAACTGGTCGTGAATAAATTCCAATAATGTTGATGCTTTTATTCTCTACATTCAGAAACCTTGAAAATCGGATACATCAATTAATATTTTGTCTCGAAACTTAGTCCTCGCTGACAGCAAATCAGCAGACAAGGAATCCCTTCTTCACAAAGATATTCTTATTTTCTTCTACAAACGTCAGCCTTCATTCCAACTGATTGAAAATCATCAAAATATAAGTTTCAGAAAATATTTTATTTTTCGTGTGACTCAAAAGATTGTCTAGGATATTATTATTAGGAATGATGTGAAATAATCACAAGATGATCCATATTACGCTACAATTTTATTCCATATCTCGACTTTTTTACTGCTTGTTTTTAGAACAAGGATTGTCCTGGCTAAATACCGTAAATTACTGCTTAAATACTTATATGGGCTACCTCGTGGTCGACATTTCTCAACGTTTTTATATTCTGTACCAGAGTCGCGGGATTTCGTGCATGCAGCGAACCGAGAAAATAATCTGCAGTCCCGCGTTCCGCCGTGCGCGATTCACACCGGTGTGCGCGCTTCGGTATTCCGCCATGCAAACAAAACCCCGCGCGAATTTCTCTCCCGCTTCGCGTCCCGCGCCGGTGTGTGCAGGCCTTTATCCATCCTACGCCTCACCTTAAGGAAAACAACTAATCTTTTCTTAAGTATTCCCCATTGATCATTAAATTTCCTTTCCCTTTACGTTTGCGATATGCCTTTGTGACCGTAATATCTTGATATGACGTGCCATTTTAGGGGTACTTAATCAAAATTGATTTTTAGTTATTATATTTCATACTATACATATAATACACTCCCATGTTCTAAAGAGGGAAGCTGACTCTAACATTTTTTAAGTGCAACATAAATACTTGTTGATTAAGTTTAGCCATTACCTGTACCATTCAGCCAGTACCTTCCAAAAATACGATTCTTACATGTTCATTCCATTTTAGACCATCATTGAACGTAAACTTTAATTTTATAATATATTTTCTTTTGCGAATTAATTCTCTCATACGTATTATGACTAATATATTTGTTTAACTCAATGCTTTTCTTATATTTATTCATTTATAAATCTTACTGCAATATGAAAAAATATCTGGTGGTATTCGTCACACCTCAACCTCAATCTTTAAACACAACAAAATATTTACAACAAACTTATTGCAATAAACAAGGTCTTACGCATACCTTAAAACTTGCTTACAAGCTAACATGTTATTAATCTATTCTATATGTGAATGCATAATATCAACAGCCCACTCCGAACATTGAATAAACCTTTACGGATAGTTTCAGAGTTAAAAGTAATATTACTTCTCGAGTAAAACATTTATGAACTGAGCTCATTTTTGCCTTTCATCAGTACTATTCGTCATTGCTATTCATTATCCACAATACAATTGCATACAAAGTCAGAATGATGTTATGATTACGTATATTCGTTCCATTTATTAAATAACTATTTGAATTTTTCTCTAAACTCCTATTTATGTAATAGTTACCTAAATCCGACTACTAATTTGCTCATGCAATCGTCCTCGATTTTATTCTGGCAACAAATATTCGTTCAAGTAATAGCATAACGTGAGGATTTTCTAGAGCAATTTGTGAGATAGAGACCGACACCTTTATATTTGGAATAAGAATAATGCCATAATCCAATTGGCATTCAAGGGACGGGAAGGACGCAAAACTGCGTGTGAAAGATCGTAGAGCCGATGAAAAAACTTTTATTAGTTAAAACGGGTTTTAACTTTTGCTTTGCTTTAATTAATCAGCTTCACCTAAACTCTAACAAAAAGTATAATAGTCGTTAGTTAAACCTTTACTAATATTTGAAATTATTATTTAAAGTTAGTGGTGACTGGTTTTGTTATATTACGTGGCTACAGATATGAAGCATAGATCGGAGAGAGAAAGCAAGAGTGAATTTAAAGTTGAATAGACTGAAATTCCGCATTTATTCCAAATATAAATGGCCTTCCTATTTGGTTTATTTTTGTGGAGTAATTGGCAGACGACAAAAAATTAAATATGGAGAGACACATAAATCCCAAAAACGTTTTAAATAGTACTACACATTTTAGGGTAGGTAGAATATTTAGGATTAATCCCACTAGCTACTTAGCGCGAGATAAAATGTCAAACTGGTATGCTTCACACCTTATGCCGACTACAGCATCTGGAGGCATAAATAAAAGTCAATTCCCAAGACTTGACTTTTATTTATGCCATTGGCAGGTGAAATCTACTGGACCACTATTCCTTGTCAAAGACATCCCTCTTTTGTTTGCGGATTTTTTACAAATATATGTACAATATAAATGCCGAAATAATAACATACAGCAATTTAACTGACGATAGTAGTGTATCTAAGAATACATCATATATCCCTGCATTCTTCTATATCCAATCAACTAAAATAACTTCAGTTTCTTTTGCTTGGAAGAGTGGTGTTAAAGACAAATAACACGACCTAGTTTTATTATGGACTCTGGAAAGAGTAAAGGAAACAAACTAAAGTAAAGATACAGTATTACCCCTCTTTTACACTATTCAAAGGACCAGAAGCAATGTGGTGTAAACGGGGGGAAAGTGTAATTCGAGGGAAACCATTTAAGTTGGTAAACATGCTCATAAAAAAGCTAATGTTTCACAAATGCACGATATTAATACTATGGTGTACTTCATTCTTATTTCTAATACTTACCTTAAATAAATATCCAATGTAAGTGAAATTAGGCTGATATTACTATACTCTAATTATTTCTACATCCACTGGCTAGGAAAAGGGTGATAAAAATATCATAGAATATTCTTTTCACTTGGTTATCACTCTAGGTAAATGGGTTGAGAATAATCCAAGGTTCAAGAAATATTGTTTCTTCAAATGAAAAATATAGAGTTTATTGGCAAGCAAAGTAATCCAGTATTGATTTCTATTTGTATCTCTTATTCTTTGTGTCCTATATTTGTCTTTTAAGTTCATAAAGATGTTCAAAATTACTATCCTCAATATATGATAAATAGCTACGCAAAATTTCCACTGCCGCGCTTGCCTCAACACTTGTACGCATCACTTCACAACTATCCATTTCTTCATCACTGATAGGGAATTCAGTGGCTAATTGTTCAGCAGCAAACTCCTCCACATCTCTCCTCTGCAGTCACAACAGCATGATCCATCTGCAGATAGTCTTCATATGTGCAGTTTGGCTGCAACATTTCCCATGCAGCAGGAATCAGGTCTTCTTCTTTTTCTCCTGGCTCACAACAATTTTTGAAGAAGCCCGCTTTCAAGGAGCAATTAGAGATTGTAGTCTGCTTCACGGCCTTCCAAGATTTTGCAATGAAGTGGAGTGCTTGTAGGACTGAAACTTTAACTGATGCAGGATCCTTCCACCTACCACTCCTTCTAATTCTTCGTATTTTGAGTATGTTGCGTATTTCCGTTTCTTGGAATTTGGTCTGCATTATGAAGCACTGGTGGCAATGCTTGCCCTGTTTTTGATAATTGTATTTAGTGTGGATAAGGAGATCTGCAACTCACGTGCAAGAGCAACACAGAACTTTTCTATAATAAGGATTTTTTCTTCAATTGTAAACGTCTTTCTTTCCCTCTTTTTTCCATCACTAAATAGAAAAGTAAACACCAACTATTAAAACTAGAAGGATTTTGCTCCTCAAAGAATCGATGACGCAAGACGAGAGAATGCTGCAGACTGCAAAACTAGAAAACTCGTCCCATTCTGAGATTCTGAGAAAACCCTCATATTCCTCTCCCATCTCACCGACTTTTCCCCCCTCCTTTCTAAAGCTACACTCACACTGGACTCACTGGACACGAATTCCAATCCGGCCCGACTATGAAACCGATAAGTAACAAAATCCGGAGAACCGCCGAATCTGGATACACGAATATTAGTTGGAGTAGTTATTGTTAAAAGCACTTAGAAGCTTAGACCATTTCGCGCATGTGCTCCCACCGGGAATCGAACCCGGGACCGCTTCCTCATGAGTCGCAAGCGTCATCCACATGGCTACCCGGCTGATTACCTTTATGAGTTATCTGTCACGAAAATATTTTTTAAAAGTATATTAGATAATACTAACAAATGCGGAGGGTAGTGTCGAAATTGGGATAAAATTGGCAAAAATAGGGTAGAAGTTACGCACGACGAAATGGTAGTTTATTTCTGAGTTAAATAAACGGTACTAAAGAAAAATTTCTTCTAAATTTATTTAAAATTATGCTATCCAAACTTGAATTTTTGAGCGGACGTACGAAATTACATCCGATTCTCGGATAACGAGGCGTTTAAATCTTCATTCTCAGCGGAGATTAAAAACACGGCCGCTTGCAGCCAAAATAGGAAGGAGGGAGTCTAGTCCACATTGAGAAGCTTTGTATCGAAGCTATGAAAAGGGATTTCGTAAATGTTTCGAGTTGAAATGTCAGGACTATTTCGAACAAAAAATTGCCAGTTTTGGGGATGTTTCGAAAGTTACGAATCATGCTTCCCGTCGAAGAAGTAAAAATCATCCCGCAATGTAGTGTGGCGTAAACGGCGGGAAAGATGAAATTTCAGAAACGTAAACATGAGGATTTTAATACATTGTGAACATAGAAAAATCCGAGGGGACCGACAGAAGGTGACGTAAACGACGGGAAAACGCAAAAGACGGGAACTTAAAGGCGGGGTAATACTGTATTTACAATGTCAGAGATTGTTTGCGAAAGCAAGGCCTTGAACTAGTGAAATGAGCCTAAGGTAAAAATGGCACGAATCAGTGGATTCCACTGTTGAAAATATCTTAAGAATGGAAGTAATTGGAATTTGAGTAAGAATAGACCTTGAGGTGTCTCTTGAACTTAATTTATGTACTTCAGCTCAGCTAACAAAAAGAAGAAAATGAAAGTAAGCTAATCTAACAATAAGTAAATAGTGAAACATTGAATGTAATAATAGAACTGCGATGGAAGGGATGAAAGGGAAAACATTACTTTCAGCTGAGATAAATTGCATCTTACTACTGATGTTCTTGCTCTGGTAGCTATATCGTCATTCCCATTAATTATTGCTCATATTTTTTAAAAAAATATAAAAACATTCATAATTAATGGACTATATTACAATAATTCAAGGAAATTTTCTCCCTTCTACTCCTTACAATTATCCATCCTATCATTGTTAACAAAAATTTACTAATCTTCACCCCAACCTTTAAAAATAAATTTTTAAATCAAGAGTCTGCTTATATTTATACACAATCAAATTAAAATTGTCATAAGAATATCTGTTCAAATTGTGAACTTTTTTGTAAACTAACCTATCATTATTATTTCTTCTGACATAAAACAGCCATCGTATAAGTTATATGATATTTATTAATTCAGTATATTAAACAATGAGCTTAACTTAATTATCAAAATATTCTTTGAAGGTAACTATACCATATCAAGCATGAGTAATCATTTTCACTCATCCTTATGAGTTTATGAAACTTGTACCAACAATTTTAGATCTTCTTTTCTTTTAAGCAAATAGATTTGTTGTCATTTTTTAATTGAATTGCATGAATGCAAACGTCAATGGAATCCTGTACTGTTGTTTGTCTTTGAGTACTGTCAACAAGATTGCAAAATACTCATGGTTCCCGCTTTCATGCCATTACAAAAGATTACAGTTTTCATAAAAAAATACAGATAAATGTATAAAATTTAAATTCTTGATTTTTTTTATATTTCCCTCAAACATTTGACAAATCAAAAGTCTTTGTTGTCTCACAAGAAATATTTGTACATTCATTATAATAATTTTTAAATACTCTACTGCCCTCAGTTGAAACACTGGCTTCTATGTTTTCATATGTATATCTGACTAAAATATTGTTACCTTTTTCATATTACATTATTTGGATTTCCGGCAATATGCATAGTGTTAGTGTTTGCTCCTGTTGCAGAAGAATCTAAGCGTTAACCCCTGAATTGAATTTGCTTATCCTAGCACCAATGCTCCTGATTTTTTCATCAGTATCTGATCAATTTAAGCATTAAGGTGGATGGACAATAATAACTTTCACTTCCAAATGCATACAGTTATTAAAGAGAGTGACCAAACTCGGGCCCTGTCCCTAATTCAAGCAACTAATATAATGGTTATTATATGACTATTATTATGGAGTAAGGATATAGTTCCTTACTCTACATAATAGACTACTATATGAAGCATTAGTTTAGAGGCTTTCGACAGTTTAGTACACTATTCTCCTGCTTTAACTGCACTCAGTATTCAACATGCTCGGGGAAGTACTTTATTTACGTTTTTGCTTTGTGTTACTTGAGTTCTTTTGAAGCTGGTAATGTATTGTCGAATAGTACTAATTATATAAAATAACATTCCTTATTAAATAAGCAATATTTTGATATTCTTATGAAATAGCTATGTTTGAAAACTACACTTTAATCAAGGATATAATTCATATTATACCTCTGGGTGTCTTAATTTGGGTCCCCATTACGGTTCCAAAATCGGTCTCCCCCTTTATGTATGTGTTTTAGCATAAAAAGTAAGGGGCGTTAACTAAATTAAGTTAGTATTTTTCACTTCGTGTTGCAGGTCTTAAATCAGAAATGGGCAAGATTAACCCAAAAAAGAAAAAAAATTGGATCATGATAATATTGCTAAAGCCATAGACATAGTAAGGAAAAATTAGATGTGGCAGAAAAGAGTATGCAAAATGTTCTTTTCTTTACCCCAAACACTTTTATTCACACATTTACAGTAAATAAGGACTACCATATTTACTTAAATAAGTTGTTTCCAATAAAATACGGGGGAGGAGCCCAATTAAGGAACCTCTTCAAAAAGTTGTGATTTGCCTTTTATGATAGAAACTAATTTTTGAAAATTAATATGTTATAAAAATAAATTAAAGTTTAAATTAAGAGTATTTAACCAATCATCTCTTGGCTGCATTGCAACAAATTGAATGGGGGCCCAAATTTGGTTCCTTTCCCCTGCATATTTAAAAAGTTTAACCAGTTTTGCATGAGTTAGATAAGATTTGATCTAAGATGCTTAATTAATCAAGTATCCTATCATATGTATCTCAGACTAAATTTTTAAGAACTTAAAAGGTTACAAAATTAATTTATCCATAGAAATCATTGTTTTATTAACTAATGTTTTCAGGAACGATGAATAAGCCATTTATAATCCACACATAAATATTTTTATCTATCATAATATTTCTTTCTCAACATTGCTAAAATTGTAATTTGGTAATTCATACCTTACAACCTAAAAAGACAGGATACCATGTATCCTTTGCCATTCTTAAACAATAAATGCCAACTTTGTAAGATTGCTATCATGATTTTTATTCTAACTGAAATAATGCTAGAATTTTATTCTACAATGATGAAGGAGGTTGCCTCTTATTGCATCGAAACAAAGACTCGAAGCAACCTATACAATGATATTTACTTGTACCAACTTTCCCATCATTGTGCTTTTACTAAAGTTCATTTTGCAATCAATAACTAGGATATCTGATACATTTTTGATAAATATTGTAATAACCCTACACTTATAACAGCACAGCGCTACAACATCTGGTAGTATTGCAGCCCAATAATGCAGTTTGCGTATGACTTCTTTTATGTAAATCTAAGAAGCACTCCAAGTTTTGAGAGGAGAATTACTAAAAAGGTGCATCTTATATTTAAAGAAATATTAATCCACTTTTAGAATAGTGCTGGCTGAACTATTGTAAGAAATTCTTCAATAAGTGATTAAGATTATTAAATAAAGAAGTTTTCAGTCTTTCTTTATTTCCTTGGAATATTATAATGAAGAGTTTTAAAATTTCTAACAGAGAAAACTCTTGAAAGCAATAATTATATAGAAAACAGTTTAAAAAATGACTAACCTGCTATCATAGTTTTAAATAAAAAAATATTTATTGTTTTTGAAGCAAAGCAAAATTCATCTTAAAAAATAGCAAACTTGTCTGTAAAATAATGAAAAAGGAAGGAAATATATTTTATTTTGGGTATCAAAGTTCATTATTAAAAACAAAATAATTAAATAGGTAGATAAATATTAATGATATTGTAAGTGACATCCTTGTTTATCCAATCGCTTTAGTATACAGCGAACATTAATATTTCTACCAGAAAATGGTGTATATGAAATTGTAATTTAGATTGCTCTGTTATTATACTTTTCACAATCAAAACACTTTTGTAGGACTTGAGATGTATGAAGGAAGGATTAAATTATAAAGTATGTGAATATCTTGGTAGGTCCTCCGCAGGCATACAAATATTACTATTTGTCAGATTAATTTTAAGAGAATTGAAAAAAATCTGATGTGGCCAGCACATGACTTTCTCCATATATATGATGAAAATATTTATCTATGACAGTATTTTCGAACTCTATATTCAATTTAAACTTGGATGATAAGTGATTAATTTATATCATATTATCTTTGGCATCACAAAAAATATTTATAATTTAACAATATTATAGAATAATGTTTTTCAGAACATTTTCAATGAAAAACAGTGAAATTTGCCTTTCGCCCACAGCGCCCAGAGCACCCACAAAGTACATAATCAGCAACTTCCGGTTTATGAGTATTTCATGAATAACTCCTAACCAATCAGTTATACAAAAATATGTTTCTTACAAAAGTAATAGTAAATTTTATTTTCTAAAAATTTTATAAATAATAGTATATACCTAAATATCAGATTAATGGAGATATTTTGTCAAATCTGAAACGAGCTTCGATGAGTAAACCTCAACTTTTGGTTAACCAATCTACCCCAAAAACTAATCAACTCTATCGACATCTACCAAAGTACCATATATGAAATTTGGAAATGATTTGACATATAGTTTTCATGTTAGAGCGCCCACAAAGTATATAATAAGCAATTTCCGGTTTATCAGTATTTCACGAATAACTCCTAAACAATCAGTGATACAAAATTATGTTAAATACAAAAGTTATAGTGAATTTTATTTTCTAAAACTTTCATAAATAATAGTATATACCTAAATATCATATTCATGTAGATATTTTTCAAAACGGGAATTTGCTTTGAAGAATAAAGCTCAACTTCCAGTTTATTGATTTACTCCAAAAACTAATCAACTCTGATAGCACGCACCACAGTGCTATATATTATATCTATAGTTTAGTATCGATATGACTAATAGTTTTTATGTTAGAGCGCCCACAAGCACACATACGCACAGACATCATTCCGAAAATGGTCAAAACGTGTTCTAGAGACCCCAAAATATGTATTTCCGTTGAAATCTCGAAGTCGATTTTTTTCATGAAAACAATGCTGTCTCTATACTTCGCATATGGAGAAAGTAAAAACTGATACATGGGAATATTGAGAAATGTGAAAGGTAATAAATTATAGAACTTTTGTAAGCCTTACTGTTTTTGAACCTCTTTAAAAGATTCATAATTATATGAATGATTTTCGGAAATAAAGCACAAATGGAGATTAATAAGAAAATAATGCTTGAAATGAAGTGGTATATAATGGTTATTTATGTTGAAAACAAATGATTATGAAAAATTATAGTTGTAAACCTAGAACCTTGCTATCATTAATATTGGCTGATTTTTAATTAACATCTTCAGCACTTCATAGTCATTTTCAGTTTATAAAATTTTTTATTCTTTGGGCTATATTGAACAGATTCCTTACATAGATCTTCAGTAGATAAGCATGATTTTCCAATTTTCACTGCTTACATTGGTTATTGCTGTTCGTTTATACACAGAATGGCAATGGCTTGGAATAGCCTATAGAAGGAAATCTTCAGCCCCTTTCCACGGAAAAAATGTATATTTATAAGAAAATTACAATATTAACATTAATCATATATTTCTATATTTGTGGTTGATTTTCCAGTTTCTTTTTGTGATTTTGGTGATGTTGTTTTAAAACTTTGGTAATTGTGGGACTTCTAGTGTTAGGGAGTGTTTGTATAGTTCGTCTTACTTGAGTGTTTAGGGGCTGCCACCAAACAGTAGTCTAACTGCAGCATATATGTATGTAATAAGAAATTTACCAACAAAATATCCTCTAAAAGATTATTACATTAAAAGATACATGTATGGTTTTGGATGGCTCAAATGTTAATGCTTGTTTAAAGAATCCTCTAATTCAGTTCTGTTTTCTGTTTCTTATGTTTAAGTTCCTTGTAAAATTTCTAACAAATCTTTACTGGGAAACTATTAACCCAATGAATTTACAAATTATTATCAATTGTATATTTTATCTGGTCCAAAATTTTGCTACTTTTTAATGCTACATGCATTTTAATGGTGATTGCAAATTATAAGGCAAAAGATCAGGGTTATGGGAGTTAAATGCTTTGAAAGTTTCAATGAAATGGGGGATAACCCCTTGTGAAAGAGGAAAGAAACCCAAGTGAGTTTGCAACTTTATAACATTAGATAGATTCCAAATCCAAATTGTTATTGTAAAGTTTCACTTCAGTTTAATTTTATTTTGAAACTGAAGTAGGATTGTAGATAGTGATACTGTAACCCTTTTAATTCCTCACTCTGATTGCACCTAACCTTCTAATCAGAAGGTTTTGCTTATTTACAATTATTTATTACATTTAATAGTCGTCTAACATCTAATGGGAAAATTATGAGACATGTCATTGTTAAATCAGGTATTTCACTGCTCTACTCCAGATTTTCAATAACAAACTGATGATAGTAGTGGTCTGAGCATTCAAAGAAAGACATTTATAGCTTAGTAAAGTACCAGTTTTAATTGCTTATGACTGCTCATGTTATTTTCTGTAATCAGCTTTTAATCAAGTTTTATTCAATGTTCTTATTATATTTCATTAATATTGACTTCACAGTGAAAGAATATGCAAAGATGTATTTTTTAACAAATTTCCAAAACTTGGAGGCATAATGGTGAGATAGTATTAATTTTAGTATTGTCAAATCGTAACTCATCAATGGCATTCTCCAAGATTATATTCATGAATTCTATCAAAATATTTGAGAGAATAATACACCCAAAGGCTTTCACTGCTTAGAATATATTAATGTGTGTTGATTTATGGATTCATTATCTCATGCATTAATTTATATTTCAAAAGTTGAAAAGTTTTTGAATTTATGGTACAACTTTCAATCTCAAAGAGGATAGAAGTAGTAAATAAATGTTTATCTAGCTTGAAAGAAGTGTTTATATAGGCGCTCTACTGAAACATTTTTAACAAAAATATTTGATCATGAAGATTCATAACACTTTTAAAAGTTCTTGAACTGACATACAGTTTACAGCCTAAAAGGAATACTTCAGTATCATGAGAAAAATGGATCCAATTGTAGTTCAACTAATATTTCTCTTTTAAAATATATTTTCACAATCAGTGTTTTACAAATTCTGTAGAAGATCAGATTGATTAATTCCGCTTGGTTACATGGATAAGCATATCTTTCTGTTATTCAAAGAAACCACTGAATGTTCTTATATGACATAATGGCTGAAGACAGTGGGGTTAGACTTTCTGTCAAAACATTAGATAGGAAATTCCAATCACAGCCTCATTTTTACACATTTAATGCTTCTATTAGGGGTTGAATACGTACTTATCATTGAGAATAAATAACAAACATAAAAGATGGCTAATTGAAGGTTTACGATTATAAAGTGTATCTTTGTTTTTATGAGTGCTGAAAATAAGTCAACAAATAACATACAAAAGAAATACAATTTGCTATTATTGATGGTTTCTGTTGCATGATAATGCAGTTTTGATTTTATAGATGCAAATTATTGGGGTTAAAGATGAGGTCTAATAGATTTCTGAGAAATCAATTATTGAGCAAGTTGCTGTGTGAATGTGGTTAAAAGATTTTGAATAATTTTCGTAATAAGAAAGATATTTCAAGAATCTGCTAAATATAAAAACATTTTAACATACCCATGGTTGCTTGTTGTAAATTGCATATGCCTAATAGTTTTTTAGCGAATTAAGATTTTGCAGAAATTATTTACAAATTCATCTACATTATGTCTGATCCTACATTTGCCCATAATTTTGGTTGTATATCACTCAATATAGCATGCCAAAATGTATTCTGTATCCTCCGTGTATTATTCCCTCAATGACATTCCTCATTAAGTATGCTTAAGTTTTGCTTGAGGAGAAAACATTAAAGAATGCAACTAATATAATTAAGATCACCATAAAGTCTGATCATAATAATTTTCATTATGAATAGTAGCACTTATATGGATTTTTTTAGTTTCCAGAAATTCATATTTACAGCCTTCAATAAATTTGGTCAATAAGTATTTTCTAGAAGTAAAAGAGGATCAGCATTTGCTTCATCCATATCAATCCTAGTTTCATTTCTCTCTCTCCACTTAACTGCTCTCTCAGATAGCATTTTTACTTCTCTAATGCAATGGGAACAGGACCAAGGAAGGTAAAATGGCCATTCAATCTTTAATTATTTATTCATAAAAAAGGCTAAACAGGTACTCAATAGCCTTGTTACATGACTCTGTAAATCTCTCCCCATCCTATTTTGTTATTGTTCTCTGAATTATTTACTGCTATTTTATTAATTGCTAATCTTCACAGTCAATTCCAATGTGTCCCAAGTTTTTCCTTTGTAAGAGACTTTTTTAATTTCTGTCATCAGCTCAAAGGATGGTTGGAATCCCAATCCATCAGCTATAAAGTGATTAAATGAGGGAATGGGATGACATGACAAGATGAGGAGTGTGTACTCCGTTGTACTTCTTACAATAATAAATGAAGAGAGTGAAAGCCTTTCCTCACTCATAGCCCAGTAGAGTTCACGTTATCACTGCCATGAAAATTAGGGAGAAAAAAGTTTATTGTTTTATTAACAAGTTTACAAAAAGATGCATTCCACCAAACTAAAGTCTGTTGACAAAACGCCAATTAAAAAATAATTTTAGCACAATTTAATAATAAAATAAATTTACTTAACAGCTCAGAGCTCACCATTTTAAATAAGCAATACAAATAGTGCTGAGAGAAACAAAAAAAGAGGAAAAAAACAGTAAAACATCAGGAAGAATTAAATATGCAAACAGTTAAATCTGAACTAAAGTGTAAAAGTAATATATGAATTATCAAAAAAATATTTGAACTATAATAGAAGTAATAGTAACAGAATTTTTTAAAATCCTGCCCAATAGGCAAAAGAATTTTTCATTCTTCAATTGATTCCAACAGGAGCCTAATCGATGGCTTCAGTGGTGTAGTGGTTAGAGTTGGTTGACTGGAGTTCCTGGGTTCAAATCCTGGTTATGAACGGGTTTATTTCCTTGAAAAAAGGTTGATTATAAGAGTGGTATTTTTATGCTAAAAATTTGTCTAATAAAGATGTCATTATTACATTGAAAAGGCCTTCCTATTCAATGAAATGATTCTATATTCATCTTTTCTCTTTCAGCATCCCTTCTGTTTACATTTCAAGACCATGTTCAATGTTAATTTTCCTTTTCTGAATCCAAACTAATAATTTCTCAAGCAATTCTCAATCCGTAATTCAGAAATTCTTAATTTTTATGCATCTCTATGAACTTCTTTGATATTGTATTTCAGTGATGTTGGGACTGTCATTATCTTCAGCAGTTCTTCAGGTCATTTTTCAATTCTATTTTATGGCTTCTGGTAGACTATTATAATTACAGATAGATTTTACATTCTTGAGACTTCAATAGTGTTCCCCGACTTAAATGACTCAATTTTTGTATGTACCTCTGCTATCCACATCACATTCTTCTACATCTTTATGTAATTCATATGAGTGACACTAATTTTCATCCTTCAGTAAATGTCTTCAATATATGCTTCCTTCCTTCCTTGCTTCCTTTTTTGAATTATTTGAAACTGTACCTAATTTTTTCCAATCACATTTTTTTTATGTTCTGTTTTATAGCACTTATTCACAAATATGTCTTGCCATTCCATGATATATATGACTACAAAATTTATTATAAAAAAACATTTACACAAGTATAGTTTACCTTTCCAGAAGTATGGAATGAATATTGGCTTTCATTGGCACCTATTTTGTTTGCTTAGAGTTTTCAAGGATTTGAATCGAAGTTAGACTCAAATTTTTGAAAGTTCTATTGAATGGGATTGGATTGGACTGCGATAGTCGTTTTAATTATTTTATCAATCTATTGGAAGAAAGAAATAAGCAAACTTTACCTCCTATTAATTCTTATAGGATCTGATTATGATCAAGAAATAGTTAATGTGGCAGTAAATTAACCTTGGGGGCTGAAATTAAATGTAAAAATTTTAATTTTTCTTCTTTTAAATTTTTCATATTCTTGGATGTTTGGCACACTACTAATCGCCAATTTGTTGCATTCTACGAAAAAGAACTTTACATCCGACTTTTCTCATATCCTCCTCGTAATTAAATCTATCTTTTGTTACAAATTGCCTGTCAGCCCACCATTTCGTGATCTAGATCAAGTTAAGAGATATAGATGCTAGGACGAATCGTTTTAAAAATTCATTCTTTCCACGAACGATAGGCAACCATAACCAAATAAGAAAGTAGTTGAGATTCAACTGGTGTTTACACCCCCTGCCGCACGCCGAAAGGAGGCTTGCAGGGTATTAATGTAGATTCTAATCAGTAGCCTCCTTAAACCACGTGATGCCACCAGCTAGAGCGCGGTACATCGAGTAGTTTTGGTGTCTTCCATCATTCCTCGAGACCCGTAACGAAAAGAGAGCGGTACGTGTTTATTATGCATCCAGGATTATAGTAACTCCATTCTTATTGATCTATGATACTAATTTCATATTTATAATTTTATATGTAATACCACTGTGTAATGGTAATATCATGGTCTCGTAGATTTATGTAAAAGGCGATGAAATTAATATTTTCCGTTTATTCACTCAAAGCTAATATTTTTTAATTTAACCTCTCCATTACCTAATACTCTAAATCAGCGAGTTTATAAGGTAAACATTAAAGTAAAATAAACACTCTTCTTTATAAAAAGTATGCATAAATGATATTCCCATCTAAATATTAATGGCATTAAAAATAATGCGTTGATTTTTTTTTATTTTGGCATGCATTATATCTTGCACAAAATTTGTGTATTCTATGATAACCCTTGGGCAAAGATATATTATTATTTATACTGCTTTAATCACGCGCGGTTTCAGAAACCACAGCACTGAGTTTAACGTTAACAATTATTTGGGAATAACTCCTAAATAATCTGTGTTCTGAAAAAATGTTTAAGACAAAAGTTGTAGTAAGGTACATTATCTACATTATTTGTGGGTAAATGTATATACCTATATAGCCTTCTTACAGAGATATTAAAGAAATAAAATTTTGTTCCGGATAAACCGCAACTTCCGGTTAAGCGATATTCACCAAAAACTAATCAACTTTTGGCATTGTTAGGAGAATTCTACATATAAATTTTGAAAATGATCAGATAAATACTTTTTAAGATAGAGCGCACACAAACTTTTTAACCACAGACAGACAGACTGAAAGACAGACAGACAGACAGACACACACACAGACAGACATGTTCGGGAAAATCGCTAAAACATGCTCTATGGGCCTCAAAACTTCTATTTCCGTCGAAATCTGGAGGTCGAACTTTTTTGCGAATACAATACTTTCTCTATACTACGTATAGGGAGAAAGTAGAAATGGATGTATGTTTGTTTGTATGAATGTTCCAGATAATCTCGAAAACTAGATGTCGTACAATGTTTTAACTTATAACATCATTAAATGTCTTCCCGGGGATGATCAAGTGGTACTTTAAATTTGCCTTAAGTCCACGGCTCGAACCCAGACGAGTAAAACAATTTGTATAAGAAATATACGTAAATTTCATTTTTTTTGTTGCATGCTTAATTTCTTTTGCGAAACTAAATTAGAAAGAACAGTGTTAGGAAGTCGAAACTAGCATCAAAAGAAGAAAAGTAGAATAAAGATTCTTATTTTGGTCGAGAAATATCGTTTGCGATTCGAAATTGCGAGAATTTTGATAAAATATACGAAAATTTTGTCTAAAATTTCCATGTAGTAAACAACTCATTCCCTTGGCGATCAAGGCGAATGTTGATTCCCAGCTCAAGCGTAATTCCATAAAGCTATGTCCACACTTGCACAACTTTGTATTCAACAAAGGCATGCGTCATAGCGCACGGTATGATGAAGGAGAGGCATGCAATAGCGCATGCCTCTCATAAGTTGACTGGACCTCTTTTTCATGACGCATGCCTCAGCGCAAATAAACCCAACCAGTTGGATTCTCGTTCAACATTCTTTCGTCTTTCCAGTGATTTTGATATCAGATATTTAGTTTTTAAATAAAATCGACTGGGGCAGTATTGTTATTGAAGAGATTTATTACGAATGAAATTAAATTGTATTAACTTCTCCACAAATTTCATTGGAATAATACAACGATAATTTTCAGGTCCACAAAAACAAACACCAATGTTATAAAATAAATAACACAAATACATGATGTTGTTTATAAATACATAATATTGAATATCAATAAATGACATTTCCGCCATTAAGTGTGACCCCACCAAAGCAGATCATTGCTGTGTTAAATTCATTTTGAATCGAATACCTTAAGAGCGATAAACTTACATCGCGCAAAAAAGTATTTAATGCCCTATGGCTATATGTAGATGTAGATAAATAGAACAGTGAATTCAATTATATACTCATGCAAAAGCTGAGTTTTTCTGCACACTTTTTATGCGGAGTAAAAGGCCCCTCTTCTTAAACTCGAGGGAGGGCTCCCTTTATCAGTTCTCCCGTGGCAAAGAAGCGTCATTGTCGTAAATCGGCTGGAAAATTATTTTCTGGTGGCTATTCTATCCCTATGGGTAGTGGATAAGCGGTGACGTGGAAGGTGGATTTCGCAAACAAGAAATATAGAAAGGCTTTGCGTGTAGTCATGTTTTTGGCCTTCATTTTCAGTTCTTCACGTGCAATCGAGTTGTTCACATCGAAAAAGTATGGACTTTCAGAGGACTTACCTATATTTGCATTGTGCAAATACGTGTTTCGTGCTCTATCACAAAGAAATTGTACTTACTACCAGTTTTTCTTGCTGAACATACAAGGATTTTAGTCGGTTTAGGAAGTTCTGCGGAAATAGTTCGAGTGTCGCGCAATCGCCCTAAGAAATATTGTGGAATTGTGACTGCAGTGCTCATTTATAAAATATCATTAATTTTCTGTCTTAAAATTTCAAAGTACACTTAATCCACTCAGGTTGCGGAGAGTGTTAGGCGAAGGATTATACGTGTTAAGAGGTGTTGCTTTTGTGAGCGAAAATGGACACAGTGAGGTTGAGCAATTACTCGGCAAATTGTTTTGTTTCATCACCAGTGCTCATCAGATATGTTGAATGTTTTCGCTCAAAATAAATTTTTGTAAGGATTGCTTCGATTTGTTAATTAAAAGCGTTATTTGAGGAAATCTAAAGAGGTAAGAAAATACTATCAATTGCTTCTATGCGAGGTACTTCATGCCGTATTTTTTAAACGAATTGCTTTTTTACTGTAAATTTATCAAGTGACTGATCATATTTCTCACCTTCTTTCCATATTTTTTATTAAGATTATTATTGCTTCAGTTTATCTGAAGAGAGACTTCGCGGAAACTAATTCCTTACCGTGCTATATACTATTTATCTGTGCAACGCCAATGCCAGGATTTGATTTCTAGGGAAAATAACGCAAAATACGGAAGTTCTCACGTTCCAGTAATTCGCTTTTTATTGAATCGCAATGTTATTAAAACAAAAGACCTTAAATGAAGTAATGCATTAGCTGATATAATGTCGATATGTAGATTTTATCTAATCACATGATGGCTCCTGTAAAAAAGTAATTCTTTAGAATCGAAGAGTATTTTCTGATGAAACATCGGAACTTAAATTACTTGTTGAATTATAATCAAGCTATGCTTTATGGTGTGAATTTATGTTAGTGCACACCAGTGCCATCTGATTTGTACTATGGAAGTTTGTTATGCTTTTGTTTCCTTCTCTGTACTTCCGGTAATAAAGTGTGCATGTAGTTGACGATGTTATATTGAAGTGTGAACACGTGTTTCATTAGATCCTTCCAGAATTATCTAGCGATGTATTCCACTAGCGAATCGACAACAGGTTATGGGCCCAGTAACTCGCGAACACGCAGATAACGAATTCCAGATAGGATTACTACCGATGACTACGGATTCTACGAGCGTCAACTACGGAGTCACGGAAGCCATGGCGGGGTCCACGTTGCCTACGTTTGAGAAGCTGAAGGGCAACGAGAACTGGAACAATTGGAAGTTCCTGATGTCCAAGTATCTGGATCACGACGATCTATGGGACGTAACGAGGCCAGATGACGACGAAGACGACCCGGTGCCAACGACAACTCCGAATGAGAAGACGAAGCAGCGGAAGGCCCTGTGCAAGATTGCGTTGATGGTGGAAGCGTGCTGCGTTCCACACATTCGATCGGCGAAAACACCGAGGGAAGCATGGGCAAATCTGAGGGCTGCGTATGAAGACAAAGGTCTTATGAGACGGCTAAGACTCCTACGTAAGTTGTTTAGCATCAAATTGCAAGACTTTTCTAGCATGCAGGACTATGTGATGCAAATAATGCTCCTTGCTCAACAAATAAGTGACATTAGTGATGCCATCGATGACGAATTTATCGCGGTAATTATGTTGAGTGGTTTGACGTCGAATTACGACCCGATGGTAATGGCGTTAGAGAACACGAACGTGAAAATCACAAGTGATTTGATTAAAGGTAAACTATTACAGGAAGACGCGAAGAGGGAAGAATCTTCCGAAAATGCGTTGTTAGCTAGTGATAACAAAAGATTTACTGTAAAGTGTTACAACTGCAACAAATTGGGGCACATAAGTAAAAATTGTTGGCAGAAGAAGGAATCTTTAGGGTTCAAGGGCGGTAGAAATAAAATGGCGAAAGGGAAAGAAAGGGGAGAAAAGAATATTTCTCTAATATCGGCTTTGTCAGTGCAAATTGAGCCAAGTGACTGGTATATTGACTCGGGTGCCACCTCGCACATGACGAAACATAAAGATTGGTTATTAGAATATAAAAATGAATCTGTCAATATGAATGTAACCGTAGCTAATAATGATAAGATAAAGACTGCTGGCAATGGTGATGTGATGATTAAGCTTAAGGGTGATAAGGATTGCAAATTTATTTCAGATGTTCTGTATGTCCCTGATTTGTCTGCAAATCTTTTATCAGTTAGTAAGTTAGTGTCTAAGGGTTTCAATGTTCTATTTAATGATAAAGGTTGCTATTTGTACCTCAAAGAGGAATTTAGGGTTCATGGTAATGTTATTGCTACTGCACATTGTGACAATGGTGTGTATAAACTTGATGTTGAAAGTTCCCATGTGATACCTGATAGAGTAAATGTATTTCCTAAAGTAGATGAAACTGGTCTGGCATGCACTCTAAGTAATGATTCTTCAGTTGAGTTATGGCATAAGCGTCTTGGGCATTTGAATATTAAGTCCATGAAATTGCTTAGGAATGGTATGGCTTGTGGTGTAAATTTTGGAGGGCAAAGTTATGATAGACCATGTGAGTCTTGTGTACTTGGCAAACAAACAAGACAACCATTCAATAAGAATGGTGGTAAAAGAGCAACAGAAAAACTTGCATTAGTCCACAGTGATCTGTGTGGTCCCATGCAAGAAGAATCTTTCAGTGGAGCTAAATATTTCTTAACTTTTATTGATGATTTTAGCAGAAAAACGTTTGTGTACTTCTTAAGTAGTAAAGCTGAAGTATTTGAAAAATTTAAGGAATTTAAAGTTTTTGTGGAAAAACAAACTGGAAATCAAATAAAATGTTTAAGAACTGATAATGGCAAGGAATATGTAAATAGCAGATTTAAACAGTTCTTGAGGGCTGAGGGTATCCTACATCAAACGACTGTTCCATACTCTCCAGAACAAAATGGCGTTGCTGAGAGAGCAAACCGAACCATTTCAGAGAAGGCAAGATGTATGATGCAGGAAGCCAAACTAAATTATTGTTACTGGGCAGAGGCTGTAAACACTGCTGTCTATCTTAAGAACAGGGCACCTTCCAGGGCTGTCAGAGGAGCCACTCCTGAAGAGAAATGGACTGGGGAGGTGGTAGACCTTAGCCATCTTAGAGTCTTTGGGTGCAAAGCTTACTGCCATGTTCCAGATGCTTTGAGAAAGAAGTGGAGTCCAAAGAGTGTTCTGTATGTCTTTGTTGGATACAGTGAAGAGACCAAAGGCTACAGACTGATTGATCCTGCTCATCCTAAGAGATTGAAGAAAGCTAGGGATGTGATATTCAATGAACAGTCTTTCATTTCAGATTTTTCAAAGGTTGTAAAGGAAGAATCTGGCATCCCACTACTGCAAGATACTCCATTGGATGAGGCTGAGGTCCAATGCCAAGATGACGTCGGTGCAGAAATAATCCCAGAGGAAGAAAATATGGAAAGGAGGTATCCAGTGAGGGATAGGCAAGTAAAATCCTTTCCAGATCATATAATGTATTCCGCATTACATAACGAAGAATATGAAAGTGATCCAATGACTGTAAGCCAAGCCATGTTAAGTGAAAATTGCATAGAATGGAGCACTGCTATGCAAGAAGAATATGATTGCCTGATGAGAAGTAATGCATGGGTTTTGGTAGATCGACCTAAAAATCGTAATGCTATTGAATGTAAATGGGTTTTTAAGACAAAAACGGATTTCAAGGGAGACGTGGAAAGATATCGTGCTCGCCTTGTTGCGAAAGGCTTCAATCAAAAATATGGTATTGACTATGATGAAACATTTTCTCCTGTTATGAGAAGTTCTACCTTGAGATTATTGTTTGCGCTGTCAATGGAATTGTCAGTAACCATTGATCACATGGATGTGAAGGCAGCTTTCCTGTATGGAGATCTCAAAGAAGAAATATTCATGCAACAACCAGAAGGTTTTGTTTTGAAAGGACAAGATGATAAGGTATGTTTGTTGAAGAAGTCAATTTATGGTCTAAAACAAGCCTCAAGAACCTGGTATGAAAAGATTCATGATGTTTTAGTGAAATTAAAATTTAAAAGATCTGTTCATGAGCCATGTGTCTATGTTAGAATTAAGGAAAACTGTATGACAATAATTGCTATTTATGTTGATGATATTTTGATTCTTTGTAATGATATGCAAGAAAAGTGTAAGCTCAAGAGGGAATTGATGCAAAAATTTGAGATGAAAGACTTGGGTGAAGTGAAAAAGGTGCTAGGGATGTCAGTTAAGATGGAAAATGATACTATGTTTGTAAATCAAAAATTGTACATAGACAATATTCTTAAGAAATTTGGCATGACGAATTGCAAGCCTGTGGCCACTCCTTTAGAGCCAGGGATAAAGTTAGTCAAGGGAAAAGATATTTGTGACCCTCAAATCCCTTACCAAACATTAATTGGTTGCCTAATGTACTTATCTCTGAATTCAAGGCCTGATATAGCATTTGCAGCAAGTTATCTGAGTCAATTCAATAATTGTTATTCCCAGGAACATTGGGTTGCAGCAAAGAGAGTCTTAAGATATTTAAAAGGTACTGATAATCTTTCTCTAGCCTACAGGAAAACAGGTGCAAAGCTGGTAGGTTATACTGATGCTGATTGGGCCAATGATGTTAATGACAGGAAGTCATATACAGGTTTTATGTTCCTAATGGCAGGTGGTCCAATAAGTTGGGAGAGCAGGAAACAGCGAACTGTTGCACTGAGTAGTACTGAAGCTGAATATATGGCTCTGACTTCTGCAGCCAAAGAGGCTACATTTCTGCAAAATCTTTTAGGTGAACTAATTGGAACTAAAGAATGTACTGTAATTTTTAGTGATAATCAACCAGCACAAAAGATAGCTGTTAATCAAGTTTGTCATGGTAGAACTAAACATATTGATGTGCAGCATCATTTTGTAAGACAACAAATTGAATGTAAAACTATTGAACTTATATATGTACCAACTGAGGAAATGATAGCTGATGTTTTGACAAAGAGTTTAACAAGTTTTAAGCATCTTAAGTGCATAGAGGGTTTTAGTATGTGTTCAAAGCAGCTTGATTAAGGGCAGGTGTTGAATTATAATCAAGCTATGCTTTATGGTGTGAATTTATGTTAGTGCACACCAGTGCCATCTGATTTGTACTATGGAAGTTTGTTATGCTTTTGTTTCCTTCTCTGTACTTCCGGTAATAAAGTGTGCATGTAGTTGACGATGTTATATTGAAGTGTGAACACGTGTTTCATTAGATCCTTCCAGAATTATCTAGCGATGTATTCCACTAGCGAATCGACAACATTACTCAAACTTGTTGTATAGTTTTATTTAGAGAAACGATTGTAAGCTATTAATTTTAATTTCAGCATAGTAGTTGTTTAAATAAATGTGGCTTCGATTGAGTCAAACTGCTATTCTTTTGATTATGTATCCACACGATCTAATTAAAACATTGCGTCTGGAAAGCATTATTAATTAAAATAAGATTTTTAAATACATCCGTTTTATATTTAGAATTTTTTTAAAAAGTTGATTATAATGAAAATAGACTTTAATTTGACAGCACTACGAAAGTCGTTTTTCGGTTATTTTCTTGATATTTAATTAAGAAGCTTTAATTTAAAACATTAACTCTGGTGAGCGATATAATTTAAAACACGATTTTTTAAATATATCTTTTTGTTCTTTTAAATTAAATATTGTTATAATGAAAATTAGGTTTTATTTTGACTAGTATTATTACTACGTAATTTGTTTTCTTGCTATTATCTTGATTGTAAAAAAAATTTGAAATAAACTTTTTATTGTAGAAACCTTTGATGTAAACTATTATTTCCGATATGCAGTATTATTTGAAAAACGATTTTAGAATACATTTCATTTTCATTAATATGAAAGTGGACTATAATGTATGTAGATTTTATTTTGACATGAAACACTAAATTCAAAGTGTTATTTTTGTTATAATATATTATTTAATTATCATTACAAGGTATAGTTATTGAACAAACAATCTTAAATAAAACGTGAATTGGTAAAAAGAAAAGAGCTATTGGCAAATAAAGTAATATGAAAAATAAAGAAGGAATCTATATTTACAAGGATAGTCAGGGAAAAATGGACAAGGTCCACAAGAGCCTTTCTTGACTCATCTGTTAGTTCCTGGTTTTAAATTTTTGTATGGTATACTTATGCTAATATTATATTGACTGCTTTAAACTATATATAGATACAAAATGTTAAACAAGGCTTAGAAAGTGTGATAAAATTTAATATTTTTTGTTCCAAACTTATCAGAAATCACTTAAAAATGGTCCTTCAGGTTCAATTTATAGACAAACTCTCTTTTTGGAGCTACATCCTTATGTGAGCCTCCACCCCAATCAGCCTCCACTTCTCTGTCTTCTCACTTTAATCTTTTTCATGTCCTTTATGAATTAGCCATCTCAATCTGGACCTTCCTCTCCGTCTAGTGGCAAACAGTCTCCCTTCCATCACTATATTCGGCATTGCTGTTTCAAGCATCCTTTCCACATGGTCCAACCATTATATTCTCAAAGATTTTGTGAACTTAACTACATATTCCCCAATTCATTCCTGTCTTTAACTCCTCCTTGGTTCTCCTTTGCCATAATCCATTCTCAATAACAGGTCGGTATATTCTTTGCAATTGCTTTCAAATCTTACCAGGGCCATACTCTTGTGTGATTGTTAGTGTCCATTTTTATACCTACTCCATAGGTTACTACTGGTCTGGTAATTGATTTATATATTTGTATTTAAGTGTTTCTGTTTATTAAATTTCTCTTGAATATCTTCATATTTGCAAAGTAAGTTTTATTCCTTGCTTGTATTCTTTCATTTATTCATATTATGCTTTTCTTTAAGTTTCATATTCTAGATATTTAAACTCTTCCACACTATCAAATTTTATCTCTTCTATCTCCAAATCCTGGGTGACTCTAGATTTGCCAGAAGCATATATTTAGGTTTACTAGTATTAACTATCAATCCCATTTTGCTTGCTTATTTCTATTTATTTGTTTAATATTGTTCCTCTTTGATCTATTTTTTCTTCAGATTTGTGTAATCCTAGAATATCCTTGCTTTATCCCAGTGCTGAATTCAAATTCATTTTATATTTGATTATGTATTTTTACTTTAGCCATGCTCTTCTTCAATGTCATTTGAATCAATAGAATTATTTTGGACGGAATTTCCATGTCTTCTATTGCTTCTCAGAGTTCCCTACAAACCAAGAAAAGATTAAATCCAGATTTAATATAGATACTAGCCAACATTGGATCCAGAAAAAATCTAGATTAAATCTAGATTTTTTTAGGTGCTATGTCCTCTACATGTCGTATTAAATCTAGATTTTATACAGATTTTTTCGAGATTTAATCTGGGATTTTTCCTGGATTTAATCTAGATTTTGAAATCTTTTCAAGGAAAAGGCAGCCAGGGGGTGCACCCTCATTTCACGTATTATTTTTGGTAGCTTGAATTAAAGGCTGTTTTACAATAAATCCCACATATTTCTGGAGCAAGTTAATTCCAGTGATCAAGGGATGTCACATACAAGAAATTAATTTCAAACTCTGAGATTTAAATTCCTACTTTTATAACTCATGAAAATTATAACATTTCTGGTGCAACTCTTACTAAGGCACCACTGAATTATCTTTGAGAAACTCATCAATAAGAGATCAGTAATACACCATTACAATGAATTCTTCATAAAATTAAAAATTTATTGAATCTTAAAATGATTAATATTTAATTTCCATTAATGAATGTTTCAAGAGGGATTCCCACATTTCTTAATTCTGTTGATCATTGGATGGCATACAAAAAGCATTACTTCTCAAAGCATACAATTCAATTATTGACCTTTTAAAAATTAAAAACTATTTTCATACTGTTATGACAAATCACACAACGCATGAATGGAAAACTCCACAATAAACTTATCAGGATGTAATCAGTAATATATAAGAAGACCATAAATTTGAAATCAACATTTTTTAATTAAAGATATTCATAATAATAATAATACATTTATTGTCCAAGGACAGAGTTAAATACATATGACAACACTCCTTCCCCACTTCCTTCTTTGATGAGGCGGCCAAACTAGCTCTTCCCTGTATTACCTCTGAAATGAAAATTTAAAGTATTATTCATTTGTGTTTAATCCACTGAAAGAATTTAAGTATTTTCACTAGTTTTCTATCAGGTCTACTAACTATGCTCATTCTCTACTTGAGATGGACAAGAAATGTATCTCCATATTCACAACTGTTTCCTAAGCAGTCTCAAGACAGATCTACTTGAATGAGTTGAAGGGTTGAGTTACTACTAGCAGGAAAGCTAATGTTAGAAATAGTAAATACAATTAATATGTCAACCTTCTGGTTGAAACACTGAGTGATGTTTCCATCATTAACTTCATTCTGCTGAACTTCTGTTTACAATCTATGAATTATTTTCTTACCAAATATTAATTTATCAAGTTTTGAGTCTTTGAAGGCTGATTCACTCCTTGCAGGGACACCTTTATATGTAAATGACACTGCCAGGGAATCTGTCATTATCCTGTATATTATACTGTTGACTGAGGCCACCAAAGACACACCTCCCTGGACTTTTAGCTCCTTTTTCTGAAAATGCAAGATAGTCAAGGTAATTTGAATTAGAAAAGGGAACTAAATATACACATATGGTCTTAGAGTAACTTAAGGGAACGCAAATACAAATGATGGCAGAGACTTGCACAAACACTAATCAAGATCTGGTAGTTTGGTAAATTAGAGTCGGTGTGACTAATTTTTGTCATTAGTACAAGAGAGACCGAAAGGAACAAAGGGAATGGGTGAAAGGGGAAGATACACAAGTGAATTTTCATCCAAAACTTACCACCAACTCCTTGAATGTTTTATCATTTAACTTCTCCTCCATAGCTTCATAGCCATCCTCCGACTCAAGAGGAAATGGAATGACCTCTTCCATGCCCACTTCCAGTCTAGGCACTGATTCCTGTATCTTTATACCATCCAATGCCATCCTCATGCACTTTGAATTTTCCAGAAGTTCCTGAAGAAGAATATTGCTAGCCATAACTCTTTTCTTCAGATTTTCAATAGTGCCTGAAGAGTAACATTTAGAAAAGACTTAGAACATTTAACTAAACAAATAATCTTCATCAAGGTGTATGTGCATTCAAGAGAGAATGGTCTGATATGGCAAATGCAATTTTACAATTGTGTTAATCTAAAATCATTCATACAGACATACTTAAGCCTGTTTTTGTTGCAGCAAGGTGAACCACAACTGCATTCTCCAGCTTCCTCCCATTCCGAAACTGTTCTTCCTGTAAAGGGAACTTCTATTTTATACACATAAATATACATTACACTAAATACACAACATATTACTTTGTTGCAATAATTGCCAATTTAATTTTGCCATTTAATTCGAACAATAATAGCAACGTGAATTGGGGAAGTGCTTGGTTGGAATTCAGAGATGTTAAATCGCAACGTGGTGGCCTGAACTTTCCAAAAAAGCTTATTTTAAATACCAGGGGATATTTGAAACGAAATATAGCTAATATAAATGCAAACACAACAACGATTAACTGATCTAAATGCGTTTGTTAGAAGGTTGCATTGTGCATCGACAACTCAATCGCCGTAATCGCAAAACTATACATAATATTACACATTGAACAGCTACTCACGTGAGAACACATTTAATTCGAACAATAATAGCAACGTGACTTTGGGAAGTGCTTAGTTAGAATTCAGAGATGTTAAATCGCCACGTTGCGGCCTCAACTTTCCAAAAAAGCTTACTTAAATGCTGGGGGATATTTGCAACGAAATATAGCAAATCTAAATACAAACACAAGAAATGATACAAACAGATTTTGACTAAATAAAACAAACCTTACCTGCGAATCCAATAAGTGATCAGCAACGCTGGATATGATGATCCTCCTTACCGTTGGCTGAATAGAATATTCAGCAGCGCAGCGCTATATTACAGCGCTACTGCACAAAACCCGGCACTTACTGCTCTCAAAAGGGCTCAAAAGAGCAAAGGAATGTCCTAGGAGGACTAAATGAAAATATGAAATGAATGCAAATGAAAACAATGAGATTAAAGGTATGTAAAGGTAGATGAAAGCGGGAATGGAGAGGATATGCAGATGAGTAATGGAAGTCCTAAAAAGAACTGTTCTGAACGTGAAAATGAAATTAAACTAAAGTAGAGAGGATAAATGCAAAAGCGAAGGGTTATCGTACCTATGGTAGAGTGACGAGAGCACATATTTCATGGAAGTACCTTGTCGAATTCTGCCTAGTTACATTAGCGCCGCGTATCGGTGAACGACGAAATGGAGGTTTGACGGCAGCCATTATTCTTTCACGAAACTGGAGAATTTTACCAGATTTTTACGACAAATTCCACTCCTGAATTTTTGATTCATCAAATATTATTTATATATATTATATGATAAATTAAACAACAGGGGATCATATTAATATTAATATAACAGGGGATCAGAAACTCTAAATTTAAAGTATGTAAAAGTGGGATTTGGAAATCTAGAATTAGAAATCCAGATTTTCCATGTATTAAACAAGGATTTCGAAATCCAGATTCAATGTACCTCAAATCCTAAAAATAATATATAAGTTACCTACATATTATTTTATAATTATATATAAATTATATATTATATTATATGATAAATTAAACAACAGGGGATCAGAAAATCTAAATTTAAAATATGTAAAACTGGGATTTGGAAATCTAGATTTCGAAATCCAGATTTTCCATGTATTAAACAAGGATTTCGAAATCCAGATTCAATGTATCTCCAAATCCTAAAAATATCTAGATTTAATCCTTATCTGGTTTGTAGGGTTTGGTCCTGTTTATACAATCAAATTCTTGTATAAAATCTACAGTAGCATATGCAGTTAAACATTATGATCATAGCATATATCTCAAATTTGTCTGATTACAAACAGTTGGTCTATTGCACTTCCATTGGATCTACTCCCACACTGAGATTCTCCAATTATACTCTCAGTTACTACTTTCAGCCCTTCTTTTATGATGATTTCACATACTATATTTAACAGTATTATCCATCTATATTTCTCGAGAACCAGTTTATTTCCCTTTCTATATATTGGACTTAGGATTCCCATGCTCTATCCTTCTGGCATTTTTCTGCTTCCTATATTTAAGTTTATGTATAGCATCACTCATTATATCTCCTCCATATTTTACTAGCTCTGCTGCAATATTTTCTTCCCTGGGTCTTTATTATATTTTAACTTTTGTATGCATTGTGCAATTTCCAGCCTAGTGGGTTTAATTCAGAGCAAGTTTGATATATTTTATTTGATTGATTCTATTATTGATTCTTTCCTTAGCCTGTAATTTTCCTCAGTTGTTACTCTCTCATTATCTTCTCAACAGAGAAGTTCTTTGAAATGTTCAACCAATCTTTCCAGAACTTTATTCTCTTGTTGAACTAAATTTCCCTCCTTACTTTTAAATCCTTCCATTCTTGGTTGGTATCCTCTTTTCACCTTTTCTAAAACTTCGTTGAACTATCTCCGTTCATTCTGTTTGCTGTATTCTTCTATATTCTCTAGCTGTTCTTCATTTTCTCCCCTTTTCTTGCATAACGTATTTACCTCCTTCCTCATTTCTTTCAGTGTTCATTCTGGTTTCTTTCCTTTCTCTAACTTTATTCTTCTCCTGCATAATTTGGGCACACACGTTGTCAAACCAAACAGCATGTATTATTCTCTTCCACATTTAAGTGGAAAGATAACATCTGGAGGGCAATTCTCTAAACATCGATTTGTGTTTCGTTTGCCAAAGTGAAGATCTCTGTTCGAGCCAAGTCACCATCTGCACTTCTTGTACAACCTTAATATTATATCTCCATTTTCATCTCTGTGTAGAATTGATTGACGGAAACGTATTTTCATTTGAACGGTTTTTATTGTAAAAGGAAGCATCAATCTTTAATTTTAATATTTTTAATTGAGAGTGTGAGTCCCTTTTTCTTCTCCCAGAAAATAAACATTTTGGTTATGATCTTTCTAAACTCATAGAGCAAAATCATAATTCAATTTTCGTGCAAGTGAACTCCAGTGCAATTTCTGCGGCTCGAATATTATACTAATTCCCTCATAACCCACGATAATCCACTCTCTGGGGAGTCAGAAAAATAAATGCATAACTTCCCATTGCTACATTAAACGCAAAGGCCTAATTTCACTCTAAAGATGATCTTAACCGCATCACGCATCATTGTAATTTAATTAGTGAAATCGTGGGGTAGATTCACACTAAAGGCGCCACCCACCATTAGCCTTAAGGCCTGCACACACCGGCGCGGGGCGCGAATGCGAGACTCAAGTTCCCGGATAGTCATGTGGACAGCGCGTTCGCCTTCGGTGAAAGCGGTCCCGGGTTCGGATCCCGGTGGGAGCCAATATGCTAAAGTACTTTTTCTTCTTAAGTAAGATACAGAAAAATTGAAAAAGTTGAATTTGAAGTTGTGCGGGACGTAAGTGTGAAATTCGCTCGGGAAACGCCAAGAGAGCGATCTTTCGTAAAAACAGACCAACGCGAAACATTCGCAGGAGCTTTAGCATGTGGGTATTTTATGTATCCATTTTTCTTATTGGACGCTTGCGGTTTAATTTTAGTATCTATATTAGTATTTAGTACTAAAAATGGCATTGGACATATCATCAGACGAAGAGGATCATTTCTTTTTCGCTCGTTCAGAAGACGATGACAGAGAAAGGTGAATGGGTTTATATATTAATGATTAATTTTAAAATTTAATTTACAATTGTTAAAGCTTATGTATAACTCGATAAATTTTAAAACATTTCCACAGAAAAAGAATATGGGTACATAAAATATACGAAGAGCTGGAAACAAAGGGAAAATTTTACACTCTCATGCCAAGGTTACGGCAGGACGAGAAAAGATTTAACATTTACTTTCGTATGAGAAGTGAAAGTTTTTATGAAATTTTAAATTTAATACAAAACGATATTTGGGAGGGGCACACCAATATCCGTGATCCAATTTCTCCCGAGGAACGACTAGCAATAACCCATGATAAGGTGGCTTCTATTCTTGAGGAATAGTTTCTATTAAAGCCTTCTTTCTATTTTATTGCTTGAAAGTGAGCAGTTTGACCGTGTATTTTGATAGAATCGTGGTTGGGTTGTTGAATAGAAACAAAGTAACTTATTCAGAAACAAGAATTGTCTGCCAAGTCGTCTCCTGTCTATAAACTGGCTGAAAAATTGAATACTGTTATCCGTAATGCGATTAACTTCAAACCTGCATTTGGAATATCGAGTTCTATAGACGAGATATTTATCTACCCTCTACTTCCATAAAGGTGCCACTTTAGTGTCCTTCGATGAGTGCAATTTATTTCCTTCCATTCCAGTTGATGAAACTCCTAGAATACTTTGCTCACTGCTCAAACGAAGGGGTCTTAATAATCAAACTGTTGCGGAATTCATGTGTTTAGTGAAATTGTGTGTGTTGGAAAATTATTTCCAGTTTAATAATCAATTCTTCTTGCAAAATGAAGGACTAGCAATAGGATCTCCACTTTCACCTTTACTTGCCGAGATATTTATGAATCATATCGAGGAGAAACTGTTTTACTCAGAGTATGGACTTGTGAAAAACATTTTTCTTTGGAAACGCAATTAGATGATTTGTTTTGTGTGTGGGAGGGGACAGCCCCTCAAATCTCTCAACCCCTCAGTTTCCTCAATCCTCTTAATCCTAAAATACATTTCACGTATGAACATGAAGCTAATGGTGTACTTAATGTCTTGGATTTATCTATATGTGTTAAAGCTTCCTTTGAAATATTTAGGAAAGATTCTAATACTGACCATGTGATCCCATCCGATTCGTTCCATCACTATTCCCATAAACACGCCAGTTTCCACTCCCTAATCCACCGCCTTTTAAATGTCCCTCTCTCCCCCGAAGCTATTTCCAATGAACTGTCCACCATTAAAGCCATAGCCCGGAGCAATGGTTACTCTGAAGAATTTGTGGATAAACTTTTACGGAAGAACACCAGGAGAATTGCCTCTGCCTCCATCTTTCCAACCCTTTATCCTTATGATGATCCCAAGATAAAATGGGTGAAGCTGCCGTTTCTGGGAAATATTCCCTATGAAATCTCCAACCTTCTCCTGAAGAACTTGATGGCTTCATTCTATAATATGTACTTCCAACCTACATCGCTCCTTATCTAAGGTTAAGGATAAAACGGATCCCTCTGCACTATCGGGGGTCTACGAGATGCAGTGTGACAATTGCCCGCTTCGATACAGAGGTCAGAGCGGGAGATCTGTAAAGACAAGGGCCCAGGAACACATACGGTGCTACCGACTAAAGAACCCAACAACCTCATCCTTTGCAGCCCACCTTCTGGAGAGTGGACACAGCAGTTCCTTTTCGCCGAAAATCCTCCACCGAGAACCAAAGGGGAGAAAGCTGGACGCACTAGAAATAATAGAAATAACTTCTTCAGAAAATCTAACAAATGAATATACATTTCCAAATCCTTCTCCTCTCCTTACCCTCCCCTCGAAGTTCCTCTGACGATATATATTGCTGCTACCTCCCTTACTCCCTCACCAGATGATGGCTTTTGCGCCAGAACTGGTCGTGAATAAATTCCAATAATGTGGATGCTTTTATTCTCTACATTCAGAAACCTTGAAGATCGGATACATCAATTAATATTTTGTCTCGAAACTTAGTCCTCACTGACAGCAAATCAGCAGACAAGGAATCCCTTCTTCACAAAGATCTTCTTATCTTCTTCTACAAACGTCAGCCTTCATTCCAACTGATCGAAAATCTTCAAAATATAAGTTACAGGAAATATTTTATTTTTCGTGTGACTCAGAAAAATTATCTAGGATATTATTATTAGGAATGTTGTGAAATAATCATAAGATGATCCATATTCCGCTACAACTTTATTCCATATCTCGACTTTTTTACTACTTGTTTTTATAACAAGGATTGTCCAGGCTAAATACCGTAAAATACTGCTTAAATACTTATATGGGCTATCTCGTGGCCGACATTTCTCAAAGTTTTTATATTCTATACCAGAGTCGCGGGACGTGGGATTGCGGGACGCGGGAGACGCGGGCCGCGCACACCGCGGTGTGCTCGCTTCGGTATTCCGCCATGCAAAAAAAATCCCGCGCGAATTTCTCTCCCGCTTCGCGTCCCGCGCCGGTGTGTGCAGGCCTTTATTCATCCTACGCCTCACCTTAAGGAAAACAGCTAATCTTTTCTTAAGTATTCCCTATTGATCATTAAATTTCCTTTCCCTTTGCTTTTGCGATATGCCTTTGTGACCGTAATATCTTGATAAGACGTGCCATTTTTAGGGGTACTTAATCAAAATTGATCTTCAGTTATTATATTTCATACAATGCATACAATACACTCCCATGTTCTAATAGAGGGAAGCTGACTCTATCATTTTTTAAGTGCAACATAAATATTTGTTGATTAAGTTCAGCCATTATTACCTTCCAAAACTGCGACTCCTACATGTTAATTCCATTTTAAACCATCATTGAACGTAAACTTTAATTTTATAATATATTTTCTTATGCGAATTAATTCTCTCATACGTATTATGAGTAATATATTTGTTTAACTCAATGCTTTTCTTATATTTATTCATTTATAAATCTTACTGCAATATGAAAAAATATCTGGTGGTATTCGTCACACCTCAACCTCAATCTTTAAACACAACAAAATATTTACAACAAACTTATTGCAATAAGCAAGGTCTTACGCATACCTTAAAACTTGCTTACAAGCTAACATGTTATTAATTTATTCTATATGTGAATGCATAATATCAACAGCCCACTCCAAACATTGCATAAACGTTTACGGATAGTTTCAGAGTTAAAAGTAAGTATTACTTCTCAAATAAAATATTTATGAACTGAGCTCCACAATATCCACAATACAATTGCATACAAAATCAGAATGATGTTATGATTACGTACAATATTATTAATTACGTATATTCGTTCCATTTATTAAATAACTATTTGAATTTTTCTCTAAACTCCTATTTTCTTTTCGATAAATTATCAATATTTGGCTGTATCTATTTATGTAATAGTTACCTAAATCCGACTACTAATTTGCTCATGCAATCGTCTCGATTTTATTCTGGAAACGAATATTCGTTCAAGTAATTGCATCACGTGAGGATTCTCTAAAGCAATTTGTGAGATAGAGACCGACACCTTTTTATTTGGAATAAGAATAATGCCATAATCCAATTGGCATTCAAGGGACGGGAAGGACACAAAACTGCGTGTGAAAGATCGTAGAGCCGATGAAAAAACTTAATTAGTCAAAACGGGTTTTAACTTTTGCTTTGCTTTAATTAATCAGCTTCACCTAAACCTTAACAAAAAGTATAATAGTCGTTAGTTAAACCTTTACTAATATTTGAAATTATTATCACCATAAGTACCTGAATTAATCCCAGTGTTATAATGCCTAGATTAGTGGCCGAAAAGCAAGCTCCGCGAGCCACTAGCGGCTCTTTGTCTCCTTGAGAATGGCTCTTCCATAAAATATTAGGTGCTGGCATACACTTACAGTGTGATTATTAGTTAGTGGTGACTGGTTTTTATATATTATGTGGCTACAGAAATGAAGCAAAGATCGGAGAGAGAAAGCAAGAGTGAATTTAAATTTGAATAGACTGAAATTCCGCATTTATTCCAAATATAAATGGCCTTCCTATTTGGTTTATTTTTGTGGAATAATTGGCAGACGACAAAAAATTAAATATGGAGAGACACATAACTCCCAAAAACGTTTTAAATAGTACTACACATTTTAAGGTAGGTAGAATGTTTAG
The DNA here is from genome assembly GCA_947579665.1 of Sympetrum striolatum. NCBI lineage: Eukaryota > Metazoa > Arthropoda > Insecta > Odonata > Libellulidae > Sympetrum > Sympetrum striolatum. The sequence goes on from OX388343.1 coordinate 105,901,855, forward strand.
AATTAATCCCACTAGCTACTTGGCGCGAGATAAAATGTCAAACTGGTATGCTTCACACCTTATGCCGACTACACCGTCTGGAGGCATAAATAAAAGTCAATTCCCAAGACTTGACTTTTATTTATGCCATTGGCAGGTGAAATCTGCTGGACCACTATTCCTTGTCCAAGACATCCCTCTTTTGTTTGCGGATTTTTCACAAATATAAGTACAATATAAATGCCGAAATAATTACATACAGCAATTTAACAGATGGCAGTAGAGTATCTAAGAATACATCATATATCCCTGCATTCTTCTATATCCAATCAACTAAAATAACTTCAGTTTCTTTTGCTAGGAAGAGTGGTGTTAAAGACAAATAACACGACCTAGTTTTATTATGGACTCTGGAAAGAGTAAAGGAAACAAACTAAAGTAAAGATATTTATAATGTCAGAGATTGTTTGCGAAAGCAAGATCTTGAACTAGTGAAATGAGCCTAAGGTAAAAATGGCACGAATCAGTTTATTCCACTGTTGAAAATATCTGAAGAATGGAAGTAATTGGAATTTGAGTAAGAATAGACCTTGAGGTGTCTCTTGAACTTAATTTATGTACTTCAGCTCAGCTAACAAAAAGAAGAAAATGAAAGTAAGCTAATCTAACAATAAGTAAATAGGAAAACATTGAAAGTGATAATAGAACTGCGACGGAAGGGATGAAAGGGAAAACATTACTTTCATACTTTCAGCTGAGATAAATTGCATCTTACTACTGATGTTCTTTCTCTGGTAGCTATATCGTCATTCCCATTAATTATTGCTCATATTTAAAAATATAGAAGCATGCATAATTAATGGACTATATTACAATAATTCAAGGAAATTTTCCCCTTTCTACTCCTTACAATTATCCATCCTATCATCATTAACAAAAATTTACTGATCTAAACCCCAACATTTAAAAATAAATTTTTAAATCAAGAGTAATCAAGAGTAAATGAAGACTTCTTTTCATATACAATCAAATTAAAATTCCCATAAGATTACCTGTTCAAATTGTGAACATTTCTGTAAACTAACCTATCATTATTATTTCTTCTGACATAAAACATCCTTCGTATGAGTTATATGATATTTATTAATTCAGTATATTAAACAATGAGCTTAACTTAATTATCAAAATATTCTTTGAAGGTAACTATACCATTTCAAGCATGAGTGATCATTTTCACTCAGCCTTATGAGTTTATGAAACTTGTACCAACAATTTTAGATCTTCTTTTCTTTAAAGCAAATACATATGTTGTCATATTTTAATTGAATTACATGAATGCAAACGTCAATGGAATCCTGTACTGTTGTTTGTCTTTGAGTACTGTCACCAGGATTGCAAAATACTCATGGTTCACTCTTTCATGCCATTACAAAAGATAACGATTTTCTTTTCAAAGAAGTGTAAAGATAAATTTATAAAATCTAATTTACTTAAATTCTTGATTTTTTTTATACCTCCCTCAAACATTTGACAAATCAAAAGTCTTTGTTGTCTCACAAGAAATATTTGTACTTTCATTATAATAATTTTTAAATACTCTACTGCCCTCAGTTGAAACACTGGCTTCTATGTTTTCATAATTATTTCTAACTCAAATATTGTTACCTTTTTCATATTACATAATTCGGATTTCCGGCAATATGCATAGTGTTAGTGTTTGCTCCTTTTGCTGAAGAATCTAAGCGTTAACCCCTGAAGTGAATTTGCTTATCCTAGCACCAATGCTCCTGATTTTTTCATCAGTATCTGATCAATTAAAGCATTAAGGTGGATGGACAATATAAACTTTCACTTCCAAATGCATACCGTTATTAAAGAGAGTGACCAAACTCGGGCCCTGTCCCTAATTCAGGCAACTAATATAATGACTATTATATGATTATTATTATAAAGTAAGGATATAATTCCTTACTCTACATAATAGACTACTTTATAAAGCATTAGTTTAGAGGCTTTCGACAGTTTGGCCCTGTAGTACACTATTCTTCTGCTTTAACTGCACTCAGTATTCAACATGCTCGGGGAAGCACTTTGTTTATGTTTTTGCTCTGTGTTACTTGAGTTCTTTTAAAGCTGGTAATGTATTGCCGAATAGTGCTAATTATATATAATAACATTCCGTATTAAATAAGCAATATTTTGATATTCTTATGATATAGCTATGTTTAAAAACTATACTTTAATCAAGGATATATTTCATATTATACCTCTGGGTATCTCAATTTGGGTCCCCATTACGGTTCCAAAATCGGTCCCCCCCTTTATGTATGTGTTTTAGCATAAAAAGTAAGGGGCGTTAACTAAATTAAGATTTTAAAATTAAAATTTAAAATTTTTCACTTGGTGTTGCAGGTCTGAAATCAAAAATGGGCAAGATTAACCCCAAAAAAAAAAAAATGAGATCATGATAATATTGCTAAAGCCATAGACACAGTAAGGAAAAAGATGATGTGGCTGAAAAAAGTATGCAAAATGTTCTTTTCTTTACCCCAAACACTTTTATCCACACATTTACAGGAAATAAGGACTACCATATTTACTTTAATAAGTTGTTTCCAATAATATACGGGGGAGGGGCCCAATTTAGGAACCTCTTCAAAAAGTTGTGATTTGCTTTTTATGATAGAAACTAATTTTGTAAAATTAATTTGTTATAAAAATAAACTAAAGTTTAAATTAAGAGTATTTAACCAATCATCTCTTGGCTGCATTGCAACAAATTAAGTGGGGGACCAAATTTGGTTCCTTTCCCCTGCATATTTAAAAAGTTTAACTAGTTTTGCATGAGTTAAATAAGATTTGATCTAAGATGCTTAATTAATCAAGTATCCTATCATATGTATCCGAGACTAAATTTTTAAGAACTTAAAAGGTTACAAATTTAATTTATCCATGGAAATCATTGTTTCATTAACTAATGTTTTCAGGAACGATGAATTAGACATTTATTTTCCACATATAAATATTTTTATCTATCATAATGTTTCTTTCTCAACATTGCTAAAATTGTAATTTGGTAATTCATACCTTACAACCTAAAAAGACAGGAATCCATGTATCCAATGCCATTCTTAAACAATAAATGCCAACTTTGTAAGATGGCTATCATGATTTCTATTCTAATTGAAATAATGCAAGAATTTTATTCTACAATGATGAAGGAGGTTACCTCACATTGCATCGAAACAAAGACTCGAAGCAACCTATACAATGATATTACCTTGTACCAACTTTCCCATCATTGTGCTTTTACTAAAGTTCCTTTTGCAATCAATAACTAAGATGTCAGGTACATTTCTGATAAATCTTGTAATAACCCTACACTTATAACAGCACAGCGCTACGACATCTGGTAGTAATGTAGCCCAATTATGCAGTTTGCGTATGACTTCTTTTATGCAAATCTAAGAAGCACTCCAAGTTTTGAGGGGAGAATTACTAAAAAGGTGCATCTTAGATTTGAAGAAATATTAATCCACTTTTAGAACAGTGCTGGATGAACTATTGTAAGAAATTGTTCAATAAGTGGTTAAGATTATTAAATAAAGAAGTTTTCAGTCTTTCTTTATTTCCTTGGAATCTTATAATGAAGAGTTTTAGTTCTAAAGTTTCATATTTTCTAGTAAATTATATATAACTATGAGAAAATTTCTAACAGAGAAAACTCTTGAATGCAATAATTATATAGAAAACAGTTTAAAAATGACTAACCTGCTATCATAGTTTTGAATAAAAAATATTTATTTGTTTATTGTCTTTTTTTCAAAACTTGTCTCACTGTAAAATAATGAAAAAGGAAGGAAATCTATTTTATTTCGGGTATCAAAGATCATTATTGACAATAAAATAATTAAATAGGTTGATAAATGTTAATGATATTGTAAGTGACATCCTTGTTTATCCAATCGCTTTAGTATACAGCGAACATTAATATTTCTACCAGAAAATGATGTATAAAAGAAAAATATTTTAGATTGCTATGTTATTCTACTTTTCACAATCAAAACACTTTTGGAGGACTTGAGATGTATGAAGAAAGGATTAAATTTAAAAAAATGTGAATATATTGGTAGGTCCTCGGCAGGCATACAAATATTGTTATTTGTCAGATTAATTTTAAGTGAATTGAAAAAATCTGATGTGACCAGCACATGACTTTCTCCATATATATGATGAAAATATTTATCTGTGACAGTATTTTCGAACTCTATATTCAATTTAAACTTGGATGATAAGTGATTAATTTATATCATATTATCTTTTACATCACAAACACTATTTACAATATAACAATATTATACAATAATGTTTCTTGGGACATTTTCGATGAAAAACAGTAAGATTGGGCTTTCACCCATAGAGACCAAAGCACCCACAAAGTACATAATCAGCGACTTCCGGTTTATCAGTATTTCATGAATAACTCCTAAACAATCAGTTATACAAGTATATGTTTCTTACAAAAGTTATAGTAAATTTTATTTTCTAAAACATTTATAGGTAATAGTATATACCTAAATATCAGATTAATGGAGATATTTTGCCAAACCGGAAACGAGCTTCGATGAGTAAACCTCAACTTTTGGTTAACCAATCTATCCCAAAAACTAATAAACTCTAACGACATCAACCAAAGTACTAGATATGAAATTTGGTAATGATTTGACAAATAGTTTTCATCTTAGAGCGCCCACAAAGTAAATAATAAGCAACTTCTGGTTTATCAGTATTTCATGCATAACTCCTAAACAATCAGTGATACAAAAATATTTTAAATACAAAAGTTATAGTAAATTATATTTTCAAAATAATAGTGTATACCTAAATATCATATTCATGTAGATAATTTGCAAAAACAGAAATTTGCTTCGAAGAATAAAGCTCAACTTCCAGTTTATCGATTTACTCCAAAAACTAATCAACTCTGACGGCACCCACCACAGTGCTATATATTGTATCTATAGTTTGGTATAGATATGACTAATAGTTTTTATGTTAGAGCACCCACAAGCACACATACACACAGATATCATTCCCAAAATGGTCAAAACGTGTTCTAGAGCCCACAAAATATGTATTTCCGTTGAAATCTTGAAGTCGATTTTTTTCATGAAAACAAAACTGTCTCTATACTTTGTATATGGAGAAAGTAAAAAATGATACATGAGGATATTGAGAAATGTGAAAGGTAATAAATTATAGAACTTTTGTAAGGCTTACTGTTTTTGAACCTCTTTAAAAGATTCATAATTATATGAATGATTTTAGGAAATAAAGCACAAATGGAGATTAATAAGAAAATAATGCTTGAAATGAAGTGATATATAATGGTTATTTATGTTGAAAACAAATGATTAAGAAAAATTATAGTTGTAAACCTAGAACCTTGCTATCATTAATATTGGCTGATTTTGAATTTACATCTTCAGCACTTAATAGTCATTTTCAGTTTATAAAATATTTAATTCTTTGGGCTATATTGAACAGATTCCTTACATAGATCTTCAGTAGATAAGCATGATTTTCCAATTTTCACTGCTTACATTGGTTATTGCTGTTCGTTTATACACAGAATGGCAATTGCTTGGAATAGCCTATAGAAGGAAATCTTCAGCCCCTTTCCACGGCAAAATGTATATTTATAAGAAAATTACAATATTAACATTAATCATGTATTTCTATATTTGTGGTTGAGTTTCTAGTTTGTGATTTTGGTGATGTTGTTTAAAAACTTTGGTAATTGTGGGACTTCTAGTGTTAGGGAGTGTTTGTATAGTTCGTCTTACTTGAGTGTTTAGGGGCTGCCACCAAACAGTAGTCTAACTGCAGCATATATGTATGTAATAAGAAATTTACCCACAAAATGTCCTCTAAAAGATTATTACATTAAAAGATACATGTATGGTATTTGATGGCTCAAATGTTAATGCTTGTTTAAAGAATCCTCTAATTCAGTTCTGTTTTCTGTTTCTTATGTTTAAGTTCCTTGGAAAATTTCTAACAAATCTTTACTGGGAAACTATTAACCCAATGAATATACAAATTATTATCAATTGTATATTTTATCTGGTCCAAAATTTTGCTACTTTTTAATGCTACATGCATTTTAATGGTGATTGCAAATTATAAGGCAAAAGATCAGGGTTATGGGAGTTAAATGCTTTGAAAGTTTCAATGAAAAGGGGGATAACCCCTTGTGAAAGAGGAAAGAAACCCAAGTGAGTTTGCAACTTTATAACATTAGATAGATTCCAAATCCAAATTGTTATTGTAAAGTTTCACTTCAGTTTAATTTTATTTTGAAACTGAAGTAGGATTGTAGATCGTGATACTGTAACCCTTTTAATTCCTCACTCTGATTGCACCTCACCTTCTAATCAGAAGGTTTTTCTTATTTACAATTATTTATTACATTTAATAGTCATCTAACATCTAATGGGAAAATTATGAGACATGTCATTGTTAAATCAGGTATTTCACTGCTCTACTCCAGATTTTCAATAACAAACGGATGATAGTAGTGGTCTTAGCGTTCAAAGAAAGACATTTATAGCTTATTAAAGTACCAGTTTTAGTTGCTTATGACTGCTCATGTTATTTTCTGTAATCAGCTTTTAATCAAGTTTTACTCAATGTTTTTATTATATTTTATTAATATTGACTTCACAGTGAAAGAATATGCAAAGATGTATTTTTTAACAAATTTCCAAAACTTGGAGGCATAATGGTGAGATAGTATTAATTATAGTATTGTCAAATCGTAACTCATCAATGGCATTCTCCAAGATTAGATTCATGAATTCTATCAAAATATTTGAGAGAATAATACACCCAAAGGCTTGCACTGCTTGAAATATATTAATGTGTGTTGATTTATGGATTCATTATCTCATCCATTAATTTATATTTCAAAAGTTGAAAAGTTTTTGAATTTATGGTACAACTTTCAATCTCAAAGAGGATAGAAGTAGTAAATAAATGTTTATCTAGCTTGAAAGAAGTGTTTATATAGGCGCTCTACTGAAACATTTTTAACAAAAATATTTGATCATGAAGATTCATAACACTTTTAAAAGTTCTTGAACTGACGTACAGTTTACAGCCTAAAAGGAATACTTCAGTATCATGAGAAAAATGGATCCAATTGTAGTTCAACTAATATTTCTATTTTAAAATATATTTTCACAATCAGTGATTTACAAACTCTGTAGAAGATCTAAGCTTCAATTCAAAGAAGGGATTAAGGTTCAGCTTGGTTACATGGATAAGCATATCTTTTCTGTTATTCAAAGAAACCACTGAATGTTCTTATAAGACATAATGGCTGGAGACAGTGGGGATAGACTTTCTGTCAAAACATTAGATAGGAAAATTCCAATCACAGCCTCATTTTTACATATTTAATGCTTCAATTAGGAGTTGAATACATACTTATCATTGAGAATAAATAACAAACATAAAAGATGGCTAATTGAAGGTTTACGATTATAAAGTGTATCTTTGTTTTTATGAGTGCTGAAAATAAGTCAACAAATAACATCCAAAAGAAATAAAATTTGCTATTTTTGATGGTTTCTGTTGCATGATAATGCAGTTTTTATTTTATAGATGCAAATTATTGGGGTTAAAGATGAGGTCTAATAGATTTCTGAGAAATGAATTATTGAGCAAGTTGCTGTGTGAATGTGGTTAAAAGATTTTGAATAATTTTCATAATAAGAAAGCTATTTCAAGAATCTGCTTAATATATTAACATTTCAACATACCCATGGTTGGTTGTTGTAAATTGCATATGCCTAATAGTTTTTTAGTGAATGTGTTCTAAGATTTGGCAGAAACTTTTCACAAATTCATCTACATTATGTCTGATCCTACATTTGCCCATAATTTTGGTTGTATATCACACAATATTGCATGCCAAAATTTATTCTGTATCCTCCGTGTATTATTCCCTCAATGATATTCCTCATTAAGTATGGTTAAATTTTGCTTGAGGAGAAAATATTAAAGAATGCAACTAATATAATTAAGATCACCATAAATTCTGATCATAATAATTTTCATTATGAATAGTAGCACTTATATGGATTTTTTTAGTTTCCAGAAATTCATATCTACAGCCTTCAATAAATGAGGTCAATAAGTATTTTGTAGAAGTAAAAGAGGATCAGCATTTGCTTCATCCAGATCAATCCTAGTTTCATTTCTCTCTCTGATTGCATTTTTACTTCTCTAATACAATATCTACAATTCTCTAATATGTCCCAAGTTTTTGCTTTGTAAGAGTCTTTTTTAATTTCTGTTATCAGCTCAAAGGATGGTTGGAATCCCAATCCATCAGATATAAAATGATTAAATGAGGGAATGGGATGACATGACAAGATGAGGAGTGTGTACTCCGTTGTACTACTTACAATAATAAATGAAGAGAAAAGCCTTTCCTCACTCATAGCCCAGCATAGTTCACGTTATCACTGCCATGAAAATTAGGGAGAAAAAAGTTATTTGATATATTAACAAGTTTACACAAAGATGCATTCCACCAAACTAAAGTCTGTTGACAAACACCAATTAAAAAATAATTTTAGCACAATTTAATAATAAAATAAATTTACTTCACAGCTCAGAGCTCACCATTTTAAAAAAGCAATACAAATAGTGCTGAGAGAAACAAAAAAAGAGGAAAAAAACAGTAAAACATCAGGAAGAATTAAATATGCAAACAGTTAAATCTGAAGTAAAGTGTAAAAGTAATACATGAATTATGAAATAAATATTTGAACTATAATAGAAGTAATAGTAATAGAATTTTTTAAAATCCTGCCCCAAAAGACAAAAGAATTTTTCATTCTTCTTTTGATTCCAACAGGAGCCAAATCGATGGCTTTAGTGGTGTAGTGGTTAGAGTTGGTTGACTGGAGTTACTGGGTTCAAATCCTTGTTATGGAAGGGTTTATTTCCTTGAAAAAAGGTTGATTATAACCCAGCAAACAATTCCACGTGGTCACCACGTGGTGTTTGGTGGCAGTTACGTTGTAATACCACGTGGCCACCACGTGGCGAGATGGAGTTGCAGGAATGTGGTCACCACGTGGCGCTGCAACTTTACTACCACATAATCAACACATTTTGCCACATTTCTATAATATTGTATCCTAAAATTTATAAAATATTCCAGCTAATTTTGGACCCCTTATAATGAAAAATGACTTTCTGATCACTCCTTTCCATACAAAAATAAACTTTTATAAATTGGCGTGAAATACTTTCTTTCAGAAAAAATATCAGGATGCTACCCAAGATTCATACCTTTATCAAAAGTTTGGATAAAAATGGTCTTTTACTTGAATTCAGTATTAAGACAAGGATAAGCAAGATATAGGACATTCATACCATATTACTGGGTGCTATGTACAGTAGATTCATTGCAGCATTTATTCAGACAATGTCTCAGTTTAAATCACATCTCAAGGTCTTTATATAAGACATCTCTGAAAGCAGCCAATGAGCACTCAAGTACTTAACTTACAACACATTGCATATTTTCCAAATTAACCAATTGAAAGGCTTTGAGAACAATAAGTATAAATTTTTCTGTAATAAATTGACCTTCCTTAGAAGTCATTGAAGGGGTAAATTAAGAGTACCTGAAAGATATTTCAAAAGATAAAACATATCAAAGCTTTAGACAAATTCAAATATTTGGATTAGGAATACTGCCGTTTCGTTACATCTCAGATGTATAATTTGCAAATGAAAATTCCGCACACATTGTAAAGAAAATTAATTGTTCCTTCGAGTAGTCATTGATTTAGTAGTAGACTGAAAGAAGGGTAAAGGATGAAGAATACACCAGAAAATATGCTGTAAATGAAATTTTTATTGTTATGCATTGTTTTAATACATAAATACATTAGTGAATAAATACATATTACAATGAATTTAGGTTTAACATAACTGAATTGGAATGAAATCTTAATACAGCAAAGAGAAGCAAAACGATCTGTGATATTGAAAATGAAATCAATTCTTCATTCACTTTTGTTATTCACTTTTGCTGCTGTGGATAAGGTCTTCCTCTTGTGGAACAACTGCCTTAAGTGGATTCTAAGATCGTGTAATATTATCTTCAATCCAGGATAATTCTTCTTATAACCCATATCTTGTCCTTTAACCCTTCATTATTCTATCATTCTGACTAAGAATCTATCAGTCTTCAACGAATACACTAAAGTTCCGGAATTTCTCTTTTTCTTGCACTAAATAAAACAGGAATAACTATATTAAAATTTGCTTCTTACTATAAAACTTCCCATGATACTGCAATACGTACAAACGAGAGTGAAATACAACTTTCAATGACAGTTGTATTAAGTTTTAAGAAGGCTTAAATTAATTCAAATTAAGGAAATGAAAATGTTTGAGTAACGTAAATAAACACTTAGGTAAAATTCTCGATAACACGGTAAATCATCGAGAATTTTACCAACAATTGTAAGCAAGCATTAATATTAGGTTATTAAATATCTAATATCTACTAAAGAAGGCAAAAAGCATCACTTACGTTTCTTTGCTGATCTTAAAACTGCAGATAATCTCCAGATTGTCACCATCTACACATTATGGATAACTTTACGTACACGATTTCCCCCAACAAATACCCTACATCGGTCGTATAGTAAAACTTAATGCTCCGGATGAACAACCAACATCTTTCATAAAATTGATTGGACGGTGACAAGGATTTTTCTGTAAAATACAATTAAGAACTCATTTCTAGGTAGTACTTAGTTTGAAACGTGCAATAAATAATCAATGCTTAAATAATGTACTTACAATTCTCTGGTTTCCTTGGAAAGTGAAAAGATGGAATACATTTACTGCTACTGTGCTAAAATATCCTTTGGGGCGACATAATTCATCGCAATATTCGAAATTGTTTCACAAATTCAAAACGATGCAGAGTCTAACAATGACGGTTACTCAAATGAGCTACTGCCAACAAAAAATAATTCGCGACACTGCTACCACGCTACGAGACTATGAACCGCTCAAGCTCAAACCAGCAAGATTTTTCAGTTTTCGTGTATGAAGGAAAAATGATTTTTTTCCTTATCATTTTGGTAACGTAAAGAAAAATAAACCATGAGAAATATACACGGAAATCAACTTTTTAATAACGTTTGCGATCGATTTCTTAACGATTCGTAAAACATATATGTTTTACGATTCTTTCATATGAATTTGAAAACGGATTGATGGATTTCCGATTCCATCGATGGATTTAAAAACGTACCCTTCGTCTGTAATTAATTATAATTAAATAATCGAGTAAAACGTCGGCTGAATATTTTTTCATTATTATAAATTCACTTACAGAGATAACAATGGAAAAATAAATAATTTTATGCTGCTTCTTCCTTTAATATGTCATAAATGCATATTTATATTATTTTTTACTTAATTTGATAATGCTGCGGGTTATTCATCTTCCGTAATAGAATCACAGATTCTGTGTTTTATCCTTCTGCTTTTTTTGTTTTATGAGTAAATGAATTTGATATGGAAGAAAATCTTTCTTATATAACATTTTATAAATAATAATCTCACGGAAATGAATACGTTGTGGCCACGATTATATGACGTTTTGGCAATATCCAATGTGGTGATGACCACGTTCTTACCACCTTTTTACCACATTCACCACATTCGCCACCAAAATGCCACGTGGCGAAAAGTGGCGAACACGTGGCGTGTTTGCTGGGAAGAGTGGTATTTTTATGCTAAAAATTTGTCTAATAAAGATGTCATTATTACATTGAAAAGGCCTTCCTATTCAATGAAATGATTCTATATTCATCTTTTCTCTTTCAGCATCCCTTCTGTTTACATTTCAAGACCATTTTCAATGTTAATTTTCCTTTTCTGAATCCAAACTAATAATTTCTCAAGCAAACCTCAATCCTTAATTCCAAAATTCTTAATTTTTATGCATCTCTATGAACTTCTTTGATATTGTATTTCAGTGATGTTGGGACTGTCATTATCTTCAGCAGTTCTTCAGGTAATTTTTCATTTCTATTTTATGGCTTCTGGTAGAATATTATAATTACAGATAGATTTTACATTCTTAAGACTTCAATAGTGTTCCCCGACTTAAATGACTCAATTTTTGTATGTACCTCTGCTATCCACATCACATTCTTCTACATCTTTATGTAATTCATATGAGTGAAACTAATTTTCTTCCTTCAGTAAATGTCTTCAATTTACGCTTCCTTCCTTCTTTTTTTGAATTATTGGTAATCTGTACCTAATTTTTTCCAATCACATTTTTTTATGTTCTGTTTTACAGTACTTATTCACAAATTTGTCTTACCATTCCATGATATATATGACTACAATTTTTATTATTAAAAAACATTTACACAAGTATAGTTTACCTTCCCAGAAGTATTGAATGAATATTGGCTATCATTGGCACCTATTTTGTTTGCTTAGAGTTTTCAAGGATTTGAATCGAAGTTAGATTCAAATTTTCGAAAATTCTTTTGAATGGGATTGGATTGGACTGCGATAGTCGTTTTAATTATTTTATCAATCTATTGGAAGAAAGAAATAAGCAAACTTTACCTCCTAGTAATTCTTATAGGATCTGATTATGATCAAGAAATATTTAATATGGCAGTAAATTAACCTTAGGGACTGAAATTAAATGTAAAAATTTTAATTTTTCTTCTTTAAAATTTTTCATATTCATGGATGTTTGGCACACTACTAATCGCCAATTTGTTGCATTCGACGAAAAAGAACTTTACATCCGACTTTTCTCATATCCTCCTCGTAATTAAATCTCTCTTAAATAATTTTCAGGTCCACAAAAACAAACACCAGTGTTATAAAATAAATAACACAAATACATGATGTTGTTTATAAATACATAATATTGAATATCAATAAATGACATTTCCGCCATTAAGTGTGACCCCACCTAAGCAGATAATTTCTATGTTAAATTCATTCTGAATCGAATACCTTAAGAGCGATAAACTTACATCGCACAAAAAAGTATTTAATGCCCTATGGTTACATATAGATGTAGATAAATTTAACAGTGAATTCAATTGTATACTCATGCAAAAGCTGAGTTTTTCTGCACACTTCTTATGCTGAGTAAAAGGCCCCTCTTCTTAAACTTGAGGGAGGGCTGCCCTTATCAGTTCTCCCGTGGCAAAGAAGCGTCATTGTCGTAAATCGGCTGGAAAATTATTCACTTGCTCATTCAACAATTCCACAATTACTGTAATTTCATAGCTAATTCTTTTCATTGTGTACAAGTACCTGCTGCATTTCCCACCCTAGGCTTTTATTCGACTCGGTTACTTTTCCAAGTTTTTTGGAATAAAATTAGGTACCTCGGCTTATAATGAGGTCGGCTTATATTCGAGTATAAAAAGTATACTCTTTCAAAAAATAGTTCTAGTAAGACTATTGAAATATCGGCTATTCTGTTCCGCATTTAAGTGGAAATATTATATCTGGAGGGGAAAACTCTAAATATCGATTTGTGTTTCGTTTGCCTCAGTGAGGATCTCTGTTCGAGCCCCAGCCAAGGCACTATTTTTCACTTCTTGTACAACCTCAATATTATAGCTTCATTTACATCTCTGGGTAGGACTGATTGAAAGAAATGTATTTTCATTTAAAGCGTTTTATTGCATAAGGAAGCATCAATCTTAATTTTCAATATTTTTAAGTGAAGGTATATGTCCCTTTTTCTTCTTCCAGAAAATAAACATTTTGGTTATGATCTTTCTAAACTCATAGAGCAAAAGCATAATTCAATTTTCGTGCAAGTGAACTCCAGTGCAACTTCTGCGGCTCATATATTATATTTATTCCATCGTAACTCACGATAATCCACTCTCTGCTGAGACAGAAAATTAAATGCGTAACTTCCCATTGCTACATAAAACGCAAAAGCATAATTTCACTCTAAAGACGGTGTAAACCGCATCACGCATCAGTGTAATTTAATTGGTGAAACCAAAAGACTTCTGCATCGATTAATATCTCTATGAATTTGAAGCGCAATCGATTTAGAGATTTGACCATCTTAATTATACATCATTAGTTTTGTCTCGAAAAGGGATGAGTCATTTTAGCTCTCTTCCCCCTTGACTAGTTTGAGGGACTTGACCACCGATAAGAATATTCCAATGCGTAATTAGAACGAATGTTTCAGCCTGCTTTTCTGGTGGCTATTCTATCCCTATGGGTAGTGGATAAGCGGTGACGTGGAAGGTGGATTTCGCAAACAAGAAATATAGAAAGGCTTTGCGTGTAGTCATGTTTTTGGCCTTCATTTTCAGTTCTTCACGTGCAATCGAGTTGTTCACATCGAAAAAGTAATGGACTTTCAGAGGACTTACCTATATTTGCATTGTGCAAATACGTGTTTCGTGCTCTATCACAAAGAAATTGTACTTACTACCAGTTTTTTTTGCTGAACATACAAGGATTTTAGTCGGTTTAGGAAGTTCTGCGGAAATAATTCGAGTGTCGCGCAATCGCCCTAAGAAATATTGTGGAATTGTGACTGCAGTGCTCATTTATAAAATATCATTAATTTTCTGTCTTAAAATTTCAAAGTACACATTATCCACTCAGTTAGCGGAGAGTGTTAGGCGAAGGAATATACGTGTTAAGAGGTGTTGCTGTTGTGAGCGAAAATGGATACTGTGAGGTTGAGCAATTACTCGGCAAATTGTTTTGTTTCATCACCAGTGCTCATCAGATATGTTGTAATGTTTTCGCTCAAAATAAATTTTTGTAAGGATTGCTTCCAATTGTTAATTAAAAGCGTTATTTGAGGAAATCTAAAGAGGTAAGAAAATACCATCAATTGCTTCTATGCGAGGTACTTCATGCCGTATTTTTTAAACGAATTGCTTTTTTACTGTAAATTTATCAAGTGACTGATCATATTTCTCACCTTCTTTCCATATGTTTTATTAAAATTATTATTGCTTCAGTTTATCTGAACAGAGACTTCGCGGAAACTAATTCCTTACCGTGCTATATACTATTTATCTGTGCAACGCCAATGCCAGGATTCGATTTCTAAGGAAAATAACGCAAACTACGGAAGTTCTCACGATCCAGGAATTCGCTTTTTATTGAATCACAATGTCATTAAAACAAAAGACCTTAAATGAAGTAATGCATTAGCTGATATAATGTCTATATGTAGATTTTATCTAAACACATGACGGCTCCTGTAAAAAAGTAATTCTTTAGAATCGAAGAGTATTTTCTGATGAAACATCGGAACTTAAATTGCTCATACTTGTTGTATAGTTTTATTTAGAGAAACGATTGTAAGCTATTAATTTTAATTTCAGCATAGTAGTTGTTTAAATAAATGTGGCTTCGATTGAGTCAAACTGCTATTCTTTTGATTATGTATCCACACGATCTAATTAAAACATTGCGTCTGGAAAGCATTATTAATTAAAATAAGATTTTTAAATACATCCGTTTTATATTTAGAATTTTTTTTTAAAGTTGATTATAATGAAAATAGACTTTAATTTGACAGCACTACGAAAGTCGTTTTTGGTTATTTTCTTGATATTTAATTAAGAAGCTTTAATTTAAAACATTAACTCTGGTGAGCGATATAATTTAAAACACGATTTTTTAAATATATCTTTTTGTTCTTTTAAATTAAATATTGTTATAATGAATATTAGGTTTTATTTTGACTACTATCGTGACTACTTAATTCGTTTTTTTGCTATTTTCTTGATTGTAAAAACATTTTGAAATAAACTTTTGATTGTAGAAAACTTTGATGTAAACTATTATTTCCGATATGCAGTATAATTTGAAAAACGATTTTAAAGTACATTTCATTTTCATTAATATGAAAGTGGACTATAATGTATGTAGATTTTATTTTGACATGAAACACTAAATTCAAAGTGTTATTTTTGTTATAATATATTATTTAATTATCATTACAAGGTATAGTTATTGTACAAACAATCTTAAATAAAACGTGAATTGGTAAAAAGAAAAGAGCTATTGGCAAATAAAGTAATATGAAAAATAAAGAAGAAATCAATATTTACAAGAAAAGTCAGTGAAAACAGGACAAGGTCCACATGAGCCTTTCTTGGCTCATCTGTTAGTTCCTGGTTTTAAATTTTTGTATGGTATACTTATGCTAATATTATATTGACTACTTTAAACTATATATAGATATAAAATGTTAAACAAGGCTTAGAAAGTGTGATAAAGTTTAATATTTTTTGTTCCAAACTTATAAGAAATCACTTAAAAATGGTCCTTATGGTTCAATTTATAGACAAACTCTCTCTTTGGAGCTACATCCCTAAGTGAGCCTCCACCCCAATAAGCCTTTACTTCTCTGTCTTCTCACTTTCATCTTCTTCATGTCCTTTATGAATTAGCCATCTCAATCTGGACCTTCCTCTCCGTCTAGTGGCAAACAGTCTCCCTTATATCACTATATTCGGCATTGCTGTTTCAAGCATCCTTTCCACATGGTCCAACCATTATATTCTCAAAGATTTTGTGAACTTAACTACATATTCCCCAATTAATTATTGTCTTTAACTCCTCTTTGGTTCTCCTCTGCCATAATCCATTCTCAATAACAGGTTGGTATATTCCCTGCAATTGCTTTTAAATCTTACCAGGGCCATACTCTTGTGTCTATGTCTATGTCTATGTCTATGTAAGAACCCTGCAAGCCGCCTTTCGGCGTGTGGCAGGGGGTGCAAGCACCTTGACTCTATTTTCCTAAACGGTTGCTTTCGCGTATACTTCGCGGAAAAAATGAATTTTTGAAACGATTCGTTTTAGCATCTATTTCCCTAATCTTTCGGGCAGTATCAGCACGGCCCATATAACAGGGGGGTCGCATTATATCGGTTACATCATCTGAAAACGTAATTTCTCTGAACTTATTTAATAAATTTATCCTTTGAATTTTTCTTCTATCTTCTAATGATTCCCATCCCGCGTCCTGTAACATCTGAGTGACACTCGCTGTTTTATCGTAGCAATTCTTTACAAATCGTATCGCCTTTCGTTGTACTTTTTCTAAATCCCGAATATGACATTTCTCGGCGGGGTCCCATACACTACATGCATACTCAAGGTGAGGCCTAACTAACGCTAAGTAACATCGCTCGCGAACCTTTTCTTCGCTCCTACCGACTATTCTTTTAACGAAGCCGAGTTTCTTAAGTGCTTTTCCACATATATTTCGGATGTGGGCACTCCATGATAGATTATTCGTGAGAGTTACTCCAAGATACTTTACCGATTCTACTGTCATTAGGTTTACCCCTCGGAGGCTATAAGAATAATCATTTATTATAGATTTACTTTCGAAGAAGTTAACTACAGAACACTTTTCTACATTAAGCTCTAATTGCCAATCATCGCACCAGTTCATAATTCTATCTAAGTCGTTCGAAAGGGTTAATCTATCCTCTGAACTAACTATTTCCCTGTAAATGACTGTGTCGTCTGCGAATATCCTAACATTGCTTTCAATGTGATTGCTGAGGTCGTTGATGTATACTAAAAATAACAACGGTCCAATTACACTGCCCTGAGGGACGCCCGAGGTCACCTTAACCAAGTTGGAACTAATACCATCGAGTACTACTCGTTGCTCTCTATCGGTGAGAAAGTCTTTTATCCAATTAATAACTTGTGCATTGATACCCGCAACTTCTAATTTGTACAGCAATTTATGATGAGGTACCTTATCGAAAGCCTTCCGAAAATCTAAAAATATCGCATCGACTTGCTTATGTTTTTCAGCAGAGTTTAGAACATCGTGTACTAATAAAGCCAGCTGAGACTCGCAAGAACGAGTCTTACGAAAACCGTGTTGATTCCTAATTATGAAATTGGACGTTTCAAGAAAACCCATTAAAGAGCTAGCTATTATATGTTCCATAATTTTACCGCTCAGTGATGTTAAAGATATAGGCCTGTAATTAGCTGGATCGTCCTTAAAGCCACTTTTAAATATTGGCGTGACATTCGCAATTTTCCAATCTTTCGGGACGTTTCCTTCGCTCATACTCTTGTCAAATATAACTTTAAGAAAAGGTGCTACGCTCTCCGCAACTTCCTTGAACACTCGAGCCGGTATGTCTTCAGGACCCGGAGCTTTATTCGGTTTAATCTGTTGCAATAGTTTAATGATGCCGTCTTCTCTGAAGGTGATTTTCGACATTGATTCAGGTTTATCAACATTCGGGAGAGTATTTGATGTATCGTCAGACGTGAAAACGCTTCGAAAAAAATCATTCAAGATATTAGCTTTGCCTTTAGCATCGTTTACTATATTACCGCAAGTATCCTTTAATGAACCAACAGTTTGCTCTTTACCTTGGACCTCACGAACGTACGACCAAAACGCTTATTGTGTGATTGTTAGTGTCCATTTTTATGCTCCATAGGTTACTACTGGTCTGGTAATTGATTTATATATTTGTATTTAAGTGTTTCTGTTTATTAAATTTCTCTTGAATATCTTCGTATTTTCAAAGTAAGTTTTATTCCTTGTTTGTATTCTTTCATTTATTCATATTATGCTTTTCTTGTAAGTTTTATATTCTAGATATTTAAACTCTTCCACACCTTCATATTTTATCTGTTCTATCTCCAATTCCTGGGTGACTCTAAATTTGCCAGAAGCATATATTTAGGTTTACTGGTATAACTATCAATCCCATTTTGCCTGCTTCTTTCTCTTTATTTGTTAAATATTGTTCCTCTTTGATCTATTTTTTCTTAAGCTTTGTGTAATCCTAGAATAAACAGTGTTGCTTTATCCCAGTGATGAATTTAAATTCATTTTATATTTGATTAGGTATTTTTACTTTAGCCATACTCTTCTTCAATGTCATTTGAATCAAAATAATTATTTTGGATGG
This sequence comes from Sympetrum striolatum, assembly GCA_947579665.1. Taxonomy (NCBI): domain Eukaryota; kingdom Metazoa; phylum Arthropoda; class Insecta; order Odonata; family Libellulidae; genus Sympetrum; species Sympetrum striolatum. Next base: position 105,920,883 of record OX388343.1, read on the forward strand.
AATCTTCATATCCTCCATTGCTTCTCAGAATTTGATCCAGTTTATACTATCAAATGCTTGTCTAAAATCTACAATATCATATAATGTTCTATGTTATGATCATAGCATTTTTCTAAAATTTGTCTGATTACAAACAGTTGGTCTATTGCACTTCCATTGGATCTACTCCCACACTTAGATTCTCCAATTATACTCTCAGTTAATACTTTCAGCCTTTCTTTTATGATGATTTCATATACTATATTCAACAGTATTTTTCATCTATATTTCTCAAGAACCAGTTTATTTCCCTTTCTATATATTGGACTTATGATTACCATACTCTATCCTTCTGGTATTTTTCTGCTTCCTATATTTAAGTTTATGTATAGCATCACTCATTATATCTCCTCCATATTTTACTAGCTCTGCTGCAATATTTTCTTCCCTGGGTCTTTATTATTTTTTAACTTTTGAATGCATTGTGCAATTTCCAGCCTAGTGTGTTTAATTCAGAGCAAGTTTGATATATTTGATTTGATTGATTCTATTATTGATTCTTTCCTTAGCCTGTCATTTTCCTCAGTTGTTACTCTCTCATTATCTTCTCAACAGAGAAGTTCTTTGAAATGTTCAACCAATCTTTCCAGAACTTTATTCTCTTGTTGAACTAAATTTCCCTCCGTATTTTTAAATCTTTCCATTCTTGGTTGGTATCCTCTTTTCACCTTTTCTAAAACTTCGTAGAACTATCTCCGTTCATTCTGTTTGCTGTATTCTTCCATATTCTCTAGCTGTTCTTCATTTTCTCCCCATCAATCTTTAATTTTAATATTTTTAATTGAGAGTGTGAGTCCCTTTATCTTCTCCCAGAAAATAAACATTTTGGTTATGATCTTTCTAAACTCATAGAGCAAAATCATAATTCAATTTTCGTGCAAGTGAACTCCAGTGCAATTAGTAGTAGTTGTAGTATTGTTAAAAGTGCTTCGACAGCTGAGGTCATTTCGCACATTGGCTCCCAGTGCAATTTCTGCGGATCGAATATTATACTAATTCCATCATAACCCGCGATAATTCACGCTCTGGGGAGGCAGAAAATTAAATGCGTAACTTCCCATTGCTACATAAAACTCAAAGGCCTAATTTCACTCTAAAGACGATCTTAACCGCATCACGCATCAGTGTAATTTAATTAGTGAAATCGTGGGGAAGATTCACACTAAAGGCGCCACCCACTATTAGCCTTAAGGCCTGCACACACGGGGCGGGGCGCGAATGCGTGACGTAAGTTCCCGGATAGTCATGTGGACAGTACGTTCGCCTTCGGTGAAAGCGGTCCCGGGTTCGATTCCCGGTGGGAGCCAATATGCAAAAGTACTTTTTCTGCTTAGTAAGATACGGAAAAATTGAAAAAGTTGAATTTGAAGTTTTGCGGGACGTAAGTGTGGAATTCGCTCGGGAAACGCCAAGAGAGCGATCTTTCGTAAAAACAGACCAACGCGAAACATTCGCAGGAGCTTTAGCATGTGGGTATTTTCTGTATCCATTTTTCTTATTGGACGCTTGCGGTTTAATTTTAGTATCAATATTAGTATTTAGTACTATAAATGGCATTGGACATATCATCAGACGAAGAGGATCATTTCTTTTTCGCGCGTTCAGAAGACGATGACAGAGAAAGGTGAATAGGTTTATATATTACTGATTAATTTTAAAATTTAATTCACAATTGTTAAAGCTTATGTATAACTCGATAAATTTTAAAACATTTCCTCAGAAAAAGAAGCTGGGTACATAAAATATACGAAGAGCAGGGAACAAAGGGAAAATTTTACACTCTCATGCCAAAGCTACGGCAGGACGAGAAACGATTTAACATTTACTTTCGTATGAGAAGTGAAAGTTTTTATGAAATTTTAAATTTAATACAAATCGATATTCGGGAGGGGCACACCAATATCCGTGATCCAATTCCTCCCGAGGAACGAACCCTTGATAAGGTAGCTTCTATTCTTGAGGAATAGTTTCTATTAAAGCCTTCTTTCTATTTGATTGCTTTGAAGTGAGCAGTTTGACCGTGTATTTTGATAGAATCGTGGTTGGGTTTGTTAATGGAAACAAAGTAACTTATTCAGAAACAAGAATTGTCTGCCGAGTCGTCTCCTGTCTATAAACTGGCTGAAAAATTGAATACTGTTATCCGTAATGCGATTAACTTCAAACATGCACTTGGCATATCGAGTTCTATAGACGAGATATTTATCTACCCTCTACTTCCATAAAGGTGCCACTTTAGTGTCCTTCGATGTGTGCAATTAATTTCCTTCCATTCCGGTTGATGAAACTCTTAGAATACTTTGCTCACTGCTCAAACGAAGGGGTCTTAATAATCAATCTGTTGCGGAATTCATGTGTTTAGTGAAATTGTGTGTGTGGCAAAATTATTTCCAGTTTAATAATCAATTCTTCTTGCAAAATGAAGGACTAGCTATAGGATCTCCACTTTCACCTTTACTTGCCGAGATATTTATGAATCATATTGAGGAGAAACTGTTTTCCTCAGAGTATGGACTTGTGAAAAACATTTTTCTTTGGATACGCAATTAGATGATGTGTTTTGTGTGTGGGAGGGGAGAGCCCCTCAAATCTCTCAACCCCTCAGATTCCTCAATCCTCTTAATCCTAAAATACATTTCACATATGAACATGAAGCTAATGGTGTACTAAATTTCTTGGATTTATCTATAAGTGTTAAAGCTTCCATTGAAATATTTAGGAAAGATTCTAATACTGACCATGTGATCCCATCCGATTCGTTCCATCACTATTCCCATAAACACGCCAGTTTCCACTCCCTAATCCACCGCCTTTTAAATGTCCCTCTCTCCCCCGAAGCTATTTCTAATGAACTGTCCACCATTAAAGCCATAGCCCGGAGCAATGGTTACTCTGAATAATTTGTGGATAAACTTTTACGGAAGAACACCAAGAAAATTGCCTCTGCCTCCATCTTTCCAACCCTTTGTCCTTATGATGATCCCAAGATAAAATGGGTGAAGCTGCCGTTTTTGGGAAACATTCCCTATGAAATCTCCAACCTTCTCCTAAAGAACTTGATGGCTTCATTTTATAATACTTCCAACCTGCATCGCTCCTTATCTAAGATTAAGTATAAAACGGATCCCTCTGCACTATCGGGGGTCTATGAGTTGCAGTGTGACAATTGTCCGCTTCGATACAGAGGTCAGAGCGGGAGATCTGTATAGACAAGGGCCCAGGAATACATACGAGGCTACCGACTGAAGAACCCAGCAACCTCAGCCTTTGCAGCCCACCTTCTGGAGAGTGGACACAGCAGTTCCTTTTCGCCGAAAATCCTCCACCGAGAACCAAAGGGGAGAAAGCTGGACGCACTAGAAATAATAGAAATAACTTCTTCAGAAAATCTAACAAATGAATACACATTTCCAAATACTTTTCCTCTCCTTACCCTCCCCTCAAAGTTCCTCTGACGATATATATTGCTGCTACCTCCCTTACTCCCTCACCAGATGATGGCTTTTGCGCCGAAACTGGTCGTGAATAAATTCCAATAATGTGGATGCTTTCATTCTCTACATTCAGAAACCGTGGGAGTCGATTACATCAATGAATATTTTGTCTCGAAACTTAGTCCTCGCTGACAGCAAATCAGCAGACAAGGAATCCCTTCTTCACAAAGATCTTCTTATCTTCTTCTACAAACGTTAGCCTTCATTCCAACTGATCGAAAAACATCAAAAAATAAGTCACAGAAAATATTTTATTTTTCATGTGACTCAGAAAAATTATCTAGGATATTATCATTAGGAATGATGTGAAATAATCACAAGATGATCCATATTCCGCTACAATTTTATTCCATATCTCGACTTTTTTACTGCTTGTTTTTAGAACAAGGTTTGTCCAGGCTAAATACCGTAAAATACTGCTTAAATACTTATATGGGCTACCTCGTGGTCGACAATTCTCATCGTTTTTATATTCTGTACCAGAGTCGCGGGATTTCGTGCATGCAGCGATCCGAGAAAATAATCTGCAGTCCCGCGTTCCGCCGTGCGCGATTCACACCGGTGTGCGCGCTTCGGTATTCCGCCATGCAAAAAAAATCCCGCGCGAATTTCTCTCCGGCTTCTCGTCCCGCGCCGGTGTGTGCATGCCCTTATTCATCCTACGCCTCACCTTAAGGAAAGCAGCTAATCTTTTCTTATTAAGTATTCCCCATTGATCATTAAATTTCCTTTCCCTTTGCGTTTGCGATATGCCTTTGTGACCGTAATATCTTGATATGACGTGCCATATTAGGGGTACTTAATCAAAATTGATTTTCAGTTATTATATTTCATACAATACATATAATACACTCCCATGTTTTAAAGAGGGAAGCTGACTCTAACATTTTTTAAGTGCAACATAAATACTTGTTGATTAAGTTCAGCCATTACCTGTACCATTCAGCCAGTACCTTCCAAAAATACGATTCCTACATGTTCATTCCATTTTAAACCATCATTGAACTTAAACTTTAATTTTATAATATATTTTCTTTTGCGAATTAATTCTCTCATACGTATTATGACTAATATATTTGTTTAACTCAATGCTTTTCTTATTTTTATTCATTTCTAAATCTTACTGCAATATGAAAAATATCTGGTGGTATTCGTCACACCTCAACCTCAATCTTTAAACACAACAAAATATTTACAACAAACTTATTGCAATAAGCAAGGTCTTACGCATACCTTAAAACGTGCTTACAAGCTAACATGTTATTAATTTATTCTATATGTGAATGCATAATATCAACAGCCCACTCCGAACATAAACCTTTACGGATAGTTTCAGAGTTAAAAGTAAGTATTACTTCTCAAGTAAAACATTTATGAACTGAGCTCATTTTTGCCATTCATCAGTACTATTTGTCATTGCTATTCATTATCCACAATACAATTGCATACAAATTCAAAATGATGGTATGATTACGTACAATATTATTAATTACGTATATTCGTCCATTTATTAAATAACTATTTGAATTTTTCTTTAAACTCCTATTTTCTTTTCGGTAAATTATCAATATTTGGCTGTATCTATTTATGTAATAGTTACCTAAATCCGACAACTAATTTGCTCATGTAATCGTCCTCGATTTTATTCTGGAAACGAATATTCGTTCAAGTAATATCATAACGTGAGGATTTTCTAAAGCAATTCGTGAGATAGAGACCGACACCTTTATATTTGGAATAAGAATAATGCCTTAATCCAATTGGCATTCAAGGGACGGGAAGGACGCAAAACTGCGTGTGAAAGATCGTAGAGCCGATGAAAAAACTTTCATTAGTTAAAACGGGTTTTAACTTTTGCTTTGCTTTAATTAATCAGCTTCACCTAAACTCTAACAAAAAGTATAATAGTCGTTAGTTAAACCTTTACTAATATTTGAAATTATTATCACCATAAGTACCTGAATTAAGCCCAGTGTTATAATGGCTAGATTAGTGGCCGAAAAGCAAGCTCCGCGAGCCACTGGCGGCTCTTTGGCTCCTTGAGAATGGCTCTTCTATAAAATATTAGGTGCTGGCATACACTTACAGTGTGATTTAAAGTTAGTGGTGACTGGTTTTGTTATATTACGTGGCTACAGAAATGAAGCAAAGATCGGAGAGAGAAAGCAAGAGTGAATTTAAAATTGAATAGACTGAAATTCCGATTTATTCCAAATATAAATGGCCTTCCTATTTGGTTTATTTTTGTGGAATAATTGGCAGACGACAAAAAATTAAATATGGAGAGACACATAACTCCCAAAAACGTTTTAAATTGTACTACACATTTTAGGGTAGGTAGAATATTTAGGATTAATCCCACTAGCTACTTGGCGCGAGATAAAATGTCAAACTGGTATGCTTAACACCTTATGCCGACTACACCGTCTGGAGGCATAAATAAAAGTCAATTCCCAAGACTTGACTTTTATTTATGCCATTGGCAGGTGAAATCTACTGGACCACTATTCCTTGTCCAAGACATCCCTCTTTTGTTTGCGGATTTTTTACAAATATAAGTACAATATAAATGCCGAAATAATAACATACAGCAATTTAACTGACGACAGTAGATTATCTAAGATTACATCATATATCCCTGCATTCTTCTATATCCAATCAACTAAAATAACTTCAGTTTCTTTTGCTAGGAAGAGTGGTGTTAAAGACAAATAACACGACATAGTTTTATTATGGACTCTGGAAAGAGTAAAGGAAACAAACTAAAGTAAAGATACAGTATTACCAAGGGCGTCGCCAGCCACTGGGCTAGGGGGGGGCAAGCTGCCAGATAAAATGAAAAATGCCTAACTTACAGGGGCTAGTTTATTCATGCCCGCTTCTTACAACAAATATGTCAAATCTTCCATAAACTTCATGTATTGAAAACTAAAGGAGTTTAACGCTTATATGGCCAACTCATTGCACAAGATAGTAGTTTACATAAGCAAACTATTTGAAACTTATCATAAGTTTTGTTTGGATTTCTAGTTTGGTTACGTCCGATTTCTATTAAAAATTAATTTTTTTCGATGCTTAAGTATTTTGATGCTGTAGATATATACTTCCCGAGTCTTTGAGAGTTATTTCTTCCAAGAGGTTCCCAAGCGTGAAAAGGAAAAAATAGTTACGGTTATTTGACAAGCGATATAAAACGTCTCAATAAATCATCACATTGGTGCACCCATCCTTATTTGAACATCTATCGTTATTAGACTATATCATCAGCAGCTTTCTTAGGAATGACTTCATCCGTTGCTTTTAAAATTACCTCCTCTTCTAAGAAACAAAAAATCATTTATTTCAGATGAAATTTTCTGGTAGTCTTACAATTAAGCCTGATTTCGTAATTTATGTATTAGCCAAGTTTTCAATTGAATGCGTCACATACCGGAGAGTACAAATTTGGCTGCATTAAAATATTCTGTAGACTCTTGATTATAGTTGATATTATAATTGAATTTGCAGAAATCAAGTTATATACCAAGGTGGAAAAAATGAAGACGTCAACTTACAATTATTTAGACTAATTAATAGGTGGTTTAACCAGCAGAGAGATGATACAAAACCCAGTCTTACGCACTGAGTGTTCAAAGGAAACAAAAGTTTCCACGAATTGAAATTTTGAATGGGCATTGCATAACCAGATATGAGATTCGTGGGATTCTATCACAAGAGAAAAAAATGGCTGCATCGAAAAGGAAGCTGAAGAATTAAAGTCACAGTTTTAACAGTTCCTCAAATTTATTTCAAGTCATCAAGTCACAGTTCCGATAAATATGTGCGTAACTTACGCGCACAATACCTTTCAGCTGACTGATTTGCTTCCAAAATGGTATATTATTAATAATATCTTCGAAAATTAATTTTCACTGATATTGTACAGTATTGCTCCAATACTTTTACAAATTTCTACGGAAACCCGGTTATTGAATTATTTTCGTAACTATACAGCAAATTAACGGGTAATTGTAAAATAAGGATCAGTTTATTTTATATCATCCCGAGTAATGAAGATTCTACTGTACAGACTTTTAATCATCCAGAATGCTTAACAAAGGAACCAGTTCCTTTGCAATTGTCGCTAAACTCATCTTGAGATGTGCCCTCCGATAACAGCCCTAATATAATACAATCCTAATTTATTCAACTAATAATGTCCATTTTACAAAAAACTACATAGACATTAACTTACGTTATCCCGATAGAGGCCTCGAGCTATTAGCGGACTGTGAAACGAATTTTTGGATGTCCATCTGTATCTTATGAAATCCAAACTTAACTCTCCTTCGAACTGTTCCCTGTGAATTTCTCAAATGCACTATTCACGAGCCTAGCTTTGCATTCACACCCTTAAAACAGGGCCATTCCATGCCAAGTGGTCTAGTGGTCCCCGCTCGACCATCACAGATTTCGATGAAATTTTGTATGGACATTCATACATATCTCTTATGAACATTTGTAAAGTTTTACTTTCGCCGATGGTATACTTGCTGAGATATAGAAGATTGTTTGACCCCGTGTCGCTGCCTTCTTCAACATGACTATGAGTTTTCAGTAACTTTGAGGCGTTGTATCTCAGAGAATTGTTTTATGAAGTAAACACACTTTGGTTATCTTAAACAACTTTTTGCGCTCTATTAAACAAAGTAATAAAAATAACTGTAAGAGCGACCTCCTTGCAGAAAATTCTGTGCAAAACTGGCCCAAAAAATTAAAACTTTGGCTTTTTATATTTCAAGAAGAAATGATATAATCAAAGTGAAACTTATCGCATGATAACATATAAATACATAGTTTATAAATATAAAATTTCATATTCTTAGTACTTTCCATTATTTTAAAAATTGAGTCAACATTTGACAATTTTTGTAAAAAAGCCAAAAATAGGCTATTTGTACCCTGCTTTTACAAAAAAAGACCCTCTGGAATATCTTTCGAAAAATTTTTATTAAATAGAGAATGATTTCAACCCTCTAAAAAAGTATATCTAGTTTTTCATCTCGAGCATATAAGGCCCTAAAAATAGGGACAACTATGAGGATGACATTTGTAAAAACGGCAAAAATAGGTTATTTTCTGCCCACTCTTAGAAAATAAAGACCTTTTCGATACTCTAGTAAATTATTTTCATTTGAAAGAGCATGTTTCAAACCTCTTAAAAAAGTACACTTGGTTTTTCATCAAGTAAAACCTTACAAAAGTTCATAAGAGATATGTGTGAATTAGAGATCGGCAAATGAGTAGTTTTGACCCGTATGGTCAACCCGTCCCCAAAAAGGACGGGTTACGAGTCGACCCGTAACCGCCAAAATACGGTTTGAGCCAACTCGCACCGTTTGAATCAGTCGAACCCGTAACGTCATCATCGTCTTTGACGTACGCGCGCGATTCAAAAGCGAAGGCTTTCTTTCGTTACGGGATGTCTGAAAGGATATTGAAATATTTGTTATCTGATTGATGCAGCCTTGACGTTCGTGCTCTCTTTTTTACATACAACTATATTAATATTCTCACTGTGAATTGATCTGGAAAGGCGAAACTGAATTTTTTCTATAATTATTTCCATTAATGTAGATGAAAAAGACGAAATGAGAATGAACGATCGAATTGAACCTCTTATTTTGCGCATTTCGTAATGGATGCAAAGTATCAATCAAAGAAAAATTCCGTTTTTATAATAAGAAAACAATAAATGAAAATCATTAACGTATTTTTTATATAAATCGATGTCTATCAGGAAAAAATAAAATTTTAAATGCTCACTAATCTATTTCTTTTTCGGATCATTTTGAGGAGTTTCAAAAAATTTCACCTTCAATTCAACCAACAGAGACGTGTGATATCTCACTTCACTGAATTATGACTAACTCCTTCATCTACGTGAATATCTATGATAAAATTCCATTGGTAAATAATAAAGCTTATACCATTTATATGGTAAATAATAACGTTAAAGAGTTTCAAATTCAATTTTCAAAAATGAAAGGGGTTTCGGGGAAATCCAAGGGATCCGACATTTCCGACCTCACCCCTGCTGAGGGGCAGGTGCCTAACGCTCAGTAGGTGGTGATGGTGACCAGTCTTATCATATAAGAAAGACTATGTGGGCTTACCTTAGTGTAGTTCTCGCCTTGGGTTTTACCTATGGAAATCCCAGAATTATTTTGATCTTTCCTGCGGTCATTACTCCTTGAAGACTACGTTTGCAAAGGTTCCGGAATCTAACTCAGGAGTGACATTGTATATGTTATATTTTATAATTATTTTATATTCTATATATATATATTTATAATTATCATTTGCACACCTGGGAGCTTGGTCGTGCCGAGGGCCTGTGCCAGAGGCATTTACCGCCTCTCACAATTGATCGTGTAATACTGCGGAATAAACTAAAGAAAATTTCGCTGAAAATCCTTCATCGTCATGAACAAATAAAACTAATTTATGATAGAACATGAAACTCAACAAATAACATATTTGCAAAAGTGCATATAGACTTCAGCTCGGCTCTATACAGAAATTAGTTTCAGTTTCTGCTTTAAAAATTCATAAAAATACATAATTGATCGCTCTTTTGGCGTCATGGACGATTCATTCAATTCTTATTGTGACGAGTTTAGATACTATTTTAGAAAATACGCAATAATAATAATACGCAATAGCAATACGCAATAGGTATTACGCAAAGCATTTGGTAGATTATAACTTTTTAAAAGGGATTTATATTCATATTACAAAGCGATCCTCAAAAAATGACTTGTTTTCAACCCCTCCTTTTTGCATGTTTTTATCTTACACCATACATACATAATAAAAATTCTATGCTATCAAGCATGTATGATTCCTTACTGATCTTCTCTATGAAAGACCAGCTTTGGATAATTAAAAAAAATATTTCTCCCTTTGTATCAGATCCTCGCACCAAGGAGGACAAATCAGTATAACCTTATTACTTGAACGCGATTAATCGTGAACGACGTTTACCAATCATCTTAGATAAAATACACCGCCATGTTTCTTATAGACCATTCCTCTAAAAATAAGAAAGGATACATCTTCACATTCTCTATCACTTTTTCACACGATTATAATATCTTTATTAATCATAAAATTAACAATAACTCATTTTCAAGCAATAGTTACCGATTTACGTTTCAATTGAACAAGTTAATGCTGTTCGTTTGGCGGCTATAGCTGATTCCTTCATGTCTATGGAAACAAGTCGACATTTTACTCGTCATTTAAAGCATTTGCTAGCAAGTAAAAGCAAATGCTTATGCAAATTAAGAGAAGGTTTTGCTTTTCGACTAGATTCTATTAAAATCATTTAGAACCAAAATGAATGCCGTCGTATGACTTTTAACTTCGTCCATCTGAGTCGGACGCAATAAATCGGTGGAAATATGTACTCAAGTTAAAGTAATCTTACAAGCAATATACACTTTTTTCTGTTTGTAATAAGTGAACCAATTTTCAGAGATATATTTTTTATCAATATATAACATTGAAAAAATCAACAACATATCGCAAATAGGAAAAAAACAACATGTAAACCACTCTGCGCAAGAACCATCGCTAAATTACAACGGCTTCCACATATAAGCAGGTTTTCATTGAGCACCGCGGCGAGGGACGAGTAAGACAGAGGAACCGATTCAAGGCGGGTCAATTGATTCATTTTGAGTCTCTTCAACCCGTCCAGACCCGCGTGGGTGTTTGAGTACTCGTGTTCCCTTCGAGTAAAGCCGAACCCGTGTGCCATTTACCGTTACCTACACCCTTTGCCTTCGTCATCGAATAGACCCAGGCTCGTAGGCGCTCTGAGAACGCGGGTCGAAACGGTTAACCATTGCTGTTCTCTAGTCAAGACGTCTGTATGTGAATCAAAACATACTTGCCTTTAAATTTTACTTTATCTACAATTTCATAAATTCAACAGTACTTCTGCATATGCACATAATATTAGATCGAAGGGTCCAGTGGGGGCTGTCCAGGGGTGGGTAGCTGCCCCCCCTCCTCAGTACGCCCATGACACTATATGCATGATTTGTAAATATGGAATGTGTAGTACTATAGTTGAGCCGCTGAGTCTTGATATCTGCCCCGCCCATGAGGTATTTCTGGGGGATGAGGACAGTAGCGAATGGTATGTCCAGATTTCGGGCGGGAAGCCTCAAAATCCGTACAGCGTTGCATTTACAGATGTCAGTTCGTCCTCCGTGTTGGTCGTGACTGCTTTGGTGCTTGTTTCGCCGCAATTCTCGCTTCCATATATAGGTAAATTCTTCGTTTTCAAGTGTAGGTCGGTTCTTAATCTTATATTCCTTTTCTTTCTGGTTAACTTTATTGGTTATATAAGTAATTACGTCTTTATTGCGTGAAGTGATTTATTTTGTATTTTAAGGTTTCTTACTTTGATGTTTTATATTGTCTCACTTTTAGTAGATTTTTTCATTCTTTTAGTACTACTATAGATTAATTTTTCTATAATACTTATATTTAGCTTCGTTATTATTCTAATTTTGCTGTATTCATATTAGATTTAAATATTTGGTGGATAATTTAAATTCGGTAAAACATTACGTTGAAATGAGCGATAAGAAGAGTGAATCAAACCGTGAGGGAGAATCGAGGCGTAAATATGTTCTTGGTATTGACTACCCGAGAGATGGTTTTCAATCTAAGAAGCTATTTTGAGGAGGAGATAAACAATAATGCGTCTCTTTTGCCATCGGAGAAAGTACTTGAAAGGACTGCTGCGGCTTTGGAAATTGGTAACAGACAATCGCTCTTAGTTTTCTTTCTCTACCGGTTGGGGAATGTACTCCCGGAAAACATTCTAAAACATTAAGGCTGGGTTTTCCACACCCATTATCATCAAAATACTGAGGAAAATTTTCTTAGAAGAAATGCAATGGATTACAGTGGTGGCTATGAACTTAAGGTCCACTGAATACAATAGGGACTTCCTTCTCTGTAGGGGGTATACGGGTAACTATGCTTTCCATGTATTGGAGGTTATGCGACTTCCAGGTACCTGAGCATCAAAGTCGCCACCTTGACCCCTTAGGAGAAAGAGAGATATTTGCTTTCCCTAAAATTGGGATAAAGTTCAATTTGCAATTGCTTTTTTATTTATTTAATACGTCTTCAAAACTGATATTATTCAAATAGAGCACGATTGAAACACGGTACCCTAAAATCTCCTATTCCTTCCAACCTCATTAAATATAACTGAACCTGATAGCCAATATCAGGTAGGTGATGCTGATAGATAATTTTTCAATAGGATTTTACGAAGCGTTTATTCAGATTTCGTGATATTACGCTATTTGTTACTATGATTATCGTTTTCTTAATTACATTTTTTCTTTCAGGCGACTGTATGAGGCAGGACAGTCAGCTGCAGTTGATAATGAAGTAGGGGTTGCTTATTTATGAGCCTGTCATTTGAATTTTTAATTATATGTACACCGATAATGTTTCAATAAGTTAAGTTATAAGTTACTCACTTCAAATTTCAAATAAATGTAAAACAGAAACTGAAATTTCTTTGGTCAACAGACGACAACATGGACTACATTATAATTTGTGAAATATGTCTGTTGATTCACAAAAGGTACTGGAGTTAGTAAAAAATATATTTTTAAGCAATAAATTATAGCCAACTTGTACATATTCATCTAATTTAAATTACTCAAGTAAATATCAGAATACTACCCAAGCAAAGAGTTCCTAAGCGTTCCACCGTTCCACGAGGATGGGGCTTAGCGCACAGTTGAAGCTATTATAAACTACCATAACTCAAGCCTCTATTAAGATATTGGGATGAAACTTTCATTAAAAATATATTTCATATTTACATAACATTTTTGTGTAATTATCACGGAGATTATTTAAATAGAACGTAATTTAGCTAGAGACTACTTTTTTCACTACGTCGACTAGATAATTTGTGGTCTTCTACTATAAAACTTCTCCTAGCTGTTTGTCTTGTGTGTTTACCTACGGAATCATCTCTGGTTAACATCCAACAGTAGTCAGCAAGTATATTTTAATTCCATCTTCCTTGGTATTTGCGATACATGTTCTTGACATTTTGATGGAACCTTTTGATTTGTTCTTCGCTCATTGCGCCTAAGTTGTCTGGTTAGAAGTCCAAGTGAGAATGTAGAAAATGTATTTTTACACTCATAGAACAGCCTAACTTCTCTAGCATGTTTTCAACAATCGCCTCAAAATTAGGATCCTTGTAGTTGCCCAGGAATTTCTTTATGACTTCCTTAAATGCAATCCAGGCCGCCTTTTCACTCTCTGTCATGCTTCATTCGAACTCTGTATCCTTCATGACCTTTCAGATATCTGGGCCAATTAAAACATCTTCTTTCAGTTTGGCATCCGACAGCGTTCAAAACTTTTTGCAAAGGTACTTAAAACAGTTGCCATCCTTTGGTAGTGCCTTTACAAATTGCTTCATCAATCCTAACTTGATTTGTAACGGAGGCAACAGCATGTTTTTTTGGATATAGTTAAACTGTTTCTGATCACATTTTTGGTCCCAGGTTCAAGAACTAGTCTTTTTGGCTAATCTTTTCTAACCCATTGTTCAGCTCTGTCACGACTATCCCACTCACGCAGAAAACAAGATACTTAGTGTATCCGCCTTGTTGCCCAAGAAGCATTGATATAACTTTCATATCGCTACAAACAGTCCAGTCATGGTCTGCATATTTTACTTTGTTGAGAATTAGTAAAAGACTTTCATACCATTCTTTCAGATGCACAGAGCCATTGCACAGATTTGCACATATCACAGCCAATTGGCACAGATGCATATTGACTTCCGTGATGAAGAAGGACAGCTTTAAGACTCCTTTTAGAAAAGTCTATGAGTAGCCTCCAATCTTTTTTATGGTACGTGATTTTAAATTGGCCCATCAGTCCTGGAACGTCAGCACAATAAACCAGGTCATCTTCTTCCTCAAAGTCTTTCACAAATTCTTTTTTGCGTTTCCTGTACCAGTAGAAAGAGACACCTTTGGATAATAATTTTTTTCCTTCAACCTGGAACCAAACAATTCAGCTGCTTCTTTCGACAGATCTTGATCTCGAGTCAGATCATTGAGTTCCGACTGAGTGAATGGCTGAGGTGCATCGCTGCTAGAAGGCTGGCACTCGGAATCTGATTCCTGGGTTTCTGCTGTTTCTGAATCCGAGGACGAAAGTGTCAGTTCTTTAAGAGGAATAGGCACTGGAATGTCAGGTCCTTGAGGCACCAGGCATATGGCCGATGGAATGATTTCCGGATACGAAATGTTTTTTCTATTGTAACCACGGACTTTGCAGGAACAAAAATAACAATCCTCACTCTGGTTCGATGGCTCCCTCCATACCATTGGAATTCCAAATTTTAAGGCTTCTTTCTTTCCTCCAAACCAAAGTCCCAAATCATGAAGATATTGTAAACACACTTTATGGGGTGCTCATGATTTGTCTTGATCTCCTAGTTTGACACCAAAATATGCTAAATATAGTTATTTGATGTGATTCGTAATATATCTTTGTGCACCTTTGAGCATGTATTCGCCACACAAATAGCAAAAGTTGTCAGGCAAATTTACACAGCCCCTTGAAGCTATGCTATTCGTGTGTTGAATGCGAATTATTGTAATTGAAAGTTACAAGAAAACGTGATGTGATGGAATTTTTTCACTATTTTTTCTAAAATCAGCACATCAAAATACAAAAGAATCAGTTTTTACTTTGCTTGTTTTTTTTTTCATCGCAGGCCTGTGTTATTAGCATCATTAATTCCTTCACAAAAACTTTTCTTCTGGTCCTGATCAAGTACCAATGCCTATAATCTAAACTTGTGGTAATAAATCTGCCTTCCCTCTCTCTGATATTACCAATTTGTTATTTAGTAGAGGGTGCTTTCCCACTAAACTAAAACTTGCCCGAGTATCTCCTAATGCAAAAAAGGCAATCTATCTCACTCCGACAAATAAAGAACAATATCAGTCCTTTCAGCCTGTTAAAAATTACTTGAACAATTATTCTACAATGGTATTTGAAATCTTTTAATTTACTCTCAGAGAGTCAACATGGCTTCCATAATTCAAAATCCACTTCTAATGCTACCTTCCAGCTCATAAATCAAATTTATCTTGCTCTCAATAAAAAGCAGCTTTGCTTAGCATTTTTTATGATCTTAGGAAAACCTTTGACCACATTGATTATGAAATTTTAAGCAATATGCTTGTATCTTATCGCATCAATGGTATTTCTTTTCTAATTAATAGACATCAATATGTCACCTACAACTGTCAGAACCATAATCCTCCTCAAAGTAAGGAATTTTCAGTAAACCATGCCAATAGCTGTAAATTTATTTTATATAGTTCTTGTACAGTGGCGGAAAAAATTATCGCAACACTTTGCGAGCGCACCAGTGGCTTTCACAGAAACTATTTGGAATTCTGCTTTCTGTGACTGACTGGCAACACCGAGGAAAGACTCGAAAAGCGGTAATATTTGAGTCGGAGCCTAGAACTTACACAAATTTCCTCTCTTTCGAACTCTTCTTAGAGCCTTCGCGCGATCTCTCCCCGAGTTCGTCATGTTTATTTCGGCGTTTCTCTTTCACAGATAATTATCGTATTTATAGAACGATAGGTTAAATATATATTTATTCCAATTTCAATCATAAATGCAATAAAATACATGGAAAGTAATTGAAATTTAATTCTAAATAAAGTGAAGAATTCTATTCGGTTTTAATAATACGTAGCAATAAGGAATAAGTGGGATTGGAGTAGGAATACGCGATGTGGTGATTCTCACCTTTAGAGAACGAGAATTTTGGAGTGTAGAGGAAAATGATGTTTTGCGAGATTATAGCGAGAATAGATGGCCTATAATGGTCTCTTTTTCTGGATAATTTGTGCGCTAATAAGGCGTTATTTTGGTAGTTTGGTTTCTCACTCGAACATACGTCTTACGGCTGCCTGCTGGACATTAATGTAAATGTAATTCTTCAAACGTCCAGTTCAAACATAGGATATTCATTATTTGTGATAAACATTTCGAGGAGGATTTTTGATTACAACTCTTATGTTTTCAATTCAGCAATTAGAATTCGAGAAGTCGTTAGAGCGATTACTGAGTTACTAACTATGACACAATGTAAAATTTGTATTTTGTCGGAACATAATTTTTCCCCAACTTAATCATGCAGACGAAGGAAATTCGTAATATAAATTTATATACACCATTTGTCACCTAGAATACATGAAATCATTGTTCGTCCGGAGTTAAAAGGAAAAATACCAATTCCAAAGTTAAAACAAGTATGATTTCATAAAAACTGAACAAGTTCTGCGCATATATCGGACTTGTCTTACATTTTGTAACAGGGAGCTCGGTGACCTTGGTCATTAGTCAATTGTGTTGCCTTCGCTCGGAGAAATTCACGTAGAAATGCATTAAGGCTTTGATTATTCGCGAGGAAAGTCTTTAACCACAAGTTGATCCCTTCAAAGTATTGCAGGCGCCAATACAAAACAAACGTTGAAATGCATTACCTCGCGTGGAAAAGCTTTAACCATATGTCGAGCACTTTTAAAGCAAGTATTGCAGGTGCAAGGTATATTTTTCCTTTTCGTGCCTATATCAGCTAGACTCAGGACCCTCATTTTACAGTCGCCCAATAGAAACAATCCTCTGGCTAATTCAAAGCTCCTTCCTCACCATGGTGCTAAGGAAATTAGATGTTATTGCACTCGTAAAAATATTCCCAAATATTATTATTATATTAGCGTATTTTAGTAAACAAAGACTTCCTAATAAACAACCAAAGTTTTTAGTACTGATACGTATTTTATGAACGTCTGACTTTATAAAGTTGAAATGCATTACCGTTTTTCCTTGGGAATTTTCCTGGGTGCACGCCCTTATGTGCAAAGTCACCTTTACCCTTTCCTTATTTATTTAATTAACCAGGATTATGCTGCCATAATAAAATTATTAATAAGCTGCTAAAATGGACTTCTCAGTTTGTTGGGATGTGTCACAAATATAACTAGTTGCTAATTAAGAGGTGATTTTGCAGCTGTCTGACACATGTTTTTGGCATAGGAAGGGCACGAGCTCGAATTCCGCTTAAGTTAAATGAGTTTTTTATCTTAAACTTCTCTTGTTCGGGAAATGAACGAATGTAAGATATGATTTCCACATATATTTATACGCCTCTGTGATGAATATACATATTTACCAGAGAGATGCAATTCATTATGGAAAAATAACCATTGGACATGAAAGATACGGAACCGATTCATCACCAATTGTCGGTCAAGAAAATGTTTCGTGTGTCAGTGAAAATTCCTCTTCTACCAAGGATTCGAGGTCGTTCGCTGAAAGACAATTCTTTGACTCATTTTCCACAATTAGAGGTATTTGACAGGGCCTCCTGATTTCTGGAAGCACGATGAACCTTCGGCTTTCAGTGCAGAGGATTTTCGAAAGCCTATGCGTCACTCGCAACAACAAACCGGTCGTAAGGGAAGAAGCTCAGGCTTACATACTCAGACTTTTGGCGACTATTTCTTCATTTAGGTCTTCACGTCGATAGACGGACAACCAGCAGACCGCGTAAGCGAATCTTTTTCATTTTTACGCTTTTTAAAAAAAAGCCTTGAGAACTATTAACATTCTTATGCATATTGTTATGCATTGTTCGTCTACAACCAGGACAATTCGCGGGTTCACAGTTTCCAATTTTCTCGGCGGTAGTTCCAAACCAATTATACAGATTTAGATTGAGATATATACCCCGCGAGCCGCCAGATGGGTATGGCAGGGGTTGTAATAACACCATCATCAACTAATCTACTCTATCAGCCTCTCTAATTGTCCGGGGAAAAAAGCGACCAAAAGTAATGTTTTGCAATTACTTCCCTGTAACGTTCTGTCGATGCTTCTCGGAGATCGCAATTAGGTCTTTAGTTGCACTAAAATTTCATTTAATTCGTCTTTAGGTTCTGAACCGATAAAGCTTTCGATGAACTTCCGTCGGTTATTAGATCTTCTCACCTGGAGCGAATTCCAATAAAGAAGTGGTTAACTCTATGCCTCGGAGGCTGAATCATATGGAGGAGAATGAAGGAGAATGGATATATTATTAATCATCCTATATCTTTATTGATTCCAATGTAGTTCTCGATTATTAATCATAGTGTATAAGTGCACACTGTTACCGAGTCTGAGAGAAATACGAATACATATAAATATTTTTCACTTGCTCTAAATTATGTTAAATAGTCTCCTTCTCTTATAAACATGAAAATTGAGTAACATTACGGGGATGGAAGTCTATGGCGGAGCTGACATTTTTTCATAATCATCTATGTGTAAGAATCTAATTATTCTATCGAATGTGGACATGAATTTACAGATGATAATTAATGATTGCTTTGTCGCAGGGGCGCAGCCAGGATTTTTCTATGAGGGAGAGGGTTATAGACAGTAGAAAGAGCGAAAACACTTCTACATTTCAGGGCCGGTATATTCATGCACGCTACATGATAGAAGATATGTTAAATTCTTAAAATACTAAAATGCATAGAAAACTAGGATATGTTCACGGTTATGTGGCAAAATTAAAACCTTTTTGAGATTTTAGTTTGTAAAATGAATAATTGAATAATAATGGTGAATAATAATCCTCAATGATATTTGGATTTCCAGTTTTGATAGGGCCAATTTCTCTTACATTAACATTATTTCTCAAGGTGTAAGGTTTTTATCATTGTAAATATCAATTTCGAGTGCCTTTGAGTGTTTTTTGAAATCAAAGGAAAGTTAATTAAACATTCCTTTAACTGTTATTGAATGTGAGAAGAAATAAATTAGAAGTAGTGATTTAGGAGATGATATTCAAACGTAAGTATTTTGGAGGTAGCACTACAATTTGGACAACCCAGTTACTTTGATGGAAACCGAAGACCAATCGTAGCGGAGACGGATGAATTTTTCCTCTTAATGTATATGTTGTTTTATAAATACGATATATTCTGATTATTGAGTTAAAATGTCGACAGCACAGAAACACCATAAAAATATGTCTATGTAAGAACCCTTCAATCCGCCTTTCGGCGTGTGGCAGGGGGTACAGGCACCTTAACTCTATTTTCCTAATCAATTTCTTTTGCGTATCATGCGCGGAAAAAATGAATTCTTGATACGATTCCTTCTAGCATTTATTTCTCTAATCTTCCTCGCAATATCAGAGCGGCCCACATCAACAGGGAGGTTGCATTATATCGATTGCATCATTTGAGAACCTAATTTTTCTGAATTTACTTAGTAAATTTATCCTTTGAATTAGTCCTCTATCTCTTAATGATTACCATCCTGCGTACTGCAACATCTGAGTAACACTCACCGTTTTATCATGGCAATTCTGTACAAATCGTATCGTGTACAACCAATCAAACAAATGCCGTACACGAACTGTAATACAAAAGTTATAATCAGTGTAATCGCGAAACAGTATTTTCTCGTTTGGCTAGGTTGAATAAGAGGAATATGAGTTTTTTCTTTGAAACACGATGAGCATCCCCTCAACGATCTACTAGTTAATCTTTTCATTCTATTCACTTTTCCTATCACATCTCCAATATGTTCTTTCAAAGATAAACTACAGCTAAACGTGACACTTAGATATTTTGTGTGGCACACTAGCACTAAGGGTTGTCGCGAAATTTGTTGCTGCGTGGAAATAACGTTTTTGGATTATATCTAACATCCTTACGCTTTATATACGTCATTCACAAAAAACTCTAGGTGCGTCTTACAAGATTTATCTTTATGGAATCCGTGTTGGATCCGAATGATTCCTATCTTTATGGTAAGAAACAGAATAATAGAGCTTGCTATAATATGCTCCATTATTTTGCAGAAATTCGAAGTTAACGAAAATTACCCATAATAATCTGATCATTCTTAGGCCCCGGAGTGACGTTTAATTTCTTCCACGACATTGGGATAGTACCCTCATTAATTGATTTCTGATAGAATTTCCTATTAATCTGTTGCAGTGAATTTCCACTAGCATCAACTTATATCTCTATGGAAATCATCTCCGAATCAATGCGCGACGTAAAATCGTTAACACGACCATCATCTTATGAGAAACATTTCTGGAAGTACGGGTTAAGTAAGTTAGCTATTTCTGCCGATTTATTTAAGGCAATTCCCTCTTCGCTGATAAAGCTAGGCATAGAAAACTGACCACCACGAGTCTCTCACACTTATGACCAAAATTCTTTCGAATCGCCAACTAGCGATTTTAACAGGGTTCGAGATCTATATTCCTGGTATTCTTTTCGTGATCCTTCCTCAAATAGCTTTTCCACCTCTCTATAGTTTTGATCACCAAGCTCATGGATCTCACCGCACGGTTTAAGTTTTCTCAATCGCGAGTGAATGACTTTTATGCAACGATTCAAACTTCTTCCTCGTCTCACCTACTGTTTAGACGGGACATATTTGACTAAATCTACTTTGATTATCCGTAGAAACTCTACCCAACTATCATTTACTGTATTTTCACCCGAAAAGCGTAAAAAATTATCCAGGCCTTCGTTCAAATAAAACCTTAAACTCAGAAATAATTGCTTTGCGAATTACATACACTTGCCTCACCGGCGTAAGAGATCTAACCGCTACTACTTTCATCCCTGCCATTATGACATCATGGTCTGACTGTACCGTCAACTACAGCGAATCTAGTTATTATTTGTGGGTGGGAAGTGGCTAGTAAATCTAAATTGATACCTTGCCTCGCACGATTCGTTCGAGTTTTAGTCATATTTACCTGATCTAAAGCATGCAACGAAAAAGTAAGATGTATTTCGTGAATTTTTTTCCCACTGCTAGTGCTGGAGAATTTTAGATTATCCCAATGAATATTGGTTAGGTAAAAATCTCTTCCTACGGCGATGATTGGATCTTTTATTTTCTCGAAATTTTTATGTAAGGCCCCGGATAAATCAACAATACAGCCTATTTTTTCATCGGGAGGACGACACAAAGAACAAACATTAATCTTACTTCCGTTTTGTCTTTGAATCGAGCACCAAATGATTTCGCTCCTGCTATTTTCTACGAATTCATCGCGCTTACTAATTAAATGAGTGCATACTGCTATAAAACCTCTACCGCTAGATCTATATAGTCATATTTTCAGTATATCATATAATCGGGGGAAATATCTCGCTTTGAGTAATATCCTCGCTTAACCAAATCTTTCTAGTATGATATCCGCGCAAGTTCTCATCGTAATGTTAAAGAATTCCACCTGTTTATTACGTAAGCTCTTGCAATTTACTATTATTATTTTTAGATCTCTCAGTTCGCACATTAAAACATGGTTTCCTTTTTCGAATAACCTTTATCTTTTTTTTAAGTGAATTTTTCTTTTTCGCCATTGCAATTTTTCTATGTTTTGGGGCTAAGCTCTTGCCCACCCTTTTGCCTATTTAAGTGGGCGTTAGTAACTATTTCTACTGCTAAATTAAAGAATAACTTTGTCTGCGTATATTCGCTCTATTCTCTAATCTATTCGCATCTAAACCGCAAAACAACGTAGTAAACGACTTTTAAACTACGGTCTTCATGGAGGGAGAGGGGTTGGGAGTGTTTCGGAAGAGTCCGTAAAGTGCACACAAATTTTAGTAAAATCAGCGAACAATAGCTGAGTATGGTGTCTAATATATGGATCTAAGTAACCTTGAGAAGTATTTTAACATACGGAAATCAAGATGATCAAATTGGAAGCGGAAAATTTTATTCATCGCTACGGAGAAAGTAGAGAAGTGAATACTGGCCTCTTGGAAACTTAATACAAGTTTAGATTATGCTGCCGCAAGTATTTTCGTAAGTGTGGCCCGTTCTACAGTGTAAAATCTGAGTGGCACCTGTAATTCGTCGAAAGTGTGTGATTATATTTACACTAGGAGGTGAGTACGGAATATCTAATGATTGATTATCGGACATTCGAATCATCATTTTTTATTTGCATTAAAGATTCCAATTGTTGGTATAATTTCGATTTCATTCTAGCTCATTAATTAAATATATTACAGCTCTGGATAAATTAAATTGAAATTAACTGTTGTAGAGTAATACACTCACTGAAGAGGAAAATCGTATTAGTGGTGTGATGAATGACTGTAACATCAATAGAGATGTGGTACCGTTGCAATTTATTATATTTTTTTCAGTCAGTATGGTTAAAGTGCATTGATGTCTCATGAGAAACACCATTTGTTATTACACAAATATTACTCCCTATTACATATAGCCTGATAGAGCTGAAAATTGTTGATTACCGATTCCACTATTTAAAAGTTAATAATAGTGATGACAATTCCTGTCAAAACGTTAATTGCTAAAAAGCTCTAATTGCTAAAAAGCTCTTGGAAAAGTTGAACTCCTTCAACACACGGATTAGATTGGATTCATCGAAGGGATATTTTTAATACCTTAAGCAGTGGAAAACTACACTGCTCGAGAGAAAATAGAAAGGTAAGAATAGGACGCATCTTAGTGGTTTCTGAGTTCGAATTTTTAAGTGTTGAATTCTCTTTGCAAGAATTCAATTCCATCACAATTCTAGTATTTAGACCTTTAATTCGCGAAATAATACCTCAAAATGTTCATTTCAACGTCTGATATTCCGCCATCAAACAATCTTGTTTGTAACTATCTCCCAGTGTATTATATTGACATTCTACACAACTACTTTTATCACGACTAACTTTGAATAATAAATGGCAAAAAATGAAGACAATGAGGCAAAGGCACTAGTTGGAAATCTCACGAAGGTGAGTCTTAAATGTCTGCATATAAAAACGAAACTAAAAGTCTATTTTCCATTAGTATGGACTTTGAATATTCCCGGTTTTACTGCCTCTATACAGAGTTGCCGAATTGTTGGAGTTAGAGTGATTTCAGTTAGTTTCCACGTAATCCGCGCTCTGACGCCAACTGGTGTTGCGATAATTGTTTCCGCCACTGTACATTAATGATGTCTTAGACTGGTCAAGCCACATCAATATCCAATCTGTCAACAGTCATTTTTATGATCAAAAGAATAGCTCCTATCGTATCAATAGACTCTAAAAGTATTATATCATGTCAAGATCCAATCGCAGCTCTCATATGGCTATATGTTCTGGGGTCATTCTGTATTCTTAGCTGTTGTTTATTTATCAAAAATAACTTTCACCTATTCTCTTCAAACTAAACCTACCACAATCATTTCATGTTTACCCATACAGATATTTATATCAATGAATACGTAAGTTTGAAAGGTCCCTATCATTCTGCTTTCATAATTTACAATAATTCTCCTAGTACATCAAGGCAATAGAATGTTAAATATCTTTAAAAGCAAACTTAAAAAGTTATTGTCAACAAAGTGCTATTATTCTGTCACTGAATTCCTTAGTGATAGGATGTAATTTCTTGTGGAAATATTGAATTTGAATGAATCAAATTTGTCTTGTACTTTTCTCTGAGTATTGTATATTTATATGTCATTTGTGTACATTGACTTATTCCATCCCATTTTCTTTGGTCTCTAGGAATCAATAAACATTATTATTATTATTACTGTCCCATTTTATTCCATTTTTTTCTCAGCACTGCTGGATTACACTAGGGTATGGGAATAATTACCAAGTACTCTCTATAGAGAACAATATTTCTGATATTATGATAATTAATTACAAGCTAACATTTAAAAAATTCCTTGCAATATGGCATGATGAAATGATAACAGCCTTTTGAAATTTTATACAAATGTTCTTTTTTAAACTAAGTTTCCAGACTATGAATGAGTTCTTTTGGGATAATACTTTATATTATAACTTGTTTCATACCCCAGATCCTTAATATTTCATTTGCTAGTTCTAGGTATTTGATTATTTTTTCATGAATTGCTAGTCTGCATCTGCTCCCTTAAAGGGACTACTGTATCTATCAGAAAAACGATTTTGTCATTGTCAAACGCATTTCTTCGAAACTATTCCCATATTTGAATAAAAATTCCACTATTGCTAGCAAATAAAGGAATGATTTGCAAAAAATGGGCATTTTTTTGAAATTTTTCAGTTTTTTGGCTCCATTTTCCCAAAAATTCGAAAAAAACCTAGACGAATTTGGACTCATTTTGAATATCTAAGCGATATCTTTCAATGATTTAAACAAACAAAAATTACAAAACACTGGCAAAGAATGGACACTTTTTGAAAATTTTCAGTTTCTTGTTTGTATTCGAAGTCCAAATTTCAATAGGTTTTCTTGAATTTAAGGCATGATATAACAAAAAATATCGAGTTCAACCCGAGGTCACCGACTCGAGGTCAACGACCGTAGATAATTTCGTCTAAGATCTAATTCCAAGATAGAATCTTCCAGTATTTTGAATAAAAATTCAACTATTGTTAGGAAATTACGGACAAATTTAAAAAAAATTGGCCTTTCTTTGAATTTTTTTACTTTTTGGGATTTATTTTCCTAATATTCGATAAAACCTAGTAAATTAAGACCAGTTTTAAAGATCAAAGGGCATCATCCCATATTTTGAACAGAAATTCCACTATTGTTATCAATTACGGAAAAATCGAAGAAAAATGTGCATTGTCTCAAAATATTGCTGTTCCTAGTCCTTATTTTGCTTAAAATTCGAGAAAAACGAGTCGAATTTTGACTTTTTTTGACAGTACAAGTGAGATCTTACCATATATTGAACAACTATTCCACAATTTTTACTAATTTCCGGAGTAATCGGCGAAAATTTTCAGTTTTTCCCCAAGATTCGAGAAAACCTAATCGAATTTGGACTCGTAGTGAAGATCTAGGTAAATTCTAAGTCTTCACATTTTGAAGAAGAATTCCACTATTGTTAAAAAAATACGGAAAATTTGGCAAAAATTGGGCGTTCTTTTCGAAATGTTTTTAGTTTTTGGGCTTTATTTTGCCTAAATATCGATGAAAACAAGTCAACTTTTGACTCGGTTTGAAGAGCTAAGCGCGATCTTTCATTATTTTGAACAAAAAATCAACTACTGTTAGCAAATCAAGGAAAAATCGGCCGAAAATGGGGATTTTTTCAGTTTTTTGGCTGTATTTTGCCAAACATTAGAAAAAAACCTATTCAAATTTGGACTCGTTTTGAAGATCATAATTTTCTTTCCAAATCAAATAATATCTTTTGTGAGAATATTTACCTTGAAGTTTCGATATTTAACCAAGAAACGTTAAAATTGCCAAAATTTCTAGTTTGGTTAAAACGAATATGTTTTGGATAAATATATTTCATTTACGACTAAAAACATCACTCAAGCCTTAATATGCCACCTACCGTATATGCTTCTGTACGGGGCAGAGATTACTCCTATGGGGCCAGAATAGGAGGGCCAATTCATTTAAAATTAAACGTTTTTTAAACTCCTTCCGTCCTCGTCTGCTCCTTCGCCTCTTGGCACCCATTTATATCCTTTAATATCTTAAATGTTTTATAAATATTATTATTAAGAGTACTGCATGACCCAACTCAAAGATGATGAGATTGTTGTTCTTGAAGGTGAAGGATAGAGCACCTATACTTGTTGGAAGGATGAAAATCTTCGAATTTTCGAGGAATTATCTAGAAAGCCAATGGAATGTAGTAAAAGTTAATTGTCATGTAAAAGACAAATAGACTTTACAATTAGTTTCTTGTTAATTCTTCGAATATTCAAAGATTATCACCCTTCCAACCAGTATTGGCGTTCCTTCATTTACTCCCAAGAATCTCATCAACTTTAAGGTGGGTCTGGATTTACTGAAAAATATAATATTACCATTCATACAACATATAAAATATTAAATGTAATAAATAGTTGCGAGGCAGCACTGCCTTGCTACCGCTAAGAGTCACCAAGTAAAGGAATTGACCGGAACGGTAAGAGGTACAAAAAAACTTAATTGGTTCTAAATTAATTTGCCTCCTATTCTGGCCTCATAGGAGGTATCTCTGCCCCATACAAAAGCATATAGGTGGCATATTAAGGCTTGAGTGACAGTTTTCGTCACAAAGGACATATCTTTATCCAAAAAAATATTCGTTTGAATCGAACTAGAATTGTTTAGCAATTTTAACGTTTTTTGCCGATATTTCAAAATTCGTGGAAAATATTCTCACAAAGATATTATTTGATTTGGAAAGAACATTATATCAATAATGTGGGTGTCCACTGTTGCCGGATATTAAATTTCTATCAGAAAAGAAGACAAAACGACCCAACCTAAACGCGTCTAACCAACATTTGTAACAATTCTGTATATTTTGCGTATTTTGATGAATTTTGGCGAACTGAGAAACCATTTTTCTTGATTCAAACGTACTAAATCTTAAATGTTAAGCAACAACCAAGCAATATATGTACTATTATCACTAAATTTTAATTAATTAGAATTCATTAATCACAAAAATTTAAATTTTTGACTAAAATTCGCAACCTCAGGATATAATCCGATCGAGTATAAATATTTTATATGTTACATGGACTACCAACCACAACTTTAAGCACTAGCCGTTGACGGATTTCGGAAAAAAAGTTTTTTCGATCCACCCTACTATACCTATTTTTCGTATTAATCCTACTCTAGTTACAAATATTAGGTTTATTTAAACCCAAGGAGTCATACGCTTGGCTGGTATTTAAACAGGACGTCAGATTTTCCACATACCATCTTTAAAAAACTCGCATAAGTCAATTAAAAAGTCCATAAAATCAATTCGATTAATCATACTCAAATTATAAATCATTCCTCAACGTAAAATTTTAAATTTCATAAGGTGTTTATAATAGAATTAATAACTACTTCGTCTTTTTCGATGGAAATGCGTTAGTAAAACTTGATGAATACGGCCGAATAAAGGGCCAGTACGAGGTACAAATCCCGGAACGGAGGAATTAAATGTAAGTCCGTACATCTTGCGGATCACAGCGTTGAAGGTTTAATCTTCTACGATTCACTCATTCCAAAGCTAAAACTGAGCGACTTTTTAGCCACTGTTGCCCTTTACCGGCGAAGTCCTCCTAACCTCTCATAACTTTGTCAGGGGGTGCATCACCGAGGCAACAGCAACAACGAACGCACACAACCATCCCTGATGTGATGAAACTAATTTATCAATATTTGGTGCCATTTTTGTCATTAATAACCTTAAGTCACCACGTTCCACCATTCACAATCTGTTTCTTTTCTTATTTAATAGATTGGTCACCATGCTAAACCCTCTTTCTGCTAAATATGAGGACGGAAAAGCAATGAAAAATATATTTACTGCAGCCCATAAGGCTGGATATAATATTGGAATTTGATGTTGAAGCCAAAATTCTTGATACCCATTTTTACTTTCTCCATATACGAAGTATAGAGAAAGTATTGTTTTCATGAAAAAATTCGACTTCGAGATTTCAACGGAAATACATGTTTTGGGGTCCCTAGAACACGTTTTGACTATTTTCGGAATGATGTCTGTGTGTATGTGTGTGTGTGTGTGTGTGTGTGTGTGTGTGTGTGTCTGTATGTGCGTGTGTGTTTGTGGGCGCTCTAACGTGAAAACTATTTGTCGTATCAATACCAAACTTCGTGTATAGTACTGTGGTGTGTGCTGTCAGAGTTGATTAGTTTTTGGAGTAAATCGGTTGACCGGAAGTCGAGCTTCATTCATTAAAGCTCATTTCCGGTTTTCAAAATATCTCCATAAATATGATATATACGTGTATTGTATTACTTATAAAAGGTTTAGATAATGTAATTTACTATAACTTTTGTATTTAACATATTTTTATATCACCGGTTGATTAGGAGTTATTCGTGAAATACCGATAAACCGGAAGTAGCTGTTATGTACTTTGTGGGCGCTCTAACTTAAAAACTATTCATTATATCAACACCAAATTTCATATATAGTTTTTTAGTTAGTTTTTTTAGAGTTGATTTGTTTTTGGAGTAAATCGGTTAACCGAAAGTTGAGCTTCATTCTTCAGAGCTCATTTCCGATTTTCAAAATATCTCCATAAATATGATATTTAGGTATATACTATTATTTGTAAAAGTTTTAGAAAATATAATTTACTATAACTTTTGGTTGAAACATATTTTTGTATCACTGATTGTGTAGGAGTTATTCATGAAACACTGATAAACCGTAAGTTGCTGATTATGTACTTAGTGGGCGCTCTGGGCTCTATGGGCGAAAGGCCAATTTCATCGTTTTTCATCGATCATGTCCCGTAAAACATTATTTATCATGTTTTTGGCGTCAAAGATAATATATAATATTAATCACTCATATTCCAAGTTTAGATGGAATATAGAGTTCGGAATTACTGCGGTAGATAAATATTTACATTTTATATATATGGAGAAAGTCATGTGCTGGCCACATCAGATTTTTTAATTTAAATTTCAACTCTTCATTTGTTGACAATTGCAGTGATAATTCTTGATTTCTAAGTTAGAGGATGGTTCTATGACTCAATCTGGAATGACCATATTGAGTAAATCCTCAAATCTAATTGTAAAGTCTTCTTTTAGTGCTTCCAAATGCTGGCAATAAGCGAGAATGTCGTTATCATTAGTTTCCATTGAAGAAAGATTTGGAAACTGATGAAATTGTGTTTAAATTTTGTTTGTACAAAGCAAGTTTTGACACAAACGCAGAGATAATTGCCTTGGCTTTGAGCAAATTCAAATCATTTCCTAGCAGTTTGTTTCATTAAATTTGTTGTATAAATCTGTCGAATAAGCAATATCGCTCTTACATTTCAATAAATTCACTCTCAATAAATCATCTTTGCTTTCAAAAAACTTAGTAACTGCTTCAAAGAGTTCAAAAAATCGTTTTATACAAGTACCTTTTGACAGCCAAAGAACTTCTGTGTGCGATAGTAACCGATTAAAGTCTTCATCGTTTTCATCACAAAGCTTTCCAAATAATCTACCATTGAGAGCATTGCATCTGCGGTGAAGGCGATCACTAAGGTGTTTTGCCACCAAATGTTGTCGGTGAATTACACAATGCACGGCGACTACATTTGGTACTGTTCTTTCCAAATATGAAATAAAACCACTTTGACATCCAACCATTGCCGGAGCACCATCGGTAGCAACAGACAAGATATTATTCAGAGGAATTCCTTTTTCTTCAAAATAGTGTTCCAAAATGCCCAAAACAGATTTTCCTTTAGTGTCCGTTTCTAACGTTCTTGCGAATAATAATTATTGACAAATGCTTTCATATTTTATGAAGCGAACATACACCAGAAGTAAAGACTGGTTTTTTGGCAAAGTAGATTCATCAAGCTGTAATGAAAACCATGAGACTGGGATGCTGTCATATTCCTGAGCGATTAGGTGGGCGTTCCTAGCTAATGTGAGCTCGCAATATCTGTCTAATTCCGCATTCTATTTTCTAACCCTATTATTCTTGAACGTATCGTATTTTCATTGCTACTAGCTATCTGATAATTTTATATTTTTAATTATAGTCATAAATTAATTCAATTGAAAGTTATGCTTATGTGTTACGGTAAATAGTAATTACATTTTTTCAAACTTAAGTTGGATACGACGAGTAGGGACCGCAGGACAGAATAGTTCACTCCTTTGTAGTACTTTGGGTTTGGTTTCAGTAATTTGTGCAGTAATTATTGGACATTTAATAATATCTGCACGAAAGTTCACTAAAAAAATTGCAATTTCACTATTCAGAGAGGTCTGAAAACACAAATATTTCTATCCGTTAAGTTGGAGGAACGGTATTGTAAGATAATGAGAACTTATGCTCAATAATCTGTCAAGCTATAATTTTTCTAACTGATAATGTAAGAAAGTTGATATTTCATGAATAGGAACTGTTTTTAAATAAATACCCCGAGTAACTTCTTGTCAATTATTTTGGATTGCACTTTAGTGATGATTGGGCGCGTCAGAGCAGAAATCATAAAAAGCTTTGTTATTATTATTTTCTATTCTCTGTGTCAATCATTGTCAAACTTCATTAATCAAACTACGAGTAAAATCCGATGATGTTATCACACTGTATCAGTGTTAACCAAATTCGATATAGTTCACTGATATTTGGAAG
Organism: Sympetrum striolatum; assembly: GCA_947579665.1. Taxonomy (NCBI): domain Eukaryota; kingdom Metazoa; phylum Arthropoda; class Insecta; order Odonata; family Libellulidae; genus Sympetrum; species Sympetrum striolatum. The sequence goes on from OX388343.1 coordinate 105,951,669, forward strand.
ACTTTTAAATTAAAACGATAATGAATAAAATTGAGTCCGAGTCCCGGTTTGAGAAATATTTTTTTCTCATAATCAGTGATAATATTTCAAAATACTGCTATTTGATTATGATTACTTATTTTCATTTTTTTAATCATTTCCACATTTACCTCTCTTTCTGTCATATTCGTACTTTCATTTTTCCTATAATTTTCTATTACAAATTACGAACTATCCAAAATTGGGAATCTGAAAGCGCTTTACAGCCAAGAACGAAATTAATTTACAACATCATTATGTGTATGTGGAAAGAGGCCGATGAAGAAATGCAATAAAAGTTTTAAAAAGTTTTTGATAGGGTCGTGTTGTCAAAAGAAAAAATCCTTGGGACTACTATGTATATTCCAAAGTAGAGAGATGATTTAAAACAATCTCTCGGGGAGATATGTGTTTTTTGATCGGGTTGAGTTTCATTCTCCTTTTGCCAAATAACTTCTATGCGGAATATTTAAGGCAGTTACAATGTCCAAATTTCCCATTGAAAACGCCCTACTAGCCGCCCTGAAAACAACGTTTCCGCCCCTTTGCTTTCTCCTCCGTACCCCTCCCCTCCATTCCGTCAGTATTCCACGGATAAGGTCAACCCACGCCCCTGAAGCTCCCCTATGCTGACTGTACAATCGGCTGACGCCCTTAATGTCCGCAGCCGCGAGATGGCAGCACTGAAGCTCGCCCTTTGAAACCATAATCTCATATAGAGTAAATGGAAAAAACAGCACGATAATGATACTTTTTCCCTCTTTTTCTTTGCTGGAGTAGTATATACCAAAGATGGAATTCAGAGTTAGTGACTTATCCATTTATCAGTACTTAACAATTGAATAAAATGGACAAATTAGTAAATCAAAAGAATAGGTGCAGGTTGCCTTCAGGGCACCCCACAAGTAACTTCGTCGCTGTGAGAACATTATTCGTAGATCAGCGAAGTGCAATGTATTCTGCTTGGATACACAGAAAATAATTGATCCTTAATAAATTACCAACGTTACATCTACTTTCAACTAGGCCTTTTAAAACTAGAATCGCAGGATGCACATGGGTGGTCTGAAAAGTTTCCGATATTTTTTGACATGTTTTCTGAAAATTTCTGAAAATGTTCTGAAGATGTCTGAAAAATCTGGGGTCGGAAACTTTTCAGACCACCCTCGTATATACATTTCCTGAAAAGAAAATCGAAGTTCCCAGAAATAGTCTCCAGGAAATTAGTAAACGGTCAAATATTGTTGAAACATACACAAATCCAAAAGTATTAAATTTGAATGACTGGCGTGGACTGCATTTTATATTGGGGAGGCTGAAATGTGAAGTTAGGTTATACAATATACAAACATAAAGGATAGAGTGGTATAAAAGATTTATTGACCAAACATTAAGTTTTAGACAGTTTCGCAATTTTCCTTTTCGATGCACCTTCTTTAAATTTATAAACTTTGCATGCTGTCTAATCCTCATAGTTACATAATATTTTATTATATATGCTATGATTTTACTTCCGTGCATGGGAAAGTTATCTCTTTATCACCTTCAAGTAACTCAGTAATTATGCACTCAAGCACATCATTTGACTCACAGTGCTTTACAAATTGTTCCTCCACTTTGAGGATGAAAGTATGAAGGTTTACATTAGGATGAACCAAAACCCCCATACTTTTCATATTTGTTAACTTTGCTACTGGATGGCAAGAGAATGACCCGGATGAATTTATGCTGCCTGGCAAATAGCATATTTGCTGTGTTTCTTTATTCAGTGCAATACAACGATGACAAGGCATTTTTAAGATTAAGGATACCTTAAGGATATCTTAAAATATATCAAAAGTCTTCAAGCGCAGTAACAACAAAGAAGATCTCCAACTCACACAACGTGGTCGCACTTTCCAACTTACATCAACGTTACCGTAGAAAGGGGTGACTTCGGCCACGCGTGCACTACTCCACAAATTGTAAATTTGTAGTACAATAAATTATGTAGCACTAAAATTTCACGAAGTAGCTATTTTTTCCTGCCCTTTAGAATTAAGACTGTCTTGACATATCGCCAGCAAATCCGTCTTGCTCCTTGCAACATTGCCAGAACAATTCTCATTGGAAACTAAATTGAAAATCGTCCATTCTCGAGACAAGTCTACAAAACCTCAGTCTGTTAACTTCTCTCAGTAACACTCAGCAAGATGGGAAACATTTGAAGACAATTGGAGGCCAAACAGTGCTTCTACGTGAAAAAGAGATTAAATTAGTGGAAGTGCTGTTAATTTTTTTATGAGTATTCGTGATATCCAAATTTTAGTACAAACGTATTTGAACAGTAAAAAGTAAATGTTCAGTGCTTTGAAAAAAATTCCATAAATTGTTTGGGTTGGGAGATTCATTAGTAGAAACAAAACACTGACTCTAAGGCTCTAATTTAAAAGGGTTCGAGTGAAAGTGAGTAGAAGCTATCTTCAATAATATTTCATTCTTTTTGTTTTTGGAGGAAAAAAATTAAAAAATGCAAAAAATTATTTTTCTTTTGAAAATTTATAAATAAATTGGAAAAACGTTATAATGAGTCAATAACTTCTTATCTCAGTACCTATTTAACGAATATTAGATACAATAAGAATTTAAAGATTTTAAAATATATTAATGGTCGTAATATTAGTCATATAGTTAATTTTATAGGTGATATTTAGGAAACATATTTAGTGGCCGAAGTCAACCCATCGGTTGGGGTGGCTAAGGCCGCTATTCTTTATTTTTCAAACAAATTCCGTTGTTTAAGAAATTTTTTTAGATATTGTTTGCATGAATAAGAATTACCTTCATGTAATTTAAATTTTCTGAGCATAGTGAATGTAATTGAATACAGAAATATTTTTTTTTAATCTAAAAAACGTCCGAAGTCACCCCATTCTACAGTACGGTTCGTCGCATTTCAGTGATTTAGGAAGAATGTTTTTACGGCGACAAAGTTACCTGTGTTTTGCACATAAGGCAAGCACCTATTATTCGGATTTGCTAATTTGTCCGTCTTATTCAAATGTTTTGTATTCAATTTAAAAGTACCTATTGATGGATAAAACAATTACTCTTCATTCCATCTTTGGTAAATATTACTCTTTATTACATATGTATCATAATCATGTTTTTTCACCGTTTACTCCATATAAGATTGTTAGCACTCCCTAGGCTGGAGGTCCGCCAAGGTGAGGACAGGGAACGCGGAAAGACACCAAAATGTTAGCACTTGTCCTGTCACCGACTCATCCTCGTACCCGCGCATCACCGTCTGCCGACCCCCAGCTCCCATTGTCTACCCCCTCCTATCCACCCTCCGCTGTTTCCGCCACGGAGTCCAAGATCGCCGCAAGATCGGCGATTCTCACGATGCCAGAGAAAAGAGGAGTATGCTTCCACGTGCGAGGAATGTGTCTATCGCAGTTGTAAAGCGTGGGACAACTGCAAGGTACGCTTTTCGCACGGATGGAAAGAAGCACACATCCTCCACATCTCCTCGTGGAGAAACGGGAGCCCATTTCCTTACATTACTCCCTAACGAATCTGAGTTGCGATATATGCAACTCAGAATACCTATCTAAAACCCTAACACCCAACTAATATCTAATAACCCTCCAAAAAAAAACATCAACAAGTAAATCCACAATTAAAATTTAAAAAAAATAACTCCAAAGACACAGTTATGGTCCTCCATCATCCTCGTGTCCATTGTCCTCCACTGCGACGCGCACATTTCTTGCGTCCACAACACTCTCGCGACAGCATCCCTTTCGCATGGCTCGACACTTCACCCAACATGCGCCTTTGCCCCTCCAAAATATCAATATAAACACAAGGGCCACGGAGGATCCTAGACCGATGGACAACCACAAGTTCAATGGGTACTCCCCTCTTTGCATTACCCCGGGGTATCCTACTACATTACCAGTATTCCCCTGATCCACTCCCAGCCTCAGTTCCTCGTCCATGCGTTCCTTTGCTCCCGCAAAATAACTACGGTTTTCGAGTCCTATCATTCCCTTTTCGCCCTCCATTATGCTTATCTCCGGCAGGACTATTTCCCACAATTTTGCCGTGGTAGCACTGTTCTTTTGCCAAGTCGCCATCAATTTAAAATCGTCCCCTATTACATCACAATGGCTCATATTCTGGAGGATCCCGCTACCCGTAAGGTGGATCGTTTTTGGCCTCTCTGACTCGATCGCTCCTCTGCACACGATGGTAGCAAATGTTGGATTTGGTACTGCAAATATCCACCCTTGCCCGGTTCTCACAAAATAGGGCCTAGCTAATTTCACCTCCTCTTTATCACATCCCGAGGTTCCCTTTCCCATAAAAAGCTGATATTCACAGCCACCATTTGCTCCAGTTCTTAAAATAAAATTGGCAGGACATATATCTATAGGTCCTTTCCTACAGTCACCTAAATCGCTCTCCGACAACACACCATAGTAAGTTCTATCTTTGCTAACGAGCAGTGTGTCTCCTAACTTCCACATGCTGGACCCTTCGTTATTTGGATGTCGTACGGGAAACACATTGATTCGATACCGCTCGAAGACACTGTCTTTACTGCCTAATGGTATTTCGACCACAAGCCTCAGTTGTTCTCCAGCCACGAATGCTGAAGCTTGGACCAATCCGTAGAAAACATATAAATATTCGTGTTCACAGGGTGCTATCATATACAATGGGGGACTTAGATGGTCTTTTATTTTTTTCAAGATTTCCAAAAATTTTTCCGGGGGTACTAAAAGACTACTCAACCGGTTATACACGCTATTCTCCAATGCGATTCTAACTCCGGCAAGGTCCACTCTAGCGTTCACTAGCACATGGCCGATTTGCCGCAGCATGTCCTCGTCACTGATCAAATTTCGCAGATCCTGGCTGGCATTAATAACCCTCCGCAGGATCTCCCAGTTATCATTACTAAATTCCATTAACTCCGAAACCAAACTACGTAGGAATCGAGTACTATTTGTTACCCTCTCTTCCAACCCTTTGATTAGGATCAGCTGATTCGCTCTTTCCGCCCGCGCACTCTCTCCCAACTCAATTAGCTTGTCGACTCGGGAATTTATGAGTCGCAAGTCTCGCGAATCTAATGTTCCAAAAACTGTTTTTAACACGTAACCCCCTGCATTGAACCATCCTCGTCGCATCCTTCTCTTGGGTACCAAATCCGTTAAGGCCTCTAGTTCGGTTCTCACTCGATGGTATTCGTCATACATCCTCTGAGTGGCCAATCTATACCCCGAACCCCTCTGTGAAATCCCGTCATCACTGATCCTACTTTTAATCTTATCAAATGCCTGCTCAAGCATTTCGTATTCATTCTTCAACTCTTTCAAGTCGAAGTTGATTACCACAGCCCAAGTGTGTCCCGTTAATATAACGTCAGGCCCTCTCTCGAACGCTACTCCGCCCTCCAACTTCCTTATACTCTGCCCCATCACCGTACACATAACTCCTAAAAACAAAACCACAACGACCCCCATGTTCTATAGTTCCACTTCCTCCGAAAGTGGCGGTAATGGCCCACGTGACCGTAGATTGTACCGTTGCGTCACAGAGGGAGGGAAGGGTCGTCTGGACCTCGTCTCGTAAGGCGAGCGCTGTGGAAGGGGGCAGGCGGAAGGTCGAGTGTCCTCCACTATCTCCTCAGCTGGTGGTGTTATCTCTATCGCCCCTTCGTTGTCCTCGTCCTTGTCCGGCACGCAGGAAGGCGCCGCGCCGTCTCCGCCGTTGGGGGTCCCGCTTATCTCATCAAAATCCCATGTGGACAATGAGAGCTGAGTTCCCGGGGGTGTCAATGGCCTCTCCGCCTTCCGTGGCCGCCCTGGACGCCTTTCTCCGCTGCAACCTGCCTTAGGAGGAGGAATTAGGCCTAGATAAGGTTTAACACGATTTACGTGCACTAACAAGTCGCGAAAAGGGAGCCCCAATAGCACATTGCACGGTGGGGAAAACAGACTTTATAGGATAGGGGCCCTTCCAAGGTTTGTGAAATTTCTTTATCTGCCCCACCTTCAGACAAGGGTCACTTAGGTAGACATAATCGCCTACCCGATATTTCCTATCACTACCCTTAACTTTCGATCCCTTTATCTGCTGTTTTTGTGCCCTCATATTGTTTTTGCGGCACTTGCCCCACATCTTCTGTAATCGGGAACGCAAATTCGCCACAGCGCCGTCATCGAAGTCTTCAACCTCACGCGAAACACATTCGAACGGCGTCGTCATCGTGAATCCGAAAAGTAACTCGTGCGGTGAATACTTCGTGCTTCGATGCACACTTGTATTGTATGCAGTCACCGCATAGTTTAACCACTCGTCCCAGTTATTATGTTTACTATTGACATAATGACTGAGCATCTGTGCAATTGTCCGGTGTACCCTTTCCACTCGGCCGTTCGTTTCCGGGTGGTATGAGGAGGTTCTCAACTGTTTCACCTGCAGCAACTTACAAACACCCTTAAACAACTCCGACATAAAATTAGTTCCTTGGTCTGTCAGAACTTTTTGAGGGACGCCGAACCGTAAAATCCATTCTTTCACCAAAGCCCCCGACACTGACTCCGCCGTTTGGTCCGGCAAGGCCACCATCACGATGTACCGGGAAAAATGATCCATAATGGTCAAAATGAATCTATTTCCTCGGTTCGTTTTCGGAAGGGGCCCTACAACGTCTAAAGCCACAAAATCGAACGGCCTGTTCGTAGCAGGAAGTGGCTGTAGGGGCGCACGGCTCCTTCCATAAGGACTCCTTAGTTTGCAAGAGACACAATTTCTTGCGTATTCATCCCCTTGCCTCCTAATTCCCGGCCACCAATATTGGGACAAAAGTCTAGCCCTCGTGGCGTTCACTCCCAAATGTCCCGATAACGCATGGTCATGACATTGCAACAATATCTGTTCTCTAAGTGAAACGGGGACCGCTATTCGGTTCCCATCCTTTGTTCTACGATGCACTACACCATCAATCATTAAGAAGTCCTTATTTCTTCTCCATTCTTTACACTCTTCATCCCGCTCTTGTGCCTTCCCGAAATTGACACTCCCCTCCACCGTGACTCCTCTCACCTTTCGACTGAGCGCATCTGCATTTGCATGACATTTCCCGGGCTTATGTACCGCCTCGAAATCATACTCAGCTAATCTAAGGGACCACCTCATTAAACGGCTACTTGGATCCTTAAGCTCAAATAGCCACTTTATTGCTGAATGATCGGTGTATACCTTAAATCTGCGTCCAGTCACATAACAACGATACTGATTGATTCCAAAAACTACAGCGAGTAACTCTTTCTCCGTAGTGGAATAATTCAGTTCTGCCGCCTTCAGCTGTCTGGAAGCGTAAGCCACGGGATGCTCGTGTCCGTTCACGACCTGGGACAACACCGCCCCGACCGCGAAATTGCTAGCGTCAGTAGAGATTACGAAAGGCAGCGAGAAGTCGGGATAGACGAGTACGGGGCTGTCTACTAGCGCGCCCTTTAAAGTCTCTAGCGTCTCGTCGCATTCCGGAGTCCAAACAAATGCCACGCCCTTCTTTAGCAATCTTGTAAGAGGGCGTGCGATGACCGCGTATTCTCTATGAATCGACGATAATAATTCGCCAACCCTAGGAACGACCGCACTTCCTTCGTGGATTTTGGCGTTGGATAATCCCTTACAGCGGATATTTTCTCTGGGTCCGGACATATCCCCTTTCCACTTATTATGTGACCTAAATACTTCACTTCCTCTTGCGCGAAGTGGCACTTCTCTAACTTCAGTGAAAGTCTGGCACTCCTAAGTTTCTCTAAAACAAGGCGTAACCTTTTAGCGTGTTCTTTTATGCTGTTGCTAAAAATGATAACGTCATCGAGATACACAAGGCACTGCGTCGGTTTCAGCCCACGGAGTACCCCGTCCATCATCCGCTGGAATGTCGCCGGCGCGTTTCTGAGCCCAAATGGCATCCTGACGTATTCATAATGGCCACTATCAACTATGAATGCGGTCTTTTCTTGCGATTCGCGCCCCATTGGAATCTGGTGGTACCCACTCGTTAAGTCTAGCGTAGTGAAGTACTTACATCCCCCTAAATAATCAAGTGTTTCCACGATATTCGGAATGGGGTAGACGTCCGGCTTAGTAACTGCGTTGAGTGACCGAAAATCAACGCAGAACCGATATTTCGGCGTCCCATCGGCTGTTTTTTTCGGAACAATCACAACAGGGGAAGCCCAAGGGCTTTCGCTAGGTACAATAATCCCCGCGTCCAGCTGTTCTCGTACGAGTTGCTCTATCAGCGGTTTTTGATGGAATGGCGTACGGTAGGGCTTCTTATAAATAGGGCGCGCGTCTCCCGTGGGGATATCATGCGCGATTAAATGGGTTGCGGGTGGACTATCCAATTCCAGAAACAGTTCTTGGTATTCCTCCAACACAGGCAATAGCACGTTCTTATCTTCTGGGGGCAAGTGTTTTAATTTTGTGTCCAAGTCCCTTGGATTGTTTTCGGTAATTATCGGCCTAATCCACCGCACTCCCTTCTCACATCTATCGCGCAATACGGCATTTCCGCCCTCGCTTCCTCCGTCGACCACTTCACTAACTAACGCGATTACTACACCTTTCCCTAAGGTTGTTTCCTCAAAACCGAAATTGCTCACCTGCGCCATAACCGTTCCGTCTTTCCCGATTTTGCCCACGCTCCTAGCCACCCAACAGTTATCGTTCTCAAAACCCGACTCCAGAATGTATGTCTGCCCTTCCTTCCATTGATCCACGGGAAGTTCCAAGCGAAACAACTTCGTGCTCCGGGATGGTATCACTTCCGCCACCGCCAGCCTCACCGGTATATCCACGAGCGGACGACGACCCGTTGCCGCCTCTCGGCAGCTTTTCTCCTCCCTCGCCTCACCGTCGTTACTGATAGGGGCCGCTGCCGTCGATCCCGGCGCCCATCGCCGATATTCTTCCTCACCAAGAGGCACCACATTCTCTCCGAGCCGCAACTCCGCCCTCCTTAAATCGATTACGGCGCCGTGCTCTCGGAGAAAATCTAACCCCACAATCCCGGAATATTTTCCCAACGATTCCACTACTTGCGCTTTAAAGGAGCAAACAGACCTTCCGATTCGGATATCGGTTCGAACCTCCCCATAGTTCCAAATGTATTTTCCCGTAATACCTCTGATTCTGTAGGAGCTCCTCTGCGGCTTTAAGTTCCCACTACACTGTTTTGTTAATAGCGACACCTGCGCCCCGGTGTCAATGAGCAGCTGCCACTCCTTACCGCCACACTCCACCCGCACCACCAGGTCCTGGCCACCAGCACCCTGGTCAACGCGAGGTAGAAGCACGTCTACTGGGGGATCCCGCCGGCGGCGAACGTGGCCCCTCTTCCGTTTAAAGCTTCTTTCCGCCCCTGGGACCTCTGATGCTCTTGAGCTCGTGCCGTGCCTCCGCAATCCCGAGCGAAATGACCCGTCCTTCCGCAATTGAAGCAGCGCCCCCTTTTCCGTTTATTACATTCGCGTGCGAAGTGTCCCGGCTGGTTGCACGAGTAGCACCGGTCAATAGGAGCCGAGAATACGCTCCTATCTTGGTACTGCACGATGGGGCGCCTCTCCACCTCCTGGATTCTCACAGCGGCCTCCACAGCAGCCTCAAACGTCGCTGGCATCGCCAAGCGGCATTGTCGTCCCACCTCTCCACTCAGACCATTCAGGAACGCGTCCAATGCCCTCTGATCGGCCTCGTATCTGACTGCACGCACAAATTCGGCAGGCCCCTCCGTCGTGTAGGTGCACGCGTTAGTCTTCCTAATTCTTCCGGCGAACTCTCTTATTTCTTCGCCGCGGTTAATTCGAACCGTTGACAAAAGCTCGCGGTTGAACCGGCTACTCCTTGTGGGACCAAACCTATCTAAAAGCTGCTTCTTAAGCTCCTCATAGCTAGCCCCCCTGCATTCCTCTTTACTGCGGACAAACGCCTCTGCCTCTCCGTTTAATCGCAGCCGCGTCACCGCCACCTTCTCATGCTCGCCCCAACCGCTCAACTGTCCTATTGCCTCAATCTTATCGAGGAATACTTCCACATCTTCCTCAGCTGCACCCGAAAAGCTGATCGTCGAAGTGAGAGGCAAATAATTCCTTCCCCCAAGAGATGCATCCCCGGCGTGAGAAGTCTCCGTCCTTGTGGCCTGACTCGCTCGTAATTCCCTCAATTGCTCGTACAACTCATTGACCACCTGCTGGAGCTCCATTTCTCGACCCGATACACTCACTCGTCCCGCCATCTCACTCACCTCGAAGTCTGGCTCTTCCGACGATATATCCACCCTCGGTTTGCTGGGATTTTCAGCGCAAATCCCACTTCTGACACCAAAATGATAGCACTCCCTACGCTGGAGGTCCACCAAGGTGAGGACAGGGAACGCGGAAAGACACCAAAATGTTAGCACTTGTCCTGTCACCGACTCATCCTCGTACCCGCGCATCACCGTCTGCCGACCCCCAGCTCCCATTGTCTACCCCCTCCTATCCACCCTCCGCTGTTTCCGCCACGGAGTCCAAGATCGCCGCAAGATCGGCGATTCTCACGATGCCAGAGAAAAGAGGAGTATGCTTCCACGTGCGAGGAATGTGTCTATCGCAGTTGTAAAGCGTGGGACAACTGCAAGGTACGCTTTTCGCACGGATGGAAAGAAGCACACATCCTCCACATCTCCTCGTGGAGAAACGGGAGCCCATTTCCTTACAAGATTATGGTTTCAAAGGGCAAACTTCAGTGCTGCCATCTCGCGGCTACCATCTCGCGGTTGCGGGCATTAAGGGAGCCAAAAAATTTCAGCAGTTTCCAGTCCTATACTTTCTAAGTTCGTGGGTCAACCCAATTCGTGACGCATCCTTCTGCCACAAGCTTTTGCGAGAGCTAAGAAAGCATTTATAACAATGTTTCTGACACCTGGCACCGAAAGGCTGTAGCTTCAAAAGTTGAAGAATCGAAACAAAGATGTCAGTAATGCTGTCAGTGGCCATTAAATACGCCAACTGCTAAGGGGGCGGCGGCTAGACCTCAACGCCCCCTCAATATGACTTGGGCACAGAACGCCCCCCTCTGACTTCTCAGCGCCCACTGGGGGGCGGTAGCGCCCTTGTTGGGAACCACTGGTTTAAACTAACGAACATTGCAAAGGTCTCCGACGGTTTCTAAAATTTCAAGTCGATGTATCGGGGAAGCCCTAAAAGGAAACTCTGTATTCCCTTTAAAATGCATGTACATTCTGAAATGGTACCCTGGCTTCGAACCTAGGACCATTAGAAGAATGGAGCATAGCGTTTGTGAAGCAGGTTTTTGACTACTCTTCACCTGCTGGGTTATGGATTTCTATCTTTTCGGGAAATGCTTCATAGATATATTTTAAATCTCCGGCATTCATATCATAAGGGAGAATTTAAATCAGCTGGTGTCGAACCCAGAACCGTTTTGCAAGAAACGATTACGTTTAATGACCTGGATAATTGGTTAATGTTAATAGTAGGGGGGACTTGGTACGGTTGAAACATTTTAACGTTTATCGTCCATTGCATCGGGATTAGTTAAGCGAGCGATGAAGGAAATATATTAAATAAAAGACCATATATCTGTTTACTAATGGCCAATGTCATTTGAGATCACTGTATTGTATTTTATGTGTAAAATCAAATTAAAAAAAAGTGTAATTTGTATCAACCGTCCCCATGCCAGGATCGGTTGAAACAGTGCCTGGGGTCAATTGAAACACACGCAAATAATACAAAATATAATAAATGAACATGTTTTATTCATCCTATAATAACATTTTTCAACTCGTAATGGCACAGTTGAGCATCACAAACATTTTTTATGAATATTCAAGTCTTTCACGATACTTAAAATCCAACATTATTTTTAATCAGCCTTCAAAGATTTATATTAAGTACAACTTAAATTAATTAATCAGATGTTGGTGACGATTATTTTTTTGTAATGTTTGTATACTACTTGCTATTATGTTTCTCAGAACTCAACAGCATTAATTATTAACTAGATTTTAGCACTCCAGCTAACAAAACAATTTGAGTAAAACTTCAAATCATTATTTCTAAAAACATCTACAATTTGATGCATAGATAAACAAATGACAAAATAACACTTCAATAAGTTTTGTTTAAGAGAATAAAATTCAATAGTTTTAATTAAAACTTTAGCACTTCAGCTATAAAATAGGGTAAGAAAAAACTAAAGACTTATTATTTCTATAAAAATCAGTAATTCAAACAAAAATACTTAAGCGGTTACTAGATCATTCGGAATCACAATTGTGGCAAACATAACTAAGACTACCTTAAACGAAAGATGTAAAGATTGTAAAGATTCCATCGACATACTCAAGAGGAGTGGGGTGTATCGTCTTAATTGTGATGACTGTGACGCTTTTTATGCGGGGAAAACTGCGAGATGTTTTCAGACTAGATTGCAAGAACATAAACGTGCTTATATCCATCAAAACCCATCCGCTTCCCATTTCAGCAAGCATTTATTAGAAAAAGGACATTTTAGTGAGTTCGACATGACTGTGTTGCATGAGTGTGACCGGAGTGCTAAAATAGACGCCTTAGAGATGGTTGAAATCCTGAGAGGTTCTTCCTCGAACATTTTCAATGAATACCTTTTTCCCAATCCCTTTCCCATTTTGAAAACTATCCTTTCCCACCTCACCCCCTCCACCCCTACCCTTTCCATTTAATGTGCTACTCTGTATCTTACTGTTCTCCTGTTTTTGTATCGTTGGACTTGAATTCTTTACTTTGTCTCCTTTCCCTCCCCCACCTCAACTTACTCCTTCTTCCTCCCCCCCTCCCTTCCCACCTTTACTGCTTTCTGATTCGCCTACTGGTTTGTCATTTTTGTATATATTTTGTTTGTTTTTTTCGGATCCTTTTGCCTGATGATGCAGCCATGCTGCGAAACCATGGTCGCTTGTGTACCTTCTCTGTGGTCTAGTAAATGTTTTCTCAATATGGATTTTGATAATATTAAGACCTTCTGTGCACTCTTCATGCGCCCAGATTTTACATTCTGTGCATTGTATACATTTTTCCCTCGGTCTGCTTTCTGAATATGCTGACATACAAACAAGGCATTAGCACTCCTCTCCTTCTGATGATGATGATTATTCATGTTGCATGTTTATTCTTTTCCTGTTTGTAGCATTTCTTTTAGTCTTTTCTACATCTAATCTTTTCTTAACTTGCTTAGCTTTGATTCGTTTCATGTTTTCATATTCTCTTCTTTTTCAGGTGTATTTGTGTAGATGGTAGATTTCCTGGTTTTTCGCCCCCTGTTTGTTAATTTCCTTGGAGGAGCTTTTGGTAGTGGTCGTACTGCTTCTGGCGAAAACATAAGTGGTGTACTTGAAGTCGCGATATTTTCCGTTTGATTTGTCAACACAGGAATGGATTGAGAACTTGTAGAGGTTTTGGGTGAAATTTGCTGAACACTACCACTACTTTGATGTCCGGGTAGTGTAATCAAAGGTTCTGGATCTGCAATGATGTTTTCTTGTTCTCTGTCTGGGACTTGTAAACACTGTGGCATATTTACGGTCGGTTTTTGTACAAAAAGAGCTGCATTAGAAAGCTTTTATCCTCAAGTGTACTAGTATTTTGAATAGAACCCTCGGTTTCCTCGATTGTATTTACAGGATTTGGACTATCTGTCACGAATGCAGGTGCAAAATTGAGTTCACTAAACATATGCTAATTAAATGGAACAATCCCAGTTGTGCGAATGCCAGCTTGAATATTGGACTGTGTAAAAGCAAGCGGCATAGCAGTAGCTTAAATCCCTGGGATGTCGTATATTGAGATTGTCTTGCCGGGGTGGCTTCGCATCCATCCATCACAGGTCGAATTTACAGCTTTCTTCAGCGGACCGAATACAGATCGATCAAGCGGTTGGAGTTTATGTGAGCAGTGGGGAGGGAAAGATAGGATCACAATTCTTCTTGCAAAAGTCTAGTGTGTTAATGTGAATATATGAAGAGTGGTTATCAAGCAGAAGTAAGACTTTATGTGAAGGAGAAGCATTTGTATGTTTCTTGAAGTGTTCCTGGAAATGAATAAATGTTTCATCCTACATCCAGCCAGAAGGATTTGCACGTCCAGCAGATCCTATTGGTCCATCCCTGATAAAGTGATCTTGGTATCGCACTCGCGGAAAGACGAAAAATGGAGGAATAGCATTTCCAAAGGCATTGAGCGCAAAGGCTACTGTGACTAAGGTACCCCTCTCGGCTGAAGTTACTGAACCTACTTGACGAACACCACATCTAGCTATTATTCTGTCGGGTTTTTGCAGAGTAGTTATGCCGGTCTCCTCAGCATTATATATATTTTGTGATTCAAATTTATAACGGTCCATGACAGTAGCCAAATTGTTGTAGAAAGCATCTACGTTATTTCTATTAAAGCTAGTTGCCCTAGAAAGACTTGTAGCCTGTGCTGCACGCACTGACAGTTTCGGATTTCTTCTCATAAACATGCGAAACCATTCTTCGCCAGCCATTTCGTTGTCATCCCAAGTTCGAGGTCATGATAAGTCGTACTTGATGGTTATAGTTCGTATGCCAATCTCATAACATCCTTTTTAGTTACGCCAAAATATATGTCTGCACATCTAATTAAATATTTAGATAGCTCTTGTTCCTGGTTAAACACTCGATTGTGATCCTTATAACCCATTTCTTGATTTTCTTCGCTACCAGTCGCATCTCGTTTTCGAACATACATCAACAGGGAACAGTGGTTCATTCCATTCTTTTCTGCCGCTGTTCTTAACGAAAATCCGGCTTTTACATCTTCATAGGCTTGTTTATACTTTGATAAGTCGGCCTGGGCCCATATTATGACTTTCTTTCGATAAGTGATATTCGATAGAATTACCGTTATTTTCGATAAATCCGCCATGTTTTGCCAGTTAACGAAAGCGCAGTCGAAAGTGGTATTATGACCTACGTGATATTCGAAACTTATCGAACGAAGCTATCGACTGCTCTGGAGGTGGTGTTAGAGACTTTCGCTAGCCAAGGAAGAGTAAAGATGGAGGACGAGATTGTATATGTGATGTGTACCGCAGAGCCAGAAGGAGAAGAAACCGTTTACGAGCTATTCGGAGGACATTACGGGATGCTAGTAATCCTTTCGAGATACTAGACAGCGATTTCGTACGTTTATATCGTAGATTATATCGTTTATGTAATTACTTTGAACTTTGTCATTGACCAAGATTTATGTTTTTGGTAAATTATTTCATGCTGTACATAGTTCTCAGTTGCATATTAAGTGAAAGAAATACTTTTGCAACCTGGTATAAATACTACATATACTTAATAATTACGGTTCAACTTCTTTCCTTGAGCAAGGTTTATTTTGTTCATGGTTTTGATTTCTTTAACGGCTCACTTGTGAGCAAGAATTGAATATACGTTGGTTGAATAAACATTTTGCACCTTCATCTCGGTACTTCTTTTTTACGACCTTCTTCAACCTATTAGCGATCTGCGTATAGTTGGGTAGGTTAAAAATGAGAACATCTTTAAATAAGTGATTTTATTTCCTTACACTGATTACATAAACGCAAGGAAGGTAGGGCATGATGTAAAAGAAAGCCATGTTTTGATATCAATCCTTTTATTTAAGTGCAGAAAATCGCCCACGGGAAGGTGAGCGTGAAAAAACTGCGAAACCTACTCAGAGAAGCTTAAGAAAGTAAAAAAGAAGCAATGGATGATATGTCTAGTAACTTTTGTGTATCTTCAATGAAGTTTACAGCAAGTAGTACAGTAGGAACATAAGAAGTTCCATATCTCTAAGATACAAACATATGCTTTATATATCTGTATATGCCAAAAGAAATCGAGGAAAGCGAGATTAGGATTCAGAAAAGGAATAGAAACTAACTCTTTTAATACAGTTTATGTACAGTTAAAATCTTTAAAAAGCAAACATGTTCTATTAGGAATATGGCATCTGATAGTAAAATAGGAAGATACATAAATATTTAAATAGTAGCCATGAATTAATAGTGAAGTTCTCCAAGCAGTATGAATATATAAGGAAGATAAAATCTGAGATTCAAACAAGTAAATACATAAATATATAAGTACTACCACACAATCAAAAGTAAAAATCTACTAGAACTACCCAAAGATAAATAAGATGAAACCTGGTAGTCAAAAGTAAATATATAAATACTTGCAAATATTGAATAGTTAAAATCAGCAGTAACTATAAGAATAGATAAATAAGATGTAACCAAAGAGTGAATGAGTGCTGCTGATAATTATTAGAGATAAATTCTCACTTTTAGGTACCATCACATGTGGATGCTTGTGTTCAAATTATCGAACCCCAAAAAGGTGACTATCCTTTGGAATCCCGTTCAACTATACATAGCTTCACACTAAATTAATTTATGAAACATTAATTCACAGTTAAGTAGGGACATTACACATTAAAACGCAACACTAACCTTATTACGTTATGCTACACAATCATGGCTAAGAAATTAAATGCTATCATCTCACGACTACTTACACCATATAATTATCTTCGAAAGCATATCTCATTCTCGCAAAACATTCCATGATACATTATTAACTCTGCATACGGCTAAAGTTGAAATCTTACAATGGATCATACATACCTCATGCCTTACGAAGTTGAATTTCTTCCGCCAAATGACCTTAAACCTCGATTTCTATGACGACTTCCGGCCAAAAATCCCAAAAATACGGTCAACTTGGCAACGTCGTTCGAACGACTTATCGCAGAAGTTCTTCCGAACGAATGATAGGTAACTTGGTCTCATAATACTGTTTTTGTGTGATATTCGTTCCGGAGGCCTGCTTTCGAAGTAAACGTATCACTTATCGAAAGAAAGTCATAATAAGGGCCCTGACCTCTCGTAGTCTTCCTTTGGCGTACCCTTGGCATCTTAGAAACAAGAAAATTAAATAAATAAACTGTTTCAACCGTACCTGCAAAAAAAACGTTTCAACTGTCCCCAACCCCTTCCTAGATATAAAACTGTTCCCAGTAAGAATGATTACAAATTTGAATAAAAACTAATTATACAGCCATAATCTAAAAACTTCAATTAAAACGAAAGAAAACTCTCAATATTCTAACTTTAATAAAACCATAATAATTGCTAAAATATACAATCAAAAAATACTTACTTTTCCGTCAAAAAACACAATGAGGCCTTCTATACATAAACACAGCGCGCAAAGAGCGACCCAACACTAAAATTCGTATTTCGACTTATCGCCTGCTTCGCTCTCCTCTTGTACCCCTCACCTCATCACGCACGGTGTCGAGATGTACGCTTTCTTTCAACCGCCCCCCGTTTCAACCGCCCCCCGTTTCAACCGTACCCAGTCTCCCTAGTAGTAGTCTCCCTTTCTAAGCGTTTCACACATCTGGGAGTCGGCAGGTTAAGGCTGTTAATACTTAGCCTAGCGGTATGAATGAAGGTAGCGTGGCCGGCTTCCCTGCCTACTATTACCCAGAGTTTTACCTCTGGTACTCATATGTACACATTTACAGGCTGATTATACCTGTGGCCTCCCTGATAAATGCCGGCAGGTAATGTTAATGAATTCTTAAAAATCGCCGCAACGTATTTCAAACGGGAGGTTTGCACCCACCAGGCGTCGAACTCACGGACGTTTGTATTATTATTTAAAGAGCGCTTCCTTTGGGACATCCGTGATTTTGAATTATCGGGAATTTATATTATCGGGAAGTCTGTTAAGTATTTTTCGAAATTTCCCGGAGTGAAACCAAAGTGGCCGTAACATTGTCCCTAATGTTTACAAACCATACATATATGATATTGACATTTCAGAAACTTGCGACCTCTTCATACATTCTGACACAAGTCCTTACCATTGACATGGGCTTAAAATCCCCGTGCATTCAATTATTCAAATGAGAAAATTCTGGAGCTAGGATTTAACAATCGCCTTGGTCGCCAGAGGGACACCTTTACTACGAAGAAATTTCACTAAATTGTCGTACAATTTGCCTTAGTACTCATAATTTTAAATAAGAATCTTCGATTAATTTCTTTTATTTTGGTGCATGACTTCGTACGACTATTATCTCCAATTTCATTTCGCCAATTAAATGAAGCCTGCAAATGGTAAAAACTAACTTTACGTGCATTTCTTACGTGGAAGATTTGCCCTGACCTAGCGTCGAACCAACAATTATCTTCGAAGACAACCGTTGACTCACCTTTTTCCCAAACTGAATTCTCCTTCACACGTTTCACTATCTCCTCCTCCGAGGTCTTGTTCTTCTTTCATACCTCCAAATAACAATCTCACGAATATCTCCGACGTTCCCATTTCTGAAAATAAGAACTCAAGTTATAAGTAAAGCATTTTCTCTTTTGATATTTTATACTATTTCAACAATACATTGGTTTGCTCCTAAGAATATTATCAACTCTTTTCATGATTTATATCTAAAACACTGTTTTAAGAGTCAATTGTCTAGATATTTACTTTAATTTGAATTTGAGAAATATGATAAATAATTTGAGCGCACAAATTAATTAAAAATGACAGAGAGATGCCTTATACGAGCAAAAATATAACTATAGTCTATGAGACATAATTTAAATTAAGTCAGACTTAAGATGTAATTATTCCATTTAAAAAATTAAAGGCACGAAAGGAACTTCCGAACTTCAACGTTCATACGAGCGCCGGTCAGATACATTCGAAATCAGTTATTAATGCGGAATACATACTTAGCATTATCAAATTTCCCCCTTATGGAGTCCCCGAAGTAAAGACTTAATTTATAGAATTACCTAAAGCTATTTGAAGAGCTTTTTCCTATCGACCGAATCCTAGAGGTACTTTGCAAACTCTATCGACACATTTTTGTATTCACTTCATTATGGAAGCCGTCAAAAATGAAATTTCAGTAACGGAATTCTAAAATAGACGAGATAGAAACTATGATAGGTATATGAAAGTCCAACCATGCTACCCTTCGTCACATTTCTACTTCCGTTTATGACATCAATTCACTGATTTTAGTGCCGAAATGTTAATATAAATATTTAAAATGATTTGACTATCTTAAGTATATATCAAAATACTTTTGACTCGTGAAGTGATGAGATGCCCGGGCTCAGTCCCTTGCATAGTTAGAGCAACCGCTGAAACATTTCCTTTGCGCGATTAGACTTTCTCAACCAGAATTCTTTCTGGACATTATATCCCACGGTATTCAGATAAGATGGGACGGAGTAATTCGTCAACAAGAGATATAGAACTGCCTTGTCATTTAGTCATGTTTTTGGATTCCAATTTTAGTTTCTCTCGTGTTACCGAGCGGTTCACATCGAAAACGGATCTTAATTTTTCAGCAGTCTTATCGACATTGGCATAGTGAGAATCCGTGTTTCGTGCTCTATCACAAAGAAATTGTACATCCAGTTTTACTTGCTGAACATACGAGGATTTTAGTCGGTGTAGGAAGTGCTGCGGAGATACTTCGAGTGTCGTGCTAAAGAAAGAGGAGCTTTACGAAGGATTTGTGAGCATAGTGTTTATTTCTAAAATGTCAGTCATTTTCTGTCTTCTTTTAAGTCGTCACAGAATAGTTCACCTTATTTAATCAAACGACGAGTCCGAAAAAGTGGTTTAATTCTTGGAGTAAACTCCGCTCCAAAGTGAAATTCATGACATTCTTATCCTATTATGCGCGTATTTCGTCCGTGACTTTCCCTCCTCATGCTTAAATATTATGCAAATTGTGATTGTATATGTTAAGTGATTTGTATTGTACAGGCAACAGCGATTGTTTTTGCTGCAATGTTACTTAAAGTTTGTAATTTCCGTTTCGAAAATTCGAGACGAGGTGAAAAAGTACATGTAATAAGGGGTGCTGCTTTTGTGAGCGAAAACGGAGTATATTGTAGAGGTTGAGCCTTTACTTTGCAAATTAGTTTTTACGTATTCAATGCTCATCTGATATGTTGTAATATTTGCTCAAAATAAATTTATCTAACGGGTACTGTGATTTATTATTTAAAGGCGTTATTTAAGGAAATCTAATGAGGTATGAAAATTGAAAATACCTATCAATCGCTTTTTCGCAAGGTAATAAATTCCACTCTGTATTTTTTTAACCAGTTGCTTTTTGATCGTTTACTGTAGATGTATGAAGTTGATTAACCATATTTCTCACATATCCTTAATTTTTGATGAAAATTATTATACCTTCAGTTCATCTTAACAGAGACTTAGCTGAAACTATTGCCACATTTACTGATAACTACCAGACTGTAAATTTATCTGAGTAACTAAAATGGCAGGATATGTTTTCTAAAACGAAAGTGCGAGAAGTTACACACTCCGCTTAGATACTTTTTATGGAATTACAACCTTATGAAAAATGAGAACCTTGAATAATATAATGCTTTAGCTGATACGATATGTAAATAACATCTAATCACACGACGGCTCATGCTAAAGAATGTCTTTAAAACTTGGAAAGTCTTTTCTGGTGGAAACCCGAAATAAAAGTATCTTAGCTATTGTGACACTTAAAAAAGAACGACATCAAGCTACCATTTTTTAATTTCAGCGTAATAGTTAGTAAAATAAATGTGGCTATAATGAAGTCAAAATTCTCTTAGCTACCATTTTTTAATTTCAGCGTAATAGTTAGTAAAATAAATGTGGCTATAATGAAGTCAAAATTCTCTTAATTTTATATCCAGACGTTTTAATTTAAACCATTGATTCTGGAAATAAATATTATTTAAAATAAGAATTTTGGATTCCACCATTTTTTTGTTCAAAATGAAATTGGATTATAAAGATATTAATTATAGATTATAAGATTATAATTGAAAAGATTTTATTTTCGTATTTTGAGCAGTGCTGAAGTCATTTTTCGGCTATTTTATTGATATTAAATTAGGAGATTTTGATTTAAACCATTGTCCTTGGAAAGCAATGTTATTTAAATTAAGATTCCTAAATACCACTGTTTATTAAAATGAAATTGAATTATAATGAAAATAAGTTTTATTTTGATACCTATGAGCACTGCTGAAGTCGTTTTTCAGCTATTTTCATGATGACATATTAGAGCATTTAAATTTGAACCGTTACCTTTGGATACGGTAATTTTTTGATATACGATTTTTGAAAACACAAAGTGTTTAATTAAATTGAGAGTGGATGATAGTTTAGATTTTATTTTGAACATTTTTATCTCCCGCGGAAATTCAACCGGATGTGTGTATGGTTGCTAAAGACTCGAGAACCGAGAGTCGTAAAATTTTGAAATTCTGCACACTATTAAAAGTCGACCCCGCGCTGAGAACAGGCTACTTTTTATTTACTTAATGGTCTACGGTTCGAACCCTGCCGGATCGAAACCTTTTCATAATAAATTCACCTAAAATTCAATTCCGTTCGTTGCAGGCTTCGATTCTTCTTCTTCTTTCTGGGATTAGGCTTTAAGCCTGTTCCGGCTTCACTTTGCCATCTTAAACGTGGTATTCCTACTCTCCTTTTACCTAATGGCTTATAATCCAAAACTTGCTTTGTAAATCTCTTTCTAGGAATTCGCAATATATGCTCTTTCTATCTGTTTTCGTATTCTATTAATCGCTCTGGCATCGCCTGAGCTCCTAGTTCATCCAAACGTTTTTTTGACTATGATATCCCATTGTTAAACTCAAATTATTTTGATTAGATTCATTGAAGAATCGTTACAAACTCAATACAGTATAAAAACAAGAACTTGCAATTAACGTTTTGTATTTAAGGGTATTAGAAATTTAAAAACTATAATTGATCTTGTGGAATTATTAAAACCCTTAAGAGCTGAAAGCTCTTTTTTATGGTATAAGAATATAAACGATTATCAATATATTGATGTAGACATAAACACTTACATCACCAATATGACTAAGGAGAATTTATTGCAAGTTGGCATCTCATCATAATTACAATCACATGACATTAATTACAGGGAAATTTTTAAATTAAAGATTTTAAATTGTAATTACCATATTTATTGGTGCATAATACACTTTTTTAAAGCAGGTCTGAAATTCATGCTGTATTATATGCTATTACAACTCTATATTAGATTTTTTACTTAAATAATATTTCATGTAATGAATTATATTCACTTTTAACTCGGTTTAAAACATCCTTTTTAGGTATTTTATGGCATTTATTTAAAAAAATGTCTCATCTCCTGAAGACAATCTTCTGCGATACTTTTTAAAATAAGCTGAATACAAATTCATATTTGTGCTGGTCTTCACATACAAAAACATTGCCTTCGTCCAGATTATGTATGTACATTAAATAATTTTAATGATTAAATACATTATAATTACTCTCAGTTGTGGACACAACAGGTATGGAGAAGCAAACATCTGTCTTTCTATCAATTAGGTATTAATACTTGGTAGACTTGTGCCTTGCACAAAATACACAAGTATGCTACCATCTGAAATTAGTCTTTGTTAATTAAAGTATTTGAAAAGGAGGTTTTTCACTATTTTTATAGTAATTACCTTTAACTGAGAACATTTTTTGAGAGACTAGCTTCTGTAGTTGTTGGCAGGTGTTTTTTAGAGTGTGATGCAACCAAACCACTCCAAGTCATTAATTAAAATAATAGTTTTTCAATATGAATTTTCTTCTGGAAATCGTGGTCTGAGTTTTCCTTCAATAAATATGTTAAATGAGATACATATTAACCATAATGTATAAAAGAAGCATAATATATTAATAATAAAAGTACAGTAGAACATGATACTTAGGACAGTATGTATATACTTATTAAAACTATTATCATTGAAGCAAACCAACACAGCATATTTCATATCTCAACATCCTCAAAAAATTCTCTTATAGAGTAATACCTTGGATATTTTTTAAGAATACTGCCTGGTTTTTGTCTCATAAGAATTATTTTTTTCTTAGATACTTTTCTACCCATATTTTGGGAAATCTTTTTTAATGTCAATCTGTTCCTGGGATACTGAAGCATATTTTTACCTCTAATCTCATAATAGTGATCATATTGTGCAAGTTTCATGGTTTTTATGTTTTTACTGACAGTACTCACAATTTCATATGTATAATTAAATTGATATGTGAGAATGACACTTGTTTTGATAGATTGTTATCAAGATTCGGTATAATAATAATAATATTTCATTATATCCCAGGACATGTACAAGTTATGTATAGACATAGTCGTATTTTACAATATAATACCTATTATTTTCATTTACATATTGATTGGTCCACCTTTGTATGAAGTATTTACAACAGCACATTTATATACATATATTAATTAACTAATATAGACAATGGATTGATCACGTAATCTTTAACATCTTTGATTTATTCCATCAACATTATCTTCTGTTATTTAGTATGGAAATTTAATTTGAAACCTCGGCTTTAGTCACATTTCCTTGGCATGAATTGAAAATAAGTATAGCATCTTTAATTGAAGGAATGAAATGTACTTCTTTGGCAATGTTCTTATAATGGTTAATCAGAAGGACATTTCCAGAGTTTTCATTCCTTGGTAAAAGTCTCTTTGTTTCTCTGAATGTAATTATACCAGCTGTAATCCAATATATATGAAAATATTTGATTTAGTTTTATTTTGAGCCCAGGGAAATACACGATCAATGATGTCTAATAATTTCCTGATGAACAAGTAATAATTTTTATCAAAACATTTAACATTGCCAAGAAGCCATTATTCATTTCAGGTCAACAACTTCAACTCATTCTCTATGCTCAAGTTATGTTACAGAGTATGACTACTCCTTTTTTACATTCTGTTGATAGATGTAAAGCCTCAAGCCTTTTAAAAATGAATCCACATATTGATTATGAAACCTATAAAACATCATATAATGGATATCCAATGACTCACTTTCTTTTAATATCATTCATGATCCACCTCTAGAGGAGTTTTCTCTTTAGCAATATTATCAGCAACTTAGTAATTCTTCATTCTAGGAAGAATCTTTATTTGATTTGTGGTGACCCATTGTTCATTAACTGAGGGGTTTATATTTCTAAATCATTTAATATATTTTAAATTCTGTGATGCACAATTTAAAGGATGAAGTAGAAAGTTTTCAAAACATTTGAATTCTCTGTATGATTATTTTTTATGTATTTTAAGAGCATGACCTATTTTAGAAACCATCTAACATTTTTAAAAGTAAATTCCTATTGAAAGATTACAGATTTTAATAAAAGATGGGCAAACATTTTTTTTAACACAAACCCCACAAATATCAGCAGTAAGGCAAGAGAAATCCTTGAGAAATTAAGAACTTGACTGTAAGAAGAAAAGGAGAAGGAATTTATCTTTTACAACATCGAATAAGAGAAGAAGTAAAATACTTATAGGGAAGAAATCATCAGATGGACTAAGGTAATGAGTTACCAGATATTTATGGAGCCAATTAGCAAATTGGTCAATATAAGTGTCCTATTCCATCGTATAACCAATACTGTTGTCAAATATTACATAACTTGGGAAAAAAGCAAAATGTATCAGCATCAGATTTCAAATTGGGAACTTTATGAAATAATCAATAAGGCTGTTACATTTTTTTATGTGAAGCAAAATGTTTATTCATTACACTTAACTGTTGATTAAGATTAACTCTTATGATTTAAGATTGTAATTAGACTCAGATATATAGTTATCTGTAAGTGGTATATAACATTTATTATAATTATATTATATAATTATATTAGAACGACTAGACTGTATGATTGTCAACTCACCACTTCAACATCAGCAATCATTTTTCTTACAATAAAATGATATGAGTACGCCACATGCCAAATTTATGATGATGGGGACAAAAGATAATATCTATTATCCAATTTTTTAAGGTACCCAAACTGTGCTAGTTTCACTACAATTCCATTCAGTCACTTTAATTTTGAAGAAGCTAGACTAACCTAAACTATAGTTAACAGTATATTTTAATGTTTTTAAATCGTGATTTTTGCAAATAACTTCTCAATATTGAATTGAAAGTCCTTCTAGAAGAATCATGCGACAAAGCTTTTATAAGAAATGCAGTTTATCCATGGATGTTGATGGTATTAATAGAAAGTAATATGTATTTCCAGCTATTTAAATAATTTACAACAATCTGCCATGGGCAAGAAACTTGAAGCATCAGTATGATCACAGAATTATATAATTAGAAAAATAAGATTTCTTGCAAAGTGAATTAGCAGATAAACTACTCTGAGGCACGCAGATAACTTAATTCAGATTGAATATTTTCAGAAGTCTACAATTAATCCTAACTTGAACTATCAAAACACTAAACAAGGTTGAGAGCAGGATTCAATAATGCAGTCTCAAATAACAACACCAAAGTTTCATTAATAGAATTCATATTTAATTTCAGAAAGAATACAGTTTTCATTACATAAAATCTCTTATGTTATACATGGAAAAATACAATAAAGCAAATGATAAACCAATAATGATTCATTTAAAATGAAACCTACAGACTTTCTTCCCAACTGCTACAACACATCTTCATAACCTGAAATCATCTCCATGCTGCAACCAGCAGGGTGTCACCAACGCATCCTTTAAAAGAAGCTACTTATAAATCTCTAAAATATTGAAAAATTTGTATTAGTTACAAGGATATAAAGTTTTGAAAATTTAATGCAAACTCTTTAAAAACCGCTATCGGTAATAAAATATCTTGGATTAAAGAAGATTTATGAAAGATTTAATAATAAAGGCTGTATCGATTCAGTTAACAAGCTAAGAAATTGAAGGTGTTTCAAAGAATCTCTTATATGAAATATTAAAACTCATACTGTTCGAGAGAATATATCTTTGAAAAGCTACTCTATAGACGTTAAGGACAATAGTTTTTCCTTGCCGCTTTTCAAAAAGTATAAAATGTCATCGTAATTTTGCAACTGAGCTAGTGTTTTTAATCTTTCATTTTTTTTAAGATTCTCTACAGAGCATGGAATGGAAAACTAGTAGCTCTGCCTAAAACTATCCTTAATTTAACAACTAGATCTTTTGCAAGCTAGATATATCCAGCGTAATAAATTAATATAATTTTTATTTATTATTGAATGCATCATTTTGTCCTTAAAGACCCTTTATTATCAGACAAAATCACCAATTCAAAGGTAGAATACTCAAACCCTGTTGACTGTCAAAAGCTTTTGATTGGAAATTAAAATTATTGTGTAATTTATATATTGTTGGATTCATAGATGAATAATTTCAACTGTTTATCTTCATCATTAGATCAATTAAATTGACCTATAGCACAAATGGAGGAATATCCTCTTGAACCAAGGATAGATAGGTCTTCAAAATGAGTTGGAAGGACTAAATTTGTTAATTTATGTATTATTATATACACATCACTGCAAGTAGATGCCATACCTGGTGGCAGTTTTAACAATTTAGAAATGCAATTTACTTTAAACACACAGTCAAAATTACATATAATTTCAAAAGGAATTTTACAGTCAACAGGGTTTGAGTTATTGGGAGCAAAAGAAAATGGGGAATGCAGATTAAGCAACAGTGAGGCATTAGGGTAAAAGGCAAGGGTAGGGGAAAACATGGGGATAAAATAAATCATTTCAGATGGCAGAAGGTGCTGCTTGGCTGAAAAGAAAGGTGAAGTTACTTGTTATTGTAGGTACCTCTGGTAGTGTGATTGGTGTTGTGGAAAATGTTATTTTGTGTCAGTGTGAAATGTAACGATGAAGAGAGTGTTTGTGTTGTTGTGGTGAAGATTACCATTTACGTTTGACTTTCTTTTTATAAGGAATGAATTTTAATTTTGTTGCAACCATTTTTAGTTGTCTAATTCTTAACTTTTTTCGGTGTTCTTTAGGGGAATAGTTCCAAATGTTTTGGAAGAGAGGATTTTCTAGGTTTGATAATTTTAGTTCAAATTTTTCAACCATTTTTGCCACAAGATTACTGACAGTGGTTAGCTGATGGTAGCTTTTGATTTCTTTAAGGGGCACTAAGTTATTGGTTGAAGTTACTGATCTTATGCACCTATTGTAGAATTTCTCAATTTTACTGATATTGTATTTTTGGGTATTAAAGATTAGGATAGAAGCGTTGGTGAGGAGGGGGAGTACAAGTGAATTAAAAAGCTTAAGTTTGGTTCTGGCTGAAATGGGACTTTTTTGGTTTGAAAGGGGAGATTATTTAAATTTTACAAATTGGACTCTGGAAAGGCTACTATTTGCGTATTCCTTCCAGGATAGCTTGTTATTAATGGTCACTCCAAGAAATTTAATAGAAGGGGACGTGGGGATAGGGGTGTTAAATAATTCGACTGACGAAAGAGTAGGACATTTCTTGTTATTGGAAAATGTCAATTTTGAGCATTTACTAGGATTAATGGACAGGTGCCATTTTTGAAGCCAGGCTTCTAATTTAGAAGTGTAGGAATTAATACGTCGAATGGCTAAGTCGGGAGATGGAGATTGCGATGCTATAGTCAGGTCATCGGCATAGAGAAAACGCTTTACATGGTCGCCGTTGGGTAAATTGTTGATGAAGATGTTAAAAAGAATGGGACTGATAATGCTTCCCTTGGGGACTCCGGCGGAAATTGCTAAGGGAGAAAAAATGTTATTTCCAGATTTCACTTGTATGATGCGGTTATACAAAAAACTTTGAATAATTTTACAGATGGAAGGGGGGAAAGATAGGCAGAGCAATTTATAAATCAGGCCCTGGTACCAAACTGTATCAAAAGCTTTGTGGATGTCATAAAATACTACTTGTGTAGCTTGTCTTCTAAAGATGTGGCCATGAGTTATTAGTTCCACCAGGCGGAGAATTTGATGCGATGTGGAAAGATGATTCATAAATCCCATTTACTCGGGAATGATTATGTTGTTGGCCGAAAGATGATGTTGAATAATTCTGTATATTACTTTTTCGAAAACTTTAGACAGAGATGACAGGAGAGTAATCGGACGGTAGTTAGAAATGGAAGTGGGATCTTTTTGTGGTTTGGGGAGAAGTTGAACCGTGCCTAACTTCCATGAGTCAGGGAAGTAATGTATTTTTAAACGGGAATTGAAAAGGTCGACAAGAAGAAGGATGAACTCGGGAATTTTGGAGAGAAGTTTGAGAATTTTATTAGAAAAGGGGTCAGGACCAGTTGCTTTGCGAATGGGTATCTAGGTAATCGAAAATTTCTGTTGAAGTTGTAGAGAAAAGAGGATCGGTGGGTTGAATTAGTGAGAAGAAGTTGTAAAAAATATTGATGGGGGCATCAGAATCTAGAGTAGAATTGTCGTTCTGCATAAAGGATGCAAGCTATTCAACGGAGAATTTGGCTTTGGTAGCCGGATCAAAGTTGAGTTTGTTATCAATTAAAAGGGGCTGATTGAACATATTAGCTTTTGTGAGGATTTGGAAATTTTCCATAATGAATGATCATCGCATTTTAAAGTGCTGGCAAAGGCATGCCATTTAGAGGAGTGAAAGACACGGAGCTTTTGCTTGATAATGTTCCTGATATTCCTAAGGGCAATTTTATCTTCCGGGAGTTTGTGCAAGTGAAACTGCCTGCGAAGGCGATTCCCGCAGGCCATAAGTCGGCGAATATTTGCTGGTATAGGGGAATGATTGTTGGGAATAGCTTTACGAAAGGAGGTTGCTGACTGTTTGGCAGCCGTGATGAGACCATTGACCATGGAAATTTGGAAGTCCATTTTTTCAGTGGAGGGGCTATCCCCTATGAGAGGGTAGAAAGAAATTTTTTCACTAACAAAGTTGACGATCTGTTGCCAATTGATGTGGGGGGTGTCAGGCTAAGGAGTGCTGATGAGCAAGCCAGAGATAGAAGTGCAAACAGGGATGTGATACAATAGATTTCCATAGTGCACATCGTTTAAAAATTGCAGAATCACAGTCTTTACCAAAACTCCCAATCTTTACATAAACAAAACGATAATCCGAGTCTGATACTCCGAGTAGTACCACAGAATAATACTCTTTGTAATTATAAAACATGGAACCACTGTTATGTGGACATAAAAGTCGAATGTGCTTCCCATCGACTGCCCCTAAACAATGTGGAAAGTTAGCATTTTTCATAAAGCCATCAGCAATAGATTCCCACTTTTCCTTAGTAGGTATAGGTAAATATTCCGATTGTAAGACAGTCCATATGGCTCTGCATACACATCTCACGATTTTACTAGCGGTTGAAATTCCAACTCTGTAGGCATAATGCAGATCTGTAAATGTACATCCACTTGCTAAGTACCTGGAAAGAGATATTGTAACTGAGTTAACTTTGGTGTCATTTCTCAATTGTGATTTCTTTTTTACTTACAGGCAAGGAAGTAACAAAAATATGGAAAAACATTCGCGATGCTTATGTAAAGCACAATCGAAAATTAAGAGAAGAGAAAACAAGTGGAGCAGGAGCATCAGGGATAAAAAAATATATTTTTCATGATCAAATGAAGTTTTTATCAAAACTAGATTTGGAGGGAGATACAATAGATAGCCTCGAAGATAATGAGCACCAAAAGTTGGATAAACCATCTCCCAAAAGAGGGGAAATTCAAGAGGACTCGGGTGTATTCAAGAGACCTGAGAAAAAAATGAAAAAGAGGAATCGAGAGCCAGACGACATCGAGAAAGAAATGCTTTTAGCATTAAAAAGAGAAACACCTAATAGGCACATGTCTTTCTTCCAAGGCATTGCCCCATCAGTGGAAGACTTTAATGATAATGAGGTGTTAAACTTTCAGATGGGAGTGCTTCAATTAATTAAGAATATAAAAGATCAGAGAGAAAGAGAAAAATCCTCCAAAGTATCTCCACAGGAAATGAATCATCCTTATACTGAACAGCAGAGATGGATAAACCCCTACCACCAGAATGAATATTTTGGCAGACAGTTAACTCCAACATATCTCCAGTCAAGCTGAGTATCCCCGACTCCTTCTGCTTCCAGTATGGAATCTATGGATTTTGTCATGATGTAAATGTGATTCTAAATTAATTTTTGAAGCATTTTTCTGTATTTTGATTTATTCACATTCTCTTTCTATTGCTAATAAAAGCCCTATGCTTTCTTACATGGATCTTTAATATATTATAAAACCGGAAAATAAATAAATCATAAAATATTTTTAAATATCAAATTCTCGTTACTTCATTTGGGATTTCTTGTACTCTGAAGGAGGAGTTTAAGGGGAAGTTTTCTAAGCAAAATAAAATACCTTTCAAGGAAGATGAAACCGTTGTCGTAAAATTAAATAACTGGATTAAAATATGTATTGATTTTGAATAAAGGATTACCTAAGGATTGTCTCGACAAAAAGTAACATTCCAATATATAACTGTAAAATGTACGAGGCTTATCCAGAAAGTAAGTGTACTGAGTTTTTGAAGGTTACAAAAATTTATATTTGAACAAAAAAATTACCTGGTTACATTAGTACACTCCTGGCCAAAATTAACGCAGCACCTCCCTAGCGATCCTTACGGCCGGTGCTGCGTTAATTTTGGCCAGGAGTGTACTAATGTAAGCTATTATTCAACACAGTCGCCATTCCTCTCAATGCAGATGGTGAACCGGGGTATTAATTTTTTGATGCCTTCCTCGAAGTAGTTTCCCGCCAAACCGTTCGTTTACTTCTCCACTTCCCCCTTCACCTCCTCGTTGGTTGAAAATCTTTTTAGACCCATGTGCAGCTTCAGGGAGGTAAAAAGATAGTAATCTGAATGTGCTAAGTCAGGGGAATACGCGGGATGGTTCAGGACCATTCAGGACATCCCATTTAAATGAGGCGAGCAGTTCCTTCGCCCGACCCGGCATCCACTCGATTCAACTTCTGTTGGTCTGTCAGCTGTTTTGAGACCCATCTCGCAGACAGTTTCCTATATCCGAGGGTTTCTGTGATGGTTTTGTGTAGCAGAGATCTGAATATTTGTGGAAACATCACAGAAGGTTCATCCACAGTCAATCTGTGATCGTCACGGAGCGCATTTTCGATTTTTTCCCACAATATCGTCAGTCACAATTGAAGGTCTTCCGCTCCTCTGATAATCATGCACAGACGTACGACCGTTTTTAAACTCGCGACACCACTTGAACCCACTAGTACGATTCATAGTTTTATCACCATATGCAGTTTTTACCTCATTATAAACCTCAAACGGAGTTTTTCCCTTCCAAACAAGGTAACGGATGACGCCGCGTATTTCGCACTTGGCGGGAGATCGGGTTGACATTTTTCACGAAACTTATTGTCACGTCGACAGTTCTCAACGTACTGACATTGAACCAGTCATGTTGTGTAGGGGAGGAATCAGGCTACACGGCAGAGTAGCTAACATGTCAAAAAAAATCCCTCCGGCCGTGAGAGCCTCAGTACACTTACTTTCTGGGCATGCCTCGTATTATTAGAATGCTTACCTGATTGTCAACGCCAGCATCTCTACCGGTTGAATACAGTCCCTCATTTGAGTATTCTGGTTTTGAATACTGCTTTCCAGTCGAGCCAGCAATTCATCGAATAATGCCGATGGCATACGGAAGTAGTTAAAAAAATATTTTGGTCGTCTCTTAGCTGAGGAAATAACGTGTTAAACGCACTTGCTTCCACTCTCCGTTGATTGATGGGATGAATCCAATACATTCATTTTCTCTGGATCCTTCTTTTCCTTTCCTCCTTTCTTCGACGATGTAAAAACCACATTGCAATCACTCGTTTTCTATCCATTGTCCAGAATTATCACGTCTGCTCTGTTCGGCTACCAAACATTAACTGCTCATCCGCGCGGCTTTACTAAGCTGTACCGCTCCGTGTGAAAGGCAAACCGCCCAACAGAAAATCCGCGCAGAATTTTACCGCGCGGAAAAATCCGCCCTTTGTGAAATAGGCCTAACAGTGATATTTCATCAGTGAAATATACAGTGACGGAATGTAACCGTAAGAGTGTCAATTCCCGTATTTCTTTCATTCATAATTCTTCTAAAAATAAGCCACACTTCCCTTTTGGAATAAAAAACGAAGCGCTTTGTGGCCGATACTAACCTAATTCTACTGAGAGCCGACATAGGACAGTGCGTGGTCCTTTATTTTCTACGAACCACCCCCTAACCAAGCACTGCTTATTCTGGCGCGCTCTCTCTTACTCTCACTTAAATGATACTAGAAAAATAAATATGGGAACATTGTTTTTTAGATCTTTGATCCTTGGCAAGGATATCGTAAAAACTGCGCGGAAATGAAGAGGAAGGCAGATATACGAGAAGAGCGGCGAGCTCCTGAAAATCAATCGATAAAATGAACACCGAAGAAGAAGAAAAAAGGAAAAGTCTTTCAGCCGCCCACATTCAAAAACGGTAGTCTCAGGGGTCGATAGTTCGAAGTCGACTTTAAGTCATAGTCGATCGATACTGTCATGGCGTTTTAAGTGTGTAAACACCTTAAGGGAGATGGAATTGCTAGATAGATTGCTCTCCAGTTTGGTATTATTCCGTTGCAGATATGAAGATCGAGAGGACTCTTACATCTTATACAGCCTACCGAGCACGGTTCAACTTCATTGAAATTCAACTATTTCCGTTCTTTATCGCAGCCCGTTTTTAAGTAAAACAAAAAGTTTCTCCGATATGTTTTAAATCTCTCTAAAGTGCTGCACCATATTTTGTTTGTATATTAACCTCTCAAGAAGACTTGGAATTGTTCTTAAATACTGTGCCATATTGAAACACTTTGCTTTCCAACTAATTTTGTGGTTGTATCTTCCGTCTCGTAAAGGTTTGTTAAGAACTGTTGTAGGTAGCTGACTGTGATTGCTGTTCTTTGTTGCACTTACTTGGTAAGCCGAGCATATGCTTATCCGAAATTATGGTGAAAATTCACAAAATGTTTCTCTAATATGTGATTTCTCTATATTTCTAACCCTAATCTCTCTAAAGTGCTGCACCAGATCTAAGTTTTTGTTTGTATATTAACCCAAGAAGCAGTCTTAGAATTTTTGTTGGTAAATTTCTAGTTTCACACAGTCAGGGATAAATTCTATATCTCCCTTATTACTGGAGATAATCATGTAATTCCTAAAACATTTCGTAGAATAAGGATGGCGGCTGATATATATGATGAGAAATCCCTTCTAACTAGTGCCATTTCTTAGGAATTTTACTCCAAAGAAGAGCATTTTTTGACGTTTTTCGTCTGCTTTTTGGCCATTTTTGATGGTTCCTAGGAATTCCGGTAGGGGTTTTCTAACTTATTTCAACTCTAACAGATGCCCATATCCCAATTCCCTACTCGCTTACGGGCTTCCTTGAGTGAAAAGGGGTGCTGGGTGGGTGTAATGTACGATTGATTGACCTGTTTTTTGAAAATTTTTGACTCGATTTCGGACTTTTTTAACCGAAAAGGGGTGGGGGAGTGAGGTAAATTTTGTCTGATTTGCTTGTTTTTTCGTAATTTTCAACTCGATTGTGGGCTTTTTTGAGCAAAAAGGGTGGGGGGAGTGAGGTAAATTTTGTCTGATTTGCTTGTTTTTTCGTAATTTTCAACTCAATTGTGGGCTTTTTTGAGCAAAATGGGTGGGGGGAGTGAGGTAAATATTGACTGATTTGCTTGTTTTTTCGTAATTTTCCACTCCATTACGGGCTTTTTTATCAAAAAGGGTGGGGGGAGTGTGGTAAATATTGACTGATTTGGTTGTTTTTTTCGTAATTTTCAACTCGATTGCGGGCTTTTTTGATCGAAAAGGGTGGGGGGAGTGAGGTAAATATTGACTTATTTGTTTATTTTTCGTAATTTTCAACTCGATTACGGCCTTTTTTGATCAAAAAGGGTGGGGGGACTGAGATAAATATTGTCGGAATAGATTAGTTTTTCGTAATTTTCTACTCTATTCCGGGATTCTTACAGCGAAAATGGGTGGGGGAGTGAGGGAAATTTGGTCTGATTTGATTGTTATTTCGTAATCTTAAACTGGATGACGGACTTTTTTGAGCAAAAATGAAGGGGGGAATGAGGTAAATACTGTCTGATTTACTTGTTTATCGTAATAAATATCTCTGTTAAAAAACCTTGGAAGCCTACTTAGCTTGCAAACCAACTATAGCTTGCAAGCCGAACGTGAGGGTTACTATCTTTTTCTTAACACAAAGCAACATTTGTCACAAAAACACTCTCTATCATTACAATCTTACAGTTAACGGTAACATGTACGAAAGGGGGAAGGTTGGGAAAGCGACTCCCTTTCCTGGCGCGTGGGCGACCGACGGACGGTCGTTTCAATCTCAAGGGTCTCAACTATCCCTTCCCTCCTTCCGAGGATTAGGGCGTTATATGGCACCTAGGTTGCGAAATTCGTGCCTTAGAACAAAGATTTTCAACATTTCACCGTGAATCATTCGTTGAATTTCGTGGAGCCGGGGACGGGCGCCCACACCCAAAACATCGAGAGAGAGTGGAGGGAGTTGAAGTACTCCGTCCCGCGATTTGGGACGAAGGAGGAGCATCTGGACGGGTACTTAGGCTCCTACTTATGGAAAAGGCTTCATCCGGAGCGGGGTCTTCGTTTACATAACTTCTTCACGGCTGTTTCGAAGGTGTTCCCTCCTAAGCCTCCATCCCTCCCATGACCACCACCCCCTTGCCATTTCATCAACCCTTCCCCTTCCGTTTACCTATTATTATTTCTTCATTATGCTTAAATTTGTTCTTTTCAGAACTCCCAATTACATCACTAAGATTCTATTTGCTAATCTATTCCTATTACCTTTTTTGTGTTTCTTCCGTGTTATTTTTCTTACGTAATTACCGTGATCTTTGAAATCGAAAGAAAATGCAGTGTTCTTTCGGAGCAAATGCTGCTTTGTGTTAAGAAAAAGATAGTAACCCTCCCGTTCGGATTGCAAGCTATAATAGGTTTGCAAGCTAAATTGGTTTCCAAGGTGCTTCGACATATATATTTATGTAATGCGAACAACGTATAAGAAGATAATTATGCGAGGAATATTCATATTAACTCGATATTATATGTTGTGCATAGCATATTGTTGTTGATTTAGATTATCATTGTGGCTTAAAAAGCAGTACTTCATCGTTTTTTAGCTTACCTATTTTTCAAGTGCATCCCCGTGTAATTTCGTATAATTCGGACGAGAACCACTTGAGAAAAAAATGGTCAGATTATAAAGGAAAGCAGTATTTCATCGTTAGTTATTTTACCAATTTTTCAAGTGCCTCCCCGTGAAATTTCGTATATTTCTGACGTTAACCACTTGAGAAAAACAAATTGCGCATTTTCAAGGCAATTTAAGAGAGTTGAAACTCCGTGATGACCGCTCCACCTGGCGTCAAAACCACGGAAATAGCTACGAAAACAGGGCCTCCGGACGCCATTTCGGTACTTCGCTCACTAAAACACCGATATTTCAGTAAATATAGCACGTTAAGATTGTCTATAATTACTATAATATGCCGCAATGTTTCAAGTGTCTCCCACAAAAATATCGTCGAAATCGGGCCGAAACCACTTGAGAAAAAAAAAGGCTGACTGTGTGAAACTAGAAATTTACCTTTTTGTTAAATACTGTTCCATTATGAAATACTTAGCTTTCCAACTTATTATTTGGTTGTTTCTTCAGTCTCGTAAAGGTTTGTTTAGAACTGTTATCGGTAGCCGACTGTGATTGCTGTTCTCTATTGTGATGCGGCGAATATGAGCACACCTCATCCCCCATCCTCCTAACCGCTATCCTCCGCTTTCATCATTCAGCAAAGAGGAAGATAGTTGATGCTTTCTGGCGATATTTGGTGGAACTTTTCCATAATAAATAGGAAATAAAATAACTGTCTGCGTCCACAATTTTATTTTTGATGATGGGTTGAACCCGAAACCGGTCGTATTTTTTAAAAATAAAATTGTGGACGCAGACAGTTATTTTATTTCCTTTTTATAAAGAGGAAGAGGTAAATTTCTAGTTTCTGTGAAACTAGAAGATTTCCGAAGTACTCTTTGATTTGTACTCCCGGGTCCGGTATTTCTTGTGCGAAAGTTACAATATTCTTTATAGATATAAATATCCTCTAATGGTAAAATGACCATAACAGTACACACCTTAATTAGGGCAACATTTTCTAAAAAATCAGGGACCAATGGGGTCGACTACAAATACTATGTATAATGGTGGTCATTTGTTTCCAGAGGCAGCAATGATAATGACAGACCGAAGAAACAGAGTCAATGAAAATAAAGGTAATACGATATTATTTATGCAGTATAATCACCTTTTAAATTAGACAATTAAAATAAGGATGTCACTACCCTTCCTTGAATTTGAAGTCAGATAATAAACGGTGATGATGAAGAGGAAAAAGTGTTAGCTCTTGTTGTATAACTCCATATGATATATTTTGTACATCATTACCCTGCTTATAGTTAATAAGTCTATTATATATTTATACATCTTCAAGACATCTTTGATCCTAAACCCTTTTTTGACTTTTTCAACATCACCACAGAGTTTTACTCCTTATAAGATTTTAAATAACAAATTCTGAGGACAGCGCAACACAAATATTTACAAAATATGCAATTAAGCAATAACAGCAATAAAAATTCTTTTATCACCACAAACAATAATTTACTCCATGGGATGATGCTATGGTGCCTGCAAATAGAAAAGTTTCAGTAATCTCAGGATGTATAGTAAATAGGAATTGCTTCATATTTTCTTTTCTGTATTCTTCTATTCATGTATACTGTAATTAATAAACTTTGGCTCTCATTAAAACATTTCGCATGATGATATCTTTAAATTAACTATTTGAATTTTTAGGAAAAAGTTGTGGATAAGAAAATAGGTTCACATTACTTATATATACTTCATGAGATCTTGAATTTAATATTTATTCTTTAGGGAATACAGGATTCAGTAGGATATTTCATAATCTTCAGAGTTTCAGAAAACGTTTGGTTTTCTAAAGATAGGTGGAAAGATGAGACAATTTGCTCAGAAACTAAGCATACTAAGGAAAACAAATAGCAGGCTGATAAATATATTTACAAATATCTTTTCCAAACAGACTATTGTGGATTTCATAGATATTATGGAATAAGATGGTTCAGGTTAGGGATTCAGTAATTCTTTCAATCTTAAAAATAAACTGATGAATTAGCTATTCCTATAAAGGGAATTAATATTTATAAAGTTTTTTCTTTAGAAGTAGCATATCCAATTCATCCTACGTTAATGAAAAAAAATTCACATATCCTGAAAATAATAGTAAAAAGCTCTTATGTATTAGGATTATATTAACTTATTTAATCTCTTCATCCCTTCTCGGTATGTGTTTGCCAACTATGTTAGTTAATGGGAAAGTTTTTATAGCAGTATAAATGAACACAATCAACTGAAATAAAATACATTACAATTAGACTAGAAACAGTAAGTAAAGCATTAAATCATGTCATTGGTATATCTTGAAACTCAATACATTTCAACTTTTGTTTGTTCTTAAGTAAATATATTGTAAAGGTCCTACTAAATTATTTATTACTTCTCAGTTCTCTTAAAACATTGAACGCTTGACATTTCCTGGGTCATGAATTTTATTGGAAACGTGGATTGCACAAGTATATCTTTTGTATATCTTAGTCTCATTGGACAAATGGGCAATTCTCAGAGAGAGATTCCTGCTCTATTCAGCCCAACAGCTCAATATGGCAATGCAGAAAGCAACTAGTAGCTCGGATCCTCTCATAAGGAATAATTTTCTTACATGTGTTAACTTTGCTAATAATACATTATTAACTGAACAATAAACAATGCATTTAGTCTCTCATCCTTCCATTTCTGCTTTATTTTTCCAGTGACCTCATGATACATCCACTCCTCCCATGCTGAAAACATCTCTACTTGTAAAGACGTTTTTAGTTATTAGCTACATCTACTTATCCTTGCTTTAATAGTGGTCTTTTGTGTTCATGTTGACATTTTGGTTGTTTATTGCTGCATTTTTGTCATTTTCTGATAGAAATACTTCTATGAAAATCATTTTGTTTTTTAATTTCGCTAATGATGCCATGTGTAAAGTAAAATATGGGATGTTCCCTTTCATTTTACTCAAAAATGAATTCATTTTCTTAGTAAAAATTTCAATTTCCAACTATTCAAATGTATAATACAATATTGGCCTGATGGTTTCAAGGGTTATCTTTCTTAGGACACCAAAAGACCTGCCAATGGAAGTTTCCCCACCTCCGATCTATGTCACTCATATTATCATTTCTTAAGTTTGAACACAGAGAGAGGAAATACAAAGATCATAGAAGCTCTTGACGTTTATAAGGAATCTGCCTCTCTGCGTAGTCATCTTCTGATAGCTGGTTGGACCTTCAATCTCTCAATAACAAGTGACCAGGAAGATTGTTAATACTCGGTTTATCTCATTCCTAAGTAAACTTCATTTTATTACATTCAATAGCAAGAGTTCAGTTAATAAGAGACCCTAACACCTACTGAGTACCAGATTGTAATCGAAACATATCCCATTTCGCAAGAAATATTTGTGTTCGTAATGATGAAAATCAAATGAATGAATTCATAGTTTTTAAATGTATGGTGTATATGCGTAATGGATAGCATCTATACTATTCATTTTTCATGTTGCAATCATCTTCCAAATTTGTCAAAAAATTAATTGCAAAAGTTATCAGCTTATATAGTTGCTTAGGCATTGACAAAAGGTGTAACCTATTACACCCTCTCTCTCTCCCTCTCCATGTGAGTACTTTGCTGGATGAAATCCGCGAAGAGAGAGCTTGCAATTTTTCAACTTCTTTTTTCAAGCTCTCATTGCAAAATTTTCAATGATCGAGCGTCGACGCCGGAGCGATGCGGCATAAAGTGTGCCGGTTCTTCTTTCTTCCATCGTCTGTCCTCCCACCCTTTCTTCCATATTTTTTCCCATCCATTCACCAAAGCGACATCCTTCCTTAGAAATCCTTTTCAGCCGCTCTTATTCAAAAACGATACGCTGATACTTTGAAGTCAAATTGAAGTTGTAGTCGATCGACACTGTCATGGCTGGAAGGTTTAAACGATTTAAGGGAAATAGAATACGTTCGTAACTATTTTTTTCTTTATCGCAGCGTATTTGTAAGTAAAACAAAATGTTTCTCTAATATGTGATTTCTCTATATTTCTAACCCTAATCTCTCTAAAGTGCTGCACCAGATCTAAGTTTTTGTTTGTATATTAACCCAAGAAGCAGTCTTAGAATTTTTGTTAAATACTGTTCCATTATGAAATACTTTGCTTTCCAACTTATTATTTGGTTGTTTCTTCAGTCTCGTAAAGGTTTGTTTAGAACTGTTATCGGTAGCTGACTGTGATTGCTGTTCTCTATTGTGATGCGGCGAATATGAGAACACCTCATCCCCCAGCCTCCTAACCGCTATCCTCCGCTTTCATCCTTCAGCAAAGAGGAAGAGGTATATTTTTAGTTCCTGTGAAACTAGAAAATTACCGAAGTACTCTTTGATTTGTATTCCCGAGTCCGGTATTTCTTGTGCAAAAGTGTCTTCTCGGAATACCCCCGGCTTGCGGGCTAGAGTCAATGCTGCTTCCTGGTCTTCCTGGCTTCGGAAGCGCATTATCCACAGGGTCCCTTGATCAGTGGATCTGGAGAACCGGTGCCCGCTGCTCGATGATGTCCAGGAGGTCCCATTCTAAGGTGTCCTCTGGGGCATTTGTGAGAATCATCCAGCACACTAATGATTAAAAAAACAAAATAATATAACTAGTTCTGATTGCCAGCTTCTGCAAGGAGGCCCTTAGAAACGAGTTTCCTAGATCGGTATTAGAGTAATATCAGTAATGATACACCTTTGTTGAATTTGTTGGAGCTGCAGAGAAATCGAATTGTTTATTCAGAATTTCAGATATGTGTTCATAAAAATTGCGAAGAATTGCTGAAAATACATACTATGGTCCGTTTTTGATAGGTCGAGACTTGCATTTCCTATGAAGGAAAGTATTAGAAGTAGCCCCTAAAGTTTAATAGAGTTAACCATTTCACCACCATTTAATTCACCATTAACAATGTGAAGAATTTTGTTCCGATGCTGGAATGAAAAGTAATCATTTCTGTTTAACTTTCTCTTTGGTCTCATCACATTAAAGTATGCATTTCTAAATATAGCACTTAAAAAGGTATCAGGGACATCGTCTGTTTATTTTTAGTTGAAGTTTGTATTTATATTTTGTAAATTACTTTCTTTTTAATTAATTCATTCATTCATTGTTTCGATATGTTAGAGGTTTATAAAGAGCTTCAAATGCATTTGAACAGAGGGAGCCTTGGTTGCAGTTTGTGATGTTGAACCAGTAAGATGATTTGTTTTCAACTGAATCTCTATTCTTTAACATCTTTTTTACCATGTGTATTTGTTCTAATCATCCACATAGAATAAAGGAGAAATTTTCTGTAATGTAAAATTAATTATTTACAAAATAAAATTCTATTGATTGAACTTAGTTTTTGTTCTCTGTGATACAGTATCCTGATCCCTGTGTATGTAATTTGTAATAGCTCAATTGTCAAACATTTAAAAGGAAAAGTAAGACTTAATCATTGCTGAATGAAATTGAGAAGCTAAAACATGTGCTTGGCCTCAGCATTTCATTTATTATTTGATTGAAATTCATCCTAATAATAATTATTCAATCTTTAAACTGTTGTTTTATGTTGCTTGTCCACTGAAGAATTTGCTGGAATTTAATGAATAAGAAAAATTAAATTTTATGAATACCATGTACAAGATACATCATTACAGAACCTTTTGGTTTAAAAGGGTCTTCTAGGAGGATGTGAATATATATGGTATTTATTGATATTTCAAAATTGTCAAATTCTTGAGATTTTCTGCCAAAGTTGCCATTGATATTAAAGTATAAAAATATCCAGTCAAGTCTAAGTTATGGTTTATTTTGCTAATTGAAGTGACTCAAATGGTACTGTATAGGCATTTTTTCATTGTGGTTCATAGAAAATTTAGAATAGCATTAAAACATTGCTGCAATACTTAAAATTTAATATATTTCACATGAAACACTCATGGCATGGGTGTGTTTTTTGTACACACAAAAATGGTAATTATTGCTGTGCATAATGTGCATTAAAAAATAGATTCTACATCTTTAATTTGCTCCAGTCATGAGTAAAAAGTTACTTGCAAGCAGAAAAGGATTGGAGTGTCATAGTTTAGGCAAACAGAGAGTAAAGTAAGAGATGTATTTATTCCTTTGAAAGAAAATGTTTAGTTATATCAGTTAATACGTTGGGACAACATCATAATCTCAAAGAGACAACAAAGATGTGTTAGTAAATATATACTACATAACTAAATTCGCACTCTAATGTTGCCAGGCTCAATCATAGATGTGCGGCTGTTTGTTTCATGAATGTTATTTTTATTTTGTAACTAGATTATAAAGAACTAAAATATTTTAATCAAATGAATTACAGATTGACTATGAATAAAAAGGAGTCTTCTCATTAATAAAATTGAACTGCTTCAATATACTTCCAGTGGTGGATTACCATCATACAAAACAATAACACTTGTACAATAATATTCAGAAACTTGTACAATTCCACACTATATGCATGATTTGTAAATATGGAATGTGTAGTATTAATAATTTGTAGTTTGGAATTGCACAAGTTTTGTAATATTATTGTAGAAGTGAAAATTATTGTAATATATGAACTGAAATTATTAGCATCATTAATTCCTTCACAAAAACTTCTCTTCTGGTCCTGATTAAGTACCGATGCCTATAATTTAAACTTGTGGTAATAAATCTGCCTTCCCTCTCTCTGATATTACCAATTTGTTAATTAGTAGAGGGTGCTTTCCCTCTAAAGTAAAACTTGCCCGAGTATCTCCTATTCCAAAGAAGGCAATCTATCTCACTCTGACAAATAAAGAACAATATCAGTCCTTTCAGCCTGTTAAAAATTACTTGAACAATTATTCTACAATGGCATTTGAAATTTTTTAATTTACTCTCAGAGAGTCAACATGGCTTCCATAATTCAAAATCCACTTGTAATGCTACCTTCCAGCTCATAAATCAAATTCATCTTGCTCTCAATAAAAAGCAGCTTTGCCTAGCATTTTTTTATGATCATAGGAAAACCTTTGACCACATTGACCATGAAATTTTAAGCAATATGCTTGTATCTTATCGCATCAATGGTATTTCTTTTCTTATTAATAGAC
Organism: Sympetrum striolatum; assembly: GCA_947579665.1. Classification (NCBI taxonomy): domain Eukaryota; kingdom Metazoa; phylum Arthropoda; class Insecta; order Odonata; family Libellulidae; genus Sympetrum; species Sympetrum striolatum. Next base: position 105,994,151 of record OX388343.1, read on the forward strand.
ATCAATATGTCACCTGCAACTGTCGGAACCATAATCCTCCTCAAAGTAATGAATTTTTCAGTTAACCATGCCAATAGCTGTAAATTTGTAAAACAAAAATTGTACTTTTATTAAAAAATTACCAAAAACAGGCAAAGATTGTGCGAATTTTGAAAATTTTCAGTTTGTTGTTTGAATTCCAAGTCCAAATTTCACTAGGTTTTCTTGAAGTTAAGGCATAATATAACAAAAAATTGAGTTCAACCCGAGGTCACTGACTCGAGGTCAACGACCCGAGGTCACCGACTCGACGTCAACGACCCGAGGTCAACGACCTGAGATCATTTCGTCAAAGATCTAATTCCAAGATAGAATCTTCCCATATTTTGAATAAAAGTTCAACTATTGTTAGCAAATTACGGAAAAATTGGCAAAAAATGGGCATTTCTTCGAAATATTTTACTTTTTGGGATTCATTTTCCTAATATTCAATAAAAACTAGTAAATTTAGACCGGTTTTAAAGATTTAAGCGCATCATTTCATATTTGAACAGAAATTCCACTATCGTTATCAATTACGGAAAAATCGAAGAAAACTGTGCATTGTCTCAAAATATTTCTGTTTATAAAATTTCATAAATTATCTCAGTATTTTTTTAGCAATTTTTATTTAAAACAGTCAATAGAAAGTTGAGACATAGAGCTGTGTTAATAATCAGGAAAAAATTTCAAACTGAGAGTAAAGAATTGTATTCTGCAATTCTATAGATTGACCACATTCCCAATTTTAATAAAGTTATTTGTTGTACTGAGTGAGCCATGTTAACTTGAGGCATAAAAAATGTTTATTTGTATTTCAGTTGTTATTTATACCTACTTTTGTCTGATCTCTTATATTGCAAAAAATTTCTTTTTGTATATCATCTATTACATTTACATAGTAGGTTAGATTTAACTGTCTGCATATTTACTTTTTCATGATGCTTTATTGTTTTTTTTTTCACTTTCTGTTTCTCTCTTCATCACTATTTGTATTGTTTATTTTGATATGAATAGCTCTGATGTGAGCCATTAACTAAAATTATTTTTGTATAATATTGTGCTTGAAATATTTGTTCTATTGACGTTCTATGGACAGACTTTAGTCAAATTGGATATATCTTCGTATGAACTACTCTATATGCCGGCATATAATTGAACCAAGTCTTTTTAAAATATTTGTCCATGCTATCAGGCTTAACTAATTTTCTCTTATATTTCCAGTTCGATTCCAATTCCAAAATCCTTACCAAATCTTTCCTTGCATCATACTGCTAATCAATTGATGTATTTGCAGATAGCTATGTTAATGCATTGCATTCATTAATTTAATTTTAGAATGACCTTGAAAATAGTGGAGTTCGGTGCACCAGCATGCAGTGAAGCCACTGTCAGTTTAGAAAACACAAAGCCGGTGTCTGTGGTGCCACAGGTGTTGCTCCTAGAGGAGGGAGGAAATACTGCCTCTGGCCATCGAGAGGCTATAGCAATGTAACAAACCGGGTGAGGGCATATCCCCAGAGAGATTGGGAGAAGTGGAATGTGACCCACGTCTGTCATGTTGCTTTTGGTAAGTTCAATTTCAGCATTCAGGATATAGAGTAACAAGTTGTGTCCAAATTTTCCTGCACTGCGAAATGTTCCATGCTCCCATGGAACTACCTATTCTATAACCCCAATTTAATTTTGAATCTTTGCAGATGAATACCTGATGGAGAGGGAGTTCTTGAGTTTTTGGTCGGAGGTGACGGATTTAGATGCGAGGGTCCAGGTTGTGAAGAGGAAGGAGTATGGGAGGGGCAAGCATTCTGCCAAAAAGGAAGCATTTGCGAGAATTTTTTACTGGAGGCACCACTTGGATGCCTACAAATCTCGCTACACTGACCACTATGCCAGAATTATCTGATGAAGGTAATCTTAGGATTATTTAGTTAATCATGGACTAAATATATATTTATATAGAATAAAAAATTCTGTAATCATCATAATACTTCATTGCAGGTGAATGGGAGGAAATGTCTGGGAATACAAGTGTCAGTGGTGGCACTCCAAAGAGGCAGGCTCAGCAAGGTATGTATTTGTTTGAATTAATCTCGATTCTTTCTTATGTAGCATATATCAAGTTTGTTTCAGGCAATCACAGATGATCATTTACTGTAATATGATAGTTGCTAAGTATTTTAGCCTTTTGGTGAATGACAATATCCTAACTTCATTACAGGGGAGATAAAGGAGATAGCTGGCAACCAACAAAAGAGAAGTAATGGAAGTATGGAATGTTAGAAATCAATCGAGGTATATACTTCGCCCTGTATATACACGTGGATGGAAAAGGATAAAACACACAACCGAACCGTTTAAAGGAATCATGCGAACTGACTTCTTTATTCATTTCAATATGGCGACTGCCGTACAAAAATGACAAATGAATATCACCAAGCAACCTTTCTATATCAATTACCATCTCTCTTTATGTGTTCATAATGCCACATTTTTAACACCTCTCCTCATTACGACACATAAAGTTTGCAACCAATCAATTTCAAATCAAGTAATCAAAATAAATCACACAAAATATACAATATTCCCTCCCACATAACTATCTAATTCAAAACAAACAAAAATGTCATGATAAACGCTAAACCAAAACAACAACACCACAATAAAAATACTTAAAAAAAAATGTACAAATGCTTGGTATGCTTTAAAAGTGAAAAGAAAATGGTTCACTCGCACATACAAAGGAAAAAAAAATCTCACTTTAATCCCATCATTTGAGAGAAAGTTTTAGTTTTTGGTCCAGACAAAGGTTTGGTAAGTAGATCAGCACAATTGTCTACTGACTGCACATGATTGAACACAATATCCCCACTTTCAACAAGTTCCCTTAAATAATGGTATGCCCCAACTACATCCACCTGCTCGATATCCCATTCATTTTCAATTGCCACTGCCATTAATAATCTTAAAGTTCTTCTTTGAATTACTGGGCTGAATGTCTCTGAATAATCAATCCCTTCAACCTGCTTAAAGCCTTGAGCAACGAGTCTAGCCTTAAACTTCAAAACTGCCCCCATTTGGTCCTTCTTGAGTGAAAATACCCACCTACTCCCAATTTCATTTTCATACGTGGGTCTTTTGACCATCTCCCATGTTTGCTGCTCCTTCATGTTGTTGATCTCTTCCTCCATCGCAGCTCTCCATTCAACAGAACACATACCTTTCAGAGCCTCCTCAGCACTCTCTGGGACCTCAATTTCCCCCCTACCCTTCACGAGGTTAGCACAGGGACATCTTATTGGGAATCTCTCCCTGGTGGATCTCCTTGGTCCTCCCTCCACCTCATCAGGGATGAGATGCTCTTCTTCCTGTGGTAAATGGGCTCCCTCTCCTGGAGGTAGCAGCTCATCCTCTCCTGGAGGTGGTAATCCCTCCTCTCCTTGATCATCCTCTCCTGGTTCCTCATCTGAAATTTCTTCAAAATCCATGTTGTCCAAGGGTTCATCTTCGCCTCCATCTTTGGTCTTAACATCATCAACCATTTCTCCCTCTTCCAAAAGGAATGATTTTCTTCCCCTTGAACTGGGCCTCTTGCCAACCTTAGATTTTAGGCTGTCATCAACAACTTCACCACTTTCTTCAGCACAGATCTCTCCTTCCATTCCGGGAACCGGCCACCTCTACTCCATCTGCTAACTCCTCTTGTTCATGTCCTCGCAATCCTTGAACCTGCATTGCTGGTGATGGCAGAAGTGGTGGTACCGCACAAGGAGATGATACAGCACCCACTGATCCCATCTCCGGATCTTCACGGTTGAGGATTTGTGTCGCCTTTTCACCATCGGGAACAGGAAACTTCATCCTCCGCATCTTTCCTTGAATGCAAGTGTCACATGCTTCCTGAAGTCTCCCTGTTAAGCTCAGTCCTGGTATTTTTTTCATGGAAATCTTGTTCAAGTGGCCAAGGCGAGCATGTCACGTCTTGAATGTCACTCGCGAGGCATTTCGGGATTCCTTAAAATTTGCCTTCATCTCCTCTATCGCCATCCCTCTCTCTGTTGTTACGTAATAAAGACGGCCAACTCGGTGTGCTTTTAATAGCACCTTTCCCTCATCGGATATCTCAGCCTTACCCCCGAAAGCTACGATCTTTAGCCCCTTCTCTTCCAACACTCCCTGAGAAATTAGGTTGTCCTGGAGGCTTGGGACGTACAGCACTTCGGAGAAATCCAGATCCCACCCCCCACATTCCATTGAAATGTGAAGGAGAACTTTTCCCCTCCCCTCTATTTTCAACGGCGCACCATCCCCAACAGTCACTTCCCCTTTCATCGGAGTAAAGTCCCTCATCAGATCCCTCCTGTGAGTCATGTGATCGGATGCGCCACAATCTAACAACCACACACTCTGGTCCTTAGAACAGTCCTTCGATGTACACAAAGCCCTGTACTCCCGTGTTACTACTGTTGCCGTGGCCTGTCTTCCTTTGTCTCCCTCGCTATCTTTTTCTCTTTTCGGGCAATTCCGCGATATGTGCCCCTTTCCTCCGCAAGCGTAGCACCAGAAATCCTTCGGCCTTGACTGTTCTCGATTCATCCTCTCAGGTGGATGTCCCCATTGATTCCTACCACTTGCGTGACTCCTCGACACCTTCAATGCCTGATAGTTTTCCCGGTTTTCCCTCTCATTCGAGAGATTCAGCCGTTTCTCTTCCAGGAGTAACTTCGCCTTTACCTTTTGGGTTGAGAGTCCTCCCTCGATTTATCTCTCAAGGCTTCTTATTAACCCTTAGTATTTATTGATAGGCAACCCCATCAAATAAAACGCGGCCAATACATCGTCGGAGAACACAAGCCCACACTTCCGAATCTTTTTGTGGAGATCGTTAATCTTATTTATGTAATCTTGGACGCTGGTGTCCTCCTCCTTTCGAAGATTAACTAAATCTTGCAAAAACAGTGTTTGTTGCAGTAGGCCATAGTCTGTGCACAGGGATTCTAAAGTATCCCAAATTTCTTTTGCGGTATCGCACTTGGCAACATCGTTCAGAAATGAATCTCCAACGTACGTTAACAATATACCCTTAGCGATGTTGTCGAGCCTAGTTTGCCTTCTTTGCTCATTTACGACCACGTCGGATTGGTCCCAATCAGAAATAGATTCCCAACATCCCGACCTCAAGCACAAAGCTTTAACACGAATTACCCATTTAAAATAATTATCGCCGTTTAGCAATGGACACTTCACATCTTCATCGCACACCTCGTGTTCGAACGCCGCCGCCATTGCTTCCACAAAATCTCCCTTGAGTTCGCAATAAAAACAGTTATACTCCACCGGTTAGTGAAACTATTCCTAATTTCCACCCTCAAGCAATTCCTGGGCCCATGACCTGTTAGAAATCAATCGAGGTATATACTTCGCCCTGTATATACACGTGGATGGAAAAGGATAAAACACACAACCGAACCGTTTAAAGGAATCATGCGAACTGACTTCTTTATTCATTTCAATATGGCGACTGCCGTACAAAAATGACAAACGAATATCACCAAGCAACCTTTCTATATCAATTACCATCTCTCTTTATGTGTTCATAATGCCACATTTTTAACATGGAAGTCCCAATAGCAAATGGTGTGTATTTTTCTTGAGTCAAATTCCTTTTTTAAGCCATGAGTAAGTTTCTAAATTATGGGATGTTTAGAAAGCATAAAGTTGTTTTAAGGAAGGTGTTACTTAGTGAGTCTCACTTTGATTGATATTGAATTTACTGAATTATGTGAATGTAAATGAAAAACCTATCAAAGACTGACCATGATTTAGAATTTTTGATGAAAGTTTCTTATTAAATTTTAATGTATTTCTTGTTTCCTTCTTTTTAGAGCCTTGTTGCAGAAATTAGATATAGTATTGAAAAGGATGGATGATCTGGGCAAGAATGTTACTAAGTTAGCAAATGGGTTAACAAATTCAGAAAAAAGTAATGGCGAACTAGAAAATGGCAGGAATAAAAAATATAGCAAAGAAAGTCTCCTCCTTACAGGATTGTCAGAGGGAAGTTTAAAAAAAAAGTAGTGGAGGGTAGAACCTCTAGTACAGACAATATGCAGAACAGGATACTGCCATTCTCACTGCCCATATTGGACTGGAACCATTTCTGTGAGTGATGATGATAATGAAAATAGAGGTTTTGGAGGTGAAGGAGCTACTGGTTAGTGATTCTATTTTTTTTACTTTATGTTACACATATTTCACTGAACTATGCTATTTTTCTAATGTCTTAACAGGTACAAAATCTTGGAGGAATAGGAGAGAGGGGACCTCACAACAATTATAAATGGAATCCTCTCAAGGATACTCTTCAAGTCCTTTGCCAAACGCTGCAGTTGGAAGGGGCAGAGGGGAGAGAAACATGAATTGGATAATACACCCTATTGCAGATTGTTCATGGTGTGTATTTTAGGCTGTTGCCTCTATTGTTGTAAATTACCTCATTTGTTGGAAGTGGATAAATAAATGGGAGGTGGCGTAAAATTTTGTTCCATCTTCCTTTTCAGGTGCAGTTATCTGCAATTATGGTCATGAGAAGACGACGGAAGAGGCTGTAAAAGGGAAACTGAAAACCTGGCTGAAGACAGCAAGTCGGAAGAGGGATATTGTCGAGAGCTAAATGTTTGTATTATTAATTTATCAATATATTTATTGAAAACAATTGCTCCTTTACTATTTATTTTCAATGGAAGGAGGACCTTTTGCAGATACCTTTTTAAAAGAAGAAATTTCTTTATTACAGGGTGCGGCAGAACCGACTAAGCAGTTTCGAGTGTGGCAGAACCAATTTAGCAGTTTTGAGGAGTTATAAAAAAGAAATCTGCATATATAAAGAAAAAACGTTTTTATTTTCGAAAAAAGTTGTCCAAACCTGTTCGAAAATAAAAACGTTTTTTTATATATGCAGATTTCTTTTTTATAACTCCTCGAAACTGCTTAATAGGTTCTGCCACACTCGTAGCTGCTTAATCGGTTCTGCCGCACCCTGTATAATAATAATATGCGATACAGTGAAATTTATATATAATACGAACGTAATTTTAAAACGCCACTGTTCGGTGTAAAAGTACCATCTCGCGGCAGGTTTGCGAACTACGGGCGCCAGCTACATTACCTAGTAGTGCCACCTACCGTCAAATATTGGTACCATTCCGCAGCACGAGTTTACGCCCAATAAAAGCGTTCTTAGACCCTAGAAAAGCACGTGCATGATACCGTTCTACGCCCGGTCCAAAGAGTATAATGACGTCCATAAGACGTTGGGTTAGATGGAAGAAGAGACTTTTAAGTCTCAATCTCGCCCAAATAAAGACGATTTATTATTATTATTATTACTTACGCCCGGTTCCCTCCGACTTGTGTTGTTTGGGAAATATTGCTGCCTTTCGGATGATTTCGACGGCAAAATTTTCCCTGTTTTTAGAACGTAAACATACATCGTTTGAAGTTTTATCAACAAAGCCGAAAATATTAATCTACATTATAGAAGGTGATATTATTCATAAAAATATATAGCTTCAATCAATTCAATTTCAAAAGTTAACGTATGGTTTTATTGCCACAAAATTTCGGCTCTTCTTCTCAATACATTTCTTATGAGCCTATCTTTCACATTATGCCCACAGAATTTTCACCATTTTTGTCTGAATTCTCTCAATTTCGACTCGAATGCGATATTCTACGACCAAAATAAGAATCTTTATTCAATTTTCTCTCTTTGGATTTAATCTCGATTTGGTACTACCATTATTTTTGATCTAATTCTTCAAAATAAAAAATGCCTGATATTGATCAAAATGAACTTTGTGTGTATTTCTTATGAGAGACGATTATACTGGTCCAGAGTCAAACCAAGGATATTTGGACAGAGATTTTAGCTTTCTGCACTCCTTCTCCATATAAACTTTAACTATGCCAAATCTCAAACTCCTCCGTTCGCGCAATATCCCTAAAAAGGGACCCAAAGTTTTCTCTTCACGTATTAATATGTAGATTAACTCTTAAATAACGTATAAAACTAAACTAAACTAAAGTAACTAATCTAGTAACTACTAAAGTTAACGGGTATGAGTTTTTAAAAGAACTTTTTCCACTCAAGAAATCTAGAAAGCAGCAATTTCAAGGTAAGGTAAACAAGGCAATGGGGAAGTTAAAAGAGCGCGTCAGAAGGTGTTGCAAGTAGCGGAAATCGCGGAAATCGACCGTGGCCAATTGGAAATCCTGAAACATCATCCATGACATCCTCAAACTCACCAAGTTCAACTTCCTGACACCTAGGTGACAGGATAGTCTAATAAAGGTAAAATAGAGGAAAAAAATCGAAATTTCGCTAAAAATATCCGTTTCGTTACTTTTTTTGATATAATCTCGATAAAATGACGAAAATTAAGGCAAAATAGAGGAAAAAATTGAAATTTTCCGCTTTCGTAGCTTTTTTCGATCACATCATGATAAAATAAGGAAAATTAATGCAAAAAAGAGGAAAAAAATGAAATTTGGCTAAAATTATCCGTTTTGGTTGCTTTTTAAGATCATATCTCCATTAAATGGCAAACATCAAGGCAATATAGAGGAAAAATTTGCAATTTCGCAAAAACTTATCCATCTTCGTTGCTTTCTTTTATCTCATCTCGATGAAATGACGAAAATAAAGGCAAAATAGGGGAAAAAAATTGAAATTTCGCAAAAATTCTCCGTTTTCGTTCCTTTTTTGATATAATCTCGATAAAATGACGAAAATTAAGCCAAAATAGAGGAAAAAAATTTAAATCTTGCTAGAATTATCCTTTTATGTTGCTGTTTGCGATAATATCTCGTTAAAATGACGAAAATTAAGGCAAAATAGAGGAAAAAAATTGAAATTTTCCGCTTTCGTTGCTTTTCTCGATCATTTCTCGATAAAATAAGGGAAATTAAGGCAAAAAAGAGGAAATAAAATTGAAATTTCGCTAAAATTATCCGTTTTCGTTGATTTTTTCGATCATATATCGATAAAATGACAGAAAATTAAGGCAAAATAGAGAAAAAATTATTCGCTAAAATTATAATTTTTCGTTGATATTTTTGATCATATCTCGATTGAATGACGAAAATTAAGACAAAATAGAGGAAAAAATTGAAACTTTGCTAAGATTATCCGTTTTCGTTGCTCATTTCGATCATACCTCACGAAAATGGCAAAAATTAAGGCTAAATAGAGGAGAAAATAGAAATATCGCTAAAGTATCCGTTATCATTGTTTTTCGTAGATATTATCTCGATAAAATGACGAAAACTAAGCAGAAGTAGAGGGAAAAAATTCAAATTTCGCTAAAAAAATCCGTTTTGGTTGCTATTTACGATCATATCTCAACTAAATGGCAAAAATTAAGGCAAGATAGAAGAAAAATTTGCAATTTCGCAAATATTATCCATCTTCGTTGCTTTTTATTATCTCATCTCGATGAAATGACGAAAATAAAGGTAAAATAGAGGAAAAAAATTGAAATTTCGCTAAAATTATCCGTTTTCGTTGCTTTTTTCGATCATGAAATGACGAAAATTAAGGCAAAATGGAGGAAAATATCGAAATTTCGTCAAAAATATCCGCTTTAGTTGCTTTTTCAGATCATTTCTCACCAAAATGACAAAAATTAAGGCAAAATAGAGAAAAAAATTTAAACTTCCCGATAATTATCCATTTTCGTTCCTTTTTACTTTCTCCATATACGAAGTATAGAGAAAGTATTGTTTTCATGAAAAAATTCGACTTCGAGATTTCAACGGAAATACATGTTTTGGGGTCCCTAGAACACGTTTTGACCATTTTCGGAATGATGTCTGTGTGTATGTGTGTGTGTGTGTGTGTGTGTGTGTGTGTGATAGTGGACGCTCTAACGTGAAAACTATTCGTCGTATCAACACCAAACTTCATATATAGTACTGTGGTGTGTGCTGTCAGAGTTGATTAGTTTTTGGAGTAAATCGGTCAACCGGAATTCGAGCTTTATTCATTAAAGCTTATTTCCGGTTTTTAAAATATCTCCATAAATATGATATATACGTATATTGTATTACTAATAAAAGTTTTAGATAATGAAATTTACTATAACTTTTGTATTTAACATATTTTTTTATCACCGGTTGATTAGGAGTTATTCGTGAAACACTGATAAACCGGAAGAAGATGATTATGTACTTTGTGGGCGCTCTAACATGAAAACTATTTGGCGGATCAACACCAAACTTCATATGTAGTACTTCTATTACAGTCGTTAAAGTTGATTAGTTTTTGGAGTAAATCGGTTTACCGGAAGTTCAGCTTCATTCTTCAAAGCTCATTTCCGGTTTTCAAAATAGCTCCATAAATATGATATTTAGGTATATACTATTATTTATAAATGTTTTAGAAAATAAAATTTACTATAACTTTTGTATGAAACATATTTTCGTATCACTGATTGTTTAGGAGTTATTCCTGAAATACTGATAAATCGGAAGTTGCTGATTATGTACTTTGTGGGCGCTCTGGGCTCTATGGGCGAAAGGCCAGTTTCATCGTTTTTCATCCAGCATGTCCCGAACAACATTATTTATAATGTTTAGAGTTCGAAATTACTGTCGTAGATAAGTATTTACATCTTATATATGGAGAAAGTCATGTGCTGGCCACATCAGATTTTTTTTCATTGAGCCGAGATTTGTTCCAAAAAAAGCAACGAAAGCGGATAATTTTATCGAAATTTCAAGTTTTTACTTCTTTTTTACCTTAATTTTCGTCATTTTATGCAGATATGATCGAAAAAAGCAAACGATAACGGATAATTTTAGCGAAATTTCAATTTTTTTCCTCCAATTTACCTTAATCTTCGTCATTTTATCGAGATATGATATAAAAAACAACGAAAACAGATAATTTAAGCAAAATTTCTATTTTTTTTCTTTATTTAATAATAATTTCTTAATATAATAAATAATTTACCTTAATTTTCGTCATTTTATCGAGATATGATCGAAAAAAGGTACGAAAACCGATTTTTTATGCGAAATTTCTATTTTTTTTCTCTATTTAGCCAAAAATTTTTATCATTGTATCGAGATATGATCGAAAAAAGCAATGAAAACGGATCATTTCACCGAAATTTAAATTTTTCCTCTATTTTTCCATAATTTTCTTCATTTTATCGAGATATGCTCGAAAAAATCAACGAAAACTGATAACTTTAGCGAAAATTCAATTTTTTCCGCAATTTTGCCTTTATTTTCGGCATTTAATCGAGATATGATCGAAAATAGCAACGAAAACAGATAATTTAATCGAAATTACAATTTTTTTCCTCTTTTTTACTACATACATGTTTTGGGGTCCCTAGAACACGTTTTGACTATTTTCGGAATGATGTCTGCGTGTGTGTGTGTGTGTGATAGTGGGCGCTCTAACGTGAAAATCATTGGTCGTATCAATACCAAATTTCATATATAGTACTGTCGTGTGTGCTGTCAGAGTTGATTAGTTTTTGGAGTAAATCGGTCAACCGGAAGTCGAGCTTTATTCATTAAAGCTCATTTCCGGTTTTCAAAATATCTCCATAAATATGATATATACGTACATTGTATTTCTTATAAAAGTTTTAGATAATGTAATTTACTATAACTTTTGTATTTAATATATTTTTGTATCACCACTTGATTAGGAGTTATTCGTGTAATACCGATAAACCGGAAGTATCTGATTATGTACTTTGTGGGCGCTCTAACATGAAAATTGTTTGTCGGATCGACACCAAATTTTATATATAGTATTTTGGTTTGTGTGTTTAGAGTTGATTAGATTTTGGAGTAAATAAGTTAACCGGAAGTTGAGCTTCATTCTTCAAAGCTCATTTCCGGTTTTCAAAATATCTCCTTAAATATGATATTTAGGTATATAGTATTAGTAATAAAAGTTTTAGAAAATGTAATTTACTATGACTTTTGTATGAAACATATTTTTGTATCACGGATTGTTTAGGAGTTATTTGTGAAATACTGATAAACCGGATGTTGCTGATTATGTACGTTGTGGGCGCTCTGGGCGCTGGGGCGAAAGGCCACTCCATCAATTTTCATCGAACATGTCCTGAAAAACATTATTTATAATGTTTGTGACGTAAAAGATAATAATATATATAAATTAATCACTCATCTTCAAAGTTTAGATGGAATATAGAGTTCGAAATTACTGTCGTAGATAAATATTTACATCTTATATATGGAGAAAGTCATGTGTTGGCCACATCAGATTTTTCGATCATGAAATGACGAAAACGAGACAAAAAGGAGGAAAATATTGAAATATCGCCAGAACTTTCCGTTTTCAATGCTTTTTTCTTTCATATCTCGAAAAAATGACGAAAATTTAGGAAGAATGCAGGAAAAAAATTGAAATTTCGCTTAAATTGTTCGTTTTTTTTTGCTTTTTTCGGTCATTTCTCAATAAGATGAGTAAAATTAAGGAAAAAATGAGGAAAAAATTAGAAATTTTGCTAAAATTATTCGTTTTTGTTGCTTTTTTCGATAATATTTCGAAAAAATGAGGAAAATTAAGGAATAAATAGAGGAAAAAAATGAAATATCGCTAAAATCATTCGTTTTTGTTGCTTTTTTCGATAACCTATCGATAAAATGATGAAAAGAAAGGAAAGAAAAGAGAAAGAAATTGAAATATCGCTAAAATTATTCGTTTTTGCTTCCATTTTCGGTCATATCTCGATAAAATGAGGAAAATTAAGGAATAAAAGGGGAAAAAATTGAAATATCGCTAAAATTATTGATTTTTGTTGCTCTTTTCGACAGTATCTCGTAAAAATGAGGAAAATTACGGAAAAAAAAGAAGAAAAAAATTGAAATTTCGCAAATATTATTCGTAATGGTACTTTTTTCGATAATAAATCGAAAAAATGAGGAAAATAAAGGAAAAAAAGTGGAAAAAAATTGAAATTTTCTAAAATTCTTCGTTTTTTTTGCTTTTTTTGGTCATCTCGATAGAATGAGGAAAATTAAGGAAAAAAAAGAGGAAAAAATTTGAAATTTCACTAAAATTATTCGTTTTTTTTGGCTTTTTTTATGACAGATCTCGGTAAAATGAGGAAAATAAGGGAAAACAAGAGAAAAAAAATGAAATGACGCTAAAATCATTTGTTTTTGTTGCTTTTTTCGATAATATCTCAATAAAATGAGGAAAATTAAGAAAAAGAAAAGGAAAAAAATTGAAATTTCGCTAAACTTATTCGTTTTTGTTTTTTTTTCGGTCATATTTTGTTGAAATGAGCAAAGAAATTGAAATTTCGCTAAAATTATCTGTTTTGTTTTGTTATTATATTATATGTTGCATTTTTCGGTCATATCTCAATAAAATGAGGAAAATTAAGGAAAAAAAGAGGAAAAAAATTAAATTACGTTAAAATTATTCGTTTTTATTGCTTTCTTCGGTCATATTTCTATAAAATGAGAAAATGTAAGGAAAAAAAGAAGAGATAAAATTGAAATTTCGCTAAAAATATTCGTTTTTGTTGTTCTTTTCGATAATATCTCAATAAAATGAGGAATATTAAGGAGAAAAAAGATGAAAAAAATTGAAATTTCGCTAAAATTATCTGTTTCGTTTCTTTTCTCGATAATATATCAATAAATTAAGGAAAATTAAGGAAAAAGGAAATAAATTGATATTTTGCTAAAATTATTCGTTTTTGTTGCATTCTTCGGTTATATCTTAATAAAATGAGGAAGAGTAGGGAAAAAACAGGAAAAAATTAAAATTTCGCTAAAATTATTAGTTTTTGTTGCTATTTTGGATAATATCTCAAAATAATGTGGAAAATTTATTAAGAAATAGAGGATAAAAATTGAAATTCCGCTAAAATTATTTTTTTTTTTTAAATCTTTTTTATAATATCTTAATAAAATGAGGAAAATAAGGGAAAAAAAGAGGAAAAAAATGAAGTTATGCTCAAATAATTCGTTATTGTTGCTTTTTTCGGTAATATCTCGATAAAATGAATAAAATAAAGGAAAACAACGGGTAAAACATTGAAATTTCGCCAATGTTATTCATTTTTGTTGCTTTTTTCGATCATATCTCGATAAAATGAGAAAATTTATGGAAATAAAAGAGTTAAAAAATTGAAATTTGACTAAAATTATTCGTTTTTGTTGTTTCTTCGATAATATCGCTATAAAATGAGGAAAATTAAGGATATAAAAAGAAAAAAATTGAAATTTCGCTAGAATTATCTGTTTGGTTTCTTTTCTCGATAATATCTCAATAAAATGAAGAAAATTAAGAAAAAAAAGCGAAAAAACATTAAATTACGTTAAAATTATTCGTCAAATATATCAATAAATTAAGGATAATTAAGGAAAAAAGGGAAAAAATTGATATCTTGCTAAAATTATTCGTTTTTGTTGCATTTTTTGGTCATTTCTCAATAAGATGAGGAAAATTTAGGAAAAAAAAGAGGAAAAAAATTGAAATTTCGCTAAAATTATTCGTTTTTGTTGCTTTTTCGTAATTTTTCGATAGAATGAGAAAAATTAAGGAAAAAAAGAGGAGATAAAATTAAAATTTCGCTAAAATTATTCGTTTTTGTTGTTCTTTTCGATAATATCTCAATAAAATGAGGAATATTAAGGAGAAAAAAGATGAAAAAAATTGAAATTTTGTTAAAATTATCTGCTTCGTTTGTTTTCTTGATAATATATCTTTAAATTAAGGATAATTAAGGAAAAAAGGGAAAAAATTGATATTTTGCTAAAATTATTCGTTTTTGTTGCATTTTTTGGTCATATCTTAATAGAATGAGGACAATGAAGGAAAAAAATAGAGGAAAAAAATTAAAATTTCGCCAAAAAAATTTCGTTTTTGTTACTTTTTTCGATTATATCTTGATAAAATGAGTAAAATAAAGGAAAAAAGGCTAAAAAATTGAAATTTCGCTAATGTTATTCGTTTTTGTTGCTTTTTCGATCATTATAAGTTATATTGAGGAAAATTAAGGTAAAAAAAGAGGAAATAAAATAAAATTTCGCTGAAATTATTTTTTTTTGGCTTTTTTCGTTACTTTCTCAATAAGATGAGGAAAATTTAGGAAAAAAAAGAGGAAAAAATTGAAACTTCGCTAAAATTATTCGTTTTTGTTACTTTATTCGATAACATCTCGAAAAAATGAGGAAAATTAAAGAATAAATAGAGGATAAATATTTAAATATCGCTAAGATTATTATTTTTTGTTGCTTTTTTCGATTATATCTCGATAAAATGGGGAAAGTTAAGGAACAAAATTGAAATTTTGCAAACATTATTCGTTTTTGTTAATTTTTTCGGTCTTATCTCGATCAAATGAAGAAAATTAAGGAAGATAATTGAAATTTTGCTAACTTTATCTGTTATCGCTTCTTTTTTTGGTCATATCTTGATAAAATGAGGAAATTTAAGGAAAAAAAAGAGGAACAAAAACTAAATTTAGCTAAAATTATTCGTTTATGTTGCTTTTTTCGATAATATCTAAATAAAATGAGGAAAATTAAGAAAAGAAAAGAGGAAGAATTTTGAAATTTCGCTAAAATTATTCTTTTTTGTTGCTTTTTTCGATTATATCTCGATAAAACGGGGAAAATTAAGGAAACAAAGGAATATAATTGAAATTTTGCAAAAATTATTCGTTTCTGTTGCTTTTTTCGGTCATATATCGGTAAAATGAAGAAAATTAAGGAAAAAAATTGAAATTTCGCAAAAAATTATCTGTTTTTGTTGCTTTTTTCGATAATATTCTCGATAAAATGAGGAAAATTAAGGAAAAAAAAGAGAAAATAAATTGAAATATCACTATAATTATTCGTTTTTGCTGCTTTTTTCGATCATATCTTGATATTATGAGGAAAATTAAGGAAAAAGTGAAAATAAATTGGAATTTCACTATGATTATTCGTTTTTGTTGCTTTTATCGATAAGATCTTGATAATATGAGGAAAATTAAGGAAAAAAAGTGGAAATAAAACTGAAATTTCACCATAATTATTCGTTTTTGCTGCATTTTTCGATCATATCTTGATAATATGAGGAAAATTAAGGAAAAAGAGAGGAAATAAATTGAAATTTGGCTAAAATTATTCGTTTTGTTGCTTTTTTCGATAAATTCTTGGTAAAAAGAGGAAAATTAAGGAAAAAAATGGAGGACATAATTTGAAATTTCGCTTAAATTACTCGTTCTGTTGCTTTTTTCGATAATTTCTCAGTAAAATGAGCAAAAATGAGGAATAATAAGAGGAAATAAAAATGGAATTTCGTTAAAATTATTCGTTTTTGCTGCTTTTTTCGATCATATCTTGATAATATGAGGAAAATTAAGGAAAAAAGTATGAAATAAATTGAAATATCACTATAATTATTCGTTTTTGCTGCTTTTTACGATAATATTCTCGATAAAATGAGGAAAATTAAGGAAAAAGAGAAAATAAATTGGAATTTCACTATGATTATTCGTTTTTGTTGCTTTTATCGATAATATCTTGATAATATGAGGAAAATTAAGGAAAAAAAGTGGAAATAAAACTGAAATTTCACCATAATTATTCGTTTTTGCTGCATTTTTCGATCATATCTTGATAATATGAGGAAAATTAAGGAAAAAGAGAGGAAATAAATTGAAATTTGGCTAAAATTATTCGTTTTGTTGCTTTTTTCGATAAATTCTTGGTAAAAAGAGGAAAATTAAGGAAAAAAATGGAGGACATAATTTGAAATTTCGCTTAAATTACTCGTTTTGTTGCTTTTTTCGATAATTTCTCAGTAAAATGAGCAAAAATGAGGAATAATAAGAGGAAATAAAAATGGAATTTCGTTAAAATTATTCGTTTTTGCTGCTTTTTTCGATGATATCTTGATAATATGAGGAAAATTAAGGAAAAAAGTAGGAAATAAATTGAAATATCACTATAATTATTCGTTTTTGCTGCTTTTTACGATAATATTCTCGATAAAATGAGGAAAATTAAGGAAAAAAAGAGAAAATATATTGAAATTTCACTATGATTATTCGTTTTTGTTGCTTTTTTCGATAATATCTTGATAATACGAGGAAAATTAAGGAAAAAAAGAGGAAATAAAATTGAAATTTCACTATAATAATACGTTTTTGCTGCTTTTTTCGATCATATCTTGATAATATGAGTAAAATTATGGAAAAAGAGAGGAAATAAATTGGAATTTCGCTAAAATTACTCGTTTTGTTGCTTTTTTCGATAATTTCTCAGTAAAATGAGCAAAAATGAGGAAAAAAGGAGGATATAAATTGAAATTTCGCTAAAATTATTCGTTTTTGTTGCTTTTTCGTACGTACTCGATAGAATGAGGAAAATTAAGCAAAACAATAAGGAGATAAAATTCAATTTTTGCAAGAATTATTCGTTTTTGTTGCTTTTTTCGATAATGTATCGATAAAATGAGGAAAATTTAGAAAAAAAAGAAATAAATCGAATTTTTGCTCAAATAATTCGTTTTTGTTCCTTTTTTTTGTCATATCTCAATAAAATTATCAAAATAAAGGATAAAAAGGAATAAAATTGATATTTTGCTGAAATTAATCGTATTTGTTGCTTTTTTCGGTCACGTCTTGATAGAAAGAGGAAAATTAAGGAAAAAATTGAAATTTCGCTAGTTTTGTTCGTTTTTGTTGCTTTTTTCGATCATTATAGGATAAAATGAGGAAAATTAAGGAAGAAAAAGAGGAAAAAAATTGAAATTTTGCTAATTTTATCTTTTTTATTTCTTATCTCGATAATATCTCAATAAAATTATCAAAATAAAACAAAGAAAAGAAAAAAAATTGATATTTTGCTTAAATTCACCGTATTTGTTACTTTTTTCGGTCATATCTTGATAAGATGAGGAAAATTAAGGAAAAAAATTGGAAAAAATTGAAATTTCGCCGAAATTATTCGTTTTTTTATTTGCTTTTTTCGATAATATCTCGATGAAATGAGGAAATTTAAGGAAGAAAAAGAGGAAAAAAATGAAATTTCGCTAAAATGTTTCGCTTTTGTTGCTTTTTTCGATAATATCTAGATTAAATGACAAAAAATTAAGGAAAAAAAGGAAAACAATTAAATTTTCGCTAAAATTATTCGTTTGTGATGCTTTTTTAGGTCATATCTCGATATTATGAGTAAAATTAAGGGAAAAAAATTGAAATTTCGCTAATTTTTTTTGTTTTTGTTGCTTTTTTCAAGCATTATCACATAAAATGTGGAAAATTAAGGAAAAAAATGAGGAAAAAAATGGATATTTCGCTAAATATATTCGTTTTTGTTGCTTTTTTCGATCATATCTTGATAAAATGAGGAAAATTAAGGAAATAAAAGAGGAAAAAATTGAAATTTTGCTAAAATTATCTTTTTTCTTTCTTATCTCGATAATATGTGAATAAAATGAGGAAAATAAAGGAAAACAATGGAATAAATTTAAATATCGCTGAAAGTATTGGTCTTTGTTGCTTTTTCGATAATATATAGATAAAATGAGGAAAATTAAAGAAAAAAAAGAGGAAAAATAATGAAATTTTGATAAAATGTTTCGTTTTTGTTGCTTTTTTCGATTATATCAAGATAAAATAATATAAAATTAAATAAAAAAAGAATAAGAATTAAATATAAAATTATTCATTTTTGATGCTTTTTTAGGTCATTTCTCGATAAAATGAGGACAAAATAGGAAAAAAAGAGGAAAAGAATTGAAATTTCGCTAAAATTATTCTTTTTTGTTGCTTTTTTCCGTCATATCTTGTTGAAATGAGGAAATTAAGGATGAAAAAGAGGGAAAAAATGAAATTACGCTAAAATCTTTCGTTATTGTTACGTTTTTTGATCATATCCTGATAAAATGAGGGAAATTTAGGAAAAAAATTTAAATTTCGCTAAACATATTCGTTTTTGTTGCTTTTTTCAATATAATCAAGATAAAATAAGGAAAATAAAGGAAATAAAAGAGGAAAAAATTATATTTCGCTAAAATTTTTCGCTTTTGTTGCTTTTTTCGACAATATCTAGAAAATTTGACAAAGTATAAGGAAAAAAATTGAAATTTCACTTAAATAATTCGTTTGTGATGATTTTTTAGGTCATATCTCGAGAAAATGAGGATAAAATAGGAAAAAAAAGAGGAAAAGAATTGAAATTTCGCTATTAATTTTAGTTTTTGTTGCTTTTTTCGATAATATATCGATAAAATGAGGAAAATTAAAAAAAGAGGAAAAAATTTGAAATTTTGCAAAAATTATTCGTTTTTGTTTCTTTTTTTTGTCATATCTCGATAAAATGAAGAAAATTAAGGAAGAAAAAGGGGATAAAAATTGAAATTTCATTAAAATTATTAATTTCTGTTACTCTTATCGACAGTATCTCGATAAAATTAGGAAAATTGCGAAAAAAAAGAAGAAAAAAATTGAAATTTCGCTAAAATTATTCGTTTTTGTTGCTTTGTTTGTACATATCTTGGTAAAATGAGGAAAATTAAGGAAATAAAAGATAAAAAAAATGAAATTTCGCTAAAATTACCTGTTTTTATTTCTTTTTTCGATAATAACTCGATAAAATGAGGAAAATAAGGGAAGAAAAAGAGAAAAAAAATGAAATTTCGCTAAAGCTATTTGTTTTTGTTGCTTTTTTCGATCATATCTTGATAATATGAGTAAAATTATTGGAAAATAAAGGGAAAAAAATTGAAGTTTCACTAATTTTGTTCGTTTTTGTTGCTTTTTTCGATTATATCTAGATAAAATAATAAAAAAATAAATAAAAAAAGAATAAGAATTAAATATAAAATTATTCATTTTTGATGCTTTTTTAGGTAATTTCTCGATAAAATGAGGAAAATTAAGGAAAAAGAGAAAATAAATTGAAATATCACTATAATTATTCGTTTTTGCTGCTTTTTACGATAATATTCTCGATAAAATGAGGAAAATTAAGGAAAAAGAGAAAATAAATTGGAATTTCACTATGATTATTCGTTTTTGTTGCTTTTATCGATAATATCTTGATAATATGAGGAAAATTAAGGAAAAAAAGTGGAAATAAAACTGAAATTTCACCATAATTATTCGTTTTTGCTGCATTTTTCGATCATATCTTGATAATATGAGGAAAATTAAGGAAAAAGAGAGGAAATAAATTGAAATTTGGCTAAAATTATTCGTTTTGTTGCTTTTTTCGATAAATTCTTGGTAAAAAGAGGAAAATTAAGGAAAAAAATGGAGGACATAATTTGAAATTTCGCTTAAATTACTCGTTTTGTTGCTTTTTTCGATAATTTCTCAGTAAAATGAGCAAAAATGAGGAATAATAAGAGGAAATAAAAATGGAATTTCGTTAAAATTATTCGTTTTTGCTGCTTTTTTCGATGATATCTTGATAATATGAGGAAAATTAAGGAAAAAAGTAGGAAATAAATTGAAATATCACTATAATTATTCGTTTTTGCTGCTTTTTACGATAATATTCTCGATAAAATGAGGAAAATTAAGGAAAAAAAGAGAAAATATATTGAAATTTCACTATGATTATTCGTTTTTGTTGCTTTTTTCGATAATATCTTGATAATACGAGGAAAATTAAGGAAAAAAAGAGGAAATAAAATTGAAATTTCACTATAATTATTCGTTTTTGCTGCTTTTTACGATAATATTCTCGATAAAATGAGTAAAATTATGGAAAAAGAGAGGAAATAAATTGGAATTTCGCTAAAATTACTCGTTTTGTTGCTTTTTTCGATAATTTCTCAGTAAAATGAGCAAAAATGAGGAAAAAAGGAGGATATAAATTGAAATTTCGCTAAAATTATTCGTTTTTGTTGCTTTTTCGTACGTACTCGATAGAATGAGGAAAATTAAGCAAAACAATAAGGAGATAAAGTTCAATTTTTGCAAGAATTATTCGTTTTTGTTGCTTTTTTCGATAATGTATCGATAAAATGAGGAAAATTTAGAAAAAAAAGAAATAAATCGAATTTTTGCTCAAATAATTCGTTTTTGTTCCTTTTTTTTGTCATATCTCAATAAAATTATCAAAATAAAGGATAAAAAGGAATAAAATTGATATTTTGCTGAAATAAATCGTATTTGTTGCTTTTTTCGGTCACGTCTTGATAGAAAGAGGAAAATTAAGGAAAAAATTGAAATTTCGCTAGTTTTGTTCGTTTTTGTTGCTTTTTTCGATCATTATAGGATAAAATGAGGAAAATTAAGGAAGAAAAAGAGGAAAAAAATTGAAATTTTGCTAATTTTATCTTTTTTATTTCTTATCTCGATAATATCTCAATAAAATTATCAAAATAAAACAAAGAAAAGAAAAAAATTGATATTTTGCTTAAATTCACCGTATTTGTTACTTTTTTCGGTCATATCTTGATAAGATGAGGAAAATTAAGGAAAAAATTGGAAAAAATTGAAATTTCGCCGAAATTATTCGTTTTTTTATTTGCTTTTTTCGATAATATCTCGATGAAATGAGGAAATTTAAGGAAGAAAAAGAGGAAAAAATGAAATTTCGCTAAAATGTTTCGCTTTTGTTGCTTTTTTCGATAATATCTAGATTAAATGACAAAAAATTAAGGAAAAAAAGGAAAACAATTAAATTTTCGCTAAAATTATTCGTTTGTGATGCTTTTTTAGGTCATATCTCGATATTATGAGTAAAATTAAGGGAAAAAAATTGAAATTTCGCTAATTTTTTTTGTTTTTGTTGCTTTTTTCAAGCATTATCACATAAAATGTGGAAAATTAAGGAAAAAAATGAGGAAAAAAATGGATATTTCGCTAAATATATTCGTTTTTGTTGCTTTTTTCGATCATATCTTGATAAAATGAGGAAAATTAAGGAAATAAAAGAGGAAAAAATTGAAATTTTGCTAAAATTATCTTTTTTCTTTCTTATCTCGATAATATGTGAATAAAATGAGGAAAATAAAGGAAAACAATGGAATAAATTTAAATATCGCTGAAAGTATTGGTCTTTGTTGCTTTTTCGATAATATATAGATAAAATGAGGAAAATTAAAGAAAAAAAAGAGGAAAAATAATGAAATTTTGATAAAATGTTTCGTTTTTGTTGCTTTTTTCGATTATATCAAGATAAAATAATATAAAATTAAATAAAAAAAGAATAAGAATTAAATATAAAATTATTCATTTTTGATGCTTTTTTAGGTCATTTCTCGATAAAATGAGGACAAAATAGGAAAAAAAGAGGAAAAGAATTGAAATTTCGCTAAAATTATTCTTTTTTGTTGCTTTTTTCCGTCATATCTTGTTGAAATGAGGAAATTAAGGATGAAAAAGAGGGAAAAAATGAAATTACGCTAAAATCTTTCGTTATTGTTGCGTTTTTTGATCATATCCTGATAAAATGAGGGAAATTTAGGAAAAAAATTTAAATTTCGCTAAACATATTCGTTTTTGTTGCTTTTTTCAATATAATCAAGATAAAATAAGGAAAATAAAGGAAATAAAAGAGGAAAAAATTATATTTCGCTAAAATTTTTCGCTTTTGTTGCTTTTTTCGACAATATCTAGAAAATTTGACAAAGTATAAGGAAAAAAATTGAAATTTCACTTAAATAATTCGTTTGTGATGATTTTTTAGGTCATATCTCGAGAAAATGAGGATAAAATAGGAAAAAAAAGAGGAAAAGAATTGAAATTTCGCTATTAATTTTAGTTTTTGTTGCTTTTTTCGATAATATATCGATAAAATGAGGAAAATTAAAAAAGAGGAAAAAATTTGAAATTTTGCAAAAATTATTCGTTTTTGTTTCTTTTTTTTGTCATATCTCGATAAAATGAAGAAAATTAAGGAAGAAAAAGGGGATAAAAATTGAAATTTCATTAAAATTATTAATTTCTGTTACTCTTATCGACAGTATCTCGATAAAATTAGGAAAATTGCGAAAAAAAAGAAGAAAAAAATTGAAATTTCGCTAAAATTATTCGTTTTTGTTGCTTTGTTTGTACATATCTTGGTAAAATGAGGAAAATTAAGGAAATAAAAGATAAAAAAAATGAAATTTCGCTAAAATTACCTGTTTTTATTTCTTTTTTCGATAATAACTCGATAAAATGAGGAAAATAAGGGAAGAAAAAGAGAAAAAAAATGAAATTTCGCTAAAGCTATTTGTTTTTGTTGCTTTTTTCGATCATATCTTGATAATATGAGTAAAATTATTGGAAAATAAAGGGAAAAAAATTGAAGTTTCACTAATTTTGTTCGTTTTTGTTGCTTTTTTCGATTATATCTAGATAAAATAATAAAAAAATAAATAAAAAAAGAATAAGAATTAAATATAAAATTATTCATTTTTGATGCTTTTTTAGGTAATTTCTCGATAAAATGAGGAAAAAATAGGAAAAAAAGAGGAAAAGAATTGAAATTTCGCTAAAATTATTCTTTTTTGTTGCTTTTTTCCGTCATATCTTGTTGAAATGAGGAAATTAAGGATGAAAAAGAGGGAAAAAATGAAATTACGCTAAAATCTTTCGTTATTGTTGCGTTTTTTGATCATATCCTGATAAAATGAGGGAAATTTAGGAAAAAAATTTAAATTTCGCTAAACATATTCGTTTTTGTTGCTTTTTTCAATATAATCAAGATAAAATAAGGAAAATAAAGGAAATAAAAGAGGAAAAAATTATATTTCGCTAAAATTTTTCGCTTTTGTTGCTTTTTTCGATAATATCTAGAAAATTTGACAAAGTATAAGGAAAAAAATTGAAATTTCACTTAAATTATTCGTTTGTGATGATTTTTTAGGTCATATCTCGAGAAAATGAGGATAAAATAGGAAAAAAAAGAGGAAAAGAATTGAAATTTCGCTATTAATTTTAGTTTTTGTTGCTTTTTTCGATAATATATCGATTAAATGAGGAAAATTAAAAAAAGAGGAAAAAATTTGAAATTTTGCAAAAATTATTCGTTTTTGTTACTTTTTTTTGTCATATCTCGATAAAATGAAGAAAATTAAGGAAGAGAAAGGGGATAAAAATTGAAATTTCATTAAAATTATTAATTTCTGTTACTCTTATCGACAGTATCTCGATAAAATTAGGAAAATTGCGAAATAAAAGAAGAAAAAAATTGAAATTTCGCTAAAATTATTCGTTTTTGTTGCGTTTTTCGATAATATCTTGATAAAATGAGCACGATTAAGGAAAAAAGTGAGAAAAAACATTGAAATTTCGCTAAAATTATTCGTTTTTGTTGCTTTGTTTGTACATATCTTGGTAAAATGAGGAAAATTAAGGAAATAAAAGAGAAAAAAAATGAAATTCCGCTAAAATTACCTGTTTTTATTTGTTTTTTCGATAATAACTCGATAAAATGAGGAAAATAAGGGAAGAAAAAGAGAAAAAAAATGAAATTTCGCTAAAGCTATTTGTTTTTGTTGCATTTTTCGATCATATCTTGATAATATGAGTAAAATTATTGGAAAATAAAGGGAAAAAAATTGAAGTTTCACTAATTTTGTTCGTTTTTGTTGCTTTCTTCGATCATTATTAAAGAAAATGAGGAAAATTAAGGAAGAAAAAGAGGAAAAAAATTGAAATTTTGCTAAAAATATTCGTTTTTGTTGCTTTATTCGATCATATCTCGATAAAATGGGGAAAATTAAGGAAATAAAAAAGGAAAAAAAATGAAATTTTGCTAAAATTTTTCGTTTTTGTTGCTTTTTTCAATATAATCTCGATAAAATAAGGAAAATAAAGGAAATAAAAGAGGAAAAAAATTGAAATGTAGCTAAATTATCTTTTTTGTTTCTTATCTCGATAGTATCTCAATAAAATTATCAAAATAAAGGAATAAAATTTATATTTTGCTAAAATTCATCATATTTGTTGCTTTTTTCGGTCACATCTTGATAAGAAGAGGAAAATTAAGGAAAAAAATTTGAAAAAATTTGAAATTTCGCTTTAATTATTCGTTTTTTGTTGCTTTTTTCGATAATATCTCGATAAAATGAAAAAATTAAGGAAAAAAGGAAAAAAATTGAAATTCCGCTAAAATTATTCGTTTGTGATGCTTTTTTAGGTCATATCTCGATAAAATGAGCAAGATTAAGGAAAAAAAAGAGGAAAAACATTGAAATCTTGCTAAAATTATTCGTTTTTGTTGCTTTTTTAACACATATCTTGGTAAAATGAGGAAAATTAAGGTAATAAAAGAGAAACAAAACTGAAATTACGCTAAAGCTATTCGTTTTTGTTGCTTTTTTCGATCATATCTCGATAATATGAGTAAAATTATTGGAAAAATGAAGGAAAAATGAAATAAAATGAGGAAAATAAAGGAAAACAATGGAAAAAATTTGAAATTTCGCTGAAATTATTGGTTTTTGTTGCTTTTTCGATAATATATAGATAAAATGAGGAAATTTAAGGAAAAAAGAGGAAACAAAATGAAATTTTGATTAAATGTTTCGCTTTTGTTGCTTTTTTCGATAATATCAAGATAAAATAATAAAAAATTAAATAAAAAAGAGGAAGAATTAAATATAAAATTATTCGTTTTCGATGCTTTTTAGGTCATTTCTCGATAAAATGAGGAAAAATTAGGAAAAAAAGCTGAAAAGAATTGAAATTTCGCTAAAATTATTCTTTTTTGTTGCTTTTTTCCGTCATATCTTGTTGAAATGAGGAAATTAAGGATGAAAAAGAGGGAAAAAATGAAATTTCGCTAAAGCTATTTGTTTTTGTTGCTTTTTTCGATCATATCTTGATAATATGAGTAAAATTATTGGAAAATAAAGGGAAAAAATTGAAGTTTCACTAATTTTGTTCGTTTTTGTTGCTTTTTTCGATTATATCTAGATAAAATAATAAAAAATTAAATAAAAAAAGAATAAGAATTAAATATAAAATTATTCATTTTTGATGCTTTTTTAGGTCATTTCTCGATAAAATGAAGAAAAAATAGGAAAAAAAGAGGAAAAGAATTGAAATTTCGCTAAAATTATTCTTTTTTGTTGCTTTTTTCCGTCATATCTTGTTGAAATGAGGAAATTAAGGATGAAAAAGAGGGAAAAAATGAAATTACGCTAAAATCTTTTGTTATTGTTGCGTTTTTTGATCATATCCTGATAAAATGAGGGAAATTTAGGAAAAAAATTTAAATTTCGCTAAACATATTCGTTTTTGTTGCTTTTGCTTTTTTCAATATAATCAAGATAAAATAAGGAAAATAAAGGAAATAAAAGAGGAAAAAATTATATTTCGCTAAAATTTTTCGCTTTTGTTGCTTTTTTCGATAATATCTAGAAAATTTGACAAAGTATAAGGAAAAAAATTGAAATTTCACTTAAATTATTCGTTTGTGATGATTTTTTAGGTCATATCTCGAGAAAATGAGGATAAAATAGGAAAAAAAAGAGGAAAAGAATTGAAATTTCGCTATTAATTTTAGTTTTTGTTGCTTTTTTCGATAATATATCGATTAAATGAGGAAAATTAGAAAAAGATGAAAAAATTTGAAATTTTGCAAAAATTATTCGTTTTTGTTACTTTTTTTTTGTCATATCTCGATAAAATGAAGAAAATTAAGGAAGAGAAAGGGGATAAAAATTGAAATTTCATTAAAATTATTAATTTCTGTTACTCTTATCGACAGTATCTCGATAAAATTTGGAAAATTGCGAAAAAAAAAGAAGAAAAAAATTGAAATTTTGCTAAAATTATTCGTTTTTGTTGCGTTTTTCGATAATATCTTGATAAAATGAGTAAGATTAAGGAAAAAAATGAGGAAAAACATTGAAGTTTCGCTAAAATTATTCGTTTTTGTTGCTTTGTTTGTACATATCTTGGTAAAATGAGGAAAATTATGGAAATAAAAGAGAAAAAAAATGAAATTTCGCTAAAATTACCTGTTTTTATTTCTTTTTTCGATAATAACTCGATAAAATGAGGAAAATAAGGGAAGAAAAAGAGAAAAAAAATGAAATTTCGCTAAAGCTATTTGTTTTTGTTGCTTTTTTCGATCATATCTTGATAATATGAGTAAAATTATTGGAAAATAAAGGGAAAAAAATTGAAGTTTCGCTAATTTTGTTCGTTTTTGTTGCTTTTTTCGATCATTATTAAAGAAAATGAGGAAAATTAAGGAAGAAAAAGAGGAAAAAAATTGAAATTTTGCTAAAAATATTCGTTTTTGTTGCTTTTTTCAATATAATCTCGATAAAATAAGGAAAATAAAGGAAATAAAAGAGGAAAAAAAATGAAATTTTGCTAAAATTATTCGTTTTTGTTGCTTTTTTCAATATAATCTCGATAAAATAAGGAAAATAAAGGAAATAAAAGAGGAAAAAAATTGAAATGTAGCTAAATTATCTTTTTTGTTTCTTATCTCGATAATATCTCAATAAAATTATCAAAATAAAGGAATAAAATTTATATTTTGCTAAAATTCATCATATTTGTTGCTTTTTTCGGTCACATCTTGATAAGAAGAGGAAAATTAAGGAAAAAAATTTGAAAAAATTTGAAATTTTGCTTTAATTATTCGTTTTTTGTTGCTTTTTTCGATAATATCTCGATAAAATGAAAAAATTAAGGAAAAAAGGAAAAAAATTGAAATTCCGCTAAAATTATTCGTTTGTGATGCTTTTTTAGGTCATATCTCGATAATATGAGTAAAATAAAGGGAAAAAAATTGAAATTTCGCTAATGTTTTTAGTTTTTGTTGCTTTTTTCGATCATTATCACATAAAATGTGGAAAATTAAGGAAAAAATGAGGAAAAAAATGTATATTTCGCTAAAAATATCGTTTTTGTTGCTTTATTCGATCATATCTTGATAAAATGAGGAAAATAAAGGAAATAAAAGAGGAAAAAAATTGAAATTTTGCTAAAATTATCTTTTTTCTTTCTTATCTCGATAATATCTGAATAAAATGAGGAAAATAAAGGAAAACAATGGAAAAAATTTGAAATTTCGCTGAAATTATTGTTTTTTGTTGCTGTTTCGATAATATATAGATAAAATGAGGAAAATAAAGGAAATAAAAGAGGAAAAAAAATTGAAATTTAGCTAAAATAATCTTCTTTGTTTCTTATCTCGATAATATCTTAATAAAATTATCAAAAAAAAGGATAAAAAGGAATAAAATTGATATTTTGCTAAAATTCATCGTATTTGTTGCTTTTTTCGGTCACATCTTGATAAGAAGAGGAAAATTAAGGAAAAAATTTGAAAAAATTTGAAATTTCGCTTAAATAATTAGTTTTATTTTTGCTTTTTTCGATAATATCTCGATAAAATGAAAAAATAAGGAAAAAAAAGAGGAAAAAAATTGAAATTTTGCTAAAATTTTTTGTTTTTGTTGCTCTTTTCGATAATATCTCGATAAAATGAGCAAGATTAAGGAAAAAAAAGAGGAAAAACATTGAAATCTTGCTAAAATTATTCGTTTTTGTTGCTTTTTTAACACATATCTTGGTAAAATGAGGAAAATTAAGGAAATAAAAGAGAAACAAAACTGAAATTACGCTAAAGCTATTCGTTTTTGTTGCTTTTTTCGATCATATCTCGATAATATGAGTAAAATTATTGGAAAAATGAAGGAAAAATGAAATAAAATGAGGAAAATAAAGGAAAACAATGGAAAAAATTTGAAATTTCGCTGAAATTATTGGTTTTTGTTGCTTTTTCGATAATATATAGATAAAATGAGGAAAATTAAGGAAAAAAGAGGAAACAAAATGAAATTTTGATTAAATGTTTCGCTTTTGTTGCTTTTTTCGATAATATCAAGATAAAATAATAAAAAATTAAATAAAAAAGAGGAAGAATTAAATATAAAATTATTCGTTTTCGATGCTTTTTAGGTCATTTCTCGATAAAATGAGGAAAAATTAGGAAAAAAAGCTGAAAAGAATTGAAATTTCGCTAAAATTATTCTTTTTTGTTGCTTTTTTCCGTCATATCTTGTTTAAATGAGGAAATTAAGGATGAAAAAGAGGGAAAAAATGAAATTTCGCTAAAATCTTTCGTTTTTGTTGCGTTTTTTGATCATATCCTTATAAAATGAGGGAAATTTAGGAAAAAAATTGAAATTTTGCTAAAATTATTCGTTTTTGTTGCTTTTTTCAATATAATCTCGATAAATTAAGGAAAATAAAGGAATTAAAATAGGAAAAAAATTGAAATTTTGCTAATGTTACCTTTTTTGTTTCTTATCTCGATTATATCTCAACAAAATTATCAAAATAAAGGATAAAAAGGAATAAAATTGATATTTTGCTTAAATTCACCGTATTTGTTACTTTTTCGGTCATATCTTGATAAGATGAGGAAAACTAAGGAAAAAAATTGGAAAAAATTTGAAATTTCGCCTAAATTATTCTTTTTTATTTGCTTTTTTCGATAATATCTCGATAAAATGAGGAAAATTAAGGAAGAAAAAGAGGAAAAAAATGAAATTTCGCTTAAATTTTTCGCTTTTGTTGCTTTTTTCGATAATATCTAGATAAAATGACAAACATTTAAGGAAAAAAATTAAAATTTCGCTAAAATTATTCGTTCGTGATTCTTTTTTAGGTCATATCTCGATAAAATGAGTAAAATTAAGGGAAAAAAATTGTAATTTCGCTAATTTTTTAAGTTTATGTTGCTTTTTTCGATCATTATTACATTAAATGTGGAAAATTAAGGAAAAAAATGAGAAAAAAGGATATTTCGCTAAAAATATTCGTTTTTGTTGCTTTATTCGATCATATCTTGTTAAAATGAGGAAAATTAAGGAAATAAAAGAGGAAAAAAATTGAAATTTTGTTAAAATTATCTTTTTTCTTTCTTATCTCGATAATATCTGAATAAAATGAGGAAAATAAAGGAAAACAATGGAAAAAATTTGAAATTTCCTGAAATTATTGGTTTTTGTTGCTGTTTCGATAATATATAGATAAAATGAGGAAAATAAAGGAAATAAAAGAGGAAAAAAAATTGAAATTTAGCTATAATAATCTTCTTTGTTTCTTATCTCGATAATATCTTAATAAAATTATCAAAATAAAGGATAAAAAGGAATAAAATTGATATTTTGCTAAAATTCATCGTATTTGTTGCTTTTTTCGGTCACATCTTGATAAGAAGAGGAAAATTAAGGAAAAAATTTGAAAAAATTTGAAATTTCGCTTAAATAATTATTTTTTTTTGCTTTTTTCGATAATATCTCGATAAAATGAAAAAATAAGGAAAAAAAAGAGGAAAAAAATTGAAATTTCATAAAAATTATTCGTTTTTTGGTTTTTTCAATAATATATCGATAAAATGCGGAAAATTAAGGAATAAAGAGGAAAAAAATTGAGATTTTGCTAAAATTTTTCGTTTTTGTTGCTTTTTTCGATAATATCTCAATAAAATGAGCAAGATTAAGGAAAAAAAAGAGGAAAAACATTGAAATCTTGCTAAAATTATTCGTTTTTGTTGCTTTTTTAACACATATCTTGGTAAAATGAGGAAAATTAAGTAAATAAAAGAGAAAAAAACTGAAATTACGCTAAAGCTATTCGTTTTTGTTGCTTTTTTCGATCATATCTCGATAATATGAGTAATATTATTGGAAAATAAGGGGAAAAAAATTGAAGTTTCACTAATTTTGTTCGTTTTTGTTGCTTTATTCGATCATATCTCGATAGAACGAGGAAAATTAACGAAAAAAAGAGGAAAAAAATTGAAATTTTGCTAAAATTATTCGTTTTTCTTGCTTTTTTCAATATAATCTCGATAAAATAAGGAAAATAAAGGAAATAAAAGAGGAAAAAAAGTGAAATTTATCTAAAATTATTTTTTTGTTTCTTATCTTGATAATATCTCAATAAAATTATCAAAATAAAGGATAAAAAGGAATAAAATTGATATTTTGCTTAAATTCATCGTATTTGTTGCTTTTTTCGGTCACATCTTGAAAAAAAGACTAAAATTAAGGAAAAAAATTGAAATTTCGCTAGTTTTGTTCGTTTTTGTTCCTTTTTTCGATCATTATTGGATAAAATGAGGAAAATTAAGGAAGAAAAAGAGGAAAAAAATTGAAATGTTGCTAATATTACCTTTTTTGTTTCTTATCTCGATAATATCTCAATAAAATTATCAAAATAAAGGATAAAAAGGAATAAAATTGATATTTTACTTAAATTCACCGTATTTGTTACTTTTTTCGGTCATATCTTGATAAGATGAGGAAAATTAAGGAAAAAAATTGGAAAAAATTTGAAATTTCGCCTAAATTATTCTTTTTTATTTGCTTTTTTCGATAATATCTCGATAAAATGAGGAAAATTAAGGAAGAAAAAGGGGAAAAAAATTAAATTTCGCTTTAATTTTTCGCTTTTGTTGCTTTTTTCGATAATATCTAGATAAAATGACAAACATTTAAGGAAAAAAATTAAAATTTCGCTAAAATTATTCGTTCGTGATGCTTTTTTAGGTCATATCTCGATAAAATGAGTAAAATTAAGGGAAAAAAATTGTAATTTCGCTAATTTTTTAAGTTTATGTTGCTTTTTTCGATCATTATTACATTAGATGTGGAAAATTAAGGAAAAAAATGAGAAAAAAAGGATATTTCGCTAAAAATATTCGTTTTTGTTGCTTTATTCGATCATATCTTGATAAAATGAGGAAAATTAAGGAAATAAAAGAGGAAAAAAATTGAAATTTTGTTAAAATTATCTTTTTTCTTTCTTATCTCGATAATATCTGAATAAAATGAGGAAAATAAAGGAAAACAATGGAAAAAATTTGAAATTTCCTGAAATTATTGGTTTTTGTTGCTGTTTCGATAATATATAGATAAAATGAGGAAAATAAAGGAAATAAAAGAGGAAAAAAAATTGAAATTTAGCTAAAATAATCTTCTTTGTTTCTTATCTCGATAATATCTTAATAAAATTATCAAAATAAAGGATAAAAAGGAATAAAATTGATATTTTGCTTAAATTCATCGTATTTGTTGCTTTTTTCGGTCACATCTTGAAAAAAAGACTAAAATTAAGGAAAAAAATTGAAATTTCGCTAGTTTTGTTCGTTTTTGTTGCTTTTTTCGATCATTATTGGATAAAATGAGGAAAATTAAGGAAGAAAAAGAGGAAAAAAATTGAAATGTTGCTAATATTACCTTTTTTGTTTCTTATCTCGATAATATCTCAATAAAATTATCAAAATAAAGGATAAAAAGGAATAAAATTGATATTTTGCTTAAATTCACCGTATTTGTTACCTTTTTCGGTCATATCTTGATAAGATGAGGAAAATTAAGGATAAATATTATAAAAAATTTGAAATTTCGCCTAAATTATTCTTTTTTATTTGCTTTTTTCGATAATATCTCGATAAAATGAGGAAAATTAAGGAAGAAAAAGAGGAAAAAAATTAAATTTCGCTTTAATTTTTCGCTTTTGTTGCTTTTTTCGATAATATTTCGATTAAACGAGGAAAATTAATGAAAAAAAGAGGATAAAATATTAAATTTCTCTGAAATTTTTTGTTTTTGTTGCTTTTTTCGATCACTATAAGATAAAATGAGTAAAATAAGGGAAAAAAAGAGGAATTAAACTGAAGTTTTGCTAAAATTATCTTTTTTTGTTTCTTTTCTCGATAATATCTCAATAAAATATGAAAAATTAAGGAAAAATAGTGGAAAAAATTTGAAATTTTGCTAAAATTATCTGTTTTAATTTCTTTTTTCGATAATATCTCGATAAAAAGAGGAAAAAAATGAAATTACGCTTAAATCATTCGTTTTTGTTGCTTTTTTACTGTCTCCATATACAAAGTATAGAGAAAGTATTGTTTTCATGAAAAAAATCGACTTCGAGATTTCAACGGAAATACATGTTTTGGGGACCCTAGAACACGTTTTGACCATTTTCGGAATGATGTCTGTGTGAATGTGTGTGTGTGTGTGTGTGTGTGTGTGTGTGTGTGTGTGTATGTGTGTGTGTGACAGTGGGCGCTCTAACGTGAAAACTATAAGTCGTATCAATACCAAACTTCAGATTTAGTACTGTAGTTTGTGCTGTCAGAGTTGATTAGTTTTTCAAGTAAATCGGTAACCCGGAAGTCGAGTTTCATTCATCAAAGCTCATTTCCGGTTTTCAAAATATCTCCATAAATATGATATATAGGTATATTGTGCACCGAATAAAAGTTTTAGATAATGTATTACTATAACTTTTGTATTCAACATATTTTTGTATCACCGGTTGATTAGGAGTTATTCGTGAAATACTGATAAACCGGAAGAAGATTATTATGTACTTTGTGAACATGAAAACTATTTGTCGGATCAACACCAAATCTCATGTATAATATTTTGGTTTGTGTATTTCGAGTTGATTAGATCTTGGATATAATCGGTGAACCGGAAGTCGAGCTTCATTCTTCAAAGCTCATTTCCGGTTTTCAAAATATCTCCATAAATAGAATATTTAGGTTTATACAATTATTTATAAAAGTTTTAGAAAATAATTTACTATAACTTTTGTAAAAAACATATTTTTGTATAAATGATTGTATAGGAGTTATTTGTGAAATACTGATAAAACGGAAGTTGCTGATTATGTACGTTGTGGGCGCTCTGGGCGCTGGGGCGAAAGGCCAATTTCATCATTTTTCATCGAACATGTCCCGAAAAACATTATTTATAATGTTTGTGACGTCAAAGATAATAATATCTAAATTAATCACTCATCTTCAAAGTTTAGATGGAATATAGAGTTCGAAATTACTGTCGTAGATAAATATTTACATCTAAAATATGGAGAAAGTCATCTGCTGGCCACATCAGATTTTTCGGTCACATCTCGATAAAATGAAGAAAATTAAGGAAAAAAAGGGGGAAAAAATTGAAATTTCGCTAAAATATGAATTTTTGTTGCTCGTTTCGACAGTATCTCGATAAAATGAGGAAAATTACGGGAAAAAAAGAGAAAAAAATTGAAATTTTGCAAAAATTATCGTAATGGTGCTCTTTTCGACAATAAATCGATAAAATGAGGAAAATTTAAAAAAAAAGAGGAAAAAAATGGAAATTTTGCTAAAATTATTCGTTTTTGTTGCATTTTTTTGTCATATCTCGATAGAATGAGGAATATTAAGGGAAAAAAAGAGGAAAAAAATTGAAATTTCGCTAAAATTATCTGTTTTCATTTCTTTCTTCG
This sequence comes from Sympetrum striolatum, assembly GCA_947579665.1. Classification (NCBI taxonomy): domain Eukaryota; kingdom Metazoa; phylum Arthropoda; class Insecta; order Odonata; family Libellulidae; genus Sympetrum; species Sympetrum striolatum. The sequence goes on from OX388343.1 coordinate 106,028,434, forward strand.
ATAATATCTTGATAAAATGTGGAAATTTAGGAAATAAAAGGGGAAGAAAATGAAATTACGCTATAACCATTCGTTTTTGTTGCTTTCTTCGGTCATATCTCGACAATATGAGTAAAATTAAGTAAAATAAAGGGAAAAAAATTGAAATTTCGCTAATTTTGTTCGCTTATGTTGCTTTTTTCGATCATTATTAGATAAAATGAAGAAAATGAGGAAAAGAATTGAAATTTCGCTAAAAATATTCGTTTTTGTTGCTTTATTCGATCATATCTCAATAAAATGAGGAAAAATTAGGAAAAAAAAGGGGAAAAGAATTGAAAGTTTGGTAAAATTATTCGTGTTTGTTGCTTTTTTCGATAATATACCGATAAAATGAGGAAAATTAAGAAAAAAAAGAGGAAAAAATGGAAATTTTGCTAAAAGTATTCGTTTTTGTTGCTTTTTTTTGCATATCTCGATAGAATGAGGAATATTTTATATAAAAAAATTTAAATTTCGCAAAAATTATCGTTATGGTGCTTTTTTCGATAATAAATCGATAAAATGACGAAAATTAAGGAAAAAAAGAGGAAGAAAATTGAAATTTCGCTAATATTATTCGTTTTTGATGCTTTTTTTTGGACATATCTCGGTAAAATGAGGAAAATTCAGGAAATAAAAGAGGAAAAAAATTAAAATTTCGCTAAAATTATCTGTTTTTATTTCATTTTTCGATAATATCTCGATAAAATGTGGAAAATAAGGGAAAAAAAGAGAAGCAAATGAAATTACGGTATAACCATTCGTTTTTGCTGCTTTCTTCAGTCATATCTCAATATTATGAGTAAAATTAAGTAAAATATGGGGAAAAACATTGAAATTTCGCTAATTTTGTTCGTTTTTGTTGCTTTTTTCGATCATTATTAGATAAAATTAGGAAAATTAAGGAATAAATGAGGAAAAAAATTGAAATTTCGATAAAAATTATCTTTTTTGTACTTTATTCGATCATATCTCGATAAAATGAGGAAAAAATAGGAAGAAAAGGGGAAAAGAATTGAAATTTTGGTAAAATTATTCGTGTTTGATGCTTTTTTCGATAATATACCGATAAAATGAGGACAATTTGGGAAAAAAAGAGGAAAAAATTGAGATCTCGCTAAAATTATTCGTTTTTTTTGCCTTTTTCGATCATTATTAGGTAAAATGAGGAAAATTAAGGAAAAAAATTGGAAAAAAATTGAAATTTCGCTAAAATTATTCGTTTTCGATGCTTTTTTAGGTCATATCTCGATAAAATGAGGAAAAAATAGGAAAAAAAAAGAGGAATAGAATTGAAATTTCGATAAAATTATTCGTGTTTGTTTATTTTTTCGATAATTTATCGATAAAATGAGGATAATTTAGGAAAAAAGAGGAAAATAATAGAAATCGTGCTAAAATTATTCGTTTTTGTTGCTTTATTCCATCATATCTCGATAAAATGAGGAAAAAATAGGAAAAAAAAGGGGAAAAGAATTGAAATTTTGTAAAATTATTCGTGTTTGTTCCCAATATCGGTCATATCTCAATAAAATGAAGAAAATTAAGGAAAAAAAGGGGGAAAAAATTGAAATTTCGCTGGAATTATTAATTTTTGTTGCTCGTTTCGACATTATCTCAATAAAATGAGGAAAAAAAAGAGGAAAAAATAGAAATTTCACGAAAATTATCGTTATGGTGCTTTTTTCGATAATAAATTGATTAAATGAGGAAGATTAAGGAAAAACAGAGGAAAAAATGGAAATTTTGCTAAAATAATTCGTTTTTGTTGCTTTTTTTGTCATATCTCGATAGAATGAGGAAAATTAAGGAAAAAACGTTTCGTTAAAAAAAATTATTCGTTTTTGAGGCTTTTTTTTGCACATATCTCGGTTAAATAAGGAAATTAAGGAATTAAAAGAGGAAAAAAATTGAATTTTCGCTAAAATTATCTGTTTTTATTTCTTTTTTCCATCATATATTGATAAAATGAGCAAAATTAAGGAAATAAAAGAGGAAAAAATTGAAATTTTGCTAAAATTATCTTTTTTGTATCTTATCTCGATAATATCTCTAATTATCAAAATAAAGGAAAACAATTGATATTTTGCATAAAATTCATCGTATTTGTTGCTTTTTTTGGTCATATCTTGATAAAATGAGGATAATTAAGAAAAAAAAGAGGAAAAAACCGAAATTTCACTAAATTATCTGTTTTTGTTTCCTTTTTCGGTCATATCTGGATGAAATGTGGATAATTAAGGGAAAAAAAGAGGAAAAAAATCGAAATTTTGCTAAGATGGTTCGTTTTTTTTTCTTTTTTCGATAATGTCGAGATTAAATGAGGAAAATTTAGGAAATTAAGGAGAAGAAATTAAAATTTCGCTAAAATTATTTGTTTTTGTTGCTTTTTTCGATCATATCTTGATAATATGAGGAAAATTAAGGAAGGAAAGAGGATATAAATTGAAATTTTGCTTAAATTATTCGTTTTTTTTGCTTTTTCCGATAAATTCTTGATAAAATGAGGAAAATTAGGGAAAAAAAAGAGGAAATATAATTGAAATATTGCTAAAATTATTCATTCTTGTTGCTTTTTTCGATAATATTTCGATAAAACGAGGAAAATTTATGAAAAAAAAGAGGATAAAAAATTAAATTACCCTGAAATTATTCGTTTTTGTTGCTTTTTTCGATCATTATAAGATAAAATGAGGAAAATAAGGGAAAAAAAGAGGAATAAAATTGAAGTTTTGCGAAAATTATCTTTTTTGTTTCTTTTTTCGATAATATCTCAATAAAATATGGAAAATAAAGGAAAAATAGTGGAAAAAATTTGAAATTTTTCTAAAATTATCTGTTTAAATTTCTTTGTTCGATCATATCTCGATAAATTGAGGAAATTAAAAAAAGAGGAAAAAAATGAAATTATGCTAAAATCGTTCTTTTTCGTTGCTTTTTTCGGCCATATCTAGATTAAATGCGTAAAATTTAGGAAAAAAAAGACTAAAAAATTGAAATATCATTAAAATTATTCGTTTTTGTTCCCATTTTTGGTCATATCTCGATAAAATGAAGAAAATTAAGGAAAAAAAGGGGGGAAAAATTGAAATTTCGCTATAATTATTAATTTTTGTTGATCGTTTAGATCATATCTCGATAAAATGAGGAAAAAATAGGAAAAAAAGGGTAAAAGAATTGAAATTATGGTAAAATTATTCGTGTTTGTTGCTTTTTTCGATAATATACCGATAAAATGAGGAAAATTTGAGAATAAAAGAAGAAAAAATTGGAAATTTCGCTAAAATTATTCGTTTTTGTTCCCATTTTCGGTCATATCTATATAAAATAAAAGAAAATTAAGGAAAAAAAGGGGAAAAAATTGAAATTTCGATAGAATTATTAATTTTTGTTGCTTGTTTGGACATTATCTCGATAAAATGAGGAAAATTACGGAAAAAAAGAGGAAAAAAATTGAAATTTCGCAAAAATGATCGTTATGGTGCTTTTTTCGATAAGAAATTGATAAAATGAGGAAAATTAAGAGAAAAAAAGAGGAAATAATTGAAATTTTGCTAAAATTATCTTTTTAGTATCTTATCTCGATAATATCTCAATAAAATTATCAAAATAAAGGAAAAAATTGATATTTTGCATAAAATTCACCGTATATGTTGCTATTTTCGGTCATATCACGATAAAATGTGGATAATTAAGGGAAAAAAAAGAGGAAAAAAATTGAAATTTCGCTAAAATTATTTGTTTTTGTTGCTTTTTTCGATCATATCTCGATAATATGAGGAAAATTAAGGAAGGAAAGAGGAAATAAATTGAAATTTTGCTTAAATTATTCGTTTTTTTTTGCTTTTTCCGATAAATTCTTGATAAAATGAGGAAAATTATGGAAAAAGAGAGGAAATATAATTGAAATATTGCTAAAATTATTCGTTTTTGTTTCTTTTCTAGATAATATCTCAATATAATATGGAAAATTAAGGAAAAATAGTGGAAAATATTTGAAATTTTGCTAAAATTATCTGTTTAAATTCCTTTTTTCGATAATTTCTCGATAAAATGAGGAAAATTAAAAAAAAGTGGAAAAAAATGAAATTACGCTAAAATCATTCGTTTTTGTTGCTTTTTTCGGCCATATCTAGATTAAATGCGTAAAATTAAGGAAAAAAAGACTATAAAAATTGAAATATCGCTAAAATTATTCGTTTTTGTTCCCATTTTCGGTCATATCTCGATAAAATGAAGAAAATTAAGGAAAAAAAGGGGGAAAAAATTGAAATTTCGCTATAATTATTAATTTTTGTTGATCGTTTCGATCATATCTCGATAAAATGAGGAAAATATAGGAAAAACAGGGTAAAAGAATTGAAATTATGGTAAAATTATTCGTGTTTGTTGCTTTTTTCGATAATATACCGATAAAATGAGGAAAATTTGAGAATAAAAGAAGAAAAAAATGGAAATTTTGCTAAAATTATTCGTTTTCGATGATTTTTTAGGTCATATCTCGATAAAATGAGGAAAAATTAGGAAAAAAGAAGGAAAAAAATTGATATTTCGCAAAAATTATCGTTATGGTGCTTTTTTCGATAAGAAATTCATAAAATAAGGAAAATTAAGGGAAAAAAAGAGGAAAAAATTGAAATTTTGCTAAAATTATCTTTTTTGTATCTTATCTCGATAATATCTCAATAAAATTATCAAAAGAAAGGAAAAAAATTGATATTTTGCATAAAATTCACCGTATTTGTTGCTATTTTCGGTCATATCTCGATAAAATGTGGATAATTAAGGAAAAAAAAAAGAGGAAAAAAATTGAAATTTGGCTAAAATTATTTGTTTTTGTTGCTTTTTTCGATCATATCTCGATAATATGAGGAAAATTAAGGAAGGAAAGAGGAAATAAATTGAAATTTTGCTTAAATTATTCGTTTTTTTTTGCTTTTTCCGATAAATTCTTGATAAAATGAGGAAAATTATGGAAAAAAAAGAGGAAATATAATTGAAATATTGCTAAAATTATTCGTTTTTGTTTCTTTTCTAGATAATATCTCAATATAATATGGAAAATTAAGGAAAAATAGTGGAAAAAATTTGAAATTTTGCTAAAATTATCTGTTTAAATTCCTTTTTTCGATAATTTCTCGATAAAATGAGGAAAATTAAAAAAAAGTGGAAAAAAATGAAATTTCGCTAAAATTATTTGTTTTTGTTGCTTTTTTCGATCATATCTCGATAATATGAGGAAAATTAAGGAAGGAAAGAGGAAATAAATTGAAATTTTGCTTAAATTATTCGTTTTTTTTTTGCTTTTTCCGATAAATTCTTGATAAATTGAGGAAAATTATGGAAAAAAAGAGGAAATATAATTGAAATATTGCTAAAATTATTCGTTTTTGTTTCTTTTCTAGATAATATCTCAATATAATATGGAAAATTAAGGAAAAATAGTGGAAAAAATTTGAAATTTTGCTAAAATTATCTGTTTAAATTCCTTTTTTCGATAATTTCTCGATAAAATGAGGAAAATTAAAAAAAAGTGGAAAAAAATGAAATTACGCTAAAATCATTCGTTTTTGTTGCTTTTTTCGGCCATATCTAGATTAAATGCGTAAAATTAAGGAAAAAAAAGACTATAAAAATTGAAATATCGCTAAAATCATTCGTTTTTGTTCCCATTTTCGGTCATATCTCGATAAAATGAAGAAAATTAAAGAAAAAAAGGGGGAAAAAATTGAAATTTCGCTATAATTATTAATTTTTGTTGATCGTTTCGATCATATCTCGATAAAATGAGGAAAATATAGGAAAAACAGGGTAAAAGAATTGAAATTATGGTAAAATTATTCGTGTTTGTTGCTTTTTCGATAATATACCGATAAAATGAGGAAAATTTGAGAATAAAAGAAGAAAAAAATGGAAATTTTGCTAAAATTATTCGTTTTCGATGATTTTTTAGGTCATATCTCGATAAAATGAGGAAAAATTAGGAAAAAAGAAGGAAAAAAATTGATATTTCGCAAAAATTATCGTTATGGTGCTTTTTTCGATAAGAAATTCATAAAATAAGGAAAATTAAGGGAAAAAAAGAGGAAAAAATTGAAATTTTGCTAAAATTATCTTTTTTGTATCTTATCTCGATAATATCTCAATAAAATTATCAAAAGAAAGGAAAAAAATTGATATTTTGCATAAAATTCACCGTATTTGTTGCTATTTTCGGTCATATCTCGATAAAATGTGGATAATTAAGGAAAAAAAAAGAGGAAAAAAATTGAAATTTGGCTAAAATTATTTGTTTTTGTTGCTTTTTTCGATCATATCTCGATAATATGAGGAAAATTAAGGAAGGAAAGAGGAAATAAATTGAAATCTTGCTTAAATTATTCGTTTTTTTTCGCTTTTTCCGAAAAATTCTTGATAAAATGAGAAAAATTATGGAAAAAAAAGAGGAAATATAATTGAAATATTGCTAAAATTATTCGTTTTTGTTTCTTTTCTCGATAATATCTCAATATAATATGGAAAATTAAGGAAAAATAGTGGAAAAAATTTGAAATTTTGCTAAAATTATCTGTTTAAATTCCTTTTTTCGATAATTTCTCGATAAAATGAGGAAAATTAAAAAAAAGTGGAAAAAAATGAAATTACGCTAAAATCATTCGTTTTTGTTGCTTTTTTCGGCCATATCTAGATTAAATGCGTAAAATTAAAGAAAAAAAAGACTATAAAAATTGAAATATCGCTAAAATTATTCGTTTTTGTTCCCATTTTCGGTCATATCTCGATAAAATAAAGAAAATTAAGGAAAAAAAGGGGGAAAAAATTGAAATTTCGCTATAATTATTAATTTTTGTTGATCGTTTCGATCATATCTCGATAAAATGAGGAAAATATAGGAAAAACAGGGTAAAAGAATTGAAATTATGGTAAAATTATTCGTGTTTGTTGCTTTTTTCGATAATATACCGATAAAATGAGGAATATTTGAGAATAAAAGAAGAAAAAAATGGAAATTTTGCTAAAATTATTCGTTTTCGATGATTTTTTAGGTCATATCTCGATAAAATGAGGAAAAATTAGGAAAAAAGAAGGAAAAAAATTGATATTTCGCAAAAATTATCGTTATGGTGCTTTTTTCGATAAGAAATTCATAAAATAAGGAAAATTAAGGGAAAAAAAGAGGAAAAAATTGAAATTTTGCTAAAATTATCTTTTTTGTATCTTATCTCGATAATATCTCAATAAAATTATCAAAAGAAAGGAAAAAAATTGATATTTTGCATAAAATTCACCGTATTTGTTGCTATTTTCGGTCATATCTCGATAAAATGTGGATAATTAGGGGAAAAAAAAGAGGAAAAAAATTGAAATTTGGCTAAGATGGTTAGTTTTTTTTCTTTTTTCGATAATATCGCGATTAAATGAGGAAAATTAAGGAAATAAAAGGGGGAAAAAATTGAAATTTCGCTAAAATTACTAATTTTTGTTGCTCGTTTCGACAGTATCGCGATAAAATGAGGAAAATTACGGGAAAAAAAGAGAAAAAAATTGAAATTTCGCAAAAATTATCGTTATGGTGCTTTTTTTGATACTAAATCGATAAAATGAGGATAATTAAGGAAAAAAAGAGGAAAAAAATGGAAATTTTGCTAAAATAATTCGTTTTTGTTGCTTTTTTTTTGTCATATCTGGATAGAATGAGGAAAATTAAGGAAAAAAAGAGGAATAAAATTGAAATTTCGCTAAAATTTTCCGTTTTTGAGGCTTTTTTTCGACATATCTCGGTAAGATGATGAAAATTAAGAAAATAAAAGAGGAAAAAAATTGAAATTTCGTTAAAATTATCTGTAAAAATCAGTAAAATTAAGGATGAAAAAGAGGAGAAAAATTGAAATTACGCTATGATTATCTGTTTTTGATTCTTTTTTCGATAATATCTCAATAAAATGAGGAAAATACGGGGAAAAAAGAGGAAAAAAATGAAATTACGCTGAAATCATTCGTTTTTGTTGCTTTCTTCGGTCATATCTCAATAATATGAGTAAAATAAGTAAAATAAAGGGAAAAAATTGAAATTTCTCTAATTTTGTTCCCTTTTTGTTGCTTTTTTCGATCATTATTAGATAAAATGAGGAAAATTAAGGAAGAAAAAGAGGAAAAAATTGGTATTACGCAAAAATTATCTGTTTTTATAGCTTTTTTCGATCATATCTTGATAAAATGAGCAAAATTAAGGAAATAAATGAGGAAAAAATTGAAATTTTGCTAAAATTATCTTTTTTGTATCTTATCTCGATAATATCTCAATAGAATTATCAAAATAAAAAAAAAATTGATATTTTGCATAAAATTCACCGTATTTGTTGCTTTTTCGGGTCATATCTCGATAAAATGTGGATAATTAAGGGAAAAAAAAGAGAAAAAATATTGAAATTTTGTTAAGATGGTTCGTTTTTTTTTCTTTTTTCGATAATATCGCGATTAAATGAGGAAAAATGGGAAAAAAAAGAGGAAATATAATTGAAATATTGCAAAAATTATTCGTTTTTGTTGCTTTTTTCGATAATATTTCGATAAAACGAGGAAAATTAATGAAAAAAAGAGGATAAAAAATTAAATTTTCCTAAAATTATTTGTTTTTGTTGCTTTTTTCGATCATATCTCGATAATATGAGGAAAATTAAGGAAGAAAAGAGGAAATAAATTGAAATTTTGCTTAAATTATTCGTTTTTTTTGCATTTTCCGATAAATTCTTGATAAAAGGAGGAAAATTAGGGTAAAAAAGAGGATATATAATTGAAATATTGCTAAAATTATTCGTTTTTGTTGCTTTTTTCGATCATTATAAGATAAAATGAGGAAAATAAGGGAAAAAAAGAGGAAAAAAATTAAAGTTTTGCTAAAATTATCTTTTTTGTTTCTTTTCTCGATTATATCTCAATTAAATATGGAAAATTAAGTAAAAATAGTGGAAAAACTTGAAATTTTGCTAAAATTATCTGTTTAAATTTCTTTTTTCGTCAATATCTCGATAAAATGAGGAAAATTAAAAAAAGAGGAAAAAAATGAAATTACGCTAAAATCATTCGTTTTTGTTGCTTTTTTCGGCCATATGTAGACTAAATGAGTAAAATTAAGGAAAAAAAGAGTATAAAAATTGAAATATCGCTAAATTATTCGTTTTTTTTTCCCATTTTCGGTGAAATCTCGATAAAATGAAGAAAATTAAGGAAAAAAAGGGGGAACAAATTGAAATTTCGCTAAAATTATTAATCTTTGTTGCTCGTTTCGACAGTATCTCGATAAAATGAGGAAAATTACGGGAAAAAAAGAGAAAAAAATTGAAATTTCGCAAAAAGTATCGTTATAGTGCTTTTTTCGATTATAAATCGATAAAATGAGGAAAATTACGGGAAAAAAAGAGGAAAAAAATGGAATTTTAGCTAAAATTATTCGTTTTTGTTGCTTTTCTTGTCATATCTCGATAGAATGAGGAATATTAAGTAAAAAAAGAGGAAAAAAATTGAAGTTTCGCTTAAATTATTCATTTTTGAAGCTTATTTTTTGGATATATCTCGGTAAAATGAGGAAAATTAGGGAAATAAGAGAGGAAAAAAATTGAAATTTCGCTAAAATTATCAGTTTTTATTTCTTTTTTCGATAATATCTCGATAAAATGTGGAAAATAAGGGAAAAAAGAGAAAAAAAATGAAATTACACTATAACCATTCGTTTTTGTTGCTTTCTTCGGTCATATCTCGCTAATATGGGAAAAATTAAGTAAAATAAAAGGAAAAAAAATGTAATTTCGCGAATTTTTTTCGTTTATGTTGCTTTTTTCGAGCATAATTAGATAAAATGAGGAAAAAAATGTAAATATCGCTAAAAATATTATTTTTTGTTGCTTTATTCGATCATATCTCGATAGAATGAGGAAAAAAGAGGAAATAAAAGGGGAAAATAATTGTAATTTTGGTAAATTTATTCGTGTTTGTTGCTTTTTTCAATGATATATCGATAAAATGAGGATAATTTGAGAATAAAAGAGGAAATAAATTGAAATTTCGCTAAAATTATTCGTTTTCGATGCTTTTTTAGGTCATATCTAGATAAAATGAGTGAAAAAATAGGAAAAAAGAGGAAAAGAATTGAAATTTCGATAAAATTATGCTTGTTTGTTTATTTTTTCGATAATATATCGATAAAATGAGGATATTTTGAGCATAAAAGAGGAAATAAATTGCAATTTCGCTAAAATTATTCGTTTTCGATGATGATTTAGGTCATATCACGATAAAATGAGGAAAAATTAGGAAAAAATGAGGAAAAGAATAAAAATTATGCTAAAATTATTCGTTTTTGTTCCCATTTTCGGTCATATCTCAATAAAATGAAGAAAATTAAGGAAAAAATTGAAATTTCGCTAGAATTATTAATTTTTGTTGCTCGTTTCGACAGTATCTCGATAAAATGAGGAAAATTAAGAAAAAAAGAGGAAAAAAATTGAAATTTCGCTAAAATTATCTTTTTTGTATCTTATCTCGATAAAATTATCAAAATAAAGGAAAAAAATTGATATTTTGCATAAAATTCACCGTATTTGTTGCTTTTTTCGGTCATATCTCAATAAAATGTGGATAATTAATGGGAAAAAAAAGAGGAAAATTATTGAAATTTTGATAAGATGGTTCATTTTTTTAATCTTTTTTCGATAATATCGCGATTAAATGACGAAAATTTAGGAAATAAAAGGGGAAGAATTTAAAATTTCGCTAAAATTATTTGTTTTTGTTGCTTTTTTCGATCATATCTCGATAATATGAGGAAAATTAAGGAAGAAAAGAGGAAATAAATTGAAATTTTGCTTAAATTATTCGTTTTTTTTGCTTTTTCCGATAAATTCTTGATAAAAGGAGGAAAATTAGGGAAAAAAAGGATATATAGTTGAAATATTGCTAAAATTATTCGTTTTTGTTGCTTTTTTCGATCATTATAAGATAAAATGAGGAAAATAAGGGAAAAAAAGAGGAAAAAAATTAAGGTTTTGCTAAAATTATCTTTTTTGTTTCTTTTCTCGATAATATCTCAATAAAATATGGAAAATTAAGGAAAAATAGTGGAAAAATTTGAAATTTAGCTAAAATTATGTTTAAATTTCTTTTTTCGTTAATATCTCGACAAAATGAGGAAAATTAAAAAAAAGAGGAAAAAAATGAAATTACGCTAAAATCATTCGTTTTTGTTGCTTTTTTCGGCCATATGTAGACTAAATGAGTAAAATTAAGGAAAAAAAGGGTATAAAAATTGTAATATCGCTAAAATTATTCGTTTTTATTCCCATTTTCGGTCATATCTCGATAAAATGAAGAAAATTAAGGAAAAAAGGGGGAACAAATTGAAATTTCGCTAAAATTATTAATTTTTATTGCTCGTTTCGATAGTATCGCGATAAAATCAGGAAAATTACGGGAAAAAAGAGAAAAAAATTGAAATTTCGCAAAAATTATCGTTATGGTGCTTTTTACGATACTAAATCGATAAAATGAGGAAAATTAGGGAAAAAAAGAGGAAAAAAATGGAAATTTTGCTAAAATAATTCGTTTTCGTTGCTTTTTTTTGTCATATCTCGATAGAATGAGGAAAATTAAGTAAAAAAAAGAGGAATAAAATTGAAATTTCGCTAAAATTTTTCGTTTTTGAGGCTTTTTTTTGGACATATCTCGGTAAAATGATGAAAATTAAGAAAATAAAAGAGGAAAAAAATTGAAATTTCGCTAAAATTATCAGTTTTTATTTCTTTTTTCGATAATATCTCGATAAAATGTGGAAAATAAGGGAAAAAAGAGAAAAAAAATGAAATTACGCTAAAACCATTCGTTTTTGTTGCTTTCTTCGGTCATATCTCGCTAATATGGGAAAAATAAAGTAAAATAAAAGGAAAAAAAATGTAATTTCGGGAATTTTTTTCGTTTATGTTGCTTTTTTCGATCATAATTAGATAAAATGAGGAAAAAAATGTAAATAACGCTAAAAATATTAATTTTTGTTGCTTTATTCGATCATATCTCGATAGAATGAGGAAAAAAGAGTAAATAAAAGGGGAAAATAATTGTAATTTTGGTAAATTTATTCGTGTTTGTTGCTTTTATCAATGATATATCGATAAAATGAGGATAATTTGAGAATAAAAGAGGAAATAAATTGTTATTTCGCTAAAATTATTCGTTTTCGATGCTTTTTTAGGTCATATCTCGATAAAATGAGTGAAAAAATAGGAAAAAAGAGGAAAAGAATTGAAATTTCGATAAAATTATGCGTGTTTGTTTATTTTTTCGATAATATATCGATATAATGAGGATATTTTGAGCATAAAAGAGGAAATAAATTGCAATTTCGCTAAAATTATTCGTTTTCGATGATGTTTTAGGTCATATCACGATAAAATGAGGAAAAATTAGGAAAAAATGAGGATAAGAATATAAATTATGCTAAAATTATTCGTTTTTTGTTCCCATTTTCGGTCATATCTCAATAAAATGAAGAAAATTAAGGAAAAAAGGGGGAAAAAATTGAAATTTCGCTAGAATTATTAATTTTTGTTGCTCGTTTCTACAGTATCTCGATAAAATGAGGAAAATTAAGAAAAAAAGAAGAAAAAAATTGAAATTTCGCTAAAATTATCTTTTTTGTATCTTATCTCGATAAAATTATCAAAATAAACGAAAAAAATTGATATTTTGCATAAAATTCACCGTATTTGTTGCTTTTTTCGGTCATATCTCAATAAAATGTGGATAATTAAGGGAAAAAAAAGAGGAAAAAAATTCAAATTTTGATAAGATGGTTCATTTTTTTTTCTTTTTTCGATAATATCGCGATTAAATGACGAAAATTTAGGAAATAAAAGGGGAAGAATTTAAAATTTCGCTAAAATTATTTGTTTTTGTTGCTTTTTTCGATCATATCTCGATAATATGAGGAAAATTAAGGAAGAAAAGAGGAAATAAATTGAAATTTCGCTAAAATTATTCATTTTTTAAGCTTATTTTTTGGATATATCTCGGTAAAATGAGGAAAATTAGGGAAATAAGAGAGGAAAAAAATTGAAATTTCGCTAAAATTATCAGTTTTTATTTCTTTTTTCGATAATATCTCGATAAAATGTGGAAAATAAGGGAAAAAAGAGAAAAAAATGAAATTACGCTATAACCATTCGTTTTTGTTGCTTTCTTCGGTCATATCTCGCTAATATGGGAAAATTAAAGTAAAATAAAAGGAAAAAAAATGTAATTTCGCGAATTTTTTTCGTTTATGTTGCTTTTTTCGATCATAATTAGATAAAATGAGGAAAAAAATGTAAATATCGCTAAAAATATTAATTTTTGTTGCTTTATTCGATCATATCTCGATAGAATGAGGAAAAAAGAGGAAATAAAAGGGGAAAATAATTGTAATTTTGGTAAATTTATTCGTGTTTGTTGCTTTTATCAATGATATATCGATAAAATGAGGATAATTTGAGAATAAAATAGGAAATAAATTTTTATTTCGCTAAAATTATTCGTTTTCGATGCTTTTTTAGGTCATATCTCGATAAAATGAGTGAAAAAATAGGAAAAAATGAGGAAAAGAATATAAATTATGCTAAAATTATTCGTTTTTGTTCCCATTTTCGGTCATATCTCAATAAAATGAAGAAAATTAAGGAAAAAAAGGGGAAAAAATTGAAATTTCGCTAGATTTATTAATTTTTGTTGCTCGTTTCGACAGTATCTCGATAAAATGAGGAAAATTAAGAAAAAAAGAGGAAAAAAATTGAAATTTCGCTAAAATTATCTTTTTTGTATCTTATCTCGATAAAATTATCAAAATAAAGGGAAAAATTGATATTTTGCATAAAATTCACCGTATTTGTTGCTTTTTTCGGTCATTATTAGATAAAATGAGGAAAATTAAGGAAGAAAAAGAGGAAAAAAATTGGTATTACGCAAAAATTATCTGTTTTTATAACTTTTTTCGATCATATCTCGATAAAATGAGCAAAATTAAGGAAATAAAAGAGGAAAAAATTGAAATTTTGCTAAAATTATCTTTTTTGTATCTTATCTCGATAATATCTCAATAAAATTATCAAAATAAAAAAAAATTGATATTTTGCATAGAATTCACCGTATTTGTTGCTTTTTTGGGTCATATCTCGATAAAATGTGGATAATTAAGGGAAAAAAAAGAGAAAAAATATTGAAATTTTGCTAAGATGGTTCGTTTTTTTTTCTTTTTTCGATAATATCGCGATTAAATGAGGAAAAATGGAAAAAAAAGAGGAAATATAATTGAAATATTGCAAAAATTATTCGTTTTTGTTGCTTTATTCGATTATATTTCGATAAAACGAGGAAAATTTATGAAAAAAAGAGGATAAAAAATTAAATTTTCCTGAAATTATTTGTTTTTGTTGCTTTTTTCGATCATATCTCGATAATATGAGGAAAATTAAGGAAGAAAAGAGGAAATAAATTGAAATTTTGCTTAAATTATTCGTTTTTTTTGCATTTTCCGATAAATTCTTGATAAAAGGAGGAAAATTAGGGTAAAAAAGAGGATATATAATTGAAATATTGCTAAAATTATTCGTTTTTGTTGCTTTTTTCGATCATTATAAGATAAAATGAGGAAAATAAGGGAAAAAAAGAGGAAAAAAATTAAAGTTTTGCTAAAATTATCTTTTTTGTTTCTTTTCTCGATTATATCTCAATTAAATATGGAAAATTAAGTAAAAATAGTGGAAAAAATTTGAAATTTTGCTAAAATTATCTGTTTAAATTTCTTTTTTCGTTAATATCTCGATAAAATGAGGAAAATTAAAAAAAGAGGAAAAAAATGAAATTACGCTAAAATCATTCGTTTTTGTTGCTTTTTTCGGCCATATGTAGACTAAATGAGTAAAATTAAGGAAAAAAAGAGTATAAAAATTGAAATATCGCTAAAATTATTCGTTTTTTTTTCCCATTTTCGGTCATATCACGATAAAATGAAGAAAATTAAGGAAAAAAAGGGGGAACAAATTGAAATTTCGCTAAAATTATTAATCTTTGTTGCTCGTTTCGACAGTATCTCGATAAAATGAGGAAAATTACGGGAAAAAAAGAGAAAAAAATTGAAATTTCGCAAAAAGTATCGTTATAGTGCTTTTTTCGATTATAAATCGATAAAATGAGGAAAATTACGGGAAAAAAAGAGGAAAAAAATGGAATTTTAGCTAAAATTATTCGTTTTTGTTGCTTTTCTTGTCATATCTCGATAGAATGAGGAATATTAAGTAAAAAAAATGGAAAAAAATTGAAGTTTCGCTTAAATTATTCATTTTTGAAGCTTATTTTTTGGATAAATCTCGGTAAAATGAGGAAAATTAGGGAAATAAGAGAGGAAAAAAATTGAAATTTCGCTAAAATTATCAGTTTTTATTTCTTTTTTCGATAATATCTCGATAAAATGTGGAAAATAAGGGAAAAAAGAGAAAAAAAAATGAAATTACACTATAACCATTCGTTTTTGTTGCTTTCTTCGGTCATATCTCGCTAATATGGGAAAAATTAAGTAAAATAAAAGGAAAAAAAATGTTATTTCGCGAATTTCTTTCGTTTATGTTGCTTTTTTCGATCATAATTAGATAAAATGAGGAAAAAAATGTAAATATCACTAAAAATATTATTTTTTGTTGCTTTATTCGATCATATCTCGATAGAATGAGGAAAAAAGAGGAAATAAAAGGGGAAAATAATTGTAATTTTGGTAGATTTATTCGTGTTTGTTCTTTTTTCAATGATATATCGATAAAATGAGGATAATTTGAGAATAAAAGAGGAAATAAATTGAAATTTCGCTAAAATTATTCGTTTTCGATGCTTTTTTAGGTCATATCTCGATAAAATGAGTGAAAAAATAGGAAAAAAGAGGAAAAGAATTGAAATTTCGATAAAATTATGCGTGTTTGTTTATTTTTTCGATAATATATCGATAAAATGAGGATATTTTGAGCATAAAAGAGGAAATAAATTGCAATTTCGCTAAAATTATTCGTTTTCGATGATGATTTAGGTCATATCACGATAAAATGAAGAAAATTAAGGAAAAAAGGGGGAACAAATTGAAATTTCGCTAAAATTATTAATTTTTGTTGCTCGTTTCGATAGTATCGCGATAAAATCAGGAAAATTACGGGAAAAAAGAGAAAAAAATTGAAATTTCGCAAAAATTATCGTTATGGTGCTTTTTTCGATACTAAATCGATAAAATGAGGAAAATTAGGGAAAAAAAGAGGAAAAAAATGGAAATTTTGCTAAAATAATTCGTTTTCGTTGCTTTTTTTTGTCATATCTCGATAGAATGAGGAAAATTAAGTAAAAAAAAGAGGAATAAAATTGAAATTTCGCTAAAATTTTTCGTTTTTGAGGCTTTTTTTTGGACATATCTCGGTAAAATGATGAAAATTAAGAAAATAAAAGAGGAAAAAAATTGAAATTTCGCTAAAATTATCAGTTTTTATTTCCTTTTTCGATAATATCTCGATAAAATGTGGAAAATAAGGGAAAAAAGAGAAAAAAAATGAAATTACGCTATAACCATTCGTTTTTGTTGCTTTCTTCGGTCATATCTCGCTAATATGGGAAAAATAAAGTAAAATAAAAGGAAAAAAAATGTAATTTCGCGAATTTTTTTCGTTGAATTGAAATTTCGCAAAAAAATTGAAATTTCGCAAAAAGTATCGTTATAGTGCTTTTTTCGATTATAAATCGATAAAATGAGGAAAATTACGGGAAAAAAAGAGGAAAAAAATGGAATTTTAGCTAAAATTATTCGTTTTTGTTGCTTTTCTTGTCATATCTCGATAGAATGAGGAATATTAAGTAAAAAAAATGGAAAAAAATTGAAGTTTCGCTTAAATTATTCATTTTTGAAGCTTATTTTTTGGATATATCTCGGTAAAATGAGGAAAATTAGGGAAATAAGAGAGGAAAAAAATTGAAATTTCGCTAGAATTATTAATTTTTGTTGCTCGTTTCGACAGTATCTCGATAAAATGAGGAAAATTAAGAAAAAAAGAGGAAAAAAATTGAAATTTCGCTAAAATTATCTTTTTTGTATCTTATCTCGATAAAATTATCAAAATAAAGGAAAAAAATTGATATTTTGCATAAAATTCACCGTATTTTGTTGCTTTTTTCGGTCATATCTCAATAAAATGTGGATAATTAAGGGAAAAAAAAGAGGAAAAAAATTGAAATTTTGATAAGATGGTTCATTTTTTTTTCTTTTTTCGATAATATCGCGATTAAATGACGAAAATTTAGGAAATAAAAGGGGAAGAATTTAAAATTTCGCTAAAATTATTTGTTTTTGTTGCTTTTTTCGATCATATCTCGATAATATGAGGAAAATTAAGGAAGAAAAGAGGAAATAAATTGAAATTTCGCTAAAATTATTCATTTTTGAAGCTTATTTTTTGGATATATCTCGGTAAAATGAGGAAAATTAGGGAAATAAGAGAGGAAAAAAATTGAAATTTCGCTAAAATTATCAGTTTTTATTTCTTTTTTCGATAATATCTCGATAAAATGTGGAAAATAAGGGAAAAAAGAGAAAAAAAATGAAATTACGCTATAACCATTCGTTTTTGTTGCTTTCTTCGGTCATATCTCGCTAATATGGGAAAAATAAAGTAAAATAAAAGTAAAAAAAATGTAATTTCGCGAATTTTTTTCGTTTATGTTGCTTTTTTCGATCATAATTAGATAAATTGAGGAAAAAAATGTAAATATCGCTAAAAATATTAATTTTTGTTGCTTTATTCGATCATATCTCGATAGAATGAGGAAAAAAAAGGAAATAAAAGGGGAAAATAATTGTAATTTTGGTAAATTTATTCGTGTTTGTTGCTTTTATCAATGATATATCGATAAAATGAGGATAATTTGAGAATAAAAGAGGAAATAAATTGAAATTTCGCTAAAATTATTCGTTTTCGATGCTTTTTTAGGTCATATCTCGATAAAATGAGTGAAAAAATAGGAAAAAAGAGGAAAAGAATTGAAATTTCGATAAAATTATGTGTGTTTGTTTATTTTTTCGATAATATATCGATAAAATGAGGATATTTTGAGCATAAAAGAGGAAATAAATTGCAATTTCGCTAAAATTATTCGTTTTCGATGATGTTTTAGGTCATATCACGATAAAATGAGGAAAAATTAGGAAAAAATGAGGAAAAGAATATAAATTATGCTAAAATTATTCGTTTTTGTTCCCATTTTCGGTCATATCTCAATAAAATGAAGAAAATTAAGAAAAAAAGAGGAAAAAAATTGAAATTTCGCTAAAATTATCTTTTTTGTATCTTATCTCGATAAAATTATCAAAATAAAGGAAAAAATTGATATTTTGCATAAAATTCACCGTATTTGTTGCTTTTTTCGGTCATATCTCAATAAAATGTGGATAATTAAGGAAAAAAAAGAGGAAAAAAATTGAAATTTTGATAAGATGGTTCATTTTTTTTAATCTTTTTTCGATAATATCGCGATTAAATGACGAAAATTTAGGAAATAAAAGGGGAAGAATTTAAAATTTCGCTAAAATTATTTGTTTTTGTTGCTTTTTTCGATCATATCTCGATAATATGAGGAAAATTAAGGAAGAAAAGAGGAAATAAATTGAAATTTCGCTAAAATTATTCATTTTTGAAGCTTATTTTTTGGATATATCTCAGTAAAATGAGGAAAATTAGGGAAATAAGAGAGGAAAAAAATTGAAATTTCGCTAAAATTATCAGTTTTTATTTCTTTTTTCGATAATATCTCGATAAAATGTGGAAAATAAGGGAAAAAAGAGAAAAAAAATGAAATTACGCTATAACCATTCGTTTTTGTTGCTTTCTTCGGTCATATCTCGCTAATATGGGAAAAATAAAGTAAAATAAAAGTAAAAAAAATGTAATTTCGCGAATTTTTTTCGTTTATGTTGCTTTTTTCGATCATAATTAGATAAATTGAGGAAAAAAATGTAAATATCGCTAAAAATATTAATTTTTGTTGCTTTATTCGATCATATCTCGATAGAATGAGGAAAAAATAGGAAATAAAAGGGGAAAGTAATTGTAATTTTGGTAAATTTATTCGTGTTTGTTGCTTTTATCAATGATATATCGATAAAATGAGGATAATTTGAGAATAAAAGAGGAAATAAATTGAAATTTCGCTAAAATTATTCGTTTTCGATGCTTTTTTAGGTCATATCTCGATAAAATGAGTGAAAAAATAGGAAAAAAGAGGAAAAGAATTGAAATTTCGATAAAATTATGTGTGTTTGTTTATTTTTTCGATAATATATCGATAAAATGAGGATATTTTGAGCATAAAAGAGGAAATAAATTGCAATTTCGCTAAAATTATTCGTTTTCGATGATGTTTTAGGTCATATCACGATAAAATGAGGAAAAATTAGGAAAAAATGAGGAAAAGAATATAAATTATGCTAAAATTATTCGTTTTTGTTCCCATTTTCGGTCATATCTCAATAAAATGAAGAAAATTAAGAAAAAAAGAGGAAAAAAATTGAAATTTCGCTAAAATTATCTTTTTTGTATCTTATCTCGATAAAATTATCAAAATAAAGGAAAAAATTGATATTTTGCATAAAATTCACCGTATTTGTTGCTTTTTTCGGTCATATCTCAATAAAATGTGGATAATTAAGGAAAAAAAAGAGGAAAAAAATTGAAATTTTGATAAGATGGTTCATTTTTTTTAATCTTTTTTCGATAATATCGCGATTAAATGACGAAAATTTAGGAAATAAAAGGGGAAGAATTTAAAATTTCGCTAAAATTATTTGTTCTTGTTGCATTTTTCGATCATATCTCGATAATATGAGGAAAATTAAGGAAGAAAAGAGGAAATAAATTGAAATTTTGCTTAAATTATTCATTTTTTTTGCATTTTCAGATAAATTCTTGATAAAAGGAGGAAAATTAGGGAAAAAAAGAGGATATATAATTGAAATATTGCTAAAATTATTCGTTTTTGTTGCTTTTTTCGATCATTATAAGATAAAATGAGGAAAATAAGGGAAAAAAAGAGGAAAAAAATTAAAGTTTTGCTAAAATTATCTTTTTTGTTTCTTTTCTCGGTCATATCTCAATAAAATGAAGAAAATTAAGGAAAAAAAGGGGAAAAAATTGAAATTTCGCTAGATTTATTAATTTTTGTTGCTCGTTTCGACAGTATCTCGATAAAATGAGTAAAATTAAGAAAAAAAGAGGAAAAAAATTGAAATTTCGCTAAAATTATCTTTTTTGTATCTTATCTCGATAAAATTATCAAAATAAAGGAAAAAATTGATATTTTGCATAAAATTCACCGTATTTGTTGCTTTTTTCGGTCATATCTCAATAAAATGTGGATAATTAAGGAAAAGAAAGAGGAAAAAAATTGAAATTTTGATAAGATGGTTCATTTTTTTTTTCTTTTTTCGATAATATCGCGATTAAATGACGAAAATTTAGGAAATAAAAGGGGAAGAATTTAAAATTTCGCTAAAATTATTTGTTTTTGTTGCTTTTTTCGATCATATCTCGATAATATGAGGAAAATTAAGGAAGAAAAGAGGAAATAAATTGAAATTTCGCTAAAATTATTCATTTTTGAAGCTTATTTTTTGGATATATCTCGGTAAAATGAGGAAAATTAGGGAAATAAGAGAGGAAAAAAATTGAAATTTCGCTAAAATTATCAGTTTTTATTTCTTTTTTCGATAATATCTCGATAAAATGTGGAAAATAAGGGAAAAAAGAGAAAAAAAATGAAATTACGCTATAACCATTCGTTTTTGTTGCTTTCTTCGGTCATATCTCGCTAATATGGGAAAAATAAAGTAAAATAAAAGGAAAAAAAATGTAATTTCGCGAATTTTTTTCGTTTATGTTGCTTTTTTCGATCATAATTAGATAAAATGAGGAAAAAAATGTAAATATCGCTAAAAATATTAATTTTTGTTGCTTTATTCGATCATATCTCGATAGAATGAGGAAAAAAGAGGAAATAAAAGGGGAAAATAATTGTAATTTTGGTAAATTTATTCGTGTTTGTTGCTTTTATCAATGATATATCGATAAAATGAGGATAATTTGAGAATAAAAGAGGAAATAAATTGAAATTTCGCTAAAATTATTCGTTTTCGATGCTTTTTTAGGTCATATCTCGATAAAATGAGTGAAAAAATAGGAAAAAAGAGGAAAAGAATTGAAATTTCGATAAAATTATGTGTGTTTGTATATTTTTTCGATAATATATCGATAAAATGAGGATATTTTGAGCATAAAAGAGGAAATAAATTGCAATTTCGCTAAAATTATTCGTTTTCGATGATGTTTTAGGTCATATCACGATAAAATGAGGAAAAATTAGGAAAAAATGAGGAAAAGAATATAAATTATGCTAAAATTATTCGTTTTTGTTCCCATTTTCGGTCATATCTCAATAAAATGAAGAAAATTAAGAAAAAAAGAGGAAAAAAATTGAAATTTCGCTAAAATTATCTTTTTTGTATCTTATCTCGATAAAATTATCAAAATAAAGGAAAAAATTGATATTTTGCATAAAATTCACCGTATTTGTTGCTTTTTTCGGTCATATCTCAATAAAATGTGGATAATTAAGGAAAAAAAAGAGGAAAAAAATTGAAATTTTGATAAGATGGTTCATTTTTTTAAATCTTTTTTCGATAATATCGCGATTAAATGACGAAAATTTAGGAAATAAAAGGGGAAGAATTTAAAATTTCGCTAAAATTATTTGTTTTTGTTGCATTTTTCGATCATATCTCGATAATATGAGGAAAATTAAGGAAGAAAAGGGGAAATAAATTGAAATTTTGCTTAAATTATTCATTTTTTTTGCATTTTCAGATAAATTCTTGATAAAAGGAGGAAAATTAGGGAAAAAAAGAGGATATATAATTGAAATATTGCTAAAATTATTCGTTTTTGTTGCTTTTTTCGATCATTATAAGATAAAATGAGGAAAATAAGGGAAAAAAAGAGGAAAAAAATTAAAGTTTTGCTAAAATTATCTTTTTTGTTTCTTTTCTCGATAATATCTCAATAAAATATGGAAAATTAAGGAAAAATAGTGAAAAAAATTTGAAATTTTGCTAAAATTATCTGTTTAAATTTCTTTTTTCGTTAATATCTCGATAAAATGAGTAAAATTAAAAAAAAAGGAAAAAAATGAAATTACGCTAAAATCATTCGTTTTTGTTGCTTTTTTCGGCCGTATGTAGACTAAATGAGTAAGATTAAGGAAAAAAAGAGTATAAAAATTGAAATATCGCTAAAATTATTCGTTTTTTTTCCCATTTTCGGTCATATCTCGATAAAATGAAGAAAATTAAGGAAAAAAAGGGGGAACAAATTGAAATTTCGCTGAAATTATTAATCTTTGTTGCTCGTTTCGACAGTATCTCGATAAAATGAGGAAAATTACGGGAAGAAAAGAGAAAAAAATTGAAATTTCGCAAAAAGTATCGTTATAGTGCTTTTTTCGATTATAAATCGATAAAATGAGGAAAATTACGGGAAAAAAAGAGGAAAAAATGGAATTTTAGCTAAAATTATCAGTTTTTATTTCTTTTTTCGATAATATCTCGATAAAATGTGGAAAATAAGGGAAAAAAGAGAAAGAAAATGAAATTACGCTGTAACCATTCGTTTTTGTTGCTTTCTTCGGTCATATCTCGCTAATATGGGAAAAATAAAGTAAAATAAAAGGAAAAAACATGTATTTTCGCGAATTGTTTTCGTTTATGTTGCTTTCTTCGATCATAATTAGATAAAATGAGGAAAAAAATGTAAATATCGCTAAAAATATTAATTTTTGTTGCTTTATTCGATCATATCTCGATAGAATGAGGAAAAAAGAGGAAATAAAAGGGGAAAATAATTGTAATTTTGGTAAATTTATTCGTGTTTGTTGCTTTTATCAATGATATATCGATAAAATGAGGATAATTTGAGAATAAAAGAGGAAATAAATTGAAATTTCGCTAAAATTATTCGTTTTCGATGCTTTTTTAGGTCATATCTCGATAAAATGAGTGAAAAAATAGGAAAAAAGAGGAAAAGAATTGAAATTTCGATAAAATTATGTGTGTTTGTTTATTTTTTCGATAATATATCGATAAAATGAGGATATTTTGAGCATAAAAGAGGAAATAAATTGCAATTTCGCTAAAATTATTCGTTTTCGATAATGTTTTAGGTCATATCACGATAAAATGAGGAAAAATTAGGAAAAAATGAGGAAAAGAATATAAATTATGCTAAAATTATTCGTTTTTGTTCCCATTTTCGGTCATATCTCAATAAAATGAAGAAAATTAAGGAAAAAAAGGGGAAAAAATTGAAATTTCGCTAGATTTATTAATTTTTGTTGCTCGTTTCGACAGTATCTCGATAAAATGAGGAAAATTAAGAAAAAAAGAGGAAAAAAATTGAAATTTCGCTAAAATTATCTTTTTTGTATCTTATCTCGATAAAATTATCAAAATAAAGGAAAAAATTGATATTTTGCATAAAATTCACCGTATTTGTTGCTTTTTTCGGTCATATCTCAATAAAATGTGGATAATTAAGGAAAAAAAAGAGGAAAAAAATTGAAATTTTGATAAGATGGTTCATTTTTTTTAATCTTTTTTCGATAATATCGCGATTAAATGACGAAAATTTAGGAAATAAAAGGGGAAGAATTTAAAATTTCGCTAAAATTATTTGTTTTTGTTGCATTTTTCGATCATATCTCGATAATATGAGGAAAATTAAGGAAGAAAAGAGGAAATAAATTGAAATTTTGCTTAAATTATTCATTTTTTTTGCATTTTCAGATAAATTCTTGATAAAAGGAGGAAAATTAGGGAAAAAAAGAGGATATATAATTGTAATATCGCTAAAATTATTCGTTTTTGTTCCCATTTTCGGTCATATCTCGATAAAATGAAGAAAATTAAGGAAAAAAAGGGGAACAAATTGAAATTTCGCTAAAATTATTAATTTTTGTTGCTCGTTTCGATAGTATCGCGATAAAATCAGGAAAATTACGGGAAAAAAGAGAAAAAAATTTAAATTTCGCAAAAATTATCGTTATGGTGCTTTTTTCGATACTAAATCGATAAAATGAGGAAAATTAGGGAAAAAAAGAGGAAAAAAATGGAAATTTTGCTAAAATAATTCGTTTTCGTTGCTTTTTTTTGTCATATCTCGATAGAATGAGGAAAATTAAGTAAAAAAAAGAGGAATAAAATTGAAATTTCGCTAAAATTTTTCGTTTTTGAGGCTTTTTTTTGGACATATCTCGGTAAAATGATGAAAATTAAGAAAATAAAAGAGGAAAAAAATTGAAATTTCGCTAAAATTATCAGTTTTTATTTCCTTTTTCGATAATATCTCGATAAAATGTGGAAAATAAGGGAAAAAAGAGAAAAAAAATGAAATTACGCTATAACCATTCGTTTTTGTTGCTTTCTTCGGTCATATCTCGCTAATATGGGAAAAATAAAGTAAAATAAAAGGAAAAAAAATGTAATTTCGCGAATTTTTTTCGTTGAATTGAAATTTCGCAAAAAAATTGAAATTTCGCAAAAAGTATCGTTATAGTGCTTTTTTCGATTATAAATCGATAAAATGAGGAAAATTACGGGAAAAAAAGAGGAAAAAAATGGAATTTTAGCTAAAATTATTCGTTTTTGTTGCTTTTCTTGTCATATCTCGATAGAATGAGGAATATTAAGTAAAAAAAATGGAAAAAAATTGAAGTTTCGCTTAAATTATTCATTTTTGAAGCTTATTTTTTGGATATATCTCGGTAAAATGAGGAAAATTAGGGAAATAAGAGAGGAAAAAAATTGAAATTTCGCTAAAATTATCAGTTTTTATTTCTTTTTTCGATAATATCTCGATAAAATGTGGAAAATAAGGGAAAAAAGAGAAAAAAAATGAAATTACGCTATAACCATTCGTTTTTGTTGCTTTCTTCGGTCATATCTCGCTAATATGGGAAAAATAAAGTAAAAAAAATGGAAAAAAAATGTAATTTCGCGAATTTTTTTCGTTTATGTTGCTTTTTTCGATCATAATTAGATGAAATGAGGAAAAAAATGTAAATATCGCTAAAAATATTAATTCTTGTTGCTTTATTCGATCATATCTCGATAGAATGAGGAAAAAAGAGGAAATAAAAGGGGAAAATAATTGTAATTTTGGTAAATTTATTCGTGTTTGTTGCTTTTATCAATGATATATCGATAAAATGAGGATAATTTGAGAATAAAAGAGGAAATAAATTGAAATTTCGCTAAAATTATTCGTTTTCGATGCTTTTTTAGGTCATATCTCGATAAAATGAGTGAAAAAATAGGAGAAAAGAGGAAAAGAATTGAAATTTCGATAAAATTATGTGTGTTTGTTTATTTTTTCGATAATATATCGATAAAATGAGGATATTTTGAGCATAAAAGAGGAAATAAATTGCAATTTCGCTAAAATTATTCGTTTTCGATGATGTTTTAGGTCATATCACGATAAAATGAGGAAAAATTAGGAAAAAATGAGGAAAAGAATATAAATTATGCTAAAATTATTCGTTTTTGTTCCCATTTTCGGTCATATCTCAATAAAATGAAGAAAATTAAGGAAAAAAAGGGGAAAAAATTGAAATTTCGCTAGATTTATTAATTTTTGTTGCTCGTTTCGACAGTATCTCGATAAAATGAGGAAAATTAAGAAAAAAAGAGGAAAAAAATTGAAATTTCGCTAAAATTATCTTTTTTGTATCTTATCTCGATAAAATTATCAAAAAAAAGGAAAAAATTGATATTTTGCATAAAATTCACCGTATTTGTTGCTTTTTTCGGTCATATCTCAATAAAATGTGGATAATTAAGGAAAAGAAAGAGGAAAAAAATTGAAATTTTGATAAGATGGTTCATTTTTTTTTTCTTTTTTCGATAATATCGCGATTAAATGACGAAAATTTAGGAAATAAAAGGGGAAGAATTTAAAATTTCGCTAAAATTATTTGTTTTTGTTGCATTTTTCGATCATATCTCGATAATATGAGGAAAATTAAGGAAGAAAAGGGGAAATAAATTGAAATTTTGCTTAAATTATTCATTTTTTTTGCATTTTCAGATAAATTCTTGATAAAAGGAGGAAAATTAGGGAAAAAAAGAGGATATATAATTGAAATATTGCTAAAATTATTCGTTTTTGTTGCTTTTTTCGATCATTATAAGATAAAATGAGGAAAATAAGGGAAAAAAAGAGGAAAAAAATTAAAGTTTTGCTAAAATTATCTTTTTTGTTTCTTTTCTCGATAATATCTCAATAAAATATGGAAAATTAAGGAAAAATAGTGAAAAAAATTTGAAATTTTGCTAAAATTATCTGTTTAAATTTCTTTTTTCGTTAATATCTCGATAAAATGAGTAAAATTAAAAAAAAGGAAAAAAATGAAATTACGCTAAAATCATTCGTTTTTGTTGCTTTTTTCGGCCGTATGTAGACTAAATGAGTAAGATTAAGGAAAAAAAGAGTATAAAAATTGAAATATCGCTAAAATTATTCGTTTTTTTTTCCCATTTTCGGTCATATCTCGATAAAATGAAGAAAATTAAGGAAAAAAAGGGGGAACAAATTGAAATTTCGCTGAAATTATTAATCTTTGTTGCTCGTTTCGACAGTATCTCGATAAAATGAGGAAAATTACGGGAAGAAAAGAGAAAAAAATTGAAATTTCGCAAAAAGTATCGTTATAGTGCTTTTTTCGATTATAAATCGATAAAATGAGGAAAATTACGGGAAAAAAAGAGGAAAAAATGGAATTTTAGCTAAAATTATCAGTTTTTATTTCTTTTTTCGATAATATCTCGATAAAATGTGGAAAATAAGGGAAAAAAGAGAAAGAAAATGAAATTACGCTGTAACCATTCGTTTTTGTTGCTTTCTTCGGTCATATCTCGCTAATATGGGAAAAATAAAGTAAAATAAAAGGAAAAAACATGTATTTTCGCGAATTGTTTTCGTTTATGTTGCTTTCTTCGATCATAATTAGATAAAATGAGGAAAAAAATGTAAATATCGCTAAAAATATTAATTTTTGTTGCTTTATTCGATCATATCTCGATAGAATGAGGAAAAAAGAGGAAATAAAAGGGGAAAATAATTGTAATTTTGGTAAATTTATTCGTGTTTGTTGCTTTTATCAATGATATATCGATAAAATGAGGATAATTTGAGAATAAAAGAGGAAATAAATTGAAATTTCGCTAAAATTATTCGTTTTCGATGCTTTTTTAGGTCATATCTCGATAAAATGAGTGAAAAAATAGGAAAAAAGAGGAAAAGAATTGAAATTTCGATAAAATTATGTGTGTTTGTTTATTTTTTCGATAATATATCGATAAAATGAGGATATTTTGAGCATAAAAGAGGAAATAAATTGCAATTTCGCTAAAATTATTCGTTTTCGATGATGTTTTAGGTCATATCACGATAAAATGAGGAAAAATTAGGAAAAAATGAGGAAAAGAATATAAATTATGCTAAAATTATTCGTTTTTGTTCCCATTTTCGGTCATATCTCAATAAAATGAAGAAAATTAAGGAAAAAAAGGGGAAAAAATTGAAATTTCGCTAGATTTATTAATTTTTGTTGCTCGTTTCGACAGTATCTCGATAAAATGAGGAAAATTAAGAAAAAAAGAGGAAAAAAATTGAAATTTCGCTAAAATTATCTTTTTTGTATCTTATCTCGATAAAATTATCAAAATAAAGGAAAAAATTGATATTTTGCATAAAATTCACCGTATTTGTTGCTTTTTTCGGTCATATCTCAATAAAATGTGGATAATTAAGGAAAAAAAAGAGGAAAAAAATTGAAATTTTGATAAGATGGTTCATTTTTTTTAATCTTTTTTCGATAATATCGCGATTAAATGACGAAAATTTAGGAAATAAAAGGGGAAGAATTTAAAATTTCGCTAAAATTATTTGTTTTTGTTGCATTTTTCGATCATATCTCGATAATATGAGGAAAATTAAGGAAGAAAAGAGGAAATAAATTGAAATTTTGCTTAAATTATTCATTTTTTTTGCATTTTCAGATAAATTCTTGATAAAAGGAGGAAAATTAGGGAAAAAAAGAGGATATATAATTGTAATATCGCTAAAATTATTCGTTTTTGTTCCCATTTTCGGTCATATCTCGATAAAATGAAGAAAATTAAGGAAAAAAAGGGGAACAAATTGAAATTTCGCTAAAATTATTAATTTTTGTTGCTCGTTTCGATAGTATCGCGATAAAATCAGGAAAATTACGGGAAAAAAGAGAAAAAAATTTAAATTTCGCAAAAATTATCGTTATGGTGCTTTTTTCGATACTAAATCGATAAAATGAGGAAAATTAGGGAAAAAAAGAGGAAAAAAATGGAAATTTTGCTAAAATAATTCGTTTTCGTTGCTTTTTTTTGTCATATCTCGATAGAATGAGGAAAATTAAGTAAAAAAAAGAGGAATAAAATTGAAATTTCGCTAAAATTTTTCGTTTTTGAGGCTTTTTTTTGGACATATCTCGGTAAAATGATGAAAATTAAGAAAATAAAAGAGGAAAAAAATTGAAATTTCGCTAAAATTATCAGTTTTTATTTCCTTTTTCGATAATATCTCGATAAAATGTGGAAAATAAGGGAAAAAAGAGAAAAAAAATGAAATTACGCTATAACCATTCGTTTTTGTTGCTTTCTTCGGTCATATCTCGCTAATATGGGAAAAATAAAGTAAAATAAAAGGAAAAAAAATGTAATTTCGCGAATTTTTTTCGTTGAATTGAAATTTCGCAAAAAAATTGAAATTTCGCAAAAAGTATCGTTATAGTGCTTTTTTCGATTATAAATCGATAAAATGAGGAAAATTACGGGAAAAAAAGAGGAAAAAAATGGAATTTTAGCTAAAATTATTCGTTTTTGTTGCTTTTCTTGTCATATCTCGATAGAATGAGGAATATTAAGTAAAAAAAATGGAAAAAAATTGAAGTTTCGCTTAAATTATTCATTTTTGAAGCTTATTTTTTGGATATATCTCGGTAAAATGAGGAAAATTAGGGAAATAAGAGAGGAAAAAAATTGAAATTACGCTAAAATTATCAGTTTTTATTTCTTTTTTCGATAATATCTCGATAAAATGTGGAAAATAAGGGAAAAAAGAGAAAAAAAATGAAATTACGCTATAACCATTCGTTTTTGTTGCTTTCTTCGGTCATATCTCGCTAATATGGGAAAAATAAAGTAAAAAAAATGGAAAAAAAATGTAATTTCGCGAATTTTTTTCGTTTATGTTGCTTTTTTCGATCATAATTAGATAAAATGAGGAAAAAAATGTAAATATCGCTAAAAATATTAATTCTTGTTGCTTTATTCGATCATATCTCGATAGAATGAGGAAAAAAGAGGAAATAAAAGGGGAAAATAATTGTAATTTTGGTAAATTTATTCGTGTTTGTTGCTTTTATCAATGATATATCGATAAAATGAGGATAATTTGAGAATAAAAGAGGAAATAAATTGAAATTTCGCTAAAATTATTCGTTTTCGATGCTTTTTTAGGTCATATCTCGATAAAATGAGTGAAAAAATAGGAAAAAAGAGGAAAAGAATTGAAATTTCGATAAAATTATGTGTGTTTGTTTATTTTTTCGATAATATATCGATAAAATGAGGATATTTTGAGCATAAAAGAGGAAATAAATTGCAATTTCGCTAAAATTATTCGTTTTCGATGATGTTTTAGGTCATATCACGATAAAATGAGGAAAAATTAGGAAAAAATGAGGAAAAGAATATAAATTATGCTAAAATTATTCGTTTTTGTTCCCATTTTCGGTCATATCTCAATAAAATGAAGAAAATTAAGGAAAAAAAGGGGAAAAAATTGAAATTTCGCTAGATTTATTAATTTTTGTTGCTCGTTTCGACAGTATCTCGATAAAATGAGGAAAATTAAGAAAAAAAGAGGAAAAAAATTGAAATTTCGCTAAAATTATCTTTTTTGTATCTTATCTCGATAAAATTATCAAAAAAAAGGAAAAAATTGATATTTTGCATAAAATTCACCGTATTTGTTGCTTTTTTCGGTCATATCTCAATAAAATGTGGATAATTAAGGAAAAGAAAGAGGAAAAAAATTGAAATTTTGATAAGATGGTTCATTTTTTTTTTCTTTTTTCGATAATATCGCGATTAAATGACGAAAATTTAGGAAATAAAAGGGGAAGAATTTAAAATTTCGCTAAAATTATTTGTTTTTGTTGCATTTTTCGATCATATCTCGATAATATGAGGAAAATTAAGGAAGAAAAGAGGAAATAAATTGAAATTTTGCTTAAATTATTCATTTTTTTTGCATTTTCAGATAAATTCTTGATAAAAGGAGGAAAATTAGGGAAAAAAAGAGGATATATAATTGAAATATTGCTAAAATTATTCGTTTTTGTTGCTTTTTTCGATCATTATAAGATAAAATGAGGAAAATAAGGGAAAAAAAGAGGAAAAAAATTAAAGTTTTGCTAAAATTATCTTTTTTGTTTCTTTTCTCGATAATATCTCAATAAAATATGGAAAATTAAGGAAAAATAGTGAAAAAAATTTGAAATTTTGCTAAAATTATCTGTTTAAATTTCTTTTTTCGTTAATATCTCGATAAAATGAGTAAAATTAAAAAAAAAGGAAAAAAATGAAATTACGCTAAAATCATTCGTTTTTGTTGCTTTTTTCGGCCGTATGTAGACTAAATGAGTAAGATTAAGGAAAAAAAGAGTATAAAAATTGAAATATCGCTAAAATTATTCGTTTTTTTTCCCATTTTCGGTCATATCTCGATAAAATGAAGAAAATTAAGGAAAAAAAGGGGGAACAAATTGAAATTTCGCTGAAATTATTAATCTTTGTTGCTCGTTTCGACAGTATCTCGATAAAATGAGGAAAATTACGGGAAGAAAAGAGAAAAAAATTGAAATTTCGCAAAAAGTATCGTTATAGTGCTTTTTTCGATTATAAATCGATAAAATGAGGAAAATTACGGGAAAAAAAGAGGAAAAAATGGAATTTTAGCTAAAATTATCAGTTTTTATTTCTTTTTTCGATAATATCTCGATAAAATGTGGAAAATAAGGGAAAAAAGAGAAAGAAAATGAAATTACGCTGTAACCATTCGTTTTTGTTGCTTTCTTCGGTCATATCTCGCTAATATGGGAAAAATAAAGTAAAATAAAAGGAAAAAACATGTATTTTCGCGAATTGTTTTCGTTTATGTTGCTTTCTTCGATCATAATTAGATAAAATGAGGAAAAAAATGTAAATATCGCTAAAAATATTAATTTTTGTTGCTTTATTCGATCATATCTCGATAGAATGAGGAAAAAAGAGGAAATAAAAGGGGAAAATAATTGTAATTTTGGTAAATTTATTCGTGTTTGTTGCTTTTATCAATGATATATCGATAAAATGAGGATAATTTGAGAATAAAAGAGGAAATAAATTGAAATTTCGCTAAAATTATTCGTTTTCGATGCTTTTTTAGGTCATATCTCGATAAAATGAGTGAAAAAATAGGAAAAAAGAGGAAAAGAATTGAAATTTCGATAAAATTATGTGTGTTTGTTTATTTTTTCGATAATATATCGATAAAATGAGGATATTTTGAGCATAAAAGAGGAAATAAATTGCAATTTCGCTAAAATTATTCGTTTTCGATGATGTTTTAGGTCATATCACGATAAAATGAGGAAAAATTAGGAAAAAATGAGGAAAAGAATATAAATTATGCTAAAATTATTCGTTTTTGTTCCCATTTTCGGTCATATCTCAATAAAATGAAGAAAATTAAGGAAAAAAAGGGGAAAAAATTGAAATTTCGCTAGATTTATTAATTTTTGTTGCTCGTTTCGACAGTATCTCGATAAAATGAGGAAAATTAAGAAAAAAAGAGGAAAAAAATTGAAATTTCGCTAAAATTATCTTTTTTGTATCTTATCTCGATAAAATTATCAAAATAAAGGAAAAAATTGATATTTTGCATAAAATTCACCGTATTTGTTGCTTTTTTCGGTCATATCTCAATAAAATGTGGATAATTAAGGAAAAAAAAGAGGAAAAAAATTGAAATTTTGATAAGATGGTTCATTTTTTTTTATCTTTTTTCGATAATATCGCGATTAAATGACGAAAATTTAGGAAATAAAAGGGGAAGAATTTAAAATTTCGCTAAAATTATTTGTTTTTGTTGCATTTTTCGATCATATCTCGATAATATGAGGAAAATTAAGGAAGAAAAGAGGAAATAAATTGAAATTTTGCTTAAATTATTCATTTTTTTGCATTTTCCGATAAATTCTTGATAAAAGGAGGAAAATTAGGGAAAAAAAGAGGATATATAATTGAAATATTGCTAAAATTATTCGTTTTTGTTGCTTTTTTCGATCATTATAAGATAAAATGAGGAAAATAAGGGAAAAAAAGAGGAAAAAAATTAAAGTTTTGCTAAAATTATCTTTTTTGTTTCTTTTCTCGATAATATCTCAATAAAATATGGAAAATTAAGGAAAAATAGTGAAAAAAATTTGAAATTTTGCTAAAATTATCTGTTTAAATTTCTTTTTTCGTTAATATCTCGATAAAATGAGTAAAATTTAAAAAAAAAGGAGAAAAATGAAATTACGCTAAAATCATTCGTTCTTGTTGCTTTTTTCGGCCGTATGTATACTAAATGAGTAAGATTAAGGAAAAAAAGAGTATAAAAATTGAAATATCGCTAAAATTATTCGTTTTTTTTCCCATTTTCGGTCATATCTCGATAAAATGAAGAAAATTAAGGAAAAAAAGGGGGAACAAATTGAAATTTCGCTAAAATTATTAATCTTTGTTGCTCGTTTCGACAGTATCTCGATAAAATGAGGAAAATTACGGGAAGAAAAGAGAAAAAAATTGAAATTTCGCAAAAAGTATCGTTATAGTGCTTTTTTCGATTATAAATCGATAAAATGAGGATAATTACGGGAAAAAAAGAGGAAAAAATGGAATTTTAGCTAAAATTATCAGTTTTTATTTCTTTTTTCGATAATATCTCGATAAAATGTGGAAAATAAGGGAAAAAAGAGAAAGAAAATGAAATTACGCTGTAACCTTTCGTTTTTGTTGCTTTCTTCGGTCATATCTCGCTAATATGGGAAAAATAAAGTAAAATAAAAGGAAAAAACATGTAATTTCGCGAATTGATTTCGTTTATGTTGCTTTCTTCGATCATAATTAGATAAAATGAGGAAAAAAATGTAAATATCGCTAAAAATATTAATTTTTGTTGCTTTATTCGATCATATCTCGATAGAATGAGGAAAAAAGAGGAAATAAAAGGGGAAAATAATTGTAATTTTGGTAAATTTATTCGTGTTTGTTGCTTTTTTCAATGATATATCGATAAAATGAGGATAATTTGAGAATAAAAGAGGAAATAAATTGAAATTTCGCTAAAATTATTCGTTTTCGATGCTTTTTTAGGTCATATCTCGATAAAATGAGTGAAAAAATAGGAAAAAAGAGGAAAAGAATTGAAATTTCGATAAAATTATGCGTGTTTGTTTATTTTTTCGATAATATATCGATAAAATGAGGATATTTTGAGCATAAAAGAGGAAATAAATTGCAATTTCGCTAAAATTATTCGTTTTCGATGATGTTTTAGGTCATATCACGATAAAATGAGGAAAAATTAGGAAAAAATGAGGAAAAGAATATAAATTATGCTAAAATTATTCGTTTTTGTTCCCATTTTCGGTCATATCTCAATAAAATGAAGAAAATTAAGGAAAAAAAGGGGGAAAAAATTGAAATTTCGCTAGAATTATTAATTTTTGTTGCTCGTTTCGACAGTATCTCGATAAAATGAGGAAAATTAAGAAAAAAATAGGAAATAAATTGAAATTTTGCTTAAATTATTCATTTTTTTTGCATTTTCAGATAAATTCTTGATAAAAGGAGGAAAATTAGGGAAAAAAAGAGGATATATAATTGAAATATTGCTAAAATTATTCGTTTTTTTTGCTTTTTTCGATCATTATAAAATAAAATGAGGAAAATAAGGGAAAAAAAGAGGAAAAAAATTAAAGGTTTGCTAAAATTATCTTTTTTGTTTCCTTTCTCGATAATATCTCAATTAAATGTGGAAAATTAAGGAAAAATAGTGGATAAAATTTGAAATTTTGCTAAAATTATCTGTTTGAATTTCTTTTTTCGATAATATCTCGATAAAATGAGTAAAATTTAAAAAAAAAGGAAAAAAATGAAATTACGCTAAAATCATTCGTTTTTGTTGCTTTTTTCGGCCGTATGTAGACTAAATGAGTAAAATTAAGGAAAAAAAGAGTATAAAAATTGAAATATCGCTAAAATTATTAATCTTTGTTGCTCGTTTTGACAGTATCTCGATAAAATGAGGAAAATTACGGGAAGAAAAGAGAATAAAATTGAAATTTCGCAAAAAGTATCGTTATAGTGCTTTTTTCGATTATAAATCGATAAAATGAGGAAAATTACGGGAAAAAAAGAGGAAAAAATGTAATTTTAGCTAAAATTATTCGTTTTTGTTGCTTTTCTTGTCATATCTCGATAGAATGAGGAATATTAAGTAAAAAATTTGGAAAAAAATTGAAGTTTCGCTAAAATTATTCATTTTTGAAGCTTATTTTTTGGATATATCTCGGTAAAATGAGGAAAATTAGGGAAATAAGAGAGGAAAAAAATTGAAATTTCGCTAAAATTATCAGTTTTTATTTCTTTTTTCGATAATATCTCGATAA
This sequence comes from Sympetrum striolatum, assembly GCA_947579665.1. Classification (NCBI taxonomy): domain Eukaryota; kingdom Metazoa; phylum Arthropoda; class Insecta; order Odonata; family Libellulidae; genus Sympetrum; species Sympetrum striolatum. The sequence continues at coordinate 106,063,402 of OX388343.1, forward strand.
AATGTGGAAAATATGGGAAAAAAGAGAAAAAAAATGAAATTACACTATAATCATTCGTTTTTGTTGCTTTCTTCGGTCATATCTCGCTAATATGGGGAAAATAAAGTAAAATAAAAGGAAAAAAATGTAATTTCGCGAATTTTTTTCGTTTATGTTGCTTTTTTCGATCATAATTAGATAAAATGAGGAAAAAAATGTAAATATCGCTAAAAATATTAATTTTTGTTGCTTTATTCGATCATATCTCGATAGAATGAGGAAAAAAGAGGAAATAAAAGGGGAAAATAATTGTAATTTTGGTAAATTTATTCGTGTTTGTTGCCTTTTTCAATGATATATCGATAAAATGAGGATAATTTGAGAATAAAAGAGGAAATAAATTGAAATTTCGCTAAAATTATTCGTTTTCGATGCTTTTTTAGGTCATATCTCGATAAAATGAGTGAAAAAATAGGAGAAAAGAGGAAAAGAATTGAAATTTCGATAAAATTATGCGTGTTTGTTTATTTTTTCGATAATATATCGATAAAATGAGGATATTTTGAGCATAAAAGAGGAAATAAATTGCAATTTCGCTAAAATTATTCGTTTTCGATAATGTTTTAGGTCATATCACGATAAAATGAGGAAAAATTAGGAAAAAATGAGGAAAAGAATATAAATTATGCTAAAATTATTCGTTTTTGTTCCCATTTTCGGTCATATCTCAATAAAATGAAGAAAATTAAGGAAAAAAAGGGGGAAGAAATTGAAATTTCGCTAGAATTATTAATTTTTGTTGCTCGTTTCGACAGTATCTCGATAAAATGAGGAAAATTAAGAAAAAAAGAGGAAACAAATTGAAATTTCGCTAAAATTATCTTTTTTGTATCTTATCTCGATAAAATTATTAAAATAAAGGAAAAAAATTGATATTTTGCATAAAATTCACCGTATTTGTTGCTTTTTTCGGTCATATCTCAATAAAATGTGGATAATTAAGGGAAAAAAAAGAGGAAAAAAATTGAAATTTTGATAAGATGGTTCATTTTTTTTATCTTTTTTCGATAATATCGCGATTAAATGACGAAAATTTAGGAAATAAAAGGGGAAGAATTTAAAATTTCGCTAAAATTATTTGTTTTTGTTGCTTTTTTCGACAGTAACTCGATAATATGAGGAAAATTAAGGAAGAAAAGAGGAAATAAATTGAAATTTTGCTTAAATTATTCGTTTTTTTTGCATTTTCCGATAAATTCTTGATAAAAGGAGGAAAATTAGGGAAAGAAAGATGGTATATAATTGAAATATTGCTAAAATTATTCGTTTTTGTTGCTTTTTTCGATCATTATAAGATAAAATGAGGAAAATAAGGGAAAAAAAGAGGAAAAAAATTAAAGTTTTGCTAAAATTATCTTTTTTTTTCTTTTCTCGATAATATCTCAATTAAATGTGGAAAATTAAGGAAAAATAGTGGAAAAAATTTGAAATTTTGCTAAAATTATCTGTTTAAATTTCTTTTTTCGTTAATATCTCGATAAAATGAGGAAAATTAAAAAAAAGAGGAAAAAAATGAAATTACGCTAAAATCATTCGTTTTTGTTGCTTTTTTTGGCCATATGTAGACTAAATGAGTAAAATTAAGGAAAAAAAGAGTATTAAAATTGAAATATCGCTAAAATTATTCGTTTTTGTTCCCATTTTCGGTCATATCTCGATAAAATGAAGAAAATTAGGGAAAAAAAGGGGGAACAAATTGAAATTTCGCTAAAATTATTAATTTTTGATGCTCGTTTCGATAGTATCACGATAAAATCAGGAAAATTACGGGAAAAAAGAGAAAAAAATTGAAATTTCGCAAAAATTATCGTTATGGTGCTTTTTTCGATAATTAATCGATAAAATGAGGAAAATTAAGTAAAAAAAAGAGGAATAAAATTGAAATTTCGCTAAAATGTTTCGTTTTTGAGGCTTTTTTTTGGACATATCTCGGTAAAATGATGAAAATTAAGAAAATAAAAGAGGAATAAAATTGAAATTTCGCCTAAATTATCTGTTGAAATGAGGAAAATTAAGGATGAAAAAGAGGAGAAAAATTGAAATTACGCTATAATTATCTGTTTTTGATTCTTTTTTCGATAATATCTCAATAAAATGAGGAAAATACGCGGAAAAAAGAGGAAAAAAATGAAATTACGATGAAATCATTCGTTTTTGTTGCTTTCCTCGGTCATATCTCAATAATATGAGTAAAATAAGTAAAATAAAGGGAAAAAAATTGAAATTTCTCTAATTTTGTTCCCTTTTTGTTGCTTTTTTCGATCATTATTAGATAAAATGAGGAAAATTAAGGAAGAAAAAGAGGAAAAAAATTGGTATTACGCAAAAATTATCTGTTTTTATAACTTTTTTCGATCATATCTTGATAAAATGAGCAAAATTAAGGAAATAAAAGAGGAAAAAATTGAAATTTTGCTATAATTATCTTTTTTGTATCTTATCTCGATAATATCTCAATAAAATTATCAAAATAAAAGAAAAAAATTGATATTTTGCATAGAATTCACCGTATTTGTTGCTTTTTCGGGTCATATCTTGATAAAATGTGGATAATTAAGGGGAAAAAAAGAGAAAAAAAATTG